>CM038218.1:155171864-159971864 GCA_021442155.1 Cymbidium sinense
ACCATAAAATTAACTTAACTACTTCTTCTTTAAGCCAAATTAACTTACGTGATAGGGAATGGGATTAGATTGACAAACCTCTTTCATTTTATAAATTAAATCAAACTCAATATTAAAAATGTCATTAAAGAGCTTTGGTTTATTTTAAATAGTCTTATTTAGTATGATTGACCTTAGGAATTAATTAGAATGAATGAGATCATGTGCTTATGTTCCTTTATTTCTTTCCAATCATGTTAAATGTTGCTTGTCTTGTGTAATCATGCATTTATTTCTTTTTAAATTAACTAAATGAAATGGTTTCTTTTATGTTAAATTGTATGTGTTGATTTAAATTAAAAATAAGTGTGGCTATTATTACTATTAAATCAAAAGTTATCTTCAAAAGCCCATAAATCAATAATATATGGAGTGATGTTAATTACAAATATCTATAAGTTTGCATGATTAATAATATAAAATATGCAATATGAAGCTCTCTTTCCTTACCTTATATGGATTTGCATGGGATTTATAAATGTATAGTTCATTTGAAAAGGACACAACTTTTTTCTAAATCTACTCCTATGCATCTCCATGCTAAGACTTAGGAAGATTTCTATATCGCATATATAAATCATATAATCAAATCAAATATGACTTCTTGCATGACTTCTCATTCTTGTGATTCTTTTAATACATTCACATGTATATAAGAAAAGTGATATATTAGTATGGACATCTCGGGGCTGCCAAGCTTTAAGTAGCCCCAAGTAGGTCTTATACCTTACGCCCCTAGTGCAGAACAATGGCACTGTATTCACTTAAAACTCTTATACATATGTATGTATGATATGACCAATGAATAAGAATCAAAAATCAAATAAATCAAATAAAACTTTTACATGGGTTTTCTTATTCTTATAGTTGCTTATACATCCATATGTATATAAGAGAAGTGATATATTATGGACATCCAGGTCGTGGACGCTTTTTGCCTAAGTTAGGTCTTGTACCCTGGTGTAGAACAATGGCGATGTACTCACTTAAAACTTTTATACATGTGAATGTGTACTTAGCTAATGGATAAAAAAATCTCTTTTTCTATTAAAAAAAGACATGCATTCATAATTCAATCAAATGAAATATTTAAATTCCAAACACACTTCTTGCATTCATCATTTAAGCAGGACATTGTATGTATAGGTATGCTTAGTATTTAATCATATGCATGATATATATGATGGAAAGAAATGAATAAACATTTGTTATGTGATAGTAATTCATTCTAATTAATCTTAAGATACTTTTCTTATTGAATAAGGTCATTTAGAGTGAACATAAACTTAGGATTGATTAAAATATGTAATAAGCCATTCAATAAATAGAATCAAGCTAATTATTAGAAGTGATTTGGTAGATGAAAGAGAGGTCCCTCTCTTTCTTTTCTTTATAATACTTAGTTGTTAAGTGTATGCCATATGAAATAAAAGAAAACACTAAGTAAAATCTTCAAATTAATTAAATCACTTAAAGAGAAATCAACCCTTTATAAATTAAATCCCTCACACTTAGCTAATTATAACTCTAAAGCCTAGTTAGGACATACCGCACAAGCCTTAATGCACACACATTAGAATAAGTCACCACTTCTAGCTTTATGTTAGTACAGTGTATGATTTAATGTATGCTTATTTTGTGATGTATTATTGTAGACTGGATGTTAGGGTGTATGTTCATAGTCTGGATGTTAGGCCGATATTAGGCTAATCATATTTTCTGCTTAAGGGGTCATTGTAATAAAAATATAAAGCTTTCTATGTTGCTGTTTATGCACCTAAGCATAATCCAAAATAGGATAGGTGGGCTTGGTTACTCATGTGAGGTGCTAAGTCAAAATTATTCATATAACTGCTTGGGTTGTATGGTGTGTTTAGCTAACATTTATTTTGTATGTGTAGCTTGATTTATTTTTCTTATTTTAAAGTAATTTTATATTAGGATTAGGATAAGTGTTATGGGGGATTAGGATGTGCTTTGGTTATAAGATCAAGTATTATATACCATGTGATGCCTTTGGAGCAAGAGCATCCAAATCAAGGAAAAAAAGAAATGGAGCAAATCAGATGAAGAAATGAAAGATGAAGAGATGAAGAATGAAGACTCCCCATAACATTCATCATTTGTTATTGTAATTATTCTCTTATAATCCGGGTTGTATATGGGTAGAGCTTGGCTACCCATGTTTCTTTTTGGGTTATACGGTGGTACTCGACCGCATCAGCCTTTTATTCTTTTGTGATAGCTAATAAAATTATTTGATATTTTATTTAGCTTGTGCATTGGAAAAAGCATTCCTTTTCATAGTTTATTTATGATTGGATTGGCTGGCGATTAGGCTCCTAAGATAAAAATTAATTTTTCCACCCAAACTAATAACTCATAATTAAACCTCTAAAATAACTCATAAGCTTATATAAATCTTATGCATTAAATCAAGATATTAAAATATTTAGCAACCCCTTAGTTGGATGTTGTATGTTTAGTATCATGCATATTCATATTCTTTCACTCTTGTTAAGGGAGGGCTTCCATCTTCGCCATATAGTAAAGACTTAACCTTTGAGAGCCTATGATGGAATAACACCTCTTTCCTTTTTTTTATTTGGCCTATAATCAACTTCTCATGCATTTAGGCATACACAACCCTATAGCTTGTGTCAAAATAAAGAGTCCCAAATTAAATAAAATTTGATAAAATTTGCATTAGATTAAGTCATTATTCATACCCCTTATGCTCTAGTCTCTTAGGGAGTGGGTTTAAGGACTTAGTTTTTTTTTCTAAATAATAATAACCTAGCCATCTTGCAAAAGCATATGACTTGCCTACATGGATTTAAAGCATATGAGGAGTTAGCTGGCTGCCACTCTAGGCGATAATAAGTCTAGCAGTCGGGTGGTTTAGTCTCTCTTGTCGAGGTAAATCATATACCCACTTTTGCCTTATATTTAGGTCCTACTTTGGCCCTCGCTAAAGCTACCTAGATTTAGAATCTAAGGTTTCCTATGGGCTACAAGCATAAATCCTCACCTCTCAGGCATTTTCATGATCTTGTATTGATGGATTATAAGCTCTAGCAATCTAATAAAATTTCAACTCAAATAAATAAATCTTCTCAATTTCAAATATATAAAGCCCAACCAAAGGATATATTGGAGTGCTCACTAGGCTTCCTAATATCATGAGCACTCCCTACTCATCTCCTTTAATTTCAATAATAACTCTTTCCATTTTGATCCATCCCACTTGATTTTCTAAAACACAACCACTTTATTGATAGTCCTATCTTTGAATTCCTTAGAGATAATAATCTCCTACTTTAATCGAGAGTATTATTAAGTGATTCACTTTCCTTAAGACATAATTAACTATAGGGATTGCCCTCATTGTGAGCTTTAGAACCCTGTCTAAATAAACCCTACTTTATTCATCCATGTAAAATAGAGGGAAAATCTCTGGTATATTTGAAGACCTATCATCCCTTAGGAGTCCTTATTTGGTAATTAGGTCCATTGTAGGGTAGTGACTTCTATCTTTCAAGATAATACACTATTTTTAAATATGGTACTCGATCACCTTAATAAGTATACCCTCAGATCTGTGTGGTGTCCCTCCCCCCATACACATGAATCAAAAATAAACACCATAGTGACTGAAGGACTGCATATATTGGCATTGACCGAGATGATCAACAATGTCCAAAGAATTTTCAAGCGCTAACAGAGATGATCTATACCTAAACCCAAGAGGTGGATAGAATCACGATCTAAGTGCAATGCAACTCATCAATGAATGCAGGCATAAGAGTGTTAAGAAGATTTGATTTGGAAGGATTTCATGTTGAGGACATGAAGAAGGATTCACTAGGGAATCACACATGAATTGGATATGACATGAGACAGATTTATGCCAGGGGCATAGAGGGGAAATCCACTAGGGATTGTAATTTGATTTGATATATTTGAATTATTTGGAAATAATTCACTAGAGATAAAGATTTGATTTAATTTTCCTTGATTTATTTGATTTAATTTGGGAGCATATCCATTGGGGATATAAGCTTGAATCTATTGGGGATCAAGGTTGGATTTGTTATGACTCCACTGGGGAGGTTGGTTTTGAATTTGATTAGTTTGTTTGATTTGGGCTCCACTCGAGAGAGGAATGCAATTTAACTCCACTGAGGAAATTAAACTTGATTTGATTTATTTTGACATGTTTTGGGGACATATCTGGGGATATGAGCTTGGTTAAATTTGTTTGATTTAATTTTGATATGAGGTGGACCATGTCAATGTGCGATGGACTCACTAAGAAGGAGGCACGAGGGACTTGGCTTATCTGAGATTTATTAATCTAAAGGGGTAGTCTACCAGCTGGAGGGTAGATCTATCCAACCTAAGGGGTTTCCTTTTGGTTAGCAATGACTATGCTAGGAAGAAAGCATAAGGACTTTATCTTCTAAAGTAGAAACAATCACTGGGGTGAGCTTTTGGATGCACAACAAATCAAACCGACCTAGGGAGACTACTGAGTGAGTGCTGCTAGGGATCTTACCTCAACTCAAGAGTAGTCAGAATTAATTTTATTTAATTTCTTTTAATTTGATTTGATGGCCCTGTTGGTGTGCAATGGACCGTAATGAAAAGGGGCTATGTTGGCCTGGACCTGTCTCAGATTTAACGATCCGAAGGGGTAGTTTACCAGTCAAAGGGTAAGACTATGTTGCCTTTCGGTGTGCAACAAAGAAAACACAGGAACGTTCATCTCCCAAAGTAGAAATAGTCACTGGGTGACCTGTTGGTAGCACAACAAATCAAACCTGACCTAAGGCCACTACTGAGTGAGTGTCATTGGGGATCTTACCTCAACTCAGGATAGTCAAGCAATTCCTATAGGGAGTTTCGCTAACTCTGCCATTATTGACATCACTTTTGGAGTGAGTTCCCAATCTCTTCATCTTATATTTATGAGTCTTCTAGATACTAAGACTTCCCTAATCATAAGACACTTCCAGCAATTAGGTAAACACTTAACCTAAGCTTAGAGACTTAGAAGAGTTTATCATAGGATTAGGCTTTGCCTTAGGGATTAGGAAGATTAACCTACCCTATAGCCTAAACCTAATCCATGTTCACCATCTTAAGCCATAACCAAACATCAAATTCAATTCAAATACCAAATCAAAATCCAAATTCAAATCAAATGGTTGAAATCTATAACCAATTCCAAGCTAAATGATTGAAACCCATGATCAAATCCAAATTCAAAACCAACCTAAGCCCTATGATTTTATCTTATGGACTTAGCCTTAGCCAAATTCAAATCAATCCAAAATCATGTGATTTTCTCACTTATCAATTCACCCCATCAATAAATCTATCAAACTTACAACCAAACTCAATCCAAAATCCAATTTGCCAAAATCTGCAATCATATCAAATCCTACATATGTCATCTGAATCAATTTCATGAGCTTAGCCAAATCATAGCCCAAATCAATCCAAAATCAATTGATTTTCTCATAATCAATTTATATCTTCAATTATCTTCCTAAATATATATCAAATCTATATTCAAATAATCTAAACTAAATCAAACTAAATCCAAATCATCCTTAAACCCTTCCTAGGCCATATGAAGCAATCCCATGGGCTTAGCCAAATCTTAATCCAAATCACTTCAAACTAAATTAATTTTCTTATTAATCAATCACATCTTCAATTATCTTCATAAATATAAATGAAATATACATTTAAATCATCAAAACTAAATCAAACTAAATCAAAATCCAAACCTAAGCTACATGACCCAACTCCATGGACTTAGCCAAATTCCTTCATTCCAAAACTCAAATTAAATTGATTTTCTCATGAATCAATTATACCTTCAATCATATTCCCAAATATAAATGAAACCTACAATCATCTAGCCAAACCAAGATTAACCCAAGTCAAACCCAAATTTAGCTTTTTACTTGAAATATCCAAATGAACCAAAACTCATCCAAACCAAAATCACTGTAATTGAATTTATATATCAATCCATCCATATATAAACTCAACTAAATCAAACTCAACCCAAAATCAAGCCAACTAAACCTAATAGTCCACTTGATCCAAAGTGGCCAATTTAACCTATTTGAGCCAAGTTTCAATCCCACCCAAATTGGATTGAACCAAGCCCATCAAAACCTCTCATCATGATTGTTTATCACCCTAAATTGATCAATTATCATTTTTGGGTCAAACCAAGTCAACTTTGTCCTTTGATCAAGTCAACCTTCTTAACCCATATGAACCCAAACTAGCCAAATTATAACCTAAGCTAAATCTCTTGAAACCAATGATTCATACCAACTCAAAATCAATATTTGAACATGACTTGATCTTCAATTGAGCCAAACCAAACCCTATAGCCTAAACCCAATCCATGTTCACCATCTTAAGCCATAACCAAACCTCAAATTCAATTCAAATACCAAATCTAAATCCAAATTCAAATTCAAATTCAAATCAAATGGTTGAAATCTAAACCAATTCCAAGCCAAATGATTGAAACCCATGATCAAATCATAATTCAAAACCAACCTAAGCCCTATGATTTTATCTTATGGACTTAGCCTTAGCTACCCAAATCAATCCAAAATCATGTGATTTTCTCACTTATCAATTCACCCCATCAATCAATCTATCAAACTTACAACCAAACTCAATCCAAAATCCAATTTACCAAAATCTGCAATCACATCAAATCCTACATAAGTCATCTGAATCAATTTCATGAGCTTAGCCAAATCATAGCCCAAATCAATCCTTAATCAATTGATTTTTTCATAATCAATTTATATCTTCAATTATCTTCCTAAATATATCAACTCTATATTAAAATAATCTAAACTAAATCAAACTAAATCCAAATCTTCCTTAAACCCTTCCTAGGCCATATGAAGCAATCCCATGGGCTTAGCCAAATCTTAACCCAAATCACTTCAAACTAAATTAATTTTCTTATTAATCAATCACATCTTCAATCATTTTCACAAATATAAATGAAATATACATTTAAATCATCAAAACTAAATCAAACTAAATCAAAATCCAAACCTAAGCTACATGGACCTAAATTCTTTCATTCCAAAACTCAAATTAAATTGATTTTCTCATGAATCAATTATACCTTCAATCATATTCCCAAATATAAATGAAACCTACAATCATCTAGCCAAACCAAGATTAACCCAAGTCAAACCCAAATTTAGCTATTTTTACTTGAAATATCCAAATGAACCAAAACTCATCCAAACCCAAATCAATTGCAATTGAATTTATATATCAATCCTGCATCCATATATAAACTCAACTAAATCAAACTCAACCCAAAATCAAGCCAACTAAACCTAATTAGTCCACTTGATCCAAAGTGGCCAATTTAACCTATTTGAGCCAAGTTTCAATCCCACCCAAATTGGATTTAACCAAGCCCATCAAAACCTCTCATCATGATTGTTGATCACCCTAAATTGATTAATTATCATTTTTGGGTCAAACCAAGTCAACTTTATCCTTTGATCAAGTCAACCTTCTTAACCCATATGAACCCAAACTAGCAAATTATAACCTAAGCTAAATCTCTTGAAACCAATGATTCATACCAACTCAAAATCAATATTTGAACATGACTTGACCTTCAATTGAGACAAACCAAACCCAATTGGCCCTCTTGGCCCAAGTTAACCCAATTTGACCTACATGACCAAAATGGGTCAAGTCTTGATAGAATCCAAATTGATTGCAATCAATGGCTCAAGTTCATTCTAAATTTATTGTAGAACTTGACCAAAGCCTCAATTGAGCCCAATTGACCCACTAGATCTATTGAACCTAACGTGACCTAAAGGGTCAAACCAACCTAAAACCCAATCAAATTCAAATTAAACTCAACCAAAGCCTACAACATATTCCAAATGATCAACCAAACTCAAACCAAGTCATGACTCAAGCCAATTTGGCCAATTGGATCAAGCTGATCAACTTGACCCATTTGACCTAAATGAACTCAAATGAACCAAAATCAAATCTAAGCTAAATCAAACCAAACCAATGACACCAATGCATCCCAAATGATCATTTGAACTTGTCCCAATCCTTGGTTTAACCCAGTTTGACCAATTGGTCAACTTGACCCAACTTAACCCAATTTGACCTATTTGAGCCAAATTGAGCCAGACCTAACCAAATGAACTCTAATTGGCTTGAAATATAGGCTAACCCACTATTGGCTCATTTCAAATCTACCCAAGTTAAATCCCATGCCAAATGACCAAGATACCCTTAGGCTAAGGGTATCACATGAGACAAATCACCCATGTAGGTGGTGATTTCCCTCCTTGGCCACTTGACATCCTCCTGTTGGTCCACATAAGCACCTAGGACACTACCCTACCTGACCCATGATGGTTGAGTTGGCCATGACCCAAGGGGAGGTGAATTACCTCATATCCCCCATTAGTGCACTTGAAACACCAAGGACACCCACTAATCCCCCTTGGCAACCACCTCCCAACCTTGGCCAATCAAGCCAAATCACCTCCTCCACCCACGCACCCAGATGCGAGATGGCTAGACAATCATAACAACAAAGCCATGTTGTTCGATCAAGAGGAGGGTATTACTCCCCTCATTCCAACTCAAAATGATCACTTGCACTCCCTTGGAGATAAAGAACCCTAAGATGAGCTGCTAGAGCCTCTTCCTAGAGTTCCAAAGCCTTCCTGAGCTTCCCAAATGCCATTCTTGTTCATCCCAAAATAGTGGACTCCCTCAATTGAGCAAGAACGCTTCCCAATGATCGGAGGGTGGACTTCGATCAACCCTTACCTCGCAAGCTTTGGTTCATGGTCTTTTGAGCAAACCAACTCAAATTGAAGCTTGTGATAATCAGTAGAGTTTCATCTCCACTAGACGAGGCTTTCTCAATCAGATTTGCCACTGATCTTGCGCTCCGATGAGGTATGCCATTAAGACCGACCTTGGGTGAAAAATGAGTTAGAGCTTTTTGAAGAACAATTTTATCCCGTGTGATCTTAGTCGTTGGATCCCTTCGGATCCTTTGCACGAGGTATGGGATCTATTTGGAGTCGATCTAAGCTCAGGTAAGCTCGGATCATGCTAGTAATGGTAGATGGACTCCTGTTCCTCCTCACTCGCATGAAGTTAGATCATGCACCGTCCATTCTGCCTGATCAAAATGGACGATCATGATTAGATCTGATATAATAATTTAATCCTATTATGGCACGAGATTAATCCCAACTGTCCGATCTTAGATCAAATGGCACATGAGAAAGCACATTCTGCTATCGCCATGCAAGCGTTGACCAATATTATTTTTAATAACCAATCCTACTGCGCCACATGAAAAGTACGCCGCATTAGCGTGTCACATGGTGCTGACAGGATTAAGGGTTATTTAGGCTTAATTAATGTGTTTTAATGGCTAAAATTTATAAAAATCATAACTAATTATAAAATATAATAGTAAACACTCATTTTAAAGGTATTTCAAAGGAGAATTAATTAAAAATGATTTTAACTAATTTTGAAAATAATTATGGCTTTATTATGGTTTAATTATAAAATTAATTAGCTTAATAATTCCTTAATTACTTAAGTAATCAACCCCAAACTTTGTTGGTTTATTTAATTGGATGACCTTTATCTCTGATGATTTTCTTGGGATTTATTTCTTAGTTAAATAGGAAAATTGACTAATCAAGCATCAATTACTCTCTTAAGTTAATTAATCATTAATTAATTCCATGAACAATAACAAATTAATTAATTAAGTTGTTAATCATTGTTCAAAAGTGAATGAACCCATGGGATAAGGTTAGGGCCTCCTTCCTAATATATTTCCCTAAGTTCATTTCATTAATTAAATTAAATCAATTATGGTTTAATTAATTAATTGCATTAATTAATTAATTAAATTGAAATTATAACCATATCAAACCTTAATTAATTAATTCTTGAGTAGATCTTTAGGTGTTTAATAACCTAAAGGAGCTTAATGAAATTATGGTTCATCCACATGTGTGGGAAAATGATAGGAGTAATTAATTAAGTCTCTTAATTTAATCAACCATTAATTATGAGCCAATTTTATTAGGCCCATTTATTTCTTAGAATCATTGCAAATTTAATTTCTATGCATATCATGTTGGCTTATAATTATTTGGTTAATTACTTTAAGGTGACATAAGAAAGGGTTAATTATTGTATTTAATGCATACCACAACTTAATTAACTCATAAAATCAACTTACATTACATTTCATTAAACCAAATTAATTAATAAACATGAGAATGGGTTAGGATCAACAAGCCTTATTTTGCATCCTTAAATCAAATCAAAACATGAAATTAAAAATGGCATTAAAGAAGCTTTGGTTCACTTTAAATGGTTTTATTTGACATGATAGTCCTTAGGAATTAATTTAATTGAGTGAAATTATGTGTTTATGTTTATTTATTCCTTTCTAATAATGTTAAATATTGTATGTAATTTGAAATCATGCTTTCATCTTTTCAAAATTAATTAAATCAAATGATTTTCTTTTATGTAAGCTTGCTTGTGTTGGATTAATTTATAATATGTGTGGCTATTATCACTAATAAATTCAAATTACTTTCCAAAGTCTATAAATCAATTACATTGATTAGACTGATAGTAGTTATGAAAACATTTATGTTTTGCATGTGCTTATAGCTTAGATATGTGGAGTAAAGGTTTTATTCCTTAATTCATATGCAATTTTACATGTATTTGAATGTTGATAAGTATATAGTCTAGACATCCCAGGAATACATGGCCTTAGGTAGCCCCAAAGGGATTACCACTTCGGTTATGACATGTACTTATTTGGTTTCATTTACATGTGTTTCTACATTAGAATTTGGATAGAGTTTAATCCACATGCATAAGTGTTTCAATCAAATAAAAGTACAATCTTTGCATCTTTTTCCTTTATTTATTCCATATGTATTATAGTGTTTTGACATCTTAGTAATAGAGGTTTAAGGAGATTTGATTACCTCATTTTGGTTAAAATGACATGTACTAACTTATGTCTCCTATATGTGTGTATATTTAATTATAAAATTAGAACCCCTTTTCTTTTATCAAGGATACATGCATTCATAATTGACTAAGTGATTGAATCAATTAGCCATATGATTTGGAGCTTCCTTTCTTATGTTCGTGTATATAAATTTACATATGTTTGAATGCAAATGAGTATGTAGTTTGGACATCCCGGGAATATGAGGCTTTAGGTAGCCTTAAGGAGGTCATTTGATTACCTCACTTCCCTGGCTAATAGCGATGCATACTTATTTGATTTCATTTATATGTGTTTCTACATTAGAACTTGGATAGGACTTTAATCCACATGCATAAGTGTTTTAATCAAATAAAAGTACAATCTTTGCATGATTTTTCTTCCTTTATTTATGTATACATCCATATGTATTTGAGAAAAGCAAGTGTTTAGTATGGACATCCCGGGAATATGAGAATTTAGCTAGCCCCAAGGAGGTTATTTGATTACCTCACTTCCTTGGTTAACAATGGCACATACTAGCTTATGTCTCTTATATATGTGTGTGCATATTTAATTATAGAATTAGAACCCCTTTTCTTTTATCAAGGATACATGCATTCATAATTAATTAAGTGATTGAATCAATTGTCCAAATGATTTGGAGCTTCCTTTCTCATGTTCATGTTTATAAATCTACATATGTTCGAATGCAAATGGCTATATAGTTTGGACATCCTAAGAGCATGAGGCTTTAGCTAGCCCCAAGGAGGTCATTTGGTTACCTCACTTCCTTGGTTAACAATGACTCATACCTATTTAATTTCATCCCTATGTATTTTTTGTATAAGAATTTGGATAGAGATTTAAATTAATATGATTAAAAAATTCAATCAAAAAATGAAAATATAAATTTCAAGTATATATCCACATTCATCATTTAAGTGTGCTAAAAATAGGTTGCATGTATAGATACACTTAGAATTAAAATCATATGCATGCTACATGTGATGGAAAGGAATGATTGATATATGTCATGTGATAGTAGTTCAAACAAATTAATCTTAAGATGCCTTTCGTATTGAATGAGGTCATTTAAAGTGAACCTAAACTTAGGATTAATTTAAAATATGTAATAAGCCATTCACTAAAGAGAACTAAATCAAATTAATATACTTTAGAAAGTGGCTTTAGGTAGAGAAGAAAGGGAATGGTCCCTTTCTTCTCTTTGTAACACTTAGTTGCTAAGTCTAGGTCATATGAAATAAAAGAAAACACAAATTAAAATACTTAAATCAATTAAGCAATTTAATGTGAAACCAACCTTTTATGTTAAATTAAATCCAACCAAACTTAGAAAATCTTAACTCTAATGCTTAGCAATACATACCACACAAGCCTTAACACACATATTAAAATTAAGTCACCACTTCTAGTCCTAAGTTAGGATGGTGTATGATATAATGTATGTTTTATTTTGTGATGTAATATTTTAGATTGGATGCTAGGGTGTATGGCTTGCAGACTGGATATTAGGCCATTCCTAGCCTAATCATATTTTATGTAGGATATTGTGCTTAAGGGGATGATTCAAAATAAATAGCAATGTTCTATTTGCAAGTTGCTTAAGCAGCTAAGCATAATCTAAGTTAGGACAGGTGGGCTGGGTTATCAAAGTGCAGGGTGCTAAGTCCATATCATAAATATAACTGCTTGGGAATGTATGTATGTTTAGCTAACCTCTATTTTGCAGGTGTAGTTAGATTTACCTTTCCTATTATGAATATAATTTTTGTAATAGGAATTAGGATTGGTGCTATGGGGGATTAGGATGAGCATTTGCTAAAAGGCTTTGTCCTAGGGTGCCATGTGATGCGTTGAAACTTACTAAATCATAGAAGCAAGGAGGAAAGAAATGAAGACATGAAGAGACCCCCATAAAATTCATTCATTATAAATTGTAATTATTATTTAATTCCGGGTTATGTGGGTAGAACTTCACTACCATCTATTTCTTTTCAGTTATACCATCTTACCCAACCGCACTCTTATTCTTTCATGATAGTTTATAAAATGTTTGATGATTTGTTTAGTTTGTGCATTAGAAATGGCATGCTTTTGATAATTTCTTATGAATGATGCTTTAATGTGTGGTCTAGATATGCTAGCTCTTAGGATAAAATTAATTTTTCTATCCCAATTAATCACTCACAACTAAATTTTAAAATAACTCATAACCTCACCATAAAGCCTAGGGATTAAATAATATAATTAAAAGATTTAGTAACCCCTTACCAGAATGTTGAATATCTCACATCATGCATGCATCTTGACTCACTCTTGCAAAATGAGGGCCTCCGTCCTTGCACTCATAGGGACCGCCTGACCTATGAGAGCAACCCTACCAACGGAGCTTCACCCTATTTTTCTTTTGATTTGGCCAACAACTTTATTTTATCATGCATGTAGGCATCAAAATTCTAAAGTTATTATCCAAATGAAGTGTCAAAAATTAAATAAAATTTGAAAATATTTTGCATTAGATTAAGTCATTACTCATACCACTCATACTCTAGTCTCTTAGGGAGTGGGTTTAAAGACTTTAGTCTCTTTCTAAATAAATAATAGCCTGACTATCTTGTAATTTCATATGACCAGACCACATGAATTTATAATTGTAGGAGGAGTTAGCTAGCAGCCACTCCATGCGATTATAAGACCAGCAGTTGGGCAGTTTACCCTCTCTTGTGGAGGTAAACCTTATACCCATCTTCACTTAGATTTTGGTTGTGCTTTAGCTTATGCTAAAGCTCCTTAGATTTAGGATATGAGGTAGCTATTTCCTTCAAGCTACAAGCATAAATTCTCACCTCTTAGGCATTTTCACAATCTTGTGTTATTGGATTATAAGCCCTAGCAACCCAATAAATTTCAACTCAAACAAAATAATTCTCTTCACTTTTAAACATATAAAGCCCAATCATAGGATATATTGGAATGCTCACTAGGCTTCCTAATATCATGAGCATTCTCTACTTTTCTTACTTGGATCAAATAAGTCTTCTCCTTGAACTTTCTCAATTGATTTTCCAAACTCAACCAATCATTTGATAGTCTTAACTTTAAAATCTTTGGAGATGATAATTATCTACTTTAATCGAGAGTATTCACAAGAAATTTTATTTCCTATGATGTAATTAACTATGGAGGCTTTCCTCCATATGAAACTTTAGAACCCGATTTAATATAAACCTTATTATATTCATCCATATAAAGTAGGGGAAAAATCTATGGTATATTCAAAGACCCATCATGCCTTAGGAGCCCTTATTTGGTGATTAGATCCATTGAAGGGTGGTGCCTCTATTTCTCGAGATAGTACATCATACCTCAATGTCATACCTGATCACTTTAATAAGTACCCCCTATGATCTTCGTGGTGTCCCCCCCATACATCCAAAAATAAATACCACAACCCTAAAGATAGGATGCTTGCTTGGGAAAGGTGCCACTATGGGTGTTCTCTTAATCCATAAAAGAATATTTAAGTTTTTTATTTATATGTTTGCGTGGACCCTGTTGTTTGCGATGGACTACACTAAGAAGGGGTTATGTTGACATAGACCTGTCTAAAGTTACCAATCCAAAGGGAGAGTTTGCACATCCACGAAAACCTTCCAACCATGGGGGTTAGGACATGGGGATTGTCCAATCCAATAGTAACCCAGGTAGTGTCTAGATGGAGTCACAAGGACATGATCCAAATAGAGTGCCCATAAGGGAGATACCTCTAGGGGCGTTATGTTGATCCCTAAAAAAAGAAAGCCCATAGGTATACAGTGGCCAACTCAAGGAGAAAGCACATCGACTTACATCTGCCATGAGTTGTGTTATCCACAGGGTGGATTGTTGTCAGCATAGTGAACACCAGCCAACCTAAGATCCCTGTCGATGTGCAATGATCAATCTAGAAAGAAAGCGTAGGAGACTTACATCTTCACATATGAAAATAGGGCTAGACAGCTAATATCCGACCTAGGGAGACTACTAAGCGGGAGTCCTGAAGAAGGATTGGACCCATACTCGAAGTAGTCAAGAAGAAGGAGCTGCTAGAGGACTTATGTTAATCCTCAAATATACTCGACCTAGTCAGTGCATGAAGGCTAGTCGAAGAAGAAAGCGTAGGAGACTTCTTCTTAAATAGAGCCAACATGAGGTAACTTACTGGTCACATAGTAAGGCCTACCATACTAACAAGGTGCTCATGCACAAACGACATGCCGAAGAAAGTGTGGGACTACATCCTCGAGCAAAAGGACCGAGGTGACACACTAGGTAGTAATCAACTCGCCCAGAGTAAGATGAGGGTTGCTGGGGTAGTTATCTCAACTCAAAGTAGATCGAGATAAAAGATATGTGTTTGTTTATGTTTTGTGAGTAATTTGTGTTTATGTAATATTGATGAAGGATAGGATTCCATTTGGGTTCTCTTACACCAATCCTAAATGCACAATGGAGGATTCATAGATGGAAATGCTTTCAATTTAAAGAGATCTCTATGGTGAAAGGGTCTTCCCAAGTGGGTTCAAACTTGCCTCCCATCTTACGACGGGCAATAATTTGTCTCCTTAGAATTAAAATAAGCTCTCCCACTTGAAAAGCTCTAAGGTGGATCAGCTTGTTGTGATCTTGTAGCCTTATATAACTCGAGGTTTTGGCATTCACATAGGCATCTCTCTTCTAAACCTTCGAGCTCTTCCAACCGTAACTTAGCATTCTGCTCCGTTGTGATCTTGCTACCCATAACTATTATTAGTGATGGGAGTTGGACTTCTAATGGTAGAATAGCTTTGAGCCCATACACTAAGGAGGAAGGAGTAGGAGTTGTAGTTCAGTAGGTGGTGCAGTAGGCCCACAAGGCTTCAACTAACTACTCATGGCATTGTCATTTTTTATCGTCGAGTGTCTTCTTAAATAGTTGGATGAGAGTTTTGTTAAAAGCTTCTACAAAACCATTTTACCTCAGATAGATGGTAGAGTATCTCCAATCTATGCTATGTCTCTAAGCGAAGTTATTGATTTTGATGATCTTAAATGTAGTACCATTATTGGATATTATCTGGTGGGGTACTCCAAATCTATATATGATATGGTTCCTGAAAAACTATAGCACATGTTGAGCTTTGACCTCTCTAAGTGGAATCGCTTCTATCCATTTGAAAAAATAGTCAATAATAACTAAGATAAATTGATTCCCTTGGAAGAAAGAGGATTAATCGAACCCACTATGTTAGTATCCTAGCACTAAAATGGCCATAAGGTCAATGTTGTATGTACAATGTTGATTAGTTAATATAGAACCACCATGTACTTGATATCATGGTCATCTCATCCATGCAATATGTGCTCATCGACGGCCAATAATAACTGAGTCTCTTAATTTTGAATTTCATCTCAGGACCAGATTAATGAGCTCCGCATAATCCTGAATGCACCTCAGTCATGATCTTATGGGCTTCGAGCTTGTCTAAACAATGTAACCACATATGATCAAAGGACCTCTGGTATAAGGCACCATCATCTATGGCATAGGAAAGTGCTTCTTTTGCTTCATCTGATGTGCTTGGGACTTCTCTTAAGGTGGTTTTCCTTTATTTAGGTAATCAATAAATGGTTGCCTCCAATCAAGTTCTTTATCCCTTTTGGCAACGACAACCTTCCCTTCTAGAGAGTATTTTTTGATGTGTTTAATATTAATAAGAGGCAAGACTTGCCTATTTCGGAACTCTATTAATATGAACTCATTTTTTGAACATGTGAACTTCTTAGCAAGCTTGGCTAAAGCATCCGCTATGGCATTTTTTCCTCGAAGAATCTTGTAATTGGTAACTTCTAGAATTTAGGCCAATAGTTCCATTGTATACTTATGGTAGTGTTGGAGCCAGGCTTGGCTTAGGACAACCATTTGATTGACTACTAGTTGGGAATGCCCAAAGATGTTGATGTTCTGGATGCTTAGGGAAATGGCTAACTCTAGACTGGTAATCAAAGCCTCATATTCAGCTTCATTGTTGGTGCAAGGATCGGATAGATGGTCTGAGAATCTCATCATATCATGGTCTGGAGTTAGGAGAACTATTTCTACCCCTGCATTTCCTGGAAGAGTGGATTGTGGTTCTTCTCCTCTTTGAGAGGAAGCCACACCATCAAAATACATCTCTTAGCGGTGAATGCAGTATCTCCCAAGTTCATGATTTGTTCATCGAGGAGGTCATCACTAAGCAGAGAATCAATAGGAAGTCGATGTTCTGCTAATAAATCCATGAGTGCATGTCCTTTCTAGTACAAAGTGATGTAAAATTATGATAGAATCATGGATCAAGCTCCAACCATCCCATAAGCCATGTCAAGATATACTATAGTAGATTGATTTTAGAAATCAAGTTGACTTTATAAGAAAGCATGTAATGCCTTAGCTTTTGGGATGCAGAGATTAAAGCTAGGAAATGTTTCTTAATGGGTGGATAATTTGCTTCAGTAGGGACCAGACGATGACTAAAGTAGTAGATCACATTCTCTTTCCCTTCATCATTTTCTTGGGCCAATAAAGTGCCAAGGGAGTCATCTAATGCAGTAGTGTAGAGGATCAAAGGCTTACCCATAGTCGCTAGAACGATGCATCATCAAGTATTCTTGACATCTTCAAAGCAGGCTACATTTATCATCCCAGAACTTGACATCCTTCTTAACAAGTATGAATGGCATCTTCCTAATAGATTTGATATAAAGCATCTTAGATATGCCAACCATACTTAGAATTATCTGAGTTGAGTTTCACTTTTCAGGGGTAACATTTTTAATATCACTTTAATCTTCTCAGGGTCAATTTTGATTCCACTGAGTCGGATAACAAACCCAAGGAACTTCCCTGAAGCTACTCCGAATGCACACTTCATGGGATTCATTTTGAGGTTAAATTATCTTAACTGTTTGAAAAATACTCTCAAGTCAAAGAGATGGTCTTCCTTTTCTTTACTCTTGACCACATGATCATCTGTCTAGCATTCAACTTGATGATGAATGAGTTCACCAAAGATTCTGTCATAGCGCTAGTAATCACATTTTTTAGTCAAGGCATGACCTTATAGCATTTTATTCAGTTCAGGGTTCTAAATGCATTATTTTTCTCATCTTAAGGGCCATCTTTATTTGGTTGTATCTAGATGGACCATCCATGAAAGAGAAAACTACATGAGATGAGGCAATGTCCACCTTCAGCTTTAGTATTGAGAGTGAAAATTCTTCTTTTGGACATGCCTTATTTAGATCCCTAAAATTGCCCATATGCAAATTTGGCCATTCTTCTTCTTAACTGGGATGACAATAGCCAACCAGGAGGGGTATTTTTCCTCCCTGTTGAAACCAACATCGATCAATTTCTTGACTTTAGAAATGACCTATTGTTCAATATCTAATCACATGCATCTAGGAGCTTGCTTGATTCGGTTAACATCAGGCTATATTGGTAGCTCATGGACCGCTATGCCAGGAGCCAATCGGGCATCTCTTCATAGCTCCATGAAAAGCAATCCTTAAACTCAGTAAGTAGCTTAACTAATTTATTGGTTTTAGTTTCATTCAATAAGGAATTATTGTATGTCGAGCGTGGATTGTCTTCACTTCCCAAGTTGATCTCTTTGAGTTCATCTAATGTTGACTTGATTTCTTATTCAAATTGTAATAGTGCATATTTGACTTGGAAATCATATGAAGTTTCTAAGCACACCTCCTCATATGAGTTAATGTGATTTGAAAAGAACCTATCAGATTCCAAATGATTGGTGATGACTAAGTAGTAATCGTCATAGCCAACTGGGCCTATCATGTTAAAGCCTAGTCTTGGTCTTGATTGAGAGCTTTTGCATTTATTGTTCCATATTCTTTCAAAGTAATATGACATGTGCTTAGACCATGTATGTGGAATTAATCCTTTTTTTTCCTAAATTAAGAACATAAGGTGAGTACCAATCAAAAGGTAATTCTATTAAATCTTTACATGAATCATCTTCAAGTTCTACATCAACTTCTTGACTTAAAGATGATGCCCCAGAAAAGAACCTCTAAATTTTCATAGTTGTGGATGATTTAGTGGCCTCTTTAACTACCAAACCTTTTGCTTAGGAATCCAGTCTTTATTTTTGTCTGGCTCGGGTGTCACCTCCAACGTGGCCTATTATCAAGAAGAGATGGCCGGTGTGCTAACCATATAGAATTCATCCTCTGAACTACATTCTAAGTCTATATGGATAGCAGCTGCACTCCTACTAACTGAGACAAATATACTGGTTGGTGGTAAGTATGGAGGTCTTCCACTCCTAGGACTGCCTCTGGACTTGCCTCTTCCTCATTCTAGTGATGGTCGGTTCATCCTCCCCACTTGTTCAAATGGAGTAAAAAACTATGGGTGGAATCTAATCTCAGGATCTACTTCCTCCCCTGAGTCTATTTCTTGCTCCCTTATCTTTTTCTTCTCTTTTTCTTTTTCTTTTTCTTTTTCTTTTCTTTCTTTTTCCCACATGGGGATTTTGACTAAGTTCATGAGAATAGACTTTTTATTTTTGGGAGAGGTAGTAGGCTGCATCCTCAAATATCCTGACTTCATGGACTACAAAGGGTTTGAGATCTCCTTTGACACAATACTAAATTCCACCTCTCATGAACTTGATGTACTGATGTAAAGAGGATGAAACCATGTTATTATCATGTATTTACGGTCTCCCAAGTAAAGCATTGAAAGATGTATATGAGTCTATTATGTGAAACTTGGCTTCAGTCTTCCAATCAACTTTCTCTAATGGCAATATTATGGAGCCTAAGGCCCTCTCACCTTATTAATTGAATCCCTTCAATATCATCCTCACCTTTTGGAGTTTAGGGATGTTGATTCTCAAGTAAGCAATGGTTCTAAGACTCATAATGTTGACTGATTCACCCAGGTCAACCAGAACTCTGGATAGTCTAAATCTACCTATATTCATTATAATGTAAAGAGGATGGTTGTGCTCGATAGTCCCTAGATGTCTATCTTCATCGCTGAATGTAACCCCTAAGATGTCCTTCAAGTAGTGTTCTTCCTCTCTAGTAGCAGTTAACTGAGCTAAGCATATCTGTGGATTGAGCGAAGCTTTGATTAGAGATTCCCTCATCTTTTTCGATAAGAGAAGGACATCATATATTCTTAACTTAGCTGACAATTTTCTATGATGTGCTAGGACATTGTAATAAACTCTGGACTGGTCTTCCATAAGCATATCTATAGGTGGAGCATCTTGTGGAGGGGTTATCTGCTCACTAGAACTAATGAATTATTTACCCTTATCCTGATGTACTACCCTAGGAGATAGAACTTTGCCACTGCATAGGTTGACAATGGACTGAATCACCTAATAAGGACTCCTAAGGCTTGATGGGTCTTTATATATACCAGAGATCTTTCCTGTACTTTACATGGAAAGTAAACCAAGGTTTATATTAAGCCAGGTTCTTAAGTTTCCTATGGAGGCAAGCCTCCATAGTTAATTACATCATAAGGAATATAGATTCCTTAAGAATACTCTCAATTAAAGTAGGTAATTATTTTCTCAAAAGATTTCAAGGTTAAGACTATCAAGAAATTGGCTATTTTAGAAATGAAAAGGGATTGACCAAGTGGAAAGACTTATTTTGGAAGCCAACAATAGATAAGTAGGAAATGATCATGATACTAGGAAACCTAGTGAGCATTCCAATCTATTCTATGGTGAGGCTTTATATATTTGAATGAGAGAGGGTTTATTTTGAGTTGAAATTTTATTAAATTGCTAGGGCTTATAATCCATCAACACAAGATTATGAAAATGCATAAGAGGTGAGGATTTATGCTTATAGCCTGAAAGAAACAAGCAACCTCGGATCCTAAATCTATGGAGCTTTAGCACAAGCTAAAGCGCAATCTAAATCTCAGTGAAAAGTGAACACAAGGGTTTATCTCCATAAGAGAGAATAAACCTGTCTGACTCTTCTAGACTTACAACTACCTAGAGTGGCCTCTAGCTAACACGTCCTACACTTTAAATCCATGTAGTCAAGTCTTATGAATTTGCAAGATAGTTAGGCTTATTATTTAATTGGAAAGAGACTAAAGTCCTAAACCCACTCCTAAGAGACTAGAGCATGAGTGGTATGAGCATATGACTTAATCTACAAATGCAAAATATTTTCAAATTGTATTTCATTTTGACTCATTATTTTGGACAAAGGCTTAGGATTTCTTTATGCCTAAATGCATGATGAAAGTTGATTGTAGGCCATATCAAAGGAGAGAGGGTGAAGCTCTATTAGGAAGGGTTGCTCTCATAGGTCAAGTGGTCCCTATTGATTAAGGACAGGGGCCCTCATTTTTAGCAAGAGTGATAGAAGATGCATGCATGATGTGAGACATACAACATACAGCTAAGGGGTTGCTAAATATTTTAATTGTTTGATTATACCCTAGGCTTTATAATCAAGTTGTGAGTTGTTTAATGCTTTAGTTATGAGTTGTGAGTTGGGTAGAAAATTTATTTTATCCTAAGAGCCTACTATTTCCAGGCCACACATTAAAGCATCTAACATTAAGAAACTATGAAAAGTAGGCAATCCTATTGCACAATTTAAATAAATCAACAATCAATTTTACAAATTATCACAAAAGAATAAGAGGTTGGTGCAGTCGGGTACCGCCATACATCCTGAAAATAGAAAGAATAATTTTACAATTAAAATGAATACATGCTATGGGGGTCTTCATTCTTCACTTCTTCATGTCCTCATTTCTTCATTTGATTTGGTTTGCTCTAAGGGATCATAGGGAACCCTAGGAAAAAACCTTCTAGCCATTCCTCATCCTAATTCCCCATAGCACTAATCCTAATCCTATTGCAAAAATTACATTTATATATGGAAAGTAAATCTAACTACACCTACAAAATAGAAGTTAGTTAACCATACATATAATCCCAAGTAGTTATCTTTATAATTTGGACTTAGCACCCTGGACATGGGTAACCAAGTCCACCTATCCTAATGTGGAATATGCTTAGGGGCATAAGCAACTTGCAAATAGAACATTTATATTTACTTTTAAGCAACTCCTTAAGCATAATCCCCTGCTGAAGACAAAATTAGGCTAAGAGCGGCCTAACATCTACGAGGCATACACTTTAACATCTTGTCTAAACCATTGCATCACAAAATAAAACATACATCAAAACATACACCCTAACTTAGAGATAGAAGTAGTGAATTAGTTTTAATGTGTGTGCTAAAGCTTTGTGTGGTGTCTTAACTAAACATCAGAGTTATGAAGTGTGGAAGAGTTCAATTTAATCATGAAGGTTGGTTTCATTTCAAGTGGTTTAATTGATTTGTGGATTTTAATTTATGTTTTGTTTTGTTTCACTTGATTTACACTTAACATCTAATTTTCATAAAGAGAAGAAACATGATTACTCTCTTTCATCCCTACCTTAAGCCACTTTCTAATGCACATTAATTCAGTTTAATTCTCTTTAATGAATGACTTATTAAATATTTTTTATTAATCTTAAGTTTAGATTAACCTTAAATAATTCTATTTAATATGCAAGGTATTTTAAGATTAATGTAATTAGATTACTATCACATAGCACATGTTATACCATTCCTTCCCATCACATATTAACATGCATATGATTTAATCCTTAACATACCTATACATATAATATATTTTGGAACACTTGAATGATGAATGAATGAAGTTGGAATTTATATTCTATTTGATTTAATTATTTATATTTATAAATTAATGCTCTATCTAAATTCTAATACCAAAATACATAGGATTAAAATCAAATAAGTATGTGTCTTTGTTAACTAGGAAAGTGAGGTAATCAAATGACCTCCTGGGCAAGTTAAGGCCTCAGATTCCTGGATGTCCGACTATGTACTTATTAACATTCAAACTTATTTAAATTCATATATAAATCATAAGGAAGAGAACCCTAATTTAAATGTAACGTGTTTTTAATGACTTAGATGGTTATAGATGTATGTATTTTTAATAATAAAAGGGAATTTTCATCTTTTAATTAAGCACACATACACATGTCTAAAATATGTAAGCAAGTACATGCCATTGTTAACCAGGAAAGTTAGGTAATCAAATGAAATCTTTAGGGCTACTTAAAGCATCGTATTCCCGGAATGTCTAGACTAAACACTTGCTATATTAAATACATGTAAATATATACACAATTATAAGGATAAAAATCATGCAAATATTGTATTTTCTTTGGTTGAATTATTTATGCATATGGATTAAAGCTCTTTCTAAATCCTAGTACCAAAATACATATGGGTGAAATCAATTAAGTATGTGTCATTGTTAACTAGGGAAGTAAGGTAATCAAATAACCTCCTTGGGGCTATTTAAAACCTTGTATTCCCGGGATGTCCAAATTATAAACTTATTAACATTCAAACTTATGTAAATCTATATATGAATCTAAGAAAGAGGCATTCATAATGACTAAGCTATAAATACATGCAAATCTTATATGTATTCATAACTATCATCACTCCTCATGTTATTATTAATTTATAAACTTTGAAAGATAAATTTGGATTTAATAGTGATAACAACCACACATATAATTAGTTTAAATCAACACATGAAAGCTTACAAAAATAAAGTCCATTTGATTCATTTGTATTTAAAAAGATGAATGCATGAAGCCACATGACATACAACATTTAAAGTAATTGGCAAGGAATAACCAAACATCATGTGATTCATTCAACTAAATTAATTCCTAAGGACAATCATGTTAAATAAAATTGTTTAAAGAAAACCAAAGCTTATTATTAATTTGGCTTTGGATTTGAGTTGATTTAAAGAGGAGGGAAATTATTTACTGCTTTAATCCCGTTCCCAAGTTGGTGATCTTAATTAGTTTAAGGAAAGATAATTAGGTAGATTTTATGAATTAATTTTATTAAATCCTTAAGCAAATCACTTAATAACCCTTTCCTATGCTTCTTTAATTTAACTAATCATTTAATTATGGGCCTCAAATGATATGAACATATGATAAAATAAAATAGCAATGTTTTTAAGGACCTAATGCAATTGGCTCATAATTAAATATTAGTTATGTTAAAGAATCCAACTAAGTACTTTTATGATTTTCCCATATTTATGGGTTAATCATAATTTCCTTAGGGGTCTTTATGTTATTAAACACATAAAGAGGAACCCTTAATTCCATTGTTAATTATCTGATGTGATTTAAATTTCCATTTGATTTAATTTATCCACTTATTAATTAATTAAACACTTAATTAATTGCCATCTTGATTAATCCTTTTAAAATGAAATGAACTTGGGAAAAGAGACTAGGAAAGGGGTCCTATACACTCCCCCTCTTCTGTTCACTATAAATTAGGGGTTAATAAGTTTTAATTAATTAAATTTCATAATTTAGAATGTTGATTTATCACTTAATTAATTAGGGAGGGTAATTAATATTTGAATCGTTAATTTTCCCTAATTACCTAGGCAATAAATTCCAATAAAATCATAGGAGGCAGAGGTCATCTTATAAAATTAGCACACGAAGTTTGGAGTGAATTTCCCAAGTAATTAAGGCTTAATTAAGCTAATTAAGTTTATATTTAAACCCCAATTGAGCCTTAATTATTGTTCAAAATCAAATGAAAATAATTTTAATTAATTTTCCTCTGATTTACCTTTAAAATGAGCATTTATTTGTATTTTTTATTTTTCTACAATTTGTTATGATTTTCCAAAGTTTTGACAATTAAATCTAATTATTAATCCCAAATTAAGCCTAATCTAGTTGACGCCAAGCGGAGCACTTTTCACATGACACCGGTCGATTGGTTACTTAATTCCATCGAAGTCATCGCTTGCATACGCGCTTTTGTCCCGCTATCGATCTAAGATCAAACGATTTAATCTTGATTCGAGAATTAAAATATGAAGAAATCTAATGGGAGATCAATATCCCATTCCAATCACATGGAATGGACAGATGATCTATCATCTCCGCATGATGGAAGAGAAACCATTGTCATTTCTCTCAATTTGAGCTCGTCGGAGCTCAATTTGGCTCAAGATTGATCCCTCAACTTCATAAGAAGGATGCTAAGAGATTTAATGGCTAGATTCGTATGACATCAACATTCTCTTCAAAAAGGCCAAACAAAAAATGGGAAAATCTTGGTTTGTCAAAAAATTACCTCACCGAAGCTCAAGACCGGTGGTGAACCGATCAAGGTAGCTTTTCCTTGATGAGGTAAAGCTCTGCTAAGAAGATGGCACCTTCATTTGTTGTCAGTGGCTCTGTGGATTAAATGTCATCGAAAAATGCATCGAAGTTATTCTCCGGGTGGTCTCTGGTGCTCGAATGGCTAGGGAGAAGGTTTGTTTTGCCACGCCAGAGGTTGGTGAATGTGTGAGTGAAGTTAATTTGGGATTGGTTGGGATTTGGTGGAGTTGGATAGAGTTGTATCTTGTCCTATTTTGGGTAGGCTTTATTTCATCGTCTCCGGTGATGGGAAGGTTCAGGAAGCTTGGGAAATCACTTAAGGAGTTCAAAATGAGGTGCTCGAGCTCTTTAAGGGTTTAATTACTCAATTTTATTTGAATGAGGGGGAGTATACCCCTTCATCCCTTAATATGGATGGACAAGATTTTCTCGACCATTTTTGGCTATTTGATCACCCTAGGCCATTGGAGGGGACAAAAATCTCATGAGGTGGCTCGGTTTGGTTGGAGGAAGGTCTATGGAGGCTGCATTGAGTGGTGTCTATTTCATTTGAGATGAGCTAATGAAGGGAGGTGAGTTAACCTTGACTAAGGACTGACCTAACCTTTGGGTCGTTAGCCACCAGCGGGGATCCATTCTTGGCTTTGGGTGGTCACAAAAGAGAGTGGTTGGCTCCCAAATTTTGGATTTTATCCTATATGGGAGGCTTTTCTCAGTGAATAATGGGTAAAACTGGGTCCAAATCAGGTTGGGTTTAATTTGGGCTGACCCAAGGTGAGCTAAGGATGGGTAATGCCAAATTTCATTGGGCTTGGTTTGAGTTTGGCTCAATTTGACTCATGTAGGTCAAATTGGGCTAGGTCAAGTTGATGAATTTGTCAAATTGGGTCAAACCATGGCTTGGGACAAGTTCAAATGAGTATTTGAAATATTTTGGTGCAATTGATTTGGTTCAATTTGGGTTGGATTTGGATTAGACTCATTTGAGTCTATATGGGTCAAAAGGGTCAAGTTGACCAATTTTATCAAATTGGTCAAATTGGCTTGGGCTAGGTTTCATATTCAATGATCAAATGAAGATGATTGCAGGCTTTAGGTTGAATCAATTTGGATTTGATTTTGATTTAAGCCAAATTGACGCTTTAGGTCAATTTAGGCTAAATTGGTCAATTGGGCTCAATTAGTCAAATTGTGTTCAGTCAAGGCTTTGATCAAGTTCAATGATCAATTTGGAATGAACTTGAGCCATTGGTTGTAATTAATTTGGGTTAGATCTTGATTTTACCCAATTTGGTCTTTTAGGTCAAATTGGGTCAACTTGGGTCAAAGGGCCAATGGGGTTAGGTTTGGCTTAATTGTTGGTCAAGTCATGTTCAAGGATTGATCTTAGGTTGATGTGAATAATTTCTTTCAATTAATTTGGCTTAGGATGAAATTTGATTTATTTGGCTCATGTAGGTTAAGTGGGTTGACTTGGTCAATTGATCAAGTTGACTTGGTCAAATGACCAAGTTGACTTGGTTTGACTCGACTGATTGCAATTGATCAATCAAGGATGATCAACAATCATTGTAAGAGATTTTGGTTGGTTTGATTCAATCCAATTTGGGTTGGATTGAGATTTGGTCCAAATTGGTCCTTTAGGTCACTTGAGTCAAGTGAGCTTAGATGGGTCAATTGGCTTGATTGAGGTTTGATTTGAGTTTAATTGAGTTTGAATATTGATTTGGAATTTGTTTATAGATTTGGTTGTAATTGATTTGGGTTTGAATGGATTTTGGCTCATTTGGGTATTGTAGGTCAATAAGTTAACTTGGTTTGATTTGGATTGATTTCGGTCTAATTGGATGTGATTGTGATTGTCAATTTTGGTTTGGAATGATGATTGAAAGATTGAATTGACTCATGAGAAAATCAATTAAGTTTTATTTGGATTGAAGAGATTTAACTAAGTCCATAGGTTTGAATCATAGCTTGAAGCTTAGGTTATTTGAATTTGATTTGAGAATTAAATTTGATTGTTGATCTTGGTTGATTGATTTATGAGAAAATCAATTAAGTTTGATTTGATATAAATTTGGCTAAGTCTATAGAATCAAGTCATGGTCTTAGGAAAGATTTGGGGTTATGGATTTGATTTGAAATTGATTTGGAGGCTTGAATTTGAATGTTGATCTTGGTATGTTGATTGAAGGGTTGAATTGGTTTTGAGAAAAATAATTGAGTTTGGTTTGGATTGAAGGAATTTTGGCTAAGTCCATAAAGCTAAATCATAGGGCTTAGGAGAAGTTGATTTGATTTGAAATTCAATTGGATTTGAGGTCAGATTGAATTTGGATGAATTGAATTTGAATCTTAGTTTAAGCTAAGGAGGTATTCATGGATTTAATTGAGCTAAAGGATAGGTAAGACACCCTAATTTTTAAAGCATGATTTAAACCATATGGCTAATCCTTCTATGTCTCTAGGCTTAGGTTAAGTGTTGACTTAGTCACTAGAGTGTCCAATGACAAAAGAGCTCTTAGTGTCTAGAAGAGCCCTAGACCTACAGTGGGAAAATTGAATCCTCACTCTATGAGCGAGGTCAACAAAAGGCAATAGTTGGGATCATCGCTCTTGCCACTTTCTCCAGCCTCTTAGGCTTAGGTAGCTAAAAATCTAACTTCATCAAAAGATTCTTGAAGATCTTCCTGACTACCTCCCTCTTGAATGAGTATGGCTTGCTTAAGTTTTCAGCAAGAGTAGGTGGAAAATAGCTACCTAGCAATGGATATGGATACCGCTACTAAGTATGCTAGTGGTGGAAGCAAACAGGAGGTAGAAGAGGAGGTGACAGTGGAGGTTGTTGAAATCTGGGTTTCTCAAATTATGCTTTAGCTAGTTGTTCCCCCTTATTTACTAAAATGACTATCCCATACATCTTCTCAAATATCTTTTGAGGCTTGGGCTTAGATGATTGGTCTGAAAATGGTAACTATTTGGCTTCTTCTTGTAGGTTAGTCGCCTTCCTGGTTAGCTTCTCAAATGTCTTATAAGCCCTTAAGCATGGTATGAACTGTGCCATGGATATTCTTAAGTAGAATCTCAATGGCGTGCTACTTGGATAGCTATATTTCACATTTCATACTCAGGTTGTGCCATCTAAGAATGTAATCAATAAGGGACTTGTTGAGTTTTCTTTTCTCTACATTGAGGTTACCTACAGTTACCCTTTGCTGAGCTCATGTGAATCTCTTGATGAAGAGATGCTCTAACTCAAACAAGGACTTCACCAAACTGTTTTTGGCATACCAAACAAATGCGACACCGCTAATTGATAAATAACCAAAAGAGAAGTGCATCACTACCACGGACATTGCAACAACTATTGCTGAAGTGTGCAATATGCTGCCTTGGTTTCCCACTGCCATCAAAACTCTTGAAGGATGGTGGCATAAAATCCTTAAGGTATTGAACTACATCAAATTCTTCTAGGTAGGGTCTACACTTTGGAATAGATGACCTCCCCAAGATTGCACCAACACTTTCTTCACTTACTGCTCCACCATTTGCTTGATATCATTTTCATGCATGGAGGTGCTATCGGTGACCTTCCTATGCAAGCTACCAGCAACATCATCCATGGGAGTGCAATTAGGATGATCTAAGGTATGTACTAACTCTGGCCAATCGGCCACTATATGGGAAGGTTATGAATTGTTTTCTCTGCCTACGCCATCAACTCTTATACCATCTTCTCCATCTTATTAATCTAATCATCTTTCTATTTGAGCTACTGGAGAAGGTGTTGAGTTGAGTGAGATGTGTCACCTTCCTCAACTATAGCACCTTCCTAGCTATGATATTCCATATGCAAGGAGCCCCAAGTACCGACCATGTGGACTTTTGCTAGGTCTTCTAACATGTCATCCTTATTGGGGTCAAAATTGACCCTACCATCTTCCTGATTGGAATGATCACTGCCAACTATTTGTCTAACTACAGCATGGTAGTCTTCTAGAATGTTATCTGATGAACTGTCATCTACTCGACCCTGCTCTACTGGAACATAGGCTAGCTGATGACTGACTACTAGACTGAGTTGTGTAGAGTTTATGCATTGGACACTCTGATCTTGTGGGGCGCACTCCCTAGCTGGCTCAACTATCATGGGGACCATCTCGGTATCCCCTCCCTTCCTCCAACTGCTGTGATGGTGGAGTGACAATGCTCTTGGGTTGCCACTCCTTCTTCACCATAATTGAGGTGGAAGGTCGAGCAGGGGAGCTCGGCCTCACCTCAATGAGTGGAATAGATGGAATGAGATCCTTAAGTCATAGCTAGATCACTAGTGGGGAAGCTCTCTCTCCAGAAGGGGCCTTATGGAACTTTGTGTGGACTATGGATGCTAGAACCTAAACTGGCAAAGGTGGATGGCGAGTAGAGAAGTGTAGTATGGGGGACACCAGCTGCCTCTCTGTCAGAGATCTCCTCCTATGACTGATGGTACCAGTAAGGACTATGTAGTCAGAATGATCTGCTCTAATAGCTCATCAATCAGGGAAATCCATCAAAGTAGAGGCCGTCGATTGTCTAGAAAATCTCCTCCTCTTTCTCTTGCCCGCTTGGGCAGTAACTCTGGCCTTAGAGGTACTCTCTCTATGTATATGATCCCTATGACTCCTAGGGATTAGGCTTCTCAGATAATGTAATGTTCTAGACTGAGCACTGGGCTCGCCAACTCAAATGAAGAATGACTGAAACCAGATCGGTCTTCCCCATTCCTACTGTCTCATACTGTAGGTGGCGGGTGATGATCCTCGATAATCCCTCCTCCCTCCTCGAGAGGGGTGGAACCTACTATCACTCAAGAATGGAGAGAGGTCTCATGGGGGTAATCCTCCTCAACAACGTGGGAGGCCTCATCTATCTGCCTCGCCTCACCCTCGTAATGCTGCTTAATCTTGCGGTTCTTTTTGCAACACTGAGTCTTAGTGAGCGGGGCAGAGTGGGAACTAAAACGTACCTCAAAGGTAGGGAAGACAATCTCAGAAGCCAAGATAGCCTTCCCCTTCAGAGTAGGGGGAACTAACGAGGAGGTAAGCTAACATGCAGGGGCAGCACTATACTACTAGCATAATCGGGTATTGGCACTAATAGTACTATCACTGGCACTAACACAGTTGTGAGATCTACAATTTCCTTCCTCTTTAGAGAGGAAAACTCAAAATTAGAGTGCACATCAAACTAAAGAAGTGGCTTCTTTCTTGCCACCTCCTCTCTGCTGACAGTAGTGAGGGTTGGTCCCTTGCAGGTGACTTTAAATTGCTCAAATCCAAGGCCGAACTTAATGATAGGGGCACCGGTGAGTATGTCTAGATCTATGGCCAAATCCACTCTAGATGTAAAAGAGAAGATTAGCTTTCCGAAAGACATGGTGACAAACTGACTGAAGAAAGAAAGAAAGAACTAGGCTGGTATCTCTACATTGTTGGAAGAGAGAACTAAATTAGACCTTTGCCATGAATTGTTGACATGAATTATTAATTTTGATTTGACTTTTGAATTAGAACCCTCATTTAACAAATTTATGTATACTAAATGAGGTTCTATTGGAGAGATTTAGAGATTTGGAGGAGAGACTTTCCCTTGAGTTGTATGTTTGATTTTGATTTTGGAACCCACATCCAACAAATTTAGGTATGTTGAGTGGGGTTCAATTTCTTTAGAGACACTTATGGAGATGTATTTATTATTTTCTTTTATTGGAATTTAATTTTGGAACACTCACTTAGGAAATTTAGGTATTGTAAATGGGGTTCAATTGTATGTTTAAATATTTTGAAAGCTTTTTGTCATGATGGTTTAATTATTGATTATTATTGTGTTGGTTTGATTTTGAAAAATAGAACTCTCATTTAACAAATTTAGGCATGTTAAATGGGGCTCAAAATGTGTGGTTGATGTTTGTTGTTGATTTGATTTTTGAAAATGGAACTCTTATTTAATAAATTTAGGTATGTCAAATAAAGTTCAATTGTATGTTTGATATTGATGATGGTTTGATTTTATTTTGAAAATGAGACTCTCATTTAATAAATTTGGGTAGCAGTTTTACTTATATATTTGATTGTTTGTTTGTTGAACTGTGGTCTTATTTTAATTTTGAAAATTGAACTCTCATTTAACAAATTTAGGTATGTTAAATGGAGTTCAATTTTATATTAGATGTTTTCATTTTAATTTGGTTTTTAGACATAGAATTATCATTTAACAAATTTGGGTATGTTAAATAGAGTTCAATTACATATTGTTTATTGCTGTTTGATTTTGTTTTGATTTTGAAGATGGAAACCCTGACTTAACAAATTTAGGTATGCTAAGTGGAGTCCAATTGTATGTTGATTGTTGGGTTTTATTTTAATTTTCTAAGTGTGACTCTCATTTAACAAATTTAGGTATGTTAAATGGAGTTGATTTTATTTGAAAATATTTTGGATATGTTTGATTTTGATTTTGAAAGGGGGACTCTCATTTAATAAATTTAAAAATGTTAAATGAAGTTAATTAGTTAATTTAAAAAAAGGGTTTGAATATGTTTATTACTATTATTTTTTTTGAAAGAGATGTTTGTTATTTTAATTTAATTTTGATTTTGAAATGAGGAATCCTCAATTAGCAAATTTAAGTATGCTAAATGAGGTTCAATTATTATTTTTTTTTTGAAAAAAGTGGTTTGAAAGATTTTGATTTTATTTTCTTTGACTTTGGTTTTAAAGGGAGCCTACACTTAGCAAATATTATGTTAAGTGAAGTTCACATGATTTTGCTTTGAAAAGATTTTGAAACTTTTACAAAAGATTTTATTTATTTTATATGATATGAACCTTGCTTCACTAGCTAGTGATAAGAGATTCTAAATTCTAATTAATTTATATATGGTCATCCCCTTTTTTAATTAATTTATTTTTATCTATTGGGGGACTCAATAAAGGTTTTATGACCTACATAGGAGTGAGGTCCTAAAGCCTAAAGGATGTTGGCTACCCTTGGATAAGGATGAAATAAATAAGATGCCAATGAAAAGAAAGATAGTCTTGGGCTTATGTGAAATATAAGTCCACTATCGATGCTTGGAGACAATAATTATCGACTAGAGATGGAGAGAGGAACTATCCCGAGCGGAGTCACCAAAAAAATTTGTTTTGTTTATTTTCAGATGCGTTGGGAGGACACCACGTAGATCATAGGGGGTACTCATTGAAGTGATTAATGTATGATGTACTATCTCAAAAAGATAGAGGCATCACCAAACAATTGACCTAATCACCTAATAATGGCTCCTAAGGCATGATGGGTCTTCATATATACTAGAGATCTTTCCCTACTTTACATAGAAAAGTAAAGTATGATTTATTTTAAGATGGGTTCTTTAGTTCTCTATGGAGGAAAGCCTCTATAGTTAATTACATCCTAAGAATACTATTGATTAAAGATAACAAGTATTATTTTCAAAGATTTCGAGGTTAAGACTATCATAGGATTGGTTATTTTAAAAAATCAAATGGGAATGTTTAGCTAGAAGATTTATTTTGGAATCCAAAGGAAACTAGTGAGCATTCCAATCTACCATATGGTGGAATTTTATATATATTTGAAAGTGAGAGGATTTATTTATTTGAGTTGAATTCTTATTTGATTGTTAGGGCTTATAATCCATCTACACAAGATTGCGGAAATGCATAAGAGGGGAGGATTTATGCTTGTTGCCCAAAGAAAATAGCTATCTCAGATCCTAAATCTAGGGAGCTTTAACACAAGTTAAAGCATGACCAAAATCTAAGTGAAAGGGGACATAATGGTTTACTTCCACACGAGAGAGTAAACCGTCCCACTCTTCTAGACTTACAATCGCTTGGAGTGACCGCCAGCTAACACCTCCTATGATTTAAAATCATATGATCTAGTCTTATGAAACTGCAAGATGGTTGGATTTGTTATTTAATTGGAAAGATACTAAAGTCCTAAACCCACTCCTTAAGAGACTAGTGCATGAGTGGTATGAACACATGATTTAGTCTAAAGTGCAAATATTTATAAATTTTATTTCATTTTGACACATTCATTTGGACAAAGGCTTTGGAATTTCTTATGCCTAAATGCATGATGAAATGAAGTTGTTGGTTAAATCAGCAGAAAGAGGGTGTTCTCCATCATAAGCAATGCCCTAATAGATTAAGCATTCCCCTATCATGCAAGGATGGAGATCCCCCATATTCAAGGAAAAAGGAATATGCATGCATGATGTGAGACATACAACCATACAACTATGAGATTGCTAAATCTTTTAATTATCTTATTTATAGCTTAAGCTTTATAGTGAGGTTATAAATTATTCTAAAACATGGTTATGAGTTATTAGTTGGGTAGAAAAATTAACTTTATTCTAAGAGCCTACCGCATTTAGGCCACATATTAAAACATCAATCATAAAGAAACTATGAAAATCATGTAATCCTAATGCACAATTTAAACGTAATATCAAACAATTTTATAAACTAACACAAAAAATAAGAGGCCGGTGCGGCCGGGTATAGCCGTACACCCCGAAAAAGAGAAAATTGGATAGCCAAGCTCTACCCTTATACATCCTGAAATATAAAAGAATAATTATAAATTAGAATGACTTCATTATTCATATCTTAATATCTTATTTCTTCTTCTTTAGCCTTGATTTGCTCCAAAGGCATCATAGGGCACTCGGGACTAAGCCTTCTAGCCACTGCTCATCCTAATCTCCCATAGCACTAATCATAATTCTTATTACAAAATTATATTTATATAAGAAAAGTAAATCTAACTATACCTGCAAAATAAGAAGTTAGCTAAAAATACATACAATCCCAAGCAATTATATTCATAATTTGGGCTTAACACCCTGCACATTGGTAACCAAGCCCACCTATCTTAACTTGTATTATGCTTAGGGGCTTAAGAAACCTATAAGCAAAACATTTATAATTATTTTAAGCAACTCCTTAAGAATAATCCCTTGCAAAAAGCAACATTAGGCTAAGATCGGCCTAACATCTAGTCTACAAAATATACACCCTAACATTTAGTCTGAAATATTACATTACAAAATAAAACATACATCACACATACACCATCCTAACTTAGGACTAGAAGTGGTGGCTTAAATCTAATGTGTGTGATAAAGCTTTGTGTAGTATGTCTTAACTAAGCATTAGAGTTATGATTTTCTAAGTGTGGAAGAATTTAATTTAACATAAGGGTTGGCTCCACTTCAAGTTGTTTAAGTGGTTTGCAAATTTTAGTTTATATCTCACTTGGTTTCATTTGATTTACACTTAACATCTAAGTGTTATAAAGAGAAGAAAGAAGATTACCCTTTTTCATCCCAACCTTAAGCCATTTTCTAAAGCATATTTTTATGATTTAGTTTTATTTATTGAATGTCTTATTAAGTACTTTATGTGAGTCCCCGAGCTTTCTTCCTAGGCTAATTATTGCAAATCGACAAGAACCTTAGATTGGTTGATGTTCGCTATGCTGACAGCGACTCACTCGGTGGATACACCACTCTTGGTAGATGTGAGTCCCCGTACTTTGTCCTTGAGTTGGCCATCGAATATCCATTTGATATATGACTAACCATGTCATCCTCTCTAGAGTTTTGGATGAAGCCCTTAGTGGCCCCTCTCTCTGCAAGCACTCTATTTGGATCACATCCTTTGTGACCCCATTTAGACACTACCCAGGTCACTTTTGGATTGGACAGTCCCCCTTTCCTAGTAGCCACCCCTATGGCTAGAGAATTTATTCAGCATATATGCAGATTCTCCCTTAGTTCAGTAAGTTTAAGATAGGTCTAGGTTGATATAAGCTCCTTCTCAGTTTGTTCCCTTGCAAACCAATAGGGTCCACATTAAAATAAACTAAATAAACAAAAAAATTAATTCGCTTGAGGATTGAAATTCAAGCCCCCAAAGGGCTCTTTTCCCAAGCAGGCATCCTATCTTTAAGGCAGTGTCAGCAGAACCCCCTATAGGAATTTCTTGACTACCTGAGTTCAGATAAATCCTGGGTCGGCACACTCACTCCATAGTCACTCTTAAGTTGGGTTTCAATTTATTTTTTCACAAATAGGTTAGCCCGACAATCATTTTGCTTTGGAAGATGTAAGACTATGACACATTCTTTCTAGCATGATTGTCACAAATTAACAAACAACCCTAGGTCAGGATCAATTTGTTGCCCAAAGCAACCGATCACCCCAATGGTATTTTATAGTAGAAGATGTAAGTCCTCGAGCTTTCTTCCCTTGAATTGATCATTGTAAATCAAAAAGCACTCCTTTGGTCGGATAGTTCTCCCATCGGCCTGGAAGCTACTCCCTTTGGTTTAGTAAATCTGAGATAGGCCTAGACTAATATAAGCTCCTTCTCAATGTGATCCATCGCAAACCAATAGAATCAAAAATAAATAATTAAAAAAGGAAACTAATCTTGATTATTTTTGAGTTGATTTAAGCCCCAGCATTCACTGAAGTGCCTAGTCGTCGAATTGCCTTGTCAATCGATCACCCTAGTGATCCCTTATTTTGGAAGATGTGAGTCCCCGTGCTTTCTTCCTAACTTGACCATTGCACACCGAAAGGAACCCCTTTGGTTGGATAACCCTACCTTATGTTTGGTAGACTACTCCCTTTGGATTGGTAAATTGTGTTAGCTCTAGGCCTCCATGGCCTCTACTCAGTGCAGTCCATCGCTATCCAATGGGATCCATTAAAAAAAAACTAAAAAATGAAATTAATTTTTACTATCTTTGAGCTGATTTAAGCCCCCAGTGGCATTCACTCAATAGTCAGCCCTAGGTCGGGTTCGATCTATTGCCTTGCCAACCGATCACCCAAATGGTCCCTTGTTTTGGAAGATATGAGTCGCTGTGTTTTCTTCCTAACTTGACTATTGCACACCGAAAAGCATCCCTTTGGTTGGTTAGTCCTACTATGTGTTTGGTAGACTACCCCTTTGAATTAGTAAATCTAAGTTAGATTTGGGCCTCCGTGGCTCTACCAGCATCCATCATAAACCAATATGGTCCATCTCAAAAATCCAAAATCTAAAAATTTAAAACAAATTTAACCCTCCTCCCTCAGTGGAGTCAAATAACAAACAAAAACAAATCTAAAATAAATCCAATCAACCTCCCCCAGTGGAGTCAATCAAATGAAAATAATTAAAAAAATTAAACAAATCAAATCAATTTCTCCATAGTGAGACTCAAATCAAACCTCTCATCCCCTTATGAATGATTTGAACCTGTTTCCCTAGTGGAAGGTTCACATACTCTATCCCTAGTGGATTCTTCCTTCCCTCTCTTATGTCCTTGACTTGAGTAGAGTCACATCGCATTAAGCTCTGGATTCCTTCTACACCTTGGGTTAGAAGTAGACTATTTCTATTAGTGCTTGTGATCGTTCGGTGTTGTTGATCATTTCGATCAACACCAATACGTGCGGTGTTCCTTGTCAGTCACACCATACCTATTGGGTGCCCTTTGTTGACCTCATTGTTAGAATAAGCTCTCAACCTCTCCATCTTAGACATAGGATTTCTCTTAGACTTTAGGAGTTCCTTAGTATTAAGACACATCTAGTGATTAGGTGGACACTCAACCTAACCCTAGAGACTTAGAAGGGTTAGCCATAGGAATAAGTCATGCCTTAGGGGTGTTAGGAAAATTTGCCTACCCTATAGCTTGAACCAAATTCCTCACTTCCTCCCTTCAAGTCAAACTCAAATCAATTCCAACTTGATTGATTTTCTTCAAACTCATATCAACTCCAACTCTAACTCAAACCTTGAACCAATTCAATCGATTTTCTCAAATCATGAATCAATCCCAAATAATTGAAACTTATGATTGAAGCCCATGGTTAGATTCCAAACTCCAAAATATTTCTTAAGTCCTTTAATTCCCTCTCATGGACTTAGCCTAAATCAAATCTAAATCAATTCAAATTTAAGAAATTTCTCACAACCCATTTATATTCTCATTTATATTCATATATATAAATGAAATATAAATTCAAATCAAATCAAATCCAAATTCAACCAAAATCCAACCTAAACCTTTCAAGTCAAAATCTTGAACTTAGCCAAATCAAATTCAAATCAAGTTAAACCTTGATTTTTCTTCATGATTCAATCAATCCTACAATCATGAATCCAAATATAAACATAAACTTTAATCACCAAACCAAAACTAAATTCAAAAAATCCAACCCAAGTCAAACTCATGTTCACCCTTTGAACTTGAAATTGTCAAATGAATCAAAACCAATTTGACTTCAAACCACTTGCAAATGGATTTATATTTCAATCATAAGTCCATATGTGAGTTCAACCAAACTTGATTCAAGCCTTGATCAAGTCAATTGACCAACTTAGGCTCACTTGACCCAAAGTGGCCTAAAGTACCCATTTTGAGCCAAATTCTAATCCTACCCAAATTGGATTGAACTAAGCCCAACTAAGCCTCACATTATGAGCAACAATCATCATGAGATGATCAATCACTCAAATTCGGTCAAACCAAGTCAAACCTAAGGGTTGACCAGGTCAACACTTGACTAAAATGAAATCTAAACTAGCCAAAATCCATCATAGGCCAAATTTATTGAAATCATTGATCAAAACTCATTCATGATCAATGTTTGAACTTGACCAAGTCATCATTTGAGCCTAACCTAGCCAAATTGGCAACTTGACCCAAGTTGACCCAACTTAACCTAAAAGTCAAAATGTGTCAAAACTTGATCTAAGTCAAATTGATTGAAACTAATGGGTCAAGCTCATTCCAAATTACTTGTTGAACTTGACCAAAGCCCCAATTGACCAACTAGACCTAATTGACCTTGAACCCAAGTTGACCTAAAAGGTCAAATTGAGCCAAATCCAAATAAACCAAATTGATTGGAAATAAAGATACCAATCCATTTCAAATGATCAACCAAACATAAACCCCATGACCTAATCCAAATAGGTCAAATGGGTCAATTGACCTTTGAAATCAAATGAACCAAAAATCAAATATAAATCAAATCCAAACCAATGAACAATTTCAATGACCAACTTGAAACCTTGGTTTGACCAATTGATCAACTCAATTGACCCATTGACCTATAATAAGTCAACATCAATCAAACCCAACTCCAAATTCAATTAAACTTGGCCTAACCCATTTTTCAATCATATTAAACATATTCAAAATGAAATATAAGCCAAATGACCATTTTACCCCTAGGACATAGGGCAACCTAAAACCAAAACCACTTGGAATTTGGTCAATTCCTTTTCATGGACACTTGACATCCTCTTAGTGGATCAAATGGTCACTAATGGACTTGATGCACATGACCCATTAGGTTTGGGTCAGCCAAACCCAACCCAATGGCCAAACTGACCACCCAGCTAAGAATTGAGCACATGGGATCCCCCCGCCACTCAATTAAAGCACATGGGAGCTTCACTACTCCACTCCACACTCAAAACTGAACCATGTGCAAGTCCTAGCAGCCTAACAAATTGATTGAATAGGGTGAATTAGATCAAAATGGCAAAGCTCTTCACAGTCGTACGATTCACCTAGGGGAGATATACTCCCCATAATTCCACTTCATTCCACAACACACACACTCGATTGACTGAGAGCGAGCTCCCTCAAGCTACCCAAGCTCCCTCAAGCAATCCCAAGCATTTGGCATTCTCCATTTTTGGATTCCTTCAAACCAAAAATAGAGGAGGCTAAGGAAATTTCCACTTTGCTTATTACTCAATATCAAGCCAATTCCTCTTGCAAGCTTCATTAGAGGACTCAATTGAACTTGCCTAAAGCTTAATCCAAGTTCTCAAGGAAAGGAAGTCGGACTTCAAACAAGGCTGCAAGGATTTGAAGGTGAGCTTGGTCCATAGGAAGATCTACTCCATCCCAAGCTTTGAAACTTTAAACAGGGCTTTGTCTCCACTAGATGAAGCTACCTCAACAGATTTGAGCATCGGTGATAGCCTCTGGCGAGGTATGCCTTCAACCTGAGCTTAAAATAGAGAGTGTTTGGTCCTTTGAGAAAGAAAGTTTCATCTCAAGAGAATTTGACTATTAGATCTTCTCCCCTTCACTCTTAGATGGTGTGGGTAAAGTTTGAGCTCAATCCGAGCTCAATAAAGCTCGAATCATGCCATGGAAGATGGACGGTGGCCATCTCCCGCAAGTCAGCTTAGGGATGGATCATGGACCATCCATCCATGCATTTTGGATGGATGGCCATGATCCAGCCTAATGTGAGGGATCCTTATTTAACTCTTAAGAACCGGGCATGATTCGCCTATCCATCTTGACCTGAGGAGAAAGTGTAGTAATCGCCACCAATGCGGCAAGCACATGTGATAAACCCAGTGGTCTTCCCCGTCACGCCATGTGGTAAGTGCACCTAATTAATGGATGAATCTTCATAATTGCATAACTAATTCTAGAAAAATCATAAAAATATAAGGTAAAATGCCCTGTAAAGATGTTTCTTATGAGAATAATATAAAAATGTTTCTAATGGATTTTGAATAGTGTAATTTTCTCAATTAGGGTTTTAAGAAAAATTTAATAACCTTAATTACTCCCTAATTATTTCATTAATTCATTTCAAATTTCTCTGGTATATTTAGTGAAATGACCTCTATCCCCACTAATTTTCTTGAGATTTATTGATATGTTAATTAGAGAAATCATGAAATGAATCCTTAATCACCCTCTTTATGTAATTAAGGGTAATTAAGCATGTAAACAGTGGTTTACCCTTTTTTAAGTTAATTAAGCCTTGCTTAAGTGAAATGTTCTAATGTTCCTCTATTGCTCATAGATCTAAAGAATTGGACATATGGGTTTCCAAAAAGGATATTGATTATTTTTTTAATTAAATCTTCTAAAAGGTTCAAATCACCAATGACATCCAATCGATTATTTGATTTAGAATCACTATCATATATATATATATATATATATATATATATATATATATATATATACACACACACACACACACACACACACACACACACACACACATTTAATAACAGACAGAAGACTATGATAAATTTGTTCTTGAGCTCTAAATGTATATACTCCTTGTCTTGAATTTGCTAATTCTATATGAGCTTCAAATAATGTGAATGCAAATTTGCTATTATATGTTATGATCTTAGTTCTAAATTCATGCATTGCAATATGAACAAAGATGTGATTCCATAAGAATGTGTAAATCTGAAAAACTTGAACTATAATCTATAATCACATCATCAATATTTTTCACTTATATACATCTATTTAGAATAAAATTATAAAAATTAAATAGTTGATAAATATGTGATATATACAAAGAGAGTGTAAGTTATAGTTTATTTAACTTGATGATTTTGAAGCTAATGTAATACATGCAATTTCAAGATTTGAATTCTCATTTCTTCTCTTTCTAGTAGAGATAACAACTTCTATTTTTCTTTGCTTTGCTTCAACATATATATTGGAATATTATCGTCTTTGGTATTCTCTTTTTCTTTGACCATCCATATCAGATAGATATCTTTTTTTTTGTTCTAAGCATAATTATAAGTAATTAATTAATGTTAAAAAATGTATAAGATATAATAGTCTTATTATAAGTTATTGATAAGAGTGATATATATATATATATATATATATATATATATATATATATATATATATATATCTTATTAAAAATGAGCATCTTTCTATGAAACTAACATGCATGAAGTTTGACTTATTTATATATTTTTAAGAACATTGAATAAAATAATATGTGTTTATAAAAGGAATTAATTTCAAATGAAGGAGTGAAAATTTGATTGCAATGTATATGTCATAATAAATAAGAAAAAAAAAGGAATTGATGATATTAATTGAATATAATAAATGTGGGTAAGAAAGTGTAGGAAGTAGATTGAATAAATAGTACAATTAAAATCTTTTTATTTATATTATTTTTCAATTTTTAATAGAACTTAATGCATGATAAGATGAAAATTGGTAAAATATACGATCTTTTAAGATAATGAGTTAAGAAAAGATTAAATTAATAATCATCTATGTTCTAAATTTGAAAGAAAAAAAATAAATATAATTTATAGATGTCGTAGGTTTGAATTAATTAAATATATAAGATGAAATCATAAATATTAGAATCTTATTTTGTTATCTCATAATTTTTTGTAGTTTAAATATTAATGAGTACATAAAAAGTTTGAATTGTATATCTCTTTCATCTTCTAAATTTGTGATCATAGAATTATCTACTTAGTTAATCACATTAAGGTATTGATGAATTTTTGAGTTTTCATAATCCAAGTTTACTTTAATTATATTTAGAGTTTATTCTTGAAATTTAGAAAAATAAAATTTAATAAATTATCCAAAAATAGTTAAGGTATTCAACAATCATATGAATCAAAATAGGCTTTTATGAATTGTGGAAAAATAATATCAAGAAATTATCCATGACTTATTTTAATCATGCATATGAAAAATGAAAGGATAAAAAATCCAATATTATTTAAAAAATAATCTGCTAAGTGCAAAACTAATTGATGTAAAACCAACAATTTTACATGAATTGAATTTTTCATGAAAAAGATATAAAGAGAAATTCATTAAAGAGATATAAAGAAATATATATAATGCATAATTTCTATTTAACTGATTCAAGTCTTAATATGTGAATAACTTTATATACTTCAAAAACAGGTATCAACATGAAAAATAAATAATGTAGACATTATGCAATTAACTAGGATTATTAAAATTTTCATTATATTCAGTACAAATTAAATTAATTTAATAAAAGTTATAGGTGATTATAATTTAATGATAAGTTTAGGAGATGAGCTAATTTTCAATTTGAATTAATAATAGTTTAATGTTTAGGAAATAGAGAAAACAAGAAGCACAATTATTTGTAATTTGAATGTGATCTAAATTGTTGAGCTTGGTAAGAGGATTCATATAATTGCTATATCTTTTAAATTCATAATGATATATCCAAAGTTATAATTCAATATAATATTTAACTCTATGTTAATTTTATACAAAGACAAATGTGAGCTTATTATTTTGAAGGCTTCATTAAAAAATATATCAAATAATTATGAATTAAAAATTTATTAAAGTATTTAATATTTTAAAATTTTTATTCATAACCACTTGGTGCATGTGAAATTATTTTGCAGAGATGATTAAGAATGATATTTAAAATATTCTTTATCAATTTACAATTTTTTCATGAAGTAATGCTTTAATGTTCTATTTATTTTAAAATACTTTATATATGTATTTTACAATGATCTTTCTTATTCTATTTAATTTAACATTAATAATATATATTTTAGTAATTAATATTTTGTATTTTATGATTAAAATCATAAATCTAAATTAGTTTTATATTAATTATATATATTTCATTAATTAATATTTATTAATCATTTATGAAATTGTGATGGTTGTTACATAATGTATGTTTATGGTTGAAATCACAAAATCAAATTAGATAAATTGAAATGTTACCTAATGAAATGGAAGTAGATAAATAAGATATAATAGTATGACTTTCAGAATTTTTCCAAAATATTTGTAAAAATATATCTATAGATGGAAATAATTTCAAATGTATGAGAGAAACTTTGATTACAATCTAAATCTTATCATAATTAAAGAAAAATAGAAAGAAATGATGGATATTACCTAAATATGCATCAAGATTGGTGAGCGAGAGTGAGGAGTAGATTGAAAGATTTGTAAAGTTTAATTTTTTTAGTTAAATATGAAACATAATTTATGTGAGACTAATAAAAGAATAGGTTAAATATAAGACCATTATTTAAGTTAAAAAAGATGTAAAGATAAATGTTAAAAAAGAATCATCCACGCTATTTGATGTGTAAGGCGAAAAACTAATTTATTTATATCATAGTGTCAAATTAAACAGAGATTATTAAATCAAAATTATGTAATTATTTTATGTGGTCTAAATGCTAATGAGTTAATTATTATGATGAGTTATCTATTTAGTTGATCATGTTAAGGTATTAGTTATTAAATCAAAATATTAAATTAATAATCATCTATGGTGTTCTCAATTTGTAAGATAAAAAATGTAATTTATATATGTCATTGGGTTGAATTAATTAATATACAAATTATGAAATCACAAATATTATGATCTCATTTTGTTATCTCATAATCTTGTGTATTTTAAATATTAATGAGTACATTTAAATTTTGAATTCTATATATCTTTCAATTTCTAAATTTTTGATTGAAGAATTACTTATGTTGTTAATCATGTTAAGGTATTGATGAATTTTTGAGTTTACATAATTCAAGTTTACTTTAATTATATTTAGAGTTTGTTCCTAAGAATTGAAAAAATAAAATATAATAAATTATTCAAAAATATTTAAGATAGTCAACATTCATATGAATCAAAATAAGCTTTTATGAATCGTGAAAAAATAATATCCTGAAATTATGGGTGACTTAATTTAATCATGCATATAAAAATTTATAGAATAAAAAATTAATAATATTATAATTAATTTAAAAAATAATTTTCTAAGTGAAAATCTAATTGATGTAAAATCATCAATTTTACAAGAACAAAATTTTTATTGAAAAAAAAAAGATAAATGCATTAAAGAGATATAAAGAAAGATATACAATACATTAATTCTATTTAACTAGTTAAAGTGTTAAACTATATAAATAATTTTATATACTTCAAAATTTGGTGTCATCATGTAAAATAAATAATCTAGAAATTATGAAATTAAATAGGATAGGATTATTAAAATTTTTATTATATTCAATACAAATCAAATTAATTTAATGAGAGTTATAGGTGATTATAATTCAGTGATAAGTTTAGGAGATGGTCCTCTTTTCAATTGCATTAATAATAGTTTAATGTTTAGGGAACAAAGAAAATTAGAGGCATAATATTTTGTAATTTGATTATAATTGAAATTGTTAAGCTTCTCAGGAGGATTGTTATATCCAAAGTTATAATTCAATATAATATTTAACTCTATATAAATTTTATACAAAGAGAAATGTGAGTTTATTATTTTGGGTACTTCATTAAAAATATATATTAAATAATTTAAAAATAAAAAGTTTATGGTATTATTTTGTATATTTTTTAAAATTTTATTTAGAAGTAATTGGTCCATGTGTAATTATTTTTTAGAGATTATTAAGAAAGATATATAAAATATTCTCTTATACATACAATTCTTTCATGAATTAATGCTTTAATGTTTGATTTACTTTAATATTTATATATGTGTTTTGCAATAATTTTTTTATTTGATTTAATTTTACATTAATTATATATATTTTTTATTAATTAATATTTATTAAGCAATTACAAAATCAAGATGGTTGTTACATATTATATGTTTATAATTGAAATCACAAAACCAAATTAATTTTATAAAATTAAGATGGTTGTTATATAATGTATGTTTATGATTGAAATCACTAAAAAAAATTAAATAAATTGAAAGGTTACATAATGAAATGAAAGTAGATAAGTAAGATATAATAGTATCACTTTTATATTTTTTTTCAAAATATTTGTAAAAATATATTTGTAGAAGAAAATAATTTCAAATGTTGGAGAGAAAATTTGATTGTAATCTAAATGTTATCATAATTAAGGAAAAAATAAGAAGGAAATGATCGATATTTCCTCATTATACATCAAGATTGGTGAGCGAGAGTGTGAAGTAGATTGAAAGTTTATAAAGTTTAATTTTTTTTAGTTAATTATATAACATAATTTATGTGGGACTAATAATAGAATAGGCTAAATATAAGATTCTTATTTAAGTTAAATAAGATGTAAAGATAATTGTTAAAAAAGAATCATTCACACTATTTGATGTGTAAGACCGAAAAATAATTTGTATATATCATAGTGTCAAATTAAATAGAGATTATTTAATCAAAAATATGCATTATGTTGTGCAATCTAAGTGCTAATGCGTTATTATGAAGTTTGTATGGAATTTATATATTTTTCAAGTTTGTAACTTATGATCGAAGAATATTGCATCTAGTTTATCACATTAAGATGATTGGTTAAACTATTTTAATAGTCCAACTTAACCTTAATTCTATTTATACTTTTTGTCAAATTCAGAAAAATTAAATATAAAAAGTTACCAACAAACATGTAAGAATTTCAAAATGCATATCTATAGAAAATGACAATTATGAATTGCAACAAAAAAACTATATGTTACTTAATTTAATCATACATATGTAAAATTAAATTATCATAAATCTACAATGTATATTATTAAAATAAAGAAAATAAATATTTTATAAAGCATATACCTGATTGATGTAAAATCAATAGTGTGATAAAAATAATATTTATCGGTAAAAAAAGAGAGAAATGTTTTAGAGGGGTAACAAAACGATATGTAGTCTATGAATTCTTTTCAATGGTTAAATTGTGTGAATAATTTTATGTTAATTAAAAGATGACATAATGTAAAATATATTATGCAAACAATCAAGATATTATAGAGATTATCATTTAGTTCTCATTAAGAAGTGTCATTCCATTGAATACAAATTAAATTAATTTAATGAAAGCTACAGATACTAAAAAAATATTTAATTATATTATATTATCTAATTATTAAATTAAATTAAGTTAAATATTTAATTATCTTAAATTAATGTTACATATGAGATTGATTATTAATATTTAATTTCATATGTAATAGTAATTTTATATATATTTGAGATTAAAGAAAATTTGATAGTTATTATGTATTCATTAATTATTAATTACTTAATATGTGTAATTTCTTTTTAAATATTTTATTTATATAAGTGTTTTACAATGCTATTTTGTATTTGCTTTATATTACACACACACACAGATATATATATATATATATATATATATATATATATATATATATATATATATATATATATATAATTTTCTAAGTAATTACAAAATTGGGATGGTTGTTACATATTGTATGTTTATGATTGAATTCAAATAATAAGTAATATAAATTCTTAAAAATAGCTGCTAAATCTAAAAATTAAATAAATATTATAAATATAATAATCAGTTTCGTTGATTTTAAGTTAAAAATTCTCACAATGATAAAAATATATAATTTAATGTAAAATATATAAAAATTTTAATTTGATGCAATAGAAATAAGTTTTCATAAATTTAGATTGATGTATATTTTAAAAATTATAGTAGAAATTAAAATAAATAAACATAGATTTTAATCTCCTAAGATCACTCAAATATCAAATAATAGAGATTTGAGTACTATTTAAGTATAAATAAATAAAAATTTAGGTGATCATGATTTGAGTACTATGTAAATATGTAAAAGTTATATATTTTATATGTAAATAATCCAAATTGCACTCCACAGAAATGAATGATCATGATTTACTATTGGACAGTTTTTAGTAATAATTTAGATATATAACACATAAAATTATAATATAATATACTATAATATTTTGATTTTGAGAAGGAATTTATCATAAATTTATAAGACAATAAAAAAAATTTGAATACATTTATATAAAATACGTAGGACATAAAATGTAAATATTCTCTCATTTAATTTAAAAATTAATCATTTTCAAGATTCTGAAATTTAATTTATCTCGCATTATCCTACTAAAAAAAAACTTCTGCTTGATAAAGTGCAACTGAACTGAATAGAATATTAGTCGAGTGGATGATAATTTTTCACATCACATTTATTTAAATTCGTGCACATTAACATAAATTCAGCTCATTAATATTTACATAGCTTCGATCATTTCTGATTTTTTTTCCTGATTAATCAAATAACATCAATCTAACTGTTCTCTGCAACTTGCCTTCATGAAAGGTGGCTTTTTGGCTTTAATGGAGAATGCATTCCATTGGTCCATAATTAAACCACTGAAACTTTCTTATTTTTAAAAAAAAGGGTAATATTTAAGAACAACGAAGAGGTAGCACAAGCCAAGTGGATGATTCTCATTCCTAGTTAGACAAAATTTAATAGGTATCATTACCATAGAATTAAATCGCAAAACTTTTATGCAAAATAAGAAAATTACAAATTATTATTTTATTTAAATATGCACTATTTCTTTATGCTTTTGTATCACAATAATTGTTGTCACATAAATTCATTTAAATCAACCATCATTATAGAAAATAAATGTTATAAGGTATTAGTCAATTACATAGATATTTTTTTGAAGTAAATGCTTCTTAACTTTGCTTGATGGGCTAGAGGAACCAAAAATCTCAAGTCATAATCAACTTTTCATATCTAATTTAAAATAATAGTTATGAATTAAATAATATTGTACCATATCATGTATTATATATAACTAAATGCCAAACAACATGTTATCTAAATGCATATAAATGCATAATAAAGGAGCATGACAAAGATGTTAATATGTGGAGCCTAATTTTTATCCTAGAAAGAATTTGTTAGTGAACAAAAGATCAAGTGTTTTAAGCATGCTTATGACTAATGGAACCTACATTATGAAAACAAAATGCCCTCAAAATTTTATTCTCCATCCAAATCCAAGGTTGTAACAAAAGGATTTGCATGCCACTTTAGTTTCATATTCACTATTCTCCTCTTTCTACTACATCAGTCGATACAAACTATAATCCTCTCCAAATTTCTTTAGGCCAAGTAATATAAAATAATAGCTCACTCTCAAACAAAGTCATTAAAAAAGAATGTGGATATCTTAAAATACTGAATTATAATTTCAAAATTGGATTATTGGCCCCCTTGTTGACAAAATCATAAAAAAAATTCTAATGTAGATTATTATGGTGATTTGCAAGAATCACTCAAAATAATAAAGTCTTGAATAAATGAAGTGCAAGAAGAATATTATAAAGACCCACAAAGACCATTTCATAAAGAATGCATATACCATTGAGGCCCATTTATGGTTGAGTTTTGAATTATGAAATTTTATTATTTTTTAAATTCTAAGTTTACAATTTTAAAATTTAAATTTGAGTATTTATATGTGAGTCACTATAGGGGGGCGGAATTGGGCGATATTAAAAATTTTAAAAGTCAAATCTTAAATTTTAAGTTTTAATAAGAAATTAATTTTTGATTTTATAATGACAAGATACAATTCTTAATACAGTAAAAATAAAATTACAGTAAAGTAAAGAGAGATAATAGACACAATTTTTATGTGGTTCGGCCAAACCCCAAAATCGGCCTACGTCCACGCCTAGCTGCCCCTGGCTAGAATCCACTAAGTGCAAAATTACTTACACAAATAGTACTCTTCTATAATGGGGCGGGTACAACCCCTACAACAATATGTACTCTCCTATAAATGGACGAGTACAACCCCAATATAAATTTTACAGTGCAAAAAGAAAAATACAAAATAATAAATTTTGTTCAAATAAATCTCTCACAAATATACCAAGCTATCCAATTGAAAAATGATATCACAACTTATAAATGATCACTTTACAACTTAAAAATTTGGCAAGATAAAATGCTCACTTAATATTGATAAGAAATAATAAAATAAATATCTTAAAGTGATCTTACTAAGATGTTATTACAATTTGTAGACACAAAATAAAAATGATTTCAAAATAAATTAATAATATTGCACAATAAAATAAATTTCAGCAAGGAATAATTTATTTTATTTTAACCAAAAAAATTCTTTCAATTAATGCAAATGATCATAAAATACTTAAATAAAATCAGTATATGATAGATTTAAGTAAACTAGTAAGCTTTTAATTAAAAAGAGAGATATAACAAATATGAAAATAATTTCAGCACAATAATTTAATTTGAAATGCTAAAATATACTTCTAAAATAGATCTAAGAATAAATGATCTTTCAAATAAGACTAATGAAGAAATATTTCAAGAAACCATAAGAAATTTATAGGAAGATAAAAATTTCAACAAGTTGAAATAAATCCTACAAACTATTACAAGACTTTTTCACAAAAACTTGATTGAAGAAACTTTGATGTGAAAAACTTTAGACTTTGATATTCGAAGACTAATCCAAAATATATAAAATTGAAAAGATAGTATGAAGAGTACAACAACAACTTAAAAGAATTAAGATCAAGAAAATAAACTCAAGTAATTTGAGAAAGCTTGCTGATGATGTTTTCCAAACCAAAGATTTGATCTTGCAATATTTGGAGAACACTTGGAAGGAAAATCTAGGAGATTTTCTCTTAGATTTACTGGAGGGATTTTGAATTTGAATGAGGAATACTTTCATGAAGAGAGATTTTGAATTTATAATTCTCTTAGATTTACAAAAATATTAAATTCCAAACCAAAAAAGAAGGTCATTTTGAATTATTTCAAAAAATATATTATTCTAACATTATTTTATCATATAATAATTTAATATTCAATATAAATATAATTTATATTAAATAAATACTAAATTCAAGCAGCCAAAATTCACTAATTGTGCAAGTCAAAAATAATTAAATACGTCTAATATATTCAAAGCATGAAAGATGCATTCATTATTAAAGTCACTAATGTTTGTAAAAATTTAATCATTAATAAATCAAATTAAAAAAAAAAGGAATCCCAATCGAGATGAAATCGATATAAATTTTGATTATAAAATGACTTCTGCTAAAATATAAATTTCACATATTTTTGTTAATTTTGAAATATGACATTTAAATATTATAAATAATTTATATATAATCATACATATGTTAGTTATCATATAACCTTCAAATTAAATTAAAATATTTAATTATATTAATAAAATAATTACACTTAATAGTCATAATTTATTATCATTTATTATTTTGACAATTCAAATGCTATGTATGAAATATATAATTGAATGTTAGATAGATATTTATATAAATTAACCTCATTGAAATAATATGTTAAGTCAGCAAATTGATTCATGCCAATGAACTCATATGAATTTCTAAGATAATTATAAATGCATATAACAATTATATCTTCAAGACATTATCCATTTTGATCTATCTTTCATTCTTCTATTCTTGAAATTTTCTCAAACATATCGAGATGTATTGGATATGTAGTTAATATATCGAAATACATAAAATATTCATTAGAACATCCAAGATTCATTTGTTATCATCAAAATTGATCAAATGGCTCATTTAAGCCAACAATCTCCTCCTTTTTGATGATGACAAACTAATGTTGTGTATTGATTTTGATGAAGGTGCAAATTGACCATTCATCATAGTTTTTGAAAAAAAAAATTTCTCTTCTAAAAAACAATTATGCACAAGAGATTAATAATATTGCTCCCCCTAAATGTATGCATGAAACTTTTCTAAATGCTCTTTTCCATTATTTAAAATAAAGTATTTACATCCAAATACATGAAAGTGTTCAATCTTAGGCTTCTTTCCAAAAAATAATTCATATGGTATCTTCTTCAAAATTGGTCTAAAATAAATCCTATTCATCACATAACATGAAGTATTTACTACTTTTGCCCAAAAATATTTTGCAATTTATACTCATCAAGCATAGATCTACTTAATTCAATTACTATTCTATGTTTTCTCTCTACTCCATTTTGTTGGGGGAGTTCAGAAAATTATGTCTAATCATATGTTCATCACAATAATCCTCAAATAATTTATTTTCAAATTTGCCATCATGATCAGTTTGAACCCTATTAATCAAAATGCCTTGTTCTCTTTGAATATATTTAAAAAACTCTCTAAACTCACCAAAAATATCATCTTTGTTAGCTACAAAAAAAACCTAAGTATATTTAAAGAAATCATCAACAATCACAAAACCATAATTTTTACCACATAAGCTAGTGGTAATAGGACCAAATAAATCCATGTGCAATAATTCTAAAGGTCTAGAAGTATAAACAATATTTTTACTTTTAAATGAGCTTCTAGAATGCTTACCATGAATACATTCATCACAAACATAGTTTGAATGAAAATTTAATTTAGGCAATCCAACTACTAAATTAAGTTTAGCAATTTTATTGAGTGTGTGCATGTTAATATTACATAGTCTCATATGCCATAACCATATATCATCATGAGTGCTTTTAAAAAAAAAGTAAATTCAAATTCACATCATGAAAGCTATCTAAATCAATGACATAAATATTTTTATGTCTTTGTCCTACTAACAAAACATTTTCATTATTTTTTATAATACAATATGATGCATGGAATACTACATTCAAACCTTTATCACATAATTGATTAATAGAAATTAAATTATGTTTTAATCCTTCTACTAGAAAAACTTTATCTAAAGTGATAGAATTCTTACAAATAGAACCAATGCCAATGATTTTTCCCTTTGCATTATCTCCATATGTAACAAATCCTCCATTACTTAATTCTAAAGTTGTGAATTTATCTTTATCTCCTGTCATATGTCTTGAACATCCACTGTCCAAGTACCACATGCCTTCTTTGATTTTACTTTGAAGGCATTCTTACAAAAGAAAATCACTTGTTAACTGTTGGAACCAAAACATGTTTAGGTCCACATTCTAAATTTAAAGCAATATATTTAGCATGTTTGGTTTGTGTAGTGCTTGTACCTTTTGGTACCCATACATAAGATGATTGTTTAGTGCTTCGTAATTTACGTGCATAACAATCAAATGAAATATGCCTTTTTTTATCACAATAGTTAGACCAAACATTAATGCATATGTATATGATGACATGATAATTATAAGGTATATGAGTGGGATGTGTATGATACAAATAATTTTTATTAAATGTTTTTCTTGATGAAGTATTATAATGAACTTGTGATTTCAAACATAATTCTAATCTTGCTTTTAACAAGATATTCTCTCTTTCTAGTTTACATACAAGTAAGGAACAATTTAATAAAGAAGTATTTTTACTTTTTAAATTATCACATTCATTTTTTAAATCACAACAATGCATAAAATTTTTATGTTCTTTTCTAAGGTTTTGTATTTTCTTTTTAATTTTTTATATTTAATAACTAAATCATTAAAAGAATCATCTAATTCATCATAAGATATATCATTACATATCTCTTGAGAATCTAAGTCAGATTCTCCATTTTCCATAAGACATATGTTGACCTCTTCATCGGATGAGCAAGTACTTGATCCATAAGCCGTCTTCTTCTTCTTATGGTACATTTTCTCCTTCATATTTTTTATTCTTTCCACATCAATCTCTTTCTTCTTTGATTCAGTAAGTTTTGGACAATCAAAGTTTTTACAATGGTAGCAAATGATCCCTTCTTAAGAAATTTTAATTTAATTTGAAATTTATAGTTTTTAGATTTTGTATACCTTTGATTCTTCTTCGTTAGCAAGTTCCCAAGCCTTTTGGATAGCATGACCACCTCATCACTATCACCATCCAAGCTTGAGGTGTTATGCTCATCACTATCATCAACTGCAATGGCTTTTCCTTTCTCCTTCTCCCTTTTGTGAGTTATCCATCTTATCCCTTTGAGCAATAACTTGTTCATGTGCTATCAAAGAACCCAAAAGCTAATCAAGTGGATAAGTTGATAAATGTTTAGCTTCAAATACGTTATTTTTAGCTTCCCATTCTTTTGGAAGACATCTAAAATCTTATAGACTAAGTCTTAATTCCTATATATTTTCCAAGAGAATCCAATGTGTTAATTATTTTCATTAATCTATTATACATACAAAATCGAAGGAGACATATGAAATAATATTCATGAATAAGTCTATTTATGTGAGCATCTTAAACTTCACTAGTTCCTTCATAAGTTATAATGAGTTTATCCCACATTTCTTTGTTGTACTTAATATAGAAATTTTCATGTAATCATCGTAATGTAAAGTAATGTAAAGCATTTAATTTAATTCAAGTTCTTCAACTATAGACCATTCCTCAAAAGGTTTTTTCGCTTTAATGCCATTTACTACCGTGTATCATATTAATGTCTCAACATGTACCACATGTGTGCATCTTGACCTATTAAAAATGTACTATTTCTATTTTTTCAATAATCAAATGGTACACTATTTAAAAGTGGAGATCTATGAGTGGATTGTCCCTCTCGTAGTGAACCCTTTCGGAAACCTTATGCCATAGTGAAAAGATCTACTCTTGGATGTTAAGCCAATAGAAAAGCCTAGGCTTTGATACCAATTGTGAGTCACTATAGCACCCAAGAGGGAGGGGGAGGTGGTGAATTGGGCGATATTAAAAATTTTTAAGTTTTAATAGAAAATTAATTTTTGATTTTATAATGATAAGATACAATTCTTAATGCATCAAAAATAAAAGTACAGTAAAGTAAAAAGAGACAATAGGCACAAAATTTTTATATGGTTTGCCAAACACCAAAATTGGCCTACATCCATGCCTAGCTTCCCCTGGCTAGGAATCCACTAAATGCAAAATAATTTACAAATAATACTCTCCTATAATGGGGCGAGTACAACCCCTACAACAATATGTACTCTCCTATAAAGGGGCGAGTACAACCCCAATATAAATTTTACAGCACAAAAAGGAAAATACAAAATAATAAATTTTGATAAAATAAATCTCTCCCAAATATACCAAGCTATCCAATTCAAAAATGATCTCACAACTTATAAATGATCAATATACAACTTAAAAATTTGGCAAGATAAATGCTCACTTAATATTGATAAGAAATAATAAAATAAATATCTTAAAATGATCTTACTAAGATGTTTATGTTATTATAATTTGTAGACTAATATAAAAATGATTTCAAAATAAATTCACAATATTCTTTTACACAATAAAATAAATTTCAGCAAGAAATAATTTATTTTATTTTAACCAAAAAGATTCTTTCAATTAATGCAAATGATCACAAAATATTTTAAATAAAATTAGTATATGATAGATTTAAGTAAACTAGAAAGCTTTTTAATTAAAAAGAGAGATCTAATAAATATAAAAATAATTTCAACACAATAAATTAATTTGAAATGCTAAAATATACTTCTAAAATAGATCTAAGAATAAATGATCTTTCAAATAAGACTAATGAAGAAATATTTCAAGAAACCATAAGAAAATTGTAGGAAGATAAAAAATTTCAACAAGTTAAAATAAATCCTACAAACTATCACAAGACTTTTTAACAAAAAAATGATTGAAGAAACTTTGATGTGAAATACTTTAGACTTTGATGTCCAAAGATTAATCAGCCAAAAAATATAAATTGAAAAGAATAAATAGATGGTGAAAATAGTATGAACAACCTAAAAAGGAATTAAGATCAAGAAAATAAACTCAAGTAATTTGAGAAAGCTTGCTTAGTTGAAGATGTTGAAGCTTCCAAACCAAGGATTTGATCTTGCAATATTTAGAGAACACTTGGAAGAAAAATCTATGAGAATTCTCTAGATTTGATTTGAATTTTGAATGAGGAATACTTTCATGAAGAGGGGCTATTTAAAGCAAGAAGGTCATTTTGAATTATTTTAAAAAAATATACTATTCTAACATTATTTTATCATATAATAATTTAATATTCAATAAAAAATATAATTTATATAAAATAAATATTAAATTCAGCCAAAAAAACTCGCTATTCTCATGGACAAGTCAAAAATAATCAAATATGACTCTTAATATATTCAAAGCATGTAGCATACATTCATTATTAAAATTAGCTAATGTTTGTAAAGTCATAATAAATTCAATTTTAATCTAATGTGATCATGTAACCTATCAAATTGAAGGAAAAAAAATCCAAAGAATCCGTTGGAGATGAAATCAGATATAAATTCCTTGATTATAAATTGACTTTGGCTAAAATATAAAATTCCACATATTTTTGTTAATTTTGAAATATGACATTTAAATATTATGATATAATTTATATATAATCATACATATGTTAGTTATCATATAACCTTTAAATTAAATTAAAATATTTAATTACATTAATAAAATAATCATAATAGTAATACAATTATTTATTATCAATTCAAATGCATATAATTGAATGTTAATTAATAATGTTATTAGATTATTTATATAATTAACCTCATTAAAATAAGTTGTTGTGAGCAAATTGATTCATGTCAATGAACTCATATGAATTTCTAAGATAGTTATAAATACATATAACCTAAAATATTGTATCTTGAGCTTTACATTATCCGTTTTGATCTATCTTTCATTCTTCTATACTTGCAATTTCCTCAAATATATTGTGAGATGTATTGGATATGTAATTAGCAATTAATATATCTGAAACAAATAAAAACATTCATTAGAACATCCAAGCATTCATTTGTTATTTTCAAAATTGATCGGATTGAACATGAGGAATGTGAAAAATAGCCAACATTATATATTGTATGAAAAATGTGAAACTTAGCATACAAAGTTGAGGTTTTTACATAGAATTTGTAGTCAACGTAATTAATTTACTTAAAATAGCCATCATTTTTACCTTTATATTTATATTTTGATTTTTTTAAAAAAAATAACTTTGGAGTGATTTCAATTGGTTATAAATGTGCCCATTTTTATAATTAAATTAATTTATGAAATTTAAAAGAGATTTGAGAATCATTTCTCTTATGATTGGAGCTTGGTAGTTGGATTTGATTGTCCTTGGTGGGAGTAGCTAATTATGTTGGTTATTTTTATATTCTTCATTCCAAAATTATAAGCCACATTATATTTATTATTTTTACTTGTTAAAATATCCTTGACATCTTCCAATTGACTTAAAGAACCAAACTCACAAAAATTAAATCATACTCTTCTACAAAATTAGAAGTCATGATGCTCACCTATTATAACTATTCTAAGAAAAAAAAAATTTATCTAATTGCACTAAAATTACGTCGATTAGTTAGCTAACATCCAAAATTTCTGATTTAGAGCTTTTTACTCCATTTTTATCATAAAAAAATGTATCCATCCAATGCAAGTAAATATATATTAAAAATTGTATAAAAATTCTATACTAATCACACCTTTTTTCTACCCTTCCATATTAACCATATCCTTTACCACCTAAAAACTACTTTTTTTTTTTTAAAATCATACACTTCAAAATAAAAAAATATAAAAAACATTAAAAATTTTAATTGTACTCATAACTTATATCGAATTTGAAATAAAGTTAATAGCTAAGATTTATAGCATTTTGGAGAAAAGGGTTTTATAAAACTTGGTTACATTTATTAGACACAATAAGAGATAAAATTATCTTTATTAAAAATAAAATCCTTAAAATATTAGATTAGATATTTGGAGAGTACTTCAAAGCATATTGTAATCTTTGTATACCTAGATCTCATGCAAGACCACTCATCTTGCCATGAAGCTTAATTTAGACCATATCACAACTCACCTGGTGACCAAAGAATGAAGTCAAACTAAGTGTAGTTCATTACAAGAAACATGTCAACTCCTACCTGGCCTACTCCCCAAGAGTGCTTAATTGGGGAACTCACTAGTCACTTGCCCTAGGTATAGCTCAACAAAGACTCATTAGTTGTACTTGATCAATGAGTATTTATCATAAAAAGTTCTATAATTTAATTTATTTTTCAATAAAAAAAGCAAATTACTACTACATTCATGATATTTACAAATATAAGTGAAGTTGATAAGTATGAAAGAGCAATGGGACACAAGAATAAATTTAAGAATCAAGAAAATGAAGTTATTAAAAAACTAAGCAAAATTTTAATTTGGCATTAAAGTGCTATAGAGTTGTACTTGGAAGCACAAAAGCACTTACAAGCATTGAGGTGCTATATAATTTGGTGATTTTAAGTTAGAGAAGCCATTGTTGGGACACTAGCCTAGAGTGCTTCGACACTACTCCCACTTTAGGTAACACTATTGAAGCACTACAGCATTGAACTTTCAAGCACCCCAGGGTGTTCAGATAAAACTTTTATTTTAACCAAAAAATTGAACCAGTTTTAGATAATTTTTTGAAAAGAAAGTTTTATTTGTTTTAAAAGTGGAATGATGAAGAAAAGGATTCTCTTAAAAAGAAAGGGTGCTTTTACAAGGAGAATAAAGAGAAGAAAAGGCAAGAGAGAAATAAGTCTAAGACAAATTTTAGACCAAAATCTATCGTTGGTCATTTTTTCTCATTTTTTCAAGTGTAACTTGAGTATGAATTTTTTCATACTTTTATATTTGAAATTATTAAATTATTATGTTGGTAAATTAATACTACTTATTTAATGAAATTCCAATGTTCAATATTGCTTAAGAATTATTTGATTTATAGTTGAATATGTGTCCAGTTTGTAATTTAAAAGCTAAAACATTTTAAAATCTCAAAAATGTTATTTAATGCATGATGTAATGCATCAATAGGTTATTAGTTGAGATAGAAATGTACTCAATTATAACTTATAATAATGTAAGAAAAGAACTTAATATTGTCATTTTGATTGGTTCACATAGGAATATAATAAATTATTCAATGAGCTTAGAAATTCCAATAAGAAGATACATAGGTTCTTAATTAATAATTCTAATTAGTTGTGTAACTTTAAACTCTAATTTTGATTAAAGCTAGTATGATGAAATCATGACTCTAAATTTTCTTAAAAATTAAATATAAGTTTAGATGTCTTTTGTAGTAGAGTGTTGACCCACTTTTGGAGTGAGCTCTCAACTTCCATATCATGATCTAGACTCTCAGACATGTTTCTAGTCTTTAAGACACTTCTAAGGATTGTAAAACATTTAAATTAAACAACCTAGAGACTTGAGCAGTCATAGTGGAGAGTTATGTTTTATTTGAAATACTTGCCTACCCTATAGCCCAAACCAAATCCTCATTTCTTCCAAATCAAATTCAAACTAAATTAAATTAAATTCAAATCAAAATTCAAACATCAAAGATTAAATTCAAACTCCAAATCCCTTCCTAAGCCCTTTGATTTAGTATCTAAACCAAATTCAAATCAACCACACCCTAATTGATTTTATTAATTATCAAATTCAATCTCCAATCAAATTCTAAATCATAAATCAAATCCAAATGATAGAAACCCAAATCAAATCAAATTCCTGATTTTAACCTTTTTAGCCAAATTCTTGAACTTGGCTAAATGATATCCAAATCAACTCAAAACAAATGGATTTCTTCATGATTCAATCACTCCTTCAATCATTGTTCTAAATATAAACATGGAAATTATCAAAATCAGTTTAAATCCAAGTCAACCTCAAACTTGATTGTTGACTAAAATGAGCAAAACTCATTTGAACCTAAACCAATTACAATTGATTTTATATGCCAATCTCAATCCATACCATATATATACTAAATTAAACCCAACTCAAAATCGATAACTAAACCCAATTGGCTCACTTTGAAAAGTGGCTTAATTTGGAAACCAAAATTCAATTCTAAATCAAAGTGAATAAAGCTGCAGTCTTTGTTGATCATTCCTAGTTAATCAATTGTCATGAATTCAAACCAAGTCAACCCTAGCCCATTGACCAAGTCAACCCTTTAACCCACCAAACACAAACTAGCCAAATTGCAACCTAAATCAAATTTATAGAACAACTCCAAGTTAAGTTCATTCAAGAAAATGATTATTAGCTCCTTGAAAGTCTTAATAAACTGGTCCAAACTAGCCCAATTTTACCTAAGGGTCAAATCAACCTAAACCAAATCAAATTTAAATTGAACTAAACCAAAAGCCTATAAGATTTCCAAATGACCAACCAAACCCAAAACCAAATCATGATTCAAGCCAAATAATTGGGTCAAATTGATCAATTCTAGCCCCAAATTGACCTAAAGGATCAAATTGGCAAAACCAAATTAAACTAAAAACCAAATTGATTGAAACTTGAACCAATATACTCCAAATGATCATTTAAACCATTAGTTTGACCATTTGACCAATTGGTCAACCAACCCATTTTAATCACCCAATTTGACCCAAATGGGTCAAATGGACCCAAATTAAACCAAATGAACTCCAAATGACATGAAGTTTGGTCCAACTCATTTTTAACTCATTTAAAAGCTGCTTAAATCAATTTAAATGCCAAATGATCACTTTGCCCTTGGGTCAAGGGCATCTCATGAGAAAAGACACTTGCCCAAGTGGTCATTTCTATTCCTTGGCCACTTGTCATCCATCAATCCATAGGCACCAAGATTGATTTTCTGACCCAAGGAGTGGTTGGAAACCATGACTGGGGAGGTGAGTTCACCTTTTCATTATAAGAAGGACTCCCACCTTCCCTTGCTAGGACACCCATTTGTTCTTCATGACAGCCACTTTCCATGCCTTAGCCAACAAAATAAACCACATAGGATGATTTCCTTCCATTCTCAACCACCCCAAGCCAAATGACAACACTTTGGAGCCAAAAATTCAAAGAAAAGGTGGATTTTCTGGCCACATTCAAACCAAGAGAGAATTAGAAGTAGCTAAACACATTATATTCCTCTTATTTTCATCCCTTAGAGCTCCAAAATCAATCAACAATCATTCCCACTTGAGTTTGGGGTGAAAAACACCAAAATAAGTAAATTTTGGCGAGGAAGTGGCGATGATTGGAGAACGCATCAGCCAGAGTGAAAGCGAAGATCTAGGCTCACTCAAGGTTCCTTCCTCCACTCAAAAGCATGCACAGACCATCACCGCTGTCAGAAACCATCCTCGGTGAGGTAATCTTCAAAACGGCTTTTATATTTTTTATGATGTTTTATATTTTAGGATTTTCCCTTAGAAATCTCCACATTCTTTACTTTATACAACCCCAATTTGAAATAGAAAATTTTTGGCATGAATCACTATGAAAATGAGCCCATTCGTTGAGATTTTGCAATTTTTCCTTGTTTCCCATCAGTTTTCACTAAGAAATAAATGTCCAATTCCATGTTCTCTAGATAAGATGGCCAAATCGTGATTGATCTGTGATCTGTTCCTATATCAATATCGCCTTTCGATCCCGTGGATCGATCTAGACTGCGGATCGCGATCGAACGATCACCCGCCGCTTCTCTTCTGATTTTCCCGCCAGATGTCGCTGCATCACGGGCATACCCGCCAACCACGCTGGTGGTGCCGTCGCTTCACACCATCGCGCTAGCGGTTGTGGGAAAATTCAAATTTTTGATTTTAAAATTACTTAAATCACCAAACTTCAAAAAATTCATAAAATAAAATAAAAAAAATTGAATTGCCGTTGGACCAGTCTTTGAGAGGAGTCCAATAAATCTAAAATCACAAAATTTTACTAAATATTTTGAGCTTAAATTGAGTTTAAGTAAAAATTAAATTTTATTAATTAATTTTTAGAGATTAAGTTGAAATTTTCAAAGATTGAAATTGAAGCTGAAATCTAATTACCAGAAAAATATTAAATCAAAATCACTTATAGATTGAAAGATATTGAATTTGATGTTCAAATGATTTATTTTAATAAATTAAATTAACAAATTTTATGAATATTATCTTAATCTTAAATCAATTAAATTAAATTATAGAAAATACAAAAAAAAATACAAACTTAGGTCACTTTAACATATGATATAGTAGAATCTAGAAAATTTATTAATTGATTTTGAATAGTGAATGGCTTAATTAAGGTAAGGCTTAAGAAGAAATATAATTAATTCATCCTCAATTAAACTTTCTATACTCAAACTATTTATGGGGATGACTTACACCTCCCATATTTTTTCCGATTTTATTGGTTGCAAATTAGAGAATTAATGGATTAAGCCTTAATCACCTTCTGCAATTAATTATACTTAAGCAAATAAATAGTAAATTAATCAATCAATCAAGCTTGTTAAACCCATGTTAATGATGATGAAGTCCACGGAAATGGATTGGGACTTCCTCTTCTAAATTTTTCCTTAAACCTTCTCTAATCCCTTAAATAATTAATTAATTAACACCTCTTAATCAATTAATTAACAAAAGTAATCAAACCCCAAATCATACTTGAAACTTAATCAATTAATTGAAAGGATTTAGAGATTGAGATTTAGATCCTCTTCTTTGTCTCTTTCTCTAAACCTATCTCACTTGAATTGGTTAAGGTTAATTCAAATTTAATTAACTAATTTATGAACTTAATTAATCCAATTGAACCTAATTCAATCTTAGCTTTTGAGATAACCAAGGAGATAAAATGAATGTTAGCCATGTGTGAGAAAATCATAAAAGTAGTTGGTATTAGATCTCAAGCTTAATTAATCATGATCCAAATGCATAAACCCCTTTCATTGGCAGAACATTGCAAAATTTACTTTCCATGTGGATGCATATCATGTTCATTCATTAAATTAGTTAATTAACTTAAGGTGATGTAGGTAATGGTAATATCCGTTTAATTTATACTAAACCCAATTAAATCATAAAATTGGCTTAATTACTACTTCCTTCAAACCATTAACTCACACATGGGGAATGGGGATTAGGACCGGCAAACTTCTCACACTTCCTTTAACTCAAATCAAACTCAAAATGAAATGACATTAAATAAACTTTGGTTTATTCTAAGTGGCTTTATTTAGTATGATTGTCCTTAGTACTTAATTGGATTTGAATAAAATTACATGCTTGTGTTGTTTTACTTCTTTCCACTCATGTTAAATGTTGCTTGCCATATGTAATCATGCATTAATTTCTTTTAAAATTAAATAAATGAAATGGTGTCAAATTGCATGTTGATTTAAATTAAAAGGTGTGGTTATTATCATTACAAAATCAAATGTTATTTTGAAAAATCTATAATCAATTACTATAAATGAAGTGATGTCAATACCTAAGCTTGCTTTGTTGATAATATAAGATATGTAACATGTCCTCTTTCCTTATATATAGATTTATATAGGATTTTGCAAATATATAGTTCATTTGAAAATAACACAACATTTGCCTAAATCTATTCTTATACATCTCATGTCAGAACTCACATTACATATATAAATCATATTAACCAAATTAAACATAATTTCTTGCATGATTTCTTATTCTTATGGTTCTTTTTGTACATTCATATATACTTGAGAAAAGTGGTATATTAGTCTAGACATCCCAAGGCTACGATACTTTAAGTATCCCTAAGTAGGTTTTGTACCTACCGTGTGTGAAAAAATGGCTACCATAGTCCCTAAGTAGTATTATACCCCATACCTATTATTAGTATAGAAATAGAAAAGTGGCATTGTACTCACTTATGACTTTTATACATGGGAATGTGTGTTTGACTAATAGATGAAAAATCCCTCTTTTTTATTAAAAAGGCATGCATTCTCAATTAAATTAAATGAAATATTTCAATTTCAAACATGCTTCTTTACATTCATCATTGAAGTGTGCTAAGATTTATATTGCATGTATATATATGCTTAGGATTTATTCATATGCATGATATACATAATGGAAAAAAAATAAATGAACATGTGTTATGTGATAATAATTCATTCTAATTAATCCTAAGATGTCTTTCTTATTGAATAGAGTCATTTAGAGTGAACCTAAACCTAGGATTAATTAAAACATGTAATAAGCCATTCACTAGAGGAAATTAAATTAACTAATATACTTTAGAAGTGATTTAAGGTAGGAATAAAAGTGAGATTTCCTCTCTTTCCTCTCTTTATAACACTTAGTTATTAAGTGTAATCTAAATGAAATGATAGAAAACACTAATTAAAACTTGTAAATTAATTAAACAACTTAAAGTGAAATCACCCTTTGTAAATTAAATCCCTCACACTTAGCAAATTACATATTTAAAGCCTAGTTAAGACATGCCACATAAGATTTAATTCACACACTTTAGACTAAGTCACCATTTTTAACTTTATCTTAGGCGCGGGTTGGGTTTGATGTATGTTTGTGATGTATTATTTAGACCTGATGTTAGGGTGTATGAGTTTGGATGTTAGGCCAATATTAGCCTAATCATATTTTTGTAGGTACAGGGGCCATAAAATATAATAAAATATAAATACATTTGTCAGTGTTGCTTTTTCCCTAAGCATAACCTAAGTTAGATAGGGCTTGGTTACCCATGTGTCTAAAAGCTGCTTGAACTTTTTGCATAACTGTTGTATGGTGTGTGTTTAATATTTATTTAAGTGTGTAGCTAGATTTACTTTCCATCTTTTAATATAATTTTGCATTAAGATTATGATGACTGTTATGGGGGATTAAGATGAGCATTGGTTATAAGACCAAGTCTTATGTACCATGTGATGCCTTCGGAGCAACCATATTCAAATCAAGCCAAAAGGAAGAAAGAAATGAAATGAATCAAAATGAAGAAATGAAAGTAAAGAAATGAAGAAATGAAGAGGGAATAATGAAGACCCCATAGCATTCATCATTTGAAATTATTCTTTCAATCTGGCAGTGGGGTAAAAGTATTTGAATGATCACCCAAAATTGTTCTTTTATGATAGCTTTATAAAATTGTTTGATGATTTGTTTAGCTTGTGTATTAGGAAAAGCATGCCTTTTTATAGTTTGTTTATGAGTGGTGATTATTTTGTGGCTTGGATGTGATTAGGCTCTTAGGATAAAAATAAATTTTTTATCCCACTAACCAACACATAACTAAACTTTTAAAATAATGCATAACTTCACCTAAAGCTTAGGTTTTCAATCAAGATAATAAAATATTTAGTAACCCCTTAGCTGGATGTTGTATGTTTAACAACACACATATGATCTTGTTTCACTCATGATTAAAGAGGGCTTCCATCAGTGCCAGATAGAATGGGTTTAACCTTTTAGAGCCTATGATGGAAGAACACCTCTTTCTCTTTTGATTTGGCCCAAAATTAATTTCTCATGCATTTAGGCATGCAAAATTCCATAGCCTCTGTCAAAGTAAATTATCCAAAATCAAATAAAACTTGAATAAAATTTTGCATTATATTTAATTCATTATTCATACCCCTCATGCTCTAGTCTCTTAGGGGTTGGGTTTAAGGACTTAGTCTCTTTTCTAAATAATAACAACCTGGCCATCTTACAAAAAGCATAAGACTTGCCTATATGGTTTTGAATCATAGGAGTTAGGTGGTTGTCACTCTAGCCAATAATAAGTCCAGCAATTGGGTGGTTTACTTTCTCTTGTAGAGGTAAACAATATACCTATTTTCACCTTAGATTTAGGTCATGCTTTGGCCCTCGCCAAAGCTCCCTAGATTTAGGATCCGAGGTTATTGTTTCCTTTTGCTGACTACAAGCATAAATCCTTTCCTCTTTGGCATTTTCACAATCTTGTATTGTGGAATTATAAGCCCTAGATTTCTAAAAAAATTTCAACTCAAATAAAAAAATCTCCTCAATTTCAAATGTATAAAGCCTGACCATAAGATAGATTGGAATGTTCACTAGGATTTCTAGTATCATGAGCATTCCCTACTTATTTCTTTTAGCATTGATAATAACTCTCTCCCTTTGATCCGTCCCACTTGATTTTCTGAAATGCAACCAATCCTTTGATAGTCATATCTTTGAATTATTTGGAGACAACAACTGCCTACTTTAATCGAGAGTATTCTTAAAGAATTAATTTTTCTTAAGATGTAATTAACTATGGAGGCTTTCCTCTATAGGGAACTTAACGAACCTAGTTTAAATAAACATTGCTTTACTTTTCCATATAAAATAGGAGAAAAATCTCTGATATATTTAAAGAGTCGTCATGCCTTAAGAGTTCTTGCAATTTCATTCAGTAGACTTCGCCTTCATGATAGTACACTATTCCTCAATGTCATACTATATCACCTCCATAAGTATATCCTTAGATCTGCATGGTGTCCCCTCACATATACACACACGAATGCAATTCGAAAATAAACACCACCAATTTTTCTAATGACTCTACTGGGGATGGCTCCTCTCTCCAAGTTGACTAGTCATGTCCTCCCAAGCATCATATGTATTTTATGTGAGATGACTCATTCTTTGTTGGCACTTAGCTTATTTCATTCTTAAGCAAAGTTAGCCAACATCTTTTAGGTTTTAAGACCTCACTCTGTGTAGGTCCTGGAACCCCCTATTGGGCTCCCCAGTAGGTGAAAAAGAAAAACAAAATTTATCCATGAAAGGAGAGATAATTAAAATCTAGGACCTCCTTACCACTAGCTTGCCGAGGCTGGGTTCATCATAAAATTTAAGAAAATAGAGTACTTCATGACACTTTCCAAAAGCACTCTTTCAAAATTCACATAACAAATAATTTTGCACAAAATTTTCAAAAAAAAAAAAAAGACAAATTATAAACTAACCATCATCTAACCAATCATCGATCAAAGCATGAAGGTTCTTTTCAAAGTCAAAATCAAGATCATATTTTCTAAAAGCACATTTTTGAAAATGGCCATATTTATTCAACATGTTTAAAGTTGTTGAATGAGGAGTCTACTTTTAAATAAAACCACAACATGAGATTGAAACTTCACTTAGTATATATTCCATATGTGTTGAAGTTAAGGTTTCTATCTCAATCATACATGAAAGCAAGACATATCATAGAACTCATACATTGTTAAATAGATGATTCCTTTCTTTCAAAAAATAAATATAAATTTGACTTTCACTTAGCATACTCAATTTGTCAAGTGAGAGTTTTATTTCCAAAACACAAATTTGATTTTCACTTAACATATTCCATTTGTTAAGTGAGAGTCTCATTTCCAACATACAAACTTGATTCTCACTTAACATAGTCTATTTGCTAAGTGAGAGTCTCATTTCAAAAACATAAAATTGACCTATACTTAACACATTCCATTTGTTAGGTGAGGGCCTCATTTCAAAACATAAATTTAACCTCCGCTTAACATATTCAATTTATTAAGTGAAGGTCTCATTTAAAAAAAAAATTTCATCCCCACTTAACATATTCAATTTGTTAAGTGAGAGTCTCATTTTCAACATACAAATTTGATCTCCACCTAACATATTCAATTTGTTAAGTGGGGGTCTCATTTCAAAAAAATACAAATATATTCAATTTGTTAAGTGGGGGCCTCATTTCAAAAAAATAAATTTGACCTCCACTTAACATATTCAATTCATTAAATGAGGGTCTCATTTCAAAACACAAATTTGACCTTCACTTAACATATTCAATTTGTTAAGTGAGAGTCCCATCTTCAAAAGGAAATCAAAACACAAATCCATCACATTTGGAATTTCATTTAACATACTAATTTGTTAAATGAGAGTTCCATTTTCAAAAGAAAATAAAAAACTTAAATTAATCACATTTGGCTTTCATTTAACATACCAAATTTGTTAAGTGAAAGTCCCATTTTCAAATATAAATCAAACTCATGTGGCCTCTACTTAACATACCAAATTTGTTAAGTAGGAATCCTCATCTTTAAAATCAATATTTTCACACATCATAAGCAAAAAAAATTCTACAAATAAAATCTTTCTACACACAATCACAACTTCTTTTTCACATACTCAAATTTGCTAAGTAGAGGTTCTTTCAAATCACCAAAAAATTCTCAAACAAGATACACAAAATGCAAACATTTCCAAGAAAGAAAATCTCTTCTCAAATTTTTGAACCCCACCCAACTTACATAAATTGGTTGAGTATGGGTTCCAAAAAAACTCAAATGGCAAAGGGCTCTCCTCTATTTTCAAAATCTCTCCACTGAACCCCACTTAACATATCTAAATTGTTGAGTGTGGGTTCAGGATTCCAAATTTATAAAATTCTTCTGTGATGAATATTAAAGTAGAGATCTGACTCAGATTACATTTCAACACTTGCAGAGATACATCGGCCAAGATGTTTTTTACGATCGATACATGGCCTCAAGTTTTGCTTTCACTTTCCCTTCAGATGGACTTGGCCTTGATCGCTAGCCTTCCCAATGACTCTACCCATCGTCTTCTTGACATTTGAGGCTCGTTACTTGTGAGGGGGAAATGTTGACTACCATCAGTAGGGATGACGTGGTTAGGCAGAGGCCAATCATCCACATCGACATTCCCTCCAATTCTGAGTATCCTCCACTGAAGATGAAAGTTGCAGTGGTTCCCACACCTCGCTCAGAGATAGTTTCTGCATCTGACCATCCAACTGTCCATATCGTTGCTCCAGCAAGAGCTACTATCCCCTTTTTTGTTACCCCAAAGGGGAAGGCTATATTATCTTCTGGGATAGTCTCATCCATTTATGAGGTAGGTATTGGTTCCCGTTCTGCCTTGTTCACTCATACTCAACGCCAAAATAAAAATCACCAAATTAAGCGTGAGCACGAGTGAGCAGCCAGATAGTTTGAGGCTGCATCTCACATAACTGAGAAGGGTTCTCCTTGAGAGGTCTCTCCACTTCCAACCAGCAATAAGTTCCACCCCCTCTCTACATGAGATGGAGAGAAAGATTACAGGAGCATTGCTGCTTCTCCTCCGCCAGCAATTTACTATGAGACACCGGGTAGGGAGCACAGGAGGCCCTATGCTAAACTTAGGACCGTCTTATGCTTGGTTGACATAGCACACAGATGCTTAGAGTCTGTTACCTTATTTGATCTATGATCATTGATCCCTAGGAGTGTTAGGGGTCAAATCCATAGGGAGAGAGCTACGGAGGCTTAAGCATCTACTCATGCATATAGGAGAGAGCAGCGATGATATGGAAAAATGTCAGAAACTTTCTCTTTGATAGATTTTTTTTTATCATCCCATCGTGGCGATCATTCGATGATTATTCTTACCAGACTACCGTCTAGAAGAGATTTCTCATGATATGCGGTTACCTTCACACACCAATCTCCTCGTCATCCACTATCACCCATGCAGCTCCCAGCGTTCACCACTCCCGCCAAGATCCAGAAGCCCCCATCCAAGGAGAGACCAGCCCCTTTAGTGATTCGGCTATGGCCAAAGGATCTCACTACATCTACTCCACTGACTGTGGTGAGGAGTTCCCCCCACCACTCCTACTCTGGTGAAGGGAGTGGTGACCGAGCCGTGGGACACCACCACCACCACCATGAGCGAAGGTCGGGCATGTGATGGGGAAGGTGATAGTTTTATAGTTCCCATGGCAGTAGATCTCCCTAGGGACACCACTCCACCAACGAGTAGTCATGAGCACATCTATTCTAGTGAGCATGACTTTCCTAGGGCTAGCACTCCAGTGATAGGTAGTGTTAAATGCATTTCAGTTACCATAATCTCCACCAATTGAGTATTTGTGCTCTGAGTTAGATCATTCTTTGGATGAGATCAAGGCCACATTACTGGAAGAGAACTCATAAAGTAAAGTGATTGCATAGATTTTGAGGATGAGTGGGTAGCATTCGATCATGATGAGGATGACCTTCTTGAGGATTCAGCCGAGGTTCATATGTTTGATAGTAGGAGCTCCCTTTAGAGAGATCAACATAGTCAGGAAGGTGTTGTGGTTGAGGAAGATGATGTTGTTCATTTGACCCAACACCTCCGTCAATAGCTCAAACAAAAGGATGATCAGATCAACTGGAAGGAGAAGAGGATGGAAGACTTATTAGCAGCCCTCCATGCACTTTAGAATCAAACTTCAGTCCCACATCATATATAGATAGATGTTGATCATCCTGAGTTAGCATATGTTTTAGATCAGCCCAAGAGCACTTCTCCAATAGACGTGGTAGCTTGCATAGGAAGGTGGTGGACAACACCTCCATGCAAAAGAAAAACATCAAAAGTTTGGTGGAACAACAAGTGAAGGATGCGTTGACACAAGCTCGAAGTGGCTCATCTGCTCCAAAGGCTAGACCCTACCTAGAGAAATTTGATGTTGTCCAATATCCCAAGGATTTTGTGCCTCATTCCTTCAAAATCTTTGATGGCGAAACGGCATATAAGACATTTCGTGGTCGAATGTTGCAATCTGGCTGATGCACTCTTATTCCACCTCTTCACAAGAGCTTGATAGCTCGCAGCCTCTACCACCTCCTTTGCCACCACCGCCATACTGTACCACCCCGGTTCCCATGACCTCCATTGTTGCCTCCACAGTAGTATCCCTATCAGCATCACCAGTAATAGTATAGTTACCCACCACCAAGTAACTATTATTTACTTACTCTTGTTGAAAAATTGAATAAACCATATTCATTCAAGAGGGAGGTAGTCAGAAAGATCTTTAAGAATCTCTTAAAGAAGCCTAATTTCAAATTGCTATAGCTTAGGAGGCCGGAGGAAGTGGACAAGAGTCATGATCCAAATAATTTCCCCTACCACTCATGTTAGGACATGTCTTAGAAGATTGCTTTATCTTTAAGAACTGGCTTGAGTGTAGCTACAAGTTGGGTGCCATTATCATCCTTAAGGAATATGTACAAGAATAACCCTCTAATTATGCTAGGGTAATCCTTAGGGATATAATCGATCTTCTCAAGATAAAGAAAAGTTGGGATATCTCCCTATCCTGAACCTCTAAGAAAATCATCTCTAAGAACAAAAAATTACCTTTGCAAGTGCCTGAGGAAGCTCAAACCTCCATCTCCAAGGAAGGTTTGTAAGTTGCTAAAGACAACTTGAAAGAGGTGACATCCCAGCAGCAACAACAACAATAGTCCACGTTACTTGCCCGGGATAGCATAGTAGCACAACCACCATCTGAGTCTAGCACTCCATCTGCCATTGCAACTACTCCTTCTTCCTCCATTAGCTCCTCTTCTGCAAGTAGGGGCATTGTATCAGCGGACAAGAGCACTAAACTCCTTACCTCGCTGACTTAATTAGATTTCTATCACATACCTCCACCTAAGAAGAAATCAATAAAGAAAGCTTTCACTTACATCTTATCCACTTATGATACTCTAGATTTTATTCCTCTCAAAAACTCTCCAAGTATACAAAATAATGATAATAACTCTAGTTCTGATCACTCCTATTCTTCTAATTTAGAAATGGATTTTCCATTCATGAATCATTCGAGTTTGCCCATTGAGATTAATTTGGAGTCATCTGAATTTGATGCACTCATAGAAGAAGCTGTAGGTGAACCTGATGAGCAGATAAAACTTTTCACTATACCATCTCATGAAGTCACTGAAGTCAACCTCCGTAGTGGCAAAGTTCTACCTCCCTGGGTAGCACCTCAGGATAAGGTAAACAAGTTATTGGTTCCAGTGATCAAGAAGCCCCTCCATAGGATGCTCCACTTATGGATATGCTTGTGGAGGACTAGCCCAGAGTTGACTACAATATCTTTGCTCACCAAAGAAAGTTGCTTGCCAAACTAAGAATATATGATGCCCTTGTCTTATCCAAAGAGATGCGGGAGTCATTGATCAAAGCTCTTCTTGATCCAGAAATATGCTTAGCTCAGATGATCGCTATTAGAGAAGAGGCTTGCTATTTAAGAGAAGTCAATGGAGTTACATTCATCGATAAAGACCTTCTTTTGGGGATAACAGAAAATAATCATCCCCTTTACATTACAGTGGACATGGGTAGATTCAAGCTCGTTGGGTGTTAGTTGATCTAGGTGCATCAGTGAACATTATGAGCCTAAAGACCTTTGCCTACTTAAGGATTAACATCTCTGAACTCCAAGGAGATCGGATGATGTTGAAAGGATTCAATGAACAAGATGAGAGGGGTTTAGGCTCTATAGTGTTGCCATTGGAGATAAATGACTGAAGTTAGAAGCCAAGTTATAATCTATTCCGATACATCTTTCACTGTTTTGCTCGGTAGGCCTTGGATACATGGAAACAACACAGTTCCATCTTCTTTACATCAGTGCATCAAATTTCAAAGAGGTGGAATCAGTATTCAGTTAGGAGACTTGAAAACCATAATCAAATCTATTCTCAAAGAATACTTAAAAATAAAAGAAAAAGAAACAAAAGAAAGAGAAGAAAAAGAAAAAGAAAAGAAAAAAGAAAAAGGAAAGGAAAAGGAAAATGAAAATACAAGTGAGAGAGAATCAGACATCGAGGAAGAAGTAGAGCCAAATATTGGATTCCGCCCATAGTTTGTTCCTCTATATGAACACATGGATAGGATAACTCAGCCCCCACCAAGTAGAGGCAGATCTAGAGGCAGTTCCAGAGGTGGAAGACATTCTCTTTATTGTCCTTCCAATAGGAGCTATGTTTTGACTAATAAGAATACCCCCGCTATCCATATAGACTTAGAATATAGTTCAGAGGATGAGTCTCATATGGTTAGAATGCCGACCAACCCCTCTCAGTGGATCCCTTTAGAGGTGACATTCGACTTAGAAAATGATGAAGACTAGGCCTCTAAGCAAAGCATGAATGTATCTGAATCACTATTATGTAGGATAGTCAGACAACAGTTGAAAACCTTAGCTCTAACCTCACTTTTTTCTCAAAAAGTTGAAGGTTTTGTAATTAAGGAGGCCCCCAAGTCATCCACAGATGTCAAACCAAAGAGATTTTTGTTGGGAGCATCATCCTCACATCAGGAAGCCACTATAGAATTTGAGGATGATTCATATAAAGATTTAATACAATTGCCTTTTGATTGGTAGTCACCTTGTGTTCTTAACTTAGCAAAGAAGAGATTAATCCCACATATTTGGTCTAAACACAGGTCATATTACTTTGAAAGGCTTTGGGACAACCAAAGTAGAAGTTCTCAATCAAGACCAAGACTAGATTTGAATGGTGAGATATAACCATCAGTCATCACCACTCATTTGGGGTCTGATAGGTTCTTCTCAAATCATGCTAACTCTTATGAGGAGGTATACTTAGAAACTTCAGATGACCCAAATGAGCTTGAAGTCAAAGAGGCACCGCTAGAGTTTGAAGAAGAGATCATATCAACCATCGATGAACTTAAAGAGATCAACTTAGAATAAGATAATCCACCGACATACACTTTTTGAATGAAGAAGAAACCAATGACTTAGTTAGCTATTAGCTAAGTTTAAGGATTGCTTCACATGGAGTTATGAAGAAATGCGTTTATCTCCATGTACCATAAACTAGCAATAGAACCTAATGCTAACCCTATCAAGCAAGCTCCTAGATGCATGCGATTAGATATTGAACAGTAGGTCACTTCTGAAATCAAGAAATTGATCGATATTGGCTTTATCAAGGAAGAAAAATATCCTACCTGGTTAGCCAGTGTCATGCCAGTTAAGAAAAAGAATGGCTAAAATTGCATATGCATTGATTTTAGGAATATAAATAAGGTATGTCCTAAGGATGAATTTTTACTTCCTATACCAGAATTAATGGTGGGAATTGCCTCATCTCATGCAGTATTCTCCTTTATGGATGGGTCATCTAAGTACAACCAAATTAAGATGGTCCCTGAGGATGAAAGAAGCACTACTTTTTGAACCCCGATCAGAATCTATTATTAAAAATGATGGTGCTACGTATCAGCGGGCCATGACTCGGATCTTCAATGAACTCATTCATCATCAAGTTGAATGCTATGTTGATGATCTAATAGTCAAAAGCAAAGAAAAGGAAGGCCATCTCTTTGAATTGAGAGTAGTTTTTGAATAGTTAAGACAATTTAACCTCAAAATGAATCTCTTGAAGTGTACATTTGGAGTAGCTTCAGGGAAATTCCTAGGGTTTGTTGTCCGACACTGGGGAATAGAGATCAATTCTGAGAAGATCAAGAATATCTTAGAAATGCCACCCCCTAAAAGTCTAACTCAACTCAAATCATTCCAAAGGTGGTTGGTATATTTAAGATGCTTGATATCCAACCTATTAGGAAGATTCCAACCATTCTCAGCACTTGTCAAAAACGATGCCAAGTTCAAGTGGGATGACAAGTGCCAGCATGCTTTTGAAGACATCAAGCACTACCTGATGATGCCGCCAGTTCTAGCAGCCCCTATCTCGAGCAAGCCGTTGTTCTTCTACATTACTGCATTAGATGACTCCCTTAGCACTTTATTGTCTCAAACCAATGACAAAGGGAAAAAATTCTCTCTACTACCTCAGTCATAGTCTAATTCCTGCTGAAGTAAACTACTCACCTATTGAAAAGCCCTACCTAGTTTTAATCTTTGCATCCCAAAAGCTATGACACTACATGCTTTCTCATAAGGTGAATCTAATCTCTAGGATCAATCCACAACAATATCTCATGACACGGTCAAAGCTATCCGAACAGTTGGTGCATTGGTCCATGATTTTGTCATAGTTTGACATCACATTCATACCCCTCCGTACGGTGAAAGGACAGTCACTAGCAAATTTTTTAGCAGTACACCCACTTCCTGTCGATTCCCCACTTACTGATGACCTCCTCGATGAACAAATTATGAACTTAGGGAATACTATCATTCATCATTGGGAAATGTATTTTGATGGTGTGGCTTCCTTTCAAAAAGGAGAAGAACTATGATCTACTCTTCCAGGAAAGGCAGGGGTTAGAATAGTTCTCCTAACTCTGGACCATGATATGATGAGATTCTCATATCATCTGTCCAACCCATGTACCAACAATGAAGTCGAATATGAGGCTCTGATTACCGGTTTAGAGTTAGTCATTACACTATGCATCCTGAGCATCAACATCTTCGGGGACTCTCAGCTCGTCATCAACCAAATCACTGGGTCCGATAAAGTTCTAAAGCATAAGCTCCATCATTACACAAGTACACTATAGATTTGTTGGCCCAAATCCTAGAGGTTACCATCTGTAAGATTCTTCGAGGAGAGAACATAGTAGTAGATACATTAGCCAAGCTTGCCAAAGAGTTGGCATGTCCAGAAGATGAGTCAATTCCAATAAGGGTCTAAAATAGAAAAGCTTACCCCTTGTTGATGCTGAACTCAATAAGAGACTCTCTCTTAAAGGGGAGGTTTCCATTGCCAAAAAGGATGAGGAGTCAGATTGGAGGCAACCATTCATGGATTATTTAAATATAGGCAAACTACCTCAAGAGAAATCACTAGCACATCAGGTGAAGCAAAGAGCCCTTTCTTGTGCTCTCGTAGACAACACCTTATACTGACGGTCTTTCGATCATATGTGGTACATTGTATGGAAAAACACAAAGCCTGTAAGATTGTGACTGAGGTACACTCAAGTTTATATGGAGTGCATCAATCTAGTCCGAAGATGAAAGCTAAGATCAAGAGACTAGGATACTACTGGCCTTCGATGATCACAGACTGCATGGACGTAGCTAGAAGATGCCACCAATGTCAGGTACACCATGTGGTCTTACACAACCACCCACCATTCTATATCCTACATTGGTCTCATGGCCATTTGAGTATTGGGGTACCAACATAGTAGATCCGATCGATCCTCCTTCTTCTAAGGGTCACCGGTTCATTCTAGCTACCACCGACTACTTTTCAAAGTGGGTGGAGGAAATCCCACTTAGAGAGGTCACAACTCAACATGTGCTCCAATTTCTTAGGAACCTAATCATATATAGGTTTGGGGCCCCATGATAAATTATATCCGATAATGGCACTACATTCAAGAGCACTAAGATCAACAGCTTTGCTCAGAGACACATCATAGATTGGAGATAATCTACCATCTATTACCTGAGGGCAAAACAGTCTAGCAGTAGCATTCAATAAGACTCTCAATCAAATATTAAAGAAGACACTCAATGACAATAAGCAACAGTGGCATGATCAGTTAGTTGAAGCCTCATGGGCTTATCGCACCACATATAGAACTCCAACTCAATCTACCCCTTTCTCCTTAGTGTATGGGTCTGAAGCCATTGTACCATTAGAAGTCCAACTCCCATCATTAAGGATAGCCGTGTGGAGTAAGAACACATCAAGCAGAACAATAAGTTTTGGTTGGAACAGCTCGAAGGTTTGGAGGACAGACGCCTCCAGGCATGCCAGAACCTCGAGTTGTACAAAGCTAGAATGATTCAAGCTCATAACAAGTTAGTCCGTTCTAGAGCTTTTCAAGTATGAGAGCTTATTTTAGTTCTAAGGAGACTAATTATTTCTCATCGAAAGATGGGAGGCAAGTTTGAACCCACTTGGGAAGGACCTTTTACCATAGAGAAGGCCTACCAAGGAGGATCTTATCAACTTATAAATTATAAAGGAGAGCCCGATGCTTACAATCAACAAGCTCTACTTAAAGAAATACTATCCATAAATCTTGTTTGAAAATAATCATCAATTAAACTTCTTTTCATGTCAAATCCATCTCTTATGTGTTAGAAATATCTTTCACTTATGAATCTGCCACGATGTGTTTAGCATAGGTGTAAGAGAACTCGAGTGGCATCCTATCCCTCTATATAATAAACACAAACTATAAATAATCCTCCAATGCTACTAGGTTAGGTGTACGAGAACCAAAGAGACATCCTATTTTGACTAGTACAGCTAAGTTAGGTGTAAGAGAACCCAAGCGACATCCTTTCTTGGTGGAGTCATAATTGCCCCTGTGGTGCCATTTCATCCATTTCTATGTGTTTAGGGTAGGTGTAAGATAACCCAAGCGACATCCTATTCCCTCTTTCATAACACAAAAAAATACTTATCTTTTATTTCGAGCTATTTTGATGTGGGAGCAAGCCCCCTGTGGCACTCACTCATTAGCTGTTCTAGGTCAGGCCGATATGCTACCTTATTTGTGTGTCACCCTAGTGGTCACTTATCTAGAGGATGTGAGTCCCCGTGCTTTCTTCCTAACTTGACCATTGCAAACCATCAAGTGCCTTGTCAGTTTCGTAGGCCTTACTATGTAGCTAGTAAACTACCCTATGTTGACTTTGTTTAAGAGGATGTAAGCCTACACGCTTACTTCTTGAACTAGCCATCATGCAATGACTAGGTTGAGTGTATTTGAGGTTTAGGATATACCCCCTAGTTGCTCCTTTCCTTCTGACTACTTCAAACTTGGGTTTAATCCTTACACATGACTCTTCGCTTAGTAGTCGCTCTAGGTCGGATAGTCCTTATCGAGCCGAAGACAAAGTATCCCGGCAATTAGTTCTGCTTTAGAGAGATATAAGTCTACATGCCTTTTCTTTATACATATTGTCGCTAACCGATGGACACCTTAGGTTGGTTGGTTATCACCATGCTAACGGTGACCCACCCTGTGGATACACCACTCTTGGCAGATGTGAGTCCCCACACTTTCTCCTTGAGTTGGCCACTGAATACCTACATGCTTTCTTTTACAAGGTTTTTGATAACCCCCCAGCGGCACCTCCCCTGTGGGCACTCTATTTGGATCACGTCATTAGCAACCCCATTTAGACACTACCTAGGTTACGTCTTGGATTGGACAATTCCTTGTACCTAGTAGCCACCCCTATGGTTGGAGAATTTGTTCAGCGGATGTGCAGATTCTCCTTTGGTCTAGTAAGTCAGAGATAGGACTAGGCTGATATAAGCTCCTTCTCAGTGTGGTCCCTCGCAAACCAACAAGGTCCATGATAGCATAAAACCAAACAAAATATATCTTTGCTTGTGGACTAGGAATTCAAGCCCCCGGTCCCTTTCCCAGCAGCATCCTATCGTAGCGGTCAAAGAAACTCCCTATAAGAATTGCTTGACTACTTTGAGTTGAGATAAGTCCCCGAGTCGGCACTCTCTCAATAGTCACCAGTCGGGTTTGACTTATTGTGCTACAAATGAGTCACCCCGGCGGTCATATTTGCTCTAAACGATATAAGTCCATTAAGCATTCTTTCCAACACGACCATCGAAATGACCTGCATTTTAGTCGTGTTATTATCAACCCATCACCCTGGTTCCTTATGTAGGATGTTGTGAGTCCCTGCACTTTTTTCCTGACTCGACCATTGCACACCGAAAGGCACCCTTTTGGTTGGTTAGCTCTACCCCACGACCGGTAGACTATCCCTTTGGATTTGTAAACCTAAGATAGGTCTAGGTTGATATTAGCTATTTCTTAGTGGATCCATCATACACCGATAGGGTCCATCCCAAATTGAATTAATTATGACTATCCTTGAGTTGATGTGAGTCCACAGTGGCATTCACTCGAGTAGTCACCTTAGGTCAGGTTTAATTTTTTATCCTATCAACCAATCGCCCTAGTGGCTCCTTGTGTAGAAGGATGTGAGTCCCCGTGCTTTCTTTCTGACTTGACCATTGCAAACTAAAAGGAACCCCTTAGATTGGATAGTCCTACCTGATGGATGGTAGATTATCCCTTTCAATTTGTAAATCTAAGACAGGTCTAGGCTGATTTTAGCCCCTTCTTAGTTGATCCATCGCACACCGACAGGGTCCATCTCATCAAATATATCATCCTCCCTCCAGTGGAGTCCAAATCAAATAGATCTTATCCCAAGCAGATCCGAGCTCACATCTCCATGAGATATGCCTCAAAATAAAATCATATCCTCTCCCAGTGGAGTACCAAATCATAAATCAACAAATCAAATCAAATGTCTCCATAGCGAGATGCAAATTAAATTAAACCTCTATCCCTAGTGGATAACCTGAACCTGCTTGCCTAGTGGAAGGTTCAAGCACTCATCCCCAACAAATCTTTTCCTTCTCATATCACATCGAACCAACTCAAACTTTTATCTTCTATCCCTAGTGGATAATTTGAACCTTCTTCCCTAGTGGAAGGTTCACATGCTTGATCCCTTAGGGGATCCTTTCTACCTCTCTATGCCCTTGGCACGAGTAGAGTTGCATTATACTAAGATCTTGATTCTATCTACACCTCGGGTTTAGGGATAGATCATTTCTGTTAATATTTGCAATCCTTCAAACATTGTTGATTATCTTGGTCAACACAAATATGTGTGGTGTGCCTTGTTAGTCATACCACACTTACTAGGCTCCCTTTGTTGAGCTCACTTTTGGAGTGAGCTCTCAACTTTCATATCATAGATCTTGGACTCTCATAGACACTAAGAGTTTCTTAGTCTTAAGACACTTCTAGTGATTAGGTGAACACTTAACCTAATCCTAGAGACTTAGAAGAGTTAGCCATAGAGATAGGTTGTGCTTTAGAGATTTAGGAAGGCTTTCCTACCTTATAGCCCAAATCAAATCCTTGCTTCCTTCTTCCAAATCAAATCTTAAATTCAAATCCAAATTCTAAAATTAATTCCAACTATCAAATGATTTAAACCCATGATTAAATTCAAACTCCAAATCCCTTCCTAAGCCCTTTGATTTTATCTTATAGACTTAGCCTTAACTAAATTCAAATCAACCCCAATTCAATTGATTTTCTCAATTATCAAATTCAATCTCCAATCAAATTCCAAATCATAAATCAAATTCAAATGATTTAAACCCAAATCTAATCAAATTCTCAATTTTAGCCCTTTTAGCCAAATTCTTGAACTTGGCTAATGATACCCAAATCAACTCAAAATAAATAGATTTCTTCATGATTCAATCATTCCTTCAATCATTGTTCCAAATATAAATTGAAACTATAATTATCAAATCAAATCCAAGTCAACTCAAGTCAAACTCAACCTAGCTCATTTGACTTGAAATACTCAAATGAGCCAAAACTCATTTGAACCTAAACCAATTGCAATTGATTTTATATGTCAATCTCCAATCCATATATAAACCCAACTAAATTAAACCCAACTCAAAATCAAGCCAACTAAATCCAATTGGCTCACTTGACCCAATTGGCCAATTTAACTTACTTGAACCAAAATCCAATTCAATTCAAATCAAAGTGAATTAATCCAATCCAAACTTCATGTCATGATTGTTGATCATCCTAGGTTAATCGATTATCATGAATTGGGTTAAACCAAGTCAACCTAGCCTGTTAGCCAAGTCAACCCTTTAACCCATATGAGGCCAAACTAGCCAAATTAGAACCTAAATCAAATTGATTACAACCGAAGGCTCAAGTTCACTCTAAATTGATTATTGAACTTGAATAAAGCCTCAATTAAGCCTAATTTGACCAATTGGTCAACTTAACACAACTTAGCTCAATTTCACCTTAAGGGTCAAATCAACCTAAAACTCAATCAAATCCAAATTGAACTTAAACAAAGGTTATAAAATATTTCAAATGGTCAACCAAACCCAAACCAAGCCATGATTCAAGTCAATTTGGTCTATTGGGCTAAATTGACCTAAAAGATCAAATTGGCCAAAATCTAAATTAAATCCAAATTAAATCCAAATTAAACCAAATTGATTGAAACCAGTTGAAACAATATACTTCAAATGATCATTTAAACTTGACCCAACCATTAGTTTGACCTAATTTGATCAATTGGTCAACTTAACCAATTTTGACCTAATTTGACCCAAATGGGTCAAATTAAACCAAATGAACTCCAAATGACATAAAATTTGGTCCAACTCACTTTTGACTCATTTCAAATCTACCCAAATCAAATTCAATGCCAAATGACCACTTTGCCTTTAGGTTAAGGGCATCCCATGGGAAAAGACACTTGCCCAAGTGGTCATTTCCCTCCTTGGCCACTTGGCACTCATCCATTGGTCCACATAGGCACCAATGACACTGATTTTTTGACCCAAGGAGTGGTTGGGTAGCCATCACTCATGGGGAGGTGAGTTCACCTCACCTCTCCCATTAGAACACTTGGCATGAAGGACTCCCACCTCCCCTTGCTAGGATACCCATTTATTCTTCATGATAGCCACTTTTCATGCCTTAGCCAACAAAAATAAGCCACCTATGATGATTCCTTTCCATTCGTAACCTCCCCAAGCCAAATGCCAACACTTTGGAGCCAAAAATTCAAAGAAAGTGTGAATTTTTTTGCCACATTCAAACCAAGAAAGAGTTAGAAGTAGAAAAACTCATTATATTCCTCTTATTTCCATCCCTTAAAGCTCCAAAACCAACCAACAATCATTCCCACTTGAGTTTGCGAAGAAAAATACAAAAAATAAGTGGATTTTGGTGAGGAAGTGGTGACGATTCAAGAACGCCTCATCCATAGTGAAAGCAAAGATCTAGACTCATTCATGGCTTCTTCCCCCACTCAAAAGTATGCTTGGATCATCACCGCCACTGGAAACCATCCTTGATGAGGTAATCTTTAAAAATTCATAGCCGACCTTAGGATTTCTTATATTTTTGTGATGTTTTCGTGTGATTTTAGGATTTTTTCTTAGAAATCCCTCACATTCTTTACTTTATATAATCCTAATATGAAATAAAAATTATTTGGTGTGAAAATGAGCCCATTCGGCCAAAAATTCATTGAGATTTTGTAGTTTATTTCTTGTTTGCCATCAGTTTATCCAGTCGATGCACAACATTCATCCGATCCCATGTTTTGGGGATCGAATGGCTCACCACATCGATCAGCCGACCCGTAGATCATGCAATCGCGATCCAGATCGGATCGATGTCAATCCACGACGGACGGATGGATAGACTGCACGCTCTCTTCCCTCATTGCATTTTCTCGCTTGTGCATCGCATCAGTGCCACATGGCATGCGCAAGCCAACCACATGGTGCCGCATTGCCACGTCAGCACCGCGCACTGTGGTGACTCGCTTATGTGGGAAAATCCAGATTTTTTTGATTTTAAAAATTACTTAAAACTTCAAAAAGTCATAAAAATAAAATACTTAATGAAAAAATATAAACAAAGGCTCGTTGGATTTGTCTTTCCGAGAGTAGTCCAACAAATCCAAAATCTCAAAATTTTACTTAATATTTTAAGCTTAATTGGCATTTTAGTAAAAATTAAATTTCATTAATTAAATCAAAAATACACATTAGATTAAGTTGAAATATTTAGAGATTGAAGTGGAAGAGGAAATCTACTTACCATAAAAATTTTAAGTCAACATCACTTCTAGATTAAAAGATATTAAATTTTGAAATTCAAATAATTTTTTTAATAAAATAAATTAACAAACTTCATGAAAATTATCTTAATTAGCTGAAACTTCCTAAATTTATATTGAATTATGGAATATCAAAAATAATATAAACTCTAGTTCATTTTAAAGATATTTTAGAGTAAAATCTAGAAAAATTATTATTAATTGATTTTGAGTAGTGAATTTTACTTAATTAAGGTTTAATTAGAAATATAATTAGACTAATTACTCCTTAATCAACCATCCAATTAATCTCAAACTTTCATTGTATATTTTTGGGGAAGACTTATGCCTCCCATATTTTTCTGTGATTTTATTGGTTCCTTAATTAGGAAAATCAATGGATTAAGCCTTAATCACCTTCTTAATATAATTAGTGATAATTAAGCAAATGAATAGTAAATTAATCAATCAATCAAGCTTGTTAACCTATGTTAATGATGATGAAGTCTAGGGAAATGGACTGGGACTCCCTCTTCCAACTTTTTCCTTAAACCTTCTCTAATCTGTTAAATAATTAATTAATTATCACCTCTTAATTAAAAAAATTAATCAAAACCCAAATCATACCAACCTTAAATTAATTGGGATTTGGGATTGAGACACTCTCTGTCTCTTTCTCTAAACCCATCTCACTTGAGTTGGTTAAGATTAATTCAAATTTAATTAATTAATTAATGAACTTAATTAATCTAATTGAACCTAATTTCTTTACTCTAATCTTGGGTAGCTCTTTGGGTGTTCAATAACCCAAAGGGGGAGATAATCAAATTATGGTTAGCCCACATGTGTGAGAAAATCATAAAAGTAGTTAAGTAAGATCCCTTAAGCTTAATTAACTATTAATCATGAGCCAATTGCATTAGGCCCCTTTCATTTCTTAGGAGCATTGCAAATTTAGTTTCCATGTAGTTGCATATCATGTTGGTTCATCATTAATTAGTTAATTAACTTAAGGTGATTTAGGTAAGTGTTAATTAATCCATTTAATTTATACCCAAACCTAATTAAATCAAAAAATTGACTTAATTACTTCTTCCTTAAACCAAAATTAACTCACACATGGGGAATGGGGATTAGGACCAGCAAACTTCTCTCACTTCATTTAACTCAAATAAAACTCAAAATGAAATGACATTAAAGAAACTTTTATTTATTCTAAGTGGCTTTATTTAGTATGATTGTCCTTAAGACTTAATTGGATTTGAATGAAATCACATGCTTGTGTTGTTTTACTTCTTTCCACTCATGTTAAATGTTGATTGTCATATGTAATCATGCATTCATTTCTTTTAAAATTAATTAAATGAAATGGTTTCTTTTATGTCAAATTGCATGTTGATTTAAATTAAATAGGTGTGGCTAATATCACTACTAAATAAAGTGTTATTTTCAAAAATGTATAAATCAATTACTTTAAATGAAATGATGTCAATACCTATAAGCTTGCGTGTGTTGATAATATAAGACATGTAACATGAAGTCCTCTTTCTTTATCTTATATGGATTTGAATAAGATTTTCAAATGTGTAGTTTATTTGAAAAGAACACAACATTTGTCTAAATCTATTCATATGCATCTCCATGTCAAGACTTAGGAAGGAATTCAAATTACATATATAAATCATATTAGCTAAATTAAACATAATTTCTTGCATGATTTCTTATTCTTCTGGTTTTTTTGTACATTCATATGTATTTGAGAAAAGTGGTATATTAGTTTGGACATCCTGGGGCAGCGAGGCTTTAAGTAGCCCAAAGTAGGTCTTGTACCTTACGCCCTTGATGTAGAAAACAATGGTGTCATACTCACTTAAAACTCTCATACATTTGTATGTGTGATGTGGCCAATAAGTAAGGATCATAAATCACATAACCAACTTAAACATAATTCCTTGCATGATTTCTTACTACTTTGGTTCTTTTTATACATTCATATGTATTTAAGAAAAGTGGCATATTAGTCTGGACATCCCGGGGCTATGAGGCTTTAAGTAGCCCTAAGTAGGTCTTGTACCTTACACCCCTGGTGTAGAAAACATGGCGCTATACTCGCTTATGACTTTTATACATGGGAATGTGTGTTTGACTAATGGATGAAAATCCCTCTTTTCTATTAAAATGGCATGCATTCTCAATTAAATTAAATGAAATATTTCAATTTCAAACATGCTTCTTTACATTCATCATTGAAGTGTGCTATGATTTACATTGCATGTATAGGTATGCTTAGGATTTATTCATATGCATGATATACATTATGGAAAAAAAATAAATGAACATGTGTTATGTGATAGTAATTCATTATAATTAATCATAAGATGTCTTTCTTATTGAATAGAGTCATTTAGAGTGAACCTAAACCTAAGATTAATTAAATCATGTAATAAGCCATTCACTAGAGGAAATTAATTAACTAATTTGCTTTAGAAGTGATTTAAGGTAGGGATGAAAGAGAGATTTTCTCTCTTTCCTCTCTTTATAAGACTTAGTTGTTAAGTGTAGGCCAAATGAAATGAAAGAAAATACTAAATAAAACTTATAAATTAAATAAAGTGAAATCACCCTTTGTACATTAAATCCCTCACACTTAGCAAATTATAACTCTAAAGCCTAGTTAGGACATGCCACATAAGCTTTAATTCACACACTTTAGACTAAGTAACCATTTTTAGCTTTATGTTTGGGCGGTGTCTGGTTTGATGTATGTTTGGTTTTGTGATGTATTATTTTAGACTAGATGTTAGGGTGTATGTACATAGTTTAGATATATTAAATTACTCATGTTTTAGGTGTTGTGCTTAAGGAGTCATCATAATAAAAATATAAATATTTTTGTTGTGCAAGTTGCTTAGCCCCTAAGCATAACTCCAGTTAGGATAGGTGGGCTTGGTTACCCATGTGTGGGGTACAAAGCCTAAACTTTTCACATAACTGCTTGTGTTGTATGGTGTATTTAACTAATATTTATTTTACAGGTGTAGCTAGATTTACTTTCCTTCTTTTAATGTAATTTTGTATTAAGATTAGGATGAGTGTTATGGGGGATTAGGATTAGCATTGGTTATAAGACCAAGTCTTATATACCATGTGATGCCTTTGGAGCAACCATATTCAAATCGAGCCAAAAGGAAGAAAGAGACAAAATGAATCAAAATGAAGAAATGAAAGTAAAGAAATGAAGAAATGAAGAGTGAAGAATGAAGACCCCATAACATTCATCATTTGTAATTATTATTTTGTTATCCGTTATATATAAGGGTGGCCAACCATATTTCTTGGGTCATGCGGCACCAATGATCGATCTTTTATTCTTTTGCGATAGCTTTATAAAATTGTTTGATGATTTGTTTAGCTTATGCATTAGGAAAAGTATGCCTTTTTATAGTTTGTTTATGAGTGGTGGTTGTTGTGTGGCCTGGATGTGATTAGGCTCTTAGGAAAAAAATAAAATTTTTATCCCACTAACCAACTCATAACTAAATTTTTAAAATAACTCATAACTTCACCTAAAGCTTAAGTTTTAAATCAAGATAATAAAATATTTAGCAAGCCCTTAGCTGGATGTTGTAGAGAGGGCTTCCATCTGTGCCAGATAGAATAGGTTTAACCTTTTAAAGCCTATGATGGAAGAATACCTCTTTCTCTCTTGATTTGGCCCATAATTAATTTCTCATGCATTTGGGCATACAAAATCCCATAGCTCGTGTCAAAGTAAATTGTCCAAAATCAAATAAAACTTGAATAAAATTTTGCATTAGATTTAAGTCTTATTCATACCCCTCATGCTCTAGTCTCTTAGGGAGTGGGCTTAAGGACTTAGTCTCTTTTCTAAATAATAACAACCTAGGCATCTTTCAAAAAGCATAAACATGCCTACATAGTTTTGAATCATAGGAGGAGTTAGTTGGCTTTCACTCCAGGCAGTAATAAGACCAGCAGTCAGGAGGTTTACCTTCTCTTATGGAGGTAAACCATATACCTATTTTTACCTTAGATTTAGTTCATGCTTTGGCCCTCGCCAAAGCTCCCTAGATTCAGGATCCGAGATTGTTGTTTTCCTTTACGGGCTACAAGCATAAATCCTCACCTCTTAGGCATTTCCATAATCTTGTATTATGGAATTGTAAGCCCTAAATTTTAAATAAAATTTTAATTGAAATAAATAAATCTCCTCAATTTCAAATGTATAAAGTCTGACCATAGGATAGATTGAAAAGTTCACTAAGATTCCTAGTATCATGAGAATTCCCTACTTATCTCCTTTGGTGTCGATAATAACTCTCTCCATTTGATCTGTCCCACTTGACTTTCTAAAATACAACCAATCCTTTGATAGTCCTGTCTTTGAATTCTTTAGAGATAATAATCACTTACTTTAATTGAGAGTATTCTTAAGGAATTCATTTTTCTTAAGATGTAATTAACTATGGAAGCATGCCTCCATAGAGAACTTAACGAACCCAATTTAAATAAATCCTGCTTTACTTTTCCAAGTAAAGTATGAGAAAAATATCTGGTATATTCGAAGACCCATCATGCCTTAGGAGTCCTTATTAGGCAATTAGGTCCATTGTAGGGTAGTGACTTCTATCTTTCGAGATAGTATACTATTCCTCAATGTCACACCCGATCACCTCAATAAGTACATCCTTAGATCTTTGTGGTGTCCCTTCAAATATACACACACAAATGCAATCTGAAAATAAACACCACATAGAGTTTAGTTTAAATCAATTTATCCATTCATTAGTTGAAAATTTGTATCAATATATTAAATCAAAAACTAAATAATTTTAAAAACAATAATCAATCCTCATGGACAATACACAATTCATTTTATATTATTTGAGCATCACTTGAACATATCTAATAGGTAAAAGTCCATTCAGGTATTTTGCATCATTATCTATGATTGATATTTTTTATTGATTAAATTATTGATGATTTTAATTCAACTTTATATTATGTCATATGCAACTATTTTACTTATTTTGTTGTTGTTTTTTATGTTGGTTTTAATTCAGTTGTTGTGTTAGTGCATGCATAGTGATAATGAATCATTTAACCTTGAAATTGAAAAAAAAAATATGTAAGAAGAGTAGAAAGGAGAGATGCAATCAATTGTAATCTTAAAACATGCCAAACCCACTCAATGAAGAAGAAGTATCTAGACCACCAAAAGATTATGCCAATCCTCTAGCAGATGGAATTCAGCAAAGCGTTAGTAAATAGTCAAAGATCTTTCTAACCATTAATTATTCAAATGTTTCAAAATTCTCAATTTGAGGGTTCACTTTTTGAAGATCATAATCTTCATATAGCTAGTTTCTTGGGAATTATTTAACTTTTAAATATAATGGAGTATTTGATGATGTTATAAGTCTTCCCATTTTTAAGACTTAAAAACTAAAATGTGGTTAAATTCCTTGCCACAAAGATCAATTGCAAGTTGAAATGAATTAGTACAAGATTTCTTGGCAAATATTTTCCTCCACTTGAAACTACTAAGCATAGAAATGTCAAAACTTCTTTCACTCAAATGAAAATTTATAAGGCTTGGTAAAGGTGTAAAGATTTATTAAGAAAATGTCATCAACATTTCTTACCTAATTGGTTAATTATATCATTAAAGATAATTATAGATGCTGCAGTAAGAGGGTCATTAATGTATAAACCATTTGAAGAAGCATATGCTTTGATTGAAAACATTGAAAAATAATAATTTTCATCGGCTTTCCAAAAGAGTGAATCTAAAGAAAGTAGCAAATATACTAGATGAACATGATGTCTTATCCAAATTAACTTCAAAAATCATGGCAATATATTAGAAATTTCATACTTCGAGATTGCATTTAGTTCAAGGGTGATGTCTAAATTATGATAGTAGTCATGTTGCTTATATGAGTGAGCATAGTTTTCACAATATGGAATCACTGAAATATGTTGCTAAAAGACAAAATAATCCTTATTTAAACACTTACAATCCTATTTGGAAGAATCATCTAAAACTTTAATGAAATAATAAACAAAATGCAAGAGTTTTAAATAATAATAATAATAATAATAATAATAATAATAATAATAATAATAATAATAATAATAATAATAATAATAATAATAATAATAATCAAAATGCTCATGTAGATAATTACAACAACCAAATGATTAGTTCTATAAATCCTATATCCAATTTTTCACTGTGATATTATCTTTAAGGTCAAGCAAAAGAAAAGAAATCACCTTTGGAAGAGGTAGTGATATAAATGGGCACACAGTTATAAAGTCAAGCAACATCCAATAAAAATGTTGAAGTACAATTAAGACAAATTGGTAATTCATTAATTAACAGACCTCAAGAAGTTTATCCTAGAAAAAATGAAGTTTATCCTAAAAAAAAATAATGAACAATGCAATGCAATTAAACTAAGGAGTGAAAGGAGCTGAAAGAAGTTATTAGAGAAAAATAAGAATTAAAAGAAAAAAAAGGAACAAGAGACAGCTAAACAAAATGATATAAAAGAAGAAGAAAAAGAAAATGAGGTGATTAATAAGATAAGAAATAAAGAGATAATTGAAAGACTTCCACCACTCTTTTCTCAAAGACTTAAAAAGAAATCTAGATAAACAATTCTTTTGATCTTTATAAGGATTTAAGATGCTCACTATCAATATCCCATTTATAAAAGAACTTACAAAAATGCAATGTTATGCAAAGTTTATGAAAGACATTTTATCACAAAGATGATAGTTAGGAGAATTTGAAATTGTAGCTTTTACTGAGGAATGTAGTGTAATAAGTAAAAGAAAACTCTCACAATAATTAAAAGATTCAGGAAGTTCTACAATTTTATGTACTATTGGTGATAAATTTTTTTTGAAAGCCTTTATATGATTTGGCAAGCATAAATTTAATCTCTTTACAAATATTTTAAAAATTGGGATTGGGATTAGGAGAAGCTCAACCAATATTTATAACTCCTTAGTAATAGAGAATGTAATGGTATAGATAGATAGACTTATCTTTTTTGAGATTTGATTGTGCTTGATGCGGAGGAAGATGAATAAGTTCCCATTATCTAAGGGAGATCAATTTTTAGCTACTAGAAGGGTTATGATTGGCATGTAGAATTGAGAATTAATAAAGAGAGTTCAAGAATATGAAGTAACTTTTAATATGTTTAAATTCTTGAAATTCCCTAGTGCTAATAATAATGAGTGTTATAAAATTGATGTAAGAAGAAATTCACAATAATTAAAATATTGAATCACTAGAATAGTTTTAATAAATTAATTAATAAATAAATAAATAAATAAATTCATTTTATGCTTAGATGCTACACCTAAGATTCCTAAGAAAAAAATTGAAATCTTAGATTCATCTTCTATAGCACAATATATGAAGCCATCTATTATAAAAGCACGTGAATTGGAGTTAATGATATTAGCTAAACATCTTAAGTATCTATTCTTAAGATATTCATCAACTATTCCAACAATAATCTCTATTTAATTGGATGAAGTTCAAGACGTTAAGTTGTTGAGAGTTAAGAAGTCATAATAATGATGTCAGTTGGACTATTAAAAATATAAAAGAAATTAGCCCATAAATATGTATGCATAAAATTTTAATAAAAAAATTATGAAATAAAAATTGTTTCTAGAAAAAGATTAACCCCAATAATGAAGGAGGTTGTCAAGAAAGATATTTTTAAAATGGTTAGAAATAAAAATTATTTAGCATGTCTCTGATAGATCTAGGTAAGCTTAGTACATTGTGTAAGAGAGAAAGGATGAATGATCATAGTGACAAATGAGAAAAATGAACTTATTCCTACATGAATAGTTGATAGTTGGAAAATTTGTATAAATTATAGAAAATTGAATAAAGATTCAAGAAGATCATTTTTTTATATCTTTTCATAGATCAAATGCCTGACAAATTAGTAGGTCATCATTAGTTTTTAGATAGGCAATCAAGTTATAATCAAATTCCTATTACACCAAAAGACCAAGAAAAGACTACATTTACATGTTCATATGAAGATTTTGCTTTTAGAAGAATGTCTTTTGGACATAGAAGTTTTTATGGATATATTTTTTAATTTTAGATACCTCTTTTGATGCCCCACATGGTGGAATAAACATTTGTTTTTGTTGATGTATATCTTTTGATAATTACCTTGATAATTTAGCATTAGTTTAAAAAGATGTGAACAAACAAATCTAGTTTAAATTAGAAAAAAATGTCAATTTATGGTGAAAGAAGGCGTTATTTTGGGGCAAAAAGTTTCAGTTCAAGGAATTGAAATGGATAAAAAAATTCAAGTGATTGAGATGCTTGCACCACATACATCAATTGAAGGAATATGAAGTTTCTTAGGTCCTGCGAGATTTTATAGAAGATTCACAAAAATTTTCCCAAAAATAATAATACTTCTGTGTAAATTATTGAAAAAAGACATCTCATTAAATTTTGTAAAAAAAATTTTAGAAGCATATGAAGCTTTAAAGAAGAAACATATCACTATAGTTGAAATACCTAGGGCAATCATAAGTGATGAGGGTAGCCACTTTTGCAATAAAAAAATTTCAAGATTTGCTATCCAAGTATGATGTGAAATAGAAGATTGTTATTGCATATCATCCCCAAATAAGTGCATAAGTAGAAATTATAAATAAAAATATTAAAAAAATTTTGAAGAAAATTGCTAAGTTGTCTAACAAAGATTGGTCTCTAAGATTATATGATACTTTATGTGCCTATGAACAACATATTAAATTCCAATTGGAATGTCACCAATAGTCTAATTATTAAAAGCTTACCACTTACATTTAGAACTAGAACATAAATCTTATTGAACAATCAAAGAATTAAACCTCAATTTAAAGGAAGAAGAAGAGGAGAGACTATTATAGTTAAATGAATTAGATGAAATAAAAGTTAAGTTTCTGAAAATGCTATAAAAAAATTAAAAAAGACATTATCAAAGCTTGTGAAAAAACATTTGAACATGGACATGAAGTGCTTTTATTTAATTCTAAATTTAACTTATTTCTAGGGAAACTAAAGTCAAGATGGTCTATCTAGACCTTTCTTAATTGTTAGAGCGGGCAATAGTCAGTGCATGACTAAGGCGCATGTTTTACCAGTGCTAAGTCATTTGTTTGACCAATGTTTAGGTACTCTGAATAAAGATGTGGATAAGGTCAATAACACTTGGACAATTGCTCTAAAAAACAAATATCATTGATGTTGACGTGGTTATTATAGTTTTGATAAAGTTGACCAAGAATTCCAAAGAGAATGTTTAATACTTATTAAATTTAGGTGTTGACTCTTTTTGATTGAATTTACTCAATATGGAATAAAAAAGGATAGAAAATGAGTGGATGACATGACTTTTTGCTATAGCGCAAAGTGCTCAAACATTCCATTATAATGCTTCAAATTTAGAGAGGATAGCATCATGGCACTACCTTTTTATGTGTTGGGCACTTGGTTGCTAAAAATAAATTAAACAACAAAATAATTAAAGCATGGAGGAGGCTATAAATAAAGGTAGAGAGGCAAAAATAATAAAGAGACAAAATAAAGGGAACTTTCATCTTAAAACTTATTCTTTTGGGAAATCAGTGTGTTTGAAGAAAAAAAAAGACATTTTTCTTTCTATTTTTCTTCCAAGATGACGAAAATGTCAAGGAAAAAAATTAAGAGTAGAGTCTATAGTATCAAAAAGTTTGTGAGTGAAGTAGTAGATGATAGGTACCAAAATGCTATAGTGAAGAAGACATTAGTGTAAACTTGGATTTCAAAAACCTTGGAGGGAGAATTGATCAAATCATCAACTAGAGGAATTGAGATACTTCATAAAATCACTATGTTCTGTAGCAGCTGCTATATTTCAACATTTTAATGCCAATACAAAAGAACACCAGGTTTATAAGGTTTTTGTTAGAGGAAAGAGGTTACCTTTTGATTAAACTTCCATAAATCATGTTTACTAGTTGAATGATATTAAGAATGATGAATATTCTATTTTTATAAGTAAGCCTGTTGATTATGATGAAATTTTTGAAATTTTAAAAAATCTAAAGGACCATGATGGAAGTGAATTGGTGATAAATCATTAAGTTTCTCTCAAGAGGCTTGAAATCAAAAGTGAAGCATAAAATTACTTTATTTCTAAAAAGTTAATGCATACTAGAAATATTAATAAAGTAACAAGAGAATTAATATTGCTCAATTATGCCATTTAAAAATGTTTTAAATTGAATGTAGGAAAAATTATTCATGGGATAATCTTGAATGTTATTAAGAGAGGCACTATAGTAAGGTCAGGACATCGTTATCTAATTTCTCAATTATGCTTAAAGTGAGATATAGTTGAGAAAGTGCGACATTATTACAAGACATAAAATTGATTTTTATAGTTCTCAATGTAAAACAAAAATTGGCGAGAGTTCTTCACAACCTCAAACTTGATAGACTCCATGATCAAAACCCACTAAAACATTGTCTGAGCAAGTAGTTAATTTATGAGAATATGTAAAAAGAATCTAACTGTTGACCTCACTTTTGGGAGTGAGTTCTCAACTTCCTCATCATAGATCTAGGACTCTTGTAGACACTAAGAGCTCCTTAGTCTTAAGACACTTCTAGTGATTAGGTGAACACTTAACCTAAGCCTAAAAACTTAGAAGGATTAGCCATAGGAAGAGGTTATGCCTTAGGAATTTAGGAAGACTTGCCTACCCTATAGCGTTAAACCCAATCCTTACTTCCTTCTTCCAAACTAAACCTCAAATTCAAATCAAAACCTCAAATTTAAATCTAAGAGCATAAAACCAATCCCGAATCAAATGATTGAAACCCATGATTAAATTCAAATTCCAAATCCCTTCCTAAGCACTTTGATTTTATCTTATGGACTTAGCCTTAACTAAATTCAAATCAACCCCAATTCAATCGATTTTCTCAAATATCAAATTAAATCTCAAATTAAATCCCAAGCTAAATTCCTAATCAAATCCAACTCCAAATGTTTGAAACTCATGATTAAATTCAAAGTCCAAAATCCCTTCCTAAGCCATATGAACCACCACCATATGCTTAGCCAAAACCTCCTTCAAACCAAATCAAATTTGGTTGATTTCCTTATAAATAAATCATTCCTTCATTTATATCCACAAATATAAATGAAATCTAAATTCAAATCATTTAAATAAACCAAACTAAATCAAACCAAATCAAGACCATTCTTAAACCACATGGACCTACCTCCATAAGCTTACCAAATATCAATCCAAATTAGCCCATACTCAATTGGTTTCTTTATAAATCAATCATTACTTCATTTATATTCACAAATAATGAAGCCCACCCTCCAATGACCAAAAATAAATCAAACCAAATCAATTCCCCACTTAAGCCATTTTGACCTACATCCTTAAATTTGGTCAAAACAACATTTGAACCAAGTTCTAATCTAACCTAAATTGGATTGAACTAAGCCCATCTAAACCTCATATCATGATCAACAATCATCCTAGGGTGATCAACTACCTTGAATTAGGTCAAACCAAGTCAACTTGGTCCTTTGACCAAGTCAACCCTTAGCCCAAATGAAACTCAAACTAGCCAAAACTCACCATATACTAAATTGCTTGAAACTATTGATTCAAACCAACTCATAAACAATGATTGAACATGATCAAACCCTCAATTGAGCCAGACCAAGCCTAATTGGTCATTTGACCTAAGTTGCCTAAAATTGGCCTAAAAAGCCAAAATAGGTCAAATCATGATTTAATTTAAATTGATTGCAACTAATGGCTCAAGTTCATTCCAAAACACTTATTGAACTTGGTCAAAGCCATGATTGAGCCCAATTTGACCAAGTGGTCAACTTGATCCAACTTAGCCCAAATTGACCTAAAGGGTCAAATTGGCCAAAATCCAAATTAATTCCAAATTAAATGAAACCAAAGCCTACAATCATTTTTAATTAACCAATGGAACATGGACCAATACTTAACCCAACCCAATTTGGTCAAATTTGTCAACTTGGTCAACTTAGCCCATTTGACCTATTTGAATCCAATTGAGCGAAGATGACACCAAAGCCAAATTAATCAAAACCACTTGAACCAAAACTCTTCAAAACATCATTTGAACCCAACCCAATTCTTGGTTTGACCCAATTTGACCAATTGATCAACCCAACCCAACCTAACCCAAATGAGCCTATTTTGACCATATGAAGCCAAATCACCTAAAACCAACCTATGAGGCCCTAGGACCTGGTCTACCCGACCCAAACTAGTCCTAACTCATTTCCAAACCAGCCCAAATTCATAGTGGGTCCCATCCAAGCAATGAGACATTGGACAAACCCTCTTTCCATTGGATCTTCACATCGATAAGCAAAGTTGACCTCCCCATCACTGTGGAAGCCCCCAAGCACTCAAGTGAGGCTCAACCTGACCTACCTTGCTCACCTAATCCCCCATAGGTCATCCAAGGGCCAATGGGAGTTCAACTCCTCCTCACTCAAGCCAAATTGAGCACCCCATGGACAAAGCAAATGAGATCTTTGCACACTGGCCTTAGAGACTCCTCCCACGCCTCCTCCACTCCAAGCCGAGCCAATGATAATTGACATTCACGGCACCCGAATGGCTCCGGTCAAAATAAGACAACCCATCCTGTGTGTCCTTCACGCACATTTTCAGCCAATACTCCCCCTATTCAAGTGAGAATTTAGACATTCGGCATTGTGTGAGTTCAAAAAAAGATTTTGAAACTCCTCAAAGCCATTCCAAGCCTTCCTGAAGCCTCCCTCGATCGGATTTGCTCTATGTGTTCAAAATCAAAAAGAGGCCAGCCTTCCTTCAATCAATACTCCCTCTCCACTAAATCAATCCTTAATTCCTTTTACCCACACCATCATCACACCTAGTCGAAGCCGAACGAAACATTTTCCAAGCTTTTAAGTTGCCAGAGATAGGAGTTTGATGAAGACTGATCACCATAATAGGTGGAGTTTGGCCTTAGGAGCAATCTACCTCAAATTAAAGCTTTTGAGGCTCAACAAGGCTTTCTTTCCACCCAACAAAGCTTCCTCAATCATTGGAACCATTGATCATAGGCTCCAGTGAGGTAATTTCCCAAAATCGAGCCTTGTATGGAAATTAGTTGGTCCTTTTCGAAGGGAATTTTCATATGAACCCATCCTAGCTGTTGGATCCATGTGGATCCTTTGTGCGAAGGTGTGGGTTGAGTTTAGAGTGGATCCGAACTCAGGTGAGCTCAGATCGAGGGATCCATGATGGGTGTGCTCCGCCATCCATCGCTCCTAGGAGATAGATCATGAGCCATCCATTCTGCGTGATTGGAATGAATGACTCTAGTTAGATCATGCATTAGATCCTCTTTTCTCCCATTACTGGATGATCATTCGTCCCATCTTAGTCGACGATCCACGAAAGCATCCGTCATTCAAGTCAGCATGGTGATGTGACAACATAAATAACCACTCCTGTTGTGCAACATGGAAAGCGTGCCGCATCAGTTGCCTCGTGCCTCAACAGAATTGAGGCTTTAATTAGGCTAAAATAACCTATTTTTGAGGCTAAATCTTCTAAAATTCATAACTAATCCTAGAAAAATCCAAAAAATACAAGCTAGGGCTCATTTTAAAGATATTTCATAGTAGAATCTACGAAAATATTATTAATTAATTTTGAATAGTGATTTTGGATTAATTAAGGCTTAATTGAATATTTTATTAGCTTAATAACTCATCAATTAATCACCCAATTAATCTCAAATTTTCTATGGATGTTTAGGGGGATGACCTCTGCCTCCCCTATCTTTCTAGGATTTGATTGGTTGCTTAATTAGGGAAGTTAGTTTATTAAGCCTTAATCAATCTCTTAATTTAATTAGTGATAATTAGTGAATGAATAGTGACTTAATTAATTATTTAAGCCTTTCTGGAAAGTAAGGAGCTTAGTGAATGTGATTAGGATATTTTTCTTAATTCATTTCCTAAGTTCTCTTTACTTTTTGGATGAGGTAATTAAGTGCTTAACTAATTAATTAATCTTCAAGATAAAATTAGAGCTTAAGTGATCAAATGCAGGACTTGGGGATTGAGATTAAGGCCTCTTTCTTGATCTCTTTCCTTGAGTTAATTTTATTTCATTAATTGAATATGCTTAATGCTTAACCAAAAGGATTAATGAGCTTAATTAACTCAATCTAAAATCCAATTCACTTCTAATCACCTTTAATAAATTTGGGTAGCCCTTTAGATGTTTAATAGTTTAAAGGAATTTAATGAAATTATGGTTAGCTTATATGTGTATGAAAACCATGAATGTAATTAATTAAATCCCTTAAGCCTAATTAACTATTAATCATGAGCCAATTGCATTAGGCCCTTTCATTTCTTAAGAGCATTGCTAATTTACTCTTCATGTGGTTGCATATCATATTGGCTCATTATTAATTAGTTAATTAATTTAAGGTGATATATGTAAGCGTTAATTAATGGACTTACTCTAGAGCCTAACCTAATTAAGACATAAAATCAACCTAATTGCTCTTCATTAAACCAAATTAACTAACATATGGGGATGGGATTAGGATTATCAAACCTCTTTCACTTTCCTTAACTCAAATCAAACATAAAGATCAAAAATAGCTTTAAGACACTTTTGTTTATCTTAAATGAATTTATTTAATATGATTGCCTTAGGGCTTAGTTGGAATTGAATGAAATCACATGTTTTTGTTTCTTTATTTCTTTCCAATCATACTAAATGTTGTATTCCATATGATTCATGCATCCATGTCTTTCAAATTAATCAAATAAAAATGATTTCATTTATGTTAATTTTATGTGTTGGTTTAATTAAAACTATGTGTGGCTAGTATCACTATTAAATCTAAAATATATTGAAAAGTCTATTAATGAATGAATATACAAATATATTGCAACTTTAGTTATATATACATAGGAAATGCAAGTGAATATAAGTTTATTGTATGAAGCAAAGTTTCTTTCTTATATTCATGTGTTAATTTGTATAAGTAAGAATGTTAGTGGGTATATTAGTCTGGACATCCCAGGGATGCACGGCTTTAAGTAGCCTTAAGGAGGTTCCTACCTCATTCCCTTAGTGCAAAATAATGGTGACGTACCTGCTTGATTTCATTCTTATGCATTTGGACGTTATAATTTAGATAGAGCTTTAATTCATTTACACAAATAAATTAATTAAATTAAAATATAATTTTTGCATGGCATTCTATTCTTGTAGTTGTTCATACATACATATGTATCTAAGAATAGCAGGTATATTAGTCTGGACATTCCAGGGATGCATGGCTTTAAGTATCCCCAAAAATGTTCCTACCTCGTTCCCTAAGTGCAGAATAATAGCGACATACTTGATTAAAACTTTTATACATGTAAATGTATACTTAGCTAATAACTGAAAAACCATTTTTTTTTCTTTTATTAAAATGACTTGCATTCATGCTTTGTTTGATTGGTTAAGTCGATTAGTCATATAATTTGAGTTTCTTATGATTTTCAATAAGAATTTAGATAGAGCTTTAAATCATTATGACAAAATCATTCAAATAAATTAAATACTAATTCCAAACATATTTACTTACATTCATCATTTAAGTGTGCTAAGATACAGATTGCATGCATAGCTATGCTTAGGATTTAATCATATGCATGATATATATGATGGAAAGAAATAAACAAACATGTGTTATGTGATAGTAATTCATTCCAACTAACCTTAAGATGCCTTTCTTATTGAATGAGTTTGTTTAAAATGAACCTAAACTTAGGACTAATTAAAACATATAATAAGTCATTCACTAAAAGGAATTGATTAACTAATTTGCTTTAGATGTGACTTAAGGTAGGGATAAAGGAGAATGATCCTCTCTTTCTTTCTCTTCATAACACTTAGTTGTTGAGTGTAGGTCAAGTGAAACAAGAGTAAACATTAAGTAAAATTTGCAAATTGATTAAACCATTTAAAGTGAAACCACCCTTCATAATTAAATGTCCTTCATACCTGAAAGGTCATAACTCTAAAGCATAGCTAGGACATACCACACAAGCCTTAACACACATATTAGAATAAGTCACCAATTTTAGCTTTATGTTAGGGCGGTGTATAGTTTGATGTATGTTTTGTTTTGTAATGTACTATTGTAGACTGGATGTTAGGGCTTATATTTCATAGACTAGATGTTAGGCAATGATTAGCCTAATCATATTTTCTGTAGGAGATTATGCTTAAGGGCTATTTAAAATAAATATAAATGCTCTCTTTTGCAGGTTGCCTAACCCATAAGTATAATCTATATTAGGACAGGTGGCCTTGGTTTTACATGTTATTCATATAACTGCTTGGGTTGTATGATTTGTTTAGCTAACACTTATTTTGTAGGTGTAGTTAAATTTACTTTTCTATTCTTTTAATGTAATTTTGCATTAGGAATTAGGATTAGTTCTATGGGGGCTTAGGATAAATGTTGGTTATAATACCAAGTCTTATATACCATGTGATCTTATGGAGCTTGCCCAACTAAATGAAAGAAGGAAATGAAGTAAAGAAGGAGCTTTGAAGATTTGAAGATCCCCCATAGCTCCCATTCACTTATTGTAATTAAATTATAATTATTCTATCATTATACTGGGTTGTATAAGGGTAGAGCTGGGCTACCCATTTCTTTTTTGGGTTGTACAGTGGTACCTAACCGTACCAGCCTGTTATTCTTTCACGTTAAGGTTATAAATTGTTTAATGATTTGTTTACATTATGCAATAGAAATGGCATGTATTTTTCTAGTTTCTTCATGTATGGTGATTTAATGTGTGGCCTGAATTCATTTAGGCTCTTAGAAAAAAAAATAAATTTTCTACCCCAACTACAACTCATAATTAAACTTTAAAATAACCCATAACCTCACATAAATATTAGGCATTAAATCAAGATAATAAAATATTTTGCAACCCCTTAGCTGGATGTTGAATGCTTAATATCATGCAAGTCATTTTATTTCACTCTTGCTAAGTGAGGGTTTCCATCTTTGCCTGATAAAATAAGGCTTGACCTTTAAGAGCCTATGATGGAAAACACCTCTTTCCCTTTTGATTTGGCCCTATAATCAACTTCACCATGCATTTAGGCATATGAAATCCTATAGCCCGAGTCAAAATAAAGAGTTAAAATTAAATAAAATTTGATAAGATTTGCATTAGACTAAGTCATTCTTCATACCACTCATGCTCTAGTCTCTTAGGGAGTGGGTTTAAGGACTTTAGTCTTCTTTCTAAATGATAATAACCTAGCCATATTACAAAGCATATGACTTGACCACATGATTTTAAAACATAGGAGGAGTTAGTGTCGCCACCTGTGCTTATAAAGTCCCATGGGGTTTACTCTCTTGTGGTGATAGACAATATACCCACTTTTTGCCTTAGTTATAGGTCGTGCTTTGGCCTCTTCCAAAGTTCCCTAGATTCAAGATCTGAGGTTGTTGTTTTCTTTTGGGGCCACAAGCATAAATTCTCACCTCTTAGGTATTTCCACAATCTTATATTGTGGAATTATAAGTCCTAGATTTTTAATAAAATTTCAACTCAAAATATATATAATTCTCCTCAATTTTGAACATATAAAGCCTAACCATAGGATAGTTTGGGATGCTCACTAGGCTTCCTAGTATCATGAGCATCCCCTACTTATCTCCATTTGGCTTTGATAATAAGTCTATCCTTTCAATATATCCCATTTGATCTTCCAAATATAACCAATTTATTGATAGTCCTATCTTTGAATTCTTTGGAGACAACAATTGCCTACTTTAACCGAGAGTATTCCTAAGGAACTCACCTTCCTTAGGATATAATTAAGTATGGGGGATTGCCCCCATAGGGAAATTTAGAACCCAATTTAAATAAACTCTACTTTATTCATCCTTGTAAAGTAGAAGAAAAAATCTCTGGTACATTCAAATACCCATCATGCCTTAGGAGTACTTATTAGGTGATTAGGTCCATCGTAGGTTAGTGATTTCTATCTTTTAAGATAGTACACTATTCTTTGATGTCATACCCGATCACCTCAATAAGTACACAGGTACCCTCATATACACATAATACACATAAATACAAACCAAAAATAAACACCACAAATTTTTCTGGCAACTCCACTGGGGATGGTTCCTCTCTCCATCTCTAGTAGACAATTGTTATCTCCAACCATTGATAGTGGACTTGTATTTCATATGAGGCCAATATGAGGCCAAGACTATCTTTCATTCCATTAGCACTTAGCTTATTTCATTCTTAAGAAAAGCTAGCCAACATCCTCTAGGTTTTAGGACCTCACTCCTTGTAGGTAATAGAACCCCTATTGGGTTTGCCAATAGGTGAAAAATAAAATTAACCCATGAAAGGAAATGAAAAAAAATTAAAACCTCCTTACCACTAGCTCGGTGAGGCAAGGATTATCTTAATGATTAATAAAATAAACTCTTTTGCAAAGTGCCACTTTCCAAAATCACCTTTTTCAAAACTCACATAACCAAACCTCACCTAACAGTCCCTATGATTGTTACATGGAGGTTCTTTTCAAAATCAAGATCAAAATCATATTTTTAAAAGCACATTCTTGAAAATGACCATATTCATTCAACATACTCAAAATTATTGAATGAGGAGTCCATTTTCAAATAAAATCATAGCATAAGATTGAAACTTCACTTAACATATTTCACATAAGTTAGAGTTGGGGTTTCCATCTTTTCAAAAGTACATTCTTGAAAATGACCATATTCATTCAACATACTCAAAATTGTTGAATGAGGAGTCTATTTTCAAATAAATCATAACATAAAATTGAAACTTCACTTAACATACTTCATATATGCTAGAGTTGAAGTTTCTCTCTTTACGAAAGCAAGGAATCACAGATGAAAGCAAGACATATAATTGAACTCTATCTAACATACCTAAAATTGTTAAATAGATTTTCCTTCTTTCAAAAATGACATACATTTGGCTTTCACTTAACGTATCCAATTTGTTAAGTGAGAGTCTCATTTTTAAAACATAAAATTGTCCTCCACTTAACATACCAAATTTATTAAATGAGGGTCTCATTCTCAAAACATACATTTGGCTTTCACTTAACATATCCAATTTGTTAAGTGAGTGTCTCATTTTCAAGACATGAATTTGACCTCCACTTAACATACCAAATTTGTTAAGTGAGGGTCTCACTTTTAAAATATACATTTGTCTTTCACTTAACATATCCAATTTTTCAAGTGAGAGTCTCATTTTCAAAACATGAATTTGACCTCCACTTAACATACCAAATTGGTTAAGTGAGGGTCACATTTTTCAAAACATACATTTGGCTTTCACTTAACATATCTAATTTGTTAAGTGAGAGTTGCATTTTCAAGACATGAATTTGACCTTCACTTAGCATTCCAAATTTATTAAGTGTGGGTCTCATTTTTAAAAACATGCATTTGGCTTTCACTTAACATATCTAATTTGTTAAGTGAGAGTATCATTTTCAAGACATGAATTTGACCTCCACTTAACATACCAAATTTGTTAAGTGAGGGTCTCATTTTTAAAACATACATTTGGCTTTCACTTAACATATCCAATTTGTTAAGTGAGAGTCTCATTTTTGAAACATGAATTTGACCTCCACTTAACATACCAAATTTGTTAAGTGAGGGTCTTATTTTTCAAAACATACATTTGGCTTTCACTTAACATTTCCAATTTGTTAAGTGAGAGTCTCATTTTCAAGACATGAATTTGACCTCCACTTAACATACCAAATTTGTTAAGTGAGGGTCTCATTTTTAAAAAAAATGCATTTGGATATCACTTAACATATCCAATTTGTTAGGTGAGAGTCTCATTTTCAAGACATGAATTTGACCTTCGCTTAACATACCAAATTTGTTAAGTGAGGGCCTCATTTTTAAAACATACATTTGGCTTCCACTTAATATACCAAATTTGTTAAGTGAGAATCCCATTTATAAATCAAATTACATTTGGTTCTTACTTAACATACCAAATTTTTTAAGTGAGAATAATATTTTCAAATCATATCACATTTGGTTCTTACTTGACATACCAAATTTGTTAAGTGGAGAGCCTCATTTTCAAATTAAACAAACACATAATCAATCACCACAAGCAAAGATTTTCACAAGATTTCCAAAACATATAATCACAACCTTTCCTTAGCATACCTAAATTTGCTAAGTAAAGTCTTTCAAAATAAAAATATTTTCAAACAAGATAACAACACAATCATCTTCAAATATATGAACCCCTCCCTACCTACTTAAATTGGTTGAGTATGGGTTCTAAATCAAAATCAAATGGCAAAGACTCTCCCCACATATCAAAATCTCTCCATTGAACCCCACTTAACATATTTGAATTGTTAAGTGTGGGTTCAGGACTCCAAATTTCTATTACTCTCTAGGGACAAATATTAAAGCATAGATCTGACTTAAGTAACATTTCAAACACATGCAAAGATACAGCGTAGACTAGTCAATGCAATTTATTTTCGTAGTCAGTATATATGGCCTCCTAGAAGTTCATCTTTACCTTTCTATTCGAGTTGGATTTGGTTTGATCAGACCACCACCCACTTAGTTTTAATAGGATTTGAAGCACACATTACCTATGAGGGTGACCTCACCATTATCAAGAGGGTGGGCAAAAGCTATCCGCATTGATCTACCTTCCTATCGAGTTCCTTGAAGAGGAAGGCAGGTTCCACCAGCCTGGGCTCAGCCATGTTCTACAGCCGCTACTAAGACCTCCTCATTGATCCCCTTTAAGGGGAAGGCTATCTTGACTTTAGAGATAGTATCCCCTACATTCGAGGTAGGATCTAGTTCTCACACTGCCTTACTCAGCCACACACAGTGCCACACACAATGCCATAATAAGAGCCGCAAAATCAAGCGGCACCACAAGCGTGCAGCCCGAGAGATAGATGTAGCATCCCATGTTGCTGAGGAGGGATCTCCCCATGAGACCTCTCCACTTCTTAATGGTAGTAGGTTTCACCCCCTCTCGGCATCAGATGGAGAAGAAGACTACAGGAGGATAGCTGCATTTCCTCCATCGCTCGCATACTATGAGGTTTCAACTAGGGATAGGAGGAAGTCCTATGCCAGTCTACAGATGGTACTATGATAGGTTGGCAGAGCCCATGGATGCTCAGAGTCTAGCACACTATTTAATTTGAGGTTGATCATCCCTAGGAGCATAGATCCACGTGGAGCATAGGTGGCATCTGTTAGGGAGTAGGGAGCATGGAGGTTTGCCGCGAGCCTCGCTCTAGTTGATTTCCCACCATCGCCACTGTGAGCTTAGATGAGCAAGCATAATATTGATGGGTATCACTAGACATAAGGGAAAAGCCCCGATGAGGGTGGAGTCGGTGTCATCTCCACCACATCGATCCACTCCTCGCCAGCCATCACCAGTTCAGGTCTCGCCATCCACCATTCCCACAAAGGTCATGAAGTTGACTACTGGGGAGAAGAAAGCCCCTTTAGTGATCTGACTATGGCCAAAGGATCCCACTCCATCTACTCCACCAACTAGGGTGAGGGTAAGTTCCCCTACTCGACCTCCTACTTCAGTCTTAGTGAAGAAGGTTTGGTAACCCTATAGCATTGTGGTTGCACCACCACCACCACCACCACCATTAGAGCCAGTGATAGCGAAAGTAGTAGGGGGGAGGGAGATAGTTCTATAGTTTCCATGGCAGTGGATCCCCCCAGAGACAACACTACATCGATAATGGGTAGTCATGAGCATGTATCTTCTAGCTAGAATAGTCCTCCTAGAGATAGCACTCCAGTGGCAGGCAGTGTTAGATGTATTTTCAAGGAAACACATTGCATAGTGTTAGATGTATTTTCAGTGTTAGATAGCACAGTTGGAACCCTCTCCAACACATTGCACATTTTGTGGTCAGTTGTTGCAACACCGGAGGTAGAAATGCCCTTCTTTTAAGATTATTTGTTAGCAGTTTGATGGACATTGCATTTGACTTGTATGAATTACCCAATGATTCTGTAAAGGTATTTGTTGAGTTGGAGCACCTCTTCATCAAGAGGTTTGCTGGAGCTCATCAAAGGATTATTGTAGGCGATCTTGTTATAGTGACACAAGTCCCCAACGAGTCCTTTATTGATTACATTCTCAGGTGGAGGAACCTGAGTATGAAATGTGAAGGACAGATGTCTTAATAGCATACCATAGAGATTCTCTTGAAGAATATCCATGGCTTGGTTGCTTTCATTCTCAAGGGTTTTATATTCAAAACTTTTGAGAAATTGATCAACAAGGCAGCTAATCTACAAGAAGAAGCCAAACAGTTGTCTTTCCAGGACCAGTCAGCCAAGCCCAAACCTCTGAGGGCCTTTGAGAAGAAACTAGGGGTAGTCACAGTATTTGACAAGGGGAAGCAGCCAGCTAGGGTTCAGTGAGATAGGCCTCGAGCTCTGCAGTCTTCTATACCACCTCCTTTACCATGACCTTGGCTGTCATACCGACTACCTTAGTTACCACAGTGGCCGCCACCGCCACCTCCTCATCAATAATATTCCTACCTACCACTAAGTAGCTATTTCTTACCTACTCTTACCGATAGATTGAATAAAACTTATTCATTCAAGAGGGAGGTAGTTAGGAAGATCTTTAAGAATCTCTTAAAGAAGCCTGATTTCTAGTTACTAGAGCCTAAGAGGCCGGAGGAAGTGGGTAAGAGTCATAATCCAAACTATTGGCCCTACCATTGTATGTTAGGCCACATCTTAGAAGATTGAATTACCTTTAAGGACTGGCTTGAGCGTAGCTTCAAGTCAGGTACCATTGTCATCCCTAAGGAATACCTATTAGAAAAACCTTCTAGTTTTGTAAGAGTAATCCTTGGGGATACATGCGATCTTCTTAAGATAGAGGAAGGTTCAGATATCTCCCAATCCCGAACCTCCAAGAAAATTATTTCTAAGATCAAGAAATTACTCTTGTAGGTGCTTGAAATAGCTCAAACCTCCAACTCTAAGGATGGTTTGCAAGTTACTAAGGACAACTTGAGGGAGGTAGGAGCCCAGCAGCAGTAATGACAACGTCCACTTGCCCGGGATAGTATAGTAGCGCAACCACCGACCGATTTTAGCACTCCTTTCACATTTGTGGCTATAATTCCTCCAGCCAGCTCTTCTTTTAGCAGTTGTATTATAGGAGCAGAGGGGAGTGCCAAATTCCACACTCTGCTTACTTTACTTGATTTCTATTTTATACCTTCATCTAAATCTAAGAAATCATTGAAGCGAGCTGATTCCACTTACATTTGTGTCACTTCTGATGATTTGCCTAATTTTATTCCTATAAATAGCTCTCCAAGTCTAATTAATAATAACTCTAGTTTTGATCACTCTTGTTCTTCTGACTTAGAAATTGATTACCCATTCTTGAATCATTCAGGTTCACCCACTGAGATTGATTTGAAGTCATTCGACTCGGATGATCCTATAGGAGAAACTGTAGGTGAACCTGATGAGCAGGTAGAACTTTCCACTAAACCATCTCATGAAGTCATTGAAGTCAACCTTCATAGTGGAAAAGTTCTACCTCCTAGGGTAGCTCCTCAGGATAAGTGTAAGCAAGTCATTGGTTATAGCGATCAAGTAGCCCCTCCACAGGATGCTCCGCCTATGGATATGCTTATGGAGGACTAGCCTAGAGTTGACTACAATGTCTTTGCTCACCTAAGAAAGTTGCCAACTAAGCTAAGCATATATGATGCCCATATCTTATCCAAAGAGATGAGGGAGTCATTGATCAAAACCCTTCTCAATCCAGAAATATGCTTAGCTCAGTTACCACTATTAGAAAGGAGGCATGTTATTCAAGAGAAGCCCAAAGAGTTACATTCATCGATGAAGACCTTCTTTTGGGGACAATCGAGCACAACCTTTTCCTCTACAACACAGTAGACATGGGTAGATTCAGACTCTCCAGGGTGTTAGTTGATCCAGGTGCATCAGTGAACATTATGAGTCTTTGCCTATCTGAGGATTGCCATCTTTGAACTCCGAGGAGATCGGATGATGTTGAGAGAATTCAATGAGCAAGGCGAGAGGGCTTTAGTCTCTATAGTGTTGCCATTAGAGATAGATGACTGGAAGATAAAATCCAAGTTTTACATAATTAATTCATATAGATCTTTCATTGCTTTGCTCGGTAGGCCTTGGATACATGAAAATAACATGGTTTCATTCACTTTACATCAATGCATCAAATTCTGAAGATGTGGAATCAAGTTTTGTGTCAAAGGAGACTTGAAGCCATTTTTAGTTAGAGAGGTCAAGATATATGAGGATGCAACTTACTATCTTTCTCAAAATCAAAAACTCTATTCTCACAAACTTGGTCAATGTTTAAAAAAAGAAAAAGAAGAAGAAGAAAAAAAAGGAAAATAAATATGAAAAAGAAAATAAAAATGAAAATACAAGTGAGTGAGAATCAGACACTGAGAAAGAAGTAGAGCCAGATGTTGGATTCCGCCCATAGTTTGTTCCTCCATAAGAACACATGGGTGGGATGACTCGACCCCCACTAGGTAGAGGAAGAGGCAGATCCAGAAGCAATTCCAGAGGTGGAAGACCTCCTTACTGATGGCCAGCCAATAGGAGCTATGTTCCATCTCACAGGAGTACCCATGATATCCACATAGACTTAGAGTCCAATTCGGAGGATGAGTCTCATGTGGTTAGCATGCCAACCAACCCCTTTCAGTGGTTCCCTTTAGAGGTGACATGTGAATCAAACAGTGATGAATACCAAGCCTTTAAGCAAAGCATGAATGCATCCAAATCAGTATTATGTAGAACAGTGAGGTAGCAGTTGGGAACCTTAGGTCTAACCCCACTTTTCTCTTAGAAAGTTGAGGGTTTGGTAGTTATAGAGGCCCCCAAGTCATCCATAGATGTTAAGCCAAAGAGGTTTTTGTTGGGAGCATCATCCTCAAGTCAGGAAGCTGATGTAGAATTTGAGGATGATTTATATAAATATTTAATACAATTACCTATTGATTGGTATCATCTTGTGTTCTTAATTTAGCAAAGAAGAGATTAATCCCACATACTTGGTTTTAACACAGGTTGGATTACTTTAAAAGGATATGGGACAATCAAAGTAGACATTCTCAATCAAGATCACGATTAGAATTCAACAAAGTGGGTCAAGTCGATGATGACAACCATTGCCTAATCATCACCAATCATTTGGAGTCTGATAGGTTCTTTTCAAATCATGCTAACTCATATGAGGAGGTGTGTTTAGAAGCTTCATATGGCCCAAATGAGCTTAAATTCAACAATGCATTGCAAGAGTTTGAAGAAGCAGATCAACCATTGACGAAGTTAAAGAAATCAACTTAGGAATAAAAGAAGATCCATGCCCGACATACATTAGTTCCTTGTTGAATGATGAAGAAATCAATGACTTAGTTAGAAGATGTTTAAGGATTATTTTGCATGGAGTTATGAAGAAATTCCTTATTTTTTTTGACATCAAACTAATAGATCTTAATGCTAATCCTATCAAGCAAGCTCCTAGATGCATGCGACTAGACGTTGAGCAGCATGTCATTTTTGAAATTAAGAAATTGATCGATGTTGGCTTTATCAGAGAAGAAAAATATCCCACTTGGTTGGCCAATGTCATCCCAGTTAAGAAAAAGAATGGCCAAATTCGCATATGTATCAATTTTAGGGATCTAAATAAGGCATGTCCTAAGGATGAATTTCCACTTCCTATATCAAAATTGATGGTGGACATTGCCTCATCTCATTCAGTATTCTCTTTCATGGATGGGTCATTTGGCTACAACCAAATTAAGATGGCCCCCGAGGATGAGAAAAACACTATTTTTCAAACTTTGATCGGAATCTATTGTTATAAGGTCATGCCTTGCCTTAAAATGCCTTGCTACATACCAAGGTTATGACTGCATCTTCAACGAACTCATTCATCATCAAGTTGAATGTTATGTTGATGATCTTGTAGCAAGAGTAAAAAAAAGGAAGACCATCTCTTCGACTTGAGAGTAGTTTCCGAATGGTTAAGATAATTTAACCTTAAAATGAATCTCCTAAAGTGTGTATTCATAGTAGCTTCAGGAAAATTCTTTGGGTTTGTTATCTCAATCGGGATAGAAATTGACCTGGAGAAGATCAAGGCTATCTTAGAAATGCCACCCCCTAAAAGTCTGACTCAACTCAAATCATTTCAAGGGCAGTTGGCGTGTCTAAGATATTTCATTTTCAACATATCAAGAAGATGCTAGCTATTCTCAGCACTTGTCAAAAAGGATGGTAAGTTCAAATGGAATGACAAGGGCCAGTATGCTTTCGAAGATATCAAACACTACCTAATGACACCGCCAATTTTACCAGCCCGTATCCTGGGCAAACCATTGATATTATATACCACTGCTTAGGTGACTCCCTTGGTGCTTTGTTGGCTTAAAGCAATGATGAAGGGAAAGAGAATGCACTCTACTTTCTTAGTTGTCATCTAATCCCTGCTGAGACAAACTATCCACCTATTAAAAAGCTCTACCTAGCTTTAATCTTTGCATCCAAAAAGCTACGACATTGCATGCTTTCTTAAGGTGAATCTGATCTCTAAAATCAATCCACTGCAATATCTGATGACATGACCGACACTATCCAGACGGTCGGTATGTTGGTCCATGATTTTATCGTAGTTTGACATCACATTCATACCCCTTCGTGCGATGAAAGGACATGCACTAGTGGATTTCTTAGCAACACACCCACTTCTTGCTAATTTCCCACTTAGTGATGACCTCCCCGATGAACAAATCATAAACTTAAGGGACACTAGCCTTCACTATTGGGAAATATATTTTGATGGTGCGGCTTCCTTTGAAAAAGGTGAAGAATCATGATATACTCTTTCGGGAATGGCAGGGTAGGAATAGTCCTTCTAACTCTGGACCACGATATAATGAGATTCTCATATCATCTATCCAATCCATGCACCAGTAATGAAGCTGAATATGAGGCTTTGATTGCTAGTCTGGAGTTAGCCATTACACTATGTGTCCAAAGCATCAACATCTTCAGAGATTCTCAATTAGTTATCAACCAAATTGCTGAGTCCTACAAAGTTCTGAAGCCTAAGCTCCATCATTACCATAAGTACATCATTGAGTTATTGCCCAAATCACAGAGGTTACCATCTACAAGATTCCTCGAGGATAAAATGCAGTAGTAGATGCATTGGCTAAGCTTTCTAAGGAGTTGGCATGTTCGGATGATGAGTCCATACTAGTAAGGGTCCAAAATAGATAAGTCTTATCCCTTATTGACGCTGAACTCATTGAGAGACTCTCTCTTGAAGGAGAAGTTTCCATTTCCAAAAAGGATGACAGGTTAGATTGGAGGCAACCATTCATGGATTATCTAAATGCAGGCAAACTACCTCAAGAGAAGTGATTAGCCCATCAGGTGAAGCAGAGAGCTCTCTCATACACTCTCGTGGATGGCAGCTTGTACCGACGATCCTCCGATCATTTATGGTTGTGTTGTTTGGACAAACACAAAGCCCATAAGATCGTGACCGAGGTACACTCAAGTTTATGTGAAGCTCACCAATTTGGTCCGAAGATGAAAGCCAAGATCATGAGACTGGGATACTACTAGCCCTCGATGATCACAGACTGCATGGATGTTGCTAAGAGATGCCACCAATGTCAATTGCATGATGTGGTCTTATGTCAACCACATAATATTCTATATCTACATTGGCCTCATGGTCATTTGAGTGTTAGGGTACTGACATAGTTGGTCTAATTGATCCTCCTTCTTCCAAGGGTCACCGGTTCAATCTAGATGCCACCGACTACTTTTCCAAGTGGACGGAGGCGATCCCACTCAGAGAGGTCACTACTCAGCATGTGCTCTAGTTTTTCAAGAACCATATCGTATATAGGTTCTGGGTGCTTCGATGAATTATATCCGATAATGGTACTGCATTCAAGAACACTAAAATCAATAATTTTTCCTAGAGACACAATATAGATTAGAGATATTCTACCATCTATTACCCAAGGGAAAATGGCTTAGCAAAAGCCTTCAAAAAACTCTCATTCAGATATCAAAGAAGACACTTGATGACAACAAGCGGCAGTGGCATGAGTAGTTAGTTGAAGCTTTGTGGGCTTGCCGCACCGCATACATGACTCTAACTCAATCTACCCCTTTCTCCTTAGTGTATGGGTTTGAAGCAGTTCTACCATTAGAAGTCCAACTCCCATCACTAAGGATAGCTGTGGGTAGCAAGATCACAACAGAGCAGAATGCCAAGTTGTGATTAGAAGAGCTCGAAGGTTTGGAGGAGAGATGCCTCTAGGCATGCCAGAACCTCGAGTTATATAAAGCCAAAATGATTCAAGCTCATAACAAGTTGGTCCGCCCTAGAGCTTTTCAAGTAGGAGAGCTTTTTTTAGTTCTAAGGAGACCAATTATTTCCCATCAAAATATGGGAGGCAAGTTTGAACCCACTTGGGAAGGCCCTTTCACCATAGAAAAGGCCAACCAAGAAGGATCCTATCAGCTTATAAATTATAAAGGAGAGCGCCCTATGCTTCAAATTAATTGGGCTCTACCTAAAAAAATATTATCCATAATTCTTGTTTGAAAATAATTATCAATAAAACTTCTCTTCATTTCAAATTTCATCTCTTCATATTGGTTAGAAATATCTTTCCTTGTGAATTCGTCATGATGTGTTTAGGGTAGGTGTAAGAGAACCCAAGCGACATCTTATTCCCTCTTCCATAACACAAACACACATGCATATCTTCTATCTCAGGATATTTTGATGTGGGGAAAGCCCCCTGTGACACTCACTCATTGGCTGCTCAAGGTCAGGCTGACATGCTACTTTACTAGTGTGTCACCTGAGTGGTCCCTTGTTCAGAAAGATGTAAGTTTGCTATGCTTCTTTCCTGACTTTACCTTTGCACACCAACGAGTGCCTTTTTAGCATGGTAGGCCTTACTGCACGGTCGGTAAGCTACCCTCATGTTGGCTCCATTTAAGAGGATGTAAGTCTACTATGCCTTCTTCTTAAACTAGACATCATGAACTGACTTGGTTGGGTATGTATGAAAAACACACAAACACATAACTTTTGTCTCGGGATATTTTGATGTGAGAGTGTGGTGTTTATTTTCAATTCATTTGTATGGGGGGAGGACACCACATAGATTTGAGGGCGTACTTATTCAGGTGATCATGCATGACATTAAGGAATAGTATATTATCTCGAAAGATAGAAGCTACTACCCTACAAAGGACCTAATCACCTAATAAGCACTCCTAAGGCATGATGGGTCTTTGAATATACCAGAGATTTTTCTCCTACTTTACATGGATGTATAAAGTAGGGTTTTTCTAGATCGGGTTCTAAAGTTCCCTATGGGGGCAAGGCCCCATAGTTAATTACATCTTAAGGAAAGAGAATCCCTTAAGAATACTCTCGATTAAAGTATGCAATTATTATTTCTAAAGAATTCAAAGATAGGAATATTAATAAATTGGTTATGTTTTAAAAAATCAAGTAGGATTGATCAGAAAGGGAAAAGTTATTATCAAAATTAAAGGAGATGAGTAGAGAGCACTCATGATACTAGGAAGCCTAGTTAGCACTTCGATCTATCTTATGGTTGGGCATTATATATTTGAATTTGATCAGATTTATTTATTTGAGTTGAAATTTTATTAGATTGCTAGGGCTTATAATCCATCAACACAAGATTCTGGAAATGCATGAGAGGTGAGGATTTATGCTTGTAGTCCACAGGGAATAGAAATCTAAGATCCTAAATCTAGGGAGCTTTGGCAAGGGATAAAGCATGACATAAATCTAAGACAAAAGTGGGTATATGGTTTACCTCCATAAGAGAGAGTAAACCACCTGATTGCTGGAATTATTACTACCCAGAGTGGCTGCCAACTAACTCCACCTATGCTTTAAATCTATGTAGGCAAGTCATATGCTTTTGTAAGATGGCTAGGTTATTATTATTTAGAAAAGAAACTAAATCCTTAAACTCTCTCCCTAAGAGACTAGAGCATGAGGGGAATGAATAAGGACTTAATCTAATGCAAATTTTTATCAAATTTTATTTAATTTGGGACTCTTTATTTTGGCACAGGCTATAGGATTTTGTATGCCTAAATGCATGAGAAGTTGGTTATGAGCCAAATCAAAAGGCAAAGAGGTGTTCTTCCATCATAGGCTCTCAAAGGTTAAGTCATTACTATCTGGCAAAGATGGAAGCCCTCCCTTAACAAGAGTGAAATAAGATGATTATGCATGATATTAAACATACAACATCCAGTTAAGGGGTTGCTAAATATTTTATTATCTTGATTTAATGCCTAGGCTTTTATATGAGGTTATGAGTTATTTTAGAGTTTTAGTTATGAGTTTTTAATTTGGGTAGAAAAATTAATTTTTATCCAAGAAGCCTAATCACATCTAGCCCATACAATAATCACCAATCATAAATAAACTATGATAAGGAATGCTTTTTCTAATGCACAAGCTAAACAAAACATCAAATAATTTTATAAAGCTATCCCAAAAGAATAAAAGGCCGATGCAGTCGAGTACTGCCATATAACTGGAAAAGAAATGTAGGTAGCCGAGCTCTACCCTTATACAACCTAGATTACAAGAGAATAATTACAATTATAAATGATGAATGTTATGGAAGTCTTCATTCTTCATCTCTTCATCTTTCATTTCTTCATTTGATTTACTCCATTTATGTCTACCTTTTGGCTTGATCTGGATGTGCTTGCTCCAAAGGCAACACATGGTACATAAGACTTGGTCTTATAGCCAATGCTCATCTTAATCCCCCTATAACACTTATCCTAATCCTATTGCAAAATTATATTAAAAGAAAGAAAGTAAATTTAACTACATCTGCAAAATAAATATTAGCTAAACACATCATATAACCTAAGCAGTTATATAAATAATTTAGACTTAGTACCCCACAGATGGGTAACCAAGCCCATTTGTCCTAACTTGGATTATGCCTAGGGGCATAAGCAACCTGCATAACAAAAAGCATTAATATTTTTATTACAGCGGCCCCTTAAGCACAAAGCCTATAGAAAGCATGATTAGGCTAATATCAGCCTAACATCCAGACTACACACATACAACCTAACATTCAGTCTATAATAATACATCACACAACAAGCATACATCGAAGCATACACCGCCCTAACATAAAGCTAGAAGAAGTTACTTAATGTAATGTATGCGCATTAAGGCTTGTGCAGTATATCTTAATTAGGCTTTAGAGTTATAATTTGCTAGGTGTGAGGGCTTTAATTTATAAAGGGTTGATTTCTCTTTAAGTGATTTAATTTATTTTAAGATTTTACTTAATATTTTCTTTTGTTTCATATGGCCTACACTTTAAAACTAGGTGTTATAAAGAGAAGAAAGTGAGGGAACCTCTGTTTCATCACTACCTTAAGTCACTTCTAAAGCAAGTTAATTAATTAATTTCCTTTAGAGAATGGATTAATATAGATTTTAATCAATCCTAGGTTTAGGTTCACTTTAAATGACCTTATTCAATAAGAAAGACATCTTAAGATTAATTAGAATGAATTACTATCACATGACACATGTTTATTCGTTTCTTTTCATCATGTATATCATGCATATGATTAAATCTTAAGCATACCTATGTATATAATGTATGTCTTAGCACACTTAAATGATGAATGCAAAGAAGTGTGTTTGGAATTTAAATATTTCATTTGATTGAATTATGAATGCATGTCTTTTTAATAGAAAAGAGGGATTTTTCATCCATTAGCTAAGTACACATTCACATGTATAAAAGTTTTTAGTGAGTATGTAACCATTGTTCTACTCTAGGGGAATAAGGTACAAGACCTACTTAGGGCTACTTATAGCCTCGCAGTCCCAAGATATCCAAACTAATATACCATTATTCTTATATACATATGGATGTATAAGCAACTATAAGGATAGAAAAACCCATACAAAAGTTGTATTTGATTTGTGATTCTTATTCATTGGTCATATCATACATATATATGTATAAGAGTTTTAAGTGAGTATGATGTCATTGTTCTACACCAGGGGGTAAAGTACATGACCTACTTAGGAAATGAATTAGAAAAAGCATCCCAACCACATTCCCTAAGCTCCCTTACTATTCAGTAGAGGTAATTAGGCTGAAATTATTAATTAAACCACTGTTCATTCACTAATTATCATGAATTAAATTAGGAAAGTGATTAAGGATTAATCAATTAATTTTCCTAATTAAGCAACCAATAAAATCTCAAAAAAATAGGGGAGGCAGAGATCATCCCCCCAAACATCCACAGAAAGTTGGAGATCAATTGGGTGATTAATTAGAGAATAATTAAGCTAATTAAATTTCTAATTAAACATTAATTATGCCAAAATCAATGTTCAAAATCAATTAATAATAATTTTTCTTGATTATACTCTGAAATATCTTTAAAATGAGCCCAAATTTGTATTTTTTTGGATTTTTCTAGGATTAGTAATGATTTTTAGAAGTTTCAAGCTTAAAATGGATTAATTAGGCCTAATTAAAGCCTTAATTCTGTCAGGCCACATGGAAATCGATGTGACATGCTGATGCAGTGCTCTTTCCACATGGCATGATGAGAGTGGCTATTTAAGTTGTCACATCCAAAGGCTAACTCGGATGGTGGATGATGCAGTAACTCCATGGGCCATCCAATCTAAGATCATATGACCACAATTAAACATGCAATTCAGAAGGTGAAATGAGAGGTTCTATGCATGATAATATTAGGACCATTCATTTAGATCATGAGGAATGGACGGTCTATGATCTGTCTCCTCCCAAGTGACGAGCGACGAATACCGTCCATCGATTGTCACTTGATTCGAGCTCACCTAAGCTTAGATGGAGATGAAATTGATTCCACACCTTCGAGGAAGCATAACAAGTACATCTAACACTAGAAATCACATGAGACATAAGTTTCCCTCACAAGTCATCTGGAAGCTTGGGAAACGATTCATTTTGGCTCGTCTAGGTCCAAGGATGGTATGTGCAAAATTAATTGCACTTTGGTTATGAAATGAGGAAATGTGAATAACTAGTTTGCACAATGTGATTCAGGGAGCTCGAGAAATGCAAGGGGAGGCTCTAGGATCTTGTTTCTTAGCTACTAGGGTTGAATCAAGTGTGTTCCTATGAGTTTGGCTGAGAATGAGGGGGTATACCCCCTCCTTCCTTAGCTTGGATGGTGGTGATGGTTTCAGCTTTGTGGATCAATGGCTGAGATGGGGAGCTCGATTTGGGCAAAGAATCATTCAACTTGGCCTCACATGAGTGGAGGAAGGGTAGGAGGTGGCTGCCATGGGAGTAGTGGGCATCCTTGGTGGTTTGAAATGCTCCAATGAGAATGGGGAGGTGATTTCACCTCCCCATGAGTCATGGCCGACCCAACCACCTTTGGGTCAGGTCATCCATGGTCCTTGGTGCCTAAGTGGACCTATGAAAGGGTGCTAAGTGGCCAAGGAGAGGAAATGACCTTATCTCATGGGATGCCCTAGACCTGAGGCCAAAGTGATCATTTGGCTATGGATTAGATTTGGGTAAATTTGGGATGGGTCAAAAGTGGGTTAGCCCAAATTTCAAGTGGTTTGGAGTTTATTTGATTTGATTTGGCTTGATTTGACCTCTTTAGGTCAAATTAGGTTAGGTTGGGTCAAGTTAACTAATTGGTCAAATTGGGTCAAACTAAGGGTGGGGTCAAGTTCACATGACCAATTGGAGTGAATTGGTGTAATTAGTTTGATTCAATTTGTTTTGGATTTGATTATGGCTAATTTGGTTTCATATAGGTCAAATGGGTCAAGCTGACCAATTTGACCAATTTGACCAAATTTGGTTGGGCTATGTGTTAAGTTCCATATACTAATTAAAAATGATTGTAGGATTTGGTTTGGTTAAATTTGGATTTAATTTGGATTTTGGCCAATTTAACCCTTTAGGTCAATTTGGGCTAGGTTGAGTCAAGCTGATCAATTGGACAAATATTTTTTTTCAATTTTTTTTTCAATTAGACAAATTGGGCTCAATTATGGCTTTGGTCAAGTTCAATAAGTGATTTGGGATGAACTTAAGCCATTGGTTGCAATCAATTTGGATTAGATCATTATTTGACCTATTTTGACTTTTTAGGCCAATTTGGGTCAACTTGGGTCAAATGGCCAATTAGGCTTGGTTTGGCTCAAGTGAGGGTTTGGTCATGTTTAATCATTGATTATGAGTTGGTTTGAATCAATGGATTTAATCAATTTGGCATATGGTGGATTTTGCCTAGTTGAGTTTCATTTGGGTTAAGTGTTGACTTGGTCAAAGGGCTAGGTTGACTTAGTTTGACCCAATTATAGGCAATTGGTCACCTTAGGGTTATTATTGGTTATGTTGTGAGGTTTAAAAGGGCTTGGTTCAATCCAATTTGGGTGGGATTATAACTTGGCTCAAAAGGGTTCCTTTAGCCACTTTGGATCAAGTGAGCTTAAAGGGGTTAATTGGCTTGATCATGGCTTGATTCAAGTTTAGTTGAACTCACACATGAGCCTAGGATTGAAATATAAAACAAATTGCAAGTGGTTTAGAGCCAAATGGGTTTTGGTTCATATGAGGATTTCAAGCCAAAAGGTTTAACAAGGACTTGACTTGGTTTTGGTTTGATAATGGTGGTTTGTGTTTATATTTGGGATAATAATTGCAGGAATGATTGAATCATGAAGGAATCCATGAGTTTTGAATTGATTTGGATATTATTTAGCCATGTTCAAGAATTTGGCTAAAAGGGCTAAAATCAAGAATTTAATTTGATTTGGGTTTGGTTTTGGCCAATTGAATTTTTATTTCTTTTATATTTGTGAATATAAATGAAGATATAAATGGTTCATGAGAAAATCACTTGAGTTTGGAGTGATTTGGAAGGATTAAGCTTATGGAGGTGGTTCCATAAGGCTTAAGAAGTATGTAGTTGATTTGATTTGATTTGGAGGGTTTGAACTTCAACTTCATTTATATTTATGAATATAAATGAAGGAATGATTGATTTATGAAGAAATCAACCAAATTTGATTTGGTTTAAAGGGGGTTTTGGCTAAGCATATGAAGGTGGTTCATATGGCTTAAGAAGGGATTTTGGAGTTTGAATTTGATTATGGGCTTCAATCACCTAGAGTTTGGAATTGATTTATGATTTGGAATTTGATTTGAGATTGAATTTGATAATTAAGAAAATCAATTGGATTGGGGTTGATTTGAATTTGGTTAAGGCTAAGTCCATAAGATAAAATCAAAGGGCTTAGGAAGGGATTTGGAGTTTGGATTTAATCATGGGTTTCAATCATTTGATAGTTGGATTTGATTTTGGAATTTGGATTTGAATTTGAGGTTTGGTTTGGAAGAAGGAAGCAAGGATTGGGTTTAGGCTATAGGGTAGGCAAGTCCTCCTAAATCCCTAAGGCACAACCTATTACTATGGCTAACTCTTCTAAGGCTCTATGGTCAGATTAAGTGTTTACCTAATCACTCGAAGTGTCTTAAGACTAAGGAAATCTTAGTGTCTATAGGAGTCCTAGATCTATGATGAGGAAGTTGAGAGCTCACTCCAAAAGTGAGGTCAACAAAGGGCGCCCAATAGGTTTGTTATGACTTACAAGGCACACCGCACGTATTGGTGTTGACCGAGATGATCAACAACATCCGAAGGACCACGAACACTAAGAGAAATGATCTACTCCTAGCCTGAGATGTAGAAGGAATCAAGATCCTAGTGCAATGCAACTCCACTCATGCAAGGGCATAAGGGAGGAAGAAGGGATCCACTAAGGGATCAAGCATGTGAACCTTTCACTAGGGAAGCAGTTTCAGGCTATCCACTTGGGATAAGAGGTTCGGATTTTGATTGTAAGATATGATTTGGGTAGAGTATCCGTTGGGGATTAGAATGTATAACTCATCAGGGATAGATGCATAAACCTTCCACTAGGAAAGCAGGTTCAGGTTATCCACTAGGGATAAGGATTTGATGAGATTTCTTTTGAGGGTGCACTCGCTGGGGAATGCAAGTTTGAATTGGATTTAATCCATTGGGGAGGTTGGGATGATTGATTATCTCGTTGGGGAGAAGTTAGCTGATAATTTTTTTTACATTTAAATTTTTAGATGAACCCTGTTAGTGTGAGATGGATTGCACTGAGAAGGGGCTAAGTCGTCCTTGGCCTATCTCAGATTTACCAATCTATAGGTTAGATGTAATAAATCAAACCCAACCTAAGGCGACTACTGAATGAATATCGCTGGAGGACTTATATCACCTTGGCAGTAGTTATGATAATTTCATTTGATTGAATTGCATTTATTTTAATTTCATTTGTTTTAATTTGATGAATCTCATCGGTGTGTGATGGATCCACCAAAAAGAGGCTAATATCAAAGACCTGTCTTAGATTTACAAATCTAATGGGATAGTCTACCAGTCATGGGGTAGAGCTAACCAACCTAAGGGGTGCCTTTCAGTGTGCAATGGTCAAGTTAGGAAGAAAGCACAGAGACTCACATCCTCCTACATAAAGAACCACTGGGGTGATCAATTATTTGCACAATAAATTGAACCCAACCTAAGGCCTCCCGTCGGTGCGCAACGGTCGTGCTGGAAGGAATGCATAATAGAATTATATCTTTCAAAGCAAAGATGACCACTGGGGTGACTCATTGGTGGCACAACAAGTTGAAGCCAACCTAAGGGCGACTACTGAGAGAGTGCCGACCCGAGGACTTATCTGAACTCAAAGTAGTCAGGCAATTCTTATAGGGAGTTTTGCTGACACTATCCTAAAGATAGGATGCCTACTTAGAAAAGGGGCCACTAGGGCTTGAATTCTAATCCACAAGTGAAGATATATTTTGTTTATTTTATGTTATCATGGATCCTATTGGTTTACGAGGGACCACACTGAGAAGGAGCTCATATCAGCCTAGTCCTATCTCATACTTACTGGACCGAGGGAGGATCTGCACATCCACTGAACAAATTTTCCAACCACAGGGGTGGCTACTAGAAAATGGGGACTGTCCAATCTAAGAGTGATCGGGGTAGTGTCTAAATGGGGTCGCTAAAGACTTGATTGAACTAGAGTGCCCACATGCGAGGTGCCGCTGGGGGCTTTATCCAAAACCCTATAAAGAAAGCCTATAGGTATATGGTGGCCAACTCAAGGAGAAAGCACGGGATCACTATCAACATGGAGATAACCAACCAACCTAAAGTGCCCGTTGATTTGTGAAAATCAGTCTAGAAAGAAGGCGAGTAGTCTTACATCTCCCTAAAGTGGAAGTAATCGCTAGGATAGTCTATCTTCGGCTCGGCAGGGACTATCCGACCTAGGGCGACTACTAAGCGAGGAGTCCCGTGTAAGGAATAATCCCAAGCTTAAAGTAGTTAAGAAAAAAGGAGCCATTGGGGGACTGATCCTAAACCTCCAATATACTTGATCGAGTCAGTGTATGATGGCTAGTCCAAGAAGAAAGAGTGTAGGCTTACATCCTCTTAAACAAAGTCAACATGGGGTAGCTTACTGGTCGCACAGTAAGGCTGCCAACTGACAAGGTGCTCATTGGTTTACAACGGTCAAGTTAGGAAGAAAGCACAGGGACTCACATTTTCCAGATAAGTGACCAGTGGGGTGACACACTTACAAGGTAGCATATCAGCCCGACCTAGAGCAGCTAATGAGTGAGTGTCATGGGGGCTTGCTCCCACATCAAAATAGCTCGAGAAAAAAGATATGTGTTCATTTATGTTGTGAAAGAGGGAATAGGATGTCGCTTAGGTTCTCTTACAGCTACCCTAAAACATGTAGAAAAATGGATGAAATGGTGCCACATGACAATTGTGACTCCACCAAGAAAGGATGCCACTTGGGTTCTCTTACACCTAACTTAGTTGTACTAGTAGAAATAGGATGGATCTTGGGTTCTCTTACACCTAACCTAATAGTACTTGAGGATCATGTGTAGTTTTTGTTTGTGAGGGATAGGATGTCGCTAGGGTTCTCTTACACCTACCCTAAACACGTCGTGGCAGATTTGCAAGCGAAAGATATTTCTAACACATAAGAGATGAAATTTGATATGAAAAGAAGTTTTATTAATGATTATTTCCAAACAAGATTTATGGATAGTATTTATTTAAGTAGAGCCCATTGATTGGAAACATCGGGTGCTCAACCTTATAATTTATAAGCTGATAAAATCCTCTTTGGTATGCCTTCTCTAGGGCAGAAAGGCATCCCAAGTGGGTTCAAACTTACCTCCGATCTTTCAATGGGCAACAATTGATCTCCTTAGAACTAAAACAAGCTCTCCTACTTGAAAACCTCTAGGACGGACCAACTTGTTATGAGCTTGAGTCATTTTGGCTTTGTACAACTCGAGTTTCTGGCATGCCCAGAGGCCTCTCTCCAAACCTTTGAGCTCTTTTAACCATAGTGTGGTGTTCTGCTCCACAGCTATCCTAAATGATGAGAGTTGAACTTTTAATAGTAGAATGACTTCAAACTCATACACTAAAAAGAAAGGGGTAGATTGAGTTGGAGTTCTGTATGTGGTGTGGTAGGCCCATAAGGCTTCAACCAACTGCTCATTCCACTATCGTTTATTATCATCGAGTGTCTTCCTCAGTGTCTGGATGAGAGTTTGGTTGAATGATTCTACTAAACCATTTTCCCTCAAGTAATAGATGGTGGAATATCTCTAATCTATGTTGTTTCTTTGAGAAAAGTTGTTGATCTTAGTGCTCTTAAATGTAGTACCATTATCGGATATAATTCATCGAGATACCCCGAACCTATATATGGTTCCTAAATAACTGGAGCACATGCTGAGCTGTGACCTCTCTGAGTGGGATTGCCTCTGCCCACTTGGAAAAGTAATCAATGGCAGCTAGAATGAACCGGTGACCCTTGGAAGAAGGAGGATCAATCGGACCCACTATGTCGGTACCCCAACACTCAAATGCCCATGAGGCTAATGTAGGATGTAGAATGTTAGGTGATTGGTGTAAGACCACACCATGCACCTAATATTAGTGGCATCTCCTAGCTACGTCCATACAGTCTGTGATTATCGCAGGCCAGTAGTATCCTAGTCTCTTGATCTTGGCTTTCATCTTCAGATCGGAGTGATGTGCTCCACATAAACTTGAGTGTACCTCGGTCATGATCATATAGGCTTCATGTTTGTCCAGACAACATAGCTACATATGATTGAAGGACCACCGGTACAAGGTGCCATCTACGAGAGCATAGGAAAGCGCTCTCTGCTTCACCTGATGTGCTAGTAACTTCTCTTGAGGTAGTTTATCTATATTTAGGTTATCCATGAATGGTTTCCTCCAATCTGACTCCTCATCCTTTTTGTCAACGTCAACCTTCCCTTCAAGAGAGAGTCTCTCGATGAGTTCAACATCAATAAGGGATAAGACTTGTATATTTTGGACCCTTATCAGTATGGACTCATCTTCCGGATATGCCAACTCTTTGGCAAGCTTGGCTAATGCATCTGCTACTATGTTCTGTCCTCGAGGAATCCTATAAATAGTAAACCTCTGGGATTTGGGCCAACAACTCCATGGTGTACTTATGGTAATGATGGAGCTTAGGCTTCAGGACTTTGTAGGACCCAGCAATTTGGTTGATGATAAATTGAGAATCCCTGAAGATGTTGATGCTTTGGATGTATAGTATAATGGCTAACTCCAGACCAGCAATTAGAGCCTCATATTTAGTTTCATTGTTGGTGCATGGATTGGACAGATGATATGAGAATTTCATCACATTGCATACTAGAGTTAGGAGAATTATTCCTACCCCTGCCTTCCCTAGAAGAGTAGATCATGGTTCTTCACCTTTTCAAAAGGAAGCCGCACCATCAAAATATATCTCCCAGTGGTGAATGCTTGTGTCCTCTAAGTTCATGATTTGTTCATCAGGGAGGTCATCACTAAGTGGAGAATCAGCAGGAAAGAGTGTGCTGCTAAGAAATCTGCTAGTGCCTATCCTTTCACATCATGGAGGGGTACAAATATGATGTCAAATTGTGACAAAAACATTGACCAATGTGCCAATTGTCTGGATTGTGTCAGTCGTGTCATGAGATATTGCAGTGGATTGATCTTGGAGATTAAGTTCACCTTATGAGAAAGCATGTAGTGTCATAGCTTTTGGGATGCAACGATTAAAGCTAGGCAATGCTTTTCAATATGTGGGTGGTTTTTCTCAGCATGGATTAGACAATGAATGAAGTAGTAGAGAGCATTTTCTTTCCCTTCATCATTGGTTAGAGCCAACAAAGCACCAAGGGATTCATGTAATACAGCGGTGTAGAGGATCAACGGCTTGCTCGGGATAGGGGCTATTAAAATTAGCAGCGTCATCAAGTAGTGCTTGATGTCTTCGAAGGCATGTTGGCACATATTATCCCACTTGAACTTGGCATCCTTTTTGATAAGTGTTGAGAATGGTTGACATCTTCTTGATAGGTTGGAAATGAAGCATCTTAGATATGCCAACCGCCCTTAGAATTATCTAAGTTGAGTTATACTTTTAGGGGGTGGCATTTCTAATATAGCCTTAATCTTCTCTGGATTGATCTCTATTCCTCAATGTCGGACAATAAACCTAAGGAATTTCCTTGAAGCTACTTTGAATGCACACTTTAAGGGATTCATTTTGAGGTTATATTATCTTAACAGTTTGAAAACTACTCTCAAGTCAAAGAGATGGTCTTCCTTTTCTTCACTTTTGACTAATAGATCATCAACATAGCATTCAACTTCATGTTGAATGAGTTTGTTGAAGATCCGAGTCATGGCTTGCTGGTATGTAACACTAGCATTTTTAAGGCCGAAAGGCATGTCCCTATAACAATATATTTCGATTGGGGTTTGAAAAGTAGTGTTTCTTTCATCCTCGAGGGCCATCTTGATTTGGTTGTAGCTAGATGATCCATCCAAAAAGGAGAATACTGTATTAGAAGAGGTAATGTCCACCATTAACTCTGGTATAGGAAGCAAAAATTCATCCTTAGGACATGCCTTATTTAGATCCCTAAAATTGATGCATATGCAAATTTGGCTATTCATTTTCTTAACTGGGATGACACTAGCCAACCAAGTAGGATATTTTTCTTCCCTGATAAATCTAGCATCGATCAATTTCTTGATTTCAGAAGTGACATGCTGTTCAATATCTAATCGCATGCGTCTAGGAGCTTGCTTGATAGGGTTAGCATTAGGATCTATTGCTAGTTTGTGGACTGCTATGTTAGGAGATAAATTGGACATTTCTTCATAACTTCATGCGAAGCAGTCCTTAAACTCAGCTAATAGTCTAACCAAAGTCATTGGTTTCTTCTTCATTCAACAAAGAACTGACGTATGCTAGACGTGGATTGTCTTCGATTCCTAAGTTGATTTCTTTCAGCTTTTTGATGGTTGATCTGATCTCTTCTTTGAACTCTAACAGTGCATCTTTGACTTCAAGCTCATTTTCATCACCTAAAGTTTCTAAACATACCTCCTCAAAATAGTTAGCATGATTTGAGAAGGACCTATCAGACTCCAAATGAGTGGTGACGACTAGGCAATGGTTGTCATCATCGACTGGACCCATTGTGTCGAATCCTAGTCCTGGTCTTGTTTGAGAATATCTGCTTTGGTTGTACTATAACCTTTCAAAGTAATTTGACCTGTGTTTAGACCAAGTATGTGGGATTAATCCTTTCTTTGCTAAGTTATGAACCCAAAGCGAGTACCAATCAAAAGGTGATTGTATTAAATCTTTGTATGAATCATCCTCAAGTTCTACATTAGCTTCTTGACTTAAGGATGATACTCCCAACAAAAATCTCATTGTCTTGACATCTATGGATGACTTGGGGGCCTCCTTAACTACTAAACCTTCAACTTTTTATGAAGAAAGTGAGGTTAGAGCTAAAGTTCCCAACTGCTGCCTGACTATTCTATATAATAATGATTCAGATACATTCATATTTTGCTTGGAGGTCTGGTCTTCATTGCTGTTTGGCTCGAATGCCACCTCCAAAGGGACCCATAAAGAGGGGTTGGTCGGCGTGCTAACCACATGAGACTCATCCTTCGAACTAAACTCTAAGTCTATGTGGATAGCGGGGTACTCCTATGAGTCGGAACATATCTCCTACCGGCTGGCCACCAGCAAGGAGGTCTTCCACCTATGGAACTGCCTCTAGATTTGCCTCTACCTCTACCAAGTGAAGCTCAAGTCATCCTACCCATGTGTTCATATGGAGGAATGAGCTGAAGCGAGAATCAATATCGGCTTACTTCTCCCTCGTGATTCTCTCACTTATATTTTCTTTTTCTTTTTCTTTTTTCTTTTCTTTTTCTTTTCTTTTTCTTTTATTTATTTTTCTTTTATTTCTTTTTCTTTTGTTTTTGAACTTTCACCAACTTCACGGGAATAGACTATCTAATTTTGAGGAAGATAGTAGGTTGCATCCTCATATATCTCGACCTCTCTAACTAAGAATGGCTTCAAGTCTCTTTTGACATAATGCTCGAGTCCACCTCTCCAGAATTTGTAAAGAGGATGGAACCATGATATTCTCATGTATCCAAGGCTTACCGACCAAAGCAGTGAAAGATGTATCAGAATCGATTATGTAAAACTTAGCTTATGTCTTCCAATCATCTATCTCCAATGGCAACACTATAGAGCCTAAAGCCCTCTTTCCTTTCTCATTGAATCCTCTCAACATCATCTGATCTCCTTAGAGTTCAGAGATGTCAATCCTTAAGTAGGAAAGGTCTTTAGACTCATATTGTTCACTGATGCACCTCGATCAACTAACACCCTGGAGAGTCAGAATCTGTCTATGTCCACTGTGATATAGAGGGGACGGTTGTGCTCGATTGTCCCTAACAAAAGATCTTCATCAGTGAATGTAACTCTATGGGCTTCTCTTGAATAACATGCCTCCTCTCCAACAATGATCAACTAACCTAAGCATATTTCTGGATCAAGAAGAGCTTTGGTCAATGACTCCCTCATCTCTTTGGATAAGGCAATCATAGTATATGCTTAGTTTAGGCGTAAATTTCTCGGTGGCGGACATTGTAGTCAACTCTGGGCTGGTCCTTCACAAGCATATCCATAGGTAGAGCATATTGTGGAGGGACTTCTTGATCACTATAACCAATGACTTATTTACCCTTATCCTGAGGTGATACCCTAGGAGGTAGAACTTTTGTCACTATGGATGTTGACTTCAGTGACTTCATGACATGGTTTAGTGGAAAGTTCTACCAGCTTATCAGGTTCACCGACAACTTCTCTTATGGGATCATCAGAGTCAGATGACTCCAAATCAATCTCAATGGGCAAACCTGGGTAATAAAATCCATTTCTAAATCATAAGAGGAATGATCGAAACAAGAGTTATTATTAATTAGACTTGAAGAGCTATCTAAAGGATTAAACTCAGGAAGATCATCAAAAGTGATATAGATGTAAGTGAAATCAACTTTCTTCATTGATTTCTTTAATTTGGATGGAGGTATAAAATAGAAATCAAGTAAAGTGAGCAGAGTGAGGGATTTGGCATCCCTCGATGATACAATACGGTTCTAGAAGAGATTTGGAGGAGGTGTGCAACTATGGAAGGAGTGCTGGACTCGGTCGGTGGTTGCACTACTATGCTATCTCGGGCAAGTGGAGGTTGTCCCTACTGCTGCTGGGCTTCTACCTCCCTCAAGTTGTCCTTAGCAACTTGCAAACCTTCCTTAGAGTTGAAGGTTTGAGCTACTTCAGGCACCTGCAAGGGTAACTTTTTGATCTTAGAAATAATTTTCTTGGAGGTTCGAGATAGGGAGATATTCCAACCTTCCTCTATCTTAAGAAGATTGCATGTATCCCCAAAGATTAATCTAATAGAATTAGAGGGTTGTTCTAGTAGGTATTCCTTAGGGATGATAATGACACCTGACTTATAGTTATGCTCAAGCCAGTTCTTAAAGTTGAAGCAATCTTCTAAGACATGTCCTAGCATGCGGTAGTAGGGGCAATAGTTTGGATCGTGACTCTAGCCCACTTCCTCTAGCCTCCTAGGCTCTGGTAACTAGAAATCAAGCTTCTTTAAGAGATTCCTAAAAATCTTCCTGACTATATTCTTTTTAAATGAATCAGGTTTTTTGAATTTGTCGATAAGAGTAGGTAAATGATAACTGCCTAATGGAAGGTAGGAATACTACTGTTGATGATACTGATGAGGATACTACTAAGGAGGCAGTGGTGGTGGCCACTATGGAAATTGAGGTAGCCTGTGTGACGGTCGAAGTGGTGGTAGAGGAGGTGGTAGAGGAGACTGTTGAGCTTGAGGCCTGTCTGACCGAACCCTAGCTGGCTGATTCTCCTTATGAACTACTATGACTACCCCTGACTTCTTCTCAAATACCTTTTGAGGTTTGGGCTTGGCTGACTGGCCATGGAAAGGAAACTATCTAGCTTCCTCCTACAGACTATCTACCTTGTTAATTAGCTTCTTCAAGGTTTTGATTGTAAACCCCTTAAACATGAAAGTGACCGGGCTAGGGATATTCTTCAAGAGAATCTCAATGGCATGCTGTTCGGACAGCTATGGTTTGCATTTCGTACTCAGGTTTCTCTACTTGAGAATATAATCAATAAGGGACTCATTTTGAGGTTGCCTACAGTAACTCTTTGTTGAGCTCCAGAAAACCTCTTGATGAAGAGGTGCTCCAACTCAATAAATGTCCTTACCGAACCATTGGGCAGTTCAACATACCAATCAAATGCAACACTTGCTAGACTGCTAATGAACAATCTAAAAAGAAGGGCGTCACTACCCCCCAACATTGCAATAGCTGGCCCTGAAGTGTGCAATGTGCTAGCAAGGGTTCCCACGGCCATCAAAGATTTTGAAGGAAGGATGGACTTAGGATATTCAACAACATAAAATCCTCTGGGTAGGGTCTACCTATTTGAACAAATGAGCCACCTCAGGCTTGTGTCAATGCATCCTTCACTTGATGTTTCACCATATTTTTAATGTCTTTCTCTTGCATGGAGGTGCTATCCACCACCTTCCTATGAAAGCTACCAAAATTTTCCTCTGTAAGAATGCACCTAGGATGATCTGAGGTATGTGCCAACTCTATTCTATTGGCCATTATAGGAGAAGGCTGTGAAACCGGGGCTAAATTCTGCAATGCTTAAATAACTACCAACAACTCCTCAATTTTCTTTCCGGTCTTCTCATTGTGATCATCATTTTTGCTTAAATTGGTGGAGGAGGTGTTGAGTTGAATGGATGGCATCGTATTTTTCAACTACAATACCTTCCTGACTATGCTGATATCTATGGAGGGAGCTTCTAGTATCGACCATGTGGACTTCGACCAAATCCTCAAGAAGGTCATCCTCATCAGGATCAAATGCCATCCTCTTATTCTCTGAATTTGTGCGATCACTGCCAAAGAGTTCCCTCTTTTTGGCAAAGTATTGTGCTAAAATGTCATCTAAGGAGCGGTCTAACTGTGCCGGTACAAACACACACTACTGACTAGTAAAGTGACAGTGGTCACTGATGAAGATACATCTAACATTACCTGCCACTGGAATGCTAGCTCTGGGAGGGTCATGCTCACTAGAAGAGATATGCTCATGACTGCTCATCGGTGGAGTGGTGTCCCTAGGGAGATCTACTACCATGGGCACTGTAAAATTGTTCCCTTCCCCTTTGCAAGCGCCGCCGGCTCGATGGTGGTGGTGGTGGTGTACCCGCGATCTTTGGTCACCGTCCTACTTAACCACAACTCAGGTAGAGGGTCGAGCAGAGGAGCTCAATCTTACCTCAACAGATGGGATGGAGGGAGCGAGATCCCTAGGCCATAACCGAATCACTAGAGGGGAATGTATTTCCTCGAATGGGGGCTTCTGAATCTTGGTGAGAGTGGTGGATACTGTGAGCTATATATGTGATGGTGGATGACGAGGGGAGTGATGTGAAGGCAACACTGACTGCCGCTCAATGGGGGATCTCGGCCTGCAGTGGGTAGTGTCGATAAGAACAATCTTATCTAAATAATCGACCCTAACGAGGTGGTGATCAAGAAAATCTATCAAAGCGGGGACTGCTGACTGCCTAGCATATCTCCATCACTCTCTCTTTCTTGCCTGAATAGATGTTTGAGTCTCCATGGCTCTCTCTTTATGGATATGAGCCCTAACACTCATAAGGATCAGGGATCATAAATAAAATAAGGTACTAGACTTCGAGCATTCGTATGCTCTATCGACCTACCATAGGACAGTCCTAAATCTAGCATAGGGCCTTTTGTGCTCCTTATTCGGTGTCTCATAGTATGTTGATGGTGGAGGATAAGAAGCAATCCTTTAGTAATCTTCCTCTCCATCTGAGGACGAGAGGGAATGGAACTTATTGTTGGTCAGAAGTGGAGAGAGCTCATGGGGAGAACCCTCCTCAACTACATGGGATGCAACCTTAAGCTCTCTGGCTGCTCGCTCATGCTCCAGCTTAATCTTTCAATTTTTATTGCGATGCTGAGTACAAGTGAACAAGGCAGAGTGGGAACTAGTACCTACCTTGAAAGTGAAGGAGACTATCTTAGAGGCTAAGATAGCCTTCCACTTTGGGGTGACCAATGAGGAGGTTATAGCTCTCGTTGGAGCAATGGTAGGGACAACTAATGGGTGCTTATCAGAACAATGTGGGAACCACTCACGCCTCTTCAATGAGAGGGTACTAAATCGAGGGTCAATGTGGATGACTAGCTTCACCAACCACCTCATCCCGACTAATAGGTGAGGGTTACCCCTCCCGTGTAACACGTGCTCCTCAAATCCTTCAAGAAAACTAAGTGGTGGAGTCGCCTTGGAGGTCGGGCTGATCCAAGGCCAAATCCATCTCAAATGGAAAGGTAAAGATGAACTTATGGGAAGCCATGTGTGCTAACTGTGAAAATAAACTACACTAACCAATCTGTATTGTACTCTGCATGTGTTGAAATGTAACTTGAGTTAGATTTTTTGCTTTAATACTTGTCCCAAGAGAGTAATATAGATTTGGAGTTTTGAACCCACACTCAATAATTCAAATATGTTAAGTGGGGTTCATTGGAGAGATTTTGAAATTGAGGAGAGTCTTTGCCATTTGATTTTGATTTTAGAACCCATACTCAACCAATTTAGGTAGGTTGGGTTCATAAATTTGAGGAGAGATTTTGGAGATATTTATATTTTGTGTATCTTATTGAAAATATTATGATTTGAAAGAACCTTTACTTAGCAAATTTGAGTATGCTAAGAAGAGGTTGTGATTGTGTGTTTAAATTTTGTAGAATGTCTTTGCTTATGATGAAATGTTGATTTAAAATGGGGCTTCTTACTTAACAAATTTGATATGTCAAGACATGTGTTTGATTTGTGTTTGAAAATGAGACTTTCACTTAACAAATTTGATATGTTAAATGAAAGCCAAATGTGATTGATATATATTTTGCTTTTCTTTGAAAATGGACTCTCACTTAACAAATTTGGTATGTTAAGTGAAAGCCCAAGTGTGATGCGATTTGAAAAAAGAGATTCTTACTTAACAAATTTGGTATGTTAAGTAGGAATCAAATATGCATTGAAAATGAGCTCTCGCTTAACAAATTTCATAGGTTAAGTGAAAGTCAAATGTGATTGATATATGTTTTGAAAATGGGACTCCCACTTAATAAATTTGATATGTTAAGTGGTTGTCAAATGTGACATGAAAATAAGACCCTCACTTAAAAATTTGGTGTGTTAAGTGGGGAGTGAAATATGTCATGAAAATGAGATTCTTACTTAACAAATTTGATATGTTAAGTGGAATCAAATTTGATTTATGAAAATAATACTCTCACATAGCAAGTTTGATATGTTAAGTGAAAGTTAAATGTATCATGGAAATGAGATTCTCACTTAACAATTTTATTATGTTAAGCGAGAATCAAATGTATATGAAAGTGAGATTCTCACTTAACAACTTTGATATGTTAAGTGTAATCAAATATGACATGAAAATAAGATTCTCACTTAACAACTTGATATGTTAAGGGAATCAAATGTGACATGATTCTCAAATTTTAACAACCTTGACATGTTAAGTGGGAATCAAATGCATATAAAAATGAGATTCTCACTTAAAAACTTTGATATATTTAAGTGGGAATCAAATGTATTTGATGTGCTCTCTTTCTTTTTTGGAAACATAGGTGAATTCTTTGTTTGAAAAATGTGGCATGTAAATAAGATTCCAAAATTGAGGTGGAATTTATTTAACAAATCTTAAGTATGATAAATAGATTTCAATGATATTTTTTGATGCCATATATGTGATATCTTAATTTTTGAAAATAGAGAAACTTCAACTCTAGCATTTATGAAATATGTTGAGTGGATTTTAAATTATATGTTATGATTTGAAAATAGAATCTTCATTCAACAAATTTGAGTATGTTGAATAAAGGTGGCTATTTTAAAAAAAAAAAAAGTGTTTTTTGTGAAAGAATTTATTTTCTTAAAAATTTTATGATGAACCTTGCCTCACCAAGCTAGTGGTAAAGAGGTTAGATTTTATTATCTCTCCCTTCATTGATAAATTTTTTTTTTCACCTATTGGGGAAATAGGGTTTCAAGACCCACAAGTGAGGTCCTAAAACTAAAGGATGTTGGCTAACTTGCTTAAGAAATGAAATAAGCTAAGTGTCCAATGGAAGGAAAGATAGTCTCGACTCAAAATGCAAGTCCACTATCGATGCTTGGAGACATGCTACTAGAGATGGAGAGAGAACCATCCCAGAGTCGCTAGAAAATCGTGGTGTTTATTTTCCATTCATTTATATATGGGGAGGACACCCAAGGTACGATGCGGGTCTTAATACACTGATAGATTTCTTTCCATGGCATGAAATAAGTAGGATTTATTTAGATCGAGTTCTAAAGTTCCCTATGGGGGCAAGCCCCCATAGTTAATTACATCTTAAGGAAAGTGAATCACTTAAGAATACTCTCGATTAAAGTAGGTAATTATTATCTCCAAAGAATTCAAAGATAGGACTATCAATAAATTGGTTGTGTTTTATAAAATTAAGTGAGATGGATCAAAACGGGAAGAGTTATTATCAAAACTAAAGGAGATGAGTAAGGAGCACTTATGATACTAGGAAGCCTAGTGAGCACTCTGATCTATCCTATGGTTGAGCTTTATATATTTGAAATTGATGAGATTTATTTATTTATGTTGAAATTTTATTAGATTACTAGGGCTTATAATCCATCAACACAAGATTGTGGAAATACCTGAGAGGTGAGGATTTATGCTTGTAGCCCACAAAAAATAGCGACCTTTGATCCTAAATCTAGAGAGCTTTGGCGAGGGCCAAAGCATGATCTAAATCTAAGGATATATGGTTTACCTCCACAAGAGAGAGTAAACCACCCAACTGCTAGACTTTTACCACCTGGAGTGGCTGCCAACTAACTCCTCCTACGCTTTAAATCCATGTAGGAAAGTCATATGCTTTAGCAAGATGTCTAGGTTATTATTATTTAGAAAAGAAATTAAGTCCTTAAACCTACTCCCTAAGAGACTAGAGCATGAGGGGTATGAATAATGACTTAATCTAATGCAAATTTTATCAAATTTTATTTAATTTGGGACTCTTTATTTTGACATAGGCTATAGGATTTTGTATGCCTAAATGCATGAGAAGTTGGTTATGGGCCAAATCAAAAAAGGAAAGAGGTGTTCTTTCATCATAAGCTCTCAAAGGTTAAGCCCTTACTATCTGGCAAAGATGGGAGCCCTCCCTTAATAAGCATGAAATAAGATGATTACGCATGATATTAGACATACAACATCCAGCTAAGGGGTTACTAAATCTTTTATTATCTTGATTTAATGCTTAGACTTTTATATGAGGTTATGAGTTATTTTAAAGGTTTAGTTATGATTTGTTAATTTAGGTAGAAAAATTAATTTTTATCCTAAGAGCCTAATCACATCCAGGCCATACAACAATCACCAATCATAAATAAACTATTAAAAGGCGTGCTTTTTCTAATGCACAAGCTAAACAAAAAATCAAACATTTTTATAAAGCTATCGCAAAAGAATAAAAGGTAATGCTGTATGGTCAGACAACAAAAGAAACATGGGTAGTCGAGCTCTACCCTTATACAACCCAAATTACAAGAGAATAATTACAATTAAAAATGATGAATTTTAAGGGGGTCTTCATTCTTCATTCTTCATCTCTTCATCTTTCATTTCTTCATTTGATTTGCTCCATTTCTTTCTTCCTTTTCTCTTGATTTGGATGTGCTTGCTCCAAAGGCATCACATGGTACATAAGACTTGAAATTATAACCAATGCTCATCATAATCCCCCATAACACTTATCATAATCTAATTGCAAAATTACATTAAAAGATGGAAAGTAAATCAAGCTACACCTGCAAAACAAATGTTAGCTAAATACACCATACAACCCAAGCAGTTATATGAATAATTTGGACTTAGCACCACACATGGGTAACCAAGCCCACTTCCTAACTTGATTATGGCAAGCAACCTACATAGCAAAAAGCATTTATATTTTTATTACATTGGCCCCTTAAGCACAACCTGCTGCAGAAAGCATGATTAGGCTAATATCGTCCTAACATCCAGACTATTCACATACACCCTAACATCCAGTCCACAATACATCATAAAACAAGCATACATCAAATCATACACTGCCCTAACATAAAGCTAAAAGTAGTGACTTAATCTAATATGTGTGCATTAAGGCATGTGTAGTATGTCTAACTAGACTTTAGAGTTGTAATTTGCTAAGTGTGAGGGATTTAATTTATAAAGGGTTGATTTCTCTTTAAGTGATTAAATTGATTTGAAGATTTTATTTAATATTTTCTTTTATTTCATATTTCCTACATTTAACAACTAAGTGTTATAAAGAGAAGAAAGAGAGGGAACCTCTCTTTCATCCCTACCTTAAGTCACTTCTAAAGCAAGTTAATTAATCAATTTCCTTTAGTGAATGGCTTATTATATATTTTAATCAATCCTAAGTTTAGGTTCACTCTAAATGACCTTATTCAATAAGAAAGACATCTTAAGATTAATTAGAATGAATTACTATCACATAACACATGTTTATTCATTTCTTTCCATCATGTATATCATGCATATGATTAAATCTTAAGCATACCTATGTATACAATGTATGCTTTAGCACACTTAAATGATGAATGCAAAGAAGTGTGTTTGGAATTTAAATATTTCATTTGATTGAATTATGAATGCATGTCTTTTTAATAGAAAAAAAGGGATTTTTCATCCATTAACTAAGTACACATTCACATGTATAAATTTTTAAGTGAATACGTCACCATTATTCTCTACGCAAGTAAAGGTAGACCTACTTAGGGCTACTTAAAGCCTAGCTCCGTATATCCGGACTAATATACCACTTCTTATATACATATGATGTATAAGAAACTATAAGGATAGGAAAACCCATGCAAAAGTTGTATTTGATTTATGATTCTTATTCATTGGTCATATCATACATACATATGTATAAGAGTTTTAAGTGCGAGACCATTGTTCTACACTGTATGTAAGGGTACAAGACTTACTTAGGGTTGGCTTTAAAACTTGCACTGAATGTCGGACTAATAAACCACTTTTTTTATATACATGTGAATATACAAAAAGAACCATAAGAATGAGAAGTCATGCAATAAGTCATATTTGATTTGATTATATGATTTATATATGTGATATGAAATTCTTCCTAAGTCTTAGCATGGAGATGCATAGAAGTAGATTTAGACAAATGTTGTGTTCTTTTCAATTTAACTATACATTTATAAGTCCCATGCAAATCCATATAAGGTAAGGAAATAGAGCTTCATATTACATATCTTATATTATCAACACATGCAAACTTATAGATATCTGTAATTAATATCACTCCATATATTATAATTGATTTATGGGCTTTTGAAGATAACTTTTGATTTAATAGTAATAATAGCCACACCAATTTTTAATTTAAATCAACACAAGTAATTTGTCATAAAAGAAATCATTTCATTTAGTTAATTTAAAAAGAAATGAATGCAAGATTATACATAGTGAGTAACATTTAACATGATTGGAAAGAAATAAAGGAACATAAGCACATGATCTCATTCTTTTCAATTAATTACTAAGGGCAATCATACTAAATAAGTCTATTTAAAATAAACCAAAGTTCTTTCATGACATTTTTAATTTTGAGTTTGATTTTATATAGGAAATGAAAGAGGTTTGGTAATCCTAATCTCGTTCCCCATGTGTTAGTTAATTTAGTTTAATGAAGAAGTAATTAAGTTGATTTTATGGTTTAATTAGGTTAGGGTATGAATTAAGCTAATTAATTAACCCTTACGTACATCACCTTAAGTTAATTAACAAATTAATAATGAGCCAATACGATATGCAACAACAAAAAAAATAAATTGGGTGATTAACTAAAGAATAATTAAGCTAATTAGATTTCTAATTAAACATTAATTAAGCTAAAATCATTATTCAAAATCAACTAATAATAATTTTCCTAGATTCTACTCTGAAATATCTTTAAAATGATCCCAAGTTTGTATTTTATAGATTTTTCTATGATTAGTTATGATTTTTAGAAGTTTCAGGCTTAAAATTGAATTAACTAGGCCTAATTAAAGCCTTAATCCCATCGGGCCATGTTGTCGTTGACATGGCGCATTGACGCAACGCACTTTCCACATGGTATAATGGGAGTGGCTATTTAAGTTATCACATTTGAAGGCTCAGCCGGATGGCAGCGAAGGCGGTAACTCCGTGAGCCGTTCGATCTAAGAGCGGATGACCATGATTAAAAGCATGATTTTGAATGGGAAAAGAGAGATTCTACATGTGATAAAATTTGAACCGTTCATTCTAATCACATGGAATGGACAGTCCACAATCTGTCTCGTCCCGTGCGGCGAACGACGGATATCGTCTGTCAATTTTTGCTCGATCTAAGCTCACCCGAGCTTAGATGGAGATGAAATTGATCACACACCTTCAGGGATGCATAACAAGCATATATAATGATGGAAATCACATGAGACACAAGTTTCCTTCATGAAAGACCAACCTATTTTGAGCTAATGATTAGTTTTAATGGCATACCTCACCGGAGCTTGTGATTGGCAGTTCCAACTATTGAGGAAGCTTCGTTTGGTAGAAATAAAACCCTGTTGAGCCGTACGATCTTTGATTTGGTGTAGTTTTCTTGGAAGACCAATGCACGACACATAAGCAATCGGTCTTGATTGAACTCCACCCTCCAGCTGTCAGGAGGCTTGGGAAATGATTCATTTTGGCTCATCTAGGTCCAAGTGTGTGCAAAATTAATTACTCTTGGTTGTGAAATTAGGAAACGGGAATCATTGGTTTGCTCCCCTATTTTGGTTTCACATAAAACCAAAAATGGGGATTTTGGGGACCTCAGGAAATGCAAGGGAAGGCTCTGGGATCTCATTTCTTGGATGCTAGGGTTGAATCAAGTGTGTGTCTCTGAGTTTGAGTGAGAATGAGGGGCCTTGGCTTGGACGGTGGTGATCATTTTGGCTTGGTGGATCAATGGCTAAGATGGGGAGCTAGATTTAGGCAAAGAATCATTCCACTTGGCCTCACATGAGTAGAGGAAGGGTAGGAGGTGGTTGCCATGGGAGCAGTGGGTGTCCTTGGTGGTTTGAAATGCTCCAATGGGAATAAGGAGGTAATTTCTCCTCCCCATGAGTCATGGCTAACCCAACCACCTTTGGGTCAGGTCAGCCATGGTCCCTAATGCCTATGTGGGCCTATGAATGGGTGCCAAGTTGCTAAAGGGAGGAAATGACCAAATGTGCATGTGCTTTATCTCATGGGATTCCTTAGACCCAAGGAAAAAGTGGTCATTTGGTTATGGGTTTGATTTTGGGAGATTTAGGATGTGTCAAAAGTGGGTTAGCCCAAATTTCAAGTGGTTTGGAGTTTATTTGGTTTAATTTGGCTTGATTTAACCTCTTTAGGTCAAATTAGATTAGGTTGGGTCAAGTTGACCAATTGGTCAAATTGGATCAAACCAAGGGTTGGGTCAAGTTCACATTACCAATTGGAGTGTATTGGTGTCATTGGTTTGATTCAATTTGCTTTGGATTTGATTATGGCTCATTTGGGTTCATATAGGTCAAATTGGTCAAGTTGACCAATTTGACTAATTTGACCAAATTAGGTTGAGCTAGGCATTAAGTCAAGTTCAATTGGCTAATTAAAAATTATTTTTGGCTTTGGTTTGGTTTAATTTGGATTTAATTTTGATTTTGGCCAATTTGACCCTTTAGGTCAATTTGGGCTAGGTTGGGTCAAGTTGACCAATTGCTCAAATTGGGCTCAATTATGGCTTTGGTCAAGTTCAATAAGTGATTTGGGATGAACTTGAGCCATTGGTTGCAATCAATTTGGATTAGATCATGATTTGACCCATTTTAGCTTTTTAAGCCAATTTGGGTCAACTTGGGTTAAATGACCAATTAGGCTTGGTTTGGCTCAAGTGAGGGTTTGATCATGTTCAATCATTGATTATGAGTTGGTTTTAATCAATTTAGCATATGGTGGATTTTGGCTAGTTTAGGTTTCATTTGGGTTAAGTGTTTATTTGGTCAAAGGGCTAGGTTGACTTGGTTCGACCCAATTTAAGGCATAAGATCACCCTAGGGTGGTTGTTGGTTATGTTGTGAGGTTTAGAAGGGCTTGGTTTAATCTAATTTGGGTTATATTAGAACTTGACTGAAAAAGGTTCCTTTGGGCCACTTTGGGTCAAGTGAGCTTAAAAGGGTTAATTGGCTTGATCATGGCTTGATTCAAGTTTAATTGAACTCACACATGAGCCTAATATTGAAATATAAATCCAATTGCAAATGGTTTGGAGCCAAATGGGTTTTAGTTCATATGAAAATTTCAATCCAAAAAGGTCAACATGGACTTGGCTTGGGTTGACTTGGTTTGGTTTGGTTTGATAATGGTGGTTTATGTTTATATCCGGGTCAATGATTATAGGAATGATTGAATCATGAAGGAATCTATGAGTTTAAAATTGATTTGGGTATCATTTAGCCAAGTTCAAGAATTTGGCTAAAAGGGCTAAAATTAAGAATTTGATTTGATTTGGGTTTGATTTTGGCCATTTAAATTTATATTTCATTTATATTTGTGAATATAAATGAAGATATAAATTCATGAGAAAATCACTTGAGTTTTGAGTGATATGGAAGCAAATTTGATTAAGCTTATGGAGGTGGGTCCATAAGGCTTAAGAAGAGTTTTGATTTAGTTTGATTTATTTTGATTTGATTTGGAGGGTTTGAACTTAGACTTCATTTATATTTGTGAATATAAATGAAGGGATGATTGATTTATGAAGAAATCAACCAAATTTGATTTGGTTTAAAGGTGGTTTTGGCTAAGCATATGAAGGTGGTTTATATGGTTTAATAAGAGATTTTGGAATTTGAATTTGATTATGGGCTTCATTCACCTGGAGTATGGAATTGATTTATGATTTGGAATTTGATTTGAGATTAAATTTGATAATTGAGAAAATCAATTGGATTGAGGTTGATTTGAATTTGGTTAAGGCTATGTCCATAAGTTAAAATCAAAGGGCTTAGGAAGGGATTTGGAGTTTGGATTTAATCATGGGTTTCAATCATTTGATTGTTGGATTTGATTTTAGAATTTAGATTTGAATTTGAGGTTTGGTTTTGAATAAGGAAGCAATGATTATTTTTAGGCTATAAGGTAGGCAAGTCCTCCTAAATCCTTAAGGAATAACATATTCCTATAGCTAACTCTTCCAAGTCTCTAAGGTTAGGTTAAGTGTTCACCTAATCACTAGAAGTGTCTTAGGACTAAGAAAATCTTAGTGTCTATAAGAGTCCTAGATCTATGATGAGGAAGTTGAGAGCTCTCTCCAAAAGTAAGGTCAACAGGGAGCAAGCCCCCTATGTCACTCACTTATTAGCTGCTCTAGGTTGGGCTGACATATTACCTTGCTAGTATGCCACCTTAGTGGTCCCTTATTTAGGAAGATGTAATTATGCTATGCTTTCTTTCCTAACTTGACCGCTGCACACCGATGAGTTCCTTGTTAGTTTGGTAGGCCTTACTGCGCAGCCGATAAGCTACCACATGATGACTTTGTTTATGAGGATGTAAGCCTATATGATTTCTTCTTGAATTGGGCAACGTGCACTAATTGGGTTGAGTATATTTGAGGCTTAGGATGAGTACCCCAGCGACTCCTTTCCTCCTGACTACTTTAAGTCTGGGTCCAGCCTTACACGGGACTACCCACTTGGTAGTCGCCCTAGGTCAGATAGCACCTGTCGAGCCGAAGATAGATTATCCTGGCAATCAGTTTCACTTTAGAGAGATGTAAGTCTACACACCTTCTTTCTAGACTGATTGTTACACACCGATGGGCATCTTATGTTGGTTGGTGTTCTTCATGCTAATAGAGACATACCTGGTGTATACAGCACTCTTGGTAGATGTAAGACTGCTACGCCTTCTCCTTGAGTTGGCCATCGTATACTTATTGGCTTTCTTTTACAGGGTTCTAAATAAAGCCCCTAATGGCTCCTCCCCTGTGGGCACTCTATTTAGATCACGTCCTTAGTGACCCCATTTAGACATTACCCGGGTTACTTTTGGATTAGACAGTCCCCCTTTCCTAGTAGCCACCCCTGTGATTGGAGAGTTTGTTTTGTGGATATGCAGATTCTCCCTTGGTCCAGTAAGTCTGAGATAAGACTAGGTTGATATGAGCTCCTTCTCAGTGTGGTCCTCACACTCCAATAGGGTCCATGCAAATATAACATAATATATATATATATATATATATATATATATATATATATATATATATATATATATATATATATATATATATATATATATATATATATATATATATATATATATTAAAGGAATGTGACTAATTTTGAGTTGAGATAAGTCCACAGGTGACACTCTTTGATGGTAGCCTTAGGTCTTATTCGACACCAACGAGTTACCCCAGTGGTCACCCTTGCTTTGGGAGATATAAGTCTATCGCACATTCTCTCCAGCACGACAATCACACACTGATGACCAACTTTAGGATGGGTTTGATTTGTTGTGCTACCAATTGATCACCCCAGTGGTTCCTTGTTTAGGAAGTTGTAAGTCTACAAGCTTTCTTCCTAACTTGACCATTGCACACCGAAAGGCACCCACCCCTTAGGTTGGTTAGCTCTACCTCACGGCCGATAGACTATCCCTTTGGATTTGTAAATCTAAGATAGGACTAGGCTGATATTAGCACCTTCTTAGTGGATCTATCACACACCGACAGGGTCCATCTCAAAATTTAAATGAAATTAATTCTAACTATTCTTGAGTCGATATGAGTCCACAGTTACATTCGCTCAATAGTTGCCTTAGATCGGGTTCAATTTGTTGTGCTATTAACCGATCACCCTAGTGGTTCTTTATTTTGGAGGATGTAAGTCTACAAGCTTTCTTCTTGAATTGACCATTGCACATCAAAAGGCAACCCTTAGGTTGGATAGTTCTACTTGATGGTCGGTAGACACTAGGCTGATAGTAGCCCCTTCTTAGTAGATCCATCGCACACTGACAGGGTCCATTATATTAAATCCATCATCCTCTCCCTAGTGGAGCCTCAAACCATAAGTCAACAAATCAAATTAAATTTTCATCCCCAGCGAATGCTCCACCAATTAAAATTAAACCAATTTCCTCCCCAACGAGGCATGAATCATATCCTCTCCCCAGTGGAGCCCTCATAAAATCAAACCTAATCAAATCCCTATCCCTAGTGGATGATCTGAACCTGCTTTCCGAATGGAATGTTTATGCACTCATCCCCAGTGGATCTTTTCTCCCCAAATCATATCAAAATCAAAATTTTATCCTCTATGGATAAGTTTGACCTACTTCCCTAGTGAAAGGTTTACATGCTTGATCCCTTCGTGGATCCTTCCTTCTTCTCTTATGCCCTTAGCAATTAGTTGAGTTAAATTGCACTAAGATCTTGATTCCATCTACATCCTAGGTTTAGGAGTGGATCATATCTATTAGTGGTTGCAATCCTTTGAACATTATTGATCGTCTTGGTCAACACTTATATGTGCGGTGCGCCTAGTCAGTTACACCACACCTATTAGGCGCTCTTTATTGACCTCACTTTTCAGAGTGAGCTCTCAACTTTCTCATCATAAATCTAGCACTCTTGTAGACACTAAGAGTACCTTAGTCTTAAGACACTTCTAGTGATTAGGTGAACACTTAACCTAAGCCTAGAAACTTAGAAGGATTAGCCATTGGAAGAGGTTATGCCTTAGGGATTTAGGAAGACTTACCTACCCTATAGCCTTAAACCCAATTCTTGCTTCCTTCTTCCAAACCAACCCACAAATTAAATCCAAACCTCAAATTCAAATCCAAGATCATAAATCCAATCCTAAATAAAATGATTGAAACCCATGTTTAAATTCAAATTCTAAATCCCTTCCTAAACCCTTTGATTTTATCTTATGGACTTAGCCTTAACCAAATTCAAATCAACCCCAATTCAATTGATTTTCTCAAATATCAAATTCAATCTCAAATCAAATCCCAACCCAAATTTCAAATCAAATCCAACTCCAAATGATTGAAATCCATGATTAAATTCAAACTCCAAAATCCCTTCCTAAGCCATATGAACCATCTTCATATGCTTAGCCAAAACCTCCTTCAAACCAAATCAAATTTGGTTGATTTCTTTATAATTCAATCATTCCTTCATTTATATCCACAAATATAAATGAAATCTAAATTCAAACCATTCAAATAAAATCAAGACCTTTTTTATACCACATGGACCTACCTCCATAAGCTTAACCAAATCTCAATCCAAATCAACCCAAACTCAATTGGTTTCTTTATTAATCAATCATTCCTTAATTTATATTCACAAATATAAATGAAGCCTACCCTCCAATTACTAAACTTAAATCAAACCAAATCAATTCCCTACTTAAGCCCTTTTGACCTACATCCTTAAATTTGGTCAAATTTGCTTCCAAATCACTCCAAACTTAAGTGATTTTCTCATAAATCATTTATATTTTCATCTATATTCACAAATATAAATGAAATATAAATCCAAATAGCCCAAACCAAATCCAACAACAACAACAACAACAACAAGCCTTAATCCCACTAGGTGGGGTCGGCTACATGAATCCTTTGTCTCCATTGTGTCCTATTATGTGTCAAATTCTCATTTAAATCAAGTATACTAAGATCATTTTTTATACATCTTAACCAGTCTTTTAGGTCTACCTCTACCTTTCTTAACATAAGGCAAATCTAATGCATCTACTCTAATAGGGTCATGGGCGGTGGCTTTATGTGGCCAAACCATCTAAGGCACTCCTAATCTTATCTACCTGGAGTTACTCCAACCTTTTCCCGAATATACTCATTTTGCATTCTATCTCTTAGAGTAAAGCCACTCATCCACCTAAGCATCCTCATCTCGTAACACTTAACTTAGTCTTATGCTTCTCTTTTATTGGCCAACATTCTCATAAGTCATTGCGGTCTTACCACCATCTTATAAAATTTTCCCTTAAGTTTAAGTGGAACTTTTCTATCACATAATAGGCCAGATGCATTCCTCCACTTCAACCACCCAACTTGAATTCTTGAACTTGGCTAAATGATACCCAAATAAATTCAAAACCCATGGATTTCTTCATGATTCAATCATTCCTTCAATCATTATTCCAAATATAAAAATAAACTATAATTATCAAACCAAATCCAAGTCAAGCCCATGTTCACCCCTTTTGACTTGAAACTGTCACATGAACTAAAATTCATTTAACTCCAAACCAATTGCAATTGGATATATATCTTCATCCTAAGCTCATATGTGAGTTCAACTAAACTTAAATCAAGTAATGATCAAGCCAATTGACCCATTTAGGTCCACATGACCCAAAGTGACCTAAAAGACTTTTTTGAGCCAAGTTCTATTCCAACCCAAATTGGATTGAAGTAAGCCCATATGAATCTCATATCATGATCAACAATCATCCTAGGGTAATAAACTACCTTGAATTGGGTCAAACTAAGTCAACTTGGTCCTTTGACTAAGTCAACCCTTAGCCTAAATGAAACCCAAACTAGCTAAAACCCACCATATACCAAATTGATTGAAACCATTGATTCAAACCAACTCATAAATAATGATTGAACATGATCAAACCCTCAATTGAGCCAAACCAAGTCCAATTGACCATTTGACTTAAGTTGACCCAAATTGGCCTAAAAAGTTAAAATGGGCCAAATCATGATTTGATCCAAATTGATTGCAACCAATGGCTCATGTTCATTCAAAATCACTTATTGAACTTGACCAAAGCCATGATTGAGCCCAATTTGACCAATTGGTCAACTTGACCCAACCTAGCCCAAATTGACCTAAAGGATCAAATTGGCCAAAATCTAAATTAATTTCAAATTAAACCAAACCAAAGCTTGCAGTCATTTTTTTAATTAACCAATTTAGCATGGACCAACACTTAACCCAACCCAATTTGGTCAATTTGGTCAACTTAGCCCATTTGACCTATTTGAGTCTGGATGAGCCAAGATCAAACCTTATTCAAATTAATCAACACCACTTGAACCAGAACTCTTCAAAACATCATTTTAACCTAACCCAAGTCTTGGTTTGACCCAAGTTGACCAATTGGTCAACCTAATCCAACCTAACCCAAATGAGCCTATTTGACCATATGAAGCCAAATCACCCAAAACCAACCTATGGGACCCTAGGAAATGGTCTAACCCAACCCAAACTAGTCCTAATTCATTTCCAAACTAGTCCAAATCCATAGTGGGCCCCACCCAAGAAATGAGCCATTGGATAAACCCTCTTTCCATTAGATCTTCACACCAACAAGCAAAGTTGACCTCCCATCACCATGGCAGCCCCAAGCACTCAAGTAAGGCACAACTTGAGCCACCTAGCTCACCTAATACCCCCTAGGTTTTCCAAGGAACAATGGGAGTTCAACTCCTCCTCGCTCAAGCCAAACAGAGCCCCCCATGGATAAAGAAATTGAGATCTTTACACACCAGCATTAGAGACTCCTCCCACAGCTCCCTCCACTCAAGTCGAGCCACGTGGAGTAAGCTAACCCATCCCGTTTTTTCTTCACTCACATTTTTGACCAATACTCCCCTAATTTGAGTGGGAATTGAGACATTCTACATTGTGTGAGTTCAAAAAGAGATTTTGAAACTCATTAGAGTCATTCCAAGCCTTCTCAAAGCCTTCGTCGATTAGATTTTCTCTCTGTGTGTGAAATCAAAAATAGGGCCGCCTTCCTTTGATCAATACTCCCTCTCCACTCAATCAAACCTCAATTCCTTTTACCCACACCATCACTACACCTAGTCGAAGCTGAACAAATCATTTCTCAAGCTTTCAAGATGCCGTAGATAGGAGTTCAACCAAGACCGATCGCCAAATAAGAGGAGTTTGGCCTTGGGAGCAATCTACCTAAAATTAAAGCTCGTGTGGCTCAACAAGGCTTAATTTTCACCAAATGAAACTTCCTCAATCAGTGGAACCGCCGGTCATAGGCTCCCATGAGGTAATTTCAAACTGAGCCTTGTATGGAAATCGGTTGGTCCTATCAAAGGGAATTTTCATTTGAACCCATCCTAGTCATTGGATCTGTGTGGATCCTTCATGCAAAGGTGTTGGTTGAGTTTGGAGTGGATCTGAGCTTGGGTAAGCTCAGAATGAGCGATCCATGGCGTACGGGCTCCGTCATCAGTCACTTATAGGAGATAGATCATGAGCCGTCCATTTTGCATGATTGGAACAGACGTCTCTGATCAGATCATGCATTAGATCCTCTCTTTTCTCCTCTTTATTACAGGATCTGATTGTGGCCATCTGATCTTAGATCGAACAGTCCACAGGAAAGTGCATCCCTTGCCATCCGAGTCAGCATAGTGATGTGACAACTTAAGTAGCAACTCCCATCACACCATGTGGAAAGCATGTCGCGTCAGTTGCCACATGGCTCGACGGGATTAAGGCTTTTATTATGCTTAAATAATCTATTTTTATGGTTAAATCTTCTAAAATTCATAACTAATCCTAGAAAATCCAAAAAATATAAACTAGGACTCATTTGGAAGATATTTTAGAGTACAATGTAGGAAAATTATTATTAATTAATTTTTAATAGTGATTTTGGCTTAATTAAGGTTTAATTGAAAATTTAATTAGCTTAATTACTCCTTAATTAATCACCCAATTAATCTCAAATTTTTTGTGGATATTTAAGGGCATCTACTACCCCTATTATTTTTGGATTTTATTAGTTTCTTAATTAGGGAAGTTAGTTGATTAAGCCTTAATCACTCTCTTAATTTAATTAGTGATAATTAGTGAATGAACATTGACTTAATTAATTATTTAAGTCTAATTACCTCTATTGAATAGTAAGGGAGCTTAGGGAATGTGATTGGGATATTTTTCCTAATTCATTTCCTTAGTTTTCTTTACTTTTTGGAATCAAATTAATTAATGACTAATGAGGTAATTAAGTGCTAAATTAATTAATTAATCTTCAAAATAAAATCAGAGCTTAAGTGATCAAATGTAGGACTTACGGATTGAGATTAAGGCCTCTTTCTTGATCTCTTTCATTGAGTTAATTTCATTTCATTAATTGAACATGCTTAATGCTTCACCAAATGGATTAATGAGCTTGATTAACTCAATCTAAAATCCAATTCACATCTAATCACCTTTAATCATTTTGGGTAGCCCTTTAGATGTTTAATAGCCTAAAAGAGTTTAATGAAATTATGGTTAGCTTATATGTGTAAGAAAACCATAAAAATAATTACTTAAATCCCTTAAGCCTAATTAACTATTAATCATGAGCCAATTGCATTAGGCCCCTTTCATTTCTTAAGAGCATTGCTAATTTACTCTTCATGTGGTTGCATATCATATTGGCACATTATTAATTAGTTAATTAATTTAAGGTGATATAGGTAAGGGTTAATTAATGGACTTAATTTATGCCCTAACCTAATTATGATATAAAATCAACCTAATTGCTCTTCATTAAACCAAATTAACTCACACATGGGGATGGGATTAGGATTAGCAAACCTCTTTCACTTTCCTTATCTCAAATCAAAAATAAAGAAAAATAAAGCTTTAAGACACTTTGGTTTATCTTAAATGAATTTGTTTAATATAATTATCCTTAGGGCTTAGTTAGAATTGAATGAATCACATGCTTGTGTTTCTTTATTTCTTTCCAATCATGCTAAATGTTGTATGTCATATGATTCATGCATCCATCTCTTTCAAATTAATCAAATAAAAATGACTTCCTTTATGATAATTTGCATGTGTTAGCTTAATTAAAAATATGTGTGGCTAGTATCACTATTCAATCTCAAATATATTTTCAAAAGTCTATTAATGAATGAATATACATATATATTGAAACTTTAGTTATATATACATAGGAAATGCAAGTGAATATAAGTTTAGTGTATGAAGCAATGTTTATTTCTTATATTCATGTGTTGATTTGTATAAGTAAGAATGTTAACGAGTGTATTAGTCTAGACATCTCAGGGATGCATGGCTTTAAGTAGCCCTAAGGAGGTTCTTACCTCGTTCCCTTGGTGCAAAACAATGGCAACATACTTGCTTGATTTCATTCTTATGAATTTGAACATTAAAATTTAGATAGAGCTTTAATTCATTTACACAAAATAAATCAATCAAATCAAAATACAATTTTTGCATGGCTTTCTATTCTTGTAATTGTTAATACATCCATATGTATCTAAGGATAGCAGATATATAAGTCTGGACATTCTAGGAACGCACAGCTTTAAGCAGCCCCAAGGAGGTTCCTACCTCGTTCCCTTTATGCAAAACAATGATGACGTTCTTTCTTAAAACTTTTATACATGTGAATGTGTACTTAGCTAATGAATGAAAACCCCTTTTTCCTTCTTTTAAAATGACATGCATCCATGATTTGTTTGATTGCTTGAGTTGATTATTCATATGATTTAAGATTCTTTCCTTATGCTTTTGCATAAGAATTTAGATAGAGCTTTAAATCAATATAACAAAATCATTCAACCAAATGAAATACTAATTCTAAACACATTTACTCACATTCATCATTTAAGTGTGTTAAGATACAAATTGCATGTATAGCTATGCTTAGGATTTAATCATATGCATGATATATATGATGGAAAGAAATAAACAAACATGTGTTATGTGATCGTAATTCATTCCAACTAACCTAAAGATGCCTTTCTTATTGAATGAGTTTGTATAAAATGAACCTAAACTTAGGACTAATTAAAACATATAATAAGACATTCACTAAAGGGAATTGATTAACCAATTTGTTTTAGATGTGACTTAAGGTAGGGATAAAAGAGAGTGATCTTCTCTTTCTTTCTCTTCATAACACTTAATTGTTGAGTGTAGGTCAAGTGAAATAAGAGAAAACATTAAGTAAAATTTGCAAATTGATTAAACCATTTAAAGTGAAACCACCCTTCATAATTAAATGTCCTTCATACTTAGAAAATCTTCACTCTAAAGCCTAGCTATGACATACCACACAAGCCTTAACACACACATTAGATTAAGTCACTATTTCTAGCTTTATGTTAGGACGATGTATAATTTGATGTATGTTTTGTTTTGTGATTTACTATTATAGATTGGTTGTTAGGGTGTATGTTTCATAGACTGGATGTTAGGGCGTGATTAACTTAATCATATTTTCTACAGGAGATTATGCTTAAGGGGTGCTTAAAATAAATATAAATGCTCTCTTTGGTAGGTTTCTTAACTCATAAGCATAATCTACATTAGGATAGGTGGGCTTAATTACTCATTTGTAGGGTGCTAAGTCCAAATTATTCATATAACTGTTTGAGTTGTATGATGTGTTTAGTTAACACTGATTTTACAGGTGTAGTTAGATTTACTTTTCCATTCTTTAATGTGATTTTGCATTAGGAATTAGGATTAGTGCTATGGGGGATTAAGATAAATGTTTGTTATAAGACCAAGTCTTATATATCATGTGATCTTATGGAGCTTTCCCAACCAAATGAAAGAAGAAAATGAAGGACAGAAGGAGCATTGAAGATTTTAAAACCCCCCATAGCTCCCATTCATTTGTTGTAATTAAATTGTAATTATTCTTTCATTATAACGGGTTGTATAATGGTAGAGCTTGGCTACCCATTTCTTTTTCGGGTTGTACAGCGGTACCCAATTTCATCAGCATGTTATTCTTTCACGTTGAGGTTATAAATTGTTTAATGATTTGTTTACATTATGCAATAGAAATGGCATGTATTTTTCTCTTATTTTTTCATGTATGGTGATTTAATGTGTGGCCTGAATCCGTTTAGGCTCTTAGAAAAAATATAAATTTTTTACCCCAACTACAACTCATAATTAAACTTAAAAACAACCATAAACTCACATAAAGCTTAGGCATTAAATCAAGATAATAAAATATTTAGCAACCCCTTAGCTGGATGTTGAATGCTTAATATCATGCAAGTCATTTTATTTCACTCTTGCTAAGTGAGGGTTTCCATCTTTGCCTGATAAAATAAGGCTTGACCTTTGAGAGCCTATGATGGAAAACACCTCTTTCTCTTTTGATTTGGCCCATAATCAACTTCACCATGCATTTAGGCATATGAAATCCTATAGCCCACGTCAAAATAAAGAGTCAAAATCAAATAAAATTTGATAAGATTTGCATTAGACTAAATCATTCTTTATACCAGTCATACTCTAGTCTCTTAGGGAGTAGGTTTAAGGACTTTAGCTTCTTTCTAAATGATAATAACCTAAACATCTTGCAAAGCATATGACTTGACCACATTATTTTAAAATATAGGAGGAGTTAGATGGCTCCCACTCCAGGCAATTATATGTACAGCAGTCGGGGGTTTACTCTCTCTTGTGGAGGTAGACAATATACCCACTTTTTGCCTTTGTTATAGGTCGTGCTTTGACCTTTGCCAAAGCTCCGTAGGTTCAGGATCTGAGGTTGCTATTTTTCTTGGGGGCCACAAGCATAAATCCTCACCCCTTAGGCATTTCCATAATCTTGTATTGTGGAATTATAAGTCCTAGATTTCTAATAAAATTTCAACTCAAATATATATAATTCTCCTAAATTTCAAACATATAAAGCCTAACCATAGGATAGTTTAGGATGTTTACTAGGCTTCCTAGTATCATGAGCATCCCCTACTTATCTCCATTTGGCTTTGATAATAAGTCTCTCCTTTCAATCTATCCCATTTGATCTTCTAAATATAACCAATTTATTGATAGTCCTATCTTTGAATTATTTTGAGACAATAATTAGCTACTTTAATCGAGAGTATTCTAAAGGAACTCACCATCATTAGGATGTAATTAACCATGGGGGCTTTCTCCCATAGGTAACTTTAGAACTCGATTTAAATAAATCCTACTTTATTTATCTATGTAAAGTAGGAGAAAAATCTCTGGTACATTCGAAGACCCATCAGGCCTTAGGAGTCCTTATTAGGTGATTAAGTCCACCGTAAGGTAGTGATTTCTATATTTTGAGATAGTACACTATTCCATGATGTCGTGCCTGATCACCTCAATAAGTACATCCTCGGTCTGTAATGTCCCTCCCCCCTGATACAGACACAATATAATAAACACTAAAAATAAACACCACACCAACACTCAATAAAAGAACAAATCATGTGGAAATGGAAGATGAATAATAGAATGTACTATTATATATACTGATAAAATTAGTAGTTTAATTACATGTCTAATTTTAACTCAACATTGGTCACAATGTTTGCAAACATCTTTTTAAATGTCAGTCATAATAAAGTTAAATTTATTGATCCACCAAACATCCAACCCTATGAAGCATATTTTCAACCCTGTTGACCTCACTTTTAGTGAGGTTGACACTCATCTCCCTTAGTCTTAGAACTTCAATCTTGACATAAGGAGTTCCACATCTAGAACCTTAAGGCACTTCTAGTAACTAAAGAGATACTAAACTTAAACTAAGACTCATAGAATTCAACTTTAGAGATAGGTTCATTGGACTAGTGGTCCTCTCCTAAATCAAGGCAATCACCCCTACATATCCTAAATTAATATTTGAACATAACCTTGTTGTCCCATGGGCCCAATTGGGTCAATTAATAGCCTTAACCAAATTGGCCTATATGAGTTATGTTGAGCCAAACCAAGTCCAAACCCATCCAAAGTTACCATGACTTATCCTTTGATCACTCCACACCAATCGAAGTAAACCAAACCCAGGGTAAACTAAGTTCAGCCCAAACTAAGTGAATCAAGGTTTCAAGAGATAAAATCCCAAAATGTAATTACCAAATCCCTCCTTTTACCTGAGGTAGCATCCTTAACATCCCTTAAGCTCATCCAAGATCACTCGGCATGAGCTAAGCCTATTTAGCTTAACCATTGACCAAGGTGAGATCCATATCACATTGGAAAGCCCTGGTTCATCAACCATGGGCTATCCACTTAACCCTATTGCCCCAAATTTGGCCAGACATTAGAAAGACTCCACCTCATTAGTCCCAGCCCAAATCGAGCTTAGGCCACTACACATCACCCTCCCCATGTCTGAAATAAAATAAATTAGGGGTTCACATGGGGAGGTAAATATACTCCTAATTCAAATCACCTAAGAAATTTAAAAGCTTCACCAGACTCCCATGTTAGTCCCCAAGGTTTCCTAGAGCTCCCTTAACATCCTACTAGTGGCAAAACCAAGCTCTTCCAAACTTGAATGCCCTAGACCTTCACCCCCACTGAAAGATTTCTCCACTCCAAATTAATTCACCACACACTCCTATGAACATAAATGAATTGAGAACCACTTGAATTGAACACTGAAAGCAAGATAAAGCTTAAGCTCTAGCTACACACGGTGGTGTGTTGGTCTTAGGAGTAGCCAGTTTGGAGGCAAAAGTAGCTCTACACAATAAGGCTTTATATATACTATACAAAGCTACCTCAATCATTTATTCCACTAAACATTGGCTCTAGTGAGGTATAGCTATAAAATTGTAGAAAGCCATTAGGATTCTCATGATTTGTGAAGAATTCAATAGATTCATTAGGATCCACCATACGATCAGTTGAATTCTTCTTTCTAATCTTTTTACAATCATTTGGTGCAAAAATTTGGCCATGGTAGGCTTGGATTTGGTGGTGAGAGGCTGATGATCTCCATCTCCCATCGTAGGTTAAAGACAAATTACACACCATCTATTCCAGATGATTAGAATAGATAGTCATGATCTCGTCATTTCATTTAATCTGATTTCATCCCCTATTAGTTGTGAGATTGATCAGAGCTGTTTAATCTTTGATCAAACAGACCAAGTCAATCTCACGTTCGCCACCATCCATGCTAACACCATGTGGGCAAGTTTAAATGGCCAATTTCATGTTGCTACTAGTGAAGCGAGACAGACTCAGTGTTGACTATGTAAATCATTTTAATTAGGTTTTAAATAAGTTTAACTAAATAAAACTTTAAAAATTATAACTAATTATAGATAAATCTAAAAATACAAATAAATACACTGTGAACTTAGTGAATAAGAAAAAAAAATAAAAGCCTTTATTTTTGTCTATTAGATAGACTGTAATTAGGGTTTCTTTGAAATAATAAATTATAAATTAATTATAAATTACTCACACAAATGACCTAAAATTTTCAAGGAACATTCCTAATAATGTTCTTTGTCTCCCATAATTCTTTCATGTCATTTGAGTGAGAGGAATAGATGTGTATTTTAGATCCTAAATAACCTGATTAACCTAATTATTGATTTAAAAAATTATGAAAATTCATAAATGGGTGTTTAATTTTCTAGCACACCTCCTTAACATCAAAACACCTAGGAAAAATAATTATGGCCTTTGGTCCTAATTTAATCTCAAAATCCCCACTAATTGGGTTAATTAATTTTTAATTAGTCATCAAGTAGCCTAGACTTAAATGAGAATTTGACACATAATAGGACACAATGGAGATGAAGGATTCATGTAGCCGACCCCACCTTGTGGGATTAAGGCTTGTTGTTGTTGTTGTTGTTGTTGAAGTAGCCTAGAATTAAAAAAAAATCATAAATAATTTTGTAGGTCTCTAAAAAATATAATTGGCCTCTCGTTGTACTAAACAAAGAGATTTTTAATGAAATCAATAGCTCCTAATGACTTTGGAAATTTTGAGTGTAATTATTGATTTTAGGTTTTACTTAGTTATCCAATTAATCATAAAATATAAACTCAAACAACTTAAAATTTTTAGGGTCTATTTTATTCATGTTGACCTCACTTTTGGAGTGAGGATTAATCATTCTCATCTTAGATCTAGGAACTTTTTTGATAGGATTTCCTTAGTGCTAGGACACTTCTAAGGATTAAGAGGACACTAAACATAAGTGTAGAGACTTAGAGGGCATAACCCTAAGCTTAGAATCTACCTTAGGACAAATAGGTTTCACCTATCCTATGGCCTAAACCATAAACTCATACATATTCACTCATCCAAACTTAAGCTCATGTAGATGGAGCTAAACAAACCTTAAGCTTATTTAATTAATCTAAATTGAATTTGGTTTTCTAATCCAAGCTCCAAGCCAGGTTAACTTAGACCTTAACCCGAGTTAACTCCACCATGATCCTATGACTCAATTCAAACACATTTAAGAAACTTAAGTCCAATTTGATTTTCTCAATCACTTCAATTATTCATTAGAACATTACAAGCCTCTCCAATGCTTGCAATCAAGTCATTTGAACCAAAGGAAGGTGGCCAACCAAAGTAAACCCATTTCAAATGAGCCAAAATCGAATTAAGCCCAATCAATTGCTATCAAAGCCACCAATTAACTTCAAATTTATCATTGAACACATCCTAACCATCCATAGCCCAATTAGTCTAAGTTGGCTTGACCAAATCACTTGGCCCAAAGTGACCTAAAAGGGATATTTGAACAAAACTCTAATTAACTCTCATTGGATCAAATCAAGTCATCCAATCCCTCCATTGATGATTGTAGGTCGTTATTGAACACTCCACTACAATCAATTGAACCTAATCAAGCCAATTAGATCCTTTGACCTAATTTGGCCTAATGGGTCAAATTGAACCAAATAACATCTTAGACCAAAGTGGTTGAAACCAATACTTCCAACCAGTCACTAATTCAATATTAAACATAATCCAACCATCAATTGGATCCAAATTGGTCAAACTGAACCAATTCACTCCATAATCTAAATTAATTCAAATTAACTATTCCAATCAATCTCTAATGATCAATTGAACATAGACTTAACCCATGCTCAAGCCAATTTGGCTAATTTGGCCAATTTGATTAAATTGGTTAACATGACCCATTTGACCCAAATTGAACCATATGAGCCAAATTTAAATTTAACCCAAATTGAGTCAAACCAATTGCACTCATTCACTCCAAATGACCAATTGAACTCACCTAAGTCATCACTTTGACCCAATTTGGTCAAAATTGTCAACTTAGCCCAACTTGAGCCATTTGACCTATGGGTCAAATTGAGGCAAACTCAATCAAACTAAGTCCAAACCCAACCAAACTTAGCATGACTCATCCTTGGGTCACCATGGGCCTGCCCAAGTGGGCCCAACCAATACTAAACCTAGTTTCTATCAAACCAATTGAGCTTGGCCACCCAAATAGGATAAAATCCCCATTTGGATGGGTTCTCCACCCCCTTACCCTATGTCAACCACCTTTGGATCTTCTTGGATAAGAGGATCATTGACCCAACTTAACCCATGGGCTCAGCCTTTGAAAAAGAGAGGGTGAGTTCACCCAAGCCAATCTATTGGTCCAGCTAAGGGAGAGTGTACACCTCATGCCTGCCACTACAGTCCATCGGTCTCTCACCCTCAGTCACCATAGTAGTCCCCTGCCATCTACAACCACCAACCCCAGCTGGATGGCTGCCAAAGGTTGAGCTAATCTCAGCCATTAGTTCAGTTGGGGAGTAGTATATCAATTCAAATCAAGCACAGAGTTTCCCTAGAGCATCACGCACAATCCCATACCATCCCTTGAGCTCCTCGTGTACTCCGCCATCGGAGAGACTAGCTCCTGATCGAACCCAAGAGCTTCATCCATCCAAACTTCCTAAACCTCCACTAAACTCAAATTAAATCTTTCCATACCTTCACCTCACTCCGATGAACTGAAATGAATTATTTCCTAAGCGATTCGACCACCGGAAGACATCCCAAGACCAACTCCAGCATGCTTTGTGGCGGCGTTTGGTCCACAAAGCGATCAGCAGGGAGGCAGCTCGTGATCTTCTCGTCGGGGCTTCATCTCTTTAAGATGAAGCTACCTCTATCAGTGGACCACCAATTTATAGCTTTAGCAGGTAAAAAACTCAACAATCATAGCTTTGGCCCCTAGGTGTTGGTATTTTTTGAAGTGAATCGTGTTTTCATGCGATCTCCATGATAGGATGTTTCTAAATTTATTCCTCGATCATTTTAAAGTCAGTTTCACGGTCAAGCGAACTTCAACAAGCTCAGATCGAGTGTAAAAGGTGGACGGTGTCTGTCTTCTAACACTCATGGGATGATGGATAACAGGTTGTCCATTTCGCATGATTAAAATAGACAGCCGTGATTAATCTTATTAGAAAATTTGAGTTCATCCCTTTAAAATCACAGGATTAATCTCGATCGTCCAATCTGAGATTAGATAATTGAGATGAAACTACATTTGTCGCTACTGAGTATGCTGACTCATTGGATGATTTAAGTAACCAATACCATGGTGCCACGGGAAAGCGCTGTTGCATCAACGTCTGCAGGGCACCGACCATTTAGAGGGTTAATTAGGCTTTAAAAATATAAGTAAATGACTAGAACTTCAAAAAATCATAACTAATTATAGAAAAATATAAAAAAATGTAAATAAACCAATTTTAAAAATGTCAGACAAAGGAGAATTTAAAATAATAAATTACCTAATTTATGCCAAGTGAACATTGATTAATTATGGTTTGAAGCTTAGGTTATTTATCTTAATTAAGACCAAATTACTTTGCTAATTAATTCTAAATTTCATGGGATGATTCCATTGGGATGTCCTCTACCTCCCATAGTTTTCTTGAAATTATTTGCTAGGTAATTTAAAAAATTTAGAATTTCAATCCTAATCACCTTCTTTAATAAATTAAATAATTATTAAAATTGATGAATAGAAAAATTCAACAATTAATGATAATTAATCATTATGGACAATGGGAATACTGAGGAAAAATAATTAGCCCCCTTTCTTAATTATTTTTCTAAATGTATTAGTTGACCTCACTTTTGGAGTGAGGATCCAATCTTCCCATCATAAGTCTAGGAGTCTTCTAGACACTAAGAGCTCCTTAGTCATAAGACACTTTTAGTGGCTATGTAAACACTTAACCTAAGCCTAGAGCCTTAGGATCTAGGAAAATCTACCTAGCCTATAGCCTAACCAAACCCATGCCTACCTTCTTAGCCAAAACCCAACATCAAATCCACATATTCAATTCCATTTGAATCTCAATTCCAATCCAAATATTTAAACTTAAATGATCTAAACCTAAGCCTATGATTTAAATCCTATATACTTAGCCAAAATCCCTTCAAAACAAATTCTAATTCAATTGATTCTCTCATAAATCAATTCAATGCTTCAATCATCAATCTATCCCATTTCATATCTACAATCAAAACCAACCAAGCCAAGATCAATCCAATCAACCTAACCCATTTGACCTAAAATGCTCAAATGAGCCAAAACCCATTTAAACCCAAATAAATTGCAACCAAAGCTATAAACCAATCCCAAATCAATATCTAAACTCAACTCAACTCAATTTAACCCAAAATTAATTCAATTAGCCCAATTGATCCACTTGACCTAAAGTGACCAATTTGACCAATTTGACCCAAATCCCAATCCAACCCAAATTGGATTGAATCAAACCAATCAAAATCTCCTATGATGATTGTTGAGCATCCTTGATTGATCAATTGCCATCAATTGGGTCAAACCAAGTCAATTTGATCATTGACCAAATCAACCCACTTAACCTTCATAAGCCAAATAAACCAAATTTTATCCTAAGTCAAATCCATTGAAACCAATGATTCATACCAATCTAAAATCAATTCTTGAACTTGACTTGACCACCAATTGAGCCAAACCAAACCCAATTGGCCCTCTTAACCCAAGTTGACCCAATTTGACCTAAAGAGACAAATTGGGTCAAATCAAAATCTAACCCAAATTGATTGCAACTAATGACTCAAACCCATTCCAAATTGATTATTGAACATGATCAACATCTTGATTGAACCCAATTGAGCCACTTAGCCCAAATTGACATAATGGGTAAATTTGGCCTAAATCATTCCAAAGTCTAAATTGATTGAAATCAAAGCCTACAATCATCTTCAAATGATCAATTGAACCTAAACCAATGTGTAACCAAACTAATTTGACCAATTGGACAAATTGGTCAACTTGACCGATTTGACCCATTTGAACTCAAATGAGTCAAATCCAAATCCAAGTAAAATTAAACCAAACTAATTGATCCAAAACATTCCAAATACTCATTTGAACTTGACTCACCCCTTAGTTTGACTAAATTTGACCAATTGGTCAACTTGACCCAACCTAGCCAATTTTATCTACATGGGTCAAATTGAGTCAAACCCATTCAAACCAAGCCCAAACCCATTGAAATTTGGCATGACCTATCCTTGGCTTACCTTAGGTCAGTCCAAATAAAACCCAACCACTTTGGACCCAAATTGACCCATTACCCAACGCATAAAGCCTCCCATATGAGGTAAAATCTCAAATTAAGTGGTCAACAACCCTCCTTTGCACTTGGCAGCAACCCAAAGCCAAGAATAGACCCCTGGCTATGTAGCTAACCTAACCCAAAAAGGTCAGGTTAGCCCATGGTCAAGAGGAGGTGAGTTAACCCACCTCCCCTCATTGGTTCACCTAAAGGAGATGGAGACACCTCAAGGCATCCACCTCAATCATTTGCCAACCAAACCGTGCCACCTAAGCTCATTCCTGTCACCTCTAGCCACCTGGAGTGGCCAAACGACTACAATTGTAGATGCAATCTCATTCGTCCATCTTGGGGGAGGCGAGGGTATACCCCTCAATTCAATCCAATTTGACATGGTAAGCATTCTCAGAGCCCTAGCAACTCGAGATGAGCCGCTTGAGCATTTTGCTGAGCTTCCCAAGCCTACCCCTTATCGAAAAACACTAACTCAAGATAGGATAGATCCAACTCCATCCAACTGCACTAAATCCCAACCAATCCCAAATTAACTTCACCCACATGTTCACCAAACTCTAGTGAGGCAAAATGAACCTTCCCTGAGTGATTCAAGCACTAGAAGCCCCTCCAAGCCCAACACTGACTTGTTTTTCAGTGACGATTGATCCACATAGCCTTCAGCAAGGAGTCAAGGCTCCATCTTCTCAGCAGGGCTTTGCCTCTTCAAGGCTAAGCTACCTCAGTCGGTTAGCCACCAGTCCAAAGCTTTGACAAGGTACTTTTTTAGTAAACTAAGATTTTTCAAAAAAATTAGGCCTTTTTGAAGGAAATGTTAATGTCATGTGTTTTCCACCATTAGATCCCCTAGGATTTCCCTTGTGAATGTGTGGGATAGATTCTAGCATCTCATGTGCTTAGATGAGCTCGGATCAAACAGGGGAAGGAGGATGATGTCCGTCTCTGATCGCTCGGGGGAAGATGGATCGTTCGCCTTCTATTTCATGTGATTGGAATGGATGGCCATGACTATTTGATTAGATTAATCTAATTTAATTCCCTTATGAACTGCAAGATTAATTCCCACCATTCGATCTTAGATCGGATGGTGGGGATGAAAGCGCATCTGTGGCCGCCACGTCAACTCCGGGTTGGACGATTTAAATAACCAAACCCATGGCGCCACATAGAAAGCGCTGCCACGTCAGTGATCCATATGGCACAGATGGGATTAGGCTTAATTAAGGATTAATAATTCATTTTAATTGCCAAAACTTTGAAAAATCATAACTAATTGTAAAAAAATCAAAAAAATGCAAATAAATACTCATTTTAATGGTCAATCAGAGGAAATTTTATAAAATTTATTTCCAATTAATTTTAAACAAAAATTAAGGCTTAACTAGGATTCACCTAATTAACTTAATTAAGCCATAATTACTTGGGTAATTGATTTCAAACTTTGTGTGTTGATTCAATGGGATGACCTGTTCCTCCCATGATTTTCTTGGAATTTATTGCTTAGGTAACTAGGAAAATTGATGTTTCAAAGCCTAATTACTCTCTTTAATTAATTTAATGATTAATTAACATTCTAAACATCAAAATTTAATTAACTTAAGCTCATTAATCACTGATTAACAGTGAATGGATGAGGGAGAATGACTAAGACCCCTTCCCTAATTATTACCCCAAATTAATTTTATTACAAAGAGTTAATTAATGTGAGACTTAATTAAGGGGTTAATTAATTAATTAAATGGCTAAAGCAAAGCAAATTAAAATCATAATCACTTCAGATAATTAATAATGAGATTAGGGTTCCTTTTTATGTGTTCAATAGCATAAAGATACTTAAGAAAATTATGATTAGCCCATGAGTGGGGGAAAATTATTAAAGTACTTAATTAGATTCTTTAACTTAGTTAACCTTTAATTATGAACCAATTGTATTATGTTCTTTAGGAGCATTGCAATTTTATTTTCCAACATGTTCATATCATTTGTATTGCATGATTAAATGTCTAATTAAATTAAAGAATCATATGAAAGGGTAATCAAATGATTTTTTTAATGAATTAACTTAATAAATTCAAAAAAATTATCTAATTATCCTTCCTTAAATAAATTAAGATTGCCAACATGGAAAAGGGATTAAAATAATAAATGATAATCTCTCCTCTTTAGGTCTAATCCAAATCTAAAAAATTAAATTAAAAAGATGGTTTGATTTTCTTTAAGTAATTTTATTTGATATGATTGTCCTTAGAAATTAGTTTGGTTGAATGAACCACATGTTTATGTTTGGCTATTTCTTCCCAATTACTTTGAATATTGTATGTCATGTGGTTTCATGCATTCATCTTTCTAAAGTTTAAATGAATCAAATGGAATCTATTTATGTAATCTTGCATTTGTTGACTTAACTTATTATATGTGTGGCTATTATCACTATTAAATCCAATTTATTTTTTAAAGTCTCTAAATTAATAATAATCTTTGGAATGATAATTGTTATGGATATATATGGGAGTTGCAGGTGCTTATAGCTTAGGTATGTGAAGTGAAGTTCTCTTTCTTATGATTCATGTGTAGATTTACATAGGTTTGAATGAAGATAAGTATATAGTCTGGACATCCCAAAAATATGAGGCTTTAAGTAGCCCCAAGGAGGTCATTTGATTATTCTAAAATATGAGGCTTTAAGTAGCCCCAAAGGCATGCACTCATTTGATTTTATTTTTATGTATTTTGGTATTAATATTTGGATAGAGCTTTAACTCATATGCATAAATAATTCAATTAAACAGAATACAACCTTTGCATGATTTTCATTCTTCTAGTTATGTATACATGTGTATGTATTTAAGATAGAAAGTAATAATCTGGACATCTCAGGAATACGAGGCTTTAAGTAGCCCCAAGGAGGTCATTTGATTATCTCACTTCCCTAGTTAACAATGGCACGTACTTGCTTACATCTTTATATATGTATATATATATATATATATATATATATATATATATATATATATATATATATATATATATATATATATTTAATTAAAGAATGATAGTCCTATTTCTATTAAAAATGTATACATCCATAATCATCTAAGTCATTAAAAATGCATTATATGTAAGTTAGAGCTCTCTTTCTTATGATTCATGTATAGATTTATATAGGTTTGAATGAAGATAAGTATATAGTCTGGACATCCTAGGACTACGAGGTTTTAAGTAGCCCCAATGAGGTCATTTGATTACCTCACTTCCTTGGTTAATAAAGGCATGTACTTATCTAATTTCATTTGTATGTATTTTAGTATTAGAATTTGGATAGAGCTTTAACTTACATGTATAAATAATTTAATCAAACAAGAACATAAATTCCAAATGTATGCATTCATCCATCATGCAAGTGTGCCAAAACATATGTTGTATGTATAGGTAGATTAAGGATTAAATCATATGCATGTTAACAAGTGATGGGAAGGAATGGTTTAAGATGTGCTATGTGGTAGTAATCTAACTATATTAATCTTAAGATGCCTTTCATATTGAATAGGATTATTTAGAGTAAACCTAAACTTAGGATTAATAAAATATTTAATAAGCCATTCACTAAATGAGAACTAAGTCATATTAATGTGCTTTAGAAAGTGACTTAAGGTAGGGATGAAAGAGTTCAACTCTCTTTCTTCTATTTATAACACTTAGATGCTAAGTGTATATCATATGAAACAAAACCAAAACATAAATTAAAATTCATAAATCAACTAAATCACTTGAAATGAAACCAATGTTTATGATTAAATTGAACTCCACTAAATCTAGAAAATCATAACTTTAATGCTTAGTAAGACATGCCATACAAAGCCTTAGTACACACATTAGAATTAAGTCACCACTTTTAGTCCTAAATTAGGATGGTGTATATGTGATGTATATTTTATTTTGTGATGTAATATTTTAGACTCGATGTTAGGCCACTATTAGCCTAATATTATTTTTTGTATGGGATTATGTTTAAGGGGTTTCTTAAAAGTAAATATAAATGTTCTTCTTGCAGGTTGCTTAAACCCATAAATATGATCCACATTAGAATCAGTGAGCTTGGTTACCCATGCACAGGGTGCTAAGTCCAAATTATTAAACATAATTGCTTGGGATTATATGCATGTTCAGCTAATATTTGTTTTGCAAGTGTAGTTAGATTTACTTTTCACCATAAAAATGTAATTTTTGTAATAGGAATTAGGATTAGTGCTATGGGATATAGGATGAGCAGTGGCCAGAAGGCTTAGTCCTGGGGTACCTTGTGATACCATGAAGCAAACCAAATCAAATTGAAGGAAGACATGACGAAATGAAGAATGAAGACCCCTATAACATGTATTCTAATTTTATTATAATTATTCTTTTATATTCCAGGTTGTATAAGGGTAGAGCTCGGCTACCCAATTTTCTCTCTTCTAGGATGTACGACGATACCCAGTCGCACTGACCTCTTATTCTTTTGCAGTAGTCTATAAAACTGTTTAATGTTATGTTTAGATTGTACATTAGAAATTGCATGATTTTCATAGTTTCATCATGTTTGATGTTTGAATGTGTGGCCTGGATACGATAGGCTCTTAAGGTAAATTTATTTTTCTACCCCAGCTAATCACTCATAACTAAAATTTAAAATAATTCATAACCTCATCATAAAGCTTAGGTCATAAATAAGATAACTAAAAGATTTAATAACCCCTTAGTTGTATGTTATATGTCTCACATCATGCATAACATCTTGAACCACTCTTGTAAATATGAGGGCCTCTATTCTTGCACTTTAGGAACTGCTTGACCTATGATAGCAACCCCTTATGGTGGAGATTCACCCTCTTTCTCTTCTGATTTAACCAACAATCAATTTTTGCCATGCATTTAGGCATAAATATTCTAAAGCCTTTGTCCAAAATGCTGTGTCAAAATGAAATAAAATATTTTAAAGTTTTGTATTTGTAGATTAAGTCATATGTTCATACCACTCATGCACTAGTCTCTTAGGGAGTGAGTTTAGAACTTTAGGGTCTTTCCAATTAAATAATAAGCCTAACCATCTTACAATTTCATAAGACTGGGCTACATGGTTTAGAATTGTAGGAGGTGTTAGTTGGTGGCCACTCCAGGCGGTTGTAAATCTAGAAGAGTCGGATGGGTCAATCTTCTCTTATGGAATAGCTCCTTATGTCTTCTTTAACTTAGATTTAGATCATGCTTTTAGCTTGTGCTAAAGTTCCCTAGATTTAGGATTCGAGGTTGCTTATTTCCTTCGGGCTACGAGCATAAATCCTCACCTCTTAGGCATTTTTACAATCTTGTGTTGATGGATTGTAAGCCCTAGCAATTTAATAAAATTTTAACTCAAATAAATAAATCCTCTCACTTTCAAAAATATAAAGCCTCACCATAGGATAGGTTAGAATGCTCACTAGGCTTTCTAGTATCATGAGCATTTTCTACTTATTTTTTCTTTGGATTCCAAAATAAGTTTTTCCAATTGAACAACCCCATTTGATTTTCCAAAATAACTAATCCTTTGATAGCCTTAACCTTGAAATCATTGGAGACAATAATTGACTACATTAATTGAGAGTTTTCTTAGGAAATATCATTTCCTAGAATGTAATTAACTATGGAGGCTTGCCTCCCTAAGGAACTTAAGAACCCGGCATAAAATAAACCCTACTTTACTTTTCCATGTAAAGTAGGGGAAGAATCTCTGGTACATATGAAGACCCACCATGCCTTAGGAGCCTTTATTATGTGATTAGGCCCATTGTAGGGTGATATTTGTATCTTTTAATATAGTACATCATACCTTAATATCATAATGATCACTTCAGTAAGTACCCCCTATGATCTATTTGGTGTCCACCCGACCATTTGAAAATAAAGATCATAGATTTTTCTGGCGACTCCGCTAGGGATGTTCCTCTCTCCATCTCTAGTAGATAACTATTATCTCCAAGCATCGATAGTGGACTTATATTTTATCTAAGCCCAAGACTATCTTTCTTTTCATTGGCACTTTGTTTATTTAAATCCTTAGGCAAAGGTAGCCAACATCCTTTAGGTTTTAGGACCTCACTCTAGTGTAGGTCTTAAAACCCCCATTGGGTCCCCCAATAAGTAATAATAAATTAACCAAAGAAATAAAATGATCAAACATAAGCTAAATAAAATTTAGAACCTCTTACTAGTAGCTTGGTAAAGTAAAGTTCATCTCATATTTAAGAAAATTCCAATAAAATCTAAAGTAAAATAAATGAAATCCTTTACAAAATTTTTCAAATGCCTTTTCAAAACAAAATCATATGAACCTCACTTAACATGATAAAATTTGTTAAATAAAGGGTTCTCTTTTAAAATCAAAGTCAAATAAAAAAAAAGTAAAATATTTTCTTTAAAAGTTTTCAATCCTTTTTTCTAAATAAAATTATCGAACCTCATTCAACACACCTAAATTTGTTGAGTATAGATTCCAACCTAAAATCAAAATTAAATCGAACAACAACAACAAATCTCTTCTTCAGATATATCAAAACCCCTTTTAAAAACAAAATTAACCAGCACCATTTAACATACCCAAATTTTTTAAATGAGAGTCCTTCTTTCAAAATCAAAATTAAACATACAAACAAAAAAATCCTGTCTTCAAAATTGCTAAAATATTTTCAACAAAATTAACTTCATTTAACTTACCCAAATTTATTAAATGAGAGTCTTATTTTCAAAGTCAAAATAAAATCACACAATAATCAACCATATAATTGGACTCTATTTAACATACCTAAATTCATTAGATAAGAGTTCCATTTCCAAAAGCCAAATCAACTTTAAACATCAACATATAACAATCAAACATCACATCAGACAAATTAAAAGCCTTCAAAATTTCAACATACCCATTTAGCATACCAAAATTTGCTAAATGGGGGTTCTAACTTAAAATCAAAACCAAAATCGAACTCCAACAAAAGAAACAACAACCCAAATTATCAAAATCACCCCAACATATAATTGTACCTCATTTAACATACCCAAATTTGTTTAATGAGAGTTCCTACAAATCAAAATCAAATTATACAATCAACATAAATAAATCTCTCCTACATGGATTAAGCCCCAGTCAACATACCTAAAATTGTTGATATGGGTCTTAACATCAAAATCAAACTCAACATCAAATTCAACGAAGTCTCTCCTCCAAGTTCCCCAAATCTCTCCAACATATAATTGAACGCCATTTAGCATACCTATATTTGTTAAATGAGGGTTCTAATTCAAAAGTCAAATCAAAATCAATAATTTAAGCCAACATCAAAGCAAGGATCTAATCCAATTCTCTTTTCTAAAAAATGCAAAGATACTAGCCCAGTTCGACCTCTTCTCTTTTTCAATCAACTTTTCATCATGTCTTCCACAAGCTAATTTTATCCTTTGTACCCGATGTGGATTTGGCCCTGGATCAAGCCATACTCACCGGTGCCCCTGTCATCAAGTCTGGCCTTGGATTTGAGCAATTCAAGGTCATTTGCGAGGAACCTACCCTCACTACCGTCAGTAGAGAGGAGGTGGCAAGCAAGAAGCCACTTCTCTAGTTTGATGTGCATTCTGATTCTGAGTTTCCCTCTCTAAAGAGGAAGGCAGTTATGGTTCCCACACCTATGTTAGTGCTAGTGTTAGTGCCAGTTGTGTTAGTGCTAGTATAGTCTGGTTTGTTGCCCCTACTGCAGTTCCATCATGGGCTAGTACAGCCTCCATGGTTCCACCTATTCTGAAAGGGAAAGCTATCTTATCTTTTGAGATAGTCTCCCCCACCATCGAGGTTGGTTCTAGTTCCCGTTCCACCTCGCTCACCAAAATCCAGTGCCGTAACAAGGACCGCCAGATAAAGAGACAACATGAGCGTGCAACCATGGAAGTAGATGAAACCTCCCATGTTGCTGAGGAGGGTTCCCCTCTTGAGACCTCTCCATTATTGGGTGGTGGTAAGTTTCACCCCCTTTTAGCTTCGGAGGGAGAGGAGGACTACTATAGGATTTTTTGCATAACTCCCACCACCTGTAGAGTTTGAGACACCAGCAAGGGAGAGGAGGAAGCCCTATGCTAGTTAATAGTCTGTTCTTCGCTGAGTCAGCAGAGCCCACAGACGCTCAGATTCTAGTACTTTACTAATCATATGACCCTGAACCCTAGGAGTGTTAGGGATCAGATACATAGAGAAATGGCCTCTGAGTCTAAGGTGATTGCCTAAGTGGGCAAGAGAGAGAGAGAGAGAGGAGAAGGAGCAGGAGGTTTGCTAGACAGTCAGTGGCCTCAGCTTTGACGAATTTTCCTAATCAGTAAGCTAATAGAGCCAATCATTTTGACCGCATAGTCCTTACTGGTATCATCAGTTGCAGGAGGAGATCTCCAACATAGAGGTAGCTGGTGTCCCCCACTTTACATTGCTTCACTCACCATCCACCTTCACTAGTTCAGGTTCCAGCATCTATTGTCCCCACCAAGTTCTACAAACCCCCATTTGGAGAAAGAGCCTCTCCTTTGGTGATCTAGCTATGACCTAAGGATCCCACTCCATCTACTCCACCCATTAAGGTGAGGCTAAGCTCTCCTGCTCAACCTTCCATCCCAATTGTGGTGAAGAAGGAGTGGTGACCTAAGAGTGTCTCGGTCACTCCACCACATCAATTGGATGAAGAAAGGGGAGGGGATATCAAGGTAGTCCCCATGACAGTTGAGGAAGTCAGGGAGTTCACTCAACCAGTTCAGACTATTCAATGCATAGATTCTACACAGCTCAGTCCAGTGGTCAGTCATCAGCTAACCTATGTTCTAGTAGAACAGGGTCGAGTAGATGAACATTCATTAGATGACATCTTAGAGGACTATTGTGCCACAGTGAGGTAGATAGTTGGGTGTGATCAGTCTATCAAGAAGAGGGTAGGGTCGATTTTGACCTCGATGAGGATGACATGTTGGATGACTTAGTCGAAGTCCATATGGTTGACACTCAAGGATCCCTGTATATACATCAGCATAGCTAGAAAGGTGTTGTGGTTGAGGAAGGTAACACCTCTCACTCAGCTCAACACCTCCTCCAACAAATAAAATAGAAGGATGCAAAAGAAGGTAGAGGAGTTGATGGTAGTTGTTCTAACCTTCTAGAACCAAGCCCTAGTTTCACAGCCTCCCCTATAGTGGCCAATCGACCAGAGTTAGTGCATACCCTAGATCATCCCAAGTGCACTCCCATAGAAGATGATGTCAGTAGCTTGTATAGGAAGGTCACCGATAATACCTCAATGCATGAAAAGAACATAAAGTAAATGGTGGGGCAGCAAGTGAGGAAGCATTAGCACAAGCTCGGGGGAGCTCACCAACTCCAAAGGGTAGACCTTACCCAGAGGAATTCGATGTAGTTCAATACCTTAAGGGTTTTGTGCCACCATCCTTCAAGAGTTTTGATGGCAGTGGGAACCCAAAGTAGCATATTGCACACTTCAAGGTCAGTTTTTGCAACACAGGTGGCAGTGATGCACTTCTATTCCATCTGTTTGTTGGTAGCCTAATAGGTGTTACATTTGATTAGTATGCCAAATTACCCAATAGTTCAATGAAGATCTTTGTAGAGTTAGAACATCTCTTCATCAAGAGATTTATGGGCGCTCAGCAAAGGGAAATTGTAGGTGACCTCGTTGTAGAGAAACAAAAACCCAATAAGTCCCTTATTGATTACATTGGCACATCTTGAGTATGAAATGCGAACCACAACTACAAGATCAACATGCCATTGAGATTCTACTCAAGAATATCCATGGCTTAATCGCCTTCATGCTTAATGGATTCACCATAAAGATTTTTGAGAAGCTAATCAGCAAGGAGGCTAACCGATAAAAGGAAGTGTGGTGAAATTTTTATTTTCATCCTTCAACTATCCTTTGGGAAAAATAAATGAAGAACAAAAATAAACAACTTCTTGTGTTGGACACTATGTAGATCTACACATGTTCTTATTAGGGTGATCGGGTATGACATTGAGGAATGATGTACTATCTCAAGAGACAAAAGTCACCATCCTACAATGGACCTAATCACCTTAACAAATACTCCTAAGGACTACGGGTCTTCGAATGTACCAGAGATTCTTCCCCTACTTTACATGAAAAAATAAAGTAGGGTTTATTTTAAATCGGGTTCGTTAAGTTCCCTATGGAGGAAAGTCCCCATAGTTAATCACATTCTAAGAAATGAGTTCTCTTAGGAATACTCTCAATTAAGGTAAATGATCATCGTCTCCAAAGATTTCAAAGATAAGACTATCAATCAATTGGTTTATTTGTAGACGATTAAGTGGGATTGATCAAGAGGATGGAGTTATTATAGAAACCAAATGAATTTAAGTAGGAGATGCTTATGATACTAGGAAGCCTAGTAATCTTATGGTTGTAGCCCACAAAGGGAAGTAGCAACCTCTGAACCTAAATCTGGGGGGCTTTGGCGAGGGCCGAAGCATGACCTAAATCTAAGGGAAAAAATGGGTTTATGATTTATCTCCATAAGAGAGGATAACCCACCTGACTGTTGGACTTACAACTGCCTAGGGGTGGTTTTCAACTAACTCCTCCTATGATTTTAAATACATGTAGGCAAGCCATATGCTTTTGTAAGATAGCTTGACTGTTGCTTATTTAGAAAGAGACTAAGTCCTTAAACACACTCCCTAAGAGATTAGATCATGTAGGGCATGATTAATGACTTAAATATAATGCACATTTTTGTTATATTTTATTTTTATTTTTGGATAATTAATTTTACACACGCTGTGAGATTCATATGCCTAATGCATGAGAAATTGGTTATGGGCCAAAATTAGTAAGAAGGAGCTATGTTTCAACCATGGCTCTCAAAGGTCAAGCCAAGTTCTCTGACAAATGTGGAATCCCTTCAAAAGAAAGAGTGAAGTAAGATGCTTTTTTATGCATGATGTGAAAATATATAACATCCAGCTAAGGGGTTGCTAAATCATTTATCTTAATTTATAACCTAAGCTTTAGGTGAGATTATGATTTATTTCTTTTTAATTTTTGAGTTCATTGATTAGATAGAAAATTTATTTTCCCTAAGAGCCTAATTGCATCGAGGCCATTCATCAATTAATGAAGAAACTCAGAAAAACATATCATCTTAATGCACAAGCTAAACAAACATCAAATAATTTATAAAGCTAGTGCAAAAGAATAAAAGGCCTTTGTGGTCGGGCTCCACCGCATAAACCAAAAAAGAAATTGGGTAGCCGAGCTCTACCCTTATACAACCCAGATTATAAATGAATTAATTACAATCAAAATGAATTCATGTTATGGGGGTCTTCATTCTTCATTTCTCCATATCTTCTTTCTTCTTTTCTTTCTTCTTTCTTCTTTCTTTTTTTTTCTTTCTCCTTTTAGTTGGTTGGAATGTGGTTGCTCCAAAAGCTTCAAATGGTACATAAGACATAGTCTTATGATTAATGTTCATCCTAATCCCCCCATAACATTTATTCCAAATCCTAATTGCAAAATTACATGAAAATGTGAAAAGTAAATCTAACTAAAATCTGCAAAATAGATATTAGCTAAATAAACCACACAATCCCAAGCATTATATGAATAAATTTGACTTAGCACCCCACACATGGGTAACCATGTCCACCTGGCCTATTTTTGGATTATACTTAGGGGTACAGGCAACCTGCACAGCAAAAGCATTTATATTTTTATTATAGCGCCCCTTAAGCACAATCCTCTGCAAGATAATGATTAGACTAAGATCGCCCTATCATTCAGTCTACACATGTACACTCTAACATCCAAACTAAAACATCACATCACAAAATAAAATCAAGCATCAGACCATGCACCTCCCTAACATAGGACTAGAAATGGTGACTTAGCCTAATGTGTGTGCCATTTAAGGCTTGTGTGGTATGTCTTAACTAGGCTTTAAGGTTAGAATTTTCTAAGTGTGAAAGGATTCAACTTAGAGGGTGGTTTCATTTTAAGTGATTTAGTTGATTTGTTTAATTTTATTTGATGATTTGATTTGGTTTGAATGAACCTACACTTAATTACTAAGTGTTGTAAAGTGAGAAAAAGAGAAGAGAACTTCTCTTTTCTCCCTACCTTAAGTAAATTTTAAGGTAGATTCATTAATGATTTTTGTTTAGTGAATGTTTTATTATGTGCTTTAATTAATCCTAAGTTTAGATTTACTCTAAATAAACCTATTCAATAAGAAAGGCATTTTAGGATTAATTAAAGTGAATTACTATCACATAACACACAACCATTTATTTCTTTCCAACATGTGTAACAAGCATATGGATGAATCCTAAGCATATCTATACATGCAAATGGAAATGTTAGCACACCTTGATGATGAATGCACATTTACATGTATAAAAGACATAAGTGAGTACGATGCCATTATTTTATACACCAAGGGTATAAGATACAAGACCTTCTTAGGGCTACTTAAAGCATCGTAACCCCGGGTTGTCCAAACTAATATACCACTTTTCTTAAATACATGTGCATGTACAAAAAGAAATGAATGGAAAAAGAATCATGCAAAAGATTTTTATGTTTGATTTGGTTTGGCTTGATTTAATTTACATATGTAATGTGGGGATCCTTCTTAATTCATGACATGGGAGTGCATAAGAATGTATTTAAGCAAGTGTTATATTCTTTTCAAATGAACTATACACTTTGCAAATCCTATTCAAAACTATGTTAAAAGAGAAGAAAAGGAAAGTCACATAATGCACATCTTATGTTATAATCACATGCAAGCTTATAAGTTATTATAAATAGCATTCCTTTCATTTATAAACTTTGATTTATATATTTTTGAAAAGACTTTTGGATTTAGTAGTGATAATAGCCACTCATATTCTTACTTTAGCCAAAACATGCAATTTGACATAAAGAAAACAATTCAATTTAATTTATTTTTCAAAAGATATGAATGCATGAGCTCACATGGAAAACAATATTTAATATACTTAGAAAGAGATAAAGTGATGTAAGCATGTAATTTCATTCATCCTAATTAATTCCTAAAGATAATTCTATGGAATAAGGTCATTTAAAGTGATCAAACTTATTTAAAGAGAACTTTTTTATTTTTCGTTTGAATTTGATTTGATTTGATTTAAGGAATATGAAAAGAGTTTGCTAGTCCTAACCCATTTCTTTCATGTGTGTGCTATTTTAGTTTAATTTTTCGAACCATTAAGTTGATTTTATGTTTTGTTTAGGTTAAGGTGTAAATTAAATCCATTAATTAACCCTTACCTACACCACTTTAACATAATTAACCAACTAATTATGAGCCAACATATGATATACAACCACATGGAATTTAAATCAGCAATGCTCCTAAGAAAGAAAGGGGTCTAATGCAATTGGCTCACAATTAATGATTAATTAAGCTAAAAGGATTAATTAAGTGTTTTCATAACCTTCCCACACATATGGGTCAGAAATGAATTTCTTAAATTTAACTTAGGCTTTTGACACCTAAGGATCTACCCAGCAAAGGATTGATTAAGTTTAAATTTATTTTGATAATTTGATTAAGCTAATTAAGTATATTATTAGTGGATTAATCCTTAATTAGGTTTGGATTAAGGAAGAAAGGGGGTTTAGGGAATAGCTTAAGAACAATATCCCAAAATTATTCCATAAACCTCCTAATATCTTAAATAATGTTTAATTATCTTAATTGAATGATTAAACCATTGTTCACATGGTTAATTACCCTTAATTATAATAAGAGAGTGATTAGGGATTCATTAATTGATTTTCTTAATTAACTCATTAATAAATTTCAAGAAAATTAAGAGAAGCAGAGGTCATCCCACTAAATATGCTTGAGAAGTTTGGAATTAATTAATGAAATGATTAAGGAGTAATTAAGATTACTAAAATTTTAAATAAACCTTAATTAAGTAAAATTCACTATTCAAAGTCAATTAGAAATAATTTTATATTATGCCTCACTGAATTATCTTTAAAATGAGCCATTATTTATATTTATTTGGTTTTTCTACATTTAATTATGTATTTTTGAAGTTCCAGTGATTAATAGGTCATTAAATCCTCTAATTATATAACTAATCCCGTCGGCGTGACATGGGCTGTGGACGTGGCCTGCGCTTTCCATGTGGCGTGATGGGATTGGTTATTTAAGTAGTCAAATCAAATGTCGCATCAGCCGGCGGCGCTATGCATCATGATTGGATGGTCATGATCAAACCCGCAGTTTCAAAAGGATTAATCATCAGATCTAATTAGATTAATCAGGATTATCCATCCAAAATAAGCGGGATGGACGGTCCATGATTCATCCCTGCCCGCGCTTGTGGGAGACGGTGACCGTCCATCCTCCATGGCTTGATCCGAGCTCACTTGAGCTCGGATTGAGCTAGGAATCAACCTACACCATCTATGAGCAATAAGAAACACGTCCAATGGTGGAATTCATTTGGGATGAAAGTTCCTTTCATAAAGGACCAAGGATTTTCTAAGTTAAGCTTGATTTTGGTTCATACCTCGTCGGAGGCTATCACAGGCATTCCCAACTATTGAGGTAGCTGCGTCTAGTGGAGACGAAGGCTTGTTGAAGGTTTGAAGGCTTAAGATGGAGTGTATCTTCCTATTGACCAAAGTGAGCTTCAATGGCTTGCGGCTTTAGTCTAGCTCCTTCTCGTGGCTTGGTTGCTTGGAAAACACCTTGAGTGAGCTTGACTTGCCTCCCTGATGGTGCTTGCAAGAGGAATTGGACTTTGGTGAAGTGTTGAGCAAAGTGGAATTCTCATTCACCTCCCTTATTTTTGGCTTAGGCAAACCGAGAAAATGGGGAATTTAATTGAGCTTAGGAATTCTTGAGGGAGCTGGGGGAGCTTCCTCTAGGTTCCTAGGGTTCAATAGATAGCAACTGATGTGAATTGGAATGAAATTAGGGGGAGTATATCTCCCCCTACTTGGATCAGATGATCGTGAGCTCCTTTTCCATTTTGATCAAATTGATCTCCTTGAATGGGTTTGTTAGGTCGTTAGGAGCTTCACATGGTTCGGTTTTGGCAGGGGAGTGTAGTGGAGGAGTTACCCATGTGCTAAAATGAGTGTGGGAGTGATTCCATGTGCTCATTTTCCATTGGGTGGTCAATTTTTTCTTTGGGTTGGGTTTGGCTGATTCAAACTCATTGGGTCATGTACACCACATCCTTTGGTGTCCAAATAGACCACTAAGAGGATGCCAAGTGGCCATGAAAAGGATTTGACTGAATTCTAAGTGGAATTGGCCATAGGTTACCCTTTGACCTGGGGGTAAAATGGTCATTTAGCTATGTTTTTGATTTATGCAGATTTGATATGATTGAAAAATGGGTTTATCCCATTTTCAATGAAATTGGAGTTTATTTGATATAATTTGGCTCATGTTCACCCATTTAGGTCAAAATGGGTCAACTTGGGTCAAGTTGACCAATTGGTCAAATTGGGTCAAATCAAAGGTTGGGTCAAGTTCATATGACCATTTAGAGTTATTTGGTATCATTGGTTTGGTTCAATTTGATTTGTATTTGATTTTGGTTCATTTGAGTTCACTTAGGTCAAATGGGACAAGTTGACCAATTTGACCCATTTGACCTAGTTGGGTTAGGTCATGGGTTGATTTAGGTCTGGTTGGTCATTTAAAATGTTTTGCAAGCTTTGGTTTCAATCAATTTTGGTTTGGTTTGAATTTGGCTTGATTTGACCTTTTAGGTCAAGTTGGGTTCATGGTCAATAGGTCTAGTTGGCCAATTGAGGCTTTGATCAAGTTCAACAAGTGATTTAGAATGAACTTGACCCATTGGTTGCATTCAATTTGGCTTAGATCAAGATTTGACACATTTTGACTTTTTAGGTCAACTTGGGTCAAGTGGCCAATTGGGCTAGGTTTGGCTCAAATGATGACTTGGTCAAGTCCAATCGTTGATCATGAACTAGTTTTGATCAACGGTTTCAATCAATTTGGCATATGGTGGATTTTGGCTAGTTTAAGTTTCATTTGGGTCAAATGTTGACTTGGTCAAAGGCTAGGTTTGACTTAGTTTGACCCAATTTGAGTGATTGATCATCTTATGTTGATTGTTGCTCACAATGTGAGGCTTAGATGGGCTTAGTTCGATCCAATTTGGGTAGGATTAGAATTTGGCTCAAAAGGGTGCTTTAGACCACTTTGGGTCAAGTGAGCCTAAGTGAGTCAATTGACCTGATCAAGGATTGATTCAAGTTCGGTTGAACTCAGATATGGACTTATATGATTGAAATATAAATCCATTTGCAAGTGATTCGGAGTCAAATGAGTTTTGATTCATTTGACAATTTTAAGTTCAAAGGATGAACATGGTTTTGATTTGGGTTTGAGTTTTGAATTTAGTTTTGGTTTGATGACTAAAGTTTGTGTTAATGTTTGGATTCATGATTTGAAGGATTGATTGAATCATGAAGGAAATCCAAGGGTTTGGATTGATTTGAGTTTGATTTGGCTAAGTTCAAGAATTTGACTTGAAGAAGCATAGGTTGGATTTTGATTAAATTTGGATTTGATTTTTGAATTTGATTTGGTTATTTGAATTTATATTTTTGAATATAAATGAGAATATAAATGAGTTTGAATTGATTTGGATTTGATTTGAGCTAACTCCATAAGATGAAATCAAAGTGTCTTAGGAAAGATTTTGGATTTGAAATTCAATCATAGATTTCAATCATTTGGAATTGATTCGTGATTTGAGAAAATCCATTGGAATTTATTTAAGGTTTGGGAAAATCAATTAAGTTGGAATTGATTTGAGATTTGATTTGGAATTGGTTTGAGTTTGAAGTTGATTTGGATTTGAGGTTTGTTTGAGTTTGAAGTTGGTTTGGATTTGGAGTTTGATTTGAGTTTTGAAATTTGACTTGAAGGAAGGAAGTGAGGATTTGGTTCAAGCTATAGGGTAGGCAAGTTTTCCTAACACCCCTAAGGCATGACCTATTCCTATGGCTAACTCTTCTAAGTCACTAGGTTCAGGTTAAGTGTTCACCTAATCACTAGAAGTGCCTTAAAATTAAAGAACTCTTAGTGTCTAAGAGGAGTCCTATATCTAAGATGGAGAGGTTGAGAGCTCATTCTAAAATGAGGTCAATAGGAAGCCAAATAGTTACCCTTTTCAGACCAATCATCTAAGCGCAAGCCTCAGATGGTATTTGAGAAGAAGCCTGTAATAGTTGTGTTAGTGGATAAGGGGAAGCAGCCAACTAGAGTTCAATTTGAAGGCCTAGATTTTAGTAGTCTCCATTGCCACCTCCTCTTCCACTACCTCAGCCACAATACCAACCACCACCATAGCCACAATGACCATCACCACCGCCACAATAGCCTACTCAACATTGATATCCATATCCACTTCCAAGTAGTTACTTTCCACCTACTCTTGCTAAAAAATTAAACAAGCCATACTCATTCAAGAGGGAGGTAGTCAAGAAGATCTTCAAGAATCTCTTGAAGAAGCCTACTTTCCAGCTACTTGAGCTTAAGAGGCCGGAGGAAGTGGGCAAGAGCAATGATCCTAGCTACTGCCCCTACCATTGCATGTTAGGCCACATCTTAGAGGATTACATTACCTATAAGGACTGGCTTGAGCGTAGCTATAAATAGGTAAGTCATCCATAAGGAATACTTAGCAGAATAACCATCTGGTTCTGTTAGAGTAATCCTTAGGGATACTTCTGATCCTCTTAAGATAAAAGGAGGTTGGGATATTTCTTTATCCCGAACCTCTAGAAATATCATCTCTAAAATCATGAAGCTTTTCTCTGTAGGTACCTAAAGCAGCTCAAACCTCCAATAACAAGGAAGGTTTATTAGTTGTAAAGGATAACTCGGGGAGGGTGGAAGCTCAGCAGTAGCAATATCCTTCGCTTGCCCAGGATTGATCTATAGTGCAACCACCATCCGAGTCTAGCACTACTTCCACCATTTTAGCTACCACCACCTCTACTAGCTCCTCCATCTCCACTAGGAGCATTGTATCTGTGGATGAGGGCACTAAATCTCTTACTCCACTTATTTTAATTGATTTCTATTATGTACCTCCTCCAAAATTAAAGAAATCAATGAAGAAGATCGATTCTACTTACATTCTCTCTACTTCTGATGCTCCTAGTTTCATTCTTATAGAAAGCTCTCCAAGTCAAAATAATAATAGCTCAAATAGTTTTGATCCATTCCTCTTTTATTCAGAATCAGATTTTCCTTCTTTGAATCAATATGGTTCACCTCTTGAGATTACTGAGAGTCATTCGACCCCAAGGATTCTTTAGGAGAAGCTGTAGATATACCTGGTGAGCAGGTAAAACTTTCTACAAACTCATCATTTCAAGAAGTCATTGAAGTCAACCTCCGCAGTGATAAAGTTTTACCTCCTAGGGTACCACCTCAGGACAAGGGTAACTAAGTGATTAGTTCTAGTGAGCAGATAGCCCCTCCACAAGATGCTCCACCTATGGATATGCTTATGGAGGCTTAGTTCAAAGTTGATTATAGCGTCCTCACTCATCTTAGAAAGTTGTTAACTAAGTTAAGCATACATTCGCTTATCATATCCAAAGAGATGAGAGAATCTCTAATCAAAGCCTTGCCTGATCTAATGATATGCTTAGCTCAGCTGACCGCTACTGGAGAGGAAGCATGCTACTCAAAGGGGATCCTAGGAGTTACATTCAGCAATAAAGATCTACTTCTAGGAACGAATGAGCACAATAGCCTTCTCTACATTACAGTCGATGTTGGCAGATTCAGGCTATTTAGAATTCTGGTTGACCCGGGTGCATCAGTCAATATTATGAGTCTAAGAACCCTTGCTTACTTGAGGATTGACATTTCTAAACTCCAAAAGGAGAGGATGATGTTAAAAGGATTCCATGAACAAGGCGAGAGGCCCTTAGGCTCCATAGTGTTGCCACTATGGATAGATTATTGGAAAATTGAAGCCAAGTTTCACATAATTGACTTGGATACATCTTTCAATGCCTTGCTTGGGTGACTATGGATACATGAGAATAACATGGTACCATCCTCTTTACATCAGTGCATCAAGTTCCTAAAAGATGGAATCATGTATTATGTTAAAGGAGATCTCAAGCCCTTTGCAGTTCACGAGATCAGAATATATAAGCATGTGACCTACTACCTCCCCCAAAACCAAAAACTCTATCTCATGAACTTAGTAAAAAATCCCCATGTGGGAGAAAAAGAAAAAGAAAGAAAAAAAAGAAAAAGAAAAGAAAAAAGAAAATGAAATAGAAAAGAAGAAGGTGCGAGAAACAGACATTGAGGAGGATGTGGAGCCTGAGATTAGATTCCACCCATAGTTCGTTACTCCATTTGAACAAGTGGGGAGGATGACTTAACCTCCACCAGGATAAGGAAGAGGTAAGTCCAGAGGCAATCCCCGAGGTGGGAGACCTCCATACTTACCACCCACCAGGAGATTTATCCCAGCTACTGGGAGTACACATGCTATCTATATAGACTTAGAATCTAGTTCAAAGGATGAGTCCTATATAGTTAGCACATTAGATAGCTCTTCCTAATAGTATATCCCATTGAAGGTGACACTCAAACTAGATAGTGATGAAGACTAGATTTCCAAGCAAAGCATAAGTGTATTCAAGTCATCTTTATATGAAACTGCTAGGCATCAATTAGGAACCTTAGCTCTAACCCCACTTTTTTGACAAAAAGTTGAGGGTTTGGTAGTTAAGGAAGCCCCTAAATCATGTACAGCTATGAAGATTCAGAGGTTCTATCCTAGAGCATCATCCTCAAGTCAATAAGTTGATATAGAACTTGAGGATGATTCATATAAAGATTTAATAGAATTACCTTTTGATCGGTACTCGCCTTGCATCCTGAATCTAGCAAAGAAGGTTTAATTCTGTATACATGGTCTAAGCACAGGTTAAAATACTTTGTAAGAATATGGATTAATAAATACAAAAGTTCTTAATCAAGATCAGGACTAGGCTTCGGTACATTAGGCCCACTCGATGATGATGATTTATGCTTAGTCATCACTAATCATTTCGAATCTGATAGGTTCTTTTCAAATCACATTAACTCATATGAGGAGGTGTGCTTAGAAACTTCAGATGATCCAGATGATTTCCAAGTCAAAGATGCACTGCTAGAGTTCAAAGAAAAGATAGAATCAACCATCGATAAACTAAAAAAAATAAACTTAGGAACTGAAGAAGGTCCATGCTCGACATACATTAGTTCTTTATTGAATAAAACTAAAATAAATAACTTAGTTAGGCTACTCAGTCGGTATAAGGACTACTTTGCATGGAGTTATGAAGAGATGCCCGGATTGGCTCCTAATGTAGCGATCCATAAGCTAGCAATACAACCTGATGCTAACCATATCAAGCAAGCTCCTAGATGCATGCGATTAGACATTGACCAACAGGTCATTTTTGAAGTCATGAAATGGATCGATGATGGTTTCATCCGGGAGGAAAAATATCCTACATTGTTGACTAGCATCGTCTCAATTAAGAAGGAGAATGGCTAAATTTACATATGTGTCAATTTTAGGGATCTTAATAAGGCATGTCTAGAAGATTAATTTCCACTACCAATATTATAACTGTTGGTGGACATTACCTCATATCATGCAATTTTCTCTTTCATGAATGGTTCATCTGGATACAACCAAATAAAGATGGCCCCTGAAGATGAAAGAAACATTGCCTTTAGAACCCTGATTGAAATATATTGCTATCAGGTCATCCCTTTCGATCTTAAAATTTTGGTGCCACATACCAGTGGTCCATGACTTGAATATTTGATGAACTTATTGATCATCAACTCGAATGTTATGTCAATGATTTCGTGGTCAAAAGAAAAGAAAGAAAGATCATATCTTTGACTTGAGAGTAGTTTTCGAATAGTCAAGGCAATTTAACCTCAAAATGATTCCCCTAAAGTGTGCATTCGAAGTAGCTTTAGGAAAATATCTTGGGTGTGTTATCCGAGACCGTGGAATCCAAATCGACCCAGAGAAGATTAAAGAGATATTAAAAATTTCACCCCTATAAGTTAAACTCAACTCAGATCATTCTAAGGGTAGTTGGCATATCTAAGATGCTTTATATCCAACCTATCAGATAGATGCCAACCATTATCAGCACTAGTCAAGAAGGATGCCAAGTTTAAGTGGGGTGACTAGTGCCAGCATGCCTTCGAGAGCATTAAGCAGTAACGAACCAATTTTAGCCACCCCTATCCCAGGTAAGCCACTTATCCTCTACACTATCGCATTAGATGATTCCCTCAATGCTTTGTTGGCCCAAGCCAATGACGAAGGGAAAGAGAACGCACTCTACTACCTTAGTCATCATCCAATTCCAATTGAAGCAAATTATCCACCCATTGAGAAGCATTGCCTAGATTTAAATCTTTGCATCCCAAAAAGTATGACATTATATGCTTTCTCATAAAGTGAACTTGATTTCTACAATCAATCCACTACAATATCTCATGACATGGCCGACGTTATCTGGACAGTTGGCAGGTTGGTCCATGATTCTATCACAGTTCAATATCACTTTCTTACCCCTCTATAAGATCCCTCGAGGAGAGAATGCCATAGTGGATGCTTGAGCCAAGCTTGACAAGGAGTTGGCATGTTTGGACAATGAGTCCATATCAATAGAGGTCCAAAATAGGCAAGTCCTACCTCTTATTGATATGAAACTCATCAAGAAATACTCTCTTGAAGGGGAGGTTATCATTGCCAAAAAGGATGAGGAGCTGGATTGGAGGCAATCATTCATTGATTACCTAAATAAAGGTAAACTACCATAAGAGAAGTCCTAGGCACATCAGATGAAGCAAAGGGCACTTTTTTACGCCCTTGTGGATGGTGTCTTATACCGGTAGTCCTTCGATCATAAGTGGTTACGTTGTTTAGACAAGCACAAATCCTGTAAGATCGTGACCAAGGTACATTTAGGATTATGTGGAGCTCACCAATCCGGTCCTAAGATGAAAGCCAAAATCAAAGACTCTGATATTATTGGTCATCGATGATTACATACTACATGGATATAACTAGGTGATGCCATCAATGTCAAGTACACAGAGTAGTCCTACAACAACCACCTAATATTCTACATCCAACATTGGCCTCGTGGCCATTCGAGTGTTGGGCTACTAACATAGTGGGTCCGATTGATCCTCCTTCTTCTAAGGATCATCGATTTATCCTCGTTGCTACCATTTTCTTTTCCAAATGGGTGGAGGAAATTCTGCTCAGAGAAGTCAAAGCTCAATATGTGCTCCAAACTTTTAGGAACTATATCGTATATAGATTAGGGATACCCTGTCGAATTATATTTGATAATGGTACTACATTCAAGATCACCAAGATCAATAGCTTTGCCTAGAGACATAACATAGATTAGAGATATTCTACCATCTATTACCCATGGGCAAATGACTTAGTAGAAGCCTTCAACAAAACTCTCATCCAAATACTCAAGAAGACACTCAACGATAATAAATTATAGTAGCATGAGCAGCTAGTTGAAGATTTGTTGGTCTATCGTACCACTTACAAAACCCCAACTTAGTCTATTTATTTTTCCTAAGTGTATGAGTCTAAAGTCGTTCTATCATTAGAAGTCTAATTCCATCACTAAGGATAACTGTGAGTAGCAAAATCACAACAGAGCAAAACACCAAGTTACGGTTAGAAGAACTCAAAGGTTTGGAGGAGAGATGCTTACGAGCATGCCAAAACCTCAAGTTGTACAAAGCTAAAATGATTTAAGTTCACAACAAGTTGGTTTGCCATAAAACTTTAGAAGTAGGAGAGCTAGTTTTAGTTCTAAGGAACCAATTATTGCCCATCGCAAGATGGGAGACAAGTTTAAACCCACTTGGAAAGTCCCTTTTGCCATAGAGAATGCCTACAAAGAGGGACCTTATTAGCTCATCAACCATAAAGGTGCGCCCGATGCTTCAAATCAATGGGCTCTACCTAAAAAAATATTATCCATAAAATCATGTTTAAAAATAATTTTCATCAATAAGTTTCTATTTGAAATCAAATCCCTTTAAATTGAAAACATTTCATTTATGAATCCTTCGTTGTGTGTTTTAAGGTAGGTGTAAAAGAACCCGAGTGGCATTATATCCCTTATTAACACAACATAAACACAATATTACACAAACAAAATAAACACAAATCCTTTATCTTGGGCTACATTAAGTTGAGAAAATACCTCAGTGGCCCTCACTAAGTAGCTACTCTAGGTCTGGTTTGATTTACTAACCTGTCAGTATGTCACCCTAGTCACTTCTTGTTCAGAAGGATGTAAGTCTCCTATGCTTTCTTCCAAGCATAATCATTGCACACTGATGAGCACCCTGTTAGTATGGTATGCTTTATTACGTGGTTGATAAGCTACCTATTGTTGGCTTTATTTAACAAGATCTAAGTTTCCCATGCTTTCTTCTAGAACTAGCCTTCGTACACTGACTAGGTCGAGTATATTTAAGGTTTAGGGTAAGTCCCCCAGTGGCTCCTCTCCTCCTGACTACATCAAGTCTGGATCTAGTCCTTCATCGAGACTTCCCGCTTAGTAGTCACCTTAGGTTGGATAACATCTATCCCACTGATGATAGACTATCCCAATGACCAATTCCACTTAGAAAGATGTAAGTCTCCTATGCTTTCTTCCTAGATTGATCATCGCACACTGGCTGGCACCTTAGGTTGGTTGGTGTTTGCTATGCTGACAATGACCCACCCAATGGAGAAACCACTCATGACAGATGTAATTCCCTGAGCTTTCTCATTAAGTTGGCCACCATATACCTATAGGCTTTTTTTTCCAGGGCTCAGGATAACACCCCTAGTGGCACATCCCCTCTGGGCACCCTATTTGGATAACGTCCCTTGCGACCCCATTTAGACATTACTCTGGTTACTCTTGTATTGAGCAATTCCTTTTTCCTAGTAGTCACCCCTGTGGTTGGAAGCTATGTATTACAGATGTGCAGACTCTCTCTTTGGCCAATAAATATGAGATAGGTCTAAGCGCCCATGTCTCCTTCTCAGTGTGGTCCCTTGTACACCAATAAGGTCCACACAAATATATAAACAAACAAATAAAACATATATTCTCTTGTGGATTAGGAGGACACCCCTAGCAATATCTTTTCACAAGAAGACATCCTATCTTTACGGTAGTGTCAACAAGACTCCCTATAAGAATTAACTTGACTACTCTTGAGTTGAGATAAGATCCCCAATGACACTCACTCAGTAGTCACCCTAGGTCGGGTTCAATTTATTGTGCCATGAATAGGTCACCCAAATGGTTGTTTTTGCTTTGTAAGATGTAAATCCCCACACTTTCTTCCTAGCAAAGTCATTGCATACTAAAAGGCAACCCTTATGTTGGATAGTCTCACCCTTCAGCTAGTAGACTACCCCTTTGGATTTGTAAATCTAAGATAGGTTCAGGCTTATATAAGCCCCTTCTTAGTGCAGTCCATCGCACACTAACATGGTCTATATTAAATCAAATAAATTAAATTAAATTAAATTAATTAAGATTAGTCAAACAGAAGATCACAGTCATCCATTTCCATTATGTAGAATGGATGGTGGATGATATATCATCTCTCACATGATGGAAGACTAACACTTTCCACCTTTCTCCGCCCAATTCGAGTTCACCTAAGCTCGAATTAGCTCGGGATTGATTCCACACCTTTAGGGAAGTGATCTACATGGATCCTATGGTTGGATTTGCATGGCATTCATATTTTCTTTGAAAAGGCCTACAAATTGAGAAATCTCAATTTGAATGAATAGTACCTCATCAAAGCTCAAGACTAATAGTGAACCAACCGAGGTAGCTTCTCCTTGACAAGGAAAAGCTCTATTGAGAAGCTCGCATGATACCTCCTCGCCGTACATGTTAGAGTTAGCCTAGAATGGACTTTCGGTGATCAGAGAGCTCGAGAAATGATTCATTTTACCTAGCCAGAGCTTGGTGAATGTGTGGGTAAAGTTAATTTGAATGGTGTTGAGTGTTGGTGGAGTTGGATAGAGTTTGGCCTCGAGAAGGCTCAATTTCATCATCTCCGGGGATGGGGAGGATTGGAGAACTTGGAAATGGCTTTGGGGAATTTGTTTTGAGTGGCTAGAGCTCTCTGGAATGTCTCAGTTTGAATCAAAATGATGGGGGTATACCCCCTCTTTCCTTAGATAGGAACGACCAAGAATGGCTCTACCATTTTCATCTTTCTAACCATCATAGGTGGAGAGAGGGAAGAGGACCAAGCTGAGGTGGCTCAGTTTGGTTGGTCAGCTAAGGTTGGTGGCTTGAGGGATCTCCATCATGTTTGAGCTTGGACAAAGAGGGAAGGTGGGTTAACTCACCTCCCCTTGGCCTATGGCTAACCTAGCCACTATAGGTTAGGTTAGCCACCTAGGTAGGGTCCCATTCTAAGCTTTGGGTGGCTACCAAATGCAAAGGAGGGTAGTTGACAACACAAATGTGGATTTTGTTCTATGTGGAGAGCTTTATCCAATTGGTAATGAGTCAATTTGGGTCCTGATTGGGTTGAGTTAGTTTTAGGCTGACGCAAGATGAGCCAAGGATGGGAATTGCTAAATTTTTTTGGGTTTGGGCTTGGTTTGAGTAGATTTGGCTCAATTTGACCCGTGTGGATCAAATTGGGCTATGTTGGGTCAAGTTGAACAACTAGTCAAATTGGGTCAAAGCAAGGCTTGGGTCAAGTTCAAATGAGTATTTGGAATATTTTGGTGCAATTAGTTTGGTTCAATTTAGCTTGGATTTAGATTTGGCTCATTTAAGTTCATTTAGGACAAATGGGTCAAGTTGACTAAATTGGCTTGGGTTAGGTATTGGTTCATGTTCAATTAATCAATTGAAGATGATTGTAAGCTTTGGACTGAATTAATTTAGATTTGGTTTTGATTTAGGCTATTTTGACCCTTTTGGTCAATTTGGGCTAAATAAATCAATTGGGTTCAATTTGCCAAATTGGGTTCAATCAAGGGTTTTATCATGTTCAATGATCAATTTTGAATAAACTTGACCTATTGGTTGCAATCAAAATGGGCTAGATCTTCATTTGACCCAATTTAGTCTTTTAGGTCAAATTGAGTTAACTTGGGTCAGAGGGTCAATTGGGTTAGGTTTGGCTCAATTGATGGTCAAGTCATGTTCAAGGATTGATCTTGGGTTGATGTGAATCATTGGTTTCAATTAATTTATTTTAAGAAGAAATTTGGCTAATTTGGCTCATGTAGGTTAAGTGGGTTAGCTTTGTCAAATGACCAAATTGACTTGGTTTGACCCAATTGATTGTAATTGATCAATCAAGAATGATCAACAATCATTGTAGGAGGTTTTGGTTATTTGATTCAATCCAATTTGGGTTGGATTGCAAATTGGCTCAAATGGGTCCTTTAGGTCACTTTGGGTCAAGTGAGCCTAAATGGGTCAATTGTCTTGCTTGAGATTTGATTTAAGTTTAGTTGAGTTTGAATTTTGATTTGGAATTGATTTATAGCTTTGATTGCAACTGATTTGGATTTGAATGGAATTTGCCTCTTTTAAATATTTGAAATCAAATGAGTTAGGTTAAGTTTGATTTGATTGATTTTTGCTTAGTTGATTTGATTGTAGATCTGATTTACTTTGTAATGAAGGATTGAATTGATTGAATTGATTTATGAGAAAATTAATTTAGTTTGGTTTGGATTGAAGGGAATTTTGGCTAAGTCCATAGGATTAAATCATAGGGCTTAAGATAGATTTGATTTGAGGAATTGAATTTGATTGTAGATTTGATTTGGAGGGATGATTGGAGGATTGATTGACTTATGAGAGAAACAACTATGTTTGATTGGATTGAAAGGAATTTAGCTAAGTCCATAGAATCAAGTCATGATCTTAGGAAAAATTTGGGTTATGGATTTGATTTGAAATTGGTTTGGAGGCTTGAATTTGAATGTTGATCTTGGCATGTTGATTGAAGGGTAGAATTGGTTTTGAGAAAATAAATTGAGTTTGGTTTGAATTGAAAGAGTTTTAGCTTAAATTTGAGGTTTAATTTAGGCTAAGAAGGTAAACATAAATTGGGTTTAGGCTATAAGGTAGGAAAGTTATCCTAATCCATAAGGCATGATCTAAATCATATGGCTAAACCTCTTAAATCTCTAGGCTCAGGTTAAGTGTTCACTTAGTCACTAGAAGTGTCCTATGACTGAGGAGCTCTAAGTGTCTAAAAGACTCCTAGATCTAAAATGGGAAGATTGGATCCTCACTCTAAAATTTGAGGTTTGATTTGATTCAATTTATCATGACTCCATTGGAGGAGGTTGGTTTGGATTTGATTTCATTTGTGTGATTTGGGCTCCACTGGGGAGAGGAATGTGATTTACTCCACTCGAGAGATTAAGTTGGATTTAGTTTGTTCTAATTTAACATGTTTATTTTAAGGGCATATCTGCTGGGGATATGAGCTCGATTGAATTAGTTTGATTTAATTTTGATTTGATTTACGGATCCAGTCAGTGTAGGATGGACCCACTAAAAGGAGCCATGGGGGCCTTGGCTTATTTTAGATTTACAAATCCAAAGTGGTATTTTACCGGTCGAAGGGTGAGACTAACCAACCAAAGGGTTGCCTTTTGGTGTGCAATAATCGTGCAAGGAAGAAAGCAGGGGGACTTACTTCTTCTAAAGAAGAAGCAGCTACTTGGGTGACCTCTTGGATGCACAACAAATTAGACCCGACCTAGGGCGACTACTGAGTGAGTGTCGCTAGAGATCTTACCTCAACTCAATAGTAGTTCAATTTAATTTCATTTGATCTCATTTAATTTAATTTGACTTAGTTTGATTTATTTTATGGACCCTATCAGTGTGCGACGGGCCCATTAAGAAGGAGCCACGAGGGCCTTGGCCTATATTAGATTTACAAATCCAAAGGGGTAGTCTACCAGCCGAAAGGTAAGACTAACTAAGAAAAGGGTTGCCTTTCAGTGTGCAATGACTGTACTAGAAAGAAAGCGCGGGGACTTACATCTTCGAAAGTGGAAACAGCCGCTGGGGTGACTTGTTAGATGCCCAACAAATTGAACCCAACCTAGGCTGACTATTGAATGAGTACCGCAGGGGATCTTACCTCAACTCAAAAGTAGTAAGGCAATTCTTATAGGGAGTTTTGTTGGCACTGCCCTAAAGATAGGATGCCTGGTTGGGAAAAGGTACTGCTGGAGGTATCCTTGTGATCCCCAAGTGAATATATACTTTGTTTGTTTATATGTTTGCATGGACCCTATTGGTGTACGATGGACCGCACTAAGAAGGGGCTATGTCTGCCTAGATCTGTCTCAGATTTACCAATCCAAAGGGAGAGTCTGCACATTCATAGTACAAACCTTCTAACCACAGGGGCGGCTACTAGGAAAGGGGAAATGTCCATTCTGATAGTAACCTGTATAGTGTCTAAATGGGGTCACAAAGGACGTGATCCAAATAGAGTGCCCATAGGAGAGGTTCTACTAGGGGTGTTATCCTGATCCCTGAAAGAAGTCCTATAGGTATACAGTGGCTAATTCAAGGAGAAAACGTAGGGACTTACATCTGCCATGAGTGGTGTATCCACTGGGCGGGTCGCTATTAGTATAGCGAACACCAACCATCCTAAGGTGCCCGTCGATGTGCGATGATCAATATAGAAAGAAAGCATAGGAGACTTACATCTTCATAAACAGAACTTATCATCGGGATAGTTTATCATCAGCGGGACAGATGCTATCCGACCTAGGGCAAGTACTAAGCAGGAAGTCCCAAGGATAAGACTGGACCTAGACTTGAAGTAGTTATGAGGAAAGGAGTCATCAAGGGCTTATCCTAGTCCTCAAACATACTCAACCTAGTTAGTGTATGAAGGCTAGTTCAAGAAGAAAGCGTGGGAGACTTACATCTTCTTAAAGAGAACCAACATGAGGGTAGCTTACTGGCCGCATAGTAAGGCCTACCAAACTAACAAGGTGCTCATCAATATGAAGTGGTTAAGCTAGGAAGAAAGCATGGGGACTCACATCCTCCTAAGCAAGAAGACCACTAGGGTGACACACTAGCTAAGTAATGAATCGGCCCGACCTAGAGCAGCTAATGAGCGAAGGCTGCTGGAGGCGTTATCTCAGCTCAAAGTAGCCCGAGACAAAAGTTATGTGTTTATTTTATATTTCATGTGTAATTTATGTTTATGTTGTGTTTATGAAGGATAAGATGCCGCTTGGGTTCTCTTACACCTATGTTAAACATATCGTAGAAGATTCGTAGACAAAAAATGCTTTCAATTTGAATAGATTGAATTTAAAATAAAATTTTCATTGATGATAATTACTTCCAAACATAATTTTAGGGCTAATATTTTTTTAGGTAGAGCCTGTTGATTGGAAGTATTGGGCACTCTCCTTTATGGTCAATAAGTTGATATGATCCTCCTTGGTAGGCTTTCTCTATGGAAAAAAGGCCTTCCCAAATGGGTTCAAACTTGCCTCCCATCTTTTGACATGCAACAATTCATCTCCTTAAAATTAAAACAAGCTCTACTACTTGAAAAGGTCTAAGATGGACCAACTTGTTGTGAGCTTGAATCATTTTGACTTTGTACTACTTGAGATTTTGGCATGCTCGTAAGCATCTCTCCTCCAAACCTTGAAGCTCTTCTAACTGCAACTTGGTATTCCACTCCGTTGTGATCTTGCTACCCATGACTATCCTTATGATGGGAGTTAGACTTCTAATGGTAGAACAGCTTCGGACCCACACACTAAGGAGAAAGGAGTAGACTATGTTGGAGTTCTATAGGTGGTACGGTAGGCCAATAAAGCTTCAAGTAACTACTCACGCCACTATTGATTGTTGTTGTCGAATGTCTTCTTGAGTAGTTGGATGAGAGTTTTATTAAAGGGTTCTGCTAACCCATTCACTCTCAGATTATAGATGGTGGAGTATCTCCAATCTATATTGTGTTTCTGGGCAAAGTTATTAATTTTGGTGCTCTTGAATGTAGTACCATTATCAAATATAATCTGGTGAGGTACCTTAAATTTATATACAATATATTTCTTCACTAGAGCACATGTTGAGCTTTGATCTCTCTGAGTGAAATCGCCTCTGCCCATTTGGAAAAGTAGTCGGTAGTGGCTAAGATAAACCAATGACCCTTGGAAGAAGGACATTCAATCTGACCCACTATGTCAGTACCCCAACACTCGAATGTCCATGAGGATAATGTTGTATGTAGAATGTTGGGTGGTTGGTGCAGGACCACACCGTATACTTGATATTGATGACATCATCTAGCTACGTCCATGCATTCTATGATCATCGCCAACCAATAATTTTGATTTTGGCTTTCATCTTAGGACCATATTGATGAGCTCCGTATAATCTTGAGGCACCTCAGTCATGATCTTAAGGGTATCATGCTTGTCTAAACAATGAAACCACGTATGATTGAAGGGTCATCAGTATAAGACACTATCCACGAGGGCATAAGAAAATGCCCTTTGCTTTATCTGATGTGATTGAGATTTCTCTTGAGGTAGTTTGCCTTAATTTAGGTAATCAATGAATGATTGCCTCTGATCCAGCTCCTCGTCCTTCTTGGCAACGATAACCTCCCCTTCAAGAGAGTTTTTTTTATGAGTTCAGGGTCAATAAATGGTAGGACTTGCCTATTTTGGACCTCTATTGATATGGACTTATCCTCTAGACATTTCAATTCCTTGAAAAGCTTGGCTAAGGCATCTGCTATGTCATTTTCTCCTTGAGGAATGTTATAGATGGTAACCTCTGGATTTGGGCCAATAACTCTATGGTGTACTTGTGGTAGTGATGGAGTGTAGGATTGAGGACCTTATAGGACTCAGTGATTTGGTTGACCACTAGTTGGGAGTCCTCAAAGATGTTGATGTTCTTGATGCTTAGTGAAATGGCTAACTCTAGACCTGCAATCAAAGCCTCATATTCAGCTTCATTATTGGTGCAAGGATCAGATAAATGGTATGAGAATCTCATCATATCACGGTCCAAGGTTAGAAGAACTATTCCCCCTCCATTTTTTGGAAGAGTAGATTGTGGTTCTTCTCCTCTTTAATAGGAAGCCACATCATCAAAATATATTTCCCAATGGAGAATGCTAGTATCCCCCAAGTTCATCATTTATTCATTGGAGAGATCATTTCTAAGAAGAGAGTTAGCGAGGAGTGGGTGTACTTCTAAGAAATTTGTGAGTGCTTGTCCTTTCACCGCACGGAGGGATATGAAATTATTATCAAACTGTGATAGAATCATGAATCAATGTGCCAACCATCTATATAGAGTTGGTCGTGTTATGAGATATTATAGTGAATTGATTCTAAAAATCAAGTTTACTTTATGAGAAAGCATGTAATGTCATAACTTTTGGGATGAAAGGGTTAAAGCTAGGCAATGCTTCTCAATGCAGATAATTGCTTCACTAAGGATTAGATGATGGTTGAGGTAGTATAGCACATTTTTCTTCCCTGCATTGTTGGCATGGGCCAACAAAGCATCGAAGGAGTCATCTAATGTAGCAGTGTAGAGAATAAGTAGCTTGCCCGAGATAGGGACGGCTAAAACTGGTGGCATCATCAAGTACTGCTTGACATCTTCAAAAGCATGCTAGCACTTGTCATCCCACTATAACTTGGTGTCCTTCTTGACAAGTTCTAAAAATGACTAGCATTTTTCTGATAGCTTAGATATTAAGCGTCTCAGATATGCCAACTGCCCTTAGAATGATTTGAGTTGAGTTAAACTTTTAGGGAGTTACATTTCTAATATCACTCTAATCTTTTCTGGCTCAATTCTGATTCCACGATGTCAGACAACAAACACAAGGAATTTCCTTGAAGCTGCTTCAAATGCACACTTCAAGGGATTCATTTTGAGGTAAAATTATCTTAACCGTTCGAAAACTACTTTTAAGTCAAAGAGATAGTCTTCCTATTCTTTGCTTTTGACCATGAGATCATTGCCATAGTATTTGACTTGATGATGAATGAGTTCATCGAAGATTAGAGTCATGGCCCACTAGAATGTGGCACTAATATTTTTAAGGTCGAAAGGCATGACCTTGTAGCAATAATTTTCGATCGGGGTCCTAAAGGCAATATTTTTCTCATCTTCAAGGCTCAACTTTATTTGGTTATATCCAAATGAACCATCCAAGAAGGAGAAGACTGTATGAGATGAGACAATGTCCACCATCAACTTTGGCATTGGTAGTGAAAATTCATCTTTTGGACATTCCTTAGTTAGATCTCTGAAATTGATGCACATGCAAATTTGCCATTCTTCTTCTTAACTGGAATGACATTGGCCAACCAAGTGGGGTATTTTTCCTCCCAGATGAAACTAGCATTGATTAGTTTCTTAACTTCAAAAATGACCTACTATTCAATGTCTAATCGCATGTGTCTAGGAGCTTGCTTGATAGGGTTAGCATCATGATGTATTGCTAGTTTATGGACCGCTACGTCAGAAGCCAATCTAGACATTTCTTCATAACTCCATTCAAAGTAGTCCTTAAACTCAATAAGTAGCCCAACTAAGTCATTGGTTTTAGTTTCATTGAACAAAGAACTAATGTATGACGGACATGGATTTTCTTCAGTTCTTAAGTTGATTTCTTTGAGCTCATCGATAGTTGATTTGATTTCTTCTTAGAACTCCGGTGGTGCATCTTTGACATGGAAATTATCTGGATCATCTGAAGTTTCTAAGCACACCTCCTCATATAAGTTAATGTGATTTGAAAAGAACTTATCAGATTCCAAATGATTTGTGATGACTAAGCAGTAATCATCATCGTCGACTGGGCCTACTATGTCGAAGCCTAATCCTAGTCTTGATTGAGAGCTTTCACATTTGTTGATCCATATCCTTTCAAAGTAATCCGACCTGTGCTTAGACCATGTATGTGGAATTAATTCTTTCTTTGTTAAATTATGAAGAGAAGGCGAGTACAATCAAAAAGTAATTCTATTAAATCTTTATATGAATCATCCTCAAGTTCAACATCAACTTCTTGAATTGAGGATGATGCTCCAGGATAGAACCTTGGAATCATCATAGTTGTGGATAATTTAGTGGTTTCCTTAACTACCAAAACCTCAACTTTCTATGAGGAAAGTAGGGTTAGAGCTAAGGTTCCCAACTGATGCCTAACAGTTTCACATAGAGAGGACTTGGATACACTTATGCTTTGCTTAAGGATTCAATCTTCATCATTATCTGGCTCGAGTGTCACCTCCAATAGGATCTGTTGTCGAGAAGAGCTGGCTGATGTGCAAACCACATAGGACTCATCCTCTGAACTAGATTATATGTCTATATGGATAGCACATGTACTCCTGGTCACTGGGACAAATCTCTTGGTGGGTGGTAGGTATGGAGGTCTTCCAGCCCTGGGATTGCCCCTGGATATGCCTATTCCTCATGGTGAGGGTTGGGTCATCCTCCCTACATGTTCGAATGGAGTAATGAACTGTGGGTGGAATCTAATCTCTGGCTCTACCTCATCCCATGAGTTTATTTCTCACTTCCTTTTCTTTTCTTTTTCATTTTCTTTTTATTTTTCTTTTCTCTTTTCTTTTTCTCCCACATGGGGATTTTGACTTAGTTTGCAAGAACAGACATTTTGGTTTTTAGGGAGGTAGTAGGCCGCATTCTCATATATCCTGACTTTATGAACAGAAAATGGTTTGGATCTCTTTTGATATAATATTCGATTTCACCTCTCATGAACTTGATGAACTGATGTAAAGAGGATGGAACCATGTTGTTCTCATGCATCCATGGTCTCCCAAGCAAAGCATTGAAAGATGTATTAGAGTCTATTATGCAAAACTTAGCTTCAGTCTTCCAATCATCTATCTCTAGTGGCAACACTAAGGAGCCTAAAGACCTCTGCCTTGTTCATTTAATCCCTTTAACATCATCCTTTCTTTCAGAGTTTAGAGATGTCAATCCTCAAGTAGACAAGAGTTCTTAGACTCATAGTGATGATTGATGCACCCAGGTCAACCAGAACTATGGATAGCCTGATTCTGCCAACATCCATTATAATATAAAGAAAATGGTTATGCTCAATCATCCCTAGAAGAAAGTCTTCATCACTAAATGTAACTCCTAAGATGTTCTTCGAGTAGTGTGCTTCCTCTATAGTAGTGATCATCTAAGCTAAGCATACCTCTAGATCAAGCAAAGCTTTGACTAGATATTCTCTCATATCTTTGGATAAGACAAGGGCATCGTATATGCTTAACTTAGCTGACAACTTTCTAAGATGAGCACATTGTAATCAACTCTGGGTTGGTCCTCCTCAAGCATATTCGTAGGTGGAGCACCTTGTGGAGGGGCTATTTGCTCACTACCAATGACCTATTTATCCTTATCCTGAGGTGCTACCCTTGGAGGTAGAACTTTGCCACTGTGAAGATTGACTTCAGTGACTTCATGGAATGATAAGTTTGTGGAAAGTTCTACCTACTCATTGGGTATACCTACAACTTCTCTTACAGGGTCCTCAAAGTCGGATGACTCCAAGTCAATCTCAAGAGGTGATTTTGATTGAATCAGAAGAAAAATATGATTCTGAATCATAGAGGATTGGATCAGAACTATTTGAACTATTATTATATAGACTTGGAGAGCTTTATATAAGAATGAATCTAGGGGCATCAAAAGTGGTAAAGATGTAAGTAGAATCAGCTTCCTTCATTGATTTCTTTAATTTGGGTGGAGGTACATGATAGGAATCAAGTAAACTAAGCAGAGTGAGGGGTTTGGTGCCCTCATATGTAGATATAATGCTCCTGCCCATAGAAGAAGAGCCTATAGAGATGGTAATAGCTACAATGGTGGAAAGAGTTCTAGACTCGGATGGTGGTTGTGCTATAGATCTATCTCGGGCAAGTGTGGTAGGCTGCTATTGTTGTTGGGCTTCCACCCTCCCTGAGTTGTCCTTCGTAACTAACAAACTTTTTTTAGTATTGGAGGTTTGAGCTATTTCTAGCACCTATAGAGAAAGTTTCTTGATTTTAGAGATGATTTTCTTAGAGGTATAGAATAAGAAAATATCCTAACCCTTTTAAGTCTTAAGATGATCGGAAGTATCCCGAAGGATTACTTTAACAGAATCAGATGGTTGTTATAATAAGTATTCCTTAAAGATGGCTATAGCTCTTGACTTGTAGCTATGCTCAAGCCAGTCCTTAAAAGTGATGCAATCCTCTAAGACATGGCTTAACATGTGGTGGTAGGGGCAATAGCTAGGAACATCACCCTTGCCCACTTCCTGCAGCCTCTTAGGCTCGAGTAGCTAGAAATCAAGCTTCTTTGAGAGATTATTAAAGATTTTCCTGACTACCTCCCTCTTGAAAGAGTATGACTTGCTTAATTTTTTAATAATTGTAGGTCAAAAATAGCTACCTAGTAGTGGATACAGATACCTCTACTAAGTAGGCTGTTGTGGCAGTGGTGGTGGCTGTTGTGGCAACTATGGTGGTCGGTACAGTGGCCGGAGTGGTGGAAGAGAAGGTGGAAGTAAAGGCTACTGAAATTTGGGCCTTTCAAATTGAACTCTAGCTGGCTACTTCCCCTTATCCACTAACACAACTATCCCAAGCTTCTTCTTAAATATCTTCTGAGGCTTGGGCTTAGATGATTGGTCGAAAAAGGGTAACTATTTGGCTTCTTCTTATAGGTTAGTCACCTTGCTGATTAGCTTCTCAAATGTCTTCATGGTGAAGCCCTTAAGCAAGAAGGTGATCGGGCCATGGATACTCTTAAGTAGAATCTCAATGGCATGTTATTCAGATAGCTGTGGTTTGCATTTTATACTCAGGTTGCGCCATCTAAGAATGTAATCAATAAGAAACTCGTTGGGTTTTTGTTTCTCTACAAGAAGGTCACCTACAGTTACCCTTTGCTGAGCTCCTGTGATTCTTTTGATGAAGAGATGCTCTAACTTGGCAAAGGTCTTCACTGAACCATAGGGCAGTTTGACATACTAATCAAAGGTGACACCTGATAAGCTCCTAACAAAGAGGCAAAAAAGAAGTGCATCGCTTCCACCGACATTACAATAACTGGCCCTGAAGTGTGCAATATGCTGCCATGGGTTTCCACTACCATCAAAACTCTTGAAGGATGGTGGCACAAAACCCTTGGGGTATTGAACTACATCAAATTCCTCCAGGTAGGGTCTACCCTTTGGAACAGATGAGCTCCCCCAGGCTTGTGCCAATGCTTCCTTCACATGTTGTTTAACCATCTTCTTGATATCCATTTCATCCATGGAGGTTCTATCGATGACCTTCTTATGCAAGCTACCAGCATCGTCATCCATGGGAGTGCACTTAGGATGATCTAAGGTATATACCAACTCTGTCTGATCAGCCACCATAGGGGAAGGCTGTGAGACTGGGGCTTGGTTCCGCAAGGCTAAAACTATTGCCATCAACTCCTACACTATATTTTCCATCCTATTTATCTGGTCACCCTTCTTCTTGAGTTGGTGGAGGAGGTGTTGAGTTGAGTGAGTGGTGTCACCTTCCTCCACTACACCTTCCTGCTATGTTATTCCCTCTACAAGGATCCTTGGGTATCAACCACATGAACTTCAGCTAAGTCATCCAACATGTCATCCTCATCATGGTCAAAGTCAACCTTACCCTCTCCCTAATCGAATGTCACTCACTATCCGTCACGATGGTAGTCTTCTAGAATATCCTCTAAAGAATGGTCATCTACTTGACCCTGCTCTATCGGAACATAGGCTGGCTGAAAATCGACTACTAGACTAAGCTCTGCAGACTCTATGTATTGAATACTTTGAGCTGGTGGGGTGCACTCACTGGTTGGCTCAACTATCATGGGGACTATGTCGGTGTCCCCTCCCCTCTCTTCTTTCAACTGTTGTGAAGGTGGAGCAACTACGATGGTCTTAGGTCGCCATTCCTTCTTCACTACAGTTGAAGTGAAAGGTTGAGCAGGGGAGCTCGGCCTCACCTCAATGAGTGGAGTAGATGGAGTGGGATCCTTGGGCCATAGCCGGATCACCAGTGGAGAAGCACTCTCTCCAGAAGGGGGTTTGTGAAACTTTATGGGGACTATAGATGCTGGAACCTAAATTGGCGAAGGTGGACGACGAGTGGAGTGGTGTAGTGTGGGTGACATCGGCTGCCTCTCTACAGGAGATCTCCTCCTGAGACTGAAAGTGTCAGAAAAGACTATATAGTCAGAATGATTAGCTCTAACAACTTCGATCGTGGAAATCCATCAAAGCGAGGCCATGACTGAAAAACCTCCTCTCTCTCTTGCCCTTGGGCACAAGTCTAGCCTCGTGAGGCCCTCTCTATGTATATCCCTATGCTCAACGATCGCTCCTAGATCATGTAAAGTACTAGACTCGTCCATGGGGCTCTACTTACTGAAAGAACATACATTGCACTTCCTAGCCCTAGCTAGTGTCTCAAACTCTACAGGCAGTGGGGGTGATGTAGTGATCATGCGGTAATCCTCCTCTCCCTCTAAAGTTGAGAGGGGGTGGAATCTACTACCATCCAAGAATGGAGAGGTCTCATGAGAGGAACCCTCCTCAGTAATATGAGAGGCATCATCCATCTGCCTCGACTTCCACTCGTACTGCTGCTTGATCTTGCAATTCTTATTGCGGCATTGAGTCTTAGTGAGCGGGGAAGAATGAGAGCTAAAACCTATCTTGAAGTTAGGGAAAAACAATCCCAGAGGCCAAGATAGCCTTCCCCTTCAGAGTATGGGGGAACCAACGAGGAGGTACTTGCACGTGGTGGAACTACAGTAGGGGCAATAGATTGAACTAGCACTAATACAACTAACACTAGGATGAACGACACTGAAACTGGCACTAACATAGGTGTGGGAACTACAACAACCTTCCTCTTCAGTGGTAAATTTAGAATCAACATGCACATTGAACTGAAGAAGTGGATTCTTCACTGCCACCTCCCCTCGGCTGACAGTAGAGAGGGCTGGTCCCTTGCAGGAGACCTTGAATTGCTCAAATCCAAGGCTAAACTTAATGACAGGGGCATCAGTGAGTATGACCTAATCCATGGCCAAATCCACACTGGATGCAATGGAGAAAATCAGCTTGCCGAAAAACATGGCGATGAACCGACCGAAAGAAGGAAGAGAGAACTGGGCTGGTATCTCTGCATTGTTAGAAAAGAGAACCAAATTAGACCCTTGCTTTGAATTATTGACTTGATTTATTGATTTTGATTCTACTCTTGAATTAGAACTCTCATTTAACAAATTTAGGTAATATAAATGGGGTTCTATTGGATAGATTTAGAAATCTGGAGAAGCGACTTTTCCTTGAGTTGTATATTTGAAGTTGATTTTGATTTTGGAACCCACATCCAACAAATTTAAGTATAATGGGGTTCAATTATTTTGGAGAGACTTTTAGAAATATGTTTATTATTTTCTTTTGTTGGAATTTTCTTTTGGAATCCTAACCTAGCAAATTTAGGTATGCTAAATATGGTTCAATTGTTATTTGAAAATTATGAAAGCTTTTTATCTTGAGGGTTTGATTGTTGATTGTTTGATATTTTGATTTGATTTTCAAAAATAGAACTCTCATTTGACAAATTTAGGTATGTTAAATGAAGTTCAAATGTGTGTTTGATGTTTGTTGTTGGAGTTTGATTTTTTTTTAAGATGAGACTCTTATTTAACAAATTTAGGTATGTTAAATGGAGCTCACTTGTGTGTTTGATTGCTTGTTTGTTGATGTGTGGTTTTGTTTTGATTTTGAGGATTGAACTCACATTTAACAAATTTAGGTATGTTAAATGGGGTTCAAATGTGTGTTGGATGTTTTGATTTTATTGTGGTTTTTGAAAATGGAACTGTCAGTTAATAAATTTGAGTATGTTAAATAGAGTTTAATTTTGATTTTATTTTCATTTTGAAAAGGGAAACACTCACTTAACAAATTTGGGTATGCTAAGTGGAGTCCAATTGCATGTTGGTTGCTGGATTTAATTTTGAAAATGAGACTCTCATTTAACAAATTTGGGTATGTTAAATGAAGTTGGTTTTGTTTGCAAATATTTTGTGTGTGTTTTATTTTGATTTTCAGAAGGGGACCCTTATTTAACAAATTTAAGTATGTTAAATGGATTTAATTATTTTTATTAAAAAAAAGGTTTGAATATGTTTATTTTTGAAAGATATGTTTGTTGTTTGATTTAATTTTGATTTTGAAAAGAAGAATCCTCATTCAACAAATTTAGGTATGCTAAATGAGGTTCAATTAATTTTATTCGAGAAAGGATTTGAAAGATTTTTATTTTGTTTTACTTGACTTTGGTTTTAAAAGAGAGCCTTCACTAAGCCAATTTTATTATGCTAAGTGAAGTTCACATGATTTTTCTTTGAAAAGATTTTGAAAATTTTACAAAAGATTTTATTTGTTTTACTTTAGATTTCATTAAAGTTTTGTCAAATATGAAATGAACCTTACTTCACCAAGCTAGTGGTAAGAGGTTCTACATTCTATTTGATTTATATTTGTTCATCTCCTTTCTTTAATTAATTTATCATTACCTATTTGGGGACCCAATAGGGGTTCTAAGACCTACACGAGAGTGAGGTCCTAAAACCTAAAGGATGCTGGCTACCTTTGCTCAAGAATGAAATGAGCAAAGGGCCACTGAAAAGAAAGATAGTCTCGAGCTTATACAAGATATAAGTCCACTACCAATGCTTGGAGAAAATAATTGTCAAGTAAAGATGGAGAGAGGAACTCTCTCGAGCAGACTTGATAGAAAAATCTGTGGTGTTTATTTTTGGATGTGGGGTGGAAATCACATAGATCGTAGGGGTACTTATTGAAGTGATTGGGTATGACATCAAGGTATGATATACTATCTTGAAAGATAGAGGCATCACCCTATAATGGACCCAATCACCTAAATAAGAACTCCTAAGGCGTGATGAGTCTTCGAAGATACCAGAGATTTTTCCCCTACTTTACATAAAAAAGTAAAGCACGGTTTATATTATGTCAGGTTCTTAAGTTCCCTATGGAGGGAAGCCTACGCAGTTAATTACATCTTAGGGAATGAGATTCATTAAGAATACTCTTGATTAAATTAAACATTTATTATCTCCAAAGATTTCATAGTTATACTATCAAAGGATTGGTTAAGTTTGGAAAATCAAGTGGAAGAGACCAAGTGGAAGACTTATTTTTGGGATTCAAAGGGAGGAAGTAGGAAATGCTCATGATATTAAGAAACCTAGTGATCATTCCAATCTATCTTATGGTAGAGATTTATATATTTAAAAGTGAAGAGATTTATTTATTTAAGTTGAATTTTAATTAGATTGGTAGGGCTTATAACCCATCAACATGATATTGTGGAAATGCCTAAGAGGTGAGGATTTATGCTCGTAGCTCAAAGGAAATAAATAACCTTAGATCCTAAATCTAGGGAACTTTAGCATAAGCTAAAGCATGACCTAATCTAAATTAAAAAGTGGACATAAAGGTCATCTCTACAAGATAGGATAAACTCGTCTGACTTCTAGACTTATAATTTTGAGTGGCTTCCAGCTAACTCCTCCTACGATTTAAAATCCATGTAGTCCGGTCTTATGTAATTACAAGATGGCTAGGTTTTATTATTTAATTTGGAAAGAGACTAAAGTCCTAAGCCTACTCCCTAAGATACTAGAGCATGAGTGGTATGAGCACATGACTTAGTATAAATGCAAAATCTTTCCAAATTTTATTTCATTTCGACACATTCTTTTGGACAAAGGCTTAGGATATCTTTACACCTAAATGCATGAAGAAAGTTGATTATTGGCTAAATCAAAAGAGAGAGGGTGAAGCTCCGTTAGGAGGGGTTGCTCTCATAGGTCAAATGCTCCCTATAATGTAAGGATGGAGGCCCACATTTTTAACAAGAATGGTAGAAGATGTACACATGATGTGAGACATACAACATACAGCTAAGGGGTTGCTAAATATTTAATTATCTTGATTATAGCCTAGGCTTTATCATGAGTTCGTGAGTTATTTAAAATTTTTGTTATGAGTTGTTAATTGGGTAGAAAATTTATTTTATCCTAAAAATCAATTGCATCCAGACCACACATTAAAGCATCAAACATTAAGAAACTATAAACAGGAGGCAATCCTGTTGCACAATCTAAACAAATCATCAAATAATTTTATAGACTACCACAAAAGAATAAGAGGCTGGTATGATCTGGTACTACCGTACATCCCTAAAAGAGAAAAGATGGGTAGCTGAGCTCTACCCTTATACAACCTGGAATATAAAAGAGTAATTTTTCAATTAGAATGAATACATGTTATGGGGGGTCTTCATTCTTCACCTCTTTATATTCTCCTTTTCTTTCCTTTTGATGTGATTGTGCTCCAAGGGTATCACAGGGCATCCCAGCACTGAGTCATCTAGCACTACTCATCATAATCTCTCGTAGCACTAATTCTAAGTCCTATTCAAAAATTACATTTCATATAAGTAAAATAAATCTAACTACATTTGCAAAATAGAGGTTAGGCATACATATGTATAATCTGAAGCAGTTATCTTTAAAATTTAGAGTTAGCACCCTGTACATGGGAAAACAAGCCTACCTATCCTAATTTGGATTAGGCTTAGGGTTTTAAGCAACCTTGAAAGAGAATATTTATATTCATTCTTACGCAACCCCTTAAACATAACCCCATGTAGAAAACATGATTAGGCTAAGAGCGACCTAATATCCAGTCTATGAAACATACACCATAACATCTAGTCTAAAATATTATATCACAAAAAAAATAAACACCATGTCATACACTATCCTAACTTAAAGCTAGGAATGGTGACTTAGTTCTAAAGTCTGTGTTAAAGCTTTGTGTGGTATGTCTTACTAAACATTAGAGTTGTGATTTGTCTAAGTTTTAGAAATTGTTTAAGTTAACCATGAAGGTTGATTTCATTTCTAGTTGTTTAGTTGATTTATGAATTTTAATTTATGTTTTATTTTATTTCAATTGATTCACAGTTAACATCTAATGTTATAAAGAGAATAAAGAGGATTTCCCTCTTTCATCCCTACCTTAAGCCACTTTCTAAAGCATATTTTGATGAATTAGTTTTCTTTAGTGAATGACTTATTAAAACATTTCATTAATCCTAAGTTTAGGCTAACTCTAAATAATCCTATCTAGTATGAAAGGTATTTTAAGATTAATTTGGTTGAATTACTATCACATAATATATATCAAATCATTCATTTTCATCACATGTAACATGCATATGACGTTAACACTTATCATATCTATACATGCAATATATTCTGGCATACTTAAATAATGATGGATGCATATGTTTGAAAGTTATATTTTACTTGATTGAATTATTTAAACATGTAAATTAAAGCTCTATCCAAATTCTAATACAAATATACATAAGAAAGAAATTAAATGAATATGTGTCGTTGTTAAACCATGGAAGTGAGGTAATCAAATGACCTCCTTGGGGCTACTTAAAGCTTCACATTCTCAGGATGTCCAGACTATATACAGATTATTATTCAAACCAATATAAATCCATATATGAATCACAAGAAAGAGAACTTTAATTTACAAGAAATGTATTTTAATGGCTCAGATGATCATGGATGCATGTATTTTTATTAGAAAAGGTGATTTTCATCCTTTAATCAAATACACATACATATGTATAAAAGTTTTAACAAGCACGTGCCATTGTTAAATCGGGGAAGTGAGGTAATCAAATGATGTCTATGGGGCTATTTAAATCTTCATATTCTCGGGATGTCCAGACTATGTACTTGCTATTCTTAAGTACATATGAATGTACATATAATTGTAAGAATGAAAATCATGCAAAGCTCTTATTTTGTTTAATTGAATAACTTATATATGTGATTTAAAGCTCTATCCAAATTTTAGGAATGAAATTAAATGAGTGCATGTCATTATTAAACTAGGGAAGTAAGGTAATCAAATGACCTCATTGGGGCTACTTAAAGCCTCGTATTCCCGGGATGTCCATACTATATATCCATTATTATTCAAACTTATGTAAATATATATATGAATGAAGGAAAGAAAGCTTCACATTCATATATTTAAGCTATAAGCACATGCAGCCCCTATGTGGATTCATAACTATCATCACCACACATGTTATTATCAATTTATAAACTTTGGAAAGTATATTTGAATTTATTAGTGATAATAGCCACACATATAATTAAGTTAAATCAACACATGCAAGCTTACATAAATAACCTTCATTTGATTCACTTAAATTTTTTAAAAAGATATGAATGCATGGATTCATATGACATACAACATTTATAAGTGATTGGAAAGGAATAACTAAATATAAATATATGGTTCATTCAACTAAATTTATTCCTAAGAACAATCACATCAAATAGAATTAGAAAACCAAAGCTTATTATTAATTTGATTTTTGGATTTGAGTTGATTTAAAGATGAGAGAGATTATTTGTTATTTTAACCTCATTCTCATATTGGTAATCTTAATTAGTTCAAGGTAACATAATTAAATGAATTTTATGAATTAATTAAGTTAAAATATTAACTAAATCACGTAATTACCCTTTCTTGTGCTTCTTTAATTTGATTAATCATTTAATTATGAGCCACAAATGAAATGAACATGTGAGAAAATGAAATTACAATGCTCCTAAAGGATATAATGCAATTGGCTCATTATTAAGGATTAATTGAATTAACGAACCTAATTAAGTACTCTTATGATTTTTTGACACTTATGGGTTAATCATAATTTCTTTAAGGATCTTTATGTTGTTAAACACATAAAGAAGAATCCTTAATTTTATTGTTAATTATCTGATATGATTTACACTCCAATTTGATTTAATTTAGCCACTTAATTAATTTCTACCTTAATTAACTCTCTTAAAATGAAATGGATTTAGGAAAAAGATTGGGAAAAAGGTCCTAATCTCACTCTCTCATCCATTCACTATTAAATAGTGAGTTGTGAATTTTAATTAATTAATTCTTATTATTTTGAATGTTAATTAATCACATAATTAACTAAATAGGGTAATTAAGGTTTGAATCATTAATTTTCCCTAATTGCTAAGCAATAAATTCCAATAAAATCATGGGAGGTAGAATTCATCCCATTAAATGGACATACAATATTTGGAATTAAATTCCTAAGTAATTAAGGCTTAATTAAGCTAATTAAGTTTATAATTAAACCTTAATTTATCCTTAATTACTATTCCAAATTAATTTGAATTAATTATTTTCTATTTCACATTTAAAATGAGTATGTATTTGTATTTTTTGGATTTTTCTATAAATAGTTATGATTTTTAAAGTTACAGTCATTAAATTAGATTAATTAAGCCTAATTAAGCTTAATCCCATCAGTGCCACATGGATCGCTGATGTGGCGCGCTCTCCACATGGTGTTGTGAGATTGGTTACTTAAATGCGTCCGAGTCAGTGCCTACGTGGTGGTAGTGGATGCGATTTCGTTCCTCTCATCCAATCTAAGATTAGACGACGCAGATTAAACATGCGGCTCTTAAGGTAATTAAACCGGATTAATCAAACGGAAGATCATGGCTGTCCATTCCAATCACATGGAACAAAGGGTGGATGATCTATCGTCTCTCGTGCGATAGAAGACAGACACCATCTACCTTCCTCCACCTAATTTGACCTCATCGGAGCTCAGATTAGCTCGAGATTGATCTCGCACCTTCAGGAAGTGATCTAAAAGGATACTACAATTGGATTCGCATGGCATTCACATTTTCTTTGAAAAGGCCTAAAAATATTTTAGAAATCTCAGTTTGAAGGAATAGTACCTCGTCGGAGCTCAAAATTGGTGGTGAACCGACCAAGGTAGCTTTGTCTTGATGAAGCGAAGCTCTATTGAGAAGCTCGCATGATGCCTCCTCACCGACGGCTTTATGGACCAAGGTTTGCTACAAAACACATCAGAGTAGGCCTAGAATGGACTTTTGGTGATCGAAGAACTCAGGAAATGATTCATTTCATCTCATCAGAGCTTCATGAATGTGTGGGTGAAGTTAATTTGAATGAAATTGAGTATTGGTGGAGTTGGACAGAGTTCGAACTCAGGAAGCCTTGGTTTTATCATGTCCATGGATGGGGAGGATTGGAGAACTTGGAAGCTCTGTGGAGTGGTGGCTGGGCTCTACAATGCTAGTTTGAATCAAAATGAGGGGTATACCCTCCTCCCTTGGATCAAATGGCCAATATTAGCTCTAACATTTTTGGCCATCCAGCCGCCATAGGTGGTTAGAATGGATAGAATCAAGCTGAGGTGGCTCGGTTTGTGGGTTGGTGGTGAGGTAGTGGTCTCCATTATGTTTCCCAATGAGGGGAGGAGGGTTAACTCACCTCCCTTCCTATGGATGACCTACCATTTGGGTTAGCCACCTAGGTAGGGTTCCATTCTAAGATTTGGGTGGCTGCCAAATGCAAAGGAGGGTAGTTGACCACCAAATGTTGATTTTGTCCAATGTGAAGGGGTTTATCCAATGGGTAATGGGTTGAATTGGGTCCCCCAAGATAAGATAAAGATGGGTCATGCCAAATTTCATTGGATTTGGGCTTGGTTTGAGTGGGTTTGGCTCAATTTGACCCATGTAGGTTAAATTGGGCTAGGTTCGGTCAAGTTGACCAGTAGGTCAAATTGGGTCAAACCAAGGCTTGGTTCAAGTTCAAATTTGTATTTGGAATGTTTTGGTGCAATTGGTTTGGTTCAATCTAGCTTGGATTTGGATTTGGCTCATTTGAGTTCATTTAAGTCAAATAGGTCAAGTTGACTAAATTGACTAAATTGACCAAATTAGCTTGGGTTAGATATTGGTTCTTGTTCAATTGATCAATTAAAGATGATTGTATGCTTTGGTTTGAATTAATTTGGATTTAGTTTTGATTTAGGCCATTTTGACCCTTTAGGTCAATTTGGGCTAAATAGGTCAATTAGGTTCAATCAAAGCTTTGATCATGTTTAATGATCAATTTGGAATAAACTTGAGCCATTGGTTGCAATCAATTTGGGTAAGATCTTGATTTGATCAAATTTGGTCTTTTAGGTCAATTGGGTTAGGTTTGGCTTAATTGATGGTCAAATCATATTCAAGGATTGATCTTAGGTTAATGTGAATCATTGGTTTAAATTAATTTGACTTAAGATAAAATTTAGCTAATTTGTCTTATGTAGGTTAAGTGGGTTAGCTTGGTCAAATGACCAAATTGACTTAGTTTGACCCAATTGATTGCAATTGATCCATCAAGGATGATCAAAAATCATTGTAGGAGGTTTTGTTGAATTGATTCAATCCAATTTTGGTTAGACTAAAAATTGGCTCAAATTGATCATTTAGGTCACTTTAAGTTAACTGAGCCTAAATGGGTCAATTGGCTTGGTTGAGTTTTGATTTGAGTTCAGTTGAATTTGAATATTGATTTGGAATTGATTTATAGCTTTGATTGCAATTGATTTATATTTGAATGGATTTTGGTTCATTTCAATATTTGAAATCAAATGGATTAGGTTAGGTTTGATTGAATTGATTTTGGCTTGGTTGATTTGATTATAGATTTAATTTAGTTTAGAATGAAGGATTGAATTGATTAAATTGATTTATGAGAAAACCAATTTAGTTTGGTTTGGATTGAAGGGTATTTTGGCTAGATCCATAGGATTAAATCATAGGACTTATGATAGATTTGGCTTAAGGAATTGAATTTGATTATAGATTTGATTTGGAGGGATGATTGGAGGATTGATTGACTTATGAGAGAATCAGTTAAGTTTGATTGGATTGAAAGGAATTTGGCTAAGTCCATAGAATCAAGTCATGGTCATAGAAAAGATTTTGGTTATGAATTTGATTTGAAATTAGTTTGGAGGTTTGAATTTGATTGTTGATCTTGGTATGTTGATTGAAAGGTGGAATTGGTTTTGAGAAAATCAATTGAGATTGGTTTAGTTTGAAAGAGTTTTAGCTTTAATTTGAGGTTTGATTTAGGCTAAGTAGGTAAACAGAAATTGGGTTTAGGCTTTAGGTAGGTAAGTTATCCTAAAATCTAAGGCATGATCTAAATCCTATGGCTAAACCTCCAAAGTCTCTTGGCTTAGGTAAAGTGTTCACTTAGTCATTAGAAGTGTCCTATGACTAAGGAGCTCTTAGTGTCTAGAAGACTCCTAGATCTAAGATGGGAAGATTGGATCCTCACTCTAAAAGTGAGGTCAGGATAAAGCTCCGTCGCTGCCACGCCATCCGAATGATGATTTTAAATAACCATCGTGGCACCACATGGAAAGCGCTACCACATCAACGATCCATGTGGCATCGATGGGATTAGGGTTAATTAAGGGTTAATAATTCATTTTAATGGCTGAAACTTTGAAAAATCATAATTAATTGTAGAAAAATAAAAGAAAATGCAAATAAATATTTATTTTAAAAGTAAAACATAGGAGATTTTATAAAAAATATTTTCATTTGATTTTGAATAGTAATTAAGGCTTAATTAGAGTTCACTTAATTAGCTTAATTAATCCATAATTACTTGGGTAATTGATTTCAAACTTTATGTGTTGATTCAATGGGATGACCTCTACCTCCCATGATTTTCTTGGAATTTATTGCCTAGGTAATTAGGAAAATTGATGTTTCAAAGCCTAATTATCCTCTTTAATTAATTTAATGATTAATTAACATTTGAAATAGCAAATATTAATTAACTTAAGTTCATTAATCACTGGTTAACAATGAATGGATGAGGAAGAGTGATTAAGACCCCTTTCCTAATTATTCCCCGAAATTCATTTCATTAAAGAGAGTTAATTAATGTGAGACTTAATTAAGTTGTTAATTAACTAATTAAATGGATAAAACAAAGCAAATTAAAATCATAATCACTTCAAATAATTAATAATGAGATTAAAGGTTCATCTTTATGTGTTCAATAGCATAAAGACCCTTAAGGAAATTATGATTAGTCCATGAGTGTGTGAAAATCATAAAAGTACTTAATTAGATTATTTAACTTAGTTAACCTTTAATTATGAGCCAATTGCATTACGTTCTTTAAGAGTATTACAGTTTTATTTTCTCACATGTTCATATCATTTATGGCTCATGATTAAATGGCTAATTAAATTAAAGAAGCACAAGAAAGGATAATAAAATGATTTGTCTTTCATGCATTCATCTTTTTCAAGTTTAAATGAATCAAATGGAATCTATTTATGAAAGCTTGCATACGTTGACTTAGCTTATTATATGTGTGGCTATTATCACTATTAAATCCAAATTTATTTTTAAAAGTTCTAAATTAATAATAATCTTTGGAATGATAATAGTTATGGATATATATATATATATATATATATATATATATATATATATATATATATATATATATATATATATATATATATATATATATATATATATATAGGAGTTGCATGAGCTTATAGCTTAACAATGTGACATGAAGCTCTCTTTCTTATGATTCATGTATAGATTTACATAGGTTTGAAAAAAGATAAGTATATAGTCTGGACATCCTCGGAATACAAGGTTTTAAGTAGCCCCAAGGAGGCAATTTGATTGCCTCACTTCCCTGGTTAACAAAGGCACATACTAATTTTATTTCATTCTTATGTATTTTGGTATTAAAATTTGGGTAGAGCTTTTACTCATATGCATTCATCATTTAAGTGTGTTAAAACATGTTACATGTATAGATACACTTAGGGTTTAATCACATGCATGTTATATGTGATGGAAAGGAATGATTTAGCATGTGTCATGTGATAGTAATTCAATTAGATTAACCTTAAGATTCCTTTCACATTGAATAGAGTTATTTAAGATGAACCTAAACTTAGAATTAATTAAATCATTTAATAAGTCATTCACTAAAGAGAACTAAATCAAATTAATATGCCTTCGAAAGTGGCTTAAGGTAGGGATGAAAGAGGGCAATCTTCTTTCTTCTCTTTATAATACTTAGTTGCTAAGTGTAATCATATGAAACAACAGAAAACACAAATTAAAATTTCAAATCAATTAAATAACTTCAAGTGAAATCAACCTTTCATGTTAAATTGAATCCTTCTACACTTATAAAATACAACACTAATGCTTGGTTAAGACGTACCACACAGGCTTTAACAAACACATTAAAATTAAGTCACCACTTCTAGTCCTAAGTTAGGATGGTACATGATGCGATGAATGTTTTATTTTGTGATGTATTATTTTAGACTGGATGGTACAGTGTATGCTTTGTAGACTGGATATTAGGCCATTCCTAGCCTAATCATATTTTCTGCATGGGATTGTGCTTAAGGGGTGCTTAAAATAAATATAAATGCTCTCTTTGTAGGTTGCTTAAATCCCTAAGTTAGGACAAGTGGGCTTGGTTACCTATGTGCAGGGTGTTAAGTCCAAATCATAAATATAACTGCTTGGGAATATATGTATGTTTAGCTAAGCTCTATTTTTCATGTGTAGTTAGATTTACTTTTCCTATTTTTAATGTAATCTTGCATTAGGAATTAGGATTTGTGCTATGGGAGATTAGGATAAGCATTGGCTAGAACACTTTGTCCTGGGAGGCCATGTGATGCCTTTGAAGTGGAGTAAATCAAATCAAATGGAGACATGAAGATGAAGATATGAAGAAATGATGAAAGAAGACCCCCGTAGAATTTATAAATTGTAATTATTATTTTATAATCCTGGGTTGTATAAGGGTAGAGCTAGACTACCCATATTTTCTCTTTTCAGGTTGTACACCCGACTGCACTAACCATATTCAAAATCAAATCGTATAAGAACATTGGTTAGTCTTAAGAATATTTATTTGGCTTTATTGTCCTTAGGACTTAATGTAATTGAGTATGTTATGTGGTAATATTTAATTACTTCTTTTCAATCATTATAAATGTGCATGCCATTTGTTTCACATGTTCATGTTTTAAAAAAGAAAAGAGAACTAAAAAATATGGTTACATTTAAGTTGTATGTGCTGGATAAATATTTTTATATTGTGTGACTATTGTCTCTAATAAATCTAAAATTATTTTCAAAACTATAAGCTAATGATGTATAATATTGTAAATTTTAAGTTAAAGTTGGTTATAAATGTTTAATAAAGTTTACATTTAGTTATAATTTAAAGATTTTAAAGGATAGTTTTGTCTTCATGGTTCATGTGCATGTTTACATATGTTTGAGTTGGCAAGTATATAGTCTGGACATCTTGGAAACATGAGACTTTAAATAGCCCCGAAGGAGGTCTTAGTTAATCTCACTTCCCTAGTTTAACAATGGCACATACTTGCTTAATTTCATTCATGTGTATATATGTGCTAGAATTTGGGATAAAACTTTATTTTACATGAATAAAAGATTTGCTTTTATATAACCTTTGCATGATTTTTAATTCTATACTTGTGTATATATTTATATGTATTTAAGTTGGCAAGTATATAGTCTACACATCCCAGGAATACAAGACTTTAAGTAACCCCAAGGAGATCTTTAATAATCTCACTTCCCTGGTTTAACAATGACATGTACTTGCTTAAATCTCTAATTCATGTCTGCATATGCTTAACTATGAAATAAAATCTTTCTTTTCTACCAAATTCATGCATTAATGATCATCAAGTGTGCAATATATATAGATGATGGAAAGAAGTAGTGGAATGTTATTCATCTAATAGTGACTCAAATTTATTAATTCTAAGATATTTTTCATGTTGGAATATGACTTCTTAAGACTAACCCTAACATCGGTTTAATATAATGTTTATGAATGGATCACTAAAGGAACCAAAGTCATAATAATACACCTTTTAAAAATAACTTAGGGTAGGGATGAAGGCAGTCAAACCTCTTTCTTCTCTTTATAATAATTAGATGTTAAGTAAACATTAAATAAAATAAGAAAGTGTAAATTAAAATTAATCAATTCATTAAAATATTGAAGTGAAACCTCCCCTAATGTTTAACTTAAATAATTCTAAACTTTAGACAATCATACTCTTAAAGCTTAATCAAGACACACCACACTAAATCTTAGCACACACATTAGAATGCTAAGTCACCAGTTTCAGTGTCACGTGTATATTATGGTGTTGTATTTTATTTTATGATGTAATATTTTAGACTAGATGTTAAGATTATTTATGCAAAGACTGGATGTTAGGTCGTTAATAGCCAGATGATATTTTTTATATGGGATTATGCTAAAAGGACCACTATAATACTAAGTAAATATAAATATCCTTGCTTGCATGCACTGCTTATACCCCTAAGAAAATCCAACAAGGACAGGTGGGCTTGGCTACCCAAGTGCAGGGTGCTAAGTCCGAATATGTGAAATAATATTTCTAGGCTTGTATGTTCGCTTAGCTAACTTCAATTTTGCAATTGTAGTTAGGTTCCATTTTTCATAAATATGTAATTTTGTAATAGGATTAGGATTAGTGTCATGGTGTTTAGGATGAGCAGTGGCTAAAAGGCAAAGACCTAGGAGACCCTATAAAGCTTGGAGAAAAATGGATACAAAGAAAGGAAAGAAGAACAAGAGATTGAAGATCCCAATAGCACTTACTTTAATTGTAATCAATTGTAATCTGAGTTGTATAAGGGTAGAGCTCGGTTACCTAACTTTTCTTTTTTTTTTGGGTGTACGGCAGTACCCGACCGCATCGGCCTCTTATTCTTTTACGAAATTCATATGTTTGATTATTGTGTTTAGTTTGTGCATTAGAAATAGTGTGCTTTTCATAAATTTCTTAAAATGTAATGATTTGATGCTTGGCTTGGATCCAGTAGGCTCTTTAGAATAAAATTAAATTTTGTATCCTCACTAAAAATTCATAATTAAATTTTAATACAACTCATAACCTCATCTTAAAGCTTAGGTCTATAATCAAGATAAATAAAAGATTTAGAAACCCCTTAGTTGAATGTTGTATGTTATCGCACCATGCATAACATATTATGGAAATCTTGAGTAGGGAGGGTCTCCATTCTTGTACGATAGGGGATATGCTTGTCCTTTGAGGGCGATCCCTTATAGTGGAGAACCACCTCTTCTAATTGATTTCTTGCATTACTAAATTCCATCATGAATATAGGCATATTTGTCATAAGCCTTGATCCAAAATAAATGTGTCAAAATAAAAGAAATTTTTTTAAACTTTCAACATTAATCTAAGTCATGCTTGTGTACCACACATCATCTAGTCTCTTAAGGAGTGGGTTGAGGACTTTAGCTTCATTCATAATTAAATAATAACCTAACTATCTTGCATCTACATAAGACCAACCTACATGATTTTAAAGCGTAGGAGGTGTTAGTTGGAAACTCTAGGAGGTTGTAAGTCTAGAAGAGTCGAGATATGTCTATTCTCTCTCATAGAGGTAAACAATCATATCCTATTATTTTGATTAGACCTAGGTCATGCTTTTAGCTTGTGCTAAAGTATTTTAAATTTAAATTTCAAGGCTACTTATTTCTTTTGGGCTACGAGTATATGTCCTCACCTCTTAGGTGTTTCCATATTCTTGTGTTGTTGGACTATAAGCCCTGGCATTCTAATAAAATTCTAATTTAAACAAAAGTAAATTCTCTCTTTTAAAAATGTAATGCCTCATTATAGGGTAGATTGATACACTTACTAGGCTTCTTAATATCATGGGTGCTTCCTACTTATTCTCCATTCGAATCTGTAAAGAAGTCTTCCTATTAACAATCTCATTTTTTTCTAATAACAACCAATTCTTTGATAGTCTAGCCTTAAAATCTTTGGAGATACTTATTGATAACTTTAATCAAGAGTGTTCTTACGAAATTCTCATTTCCTAAGATGTAAGATGTAATTAGCTATGGAAGCTTTCTTTCATAGGGAACTAAAGAACTCAACATAAAATAAACCCTACTTTTCTTATTCATGTGAAGTAGGGAAAAGATCTCGATATATATATATATATATATATATATATATATATATATATATATATATATATGTAGACTCATCTGCCTTAGGAGTCCTTATTAGATGATTAGATGCATTATAGGGTAATATTTCTATCTTTCAAGATAGTACATCATACCTTAATGTCATATCCAATCACTTCAATAAGTAGCCCCTAAGATCTGTATGATGTCCTTACGACTCTAAATTAAAACACAATAATTCATCATTATGCATGTTTTAGATTTTCCATAGAATTTTTGAGCTTATATTTAATGCATAATTAAATTTTTGAATCTTTTTGGGAATATTGACTTAAATAATTATCAAACCTTAATAAATCCTAAAAATCATGTTTTAGAATTTTGAACCTTTTAATGAATAGAGAGGGTCATGGTTTAATTATTAGTTAAGTTTAATCTCCTCAAATAGTGTTAATCACTATAATTAAGAATGTGTTAGGTAAGCTAAATTAAGTTGAAATGTTATTATGGTCATATGTTCAATTTTAGAATTATGGGCATAAGAGATTATCTTCATGATACTTAGTTTTCTTCTCTAGTAATTCACATTTGTATGCTTGTTTAAGTCTTCATTTACATCTACTTTCAAATTATAAACTTTATGATCATATTGCATTTAATCTTTCAAGCTATTATCACTAGTAAATCTAAAAATTAATTTCTTTGATAGATAAATTTAAATTAACAAAGAAGGATAAAAAATTACAATCATGTCTATATTTAATGCAATTATCAGTTATATAGTCTAGAACTCGAGATCTTAAGGCTGCTAGTTCAAAGAAAATATTTACCTCACATCTATCGTATAATAGTTCTATAAACCTATCAAAAATAAAAAAAATACACATGTAAATTTTGATTAATTTTAAACTACCATTATTATTAAATTTCAAAATTAACTTTCTTATTACCTAATTCAAATAACAAAAGAATGCATATGTATGCATATATACACATATACATAACTATTAGTTATATATTAAACACCTCAGATTATAAGGCTACTAGTCTGAATGAGGTCTTTACCACACATTTCTAGTATAGCTACAACACATACCTATAAACATAAGAATGTATATGTATATATACACATATGTATGAATACTTAGTTTTTCTACTATAAAATACATTCATATACACATTATATTTGAATCCTTAAATCTTTTCAATAATATACACATACACACACATGCATGTATGTTTGAAATATTATTTTTCTGAAATATTCACATTAATTACTTTTGAATAAAAAAAGAAATACTCTCATAAATTATAAAATAATACAACATAAAAATAGGGAGGATGGGTATTAAAGTGATAAAAAGAAATTAGATGAGTATCATGAATAAAATTTTAACTTACTCTTTTAATTGTAAAATGTGTTTCATAAGGTTATAACATGATTTAAGCTTGATTCAAACTTAGAATTTAATTAAAAGTTAACACTCCATTAAATCAATTAAAATTCATAAAACTCATCTTTTAGATTTTATTAGGAGTATGGTATAAAGAAGAGTGGGTTCTACTCAGTGTGGGGCTCATCACTTTTTATACTCTTCAAAACATTAAACTTAACTTAAATCTTAATCAAAATTATAATTTAAAATCAATACTTAAGCCATTAATTACATAAATAGAAATCATCCAAAGATAGTAAATTAAACTTCAATTTTAAATTATAACTCAAACACTAAAACCTAACTTTATCTCACCATGCCAGTCATTGTACAATTATTAAATTGATAGGTCATCAATTTTAGATTTAGGTTAGGTTGGTGCTTTATTATGATGTATTAATTTTTCTATTTTGTGATGTAATATTTTAAACTAAATATTATAATAGATGTTCGTAGACCAGATCTTAGGGCAATCTTTATTAGATTAATGTTATTATTTTGTAAGGGATTATGCTTAATAAAAGAGGCCATTATAATAAAATGAAAGCTATAAGTTTGCTTGCATATTTTATTTTCTTAGGAATAACCCAATAGGACATGTGGGCTTGGACCTCTACAAATGCTAAGCCCCATTGTATATGAATTATACCTACTTGATGTGTATGTGTGTTCTAACTGATTTTTATTTCATAGGTTTAGCTAATATTTTATTCTGGAATTTCAAATATAATTTGCACTAGAACAAGGTTAGAGCCATAAGATTTACAATGAGTAGTGGCTAGAAGGCATAGACCTAGGAAGCTCTATGAAACCTAAAGCTCCCACGCAGTAGAAATAGCATGGATTTCAATAAGCTCTTAGGGATAAATTTTCTACCCTAATTAATAACTCAAATCAAATTAGAAAATTAATGCAATTCATAACCTCACTTAAATACTTAGGTGTAAATAATAAAAGCAACTAGAAATCCTAGGTCTGTGATGTATAATCATTATGCATCTTAACATTCCTCTCCTAAAATGAAGGTTTTCTTCCATTACACAAAAAGGAGGAGGGTCCTTCCATTGTGGATAGCCACCCTTGGTTGAAGATCACCTCTCTCACTGATTTAGCTCATAATATTATTTCATCATGCATGTAGGCATATTTGCACCCCTTAGCCTATAAAAAGACAAAAATTTGGTACATTATTTACAAGATTACTCATACCCATCATTATCTTAGAATTCTGGGAGTGAGTCTATGTTGTTAAATTTCTTTCCTAATAAAAAGAAAGTTAACCATCTTGCATTACATAAGAATTAATTAGATATTTTAAAGCATTAGTGGTATTATCTGACATCTCATCCAGATAAGTCACAAGTCTAGATGAGTCAAGATAAGTTCACATTTCTCAATAGGAGCGTTCCATTAAATCCCATTTTCCCGAGTAGAATAAATTAAGATTTTAACTTATGCTAAAGCACTTTTAATTCTAAGAGCTGAGGCTATCCATTTATTTTTTGCTATAGTATAAGTGCTCGCCTCATAATAATTCTCACAGTCATGTGTTTTTGAGATATAATTCTTAGCTTTCTAATGAATTATTAACTCAAAATAAATATAGATCTCAATTTCAAAAATATAAAGCCTACTCATAAGATAGACTGAAGTGTTTACTAGATTTCTTAGTGTAAAAGCACTTCTTACTTATTCTCCTTTGAAATTTGTTAAGAACTATTCATATTTAAACTATCCTATTTGATTTTTATTTCTAATAGTCTTGACACAAACTTTAAAATCTATAAAGATAATAGCATCCTATTTTAATTGAGAGTTTTCTTAAGAGATTCATATCTTTTAAAATATAATTAACTATGGGGGCTTACCACTATAAAAAACTTACAAAGATGTTTAAAATAAACCGTGTATTACTTCACCAATGTAAGGCAAGAGAAAATTCACTAGTACATGCAGACCCATTAACTATAGAAGTTTTTATTAATCGATTGAACTCATTGTATGGTGATATTTCTACATTTTGATGTAGTATATAATTCCTAAATGATGTGTTCGATCACCTAAATAAGTACTCCCAAGATTTGTGTGGTATCCTCCCATATTTTTAATCACCATAAACCCAAGCAACATATGGAGGAAGATTAAGATGAAGAATAGCTTCAATGAGCTAGGGAAGTTTCATCCTTAAGCTACTTTCTTGTTTTATTTAATGTAATGATAATCAGTACCTCTCATGTTTGGGGGATGGATGTGGGCCTTATTTTGGGACTCTTGTCTTATCATATTATTTTGTATTTTTTTAAAATTTTTTATGGTTGAGATAATGAGGTTGAAGGGCCAAGGCATTCATCTCTTAAGTGTCAAGGGGCCAATAAGAAGTTTAATTGTAAGTGTTGCTTATTTACACAATGTAATGTTTAGTATAGTTTGGAGTGTGTGTGTGTTTTGATGTTGTTAAAAAATATTTATTTTTGAAAGAAATGAAAGTTAGCGTTGTTCCATTTGCTTAATTTGAATATATTGTGTTTAAATGATATATATTTATAAATTATTATGTTAAGAATAATCATGCATAATTTTCTAGTATATTAAAAAGATGACTAAATAGTAATGCTAACTACATAATTTTAAAGTGATTTCTAACTAATTAACATGCTTCTAAATCTCATAACTGATTGCATTAAAATCAACTTATTTAGCCTATTAAAAATCTTTAGTAGCTTTTCATTATCGAGCAATTGTAGTCTTAAACTTTGTTGAGAGTATCACGTCTAGTTTAGTGTATAATGATATGATTGAAGACTTTTAGGTTGAAATATCTTAAACACTTGGTGCTTGAATGGAGTTAATTAAGTTTTAAAAGAAAATACTAGCACTATTAGTACATGTAATAACAAAATATAAAAAATGATAAAAAAAAAAAGTGGAAAAATGGTATATTCTATTAACAATTACTAGATACAAAAATTGATCATTTTTCCATAATTTATAATAAAATAATTACACCTAATTATCTTAAGCATTAGTTTTACATTAGCCAAGATGTTACATTTATCCAACGTTTAATACTTCTTTTATTAATTTAGTAAAAATCGAAGAGAATTTTAATTACCTAAAAAGTGAGTTAATGCAATTAATTACTTATGAACCATGCACAGAAGATGTTATTTTAGAAGAAAATCAAATTTAGATTTTGAATTTAATGAGTACTTTTATGGATTATTTTTCTATACTAATGAGTAATGGTTGTATTACTCAATACAATATGATTTCTTAAATAATTTAATTTAAATCATGCCATTTCAGCAAAACATATGGATGCTTTCATCATAATTTAAATCACTTTATTGTTTACTTGAGGACAAGTAAAGTTTTAGGTTTAGGAGTATATGATCAATAAGTATTTATTATAAAAATATCTACATAATTTAATTAATTTTAATGTAAAAAATGAGCAGATTATTGTTAAATCCATAATATTATTATTACAGGTGAAGCAATGAGACACAAGGATAAATTCAAGAATCAAGAGAATGAACTTACAAGAAAAAATGAGCAAAATTTTAATTTTAAATTTGAAGCGCCATAGTGCTACACTTTTAAGTGCCAAGGCATTTGCAAATGCCAAGGTACTGTACAATTTGTATTTGAAGCTATAAAATCAAAGAAGCTAGCACTATGGTGTTGAGCTAGAGCGCTTAGGTGCATCCCCTAGTTTAGAAAACATTGAAGTAGCGCCAAGGTACTAAACCTTTAGGTCGTGAGGCACTCTGAGACAAAATTGTACTCATAAAAGCTATTTTTGACCAAAAACTAAAGGAGTTTAGGGTAGTTTTTGAAAGTTATTCTAGTTTTTATTGGGAGGAAATTAAGAAATTTAAAGGGGCTCTCTCAAAAAGTAACAGAGCTTTCTACAAGGAGGTTGGAGAGTAACAAAAGGAAAATGAGAAGGAGGATCAAGGCGAATTCTTAGAATTAAATTTGCCATTGGTCATTTCCTTCTCGGCTTTAACTCATCATTTTCACTTGTAGCTTGAGTACGAAGTTTTCTATGACTTTTATATTTGAAATTATTATCATGTAACTTTTTTTTTTAGATTTGTAGTGTAATCTTGGCTACATTAATCAATGAAATGGTACGAAGTTGTAATATCACTTGAGAAGTATGTGATGTAAGTATCTTATGCTTCATTTAGTTGATTATATGGCCAATTTTTTATTTAAAACTTAAAGTTTTTATCATTTCAGAAAAATTATTTAATGTTTGAAGTGATAAATCAACAAGTTATTAGTTGAGATAAGAATATACTCAATTATAACTTGCAATCATATAAGAACAAAACTAAATGCAGCCTTTTGGATTGACTCACATAGAAATATAATGATTTAATTTACGAGATTATAATTTGTAGTTATCGGAAGAGATTATAAGATACCTAAGTCTGTGATTAACAATTCTAATTAGTTTTGTAACATCAAACTATAATTTTGATTAAAGTTAGTTATGATGAAATAATGAATCCAAATTTTCATAAAAATTAATTAAAAGTTTAAATAGTTTATGTAGTATAGTTAAATCAATTTATCTATTCATTATTTGAATAATTTCATCAATATATTAAATTTATAATTTATTTATTTATGTACAAATGATCAATCCTCATAAGAATGATATTCAGCTCATTCTATATTACTTGGGTGTCATGTGCACTAAATAATATAGTGAAAAGTCCAATCAGTGCTCATCTCTTATCTAGGACTAAGTGAGTCATCTTATATGAAAGGTCATATTTCTAGGAGAACACCTTCATCACTTACCTAAACATTGTACACATGTTTGTATCAAAGCAATCTATTAAGTATATGCCTTTATTTTTACTATTTTTTTATTTATGGAATAGTCATTTATATTTCTCTCTAGTCTTATAAAAAAGGAATTAGGAGGCATATTTGAGACTTCTATTGTAGACCTTCACTTGGGCTCTTTATTAGGACTTTTTAGTGAAAGACTTTTTGTAAGTTATTCAGAGTTCTTTTAGATTTTATGTGCGCTCTCTTTCTTGCAAATGATTAAGATAACTCTCTCTCTTTCTCTACACACCCAAGCATCATATACACTCCTCTCTCTCTCTCTCTGTACCTCACTACCTCACTAGGATAGTCTTATGAGTAAGGTTTAGTGCACCCATAGACAAATCAGGATCCAACATTCTTAGTAAGGTTAGTGTAGAAATTTTTGCATGTTATTTATATTAGTTAACTTTAAGGCATAACCACTCCCAATTGTTTTCTCACATTCATTTATCATGACATTCTTTATAGAGTTCATATGTAACTTAAAGATAAAAATAATAATTTAATAAATTATAAATAATAAAAAAAAATTAAATGGTACAAATGATAGTAATAATTAAGTGAAGATGAGTTAAAATTAATAGTATTATTCTTGAACAAATAAATAAATTTTTACTTGACAACCAACTCTCAGTCCCTCATTTGAAGCAACATATCACTTACAAATGAAATCGCTCTCAAATTTCTTAAAGCTGTAATTGAATCATCAATAATAAATATTCACAATTTTTTCAACATAAACCCCATGTAGTAAGAAAAATATAGTTAGTGCAGATTGAGATTCTTTTAATTTTTATGCCACCATTTAAGATTATGACTTTTGTAAAGTAATGCAATTAAAAGCAAAAGAGAATTGATAAAGAATAAGAGGTCATTATTAAGCATAATCATAAAAGAGAAATATATTGTGCATTTTTATTATTGGATTGCATTTATTAAGTTGGGTAGATGGTTTCCTCCATATGATAAAATTATGATAATGTTTTATGCAATTATTATGGTGATTTTTATGGATCCATCATAAGATTAAAATCTAAAGCTAATAAAGTGCAAGAAGAACATCATAGTGGCCCAAAAAGATTGTTCACCATATCTCAAGTCAATGCCTAAGATAATTCAAAAAGAATAATGTTTAGCCTAGCAAAGCCTATTTTATGCTGTACTTCTAATTCATATAATTTTATTTTTTATAAAATTTTAAATTTTAAAGCATAAAAACTTAAAATTCACTCATTCATTTATAGAATTCCTTCATCACTTTTCATGGTTTAGTTTTCTCTTACAATTCCTTGGCTTTCCATCTCTTCTTTACATGTCATATAGTTATTGAAGCTCTTTTGAGGGTGCATGACTAGGGATAGGGATGGATGGATTGTGATGGCAGGAGCCCCCACTAAGCACTAGCCCATCGCCAACCTACAATACATGGATATGTGTATCCCATACGAGATTTAGGCATTCAAAACCCTCATCTTTCCTCGCACCCTCCAAGCACTTCACTTGTCTAAATCCCATAAATCCATCAATTAAGCATTTGAAATGACTAACACTGCTTTGCTATTTCGATGTCATTTGTTAAGTCGCCGATGTGAAGGTAACCCTCATCTTTCCTCCCACCCTCCTTCTCGCGCTTCTACTTCTCTAAATCACATAAATTCGTCTAGATTTAGGCGTTTAGAGTCCTCATCTTTCTACCCACTATAAAAGGTGAATCCACTACTAGCGACGTCGCGAAGGACCGAAGTAACTCTTGTCTTTCTTCCCACACTACTACGTGTATTCATATAAACTATTCTTCGTGTATTATGGCCACGCACACTTTTTATATAAATTTTTTGAAAAAGAAATACTTTTTTTATAAATAAAGTTTAAATTTGATGATATTTTAATGAGTATAAATTTGATCATTTATGCATATATTAATATATTTCATCAATTATAATTAGCACAAGTTTTTGTGGCTAAAAATCATATTCAAATTTATATATTCTTTTAATAATGTATATATTTTGATAAATGTTGTTGGGAATTCTTATAAAAAAAGAAAAATTTTATTTCAAAGATAATTAAATAAGTTGTTGAGAGAATAAAGAGTGGAGAACTACAAGATGATAGAGGTTTAAATCAAGAAATAACTCTTCAACAAGTTAGAGATATATGTTGGGGATCTCATTATGCTGCATTGATTGATATACTTATTTATTTAGATCTATTATAGATGTTGTTGATATAATTGTAGAAGATGATTTGAATAGTGAACAAAAAGATGAAGCAAATACTCTATTTGATTCAATTCATTATTTTGAGTTTATTTTCATCTTGATAATGAAATCTAAATTAGAAATAATAAATAAGTTATATCAACTTTAATAAAAAAAAGATCAAGATATTATAATTGTCATGACTTTGGTTAAAGTATTGAAACACAAACTATAAATATAAGAGATGATTGATGGAGCATTTTATTAGAATAAATTCATGCATTATGTGAGAAAATAATATAATTGTGTCAAATATGAGTGAAAGATTTGTTATACGTGAGAAGTCAAGATTATATATTCAAGAAATCACAAATTTACACTATTATCAAGTTGAGTTATTTTATTCTATAATTGATATGCAACTTCTAGAGCTTAATAACAGATTTGATAATATAAATATTTACTTAATTTTATTTCTCAATTTTAGATAAAAAAATAATATGCTTGACAAAATTCTATCTTGTAGACTTCTCAAAAGTTGAACTTATTATTTTAGATAGTCAACTTGAGAATTATATTATTAATGAAATTCAATTTTAATGATTTTCTCATGAATTTAGAAATTAAAAAAGTTAAGAGAGAATAAAAGGAAAATGATGTTTATCCTCTTGTTTATTTGCTAATAAAGTTTATTTTGATATTGTCAATTGCTAAACAACTGTTGGATGAGCATTTTTGCAATGAAGATCATAAAGAATCATTTGTGTAATATAATAAAAAAATTCTTGGATGAATGATTGTCTTATTATATATATTTTTTTCAAAAATGTACTTTTAAGAATGTTGATAAGGAATTGATTACACAACGATTTCAAAATAAAAAGACTTAAAAGGAGATGTTATACATGTTATGTAATGTAAAAAAATTTATATTATTACGAGGTTTAATTTTTTTATTTTGTTATATGAGATACTTTAATTTTTATTTTATATAAAAGTGAATTATTTTTTATCTTGTTACATATATTATTATAATCAAATTTTTTATTATTATTAGTAAACTACTTACTATATATATTGATATATAGGATTACATCAATCTCAAAATAATTTTAAATATTTCTAATAAATCTGAGTGAAATTCGATCAAAATATTCCAACCTATTTTTCTCCCCGAAATTTAGTTCGGGTCTATGACACCTAATTTTAACGTGGTCACTTTCTTAAATTTCAGCGAAAGTTTATTTTTTTTTCTCTTAAAAAGCTTAAAAGGCTAACAAATATTGATTCAAGACTTCTTCCAATAAATTTATTAGGGTTTAGATGCGTTTTATTTGGATGAAAACTGCCAAACATAATTGGCAAAAACTCGTCATAATAATTTTGGAATTGCATAAATTATTTTAACTTAATAGTTGAGAGTTTAAAATATCAATCAAAGGTCTTGAATTTAAATTATTGCACATAAATATAAAAAAATTTATGAACTGTCTCATAGAGCAGCTTTGCCTTAAAAAAAATATATAAAAAAACATCCAAGTTATATTAGGAAAATATTTAGGACCCCGTGATCACATTCAACTGATCCTCAATTAAGACAAAAGAAACTTAATTTAGTTAAGAATTGCAGCTTGCTGCCGAGGCAAGGAATGACTATCTCAATAGCATGCCATTTTGTATCCAAGCAATGACTAATGGACGCCGTGATCTCGCCGAATAAAAACATCATTTTAAAATAAAAATAAAAATAAAATCATCCCTATTATTTTTTTCCTGATCCGTCGAAGAGCATCAATCTGACCGCTTTCTGCAACTTGCCTTCATGAAAATCTGCTTTCGGCTTTAATGGGGAAGACATCAGCTGCGATGCCTTCATCCATTGGTCCATAATCAATGCACTGAAACTTTCTTATTTTACGAAAATATTAATATTTAAGAAATATGAAAAAGGTTGTAAATCAAGTGGATGATTCTCATTCCTATCTTTTTTTTTTTTTTTTTTTTTGCAATGGTATCCACCCCACCCATGTCTCATGTGATCTATAAAATGAACATCATTAGATGTGCAAGTCTACTTACTTCCCACCCAGTATTGTGAGAGATTCAACGGTCCGGGGGGACCCCAAAGCTATAAAACTGGGTTTTTATCTATTTACTCTATTTTTTAGGTATCAATTTCAATGAATAAAGTCAAAATAATTTAACGAAAAATATGAAAACTACAAATTAATGTGTATTGTTTCCTTATGTTTTATGCTGAATAGCAATGATTTTTGTCATATAAATTTCATAAATCAATCATTATTATAGAAAATAAATGTTATAACCCTAATGAAATTATTCTTTTAAGACTTTTATTCTTATGGAATTTTTTTTATTGTATATACATTTTTTGAGACTTTTAATCTTTCATGACTTTTTTAATGTGCATGTATCTTCGTAGATTTATGTCTTCTAATATTTTTGTATGAGTACAGACCTTATTAACTACCTACTCATGTAGTATTTTAGTGAGAATTTTGTCAACTATTAGCATTTCTTAAGGACCTCTCATGGGAATGCTTTTTAGGGATTATGAGTAGAGATATTATCTACCACTTGCTATCACGAGAAATTTCTAGTGAAAATCATATAAAATACCAACTTCACTTCGAAGTTATGTTATGGGCATTCTTTCTAAGGGTTTTATAAGCTGTGTTTTTAATTATTTATAAAAAATTTCATTAATAATAAAAATTTATTTAAAAAATAAAAAATTTACCTTCAGATAAACTCTCTTATTAATTTTTATGAAGTGAAAACCTTAACCTATTTAAGTTATTTTAATGATAAAATATGTTTGTGTACGCGGATAAATAAATTATGCTGACACTTCATATTCAATAGCCCCAATAAATATTTTTGTCATGACTCTTTGGATCTTGTATATTTTAGAGTGATGTTCTATATGTTGATCTTATAAATAATAGTCCAAGTAGTCTTAGAGTACTAAGCATTCGAGCTCTTTCTGTAGGTGACTACATTTTAGTTAGATATCTATTTGAATAGTGGAATTGTCAATATTAGGTTTAGTCTTTGCCATTTAAATTCTTTAATCATTTTGGTCAAATTGAGGTGTTTAGAAATTTAGGCCTCTATTAAAATATTAGACTTGGATGTATTTAATGGAGTACAATTAAAGGGCTCATGCTTATTCTAAGCAAAAGAATGTTTTTGATTTCTAGTATATTCTTATTTCTTTCATTGGGATAATTGTGTAACACCTTCATAAGTATGTCTATTTTTTACAAAGAATTATTTGAACTACTTTCAATATGGTTGATAGCCTCATTTGTAATAATTTGAGCTTCTACATACTGAACAAGATTAGTGCAAGAATGAACTATTTCTCACATTAATGAAGAATAAAAGAATATAAGATGAATACCTCTTAAAAAAATCTTATAATAACTCAGGATTTACTCTTAAGAGTTTATGAGCTTTGGAGGTGTAACATGTTAACAAATTCACAACAATATAGTGAAAATATTTTAATCTTAGCTTTGCATAAAATCAAGCACGCACACAAATAGTTAGAGAAAATATGGAGAACACCATAATTTTAACATGGAAAACCCTAAGAAAAGGAGAAAAATTATGGGGCATAGCCTGGTTCAAATAATCTACTATATATACTTTAAGCTATAAAGCTTCACACTTCTCTAGAATGGAGAAGATGGGTTACAAAATTATATATGACAGTTAGGCAATAATAGTCTTAGAATGAGAATACAATGATAGTGATCAGGTTATGATAACCTCCTAAGATTGGCAACGACCATTAGTGATGATTGACAAAAAATAGTAAGCGGTGGTCAATGATATTTGCTACTGAAAACTAGCTTCAAGATTTTGAATTTAGCTCTTAGATCTTCCTTAGCTTCTCCCCTCTTTATGGTGAGAATGATGTTCTATTTATAAAATTGTGAAAGAGGCATATATCTCAAAACACTCCATCAAATGTAACTTTAGCCTATATCTCAAAACACTCCATTGAATGACACATATTGATTCTCATGATCATAGATGACTTCTTAAAGATTTAAGTGCCTTTTTGACTTTTGATTTGAGTGATATTAGATAATTGGATTCTTCTCATCGAGCTGCTCGATTCAACTATAAGCACACTAGGTTTATAAAATATTTAACCATTCAATTAATATCTTGATATTTTTTAATTATACTTTTGAAACACAATTTACACTCGGATCGACCTAATCTTAGTGGTGATGGACTTGTCTCATTAAGATGTTCAATTTAACTACAAATTGGTATTAAATGATTTGATGATTTATAATTTAATTTTAAAAATTTAATATATGAATTATTTTGAGATACATGCTTGATCTGATAAATTTTTATGTGATATATCAAGAAGAGAATCTCTAAAGATAATATTTAAATGACACTCCTTCATTTTAAAAAATTCTTAAAAATTGAGAGAAATTTTAATAATCCTTTGATTTGTTATAAATTTCTTTATAAAGATGTTTACAAGCTCATTAAAGTAGTAGATAGTTTTCATAGGAATTGAGTAAAACTAAGTATGAGCTTGGCCTTTTAAGGTGGTATGAAAGACTAAATTGAGAAGCATATCAAAAGTTCAATTAATGTGCATGATGGTCTTGAGATTGCCACTATATTTAGAAAGATTAATGAACCCATCATAAGGATATATAATAGACACGTTGAATTCTAGTGAAATTGGTTGTTAGAGAATTTTATTAGTTAGAAATGAAAACTCTTAGAAGCAATGTCAAAGTTGATTCTTTCTCTTATAAATGATTTTTCCTTGATGAGATTTCTTAACTCATCTCATATAATATCACGACAGGTATCCAAGATGTATGGTTGGGTTAAGCTCATCAAAGCTATTAGAGGATTACAAGTTAGTCAAGTAGTATGAAAATAATAAGTAGAACTAATGGTGTTAAATAGATCTAGATTAGGCTATAGTAGATGAAAACAATTTAACATAATGACAAGGAAAAGTTATATGAACATCCTCAATTTAACTAATCCTATGTTGCTATTTTTATGGATGATGTTTTTATCATATAAAGAAGATGCCCTTTGTTGGCCAAATTCTTCTAAGAGTTAAAGGATTCAAGCTTGATTTTTCTTTATCTTATACATATGATCGTCTAAAGATAAGCTCTAGGGTTTTACTCTTGTTTGGTTTGGATGTGCTTGGTTGAAATATTGAGTTTTGAATTGATGACTTTTAAGTGAGAAGGTCGACTACTAAAAGAAGAATGCCTATCAACCACTAAATGAATGCATGTAAGAAATTAATAATATTTCTCACAAACTATACCAAGTTATTATCTACTAAAAAAATTATAATGATAAAGTTACTTAAAACAAAAATCTCTCACACAAATAAATATATGAAAAGATAATAAGAGATACCAACATTTTTACATGAAAAACCTAAAATAAGAAAATTGAAAGACTCAAACTAAGAGAAGTAATCCACTATAGTGGTTGAAATTATAAGGATCTACTCTTCCTTTACTTGGAGATGATGGGATTATAAAGTACTTCAATTAACTCTACCTCATTTTATGACTGGTGAAAATAGTTGAGGTGAAGATGGCAGTCAGCTAATGCAAATTGAATGAAAGTAATGATGACCAGATAATAATGATTGGTTGATGGTAATCGAGTTATAATTGTTGAGGACCAATATTTGAGTGATGATGGTCAAATAATAATAATCGAGCAATAGTAATTGTTGGTGGCAATCAACATCGATCATTAGGCAAAGCACTAAGGTTATTCAAATCTTCAAGTTATCTTCTTGATTTCAAGCCATTGTCTCTCTCATGTGGAGAATGAAAATTTATTAATTATTTTTAAAAGTGGCATTTCAGTGAATGTAATCGGAAGCTCAAAATACTTCATCAAATGACTCATGTTGATTCTTTTTATCATAAATTATTTATTCAAAATTTAAGTTTTATAATGGCTCAAATTTGAGTAATTTTTGGCTCATTAGACTTCTCTCATTGATACACTTAATTCATTTATAAATATATAAGATTTAATGATTGTTTGACCCTTCAACAAATATTCTAAAACTCTCATCCATACTATAAGTACTCGACTTGAGTTTACTTGGACTCAAGTTAGAATACTTTTAAAGTCTTAGGTTTATATTTAAATGTTCAATTTCATTATAAATTTATTAAAATAAGTCAATTGATGGTCCTGAATTTGTTTAAAAAAAAATTTAACTTAAAGAATTATGTCAAGATTCCTACTTTATTAAATGAATTTTATGATGATGTATCAATTTAGAAACCTAGAGCCCGTTAATTTGACTTAAATATCTTACAAGATTAATTATTTGAATTTAAGAATCAATCAAATCTCAAAAATTACAACTAATTTAAATGAAACAAAAAAGGCAATATAAATTTTTATAAATTTATAAAAATTTGAGAATAATATAAAAACAAAATAATTTTAGTACGTAATTTAAAATTTTTATAATTTTTAATATTTTAATAAATTTAAATTAAATTCAATAAAACTTAAATCTTGGGTGTAATTAAGTTGATTGGCATGATATTTGCTTTATATGTCATTGGGTGATCTAGGATAGAAATATTTTCCTCATAGGTAGCCATGCTCAAAAGAAATATAAAAATAAAGGATAATTTATACTTTTTTAAGTGCTTCGCTTAAGCTGTAAGTAGGGATGAACATAAGAGAATTAAATAATATTTTGCACCAAATTATTCCAAGCCCTTAAATAAAAATCTGAACTCTATATTTTTTGTCAGGTGGTTGAATAAATATATTACAAGAGCTCAATCAAAGAATATCCCTTATAATTTTTCATCAAAGTCAAACGATAAATTAATATGAATCTTGACGTGATTATGTGATAGAGGAGCTAGCAAGGGGGTATCTCCATGCTCATTGCTTATTATGTGAAGATCATTCAAAAAACTTTATATTCGTAATTAAAAAGGTTGAAAATAAGTAAGAGTTATTTAAAGTGCCTCATCAGATATTATATGCAGAGGCGGAGCCAAGTACAGCTGAGAGAAGGTAATTATCATCCTAAATTTTATAATTTTTTTTATATAAGATAATCGAATTCGTTATTTATCCCCACTAAAAATAATTTTTGCCTTTCTTTTTTATCTTAATATATAAATTTGCCTTTTCTGACAATAGATTATATACAATCAAATTTGAAAAATATTTACACATGCTGTGGATATATTTAGCACTGTTTATAGACATGAATTAAATGAAAAAAGGTAACTAATTAGGCATTGTGAAAACATAAAGAACACCTTCGTCAATATAGATTAAGTTAAACTATGGTCGCCCAAGATTATTTTACCCATTGCTTCTGCCAACTGGCCTTTGTGAGGCTCGTACATAAGCGCATTACACCTGCTTTTTGCATTTTAGGAAAAGGATTGGCGTCGTAGTCAGCGACCGCCCGTCCTAATAAATGATATTCCACATAAGTTATATATTAAAAATTTATTGTCTTTTGGATTTAAAAAGCTTCACTAATTTTCCTTTTCTTTTCTCTTAAAGTATTAATAAAAAGTCATATAAAAAAAAATACATACTTTTGTAAATGCTCCATTGTTAAATGAACAAACTTAAATAGTATATCATTTGGTTCATTTATATTCATGAACATTATAATTTAAAGCTCGTGAACAAGCTCACTAAAGAGCTCCATTATGACTTGTTTATGAACATTTAATGTTTAAATTATTATCTTTTAGGCATAATAAACTTTAATTGATATGGCTCATATATATTTTTCAACAAACTTCTTACGAGCAAGCTTGATTTAGGCTTGATTAAAGCTCATTTATTTTATTAAATGAGCCCCTCATTGACAACCTCGATAATTCAAGTTGAACCATAATCATGAACAAACTCGAATCGAGTTTGAACTCTATAATGGTAAATAAGCTCAAGCTTGATAATATTAATTAAATAAGCTCAATCTTGAACACACATATACTCGACTTTTGGTTCGTTTATAGCCCTAATTGCATGCCTTCTTTTTTTTCTTTTTTTCCTTTCCATCTATGTTGACTTTATTAGGTATTTCATAATCCAACATTAAATCCTAAAACTTATTTATTTATTATGCACTTTCTTAATTTAATGATTGAGAGTTTTGATTTTAATCCGGAGTCTTAAATTCAAAACTTAGATATATGCACTTTGTATAAATTGTTAATTAAATTCTCTAAAATATTTTTTTTAATATTTTAATAAAAATTTAATCATATAATATGTGCTATAAAAATTTAATCAAGAGTCTTAACTTCAAGACTTACATATGTGTTATATTATATTTATTTTAAATTAAATTCAAAAATTTTAAAGTTTATCATGCTAGACTTGCATATGTGGTGTCTCTATCATATATATATATATATATATATATATATATATAGATATATATATATATATATATATATCGATCATTGACATATGACACTACGGAGATAGAGACATCACCTTACAATAAACTCAATCACCTAATAAGGACTCCTAAAACAGATGGGCCTTCGTATATATCATAGATCTTTCCCCCACATTACATGGATAAAGTAAAGTATGATTTATTTTATGTCGGGCTCTTTAATTCCCTATGGAGGCAATCCCCCATAATTAATTACATCTTAGAAAATATAAGTTTTCTAATAACACTCGATTAAAGTAGTCAATAAATGTCTCTCAAGATTTCAAGGATAGACTATCAAATGATTAATTGTTATTCAAAATCAAATGGGATTGTTTAAATAGAAAGACTTCTTCATGGATTCCAAAGAATGATAAGTAGGGAGAGTCCAAGATATTAGGAAGCCTAGTGAATGCTCCAATCTACCCTATGATGAGACTTAATATTTTTGAAGAAGAGAATTTATTTTGTTTAAGTTAAGATTTTATTAGAGTTGTAGGACTTATAACCCAACAACCCAAGATTATGGAGATGCCTAAAAAGTGAGAGCTTATACTTACTGAGGGAAACAAGAAGTCTCAGAACCTAAAGTATAAAGTGTTTTAGCACAAGCTAAAAGCATGACCTAAGTCTACTCGAGGAGGATAGGACATAATGGTTCACCTCCATAAGAGAGAATAAACACATACTGGCTCTTTTGGACTTACAACCGCTTGGAGTGGCCACTTGCTAACACCTCCTACGATTTCAGAAATGTGTGAGCCAATCATATGTAAATGCAGGATAGCTAGGTTGTCATTAATTAGGAAAGAATCTAGAGTCCTAAACTCACTCCCTAAAAAACAAGATCATGGTTGGTATGAAAACATGACTTAGACAAATGCAGAATTTAAAAATTTTTAAACCAGTTTGACACATTAATTTGGACCAGGGCTTGGGATAATTATGACTACATGCATGATGAAATTAAGTTATAGGCTAAATTAGTGAGAATAGTTGTTCTCCACTGTAAGGAACTGCTATGACAGTTCAAGCCAGTCCCCTATCATGCAATAGTGGAGATCCCCTATTTTCAAGGGTGAAGCAATATGATATGCATGATGTGATAGAATTCAACCATTCAGTTAAGTGGTTTCTAAATCTTTTATTATCTTGTTTATATACCTAAGCTTTAGAGTGAGGTTGAATTGTATTAGAATTTTGTTATGTGTTATTTAGTGAGGATAGAAAATTTAATTTTATCCTCAAGAGCCTACCGTATTTAGGCTACACATCAAACATATATACTTTAAGAAACTTATGAAAAATATATCATTTCTATTGCACAATCTAAACATATCAATCAAACATTTGAATTTCGTAAGATAATAAAAGGCCGGTACAATCAGGTGCCGCTGTACTCCCCGAAAAAAAATGGAGTTGGGTAATTAAGCTCTACCCGTATACAACTCAGATTATAATTAAATCTTACAAATGAACTAAATGCTATGCTTGTTCTTCTTTCCATTTTTTTTGGATTAGCTTGCTCTAGGCTTCACAAGGCCTCCTAGGTCTTTGCCTTCTAGAAAACTGTTCATCCCAAACCTCATAGTACTAATCCTAACCCTATCGCAAAAGTTACATTTCTATGAAAAATAAAATCTAACTACACTTGTAAAATAGGCATTAACAAAACAAATATATAAATCAAGTAGTTAGATTTCACATATTTTGGCTTAGTACCTTGCACTTGGGTAACCAAGTCCACCTGTTCTAATTGGATTATGCTTAGGGACTTAAGCAGCACGTGCAAGAAAGTGCATTTATATTTATTTATTATTACAGTTGTCTCTCAAGCACAATCCCCTACATAAAATATCATTAGGCTAATAACGACCTAACATCCAATCTATGCATAAACAATCTTAACGTACAATCTAAAATATTACATCATAAAATAAAATATATCACCACAACATATACAGGTCTAACCTAATATTAAGATCAGTGACTTAGTATTCTAAGGTGTGTGCTAAAGCTTACTGTGATATGTCTTGATTGGACTTTAGAATTAGGATTTTTCTAAAGTTTAGAATTGTTTAAATCATTCATTAACGGTGGTTTCACTTTAAGTTTTTTAATAGCTTGATTGAGTTTTAACTTATGCATTTTTCTTTGTTCACTTCTTACTTAAGGTCTAATCATTATGAAGAGAAGGAAAAGACTCAACTCTTGTTTCCCTAACATAATATTGATTTTTAAAGATAGGTTATTATTGTTTTAACTTTCTTAATAGATCATTCATAAATTTCATTTGAGCCTAAGTTTAGATTAACCTTAATGAATTTTATCCAAACATGAAAGGAATCTTAAGACCAATGAAATCGAGTCACCGTCACCTGAATAATACTCTGTTACTTCCTTTTATTATCAATAGCATTTGCATTCTTTCCTTTTTAGTTTCATTAATATTTGGTTTAGTATATATTTATATATACATGCAATGTACTCATATTTTATACACTCAATGAATGTTGATGCATGATCTGGAATAGAAAAAGGGATTTCACCTCATATTTGAGCATATGAAAACCTATATAAGAAATTTAAGCAAGTATGTGTCATTGTTAAACCGAGGATGTGAGATTATCTAAAACCTCATTGGGCAACTTAAAGCCTCGTGTTCTCGAGATGTTCAAAATATATACTTATCAATTCAAATACACATAAGCATACACCTAAACATAGAAATAAAATAATGAAAAGATTGTATATAAATATCTTTTACTTATTTAAAGCTTAATGGAAAAAAGAAAAGGGTTTAAGTTTATGTTCTAATGTATGCACACACATAAATAAAATTAAGTAAGTATGTGTTATCATTAAACCATGGAAGTGAGATTATCTAAGACCATATTGAGGCTACTTAAAGCCTCGTGTTCCTAGGATGTCTATACTATATACTTGCCAATCCAAATACATGAATACATAATTATGAACATAGGAATGAAACCATCATTTGCCATCTTTTGATTACAGGTAAATATACATTTCATTTTTCACATAATTAATTATTTGATTTAAACTTTAAATCATTTAATTCATAACTAACATATAGTTTCAAAATAGTTTGAAATTTATTAATGATAATAGCTACACCATATGATAACATTTGTCCAACTCATGCAATTTAAATGCAATCATATTCTTTTAATTTTTAAAACATGAATACATGAATCACATGACAAGCACATTTATGATAATTTGAAAGGAAGTAATTGAACATTATCACATCACATAGTTGATTTTATTATAACTTAAGGACAATCAAGTTAAATAAACATCTTTTAAAGCTAATCAAAATTTCCTTTATGCTTAATTTTAATATTCAAGTTGTTAAGAACTTAAAGAGGAGAAATAATGCTTAAAATTCAACGTTAAAGGAAGGAAATTAGACATATTTTATGGATTAATTAAGTTTAATATTAATTATATCCATTTGATATCCCTTCCCAAGTCTCTTTAATTTGATTAACTACACAAACATGTGCCTTCAATGATATGCTTTAAGAAAGTAAAATTTTCAATGCACCTAAGGATCTAACACAATTAAGCTCATGCTTAAGAATTAATTAAATTAAAAAAAGGAAAAGATTTAAGATAAATACTCTTGTGATTTGTCACACCAATAGGAAAATCATAATTTTTATAACAACTTTATGTTATTAAACATATAAAGGGATTAATGGGTTGCACTTGAGTTACTTAAATTGATTTCATTTATATTTCATTATTAATTCTACTTAATTTACCTTTAATCTTTAAACATATTAACCTTCAAGGGAATACATTTGAAAACAATTAGGATAGGGGGTCCTAATTAATTCTCAGGTTATCCCCACTGTTTATATTAATTAATTAACTCTAATTACTTAATTTTACTATTCATTAATTTTAATTACCATTAAACCATTTAAAGAGGGTAATTAGGATTGAAAATTTGGAATTTCCCAAACCACAAGACAAATAATTCCAAGAAAAATATAAGAGGTAGAAGACATTCCATACAATCAACATGCCAAATTTAGAATCAATTAGCCAACTAAATTGACATTAATTAAGGTAATTAGCCTAAGCTTCAAATCTTAATTAAGCATTATTCATTAATTATTAATTGGTGATTTTATTTTTATTAAATTCTCATCTATCTAAGGTATTTGTATTTTTTGACTTTTTTTATAATTAGTTATAATTTTTTGAAGTTTAGACTATTTAATTACATTTTTAAATCTAATTAAGTTGTTTTAAATCACTGACACCACGTGGACGCGGCGGTAGACGTGGTTTCATCTCGATCATTCGATCTTAGACTGGATGGTCGAGATTAATCTCGTGATTATGAAAGGTTTAAATCGAGATTTATAGCGTGATTAATTATGACTGTATGTTCAAATCATGCAGAACGGATGACCGGTGATCCGTCATCTCCTGAGCGTTGGAAGTTGGACATCGTCTACCTTTCGTCGCTCGATTTAAGCTCATTAGAGCTCGTTTGATGTCATAATCGAATCCAAAATGATCACGGAAGAGATTTAAAAGATCCTACAGTGAAAATTGCATAAAATCACATTTTAGTTCAAAAAATACCAACACCTATTGGCTAAATCTACTGTTGCAAGATTTTACCTCGATGAAGCTAGAGACTGGCGGTCCATCGATAGAGGTGGCTTTGTTTTAAAGAGATGAAACCCTATTTAGAAGATCTCAAGCTGCCTCCCTATCAATTGGTTTGTGGATTAAACGTTGCCTCAGAAATCATCAGAGTTGGTTTAACGATGCCTTTCAATGGTTGAATCGATCAAAAAATGATTCATTTTTGTTCACTGGAGTGTGGTGAAGGTGTGAGGAAAGTTAATTTAGTTTTAGTGGAGATTTGGTGAGGTTGGACGGACAGAGCTCTCAAGTGTAGGTGGAGCTTAGTTTCACTGGTGATGGCATGCTTAAAAAAAGCTTAGGGACTACACGGAATGCTTTGGAGAATGTGTACAGTGAGTTTGTATGGATGGGGATGAGTATACTCTCCTCCCCAACTGAACTAAGGGCTAAGATTATCCTAGCCTTTGGTATTCATCTCACCAGAGATGACAGGGGACTGCTGAGGTATATGTATGTGACAGACTGAGGCAATATGTTGACCTCACTTTTGGAGTGAGTTATAAACCTCCTCTCTTTAAACTTAGGACTCTTATAGATATTAATAGGTCTATGGCAAAATATTTCTGCCTTCATTTATCCTATTGAAGAGAATAAATAGAAACAAAAATATACACCTCTAGTTTGGACACCAGGTAGATCTACAGATATTCTTATTAGGGTGATCAGGTATGACATTGAGAGGTGAACTATTTTGAAAGGTAGAAGTCACCACCTTACAATGGACCTAATCAACTAAATAAGGACTCTTAAGGACTATAGGTCTTCGTATGTACCAGAGATTTTTTCTCTACTTTACATGAAAAAGTAAAGTAGGATTTATTTTAAATCAGGTTCATTAAGTTTCCTATGGATGCAAGCCCCCATAGTTAATTACATCTTAATGAATGAGATTCCTAAGAATACTCTCGATTAAGGTAAATGATCGTTGTCTTCAAAGATTTCAAGGATAGGACTATCAATTAATTAGTTTATTTTTAGAAGATCAAATGGGATTGATCAAAGAGGCGGTAGTTCTTTTCAGAGCCAAAGGAAGATAAGTAGGAGATGCTTATGATGCTAGGAAACCTAACAAGCATCTCAAACTATCCTACGGTTGGGCTTTACATTTTTGAAATTAAAGTGAATTATTTGTTTGAGTTGAATTTTCATTAGAGATTTAGGACATATAATTCCACAATACAAGATCATGAAAATGCCTAAGAGGTGAGGATTTATGCTTGGGGCTTGCAAAGGGGAGAAGTAACCTCGGATCCTAAGTCTAGAGAGCTTTGGCGAGGGCCAAAGCACGACCTAAATCTAAGGCAAAATGGGTATATGGTTTACCTCCACAAGAGAGGATAAACTACCCGACTGTTGGACTTACAACCGCTTAGGGTGGCCGCCAACTAACTCTTCCTACAACTTTATATTTATGTAGGCAAGTCTTATGCTTATGCAAGATAGCAAAGTTGTTATTTATTTAGAATGAGACTAAATCTTTAAACACACTCCCTAAGAGACTAGATCATGTAGGGCATGATTCAATGACTTAATTCTAACGCAAATTTTCCATATATTTTATTTTTGTTTTGGATAATCAATTTGACTCAGGCTTGTAGGATTCATATGCCTAATATATGTGAAATGAGATTATGGGCCAAAATTAGCGAGAAGGGGAGGTGTGTTTCCACCATGGCTCTCAAAGGTCAAGCCAAGTTCACTGGCACGAGTAGAAGTCCTCCAAATCAAGAATGAATCAATATGTTTTTTATGCATGATATTATAAAGAAAAGGCAACATTCAGCTAAAGGGTTGTTAATTCTTTTATATTATTTTATATCCTAAGCTTTAGGTGAAGTTATGAGTTATTTATTTTTAATTTTGAGTTCATTAATTTGGTAGAAAATTTATTTTTCCATAAGAGCCTAATCATTATCCAGCCATACATCAAAGCAACGAAGAAGCTAGGAAAAGCATGTCATTTCTTAATGCACAAGTTAAACAAATATCAAACATTTTATAAACTAGCATAAAAGAAGAAAAGGCCAAGTGTGGTCGGGCACCACCGTACATTCCCAAAAATAAATTGGGTAGTCGAGCTCTACCCTTATACAACCCGGATTACAAAATGAATTAATTACAATTAAGCAAGGAAATTCATATTATGGGGGTCTTCATTTCTTCTTTTTTTCTTTCTTCTTTCTTCATTCTCCTTTCTTCTTTTGGTTTCTCCTTTCAGATTGTTTGGAAGGTGGTTGCTCTGAAGGCTTACATGATACATAAGATGAGATCTTATGACCAATGTTCATCCTAATGCCCCATAACAATCATTCCAAAATTCTAATTGTAAAATTACATGAAAAGGAAAAAAGTAAATCTAACTAAAACTTATAAAATAGAGATTAGCTAAACAAACCACACATTCCCAAGCATGTATATAAAAAAATTGGACTTAGCACCCCACATATGGGTAACCAAGTCCGCTTGGCCTATTTTGGATTATGCTTAGGGGTATAAGCAACCTGCACAGCAAAAGTAGTTATCTTTTTATCACAGTGCCCCTTAAGCACAATCCCCTGCAGAAGATAATGATTAGAATAAATCATCCTTCCATTCATTCTACGCACATACACCCTAACATCCAGATTAAAACATTATATCACAAAATAAAAGCAAACATCAAATCATTCATTGCCCTAATATAGGACTAGAAGTGGTGACTTAGGCTAATGTGTGTGTTTTAAAAAGATTTGTGTGGTATGCTTAGCTAGGCTTTAAAGTTTAGTGTCACTAAGTATGAAAATATTCAACTTAGAGGATGGTTTCAATTTAAGTTATTTAGTTGGCTTGGGTTAATTTTATTTGATGAATTTATTTTATTTGAATGAACTTACTTAATTACTAAGTGTTATAAAGAGAGGAAAAGAGAAGAGACCTTCTCTTTCATCTCTACCCTAAGTGTTTTCTAAGGTAGATTCATTATTGATTTTTGTTTAGTGAATATTTCTTATGTGTTTTAATTAATCATAAATTTAGATTTTTCCTAAATAAACCTATTCAAAAAGAAAGGTATTTTAAGATTAAGTAAGGTGAATTACTATTGCTAAACACACAACACTTGATTTCTTTCTAACATATATAACATGTACATGAATGAATCTTAAGCATATCTATAGATACCATGCAAGTATTTAGCACACCTTACTGATGAATGCTAAGAAAGTTTGCTTAAGGGAATTTGGAATGTCTCATGTATGCATGATTTTGTTTAAGTAGAAAAGAGTGATTCTTTTATCCATTTTTCATATGCACATTTATAAGTATAAAAGATATAAGTGAGTATAGCGCCATTGTTAGCACCAAGGGTGTAAGGTGCAAGACCTACTTATGGCTACTTAAAGTCTTGCAACCCCAGGGTTGTCTAGACTAATATACCACTATTCTTAAATACATGTGCATGTACAAAAAGAAATGCATGGAAAGAAAATCATGCAAAAAGTTTATGCTTATTTGTTAAGTAGAAGAGAGTGACTCTTTTATCCATTTTTCATATGAACATTTGCAAGTATAAAAGATATAAGTGAGTACGACACCATTATTAACACCAGGGGTGTAAGGTACAAGACCTACTTAGGGCTACTTAAAGACTCACAATCCTGGGGTTGTCCATACTAATTTATCACTTTTCTTAAATACATGGGCATGTACAAAAAGAAATGCATGGAAAGTGAATCATGCAAAAAGTTTATGTTTGTTTATTAAGTAGAAGAGAGTGACTCTTTTATCCATTTTTCATATGCCCATTTACAAGTATAAAAGACATAAGTGAGTACAACACTATTGTTAGGACCAGGGGTGTAAGGTACAAGACCTACTTAGGGCTGCTTAAAGCCTCGCAACCCCGGGGTGATCCAGACTAATATACCATTTTTCTTAAATACATGTGCATGTATAAAAGAGAAATGCATGGAAAGATAATCATGCAAAAAGTTTATATTTATTTGTTAAGTAAAAGAGAGTGACTATTTTATCCATTTTTCATATGCATATTTACAAGTATAAAAGATATAAGTGAGTACGGTGTCATTGTTAGCACTAGGAGTGTAAGGTACAAGACCTACTTAGGGCTACTTAAAGCCTCGCAACCCCAGGGTTGTCTAGACTAATATACCACTTTTCTTAAACACATGGTCATGTATAAAAAGAAATGCATGGAAAGAGAATATTGCAAAAATTTTATATTTATTTATTAAGTAGAAGAGAGTGACTCTTTTATCCATTTTCATATGCACATTTACAAGTATAAAAGATATAAGTGAGTACGATGCCATTGTTAGCACTAGAGGTGTGAGGTACAAGACCAACTTAGGGCTACTTAAATCCTCATAACCCCAGGGTTGTCCAAACTAATTTATCACTTTTCTTAAATACATGGGCATGTACAAAAGGAAATGCATGGATAAAGAATCATGAAAAAAGTTTATATTTGTTTGTTTGATTTTGGTTGTTTAATTTATATGTGTGATGTGAAATTCCTTCTTGAGTCATGACATAAGAGCATATAGGAATGGATTTCAAACAAGTGTTATGTCCTTTTTAAGTGGACTATACATTTTGTAAATCCTACACAAACCTATGTTAAGAAAGAGAAGAAAAAATCACATAACAAATTTTATACTATTCACATGCAAGCTCATAAGTACTTATAGATAGCATACTTTTCATTTGTAATGTTTGGTTTATAAGTTTTAAAAATAGTTTTGGATTTAGTAGTGACAATAGCCATTCATATATTACTTTAGCCAAAACATGCAATTTGACATAAAGGAAACTTTTCATTTTAATTTTATTTTTAAAAGACATGAATGCATGATTTTAATAGGACATACACATTTAGCATGCTAGGAAAGAAATAAAGTGATGCAAGCATGTAACATCACTCACCCCAATTAATTCCTAAAGACAATCTTATGAAATAAGATTATTTAAAGTGAATTAAAGTTGGTTTAAGAAAATTTGATTTTGTTTTGAGCTTGATTTAGTTAAGAAAAATGTGAAAAGATTTGCTGGTCCTAACCCATTCCCACATGTGTATTATTTTAGTTTAATTTTTAGGTGATTAGATTAATTTTATGCTTTCGTTAGGTTAAGGTGTAGATTAAGTTCATTGATTACCCATTTCCTATACCACTTTAGCATATTTAATCAAATAATTAGGAGCCAATATATGACATAAAATTACAAGGAATTTAAATCTGCAATGCTTTCTAGTAAAAAAAGGTATCTAATACAATTGGCTCATAATTAATGATTAATTAAGCTAAATGATTGAATTTAAGTACTTTCATAACCCTTCCCACACATGTGGGTTAGGTATGATTTTCTTAAGCTACTTAAGTTATTGAACACCTAAGCATCTACCCAAGAAGAAAGCGATTAGGTGATTAAGTTTTAGAATGTTTTGAAAATTTTAAAATATTGATTAATTAAGCCATTTGATGAAATGATTAAATCATTAATCAATTTATACCTTAATTAGATTTTCATCCAAATGAAATGAACTTAGGGGAAAAGAATTGGGAAATAATTCATAATCTTATTCCCTAAGACCATTCACTATTCTAAGGTAATTAGCAAACTCAATTAATGAATTTATCTCTATTTAAAATGTCAATTAATCAATTAGTTGATTAAGAGGATAATTAGAAATGAACTAAGCAATTATCCTAATTAAACCATTAATAAATTCTAAGAAAATTAGGGGAGGCAGAAGTCATCCCCCTAAACATGCCTGAGAAGTTTGGACTTAATTAATAAAATCATTAGTGAGTAATTAGGATTATTAATTTTTTAAATAAATAATAATTAAGAAAAATCTACTACTTAAATTCAATTAGAAATAATTTTATTATATTTTTCTCTGAATTATCTTTAAAATGAACATGAGTTTGTATTTTGTGGATTTTTCTACATTTAGTTATGAATTTAGGAAGTTACAGTTGATTTAAGTGATTTTTATGAAGTTTGTTAATTTATTTTATTAAAAATAAATCATTTGAAGCTCAAAATTCCATTTCATTTAATCCAAAGGTATTTTTAACTTAAAATTGTTATGGTAGGTGTATTTTAACATCAACTTTAATCTCTGAAAATTTCAACTTAATCCGACATGTATTTTTGGTTTAATTAATGAAATTTGATTTTTACAAAAACTCAAATTAAGCATAAAATACTCAGTAAAATTTCGGATTTTTGGTTTGTTGGATTTCTCTAGAAAAGAAGAATCCAACGAGCTATTGTTTACAATTTTTGGTTTAGTATTTTAATTTTTATGAATTTTTGAAGTTTAAGGTGATTTAAATAATTTTTAAATCAAAAAAAAAGCGAATTTCATACTGTCGGCGCGTGCGTGCGCGCGTGCATGCGCGGCGCCATGTGGTGCAGCGTGATTGGCGATGTCACATGTCGATCGGCGAAAACATCAACGGTGAAGACGCGATGTGTTTGACGGATCGTTCAATTGCGTCGGTGGCCCGGTCGGATCACACGATCAGGCTAGGATCGCGATTCAGCGTGATTGTGTAGTCGGTGTGAAGCGCACAACGGACTATCATGCATCAAGCGTCGAAGTCACGATTGAAGCGATTCACATGCGATCTGATCCGTCCGATCCCGCGAACCACAAGATCAGACGGTAGCTGCTACCCGCCGATGGTGAATAGTGAAATCAGGGGCATTTTGGAAAAAATGAGAGATTCTAAGTGAAAACTTGTCCAAATGGACTCATTTTGGCTCCGATTCGCACCAAAAAAATTCTATTTTATAATTGGGATGATTAAAAGTAAAAATACAGGATTATCTAGGGTAAATTCTTAAGAATCACACGAAAAATTATCACAAATGAAGGATCCTAAAGCCGGCTACAATTTTTGAAAGTTACCTCACCGGGGATGATTTTTGATGGCGGTGATGACTCGAGCACACTGTTTAGTGAGGGAAGAGGCCTTGGAATGAGCTTGGATTTTTGCTTTCATGTCAAAACAAAGTTTCCACCAGTTATCATCATTTTCTCACCGAAATCCACTTAGTTTTGGAGTATTTCTCTCCAAAATGAAGTGGGGGTGATTGCCAATGGGTTTAGGAGCTCTAGGAAGAGGAGAATGATGAAAATGGGGTTTTCTTCAGCCTCTAAAGTCTTGGAATGAAAAGTGAATGAAAATCAACTTTTTGTTTAAAAATTTGCCTCCAAACTCATGTCATTTGGTTTGGGGTGGTTGGAAATGGAAGATAATCATCCTAAGTGGCTCCCTATGGTTGGTTAAGGCATGGAAAGTGGCTACCATGAAGGACAAATGGGTATCCTAGCCAAGGGGAGGTGAGAGTCCTTCATGCCAAGTATTCTAACAGGAGAGGTGAGGTGATTTCTCTCATGAGTCATGGCTGCCCCCAACAACTCCTTGGGTCAGAAAATCAGTGTCCTTGGTGCCTATGTGGACCAATGGATGAGTGCCAAGTGGCCAAGGAAGAGAAATGACCACTTGAGAAAGTGTCTTTTCTCATAAGATGCCCTTGACCAAAGGACAAAGTGGTCATTTGACATTGAATTTGATTTGAGCTGATTTGAAATGAGTCAAAAGTAAGTTGGACCAAATTTCATGTCATTTGAAGTTCATTTGGTTTAATTTGGGTTAATTTGGCCCATTTGTGTCAAATCGAGTCAAAATGGGTTAGGTTGACCAATTGGTCAAATTAGATCAAACCAAGAGTTGGGACAAGTTCAAATGATCATTTTGATTGCATTGGTTCAATTGGTTTCAATTAATTTGGTTTAATTTGTATTTTGGACAATTTGATTCTTTAGGTCAATTTGGGCTAAGTTGATCGATTTGACCTAATTGACCAAATTGGCCTGAATAATTGTTTGGTTTGGGTTTGGTTGATCATTTGGAATATATTGTAGGCTTTGGTTTCAATTAATTTGGTTTAATTTAATTTTGGCTTAATTCAACCTTTTAGCTCAATTTGGCTAGGTTGAGTCTAGTTGGCCAATTGGTCGAATTGGGTTTAATTGAGTCTTTGGTAAAGTTCAATAATCAATTTGGACTGAACTTGAGCCATTGGTTGCAATCAATTTGGTTTAGGTTACAATTTAGCTAGTTTGGGTTCAAATGGGTTAAAGGGTTGACTTGGTCAACATATTAGGTTGACTTGGTTTGACCCAATTCATGATAATTGATTAATCTATGATGATCAACAAACATGACATAAAATTTGGATTGGCTTAATTCACTTTGATTTGAATTGAACTGGATTTTGATTCATGTAGGTCAAATTGGCCACTTTGGGTCAAGTGAGCCAATTGGGTTTAGTTGGCTTGATTTAGGCTTGATTCAAGTTTTAGTTGAACTCATATATAGACTTATGATTGAATATAAACCCATTTGTAAGTAATTTAGAGTCAAATGGGTTTTGATTCATTTGATAATTTCAAGTCAAAAGGGTGAATATGGGTTTGACTTGGGTTTGATTTTTGAGTTTAGTTTTGGATTGATGATTGAAGTTTGTGTTTATATTTGGATTCATGGTTGAAGGATTGATTGAATAATGAAGAAAAATCAAGGGTTTGGCATGATTTGAGTTTGATTTGGCTAAGTTCAAGAATTTGACTTGAAAGGCTCAGGTTAGATTTTGGTTGAATTTGAGTTTGAGTTTTGAATTTGGTTTTGGATATTTGAATTTATGTTCCATTTATATTTGTGAATATAAATGAGAATATAAATGGATTATGAGAAAATATCTTGAATTTGAATTGATTTGGATTTGATTTGAGCTAAGTCCATAGAAGGGAATCAAAGAGCTTAGGAAAGAGTTTTTTTTTTTTTTTTTGGAATTTGGATTTGATTTTTTGGATTAGTTTGATTGTTTGAATTTATATTTCATTTATATTTGTGAATATAAATGAGAATATAAAAGGGTTATGAAAAAATCTCTTGAATTTGAAATGATTTGAATTTGATTTGAGCTAAGTCCGTAAGATAGAAATCAAAGTGACTTAGGAAAGATTTTGGAATTTGGAATTCAACTCAATCATTTGAAATTGATTCATAATTTCATAAAATCCATTGAATTGATTCAAATTTGAATTGGAATTGGTTTGATATGAGTTTGAAGCTTTACTTGAAAGAAGGAAGTGAGGATTTGATTCAAGTTATAGGGTAGGTAAATTTTGCTAACACCCATAAGGCATGACCTAATCCTGTGGCTAACTTTTCTAAGTCTCTAAGGTTAGGTTGGGTGTTCACCAAATCATTAGAAGTGTCTTAAGATAAAGGAGCTCTTAGTGTCTAAGAGAAATTCTATATCTAAGATGGAGGGATTGAGAGCTCATTCTAAAATGAGGTCACAAAGGCTATAGGTGTGGTGTGACACTAGCATGTATTGTTGGCAACGATCAACAACACCGGACTAACAAGCACTAACAGATGATCTCTAACCCAAGGTGTGTAGAAATCAAATTAGCGATGTGACTTTACTCATGTTAGAGACATAAGAGAGTGAAGGAGGAATCCACTAGGGATTGAGTATGTGAACCTTCTACTAAGGAAGTAGATTCAATTCATCCACTGAGGGATAAAAAGTCTGAATTTGGTTTAAGTCTCGCTGGGGAGAAATTTGATTTGATTTGTTGATTTAATATTTGGTGTTATAAAATTCTCTAAGGGATTAGAATTCAGGATCCGTTGAGGGAACCAGAAAGACTTGCATCTCACTGAGGAGAAGCAAACATATTTGATTTAATTTGATTGTATTAATTTATTTTGATTTGTTTAAGATTTGTTTAATTGAGATCTACTAGGGAAGAGGGTTGAATCTATTTCATTTGTTTGACTCCACTGAGGGAGGTTGGTTAATTTGTTTCAGATTTTTAAATTTTGAGATTTTGAGATATCATGTGGTTTGCGAGAGGTTGTACTGAGTAGGGGCCATGGTAGCCTTGTCATAACACAGATTTACCAATCAAAAGGGGTAGTCCAAAGTAGGGCTATCAAACCAAAGGAATGTTTTTTAATGTGCAGCAGCTGCACCAGGAAGAAAGCATAGTAGACTTATATCCTCCAAAGTAGGGATCAGTTTCTGGGGTGATCAGTTGGCGAGGCAATGAATCAAACCCAACCTAGGGCTAACTATTGAGTGAATGTTGTTGGGGGACTTAAATCAACTCAAAGATAGTCAATACTAATTTTATTTTTAATCCTTTTTGATGAATCTCATTGGTTTGTGATGGACTGCACTGAGTAGGGGCCGCGGTGTCCTTGGTCTAACACAGATTTACCAATCCAAAGGGAGTAGCTTCCCAGCCGAGGGGAGAACTATCCAACCAAAGGGGTGCCTTTCAATTTATAGTGGCTAATATGGGGAAGAAAGCTCATAAGCTCACATCTTCTACTATAAAAGACCACTGGAGTGACACATTAACAAGGTAACATGTCAAATCAACCTACGGCTGTCCATCAATTTGCGACAATCATGCTAGAAATGAAAGCATCATAGACTTACATCTTATAAAGTGGAATGACTGTCAGGGTAACCTGTCTTGTGGCAAAATAGATTGAACCTAACCTAAGGGCAACTACGGTGAGAGTGCCACCCGGGGACTTATCTCTACTCAAGTAGTTAGGTAATTCCTAGAGGGAGTTCTGCTGACACTGTTCTAAAGATAGGATGCCTGCTTGGGAAAAGGGGACCTTTGGGGGCTTCAATTCTTAATCCACAAGCGAATTAATTTGTTTGTTTGGTTGGTTTATTTATGGATCTGTTAGTTTTGAGGATCATAGAGAAGGAACTTATAACTAGACTATCTTGATTTCTTGAACCAAGGGAGAATCTACGCATCCGTAGTACAAATTCTCCAACCATAGGAGTGGTTACTAGGAAAGGGGGACTATCCAATCCAAAAGTAACCCGGGTAGTGTCTAAATGGGGTTGCAAAGGATGTGATCCAAATAGAATGCCCTCAGGGGATGGGGCCACTGAAGGCTTAAACCAACACCCTAGAGAAGATAACATGGCTAGTCATATATCAGATAGGTATTCAGTGGCCAACTCAAGCTGGGGACATCTACCAAGAGTGGTGTATCCCGAGTAAGTTGTTAAATGAACACCAACCAACTTAGGTGCCGTCGGTTTGTGACAATCACTGAAAGCTGGGACTCACATTATCCTATTACGGAACTGATTGCCTAGATAGTCTATCTTCAGCTTGATAGGTGCTATCTGACCTAGGGCGACTACTAAGTGAATGCCACTAGGGGACTTATATCAACTCAAAAGTAGTCAAGAGGAAAGGAGCCTTTGGGAGACTTATCTTAAACCTCAAACATACTCAACCTAGTTAGTGAATGATGGCTAGTTCAAGAAGAAAGCTGAGGACTCACATCTTCTTAAACAAAGTCAACATAAGGTAGCTTATCGGCTGGGCAATGAAGTCTACCAAACTAACAAGGTGCTCATTGGTTTGCAATGATCAAGGGGGTATGCCCACACTAAGGAGAATGGGGTAGATTGAGTTGGAGTTCTGTACGTGGTGCAGTATGCCTACACGGCTTCAACTAACTGCTCATGCCACTGTCACTTGTTGTCGTCAAGTATTTTCTTTAATATTTGGATGAGAGTCTTGTTGAATTCTTCTGCTAGACTATTTTCTCTCGGATAGTAGATGGTGGATTATCTCTAATCTATGTTGTGTGTCCAAGAAAAGCTGTTCATTTTAGTGCTATTGAATGCAGTACCATTATCAGATATAATTCATCAAGGCACCCTGAACCTATATACGATATGGTTCCTGAAAAGTTAGAGCACATACTGAGCGGTGACCTCTCTAAGTGGGATTTCCTCTGCCCACTTGGAAAAGTAGTCAGTGGTAGCTAGAATAAACTGATGACTCTTGGAAGAAGGAGGAACAATCAGACCCATAATATCAGTACCCCAACACTCGAATGGCCATGAGGCCAATGTGGGGTGTAGAATGTTGGGTGGTTGATGTATGACCATACCATATACCTGACATTGGTGGCATCTCCTAGCTACGTCCATGTAGTCTGTGATCATCGAAGGCTGGTAGTATCCTAGTCTCTTGATCTTGGCTTTCATCTTTGGATCAGATTGATGCACTCTGTATAGACCTGAATGTACCTCAGTTATAATGCTATGGGCTTCGTGCTTATCCAAACAACGTAACCACATTTGGTCAAAGGATCATCGGTACAAGGTGACATACACGAGAACATATGAGATAGCTCTCTATTTCACCTAGTGTGCCAGTGATTTCTCTTGAGGTAGTTTTCCTATATTTAAATAATCCATGAATGGTTGCCTCCAGTCTGAATCCTCATCCTTTTTGGCAACGACAACCTACCCTTCAAGAGGGAATCTCTCAATGAGTTCAGCGTCAACAAGGGATAAAACTTATCTATTTTGGACCCTTATTGGAATGGACTCATCTTCCAGACATGCCAACTCCTTGGCAAGCTTGTCTAATGCATATACTACTGCGTTCTCTCCTCAAAGAATCTTGTAGATGGTAACCTTTGGGATTTGGGCCAACAGCTTCATGGTGTACTCATGGTAGTGATGAAGCTAAGACTTTAGAACCTTGTAGGACCTAGCAATTTGGTTGAGGACCAACTGAGAATCCCCAAAGATGTTGATGCTTTTGACACATACTGTGATAGCTAACTCTAGACTTGCAATCAAAGCCTCATACTCGGCTTTGTTATTAGTGCAGGAATTAGAAAGATAGTATGAGAATCTCATCACATCACGGTCTGGAGTTAAGAGAACTATTCCTACCCCTGTCTTTCTTGGAAGAGTAGATTGTGGTTCTTCTCATTTATGAAAAGAAGCTGCACCATCAAAATACATATCCCAACAGTGATTTTCAACCTCCCCTAAGTTCATGATTTGTTTGTCAGGGAGATCGTCAGTAAGCGGGGAATCAGCAGGATGTGGGTGTGTTGCCAGGAAATCCATTAGTGCTTGTCCTTTCACCGCACAAAGGGGTACAAATGTGATATCAAACTGTGAAAGAATCATGGACCAACGTGCCAATTGTCCAGATAAGGTTAGTCGTGTCATGAGATACTGTTGTGGATTGATTCTAGAAATCAAGTCCACCTTATGAGAAAGCATATAGTGTCGTAGCTTTAAAGATGCAAAGATTAAAGCTAGGCAATGTTTCTCAATAGGTGGGTAGTTCACTTCAGCAGGAATCAAATGATGGCTGAGATAGTATAGGGCATTCTCCTTCCCTTCATCATTGGCTTGGGCCAACAAAGCGCCAATGGAGTCATCCAATGCAGTAGTGTAGAGGATAAGTGGCTTGCCCGGGATAGGGGCTGCTAAATCTGGCACCTTCACCAAATATTATTTGATATCTTCAAGGCATGCTAGCACTTATCATCCTACTTGAACTTGGCATCATTTTTGACAAGTGCTGAAAATGGCTTGCATCTCTCCGATAGGTTGGAGATAAAGCATCTTAGATACGCCAACCGTCCTTGAAACGATCTGAGTTGTGTTAAACTTTTAGGAGGTGGCATTTCTAAGATAGCTTTGATTTTTTTTGGATATATTTCTATTCCCCAATGTCAGAAACCAAGGAACTTCCCTAAAGCTACTCAAATGCACACTTCAGAGGGTTTATTTTGAGGTTAAATTATTTTAACCGTTCAAAAATTACTCTTAAGTCAAAGAGATGGTCTTCCTTTTCTTTGCTTTTGACTACTAGATCATCAACATGGACTTCAACTTGATGATGAATGAGTTCATTGAAGATTTGAGTCATGACCCATTGGTATATAGCACTAGCATTTTCAAGGTCGAAAGGCATGACCTTATAATAATAGATTCCGATCGGGGTGAGAAAAATAGTGTTTCTTTCATCCTCGGGGCCATCTTGATTTGATTGTAGCTAGATGACCCATCCATAAAAGAGAATACTACATGAGATGAGGTAATGTCCACCATTAGTTTTGGTATAGAAAGAGAAAACTCATCCTTAAGATATGTATTATTTAAGTCCCTGAAATTGACACATATACAGATTTGGCCATTCTTTTTCTTAACTAGCACGACATTGGCTAACCAAGTAGGGTGTTTTTCTTCCCTGATGAAATTAGCATCGATTAGTTTCTTGACTTCAAAAATGACTTGTTGTTTGATTTCTAATCATATGCGTCTAGGAGCTTGCTTGATAGGGTTAGCACTAGAGTCTATTGCTAGCTTGTGCAGTGTTATGTCAGGTGATAATCCAGGCATTTCTTCATAGCTCCATGCAAAGTAGTAAACTCAATTAATAGCCTAATTAAGTCATTAGTTTCTTCTTCATTCAACAATGAACTTATATATGTCGGGCGTGAATCTTCTTCCATCCCGAGGTTGATTTATTTTTGTCAATTATTGAATGGATTTCTTCTTCAAATTCTGGAGGTGCATCCTTGATTTGAAGGTCATCTGAATCATTTGAAGTTTCTAAACACACATCCTCATAAGAGTTGGTGTTCTGTGAAAAGAAACTAGTAGACTCCAAATGATTGCTAACAACTAAGCAGTAATCATCATCATCGATTGGACCCACTGTACCAAATCCTAGTACCAATCTTGATTGTGCTTCCCTGCTTGTATTGTTCAACAGCTTCTCAAAATACTCTGAATGTGCCTGGACCATGTATGAGGAACCAAACCTTTCTGTATAAGATTTTGAACACAAGGCGAGTAAAAGTCAAATGGTAATTCCATTAATTCTTTAAATGAATCCTCCTCAAGTTCTACATCAACTTCAGGACTCGAGGTTGATGAACCCAAAAAGAATCTCTTTGGCTTTGCATCCATGGAAGACTTAGGGGCTCCTTTAACTACTAAACCTTCAAATTTTTGAGATGAAAGTGAGGTTAGAGCTAAGGTTTCCAACTGTTGTGTAATAGTTTTACATAAACCTGATTTAAATACTTTACTTTATTTGGAGGCCTGGTCTTCATTGCTGTTTGGATCGAAGGTCACCTCCAATGGAACCTGCTAAGAGGGGTTAGCTGGTATACTAATCACATGAGACTCATCCTCTAGGCTGGATTCCAAGTCTATGTGAATAGTAGGGGTACTACTACAAACTAAAACATAACCCCTATTAGCTGATGGCCAACTAGGGGGTCTTCCACCTCTAGACTACCTCTATTTTTTGTCTGCTGGAGGTCGAGTCATCCTACCCGCGTGTCCATATGATGGAATGGACTATGGGTGGAATGTGATATGTGGCTCCACTTCTTCCTTAATTTCCCTTTGTCGTTCACTTGGATTTTCATTTTTCTTTTCATTTTTCTTTTGCTTTTTCTTTTTCTTCTTTTTCTTTTGCATTTGCATTTGAATTTTGTCCAAGTTCATGAGGAAGGGTGTTTTGAGGAAGAAAGTACATCGCATCCTCATAAATCTCAACCTCTCTAACTGAAAATGGCTTTTCATCACCCTTGACACTATATTCGATCCCATCCTTTATGAACTTGATGCACTGATGGAGGGAGGATGGAATTATCTTATTCTGATGTATCCAAGGCCTATCGAGCAAAGCAGTGAATGAAGTACTTTCAAATGTATAAAAAACTTAGTCTTAGTCACCTATCTCCAAAGGTAACGTTATGGAACACAAAGCCCTCTCACCTTTTTCATTGAATCCTCTTAACATCATCTGATCTCCTCAGAGTGTGGAGATGTCGATCCTCAAATAGGAAAGGGTCTTTAGACTCATAATATTCACTGATGAACTTGGATCGATGAGAACTCTAGCAAGTTTAAATCTGCCCATATCCACTATAATGTAGAGAGGATTGTTGTGCTCCATGTCCCCTAGATGAAGGTCTTCATCTGTGAAAGTGATCCCTGGGCTTCTTTGTATAATGTGTCTCCTCTCCAATAGTAGCCAACTAAGTTAAGCATATTTTAGGATCAAGGAGAGCCTTGATTAATGACTCCTCATCAGTTTGGATAAGACAAAGGCATCGTATATGCTTAGCTTAGATGGAAACTTTCTTAGGTGAGAGAGGACATTATAGTCCACCTTGGGCTAATCCTCCATGAGCATATCCAAGGGTGGAGCATCCTATGACGGGGCTTCTCAATCTTTTGAACCAATGACTTGTTTTCCTTTATTTTGGGGTGTCCTTAGAGGTAGAACCTTGCCACTACGGAGGTTGACTTCGATGATTTCTTGTGGTGGTTTAATGGAAGATTATACCTGCTCTTCAGGCTCACCTACAACTTCTCCTATGGGACCCTCGAAATTGGATGATTCCAAGTCTATCTCAAGAGGTGAACCCATAATATTCAAAGTAGGAAAATTTAAATCTAAATCAGAAAGAGGAAGATCAAAATTGTTATAGTTATTTAGACTTGAAGAGTTATCTATAGAAATAGAAGGAGATAACCCATCAGAAGTGACACAGATATAATTCAAGCTAGCTTTATTCTTCAATTTCTTGGATTTGATAGGAGGTATAAAGTAAAAATCAAGTAAAGAAAGTGGGGTAAGGGATTTGACACTCTTATCCATCGATACAAGAGTTCTACTAATAGAAGAAGAGCTAGCTGAAGTAAAAGAGGTGCTTTGATGTAGTAGTACAATGATGGGGGTGGACTCGGTCGGTGGTTATGCTATGGCTATCAGTGGCATGGGGTGCTATTCTCTTCTTGAGCTCCCACCTTTCCAGTTGGCCGAGACTTGAACCTTCCTTGATGTTAGAGGTTTGAGCTAGCTCAGGCACCTGCAAGGAAAGTTTCTTGATTTTCTGAACAATCTTCTTAGAGGTATGAGATAAGGAGATATCCCAACCTTCTTTGGTTTTAGAAGGATCGCAGTCATCTCCAAGGATTACCCTAATGGAACTAGATGGTTGTTCCACTGTAGCACCGATCTTGAAGCTATGTTCAAGCTAGTCCTTGAATCTAAAGTAATCCTCCAAAACATGACCTAGCATGAGGTGGTAGTAGAAAAAGTTAGGACCATTGCTCCTGCCCACTTCCTCTAGCTTCCTAGGCTCAAGTAGCTGAAAGTCAGGTTTCTTTAAGAGATTCTTAAAGATTTTTCTAATTACCTCCCTCTTAAATGAATATGATTTATTTAATTTATCCATAAGAGTAGGTGGATGGTAGCTACCTGGTGGTGGGTATGTATCACTCTGATGGATATGGTGGAGAGGAGGCGGTGCCATGGAGGCTAGCGTGGCGATAAGGTCTCGGAGGTGGTAAAGGAGGTGGAAGTGGTGGCCGTGGAGCTCGTGGTCTCTCGTACTGCTCTCTGGCTGGTTGTTTCCCCTTATCTATCACTATCACTGTCCCCAGTTTCTTCTCATATACCTTATATGGCTTTATCTCTAATGTTGATCTTGAAAAGGCAATTGTTTGGCCTCTCCTTGTAGATTAGCTGACTTGTTGATTAGCTTCTCAAATATCTTGATGGTGAAACCTTTGAGCATGAAGGTGACCGTGCCATGAATATTCTTTAGTATAATTTTGATGGCATGCTGTTCAGACAGTTGCGGCTCACATTTCATACTCAAATTATGCCAACTGAGAATATGGTCAATGAGGGACTCACCTGGGTGTGTTATTGTAATACAACGAGATCTCCCACAGTCATCCTTTATTGAGCTCCAGCAAACCTCTTCATGAAGAGTTACTCCAACTCATTAAAAGTTTACACTGAACTATTGGGAAGTTTAGTGTACCAATCAAAGCTATACTGCATTTGATAAAGAGAGAAGAGTAAAGCATCACCACCAGATTGCAACATAGCCCGAGTGCTATGTGCTTCCTTGGGTTCTTGCTTCCATCAAAGCTTTTGAAAGAAGGAGGCACAAAACCCTTAGGATATTCGATGGCATCAAATTTCTCTAGGTAGGGTCTACTCTTTAGAACTGATGATCTTCCTCAAGATTGAGCTAGTGCTTCTCTCACCTGTTGATCAACCATGGGTTTGATGTCCTTTTCTTGTATGAAGGTACTATCCACAACCTTCCTATAGAAGTTAGTGCTACCATGCTCTACTGGTGGTGTAGTCTTGGCTTGATCCAAGACATGCAACAACTCAGGTAGACTAATTTCCACTATAGTAGGATGAATTACTGGGGCTTGATTCTAAAGTGTCAAAACTGCCTCTATCAAATCTTCAAGCCTATTTGCCATCATATCTATTTGTTCATCTTTCTATTTTATTTATTGTAGGAGGTGTTGGGTCGAGTATGTTGTGTCTTCTGTTGATCATCACCTTCCAATATGCTCATGAAGAGGAACCCAGTGTCCCTAAGTCTCCCAACAAATCATCTTCATTGGAATTAAAGCTAATTTTCTCCTCATCAGACCAATCATACCCTAATATCTCCTTCTTCTCCATAAGATAATTGGCTACAATATGATCCAAAGAATGACCAATCTGAACATGCACAAATGTCTTTGGCTGACTGGTGTGATCACTGTCATGTACTGAGAGGCACCGAACCTCCCCTACTGTTGAAGAGTCAACCCTATGAGGACTGTACTCACTGGAAGAGATATAATCTTGGCTATCACTATGTCTGCATGGGGTGACACTCCTAGGAGGATTTATCATCATGGGTGCAGCTAAGTTGTCACCCTCTCCCTCAATAATTATAATCATCTCTATGTCTTGTTGTACTAGTGGTGTTGGTGAAGGGATGACTATGATGCTTCGAGGTCACCATTCCTTCCGCACCATGACTGGGGCAGAAGGTCGAGCAGGAGAGCTTGGCCTCACCACAATAGGTGGTGTGGATGGAACAGGATCTCTCGGTCATAGTTGTATCACCAACGGGATCCTCTTCTCCCCTAATGAGGCCTTCATGACATTTGATGGAACTGAAGATGCTGGAACATGTACAGGTGATGGTGGACGGGTTGTAGAGTAGTGTGGTGGAGATACCACCAACTCTCTTGGGATAGGAGCTGCCCTCCTATGATGCGTGGTCCCCGTGAGAAGAATATCATCTGTATGATCGACAAGGGTAGCATCGTCGAAAAATCAATGAGTGTAGAGGTGACTGCCAAACCTCCTTGGCTCTCCGGTAGTGATGTGAGGTATGGGCCTCCAGCCCTCTCCTCAAGATGCTTCCCCACACTATGGAGGATAATAGATCTCAAGTCAAATTAAGCCCCAGACTCAGATCATCCATAGGCTTTGCGTAGAATTGAGCGGGCGACATATGACTTCTACTGGATATGAAATCAAAGCTCTTGGAGAAGCATCCTCTTGGCATCCTCTCTGTTAGACCTAGATAGAGGATGGAATGGGTTCATTGTGACCAGTTGGGAAGTCAAAATGGACAACTCCTTAACAATTGATCGTGTGGCTGCCTACATCTCTCTGACGATGCGTGTATGGTATGACTCTATCATGCATTTTTTTGTTCCTCCTCTGAGTCTTGGTGGGGTGGTGGAGTAAGAGCTAAAGGTGGGGAGCCAATCCCTGGTATCAGGGAGCCTTACCCTTTGAGGGTGCTAATGAGTGGATCTTAGCCCTGTAGAGTAGCGATAAACATCCAGGCATCTTTGGTGTATCATCTGCGGTACTATGTTGATACTAGTGTAGAAACTTTCACTGCCTTCCTCTTCAGTGATGGAAAATTAGAGTCCAAGGGAAAGTCAATTTGAATGACCACTTACCCGACCCTTTGTGGTGAGCAGTGGTGAGGGTACCCTCACAAGTAATCTGCCCCTCAAAACCCAAAATGAGGTGGGCATAGTCAAAATGAGGAAGGCTGGCTTGATCTAGGGCCAAGTCCATCCCATGGGGAAAGGTAAACACATACCTGGGTGCTTCCATTCTTGTTAATTAAAAATTGAAACTGCACTAAAACTGAAAACTATCGCTGAATGAGAGTCTGCAATGTTGAAAATAAACTTGAATTAGATTTCTATTGATTTTGAATTTGAATTTGGAAGTTGAACCCATACTCAACATCTTTGAAAGTGTTAAGTTAGGTTCAAATAGATTTGGAAGAGATTTTGAAATTGATTGGAGAGGGGATTTTATAATGTAGACTCCATTTCTAACAAATTTGAGTATGTTGAAAATGGGTTCTAGTATTTTTAAAGAGATGCTTCCATAGGTTCATGTTTGATTTTTGATTCTTTTGATTTTGAGGACCCTTCATTTAACAAATTTGAGTACGTTAAAGTAAAGGGTAAATTTGATTTTGATTTGAGGATTTTGATTTTTGAAATTCAGTTAGCAAATTTAGGTATGCTAAGTGGTGTGCTTGAAAAAAATTTCTTCTTCTTTCACTTTGTTTGCTTTATTTTGTGAATCTTTTGTGATTTAAAAATGGAATTCTCATTTAGCAAATTTAGGTATGCTACATGATGAATCCAAGTGCATTTTGTTTTTTTGAAGATTTTGAAAATAGGATTCTTAGCAAATTTAGGTATGCTAAGGAAATCCAATGTGTTTCTTTCATGTTTGATTTTGTTTTGAAAAAGAGGATCCATAGAAAATTTAGGTATGCTAAGGAAACCCAAATGTTTTTCTTTCTTGTTTTGGATTTTTTTTTTGAAAATGGAGACTTCACTTTAGCAAATATGGTATGCTAAAGAATGAAGTTCCAATTGTATTTTGAAAATTTTGTGAAATGGAGATTTCATTTAGCAAATTTGAGTATACTAAATAAAATTTCAAAATATGTTTCAAATTTTTGTTTTGAAAACTGAGACTTCACTTTAGCAAATGATGTATGTTAAAATGAATTTCCCAAATGTGTTTTGAAAATTTTTGTGAAATGAGGATTTCACTTAGCAAATATCAGTATGCTAAATGAAATTCCAAAAATGTGTTTCAATTTTTTGTTTTGAAAATTGAGACTTCACTTTAGCAAATGTGGTATGTTAAAATGAAGTTCTCGAATGTGTTTCATTCTTGTTTTTGAAAAGAGGATTCCTACTTAGCAAATTTAGGTATGCTAAATAGAAATCAATGTGTTTCATTTGTTTGGTTGAAGATGATCCTCATTTAACAAATTTGGGTATGCCAAATGAAGGATCAAATGTTATTGAATTTTTTATTTTTGAAAAAGTGGACCTTCACTTAGAAAATTTGGGTATGCTAAATGAAGGATCCAAATGTTATTTGAATTTTTGAACAGATAGTTATTGATTGTTGATTTTTGATTTTGGAAAGTGAAACCTCCATTTAAAATGAATTGAGTGAAGATGTTCATTTGTACTTTTTGAAAATCATGATTTTTGATTTTGAAAATGATTGTTAATTTTGAAAATGATTGTTGATTTTTAAAATGATTGTTGCTTTTGTTTTTATTGAAAATGAAACCTCCATTCAAAGAGTTGAATGAAGACATTCATTTGGTGCTTTTTTTTTGAAAAAATAATTGTTGATTTGCAAAATGATTGTTGATTTTATTGAAAATGAAACCTTCATTCAAGAAGTTGAATAAATATATTCATTTGGTGCTTTTGAAAATTAATTGTTGATTTCAAAAATGATTGTTAATTTTATTGAAAATAAAACCTTCATTCAAGAAGTTGAATGTAGATATTCATTTGGTGCTTTTAAAATTTTGTTTAAAAATGAAAACCTTCATTCAGCAAATTTGAGTATATTGAATTTGTGTGTTTTGAAAGAAAATGATTGTTGGATTATATTTTTAAAAATCATATAACAATCTTGAAGATTGTTAGATGAGGGTGATTTTTAGAAAAATTTTGTGCATTTTGAAAAAGTGTTTTTTTGGAAATTGTTAATTTTTCATAAAAGATTTATTTTTATTTATATTTAGGAATGAACCTTTCCTTACCATTAGAATGATAAGAAGGAAGTCTTTAGTTATTTCTTTTTTATTAAATTTTTACTTTTTTATACTTATTGGGAAACCCAATAGGGGTTTTAAGACCTCTAGAGAATGAGGTCCTAAAACCTAAAGATGTTAGCTAGCTTAACTTAAGGATGAAATAAGCTAAGTGCAAACAAAAAAGAAATATAGTCTCAAATTCATATAAAATATGAACGACTATTGATACTTGAAGACAATGATCTTTTAGCAAGGATGGAGAGAGGAACATTCCCAAGCGGAGCCGCCAGAAAAATCTGTGGTGAAATATTTTTGCCTTCATCTATCCTTTTGAGGAGGATAAATGAAAATAAAAATATATGCCTCTAGTTCAGACACAACGTAGATCCATAGATGTTCTTATTAGGGTGATCAGGTATGATATTGAGGAAAGGTGTACTATCTCGAAAGGTAGAATTCATCACCGCACAATGGACCTAATCACCTGAATAAAGACTCCTAAGGACTATGGGTCTTCATATGTACTAGAGATTTTTCTCCTACTTTACATGAAAAAGTAAAGTAGAGTTTATTTTAAATCGGGTTCGTTAAGTTCCCTAAGGAAGCAAGCCCCCATAGTTAATTACATCTTAAGGAATGAGATTCCTTAAGAATACTCTCAATTAAGGAGAATGGTCGTTGCCTTCAAAGATTTCAAGGATAGGACTATCAATCAATTGGTTTATTTTTGGAGGATCAAATGGGATTGATCAAAGAGGAGGGAGGAGTTCTTTTCAGAACCAAAGGAAGATAAGTAAAAAATGCTTATGATATTAGGAAACTTAGCAAGCATCTCAAACTATCCTTTGGTTGGGCTTTTGATTTTTGAAATTGAAGTGAATTATTTGTTTGAGTTGAATTTTTATTAGAGATTTAGGAGTCATAATTCCACAACACAAGATAATGAAAATGCCTAAGAGGTGAGGATTTATGCTTGGGGCTCGCAAAGGGGAGAAGCAACCTCAGATCCTAAATCTAGGGAGCTTAAGCAAGGGCTAAAGCATGTCGTAAATCTAAGGGCAAAATGGGTATTTGGTTTACCTCCACAAAAGAGGATAAATCATTTGTTGGACTTCAACACTGGGGGTATGCCAACTTCCTATGATTTTAAATTCATGTAGGCAAGTCTTATGTTTATGCAAGATAGCAAGGTTGTTATTTATTTAGAATGAGGTTAAATCCTTAAACACACTTCCTAAGAGAGTAGATCATGTAGGGCATGATTTAATGACTTAAATTTAATGCAAATTTTTTATATATTTTATTTTCATTTTGGACAATCAATTTGACTCAGGCTTGTATGATTCATATGCTTAATGCATGAGAAATGAGATTGTGGGCTAAAATCAGCGAGAAGGGGAGGTGTATTTCCACCATGGCTCTCAAAGGTTAAGCCAAGTTCACTGGAAAGGGTGGAAGCCCTCCAAATCAAGATTGAATCAATATACTTTTTATGCATGATATTATAAAGAAAAGCCAACATTTAGTTAATGGGTTGCTAATTCTTTTATCTTGTTTTATAGCCTAAGATTTAGGAGAGGTTATGAGTTATTTATTTTTAATTTTTAATTGATTAATTTAGTAGAAAATTTATTTTTCCCTAAGAGCCTAATCATCATCCAGGCCATACATCAAAGCAAGGAAGATACTATGAAAAATATGTCATTTCTTAATGTGCAAGTTAAATAAACATCAAAACATTTAATAAACTAACGTAAAAGAATAAAAAGCCAAGTGTGGTCGGGCGCACAATCCCAAAAATAAATTGGGTAGCTGAGCTTTACCCTTAAACAACCTGGATTACAAAATGAATTAATTAAAATTAAGCAAGAAAATTCATGTTATGGGGGTCTTCATTTCTTCTTTTCTTCTTTCTTCTTTCTTCTTTCTCCTTTCTTCTTTTGGTTCCTCCTTTTGGATTATTGGAAGGTGGTTGCTCTAAATCCTTCACATGGTACATAAGATGAGATCTTATCACCAATGTTCATCCTAATCCCCCATAACAATCATTCCAAAATCCTAAATGTAAAATTACATGAAAAGGAAAAGGTAAATCTAACTAAAAACTGCAAAATAGAGATTAGCTAAATAAACCACACATTCCCAAGCATGTATATAAACAAATTGAACTTAGCACCCCACATATGGGTAACCAAGTCCACCTAGCCTATTTTGGATTATGCTTAGGGTTATAAGCAACCTGCACAGCAAGAGCAGTTATATTTTTATTACAGCACCCTTTAAGCACAATCTCCTACAGAAGATAATGTTTAGACTAAATCATCCTACCATTCATTCTATGTACATACACCCTAACATCCAGACTAAATATCACATTATAAAATAAAAGCAAACATCAAACCATGCACCGCCCTAACATGGACTAGAAGTGGTGACTTAGCTAATGTGATGTTTTAAAAGGTTTTGTGGTGTGCTTAACTTTAAGGTTTAGATTTTCTAAGTATGAAAATTTCAACTTAGAGGATGGTTTCATTTAAGTTGTTTAGTTAATTTGGGTTAATTTTATTTGATGATTTTATTTGGTTTGAATGAACTTACTTAATTACTAAGTGTTATAAAGAGAGGAAAAGAGAAGAGAACTTCTCTTTCATCCCTACCCTAAGTATTTTCTAAGGTAGATTCATTATTGATTTTTGTTTAGTGAATATTTTCTTATGTGTTTTAATTAATCCTAAATTTAGATTTTCCCTAAATAAACCTATTCAAAAAGAAAGGTATTTTAAGATTAAGTAAGATGAATTACTATCGCAAAACACATAACACTTCATTTCATTCCAACATGTGTAACATGCACATGAATGAATCCTAAGCATATCTATACATGCAATGCAAGTATTTAGCACACCTTAATGATGAATGCTAAGAGAGTTTGCTTAAGAAAATTTGGAATGTTTCATGTATGCATGATTTTGTTAAGTAGAAAAGAGTGATTCTTTTATCCATTTTCATATGCACATTTACAAGTATAAAGACATAAGTGAGTGAACATCATTGTTATCACCGGGGTGTAAGGTACAAGACCTACTTAGGGCTACTTAAAACCTCGTAACCAGGGTTGTCAGGACTAATATCCACTTTTCTTAAATACATGTGCATGTACAAAAGAAATGCATGGAAAGAGAATCATGCAAAAGTTTGTTTGTTTTTGTTAAGTAGAAAGAGTGACTCTTTTATCCATTTTTCATATGCACATTTACAAGTATAAAATACATAAGTTTGATGATGTATCACCATTTATATGTGATACAAGACCAAATGTTGTCTAATATACCAGTATGAAATGCATGGAAGAATATGCAAAGTTTATGTTTTTGTTAAGTAGAGGAGTGACTCTTTTATCCATTTTCATATGCACATTTATAAGTATGTTATAATATGGCACCATTATTAAACTATTAAAGAAAAGGATACTTAAAACATTATTGTACTAATTACCACTTTTCTTAAATACATGCATGTACAAAAGAAATTATAAGAATCATACAAAGTTTATATTTGTTTGTTTGATTTTGGTTGTTTAATTTATATGTGTGATAATTATTAGTCATGACATAGTGTATAATGGATTTCAAATAGTGTTATTTTATTTATTTTGCAAAACATAAACATGTTGAAAGAAGTCAAAAAATTTTATACTTTATAACAAATTTTATTTTAAAGAAATAAATGCATGATTTTCATATGACATACACATTTAGTATGCTAGAAAAGAAATAAAGTGATGTAAGCTTGTAACTTCACTCACCCTAATTAATTCATAAAGATAATGTAATCAAATAAGATTATTTAAAGTGAATCATAGTTGGTTTAAGAAAATTTGATTTTATTTTGAGTTTGATTTAGTTTAGTAAAATGTGAAAAGATTTGTCAATCCTAACCCATTCCCATATGTGTGTATTATTTTAGTTTAATTTTTAGGTGATTAGATCAATTTTATTCTTTAGTTAGGTTAAGGTGTAGATTAAGTTCATTAATTACCCTTTTCCTACTCCATTTTAGCATATTTAATCAAATAATTATGAGCCAATATATGGCATAAAACCACAAGGAATTTAAATCAGCATTGCTTCCTAAAAAAAGTTACCTAATGCAATTGGCTCATAATTAATGATTAATTAAGCTAATGGGTTTAATTTAAGTACTTTCACAACCCATCCCACACATGTGTATTAGGTATGATTTCCTTAAGCTACTTAGGTTATTGAACACCTAAGCATCTACCCAAGAAGAAAGACATTAAGTGATTAAGTTTTGAAATATTTTGAAATTTTAAAATATTGATTAATTAAGCCATTTGATGAAATGATTAAATCATTAATCAATTTTAATAATTAGATTTTTAAGAAATGAACTTTGGGGAAATAATGGGAAAAATTCTCCAAATCCACTCATTATTAAGGTAATTAGCAAACTAATGAATTTATCACTTTAAAAATTACTAATTAATTGATTAAGAGATTAGGAATAATTTCCTAATTAAACCATTAATAAAATCCAAGAAAATTAGGAGAGGCAAAAGTCATCCCCATAAACATGCCTGAGAAGTTCGGAATCAATTCATGAAGTCATTAGGGAGTAATTAGGGTTATTAAGTTTTCAAATAAATCTTAATTAAGTTCAAATTCAATTAGAAATAATTTTATTGGATTCTTTTCTAAATTATCTTTAAAATGAACTTGAGTTTGTATTTTTTTTGGATTTTTCTATAATTAGTTATGAATTTAGAAAGTTTTAGTTGATTTAAGTGATTTTTATATGTTTCTTAATTTATTTTATTAAAAATAAATCATTTGAAACTCAAAATTTCATATCTTTTAATCCGAAGGTCCTTTTGACTTGAATTTTTTATGGTAGCTGTATTTTGACATTAATTTTAATCTCTGAAAAGTTTAACTTAATATGAAAATTATTTTTAGTTTAATTAATGAAATTTTATTTTTACTAAAACTCAAATTAAGCACAAAATACTTCATAAAATTTATGGATTTTTAATTTGTTGGATTTCCCTCAGAAAGATGAATCCAACGAGCCCTAATTTGTAATTTTTGATTAAGTATTTTAATTTCTATGAATTTTTGAAGTTTAAGGTGATTTAAATAATTTTTTTAAATCAGAAAATCCAGAATTTCTTACTTAGCACATTGTCGCGCAGCACCATGGTGCTGGATGTATGCCACATGGCATGCGAGCACCATTGACACGATTCGTGGCGCGCGTGTATGTCGGCATTGGCGAACCACATCGGGTCGATCGCGATCTTGAAGACCGGGCCGATCGATCCAGATCAAGCGGTCGTAGATCCGCGATCAGTAGATCGATCGACATGCGATCCAGATCGATCATGCATGGCGTCCGGTCGAGAATGCATCAGTGATCCAAAGGCACGGATCGTGTGATTTGCGATCCAGTCTCGATCCCTGAACCAAGAGATTGGATGATAGCTGCTACCCGCCGGTGGTGAATAGTGAAATCAAAGGCATTTTGGGAAAAATGAGAGATTCCAAGTGAAAACTTATCCAAATGGACTCATTTTTACATCAATTCGCACCGAAAAAAATTCTATTTTCTAATTGGGATGATTTAAAGTAAAAATGCAGGATTATCTAGGGCAAATTCTTAAAAATAGCATGAAAAATTATCATAAATAAAGGATTCTAAAAACGGCTACGGTTTTTGAAAGTTACCTCATTGGGGATGATTTTCGTCGGCGGTGATGACTTGAGCACGATATTTAGTGAGGGAAGAAGCCTTGGAATGAGCTTGGATCTTCGCCTTCATGTCAAAATGAAGTTTCCACTAGTGATCACCATTTCCTCACCAAAATCCACTTAATTTTAGAGTATTTCTCTCCAAAATGAAGTAGGGGCGATTGCAAATGGGTTTGGGAGCTCTGGGAAGAGGAGAATGAGGGAAATGGGGGTTTGCTTCAGCCTCTAAAGCCTTGGAATGCAAAGTGAACGAAAATCAACTTTTTATTTAAAATTTTAGCTCCAAACTCGTGTCATTTGGCTTGGGGTGGTTGGAAATGAAAGAAAATCATCCTAGGTGGCTCCCTATGATTGGCTAAGGCATGGAAAGTGGCTTCCATGAAGGACAAATGGGTGTCCTAGCCAAGGAGAGGTGAGTCCTTCATGCCAAGTGTTCCAATGGGAGAGGTGAGGTGATTTCACCTTCCCATGAGTCATGGCTGCCCCAACAACTCCTTGGGTTAGAAAATCATTGTCTTGGTGCCTTTGTGGACTAATGGATCAGTGCCCAAGTGGCCAAAGAAGAAAAATGACCACTTGGGAAATTGTCTTTTCTAATGGGACGCCCTTGACCCAAGGGCAAAGTGATCATTTGACATTGAATTTGCATTGATCATATTTGAAATGAGTCAAAAATAAGTTGGACCAAATTTCATGTCATTTGAAGTTTATTTGGCTTAATTTGGGTTAATTTGACCCATTTGTGTCAAATCAGGTCAAAATGGGTTAGGTTTGCCAATTAGTCAAATTGGGTCAAACCAAGAGTTGGGTCAAGTTCAAATGACCATTTTGATTGCATTGGTTCAATTGGATTCAATTAATTTAGTTAATTTAGATTTAATTTGGATTTTGGCCAATTTGATTCTTTAGGTCAATTTGGGCTAAGTTGATCGATTTGATCCAATTGACCAAATTGGCTTGAATTATTATTTGGTTTGAGTTTGGTTGATCATTTGGAATATATTGTAGGCTTTGGTTTCAATTAATTTTGGTTTGATTAAATTTTGGCTTGATTTGTCCATCTAGGTGAATTTGGGCTAAGGTCAATTTGGCTAGGTTGGGTCTAGTTGGCCAATTGGTCAAATTGGATTTAATTGAGGGTTTGGTCAAGTTCAATAATCAATTTAGAGTGAACTTGAGCCATTGGTTGCAATCAATTTGGTTTAGGTTGCAATTTGGCTAGTTTGGGTTCATATGGGTTAAAGGGTTGACTTGGTCAACAGGGTAGGTTCCCAATTCATGACAATTGATTAACTTATGATGATCAACAAACATGACATGAAGTTTGGATTAATTCACTTTGATTTGAATTGATTTTGATTCATGTAGGTCAAATTGGCCACTTTGGGTCAAGTAGCAATTGGGTTTATTTCAAGCTTGATTCAAGTTTAGTTGAACTCACATATGGACTTATGATTGAAATATAAATCCATTTGCAAGTGATTTCGAGTAAAATGGGTTTTGATTCAATTGACAATTTCAAATCAATAGGGTGAATACGGGTTTGACTTTGATTTGTTTTTTGAGTTTAGTTTTAGATTGAGCATTGAAGTTAGTGTTTATATTTGGATTCATGATTGAAGGATTGATTGTATCATGAAGAAAAATCAAGGGTTCAGCTTGATTTGAGTTTGATTTGGCTAAGTTCAAGAATTTGACTTGAAAGGCCTAGGTTGGATTTTGGTTGAATATGAGGTTGAGTTTTGAATTTGGTTTTGGATATTTAAATTCATATTTAATTTATATTTATGAATATATATGAGAATATAAATGAGTTATGAGAAAATTTCTTGAATTTGAATTGATTTTGATTTGGTTTGAGCTAAGTCCATAAGAGGGAATCAAAGGGCTTAGGAAAGTTTTTTTTGGAATTTGGATTTGATTTTTGGATTTGGTTTGATTGTTTGAATTTATATTTCATTTATATTTGTAAATATAAATGAGAATATAAATGGATTATGAGAAAATATCTTGAATTTGAATTGATTTGAATTTGATTTGAGCTAAGTCCATAAGATAGAAATCAAAGTGACTTAGGAAAGATTTTGGAATTTGAAATTCAATCATGGACTTCAATCATTTGGAATTGATTCATAATTTGAGAAAATTCATTGAATTGATTCAAGGTTTGATTTGGAATTGGTTTGATATGAGTTTGAAGTTTAACTTTAAAGAAGGAAGTGAGGATTTGGTTCAAGTTATAGGAAAGGCAAATTTTCCTAACACCCCTAAGGCATGACCTATTCCTATGGCTAACTCTTCTAAATTTTTAGGATTAGGTTGGGTGTTCACCTAATCACTAGAAGTGTCTTAAGACTAAGGAGCTCTTAATGTCTAAGAGAAATCCTATATCTAAGATGGACGAGTTGAGAGCTCATTCTAAAAATAAGGTCAACAAGGTCCTTAGCCATCAAACACTTCTAGTGATTTGGTGAACACTTAACTTAAGCCTATAGACTTAGAAGGGTTAATCATAGGATTAGGCTATGCCTTAGGACTTAAAGAAATCACCTATCCTATAGCCTAAACCCAATCCATGTGCACCTTCTTAAATCCAATCAAAATATAAATCTCAAACCAAACCTCAAATTCAAAATCAAATTCCAATTCAAATTCAGCTCCAAATGAATCAAGCCCATGGTCAAATTCAAACCACCAAAATCCTTCTTAAGCCATTTGAGATGGTTCCATGAACCTGGCCAAATATTAACTCAATTCAACCCAAATTTGATTGATTTCTTTATAAATCAATCATATCTTCAATCATCTTTACAAATATAAATAAAATTTGTACTCAAATTGTCAAAACTAAATCAAACTAAATCAAATCCCCTGTAAGCCCTTTGAACCTACCTTCATGAATTTAGCCAAATTTTCCTTCAAATCACTTCAAACTCAATTTATTTTCTTATAAATCAATTGTTCCTTTAATTATATTCCTAAATATAAATGAAATCTACATTCAAATGAATAAAACTAAAACCAAAATCAAATCAAAACCCAATCTAAGCCCTTTGAACCAATTCTTTGGACTTGGCCAAATCCTATCTAAATCAAGTCAAAACCAATAAATTTTCTCTTGAATCAATCATTCTTCCAATCACCTATCTGAATATAAATGAGACCTACAATCATCAAACCAAGTTCAAGTCAACCCAAGTTAAGCCCAACTTAACCCTTTTGACTTGAAAATTTTAAAAGAACCAAATCCATTTAACTCCAAATTGATTGTAGTTAAATTTATATTTCAATCCCAGGCTCATATATAAGTTCAACTAAACTTAAATCAAGTCAAAGCTAAGCCAATTGACCCACTTAGGATCACTTGACCCAAAGTGACATAAAGGAACATTTTGAGCCAAGTTCGAATCCAACCCAAATTGGATTGAACCAAACCCATCTAAGCCTCATACCATGACCATTGATCACCCTAGGATGACCAATTGCCATGAATTGGGTCAAACTAAGTCAACTTGGTCATTTGACTAAGTCAACCCTTTAGCCCAAATAAAAAAACTAGCCAAAACTCACCAAACACCAAATTGGTTGAAACCATTGATTCACATCAATCCATGATCAATGTTTGAACATGATTTGACCATCAATTGAGCTAAACTAAACCCAATTAGCCCTTTGACCCAAGTCGACCCAAATTAGCCTAAAGGGCCAAATTGGGTCAAATCATGATCCAACCCAAATTTATTACAACTAATGGTTCAAGTTCATTCCAAGTTCATTGTTGAATTTGATCAATTAGACCCAACCTAGCCCAATTGACCCACTTAGCCCAAATTGACCTAAAGGGTCAATTTGGCCTAAATACAAATTAAATACAAATTGATTCAAACTAAGGACTACATTCAGCCAATTGAACATGAATCAACCCATAACCAAAGCAAATTTGGCCAATTTTGGTCAAATTGGTCAACTTAACCCATTTGGCCCATTTAATTCCAAATGAGGCAAAATCAATTCTACACCAAATTAAATAAAATTGATCATACCAAAATACTTTAAATCATCATTTGAACCTAGCCTAAGGTTTAATTTGACCCAATTTGACCAATTAGTCAACCTAACCCAACATGACCCAATGTGACCCAAATGACCCAAATTGAGCCAAATCCTTTAAAACTAACCCATAGCATCTTGGGAGCTAATTAAACCCAACCCAAACCCACTTGAGATCACCCAAAATCAGTCCAAACCTAATCAAATCCCTCATAGATCCTCCCTACATAGGATTCCACCCAATCTCATTCAATCCTCCCCATCACTTTCATTCAATGGAGACTGACTTCACAACCCCAAAGGAAGACTTAGCTTGAATCCAAAGTCCCCAATCATCCATCACCTCCCAACCATCTACCCATCACCATTAATGGTGATTTTTAGCCATCCAAAAAGACAAAAATAGAAGCCTCAAAGATATTCCTCCTACCGTTATTCACTCTCCAAGAGTTTCCTCAAGCAACTAGCAACCATTTCCCCACTTCTTTTGAGCTAAAAGCACCAAAACTGGCAGATTCTGGTAAAGAGGCGGTAGCTATTGGTGAATACAACATGTTAAGGGGAGATAAAAGATTACATTCATTCTAAAACTTCCTCTTACATCCAGGAGCATGCTTGGATCAACACCACCATCAGAAATCATCCTCGATGAGGTAATTTTGTCAAACTTTAGCTAGCCATAGGATCTCTTATTTGTGATTATTCTTGAGCGATTTTAGAAATTTTCCTTAGAAATCCCTTGCATTCTTTATTTTATATGATCCACATGCAAAATAGAAGTTTTTCGATTGATGTGAAATCGACCCCATTTGGATGAGATTTTGCTCAGTTTCACAAAAATCCCATAAAATCTTGTGAAGAACTGTGTTTTACGCATCGCTTTTCCCATTTTCAGGAGAGGACAAACATCAGCCATCTGATCTCCCACTCATGGAAGACGGATGGTCCTGATTAGCACCAGATTTGTGTGATTCTAGCCTTTAGATTGTGGATCCGATCTGTGATTGGATGGTTCGATTGGAACCAAACATTCGCACATTCTCTGCATTTTCTCGCTCATCTGCTAACGCGACACCGCGCCAGCCAATTGCGTGGCGCCGCATGGCACCCCGTGCCATGCAAAACTGCATGGCCAATCACATGGCTCCATGTGACACCTTTTTGTCACATTTGTGTTGTGCAGTGTTGGCTGGGTTAAGTAGGAAATTTAGCCATTTTCTATTTTAAAAATTAATTAAATTTTCTAAAAATTTTAAAATTCATAAAAAATAAAATGCTCAACCGAAAATTCCAAATAAGGATTTGTTGGATTCGTCTTTCTCAGAGCAATCCACAAACTCAAAATTGCCAAATTTCAGTAAACATCTTGAGCTTAATTTGAGTTTTAGTGAAAATCAAATTTTATTAATTATTCTAAAAATACAAATCAGATTGAGTTAGAATTTTTAGAGATTGAAATTGAAGTTAAGATCTACCTACCATAAAAATTTCAAATCCAAATAATTTTTGAATTAAAAGATATTGAATTTTAAAGTTTATATAGTCTATTTTAATAAAAAATTAATTGGCTTTATAAAAATTATTTAAATTAGGTGAAACTTTGAAAAATCAAAAAAAAATTATAGAAAAATCCAAAAAGTACAAATAAATACTCATTATAAAGATATTTCAGAGGAGAATTTAATAAAAATACTTCCAATTAATTTAGAAAAGTAATTAAGGCTTAATTAGGGTTTAATTATAAACTTAATTACTCCTTAATTAATCATGGGATTAATCCCAAACTTTCTAAGATTGTTTAAGGGGATGACCTTTACCTCCCCTAATTTTCTTGGGATTTATTATTTGCTTAATTAGGGAAATCAATTAATTGAACCTTAATTAGTCTCCTAATCCAATTAATGATTAATTAATCATGTGAACATTAATGAATCAATTAATTAAGTGATTAATCCTTTGAGCAATAGTGAATGAGCCTATGGGATTAGATTGAGACCTCCTTCTTAATCTATTCCTTCAAGCTCATTTAATAAATCAAGTTAATTATGGCTTAATTAGTTAATTAGATTATTTAATCAATGAAATTAAAATCCAAATCATTCCCTAACTTAATCACATAAGTCTTGGGTTGACTATTAGGTGTTCAATAGCCTAAGAGAATTCTAAGAAAATTATAACTAACCTACATGTGTGGGAGGGTTATAAGAGTACTTAATTAAACCCTTTAGCTTAACTAGCCAATGATTACAATCTAATTGCATTAGGCCCCTTTTATTATCATAGGATCATTGCTAATTTTATTTTCAAAGTATGTGCATATCATGTTGGCTCATAATTATTTGGATAATTATGCTAAAGTGCATAGGAAAGGGTTAATTAATATACTTAATGCATGTTACAACCTAATTAACTCATAAAATCAACTTAGCTACCTTTCTTAAACCAAATCAAATTACCAATGTGGGAATGAGTTTGAAACCAACAAATTATAAACTCTCCTCCTCTTTTAAATCAAATTAAAATCCAAAACTAAATTAATAAAGAAGCTTCTTTGGTTTACTTTAGGTGATTTTATTTTGTATGATTATCCTTAGGAGTTAATTTAATTAAATGAATCACATGTTTGTATTTAATTATTCCTCTTTAATCATGTTAAATATTATATGTCATTTAATTTCATGCATCCATTTATTTTTAAAATTAATTAAATCAAATGAAGTTTCTTTTATGTAAAGCTTGGATTTGTTGATTTAATTTAATATATGTGTTGCTATTATCACTATTAAATCCAAATGTATTTTTTCGAAAGCTTATAAATGAATGATGACATGTGTAGTAATGATAATTATAAATACATAAAAGATGTATGTGCTTATAGTTTAAAGTGTATGAATTAAAGTCTCTTTCCTTTATTCACATGTTTATTTACTTAAGTTTGAATGGTAATGGGTATATAGTCTGGCATCCCGAGAATACGAGGCTTTAAGTAGCCCTAAGGAGGTTATTTGATTACCTCACTTCCCTGGTTTCATAATGGCACATACCCATTTGATTTCATTCCTATGTATTTTAACATTAGAATTTAAATAGGGCTTTAATTCATACACATAAATAATTTAATTAAACAAAATACAAGTTTTGCATGATTTTCATTCTCTTAGTTATTTATAATTCATATGTATCGAAACACACAAGTATATAGTCTGGGCATCCCGGGAATATGAGGTTTTAAGTAGCCCCGAGAAGGTTATTTGATTACCTCACTTCCCTGGTTTAATAATGGCACATACTTATTTATGATTTCATACATGTGTTTGTACATGTGATTAAAGAATGAGAATCCCTCTTTTATATTAAAAATGCATGCATCCATAATTATTCAAGTGATTGAATTATTTAATCATGTGATTTGGAGCTTTACTTCCTATGTTCATGCATGCAAATTTACATATATTTGAATGCAAATGGGTATATAGTCCGTACATCCTAGGAACACGAGATTTATGAAGACCCAAGAAGGTTATTTGATTACCTCACTTTCCTAGTTTAGCAATGGCACATACCTATTTAATTTAATTCTTATGTACTTTTGTATAATAATTTTGATAGAGCTTTAAATTTACACATATTAAATAACTCAATCAATAAAAATATAAATTTCAAATGTACACATACATTCATCATTTAAGTGTGCTAAAACATGTTGCATGTATAGATACACTTAGGATTTAATCACATGCATGTTATGTGTGATGGAAAGGAATGGTTTAATGTATGTCATGTGGTAGTAGTTCAATCAAGTTAATCTTAAAATGTCTTTCATATTGAATAGGATCATCTAAGGTGAAGCTAAACTTAAGATTAATTAAATCATTTAATAAGCCATTCATTAAAAAGAAGTAAATCAAATTAACATGCTTTAAAAAGTGTCTTAAGGTAGGGATGAAAGGGGGCAATCCCCTTTCTTCTCTTTATAACACTTAGATGATAATTGTACACTATATGAAACCAAACAAAACACAAATGAAAATTTTCAAATCAATTAAACAACTTGAAGTGAAATCATCTTTTATGGTTAAATTAAATCTCTTTCACAGTTAGAGAACTACAACTCTAATGCTTAGCAAGACATACCACACAGCCTTAACACACATATTAGAATTAAATCATTATATCTAGCTTTATGTTAGGGTGGTGCTTAGTTTGATGTGTGTTTTATTTTATGATGTAATGTTTTAGACTGGATGTTAGGGTGTATGCTTTGTAGACTAGATGGTAGGCTGTGATTAGCCTAATCATATTTTTCTGTAGGGGATCATGCTTAAGGGGTTGTTTAAAAATAAATATAAATGTTCTCTTTACAAGTTTCTTAAGCCCCTAAGCATAATCCAAGTTAGGACAGGTGAGCTTGGTTGCCCATGTGCAGGGTGCTAAGTCTAAATTATAAATTTAACTGCTTGGGTTGTATGTGTGTTTAGCTAACACTTATTTTGTAGGTGTAGTTAGATTTACTTTTTCTATTTTTAATGTAATTTTGCGTTAAAAATTAGGATTAGTGTTATGGGAGTTTAGGATGAGCATTGGTCAGAAGGGTCAGTTCTGGGGTGCCATGTGATGCCTTGAAACCTACCAAATCAAACGAAGAAGGAAGAGACATGAAGAAATGAAGGAGAAATGAAGATATGAAGACCCCCATAGCATTCATTCATTATAAATTATAATTATTCTTTTATGTACGGTGTTGTATAAAGGTAGAGCTCGGCTACCCATTCTTTCTTTTTCGGGTTGTACGATAGATCTAACCGCACCAGCCTTTTATTTTTTTAGGGTAGTCTATAAAATTATTTGATGTTATGTTTAGATTGAGCAATAGGAATCACATGCTTTTTCCTAGTTTCTTAATTGAAGCTTTAATGTATGGCCTGGATGAGATTAGGCTCTTAAGAAAAAGTAAATCTTTTATCCAACTATAACTCGTAATTAAAGTTTTAAATAATTCATAACCTCACATAAAGTCCAAGTGTTAAATTAAGATAATTAAAAGATTTAGCAATCTCTTAGCCGAATGTTGTATGTTTAACATCATGCATTCATATTATTTCTCTCTTGAAAATAGGGGATTTTCATCCTTGCATGATAGGGGAATGCTTGACCTATGAGGGCATCCCTTGTGGTGGAAAACACCCCTTCTTGCAGATTTAGCCAATAATCTAATTTCATCATGGATATAGGCATATGAAATCCCAAAGCCTTTATCAAAATGAAGCATCAAAAATCAAATAAAATTTAAAAAGATTTGCATTTGTAGAATAAGTCATTACTCATATCACTCATGCTCTAGTCTCTTAGGGAGTGGATTTAAGGATATAGTCTCTTTTTAAATTAATAACAGCCCAACTATCTTGTAATTTCATATGACCGAACTACATGGATTTAAAGCACATGAGGAGTTAGCTGGCTGCCACTCCAAATGGTTGTAAGTCCAAGGTGGTTTACTCTTGTGGAGGTAAACTTTATACCCATTTCTGCTTAGATTTAAGTCGTGCTTCGGCTTATGCCACAACTTCCTAGATTTAGAATCTGAAGTAGCCATTTCCTTCAACTACAAGCATAAATTCTCACCTCTTAGGCGTCTTCACAACCTTGTGTTGATGAATTATAAGCCCTAATAATCTAATAAAATTTCAACTCAAAATATATAAATTTATTCAATTTCAAATATATAAAGCCTAATTATAGGATAGATTGGAATGCTCACTAGGCTTCCTAGTATAATGAGTATTTCTTAGTTTCTCTCTTTGGATTCTAAAAATGAGACTTCTCCTTGATCTATCTAATTTGATTATATAAAATAGCTAATCCTTTGATAGTCTTAGCCTTGAAATCTTTGGAGATCCTAATTGTCTACTTTAATCGAGAGTATTCTTAAGGAATTCCCATTCCTTAGTTGTAACTAACTATGGGGGCTTGCCTTCATAGGGAACTTAATGAACCCAGCTTAATATAAACCCTGCTTTACTTTTTCATATAAAGTAGGAGAAAAATATCTGGTACATTTAAGGACCCATCATGCTAAAGGAGTCCTTATTAGGTGATTAGGTCCATTATAGGGTGATGATTTCTATATTTTGAGATAGTGCATCATTCCTTAATGTCATACCTGATCACTTTAATAAGTCCCCTAAGATATGCGTGGTATCCCACATCAAAGAATAAATGCCAAATATTATAATAAGCTGTCATGGAGTGCACACTCCTCCTTAGGTGGATCAATGGTTACCCATGGGTGAGCTCACCCTCTCTTGGCCAAAGGTTGAACCCAACAATTTTAGGTTAGGTTAGGTCAGTGGTCCACTATCCAAGAAAGGTTAAAGATGGTTGCTAAAGCATGAGGAGGTGGAAGCCCTTCAAAATGGGGATTTTGTTCCATTTGGAGGGCTTGGTTCAATGGGTTTGACTCAACTCGAGTTCATCATAAGTTGAGCCCACTTGGGTAGGCCCATGGTGACCCAAAGATGATTCATGCCAAGTTTGGTTGGGTTTGGACATGTTTTAGTTGGGATTGGCTAAATTTGATTCATGTGGGTCAAGTGGGTTCAATTGGACCAACTTGAACATGGTTTAGTTAGGTTAGGTCCAATTGAAGGTTGGATCATGTCCAACATCCAATTGGTGAATGATTAGAAATATTGGTTTCAACCAATTTGGTTTAGGATTTGATTTGGCCCAATTTGGCACTTTAGGTCAAATTGGGTCAACTTGGGTCAAGAGGCCAAATTGATTTAGTTAGATTTATTTAGCTTAAATTTGTGGTTGATAACGGTCATTGGTTGCAATTAATTTGGCTTATAATAAAATTTGGCCCAATTTCACCCTTAAGGTCATTTTGGGTCAACTTGGGTTAAGGGGATAAATTGGTGTTGGCCTCATTTTTAAGATGAGCTCTCAACCCCTCCATCTTAGACATTGAAATTCTCTTAGACTTTAAAAGATCTTTAATCTTAAGACACATCTAGTGATTAGGAGGACACTCATCCTAGCCCTAGAGACTTAAAAGTGTTAGCCATAGGAATAGGTCATGCCTCAAGAGTGTTAGAAAAATTTGTCTACCCTATAGCATGAACCAAATTCCTCACTTCCTTCTCTTCAAGTCAAGCCTAAATCAATTCTAACTTAATTAATTTTCTCCAAACTCAAATCAATTCCACGTGATTGAAACCCAAGAATGAAACTTATGATTGAAATCCATGATTGAAATTCCAAATTCCAAATATTTCCTAAGTCCTTTAATTCAAATCAATTCAAACTAGGTCAAACCAAGTCAAACCTAAGGGTTGACCAAGTAAACACTTAGCCAAAATGAAACCCAACATAGCCAAAATCCACCATAGGCCAAATTGATTGAAACCATTGATCTAAGTTCATTCATGATTAATGTTTGAACATGACCAAGTCAACATTTTAGTTTAACCTAACCTAATTGGCCACTTGACCCAAGTTGACCAAACTTAGAAATGAAAACTTTCACCATAAGTCCTTATTCAGGTGATTAGGTCCATTGTAGGGTGGTGACTTTTATCTTTCGAGATAGTACACCTCTCCTCAATATCATACCTGATCACCCTAATAAGAACATCTGCGGATCTACGTGATGTCAAAAATGCAAAAGGAGTATATTTCTATCTTCATTTTATTCCTATAGATTGAAGATGGAAGTATACTTCTTAGAAAGGAAAAATATTAAAACTTCACCACAATTGGCTTGGTCAAGTCTAATTGATTATAGTAGAGAGTTTAATAGTGATCTACAATCATCAACTAAAAGATTTGGTAGCTTGGTTTGATCTAATGAGAGTTTTATTGAGGTTTGGTCTAATTGGGCCTTTTAGGTCATTTGGGTTAAGTGGTTTAGTCAAGTAAATTTGTACCAATTGAGGCTATGGCTAGTTGGAATATATTCAAAGATGAATTTGATGTTGATTGGTCGCTTTGACTATAATTGATTTGGGCTCGATTGGGTTTAGGCTTATTTGAACCTTTTAAGTCAAATGGGCTAACTTAGGTTACTTAAGTCTAATTTATTTAATTAGCTTGATTGTAAGTGTTGAAATATTTTTAAATGATCCATTGAATATTTACAATGATTGAGAGAATTAAACTAAGTTTCATAGCTTGGATTAATTTGAATGGAGTTATAAGATTGAAGTGGGTTAACTTAGGTTAAAATTCAAATTAATTTTACTTGGAGCTTAGTTTGAAAATCAAATTCAATCCAAGTTAATTTCTTAGCTTGAGGTTGAGATTTCAATCATTTGGTTTAGGTTCAAATGAATTGATGTGTATGAGTGTCGGTTTAGGCCTTAGGGTAAGTGAAGCCTACTTGCCTAAAGGTAAGCTCTAGACCTAGGGTCATGCCCTACAAGTTTCTAGAATTGGGTTTAGTGTCCCCTTAACTACTAGAAGTGTTCTAGCTCTAAGGGAACCTAAGTGTCTAAAAGAATCCTAGACCTAGTATGAGAGTGGCCAATCCTCACTCCAAAATTTTAGGCATATATATATATATATATATATATATATATATATATATATATATATATATATATATATATATATATATATATATATATATATATATATATATATATATATATATATATATATATATATATATAAGGCACTATTCTTATCCCTTAAAACACACTTCAAACTCTCCAAAATAAATAAATAAAGTTTATTCAAGAAATATAATAAAATTTTTATAAATATTTTTTTCATAAATTATAACAAATTATTCTTTGATGTGCATTGAGATTAATAGCACATGTATATGTTTCACCAGTAGTGAAGCATATGATTCTAGGCACAGACACCCAATTTCAAGTATGTTTTAATATTTCTTGAATAAAATTATGTAAAAATTCTATGAAAGATATATCCAAGAAATAGTTCCTCAACTGCCTCATCTGTTATAATGGTTTTCATTTTCACCAATAACACTTATTAACTTCTTTCAATGCAATTTGTTAGTAACAACCCATGTGACCTTACCTCCAACACTACCTTCACCACCTCACATGTTATGGTTCTCCCCCATCTTCTAGTAACCACTCAGAGCATCATAACCATTGGTCTCCTGATAATATTATACGACCATAACAGACCTGCAGTAATTCATCTATAAATACAATATTAGAGTTGTAGTAATACATACATGATATAATATCCTTTCTACAGTATCTTCTCTAATAGAAATTCTCTCTTGGTGTCAGAGCTGCTTTGCACATGAATTCTCTCAATGTCAGACTCAACTCAGACCAACGGAATGGAAATCACTCAATCATTAGAAATCATTGATATCACCAAGTTCTCGATTATCGTTAGACATTCAAGATCAAACATCACCCTAATAAGTCCATAGCCCGCTACAAGGCCCAACTGGTGGCTTAAGATTTCAAACAAGAATACGACATTGAATACACTCACATGTTCAGCCTAGTAGCGAAGATTGTCACAATCATTAATTTTTTCCCTTCACCATAATTGGGAAGTTCTCCAATTAGAGGTCTCAAATGCCTTTCTTCATGGTCGATTAGAGGACACCATCTATATGATGCTACCACTGAGATTTGAAGATATCGAACATCCCTCTCATGTCGGTCACTTGCAAAAAGCCATCTATGGTCTTAAACAAGCACCACACAAATGGTACAATACCATCTCCACTTACCATGGTTTCATCATCAACACTGCTAACCCTTCCCTTCTAATTTATCAGAATTTCATTATTACAATCTACCTCATGATATACATTGATGACATGCTCATCACAGGTAATGACACAACCTTCATCTCCAACCTTCTTAATGATATGCATATATTTTTTCAACTGAAAAACTTATGACCCATTATGGTGTTTATTTTTGGATGCGTTAGGTGGACATCACAGATCTTAGGGGGTACTTATTGAAGTGATCGAGTATGGCTTTAAGGTATGATGTACTATCTCAAAAGATAGAAACATCCCCCTACAATGGACCTAATCACCTAATAAGGGCTCCTAAGACAAGATTGGTCTTCCAATATACTAGAGATATTTCCCCTAGTTTACATGGAAAAGTAATGTAGGGTTTATTTTATGTTGTGTTTTTAAGTACCCTATGGAGGAAAGCCTTCATAGTTAATTACATCCTAAGCAATGAGATTTTCTAGGAATACTCTTGATTAAAGTAATCAATTATTTTTTCAAAGATTTCAATGTTAAGACTATTAATAAATTGAATATTTTGGAAATTCAAGTGGGAATGTTCAATTGGAAAGACTTCTTTTTAGATTCCAAAGGAAGATAAGTCGAGAGCACTGATGATACTACGAAGCTTAGTGATTACTCCAATCTATCATATGGTGAGGCTTTATATGTTCAAAAAAGAGATTTACTTTCATTTGAATTGAATTTTTATTAGAATGTTAAGGCTTACAATCCATCAACACAATATTATGAAAATGCCTAAGAAGTGGGGATTTATGCTTGTAACCTGAAGAAAATAGCAACCTCGGATCCTAAATCTAGGGGGCTCTAGCACAAGCTAAAGCACGACCTAATTCTAAGTGGAAAGGGGACATAATGGTTTACTTCTATAAGAGACAATAAACCCATCCAACTCTTCTGGACTTACAATCACTTAGAGTTGTCGCCAGCTAACTCCTCCTATGCTTTAAAATCATGTAGTCTGATCTTATGAAATTGTAAGATGGTTAGGCTTATTATTTAATTTAGAAAGAGACTAGAGTCCTAAACTCACTACCTAAGATACTAGACCATGTTTGGTATAAGCATATGACTTAGTATAAAAATGCAAAATCTTTTCAAATTTTATATTATTTTGGTACATTCATTTAGACAAAAGCTTTGGGATTTCTTATGCCTAAATACATGATAAAATTTGGTTATTGCCCAAATCAAGAGAGAAAGAGGGTGAAGCTCCATCATAAGGGGCTGCTTCATAGGTCAAGTGGTCTCTAAAGTGCAAGAATGAAGGCCCTCATTTTGCAAGAGTGATAAAAGATGGCATGCATGATGCGAGACATACAATATACAACTAAGGGGGTTGCTAAATCTTTAATTATCTTGATTATAACCTAACTTTAAGATGAGATTGTGAGTTATGTAAAATTTAATTATGAATTATTAATTGGGGTAGAAAAATTAATTTTTTCTTAAGAGCCTACTGCATCCAGGTCACACATTCAAGCATCAATCATAAAGAAACTATGAAAAAGATGCAATTCTATTGTGCAATCTAAACATAACATCAACCAAACATGTATAGATTTTGTAAAAGAATAAAAGGCCGGTGCAGCCGAGTACCACCGTACACCCCAAAAAAGAGAAAAGTTGGGTAGCCGAGCTCTACCCTTATACAACCTAGAATCATAAAAGAATAATTATAATTGAAATTGAACACATGCTATGGGGAGTCTTCATTCCTCACTCCTATCTTTCTTCTTCCTTTGATCTGATTTATGTCAAGGCATCACAAAGCATCCCAGGACTAAGCATTCTAGCCACTGTTCATCATAATTCCCATAGCATTAATCCTAATTCCTTTTACAAAATACATTTTTATGGAAAAGCAAATCTAACTATAACTGCAAAATAGATGTTACATAAATATACATAGAAACCCAAGCAGTTATATTTCATAATTTAGACTAAGCACCCTGCATATGGGTAACCAAGCCCACCTGTCCTAACATGGATTATGCTTAGGGGCACAAGCAACTTGCAAAGAGAACATTTATATTTATTTTTGAGCGGCCCTTTAAGCATAATCACCTGCAAAAAATAATATTAGGCTTTCAGTGGCCTAACATCTAGTCTATGATCCACATTCCTAACATCCAATCTAATGTGTGTGCTTAGGCTTTATGTGGTATGTCTAAGTTAGGCTTTTGAATTATGATTTTCTAAGTTAGAGAAAGTTTAATTTAACATGATTGGTGGTTTCAATTTATGTTTTTTAGAGGCTTGCAAGTTTTAATTTGTATTTTTGTTTTGTTTTATTTGATTTACACTTAGCATCTAAGTGTTATAAAGGGAAGAAGAAGGTTTAACCTCCTTCATCCTTACCTTAAGTTATTTCTTAAAAGCACATTTTTATGATTTAGTTTTCCTTAGTGAATGAATTATTAAATATTTTATTAATCCTAAGTTTAGGTTAACCTTAAAGAATTTTATTCAACAAGAAAGACATCTTAAGATTAATGTGGATGAATTGCTATCACATAGAACATGCTAAACCATTCCTTCTCATCACCCATAACATGCAAATATTTTTGTACTTAGTGTACCTATACATACAACATATTTTGGAACACTTGAATGATCTAAATGCATACATTTGGAAATTTTATTTTACTTGATTGAATTGTTTATGCATATAAATTAAATCTCTATCCAAATTATAATACAAATATACATAGGAATGAAATCCAACAAGTGCGTGCCATTGTTAAATCAGGGAAGTGAGGTAATCAAATGACCTCCTTAGGGATACTTAAAGCAGCGTATTCCCGGGATGTCTAGGCTATATACTTATAATCATTCAAACATATGTAAATCCATATATGAACATAGGAAAGAAAGCATTACCTTTAAATGCAATACCTTTGATATGCTTAAATGATTATGGATGCATGTATTTTTAGTAGAAAAGGGGATTTTCATTCTCTAACTAAATAAACATACACATGTATGAAAGTTTTAAGCAAGTACATGCCATTGTTAAACCAGGGAAGGGAGGTAATCAAATGACCTCCTTGGAACTACTTAAAGCCTCGTATTCCAGAGATGTACAAACTATATACTTATCTTAAATACATATGAATGTATACATGATTAGAAGAATGAAAATCATGCGAAAGATTATATTTTATTTGATTGAATTATTTATGCATGTAAATTAAAGCTCTATCCAAATTCTAATATAAATATACATAAGAATAAAATTGAATAAGTGTGTGTCATTGTTAAACCAGGGAGGTGAGGTAATCAAATGACCTCTTTTGGGTTACTTAAAGCCTCGTATTCCCAGAATATCCAGACCATATACTTATTATCATTCAAACATATGTAAATCTATATAGAAACTCAGAAAAAAAGCTAAAATTTAACATGCTTAAGCTATAAATACATGTAAATCCTATGTGTGTTCAATACTACTATCACTCCAAATGTTGTTATCAACTTCTAGCTTATTGAAAAAATAAATTTGTATTTATTAGTGATAATAGCCACACATATGATAAAATTAAACCAACATATGTAATTTTACATAAATAAATTTCATTTAATTCCTTTGAATTTAGAAACATGAATATATGAGATCACATGGCATACAATATTTAAAGTGATTGAAAAGGATTAGCTAAACATAATCATATGATTCATTCAATTACATGAATTCCTAAGGACAATCACATTAAATAAAATTATTTAAAGAAAACCAAAGCTTCTTATTAATTTGATTTTTTAATTTCAATTAGACTTAGAGAAGAGAAGTCATTTGTTGTTTTAATCTCATTCCAATGTTGATAATCTTAATTTATTTAAGGAAAAATAATTAATTAACTTTAATGATTTAATTAGGTTGAATCATTAAACAATCCACTTAATTACCCTTTCCTATGCTTCTTTACTAATTAATCATTTAATCATGAGTCACAAATGAGATAAGATGCAAAAAAAATAAAAGTACAATGCTCTAATGGACCTAATGCAATTGGCTCATGATTAGAGATTAATTAAGTTAAAGAATCTAACTAAGTGCTTTTATGATTCTCCCACACTTATGGGTTAATCATAATTTTCTTAAGGATCCTTATGTTATTGAACACATAAAGAGGAACCATTAATTTAAGTATTGATTATCTAAAGGGATTAGTAATTTAATTTGATTTGATTTGTCCATTAATTAATTAATTAACCCTTAATCAATTCATGATTTAATCAACTCTTTCTAATGAGATGGATTTAGAAAATTAATTGGGAAAGAGGCCCTAATCACTCTCCCTCATCATCTCTCTATTAATTAATGATTAATGATGTTAAATTTATTATTTTTAACTCTTTAAAATATTAATTAATTATCAAATTAATTAAGAAAGTAATTAAGGTTTGAATTTTAAAATCCCATAATTACATAGCCAATAAATCACAATAAAATCATGGGAGGCAGAGATCATCATTCTAAGTCAACAAGCCAAGTTTGGGATTAATTTCCCAAGTAATTATGGCTTAATTAAGTTAATTAATAAAATATTCAAACCCTAATTAAGCCATAATCACTATTTAAAATCAAAAGAAATCATTTTTATTAAATTCTACTCAGTTTAACCTTCTTAAAATGCATTTATTTATATTTTTTATATTTTTTTATAATTAGTTATGATTTTAAAAAGTTTCAACCAATTAAAACACATATTTAAGACTAATCTCTAATCCCATCGGCGCCATGCGGGTAACTAACGGGAGCTTTTCCACGGCAACGTGGATTGGCCACTTAAAGCTTTGATGTGGCCGACGTGGTGGCGAGCAACGCTGCCCCATCATTCGATCTATGATCGGACGATAGGGATTAATCCTACAGTTCATATAGGATTAAATCGAATTAAATCTAATGGATTAATCACGGCTGTCCATTCCAATCACATGAAATGAATGGTGGATGATCCTTAGTCCCTCGAATGATAAATGACGGACACCATCCACCTTTCCCCGCTTGATCCGAGCTCACCAGAGCTAGTCGAGGCTTAGGATTGACTCCAAAAGCTTTGGAAAAGAAATCTAGAGGGATATAACTGTAGAAAGTGCACAAAATCACCATTTCTTTCACAAAGGCCAAACAAAAAATAAATATTCAACTGTTTGCCAGAATTTATCTCACCGAGCTCGTGATCACGTAAATTCATGAAATTCATCTAGAAGTGACCTAAGCCCAAGAAGTTGTAGGAATTTGAAAATGGTGGAGTTTGGAGGAGGTTGGACGGAGATTGGCTCCTATTTTGGGCTTAGCATTTCCAATGATGAGGAGGCTCTGTGAACTCAGGAATGCACTGGGAGGTCACCTTGGCTCTCTCGTGCTCTAAGAAACTCTGAATGTGTGTTTAAATCGAATGGGGAGGAGTATACTCTCCACCACATGCAAACCAACGACAATTTGTGGGCGTCCGACCGGTGCAGGCAGCCGTGGGTGGCAGGGATGTGCTGAGGTGGCTTGGTTTGAGTGTGTGAGTGAGGGAAGTGGGCTACCAAGGGTTGAGGTGGTTGTCCTTGGTTTCCTATGTGTGCTAATGGGAGGAAGTAGGTTAGCTCACCTCCACACACATGGCTCCTGGCTGACCCAACCAGCTTTGGGTCGGGTGAGCTAGTGGTCCTCATATCCATTTGGAGCTTAGGGTGGCTGCCAAGGGTAGGAGAGTGAGTTTGAACATCCAAGAATGAGTTTTATCCCATTTGGAAGGCTTTACTCAATGGCTGACCCATGGTGACCCAAGAATGGGTCATGCCAAATTTAATTTTGATCAATGGGCTTGATTGTTGCTTTTGGAAGAGTTTGAGATGATGATTTGATTGATTTAAGAAAAATCAATTGAGTATGATTTGATTGAAAGAGGTTTGGGGTCAAATCCATAGGATTGAATCAGAAGGTTAAGATGGGTTTGATTTTGGCTTGGAGTTTAGATATGAGATTGGATTCAATTGGTATTCATTTAATTTGAGATTTAGTTTTGTAATGATTAGAAGTTGGTTTTGGACTTAAGGTTAGGCATAAGTCATGTGTTAGGCCATAGGGTAGGTAGGTTTCCTTAGTCCTAAGTCATAGCATAATCCTATGGTGAATCCTCCTAAATCCTAGGTTTGGGTTGAGTGTTCACCTAACCACTAGAAGTGTCCTATGACTATAAAGAATCTAAGTGTCTAGAAGACTCCTAGATCTAAGATGAGAAGATTGAATCCTCACTCCGAAAGTGAGATCAACACCCATCTCCATATTCTTGGGCATTCAACTCTCCAAAACTTCTACTAGCTACCTTTTGCATCAAACATCCTATACCATCAATCTTCTCCACCTTACAGGTCTCTCCAATAGCAAACCCACCCATACCCCCACTCCATCCAAACTACCTACTCAGGCCGCTCTCCAAAGTCCCTATCCCAATCCCCACCAATACCGACAACTAACAGGTTCTCTCCTATATATAACTATTACAAGGCCAAACATCTCCTTTGTTGTCAACCTAGTTTGTCCAAACATGCACAACCCCAAAGACATTCACTTTCAACTCCTAAATCAAATTCTTCACTATCTATGAGGAACAACAAATTATGGTCTCCCCCTCACTATTGGAAACCTCACTCTCCACTCCTACTCCGATTCAGACTGAGCAGGAGATATAGACGATCGTCATTCCACCGCCAGTTATTGTGCATTTCTTGACAACAATCTCATATCCAAGAAGGTCCAAAAATAGAAGGCTGTTGTGAGATCCTCTATGGAAGATGAGTATCATTCCCTTGTCGACACTACCATCAACATCATATGGCTCAGACGCCTTCTAAATGAATTCGGTATTTCTACCCCCACCCCAACTCCTCTTCATTATGACAACACCTCAGCAATGGACATCGCTACCAATCCTATTTTCCATGCACAAACAAAGCAGTTTGAAATAGACTTTCAATTTATTTACGATCACTTCTCCTTTCATCACCTGAGAATTCATCATATTGCCATTGAAGACCAAGTCACCGACATCTTCACCAAGCCGCGCATACTCAGCCATTTTCAACTCCTTCGCGCCAAGCTCGCCATCTACATGCTGGATTTTAAGCTTGAGGTGGAGATAACAACCATGTGACCTTACCTCCAACACTACCTTCACTACCTCACATGCTATGGATCTCCACCGTCCGCTAACAACCACTCAGTGCTTCACAACCATTGGTGTCCTGATACCGTACGACCATAACAAACCTACAACAATTCATCTATAAGTATAGTATTAGAGCTGTAGCAATACGTACATGATATATTATACTTTCTATAGTATCTTCTCTGATAGAAATTCTCTCTGTTAGCTCTTATAGTAAATTAGGTTGATTAACTCATTACTTAAAGATTTCCTTACGACAACTTTCTTCGTAAAATATTTATTTCAGTCCACTTGAACGACGTAGGGCAACTAATGTCGTTACAATTCTCTTTCATTTTAATTTATAAGATGTGATGATTTAGTTTTGTTGCATTTAAAATATTTAAAATTTTTCATAAAAATATAATGAGAGCATATGATTATCTACCTTAGTAATTAATAGAGTCGTTCATTGTCAGAATTTAGTGAGCTTGGTATTGTTAGAATCAGTACAAAATTCCTCATGACTTTCATGTTGACTAAAAAAGACGATTGTGGCTCCTTGCATAGCAGATTTCGCCAATGCGCATAAATTCAGCAGCGCAGTTTTGAATAATGCAACCAGCCGCGGTATTTTGGCCGTACCGGAGTCGTTCGTTATCAAAATTTAGTGAACTTAGTATTGTTGGAATTGGCACAAAATTCCCCACGACTTTCATGTTGACCGAAAAAGGCAATTATGGCTCCTTGCGTAGCAAATTTCGCCAATGCGCGAAAAATCAGCGGCATAGTCTTGAATTGTGCAACCAGCCCTGGTATTTTGGTCGTACCGAAGTCCTCTATTGTCAGAATTTAGCGAGCTTGGTATCGTTAGAATCGGAACAAAATTTTCCACAACTTTTATGTTGATTAAAAAATGCGATTGTGACTCCTTGCGTAGCAGAGTTCGCCAATGCACAAAAAATCAGCGGCGCAGTTTTGAATTGTGCTACCATCCGCGGTTTTTTGGACGTACCGGAGTCGTCCGTTGTCAGAATTTAGCGAGCTTGACATCGTTGGAATCGCATAAAATTCCCCACGAGTTTTATGTTGATGTAGAGATGCAATTTTGGAAGCATGACAAATTCATAGATTTTATCTACTTCTCCAAAATTTCTAAAGTCTGACAGTTCAATACCAACAAGATATCTCCAAAAAATGCAAATTACTTAAAATGGAAATATATAACATAGGTAAACGGTGTCTTGATATGCAGTGTACATAGGAAATATAAAATATTGATAAAACAGTGTACATCAAGCTATCGATGATCTACAACTACGACAATAACCGAGGACATCTAACGGCTTCGCATCACTCCCTGTGAGTATACCGAAAGGTGTGCGCCGAGACGTCTCGTAAATGGTGCCGATGCCGTGCATTCTCTACCGCCGGGTCCGCTCACGGATCATCGAGGGGTGTAACATCGGGTATCTCCTGTGATGGTCCTGGCTGGAAGGGGACAGTGGGGTACACTCGATGCATATGCGGCAAGTAGACCGGTGGGTGAGGATACATATGAGGGCCTGCTGCCTGCCATGACTGAAATGGACTGAACATGGCTTCCTGATAAGAGTACGGAGCTGGTGTGCCAAATTGGTAACTGTATGGACCAACATCTAGTATAGATGATGGACCTGCATCAAATTCTACAATATGTGGCTGAGAAGATGAAGGTGCTACAGAAGAACTACTGACTTCATCTGTATCTCTGTACCTTCTATCTGATATGTGCATATTCTTGCGTAGTTCCCTGCATAACTCCTCATAAGTGTTGATTGAATACTGAAAATCAGTTTCCTGGTCTCTCCCAAAATAAAGCTGGAAAATATCTTGTGTGTCCAAGATATGTTCTTCCTACACAGGCAAGTATGTAATTCAATTCTCATAACGAATAAATATTTGAGTAGCATACAGTTTTTCAGTGCTTACCATCAGTCTGTCTCTAGTGAACCTCATCTTGTTAGAGTCACATGTTACATATTCCACGTTGTTTGATATGAACCAACCCTGAATAGTAAATTTAAGGTGTCTTTTGTCATGGAAACACATCCCATCATTTAAGTCTATTGGAATGAAATTCTCTTCTAGAAAAATAGAATCTGCTGAGAGGCCATCAAAGTTCAATTATTCATCACATTCTTGTGCTGACTGGCAAGCCTGAATGTAATCATTGCTACTGAACATGTGCTCTTCAGCATTGCTTATTTTGTTAGAGTAATCTCTTAGCAAATGACCATTCCCAGAGTTTGGACATTGTTCTTCTCCAATGTCACCTTCACTGTCATTCGTGTCAGAACTCGTTGCGCTAGGCATTGTTTCGTAGCCCTCATCTTTAGTTGGTAAAGGTGCTACATAACCGTCATGATATTCACCCATACTAGCAGAAGTCGAGGTTATATGATGAACATGAATAGAAGATACAAATACATCTCTATTATCAGTGCTGCGCATTTAATGTATAAGATTAAAATAAATAATATTAATTAGATAATGACTTTGAGAGATATCTAAAACCTTTATTGAGGTCCGATATGGTTCTGATAATATATTGTTTGTGACTTGTGGATGAAATTCGGTAATTATGTACTTCGCTATTATCTGCTTGTTTCAACTCAATTTCGACGTACACAACTACAGGTTGTATACTTGCTGCATTAATGACTGACTCACACACTTCGTCATCATTTAATGGAGTAGCAATAAAACTGGCACTAACAGGAAATCTACATATGAGATTAATCCTAATCCGTATCGAATCAACTTTCAGTGACCTCATGATTCGATTCCATATGCTTGTAAAATCAGCCCGTCGTGAAACTTGTATAGGACGATTTTTTCCACCAGTGTACGTAGGAAAGAAATCGTCACTAACACTGAGTTGGCTGTCGTGATATAATACTAAGCATACTGTGTCTGAACTCATATTTGAATATAATATATGTATCGGAGACAAGAAAGGTGAATAGCACACCTGTTTAAATCAATCAGATTCGTAAAAACTATGTGGATCGCACTGAGACTCAATTTCTGCTAAAGAAAAGACAACCAAAATGAATACCACTTAGAATTTCAAACCCCAAATCTTATTTTCCATTTTTGACAATTCATCAATTCATTCATATCATGCAAAAAATATTCCTAAAGTCTATAATAAAATTCACGTAATATATGTGTGCATCAATCTCCACTTAATACACATCCCATTTTTTAAAAAATAAAGCTAACATGAGGCATCCTAAACGAAAATAAATAAGTAATCCACAGTGCTTACCTTCGTAAAATGAATTGCCTAGAACACAATTACCATTGCATTTTAAATGCTCTAATAGACTTCCGTGTATCAGTCATAAAGGTAAGACCAACAACCACATATCAAGAGATCCCACAATCAACTCAGTCATACTAAAGCGAGTATCAGTCACGTGTTCCTCATTTTTTTGCAAAAATTACAGTTTCCCTAAAATATCAATTCCACCAACACATGTGTAAACCCTAAAACTAGCTAATCACATCATAAACTAAATAATCAAATGTTAGAACATATGAAATCAACATTACATTTGTCTAAAATCAACATCACATAAAATCCACATGAAATCAAAATTAAATAAAAGTTGTTCCAAAAAATATCTAAAATACCTAAAATCTACATTACATTTGCCTAAAATCAACCCTAAAACTAGCTAATCATATAATACACTAACTAATAACATGATAACACACAAAAAATCAACATCACATTTGTATATTTTTCATTTTACAAAAAAAACCAAAAAAACTCAAAAAATACCTAAAATACCTAAAATTCAAATTACATTTGCCTAAAATCAACCCTAAAACTAGCTAATCACATAATACACTAACTAATAACATGATAACACACAAAAAATCAACATCACATTTGTATATTTTTCATTTTACAAAAAAAAAAATCAAAAAAACTCAAAAAATACCTAAAATACCTAAAATCCATATTACATTTCCCTAAAATCAACCCTAAACAAGCTAATCACATAATACACTAACTAATAACATGATAATACACCAAAAATCAACATCACATTTCTATATTTTTTATTTTACAAAAAAAAACTCAAAAAATACCTAAAAATACTTCGCCAAGGAGAATGGTCATTATCGGAATGGGAGGGAATGAGTCAGAGGGCGAAGTTGGCGGAGGTTTCATGGCAACTGGCCAAGGCGAGGCCAGGTGGCGGTTCCATCTGAGATAGGGAAGAAGAAATGAGATCGGGATGCTCTGTCTCGATCTCGGTTCGGTTTTTTTAAAAAAAAAATTATTTTTGGCCAACCTACTTTAACTTTTTTTTTAGTGTCTAATCGGCTAATTATATTTTTAAACATGCTTATTTGTAAAATTTAGCCATTATAAAAATGGTTCTCATCTTCTATTGAAGGAACTAAATTAGGAATAAAAATATTAAATTCATATTCTCTTGATCTTCTTTTCTCTTCTTTCATGGAGGATTTTGATTATCCCTTCCTTGTTCTCGTAGTTCCATTATTTATTTACACATTCACATTTCTTCCTATTCTTGTTATATTAAATGCATTGTTAATACTATTTTATTTATGAACAGCCTTTTTCCTTTCAAAGAATTTTTAAAATATTTTTCTATCTTTTATCTCTTATACCTAAATCTCGAGTCCAATATTATTTGTGGTATTGAACCATAACTTCATTGAAGTTTAAATACAGTAAATAACTTCTCTATCTTTTCTCTTTTTTTTGAATATAATATTGATTAGGATGTTTTTTAGAAATGCAATGGGGAAGTTTTTTGAGTTCATTTGGTTACTTCTACGAAGGATAAATCAATAGGTGGAAAATGCTATTCAGTGTGATTAAGTATGTCTCATCATTTTATCACCGAAATTTATAATGTATTAAGGTGACAGTCGCTGCTGGATCATTTAGTAGAAGATATTTATTACAAGGATTGATGTACGGTGGTTATCTCCTCATTTTATAAATTTTTGTAGCAAGAAAGATCTACCTATTAATTATATTGCACCCATACATAGAATATGGAAGTTTTTCTTTCTAAATTCATGCTAAGTTCTTCTGGCCACTCCATTTAAATTCTGAATTTTTCTTTGTTGATAATGATGTTTAAGCAATTGGTAATTCATTTTAACTATAAAATAAATTTGAAATGTATTCTAAGTTGAAATTAAAGTTCTTCTATATAGATTTGGAATTATGTAAATTATGATTTTTCTATGTTGTAGATTGAATTAGATCTTTTTTCACATTCGATGCAAATTATTTGTGAGTCACATCAAATAAATTTCAATAATTGTGAGAGAGGATAAGAAGAAAGGGAAGAAAACTCATTAAAAATGCAAAAGAAGCCTCATTACACCAGAATTGTTAGATTTGCATTTCCCAGCATCGATCTTTAAGATATAATAATGTGAAAAGAATGTATAAAAAAGAGAACATTTAAGTGCCAAAAATATTACTTAATTAAAATATTGAAAATAAAAAATAAGAAATATGTCTAGATATTTTTCCATGGTTAAGAACAAAGATGATGCCTCAATAAAATAGATAATGTGAAATAATTAGCTACCCGTCAGTTAGTTATGACTTTATTATGATATAATTTATATTTGAATTTAAGATTTTGACAATAATTTTTAAAATTTTAACCATTAGATTAATTGGCAGCTTCTATTAAAAAGAGTAATACAGAGGATGCTAATAATTAAAGTTTAGCATGTCAATGTGCATCGTATAACATGGCTAGATAATTGGAACCTATGCAATATAACTATTTGCGAGATCCCAAACCTGTTTAGGGGCTCTAATCCATCATGAATTTTGATCTTGCCCTATATATATATATAAGAGGAGTTAAATATTATATTTAATAATAATAATAATATTATTATTATTATTATTATTATTATTATTATTATTATTATTATTATTATTATTATTATTATTATTTATGTAATTTTTATATTTAGATCTCAATAACATAGCATCATTTGACTCTCATCAATATACAATTATTATGTTAGTTGTTAACTGATATGTATTACTTTATGTTGATATGTATACAAATGATATATATTATCGTACAATTAATATTACATCAATTCACATCAATACACAATAGTTCACAGACAATACACAATACTCTTTTGGAGATGAGAAATATTCTTATGCAAAGAGGAGGAATATAATGACAATTTTCAATGATTGTGCCTTGGAGATGATCAGCCTTCACAAATATATTCTATTCATTCAACAAATAAAATCTTTATGCATCACAACTTACATACACTTAAGATCAAGATATATGACATTGCATATTCATATTAATGCTAGTATCAATATCTTTTACAACATTAGCATCATAGCTATCTACAAGCATGCCAACTAGCACAAATTATTAATAATAACTATTACAACATGCTATTTTGTATTATATTGAAGATTTATCTAATTAATTTTTTTATATTCTCATAATTTTTCTACTTCTTAGTTTTCTTAGAATTGAAAAAGCATTTATCATATTCATTATTTATTTTAATAATTATGTATTTGATATCCAAAAAAAGTCCATTACTACTACAATCTATTATCACTACCGATTACATTTCAAACAACAATTTATATCAAAATAAACCGACTAAGAGTTAAGAACATGTGTTTATTGACTGTGATTAATGAACTTGAGGCAGCGTTCTCGCAAAAAGATATCGCATAAATTCCGACTAAAAATGTGCGGTGTGATATATTATGTAATAACTATCACAAATTGATGTCATCTACTATGCAATAACTATCTAGCTCATTATCATCTTCTACAATAATGATGTGAGATACCATCTCAAGTATTCTTTGCAATCTACTAAAAATTAGCAATTATAATCTTGTTCCCCCATTGAAGTGGTGGTAAGTATGTCAACTTAATTATTCTATAGCTTAGGACAATTGGAGTATCTTTCCCTTCTCATGTGAGGAATTACCACATCATACGAGTTACTTTCTATGTAGACTTCCTTAAATTTGCATGCCAAGTTTAACACAACATCCAAAAACTCCAATATTACATATGAAACCTCTAAGGCCTCATACGAAATCTCTAAAGTCTCCTTCTAAATGACTTTGATATTCAAACCATATAAGCTCATTGAGCCCCTCTTGACTCATTGATAACATTGTCATAAAAACTCAAGAAATATCTTAACCCAACATTAATATCATAAGTGTCTTGAGAGATCTCTTTTAAATGTCTTTCAATAGAACATCTTTATTCCTTGGTAATTATGAATCATAAAAATAGCTCTCAATAGAATATCATTAGGCTTCTTGTCACCCACAATTTGAGTATCAAGCTCCTTTGAGGATCGATGATAAAGATTCTTTACATCTTAATTTCAAAAGAACCTTTAAGTGAAGTCATACAAATTAGCTTTCATTTATGCCCTAAGCAAGGTTGTAGATGGATATGGTTCACCCCAAATTAGAAGACTATTATAAGGAGAGGCTCTAACTCATATCCCATTTATGACATTGATAGAGCTATGAATAAAAAGCTTTAAGATATTCATTATCCCTCTTAATGACTTCTTATGAATAACTAATAATCCATGCTTATTTAAGAAATAAGAGGAGCTTTTGAAGAAGATGAATTGAAAAAGGCTATCATCGTTAAAAGATATGTGAGGGTCTTGAGCCTTGTCAACTTTCACGTTATTTGAGAGGAGGCTAGGATATTATATTAATAAGCAAATCACGAGCATTGATTATAATGTCATTTTTAAAATGATCTATCATGTATCAGATCATTCACATAAAGAATAATTTTTACCTTTTTTACATTAATTTTTTTTGAGTTATTTACAATAAGAAATCAATATTTTTTTGAGCATATACATGTAAAACTACTAAATAATTACGAAGATCAAAAAAGAACTATAAGAAAATAGCGTGAAAATGAAAGGAGCATAAAGTAATATATATATATATATATATATATATATATATATATATATATATATATATATATATATATATATATATATATATATATATATATATATATATATATTATTCGAATACCTAATTGGCGTATGTCCACGCTCAAGTCATCCTCCTAGAATTTCTGCTAATTTAAAATAAGTATGAATGAGAAATGTGTAAGATTTACTAAATTAATATACCTTTTTTCAAGCAAGCATATGACAACGTTCCTTTATTTCTTATATAATATCTTAAGGATCTGAGTCATTTGAATTATCTTAAGCCATTATATATATATTCTTCTTCTGACTATCTAGCAAAAGATTTACATCTGAATTTGTCAAAAAATTAAATAAATCTTTTTTACACATCGTCCCTATCATATATATATTTTTTCTTCGTGATTGCTATCTTTTAGTATTGGGATAATCCTACTTTATGATCTGATTTTTTTATAATCAAAATAATTGATATTAGTATTAATTTTATTAAATATTTACATTTCATTTTATTAAATGTTCTTTTAAGTGAAATAAATTTTTTTTGGGTGGTCAACTCTACAGCATCCTCACTTTATTCTTCAGGTTTGCTATCCTTATATATTTTTGTACCTTCAAATTTATCTATTTCTTTCTTTATTGACACTGTTCTTATCATTTAACCTATTATTTTGATCAAATAAGCAAGAAGAAGATTATTAAATAATAGCATAACATTTTTAATTTATTAACAACAGCAGCAATAGCATCTCATGATTTAAACAAGCATCAAATAACTTTTTATTTTTTAAATTAAAATACTTCTTCTTAAAAAAAAATATAAAGTAGTGATAATCTTAATTAATTTTATGTGCATTTCAATAATAGTCTTGCTAGATTTTTCGTTGAAGAGTTTATAGCCGTGTACCAACATATTGATATGAGATTTCTTTATTTTACTACCTCTTATGTAAGACTATGATGATTCCAAATTAACCTATAACAGCTCTGCCTCTCAGAAAAGCCTTTGTATTAAGCTTTCAAGCCCTCTTATCAAGATTTTCATTAATCTCTTCTTTATTAATTTAATGTGAAGAAACATCTATCCTTCAGGAGTAATATAGTAACACTATATTTCTACTCAAAATTATAAGCACACTGCTTTTAGCACAACCCATTGGGTAACAACATCAAACAGTAAAATATCACATTCTAACCCTTTCAAATTAGGGTTAAAGCAAATTAGAAATATAACAATTAATAAAAGGAGTATCCCATGTGGAGAAAAAGATTTAAAGTTTAAAAATTCAAATCTAAAATATTTTAATTATTGATAATTGAATTTAAAATTTGGATTAAAGCAAATTAGAATTTAAAATTTTATCTTTAATCATGACTATAGTTTTAAATATTTTTAAATTAGGACTGTTTTAATTATTAATAATTGATGAAGCTATATCTCCTTTGATCTTGATCTTGTGCTAGGGCCATCATGGCCCTTGATCTTATCTTAATTTTTTTTTTTTTTTTGATCTTGCTCTAATGATGGGGACATGATAATCTAATGCATGATCTTCTACAACAATTTCATTTCTTTAAATTTTTAGCTTTGCTATGTTATCCTCCACATTATACTCCATGTTCAATCCAATTGAACACGATGACAATAATGAAAGACAGATATAATATCATATAAATCAGATTAAAATGCCTCATTGGTAGCAAAAGTCACCCAAGCATCACTCCTTTTGCAAAATAGACCATGCCAATATTTTCGAGGCCTCAAAGTAATCAAAGGAGAGGTCCCTCAGTTGATCAGATGAAAAATGGCAGTCAAATGATCAAACCAAGCCCAAATTATCTTGATCAGTGTCAATATTGCCCAAATGACGTTCGGTCTGAGAACAATGACGGTGCATTTTGATCATCGAAGTTATCCAAGATGAGCACTGATGCTGTCAGGAAATTCACCAAATTGTGCAGGCGTGGGGCTGGTGCATGCAGCTCGAGATGAATGGCAAAAGAAGAAATTCACGTGAGAATATTTACTTAGGAAATAACAGTAGTAATAATTAGTTATTTTGATAATTAGGTAGACACAATTTAAATATTTTATTTTGCTTCTTTCTCGTACATTTTATTTTCTTGTATTCATTTTTTATGTCAATGTGAAAATTTTTAAATTAAAACCAACAAAGCTAATTACTATATTTATATTACTTAATTTAATTTTTAAATTTTACTTTATTTTTAAATTATGTTTATCTAAGATAAGAATTTATATTACTTATTTTATATTCATTACACAAAAGTCATTTATTAACTCTTTCAAATGATCAACAAATTCATGAAAGTAGAACAAAATTATTTATCATCTTTATAGCAAACCTCTTAAGAAGCTTAACAATTTGGATCACATTTAAAAGACTTTTAAGATAACAAATTCAATTTTAAAGTTTGTTTTTAAAATTGATTAGATTACTTTTATGATTCTCTTAATTTTACTGAAAAAAATATGTAGTTTTGATTGCTAAAATAAAATATTTTATTAATAGTTTTTAAATTATGATTCTAACAAAAATACATTATTTTTTTTAAAAATATGTTCATTATTTGAATTACTTATAATGATAAATTTATCATTTAGATATTTTTTGAAAAAAATATAAATTAAATACTTATTATTTAAAATTTGTGTAAGTGTTTTTTTAAGTTTAGTTCATGTGCAATTATACTAATACATACATACATACATATATATATATATATATATATATATATATAATTTTCCCTACATTCTGATCTCTTTTTTTCTCTCATATCCAGCCAAACAAACTCCAATCGCTCTTTGTTTTATGCTAGTACCCAACCCCAGCCAACCAAGCCATTCTCTGCCCAGTCTCACTACCTTCCTTCTCACACGCACTCCAGCCCAACAAAAAAAAAAAAATTTCTACTGAAAGAATAGGAAGAACTCAGGGGAACACAAGAAATAAGCTTCAGTGAGACGGATAAAATTTGTTAGAAACAACATTTTAATAGATTTTTCTATAAACATAATACATGTATATATAGTCGTAGAGGATATCAATAGAATAGCTTGTATATTTCAGACACTTCCCAATATACCCAGGTTATTTCAGATGTCAGAGATTAGTTTAGCTTGAGTGGTTGATTTTGATTTGGTTTTTTGAACTAAACGATCTTGATTTGTGTTTAACGGAGAGTGTTGTTGTTATCACCTCCTTCCCGATTCACAGACGACACACTCCAGACAAGCTTTAGACAATGCCATGGCCAAAGTATACTCCCCCACCCACCGCCCCCAAACCAAGGGATGAGATTAGCTCTGCCTTTTGATCATCCACTGGATGGGTGTGGAGGTGGCATGGACTGAGGTGGAGAACATTGAGAGGCTCAGGCAGTATCATGGGGTGTACCTCCTCCTCCAAGTGAATCAATGAGGTGCCTTAAGTGAGTTCACCCTCTCATGACCCAAGGCTTAACCCAACACCCTTGGGTCAAGTTGGGTCAATGGTCCAAGTGTCCAACAATGGCCAAAGGTGGTTGTCATGGCTTGGTGAGTTGGTGAGACTATCCAAATGGGAATTTTATCGCATTTGGGTGGGTTAGTTCATGAGTTTTCACCCAAGAAGGTTCACCATGGGTTGGATCCACTTAGGCTGACCTATGGTGACCCAAGGATGAGTTATTCCAAGTTTGGTTGGGTTTGGACTTAGTTTGAATGAATTTGGCTCAATTTGACCCATATGGGTCAAATGTGGTTCAATTGGGTTAGGTTAACCAATTGATCAAATTGGGTCAACCAAAGAATTTGGATGTGTTCAAATGATCACTTGGAATGTATTGGTGCCATTGGTTTAGTTTAATTTGAAGTGAATTTGGATTTGGTTCACTTGGGCTCATTTGGGTCAAATGAGTTAAGTTGACCAAATTGAACAAATTGGCCAAATTAACTTGAGGGGAAGGTTGGTTTAGGTTCAATTGATCATTTGAGAATTATTGTAGGTATTGGTTTGAATTTGGGAATGATTTAGTTCAATTTGACTATTTAGGTGAATTTGGGCTAAATGGGTCAGTTGGATTGGTTTGATCAAATTGGGTTCAATTGGGTGTTGGATCATGTTCAATAATCAATTTATGATTGACTAGACTCATTAGTTTCAATCAAATGGGCTTAGGATTTGATTTGACTCAATTTACTAGTCAAGTTAGGTCAACTTGGGTCAAGAGACCAAATTGGCTTGGTTTGGATCAATTGGTGGTGGAATCATGTTCAATACTCTACTTATGGTTGATAAGAGTCATTGATTACAATTGATTGAGGTTGGAATGAGATTTGGTTCATTTTAGTCCATGGGTTAGTTGGATCAACTTAGATCAAGTGATCAAATTGGTTTGGTTTGACCCAATTGGTTGGAATTGGACAATCAAGAATGATAAACAATAATTATAGAAGAGATTGGATGGATTGATTTTAGGTTGGATTGAAGTTTGAGTCAATTGGGTCACTTAGGCCACTTTAGTTCAAGTGGACCAAATGAGTTGATTGGTTTGAATTGAATTGAATTGAGTGTTGAGAAGAGTTCAATGATGGATTTAGGATTGATTGATAGTTTTGATTGCAATTAATTTTAGTTTTATTGGATTTTAGCTCATTTTTCCCTTTGGATTAATGGGCTAGTTTGGGTTAATTGGACTCATTTGTTTGGATTGGTTTGATTGTAAGTCTTGAGAGGGTTTGAAATATAGTATTAAATGGTTGGAGTGCTTTTGTGAAAAGCAATTGGATTGGCTTCAATTGAATGAGATTGGATTGGACCCATAGGATGGTGGTGGAATTGATTTAGGTTAAAGGTTTAGTTAATTTGACTTAGAGCTTGGATATAAAACAAAATCCAATTGATTGGTTGTGTTGGCTTGATGTTGGTTTTGGATGAGTCACAAACATGGGTCTAATTTAGGCTATAGGATAAGTATAAGTTATTTTCCCTAGGGTATAACCTAAGCTTGAAATATACCTTCTTAAGTCTCTAGGCTTGGGTTTAGTGTTTCCTTAATCACTAGAAGTGTTCTATGACTAGGAAAATCTTAGTGCTTAGAAGACACCTTAGTCTAAGGAAGGATGAGCCCTCACTCCAAAAGTGAGGTCAATAAAAGGACCCCCAATAAGTGTGGTGTAACTGGGAAGGCACACCACAAGTATTAGCATTGATCTACATGATCAATAGCATCCGGGAAGATCACAAACATTAAGGGTGGCTATCCATGCCTAAGTGCTGAAAATATGCATTTGCATTAGAAAATAAAGGAGTACAAAAGGGTTCCAACAAGAACAAAGCTAAGAGGTTACATGTATTATATCCTCCTCCAAAATGACAAAAAAAGATGGAGGAATAATATCTCTGTGAACTATACCACAAAAAATCAAAACCTTTATCTATCTCTACACAATGATCTGTCAGTCTATTGTTACCTCTGCTTGTGTAGGAGAACAAAACTTGGTGGAAATTCTTGAAGCTAATGTCAGGGCACTCCATAGGCCTGCTTTCCCAAATCCGTGCATGCATGCTTTGTTTAAGGTAGTCAACAATACTACAATTTTCCTCTTCTACTACAAATCCTTTGTACTAATACATCCATGGCTCAATGATTTCTTTGATGTGCAACATAGCATGGAGCTCCATAAATATGCTATCCCAATGGTGCATCTACTTTCTTATAGCTCTGACCATCTCTCCATTATCATCACAGAAGATAATTCCAAAACTAACAATGCCTGGAAAAAGAATAGACCCCTCCATATTTACCTTAAGCTAGCCAAGAGGGTGTGTGTGGAGGGGGCGGTGGGGACCTCTGCTTATGTGGCTGGGTTATTCTCCATAAAGGGAAAAAAACACATTATAGGTAAGGGCTTCCAATATCAAGGCTACAATGATTTTAGGAGTCCCATGGGGTCAATTATGCACCATAGCATTCTCGGCATGCCAAGCATGGTAGATAATGGAACAGCAGTTCCTTGCCCAGCCATATTATGTTTCTTAACAGATGAGAGGGACTGGATTAAGTCTTGGAAGTAGTGGAAGGTAGGGATAGCCAGTCCCCAACTGGTCATGGATTGGATGATCCCTCCAGTGAGCAAGCAAGCCTATGTTACATGTTCAATGTATTCTATCTAATTGCATCCCTAAGGTAGCTCTAAGTATCTCTCAATCTACTCCAGTGTAGCCAATGATTGGTTGGTAAGGCCTCTTTGGTTATTCTCCACCATAACAGCCTTTCTCTCAACTATAAATGGAGGTTTCATAGCCATTTCAGCTTGGTCAGTCCCATCCAGAAATTAGGCATCATAGGCAATCGATGTAATGGTTCTTCCAATAGGCACCTTGATGAGTTATGTCTAGTCTTTGTCCAATTCTTGGTGAATTTGTACATCAACAACAACTTGAACAAGTTGGTCCAAGATGCAGGCTCAACCGGTTCATGTCCCATGTTCAATTTTCAATAATGAATTCAGCAAGACAGTCAGTTTTAGCTCTGTCCCAGTTGAGGAAGGATGGCCATTTGGACAGCGACAAATCATTGATCAAAGAACGATTGAAAACATAAATGCTTTCCCCATTCATGAATTTCCAGCGCACAACCTTGGCAAGGCTATGAGCACCATCAGGGAGGACCGACCAGCAACAGGAATCCCTACGTTTGGGATACCTATTCTAGATTTCTTTCCCATATTTTCAATTAGGCATCAATGGAGTAAGAAGCTTGGGTTATTGATGAAGTCCCAAGCCAATCTAGCATACAACAACCCTTTCCATTTTGCAGTAGCATGAAAACCCAACCCACCCAGGTGGATGGGAAGGCAGATCATGTCTCAGGCTACATAGTGAATAGGTAGATGGAACCATAGATCCTAACGTGATGTAATCCATTATCATGCCGAGGGCATGGAAGAGATGAGTAAATTTGGTTTGATTTGTTTGAGAATTGATTTCATGCCAAGGGCACGAAGAGAGATCTATTGGGGGATTTACACATGAGTTTGGTTGAATTAGAGATTAATTCATGCCAAGGGCATAAAGGGGGATCCACTGAGGACTGAGATTTGATTAAATTTTTTGATTAAGTTTGATTTGATTTGACTGTGTTATGTTGATTAGTTTGGTTTGAATTCGATGATTAATTTTTATTTTGATTTTATTGCTTGATTTGGTTTACATTTGGTAATTCATTTTGATTTAACTTTATTGATTGATTTGGTTTGAGTTTAGTAATTAATTTTGATTTTGATTTTGTTGATTAATTTTATTTGAGTTTGGTAATTAATTTTGATTTTGATTTTCTGGATTGATTTAGTATGGACCTTGTTAGTTTGGGATGGACCGCATTAAGAAGGGGCAATTTGAGCCTAGGCCTGCATTAGATTTACAAATCTAAATGGGTAATCAAAGCTATGATATAAACTACCCAACTTAAGGGTTGTCTGTCGGTTTGCAATAACTACACTAGGAGGAAAATATCGGGGACTCACATCTTCCAAAGTAGAATCAGCCATGGGGGTGACCTGTTGATGGGATAACAAAGAAGGAGTGAACCCAAGCTTGAAGTAGTTGAAGAGGAGTCATTAGGGTCTAATCCTCGATAAACTCGAGACTATCGATTACGGTGCTAGTTCAAGAAGAAGAAAGCTTGGGGACTCACATCTTTCTAAAAAAGCCAACATTAAGGTAACTTATTGGTCATGCAATAAGGCATACCGCACTAATAAGGCATTCATCAGTTTGCAATGGTCAAGTTAGGAAGATAGCACGGGGTCTCACATCCTCCTAAGCTGAAAAGATCGTTGGGGAGACACACTAGCTAAGTAGTGAATCTATCGACCTAGTGCAATTACTGAGTGAGGGCCATTGGGGTCTTATCTCAACTCGAAGTAGCCTGAAGTAATTAGATGTGTGTTTGATTTTTTTGTATTTTTGTGTAATTTTGAATTTGTGATGTTCTAATAAAGGATTGGATGCCGCCGAGTTCTCTTACACCTACCCTAAACACATTGAGAAAATTTAGCAATTTCAAAACATTTCAATTTAAAGATGATTAAAATGGAATTCTATTGATGAAAAATTATTTTGAACATTATTTATGCATAGTATTTCTTTAGATAAAGCTTGTTGATAAGAAGCATCGGGCATTTGCCTTTGTGATTTATAAGATGGTAAGATCTACCCTGGTAATCTTGTTTTATGGTGAAAGAGCCCGCCTAAGTAAGTTCAAACTTGCCTCCCACGATGAGAAATAATTGGTCTCCTTAGAACTAAAATAAGCTCTCATACTCAAAAGCTCTTGGGCAGACCAACTTGTTATGGGCTTGAACCATTTTTGCTTTATATAACTCGAGGTTCTAGCATGCTCGCAAGAGCCTCTCCTCCAAACCTTCGAGTTCTTCTAACCCCAGCTTGGCATTATGTTCAGTTGTGATTTTGCTACCCACTATTATCCATAGTGATGAGAGTTGAACTTCTAATGGTATAACAACTTTAGACCCATACACTAAGGAGAATGGAATAGACTGAGTTGGAGTTCTATAAGTAGTGCGGTAATCCCACGAAGCTACAACTAACTACTCATGCCACTGTTGCTTTTATTGTCAAGCATCTTCATAGATATTTGGATGAGAGTTTTGTTGAAAGCTTCTGCTAAACTATTTGCCCATGGGTAGTAGATGATAGAGTATCTCCATTTGATCTTGTGTCTCTGGTCAAAGTTATTGATTTGATGCTCTTGAAAGCGGCACCATTATTGAATATGATTCGACGGGGTACCCCAAATCTATATACGATATGATTTCTAAAGAATTGGAGCACATGATGAGCTTTGACCTCCATGAGTGGAATCACCTTTGCCCACTTAAAGAAGTAATCGTGGCTACAAGAATGAATTAGTTACCCTTGGACAAAGGAGGATCGATCACCCACTATGTCAGTGACACTCGAATGGCCATGAGGCCAAGGTTGGATGTAGAATGTTAGGTTTCTAGTGTAGGACTACTCTATGTACTTGGCATTGGTGGCATCACTTCACTACATCCATGCAATCTCTAATCATCAATGACTAGTAATACCCTAGTCTCTTGATTTTAGTCTTCATCTCGGGACCGGATTAATGAGCTCTGCATAGTCATGAGTGTACCTCGATCACTATCTTATGAGCTTCATGTTTATCTAAATGGTGTAACCACATATGATTGAAGGACCATTGGTGTAATACACCATCCACGATTGCATAGGAGGTGCCCTTTTCTTCACATGATGTGCTTGATGTAATACACCATCCATGATCGCATAGGAGGGTGCCCTTTTCTTCACATGATGTGCTTGAGACCTCTCTTAAGATAGTTTGCATTTATTTAGATAATCAATGAATGGTTTCCTCTAATTCAATTTTTCTCCCATTTTAGCAATGGCAACCTCCCATTCAAGAGAGTATTTATCGATGAGTTCAACATCAATAAGAGGCAGGACTTGTCTATTGTGGACCTTTATTGATATGAACTCATCTTCCGGACATGTTAATTCTTTAACAAGCTTAGCTAAAGCATCAGCTATGGTATTTTTTCCTTGAGAAATCTTATAGATTGTGACCTCTAGGATTTGAGCTAGTAACTTCATGGTGTGCTTGTGATAGTGATGGAGTTTGGGAATCAAGACCTTATAAGACCCAACAATCTGGTTGATAACTAGCTGAGTCCCCAAAGATGTTGAAATTCTAAATGCCTAGCAAAATGGCTAACTCCAAATCGATGATCAAAGTCTCATATTCAACCTCATTATTGGTACAAGACTCAGATAGATGATATGAAAATCTGATCATATCATGGTCTAGCATTAGGAGGACTATCCCTACCCATGTCTTGCTTGGGAGAGTAGACTATGGTTCATCTCCTCTTAGAGAGGAAGCTGCACTATCAAAGTATATCTTCCAGTGGCGAATGCTACTATCCCCTAAATTCATGATTTGTTTATTACGGAGATTATCATTGAGCAAAGAATCTGTAGAAAGTGGATGTGGTGCTAGAAAATTCATGAGTGTTTGTCCTTTCCTCAAATAGAGGGGTATGAATGTGATATTAAACTGCAATAAAATTATGGACCATCATGCCAATTGTTTGGATAGCGCCAGCCATGTCATGAGATATTACAGATTGATTCTAGAAACCAAGATTACTTTATGAGAGCATATAATGTCATAGCTTTTGGGTTGTGAAGATTAGAGCTAGACAATGCTTCTTAATGGATGGATAATTTTCCTCAGTAGGTATCATACCACAGCTGAGATAGTAGAGTGTGTTCTCTTTCCCCTCATCATTGGCTTGGCCCAACAAATCACCAAGGGAGTCATCTAATGCAATAGTAGAGTATCGATTTCCTGGATAAGGGGCACTAGGGTTGCGGCGCCATGAGGTATTGCCTGATGCTCTCAAATGCATACTGACACTTGTCATCCTATTTGAACTTGGAATCTTTCCTGACTAGTACTAAGAATGGTTGACTTCTATCTGATAGGTTGGATATAAAGTGTCTTAGATACACCAACCTCCTTTAGAATGATATGAGTTGGGTTAGAATTTTAGGGATGGCATTTCCAAAATTTCTTTAATCTTCTCTAGGTCAATTTCAATTTCATCTGTCTATGAACTCAAGAACTTCTCTGAAGATACTCTAAATGCACACTTCAGAGGTTTCATTTTGAGATTGTATTGCCTTAACTGCTCAAAAGCTACTCTCAAGTCAAAGAGGTAGTTTTCCTTTTATTTATTTTTAACCATGAGATCATCGACGTAACATTCAACTTAGTAATAAATAAGTTCATCGAAGATTTGAGTCATGGCCTGCTGGTATGTGGTGCCAGGATTTTTAAGGTGGAAGACATGATCTTATAATAGTAAATTTTGATCGAGGATCTAAAAGCAATGTTCTTTTATCTTCAAGTATCATCTTTATTTAGTTATATCTAAATGAGCCATCCATGAAAGAGAAGACTACATGAGATGAGGCAATATCCACCATTATGTTTGGTATTGATAGTGAAAATTCATCTTTTGGACATGCCTGTTAAGATCCTTAAAATTGACGCATATGTGAATTTGGTCATTCTTCTTCTTAATTGGGATGGCATTGGTCGACCAGGGCGGGTATTTTTCCTCCCTCATGAAACTAGCATCGATCGATTTCTTGACTTTATAAATGACATGTTCTTCAATATTTAATCGCATATGTCTAGGAGCTTTCTTGATGAGGTTAGCATATGCTATATGGCTAGCTTATGAACCACTACTTCAAAAGCTAATTTGAATATTTCTTCATAACTCCATGCAAAGCAGTCCTTAAACTTAATGAGTAGCTTAACTAAGTCATTAGTTTCAGATTCATTCAACAAAGAACTGATGTACATCAGGTGGGGTTGTCTTCAGTCCCCAAGTTGATTTCTTTGAGCTTGTCAATGATTGACTTGATTTCTTCTTCAAATTATGGGTGCATCTTTAACTTGGAAATCATCTAAATCATCTGAAGTTTCTAGCACACCTCCTCATACGAGTTAATGTGATTTGAGAAGAACCTATCAGATTCTAAATTATTAGTGATAACCAAGCTTATTTAAGATGCTTTATGATTCATGCAAGCTATGTTCAAGATGGTTTGATATTAAGAGAATGAAATATTTACAAGACTCTACCTTTTTGGTTAAAATCACTAAGTAAAAAATGAACATGTATGTTAAGTACATATACAATTATATGTCATAGAGAAAAAGTTATATATAGTTTATATTTTTTTTTTAAAATGGATTCAAACTCATATTAACCCTCTCTTTGATAGCTACAAAAAAATTTTAAAAGACATAAAAAAATATTTACATACATATCACACAATTCTTTTGTATTTACATATTCAACACATAAATAGTAATATTTACTTATATAATAATATATTATCACTGTGGTGTTTTAATTTGGAGTCGTAGGAACACCATGCAGATCTTATGGGATACTTATTGAAGTAATCGGGTGTAATATTAAGGTATGATGTAATATCTCGAAAGATAGAAATATCATCTTACAAGACCTAATCACCAAATAAAGACTCCTAAGGTAGATAAGTCTATGTGTGTATTAGAGATCTTTCCCCTTCTTTACATGGAGAAGTAAAGTAGGGTTATTTTATGTCGGGTTCTTTAGTTCCCTATGGAAGCAAGCTCCATAGTTAATTATATCTTAAGAAGTATGAATTACCTAAGAACACTCTTAATTAAAGTAGTCAATAGATATCCCCAGATTTCAAAGCTAAACTATCAAGGATTGGGAACTTTTGGAAATCGAGTGGGAAGGTTCAAAGTTAAAGGACTTGTATGGATCCAAAAGAGAATAAGTAGGAAGCACTCATGATACTAGGAAGCTTAGTGAGTACTTCAATCTACCCTATAGTGAGCTTTATATTTTTGAAAGAGAGAATTTACTTTTGTTTAGATTGGAATCTCATTAGAATGCTAAGGCTTATAGTCTAACAACACAAGATTGTGAAAATGCTTAAGAGGTGAGGACTTATACTCGTAGCCTAAAGAAAATAAATAGCCTCATAACCTAAATCTAAAATTCTTTAGCACAAGCTAGAAGCACAACCTCAGTCTAATAAAGAAAATGAGACATAATGGTTTACTTACATAAGAGAGAATAGATAAATTCTGACTCTTCTGGACTCATAATCGCCTAGAATGGCCATCAGCAAACTCCTCCTATGCTTTATAAACACATAAGCCAATCTTATGTAGATGCTAGATAGCTAAACTATTATTTAATTAGGAAAGAGGCTAAGGTCCTAAACTCACTCCCTAAGAGGCTAGATAATATTTGTTGTGTAAGCATGATTAAGACTAATGTTAATAATTTATAAATTTAGGATTATTTTGACATATTCATTTTGGACCAAGTCTTAGGATAATTATGCCTTTATGCATGATGAAATTCAAGCATGGAATAAATCAATTAGAAGAGGTGTTCTCCACTATAAGGGATTTCCCTTAAAGGTCAAGCATATCCCTTATCGTACAAGAGTGGAGACCCCATATTCAAAAGTGGCATAACATGATATACATGGTGTGATAACATACAATATTTAGCCAAGGGGTTTCTAAATTTTTTTTATCATGATTATAAATCTAAGCTTTAAGATAAGGTTATGAATTGTATTAAAATATAATTATGAATTTTTAGTGAATATAGAAGATTTAATTTTATCCTAGAGAGCCTACCGCATCCAAGCCACACATCAAATCATCACACTTTAAGAAACTTATGAAAAGCATGCTATTTTTATTATGCAATCTAAATATAACAATCAAATATTTAGATTCTCGTAAAAGAATAAGAAGATCTGATAGAATATATATAAAAAAAGATAAAAAAGCTAGGTAGCCGAGCTATACCCATATACAACCTAGATTATAATTAAATATTATAATTAAAATAAATGTTATGGGGGTCTTTGATCTCTTTTTCTTCTTTTCTTCTTTAGATTAGTTTGTTCTAAGCTTCATAGGGCCTCCCAAGTCTTTGCCTTTTGGCCACTGCTCATCCTAAATCCTATAGCACTAATCTTAATTTTTATTGCAAAAATTACAAATTTATGAAAAATAAAGTCTAACTACACCTATAAAATAGACGTTAGCTAAATAAACATATAATGCAAGTAATTATATTTCACATATTTGGACTTAACACCCTACACTTGGGTAACCAAGCCCACTTGTCCTAATTGGATTATTCTTAAGTGCATAAGCAACACCTGCAAGAAAGAACATTTACATTTATTTATTATTATAGCGGCCCCTTTAGCACAATCCCCTACATAAGACATCATTAGACTACTAACATCCTAACATTCAGTCTATGCATAAACAATCCTAACATCCAGTCTAAAATATAACATCATAAAATAAAATACATCATCATAACATACACCGACCTAATTTAACACTAGAATCAATGACTTTGCCTTCTAATGTGTGTGCTAAGGCTTAGTGTGATGTGTCTTAATTAAGCTTTAAGAGTATGATTATCTAAAGTTTGAAATTATTTAAGTTAAACATTAGGGGTGGTTTCACTTCAAATCTTTTAATGAATTGATTTATTTTAATTTACACTTTCTTGTTTCATTTGATGTCTACTTAATATTTAATTATTATGAAGAGAAGAAAGATGTTTGACCCCATTCATTCTTACCCTAAGTTATTCTCTAAAGTTATATTATTATGACTTTAGTTTCTTTAGCGAACCATTTATGAATGTTTTATTAATCCTAAGTTTAGATTAGTCTTAAGGAGTATGTGGTGTTTTAATTTGAAGTCATTGGGACATCACGCAAATCTTATGTGGTACATATTAAAATGATTGGGTATGATATTGAGGTATGTTATACCATCCCGAAAGATGGAAACATCACCCTACAATGGACCTAGTCACCTAATAAGGACTCCTAAGGTAGATGAGTCTTTGTATATACTAGAGATCTTTCCAATACTTTACACGAGAAAGTAAAGCAGGGTTTATTTTATGTCGAATTCTTTAGTTCCTATGAAGCAAGCTTCCAAAGTTAATTACATCCTAAGAAATGACAATTATCTAAAAGAACTCTTGATTAAAGTAGTCAATAAATATCTCCAAAAACTTCAAGGTTAGACTATCAAAGGATTTGGTATTTAGGAAAATCAAGTGAGAAGTTCAATTTGGAAGACTTATTTTTAGATTCCAAAGGAAGATAAGTAGGGAGCACTCATAATACTAGGAAGCCTAGTGAGCACTCCAACCTATCCTATGGTGAAGCTTTATATGTTTGAAAGAGAGAGTTTATTTTAGTTTGGGTTGAAAATTTATTAGAATGTAAGGGCTTATAGTCCATCAATACAAGATTGTGAAAATGCCTAAGAGGTGAGGACTTATACTCATAGCCCGAAGAAAACAAGTATCCTTGGAGCCTAAATTTAGGATGCTTTAGCACAATCCAAATGCACAACCTAAATCTAAATGGAAAATGGGACATAAGGGTTTACCTCCACAAGAGAGAATAACCCATCCCGACTCTTCTAGACTTACAATCGCCTGGAGTGACCGCCGGCTAACACCTCCTATGATTTAAAATCATGTAGGTCAGTCTCATGTAAGTGCAAGATAGCTAGGCTATTATTTAATTAGAAAGGAGACTAGGGTCCTAAACTCATTCCCTAAGAGACTAGATCATGGTAGAAGACATGACTTATACTAAATGCAAAATTTTTATAATCTTTTATATCATTTTTGACAAATTCATTTGGACAAAAGCTTAGGATAATTATTCTTATATGCTTGATAAAATTGGATTATGGGCTAAATCATTGGGAGGAGGTGTTCTCCATTACAAGGGATGCCCTAATGAGTCAAACATTCCCCTATCGTGCAAGAATGGAGACCCTCCCTATTCAAGAGTGTAGTAAGATGCTATGCATGATTGTTATCACATACATCATTCAGCCAAGGAGTTTCTAAATCTTTTAATTATCTTGATTATAACTTAGATTTAAAGTGAGGTTATGAGTTATATTTAAAATTTAATTACGAGTTGTTTAATGGGGTAGAAAAATTTAATTTTATCTTAAAGAGTCTACCACATCTAGGCCACACATTCAATCATTAAGATTAATAAACCTATGAAAATCATGTCATTTTATTGTACAAACTAAACATAACAATCAAATATTCATAGATTTTATAAAATAATAAAAGGTTGATGCAACCAAGTACCACCATACACCCCAAAAAATAAAAGAAATTGGGTAGCTCTACCCTTATATAACCTAGATTATAATAAATTATTATAATTATAATTAAAATAAATGTTATGGGGTCTTCATTCATCACCTTTTCTTTCCTTCATTTTGATTTTGTTTTACTCCATGCTTCACAGGGCCTCCCAGGTTTCTTTCTTCTAGCTACTGCCCATCCTAAACCCCATAACACTAATCCTAATTCTTATTTCAAAATTACATGTTCAGAAAAATAAAATCTAACTATACCTACAAAAAGATGTTAGCTTAAATAATGATACATACCAAGAAGTTATATTCTATAAATTTGGACTTAGCGCCCTACACATGGGTAATCAATCCCACCTGTCCTAATATGGATTATGCAAAGTGAGGTATAAGCAACCTACAAGATAAAACATTTATATTTATTTTTATTTCTACGGCCCCTTTGACATAATCTCCTATAGAAAATATCATTAGGCTAATAATGGCCTAATATCCAATCTACATATAATAATCTAACATCTAGTCTAAGACATTACATCACAAAATAAAACACAATATCACAACATACACCATATTAACTTTGAGCTAGAAGTGGTGACTTATTATTCTAATATGTGTGCTAAGGCTTGGTGTGGTATGTCTTAACTAAGCTTTAAGATTATGATTATCTAAGTTTGAAATTGTTTAATTTAAACATTAGTGGTCATTTCATTTCAAGTTATTAAGAGGATTGGTGAATTTTAATTTGTATTTTCTTTTGTTTCATTTGATATTTACTTAACATCTAATTATGATAAAGAGAGGTAAGAGGTTTGACCCACCTTCATACCTATCCTAAGTTATTTTCTAAAGGACATATTATTATGATTTTAGTTTCTTTTAGTAAATGATTTATTAAATATTTTATTAATCCTAGGTTTGGGTTAATCTTGAAAATCTTATTCAAACATGAAAGGAATCTTAAGATTAATGAAATTGAATTACTATCACATGGATAATGTTACATCATTCATTTTCATCATCAGTAGCATGCATATGATTCTGAGCTTAACATACCTATACATGCAATATACTTTTGGCGCACTTGAATGATTATTATTGCATATATTTTGGAAGAAAAGTGTGATTCCAATCTTTAGCTAAGTATACATACACATGTATTAAAGATTTAAGCAAGTACATCATTGTTAAATCATGGAAGTAAGGTAATCTAAGACCTCCTTAGGGCTACTTAAAGCCTCATGTTGATGTCCAAACTATATACTTACTATCTTAAATATATATAAATTTATACACAAACATGAGAATAAGAATCATGCAAAAGATTGTATTAGCAAATTTATTTATTCATGTAAAGTCAAGCTCTATCCAAATTCTAATTCATGTATACATATGAATAAAATTAAGTAAGTACGTGTCATTATTAAACCAGGAAAGTGAGATAATCTAAGACCTCATTGGGGCTACTTAAGGTCTCGTATTCCCGGGATGTCCATACTATATACTTACTAACATTCAAACACATATAAATGTACACATGAATCATAAAAATAAAATAATACTTTAAAATATTTAAGCTATAAGCAAATGTAAATCACATATAATATTCATAGCCAACATCAATTTAAATTTTTATCATCAATTTATAATTTTAAAAATAATTTGAAATTTATTAGTGATAATAGTCATGCCATATAATAAGATTAATTCAACACATATAACTTTTGTATATATATGTATATATATATATATATATATAATAATATATATTATATTATATATATGTATATATATATATATATATATATAATATTAATATACCAATATTAATATATATATAATATTATACAAAAAGATATAAGCATATAATAATGACATATAATGATATAATAATGCAATAATATATGTTATAAATACGTATACGTATGTGATATTATTAATGTTGATGGCCGTAATGATAAATGTTATATTAATGATACGTAATGATATATGGCAATAATATTACGAAATGTATTAATAATAATAATATTAATACAGCAATAATAATATTCGCCAATAATAATATTATTGCACATAATGTATTATTATGCGTAATAATATTATTGCGTATTAAACAAATAATAATAATATTAATAAATATTATAATATTAATAACCATATGTAATAATAATAATTATTATATGGCATTATATTTAATATTATTAATTTAATATCGTAATAATAATATTCATATATTATCATGGCAAATATTAATGGCAATATACGTAATATACAATATGTGATAAATGCACGTAATAATAATACGTAATGAAAATAATATGTACATATTGTCGTAATAATAATGCGTAATATTATAATAATACAATATTAATAATAATATTATAAATATATATATATATATATATATATGTATGTATATATATATATATGTATATATTATACATACATACATATATATATGTATATATATATATATATATATATATATAATATATATATATATATATATATATATATATATATATATATAATATATATATATTATATATATATATGTATATATATATATATATATATATATATATATATATATGTATATATATATATATATATATTCATTTGATTCTTTTATTTGAAAACATTAATACATGGTATAAATGGCATACAAATTTAAGATGATTGAAAAAGAATGATTAAATATTGACACATAATACATTCAGTCATATTACTTCCTAAGGACAATCAAGTTAAATAAAACCATTTAAGATTAGCCAAATTTATTATGAAGTTTTATTTTGGATTTGAATTATTAAATCTTAAAGAGGAGAAATTTTTTTTGTTGTATTGCCCCATCCCATATTAGTGACTTAAGATATTTAAAGAATAATGATTAAGTAAATTTTATAGATTAATTAAGTTCAAACCATTAAGCTTTAAATTTAATTTCTCTTTCATATGCTTCTTTAATTTAATTTACTACTTAATAAAAGCATCCAAAGATATGCAAATGAGAAATTAAAATTTGGAATGCTCCTAAAGGGACCTAATGTAATTAGGTTCATGATTAAGAATTAATTGATTAAAGAAGAATCTAAATTTAGTATACTTATCATTATCCCACACCTATGGGTTAACCATAAATTCCTTAAGTATTTTTATGTTATTAAACACATAAAGAGGGACCCATGAATTTAATTTGAATTATTTGAACTAATTATCACTTTAATTTGATTTGATTTTACCACTAAATTGCTTAATTAATCCTTAATTAACACATGTATTAATTAACCCTCCCATGGAAATACACATAGGAAAATAATTAGGAAAGAGATCCTAATAATTATCCTTCATCATTCCCACTGTTAATAGTGATTAACCATCGTTAATTATTTAAATTTTATTATTTAACAATTTTAATTTTATTAAATTGATTAGAGATGGAAATTAAGATTGAATTTTCAAATTATGAAAATTACATATCCAATAAATCCCAAAAAAATTATAGGAGATAGAAGACATCTCATAGAATCAACCTATCCAATTTGATATCAATTGGCCAAGTAATTAAGGCTTAATTAGGGTAATTAGCCTAAAATTTAAATCCTAATTAAGCACTATTCATTAATCAAACTTAGGGATTTTATTTTTATTAAATTCTTCTCTATTTACACTTTCTAAAATGGGTTTACTCATATTTTTTGGATTTTTTATAGTTAATTATGAATTTTCAAAGTTCTCGCTAATTAATTTCATTTTTAACACCAAATTAATCCCCTAAACCATCAATGCCACATGAAAGCTGATGCAACAATGCATTTCACATTGTGCCACAAGATAGGCTATTTAAAATGTCCCCATGGTGGTCGAGGCGATGGATGTTCATTTACTCGATCTCTCTCGAGATGGCGATTAATCTCGTGGTTTCTATTGAATTAAATCAAAAAAATCTAATGAATTAAATCATGACCATTCATTCTGATCACGTGGAATGGACGACCGATGATACGCCATCCCTTAAGCGCTAGAAGACGGACACCATCCTCCTTTTACCGCTTGATTCAAGCTCATAGGAGCTCATGGGAGTTGGGATTGACTCCAAAATTTGCGGGGAGGATATCTAAGGAGATCTTATGATGGAAATTGCTTGAAATCACACTTTATTTCATAAAATACCAACACCTAGGTGATTTTCTATGGTTTGAGTTTTACCTTATCGGAGCTAAAGGCAGTCTATCGATTGAGGTAGCTTCATCTTGAAGAGATGAAGCCATGTTGAGAAGAACTCGAGCTGCCTCCCCGTCGATGTCTCTATGGACCAAACACCGCCGCTAAGCTTGCCAGAGTTAGTCTTGGAGTGGTTTCTGGTGATCAAATCGATCAGGGATAGATTCATTTTGACTCGTCGGAGCTAGGAAAAGTGTGGAAAGATTTAATTGAAGTTTGATGGAGTTTAAGTAAGGTTGGATGTATGCTGCTCTCAGTTTTGAATGGAGGTTGGTCTCGTTGATGATGGGGTGCACTAGGGGATCAGGTGAAGCTCTGGGATTACTCAGAATGCCCTAAGGAAGCTCCGTGTGAAGTTTGGATGGATATGGATGAGTATACTCCCCTCCTCAAGTGAACCAAGGGATGAGATTAGCTCATTCTTTAGCAATCATCTGTCCGGGGTAGGTGGCCAGAGATGGTAGTGGATTATTAAAGTGGAGGAGCTTGAGAGGCTGAGGCAATGACATGGGCTGGCATAGGGTGTACCTCCTCCTTTAAATGAACCAATGGGGTGCCTTAGGTGATTTCACCTTCTCATGACCCAAGGCTGAACCCAATAGCCTTGGGTTAGGTCAGGTCGGTGGTCTAAGTGTCTGAGAATGGCCAAAGGTGGCTGCCATGGCTTGGTGAGTAGGTGAGACCATCCAAATGGAGATTTTATCCCATTTGGGTGGGTTGGTTCATGGTTTTGACCCAAACTGGGTTTACCATGGGTTGGCTCTACTTGGGCTGACTCATGGTGATCCAAGGATGAGTCATGCCAAGTTTGGTTGGGTTTGGACTTGGTTTGAATGGGTTTGGCTCAATTTGACACATATGGGTCAAATGGGATTCAATTAGGCTAGGTTGACCAATTAGTCAAATTGGGTGACCCAAGTGTTTGGATGTGTTAAAATAATCTTTTGAAATGTATTGGTGCCATTAGTTTGGTTTAATTTGAAGTGGATTTGGATTTGGTTCACTTGGGCTCAGTTGGGTCAAATGGGTTAAGTTGGTCAATTTGATCAAATTGGCCAAATTGGCTTGAGTGAAAGGTTGGTTTAGGTTCAATTGATAATTTGAGAATGATTGTAGTGTTGGTTTGAATTAATTTAGATTTGGGAATAATTTTGTTCAATTTGACCCTTTAGGTCAATTTGGGCTAAATGGGTCAATTGGGTGGTTTGATAAAATTGGGTTCAATTGGGTATTGGATCATGTTCAATAATTATTTTATGATTGACTGGAGCCATTGGTTTCAATCAATTTGGTTTAGGATTTGATTTGACTCAATTCAGCACTTTAGGTCAAGTTGGGTCAACTTGGGTCAATAGACCAAATTGGCTTGGTTTAGATCAATTGGTGGCGGAGTCATGTTCAATACTCCACCTATGATTGATGAGAGTCATTTATTACAATTGATTGAGTTGGAATGAGATTTGGTTCATTTTGGTCAATGGGTTAGTTGGGTCAGCTTGGATCAAGTGATCAAATTAGTTTGGTTTGACCCAATTGGTTGTAACTGGACAATCAAGGATGATCAACAATCATTTTAGAAGAGATTGGATGGATTGATTCAATCCAATTTGAGTTGGATTGAAGTTTGAGTGAATTGGGTCACTTAGGCCACTTTGGGTCAAGTGGGCCAAATGGGTTGATTGGGTTGAATTGGATTAAATTTAGTGTTGAGAAGAGTTCAATGATAAATTTAGGATTAATTGATGGCTTTGATTGTAATAATTTGAGTTTGATGAGATTTTGGCTCATTTGGACCCTTAAAGTCAAATGGGCTAGGTTGGGTTAATTAGACTCATTTGATTGGATTGGTTCGATTGTAAGTCTTGGGAGGGTTTGAAATAGAGTATTGAATGGCTGGAGTGCTTTTGTGAAAAGCAATTGGATTGGCTTCAATTGAATGAGCTTGGATTGGATTCATAGGATGGTGGTGGAATTGATTTAGGTTAAGGGTTGTTTATTTGTCTTGGAGCTTGGATATAAAACAAAATCTAATTGAGATTGGTTGTGTTGTCTTGAGGTTGGTTTTGGATGAGTGGACAAGCATGTCCTAGTTTAAGTCATAGGATAGGTATAACCTATTTTCCCTGGGGTATAACCTAAGCTTAAAGTATACCTTCTTAAGTCTCTAGGCTTGGTTTAGTGTTCCCTTAATCACTAGAAGTGTCTTATGACTAGGGAAAATCCTAGTGCTTAGAAGACTCCTAAGTCTAAGGAAGGATGAGTCTTCACTCCAAAAGTGAGGTCAATATATATGAATAATATTCCACTACTTCTTTTCATCATCAAAAGCATACACACTTTTTTATTTTTATTATTCATGATATTTGATTTAATATACATATTTAGACATGCAATATATATTCACATTTTGCACTCTTGATGATCATTAATGCATGAATTTGGTAGAAAAGAAAGATTTCATTTCATAGCTAAGCATATGCAAACATGTATTAGAGATTTAAGCAAGTACGTGCAGTTGTTAAACTAGAAGTGAGATTATCTAAGATCTCATTGGGGCTACTTAAAGCCACGTATTCCCTCGATGTCCAAACTATATACTTGCCAACTTAAATATATGTAAACATATACATAAGCATAGAAATCAAAAGTCATGCAAAGGTTATATAAAAGCAAATATTTTGTTCATGTAAAGTAAAGTTTTATCCCAAATTCTAGCACATGCATACTGTGGTATTTTAATTTGTGGTCATAGGAACACCACGATCTTAGGGGTAGTTATTGAAGTGATCGGGTGTGAGATTAAGGTATGATGTACCATCTCTGGAGATGAAAATATTACCCTACAATAAAACTAATCATATAATAAAGACTCCTAAGGTAGGTGGGTCTATGTATATCCTAGAGATCTTTTCCCTACTTTATATGGAGAAGTAAAGAAGGGTTTATTTTATGACAAGTTCTTAGTTCCTTATGGAAGCAAGCTTCCATAGTTAATTATATCTTAAGAAATGATAATTTTCTAAAAATACTCTCGATTAAAGTAGTCAATAAGTATCTTTAAAGATTTCAATTATAAACTATCAAAGGAGTGGGTACTTTTGAAAATCAAGTGGGAAGGTTCAAATAGGAAGACTTATTTATTGATTCCAAAGGAGAATAAGTAGGAAGCACTCGCAATAAAAGGAAGCCTAGTAAGTACTTCAATCTACCCTATAATAAAGCTTTACATATTTAAAAGAGTGAATTTACTTTTGTTTGAACTAAAATTTCATTAGAATGTTAGGGCCTTTAATACACCAACACTTTCAAAATATGATATTCGACACATGTTGGACAGGACATGTTCGACACATGTTAGCATGAGAGAATCGATTAAAATAATATTAAAAAATTAAAGGGACACTTGTGTCCTAAATAATTGAATTAGAATTATATAAAAAATATTTTAAATATAATTTATTATATTTTAAATTATTGTAGAGAGTTTTGAAAATTTAGAGATTGAGATTTGAGCTTAAAAAGAAAATAATAAGATATGTTTATTATAAATAATTAAAATTATAAAAAATTATAATTAAATTTATATATTTAGAATTGCTAATAAATTTTATTCATTAAGATTATTAAAGTACAATAAAATAAATTACTTAAGTAATATATATATATATATATATATTATTTATGTAACTAATTTAAATTTTTTTAATTAAATGACTTATTTTTATTACTTTTAATACTTTATTTATTTAATTTATACATATTATTTTTAATTATTATTATAATTTTATATTCAACACATATGTGTCCATTTTTTAAAAATAGAAGTGTCCCGTGTCCGTGTCCGTATCCCATGTCCATGTTTGTGCATCATAAGCTAGGGATTATAGCCTAACAATATAAGATTGTAGAAACGCCTAAGAGGTGAGGAATTATGCTCATAACCCAAAGGAAATAAGTAGCCTCAGAACCTAAATCTAAAACTCTTCAGCATAAGCTAAAAGCACAACTTAAGTCTAATCGAGAAAATGAGACATAATAGTTTACCTCCACAATAGAGAATAGACACATCCTGACTATTCTGAACTTACAACCACGTGGAGTGGCCACTAGCTAACACCTCCTACGCTTTTAAACCATGTAGGCATGTCTTATGTAGATACAATATAGCTAGGCTATTATTTAATTAGGAAGGAAGTTAGAATCCCAAACTCACTCCCTAAAGACTAGATCATGATTTGTATGAAAATATGACTTAGACTAATGCAAAATTTATAACTTTTAAATTATTTTGACACATTTATTTTTGTACCAAGATTTGGGATAATTATGCATACATGTATGATGAAGTAGAGTTATGGGCCAAATCAACAAGAATAGGTGTTTTCTACTACAATGGATCACCCTCAAAGGTCAAGCATATCCCCTATCTTACATGAGTGGAGACCCTCCCTATTCAAGAGCGAAACAATATGGCATGCATGATGTGATAACATACAATGTTCAACTAAAGGGTTCCTAAATCTTTTATTTATCTTGATTATGAACCTAGGCTTTAAGATGAGATTATGAGTTATGTTAAAATTTAGTTATGAGTTTTGGTGAAGATAAAAAATTTTAATTTTACCCTAAAGAGCCTACTGCACCTAGGCCACACATCAAATCATCACATTTTAAGAAACTTATGAAAATCTAATCATCTCTAATGCGTAAACTAAACATAGAAATCAACATATAAATTTTGTAAAAGATTAAGAGGTCGATGCATCCGAGTATCGATGTACATCCCAAAAAAAGAGAATGGTTGGGTAGGTAAGCTCTACCCTTATACAACCCAGATTATAATTAAAATTTTACAAATGTAAAAAATATTATGGGGGTCTTCAATCTTGGGCTCTTCTTTTCTTCTTTGGATTAGCTTACTCTAGGCTTCACAGAGCCTCCTAGATCTTTGCCTTCTAGCCACTACTCATCCTAAACCCCATAGCACTACTCCTAATCCTATTACAAAAATTACATATTTATGGAAATTGAAACCTAACTATACTTGCAAAATAGAAGTTAGCTAAACAAACATATAAGATAAGCAATTATTTTTCACATATAAGGACTTAAAACCTCGCACTTGGGTAGCCAAGCCCAACTGTCCTAATTGGATTATGCTTAGGGGCATAAGCAACACCTACAAGCAATAACATTTATATTTACTTCTTATTATGGAGGCCCTTTAGCACAATCCCCTATAGAAAATATCATTAGGCTATTAGTGACCTAACATCTAATCTATACATAAACAATCATAACATCCAATATAAAACATAATATCATAAAACAAAACATAACACCATAATATATAGTAGCCTAACCTAAGGCTAGAATTGGTGACTTAGCATTCTAATGTGTGTGCTAAGATTTAGTGTGGTGTGTCTTAACTGAGCTTTAAGAGTATGATTATCTAAAATTTAAAATTATTTAAGTCAAACATTAGGTGAGGTTTCACTTCAAATATTTGAATGAATTAATTTTTTTTAATTTATACTTTCTTGATTCATTTAATGCCTACTCAATATCTAATCATTATAAAAAGAAGAAAGGGGTTGACCCCCTTCATCTTTACCCTAAGTTATTTTATAAAGGCATATTATTATGATTTTGGTTTCTTTAGTGAACTGTTTATTAAACATTTTTACTATTAAGCCTAAGTTTGGGTAAGTTTTAAGGAGTCTTATTCAAACATAATAGGCATCTTAGGATTAATAAAATTGAATTACTATTACATGAATTCCATTTCACTACTTCTTTCCATCATCAATAGCATACACACTTCTTCATTTTTTTATTATTCATGATATTTGATTTAATATGCATATTTGTAATATATATATATATATTTATATATATATATGTATATATATATATTATATTTATATTTTGCACACTTGATGAAAATTAATGTATGAATTGGTAAAAAGAAAGATTTCATTTTGTAGTTAAGAATATGTAGACATGTATTAGAGATTTAAGCAAGTACTTGCCATTGTTAAACCAGGGAAGTGAGATTATCTAAGACCTTCTTGGATCTACTTAAAGCCTCATATTCCTGAGATGTCTAAATTTTATACTTGCTAACTTAAATACATGTAAATATATACACAAGCATAGAAATAAAATCATGCAAATGTTATATAAAAATAAATCTTTGTTCATGTAATGTAAAGTTTTAACCCAAATTCTAGCACATGCATACACATGAATAAATCTAAGCAAGTACATGTTATTGTTAAAATAGGAAAGTGAGATTATCTAAGATCTCCTTGGGGATACTTAAAGCCTCGTGTTTGAGAGATGTCCAGACTATATACTTGCCAACTATAAACATGTGTAAACATACATATGAACCATGAAAATAGAACAATCCTTTACCATCTAAATTATAACTAAAAGTAAACTTTTTTGAACATTTATAACCAACAATAGCTTATAGTTTTGAAAGTAATTTATGATTTATTAGTGATAATAGCCACATTATATATTAATATTTATTCACCACATGCAACTTAAATACAACCATATTCTTTTGATTCTCTTTTCTATTTTGGAAAAAAAATATGAACATGTGAAATAAAAGGCATGCACACTTTTAATGATTAAAAGAAGTAATTAAACATTACCACATAACATATTCAATCACATTAAATCCTAAGGATAATCAAGCTAAATAAATACTTCTTAAGACTAACCAAAATTCTTATAAGATTTAATTTTGATGTTTGAATTGTTAAAACCTAAAAAGGAGAGATGATACTTAGTATTTACCCTATCCCATGTGATGATTTGATATATTTAAAGAAAGCAATTAAATGGATTTGATAAATTGATTAGGTTCAAGACATTAAGCACATCAACTTAATTACCCTTTCATAAACTTCTTTAATTTAATTAACTACTTCATCATGAGCCCTTGATATGCTTTTAGGAAAGTAAAATTTGCAATGGACCTAAAGGAATCTAATGCAATTAGTCTCATGTTTAAGAGTTAATTAGATTAAGGAAAGAAAGAATCTTAGTTAAGTACTCTTATGATTATTCCATACCAATAGGTTAATCATAATTTCTTTAAAGACTTTATGTTATTAAACACATAAAGGGAAATCAATGGATTATGTTTGAATTATCTAAACCAATCATTAATTTTGTTTGATTTCTATTTTATCATTAATTTTTCTAAATAATCCTAATTATTACATATGTTAATTAACCCTCTTAAGGAAATTTATTTGAACAAATAATTAGGAAAGGGGACTTAATTACTTCTCCTCACTATTCACACTGTTCACAATGATTATTTATTATTAATTATTTAATTTTCACTATTCATCAATTTTAATAATTATTTAATTAATTAAAGAGAGTAATTAGGATTGAGATTCCAAATTCTTTAAATTACATGACAAATAATTCCAAGAAAATTATAGGAGGTAGAGGACATCCCATGAAATCACCCCACCAAATTTGAAATTAATTAACTAAGTAATTTGACCTTAATTAAGGTAATTAACCTAAGCTTTGAATCTTAATTAGGCACTATTAACTGGACATAAATTAGGGATTTCATTTTTCTTAAATTCTCCTATGTCTAACCTTTCCAAAATAGGTTTATTTGCATTTTTTAGAATTCTATAATTAGTTTTTGATTTCTTAAAGTTCTAGCCATTTAATTACATTTTAAAGCTTAACTAACCTTTTAAACTATCACCACCATGTGAACGCTGATGCAGCAATGCTTTCCACGAGGCATCACAGTATTGGTTACTTAAATCATTCGATGTGCCAACTGACTCAGCGGTGACAGACGTGGTTTCGTCTCAGCCATCCGATCTCTGATCAGATGGTCATGATTAATCTTATTATTTTAAAGGGATTAAATCAAAAATTTTAACATGATTAGTCATGATCGTCCATTCTAATCACGTGGAATAGACGACCAGTGATCTGTCATCCCACAAGAGTTAGAAGACGGACACCATCTGCCTTTCATCACTCGATCTAAGCTCACCAGAGCTCATTCAATGGTGAAATTGACTCTAAAATAATGAGGGAATGAGTCTGAAGGGATCATATGGTGGAAATCGCATGAAAATACGATTCACTTTAAAAAAAGACCAAAACCTAGGGTCCAAAGCTATGATTATCTGATTTTTACCTCACGAGAGCTATAGACCGGCGGTCCACCGACTAAGGTAGCTTCATCTTAAAGAGACGAAGCCCTATTGAGAAGCTCACAAGTTGCCTCCCCATCGATCACTCTATGGACCAAACGCCACCTTAAAGCTCATCGGAGTTGGTCTTGAGACACCTTAGGTGGTCAAATTGCTCGGGAAATGATTCATTTTGATTTTCTAGAGCAAGGTGAAGGTGAGGGAAGAGTTAATTTGGGTTTGATGGAGATTTTAGAAAAGTGGATGGACTGAGTTCTCGGATTCCATCAGAAGCTATTCTCGCTAGCGGTGAAGTGTACGAAGAGCTCAAGAGAGGGTAAGGGATAGTGCGGAATGCTCTTACGAAGGTGTGTGCTAGGTTTGAATCCATGGGGATGAATATACCCTCATTTCTAGGATTGGTTCAGCCTTTGGAAGTCATCTGACCAAAGTAGGTGGCCGGAGATGCAGGGGACTACTAAGGTGGCTGAGGGTGAGAGGCTGAGGAAGTGTAGTGGGCTGGCATGGGGTGTACCCTCCCCTTAGGTGGACCAATGGGTTACAATGGGTGAACTCACCCTCTCTTGGCCAAAGGATGAGCCCAATAGTTTGGGTTAGACTGAGTCAGTGATCCTCTTATCCAAGAAGAGCCAAAGATGGCTATCATGGGGTAAGACGGTGGAGAACCCATCCAAATGGGGGTTTTCCCATTTGGGTGGGTTGGTTTAATGGGTTTGACCCAAATTGGGTTCACCATGGGTTGAGCCCACTTGGGAAGGCCCATGGTGACCCAAGGATGAGTCATGCCAAGTTTGGATGGGTTTGGCTCAATTTGACCCATATGGGTCAAATGGGTTCAATTGGGTTAAGTTGGCCAATTTGACCAAATTAAGTCAAAGTGATGATTTGAGTGAGTTCAATCGGTCACTTAGAGTGAATGAGTGCAATTGATTTGATTCAATTTGGGTTAGATTTGAATTTGGCTCATATGGTTCAATTTGGGTCAAATGGTATATTGACTAATTTGACCAAATTGGCCAAATTAGGTTGAGCATGAGTTAGGTCTATGTTCAATTGATCATTGACATTTGATTGGAAGAATTGATTTGAATTAATTTGGATTATGGAGTGAATTGGTTTAATTTGATCCTTTAGGTCAAATTGGGCTAAGCTGGCTAATTGAGTTAGGTTGACCAAATTGGATGCAATTGAAGGTTGGATTATGTTTAATATTAAATTAGTGATTAGTTGGTAGCATTATTTTTAATAAATTTTGTTTAGGATTTGATTTGTTTAAATTTGACCCTTTAGGCCAAATTGGGTCAACATAGGTCAAAGGGTCCAATTGGCTTGATTAGGTCTAATTGATTATAGTGGAGTGTTCAATAATGATCTACAATCATCAATGAAGGGATTGGATGACTTGATTTGATCTAATGGGAGTTTAATTAGAGTTTGTTTCAATTACCCTTTTTGGTCACTTTGGGTCAAGTGACTTGGTCAAGCTAGCTTGGACTAATTGGGGTTATGGATGGTTGGGGTGTTTTCAATTAAAAATTTGAAGTTGATTGGTGATTTTGATTACAATTGATTTGGTTCAATTAGGTTTTGGCTCATTTGAAATATTTAGGTCAAATGGGCTAACTTGGGTTGGTCACCTTCCTTTAGTTCAATTGGCTTGATTGTAAGTATTAGAATGACTTGAAATAATCTATTGAATAATTGAGTAATTGAGAAAACTAAGTTGGATTTAGTTTGTTTGAATGGGCTTTAGTTGAGTTATGTGATTATGGTGGTGTTAACTTAAGGCCTAAGTTAAATTTGGCTTGGAGCTTGGATTACAAAACCAAATTCAAGAAAGATTAATTGAATGGGTTGGAGTTGGTTTAGCTTCATCTACATGAGCTTGAGTTTGGATGAGTGAATAGGTATGTGTCTAATTTAGGCCATGGGATGGATGAAACTAGTTTGTCCTATGGTGGACTCTGAGGTTAAGGTCACACCTTATAAGTCTCCATGCTCAAGTTTTAGTGGTCCCCTTAATCGCTAGAAGTGTCATAGTACAAGAGAAATCCAAGTGTCTAGAAGGTTCCTAAATCTAAGATAAGAAAGGTTAAACCTCACTCCAAAAGTGAGGTTAACAAAAAGACCCCCAATAGGTGTGGTGTAACTGAAAAAACACACCGCACGTATTGGCGTTAACCGAGATGATCAAAAGCATCCAGGAAGGTCATGAACATTAATGAAGACTATTCATGCCAGGTCATGAACATTAATGAAGATTGTCCATGCCTAAATGGAGAGGTAAAAGGAACTAAGATCCTAATGTGATTTGGCTCATTTCATTTCATGTTAAGGGCATGAGAGAGGAATTGTCTACAGTTTGTTTGATTTTATGGCCTAGTTTTATGTCAAGGACACAAAGAATGATCCTGTTGGGGATCGAGTCATGCGAAGAGCATGAATGCAAATTCAAGCATGATGATTTGGAGTTTATCTTTGCGTCAAATACATAAAGATGGGTTTGTCGAGAATTGAATCATATTGAGTGCATGAGTGAGTGCCTTGTTAAAGGTGAATGAGATTTGGATCATAATTGGTTTGATTCGATAGAAACAGATCGATTAATTGGTTTAGTTGATGAATTTTATTTAACTCTGATAATTCATGTTGATTTTGACTTATGTTTAATTGTTGAATTAGTGTGGACCCTATTGGTTTGTGATGAGTCACACTAAGGAAGGGCTACAAAAGCCTGGACTTACCTTAGACTTACTGACTCAAAGAGGCAATATACCAACTGTATAATAGAGACTATATAACTTATGGGTTGCCCATTAGTTTACGATGGCTGAACTAGGAAGAAAGCTTGGGGACTCACATCTTCTAAAGTAGAATCGACCATCGGGGTGACCCACTGATTGCAGTAAGTCAAACTTGACCTAGGGTGAATACCAAGTGAGGGCCTCTTGGGTCTTATCTCAACTTGGGTAATTCAAGTGATTCCTATACGGAGTTTTACTGACACTGCCCAAATTATGCTTGGAAAGAAGTGCCTCTAGGGGTCTTATCCTAATCCACAAGAGATGTTATTTTATTTATTTTTATTTTTTTAGTGTGGACCCTATTGGTTTGCAATGGAACACACTAAGAATGAGCCATGGGGGCTTTGGCCTATCTTAGGTTTTCTGGCCCAAGGGATAGTTTGTACATCCATAGTACAAAGCTTCCAACCAAAGGGGTGGCTACCAGCAAGGGGAAACTATCCAATCTGATATTAACCTGGGTCATGTCTAGGTGGGATCATGAAGATGTAATCCAAATAGAATGCCCACAGGGAAAGTGCCTCTGGGCTTATCCTAATCTCTAAAATATAAAGCCTGTTGGTATATGATGGTCGACTCAGGGAGAAAGCGTGGGAACTTAAATTTACCTGAGCGGTGTTAACCAGGGTGGGTTGTTGTCAATAAAGTGGATACCACCAACCTAAGGTGCCTATCAATTTATGATGATCAATCTAGGAAGAAAGCATCAGGGACTCATATCTTCCTAAGAAAAACTGACCATCGGGAAAATCTATCATCGGCTAGACAACTGCTATCCACCTAGGTGACTACCAAGTGGGGAGTTATTAAGGAGGACTAACCCAAGCTTGAATTAGTCAAAAGGAAGAGAATCCACTCGGGGTCTTACCTTAATCCTTAGATATATGGATTTGGACCCAATCAGCACATGATAGCCAACACAAGGAGAATGCTCAGGGACTCACATCTCCATGAACATGATTAGCTATCAAGATGACTCACTAGCTGTGTAATGTGAAGTGCTTCAAGTTAACAAAGGGGGCTCATCGTTTACAATGGTCAAGCTAGAAAAAAGCATGTGGACTCACATATTTATAGACAGGGATAACTGTTGGGGAGATTCACTGGCTACACAGTGAATCAGACCCAACTTAGAGCAGCTACTGAGCGAGGGCCACTAAGGGTCTTATCTCATCTCAAAGTAGTCCGAGGAGATAGAATTTTTGTTTGACTTGTTTATGTTTGTGTGTAATTTTCTATTTGCAGGTTATGATGCTGCTAGGGTTCTCTTACACCTACCCAAGACACACCGAGAGTTTGGTAATTAAAAATATTTTAACTTGGAAAATAATTTGATCAAATAGAATTTTTTTATGAAAAATTATTTGGGACATTCTTCATGCATAATATTTCTTTAGGTAGAGCCCGTTGATGAGAGAACATACATTCACTTTTATGATTGATGAGTTCATAGGATCCAGCCTGGTAGGCCTTTTCTATGGCAAAAGGGCCTTCCCAAGTAGGTTCAAACTTTCCTCCCATCTTATGACGGGCAATAATTGGTCTCCTTAGAACTAAGAATAGTTATATAACTCAAAAAGCTCCAAGGCAAACCAACTTGTTATGAGCTTGAACCATTTATGCTTTATACAACTCGAGGTTTTGACATGCTCATAATTGTCTATCCTTTAAACCTTTGAGTTCTTCCAACTACAGCTTAGCATTTTGCTTGGTCATGATTTTACTAATCATAGCTATCTGTAGTGATGGAAGCTGAACCTCTAAGGGTAGAATGGCCTCAGACCCATAAACTAAGAAGAATATGGTAGATTATGTTAGAGTCCTGTAGGTAGTACGGTAAGCCCATAAGGCTTCAACTAACTGCTCATGCCACTTTTGTTTATTATCTTTGGCATTTTCTTGTGTATTTGGATGAGATTTTGTTGAAGGCTTCTGATAAACCATTCACCTGTCGATAGTAGATGGTAGAGTACCTCTAATCTATGTTGTATCTTTAGGAAAAATTATTGATCTTAGTGCTTACAAAAGTGGTACCATTATCAGATATGATTTGACAGGGCACTCCAAATCCATACACAATATGGTTCCTGAAGAATAGGAACATGTGCTAAGCTTTGACTTCACTGAGTGAAATCGCCTCTGCCCACTTGGGGAAGTAGTTCGTAGCTGCCATAATGAAATAATGGCCTTTGGATAAGGGAGGATCAATCCCACTATGTCAGGCACCCCCAACACTCGAATGGCCATGAGGCTAAAGTTAGATGTAGAATGTTGGTGGTTGGTGTAGAACCACTCCATGTACTTGGCACTGGTGGTAGTACTTCACTATATCCATGCAATCTATGATCATCATTGGCCAGTAATACCCAACTCTTTTGATCTTGGAACCAGATTGATGAGCTTTGCATAATCCTAAGTGCACCTCAGTCACGATCTTATGGGCTTCATGTTTGTTTAAATATCATAACCATATATAATCGAAAGATTGTCGGTATAAGACACCATCCATGAGGGTGTAAGAGAGTGCCCTCTACCTTACTTGATGGGCTTGAGATTTCTCTTAAGGTAGTTTGCCTTTATTCAAGTAATCAATGAAGGGTTGCCTCCAATCCAACTCTTCATCCTTTTCAACAACATTAATCTCCCCTTTAAGAGTGTGTTTATTGATAAGTTTGACATCAATGAGAAGGGACTTGTCTATTGTGAACCTCTATTGATATGGACTCATCTTCCGGACATGCCAAGTCTTTGGCAAGTTTAGATAAAACATCGGCTATTGCATTTTCTCCTCAAGGGATTTTATAAATTGTGACCTCCGAGATATGGGCTAATAACTTCATTATGTACTTATGATAATGATGAAGTTTGAGCTTCTAAACCTTATAAGACCTAGCATTTTGGTTAATAACTAATGTGAATCCCCAAAGATGTTGATACTTTTGTTACCTAATGAGATGGCTAACTCTACGATGATAAGATCTTTATATTCAGCTTCATTGTTGGTGCAAGGTTCAGATAGATGGTATGAGAATCTCATCATATCACTGTCTAGTGTGAGGAGGAATATCTTTACCCATGCCTTACCTAGGAGAGTGGATTGTGGTTTTTCTCCTCTTTGAGAGGAAGTCACACCATCAAAGTGCATTCCCCAAGCTCATGATTTGTTCATCGGGAGGTCATCATTGAGTAGGGAATCTATAGGAAGTGGGTGCCATACTAGGAAGTATGCAAGTGCTTGTCCCTTCACTACACAAAAAGGCACGAATGTGATGTCAAATTGCTATAGAATCATGGACAATCATGCTAATAGTCAAGATAGCGTCGGTTGTATCATGAGATATTACGGTGGATTGACTCTATAAATCAAGTTAACTTTATGGGAGAGCATATAATATCGTAGCTTATGGGCTGTGAAAATCAAAGCTAGGCAATGCTTCTCAATGGGTGGTTAGTTTGCCTCAACAACAGATGATATTTGAGATAGTAAAGAATGTTCTCTTTCCCCTTGTCATTGGCTTGGGCTAGCAAAGCACCAAGCAAGTCATTTAGCATAGTGATGTAGAGTATGAGGGGTTTTCTCAGGATATGGGCAGCTAGGACTGGTGGCGTCATAAGATATTGCTTGATTTTTTCAAAGGCATGTTGACATTTATCATCCCACTTGAACATGATATATTTCTTGACTAGTGCTAAGAATGGTTGACATCTACCTAATAGTTTAGATATAAAGCATCTTAAATACTCCATCCTCCCTTGAAATGATCTGAGTTGGGTTAGACTTTTAGGGGGTGACATTTCCAATATCACTTTGATCTTTCTCTTGATCGATCTCAATCCTACGATGTCAAATGAATCCCAGAAACTTCCATGAAGTCACTCTGAATGCACACTTCATAGGATTCATTTCAAGGTTATATTATCTTAATAGTTCGAAAACTACTCTCAAGTCAAAGTGATAGTCTTTCCTATCTTTACTTTTGATCACGAGATCATCAATATAGCATTCAACTTAGTGGTGAATGAGTTCATCAAAAATTTGAGTCGTGGCTCGGTATGTGCACCGGTATTTTGAGGAAAGGGCATGACCATATAATAATAAATTCTGATAGGGGTTTTAAAAGCAGTATTTCTTTCATCTTCAGGTGCCATCTTTATTTGGTTATATCTAGATAAACCATCCATGAAAGAGAAGATTGCTTGAGATGAGGCAATATCCACCATTAGTTCTGGTATTGGTAGTGGAAATTCATATTTTGGACATGCCTTATTAAGATCCCTAAAGTCGATGCATATGCAAACTTGGCCATTTTTCTTTTTAATTGGGATGATGCTGGCCAACCAGGTGAGGTATTTTTTGTCCCAGATGAAACCAACATTGATCAGTTTCTTGACTTTGAAAATGATCTGTTGTTCAATGTCTAATCATATGCATCTAGGAACTTGCTTCATGGGGTTATCATCGGGCTATATCGCTAGCTTATGAACCGCTACATCAGGAGCTATGGTGAAATTTTATTTTTTATCTTCATCTATCTTTTGAAAAATAAATGAAGACAAAAATATATACCTTGTTGGACACCATAGATCCATAGATGTTCTCATTAGGGTGATCGGGTACATTGAGGAATGATGTACTATCTCGAGAGATAAAATTCATCATCCTATAATGAACCTAATCATCTAATGAGGACTCCTAAGGACTATGGGTCTTCAGATGTACCAAAGATTCTTCCCCTACTTTACATGGAAAAGTAAAGTAGGGTTTATTTTAAATCGAGTTCGTTAAGTTCCCTATGAGGTAAGCCCCCATAGTTAATTACATCCTAAGGAATGAGATCTCTTAGGAATACTCTCGATTAAGGTAAATGATCATTGTCTCCAAAGATTTCAAAGATAGGACTATCAATAAATTGATTTATTTTTAGAAGATCAAGTGGGATTGATCAAGAGGAGGGAGTTATTATTGAAACCAAAGGGAGATAAATAAGGGATGCTCATGATGCTAGGAAACCTAGCGAGCATCCCAAACTATCCTATGGTTGGGCTTTATATTTTTGAAGTTTGAAGAGAGTTAATTGTTTGAGTTAAATTTTTATTAGAAATCTAGGGCTTACAATTCCATAACACAAGATCATAGAAATGCCTAAGAAAGCGAGGATTTATGCTTATAGCCCGCAAAGGGAAACAATAACCTCTGAACCTAAATCTAGGGAGCTTTGGTGATAGCCAAGGAATGACCTAAATCTAAGGTAAAAATGGGTATATGGTTTACCTCCACAAGAGAGGATAAACTATGGACTTACAACATGGGGGTCAACTAACTCCTCCTATGATTTTAAATACATATAGGCAAGTCTTATGCTTTTGCAAGATAGCTAGGTTGTTGCTTATTTAGAAAGAGACTAAGTCCTTAAACACACTCCCTAAGAGGCTAGATCATGTAGGGCATGAATAATGACTTAAATCTAATGCAAATTTTTGTTTATATTTTATTTTTATATTTGGACAATTTATTTGACACAAGTTATGGGATTTATATGCCTAATGCATGATAAATTGATTATAGGCCAAAAACAACAAGGAGGTGTGTTTCCACCATGGCTCTGAAAAGTCAAGCCAAGTTCTCTGGAAAAGGTGGAAGTCCTCCATAAGGAAGAGTCAAGCAAGATGCTTTTTATGCATGATGTGAGACATACAACATCCAACTAAGGGGTTGCTAAATCTTTTATCTTGATTTATATCCTAGGCTTTAGGTGAGGTTATGAGTTGTTAATTTTTAGTTTTGAGTTGATTAATTGGATAGAAAAAATTTATTTTCCTAAGAGCCTAAATCGCATACATGCCATTCATCAATCAATGAAGAAACTAGGAAAACTATGTCATCTTAATGCACAAGCTAAACAAACATCAAACAATTTATAAAGCTAGCACAAAAGAATAAAAGGCCAATGTAGTTAAGCTCCACCGCACAAACTCGAAAAGAAATGTGAGTAGTCAAGCTCTACCCTTATACAACCCAGATTACAAATGAATTAATTACAATTTAGAAAGAATTCATGTTATGCAGGTCTTCATTCTTCATTTCTTCATTTCTTTATTTCTTTCCTTCTTTCTTTCTTATTTCTTCCTTCCTTCTTTTCTTCTTTCTTCTTTTGGTTGGTTGGGATGTAGTTGGCTCCAAGGCTTCACATGGTACATAAGACATAGTCTTATGACCAATGTTCATCCTAATCACCCATAACATTCATTCCAAATCTTAATTGCAAAATTACATGAAAAAGAGAAAAGTAAATCTAACTAAAACCTGCAAAACAGAGATTAACTAAACATACCACACAATCCCAAGCAGTTATAGTAATAAATTTGACTTAGCACCCCACACATGGGTAACTAAGTCCGCCTGTCCAAATTTAGATTATGCTTAGGGGTATAAACCTAGCAAAATATTTATATTTTTTATTACTTAAGCATAATCCCCTCAGATAATGATTAGACTAAGATCATCATCGATACCCACATCTAACATCTAGATTAAAATATTACACCACAAAATAAAATCAAGCATCAAACCATAGATCGCCCTAACATAGAGCTAGAAATGGTGACTTAGCCTAATGTGTGTGTGTCATTTAAGGCTTGTGTGGCATGTCTTAGCTAGGCTTTAAGGTTAAAATTTTCTAAGTGTGAAGGATTCAACTTAGAGGGTGGTTTCATTTAAAAGATTTAGTTGATTTGTTAATTTTATTTTTTTATGATTTGATTTGGTTTGAATGAACGTACACTTAATTACTAAGTGTTGTAAAGAGTAAAGAGAAGAGAACTTCTCTTTCCTTCCCTACCTTAAGTGATTTCTAAAGGTAGATTCATTAGTAACTTTTCTTTGGTGAATGTTTTATTATGTGTTTTAATTAATCCTAAGTTTAGATTTGCTCTAAATAAACCTATTCAATAAGAAAGGTATTTTAAGATTAATTAAGGTGAATTACTATCACAAAATACATAATTATTTATTTCTTTCCAACATGTGTATCATGCATATGAAATGATCCTAAGCATATCTATAAATGTAAATGCAAATCTTAGCACACCTTAATGATGAATGCAAAGAGATGTTGCTTAAGAAAATTTGGATGTTTCATGATGCATGATTTTGTTAAGTAGAAAAGAGAGGGATTCTTTTATCCATTAATTGAATGTATATTTATAAGTATAAAAGATATAAATGAGTACGACGCCATTATTTTCTACACCAAGAGTATAAGGTACAAGACCTTCTTAGGGCTACTTAAAGCCTCTCAACCCCGGGATGTCCAGACTAATATATCATTTTTCTTAAATACATGTGCATGTATAAAAAGAAAGCAAATGGATGAAAAATTATGCAAAAGATTTTTGTTTGTTTGTTTTATTTTGGTTATTTAATTTACATGTGTAAATGTGAAGATCCTTCTTAAGTGATAACATAGGAGTGCATAGAAAGAGATTTAAGCAAGTGTTATGTTCTTTTCAAATGAACTATATACTTTGCAAATCCTATACAACCCCATGTTAAGAAAACAGAAGAAAGTCACATAACGCATTTTAAACCATAACCACACACAAGCTTATAAGTATTTTTAAGTAGCATACCTTCATTTATAATCCTTGATTTATAAGTTTTGAAAGTAGTTTTTGATTTAATAGTGATAATAGCTGCTCATGTTCTTACATTAGCGAAAACATGCAATTTGACATAAAGAAAACATTTCATTTATTTTGATTTTTCAAAAGATATGAATGCATGATTTTCATATTGCACACAACATTTAGCATGTTTGGAAAGAAATAAAGTGATGTAAGCATGCAACTTCATTTACCCTAAGTAATTCCTAAAGACAACCTTATGAAATAAGATCATTTAAAATGAATCAAAGTTTTTGTTGACCTCATTTTAGAATGAGCTCTCAACCTCTCCATCTTAGATATAGGACTCCTCTTAGACACTAAGAGTTCCTTAGTCTTAAGACACTTCTAGTGAATGTGGTGATCACTCAACTAAAGAGACTTAGAAGAGTTAGCCATAGGAAACATATGTTAGGAAAACTTTACTTGCTTGAATCAAACTTCAAATTCAAATAAATTCAAATCCAAATCAACCTTAAATCATCAATCAAATCCAAATCAATCAATTTAATTCCAAACCAAATCCAAAATCAATTTCCAACTTAGTTGATTTTCTCAAACCTTAAATCAATTAAATGATCAAATCCAATTGAAAATCCAAATTGATTTTCCTAAGTCACTGATTTCATTTTATGGACTTAGCCTAAATCAAATCCAAAACCAAATTCAAAATACCATTTTATTTTATATATAAATAAAATATAAATTTTCCAAATCAAAATCAAACTCAAATCCAAATTCAAACTAAAGTTCTTTCAAGTCAAATTCTTGAACTTAACCAAATCAAATTCAAATCAATCCAAACATTTGGATTTTCTCTTCAAACAATCAATCCTTCATTCACAAACTAAATATAAATGCAATCTTCAATCATCAAACCAAAACTAAATTCAAAACTCAAACCCAAATCAAACTAATGTTCATCCATTAAACTTGAATTTGTCAAATAAATCAACCCATTTGACTCCAAATCACTTGCAAATGGATTTATATTTCAATCATAAATCCATATGTGAGTTCAACCAAACTCGAATCAAGCCTTGATCAAGTCAATTGACCCACGTAGGCTCACTTGACCCAAAGTGACCTAAAGTACCTTTTTGAGCCAAATTCTAATCCTACCCAAATTCGATTGAACTAAGCCCATCTAAGCTCACATTGTGAGCAACAATCATCATAAGTTGATCAATCACTCAAATTAGGTCTAACCAAGTTAAACTTAGTCTTTGACCAAGTCAACATTTGACCCAAATGAAATCTAAACTAGCCAAAATCCATCATAGGCCAAATTGATTGAAACCATTGATCAAAGCTAATTCATGATCAATGATTGGACTTGACCAAGTCATCATTTGAGCCAAACCTTGCCCAATTGGCCACTTGACCCAAGTTGACCCAAGTTGAACTAAAATGTCAAAAATGTGTCAAATATTGATCTAAGCAAAATCAATTGCAACCAATGAGTCAAGTTCATTCTAAATCACTTGTTGAACTTGACTGATGCCTCAATTGGCCAACTATACCCAACCTAGCCCAATTGACCATGAACCCAACTTGACCTGAAAGGTCAAATCAAACCAAAATCAAACCAAATCAAAATTGATTGAAACCAAAGCTTGCAAAATATTTCAAATGACCAATGAAACCTAAACCAACCCATGACCTAACCTAATTGGGTCAAATGGTCAAATTGGTCAACTTGACCCATTTGACCTAAATGAAATCAAATGAACCAAAACTAAATACAAATCAAATTAAACCAAACCAATGATACCAAAACATTTCAAATGGTCATTTGAACTTGACCTAACCTTTGGTCTGACCTAATTTGATCAATTGATCAACTTAACCCAAGTTGACCTATTTTGACCTAAATGGGTCAACATGAGCCAAATGATATCAAATCAACTCTAAACTCATTGATATTTGGACCAACCCAATTTCAAACTATTCCAGATCTATCTAAAATGAAATTAAAGCCAAATGACCATTTTATCCCTAAGTCAAGGGGTAACCTATGGCCAATTCCACTTGGAATTTGGTCAAATCCTTTTCATGGCTACTTGGCACCCTCTTAGTGGACCAAATGGACACTAATAAGAGTGGTGCACATGACCCAATGGGTTTGGGTTAGCCAAACCAAACCCAAATCCAAAATCAACCACCTAATGATAAATTCTCCACATGGAATCCCTCACATCCTCATTAACACATGAGAAACTTCTCCACTACACTCCCCTGCCAAAATTGAATCACATGGCACCATTAACAGCCTAACAAACCCATTCCATGTGATCAATTTGATCAAAATGGTATGTAAGCTCATGACCGTTCGATCCTTGTAGGGGGAGATATGCTCCCCCTAATTCCACTTCATTTCACAGCACTTGCACTCGATTGAGCCATAGAGACCTAAAGAAAGCTCCCCAAGCTCTCTCAAGCAATCCCCAAGCTCTTCCCAATTCTCCATTCTTGACTTCCTTAAGTTGAAAATAGGGGTGGTAGGAAGAAATTCCAACTCACTCATCACTCCACCAAAAGCCAATTCCTCTTGCAATCACCATTAGAGGATCCAATCGAGCTCACCCAAATCCCAAGCAATCAAGCCATGGGAAGGAGCTAGACAAAGCCGCAAGCCATTGAAGCTCACTTTGGTCAATAGATCCACTCCATCTCCTTCAAACCTTCAAGGGCTTCTTAAGCTGATGATAGCCTCCGATGAGGCATGCCTCAAAATTGAGCTTAAGGAGAATTTTCTTTAGTCCTTTGTGAAGGGAACTTTAATCCCAATTGAAATTGACTGTTAGATGTCTTTCTTCTTACCTCTTGATGGTGTGGGTTGAATCCCTACTCAATCCGAGCTCAAGTGAGCTCGAATCAAGCCTTGGAGGATGGACAACCTCCATCTCCCGCAGGTGAGAGTAGGGACGAATCATGGACCGTCCATCCCGCATATTTTGGATGGACGATCCTAATTAATTCAATTAGATCCCAATTTAATCCCTTTAGATCCACAAGTTTAATCATGACCGTCTGAGCTTTGATCGGATGGTCCAAGGAGAAAAAAGCGTGTATAATCGTGGCTTGATAACTTAAATAACCATTATGGAAAGCACATGCCACATCAGCGGTCCATTAGAAGATTAGTTATATAATTAGTCTATTTAATTAAATAATAATCAAATAAACTTTAAAAATGCATAACTAAATGTAGAAAAATCTAAAAAATGCAAACTCAACTTCATTTTAAAGATAATTCAAAGGGAATATAAAATTAAGTTTGATTTTGAATAGTACATTTTCTCAATTTAAGTTTTTTATTGAGATGTAATTATGTTAATTATTCTTTAATTATTTCAATAATTAATTCCAAACTCCTTAGGGTTAATTGGTGGATGACCTACCTCCCATGATTTTCTTGGAATTTATTGGACTAATGGTAATTACTTATTTCATCTCTAATCATCCCCTTAATCAATTAAATGATTAATTAACCTATTAAATGATGATAAATTCATTAATTAAATTTGTTAATCATCTTGGAATAGTGGATAGACTTAGGAATGAGATTAGGATGCCTTTTCCAAAATCTTTTCCCCTAAGTCTATTTCATTTGAATGAAAACTTAATTAATCTATAAATTGATTAATGATTTAATCATTTCATTAAATAGATTAATTAACCTAACTCAAAATTAAAAATTAATCCAGAAACTTAATTACTTAATAAATCCTTTCTTGGGTAGATACTTAGGTGTTCAATAACCTAAGTAAGCTTAAAAAAATCAAATCCAACCTACATGTGTGGGAAGGGTTATGAAAGTACTTAATTAAACCCTTTAGCTTAATTAATAAATAATTATGAGCCAATTGCATTAGGCCTTTTCTTTCTTAAGTGCATTGCTAGTTTAAATTCAATGTGGTTGCATATCATATGTTGGCTCACAAATGTTTGAATTATTATGTTAAGGAGGTCCATGTAAGGGGTAATTATTGAACTTAATTTATACCTTAACCTAAACAAAACATAAAATCAACTTAGTGGTTCTAAAATTAAACTAAAATAATACACACATGTGGAGATGGGTTAGGACCATTGAACCTTTTCACATTTCTTAAATCAAATCAAACTCAAAATAAAAACAAAATTTCTTTAAACAACTTTGATTCACTTTAAATGATCTTATTCCATAGGATTATCTTTAGGAATTAATTAAGGTGAATGAAATTACATGCTTACATCACTTTATTTCTTTCCAAGTATTCTAAATATTGTGTGCCATATGAAATCATGCATTCATGTCTTTTAAAAATAAATTAAAATGAAATGTTTCCTTTATGTCAAATTGCATGTTTTGGCTAAAGTAAGAATATGAATGGCTATTATCATAATTAAATCCAAAATTATTTTCAAAATCTATAAATAAAAAATTACAAATGAAAGGTATGCTACTTATAATTACTTACAAGCTTGCATGTGAGTATAATATAAGATGTGCATTATGTGACTTTCCTTCTCTTCTCTTTTAACATTGTTTTGAATAGGATTTGCAAAGTGTATAGTTCATTTGAAAAGAACCCAACACTTGATTAAATCTATTCCTATTCATTCCTATGTTATTATTTAGAAGGATCTTCACATTTACACATATAAATTAAACAACCAACAAATCAAACAAACAAACATAAACCTTTTGCATGATTCTTTTTCCATTCATTTCTTTTTATACATGCACATGTATTTAAGAAAAGTGGTATATTAGTCTGGACATCTCGGGGTTGCGAGGCTTTAAGTAGCCCCAAGTAGGTCTTGTACCTTACACCCCTGGTGTAGAAAATAATGGCGCCATACTCACTTATGTCTTTCATACATGTAAATGTGCAATTGATTAATGGATAAAAGAATCCATCTCTTTTTTCTACTTAACAAAATCATGCATCATGAAGCATCCAAATTTCCTTAAGCAACATCCCTTAGCATTCATCATTAAAGTGTGCTAAATATTTCCATTGCATGTATAGATATGCTTAGGATTCATCCATATGCATGTTACACATGTTGGAAAGAAATAAAGTGTTGGGTGTTTTGTGATAGTAATTCGCTTTGGTTAATCCTCAAATGCCTTTCTTATTTGAATAGGTTGATTTAGAGTAGATTTAAATTTAGGATTAATTAAAACACATAATAAAATATTCACTAATCAAAAATTAATATTGAATCTACCTTAGAAATTACTTAAGGTAGGGAGGAAAGAGAAGTTCTCTTCTTTTTTCTCTCTTTACAACACTTAGTAACTAATTGTAGGTTCATTCAAACTAAATCAAATCATCAAATAAAATCAACCAAATCAACTAAATCAAATGAAAGCACCCTCTAAGTTGAATCTTTCACACTTAGAAAAGTCTAACCTTCTATACCACACAAGCCTTAAATGGCACACGCATTAGGCTAAGTCACCATTTCTAATCCTATGTTAGAGAAGTGCATGGTTTGATGCCTGATTTTGTTTTGTGATGTAATTTTTTAGTCTAGATGTTAGGGTGTATGTGCGTAGACTAAATGGTAGGATGATTTTAGTCAAATCATTATCTTTTGTAGAGGATTATGCTTAAGAGGCACTGTAATAAAATATAAATGTTTTTTTTCTTTTGTTATAAAGCATAATCCAAAATAGGTGGACTTTATGTGTGGGTGCTAAGTCCAATTTATTCATATACATGCTTGGAATTGTATGGTTTATTTAGCTAATATCTATTTTGCAAGTTTTAGTTAGATTTACTTTTCGCATTTTCATGTAATTTTGTAATTAGGATTTGGAATGATTGTTATGGGGGATTAGGATGAACATTGGTCATAAGACTATGTCTTATGTACCATATGAAACCTTTGGAGCAACCACATTCCAACCAACCAAAAGAAGAAAGAAGAAAGAAAAGAAGAAAGAAAGAAAAGAAGAAAGAAGAAATGAAGAATGAAGACCCCCATAACATGAATTCCTTCTTGATTGTAATTAATTCATTTGTAATCCAGGTAATATAAGGGTCGAGCTTGATTATCTAATTTGTTTTTGGGTTTGTGCGGTGGAGCCCGACCACAAAAGGTCTCTTATTCTTTTGCACTAGCTTTATAAATTGTTTGATGTTTGTTTAGCTTGTGCATTAAGATGATATGTTTTTTAAGTTTCTTCATTGATTGATGATTGGCCTGGATAGGATTTAGGCTCTTAGGAAAATAAATTTTCTATCCAGTCAATCAACTCAAAACTAAAAATAAATAACTCATAACCTCACCTAAAGCTTAGGTTATAAAACAAGATAAAAGATTTAGCAACCCCTTAGTTGGATGTTGTATGTTTTCACATCATGCATAAAAAGCATCTTGTTTCACTCTTGTTATGGAGGGCTTCCACCTTTGCCAGGGAACTTGGCTTGACCTTTGAGAGCCATGGTGAAAACACACCTCCTTTCTTGTTGATTTTGGCCCATAATCCAATTTTTCATGCATTGGGCATATGAATCGCATAGCATGTGTCAAATCAATTTCCCAAAAATAAAATAAAACATAATAAAATTTGCATTAGATTTAAGTCATTAATCATGCCATACATGATCTAGTCTCTTAAGGAGTGTTTAAGGACTTAACCTCTTTCTAAATAAATAACAGCCTAGCTATCTTGCAAAAACATATGACTTGCCTACATGTATTTAAAATTGTAAGAGAAGTTGGTTGGTGGCCACCCCTAGGCGATTGTAAGTCCAAATAGTCAGATGGTTTATCCTCTCTTGTGGAGGTAAACCAAATACCCATTTTCACCTTAGATTTAGGTCATGCTTCGGCCCTCACCAAAGCTCCCTAGATTTAGGTTCAGAGGTTACTACTTCCTTTTGTGGGCTACAAGCATAAATCCTCACCTCTTAGGAATTTTCACGATCTTGTGTCATGAAATTGTAAGTCCAAGATTTTGAACAAAAATTCAATTCAAACAAATAAATCACTTCAATTTTAAAAATATAAAGCCTAACCATAGGATAGTTTGGGATACTTACTAAGCTTCCTAGTATCATAAGTATCCCCTACTTATCTTCCTTTGGTTTCGATAATAACTCCCTCCTCTTGATCAATCCCATTTAATCTTCTAAAAATAAACCAATTGATTGATAGTCCTATCTTTGAAATCTTTGGACACGATGATCATTTACCTTAATCTAGTGTATTCTTAAGGAACCTCATTCTTTAGGATGTAATTAACTATGGGGGCTTGCCTCCATAGGGAACTTAACAAACCTGGTTGAAAATAAATCCTGCTTTACTTTTTTATGTAAAGTAGGGGAAGAATCTCTAGTACATCCGAAGACCCATAGTCCTTAAGAGTCCTTATTAAGGTGATTAGGTCTATTGTAGTATGGTGACTTTTGTCTCTCAAGATAGTACATCATTCCTTAATGTCATACCTGATCACCCTAATAAGAATATCTACAGATCTACGTGGTGTCCAACACAAGAAGTATTTGTTATTTTTGTTCTTCATTTATTTTTCTCTCAGAAAGATAGATGAAGAATGAAAATTTCACCACAGTTTCTTTAGAAGATTTTTATTTTTAGTTTGAGTTTGATTTGATTTAGGAAATGTGAAAAGGTTTGCTGGTCTAACCCATTTCCCCCATGTGTGAATTGATTTAGTTTAATTTTTAGAACCATTAAGTTGATTTTATATTTTGTTTAGGTTAAGGTGTAAGCTAAGTCCATTAATTACCCCTTACCTACACCACTTTAACATAATTAACCTAACAATTATGAGCCAACATATGATATGAAATCACATGAAAATTGAATCAACTATGCACCTAAGAAAGAAAGGGGTCTAATGCAATTGGCTCATAATTAATGATTAATTAAGCTAAAGGGTTTAATTAAGTACTTTCATAACCTTCCCACACATGTGGGTTAGAAATGATTTCCTTAAATTAATCTTAGGCTTTTGAACACTTAAAGATCTACCCAACAAAGGATTGATTAAGTTCATATTAATGTTGAAAGTTTGATTAAGCTAATTAAGTAGATCATTAGTGGATTAATCCTTAATTATGTTTGGATTAAGGAAGAAAGGGGTTTAGGAAATAACTTAGGGAAAATACCCCAAACCCATTCCATAAACCTCCTGTTCACTTAAATAACATTTAATTATCCCAATTAAATGATTAAACCACTATTCACATGCTTAATTGCTCTTAATTACATTAAGGGGTGATTAGGGATTCATTAATTGATTTCCCTAATCAACTCATTAATAAATCCTAAGAAAATTAGGGAAGGTAGAGGTCATCCCACTAAATATATCTAAGAAATTTGAAATTAATTAATTAATTAATTATGGAGTAATTAAGGTTATTAAGTTTTCAATTAAACCCTAATTAAGGAAAATTCACTATCCAAAATCAATTAGAAATAATTTTATATTATTCCTCATTGAATTATCATTAAAATGAAGTTGAGTTTGCATTTTTTTATTTTTCTACATTTAATTATGATTTTATGAAGTTTTTGTGATTAAGGGATAATTAAAAAGCCTTAATTATACAACTAATCTCGTCAGTGCCATGTGGACCGCTGATGTGATGCATCCTTTCCACGTGGCGCGATAGGATTCGTTATTTAGGTTATCAAATCGGCTGTTGCGTCAGCCGGTGGTGCTACACTCTTTCTCCTGGCCATCCGATCAAGGATCAGACGGCTAGGATAAAACCCATGACTCTAAAGAAATAATCATCGGATCTACGCAATTTAATTAGGATCGTCCATCCAAAACATGCAGGATGGACCGTCCATGATTCATCCCTGCCTTTGCTTGCGGGAGACGAAGACTGTCCATTCTCCATGGCTTGATCTGAGCACAATTGATCTCGGATAAGCTAGGATTCAACCCACACCATCCAGAAGTAAGGGGAAGAACATCCAATGGCTGAATTTCAATGGGATTAAAATTTCCTTCACAAAGGACCAATGATTTTTCTACTTAAGCTCAATTTTGAAACATACCTCACTGGAGGCTATCACCGGTGCTTCCAACCATTGAGGTAGCTTCGTCTAGTGGAGATGAAGTCCTGTTGAAGGTTTCAAGGTTCAATTTGCAGCTTCCAATTGACCAAAGCTTGCTTTAATGGCTTGCGCCTTTTGTCTAGGTTCCCCTTCCCATGGCTTGGATGCTTGGGATTTGCTTTGGGTGAGCTTGACTTACCTCCCTGATGGTGCTTGCAAGAGCAATTAGACTTTGGTGGAGTTATGAGTGAGTTGGAAATTTCTCTACCTCCCCTATTTTGGCTTAAGCAAAATCAAGAAGAGAGAAATGGAATGAGCTTAGGAATGCTTAAGAAAGCTTGTGGATGCTTTCCTTTTATCCTTTGAGCTCCAATGCAAGAGAGATGAATTGAGTGGAAATGAGGGGGAGTATATCTCCCCCTACTTGGATCAGACAACCAAAGGTTGCCTTGTTTTGATCAAATTGATGGGATTGAATTGGTTCTTTAGGTTGTTAGAGCTCCATGTGGTTCAATTTTGGCAGAGGAGTGGAAGAATGGAAGTGCACATGGGTTAAAATGAGTGTGGGAGGTGATCCATGTGGAGAAATTTGAGTGGAGTGGTTAGTTTTGGCCTTGGGTTGGGCTTATCTGACCCAAACCCATTGGGTCATGTGCACCACCTCCCTTGGTGTCCAAATGGTCCATTAGGAGGATGCCAAGTGGCCACAAAAAGGAATTGACCAAATTCCAAGTGGATTTGGCCATAGGTTACCCTTTGACCCATGGGTAAAATGGTCATTTAACTTTAATTTGACAGATTTGAAATGATTGAAATTGTGCCAATTTTCAATGAATTTGGAGTTGATTTGATATGATTTGGCTCAAGTTAACCCATTTAGGTTAAAATGGGTCACTTGGGTCAAGTTGACCAATTAGTCAAATTGGGTCAAATCATGGGTTAAGTCAAGTTCATATGACCATTTGAAGTGTTTTGGTATCATTGGTTTGGTTCAATTTGGTTTATATTTGGTTTTGGTTCATTTGAATTCATTTAGGTCAAATGGGTCAAGTTGATTGACCCATTTGACCCAATTTAGTCATGGGTTTGGTTTAGGCTTGGTTTATCATTTGAAATGTTTTGCAAGCTTTTATTTCAATCAATTTTGATTTGGTTACATTTCAAGTTGATTTGACATTTTAGGTCAAGTTGGGTTCATGGTCAATTGGGTTAGGTTGGGTCTAGTTGGCCAATTGAGGCTTTGGTCAAATTCAACAAGTGATTTAGAATGAATTTGACCCATTGGTTGCAATCAATTTGGCTTAAATCAAGATTTGACACATTTTGATTTTTTAAGTCAACTTGGGTCAGGTGGCCAATTGGGCTAGGTTTGGCTCAAAGGATGACTTGGTCAAGTTCAATCATTGATCATGGATTGGTTTTGATCAATGGTTTTAATCAATTTGGCATATGGTTGATTTTTGCTAGTTTCATTTAAGTTTTGGTTGACTTGGCCAAAGGCTAGTTGACTTGGTTTGACCCAATTTGAGTGATTGATCATCTCATGATGATTGCTACTCACAATGTGAGGCTTTGATGGGCTTAGTTCAACCGAATTTGGGTAGGATTAGAATTTGGCTCCAAAAGGTACTTTAGGTCACTTTGGGTCAAGTGAGCCTAAGTGGGTCAATTGACTTGATCAAGGCTTGAATCAGATTTGTTTGAGCTCACATATGGACTTATGATTGAAATATGAATCCAATTGCAAGTGATTTGGAGCCAAATGGGTTTCGAATCATTTAACAATTTTAAGTTCAAAGGATGAACATGGGTTTGATTTGGGTTTGAGTTTTGAATTTAGTTATGGTTTGATGATTGAAGTTTATGTTTGAATTTGGTTTTTGAATGAAGGATTGATTGTTTGAAGAGAAAATCCAAAGTTTGGATTGATTTGAGTTTGATTTGGCTAAGTTCAAGAATATGACTTGAAAGGGTTTAGATTGGATTTTGATTAGATTTGGAATTGAGTTTTGAATTTGGTTTTGGTTATTTGAATTTATATTTTATTTATATTTGTGAATATAAATGAGAATATAAATGGGTTATGAGAAAATCTTTTGAATTTGGAATGATTTGAATTTGATTTGAGCTAAGTCCATAAAATGAAATCAAATGCTTAAGAAGGATTTTTGGATTTGAAGTCAATCATGGGTTTCAATCATTTGGAATTGATTCATAAATTGAGAAAATCCATTGGAATTTATTTAAGGCTTCATTTGGAATTCATTTGAATTTGAAGTTGATTTGAATTTGGGGTTGATTTGAATTTGAGTTGATTTGAATTTGAGGTTGATTTGATTTTGAAGTTGGTTTGAATTTGAAGTTGATTTGAATTTGAAGTTTTGACTTGAAAGGTGGAAGTAAGGATTTGGTTCAAGCTATATGTTAGGCAAGTTTTCCTAACACCCGTAAGGCATGACCTATTCCTATGGCTAACTCTTCTAAGTCTTTAAGATTAGGTTAAGTGTTCACCTAATCACTAGAAGTGTCTTAAGACTAAGGAACTCTTAGTGTCTAAGAGGAGTCATATGTCTAAGATGGAGAAGTTGAGAGCTCATTCTAAAAATGAGGTCAACAAAGGGTGCCCAATAGGTGTGGTGTGACTGATAAGGTACCACACATTTTGGTGTTGACCGAGGTGATCAACAACACCGAACAATCACAAGCACTAATAGAAATGATCTACTCCCAACCCAAGGTGTAGAAGGAATCAAGAGCTTAGTGCAATGTGACTATATTCATGTCAAAGACATAAGAGAGTGAAGGAGGAATCCACTAGGGATCGAGTATGTGAACCTTCCACTAGGGGAAAAGGTTTAAGTCATCCATTTTCCTTAGTGTGTGGGTCCAAAATTATTCTTCCTTTAGAAGTTCAGCTTCCATCACTAACAATGGCATTGGGTAACAATATTACTTCATAATAAAATGCAAAGTTACGGTTAGAAGAGCTCGAAGGTTTGGAGGAGAGTCGCCTACAGGCGTGCCAAAACTTCGAGTTGTACAAGGGAAAAATGATTCAAGCTCACAATAAGCTGGTCTGAGTTAGGTCTTTCCAAGTAGGAGAATTTGTGTTAGTCCTAAGAAGACCAATTGTTGCCCATCAAAAGATGGGAGGCAAGTTTGAACCACTTGGGAAGGCTATGTCAAGGGAGGCCTACCACCTGAGGATCTTATCGCCTTATTGATTTTAAAGGGGAACACCCGATGCTTCCAATTAATGGGATCTATCTAAAGAAATATTACCCATAAAATAAATCATGTTTGAAAATAATCATTAATAAAAAGAATAAAAATTTGATTCCATTCATCAAATATCCTCTTCTTTACGAAGTGTTGTTTTCTTGTCTTGTGAATCTGCCATGACATATTTAAAGTAGGTGTAAAAGTCCCCCAGTGGTATCCTATCCCTCTTCCACATCACAAACACAACCTTCCGATGATATTAGAATAGATGTGAGAGAACACAAGAGGCATCCTATTTTTATTAGCACAACTGAGTTAGGTGTAAGAGAACCCGAGTGGCATCCTTTCTTAGTGGGAATCCTTTTTTGCCATCCATGGCACTATTTCATCAAACTCCCAATGTATTTAGGATAGGTGTGAGAGAACCCAAAAGGCATCCTATTCCTTTTAACACATGCAAAAAATAAACACAAATTTTTATCTCAAGCTACTTTGATGTGGGAGCAAGCCCCCTGTAGCACTCACTCATTAGCTGCTCTAGGTCGGGTCTACATGATACCACGCTAGTATGTCACCCTTATGATCATTTGTTAGAAGATGTGAGTCCCTGCACTTTCTTCCTAACCTGATCATTGCAAACCAATGAGCACCTTGTTAGTATGGTAGACTTCACTACTCAGCCTGTAAGCTATCTCATGTTGACTTTGCTTATGAAGATGTGAGTCCTCATGCTTTCTTCTTGAACTAGCCATCATGCACTAACTAGGTTAAGTATATTTGAGGTTTGGTAAGTCCCGTGAGTCCTTTCCTCTTGAATTTGAGATATAAGTCCCCGTGGCATTCACTCAAGAGTCAGTCGATAGCATCGAGTCGATGACAAACTATCCCAGCAATCAATTCTACTATAGAAGGATGTGAGTCCCCGAGCTTTCTTACTAGGCTGATTATTGCAAACTGACGGACACCTTAGGTTGGTTGATGTTCACTATGCTAACAACGACTCACCTAGTGAGTACACCACTCTTGGCAGATGTGAGTCCTCACACTTTCTCCTTGAGTTAGACACCGAATACCTATTAAATATATGATTAGCCATGTCATCTTCTCTAGGGTGTTGGATTAAGCCCTTTAGCAACCCCATCCCTATGGGAACTCTATTTGGATCAAGTCCTTTGCGATAGTCCCGGGTTACTTTTGGATTGGACAGTCCCCCTTTCTTAGTAGCCACCCCTGTAGTTGGAGAATTTGTTCAATGGATATGCAGATTCCCCCTTGGTTCAGTAAATCTAAGATAGGTCTATGCTGATATAAGCTCCTTCATAGTTTGATCCCTCACAAACCAACAGGGTCCATGATAAAATATTCTAAAATAAATTAATTCACTTGTGGATTAGGAATTCAAGCCCCCAAAGGGCCCCTTCTCCCAAGCAGGCATCCTATCTATTAGGCAGGTAACTCCCTAAGAATTGTCTCGACTACGAAGTTAAGATAAATCTCAGTCGATCTCAGAGCTTAGCCTGCCTATTTTTTCCACAAGCTTACCAGTCATTCTCTTTAGAAGATATAAGACTATGATGCATTTTTTTCTAGCATGATTTGAAAACCGACGCAGTCGGGATTTATTGCTCAGCAATTGATCACCCTAGTAATCTTTTATATTGAAAGAGTCCCCAGCTTTCTTCCCTTAAATTGATCATTGTAAATCGAAAGGCACTCCTTTGGTGGGATAGTTCTCCCATCGACCGGGAAGCTACTCCTTTTGGTTCAATAAATCTGAGATAGGTCTAGGCTAATACCAGCTCCTTCTCAGTATGATCCATCACAAACCAACAAATCCATCAAAACCAAAACTAAAAAAAAAAATGAAATTTGTCCTTGACTATTCTTGAGTTGGTTTAAGTCCCCTAGCGACATTCACTTAATAGTTAGCCGCAGGTCAGGTTTGATTTGTTGCCCAAAGCAACCGATCACCCCAGTGGTTCCTTATATTTTAGAAGATGTGAGTCCCCGTGCTTTCTTCTTAAGACTTGACCATTGTAAATCGAAAGGCACTCATTTCATTGGATAGTCTTACCTTATGGTTGGTAAACTACTCCTTTTGGATTGGTAAATCTGAGTTAGGTCTAGGCCTTCATGACCCCTACCCAGTGCAGTTCATCATAAACCAATGGAATCCATCAAAACTAAAACTAAATATAAAAATGAAATTTGTCCTTGACTATTCTTGAGCTAATTTAAGCCCCCCAGCGGCATTCACTCAATAGTCAGCCCTAGGTCAGGTTCAATTTGTTGCCCAAAGCAGCCAATCACCCCAGTGGTTCCTTATTTTGGAAGATGTGAGTCCCCGTAATTTCTTCTTAAGACTTGACCATTGCAAACCAAAAGGAACTCCTTTGGTTGGATAGTTCTACCTTGTGGTTGGTAGACTACTCCCTTTGATTTGGTAAATCTGAGTTAGGTCTATGCCTCCATGGTCCCTACTCAATGCGATCCATTGCAAACCAATAGGATTCATCATAAACAAATAAATTTTAAAAAAATAAAATCTATCTTTGGCTATCCTTGAGTTGATTTAAGTCCCCCAGCAACATTCACTCAATAGTCAGCCCTAGGTCAGGTTTGATTTGTTGCTTTCCCAACCGTTCACCCCAGTGGTTTATTATTTTGGAAGATGTGAGTCCCCACGCTTTCTTCCTAACTTGACCATTACAAACTGAAAGGCACCTCCTTTGGTTGGATAGTCCTACCTTGTGGTTAGGTAGACTACTCCTTTGGATTGATAAATTGAGTTAGGTCTAGGCCTCCATGACCTCTACTCTGTGTAGTCCATCGCAAACCAATAGGATCAATCATAATCAAAATAAACAAATCTAAAAATGAAATTTATCTTTGACTATCTTTTAGTTGATTTAAGTTCCCCAGTGGCATTCACTCAATAGTCAGCCCTAGGTTGGGTTCAATCTATTTCTTTGCCAATAGATCACCCCAGCAACTGGTCCCTACTTTGGAGAATGCAAGTCTACTATGATTTCTTTCTAGTACATCTGATTTTATAAGGCATCCCTTGGCTAGTTTTACTATATGCTTAGTAGACTACCCCTTTGGATTGGTAAATTAGTTAGAGCTCATGGCTCTACTCAAGATCCCATTGCAAACCAATAGGGTCCATCTCAAAATCTAAAATCTAAAATAAATTCAACAAACAAATCCATTGAAACAAAGAAATAAAATAAACAAATCAATCAATCTAAATCAATCTTTTTGCTTCTCCTTAGTGAGATGCAAATCTTTCTAGTCCCCCAGCGGATCTAGAATTTTAATCCCTCAGTGGATTTCATAACCCCCTCCCTTGTGGATGACTTGAACTCGCTTCCCTTGTGGAGAGTTCACTTTTCTATCCCCTATGGAGTCTAAACAACAAACAAAAATAAATTAAACAAACAACAAAATTAAAACAAATTCAACCCTCTTCCCCAATAGAACTCAAATCAATCCTCTCATCCCCCTTGTGGATGACTTGAACTAGCTTCCCTAGTGGAAGGTTTGCACTCTATCCCTTAGTGGATTCCTTCCTCTCTTATGTCTTGGACATAAGTAGAGCCACATTGCATTAGGCTCTAGATTCTTTCCACTCCTTAGGTTAAGGATAGATTAGTTCTGCTAATGCTTGTGATTTTTCATTATTGTTGATTATTTCGGTCAACACCAATACATGTGGTGTACCTTGTCAATCACACCACACCTATTGGGTGCCATTTGTTGACCTCATTTTTAGAATGAGCTCTCAACACCTCCATATTAGGCATAGGACTTCTCTTAGACTTTAAGAGTTCCTTAGTCTTAAGACACATCTAGTGATTAGGTGGACACTCCACCTAATCCTAGAAGACTTATAAGGGTTAGCCATAGGAATAGGTCATGCCTTAGGGGTGTTAGGAATTTTCCTACCCTTAGCTTGAACCACTCCTCACCTTCCTTCCTTCAAGTCAAACTCCAAATCAATCTTATTTGATTTTATCCAAACTTAAATCAACTCGATATGATTAAAATCTATGATTGAAATTCATGATTGAAATCTATGATTGAAACCCATGATCAAAATCCATCAAAATTTCTAAGTCCAAATTTTCCTAAGTCCTTAATCCTCTCTTAATGACTTAGCCAAAATCATGATCAAAACCAAGTCAAATCTTTGAGATTTTCTCATGATTCATTTATATTCACATATATAAATGAAATATAAATTCAAACCAATCAATCTAAATCCAAAATTCAAAATCAATTCATTGAAATTTTCCTAAGTCCCTTTAATTTTTCATTAATGGACTTAGCCAAAATCAACTCTAAACCAATTCAAACTCATGATTTTCTCAAAATTCATTTATATTCACATATATAAATGAAATATAAATACAAACTCATCAAATCAAACCCAAAAATTAAATTTCAATTTAAAAATTTCTTTAAATCCTTTAAATTCCCTTTAATGGATTTAACCCAAATCATGATCAAATCTATTCAAACTCATGGGATTTTCTTAAAACTCATTTATATTCATATTTATATTCTCATATATAAAAGAAATATAAATATAAATCAATCAAATCAAATCCAAAAATTAAATTCCAATTTAAAAATTTCTAAGTCCTTTAAATTTTCTTTAATGGACTTAGCCCAAATCATGATTAAACCACTTCAAATCCTTGAAATTTTCTCATGATCCATTTATATTCACATTTATATTCACATATATAAATGAAATATAAATTCAAACAATCAAAACCAATTCTAAAAATCAAACACAAACCCATTCAAAATCCAACCTATGCCTTTCAAGTCAAAACCTTGAACTTAGCCAAATCAATTTCAAATCAAACCAAACTCTTGATTTTTCTCTCATGATTCAATCAACTCTACAATCATGAATTCATATATAAACATAAACTTCAATCAAACAATCAAAACCCAAGTCAAAAATCAAACCCTAAATCCTTTCATATTCTTCCTTTGAATATGAAATTGTCAAATGGATTAAATAAAACCCATTTGACTTCAAACCACTTGTAAATGGATTTATATTTCAATCATAAGTCCATATACAAGATCAATCAAGCTCAAATCAAGCTTTGACCAAGCCATTTGACTCACTTAGGCTCACTTGACCCAAAGTGACCTAGTACCCTTATGAGCCAAATTCTAATCCTAACCAAATTGGATTGAACCAAACTCATTTATGCCTCATCATGATGAACAATCATCGGGATGATCAATCAATCAAATTGGATCAAACCAAGTCAAACATAAGGGTTGACCAAGCCAACACTTAGCCCAAAATGAAACCTAACATAGCCAAATTCTACTATAGGCCAAATTGATTGAAACCAATGGTCTAAGTTTACTCATGACCTATGTTTGAACTTGACCAAGCCAACATTTGAGCCTAACCTAGCCCAATTGGTCACTTAACCCAAGTTAACCCACTTGACCCAAAACATGATCTAAGCCAAATTGACTCAAACCAATGGGTCAAGTTCATTCCAAATCACTTGTTGAACTTGACCAAAGTATCAATTGGCCAACTAGACCTAACTTAGCCCAATTGACCTTAGACCCAACATGACATAAAGGGGTCATGTTGAGCCAAATTTGAACTTAACCAAAATTGATTGAAAACAAAGACACCAATCCACTTCATATGTCTAACTAAACCTAAACCTACCTTGACCTCCCAAATAGGTCAAATGGGTCAAATAGGTCAACTTGACCCATTTGACCTAAATGAAGTCATATGAGCCAAATTCAAAACTAATCCAAATTGAATCAAACCAAAGCCACCAAAACATTTCAAATGGTCATATGAACTTGACCCAACCCTTGGTTTGACCCAATTTGACCAATTGGTCAACTTGACCTAAGTTGACCCATTTTGACCTAAATGGGTCAACATGAGCCAAACCCTATCAAAAGAATTCCAAATCCAATGAAACTTGGCCAAACCTAGTTTCTCCACATACCCAACATATCCAAAGTGAAAAATTAGCAAAATGACTATCCTACCCCTAGGCCATGGAACAAATTTTGGCTTAATCCATGGGTAATTTGGTCATACTCTCTTCACATTCACTTGAGGCTTTCTTAAAAGCTCAAGGGGACCTAGTGAAGAGTGGTGCACCCAACCCAATGGGTTTGTCGCCCATTTGGTCCCTAGACCAAACCCATCACATCAAAATTGCAAATTCAAACTCCCTTTCCCACTCAAATTAAAGCACATGGGAGGTTGGCAATCCACTCCTTGGCTCAAACCGACCATGTGCACACTCAAAATAGCCAAAATAAACTCCCCAATATGATCAATTGTATCAAAATGGCACACAAGCTTGTGCCCATCCTTCAAGGGGGAGATATACTCCCCCTAATTCAATTTGAATTCAACATTCCTCAATTTGACTAGTACTGCAGAGACTTAGGAGGCATCAGAGAGTGATCCCTAGCCTCCTAGAGCTCTTTCCATTTCCCCATTTCTTGATTTTTGAATAATGAAAATAGGGGAACTCAATCCATTCTTGAACTTCCTTTTCACTCAATTTCCATCCAATTGCTCTTGCATACTTCATCAAGGAGCTAAGTTGAGTGCACCCAAGCTTCCTTTGGAGTTCCCAAAGAAGAAGAGCTAAATTGACCAAGACAAGCTAAAGGAGGAGTTGGTCCATACATCAATCAATCTCAAGTGCTCATACTTCAACAGCTTCCCTCTCAAACTAAGCTTCAAAGGAATCGAGTGCCGAGATCACATATATGGGATTTTCTGATCATTAAACTCAATGTAGTGTGGAGCTTTTGAAAGAAATTTTAATCCCATGGATTTTTCACCATTGGATTTGCCACTCTTTAGCTTTAGATGGTGTGGGTTGAATTTGGTTTGAATCCAAGCTAGATCGAGCTTGGATCTTCCGCTTGATCATGGATGGTCTTTGTTGATCAATGAGAAGAACTTGGGATATCTTATGTTGTCCATCTTGACCGACTGATCTAAAATCGCAAAATCGCCACCATCATTTGAGATTTGACAACTTAAGTAAGTCCCTCATGAGCGTAAAATAAAGTTGATCGTCACGCCACATGTCGCGTGAGCTAGGGGATTACTTAAATTATTTTAATTAATCCTAATTAAACTAGGGATCTTCTAAAATTCATAACTCCCTTTAGAAAATTCAAAAAAAATGAAATAAAATCCTATGGAAAGATAATTCAACTAGAATATTTTAAAATTAATTTCAATGGGTTTTGATTATAATTTTCTTTGAATTTGGGTTTTGTTGGAAACTTCATTTTGCTAATTACCTTTAGTTAAGCCTCGATTAATCCCAAACTTCTTGGGTATGATTTAGGAGATGACTTTTGCCTCCCTTAATTTTCTTGGGATTTATTGAAAGCTTGATTGGAAGAATTGCATATATGGATTTCTTAATTACCCTCCTTATGTAATTAAGCATATTAAGATATGATTAGTGATTTCAATCCATGATTAGGGTTGATTAAAGTTAGATCTTGTAAGTAGGAGGTTTATGAAATATTTTTGGGGCATTTCCCCTAAGCTATTCCCTAAACCCCCTTTTTATCTCCTTAATCCTCTCTTAATTAAGGCTAATTCATTAATTATCCCTTAATTAATTTCTAAAAATTCTAAAAGGCTCTAACTTAATTAATCTACTTTGGGTAGATGCTTAGGTGTTCAATAGCCTAAGTTCAATTAAGGAAATCAAAACCCAATTCATAAGTATGAAAGGGTGTTTTGAAATTATTTAAGCTAAACCCCTTAGCTTAATTAACCTTTAATTGTGAGCCAAATTGCATTAGACCTTTTCTTATTAGGTGCATTGCAAATTTAAATTCCTTGTGAGTTTTTATGTCATCTCATTGCCTTATAATTATTTGGTTAATTATTCTAAAGTGGTGTAGGTAAGGGTTAATTAAGTTACTTACATTAACCTAATTAATGCATACAAATGAATCTAATAAAAAAAAATTAAACAAAAATATCAAACACATGTGGGAATGGGTTAGTAACAACACTCATCTCATCTTTTCAAAATTAAATCAAACTTCAAACTAAACAAAAATCATAATTGAATTCACTTTGATATTTTAAACTTTCTTATTCTATAAGAATGTCTTTAGGATTTAATTAAAGTGAGTTTGTTTACAAGCTTTCATTACTTTGAATCTTTCCCCAACATGTTAAATTTGTATGTCATGTGGTTTTATGCATTCATATTTTTCAAATTCAAGTTTAAAATGAAATTGTTTACTTTATGTCAAATTTGCATGTGTTGGCTAAAGTAGAAATATGAGTGGTTATTATCACTACTAAATCCAAATTATTTTTAAAAATATATAAATCAAACATCAAATCTGAAAGCATGCTACTTATACTTTAATTATGAACTTGCATGTGAAAGATCATAAAGGTATGCTTAGCATAGGTTTCCTTTCTCTCTTATGTTGGTATAGTTTTGAATAGGAATTTGGCGGGATATATGGTCCATTGAAAGGACCTAACACTAACCTAATTCCATATCCTATTCATCTCTATGCTACCACCTAAGAAGGGTCTCCTATACTTACATACATAAATTGCATAAGTAAAATGAATCCATTAATGCAACTTTTGCATTCTTCTTTTCCATTTCATTTCTTTTATACACATGTTTGTATTTAAGAAAAGTGGTATATTAACCCAAGTTTGAAGGCTTTAAGTATCCCTAAGTAGTTTTATATACCTTACACCAGTTAACAATGGCACTATAATTACCTTATGCCTTTCTTACTTTCATGTGTGTATATGAAAATTTGGATAAAGAAACCCTTTTCTACTTAAAGGAAAATCATGCATATTCAACTTCCAAATTTTCCTAAATGAATTACTTAGCATGCATCATAAAGTGTGTTAAATGTTCTCATTTATATGTATAGATATTCTTAGGATCCATTCATATGCATGTTATATACATTGGGAAAGAAATGAAGTAATGTGTGTTATGTGAATTTTGATTCATTTTATTTAATCTTAAAATGCCTTTCTTTTTGAATAAGTTTGTTTAGAGTTCATCTAAACTTTGGATTAATTAAAAGATTTAATCAAAACATTCACCTAAATAAAACTAAAATGTGAACCTACTTTAGAAATTATGTAGGTTTGGGAAGGAAAGAGAAGTTCCTTCTCTTTTCCTCTCTTCATAACTTAGTAATTAATTGTAGGATCCACTTAAACCAAATCAAAACATGAAATAAAATCAACCCAAAATAATTAAACAACTTCAATGAAGCCCTCCTCTAAGTTGAACATGTTCTTCACACTTAAAAAATTTGAACCAAAGCCATAGCTAAGCATACCACATAAGCCTTCAAAGCACACATTATTTAAGTCACCACTTCTAGCTTTAGGTTAGATGTATTATTTGATGTTTTATTTTATGATAAATGTTTTAGACTGGATGTTAGGGTGTATGCTTATAAATGAATGGTAGGACACTCTTAGTCTAACTATTCTTTTACTGGGATTGTGCTTAAGGGCTATCATAAAAATATATAAATGCTTTTGCTTAGGTGATTTATACCCTAAGCATAATCCATAGTGGACTTAGTCACCCATGTGTGGGTGATAAGTCCAATATACATGCTTGGGATTTGTGTGGATTGTTTTAGCTAACTTTATTTTGTAGGTGTTAGTTAGATTTCCATTCTTTCCTTTTCATGTAAATTTATGCAATTAGGATTTTGGAATTATTGTTATGGGGATTAGGATGAACATTGGTCATAAGATCCTATCTTATGTATCATGTAAAGCCTTGAAGCATCCACCTTCCGAAGAACCAAAAGAATAAAGAAGAAAAGAAGAAAAGAAGAAAAGAAGAAAGAAGAAATAAAGCTTGAAGACCCCCATAATAATGAGTTCCTTGCTTAATTATAATGTAATTCATTTGTAATCTAGGTTGTATAAGGGTAGATCTCGGCTACCTAATTTGATATTTTTTGAGTTTGTGTGGTGGTGCCTGATCACAATGGCCTTTTATTTTTTTTGTGCTTAGCTTTATAAATTGATTGATGATTTATTTAGCTTGTGCATTAAGGGGCATGTTTTTCCTAGTTTCTTTCTTGCTTTATGTATGGAATGGATGTGGATTAGGCTCTTTATAGAAAAATAAATCTTTTATCCAACTTAACAACTCAAAATAAAAATTAAACAACTCATAACCTCACCTAAAGCTTAGGTTTAAAATCAAGATAAAAGAATTAGCAACCCCTAGTTGGATGAGCATTTCTTTTGTAATATCATGCACAATAGCATCTTATTTCACTCTTGATTGGAGGACTTCCACCTTTTCTAGAGAAACTTAGCTTGACCTGTGAGAGCCATGGTGGAAACACACCTCCTCTTTTCTCGCTGATTTTGGCCCATAATCTTTATTTCTCATGCATTAGGCATATGAATCCTATTAACCTAAGTCAAAATGATTTCCCAAAATGAAAATAAAATGAAATTTGAATTATAGTAGATTTAGGTCATTTGAAGCATGTCCTTTACATGATATAGTCTCTTTAGGGAGTGAGTTTAAGAACTTGGTCTCTTTCTAAATAATAACTGCCTAACTATCTTGCATTAAGCATAAAGACTTGCCTACATGCATTTAAAATCATATGAGGAGTTAGTTGGCGGCCACCCCCAGGAGGTTGTAAGTCCATGTTGTAGGGTGGTTTGTCCTCTCTTGTGGAGGCAAACAAATTACCCATTTTTCACCTTAGATTTAGGTTGTGCTTTCGGCAATTGCTAAAGCTCCCTAGATTTAGATTTTAAGATTGCTTTTCCCTTTTATGGGCCCTAAACATAAATCCTCACCTCTTAGGCATTTCCATAACCTTATATTATGGAATTATAAGCCCTAAGATTCTAATGAAAAATCTAACTCAAATAAATTAAATCAATTTCAAAAATATAAAGCCCAATCATATGATAGTTTGAGATGCTCATTAAGTTCTCTAGCATCGTGAGCATTTCCTACTTATTCCCATTGGGCTTTGATAATAAATCTCTCTTTGATCAATCCCATTTGATCTTCAAAAATAAACTAATCGATTGATAGTCCTTTCCTATTGAAATCTTTAGAGACAATGATCATTTACCTTAATTGACAGTTTTCCTAAGGAATCCGCATTCTTTAGGATGTAATTAACTTTGAGGGCTTAAATAACCCAATTTAAAATAAACCCTGCTTTACTTTTTCATGTAAAGTAGGGGAAGAATCTCTGGTACACTTCAAAGACCCAACATCCTTAGGAGTCCTTATTGAGGTGATTAGGTCCATTAAAGGGTAGTGACTTCTATCTTTCGAGATAGTACACTATTCCTTGATGACGTGCTCGATCACCTGAATAAGTACATCTGTGGATCTGTGTCACGTCTAAAAAAGATGAATTTTTATAGGCTTGTCTCTCTTTTCTCACCATAGATTTGAAAGGCAACTCCTATATCAAAAATTTTCACCACACTAAGTCATTGGTTTCTTCTTCATTCAATGAACTGATGTATGTTGGGCATGGATTTTCTTCTTTCCGAGGTTAACATCTTTAAGCTTGTCAATTATTGAATGGATTTTCTCTTCAAATTAGTGGTGCATCTTTGATTTGGAGATCATCTAATCATCTGAAGTTTCTAAACACACATCCTCATAAGAGCTAGTGTGGTGTGAAAAGAATCTATTGGACTCTAGATGATTGGTGACAACTAAGCAGTAATGATCATCATCAACTAGACCCATGCTCAATCCTAGCATCTTGATTGTGCATCCGCCTTGTTCCATAACTTCTAAGTACTTTAACTGCTTGGACCATGTATAAGGAATCAAACCCTTCTTTGCAAGATTATGAACACAAGCAGTATCAATCAAAAGGCAATTCTATTAATTCTTCATATGAATTATCCTCAAGTCCTACATCAGTTTCTGGACTTGAGGATGATGACCCCAACATGAATATCTTCAGCTTGACATCCTTGGAAGACTTAGGGGCTTCCTTAACTACTAAACCTTCAACTTTTTAAGAGTAAAGTGAGGTTAGAGCTAAAGTTCCTAATTGCTACCTGATAGATTCACATAAACTTGATTCGAATACATTCATGCTTTACTTGGAAGCCTAGTCTTCATCGTTGTCTGGATCGAGTGTCACTTCTAATGAAACCCACTAAGAGGGGTTGGCTAGTATGCTAATCAAATTAAACTCATCCTCCTAGCTAGATTCCAAGTCTATGTGAATAGTAGTGGTACTCTTATGAACTAGAGCATAGCCCCTATTGCTACAGGTCTTCCACTTCTCCTCATATCTTCCGCCTGCATGGTGGAGGTCGAGTCATCCTAACCATATGTTTGTATGGTGGAACCAACTGTGAATGGAATGTGACAAGCGGCTCTACTTCTTCCTTGATGTCCTTTTCTCATTAACTTGTATTTTATTTCTTTTTTCTTTTCTTTTTTCTTTTTTTTCTTCTTATTCTTTTCTTTTGAATTTAATTTTACCAAGTTCAGAAAGGCATTTTGATTTTGAGGAAGATAGTCATCCTCATATATATCTCAACCTCTCTAACTAAAAATGGTTTTTTTATCTCCTTGACATAGTATTCAATTCCATCCCTTCTAAATTTGATGCACTGATGAATGGAGGATGGAATCATCTTGTTCTGATGTATCCAATGCATACTAAGTAAAGCAGTGAATGAAGTATTTAAATCAATGATATAGAACTTGGCTTTACCTTCCACACCTATTTTTTCAAAGGTAACATGGAACCTAAAGCCCTCTCATGTTTATTGAATCCTCTCAACATCATTCAATCAAGTGTAGATATGTCAATCCTCAAGTAGGTAAGGGTCTTAGACTCATAATGTTCATCAATGCACCTGATTAATAAGAACCTGGAAAGCTAATCACCCATATCCATTATAATGTAGGGGATGCTCCATGTCCCCCAGAAGAAGGTCTTCATCTATGAAAGTGACTCATTGGGCTTCTGTTAAATAATGTGCCTCCTCTCTAACAATAGTCAGTTGAGCTAAGCATATCTCTGGATCAAGATGAGCCTTGATTAATGATTCCATCATCTTTTTGGATAAGATAAGAGCATTATATATGCTTAATTTATCTAGAAATTTTCTTAGGTGAGCGAGGACATTGTAATCAACTCTGGGCTGATCCTCTATAAGCATATCCAAGGGTGGAGCATCCTGTGGAGGGGCTTCTTGATCATCAGAACCAATGACTTATTTCTCATTATCTTGAGGTATTACACTAGGAGATAGAACCTTGCCACTATGGAGGTTGATATCAGTGATCTCTTGTGGCAGGTTAGTGAAAGATTATACTTGCTCGTCAGGCTCACCTACAAATTCCCCTATAGGACCCTCAAAATCGATGATTCCAAATCTATCTCAAGAGGTGAACCGTAGTATTTAGAGAAGGAAAGTTCAACTCTGAATCAGAAAGAGGAAGATCGTAGTTGTTATAATTATTATTGAGACTTGAAGAGTTTTCTAAGAGAGTAGATTTAGACAACCCATCAAAAGTGACACAAATGTAATTCAAACTAGTTTTATTTCTTGATTTCTTAGATATAGAAGGAGGTACATAGTAGAAATCTAGTAAATTAAGAGGGGTGAGGGATTTGATGCCCTCATCCATTAATACAAGATGTTTACTAGAAGAACAGCTAGCTAAGGTAGAAGTGTCGGCTGATGTAGTAACTATAATGGTGGAATGGAGGCCGAGCTTGGTCAGTGGTTGCGCTACTTGGCTATCTTGAGCTAGTGTGGATTGCTATCACCCACTTCCCAAGTTGTCTTTGGTAACTTGCAAACCTTCCTTGATGTTGAGGTTTGAGCCAGCACCCCAAGAAAAAAAGTTTCTTGATTTTGAAACAGAGGTTCTTGGATAAGAGATATCCCAACTAATTTTGAGAGGTATCCTCACCCTAATAGAACTGGATGGTTATTCCATAAGGTATTCTTTGGGATAACTATGGTGCCTAACTTGTAGCTATGCTCAAGCCAATCCTTGAATGTAAAGAATCCTCCAATACATGGCCTAGCATGTGGTGGCAGGGGAAAAAATTTGGATCATTGCTTCTACCTACTTCCTCCAACTTCTTAGGCTCAGGTAGCTGACAATCTTGTTTATTTAAGAAATTCTAAAAGATTTTCCTGATTACCTCACTCATAAATGAGTAAGGTTTGTTTAGTTTATCCAAAAGAGTGGGTGGAGAAGAGTATGTGTCGAATATTTGAGGAGAAGACAACGATGGTCGTGGAGGCTACTTTGGTAGCCGATAGGATGACCTAAGTGGTGGAACAAGAGGTGAAAGTGATGGCTGTGAAGCTTGAGATCTCTCGTGCTAATCTTTGGCCGATTGCTTCCCCATGTCCAACACTACTACTGCCCCTGACTTCTTCTAATAAGCTTTTTGAAGCTTTGGCTTTGTTGATTGATCCAAAATAGGCAACTATTTGGCTTCTCCTTGTAGACTAGTCACTTTGTTGATTAGCTTCTTAAATATTTTAATGGTAAAACATTTGATGGCAACCGCCATGAATATTATTAGTAGAATTTTAATGGCATGATGTTCGAGATAGTTGTCATTTCATAATCAAATTACACCATGAGAATATAATTAAGGGACACCGGGTGTTATTGATACAAGATTGCCCACGTACCCTCTGAGCTCCAATAAACCTCTTGATGAAGAGTTGCTAACTAAGAAAAGTCTTCACTAATTTTGGGAGTACCAATCAAAGCCTATGTCTACAAACCTTAAAAAAGATGTAAGTGCATCGCTGCCACCTGGTTTGCAATAACTAGCCCTTAAGTGCACTATGTGCTGACATGGGTTCCCGTTGTCATCAAAGCTCTTGAAAGAAGGTGACACAAAACCCTTAGAATATTGGGTAGCGTCGAATTCTTCTGGGTAAGGTCTACCCTTTGGAATTGATGATCCTCCTTCGCACCAACTTCACTTGCCGCTTAACCATGAGTTTAATATCCTTTTGTATGGAGGTACTATCCACCTTCCTATACAAGTTGGGTAATGCTGTTTCTCGGAGGTGAAGTCTTGGCTTGATCCAAGACATACAATAACTCTGGCTGACTGGTCTCTACAATAGTAGGATGCACTGCTAGGGCTTAGTTTTGAAATGCCAAAATTATTGTTAGCGAGTCTTCAAGCCTCTTTCCCATCATATCACCATCCTTTTTTTTGTTGTTGGGTCGAATGAGTGTCAATCCAACACCTTCCAAAGTTTGTTGATCCCTGCCTACCATGCACCTTTGAATCTTCAACAAATCATTCATTGGGATTAAAGCTAACCTTGTCTTCCACTATCGTAAACAAACATGAATTTTCTTCTCACAACTTGTGCTACTATGCCATCTAAGGAGCGGTGCACAAATGATCATGGTATAGAAGGAATCATTATCATGAACAGAGAGACATCTAACCTCCCTTCTACTAGAGACCTAATCTTGTGAGGACTATGTTCATTAGAGGATAAATGCTCAACTCTCACTAGATTTGGATGGAGTGGTACTCCTGGGAGGATCTATCACCATAGGGGCAACTGAACTGTCTCCTCCTCCCTCTACTACTACTATCTCCATGCTGCTATGGTGTCATGGTGATGGATAATAATATGCTCCATGGTCCATTCCCTCTTCATATCAAGTACATTAAGTAGAGCTCAACCGATGGGTAGATGGAATAGAATCTCTTGGTTGTAGCTGGATCATCAATGGGGCTCTCTTCTCTTCAGATGTTGTCATCATGGCCTTTGATGGAACTGTGGATGATGGAACTTGTACCGAGATGATGATGGATGCAATTGAATAAGGCACCATCAACTGCGATTCCTCTCCATGATGGGTACCAAAGAATCTAGTATGATGAAGGTAATGGTCGAAGTCTGGGGTGAGGCTAACTTCATAACTACATCTCTCTGAGACATGCATTGATAAATGCCTATCGCCCTATGACGAACCAACATGTGAGGATGATGGATCATAGATCAAATTGGACCCAGACTATGATCATCAAGTACCAAATTATAAATTTAAGATGATGACCTGCCTCAAGCCTCAAAGTGAACTATGTGAGGTGAAAGATCCTCCTATCTTCCTCCATTAGAACCGTGAGAGAGATGAAAATTTCTTTATGAATAAAGACTATCCGGTAACTCTCTATCAGTGGCCTCACCTCTGCTATGGATGATTAAGATATTATATGGTGTCGATCCTACCGGGAGGATCAAGAGAGAACTGATTACCTCAAGGGACACTATCCCTAAGATGGGAGCCTTCCCCTCAAGAAGCCAACGAGTGGGTGCTTTCTCTATAAATGGGAACCATCAGAGTAACTCTCATGGTAGTACAACTCTAACTGCGGGAATTGCCACGCCTTCCTCTTCAGAGGGAAACCCTAAACTGATGGCATCTCACATAATGTGCCCATCACCACGCTCCTGACCAGGGTGGTCAGTGATCCTAACCAAAACCACTACCAAAATGAATGAGGTGGGCAAAGGAGACAGCCATCCAAAGCCCATCCCAAAAGGAAAAGTAACATACTGAGCTTCCATTAGAACTAAACCGACTTAAATGAGTTGAAACGCAATTTTGGAAAACAAACTCATATTAGATTTCTACTTTAATTTGTTTTAGATTTGAACCCACACCAATAATGAGTATGTTATAACTTTTAGAGAGAGACATTTTAGAATTGGAGAGGATATTTTTGAATTTAGAATTGGAGAGGATATTTTTGAATTTAGAATCTATTTTCAATAAATTTGTGTATGTTAAAAATGGGTTCAAATATTTTGTAGAGATTGATCCAATGGTTAATATTTGAAGATTATTTGGGGACTTTATTTAACAAATTTGAGTAAAAATAAAGTGTCAATTGATTTTTTTTTTTGTATTTACTCATTTAGCAAATTTGGGTATGCTAAGTTGTTTGAAAAACAATTTTCTTCTCCTTGTGCTTGTTTGTGATCATGTGAGTTTGAATCTTTACTTAGCAAATTTGGAAAAAGTCCAAAGGTTTTCCATTTTGATTTGAAAAGAATCTTTACTTAGCAAATGCATGCTAAATAAAGGATCCAAGTTTTTTTTTGTGAATTTTGAAAAGAGGATCCTCACTTAGCAAATTTGGGTATACTAAATGAAGATCTGAATGTGTTTTGATTTTTTTTTTTTATGATTTTGAAAAGATGATCTTTATTTAGTAAATTTGGGTATGCTAAATGAAGAATCCAAATATGTTTTGATGTTTTGATTTTTTTTATTTTTTTTTTTTTTGAAAAGAGGATCTTTACTTAGCAAATTTGGGTATTCTAAATGAAAGATCAAAATATGTTTGAATTTTGACTTTTGGAAAGAGGATTTTCACTTAGAAAATTTAGGTATGCTAAATGAAGGATCTAAATGTGTTTTGATTTTTGATTTTGAAAAGAGGATCTTCACTTAGCAAATTTGGGTATGCTAAATGAAAGATCCAAATGTGTTTGAATTTTGATCTTTTGAAAAGAGGATCTTCACTTAGCAAATTTGGGTATGCTAAATAAAGATTCAAATGTATTTGAATTTTGATTTTTCAAAAGAGGATCTTCATTTAGCAAATTTGGGTATGCTAAATAAAGAATCCAAATATGTTTTGATTTTTGATTTTTTTGTGAAAAGAGGATATTCACTTAGCAAATTTGGGCATGTTCAATGAAGGATCCAAATGTGTTTTGATTTTTTAATTTTGAAAAGAGGATTTCATTTAACAAATTTGGGTATGCTAAATGAAGAATCAAATGTGTTTGAATTTTGATTTTTGAAAAGAGGATCTTCATTTAACAAATTTGGGTATGCTAAATGAAGGATCCAAATGTATTTGAATTTTGATTTTGAAAGAGAATCTTCATTTAACAAATTTGGGTATGTTAAATGAAAGATCCAAATGTGTTTTGATTTTTGTTTATGTTTTTTTTTTTTTTTTTTGAAAAGATGATTGCTGATTTTATTTTTTTTTGAAAAGATGATTGTTGATTTTGTTTTGAAAATGAAATATTCATTCAATAAATTGAATGAGGATGTTCATTTGTTCTTTTTGAAATATGATTGTTGATTTTATTTTTGAAAAGATGATTATTGATTTTATTTTGAAAATGAAATCCTCATTCAATAAATTAAATGAGGATGTTCATTTGTACTTTTGGAAAATATAATTGTTGATTTTATTTTTGAAAAGATGATTGTTGATTTTATTTTGAAAATGAAATCTTCATTCAATAAATTGAATGAGGATGTTCATTTGTGCTTTTTGAAAATATGATTTCTGATTTTATTTTTGAAAAGATGATTGTAGATTTTATTTTTGAAAACATGATTGTAGATTTTATTTTAAGAAGATGACTATTGATTTTATTTTGAAAATGAAATCTTCATTCAATAAATTGAATGAGGATGTTCATTTGTGCTTTTTGAAAATCTAATTGTTGATTTTATTTTTGAAAAAATGATACATGTAACAATCATGAAGATTGTTAGATGAAGTTGAAATATTTTATTATGTGCATTTTGAAAAAGTGCTTTTGAAATTATTTTTTGTATAAAGGATTTATTCTTCTTTATTTTTTGAATGGACCTTTCCTTACCATAAAAATGGTAAAGAGGAAGGTCTTCAAAATTTTTAGTTATTTCTTTTTGATCAAATTTTATTTTCACCTATTGGGGATGGGTTTTAAGACCTTCACGGAGTAAAGTCCTAAAACCTTTAGGATGTTGGCTAGTTTAGCTTAAGAATGAAATAAATTAAGTGCCAATAGAAAAGAAGGATAGTCTAGTCACAAGAAGTGCAAATCTACTATTGATACTTGGAGACAATGATCATTTACCAAAGATGGAGAGAGGAACCTTCTCCAGCGGAGTCACTAGAAAAGTTTGAGATGTAATTTTATTTTTTATTTTCATCTATCTTTTGAAAAATAAATGAAGACAAATATATATATACCTTGTTGGACACCACATAGATCCACAAATGTTCTCATTAGGGTGATCGAGTACAGTATTGAGGAATGATGTACTATCTCGAGAGACAGAAGTCATCATCCTATAAATGGACCTAATCACCAGGACTCTAAGGAGATGGGTCTTGATGTACTAGATTCTTCCCCTACTTTACATGGAAAAGTAAAGTAAGATTTATTTTAAATCGGGTTTGTTAAGTTTTCTATGGAGGCAAGCCCCATAGTTAATTACATCCAAGGAATGAGATCCTAAATACTTAAAGGTAAATGATCTCCAAAGATTTCAAAGATAGGACAATCAATAAATTAGTTTATTTTTAGAAGATCAAGTGGGATTGATTAAGATGAGGGAGTTATTATCGAAACCAAAGGGAGATAAGTAGGGGATGCTCATGATACTAGGAACCCTAGTGAGCATCCTAAACTATCCTATGGTTGGGCTTTATATTTTTAAAGTTTGAAGAAAGTTAATTATTTGAGTTGAATTTTTATTAGAAATCTATGGCTTACAATTTCACACACAAGATCATGGAAATGCCTAAGAAGGCGAGGATTTATGCTTGTAGCCCACAAAAGGAAACAACAACCTCTGAACCTAAATCTAGGGAGCTTTAAGTGAGCCAAGAATGACTAAATCTAAGGCAAAATGGGTATATGGTTTACCACAAGAGAGGATAAACTACCAACTATTGGACTTAATCGCCTGGGTGGCCAACTAACTCCTCCTACAATTTAAATACATATAGGCAAGTCTTATGCTTTTGCAAGATAGCTAGGTTGTTGCTAATTTAGAAGAGACTAAGTCATTAAACACACTCCCTAAGAGACTAGATCATGTGGCATGAATAATGACTTAAATATAATACAAATTTTTATTTATGTTTTATTTTATTTATAATTTATTTGACATGCTGGATTCATATGCCTAATATGAGAAAAATGACCAAAATCAAGAAGAGGTGTGTGTTTCCACCATAGCTCTCAAAGGCCAAGTTAAGTTCTTAGGCAAAGGTGGAAGCCCTCCATAAGCCAGAGTGAAGCAAGATGCTTTTTATGCATGATGTGAGACATACAACATCTAGCTATGGGGTTGCTAAATATTTTATCTTGATTTATAATTTAGGCTTTAGTTGAGATTATGAATTATTAAATTTTAGTTTTGAGTTGATTAATTGGATATAAAATTTATTTTTCTAAGAGCCTAAATCACATCCAGACCATTCATCAATCAATGAAGAAATTAGGAAAAATATTTTATTTTAATGCACAAGCTAAACAAACATCAAACAATTTATAAAGCTTATGCAACAGAATAAAAGACCGATGTGGTCAAGCTCCACCACACAAACCCAAAAAGAAATATGAGTAGCTGAACTCTACCCTTATGCAATATGGATTACAAATGAATTAATTACAATTTAGAAAGAATTCATATTATGATCTTCATTCTTTATTTCTTTATTTCTTCATTTCTTTGCTTCTTTCTTTCTTCTTTCTTCCTTCCTTCTTTTCTTCTTTCTTCTTTTGGTTGGTTGGGATGTAGTTGGCAATTTCATGGTACATAAGACATAGTCTTATGACCAATGTTCATCCTAATCCCCATAACATTCATTCCAAATAATTAATAAAAAATCATGAAAAAGGGAAAAGTAAATCTAACTAAAACTTGTAAAACAGAGACTAGCTAAACATACCACAATCCCAAGCAGTTATAGAAATAAATTGGACTTAGCACCCCACACATGAGTAACCAAGTCCACCTGTCATAATTTTGATTATGCTTAGGGGTATATGCAACCTGCACAGCAAAAGTATTTATATTTTTATTATGATTTCCCCTTAAGCACAACCCTTTGCAGAAAGCATGATTAGGCTAATATCAGCCTAAAATCTAGACTGCGCACATACACCCTAACATCTAGTCTACAATAATATATCATAAAATAAGCATACATCAAAACATTTCCCTAACAAAAAACTAGAAATGGTGACTTAATCTAATGTGTATGAATTAAAGCTTGTGTGGTATGTCCTAACTATGCTTTAGAGTTGTAATTTGCTAAGTGTGGGGGATTTAATTTATAAGGGTTGATTTCTCTTTAAGCAATTTAATTGATTTGAAGATTGTACTTAGTGTTTTCTTTTGTTTCATATTTTCTACACTTAATAACTAAGTGTTATAAAGAGAAGGAAGAGAGGAAATCTCTCTTTCATCCCCACCTTAAGTCACTTCTAAAGCAAGTTAATTAATAAATTTCCTTTAGTGAATGGCTTATTATATGTTTTAATTAATGCTAAGTTTAGGTTCACTCTAAATGACCTTATTCAATAAGAAAGACATCTTAAGGTTAATTAGAATGGATTACTATCACATAACACATATTCGTTCATTTCTTTCCATCATGTATATCATGCATATGAGTAAATCTTAAGCATACCAATACATACAATTTTCATGTTTAGCATACTTGAATGATGAATGTAGAAGTGTATTTGAAATTCAAGTATTTCATTTGATTGAATTATGAATGCATAACTTTTTGATAGAAAAGAGGGATTTTTCATACATTAATTAGATGCACATCCACATGTATAAAAGTTTTTAGTGAGTATGCTGCCATTGTTCTGCACTAGAGGCGTAAGGTACAAGACCTACTTAGGGCTACTTAAAACCTCGCAGCCCTAGGGTGTCCAGACTAATATACCATTTTTTTTTAAATACATGTAGATGTATAAGCAATTATAAGGATAGAAAAACCCATGCAAAAGTTATATTTGATTTATTTGATTTATTTGATTTATGATTCATATTCATTGGCCACATCACACATACATATCTATAAGATTTTAAGTGAGTACAATGCCATTGTTCTACACTAGGGGCATAAGGTACAAGACCTACTTAGGACTACTGCTCTGGGTGTCATAATATATCACTTTTCTCAAATACATATGAATGTACAAAAAGAACCACAAGAATAAGAAGTCATGCAATAAGTCACATTTGATTTGGTTATGTGATTTACATATGTGATATGAAATTCTTCCTATGTCTTAACGTGAAATGCATAGGAGTAGATTTAGGAAAATGTTGTGTTCTTTTCAAATGAACTATACATTTGTAAATCCTATGTGATTCCATGTAAGATAAGGAAAGAGAACTTCATATTTCACATCCTATATTATTATCACATGCAAACTTATAGCTATTTATAATTAACATCATTCCATTTTAATAATTGATTTATAGACTTTTGAAAATAACATTTGATTTAGTAGTGAGAATAGCCATACCTATTTAATTTAAATCAACACATGTAATTATACATAAAAGAAACCATTTCACTTAGTTAATTTTAAAAGAAATGAATGCATGATTACATATTGCAAGCAACATTAACATGATTGGAAAGAAATAAGGGAATATAAGCATATAATCTCATTCATTCCAATTAATTCTTAAGGACAACCATACCAAATAAAGCCACTTAAAATAAACCAAAGTTCTTTAATGAGATTTCATCTTTATGTTTGATTTGAGTTAAGGAAAGTGAAAGAGGTTTGTTGGTCATAATCCCATTCCCCCATGTGTCAGTTAATTTTGGTTCAAGGAAAAAATAATTAAGTTGATTTCATGATTTAATAAGTTAGGGTATGAATTAAGCCAATTAATTAACCCTTACCTACATCACCCTAAGTTAATTAACTAACTAATAATGAGCCAAAATGATATGCAACCACATGGAAAGTAAATTTGCAATGCTCCTAAGAAATGAAAGGGGCCTAATGCAATTGGCTCATGATTAATAGTTAATTGCTTAAGGATCTCTTAACTACTTTTATGGTTTTCTCCCAAATGTGAGCTAACCATAATTTTGTTATCTCCCCCTTTGGGTTATTGAACACCCAAAGAGCTACCCAAGATTAAATTAGAGAAATAAATAATAAATTAATTGATTAATTAACTAATTAAACCTTAATTAACCCAAACCAATCAAAATGAGATGGGCTTAGAAAAGAGACAAAGAAGAGAGCCTAAGTCACAATCCCCAAATCCTTTCAATTAGTTGATTAAGTTTTGTATAGATTTTGATTAATCTTGTTAATTAATTTATTAAGTGTTAAATTATTTATTTAAGAGGATTAGAAGACTTAAAGAAGAGATTAAGAGGGAGTCCCAATCCATTTCCCTTCATCATCACAATGAGGTTAATGAGCTTGATTGATTTATTTATTTACTGTTCATTTTCTTAATTATCATTAATTATATTAAGAAAGTGATTAAGGCTTAATCCATTGATTCTCCTAATTAAGCAACCAATAAATCCAAAAAGGTCATCCCCCTAATCATGCATAAAAGTTTGAGATTAATTGGATGGTTAATTAGGAAGTAATTAAGTTAATTACATTTCTAATTAAACCTTAATTAAGCTAAATTTCCTATTAAAAATCAATTAATAATAATTATTCTAGATTCTACTCAGAAATATCGTTAAAATCAGCCTAAGTTTGTATTTTTTGGATTTTTCTACAATTAATTAGGAATTTAGAAAGTTTTAGGATTAAAAACTAATTAATTAGTCCTAATTAGAGCCTTAATCTTGTCGAGCCACGTGGTGGCTGACGCGGTGCGCTTTCCATGTAGCGTGGCAGGATTCACTATTTAAGTTATCACATCCAAATGCTGACTCGGATGGCAGCACACACGATATCTCCATCGACTATCTGATCTAAGATCGGACGACCACGATCAAACCCGCAGTTTCAAGGGATTAATCAGGGGTTCAAAGGGTGATTTGATCAGGACCGTCCATCTTGATCATGCGGGATAGATGGTCCATGATCTATCCCCTCCTTAGCATCGAACAATGGCTACCGTCCATCAATCGCCGCTCGATCCGAGCTCACCATAGCTCGGATGGAGATAAAAATGATCCCACACCTTCGGGGAAGCATAATAATTAAATCCAATAGTGGAAATCACATAACATGAAAATTTCTTTTATAAAAGACCAACCTATTTTCATTCAAGGATTGATTTTAATGGCATACCTCACGAGAGCTTATGATTGGCGGTTCCAATGATTGAGGAAGCTTCGTTGGAAGAAATGAAGCTCTGTTGAGCCGCACAATCTTTGATTTGGTGTAGTTTGCTCGAAAGACCAAAGTACTAGATGTAGGTGGTTGGGCTTGATCAAACTCTACCCTCTGGCTATTGAGGTTCTTGGGAAAAGCTTCATTCTTGCTTGTTTGGCTCCAAGGAAGATGTGTGCAAAGTTAATTGCACTTTGGTGGAGATTTGAGCAAATGGGAATTGAAGGTGGCATCCCTTATTTCAGTTTTGTGTAAAACTAAAAATGGGGATTTTAGGGAGCTTGGGAAGGCTTGGAAATGGCTAAGGGATTCTTCTCCTTGGTTGTTATGGTTCAATCGAGTGTGAGTGTGTGAGTTTGAGTGAGAATGAAGGGGTATACCCCCTCATTTCTTAGATCGAATGGTCACGACTTGTTTGGCTTTTCCTTGATCAATTGGCCACATCAGAGGCTAATGGCGGTCCTTTGGTGCATGATGTGGCTCGATTTGGTTGGATGAGGGTGTGGAGGTGGCTTTCAAGAGAGTAGTGGGTGTCCTATGGCTATTTAGAAATCTCCAATAGATATGAGGAGGTGATTTCACCTTCTAATGGATCATGACAACTACCTTTGGTTGTATATTTGAAAATGATTGTAGGCTTTAGTTTAGTTTAATTTGGTTTCATCCCGATGATGATTGACCAATTGGGTATATTTGAAATGGGTTAAAAGTGGGTTATCCCAAATTTCAAGTGGTTTGGAGTTTATTTGATTTAATTTGGCTTGATTTGACCTTTTTAGGTCAAATTGGGTTAGGTTGGGTCAAGTTGACCAATTGGTGAAATTGGGTCAAGCTAAGGGTTGGGTCAAGTTCACATGACCAATTAGAGTGCATTGGTGTCATCGATTTGATTCAATTTGCTTTGGATTCAATTATGGCTCATTTGGGTTCATATAGGTCAAATGGGTCAAGTTGACCAATTTGACCAATTTAACCAAATTGGGTTAGGTTAGGTGTTGAGTCAAGTTCAATTGGCTAATTGTAAATGATTGTAGCTTTGATTTGGTTTAATTTGGAATTAATTTGGATTTTGGCTAATTTGACCTTTTAGGTCAACTTGGGCTAAGTAGGGTCAAGTTGACCAATTGGTCAACTTGGGTTCAATTATGGCCTTGGTTAAGTTCAATAAGTGATTTGGAATGAACTTAAGCCATTAGCTACAATCAATTTGGGTTGAATTGTGATTTGACCTATTTTATCTTTTAAGGCCAATTTGGGTCAACTTGGGTCAAATGGCCAATTTGGGTCAACTTGGGTCAAATGGCCAATTAGGCTTGGTTTGGCTCAATTGGGGGTTTGGTCATGTTCAATCATTGATTATGAATGGGTTTGAATCAATAGTTTTAATCAATCTAGCCTATGGTGGATTTTGGCTAGTTTGGGTTTCATTTGGGCTAAGTGTTGACTTGGTCAAAGGGTAAGTTTTACTTGGTTTGACCTAATTTAAGTCAATGATTAACCTAGGGTGATTGTTGATTATGTTGTGAGGTTTGGATGGGCTTAGTTCAATCCAATTAGGTTGAATTAGAACTTGGCTCAAAAAGGTCTTTTAGATAACTTTGGGTCAAGTGGACCTAAATAGGTTAATTGACTTGATCATTGCTTGATTCAAGTTTAGTTATGTTGATAAATGGGTTTGAGATCAAAATATAAATCCAATTGTAAGTGATTTGGATCATATGGATTTTGGTTCATATGATAATTTCAAGTCAAAAAGGGCTAACTTGGGTTAGCTTGGATTTGGTTTGATAATTATAGTTTGTGTTTATATTTGGGACAATGATTGAAATAATGATTGAATCATGAAGAAATCCATGGGTTTTGATTTAGTTTGGATAGGATTTGACAAAGTTTAAAGACTTGGCTTAAAAGGGTATAAATTGGATTTTGGTTTGATTTTGGGTTTAGTTTTGGCTATTTGAATTTATATTTCATTTATATTTGGGAATATAAATGAAAATATAAATGATTGGTGAGAACATCACTTAGGTTTGGAGTTATTTGGATTTGGTTAAGGCTAAGTCCATAAGATGAAATCAAAGGGCTTAGGAAAGATTTTAGGATTCGAATTCAATGATGGGTTTCAATCATTTGACTTGGGATTGATTTATGATTTAGAATTTGAGGTTAGGTTTGAAAGAAGGAAGCAAGGATTTGGTTTGGGCTATAGGGTAGGCAAGTATTCCTAAATCCCTAAGGCACAACCTATCCCTATGGCTAATTCTTCTAAGTCTCTAGGGTTAGGTTAAGTGTTCACTCAATCACTAGAAGTGTCTTAAGACTAAGAAACTCTTAGTGTCTATAAGTGTCCTAAATCTATGATAAGGAAGTTGAGAGCTCACTCCAAAAATGAGGTCAACAAAGGGCGCCCAATAGGTGTGGTGTGACTGACAAAGCACACTGCACATATTGGTGTTGAACAAGATGATTAACAACATTTGAAGGATCGCAACACTAACAAAAATGATCTATCCTTAAACTTGAGGTGTAAACAAAATTAAGATCTTCGTGCAATGCAATTCCACTCATGCCAAGGGCATAAGGGAGGAAGAAATGATCTACTGAGGGATCAAGCATGTGAACCACTAGGGAAGCATGCTCAAATTATCCACAGGGGGATGAGTGCATGAACCTTCCACTAGGGAAGCAGGTTTAGGCCATCCACTAAGGATAGAGGTTTGATTTGATTTGCGTCTCATTGGGGAGAAATTTGATTTGGGTTAATTGATGGGGCATCCATTAGGGATGATAATTTGATTTGATTTATTGATTTATGATTTGGTACTCCACTAGGGAGAGGATATGATTTGACTTTGAGGACACATCTACTAGAGATATGAGATCAGATCCACCGGGGATAAAGTGGATTAACCTTCCAATAGGGAAGTTGGTTCGGATTACCCATGGGAGGATAAGAATTTGGTTTCGAGCACGCACCTGCTGGGATGTGAGCTCATCGATGGGGATAAAATAGATTTAATTTGGACTCCAATGGAGGGAGGATGGTGGATTTGATGAAATGGACTCTGTGGGTGTGCGATGGATCAACTAAGAAGGGGCCAATATCAGCCTAGACTTATCTCAGATTTACAAATCCAAAGGGATGATCTACTGGCCACATGGTAGAATTATCCACCTTGGTTCTCCTTCATACAATTGTGCTGGGAGAAAGGGACTCACATCTCCAAAAGCAAGGGACAACCGTTGGTGTTGCATGCAACAAATCAAACCCGACCTAAGATGACCATGAGTGAATGCCGCTAGGGGACTTATATTGGCTCAAAAGTAGTCAGGATAATGTCATTTGATTGAATTACATTTATTTTAGTTTTAGTTATTTTAATTTGATGGATCCCATTGGTGTGCAATGGATCCACTAAGAAAGAGCCAATATAGCCTAAACCTATCTTAGATTTACAAATCCAAAGGGATAATCTATCGGCCGAGGGGTAGAGCTAACCAACCTAAGGGGTGTCTTTCGGTGTGCAATGGTCAAGTTTGGAAAAAAGTGTGGGGACTCACATTCTATTACACAAGGAACCATTAGGGTGATCGGTTGCATGTGCAACAAATCAAACCCGGCCTAAGGATGTCTGTCGGTGTGCAACGGTCATGCTGGAAAGAATGTGCAATAGACTTATATCTTTTAAAGCAAAGATGACCGCCGGGGTGACTCGTTGGTGGCACAACAAGCTGAACTCCATCTAAGGGTGACTACTGAGAGAGTGCCGACCCAAGGACTTATCTCAACTCAAAGTAGTTAGGCAATTCCTATTGGGAATTTTGCTGACACTGGCCTAAAAATAGGATGCCTGCTTGGAAAAGGGGCCACTAGGGGCTTGAATTCCTAATCCACAAGCAAAGATATATTTTGTTTGTTTATCTTATCATTGATCTTGTTGGTTTATGAGGGAGCACACTGAGAAGGAGCTCATATCAGCCTTGTCCTATCTCAAATTTACTAGACCAAAGGAGAATTGACATATCCACAAGAGAAATTCTCCAACCATAGGGCTTGCTACTAAGAAAGGGGAACTGTCCAATCCAAGAGTAATCAAGGTAGTGTCTAAATGGGGTCGCTAAGGATGTGATCCAAATAGAGTACCCACAGGGGAGGTGTCGCTAGTGGCATTATCCAAAACCTTATAAAAGAAAGCCTATAGGTATACGGTGGCCAACTCAAGGAGAAAGCGTAGGGACTCATATCTGCCAAGGGTGGTGTATCCATCGGGTGAGTCACCATCAGCATAGCGATAACCAACCAACCTAAGGTTCCCATTAGCTTGTGATAATCTGTCTAGAAAGAAGGCATGCAGACTTATATCTTTCTAAAGTAATCATCACCGGATAGTCAGCCTCGAAGGGGCTATCACCTAGCGACTAAGAGAGGAGTCTGTAAGGACTAAACCCAAGCTTGAAGTAGTCAGGAGGAAAGGATCCACTGGGGGACTTACCCTAAACCTCAAATATACTCGACCTAGTTAGTGCATGATGGCTAGTCCAAGAAGAAAGAGTGTAGGCTTACATCCTCTTAAACAAAGTTGACATGTGGTAGCTTACTAGCTGCGTAGTAAGACCTACTAAACTAACAAGGTGCTCATTAGTTTGCAGTGGTCAAGTCAAGAAGAAAGTGCAGGGACTCACATTCGCTAGATAAGTGACCACTGAGGAGACAAATTAACAAGATAGCATATCATCCCAACCTAGAGCAGCTAATGAGTGAATGCCACAGGCTTGCTCCCACATCAAAATAGCTCAAGACAAAAGATATGTGTTTGTTTATATTGTGAAAAAGGGAATAGGATGCTACTCGGGTTCTCTAACACCTACCCTAAATGTGCAGAAGAATGGATAAAATGCAGGGCCAATTGTGACTCCACTAAGAAAGAATGTCGCTTGGGTTCTCTTACACCTAACTTACTTGTACTAATCGAAATAAGATGCCTCTTGGGTTCTCTTACACCTAACCTAGTAGCACTGCAGGATCATTTGTACTTTGTGTTTATGTTATGGAGGGATAGGATGCTGCTCGGGTTCTCTTACACCTACCCTAAACACGTCGTGGCAGACTCACAAGCGAAAAATATTTCTAACACATGAGAGATGGAATTTGATAAAAAAAAAAGAAGTTTTATTGATGATTATTTTCAAATAAGAATTATGGATAGTATTTCTTTAAGTAGAGCCCATTGATTGGAAGCATTGGACGCTCTCCCTTACAACTTATAAGTTGATAAGATCCTCCTTGGTAGGCCTTCTCTATGGCAAAAGGGCCTTCCCAAGTGGGTTCAAACTTACCTCCCATCTTTCGACGGGCAATAATTGGTCTCCTTATAACTACAGCAAGCTCTCCTACTTGAAAAGCTCTAGGATGGACCAACTTGTTGTGAGCTTAAATCATCTTGGCTTTATACAACTCAAGGTTCTAGCATGCCTGGAGGCATATCTCCTCTAAACCTTCAAGCTCTTCCAACTGTAACTTGGCATTCTACTCTATTGTGATCTTATTACCCATGACTATCCTTAATGATGGGAGTTGGACTTCTAATGGTAGCAGGACCCTACACCAAGGAGAAAGGGGTAGATTGAGTGGAGATATGTGGTTGTAAGCCCACAAGGCTTCAACTATTACTCATGCCACTATCGCTTGTTGTCATCGAGTGTCTTCTTTAATATTTGAATGAGAGTTTTGTTAAATGCTTCTGCTAGACCATTTTTCACGTGTAATAGATGGTAGAATATCTCCAATCTATGTTGTGTCTTCGAGCAAAGTTATTGATTTTAGTGCTCTTGAATGTAGTATCATTATTGGATATAATTCATCAAGGCACCCTGAACCTATATACGATATGGTTCCTAAAAAACTGGAGCATATGCTGAGTTGTGACCTCTAAGTATGATTGCCTCTACCCAATTGAAAAAGTAGTCAGTGGCATCTAAAATGAACCGGTGACCCTTGGAAGAAGGAGGATCAAGCGGACCCATTATGTCGGTACCCTAACACTCAAATGGCCATGAGGCCAATGTAGGGTGTAGAATGTTGGGTGTTTGATGTAGGACCACACCGTGCACCTGATATTGGTGGAATCACCTTGCTACGTCCATGCAGTCTGTGATCATCGAAAGCAAGTAGTATCCTAGTCTCGTGATCTTGGCTTTCATCTTTGAACCAGATTGATGTGGTCCACATAATCCTAAGTGTACCGCCATGATCTTACGGGCTTCATGTTTGTCTAGACAATGTAACTACATATGATAGGAATATCGTCGGTATAAGGCGCCGCCTACAAGAGCATAGGAAAGGGCTCTCTGCTTCACCTAATGTGTTAGTGATTTTTCTTGAGGTAGTTTGCCAGTATGTAGGTAATCCATGAATGGTTGCCTCCAATCTAACTCCTCATCCTTTTTTGCAATGGCAACCTCCCCATCAAGAGAGAATCTCTTGATGAGTTCAGCATCAACAAGGGATAAGACTTATCTATTTTAGACCCTTATTAGAATAAACTCATCTTCTAGAGATGCCAACTCTTTGGCAAGCTTGGCCAAAGAATCTACTACTATGTTCTCTCCTCGAGGAATTTTATAGATGGTAATCTCTGGGATTTAGGCCAACAACTCCGTAGTGTACTTATGGTAATGATGGAGCTTAGGCTTTAGAACTTTGTAAGACCCAATGATTTGGTTGATGATGAGCTGAGAATCGCTGAAGAAGTTGATACTCTGGATGCATAGTGTAATGACTAACTCCAGACTAGCAATCAGAGCCTCATATTCGGCTTCGTTATTGGTGCATGGGTTGGACAGATGATATGAGAATCTCATCACATCTCGGTCCAGAGTTAGGAGAACTATTCCAACCCCATCCTTTCTTAGAAGAGTAGATCATGGTTCTTCTCTTTTTTGAAAAGAAGCTGCTGCATCAAAATATACCTCCCAATGGTGAATGCTAGTGTCCCCTAAGTTCATGATTTGTTCATCAGGGAGATTTTCACTAAGCGGGGAATCAACAGAAGTGTGTCGCTAAGAAATGGCTTGTCCTTTCACGACGGAGGGTACAAAAGTGATATCAAACTACGATAAAATTATGGACCATCATGCTAACCCTCGGGATAACGTCAGCCGTGTCATGAGATATTATAGTTTATTGATTCTGGAGATAAGATTCACCTTATGAGAAAGCATGTAATACCATAGCTTTTGAGATGCAAAGATTAAAGTAGGCAGTGCTTCTCGATAGGTGGGTAGTTTTCCTCAGTAGGGATTAGATGATGATTGAGATAGTAAAGAGTATTTTCTTTCCCTTCGTCATTGGTTTGAGCTAACAAAGTGTCAAGGGAGTCATTTATTGCAGCGGTGTAGAGGATTAGCGACTTGTCCGAGATAGGGGCTGCTAGAACTGGCAGCGTCATCAGGTAGTGCTTAATGTCTTCGAAGGCATGCTGACACTTATCATTCACTTCAACTTGGCATCCTTTTTGACAAGTGTTGAGAATGGTTGGCATCTTCCTGATAGGTTGAAAATGAAGTGTCTTTGTCGTGTTTTTTTATTTTCAAACATTTTGGGATATGCTGAAAATTATTTGTTGGGACACCACGTAGATCCGCAGATGAACTCATTAGGGGGATTGGGTATGACATTAAGGAATAGTGTACTCTCGAGAGAGATAGATGTCACTACCCTATAATGGATCTAATCACCTAATGAGAACTCCTAAGGACAATAGGTCTTTGAATGTACCTGAGATCTTTCCCCTACTTTACATAAAAAAAGTAAAGCAGGGTTTATTTAAATCGGGTTCATTAAGTTCCCTCTGGAGGCAAGCCCCTATAGTTAATTACATCCTAAGGAATGAGATTCCTTAAGAATACTCTCAATTAAGGTAAATGATCATTGTCTCCAAAGATTTCAAGGATAAGACTATCAACAAATTAGTTATTTTTGGAAAATCAAGTGGGATTGATCATGAGGAGAGAGTTATTATCAAACCAAAGGGAGATGAGTAGGAGATGCTCATGATGCTAGGAAACTTAGCGGCATCCCAAACTATCCTATGGTTGGGCTTTATATTTTTGAAATTGAGGAGAATTATATGTTTGAGTTGAATTTTTATTAGAAATCTAGGACTTACAATTCCACAACACAAGATCATGGAAATGCTTGAAGGTGGGGATTTATGCTTATAGCCCGCAAAGGGAAACAACAATCTCGGATCTTAAATCTAGGGAGCTTTGGCGAGGGCCAAAACATGACCTAATTCTAAGGCAAAAAAATGGGCATATGGTTTATCTTCATAAGAGAGAAAAAACCAACTAACTGTTAGCCGCCAACTAACTCCTCCTATGATATTAAATACATGTAGGCAAGTCTTATGTTTTGCAAGATAGCTAAGCTGTTGTTTTCTTAGAAATGAGCTAAGTCCTTAAACACACTCCCTAAGAGACTTGATCATGAACGGCATGAATAATGACTTAAATCTAATGCAAATTTTATTAAGTTTTATTTTAATTTTTGGACATTTTTATTTGACATGGGATATGGGATTTCATATGCCTAATGCATGAGAAATTAATTATGGGCCAAAATCAGAAAGAAAGAGGTGTGTTTTCACCATGGCACTCAAAGGTCAAGCCATTTACTCTAGCAAAGGTGGAAGCCCTCCATTAACAAGAGTGAGACAATATGATTTATGCATGATGTGAGACATACAACATCCAGCTAATGGGTTGCTAAATCTTTTATTACCTTGATTTATGTCATAGGCTTTAAGTGAGGTTATGAGTTGTTTAATTTAATTTTGAGTTGATTAATTAGATAAAAAATTTATTTTTTTCCTAAGATTCTAATCGCAACTAGGCCATTCAACAACCATCAAGCAATTAAGAAACTAGAAAGATCATGCCATCCTAATTTCTCAATCATAAATAAAACATCAATCAATCTATAAAATTAGTGCAAAATAATAAAAGGTCAAGGTCTCACCGTTCGCATAAACCCAAAAGAAATGTGCGAAGCTCAACCCTTATACAACCCAGATTACAAATGGATAATTACAATAAAAAAATCATGTTATGGTGGTCTTCATTCTTCACTTCTTCATTTCTTTCTTTCTTCATTTATTTCTTTCTTCATTTCTTTGATTTGGGATGTAGTTTGCTCTAAGGATTCACATGGTATATAAGACATGGTCTTATAACCAATGTTAATCTAATCACCCATAACATTCATTCAAAATCTCAATTACAAAATTTACATCAAAATGGAAAGATAAATCTAACTAAACCTCCAAAATAGAGATTAGATAAATATACCAAACAACCTAAGCAGTTATATGAATAATTTAGACTTAGTACCCCACACATGGGTAACTAAGTCCACTGTCCTAATTTGGGTTATGCTTAGGGGTATAAGCAACCTGCACATCAAAAGTATTTATATTTTTTTATTATAATGACCCTTAAGCACAAGCCTTTATAGAAAGCATGATTAGGCTAATATCGGCCTAACATCCAGACTACGCGCATGCACCCTAACATCCAGTCTAAAACATTACATCATAAAACAAAGTTAGACATCAAACCATGCACCGCCCTAACATAGAGCTAGAAATGGTGACTTAGCCTAACATGTCTTAGCTAGGCTTTAAGGTTGAAGTTTTCTAAGTGTGAAAGATTCAATTTAGAGGGTGGTTTTATTTTAAGTGATTTAATTGATTTAATTGATTTATCAATTTTAGTTGATGATTTAATTTAGTTTGAATGAACCTACACTTAGTTACTAAATTTTATGAAGAGAAGAAAAAAGAAGAGAACTTATTTTTAATCCCTACCTTAAGTAATTTCTAAGGAAGCTTCATTAATGATTTTTCTGTAGTGAATATTTTATTATGTGTTTTAATTAACCCTAAGTTTAGATTTACTCTAAATAGACCTATTCAATAAGAAAGCCATCCTAGGATTAGTTAAGGTGAATTATATCACATAACATACAACCATTTATTTCTTTCCACCATGTATAACATGCATATGAATAATCATAAGCATTTTAGCAAACCTTGATGATGAATGCTAAAAGATATGATTTGAGAATTTGGATATTCAATTGATGCAAGTTTTTATTATGTAAAAAAAGAGGGGGATTTCTCATCCATTAACAAAATGCACATCCACATGTATAAAAGACATAAGTGAGTACGACACCATTGTTTTCTACACCAGGGGCATAAGATACAAGACCTACTTAGGGCTACTTAAAACCTCGTAGCCCTAGGATATCCAGACTAATATATCACTTTTCTTAAATAAATGTAGATGTACAAAAAGAAACAAATGGATGAAAAATCATGCAAAAGATTTTTTGTTTGTTTGATTAGGTTGTATAATTTACATGTGTAAATATGAGGATCCTTCTTAAGTCATAACATAGAAATGCATAGGAATCGATTTAAGCAAGTGTTGTGTTCTTATCAAATGAACTACACACTTTGCAAATCCTATTCAAATCCATTTTAAGAGAAGAGAAGAAAATAACATAAAACACATCTTATGCTATAATCACATGCAAGCTTATAAGTATTTATAAGTAGCATCACTTCATTCAAAATTTTTGATTTATAGGCTTTGAAAATAATTTTTAGTTTAATAGTGATAATAGCCATTCATATTCTTAACTTTAGCTAAAATGTGCAATTTGACATAAAAGGAAATATTTTATTTAATTGCTTTTTCAAAAGAAATGAATGCATGACTTCATATGGCAAACAATATTTAACATGCTTGAAAAGAAATAAAAGGATGTAAGCACATGACTTCATTCACCCTAATTACTTCCTAAGGATAATCATACAGAATAAGATTATTTAAAGTGAATCAAAATTCTTTAAAGAGATTTTTATTTTTGAATTTGATTTAACTTAGGGAATGTGAAAAGAATTTGCTGGTCCTAATCCATTTCTCCCATGTGTGAATTAGTTTAATTTAATTTTAGAACAATTAGGTTGATTTTATATTTTTTTAGGTTAAGGTATGAGTTAAAATCCATTAATTACCCATTACATATACCACTTTAACATAATTAACTAAGTAATTATGAGCTAACATATGATATACAACCATATGAAATCTAAATCAGCAGTGCACTTAAGAAATAAAGGGGACTAATACAATTAGCTCACAATTATTGCTTAATTAAGCTAAAGGGTCTAATTAAGTACTTTCATAACCATCCTACACATATAGTTTGATTATAATTTCCTTTGAAGTCTCTTAGGTTATTAAACACCTAAGAATCTACCCAAGAATTAAATGATTAGGTTCTGGAATAATCTGGTTTTGAATTTGATTAATTGAATTAGTTAATGAAATGATTAATCCATTAATTAATTTGCACATTAATTAAGTGTTCATTCAAAATGAAATAAACTTAGAGAAAAGATTGGAAAAGGAATCCTAATCTCATTCCCAAAGTTCATTCACTATCTCATGAAGATTAGCAAGCTTAATTAGTTAATTTATCACTATTTAATAGGCTTATTAATCATTTAATTCATTAAAGAAGTGATTAGGGGTCAAACAAGCAATTCCCCTAATTAATTCAATAATAAATTCCAAGAAAATAATGGGAGGCAGAGGTCATCCCACTAATGAACTTTATGAAATTTGGAATTAATTTCAAGTAATTAAGGAGTAATTAGCCTAATTATATTTCCAATACAACCCAAATTGAGTGAAAATTACTATTCAAAATTAATTAATTTTAATTTTATATTATTCTCCTTTGAATTATCTTTAAAATGAACTTGAGTTTGCATTTTTTGGATTTTTTCTATAATTAGTTATGATTTAGGAGTTTCAGCATTAAAATGAATTAATTAAGCTAATTAAACCCCCTAATCCCATCGGGCCACATGGCGGCTGATGCAGCATGATTTCTATGTAGCATGTTGGGATAGGTTATTTAAGTTGTCACATCCGTCTACTGGGTCAGCCGGTGGCGGACGCACTTTCTCCACGGGCCATCTGATCTTAGATCGAACGACCGCGATTAACCCACAGTTTAAGCTTAAATTAGAGGGAGCGTGATTTAATCATAGTCATCCATTCCAATCACATGGAATGGATGGTGTGTGATCTATCACCTCCTGAGTGGTAAGAGATGGATGTCGTCCATTGATCGTTGCTCAATCCGAGCTCACCCGAGCTCAGATGGAGTTCAAACTCACCCCACACCATCGAGGAAGCACAAGCAATGTATCTAATGATCAAGATTTGATGGGATTATAATTTTCTTCACAATGGACCAAGCAAAAAATTCCTATGGGTATAGTTTTGAGCAATACCTCATCGAGGCTATCACCAGTGCTTCCAACGAAGGAGGTAGCTTCATCTATTAGAGATGAAGCCCTATTGAAGGTATTAGCTCTTGATTTGAATTCAATCATGGGTTTCAATCATTTGATTTAGAATTAATTCATGATTTAGATTTTGGAATTGATTTATGATTTGAAAATTAATTGAGTTAGAATTGATTTGATATTTGAATTGAGCTAAGTCCATAAGATGAAATCAAAGGGCTTAGAAAAGGTTTTGGATTTGATTTAAGATTTGAGAAAATCAATTGAATTGGAATTGATTTATGGTTTGATTTTTTGGAATTGATTTATGATTTGAGAAAATCAATTGAATTGGAATAGATTTAAGGTTTTATTTGGATTGGTTTGAAGGAGAGGAGCAAGAATTAGGTTCAAGCTATAGGGTAGGAAAATCTTCCTAAACCCTTAAGGCATAACTCATTACTATGGATAACTCTTCTAAGTCTCTAGGGTTAGGTTAAGTGTTCACCTAATCACTAGAAGTGTCTTAAGGCTAAGAAACTCTTAGTGTTTAGAGGAGTCTTATATCTAAGATGAAGAAGTTGAAATCTCACTCCAAAAGTGAGGTCAACAATCTTAGATATGCCAACTGCCCTTAGAATGATCTGAGTTGAGTTAGACTTTTAGGGGGTGGCATTTCTAAGATAGCCTTGATCTTCTCTAGATCGATCTCTATTCCCTGGTGTTGGACAACAAACCCAAGTAATTTCCCTAAAGTTACTTCTAATGTATACTTTAGGAGATTCATTTTGAGGTTAAATTGTCTTAAACATTCGAAAACTACTCTCAAGTCGAAGAGATGGTCTTCCTTTTCTCTATTTTTGACTACTAAATCATTAACATAGCATTTAACTTGATGATGAATGAGTTCATTGAAGATTCAAGTCATGGCTCACTGGTAGGCAGCACCAAAATTTTTAAGGTCGAAAGGCAAGACCTCATAGTAATAGATTCCGATCAGGGTTCAAAAAGTAATGTTTTTTCATCCTCGGGAGCCATCTTGATTTGGTTGTAGCGAGATGATCTATCTATAAAGGAGAATACTGCATGAGATGAAGCGATGTCCACCATTAATTCTAGTATAGGAAGTGGAAATTCATCCTTAGGACATGCCTTATTTAGATCCCTAAAATCGACACATATGCGAATTTGGCCATTCTTTTTATAGGCATTTCTTCATAACTCCATGTGAAGCAGTCCTTAAACTCAGCTAATAGCCTAACTAAGTCATTGGTTTCTTCTTCATTCAACAAAGAATTGATGTATGTCGGGTGTGGATCTTCTTTTGTTCCTAAGTTGATTTCTTTGAGCTCATCGATGGTTGATCTGATCTCTTTGAACTCAAGGGCATCTTTGGCTTCTCATTTGGGTCATCAAGTTTCTAAACATACCTCCTCATAAGAGTTAGCATAATTTGAGAAGAACCTATCAACAAATGAGTGGTGATGAGGCAATGATTGTCATCACCCAACCCAAACCGCTTGATTATCCCATAGTCTTTCAAAGTAATCTAACCTGTGTTTAGACCAAGTATGTGGGATTAATCTCATCTTTACTAAGTTAAGAACACAAGGTGAATACCAATCAAAAGGCAATTATATTAAATCCTAATATGAATCATCCTCAAGTTCTAATTCAATTTCTTGACTTGAGGATGATGCTCCCAACAAAAATCTCTTTGGCTTGACATCTATGGAAGACTTGGGGGCCTGACATCTATGGAAGACTTGGGGGCCTCCTTAACTACTAAACCTTTAACTTTCTAGGAAGAAGTGAGGTTAGAGCTAAGGTTCCCAACTGTTGTCTGACTATTCTACATAATAGTGATTCTGATACATTCATGCTTTGCTTGGAGGTCTGGTTTTTATCGATGTCTAGCTCAAATGTCACCTCCAAAGGTACTCGCTGAGAGGGGTTGGTTAGCATGCTAACGACATGAGACTCATCCTCTTGTTAGTCAGAACATAGCTCCTATTGGGTGGCCAATAGGGAGGAGGTCTTCCTCCTCTGGAACTGCCTCTAGATTTGCCTCTGCCTAAACCTGGTGGGGATCAAGTCATCCTACCCATGTGTTTGTATGGAGAAATGAACTGTGGGAGGAATCTAAGATCTGAATCTACTTCTTCCTCGGTGTCTGATTCTCGCTCAATTGCATTTTCATTTTCTTTTCCTTTTTTCTTTTCTTTTTCTTTTTCTTTTTATTTTTCTTTTTCTTCTTTTTCTTTTGTTTCTTTTTCTTTTATTTTTGAACATTCATCAAGTTCACAAGAATGGACTTTTTTATTTGGAGGTAGATAGTAGGCTACATCCTCATATATCTCGACCTCTCTAATTGAGAATGGCTTCAAGTCTCCTTTAACACAATACTCGATTCCACCTCTTCAAAATTTGATGGACTGATGTAAAGAGGATGGAACCATGTTGTTTCCATGTATCCAAGGCCTACCGAGCAAAGTAGTGAAAAATGTATCTAAATTGATTATGTAGAACTTAGCTTCTATCATCCAATAGTCTATCTCCAATGGCAACACTATAAAGCCTAAAGCCCTCTTGCCTTGCTCATTGAATCCTCTAAATATCATTCGATCCCCTTAGAGTTCGGAGATGTCTATCCTCAAGTAGGCAAGGGTCTTTAGACTCATAATGTTCACTGATGCACCTGGATCAACTAACACCCTGGCGAGTCTGAATCTTCCTATGTCCACTATGATATAGACGGGATGATTGTGCTCTATTGTCCCCAACAGAAGGTCTTCATCAGTGAATGTAACTCTATGGGCTTCTCTTGAGTAACATGCCTCCTCTCAAATAGCGGCCAGCTAAGCTGGATCAAGAAGGTCTTTGATCAATGACTCCCTCATCCCTTTGGATAAGACAAGAGCATCATATAAGATTAGTTTAGCTGGCAACTTTCTTAGGTGAGTGAGGATATTATAGTCAACTCTGGGATGGACCTCCAGAAGCATATCTATAGGTGGAGCATCCAGTGGAGAGGCTTCTTGATCACTAGAACCAAAGACTTATTTACCCTTATCCTGAGGTGCTACCCTAAGAGGTAGAACTTTGCCATTGCGTAGGTTGACTTTAGTGACTTCATGAGATGGTTTAGTATAAAGTTATACCTGCTTATCAGGTTTACCTACAACTTCTCCTATGGGATCATCGGATTCGGATGACTCCAAATAAATCTTAATGGGCAAACCCGAATGATTCAGAATAGAAAATCCATTTCTAAATCAGAAGAAGAGGAGTGATCAGAACTAGACTTATTATTATTATTTTTAGACTTGGAGAATTTTTGAGAGGAATAAAATCTAAAGTATCATAAGTGAACAAGATGTAAGTGAAAGCTTTCTACATTGATTTATTCTTAGGTAGAGGTACATGATAGAAATCTAATAAAGTAAGTGGGTAAGGGTTTAGTGCCCTTGACTGCTGATACAATGCTCCTGCTAGCAAAAGAGGAGCTAGTGGAGAAAGAAGTAGTAACTACATATGGAGTAATGGACTCGTGACGGGTGGTTGCAATCTACCAGTAGAGGCTATCAATGTTGCTATTGTTGGGCTTCTACCTCCTTCAAGTCAATCTTGGCAACTTGTAAACCTTCCTTAGAGTTGGAGGTTTGAGCTACTTTAGGCACCTACAGGGATAACTTTTTGACCTTAGAGATGATTTTCTTGATGGTTTGGAATAATGAGATATCCCAACCTTCCTCTATCTTAAGAAGATCAAGTGTATCCCCAAAGATTATCGTAACAAAACTAGAGGGTTATTCTAGTAGATATTTCTTAGGGATGACAATAGCACCTGACTTGTAGCTACACTCAAGCCAGTCCTTAAAAGTAAAGTAATCTTCTAAGACATGTCCTAACATGTGGTGGTAGGGGCAATAGTTTGGATCATGACTCTTGCCCACTTCCTCCGGCCTCCTAGGCTCTGGTAACTCGAAATCAAGCTTCTTTAAAAGATTCTTAGACATCTTCTAGACTACCTCCCTCTTGAATGAATAGGGTTTATTCAATTTGCCGACAAGAGTAGGTAAATGGTAGCTACCTGGTGGTGAGTAGGCATACTGCTACTGATGATGTTGATGAGATATGAGAATCGTTGAGAATATGGAGGAGGTGGCGTGGATCACTATGGCAATGGTGGTATGAAGATCGAGGTGGTGGCAAAGGAGGTGGTAGAGGAGATTGTTGAGCTCGAGGTCTATCTAACTGAACTCTAGTTGGTTACTTCCCCTTATCAACTACTGTGATTGCCCTTAGCTTCTTCTCAAATGCCTTCTACGGTGTGGGCTTGGCTGACTGATCTTGGAAAGGTAACTATTTGACCTCCCCTTGTAAACTAGCTGCCTTGTTGATTAATTTCTCAAATATCTTAATGGTAAATCCTTTAAGCATGAAGGCGACCAGGTCATGAATATTCTTGAGTAGAATTTCAATGGCATGCTATTCAGACAACTATGATTCATATTTCATACTTAAATTATGTCATCTAAGAATGTAATCAACAAGGGACTCATTAGGGTGTTGTTGAGCTACAATGAGATTGCCTAGTCTTTCTTTGAGCTCCGAAATCTCTTAATAAAGAGCTCAACTCAATGTCTTCAGAATAATTGGGTAGTTCAGCATACCAATCAAATGTGATGTCTATCAAGCTACTAATGAAGAGATGGAATAAGAGTGCATCGCTGCCATTAGCATTACAACATCTGGCCCTAAAATGTGTTATGTGCTATCGGGGGTTCCCACATCCATCAAAGATTTTGAAGGAAGGAGGTACAAAACCCTTAGGATATTTGACAACATCAAATTCCTTGGTATGGTCTACCCTTTGGAACAAATGAGCTACCTTGGGCTTGTTCCAATGCATCCTTCACCTACTGATTTACCAACTGCTTAATATCTTTCTCTTGTATGGAGGTGTTGTCCACCACCTTCCTATGCAAGCTACCACTATCTTGATCTACTGGAGAAGTGATCTTGGGCTGATCTAGGACATGTGCTAACTCAGGATGATCAACCTCTATCGGTATATGCTGTGGGACTAAGGCCTGATTCTGAAGTGCATCGAGGGCTGCTAACAAGTCTTCCATCCTATTTTTCATCTGATTGATCTGATCATCCTTCTAATTAAGCTGCTGATGGAGGTGTTGGGTTGAATGGATGATGTCATCTTCCTCAACCACAACACCTTCCTAACTATGTTGATCTCTCTGAAGGGAGCTCCTAGTGTTGACCATGTGAACTCCTGAATCCTCAAGAGATCATCCTCATCTGGATCAAATGCTATCATCCTCATTCACTCACTAGAGTTCCCTCTTCTTAGTAATGGCCTATCTCATCCAAGGAATGATCTAAATGTTCCAGCACAAATACTCGGGGCTAACTGGTGGAGGGACTATGGTCACTGATCGAAATAAATCTAATACTCCCTGTCACTGGAGTGCTAGCTCTGGGAGGGTCATGCTCACTGGAAGAGATATGTTCATGACTTCTCATCGATGGAGTGGTGTCCCTTGGGATGTCTACTACCATGGGAACTGTAAAACTATCACCTTCCCAATCTACAACTACTGGTACCATTGACTCTGATGGTGGTGGTGGTGGTGTGACCACTCTTACAGGTGCACTCAAACCTAAGTAGAAGGTTGGCAGAGAGCTCAATCTCACCTCAATAGGTATGAGGAGATCTTTGGCCATAGCGGATCACCAAAAGGGCTGGTCTCTCCTCGGATGGGGGCTTCTGGATCTTGGCAGGAGTAGTGGATGGTGGGAGTTGTACAGGTGATGGTGGTCGACGAGGGGAGTGGTGTGAAGGCAACCAACTATCCCTTAATGGGAGATCTCTTCCTATGATGGGTAGCTCGGTAAGAACAATCCTATCCGAATGATCAGCCCTAATGGGGGGTCGATCAGAAAAATCCATCAGAGTGGAGGCAACCGAATGTCTGGCATACCTCCATCATTCCTTCATGCTTGCCTGAGTAGATGCTTGGGCCTCCACGGCCTTCTCTCTATAGATCTGACCCCTAACACTTCTAGGGGTCAATGATCATAGATCAAATATGGTACCAGACTCTGAGCATCCATATACTTTGCCAACTTGGCATAGGACAGTCCTAAGCTCGGCATAGGGCCTCCTATGGTTTCTATCCGGTGTCTCATAGTATACTGCTAATGGAGGAGAAGCAACAATCCTCTGGTAATCTTCCTTTCCATCTGATGTCGAGAGGGGGTGGAACTTGTTGCTGGTTAGAAGTGAAGAGACCTCTCGGGGAGAACCACTGCCATGTGTGATGCCTCAAGCTCTGCTCTCATGCTGCTCAGCTTAATCTTGCAATTTTATTACGTGTTGAATATAGTGAAAAAAGGTAGGGGGGTACCTACCTCAAAAGTGGAGGAGACTATCTCAGAAGCTAAGATAGCCTTCCCCTTTGGGGTAACCAAAGAGGAGGTAGTAGATCTAGTTGGATCAATGGTAAGCACAACTAGATGGGCAAGTGTTGAAACTATCTCAGAATGAGGTGTGGGGACCACTGTAGCTTTCCTCTTCAATGAGGGTACTCAGAATCAAAGGCCATGTCGATGCAAATGATTGGCTTCTGCCTAGCCACCTCATTTTGACTAACAGTAGTGAGGGTTGCCCCCTCACAAGTAACACGTGCTCTTTAGAATCCTCGACCAAAGAAAACCAGGTGGGTGGAGTTGGTCATAGTAGATCCAAAATAAATCCATCTCAAAGGGAAAGTAAAGATAAACTGAAGCATGTGTATTTGTAAGACTACCTGAATGAGATGTATCTCTACATGCGTTGAAATGTAATTTGAGTCAGGTTTTTGCTTTAATATTTTCACCAAGAGAATCATAAAAATTTGGAGTCCGGAACTCACACTCAATAATTCAAATATGTTAAGTGGGGTTCAGTGGAGAGATTTTGATATTGATGAGGAGAGTCTTTGTCATTTGATTTTGATTTTATAACCCATACTCAAGCGATTTAGGTAAGTTGGGTGGGGTTCTAAAATTTTGAGGAGAGATTTTTTTTTTAAGGTATTTGTATTTTGTGTGTCTTATTTGGAAATATTGATGATTTAAAAGAACCTCTACTTAGAAATTTTGAGTATGCTAAGAAGAGGTTGTGATTGTGTGTTTAAGAAACATTTCGTAGAATGTCTCTACTTGTGATGTGTGAAATATTGATTTGAAAATGGGGCTTCTTACTTAACAAATTTGATATGTCAAGTAGAAGCCACATGTGTTTGATTTATGTTTGAAAATGGGACTTTCACTTAACAAATTTGGTATGTTAAATGAAAGCCAAATGTGATTCCTATGTGTTTTGCATTTCTTTGAAAATGGGACTCTCACTTAACAAATTTAGTATGTTAAGTGAAAGCCAAAATGTGATGTGATTTATATTTTGCTTTTCTTTGAAAATGGGACTATCACTTAACAAATTTGGTATGTTAAGTAAAATTCCAAATGTGATTGATTTAGTTTTGAAAATGGACTCCCACTTTTGATGTGTGTTAAGTGATCAAATGTGACATGGAAATGAGGCCCTCTCTTAACAAATTTGGTGTGTTAAGTGGGGAGCCAAATATGTCATGAAAATGAGATTCTCACTTAACAAATTTGATATGTTAAGTGGCATTAAGTATGATTTATAAAAAATAAGACTTTCACTTAACAAGTTTGACATGTTAAGTGAAGTTAAATGTGACATGGAAATGAGATTCTCACTTAAAAATTTTAATATGTTAAGTGGGAATCAAATGTATATGAAAGTGAGATTCTCACTTAACAACCTTGATATGTTAAGTGTAATCAAATATGACATGAAAATAAGATCCTCACTTAACAACTCTAAGAATCAAATGTGACATGAAAATAAGATTCTCACTTAACAACCTTGACATGTTAAGTGGGAATCAAATGCACATGAAAATGAGATTCTCCTTAACAACATTGACATGTTAAGTGAGAATCAAATATGACATGAAAATAGGATTCTCACTTAATAACCTTGACATGTTAACTAGAAATCAAATGCACATGAAAATGAGGTTCTCACTTAACAACTTTGACATGTTAAGTGGAAATCAAATGTGACATGAAAATAGGATTCTCACTTAACAACCTTGACATGTTAAATGGGAATCAAATGCACATGAAAATGAGGTTCTCACTTAACAACTTTGACATGTTAAGTGGAAATCAAATGCACATGAAAATAAGATTCTCACTTAACAACTTTGACATGTTAAGTGAGAATCAAGTGTATTTGATGTGCTCTCTTTCTTTTTGGAAAGAGAGGGAAATCTTTGTTTGACAAATGTGGCATATCAAATAAGATTCCAAATTAGAGGTGAAATTTATTTAACAAATCTTAAGTATATTAAATAGATTTCAATGATATGTTTTGATGCCATGTATGTGATTTCTTAATTTTGAAAAGAGAGAAACTTCCACTCTAGCATATGTGAAATATGTTGAGTGGAGTTTCAATTTTATGTTATGATTTGAAAATAGAATCTTCATTCAACAAATTTGAGTATGTTGAATGAAGGTGACTATTTAAAAAGAATGCTTTTGAAAAGTGTCATTTTGTAAAGAGTTTATTTTCTTAAATTTTATGATGAACCTTGCCTCACCAAGCTAGTGGTATGGAGGTTCTGAATTTTTATTATCTCTCCCTTTATTGATAAATTTTGTCTTCACCTATTGGGGAACCCAATAGGGGTTTCAAGACATACACGGAGTGAGGTCCTAAAACAAAATGATGAAGGCTAACTTTGCTTAAGAATGAAATAAGCTAAGTACTAACAGAAGGAAAGATAGTCTCGGACTCACATAAAATGCAAGTCCACTATCGATGCTTGGTGACAATAATCGTCTACTAGAGATGGAGAGAGGAACCTATCCCAAGCGGAGTCGCAAGAAAAATCTATTAGTGTTTATTTTTGGATTCATTCGTGTGTGTATATATGAGGGGACACTACGCGGATCTGAGGATGTACTTATTGAGGTGATCAAGTACAACATTGAGGAATAGTATACTATCTTGAAAGATAGAAGTCACTACCCTACAATGGACCTAATCACCTAATAAGGACTCCTAAGGCATGATGGGTCTTCGAATATACCAGAGATTTTTCCTCTCCTTTATATGGAGAAGTGAAGTAGGGTTTATTTAAGCTGGGTTCATTAAGTTCTCTATGGAGGCAAGCCCCCATAGTTAATTACATCTTAAGGAAAATAAATCCTTAAGAATAATCTCGATTAAAGTAGGTGATTATTGTCTCCAAAGAATTCAAAGATAGGACTATCAATAAGTTTGTTGTATTTTAGAAAATCAAGTGGGATGGATCAAAAGGAGAGAGTTATTATTGACACCAAAGGATATAAGTAAAGAGTGCTCATGATACTAGGAAACCTAGTGAGCGCTCCAATCTTACCTATGGTTGGGCTTTATATATTTGAAATTGAGGAGATTTATTTATTTGAGTTGAAGTTTTATTAGAAATCTAGAACTTATAATTCCACAACACAAGATTGTGGAAATTCCTAAGAGGTGGGGATTTATGCTTGTAGCCCACAAAGGGAATCAGCAACTTCGATCTTAAATCTAAGGACCTTTGGCAAGGGCAAAGCTTGACCTAAATCTAAGAAAAAAGTGGATATATGGTTTTCCTCCATAAGAGAAAGTAAATCACCCGACTGCTGGACTTATTACCGCCTGGAGTGACACACAGCTAACTCCTACACTTTAAATCCATGTAGGCAAGTCATATGCTTTTGCAAGATGGCTAGGCTATTATTATTTAGAAAAGAAACTAAGTCCTTAAACCCACTCCCTAAGAGACTAGAGCATGATGGGTATAAATAATGACTTAAATTAATACAAATTTTTATCAAATTTTATTTAATTTTGGGACTCTTTATTTTGACACAGGCTATGGGATTTTGAATGCCTAAATGCATGAGAATTTGATTATAAGCCAAATCAAAAGGGAAAGAGGTGTTCTTCCATCATAGGCTCTCAAAGGTTAAGCCCATTCTATCTGGCAAAGATGGAAGCCCTCTCTTGACATGAGTGAAATAAGATGATATGTATGTTATTAAACATACAACATCCAACTAAAATATTTTATTATGATTTATAGGTTATTTTAAAGTTTAATGATTAATGGGATAAAAATTTATTTTTATCCTAAGCCTAATCCTCATACAATAATCACCAATCATAAACAAACCATGAAAAGACATGCTTTTTTTAATGCACAAGCTAAACAAAAATATCAAATAATTTTATAAAGCTATCACAAAAGAATAAAAGGTTGATGCGGTCAGGTACCATCGTACAACCTGAAAAGAAATATAGATAGCCAAGCTCAACCCTTATACAACCCGAATTATAAAAAAATAATTACAATTACAAATGATGAATGTTATGGGGGTCTTCATTCTTCATTCTTCATTTCTTCATCTTCCATTTCTCCATTTGATTTTCTCCATTTCTTTCCTTTTGGCTTAATTTGAATGTGGTTGCTCTAAAGGCATCACATGGTACATAAGACTTGGTCTTTTAACCAATGCTCATCCTAATCTCGCAGAACATTCATCCTAATCCTAATGCAAAATTACATTTAAAAGAAGTAAAGTACATTTAGCTAAACCTGTAAATAAATGTTAGCTAAACATACCATACAACCCAAGCAATTTTATGAAAAAATTTGGACTAGCACACACATGGTAACCAAACCCACTGTCTAACTTGGGTTATGCTTAGGTGAAACAACTACACAAAAAGCATTTATATTTTTATTATATGACCCCTTAAGCACAACCTCTAGGCATGATTAGGCTAATATCGGCCTAACATCCATACTACACACATACACCTTAACATCTAGTCTACAATAATACAACACAAAATAAACATTTATCAAAATATACACCCCTAACATGAAGCTAGAAATGGTGACTTATTCTAATGTGTGTGAATTAAAGCTTGTGTGGTATGTCCTAACTAGGCTTTAGAGATGTAATTTGCTTAGTGTGTGGGATTTAATTTATAAGGGGTTGATTTCTCTTTAAGTGATTTAATTGATTTAAAAAGTTTACTTAATGTTTTCTTTTATTTCATTCGGTCTACACTTAACAACTAAGTGTTATAAAGAGAAGAAAGAGAAGGAATCTCTCTTTCATCCCTACCTTAAGTCACTTCTAAAGCAAGTTAATTAATTAATTTTCTTTAGTGAATGGCTTATTATATGTTTTAATTAATCCTAAGTTTAGGTTCACTCTAAATGACCTTATTCAAATAGAAAGACATCTTAAGGTTAACTATAATGGATTACTATCACATAACACATATTCGTTCATTTCTTTCCATCATGTATATCATCCATATGAGTAAATCTAAGCATATTAATGCATGCAATTTACATTTTTAGCATACTTGAATGATGAATGTAAATAAGTGTATTTAGATTTCAAGTATTTCATTTGATTGAATTATGAATGCATGCCTTTTTGATAGAAAAAGAGGGATTTCATCTATTAATTAGATACACATTCACATGTATAACTTTTTAGTGAGTACGTTGCCATTGTTGAGTGGGTACAAGACCTACTTAGAACTTAAAACGCCTCAGGGTGTCCATTAATATCACTTTTCTTAAATACATGTAGATGTATAAACAATTATAAGAATAGGAAAATTTATGCAAAAGATGTATTTGATTTATGATTATTATTCATTGGCCACATCACACATACATATGTATAAGAGCTTTAAGTGAGTACGGTGCCATTATTCTGCATTAGGGGCGTAAGGTACAAGACCTACTTAGGACTACTTAAAACTTCGCAACCCCGGGGTGTCCAGACTAATATATCACTTTTCTCAGATACATATGAATGTACAAAAAGAACCACAAGAATAAGAAGTCATGCAAGAATTCACATTTGATTTGGTTATGTGATTTACATATGTGATATGAAATTCTTCCTATGTCTTAACAAGAAAATGCTTAGGAGTAGATTTAGGAAAATGTTGTGTTCTTTTCAAATTAACTATGCATTTGTAAATCTATGTGAATCCATGTAAAATAAGGAAAGAGAACTTCATATTACACATCTATATTATTATCAAATGCAAACTTAGAGCTATTTATAATTAACATCATTCCATTTATAATAATTGATTTATAGACTTTTGAAAATAACATTTGATTTAGTAGTGATGATAGCCACACCTATTTAATTTAAATCAACACATGCAATTACACATAGAAGAAACCATTTCAGTTAATTTTAAAAGAAATGAATGCATGATTACATATGGAAATAAACATTTAACATGATTGGAAAGAAATAAAGGAATATAATCATATAATCTCATTCATTCAAATTAATTCCTAGGGACAACCATACGAAATAAAGCCACTTAAAATAAACTAAAGTTCTTTAATGAGATTTCATCTTTATGTTTGATTTGATTTAAGGAAGTGAAAGAGGTTTGCTAGTCCTAATCTCATTCCTCCATGTGTGAGTTAATTTTGGTTCAAGGAAAAATAATTAAGTTGATTTTATAATTTAATTAGGTTAGGGTATGAATTAATCCAATTAATTAACCCTTACCTACATCACCTTAAGTTAATTAACTAACTAATAATGAGCCAATATGATATGCAACCACATGGAAAGTAAATTTGCAATGCTCCTAAGAAATGAAAGGGGCCTAATGCAATTGGCTCATGATTAATAGTTAATTAAGCTTAAAGGATCTCTCTTAACTACATTTATGGTTTTCTCACACATGTGAGCTAACCATAACTTTATTATCTCCCCCTTTGGGTTATTGAACATCCAAAGAGCTACCTAAGATTAAATTTGAGAAATAGATTCAATTTAATTAATTAAGTTTATTAATTAACTAATTAAACCTTAATTAACCATAACCAATCAAAATACGATGGGCTTAGAGAAAGAGACAAAGAAGAGAGCCTAAGTCTTAATCCCTAAATCCTTTCAATTAGTTGATTGAAGTTCAGGTATGATTTAGATTTTTATTAATCTTGTTAATTAATTAATTAAGGGGTGTTAATTAATAAATTATTTAAGAGGGATTAGAGAAGACTAAAGGAAAAGATTATAAGAGAAGTCCCAATCCATTTCTCTAGACTTCATCATCATTAATAGAGGTTAATAAGCTTAATTGATTTGTTAATTTACTATTCATTTGCTTAATTATCACTTATTGCATTCAGAAAGTGATTAAGGCTTAATCCATTGATTCTCCTAATTAGGCAACCAATAAATTTGAGAAAAATAGGAGTTGACAGAGGTCATCCCTCTAAACATGCACATAAAAGTTTGAGATTAATTGGATGATTAATTAGGGAGTAATTAGGTTAATTACATATCTAATTAAACCATTAAGCCAAATTCACTATTCAAAATCATTTAATAATAATATTTCTAGATTCTACTCTAAAATATCTTTAAAATAAGCCTAAGTTTGTATTTTTTTAGATTTTTTATACAATTAGTTATGAATTTAGGAAGTTTCATAATTAAAAACTAATTAATTAACCCTAATTATAGCCTTAATCCCATCAAGCTATGTGGCGGCTGATGCGGTGCGCTTTCTATGTGGCGCGATAGAATTTTCTATTTAAGTTATCACATCCAAGTGCTGACTCGGATGATGGTGCACGTGGTATCTCCATCGACCATCCGATCTAAGATCGGATGGCCATGATCAAACTCATGCTTTTGAGGGATTAATCAGAGGCTCTAAACATGATTTAATCAGGACCGTCCATCTCGATCATGCAGGATGGATGATCCATGATCTATCTCCTCCCGAGCATCAAATAATGGCTACCGTCCCTCGATCACCGCTCGATCAGAGCTCACCGAGCTGAGATGAAAATGATCCCACACCTTTGGGAAGCACAATAATCAAATCGTGAAATCATAACATGAAATTTCTTTCACAAAAGACCAACCTATTTTTATTAAAGGATCGGTTTCAATGGCATACCTCATGGAGCTTATGACAAGTGGTTCCAATGATTGAGGAAGCTTTGTTTGGTAGAAATGAAGCTCTGTTGAGCCGCACGAGCTTTGATTTAGTGTAGTTTGCTCGAAAGACCAAAGTGGTAGATGTAGTTGGTTGGGCTTGATTGAACTCTACCCTCCAGCCATCGGATGCTTGGGAAAAGATTCATTCTCGCTTGTTTAGCTCCAAGGAAGGTGTGTGCAAAGTTAATTGCACTTTGGTGGATATTTGAGCAAATGGGAATCGAAGGTGGCCCCCCTTATTTCAATTTTGCTTTAAATTGAAAATAGGGATTTTGGGGAGCTTGGGAAGGCTTGGAAATGGCTCTGGGATTCCACTCCTTGGCTGCTAGGGTTTAATCGAGTGTGAGTGTGTGAGTTTGAATGAGAATGAGGGTGTATACCCCCTCATTCCTTGAATCGAACAGTCACAGCATGTTTGGCTTTTCTTTGAACAATTGGCCACATCATAGGCTAATGGAGGTCCTTAGGAGCATGATGTGGCTTGATTTGGTTGGGTGACGGCATGAAGGTGGCTACCAATGGGAGTAGTGGGTGTCCTATGGCTGTTTGGAAAGCTACAATGGCGATGAGGAGGTGATTTCACCTCCACATGGATCATGGCTGACCCAACCACCTTTGGGTCAGGTCAGCCATGATCCAAGATGCCTAAGTGGACCTATGATTGGATGTCAAGTGGCTAGGGGGAGAAAATGACACAATGAGCATGTGTTTCATCTCATGGGATGCCCTAAATCTAAGGGCAAAATGGTTATTTGGCTATGAGTTTGATTTGGGTAGATTTGAAATGGGTTAAAAGTGGGTTAGCCCAAATTTCAAGTGGTTTGGAGTTTATTTGATTTGATTTGGCATGATTTGACCTATTTAGGTCAAATTAGGTTAGGTTGGGTCAAGTTGACCAATTGGTCAAATTAGGTAAAACTAAGAGTTGGGTCAAGTTCACATGACCAACTAGAGTGTATTGATGCCATTGGTTTGATACAATTTGCTTTGGATTTGATTATGGCTCATTTGGGTTCATATAGGTCAAATGGGTCAAGTTGACCAATTTGATAAAATTGGGTTAGGTTAGGTGTTGAGTCAAGTTCAATTGGCTAATTAAAATGATTGTAAGCTTTGGTTTGGTTTAATTTGGAATTGATTTGGATTTTGGCTAATTTGACCCTTTAGGTCAACTTGGGCTAAGTTGGTGAAGTTGGCTAATTGGTCAACTTGGGTTTAATTGTGGCTTTGGTCAAATTCAATAAGTGATTTGGAATGAACTTGAGCCATTGGTTAGAATCAATTTGGGTTCGATTTTGATTTGACCTATTTTTTCTTTTTAGGCCAATTTGGTCAACTTGGGTCAAATGGCCAATTAGGCTTGGTTTGGCTCAAATGAGGGTTTGGTCATGTTCAATCATTGATTATGAATGGGTTTGAATCAATGGTTTTAATCAATTTAGCCTATGGAGGATTTTGGCTAGTTTGGGTTTCATTTGGGCTAAGTGTTGACTTGGTCAAAGGCTAGGTTTGACTTAGTTTGACCCAATTTAAGATAATTGATTAACCTAGGATGATTGTTGATTATGTTGTGAGGTTTGGATGGGCTTAGTTCAATCTAATTTGGGTTGAATTATAACTTGGCTCAAAAAGGTCTTTTTGGTCACTTTGGGTCAAGTGGACCTAAATGGGTTAATTGGCTTGATCATGGCTTGATTCAAGTTTAGTTATGTTAATAAATGGGTTTGAGATGGAAATATAAATCCAAGTGCAAGTGATTTAGATCCATATGGATTTTGGTTCATCTGATAATTTCAAGTCAAAAGGGCTAACTTGGGTTTGATTTGGGTTAGCTTGGATTTGGTTTGATAATTTTAGTTTGTGTTTATATTTGGGATAATTAAAGGAATGATTGAATCATGAAGAAATCCATGGGTTTTAATTTATTTTGGATAGGATTTGACCAAGTTCAAGGACTTGGCTTAAAAGGGTATAAATTGGATTTTGAGTTTGATTTTGGGTTTAGTTTTGGCTATTTGAATTTATATTTCATTTATATTTGGGAATATAAATGAAGATATAAATGATTCATGAGAAAATCACTTAGGTTTGGAGTGATTTGGATTTGGTTAAGGCTAAGTCCATAAGATGAAATCAAAGGGCTTAGAAATGATTTTAGGATTTGAATTCAATGATGGGTTTCAATCATTTGACTTGGGATTAATTTATGATTTGGATTTGGAATTTGAATTTGAGTTTGAGGTTTGATTTGAAAGAAGGAAGAAAGGATTTTATTTGAGCTATAGGGTAGGCAAGTCTTCCTAAATCCCTAAGGCACAACCTATCCCTATGGCTAACTCTTCTAAGTCTCTAGGGTTAGGTTAAGTGTTCACTTACTCACTAGAAGTGTCTTAAGACTAAGGAACTCTTAGTTTCTATAAGTGTCCTAAATCTATGATAAGAAAGTTGAGAGCTCACTCCAAAAGTGAGGTCAACAAATACATATAAATGAAATCAAATAAGTACATGTTGTTATTAAACCAGGGAAGTGAAGTTATCTAAGACCTCCTTGGAACTACCTAAAGCTTCATGTTCCCAGATGTCCAGATATATACTTTCAATTCAAATGTATATAGAAATGTACATGAAACATAAAGATAAAATAAATTCTTTATTATTTTGAAATTATAATTAAATGTAAACTTTATTGAATAATTATAACCAACATTAACTTAAAATTCACATCATTAGCTTATAGTTTTGAAAATATTTTAGGATTTATTAGTGATAATAGTCACACTATATAATAATATTTGTCCATCACATGCAACTTAAATGTAATCATGTTCTTTTGATTCTCTTTTTTTTTTTTTTTGAAAACATGAATATGTGACACAAATGGCATACACATTTATGATGATTAAATAGAAGTAATTAAGCATTGCCACATAACATATTAGATTACATTAAGTCCTAAAGACAATAAAGCCAAATAAATATTCTTTAAGACTAATGAAAGTTCTTATGAGGTTTGATTTTGATATTGAGTTATTGAAACCTAAGGAGGAGAGATGATATTTAACACTTACACCACCCCATGTTGGTGATTTAACATATTTAAAGAGCAAAATTAAATGAGTTGTATGGTTTGATTGGGTTCAAGTCATTAAGCATACCAATTTAATTACCCTTCCCTAAACTTCTTTAATTCAATCAACTACTTGATCATGAGCCTTCAATGATATGCTCTTGGGAAAATAAAATTTACAATGCACCTAAAGGAATATAATGCAATTAGGCTCATGCTTAAGAGTTAATTATAATAAAAAAGGAAAGAATCTAAGTTAGGTACTCTTATGATTTTCCCATACCAATGGGTTAACCATAACTTCCTTAACAATTTTATGTTATTAAACACATAAAGGGGAATTAATGGATTATGTTTGAATCATCTAAATTAATTATAAAATTATTTGATTTTCATTTAATCATTATTTTTCCTAAATAATTCCTAATTATTACACATGTTAATTAACCCACTTGAATAAATACATTTGAAAAAATAACTAGAAGAGGGGGTCTTAATTACTTCTCCTCATTATTCTCACTATTAACAATGGTTAATTATCATTAATTATTTAATTTTTACTATTTATCAATTTTAATAATTATTAAATTAATTAATGAGGGTAATTAGGATTAAAATGCTAAATTCTTTAAATTATGGCAAATAATTCCAAAAAACTTATGGCAGGCAGATGACATCCCATGAAATCATCCCACAATTTGGAATTGATTAGTTAAGTAATTAAGCTTTAATTAAAGTAATTAATTTAAGTTTTAAATTATAATTAAGCATTGTTCACTAGACATAAATCAAATATTTTATTTTTCTTAATTTCTCCTCTTTCCAACCTATCCAAAATGGGTTCATTTGCATTTTTTAAATTTTTTTACAATTAGTTATGATTTTTTGAATTTCTAGTCATTTAATTATATTTTAAAGCCTAATTAACCCTTTAAACTATGAGTGCCATGTGGACGCTGACACAAGAGCACTTTCCATGTGGAGCCATGGTATTGGTTACTTAAATTGTTCGATGAGGCAGCTGACTCAGTGGCGGTGAGTGTGGTTTTGTCTCGGCAGTCCGATCTAAGATCGGATGATCGAGATTAATCCTGTATTTCCAAAGGGATTAAATTGAAATTTCTAACATGATTAACTACGACCGTCCATTCTAATAATGTGAAATGGACGGCAGGTGATTTGTCATCCCACGAGCATCGAAAGATGAACATAATCTGCCTTCCATCGCTTGATATGAGCTCACGGAGCTCATTTGATAGCAAAATTGACTCCAAAATGATTAGGGAATGAATCTAAAGGGATCCTACAGTAGAAATTACACAAAATAAAATTCACTTTAAAAAAGACCAACACCTAGGGGCCAAAGCTATAGTTATTGGATTTTTACCTCGCTGGAGCTATAAACTGGCAGTCCACCGCTAGAGGTAGCTTCATCTTGAAGAGATGAAGCCTTTTTAAGATGATCATGAGTGGCCTCCTCGTTGATCACTCTATGGACCAAATACTACCATAAAGCTCACCGAGTTGGCCTTGAGATGCCTTTCGTGTCAAATAGCTCAAAAATGATTCATTTCGGTTCACTAGAGTGAGCCGAAGGTGTGGGAAGAGTTGATTTGGGTTTAGCGAAGGTTTTAGAAACATGGATGGATAAAGCTCTCGGATTTGATTGGGAGCTGGTCTCCTTGGCGATGGAGTGCACGAGAGCTCGGGAGAGGGTAGTGGACTGAATGCTCTAGGGAATGTGTGCTCAATTTGAATCCATCTGAGGAGTATACCCTCCTCCTCAGCTGAACTAAGGGTTGGGATTAGTTTAGCCTTTGGCAACCATCCCATTAGGGTAGGTGGCCAGAGATGGTAGGGGCTACTGAGGTGACTGAGGGTGAGAGACTGAGGTAGTGTAATGGGTTGGCATGGGGGTGTACACTCTCCCTTAGGTGGTCCAATGGATTTCATGGGTGAACTCACCCTGTCTTGGCCAAAGGTTGAGCCCAATAGCTTTGAGTTAGGATGGGTTAATGTTCATCTTGTCCAAGAAGAGCCAAAGTGGTTGCCATGGGGTGAGGAGGTGGAGAACCAATCCAAATGGGAATTTTTATCCCATTTGGGTGGGTTAGTTCAATATGTTTGACCCAAATTAGGTTCTCCATGGGTTGGACGCCCATGATGACCTAAGGATAAGTCATGCCAAGTTTGGTTAAGTTTGGCTCAATTTGACCCATATGGGTCAAATGAGTTCAATTGGGTTAAGTTGACAATTTGACTAAATTGGTCCAAAGTGATGATTTGGGTGAGTTCTATTGGTCACTTTCAGTGAATGAGTGTATTTGGTTTGATTCAATTTAGGTTAGATTTGAATTTTTCTCATACAGTTCAATTTGGGTCAAATGAGTCATCCTGACCAATTTGTCCAAATTAGCCAAATTGGCTTGAGCATGGGTTAGGTCTATGTTCAATTGATCATTAGTGATTCATTGGAAGAATTAATTTGAATTAATTTGGATTAGGGAATGAATTGGTTCAATTGGACCCTTTAGGTCAAATTGGGCTAAGTTGGCTAATTGAGTTAGGTTGGCCAAATTGGATGTAATTGAAGGTTGGATTATGTTTAATATTGAATTAGTGATTTATTGGAAGCATTGGTTTCAATCAATTTAGTTTAGGATTTGATTTAGTTCAATTTGACTCTTTAGACCAAATTGGGTCAACATGGGTCAAATGGTCCAATTGGCTTGATTAGGTCTAATTGATTATAGTGGAGTGTTCAATAATGATCAATAATCATGTATGAAGGGATAGGATGGCTTGATTTGATCTAATGGGAGCTTAATTGGAGTTGGGTTCAATCATCCCTTTTTGGTTACTTTGGGTCAAGTGACTTGGTCAAGCTAACTTGGACCAATTGGGATTATAAATGGTTGGGGTGTATTTAATGATAAATTTGAAGTTGATTGGTGATTTTGATTGTAATTGATTTGGGCTCAATTAGGTTTTGGCTCATTTGAAACTTTTAGGTCAAATGGGAAAACTTGGGTTGGTCACCTTCCTTTGGTTCAATTGGCTTGATTGCAAGTATTAGAATGGCTTGAAATGATCTATTGAATAATTAAAATGATTTAGAAAATTAATTTGGGTTTAGTTTGCTTGAAGGGGCTTGAGTTGAGTTATAGGATTTTTGTGGGGTTAACTTGCAAGTTAAATTGGCTTGGAGCTTAGATTAGAAAACCAAATTCAAGTAAGATTAATTGAATGGCATGGAGTTGGTTTAGCTTCATCTACATGAACTTGAGTTTGGATGAGTGAATAGGTATGAGTCTTGATTAAGGCCTTGGGATGATGAAACCTATTTATCCTAAGGTGGACTTTGAGCATATGGTCTAACCTTCTAAATTTCTAAGCTTGAGTTTTAGTATCCCCTTAATCACTTGAAGTGCCCCAGTGCTAGGGAAATCTAAGTGTCTAGAAGGTTCCTAAATCTAAGATAAGAAAGGTTAATCCTCACTCCAAAAGTGAAGTTAATAATGATGACCAAGAAGTAATCGATGTAGTCCATTGGGCCTACTGTCCGAAGCTTAGTTCAAGTCTTGATTGAGAATTCTTGCATTTATTGTCCCATAATTTTGAAATACTCTAACCTATGCTTAGACCATGTATGTGGTTAAACCTTTCTTTGATTAAGAACACAAAGTGAGTACCAATCAAATGAAAATTCTATTAATTCTTTGAATGATTCATCCTCAAGCTCTTCCCAGCTTGAGGATGTTGCTCCTGGATAAAACCTTTGAGATTTAGCATTTGTATTTATTTTGGGGGCTTCCTTAACTACTTAACCCTCAACTTTCTGTAAGGAAAGTGGGGTTAGAGCTAAGTCACTAACATATTGTCTAACTGTTTCACATAAAGAAGACTCTGATACACTTATGCTTTGCTTGGGGACCCAGTCTTCATCATTGTCAGCTTTAGTGTCACCTCCAATAGAGTTTGTTGATGTAGAGAGGTAGTTGGAGTGCTCACTACATAGGACTCATCATCTGAACTAGATTCTAAGTCTATATATGGCAGGTGTACTCATGAGACCTGGAATGAACCTATTAGTAGATAGTAAGTATGGAGGTCTACCACCCCAGACTTCCTAAACTTACCTTTTCCTCATCTTGGTAGAGGTCGGTCATCATCCCACTTGTTCGAATGGACTGATGGATTATGGATGGAATCTAATCTCAAGCTCTATTCCTCCCTAATATTTTTTCTCGATCCATTTTCTTTTCTTTTTCATTCTCTTTTTCTATTTCTTTTCTTTCATTTTTTCTTTTCTTTTCTTTTTCTTTTCTTTTTTTATTTTGATTAAGTTCACGAGAGAAGACATTCTATTTCTTAGGGAGGTAATAGGCTGCATCCTCATAGATCTTGACCTCATATAGTGCAAATGATTTGAGATCTTTTTTGACATAATATTCAATTCCATCCCTAATGAACTTGATGCACTGATGTAAGGAGGATGGAACCATGTTGTTCTCATGAATCCAAGGTTTCCCTATCAAAGAATTGAAAGCTATATCAAAATCTATTATGTGAAACTTGGCTTCAGTCCTCTAATCATCTATCTCCAAAAGTAACATTATGAAACCTAAGACCCTCTCGCCTTGTTCATTGAATCCTTTCAATATCATCTTTTCAAATTGAAGTTTAGAGATGCCAATCCTCAAGTAGGAAAGGGTTCTTAAACTCATAATGTTCACTAATGCACCCAAATCAACAAACACTTTTAGAATTTGCCAACATGCTGATGTTAGGGCTGTGTTATTATCCCCAATAGTAGGTCTTTATCTGAGAATGTCACTCCTGGGACTTCTTTCAAAAAGCATGCCTCCTCTCCAGCTGGATTAGTAGTGGCTAACTGAGCTAAGCATATTTCAGGGTCAAGTAATGCTTTGATTAGTGACTCAATCATTTCTTTCAATAAAATAATGGTGTCATATATGCTTAACTTAGCTGACAACTTTCTGAAATGTGCCAGAATGTTGTAGTCAACTTTAAGTTGGTCCTCCATAATCATATCTAAAGATGGAGCATCTTGTGGAGGGCTTCTCACTCGAACTAATGACCTATTTACCCTTATCTTGAGGTGCTACTGTAAGAGATAGAACTTGCCACTACAAGGTTAACTTCAATGACTTCTTGTGATAAGGAGCTTTTGGAGAGTTCTACCTACTCATCGGGTATACCTATAGCTTATTCTAAAGAATCATCAGAGTGGATGATTCCAAATCAATTTTAAGTGGCGAACCCTGGAGATTTAGAAAAGGGCAATCTATTTCTGAATCAGAGTGGAATTGATCAAAATTATTAAATTGTTATTATTATGACTTGGAGAGCTATCAGTGAGAATGAAATCACTGATATCTTCAAAATTAGAGAGGATGTAAGTAGAATTATTCTTCTTTATTGATTTTTTTCAATTTTGGTGGTAAAAGTCAAGTAAAGTAAGCAGTATGAATGGCTTGGTAGCCTCATCTATACAACACTCTTGTTGAAGGAAATGGAGCTAGTAGATGTGGTAGCTACAACAGTGGGTGAGAGAATGCTGGACTTGGATGGTGGTGATGCTATGGAACTATCCTGAGTACATGGTGGCTGCTTCTACTGGGCTTCTACCCTCTCTAAGTTGTCCCTCACAACTGGCAGACATTTCTTAGTGTTGGAGGTCTGAGCTATGTCAGGCACCTATAGAGAAAGTTTCTTGATTTTTAAAATGATCTTTTAGAGGTACAGGATAAAGAAATATCCCAACCTTCTTTGGATCTTAAGAGGATCAAATGTTTCCCCAAAGATTATTTTAATGGAATAAAAAGGTTTTTCCACTAAGTATTCTTTGTGGATCACTATGGCTCTTGATTTGTAGCTACACACAAGCCAATCCTTGAATGTAAAGCAATCTTCTAAGGCATGGCCTAGCATGCGGTGGTAGGAGCAATAGTTAGGATCATCACTACTACCTACTTCCTCCTTATTAAGATGGTTCTTGAAGATTTTCCTGACTACCTCTCTTTTGAATGAATACGGCTTGTTGAGTTTATCAGTAAGAGTAGGTGGATAATAGCTACCTAGTGGTAGATACTAGTATCACTATTGTGTAGAATATTGGGGTAGCCTTTGTGGTGGATGAAGTAGTGGAAGAGGAGGTGGGAATAAAGGCTGTTGAGCTCTAGGCCTCTAAAATTGTGCTCTCACTAGCTGCTTCCTTATCCACTACTACTATTATCCATCTTCTTCTCAAACACTTTCTAAAGCTTAAGCTTGGATTATTAGTCTAAGAAGGGTAACTATTTTGCTTCCTCTTGAAGATTAGCCGCCTTGATTAACTCAAATGTCTTAATAGTAAAGCCCTTGAGCATAAAGGTAATCAGACCATGAATATTTTTGAGAAGAATTTTGTCACCTGAGAAAATAATCAACAAGAGACTCATTGGGTTTTATTCTATACAATGAGGTCCCCTACAGTCACTCATTGCTGAGCTCCTACAATCTCTTGATAAAAAGCCACAAAGGATTTTACTAAATCAATTAGGAAGTTCAACATACCAATTAAAGGCCATTCTAAAAAGGCGACAAACTACCTAAAGAGCATCACTACCATCAACGTTACAACGCCCAAGTGTGATATATATCGCTTAGGTTCTCACATCTGAATAGAAAGATGGTGGCAAACCTTTAGGGTATTGAATTACATCAAACTCCTCTGGTAGGATCTACTTTTTTGAACTGATGAGCTCCCTTGGGCTTATACTAATGCTTCTTTCACTTGCTATTATATCATTTACTTTATGTATTTTTCATGCATGGAGGCTATGCCAGTTGTCTTCCTATGAAAGCTACCGATATCATCCATCAAAGTAGTGCTATTAAGATGGTCTAGGTATGCACCAACCTGGTGGCCTCCATATGAGTGGGTTGAGGGACGTGCTTGATTTTGCAATGGCAACACCACTATCATCAACTCCTTTACTCTCATTTTCATTCTATCAATCTAATCATCTTTAAGTTCAATTTATTGGAGAAGGCATTGAATTAAGTTTGATGCCTCACCTTCCTCAACTACAATGCCTCGAGCCACTTGGCTAGGCTATTATATATGCAAGAATCATCGAGTATCAACCATGTGGACTTCAGTATCATCCAAAAGGTCATCCTCATTGGCATTGAAGTCTATAATACCCTCCTCTTGGTTAGACTAGTCATCTCCAACTATTTTCCTTGTGGCATGCTAGTCCTTTAATATCTGCTCTAGTGACTGATCATCCACTCTACCCAGAACTATTGGACATATGTCGGGTGATGACTTACTACTGGACTACGTTCTGAAGAGGTGATACACTATTTTGGATAGGAGGAGTGTATCTCTAACCAATTCGACAATCATGGGAGTCAACTACATTTTCTTCTTCCTTCTTCTTTGACTATAGTGGTGGAGCGACTATGACACTCTTGGGTTGCCACTCCTTCTATACCATTTGGGTGGGAGGTCGAGCAGGAGAGCTCAGCCTTGCCTTGATTGGTAAAGTAGATGGAGTGTGGTCCTTGGATGTAGTTGTATCACCAAGGGGAATGAATTTTCTAGATTATGACTTATGGTATTTGGCAAGTACTTTAGATGATGGGACATGAACTAGTGATGGTGGTCATGAGTGGAGCGATGTGGTGGTGATGACACTGGCTGCCTCACTATCGAAGGTCTCCTCTTATGGCTGGAACCAGTGAGAACTATCCGGTCTGAATGATCGGCTCTATCAGCTATCAACTATCTGGCAAACCTCCTCCCATCTCTCTTGCCTGCTATGGAAGCAACCTTGGCCTCTATGGTCTTCTCTCTATAGATTTGATCCCTCACACTTCTAAGATTACTTATCTCAGGTCATGAATGGTGGCAGACTCAGATCATTCATGGACTCTCCCTACTCTAAAGTATGGACCTTAGACCAGCATAGTGCTTCCTCCTCTCCCTATCTGGTATCTTAAACTCTGTCGGTCATGGGGGTGATGTTGCTATCTTCCTCACATCCTCTTCTCCCTCTGTAGTTGAGAGAGAGTGAAACCTACTACCACCAAGAAGGGGAGAGGTATCACGAATTGACTCCTTCAACTATAAGGGAGGCTTCCTCAACCTCCTTGAGCATGCACTCAGAATACCTATTAATCTTTCTATTCTTATTGTGGTCTTCTTGGTCAATGGTGCATGATGGGAGCAAGTATCGCATTCAAAGGTGGGAGAAAAATCTGAGATGTTGGGGACTTTCCAGAACTGGGTTATGGCGGAGGTGCAGTTCTAGCGGCATGAGCATAATTTGTACTTGTGACATGGGAACCTCTAAGTCTTTCCTCTTTAAGGATGGGAACTCGGTATATGACTGGAGATCAAACTACAAAAGTGGCTTCTTATCAGCCACTTCCTCCCTACTCACTGTGCTAAGGGTAGGACTTTCACAAGTAATTTTAACATGCTTGAACGCAATGCCAAACTTGATGACTGGGAATGAGGTTAGTATGGCCTAATCCATGGCCAAATCCACACCTGAAGTGAATGAGAAGATGAGCTTTTTAGATGACATGGTGATTGAGTGCTTGAAAGTAAAAGAGTTGTGGCTTTCTTCTTTGTTGTTGGAGAAAAAAGGCATAGGATTAGACTTCATTCTAATAGTTGTTCTCTTAACTTTATTTTGAATAAAAACCTTTATCTAACAAATTTGGTTATGTTAGATGGGGTTCATATACGTATTGGAGAGATTTATAATTTTGAGAGGAATTGTTTATTTAGTTTGAACTCACATTAAGTGAGCTCAAATGAATTTTGAAGATGTTGGATGAACATTACTTTGACATGCTAGTGGCAAGAGGATCTTAAAATTTTAGATTGACTTTATTTAATTTATTTTAGGTGATTTCTTTGATTGACCCTTCTTACCTATTGCAGGTCCAATAGGGGTTTTGGGACCTACTAGAGTGAGTTCCTAAAACTTATAAGGATGTTGGCCACACTTATCTAAAATAAACAAGGTGCCTAATAGAAGGAATGATAGTCTTAAACTCACATAAAAATATAAGTCCACTATCAATGTTTGGAGATAATGATTGACTACTAAAGATGAAGAGAGGGATACTCCCCAGTAAAGTCGCCAAAAAATCTATGGTGTTTTAATTTATAGTCATAGAGACACCACACATATCTTAGGGGGTATTTATTAAAGTGACGGATGCAACATTAAAATATGATGTACTATCTCAAAATAGTGACATCATCCTATAATGGACCTAATCACATAATAAGAACTCCTAAGATAGATGTATCTACGTATGTACTAGAGATATTTCCTTTCTTTACATGGAAGTAAAGAAGGTTTATTTTATGTTAAGTTCTTTAGTTCTCTATGGAAGTAAGTTTTTATAGTTTATTACATCTTAAGAAATGTGAATTTCCTAAGAACATTCTAGATTAAAGTAGTCAATACATATCTTCAAAGATTTTAAAGCTAAATTATCAAATGATTGGGTACTTTTGGAAATCATGTGGGAAGATTCAAATTGAAGGACTTATTTGTAGATTCCAATGGAGAATAAGTAGGAAGCATAGTGAGTACTTCAATCTACCTTATAGTGAGGCTTTATAATTTTGAAAAAGATAATTTACTTTTATTTAGATTAGAATCATATTAGAATGCTAGGGCTTATAGTCCAACAACACAAGATTACGGAAACGCCTAAGAGGTGTGGACTTATACTCATAGCCTGAAGGAATAAGTAGCCTCAGAACCTAAATCTAAAATGCTTTAGTATAAACTAAAAGCAAGACCTAAGTTTATTAAGAAAATATGATATAATGGTTTACCTCCATAAGAGAGAATAGACACATTCAGACTCTTCTGGTCTCACAACTGCTTAGAGAAGTTGTTAGCTAACACCTTGCTTTAAAACCATCTAGGTTGGTCATATGATGTAAGATCTTTAGGCTATTATTTAATTAAGAAAGAGGCTTAGGTTCTAAACTCACTCTTAAGAGGCTAGATAATGTTTGGTATGCATGACTTAGACTATGTTAATAATTTATAAATTTTGGATTATTTTGGCACATTCATTTTGGACCAAGGCTTAGACAATTATCCTATATTCATGATGAAATTTAGTTATGAGCTAAATCAATTAGAGGAAGTGTTCTCCACTATAAAGGATCGCATCAAAGGTCAAGCATATCTCGTATCATGCAAGAATGGAAACCCTCCCTATTCAAGAGTGGCATAACATGATATGCATGGTGTGATAATATACAACATTCAACTAAGATATTTCTAAATCTTTTATTATCTTGATTATAAACTTAGGCTTTAAGATAAGGTTACAAATTATATCAAAATTTAGTTATGAATTTTTAGTGATGATAGAAATTTTAATTTTATCCTAGAGAGGCTACTGCATCCAGGCCACACATCAAATCAACACACTTTAAGAAACATATAAAAAGCATGCCATTTTTATTGTGCAATCTAAACATAATAATCAAACATTTAGATTCTCATAAAAGAATAAAAGGTTGATGCGGTCAGGGACCACCGTACACCCTAGAAAAGAGAAAAAAAAGTAGCTAAGCTCTACCCTTATACAACTTGAATTATAATTGCATATTACAATTATAATAAATTTTATGGGTGACTTGACTCTCTTGTTCTTCTTTTCTTCTTTAGATTAGTTTTCTCAGACTTCATAGGGCCTCCCAGTCTTTGCCTTCTTGCCACTGCTCATCCTAAACCCCATAGCACTACTCCTAATCTTGCAAAAATTACATATTTATGGAAAATGAAATCTAACTATACTTGCAAAATAAATGTTAACTAAACAAACGTATAAGACAAACAATTAGTTTTTACATATTTGGACTTAGCACTTTGCACTTGGATAATTAAGCCGCCTATCCTAATTGGATTATGCTTAGGGGCTTTATTTATTATTACAATGGCCCCTTTAGCATAATCCCCTGCATAAGATATCATTAGTCAACTAACGTCCTAACATCCAGTCTATGCACAAACAATCCTAACATCCAGTCTAAAATATTACATCATAAAATAAAATACATCATCATAACATACACCGACCTAATGTAATATTAAAATTGATGACTTAGCATTCCAATGTGATTGCTAAGGCTTAGTGTGGTGTGTCTTAATTAACTTTAAGGTATGATTGTTAAAGTTTAAAATTATTTAAGTTAAACACTATGGGTGGTTTCACTTCAAATCTTTTAATGAATTGATTTATGTTAATTTACACTTTGTTATTTCATTTGATGCCTACTTAACATCTAATTATTATGAAGAGAAGAAAGAGGTTTGACCCCTTCATCCCTACCCTAACTATTCTCTAAAGTATATTATTATGTCTTTGGTTCTTTAGTGAACCATATGAATGCTTTATTAAGCCTAAGTTTGGATTAGTCCTAAGGAGTTTAAGATTAATAAATTTAGTCATTACATGAATAACATTCCACTACTTCTTTTCATCATTAATAGCATGCATTTTTTCATTTTTATTACTCATTATGGTGAAAATTTATTTAGACATTTTTTAAGAGTATACTTCCATCTTCAATCTATGTGGATAAAATGAAGATAAAAATATACTCTTATGCATTTTAACACCACATAAATCTGCAGATGTTCTTATTAGGGTGATGGGTATGACATTGAGGAGAGGTGTACTATCTCAAAGATAAAGTCACCCTAATGGACCTAATCACCTCAATAAGGACTCCTAAGGATAATGAGTCTGCATATATACCTAAGATTCTTTCCCTACTTTACATAGAAAAGTAAAGCGGGGTTTATTTTAAACTTGGTTCATTAAGTTCCTTATGGAGGCAATCCCCCATAGTTAATTACATCCTAAGGAATGAGATCCCTTAGGAATACTCTCGATTAATATAAATGATCATTATCTTCAAAGATTTTGAAAGGGTGGGACTATCAATCGATTGGTTTATTTTTTTTGAAAGTCAAGTGGGATCCATCAAGAGTAGGGAGTTCTTATCGAAGCCAAATGAAAAACAAATAGGGGATTCTTAAGATACTAGAAAGCCTAGTAAGCATCCCAAACTACTCTATGATTGGGCTTTACATTTTTAAAATTGAATTAGTTTATTTGAGTTGAATTTTTATTAGAATTTAGGGCTTAAAATTCCATGATACAAGATCATGAAAATGCCTAAGAGGTGAGGATTTATGCTGAGCCCAAAGGAAGCAACCTCAACTAGAGCTTTGGCGAGGGCCAAAAATGACCTAAATCTAAGGTGAAAATGGGTATTTGGTTTGCCTCCAGAGAGGGCAAACCACCCGACTACTTGGACTTACAATCACCTGGGGGTGGCCGCCCACTAACTCCTCCTACAATTTTAAATTCATGTAGGCAAGTCATATTCTTTATGCAAGATAGCTATTATTTATTTTAGAAAGAGACTAAGTCCTTAAACTCACTCCTTAAGAGACTAGATCATGTAAGGGCATGAAAAATGACCTAGATTAATGCAAAATTTTCACATGTTTTATTTTTATTTTGGATAATCATTTGACTCAGGCTATAGGATTCATATGCCTAATGCATGAGAAATAAGATTATGGGCCAAAATCAGTGAGAAGGGGAGGTGTGTTTCCACCATGGCTCTCACAGGTCAAGCCAAGTTCTCTGGCAAAGGTGGAAGCCCTCCAATCAAGAGTGAAATAATAAGCTTTTATGCATGATGTTAGAAAAGAAATACTCATAGGGGTTGCTAATTCTTTTATCTTGATTTTAGCTGCTTTAGGTGAGGTTATGAGTTCTTTATTTTAATTTTTTAGTTTTAATTTGGTAGAAGATTTATTTTTCCCTAAGAGCCTAATCGCCATCAAGCCATACATCAAGCAAGGAAGAAACTAGGAAAAGGATGTCATCTTAATCTTAATGCACAACTAAACAAACATCAAACATTTTATAAAGCTAACGCATAAAAAATAAAAGGCCATTTGTGGTCGGACACCACCGCTCAACAAATTGGGTAGTACCCTTATACAACCTGGATTACAAATGAATCAATTTACAATCAAGTAAGGAAATTCATGTTATGGGGTTCTTCATTTCTTCTTTTCTTCTTTTCTTCTTTCTTCTTTCTTCTTTCTTCTTTTGGTTCCTTCTTTTGGATGGTTGGAATGTGGATGCTCCAAAGGCTTCACATGGTACATAACATGAGATCTTATGACCAATGCTCATCCTAATCCCTCATAACAATCATTTCAAAATCCTAATTATAAAATTACATGAAAAAGGAAAAATAAATCTAACTAACACCTTCAAAATAGAGATTAGCTAAACAAATTATACAAATTCTAAGCATGTATATTGGACTTAACACCCCACACATGGGTAACCAAGTCCACCAGGCCTATTGGATTATGCTTAGGAGTATAAGCATGTACGTATTTATATTTTTATTTATTAAATGCCCTTAAGCACAATCTCTGCAAAGATAATGGTTAGACTAAGATCCCTACCATTCATTCTATGCACATTCACCTTAACATCAGACTAGAAATAATACATCACAAAATAAACATCAAACATATGCTAACCTAAAGCTAGAAGTGGTGACTTAACCTAATGTGTGTGCTTTAAAAGGTTTGTGGTATGCTTAGCTATGGCTTTAAGGCTTAGATTTTCTAAGTGTGAAGATGTTCGACTTAGATGGGTGGTTTCATTTAAGTGCTTAGTTGATTTGGGTTAATTTTATATGATGATTTTTATTTGGTTCAAATAAACCTACTTAATTACTAAAGGTTATAAAGAGAAGGAAAAGAGAAGAGAACTTCACTTTCCTTCCCTACCATAAGTAATTTTTAAAGTGGATTCATCTTTGATTTTGTTTAGTGAATGTTTTATTATGTTTTAATTAATCCTAAGTTTATATCAACTTTAAACAAAATCATTCAAAAGGAAAGGCATCTTAAGATTAAGTAAAGTGAATTAATATCACAAAACACACATCACTTCATTTCTTCCCCAACATGTATAACATGCATATGAATGGAACCTAAGCATATCTATACATAAAAATGGGAATGTTTAGCTTACTTTATGATGAATGCTAAGTGAGTTACTTAAGAAAAATTGAATGCTTTATGATGCATGATTTTCATTAAGTAGAAAAGAGTGGTTCCTTTTATCCATTATTCACATGCACATGTGTATGTATGAAAGGCATAAGTGAGTACGACACTATTATTAGCACCAAGGGTGTAAGGTACAAGATCTACTTAGGGCTACTTAAAGCCTCGCAACCCCGGGGTTGTCCAGACTAATATATCACTTTTCTTAAATACAAACACATGTACAAAAGAAATGAATGGAAAAAGAAAGATAAAAAAAGTTTGTATTTATATATGCAATTTATATGTACAAGTGTGGATGTCCTTCTTAAGTAATAGCATAGGAATGAATAGGAATGGGGTTAGGAAAGTTGTGTTCTTTTCAAATGAACTATACATTTTGTCAAATCCTATTCAAAACTATGCTAAAAGAAAAGAGAAGGAAAAGCCACACTATGCACATCTTCATATTGATATCCACATGCAAGCTTATAATAATTATAAGTAGCACACTTTCAGTTTTAGGTGTTTGATTTATGGATTTTAAAAATAATTTTGGATTTAGTAGTGATAATAGCCATTCATATTTTTACTTTAACCAAAACATGCAATTTGACATAAAAAATATTTCATTTTTAATTTGATTTTAAAAATGTATGAATGCATGAATTTCATATGACATACACATTTAGCATGCTATGAAAGAAATAAAGTGATGAGAGCAATGTAAATTCATTCATCCTAATTAATTCTTAAAGATAATCCTATGAAATTAGAAAGTTTAAAGTAAATCAAAGTTTGTTTAATGTGATTTTTTTTGTTTTGAATTTGCTTTATTTGATTTGGGAAATATGAAAGAATGTTTTGCTAGTCCTAACCCATTTCCCCATGTGTGAGTTGATTTAGTTTGTTCTTTAGATGATTAGATGATTTTTATATTTTGATTAGGTTAAGGTGTGAATTAAGTGTGTTAATTACTCCTTACCTATACCACCTTAGCATATTTAATCAAATAATTATGAGCCAATGATATGACATAAAACCACACAAGAAAATTAAATCAGCAATACACGTAGGAAAGAAAAGGGGCCTAATATAATTGGCTCATGATTAATCATTAATTAAACTAAGCGGTTTAATTTAAGTACTTTCATAACCCCTCTCACACATGTGAGTTGGATTTTGATTTCCTTAATGTACTTAGGTTATCGAATGCCTAAGCATCTATCCAAGATGAATTAGTTAAGTTCTTGAAGGTTTTAGAATTTTATGAAATCAATTAGGTGGGTAATTAGTAAATTAATCCTTAATTAAGTTTGGATTAAGGAAGAAAGTGGGGGTTTAAGGAATAGCTTAAGAAAAATATCCCAAAATTATTCCTAAACCTCTTGTTCACTTAAACAAACCTTAATTAACTCAATCAAGGGATTAAACCACTAATTACACACTTAATTAAACTTAATTACATTAAGAGAGTAATTAGAAATTAATCTAGCAATTCCTCTAATTAAACCATCAATAAATCACAAGAAAATTAGGGGAGGTAGACGTCATCCCACTAATCATACATAAGAAGTTTGGAATTAATCAATGGGGTAATTAGAGAGTAATTAGCTAAATCAAATTCCCAATAAAACTTAAATCCAGAAAATAACACTCTCCAAAATTCATTAAAATTAATTTTATAATACTCTACATTCAATTATATTTCATATATAATTTATTTCATTTTTTTTATTTTTCTACACTTAGATATGCATTTTTGGAGTTTCCAAGCTTAATTAGGTAATTTAAATCCCTAATTATATAGTTAATACCGTCAGTACCATGTGGAGGCTGACGTGACGTGCGCTTTTCATGTGGCACGATGGGATTCGCTATTTAAGTTATCACATCGTAGCGTCGTGTCAACGGCGGCACTATGTGCTTTCTCCTTGTCCGTCTGATCAAGGATCAAACGACTGAGGTTAAATCTATGGTTCTAAAGGATTAAAATGTGGGATCTACATGTTTTAATCATAGCCATCCATCCAAAATGCGCAAATGGATGGCCCATGATTCTCCTCTGAGATTGCCTGTGGGAGATGGTCATCATCCATCTTCCATGGCATGATCCAAGCTTGACTTAGCTCGGATTGATCTCAAATTCAACGCACACCTTCACCATGCAAGGAAGATCACATCTAATGGCTAGAACCTCATGAGATAAAACTTCACTTCATAAAGGACCAGACCATGGCTAGATTGAGCTCAGTTTAATGGCTTACCTCATCGGAGGCTATCACCGATGCTCGATTCCCTTGGAGAAGCTTGGTCTACTGGAGACGAAGCTTTGTTGAAGTTTGGAGGTGTTGAAATTGGGTAGATCTTTCTAGAGGCCAAGTCCACCTTCAACTCCTTGCGACTTTAATCGAATTAGCACCTCCCTTGCCTTTGGAGTTTGGGAAAAATGCTTGGGTGAACTCGATTGACTTCCCTGATGAAGCTTGCAAAGTGAATTGGATTAGTATTGAGTGTGGAGTGAGATTGAAATTCAATGGAGCTCCCTTATTTTTTATTTTAGAAAATCCAAAAATGGAGAAGTTGAAATCACTTGAGAGAGCTTGGGGAGGCTTGGAAATGGCTTCTCTGGCTTCCTTCTACTAAATCGAATTGGTGACTAATGGAAGGAAATGAAATTAGGGGGAGTATATCTCCCCCTAGAGCAAATGAATGACCGTGAAGGAGCTTATCAGTTTGATCTAATTGAGCTCCTTGAGTAAGTTTGTTAGGCCCTTTGATGTGTCATTGCATTCGGTTTGGCTAGAGAGAGGTAGTGGAAGAGTGTCATGTGCTTGAAATTGGTGGATGAATCATTCCCATGTGTCGATATTCAAGCAAGTGGTCAGTTTTATCCTTAAGCTAGGTTAGGCTGACCCAAACCCATTGGGTTAGGTGCACCACACCCACTAGTGTCCACTTGGTCCACTAAGAGGGTGTCTAGTGGTCATGAAGAGGATTTGACCAAATTACAAGTGAATTTGGCCAAAATTTACTCTATGGCTAGGGTAAAATGGTCATTTGGCTTGGATTTTAAATTGAATATGTTTGGTATGTTTGAAAAATGGGTTAGGCCAAGTTTCATTGGATTTGGAGTTGGTTTGATATGATTTAGCTCATGTTGACCCATTTAGGTTAAAATGGGACAACTTTTATCAAGTTGACCAATTGGTCAAATTGGGTTAAACCAAGAGTTGGGTCAAGTTAATATGACCATTTGAAATGTTTTGGTGGCTTTGGTTTGATTCTATTTGGTTTAGGTTTGAATTTAGTTCATTTGATTTCATTTAGGTTAAATGGGTCAATTTGACCAATTTGACCCATTTGACCTATTTGGGTTAGGTCATGGGTTGGTTTATGTTTGGTTGGTCATATGAAATGTATTGGTATATTTGTTTCTAATCAATTTGGTTTATGTTTGAGTTTGACTCAATTTTACCTTTGAGGAGTTGGTTCATGGTCAATTAGGCTGGGTTAGTGCTTGAGCTTTGGTCAAGTTCAACAATCATTTTGGAATGAACTTAACCCATTGGTTTCAATCAATTTATCTTAGATCAAATTTTGACACATTTTGATTTTTTAGGTCAAGTGGCCAATTGGGCCAGGTTAGGCTCAAATGTTGACTTGGTTAAGTTCAAATATTGATCATGAATGAGTTTTGATCAATAGTTTCAATCAATTTGGCCTATGGTAGGTTTTGGCTATGTTGGGTTTCATTTTGGCTAAGTGTTGACTTGATCAACCATTAGGTTTAACTTGGTTTGACCCAATTTGAGTGATTGATCATCTCATGATGATTATTGATCATGATGAGAGGCTTAGATGGGCTTAGTTCAATCCAATTTGGTTAGGATTAGAATTTGGCTCATAAGAGGTACTTTAGGTCACTTTAGGTCAAGTGAGTCTAAGTGGGTCAAATGGCTTGGTCAAAGCTTGATTTGAGTTTGATTGAATTCATATGGACTTATGATTGAAATATAAATCCATTTGCAAATGGTTTGAAGTCAAATGAGTTTTGATTCATTTAATAATTTCAAGTTCAAAGGGTGAACATGAGTTTGAGTTGGGTTTGATTTTTGAATTGATTTTTGATTAAATGATTGAAGTTTATGTTTATATTTGGATTCATGATTGAAGGATTGATTGAATCATGAAGAAAAATCAAGAGTTTGGTCTTGATTTGAAATTGATTTGGCTAAGTTCAAGATTTTGGCTTGAAAGGCTTAGCTTGGATTATGAATAAGTTTGAGTTTGATTTTTGGATTTGGTTTTGGATATTTGAATTTATATTTCATTTATATTTATGAATATAAATGAGAATATAAATGGTTATGAGAAAATTTCATGAATTTGAAGTGATTTGAACTTGATTTGAGATAAGTCCTTAAGAGGGAATCAAAGTGACTTAAGAAAGATTTTTGGAATTTGGATTTGCTTTTTGGGCTTAGTTTGATTGATTTGAATTTATATCTGATTTATATATGTGAATATAAATGAGAATATAAATAGATTGTGAGAAAATTTCATGAATTTGAAGTGATTTAGATTTGAGCTAAGCTAAGTCCATGAGAGGGAATCAAAGGACTTAGGAAATATTTTGAACTTGGAATTTCAATTATAAGATTTAATCATTTATTTCAATCATGGATTTAAATTATTTGGAATTGATTTGAGTTTGTAGAAAATTAATTAAGTTTGAATTTATTTGAGTTTGACTTGAAGGAAGGAAGTGAGGAATTTAGTTCAAGTTATAGGTGGGAAAATTTTTTAACACCCTATGGCATGACATTCTATTCTTATAGATTCCTAAACTCTTCTAAGTCTCCAGGGCTAGATTGAGTGTCCACCTAATCACTAGATGTGTCTTAAGACTAAGGAACTCTTAAAGTCTAAGAGAATTCCTTCATGTCTAAGATGGGTTTGAGAGCTCATTTAAAATGAGGTCAACACTCATGATATTTAATTTAATACACATATTTGTACATGCAATATATATTTATTCATTAATGCATGAATTTGGTAGAAAAGAAATATTTTATTTCATAGCTAAGCATATGCAAACATGTATTAGATTTAAGCAAGTACAACATGTCATTGTTAAACTAGGGAAGTGAGATTGTCTAAGACCTCCTTGGGGCTACTTAAAGCCTCATATTCCCGGGACATCAAACTATATACTTGCCAACTTAAATATGTAAACATATACACAAGCATATAAATAAAAATCATGCAAATGTTATATAAAAGAAAATCTTTATTCATGTAAAGCAAAGTTTTATCTCAAATTCTAGCATATGCTATACATGAATGAAATTAAGCAAGTACATGTCATTGTTAAACTAAGAAAGTGAGATTATCTAAGACCCCTTTTGGGCTACTTAAAGCCTCATGTTCCCGGGATGTCTGTATACTTTCCAACTCAAACATATGTAATCATGCACATGAACTATGAGGATAAAACAATCATTTACTATCTTTAAATTATAACTAAATGGGAACTTTCTTAAGCATTTATAGCCAACATTCAAATTAAACTTTACATTTTTATTTATTATTAACTTATAGTTTCAAAAGTAATTTGAGATTTATTAGTGATAATAGTCACACCATATAATAATATTTATCCAATACATGCAACTTAAATACAGTCTTATTCTTTTAATTTTCTTTTCTTTTAAAAAAAAAAAATATTGAAATATGAAACAAATGGCATGCACATTTTATAATATTTGAAAATAAGTAATTAAATAGTGTCACATAACATACTCAATTACATTAAATCCTAAAGACAATCAAGCCAAATAAATATTTCTTAAGACTAACCAAAGTTTTTATATGATTTAATTTTGATGCTTAATTTGTTAAAACCTAAAGAGGAGCAATGATTCTTAGTATTTACCCCATCCCATGTTGGTGATTTAACATGGTTAAAGAAGAAATTTAAATGGATTTTATGGATTGATTAGGTTCAAGTTATTAAGCACATCAACTTAATTATCCTTCCCTAAACTTCTTTAAATTAATTAACTATTGATCATGAGCCTTCAATGGTATGCTTTTAGGAAAATAAAATTAGCAATGCACCTAAAGGAATTTAATGCAATTAGGCTCATTCTTAAGAGTTAATTAGAATAACAAAGGAAAGAATATAAGTTAAATACTCTTATGATTTTCCCACACCAATGGGATAATTACAATTTCTTTAATAACCTTATGTTATTGAACACATAAAGGGAAATTAATGGATCATACTTGAATTACCTAAACCAATTATTAATTTTTTTTTTTACTTTATCATTAACTTGCCTAATTATTCCCTAATTATTAAATATGTTAATTAACCCTCTTAAGAAATATACTTGGAAAAATGATTAGAAAATGGGTCCTAATTACTTCTCGTCATTATTTCCACTATCCACCTTGGTTGATTATCATTAATTATTTAATTTTTATTGTTCACTAATTTTAATAATTATTTAATTGATTAAAGAGGGTAATTAGGATTGAAATTTCAAATTCTTTAAATTACATGGCAAATAATTCCAAGAAAATTAGAAGGTAGAGGACATCCCATAGAATCATCCCACCAAATTTAGAATTAATTAGCTAAGTACTTTTTTATTAATTAAGGTAATTAGCCAAAGTTTCAAACCAATTAAGCACTATTCACGGGCATTAATTGGGGATTTTATTTTTCTTAAATTCTCCTCTATAACCTTTCTAAAATATGTTTATTTGTATTTTTAGATTTTTTCTATAATTAGTTATGATTTTGTGAAGTTCTTGCCATTTAATCAAATAATTAACCTTTTAAACCATCAGCATCACGCAGATGATGACGCAACAATGCTTTCCATGTGGCATCGCAGCATTGGCTATTTAAATCGTTTGACATGGCGGCTGACTCAATGATGGCGAACGTGATTTCTTCCGTCAATCTCGGATCGGACAGCCGAGAGTAATCCTATGATTCCAAAGGGATTAAATCAAAATTTCTAATGAGATTAATCACGGTCGTCCGTTCTAATCACATAGAATAGATGGCCGGTGATTCGTCATTCCACAAACACCAAAAAATGAACATCGCACCTTTCGCTAGCTCGATCTGAGCTCGTTGGAGCTTGTTTGATAGTAAAATTGACTCCAAAATGATCAGGGAATGAATCTAAGGAGATCCTATGATGAAAATCACATGAAAACATGATTCACTTCAAAAATGATTAACACCTAGTGGCCAAAACTATGGTTGCTAGATTTCTACCTCGTTGGAGCTAAAGACTAGTGGTTTGCCGATAGAGATAACTTCATCATGAAGAGAGGAGTCTTGTTGAGAAGATCACGAGCTGCCTCCCCGCCAATCGATCTATGGACCAAACACCATCACGAAGCTTTGAGTTGGTCTAGGGATGCCTTTCGGTGGTCGAATCTTCGAAAATGATTCATTTTGGTTCATCGGAGTGAGGTAAAGGTGTGAGAAGAGTTAATTTGAGTTTGGTAGAGTTTTGAGAAGTTTGGACAGACATAGCTCTCAGGTCCAATCGAGAGCTAGTCTCACTAGTGGTGGAGTGCACGAGGAGCTCAGGGGGGAGGTATGGGACTATGCAAAATGCTCTAGGGAAGCTCATGCTCAGTTTAAATGGATGAGGAAGAGTATACTCTCCTCCCCAACTGAACCAAGGGTTGTGAATGGTTTAGCCTTTTGCGGTAGGCATGGGTGGTAGGGATGGCACTCTTGAGGTGGTTGAGGGTGAGAGAGTGTAGTATGCTGGCATGAGGTGTACACTCTCCCTTAGGTGGACCAATGGATGCCCATATGTGAATTCACCCTCTTTTGGCCAAAGGCTGAGCCCAATAGCTTTTGGTTAGGTTGGGTCAGTGGTCCTCTTGTCCAAGAAGATCCAAAGGTGCCTGTCATGAGGGAGGTGGAGAACCAACCTAAATGGGGATTTTATCCCATTTGGGTGGGTTTGACCCAAACTAGGTTCACCATGGGTTGGGCCCACTTGGGCAGGGCCATGACAACCTAAGGATGAGCCATGCTAAGTTGGGATTTGGGTCTTGGGCTTAGTTTTATTGGGTTTGGCTCAATTTGACCCATATGGGTAAAATGGTTAAGTTGGGCTAAGTTGACCATTTTGACTAAATTAGGTCAAAGTGGTGACTTGGGTTAGTTCAATCGGTCATTTGGAGTGAATGAGTGTAATTGGTTTGATTCAATTTGGGTTAAATTTGGATTTGGCTCATATGGTTCAATCTGGATAAAATGGGTCATGTTGACCAATTTGACAAATTGGCCAAATTGGCTTGATCATGGGTTAGGTCTATGTTCAATTGATCATTGGTAATTGATTGGAAGAGTTGATTTGAATTGATTTGGACCATGAAGTGAATTGGTTCAATTTGGCCCATTTAGTCAAATTGGGCTAAATATTGACTAATTAATTTGACCAAATTGGATTCAATTGAAGGTTGGATCATGTTCAATATTGAATTAGTGATTGGTTGGAAGCATTGGTTTCAACCAATTTAGTCTAAGATTTGATTTGATTCATTTTGACCCTTTAGGTCAAATTGGGTCAACTTGGGTCAAAGGATTCAATTGGCTTGATTAGGTTCAATTGACTGTAGTTGAGTGTTTAATAATGACCCACAATCATTATTAAAGGGATTGGATGGCTTGATTTGATCCAATTAGAGTTTAATTAGAGTTTGGTTTAATTACCCATTTTAGAACACTTTGGGTCAAGTCAAATGACTTGGTCTACCCAACTTGCATCAATTAGGGTTAAGGATGGTTGGGATGTGTTCAATGATAATTTGAAAATGATTGATGGGTTTTGATTGTAATTGATTTGAGCTTAATTAGGTTTTAGCTCTTTTGAACCCTTTGGGTCAAATGGGCTAACTTGGGTTAGTCACATTCCTTTAGTTCAATTCCTTGATTGCAAGTGTTGAAGTGGCTTGAAATGATCTAATGAATAATTGAAGTGATTGAAAAAATTAAATTGGGATAGAGTCATAGGATTATGGTGTATTAACTTGGGTTAAAGTCCAAGTTAATTTGGCTTGGAGCTTGGATTGAAAAACCAAATTCAATTCAGATTAATTTAATAGGTTTGAGGTTGGTTTAGCTCCTTCTACATGAGCTTAAGTTTGGATGAGTGAATAGGTATAAGTTTTGGTTCATGCCTTAGTATAAGGGAAACTTATTTATTCTAAAGTGGACTTTGAGCTTAGGGTTATACATTATATAAGTCTCTAAGCTTGAGTTTAGTGTCCCCTTAATCATTAGAAGTGTCCAAGCACTATGGAAATTCAAGCTTCTAGAAGGTCCTAGATCTAAGACGGGAAGGATTAATTCTCACTCAAAAAGTGGGATCAACGGTCAAGATTACATATATATATATATATATATATATATATATATATATATATATATATATATATATATATATATATATTCATTTATATCATTTTATAAAGTTAATATTCATGATACTTTTGATGTGATGTTAAAGATTTTAGTGTTATATAATAAATATTAAAGTTTAGATCTTAAATATATAAATAAATAAGAATTATGTGGTATGCATATAAATAACCAATCCCCCTCTTCTTCTAAAAACAAGTCCATAAGGTCCTAACAAATTACTAACTTATGATCATGCTTAAGTAGTCAGGGACCTACCAACACATCATTGTACTATTTAGATTGATATTAGCAAGTTTGTCTCCAACTTTTAATACAATCAATGTGAATCAATGGGTCAAGTTTAGCTTATCAATCACCATATTTAACTTATGTGAGAAATTTAATTGTTGTGATGTTGCTACCTTATAATAAGAACAATAATAATAATAAACTAAGTAAGAAATAAGTTATAAAGAAAAATATTTTAGTAAAACACATAAAAAGAAGCATTGATAAAGAAGAAATTTTACCCAAGAAATGCTACTTACATGAAGTTGTAAACTAGCTAAGTATTTGAGCAACTCCAACTATTCTCATTCTTATTATTTTGTTCTTTTGGTGATGTTTGTTTTGTTCTAATGATGGGAAAGTATAGAGATGTTGAGTGATTTAGGAGTTTAGGTGATTGGCATGTGGAGTAGTTGATAAAGAGTCTTCTCTCTAATAAAGATATCCAAATTAAAGGCAAAAATTAATCATATGAAGTAATCACTAATTTCTAACTTAGCTACCCCCTCTTCCAGAAAAAAAAATGTTTAAGGGTTAGGAATTGGCAATTAGAGTGCTCATGAATCTTATTAAATGGTTCTTAATGCATGGTTGATTCTCCATTGAATTTGAATTTTTTTGTTATTGTATAAACTTTTTTTGTGTTCTATGGGTTAAAGAATCTTTATTTTATTAGCTTTCATTTGTCATCAAGGAAGACAAGTAATGTTTGTGTGAGATTATTATACTTTAGAGTGAATTTTAAATTTCTAGTTTTCTTGGTTTTGTGTAAATTTAGTAAAGGATTTATTTCATTTTTTGTATTTAAAATTTAAGTTGAACTTCATTGACTTCATAGCTCAATTCCTTCATAAATTTGCTAAGAGGAAAATTTGATTACATATACATAAATTAGTTAGGGTTCATAATACATTTTGTTTGTAATCAAACCAAATTACTTCTCTATAACCAATTTTCTTAAAGTTCAATGATAACAATCTTCATATATTTTAGAACCATTTAATTATTTAAAATATTTTGTTTCCTAAAGTTTATTGCTAATGATTTATATTGGTATTGTAGAGTATGATTTTGCTTCATTGGCTCTCTCTCTCTCTCTCTCTCTCTCTCTCTCCTCTAGTGATTTAGACAAATATTATGGATTGCAAATGTATGCCATGCGAGTTAACAAACTTTGATGTGTAAGAAAGAAGTCTAAAGGATATCAATCATAATCAACATCATGAATCTATGTCATGCCATTAATCTCATAATGTATTTAAGTAATGTGTAGTGCTCCATATGCTCCAATTAATCTTGAGGGTGACTAGTTGACAATGATAAATGTGAAGGGAGAAGCTATGATAGTATTCATTTAGAGAAACTTTAGAGTATTGTGCAAAATAATTGTTGTCTAATGATGAGGGAGTCATTTTAAAATTAGATGGAATTGGTTAAAATGCTGAAAAGAATATTGATTATTGAGATCTTCTTGAATCTTTATTATTCTATGTTGCATTTGGTTCCTTTGGATCTAAAGCAAGCTCATTTGTCTTAAACATAAAATATAACTTAACTATTTGTTATAGGATCAAACAATTTAGAAGTATCATTTTTCTTCAATCTACATCTCACTTATGAAGGGCTTCATCTCCATTTTAATCCTAGCTTGTTAGGACTATCTCTTTAATTTTTCTATTGGTACAAAGCTTAGAGATTATAGTTATTGGAAATGCAAACTAGTTGCAATGTGTCATTATTTTTCATTTGAGTGATTTAATTGTGAAGTTTTTTATAAATTTGTTCAATTTTCATTTATTTATTTTTAGTTGTGTTAGTTTTTATTGGTTTTGCAAACAATTGATCCTTTTACCCATGTTATCTATGTATTATATTATAAGTCATGAGTCTACACTTTTCTCCTATTAGGATGATAATAATGAGCACAAGGAAAAAGACATGAAATCAAATACACAAATATACATACAAATTTTATGAGTGGTAAGATTCATGAATGTTCAAGATCACTTATAAATCAAATAATCCATTAAGAATTAAAATTGATACTTGAAGAGAATATATGTTATACAAAGTTGGAGATGTGAATAAAGATGTCATTTTATATATGTTGGCTAAGAATGATTGTTATCGACTTTTGTTATGACAAAAAGTAAATGTGAGAAAGAAAATATTGTTGTTGTTGTTGTTGTTATTGTTGTTGTTACAGTTACTCTCTTTTTTTCCCTGTTATAGAAGTCCCAATAATAGCTTCTCCTTGTTATGGACAAAAGCTTCTAATTTTGGGCAAAAACCAATATGTCCTCTACCTTGCTAAAGTCGAAGACCTCACAACTATGAACAACAAAATTCCTCTCTTTCTATCATTTGTCAACCTCTCTTATCCTCTCTTTCTTCTTTAGATTTGCTTGTTGTAAGAACTAAGACTTTTTCTAAGTCTCTATTTTTATGATAATAATATATAAATTAAAATATAGAATCAATTAAAATCAACAAAAGATCTCATTAGCCTATAAAGAATATCTTTGCAAATATTAATATATTTTATAAAAAATAAAGAACTCTTATTTGTATCTTATAAAGATTTGATGAAGAGAGAATTTTGACTTCATAACTTGAATAATCTTTCACTTTGAGAAAGAACTTTTATAATATTAAGCTTAGTGTGCAATGCCTAATACTTCTATGAATCATACCTCCAAATCATCATTAGTTGAAACTTCATTAAGTCTTAGCTTTTTCTCAAGTACAATTTTAATGAGCAATTTAAGATGGGGCTATATGTGTATTTTTTTTTTCTTAAAACAAATGGCATCATTCATATAAGAGTGTTGTGGTTTGTTTTATTCTATATAGTTTCTCCATAAAGCTTTTAAGCTAAATCTTCTTCTTTGATTTAAAGACACTAAATACTTATTTTTATTGTTGATATGTAATTGTATTTAATAGTTATGACACCCAAGTAATAAGTGTCACCCATAATATAAATTCATTCAATAATACTTATAACCAAACCTTCTTGTATATTTACATCAATATATTCATCTAGTTTCAAGTCAGCTTTTTTAAGTTTAAATGAGTAGTTATTTCTTTAAGAAACTCATGATTAACTTTATAGGCTCTCATGTTGACTTCATGAGTTTATGTAACTCATGTGTATCTCACCATAGATTTGATGGTAATAACTCTTATGTAATATTATCTAGTGATTTGCTAAGTAATTTATTTTAGTTTAATATATGCCTAACATTCATGAAGATGATGAATTGATTTTACTTTAACAACCTAGAGGATTGCTCATTTGAAGGAGAGATAAAGTGATTGAGATATGAAGACTAAAGTGAAGAATCAATGCCTCCAAATATTAATATAGCATATTATAGGTGTTTATTATAATTTTAATGTATTTTATTGAGTATGATTTCAAATGTGATGAATCAAATTGATTATAAGTATTTAAATTTTTTGGGAGGATATAAAGAATATTTATAATATTTAAATTTTTAATTAAACTTATTATCTAATTATTTATATCTTTACTTGAGTTTGATTATTTAGTGATGAATGTTAAACATAATATTTTGCTATAACGTAGGTAGAATATTAACATTGTTCTTGTAAATTTAGTACTCTCGCTTAATCACTTATCCATTTCTTTACCATAATATTATTTGTGTTAATACTTGTGTAACTTTCATGTTGTTGAATTATTGATTATTTTGTGCATTGAGTAGATTATTAGTATTAAGCTTCATTATCATAACTCATTCACTACCTTCATTGTAAGACTACACCTTATTTAGCTCCTATAGAGTCACTATATAATTAAGTCTATTGATTGCAAGTGCATGTTCTCTAATATACTTGATTGTAGTCTTTTATATTGCAATAAATACTTAGACACTCAATTGTATTATTTTATTCATACTATATATAATATCATTTATAATTATGCACTTGTATAATTACAATATTTTATATATTAGTTTAATTATTAAATTAATTTTTGTCATTAACATGATTATTTATGAGGATTTGAATGTGTGAATTTTAAATGAAGTCCAAAATGTCCTATTAGAGATCTAATTCATCCCTCCTCTTGGTGTGTTCTCGACTATCTTCTAGTGTTCCTTCATTGGATTTTAGCTCCCACTATATATGTAATGTATGATTTTGTACGAATTATTTCATATTTTAAAGAACCAATTACAAAAGAATATGATACTTTAACCATATAGTTTTTTTTCTTAATCCCATTTCTGATGTTTTTTTAAGAGCTTGAAGTGACATGTAAAATGTATGCACATCCTTTGTGCTTTCATCATTAATACTATAAACCAAAAGACATAAATAATATTCATTTTGACATAGTCAAAGACATACAAGTACAAAAATGCAAAAAATAAACTATGAATTCATTTGAGATTGTCCTTGATCATATAGACTTCGAGATTGTTAACAAAATCTCTAAGATAGGTGTATTTCTATGTTATTTAAAGATGTGTTTTACTAAAAAATGTGATTATTTTGAATAATTTCAAACCCTTCACACAAATATATATTAAATATAATATTTGGATGACTAGTAATAAGTCAAAACATTGATCTCATCGTGCCATGATATAAGTTTATATTGCAATATTTTCTTTCTTTATGACTATCAAATTGTATTTTAGGTTCATACCAGTACTTGCATACTTTAATCATTCTATGTCAATTTTTTAATTCATTTTCTTGTATATTTTGCTTGACATGAAAAACACCTTTCTTTTCTTATTTTTCTTAAAGGCTCAAAATATTTTAATTTTTCACCATTCTTAGGTAAAACTCTTTATTTATAATTTAAGGAAACATTAGCATATTTATCTATCTCTTGATTTTTAATAAAAGATTCGCTTGATACTATATGTGTAGATGCCTTAACTATTTTACTTATCTTCTTAAATATCTTAAATAATTTTTTTATAAATGAATAATTTAAAAATATTATTTCATTAGACTTAGCATCACATTTTCTTGTGCTTGATTTTTTTAATATTTAATATAAAACATTTACATTCAAGTACATACATATGTGATAGATTGGAGTTTTGTCTTTAAGTAGTTCAAAGGTCTTTTTTTTGGCTTAAAAGGCCCTTTTTAATGATTATGAACTCATAGACTCAAATAGTTCTTCATTTGGAAGTAGAATCACACTAAAGAGTAGAAAGCTCGAGAAAAAAAAATTTCATTATAAAAAAGAAGATAAAATCGTTAGTAAAGTCACTCTTAAATGATCTTAATTTTTTGCTAACTCATAAAAATTATAAGATCATGTATTATCTTTAGACTAAGCCACTCTTAAATGACCTTAATTTTTTCAAGTTTGACAAAGTTATCATTAAAAAATAAAAAATAAAGAAGATGATTGAATAATCATGCATATAAAAAAGATATTATATTTAAAAATATTAAATTTTAGATATTAAATATATAAATATATTAGAATTATGTGATACTATATAAATCTTCAAAGTGATATTTATATTCATATCACACAATTTTTATATATTTATACATTTAATATTTAAACTTTGAGATTTATATAAAAATCACTTACATCTTTAATATTATATTAAAAATATATCATCATTAATTTGTTGAAGTAAAATAAATTTTTTCATGTAGTGCAAAAGTGGTATTGTAATATTAAAGTTTTGATTTTATATATGTAAAAGAATTATGTAATATGTATGTAAATTTCCCATCTTTAAAAAAGAAAAAGAGAATAGGCTGCTGCAGGCGACCGCGTAAAAGACGACCTCGGCGAGCTGTGGAGATTTGCAGAAGTGCAGCCTTACGGTAGTTTAAAACTTATGATCACCTTCCACCCAGCGAATGATCCGAATCATCATCTTCTCACCGTATGAATGAGGTCTGTCACTCCTCCGTTCCACTTAAAAAAATCTGTCTTTGTTCTCAATCCCCCAAGTCTTTCATCAAATGTGATAGTATATTTTGCTGTTTCTCATTCCTTATTATAATTTCCTAATCTTTCCGGACTGAATAATTCCTGCTATGGTAGAACTCGTTGTGGTATTAGGGTTCACTAAGCTAAGAATTTGGGCTTAAGCTCATTTTGATGCAAATGACGGGAATTTTTTCTCATTACAATCTAGGGCTGGCTAGTTCTGTTTGGGGGAAAGCAACTCCTAGATGACATTATTGTTTAATGCATTTTGCCTTCTGGAATAGGCCAAGTTTTTTTCTATCACAAGGTTTCTCCTAAAGAAGTGTTTGGTTTCGGAAGATGAAATCGAAAACAAATGGGGCCATGGAAAGAGCTCAGACGATAGATCGTGTCAAAGGAGACGGACCCAATTGGATCGTCATTGCTGGAGCCGCCTTGCTGAGTACTTTGTCAATTAGGATTGGATGCAAGCTAAAGCAGGTTTTGGAAACAAAAGGATTAAACAAAGACATTAGAGGTTAGTTTTTGTATTTTTGACTTTTAGTAGATGTTCTTGGACTACTAAACGAGATAACGCATTCAGCCTTAAAGCAGGGCATAAGAATTCTGCCAAGGCGAGGCTAGGAGTATGTCAGTTGCATTCAAATTTATACCAGTTTACTCCGGATAAGGACAGTTGCTACCATTTTATCTCAGGTAACATTTCTTCGATTTGTTCACATAACGTATTTCTCAGTTGTGAATGATTTGTAAGATGAGCATCTTGCATTTGATTTGTGATGTTGGTTAATGATATTGATCAAGATGTTATATTTAGTTCTTGTTGGTGTTGTGTCCATCACCTTTGCTGCAATGAACTTGGTGATGAGATCAAATCTTCCAAAGGTTTAGAGGCAACTACATAAAACAGAACGAAGTCATTATAGCAACTCGTCAACATAAACAACCCTCTAGATCGACTAGATAGATTTATCTAGAACTTTCAGGATAACAACTCTCCAAAACTCGGTCAACAACTTCATGTTGGCCTGCCTTATATTTGGAACAATGCATATCTAAGAGCCACAATAATGCATTTTCATTTTATATGTAGGTTATTATATGTAATTTATTCATTTTATTAAATGTAACCTTTATGGTAAATCTCTACATTTACCCCACTTATAAATATGGGATCGAAGGGAAAGCCTAGCTTAGAACTTATTGTCTCAAGTTCTATGCCTTATGGCAATAAGAAATCACAGAGTTGTTCTCTCGATTCTCTTTCTATCTTTCTCTTTCTATTTCTCTTTCAATCTCTCATTTCTCAGCCAATTTTTTCAGTTAAATATAAGTGTTGTTTACATACAAATTTGAATTCAACAGAACTTTATTATAGAAACAAATAAGTAATAATTTTCTCTTTCTTATTATTATTTAGGCATGTATACCATCAGTGTCCATCGGAATTTTGTTGTGGACCTTTCACCTGTTTTCCTTGTTAGATGATTATAAATCTTATTGAAATTGAAATTATAAACTCAAATGGAATAGACATTTCAATATCAATAATCTAGAATATATGCTTATTGTGTAGTGTGTATGGATGCCTAACAGACTGAGTTTTTTGAAAGTATTTTCATTTTTGAACTGTATTCTCAAGTGATATTCCAAGATAACTATTCTGGTGTACTGTGAAATGGTTGTATGCCCTCTTCCAATGTTGGGTTTCATTAAGCTAGGTTGTAGATGATAATAATATGAGACTTGAAATGACTTGCTCCAATTCTTTAACTAGATTGCCCATGTCAAGTTTGATTTATTAGCATGTACTCAAGGACCTGGGGTAATCAGGCCACATATGGTTTAGGAAATGTTTAAGCTAGCTTTATTGGCTTGGTTATGTCAAGATAGTTCCTGCAAGTTCATGTGTGGTAGTTAAGATTCTCCAATCAATGATTTTTTTCTCCCTCATGGAAACTAAGTAAACTTAAGTGATGAAGAATAGACTTCACTAGATGTTTGTCATATCATGGTAATGACGAAAAATCCTCAAAAGCAAATTGGCACCACTGGTGATGATGGTATTGCTTACACATCCGATTTTGTTCTCCTTCATATATTGTTTGCCTATGTAATTTTGAGTACTAATTACTAGTGATTGACATCTTTGTCTAATGGCTCCTGTTTTCTCAAATTTAGGTCTGTGGGAATTCTATCTTAACTAGCATTAATTCCCACATCTCCCTATACAGAATTTCATTTGGTATTCTTTGATTATCTGCAAAAATATATGTTTGGAATATTTAAATTTTATAAGCTGTAATGTCATTTCAACGTTGGTGCTCCTGCTCTTTGTGATTGAGATCATGTTTTGCTATGTCCATATCTTTTAAACTTGAGACTTGTGTAACTAGTTGTCATCAAGCAAGCATTACTACACGAAAGAAATTTCAAAGATCCAATACTCAAGAGAATTATGCTTGCCATCTGAAGCATTTTGCAAAAACACATTGTGCTAGATAAAAATGACATGGATGGAAAGTCAAAAATGAAAAAAAAATTAAAAGCAATTAAATCATGAGAAAGCAAACCACGAGTTTGAGACCTTCAAGAGATTGTGTTATCTTGATAATAGTTAGGCTGAAATGTCTTCACTAGTTCTACCATACCCAATGCTGTCTCAAGTATCATATAACATGATGTTGACTGATTAGCACAACAACTAGGTAACATGCAAGAGCAGTTTATATAGTTTGTTGAACTTTTGTGGGGATTTTGCTTTATAGCACTTCACATCTTGTTCCTTTGTATGTTTCTAAAGTTAATGAGAAGAAAGATGAATTCATTGATCAGTTTTGGCTTGTTTTCCTTGATCATCATTAAAGTTATTGTGCAGTGTTATGGTTTTTGTTTAATAAGTCAATCTAGTCCTTCACGAGGCAGTGTCTGTTATAAGAAAAAAGGTTTCAACTAGTCTAGCTGCTAGAATTATGACATGTTTTGAGATTGAATACACAAGTAATATGGAGGATAACGAATAATGCCTGGCACTTGGGTTCAAGTGTCTAGCTATATCCTCTAATCTCAAGCTGAATGATCGTAACTGAAAAACAGAGAATACTTTTAGATCTTTATTTTACATTTCCAGATACTCCGTATATTTCTATTCCTTACTTCCCGTAATTCTATCTACCAGAATGCTACTGACTAGATGGGTCAGTACCTATTTGTTGTCAATGAATCATGATAGTGGTTAAGTTTAGGCAGTATGATTTCTATAATCCAAAATGTTCATCAACGCTCCATGCTTGTAAACACATAACGATTTGTGCCTCTAATTAGTAACACTGAAAAAACAAAAACAAATCTATGAACTCTTATTGATTGGAATACACCATACTCTTATCAGGAATGTCAAATGTGCCATTCATCTTTCATCATTGCATCCTTGATCATTTTATCCAATGTCAAGGTAGTTTCTCTTCTCACGTAACTTTTTTGAATCTTCTTCCAATATGTCAACTTCAAAAAGAACATTCAATCAGTATTTTCAAAATGCCTTGTTCTCAACATTTTAAACACCTTTTGAAGATACATGACAGCTTAACTTGAGAAAATGTTGTCAAAGCTAATTATTCTAAACATTTTTACAGATATGTTTTATAACAATGTTAGTTATTTGTATGTTTAGCTAGACTTTCTATAGGACAGGGAATTCATATATTAGCTCTATACCTAAATCATTTTAATGCCTATAAATACAGCTTGACATGCAATTAAGGCATTGCTGTGAAATTAAAAATTGTTGACAACCATGAATGATTTCGATGATTAGATGACTATAGCTTAATCTGTAGATGTATCAGTCATTGGCCCAAGTCTTTCAAATGAATGTGTTAAACTGTTAATGCCTTGATGTTAAGGAACTTATAGATAAAAATCTGAGCCTGAGTTCCAGTCAACCTGAATTCTGGTACAAAAAATATGATTGTCCGACCCAATGAAGGTCCAAGGTCTTTTCAGATTGTGATGTATACAAATATGTTTCATTACTGTTTGTTTAACCATCCAGAGGATCTTACTCTGCTATCAATTTTACTGAACTTCTTAACATTTCCAAGTTGAGCATAGCGAGTTTATAATAACTTTAGCAAGTTCAATATAGCTTATGCAATATTAGGTTGATCTTAGCTAGTTTGTACAACATGTAATGAATTCATGTCAAATTGGGTGAGTTCATGCTGATCATGGCATGCTTTCACTTAGTTGGGTGAGTTTATATTGATCCTAGTGAGTTCATGTTGGTCATAACAATTTCATGTTGATCTTGGTGAGTTTCTGTCGCTCATGGGGATTTTCCTATTCTTCCCACTTGGCGGATTCACTTGAACTAGGTCTATAAAATATTTGAGTTTATTACCACAACTAGAAGTTTCTATGGGTAATAATGGGGGACAATACTAGCATGCAGAGCTATCAGCTGAAGAGGTTGGTGAATCTTTTCAATAAAGGAGCGGTGATTGCAAAATTGAATTTTTTTTCTTGCTGCCATATTATTTTTCCTTGCAAAATTGATTTTTTTCTTCTTCTTCCATATTCTTTTTCTTATTTCCTCTAATTTATCCATTCTTCCTTTTATTCCCCTATTCTCGTATATTTATCTTTCTATTCTTTGGTCCTTTTTCCTTCTTAGCTTAGAAGGCCGGCTATTCAAATATTGTGAAGACCTTGATTTGAGTTAAAATGATCCAACTTATTCGATATATATGGTTTTTATTTTTTGTTTAACTTGGATTTAAATTAGAATGCATTGCCATCATATGTATAGGTCATATTAACCATACATTGTGAAGTTTGAATAACTATCATGTTTTGATGTGTTGTTTAAATCTTTTCTAGTTTGGTATGTTGTTGATGTGTAATTAGTATGAGAATTCGCATGTTGTAGATGTTCCACTAGATTTTTTGGGTTGTGCTTGTTTGGATGGGGTGGTTTGCCAACTCAAGGGTCACATTGTATACTAGCATTCTAAGAGGTGTCAACAGGCTTTCTATAGTTCATGAGGCTTGTCCTACAAAAATTGTCTATTGCAACTATTTGGCACTAGCATGAGGTAAGAATAGATTAGCTATTCCCTTTCTTTGAGTTGTGCTTTGAAGGCACACTTATAGATCTCCAAGGGAATGTTGATCTGATTTGATTTCAACCAATGCTTCAATTGTTGTGCTTATTAAATGATAATGTTCATAGGATTGTTCGATAGATAAACACAAGTACATGCTTAAATTTTTGCATGGCAAACAAAACAATATGCTAATTATTTAACTCTTAATTTATGTTTCATCTTCATCATCACTACTTTTATCCAACTATTTAAAGTTAAGTTTATAAATCCTAATTCTCCTTGTGTTCCTTGAGATTTTATTTAAATTTTGGTTTTATCCATTTATGCTAGATATACTCTTCTTTTTTTTTAATCCTTCTATTGGCTTTCGAAATTATTTTGTAAATTTTATGTGAGTTCATTTAATAGTTGTCAACATTTTAAAAACCAAATTAGATAGGTTTGTATAATTAATTCTACTATGAATTGATCCTCTACCCGCTTTAGTCTATATACAAAATCATTTTTGTCAAAACTAAATTAAATTAAGCAAGATTGACAGTTATACTGATGAATCAGTGAAATAATTGTCATTTTGAAGAATCATTCATTTCATATTTGGAGATCACCATTTATTTTTAATCAAATGGCTATGTAAAGAATATAGGTTAAATAAATTCATTTAAATTTATAAACATTAACTACTAAGCCCGTAACTCTTTAAATTCTTTGATTTGTTAGCATTTTGATTGGCATCAAATAATATTTTTTTATAACTTGCAGTATACTCATGCAATTATAGATACAAAATTTCAAAGGGTTATATGAATTTTGCTTATGGCTATACAAGAAGAGGTAAATTACTTAAATATTGGTATTTAAATTTAAAATTATAGAAAATTTTTCTTATGTATTTAATACTTTTTTGAAGCAATTCTTTTTATTTTTGTCACATATTAGCATTATTACTATATCATTTAAATAACATTCAAATGATTTTAATATTTATTACATCATCAGGTTCACATTTTGATCAATCTCGATTGAACTTTTGAACCTTGAATTTTTGTTCTTGCTGTTCAATGTTCTGGTTTGATTTTTAAAACCTTGGTATTTCCTTTATTTTCTAATTACTAAAACATCTTTTAATGATAGTCTTTTTAGCACACACCATTCATCTCATTCATACATTGAAGAGCCCCCAAGGCACAAACATCTGAAGTTCACTAACAGCTTCCACATCTTCAAACAACTCCACAACAACCTCATGTAGCTAGCAATGTCCTGAGCCTACTACATGATTATAATGATCTCATCAAGCTTCTCCCATCAAAAGCACAAGAACAATGGTAGGAGAATTTTAGAAGCTTATTGTTACACTGCCTCAACCTTTGTGCATGCTTGAACTCACCAATCCCCTCCAATAAGCTCTATACATACAACTCCCTCTTTCGCTTCCATAGCCATCATAGCCTCACCGATCACTTATTGCTTATAGAGGTTCTCTTGGGACTATTGTTAGCTTGGTTGCCATTAAGGATGGTATCTATAGCCAAAAGTTAGCCTTGGGCTTTGGGGTTCAAACACAATCCTCAATTAATCCAACCCAATCACCTTCAGCTCCTTAACCTAGTGAGCTTCACTCACAGTTCTAATGAAGCTGAAAACACTTACTAGGACCCATTCTACCTAGACAAATTAAATTGTACCACTTGTGCAAAATGAGCCTTGTAGCCTTAATAAGTCCACAAGTTAATGACCCTCCTTTATATGAAATACCTATTAAGGTTTGAAAATCTCTCAAAAATCTTGAAGTGACTCGGATCCATACTACTGAGGGCCATTTGGGTGACAGCCACGTTGGTTCTTTACAAGTCTTCACATTAATCATGAAAAAAATTACATTAACTTTTGGCATACAACATTATGCATATTGATTAATTATTCTAAGTATTTATACTCAAAATATTTGTAGGAGTTTTCTTAGAAATTGTATAAATTGACAAATGATTATGAAAAAAAATTGGAAAATAAGAGAAAATGCAAGATATCTAAATTAGGTTCCTTGTCCTCTTGACAATTCTTGTTGATCGTTATGACTCTAAAACTAATTTTTTGAGACACCTTGAAAATTATGCTTTTTTTTTTTGTGCTCAAGAACATGTGTTACTTCAAAACAGCCTTATAAGGGTTGGGAAGTTTTGCACATCAATGCTGCCTTCGTGGAGTTCCTAATGCTTCAAAATTGTTCTAAGGCGCAAAGAGCTAGTTCTCTCTATAAATGCTCCAAGCACAAATGATTTCACAGAGCCAGCCTGAGAGGGTTCCTGCTAGCATCAAGTCTATTCTACTTTTCATCTACCAAGATGCTAAGCCATTAATAATGGTTTTAATTCTAAGAGATGATACGAAGTTAGCTTCAGATTCCTCATGGGGTGATATAAAATCAATTTGACATTTACCTTAAAGGATGATGTTTCGTTTATTGCATGACTTTTATTCAACGAGGTAGCATGAATTTGTTTTACCCTTCGCCCTTTGGGGTGATTTGTCATCTTCTTTGACTTCCACCGAAGGGTGGTATTCCATATACTTTGCCTTAACTTTCACTCTAAGGAGTGATATTAATCAGCAGCAGTTTTCGCTTGAAGGAGTGACAAAGAACTTGGATCAAGTTATACCGCAAGGATAATGAGACTAGCTACACCATAGGTGTTAATGATACGACTTATCTTATGAAATTGGTGACAACCTCAAAAGACATATATTCCACTCTTAAGAGTAATACAAACTCTTTGATCAGTCACTGATCTATATCCTTCTTAGGAGATTTTCTTAGATGAGATAACAAATAGTTGCTAACAATTATCATAATTAAGGTTCATTGATTAAAACAAGTTGCAGCATTCCCAATGGTTTAGTGCTTATGATCACAACAATCTCTTTGACATATATATGGGAATGTCATAATCATAAGTCATTGTCATGCAAGTATTTTAAAAGCTAGAGCCATAAAGTTTCTTTTATCAAGAATGTTCTCCTATTTGAGAGGGGTAATTAATTATGAGTTTGGGCCATAGAAAATCTTTATCTTCAAGTCTAAATAAGTCCCATTATACTCACCAGGGAATATCTAGTTATCTCTATCTTCCTTCTTGGAATCCTTTTACAAGTTTCCTCTTCAAGAAGCCAGCTTAAACAGCCAATTTGCTCACATTTTCATTTTCTCATCCATTCAACTTATTGGTGTATTTTAAACCTTTAGTTGTGCGTGCTTATATCACTAAACTTATTTTCCTCTATCTTACTGCTGTTATCCGCATCTATGTGTTTCTCAATCTATCAAATTTTAGTTTTTCCACACCAAGCTTAGCATTCTTTATGCTGTTGGTTAAATATTTTTTTTTCTTCTCATTAAAAAATCTTGCTTCATATGATAAAATTTTGTTTTGTTCTGTGTTCAAATCCATCTTAACCTATGGTAACAGAATAGCTTGTGAACCTCTTCATGAGCACAAGATTTTTAATTCAAAATGGAATGCAATGTAGATCCCTCAATTTAAAACTCTTATTGGTAAGTCTATTGCCATACATCTTCCATTTTTGAGGATGCCTTTATGTTGACATTTAACAGCTATGTTGATCATACGAGAGTTGCTGTGGTTACTATACGATCCAAAATATATTTTCTTACTGCCTTGGAATGATAAATCATGCATCTTTTTACTTATATTTTTCCCTGCTGTGTATTAAAATTAAATAAATCAAAGAATAAAAGTAACCCTACAAAAAGAGAATAAAAAGCAGTGTTTTTATATTTATTATCTTCTCAATATCTAAGTTTCATATCTTAGGCCATGCGAATGGTGATATGGAAATTAAGCAAATATCTGATAATCCAATCTCAAAAGACTCGGAACTTTCACTTCCACTAGTGAAGATCTCAGCTGCTGAATTAAACAAAGATTCTAGTGGCAGCACGATGTGGGCATCCTCACCTGAATTGCTTGAGCTACCCCTGAAGCCATTTCACCATTCTACTGGTTCAGATTCCCCCTCGATCTCGGAATCTGGGTCCGACATCTATACCAAAAGAGAGGTAATAAACAAACTACGACAGCAGCTCAAAAGACGCGATGAAATGATCATGGACATGCAAAATCAGATTGCAGACCTCCAGAATTCTCTGTGTGCTCAGATTTCTTTGGTGGCACAGACACAGTCTCAGCTTGATTCGACAAACCAAGAATTGTTCGAATCTGAGAGAGAGATCCAAAGACTAAGGAAGTTCATTGCTAATCACTGTATTTTGCAATCCAATTCTTCAGAAAAGCTGACCTCTGTAGCTAACAGGCGATCAGAGAATGTAAATTGTTTTCCTGACTGCATGAATGGTCTGGATCTGAACTGTGTTGTTGCGCAGAAGGTCAAAGGAGATGAGGAGAAGATGGGCTTGCTGAAGAAAGAACTGGTTGACTTGAGGGTGGCGATTGAAGGAAAGGATTTCTTACTTCAGAGCTACAACGAGCAGAAGATTGAGCTTTGCTCGACAATCAAATCTTTGGAGCAGAGGTTAGAATCGCATCAACCGAATATCTTATAAACATTTCACCCTGTCAAGTTACTGCTTCTGTTCTTATTATTATTATTATTATTATTATTATTATTATTATTATTATTATTATTATTATATATCCTTTTCTATGTGTTTTTGATATTTTTGTAATTTCTTCAATATACGGTAGTGGTTGCCAGAGGGAGTGTTGTGAAGGACCAACATTGTCAATTTAACTTGATGAAAGAATGAGTTTTGGCACTTAGGTTTCTTGTTTCCTGGGTTCTCTCTGAACATGTGAATTATCAATAGCTGGGAATTGTAGATAATTCGAGTTGCTTGAATTGGTATTTGGAGTGGATACGAATCACATCTTAATAAATGCAAATTTTCACAACTAAAAACAATTCAAGAATTCTTAGAACGAAAGTGTATTTTTGTAATCATGTGCTGTAGCAAGTCGAGCTACATTCTATTATTGGGATGAATGAACAGCTAATCTCACTACTTAAAGGTTGTCAACTTGTGGAAGCTCTTCGAAAATTTGCAGCTCTGCAGAGTAACTAACAGATTAACTATAAATGCTATCTAAAGCCAACTTAAATTGAGAAGTTTTGATGACTTCAGGTCATTTTTTGTAGGGGCGAGGGTGGGAATTTTAAAGAGTTTAGAATTCTGGCATCTATAAAGATGCCAATAGTTTGGGAAGATGTATGAGCATTGTTATTTTGATTAGATAAACCCAAGGCTAGCTGAGTCCAGTCAAATATTGAAGCACGGGGGAACTGCTAACATGGCAGCTAAAAATCAAGCATCAATACAAGCCCATAGAGAAATGGATTTTGTTATTATTCATTATCATTTCCAATTGTCAGCTTTTGTACAAAACAGCTGACGTTTAAATGGCGACAGAAAAAAAGACGGGCTGTGAACAAGTTTAACAACAAAAGCAAGCACTTAGTGCTCAATGTTGTAGCTCATGTAGCTTAAAAACAAAATCCCATTCTTGAACGCTTAAATCAGTAAACTAAATTTAGTAAACTGGATAGCTCCAGATGACTATATTCTGAGATAATAGTTTAAATGAAGGGTAGACAGTGTCAAAGCATCTCCCATGGAGTAGACAAACCCTAACAAGGCTCCTGTGAGTTTTTGCAGCTAATTTGGAAATTTTGGAGGAATGATAAAGAAAACAAATACTGGAGCAACCATGATTGAGGAGTTCATCTATTCCCCAGGTGCCTTACCAACAAGTTGGTTTAAGTAGAGGTACAACCAAAAGTTCAGCACTGTTAATCAGACTTTAGCTTTAGCAGAATAGTAAATCAGAAGGAACAGAAATTTACACCATTCTACAAGTACTAATATTCTGAACAAGCACAACTTAGTGCAGTAGCACTAGACAAATTTTATGAATATATGGTCAATCTATATAGATTATAGAAGACATTTAAATTAGCATAATATGAATGCCTGGACAATAAAGCAAATCAAAGAAAGAGAGCAGCGATTGGGTTTTACTATTCTTGCAAGCAGTATAAAAATATAATTCCTTTTAACTTCTTTACAACGCTCATTCAGCGGCATTGTGTATGAGAAATTAGTAATTAGCACCAAGGCTGTTATAACCAGACCGGACCGGCCGGTTTGACTGGTTCGGCCGTGAACCGGTCATTGCGCCAGTTTGGAGTGTTAAAAAAACTGCTCCAACAAAAAATCGGGGGAGACCGCACAAAACCGGCTGTTCAACCGGGGAACCTGAAAACCGATCCCTATCCAATGAATTTGTCGGTTTGCCCTCGATTTATGATCGGACGGCTAACTTTTGCGGTGGTTTTGATTAAAATCCTAGCCATCCATGGTGATCATTGTGAAAAAAATCGAGACAGAAAATAGAGGTTGAATTTAAAGGTCGAACCGAAGGTTGAATCGGATGATATAATAAATATTAAAATTAACTAAATAAGATTTAAATGATCAAATAATTATACAATATGTGGAGAAATAAATTATAAAATACAAATCATATTTAAAAATCTCCAAATTTTAAAGTTAAATGCATTAATATATAAATACTAACTTTTTTGTAGTCATGATAATTCTTTTGAAATAACTTGTAGAGTTTAAGAAATTGCTTATCTAAAAGAAATTGAAATTAAAATAAAATTAGTAATTTGGCATCAACTATATAAAATATACAAAAAAAATATAAACTAAACTAACTACAAAAAGATATTGTAAATTATGATGTAGAACACTTAATAATTAAAACTAATAAATAACAAGTCATAATAAAATTGAGATATTAATAATTCAATAAAAATGATATATGACGTATCAATAATTTTTGTGTTCTTTAGTCGAAAACTTCTTCTAAAACTAAAATATCAAATACATATTAAAATTTATCTCTAAAATAAGTTCAAAAGAAATAGATTCTAATCAAATATATTAAAATTAATCTCTAAATGTTATCTCTTCAAAGGATCTTGCATCAAAATTGCTCCCAAAGTTTGTCTCAATCCAATTTCCAAAAGTTTAAAATATCATGTTGGGTATTTCATGTCTTTCGTCATTGCAGGTTGTTTTCATGACCTTAGTATCTACAAATCACACATAAATAAATTATTTCTTCATCTTTATAATCAACATAAGTAACTTACTATTAGTTGTTATATTGGATGATATATTTACTCCTTCAATAATAGGAATGACATCATCTTTATATATTTCATTATCTAAATCATCATAATTTAATTCAGGAGAGCATTCTTCATCAACTATCCAAAAATTTATTGTCTCGATACTTGAATAATCTAATGGATCATAGTTTCTTTTTTTAAGATGTAACCTATCAAATAAATATAAAATTTTAGATAAGTATCAATGTTAAAACTTAAGAACAATAGCATAATAATAAGATTTTTTTTAAAAAAAAACATACATGTTCCTCAAATTAAAATTATAACGAATATAGACAAGATCATTTCACCTTTGTTCTAAATTATTTCTTCTTTTCATATGAATTTGTTCTAAAACACCCAATTTCTTTCACAAGAAGAAGTTTGGCTTAGAATTATAATAGCTAATTTTCATAAATTAGGAGCACTATAACTAAATATCTTCCACCATTCATCTGCATATAAAATTTTAATTAACTTTAAAAATATAAAATATGTCAAAAAAGATAATGAGATACAATGAAAAATAAATGAAATTATAAAAAACTCACTAACCAGGTTGCATTTCTTTGGCCATAGTGAGTGCAATCGACTTCCCAAAACTTTCTAAATTATCCTGATATATTCTAACTTCATTCATTGCCAATTTAAGCTTGAGACATATATCTTTATTTCCAATAATTTTAATTGATCCTTACATAACTTCTGATTTTTGACAGTAATTCTCTTGATCATATTGAAAATGTGGATTTAAGAAACAAGCAGCTGAGTGGATATTTTAGCGGAGTTGTTCATCCCATCTTTTCTTAATAATATAAGTATATGGCTTATACAATATTTTAACACCTAAACATTCATTTAAGTGTCTTTCTTGTTCTATATATGCCATCATAAACATAATCAAGAGATGATTTTTCATCTGAATCAACAACTCACAATAATCTTATTAATGATCATGTTATTTTTGGCATGATTAAACAATCATTCCAAAATTTGTTATCCATGATGATAGAAGATTCTTCTTTTCCTTTAATAGTTTTTGCTAACTTTGAATCCACATAATACTTATTTGTAATAAGAGCTTGTAAATCATATTTATGATCATATATACTTTTCAAAGTAATGAATGTTGTTGCAAAATGAGTAACTCCTAAACATACTATTTCAATCCACTCTTGTCTTTTCCTCAACCAAGACAATAGGAAAATATGATTGTAAATTAATATTGTTATCTTTGATGTCTTTTTATGATCCACTACATGAGGCAAGTTACCAATATCTTTTAGAATCAAATTCAAGCAATGTGCTGCACAAGGAGAGCAATAAATATTCCCGTACTTTTCATGCAATAACTCTCTACCCTTCTTATAATTTGCTACATTATCAGTCACAAGTTGCACAATATTTTTTTGGACCTATCCACTCAACTATTTTAAGATAAAGAACAAAAGAACAAAGATTTTTTCTTAATGAAGCATCAACAGATTTTAAAAAAGATATTTCTCGTGGACAATAAACTAAAAAGTTAATCAATGTTCTATTTGTAACATCTGTCCATCCATCAACCATTAAAGTGCACCATATTTTCTTCCAACAATGCCTATAAGATTAAACTAGAAGTTTACATTCTTCTTTGCAATCCCTCAATAGATTAATTCTCATCCTATGATATAATGAAGTTCATAACTTGATCCAATATCAAATATTGTATCTATAGCTTTCTGAGCAAATGATGAATTTAAAACATTGAATGAAATACAATTGTCATAAAACCATCTAGCAATGGCCATGTTAGCTCTCTGTACTGTTTCTTTAGATGCCAAAACACTTTTTAAAGATGGTTGTGACATAGGTTTTGTTCTTGGAGCAAAGTAAGCATCAATTTTATCTACTTTTTTTTTTCCTTTATGTAATTCCTTATCATGTGTAGTTGATGATTGTGATTTAGATAGATAAGAGCCTCTCTCTTCTTCAATAATATGTTGATTATAAGGATGCACACACTCTCTATCCTCTTGTGTAACTTACTTTTTTTGAGATATTACTTTTAAATTTTCTTGCATTTGAAAGCGAATATCATGTGAAACTTATTTGCATGGAGAAATGTTCCCCTTAACCCCTGCTAAATGTTGTTTCATTCTATTTATGCCTCCCCTTTGTATATTAGTCCACAATACAAACACTTATACTACTTTTTCCCATTAGGATATCTAGATTCACTAAGATGATTCGAAGCCGGATCTATTTTCTCACGAACATTATGGGAAGAAATAGAATTTTGACTTTCAGAAGACTCCATTCTAAATATAAAAAAGAAAATAAATATTGAATAAATGAAAAATAATGTGCATAAATAAATTGTCAAAATACATCCTATAAGAAGATGAATTGATTCATCAAACTCGGGGACAAGTTCTAATGTTAGGCCTATGGAAGGGCTATGGAAAATGGGAGCAGGGGCAAACAATAGTTTCTTGTATCACCACGAGATGGCTAGGGATTTTAATCAAAACCATAGCGAAAAGTTAGTCCAGATCATAAATCGAGGCAAGGAATGGTTGGGTAGCGGGGGCTTGTTTTTGTTCAGGAAAAAAAAATATATATTTGGAATTTGAAAGAGTAGAGAATGGTTGGATAAATTTAAGACACATCATCCAGATAAGATTCAAGGTGATATTTAGCATATATATAATTTCATATATTATATATATATATATATATCTACATCTCACGGATCTCTTCATAAATATTATAGGTAATATATATTATGTGTGTGTTATTCTCTCATACAAGTTCAAGAAATTTTAAGTGAATTGATTTTATTATATATAACCATTTTTAAAATTTATATGAATGGATCTATGATAAGTTCATACATAGTTTGATGAATCAATTCATCTTCTTATAGGATGTATTTTGACAATTTGTTTATGCACATTCTTTTTCATTTATTCAATATTTATTTTCTTTTTTATATTTAGAATGGAGCCTTCCGAAAGTCAAAATTTTATTTCTTCTCATAATGTTCGTGAGAAAATAGATCCGGCTTCAAATCATTTTAGTGAATCTAGATGTCTTAATGGGAAAAATCAGTATAAGTGTTTGTATTGTTAAAGGTGGAGGCATAAATAGAATGAAGCAACATTTAGCAGGGGTTAAGGGGAACATTGCTCCATCCAAAAAAAGTTTCACATGATATTTGCTTTCAAATACAAGAAAATTTAAAAGTAATATCTCAGAAAAAGCAAGATATATAAGAGGATAGAGAGAGTGTGCATCCTTATAATCATCATATTATTGAAGAAGAGGACTCTTATATCCAAATTACAATCATCAACTACACATGATAAGAATTACATAAAGGAAAAAAGAAAAGTAGATGAAATTGATACTTACTTTGCTCCAAGAACAAAACTTGGGTCACAACCATCTTTAAAAAGTATTTTAGTATTTTAGCATCTAAAGAAGCAATACAATGAGCTAACATGACCATTGCTAGATGGTTTTATGACAGTTGTATTTCATCAATGCTTTAAATTCATTATTTTCTCAGAAAGCTATATATGCAATATTTGTTATTGGATCAGGTTATGAACTTCCATTATACCATAGGATGAGAATTAATCTATTGATGGATTACAAAGAAGAATGTAAACTTCTAGTTCAATCTTATAAGCATTGTTGGAAGGAAACATGGTGCACTTTAATGGTTGATGGATGAACAGATGTTAGAAATAGAACATTGATTATCTTTTTAGTTTATTGTCTACGAGGAGTATCGTTTTTAAAATCTGTTGATGCTTCTGATATTAAGAAAGATGTTACAACTCTTTGTTCTTTATTCTTGAAGTAGTTAGTGGATATCAGAAAATATGCGGCTGTATAGATAATAATTATAAGAAGGGTGAAGAGTTATTGCATGAAAAGTACGAGAATATTTATTGGTCTCCTTATGCACATTGCTTGAATTTGATTCTAAAAGATATTGGTAACTTGTCTCATGTAGTGGATCTTGCTAAGAAGGCATCAAAGATAACAATATTAATTTACAATCATATTTTCTATTATCTTGGTTGAGGAAAAGACAATGGTGGGTGAAATAAATAGTCTGCTACTCATTTTGCAACAATTTTTATTACTTTGAAATATATATATGATCATAAACATGATTTACAAGCTCTTGCTATAAATAAGCATTATGTGGATTCAAAGTTAGCAAAAATTGTTAAAGGAAAAGAAGAATTTTCTATCATCATGGATAATAAATTTTGGAATGATTGTTTAATCATGTCAAAAATAACAGGACCATTAATAAGATTATTGTGAGTTATTGATTCAGACGAAAAATCATTTCTTGGTTATGTTTATGATGACATGTATAGAACAAGAAAGGCATTTAAAGGAATGTTTAGGGTGTTAAAATATTGTATAAGCCATATACTTATATTATTAAGAAAAGATGGGATGAACAACTCCACCAAGATATCCACTCAACTGCTTATTTCTTAAATTCACATTTTCAATATGATCAAGGAATTACTGTCAAAAATCAGAAGTTATGTAAGGATCAATTGAACTTATTGGAAATAAAGATATATGTCCCGAGCCTAAATTGACAATGAATGAAGTTAGAATATATCGGGATAATTTAGAAAGTTTTGGGAAGTCGATTGCACTTTATAAAAATGCAATTAGTGAGTTTTCATAATTTCATTTATTTTCATTGTATCTCATTATCTTTTTTTGGCATAGTTTATATTTTTAAAGTTAATTAAAATTTTATATACAGATGAATGGTGGAAGATGTTTGGTTCTAGTTCTCTTAATTTATAAAAAGTTGACTATTAGAATTTTAAGTCAAACTTCTTTTTCTTCCGGGTGTGAGAAATTGGAGTGTTTTCGAACAAGTTCATACACAAAGAAGAAATAATTTGGAACACCAGAGGTGAAATGATCTTGTTTATGTTTATTATAATCTTAATTTGAGGAACATGTATTTTTTTTAAAAAAAATTTTTTTTTATCATTATGCTATTGTTCTTAAGTTGTTAACATTAATACTTATCTAAAATTTTATATTTATTTGATATGTTTCATCTTAAAAAAAGAAATTGTGATCCATTGGATTATTCAAGTATTGAAATAATAGATTTTTGGATAATTGATGAAGAATGCACTCTTGAATTAAATTATGATGATTTAGAGACTAAAATATATAAAGATGATGTCATTCTATTATTGAAGGTAAATATATCATCCAATATAACACTAGTTAAGTAATTATACTTATGTTGATTATAAAGATGAAGAAATAATTTATTTTGTATGTGATTTGTAGATCTTAATGAAGATCGTGAGAAACGAGATGAAAGACATCTAACATGATATTTTAGCTTTTGGTGTTGATTGGGAGCTTTGAATTTGATATCTTTGAAGAGATAACATTTAGAGATTAATTTTAATATGTATTTGATTTTTAGTTTTAGAAGAAATTTTTCTAAGAAATTATTGATATATCATATCATTTTTATAGAATTATTAATATCTCAATTTTGTTATGACTTGTTATTTATTAGTTTTAATTATTAAGTGTTCTACATCATAATTTACAATATCTTTATGTAGTTAGTTTTGTTTATATTTTTCTTATATATTTTATATAGTTGATGCCAAAATGCTAATTTTATTTTAATTTCAATTCCTTTTTAGACAAGCAATTTCTTGAAGCTCTACAATGGATTATTTCAAAGAATTATCATGGCTATAAAAAAAGTTAGTATTTATATATTAATGCATTTAACTTTAAAATTGTAGGAGAGTTTTTTTGCATATGATTTGTATTTTATAATTTATTTCTCTCAAATTGAATATATTGTATGATTATTTAATCACTTAAATCTTATTTAGATAATTTTAATATTTATTATATTATCCGGTTTAACTTCCAGTTCGACTTTTAAATCTTGAATCTTTATTTTTTGGTTTATGTACGATCAATTTTCACAACCTTGATTAGCATAATTAAAATCCAATCAATTATAAGACCTCCTTAGTGACCGACTGTCATATAAGCAGAAACTGTTATACCAAAGGTAGAAATCACAAGCTTTAGATTTGATCATTTATATTAAATTGTCTTTTGTTAATATGACAAAACAGGTGCTGTTCTGAGGAAATTTACTGGCTTTCAGGATCAAAACTGTATGCTTATACCTTAACAGTTAATATAAATAAAAAAATTATGAAATAAAATGGCTAAAGTAACTTAAAAACTTATAGTCAATTTGCTTAATAACGCTTTCATCAAGCAGTTCTGAATAATATGAGGATAGGGATATGTCTACTTTGAAAAATAGAAAATATGGATACTTATGTAACATGATATTATAAATTTATAATTTATAAATTTTAAAATAATATATAATAAATACAAAAATTATACAAGAAAAATATATACACATATCACACAATATTTATGCATTTACATATCTAATACTTAAAATTTGATATTTACTATATTTTATTTTAAAATTTAAATTATGATGTTATTTTTGAAATAGTATTAAAGATTTGTGTGTTATTTGTGTAAATATGAAAATTTAAATTTAGATATGTAAATATATAAGAATTGTGCGCTATATATATGTAAATGTCTTTTTATATAAATATTAAATAAGTCAAAAACATTGAATATTATAAGGATGAAAAATATTAGCATTTAATAATGTAAGATAATAATCAAAAGCATAATATTATTTTATATCATGATAGTAGGTAAAAAAAAATGTAAAAAATATATAGAAATAATAAATATAATAAAAATAATAGCAACAACTTAAAAAAGATTTTGTTATCAATAGTTTTAGAATATTACATACAAAAAAATAGAAGTATTTAATAAAATATAAATTATCAAAATATAATATTTATTTATATTTTCATTAATGTTTATAAACTTTAAACTCAATCATTTAGAACACCTGTGTCTAATTTTTTTTTTTTTATTTTCAATTAAACACATCACAAGCATGTCCAACATGTGTGAAATGTGTGTCGAACGTGTGTCGTGTTTGATACATGTTGGATATTACATACATTTTTTTTATGAAGTATCGGTGAATCATAGATAATGAATTTAAGAAAACTATATAATTTAATCACCTCATTTATATACTTTTGCTTTATGATATGCACTTGTAGTTTTATTACATGAAATAAAATGAACCATTTTTAAAGGAAGTCCACCATAATAAAGATACAGTGATGTTTCCTAAACATTACTGATAGTCCTAACATAAAGTTCATATTAACATCTTTACAAAGCATATTAAGGAACATGAAAAGGTGTGTAAAGCCCATTGTTTTCTTTAGTTATTTAACAAATTCTATATCAAATACTTATATTCTACATAATGATAAATTAATTGGACTTTTAAATATCATTTCTAATTATTTTGATGATGGCATGGAAAATAACTCATAACACAAATGTCTTTAAACATTTTGGTATAAAAGAATATCAAATTATTTTCATGATTTTAATCTCATAATCTTGAGGCTTACATTTCATATAAATATCTTTACAATTTATTATTATTTTTTTGTTTCAAAATTATTAAGAATATCTTTATTTTTCAATGTTTATGTCAAAATAAAAATATATGACACGAATGCCTCCTACAAAATTAGGTATCAATATCTCTAAAATAATTATAAATATCTCTGTTTAATATAACAAATTTGTATATATATATATATATATATATATACTTATTCTTTAAAATTTTCTTTTCTTGGCATTATATGTAATTATGTGTTTAAGTATTATAAAATCTTTTGAAGGTATTTTGTGAAGAAATTGAAGTATTCATGCAACCCAAATTTCTTTTTTGAGAGGCTTCTATTTGGTAATATCTCATCTCATTTAATCTCTAGGACAATTACATGGTGCTTTTTATTTGTATATTTTTAATCCTTTGTCTTTAAGATTTTTTCTATAAGAATAGCTAAGTGATTGTCTTATGTCACCTCCAAAGTTCAAGAAAACTTTAGTTTAGTCTTTTATTATAAACCATTATTGGTTTGTGCTCCATAGAACTTGGTAGAGCTTCATATGTAAAGTTTATAATGAATTGTGCTTACTAGTCAAGTAGTGGGTGTTATCTATTTTTAATAGTTAGCATAAAAATTTGCACCTTCTAAAGGAGTGAAATAGTTGGCATAATGAAATTCAAATGGAGATTGTGTGTGAATATTGGCTAATTGAATCATGTGAATGGCAATCATATTATGCAATATTTACCCTATAGCTTAGTTATATTCCTTTTATATTTACATTACTCTTGTTTATGCTTGTTTGTCATTTGGTGCATTATACTTAGCCTTGTGCATTCATGTAGAGTAAAATTAATTAACTTATGCTAAAATTATTACCTCTCTTATAAATCCTCCATAAGATCTAAATTGTAATTATTGTTACCAAAAAATAATGTATTAAGAATTTTATTCATTATAAATAATAATTTGTAATGTCTAAGAGGTAATGGAGTATATTATAATTAATCCAAGCATTATTGTATGTTTGTAATTATCTAAGAGGAGGATAAAAGATCAAGGGGAGAAGTTTATTAATTAGAAAGTAATGCTTCACTTTTTCTCATCTCATGAGCCTTCTTTATTATTGTTGTCTTTGATTGAATTAGAAATTTATAGCAATTTTTATTGTTACATTCTTGTATGTATCACTTCATTCTCTTTTTTGGGCATATTTACATCAGGATCATAAGGATGCTTTTGAAAGCATAAAATTAAACCATTTTGTTAAAAAAATGGTGGTCCATAGCTATAAATACTCAAAATAATAATCTTGGTCTATTTATAATTTAGGAGCAAGAATGTCATACCATCTACCAGCACATCTTTCAGTAACAAATACAAAAACAACTTTTTAATTCTTATTCAATGTCATGATATTGCAAAACTGTGATTCATCTTAGCTTGTAGATTTAGAATCTCTATTTTTTTCATTATATTGTAGATCCTCAATGTTTTCCTATCGATCAATTAGTTTATTCTTTATTGAAAAATGGTGTCATTATTTTAAGTCTATTTGTTGGTTAAAAGGTATCCTTAATTAAAAGAGTGTAAGTCTTATCACTAGTATTAACATAAACATCAAAGGAGAGTTATACTTAACATTAAGACCTTTCTCCATGTATGATCAATGTCCACACCCAAATAATGGAGTTATCATGATTCAGAACTTCGACAAATTTGTGATGTCATACATCAAATGATTCCATTGGATTGTCAATGACACCAAAAGCAGGAGTGGGTTTCGGGGGCAGCACCCCTAAGAGGTGGAATTTAGGGTGGCAAGCAGGGATACAAAGGCAACACCCCCAAGCAGGGTTTGGGGTGGCAGCCCAACAGCGGGTCTGGGGACTATTGGTAGGGGTTTGACCCTAACAATATATCGTATACAGTAATTAGAAACTCAGTTGAAGTGGGAAAATATGAAAGGAGACAGTCGCCATCTTTGATAACTGCCAATCATTATCTGTGATAGCCACCCAACCACCGTTGTTGACATAAATAAGGCTGAAATTTTAAAAAAATAGTGACATTTTCATCAGCATTTCCCATAGGTTGAGTTTCCACTTGTAATCCCTTAACTCTCATTCCCTTTTTTACATGTCTTATAGCCATTGAAGTTATTTTAAGGGCACTTGATTGGGGAAATCTGTCATTGCAATCCTATTTGTTGTGACATTAGTAAACTACTGATATCTATATTACTTTTCTTACACTCATATAATCACATAATTCTTCATTTGGTTGTTTAGAGAAATATAAGCTTAATCATCCAATTGAATATATTGCCCTAGGATTATTTCATTTGACCTCTTCATGAAGCCAATTTGAGTAGTCTCTCTTTTGGTGAATAGTCTTATCTCTATGAATCATAAACCCCCATATTTCTATCACAAATTAATATTATCCATCCCCTTTCCGGATGCTTCCTTCTCAAAGTCCAAGTTGATAAGCCTATAACTTGATTATCCTTAATCAAGATTTTTTTTGTTTTTTGTTTTTATTTCATATTCAAGATATAATTAAACACAAGGGTTTACAATTATGAAAAATCAAATCTTTTGTCATCAAATAAACCATTTGTAATATCATGTGTTGAGAAGTAGAAATATCTTATTTTTAGTTATGACTATCTTCACATGTGTCTATAGGAAGAACTACTCTATCTCTAAGTTGTTGACCTTATTTTTAGATGAGATTTACACCTTTCTTAATCTTAGTAATAGACTATGATCACCCTAATTAAACACTAAGCATATTTAATTAAGTGACTAAGTGTATAATCAATCCAAAATTAAAATAAATAAAACCAATGATCAAATGAAATATAAAATATGCAGCCAAAATAGAAGTTAAAATCCTAAGGTGAAACCTAGGACAAGCCAGTGGGCTCCACTTGAACCTAACCTAGCCCAAATGTGCTAGATGAGTCTGATCACTTCTAAATTCAACCAAACTAAATCCAACTCTATATGAAATACATTAAACTAAAATCTAAATTCAATTGGCCCTTAAAATAAGTTAATTGGGTTGATTAATCCAATTAGCCTATTTAAGCCTTTTGACTTAAGTCCAAATAAAATCAAATTTTAACCAAATTAGAAGCACAAAATCAATGCATAAACATAAATGAACCCAAAAAATAAATCTAGATGAAGTTCAAAGTGGTCAACTAGATCGTTTGACATAGAGTTGACCAATGAAAGCCCTATCAAATTAAGAGTTGACCAATCAAAATTTGGTTAAATTAAGCCATTCTAAAGGCTCAAAATATCAAATAAATATAATCAAACAAAAATCTAAATAAATTTGAATCCAATAAAGATTCAACTGAGTTAATTGGGCCACTTAACCCAAATCAACTTAAATTGACCCGATTAGGCCTTTTTTTTTGGTCAAATTCAAAATTAGCCCAAATGAATTACACTCAACCAAACCCAATCACTTAAAATAATTCATTAAATATAACTAAAACATAATATAAACTTAAATTGATCAAATTCATACAGTTAACTCATCTTAACTCAAATAAGTTAAGTTGAGTCAAACCTAACCCATGACATTTAGCTAATGCAAACTTAACTCATGACATTCCAAACTTTATCAAATCTGAATGTTGTTTGGGCTGATATCTCAATATATGCAATAAATTTAAAGTCAATAAAGAGAGGAAATGAAAAGGGGATAAATGGAGAAAAATTAAAAGAACTCAAAATATTCATTCCTCTTCACATAAGTCCTCCATAATCTAATCTCCAAAGTCAAGAAAAGCAACAAGATCTTAGTCAAATCGAGTGAATAGCTCAAGTTGGAAAAAGAGAGAGGAGAAATGAACATGAAAGTATATATATATATATATATATATATAATAATAATAATAATAATAATAATAATAATAATAATAATAATCATCTAATCATCATGTGCACATAGCTACCAAAAGAGACTTTGGCACTACTTATCTCCTCATCTTTGACATTGGAATTGGAAAGAGCATGCTCTCAATAGTGCCAAGCCTTCCCAACAACTACCACACCTCCAATCACCATTAATAGTGATTTTCAGCCACCATGAAAAATAGGAGAAAAGAAGCTCCAAACTTCCTCCATTTTGGCATGACTTTGTCTCCTAGAGATCCACTAATCATGACCAACCCATTCCCCTCTTTTTCATATATGAAATCATAGAATCTAGAGAAATTTCGATGAGGTGCAACAACCATTGTTAGACGAAAAATCTAGAGGGAGAAAAAAGAGGAGAACTATAATAGAGATTCACCTTAACCCAAGAGGACCTCCAGCACAAAAAAATTTGTTGGATGCGGGCTTCAACAAAGTAATTTCTTCACATTGTCACATTCTTAGATTGGCTTGAGATGTTGTTACTCATGGATGAAACTTGTGTAAACCAAGCGAATACTCTTTGATTCCACTTCCTCTTTTTATTTCTAACAAATTGGGCACAAAAAAAGGAGGTTTTTCAACAAGATTCGCCAAAGAAAACCACCACATGGGGTGGAATCCATCTGCCCCTACTTGTTGCTCCCATGACCAAGGGGAAGAAGGCCCACCAGCCATCCATTCCCCTTGATTAGGATGGACGACTAGGATTAAGTTATTGTTTGTAAGTTTAAATCCCATAAAGATTCATTGAACCATGTTGACCTCACTTTTGGATTGAGGATTGGTCACTCCCATCCTAAGTTAGGATTTTTCTTGACACTTAGGTTTTATTAGTTCTAGGACACTTTTAGTAGTTAAAAGAACACTTAACCCAAGCCTAGAGACTTACAGGGCTTGACCCTAGGTCTAGAGCTTACCTTAAACCAACACTCATACCCACCAATTCATTTAAACCTAAATCAAATGATTGAAACCTCAATCCAAACTAATCAATTGATCTTGATTGAATTGATTTCCAGTCCAAGCTCCAAGCCAAATTAATTTGAATCTTAACCCAAGTAATTCACTTCAATCCTATAACTCCATTCAAACCAATCCAAGCCAACCAAACTCAATTTAATTCTCTCAATCATCCTAAATATTTAATAGATCATTTTAAAATATTTCAACACTTGCAATCAAACCAATTAAATCAATTAAACTTAAGTAACTCAAGTTGGCCCATTTAACTTAAAAGGTTCAAATGAGCTAAAACCCAATCGAACCCAAATCAATTGCAGTCAAAGCCACCAATCAACTTCAAATTCATCATTGAATATATTCCAACCATCCATGGCCTCAATTGGTCCAAATTGACTTGACCAAATCACTTAACCAAAATGACTTAAAGGGCCAAATTGGGTCAAATTATGTTCAAAGTCAAATTAATTGCAACCATTGACTCTCATCAACCAAAAATTGAATATTGAACATGAATCAACCACCAATTGAATCCAATTGAACTTAACCAAGCAAATTTGGCCTTTTGACCCAAGTTGACCCAATTTGACCCTTTAGGTCAAATTGTGCCAAATCAAATTCTAAACCAAATTGGTTGAAACCAATACTTCTAATCAATCGTTAATTGCATGTTGGACATGATCCAACCTTTAATTGGACCCAATTTGGTCAACCCAACTCAACTAACCTACTTAGCCCAATTTGACCTAGAAGGTCAAATTGAACCAAATCGCTCTCTAATCCAAATCAATTCAAATCAACTCTTCTAATCAATCACTAATGACCAATTGAACATGGATTTAACCCATGCTTAAGCCAATTTGTCCAATTTGGTCAAATTGGTAAACATGACCCATTTGACCCAAATTGAACCATATGAATCAAATCCTAATATAACCCAAATTGAGCCAAACTAATTGCACTAATTCATTCCAAATGACCAATTAAACTAACCAAACTCTCACTTTGACCCAATTTTATCAAATTGGTCAACTTAGCCCAATTGAGCCCATTTGACCTACATGAATCAAATTGAGTCAAACCAAATCAAACCAAACTTGGCATGACTCGTCCTTGGGTCACCATGGGCCTGCCCAAGTGGGCCCAACCCATGGTGAACCTAGGCTAGGTAAAATTCGTTGAACCAAGCCCTCCAAATAAAATAAAATCCCCATTTGGAAGGGTTCTCCACCTCCCCATGCCTTGGTAGCCATCTTTGGCCTTTCTTGGATAGAAGACCACCGACCCAACCTAACCCAAGGCTATTGGGTTCAGCCTTTGGCCATGAGAGGGTGAGCTCACCCATGGACAATCATTGGTCCACCTAAGAAGGAGTGTGCACTCCATGGCAACCCACTACACTCCCTCAGCCTCTAACACACATCTACCTTAGTAGTCTCCCGCTATCTTTGACCACCTACTCTAGTTGGACGACTACCAAAGGTTGAGCTAATCTCAGTCCTTGGTTCGGTTGGAGTATACTCTCCTCCCCACCCATTCAAACTCACCACACACATTCTCCAAAGCATTCCGAGCAGTCCCTGAGCTTTCCCCAAGCTCCCCGTGCACCCCATCGTCGACGAGACCAAACTTCACCTACACCCAAGAGATCCATCCGTCTAACCTCACCAAATCTCCACCAAAACCAAATTAACTTTTTCTACACCTTCACCACACTCCGATGAACGAAAATGATCATTTCCTGATTGATTTGACCACCAAAAGGCATCCTCAGACTAACTTCGGCGACTTCCATGTCTGCGTTTGATCCACAGACTGATCGACGAGGAGGCAGCTTGAGATCTTCTCAACAGGGCTTCTTCTCTTTCTTCTTCTATCAATGGACTGCCGGTCTCTAGCTCCAACGAGGTAAAAATTCGACAACCATTGATTTGGCTATTAGGTATTGGCCTTTTTTGAAATAAAATGTGATTCATGCGATTTTCATCGTAGGATCTCCTTAGATATCTTCCATGATCATTTTAGATTAAATTCCACCATCAAATGAGCTCCGGTGAGCTCGAATCAAGCAGTCGAAGGAGAACGATGTCCGTCTTCTAGTGCTCACGAGACGATGGATCACTGGTTGTTCGCTCCACGTGATTAGAATGGATGGTTATGATTAATCATGTTAGAAATGTTGATTTAATCCTTTCGTAATCACGTGATTAATCTCGATTGTCTCTGTCGGACGGTAGACGAAATATCCGATCGCGAGTCAGCAACAACGTCGGATATTTTAAATAACCAATACCATAGTGCTGCATGGAAAGCCCTGCCGCGTCAGCATCCACGTGACGTCGATAGTTTAAAACATCTTAATTAGGTTTAAAAATGTATTTAAATGGCCAAAACTTCAAAAAATCATAACTAATTGTAGAAAAATTCAAAAAATATAAATAAAGCCATTTTGGAAAACTTATAGGAGAATTTAATAAAAATAAAATTCTTAATTAATATTTGATGAACAGTACTTAATTCAGGTTTGAATCCTAGGTTAATTACCTTAATTAAGGCTGAATTACTTGACTAATTAATTCTAAATTTTGCATGTTGATTCCATGGGATGTTCTCTGTCTCCTATATTTTTCTTGGAACTATTTGCCATGTGGCTTGGGAAATTCCAAAATTTTAATCCTAATTACCCTCTTTAAATGGTTTAATAATTATTAAATTAATGAATAATAAAATAAAGTAATTAGGGTTAATTAATTAATGTAAATAGTCGGGTAACATAGAAATTAATTAGGACCCTCTCTCCTATTTATTTTCAAATGTATTCCCTTAAAGGGTTTAATTAATGTGCTTAATAATTAATAGTAAATTAAGGAAAGTTAATAATGAGATGTGGATGAAATCAATTTAAGTAACTCAAGTGCAACCCATTAATCCTTTTATGTGTTCAATAACATAAAGTCAGTAAAAAAATTATGATTTTCCTATTAGTATGGGGAAATCATAAGAGTATTTATCTTAAATCATTTCTTTCTTTAATTTAATTAATTATTAAGCATGAGCCTAATTGCATTAAATCCCTTTAGGTGCATTGCAAATTTTAATTTTCCAAAGCATATCATTGAAGGCTCATGTTTAGGTAGTTAATTAAATTAAAGAAGCTTAGGAATGGTGATTAAATTGATATAATTAATATTGAACTTAATTAATCCATAAAATACATCTAGTTTCCTTCCTTTAACATCTTAAATAACGAACATGGGGTGGAGTGAATTATAAGCATTATTTCTTCTCATTAGGTTTTCAAAAACATGAATATTAAAGTCGAACATTAAAGAAACTTCGATTAGATTTAAGGAATATTTATCTAACTTAATTGTCCTTAAGTTCTAATGAAATCAAGTATATGATGTGATGATACTTAATTACTTCCTTTTAAATTATCATAAATGTGCTTGTCATGTGCTTCATATTTTCATATTTTAAAATAAAAATAATATGATTCTATTTAAATTGCATGAGTTGGACAAATGTTATCATATGGTGTGACTATTATCATTAGTAAATCTCAAACTATTTTAAAACTACATGTGAATTATGAATCTTAAATCAATGATTATTATAATTAATTAATTATTGGAAAAATGAAATATTCATTTACTTGTAATCAAAAGGTGACAAATGATGGTTTTATTCCTATATTCATATTTATGCATTCATGTACTTTAATTAGCAAGTATATAGTCTGGACATTATGGGAATACAAGGCTTTAAGTAGCCCCAAGAAGGTCTTTAGATAATCTCACTTTCTTGAATAATGGCACATGCTTGCTTAATTTGATTTATGTGTGTGCATACATTATAACATAAAGTAAAAATCTTTTCTTTTTGCCATTAAGCTTTACATAAGTAAAAGATATTCTTACACAATCTTTTCATGATTTTATATTTATGTTTATATATATATATATATATATATGCTTATGTGTAGTTGAATTGGTAAGTATATAGTTTGGACATCTTGAGAACACGAGGCTTTAAGTAGCCCCAAGGAGGTCTTAAATAATCTCACTTCCCTGGTTTGACAACGATGCGTACTTGCTTAAATTCCTTATACATGTTTGCATATGCTTAAGTATGAATGAAATCCCTTTTTCTATCAAATCCATGCACCAACATTCAATAAGTGTGCAAAATATAGGTATGTTGCATGTATATATGTACTAAATCAAATTTTCAAGAAATTAAAAAGAAAAGAATGTGGATGTTATTGATAATGAAAGGAAGTTGTGGAGTATTATTCATTTGATGGTGACATAGTTTCATTGGTCTTAAGATGCCTTTCATGTTTGGATAAGATTCCTTAAAACTAGTCTAAGGTTAGACTCAAATAAAATTCATGAATGGTCTATTAAGAAAGTTAAAGCAATAATAATCTATCTTTAGAAATCAACTTAGGTTAGGGATGATAGAGTTGAGTCTCTTTCTTCTCTTCATAATGATTGAATTTTAAATGAGAAGTGAACAAAATAAAAATGCATAAGTTAAAACTCAATCAAGCTGCTAAAAGACTTAAAGTGAAATCATACTCAATGGATAATTTAAACAATCTTAAACTTTAGAGAATACTAATCCTAAAGCTCAATCAAGACATACCATACTAAGCCCTATCACACATCTTAGAATACTAAGTCATCAATCCTAGTATTAGGTTAGGCTAATGTATGTTATGGTGATATATTTCATTTTGTGATGCAGTATTTTAGATTATATGTTAGGATTGTTTGTGCGTAGATTGGATGTTAAGTCGTTGTTAGCCTAATGATATTTTATACAAGAGATTGTGCTTGAAGGATTGTTGTAATAATAAATGAATAGAAATGCTCTTGCTTATAGGTGATGCTTAAGTCCTTAAGCATAATCCAATTAGGACAGGAGAGCATTGTTACCCAAGTGCAGGGTGCTAAGCCCAAATATGTGAAATATAATTATTTATTTTATATGTTTGTTTCACTAATATCTATTTTATAGGTGTAATTAGATTTTATTTTTCATAAAAAAAATGCAACTTTTGCTATAGAATTAGGGTTAGTGCTATGGGGTTTAGGATGAGCAGTGGCTAAAAGGCAAAAAGACCTGAGAGACCCTGTGAAGCCTAGAGCAAACTAATTCAAAGAAGGAAAGAAGAACAATAATTGAAGACCCTCATAGCATTTATTTCATTTAAAAGATTTAATTGTAATCTGAGCTATATATGGGTAGAGCTCGGCTACCCAATTTCTTTGCTTTTTTGAGGTGTACAGCAGTACCTGGCCGCACCAACCTTTTATTTTTTTTTACCAAAATCTAAATGTTTGATTATTATGTTTAGATTGTGCAATATAAATGACATGCTTTTCATAAGTTTCTTAAGGTGTGTACATTTGATGTGTGGTCTGGATGCGGTAGGCTCTTTAGAATAAAAATAATTTTTTTTAAACACACATTCTCATAAGAGTTGGGGTTGTGTGAGAAGAACCTATCAGACTCCATATGGTTGGTAACAACCAAGCAGTAATCGTTGTCATCAACCGGATCCACTGTGCCGAATCCTAGTCCAGCTTTGATTGTGCTTCCCTACCTGAGTTATTCCAAATCTTTTCAAAGTACTATGACCTATGCCTGGATCATGTATGAGGAATAAAAACTTTATGTATAAGATTTTGAACACAAGGTGAGTAAAAATCAAGTGGTGATTCCATTAATTCTTTAAAAGTATCCTCCTCAAGTTCTACATCCACTTTAGGACTTAAGGAAAAGAACCTCTTCTATTTCATGTCAATGATAGACTTAGGGATTTCCTTAACTACTAAACCTTCAACTTTTTGAGATGAAAGTGAGATTTGAGCTAAGGTTCCCTACTGCTGCCTAATAGCTTTACATAAACCAGATTCAAATTCTTTGCTTTGCTTGGAGGCTTGGTCTTCATCAGTGTCTAGAACGAAAGTCACCTCCAATGGAACCCACTGAAAGGGGTTGGCTGGTATACTAATCACATTAGAATCATCCTCTGAGCTGGTTTTCAAGTCTATGTGAATAGTAGGGGTAGTCTATGGCTGAAACACGACCTCTCAGTAGAGTCTCCCACCTTTTGTACCTATGTTTACTCTGCCTCGCTTATGGAGGTTGAGTGATTCTACCCACACGTCCATATGATGGAATGGATTATGGGTGGAATGTATGATGCGGATCTATTTCTTTCTCATTTCCCCTTTTTTGTGGACCTGGACTTTTATTTTTCTTTTCATTTTCTTTTATCTTTTCTTTTTCTTGATTTTCTTTTTCTTTTGATTTTGCATTTGAATTTTGTTCAACTTCACGAGAAAGGGTGTGTTGAGGAAGATAGTAGGTCGCATCCTCATAAATCTTAACCTCTCTAACTAAAAATGGATTTTCATCACCGTTGACATGATATTCAATCCCATCTTTTTTGAACTTGATTCACTGATGGAGGGAGGATGGAATGATCTTGTTCTGATGTATCCAAGGCCTACCGAGCAAAGCAGTAAATGAAGTATTCAAATTAATGATGTAGAACTTGGCTTCAGTCTTCCAATCACCTATCTACAAAAGTAACACTATGGAACCTAAAGCCCGCTCACCTTGTTCATTGAATCCTCTCAACATCATCTGATCTCCTCAGAGTGTAGAGATGTCGATCCTCAAATAAGCAAGGGTTTTTAGACTCATAATGTTCACCCATACACTGGATCAATGAGAACTCTGACGAGTCTAAACTTGTCCATGTCAACTATGATGTAGAGGGGACGGTTGCGCTCCAAGTCCCCTAGCAGAAGGTCTTCATCTATGAAGGTGATCCCTTGAGCCTCTTTTGTATAATGTGCTTCCTCACCTATAGTGGTCATCTGAGCTAAACATATCTCAGGATCAAGGAGAGCCTTGATTAGTGATTCCCTTATCTCTTTGGATAAGACAAGAGCATCATATATGTTTAGCTTAGATGGAAAATTTCTTAGATGAGAAAGGATGTTGTAGTCCACCTTTGGCTGGTCTTCCATAAGCATATCCAAGGGTGGAGCATCCTGTGGAAGGGGTTCTCAATCTTCAGTACCAATGCATTATTTTCCTCTATCTTGAGGTGCTACCCTAGGAGGTAGAACCTTGCCACTACGGAGGTTGACTTCGGTGATCTCTTGTGACAGGGTAATGGAAGGTTCTACCTGCACATCAAACTCACCTGCAGCTTCTCCTATGGGACCCTCAAAATTGGATGATTCCAAGTCTATTTCAAGAGGTGAATCCGTAGTGTTCAGAGTTGGAAAGTCCAACTCTGAATCAGAAGGAGGAAGATCAAAATTATTATAGTTATTTAGACTTGAAGAGTTATCGTTAGGAATAGAAGAAGATAACCCATCAGAAGTGACACAAATGTAATTCAAGCAAGCTTTATTCTTCAATTTTTTGGAATTATTTGGAGGTATAAAGTAGAAATCAAGTAATGTGAGTGGAGTATGGGATTTGATGCCCTTATTCACTGATACAAGAGTTCTACTAGTAGAAGAAATAGAAGAACTAGATGAAGTGGAAGAAGTCGCCAGTGTGAAAATTGCAACTGTAGGTTGGAGGCCCTGGTTGGTGTGCTAAAGGGCTATCCGGTGACACATCTCTTCTATCTTGAGCTCCCACTTTCCTAGAGTTGGCACTGGCAACTTGCAAACCTTCCTTGGTGTTGGAGGTTTGAGCTGACTCAGGCATCTGCAAGGAAAGCTTCTTGATCTTTTGGACTATCTTCTCAAAGGTTTTGGAAAGAGAGATATCCCAACCTTCTTTAATTTTGGTAGGATCACATATATCCCCAAGGATTACCCTAATGGAATTGAAAGGTTGTTCCATAAGGTATTCATTTGGGATAACTACAACACTAGTCTTGAAACTGTGTTCAAGCCAATCCTTGAATGTGAAGCAATCCTCCAAAATGTGGCCTAGCATACGGGGGTAAGGGAAAAAGTTTAGATCATGACTTTTGCTTACTTTCTCCGGTCTCCTAGACTCGGGTAGCTGAAATCAGGTTTCTTTAAGAGATTCTTAAAGATTTTTTTGATTATCTCCCACTTAAAAGAATAAGGTTTGTTTAACTTATTTAAAAGAGAAGGTGGACCATAGCTACCTAGCGGTGGGTATGCATGCACGCTTCTTCTTGTAAAAGGTGGTGGTTGTCGGTTGTGGATCTTTGTGGCGGAGGCTAGCACTCGATGGTGGCAAAGGAGGTGGAGGCTTTTAAGGTCGTGGTCTCTCAGACTGATCTCTAGCTGGCTGCTTCCCCTTGTCAATCACTGTTAGTGCTCCAGGTTTCTTCTCATAGACCATATGTGGCTTCTGTTTAGGTGATTGGTCTTGAAAAGGCAATTGTTTGGCTTCTCCTTATAGACGTGTCGCCTTGTTGATTAGCTTCTCAAATGTCTTGATAGTGAAGCCCTTAAGCATGAAGGAGACCGGGCCATGGATATTCTTCAAGAGAATCTCAATGGCATCATGTTCAGATAGTTACGGTTCACACTTCATACTTAGGTTACGCCATCAGAGAATATAATCAATGAGGGACTCACTGGGGTGCTGTTGTGCTACAATGAGATCACCTACAGTATCTCTTTGTTGAGCTCCAGCAAACCTCTTGATGAAGAGTTACTCTAACTCAGAAATGTCTTTACTGATGTCGACTATAATAGGATGAACTAAAGGGGCTTTTTTCTGAAGCACTGAAACTGCTACTAATAAGTCTTGTAATTGATGTGCCATCCTATCTATTTGCTCATCCTTCTGTCTCAACTGATGTCGGAGGTGTTGGGCTGATTTTGCGGTGTCTTCTTGATCAACCTCATCACCTTCCATAGCTTGTTGTTCCTTGAGAAGAGACTCTCTAGTGTCAACCATGCAGACTTCAGTTGAGTCTCCCAACAAGTCATCTTCGTTGGGATCGAAGCTGACTCTCTCCTTATCTGATAAATCGTACCCTAGAATTTCTTTCTTTTCCATGAAATAATGAGCCACTATCTCATCAAAAAATGGTCAATCTGTGCAGGTACAAATATCTTCGGCTGATCGGTGTGATCACTATCATGGAATGAGAGGCACTAGACCTCACCTTGGACTAGAGAGTCAATCCTGTATGGACTATACTCACTGCATGAATGACACTCCTGACTTCTACTGGCTATGAAAGGGTAACAATCCTAAGATATTCCACTACCACTGGTACAGCTGAACTGTCTTCTACAATGTCTGAAATCACTGTCACGATCTCCACATCCTGTTGTATGGGCGGAGTTGGTGAAAGGATGACCACGATGCTTCAGGGTCGCCACTCCTTTCACACCACCATTGGGGCAGAAGGTCGAGCAAGAGAGCTTGGCCCTGCCACAATAGGTGGTGTATAAGGGGTAGGATCCCTCGGCCTTAGTCGGATCACCAACGGGGTGCACTTTTCCCTGGATATGGCCTTATATCCTTAGATGGAATAGGAGATCTGAACTTGAATGGCGGATGAGGGGGTAGGCGGTGGGGTGAACACCATTGACTCTCTGCAGAGCCCTCTGTGGTGGCTAGTCCCAAGTAGGATAATGTTAGTATGGTGGGTAGCGTTGGTGGAAAATCAATCAGCAGCGCCAACTAACTGAACCATCCCTCTGGGTAATATGTGATGTATGGGCCTCACAGGCCCTCTCATGGTGAATATGCTTTCCCACGCTGCGGGGAATGATGGATTGGAGATCAAACTGAGTACTGGACTCTGAGCATCCGTATGCTCCGCTTACCTGGTGTAAAATAGATCGGAGGCCTACATATGACCTCCTGCTCCTGGAAACTACTGGCAGATAATGCACCACTAGAGGAGGTGATGAGCAAATCCTCCTAACATCCTCTCTCTCTGACCTAGAGAATGGATGGAATTGATTTATGTAACCAGTAATGAAGTAACAATGGGGAACTCATCAATGGTTGAGTGAGCTGCTGCCTCCATCTCCTTTGCAATCCTGGTGTGATACTACTTGATCATACGGTTTCTGTTCCTATGTTGTGTACGGGTAGGATGGGAGGAGTGGGAGCTAAACCCATACTCAAATGTAGGTGAGGCAAGCCCTGAGACTAAGGGAGCTTTACCCTTAGAGGGTATAGATGAGATGGTGCTAGCGCTCACTGGGGCAACATGAGAAACCACAGGCAACTGGTGTATTGCGGCCGCTATAACTCAATCTTGTGTATGCCACGCTTTCCTCTTGGTGAGGAGACATCAGTCAGGAGGGTAAGTCAATCCAAAGACCGCCACACGGTCACCTTGTCCTACTGCGTAGTGAGGGGAATGCCCTCACAAGTAATCCTGGCTCCCTCAAATCCCGACCAAAGTGAATCAGATGGGTATGGTCCAGATGGGGAAGTCGATCCAAAGCGGATCCATACCATGGGGAAGGTAAAAATAAACTTCGAACGGCCATTTCAACAAGTAAACTGGCGAACTATTATTGCACTGACTGTAAGAATCTGTAATGGGAAATGAGCTTGTATTAGATTTCTATCTTTATAGATTTTTTTTTAATTTTGAATTTGAAAATTTTATCCCACATCCAACAACTTGGAAGTGTTAAGTGGGGTTCAAATGGATTTAAGAAGATTGATTGAAAGAGGAATTTGAATTTGAATCCAACTTCATCAAATTTAGCTATGTTGAGATATGTGTTCAAAATTTTTGATAAGGATGCTTCCATAGGTTCATTATTTGTTTGAATTTGAATTTTTGATTTGAGGACCCTTTTCTTTAAAAAATTTGGGTATGTTAAAGTAAGGGTCAATTGATTTTATTTTTGTTTGATGTTTTGGAAATCCACTCACTTAGCAAATTTGGGTATGCTAAGCGAGGTGTTTGAAAACAATTATTTCTTTTGTGAATTGTTGCTTGATTTTGAGATTTGGAATTCCTATTTAGCAAATTTAGGTATGCTAAGTGAAGAACCCAAATATTATTTTGTTTGATTTTTGAAAATTGGAATTCCCACTTAGCAAATTTATGTATGCTAAGTGAAGAACGCAAGTGTGTTTTATTTGATTTTTGAAAATAGTATTCTTAGCCAATTTAAATATGCTAAGAAAATTTTTAAGTGTTTCATTTTTGTTTGGATGTTTTGATTTTTGAAAAGGTAGGGTCGTTAGCAAATTTGGGTATGCTAAGAGAATCCTTAAGTGTTTCATTTTTTTTTTTTTTTTGATGTTTTGAAAGTGGATACTTTTCTTTAGCAAATTTGGTATGTTAAAGATGAAGTCCCACTTAGTTTTGTGAATTGGAAATTTCACTTAGCAAATTTAGGTATGCTAAATGAAATTTCAATGGATGTGTTCAAAATTTTGGATTTGTTTTGGTTTTGAAAAAAGGAAACTTCTCCTTAACAAATTTGGTATGCTAAGAAATGAAGTTCCAAAGGTGTTTGAGAATTTTGGTTTTGGATTTGGAGACTTCACTTAGCAAATTTGAGTATGCTAAATGAGGTTCCAAAATGTGTTTTGGAAATTTTGATTTTGAATTTGAAGACTTCACTTAGCAAATTTGAGTATGCTAAATGAAGTTCCAAATGTGTTTGAAAATTTTGAATTTTGAATTTGGAGACTTCACTTAACAAATTTGGGTATGTTAAATGAAGTTCTAAAGTTGTTTGAAAATTTTTGAATTTTGGAATTTTGGAATTTGGAAGCTTCACTTAGCAAATTTGAGTATGCTAAATGAAGTTCCTAATTGTGTTTGAAAATTTCTGGTTTTGGATTTGGAAACTTCACTTAACAAATTTGAGTATGTTAAATGAGGTTCCAAAAAGTGTTTGAAATTTTTTTTTGGATTTTGAATTTGGATTTAGAGATTTCACTTAGCAAATTTGAGTATGTTAAGTGAAGTTTCAAATATGTTTAGAAAATTTTGAATTTTGAATTTGGATTTGGAGACTTCACTTTACAAATTTAATTATGCAAGTGAAGTTCCAAATGTGTTTAGAATTTTGAAAACATGATTGTTGATTTTTGATTTTTGGATTTGGAAACTTCACTTAGCAAATTTGAGTATGCTAAATGAAGTTCCAAAATTTGAATATATATATATATATATATATATATATATATATATATATTATATATATATTTATATTATTATTATTATTTTAGATTTGGAAACTTCACTTAGCAAATTTGGGTATGCTAAATAAAATTCCAATTGTGTTTAAAAATTTTTGTTTTTTGAATTTGGAGACTTCACTTAGCAAATTTGGGTATGCTAAATGAAATTCCAAATGTTTTTGAAAATAAATATTTTTAATTTTGGATTTGGAAACTTCATTTAGCAAATTTGGGTATGTTAAATGAAATTTCAAATGTGTTTTGATTTTTTTTTTTTTTTTGAAAATATGATTGTTGATCTTTGAATTTTGAAATAGAGGTCCTCCATTTCACAAATTTGAGTATGTGGGAATGAAAGTCTATCTCATTTTTGAAATGTGAGAATTTTATTTTGTGTGTGACTATTGCTTTTTGAAATAGAGGAATTCCAACTTAATCATATGTGAGATATATTTAAGTGGGATTTTCAAATGATTTTATTTTTATTTGAGAATGAAATCTTCATTCAATAAATTTGGGTATATTGAATGGAGATGTTCATTGTGCGTTTGAAAATTTTAATTTTTTTGGAAATGAAACTTCCATTCAGTAAGTGTGGGTGTATTAAATGGAAAGGTTCATATGTGCTTTTTGAAAATTTTGATTTTGATTTTTAGAAAGATGACTGCTCATTTTATTTTTGAAAATGAAATCTTCATCAAAGTGAATTGAAGATATTCATTTGTGCTATTTTGGAAAATTTAATTCTATGTGCAAATGGAACTTTCATTCAATAAGTGTGAGTATATTGAATGGAAAGGTTTATATGTGCTTTTGAAAATTTTTTATTTTAATTTTAGAAGATGATTGTTCATTTTATTTTTGAAAATGAAATCTTCATCAAAATGAATTGATGGAAAGATGTTCATTTGTGCTTTTGGAAAAGATTGTTATTTTTATTTTGAAGATTCCTACATGTAACAATTATGAGAATTGTTAAATGAGGGTGATTTAAAAGGAAATTTGTGAAGAATATTTTATTATATGCATTTTTGAAAGAGTGCTTTTTTGAAAAGCAAAATTTTTATTAAAAGTTTATTTTATCTTTATTATTTTAGGATGAACCATTCCTTATCATGAAAATGATAAGGAGGAAGTCTTTAAAAGCTTTTCTTTGTTTATATTTTCATTTTTACCCATTGGAGAACCCAATAGGGGTTTTAGGACCAACACGGGGTGAGGTCCTAAAACCTAAAGATGTTGGCTAGCTTAACTTAATGATGAAATAAGCTAAGTGTCAACGGAAAGAAAGATAGTCTAGGGTTCATACAAAAGTACAAATCCACTATCAATATTTAGAGACAATGATCATTTACCAAAGATGGAGAGAGGATCAAATCCCAGCGAAATCGTCAGAAATATTTGTGGAGAAAAATTCCTATAGAGTTGCCTTTCAAATCTGTGGTGAGAAAAGAAAGACAAGACTATAAAAATTCATCTTTTTGGGTTGCCATGCAGATCTGCAGATGCACTTATTCAGGTGATTGAGTACGTCATCAAGGAATAGTGTACTATCTAGAATAATAGAAGTCACTACCCTTTAATGGACCTAATCACCTCAATAAGGACTCCTAAAGAAATTGGGTCTTCGAAGTGTACTAGAGATTCTTCCCCTACTTTACATGGAAAAATAAAGTGGGGTTTATTTTAAATCGAGTTCATTAAGTTCCCTATAGGGGCAAGACCCCATAGTTAATTACATCCTAAGGAATGGGGATTCCTTAGGAAAACTCTTGATTAAAGCAAATGATCGTTGTATCTAAAGATTTTAATAGGGAAAGGACTATCAATTGATTGGTTTGTTTTTGAAGATCAAACAGGATTGGTCAAAGAGAGATTTATTATCAAAACCAAATGGGAATAAGTAGGAGATGCTCACATGCTAGGAAACCTAGCAAACACCTCAAACTATCCTATGGTTGGGCTTTACATTTTTAAAATTGATTTAGTTTGTTTGAGTTGGATTTTTCATTAGAATGTTAGGGCTTACAATTCCATAATACAAGGTTATGAAAATGTCTAAGAGGTGAGGATTTATGCTTAGGGCCCACAAAAGAGAGAAGTAACCTCAGAACCTAAATCTAGGGAGCTTTTGCGAGGGCCAAAAGTATAACCTAAATCTAAGACAAAATGGGTATTTAGTTTGCCTCCACAAGAGAGGACAAACCACCTGACTGCTTGGACTTACAACTGCCTGGGGGTGGCCGCCAACTAACTCCTACGATTTTAAATATATGCAGGCAAGTCTTTATGCTTATGCAAGATAGCTTAGCTGTTATTTTTTAGAAAGTGACTAAGTCCTTAAACTCACTTCATAAAGAGACTAGATCATGTAAAGGACATGCTTCAAATGACCTAAATCTAATGCAATTCAAATTTTATTTTAATTTTTATTTTGGACAATCATTTTGACTCACGCTAATAGGATTCATATGCCTAATGCATGCAAAATGAGATTATGGGCCAAAATCAGTGAGAAGGGAGGAGGTGTGTTTCCACCATGGCTCTCACAGGTCAAGCCAAGTTTCTCTGGCAATGGTGGAAGCCCTCCAATCAAGAATTAAATAAGATGTTGTTGTACATGATATTATAAAAGAAATGCTCATCTAGCTAAGGGGTTGCTAATTCTTTTATCTTGATTTTAAACCTAAGCTTTAGGTGAGGTTATGAGTTATTTATTTTTAGTTTTGAATTGTTAAGTTGGGTAAAAGATTTTTTTTTTTCCCTAAAGAGCCTAATCCACATCCAGGCCATACATAAAGCAAGGAAGAAACTAAGAAAATCATGCCACTTAATGCACAATCTAAACAAATCATCAATCAATTTATAAAGCTAAGTGCAAAAAAGAATAAAAGGTTGTTGTGGTCGAGCACCACTGCACAAACCCAAAAATATCAAATTGGGTAGTCGAGATCTACCCTTAGACAACCCAGATTATAAATGAATTACATTACAATTAAGCAAGGAACTCATTATTATGACCATCTTCAAGCCTTATTTCTTCTTTCTTCTTTTCTTCTTTCTTCTCCTTTTCTTCTTATTTGGTTCTTAATTTTGGATGGTTGAAAGGTAGATGCTCCAAGGCTTCACATGGTGCATAACATAGGATCTTATGACCAATGTTCATCTTAATCTCCATAACAATCATTCCAAAATCCTAATTATAAAATTTACATGAAAAGGAAAGAATGGAAATCTAACTAACACCTACAAAATAAAAATTAGTTAAAATAATCCACACAAATCCCAAGCATGTATATTGGACTTATCACCCCACACATGGGTGATTAAGTCCACTTGGTCTATGGATTATGCTCAGGGGTATAAGCACCTGCAAGCAAAAGTATTTTATTTTATTTATTTATGATAGCGCCCCTTAAGCATAATCTCATGCAGAAAATAATGGTTAGATTAAGAGCATCGTACCATTCATTCTATGAGCATACACCCTAACATCCAGTCTAAAATATAAATCACAAAATAAAATAAAGCATAAAACCATGCACCGCCCTAACCTAAAGCTAGAAGTGGTGACTTAGGCTAATGTGTGTGCATTGAAAGTTTATGTGGTATGCTTAACTATGGCTTTAGGTTCAAATTTTCTAAGTGTGAAAACATGTTCAACTTAGAGGAGGGTTTCATTTAAGTTGTTTAATTATTTTGCGTTGATTTTATTTCATGTTTTGATTTGGTTCAAGTGAATCCTACAATTAATTACTAAGTTATGAAGAGAGGGAAAGAGAAGAGGATTTCTCTTTCTTTCCCTAACCTAAGTAATTTCTATAGTAGATTCACATTTTAGTTTTGTTTAGGTGAATGTTTTGATTAAATATTTTAATTAATCCTAAGTTTAGATAAACTCTAAACAAACCTATTCAAAAAGAAAGGTATTTTAAGATTAAATAAAATGAATCAAAATTCACATAACACATTACTTCATTTCTTTCCCAACATATATAACATGCATATGGATGAATTTAAGCATATCTATAAATGCAAATGAGAGTATTTAACACACTTTATGATGCATGCTAAGTAATCCATTTAAGGAAATTTGGAAGTTTAATATGCATGATTTTTTTAAGTATGAAAGGGTTTCTTTATCCAATTTTTCACATGCACACATGAAAGTAAGAAAGGCATAAGTGAGTACGATGTCATTGTTAACCAGAGGTGTAAGGTATAAAACCTACTTAGTGCTACTTAAAGCCTCGCAATCTCGGGGTTGTCCAGACTAATATACCACTTTCCTTAAATACAAACATGCGTACAAAAGAAATAGATTGGAAAGAAAGAATGCAAAAGTTGTATTAGTTGATTCATTTTTATTTATGCAATTTGTATGTGCAAACATAGGTAACCCTTCTTAAGTGATAACATAGGAATGAATAGGATGTGGAATTAGGTATGTGTTAGGTTCTTTTCAAATGAACCATATATCTCACCAAATTCCTATTCAAAATTATGCTAGTCATAAAGGAGAAAGCAAACCTATGCTAAGCATACCTTTATAATCTTTCACATGCAAGCTTATAATTAAAGTATAAGTAGCATACTTTTAGATTTGATATTTGATTTATATGTTTTGAAAATAATTTGAATTTAGTAGTGATAATAGCCACTCGTATTTCTACTTTAGCCAACACATGCAAATTTGACATAAAGTAAACAATTTCATTTTTAAATTTGAATTTGAAAAATATGAATGCTTGAAACCACATGACATACAAATTTAACATGTTGGGGAAAGAATCAAAGCAATGAAAGCATGTAAACACATTCACTTCAATTAAATCCTAAAGACAATCTTATGGAATAAGAAAGTTTAAAATAAATCAAAGTGAATTCAATGTGATTTTTGTTTAGTTTGGAGTTTGATTTAATTTTAAAAAGGTTAGATGAGTTTACAATTCCTAACCCATTTTCACATGTGTTTGATATTTTTGTTTAATTTTTAGATTATTAGATTCATTTTTAAGTATTGATTAGCTTAAGGTAGGAATTAAGTAATTTAATTAAACCTTACATACACCACCTTAGAATAATTAACCAAATAATTATGAGCTAATGAGATGACATAAAAAATCACAAGGAATTTAAATTTGCAATGCACCTAATAAGAAAAAGGCTTAATGCAATTTAGCTCATAATTAAAATTTAATTAAGCTAAGGGGTTTAGCTTAAGTAATTTCAAAACACCCTTTCACACATATGAATTGGGTTTTTATTTCCTTGAACTTAGGTTATCAAACACCTAAGAATTTACCCAAAGTAAATTAATTAAGTTCTGGAAGTTTTTAGAATTTTTGGAGATTAATTAAGGGGATAATTAGTGAATTAACCCTTAATTAAGAGAAGATTAAGGAAAGAAAAAAGGGTTTAGAGAATAGCTTAGGAGAACTACCCAAAAATTATTCCATAAACCTCCTATCTAGTGGATCTGACCTTAATCAACCCTAATCATGGATTAAAACTACTAATCACACCCTAATTATCCTTAATCACATAAGGAGGGTAATTAAGAAATCTATATGCAATTCTTCTAATTAAACCTCAATAAATACCAAGAAAATTAGGGGAGGTATAAGTCATCCCCTAAAACATACACAAGAAGTTTGGGATTAATTAGAGCCTTAATTAAAAGGTAATTAGCAAAATAAAGTTTCTAATAAAACCCAAAATCATAGAAAGTTATAATTCAAAATCCATTGAAATTAATTTTAAAATTTTTTAGGTTGAATTATCTTTCCATAGGATTTTATTTCATATTTTTCTGAATTTTATAGAGAGAATTATGAATTTTAGAAGATCCCTTGATTATTAGAATTAATTAAAGCATTTTAACTAATCCTATAACTCACGATGCGACGCATGGCAGTGGTGATCAGTGCGCTTTACACGCATCGTGTCATGAGGGATTCACTTAAATGTCAAATCCACAAAGGCGGCTGATGGCAGACGCAGTTTGATCTCGGCCGTCCGATGAAAGATCGGACGGCTAGAGGTCTCCCCACGATTTTAAAAAGGATATATCGAATTCTAAATGTGGAAATTTTCTCGACCATCCATCCAAAATGTGCGGATGGATGGCTGAGATCTCCCAAGTTCTTCCCCCTTGAGCAAAAGAGACCGTTCATGATCTAGGGGAAGATTTGAGCTCGATTGAGCTCAGATTCTAACCAAACCTAACCCACACCATCTAAAGCCAAAGAGCGGCACATCCAACAATGGGATTCACCTGAATTGAAATTTTCCTTCACAAAGGACCAACACCTTTTATGCTAGGTGGTCGAAAAAGTTCATACCTCGCCGGAGGTGATTATCGGTGCTCGATTACCTTGGAGAAGCTTCATCTGGTTGAGACGAAGTTGTGTTAGAAGAATGAGCTCTTGAGGTTATGTGATTTTCTCTATGGACCAACTCCCCTTGCTCCCCATTGTGGCTTTGATTCAATTCAACTCCTCCTTGTTGCAGGAGCTCCAATGGAATTTTGGGTGCACTCGACTTAGCTCCCTGATGAAGTATGCAAAAGTAATTGAAGTGAAATTGAGTGAAGACGGAGTTTCAATATGTGAGGAGCTCCCTAATTTTCTAAGGAAGAAAGCCGAGAAAGCTTGATTTCAATTCCCTCCAAGGAAGCTTAAGAATTCTCTCTGAGGGCTCCTAACACTCTCTAGGGCTTAGTCAAATTGAGGGATCATGATTTTGAGTTCAATTAGGGGGAGTATATCTCCCCCTTGAAGGATCGGATGGCCGCAAGCCATTGTGCCATTTTGATCCAATTGATCACAATGGGAAGGTTGTTTGAGCTATTAGGAGTGTGCACATGATCGATTTGAGGCCTTGAGTGGATTGCCAACCTCCCATGTGCTTGAATTTGAGTGGAAGGGGGAGTTTGAATTTGCCATTTTGACCCAGGTCTCTTGGGGCCATGGGCTGACCCAAACCCATTGGGTTGGGTGCACCACTCTTCATTAGGTCCCCTTGAGCTTTTAGGAAAGCCTCAAGTGAATATGAAGAGGGTATGACCAAATTACCCATAGATTAGGTCAACATTTGTTCTATGGCCTTGGGGTAGGATGGTCATTTTACTGATTTTTCACTTTGGATATGTTGGGTATGTGGAGAAACTAGGTTTGACCAAGTTTCATTGGATTTGGAATTCATTTGATAAGGTTTGGCTCATGTTGACCCATTTTGGTCAAATGGGTCAACTTGGGTCAAACGAAGGGTTGGGTCAAATTCATATGACCATTTGAAATTTTTTTTGGTGGTTTTGGTTTGGTTCAATTTGGTATAGTTTTGAATTTGGCTCATATGACTTCATTTAGGTCAAATGGGTCAAGTTGACCTATTTAACCCATTTGACCTATTTGAGGTAAGTCAAGGGTAGGTTTAGGTTAGGTTAGTCATATGGAGTGGATTTGTAGCTTTGTTTCCAATCAATTTTGGTTATGTTCAAATTTGGTTCAACATGACCCCTTTAGGTCATGTTGGGTCTAAGGTCAATTTGGCTAGGTTGGGTCTAGCTGGCCAATTGAGGCTTTGGTCAAGTTCAACAAGTGATTTGGAATGAACTTGACCCATTAGTTTGGATCAATTTGGCTTAGATCAAGTTTTGACCCATTTTGACTTTTTTGGTCAAGTTGGGTCAACTTAGGTCAAGTGGCCAATTGGCCTAAGTTAGGCTCAAATGTTGGCTTTGTCAAGTTCAATAATAGGTCATGAGTGAACTTAGATCAATGGTTTCAATCAATTTGGCCTATGGTGGATTTTGGCTATGTTAGGTTTCATTTTGGGCTAAGTGTTGACTTGGTCAACCCTTAGGTTTGACTTGGTTTGACCCAATTTGATTGATTGATCATCCTATGATGATTGTTGATCATGATGAGAGGCATAGATGAGTTTGGTTCAATCCAACTTGGTTATGATTAGAATTTGGCTCATAAGGGTACTTTAGGTCACTTTGGATCAAGTGAGCCTAAGTGGATCAAATGGATTGGTCAAAGCTTGATTTGAGCTTGATTGATCTTGTATATGGACTTATGATTGAAATATAAAACCATTTACAAGTGGTTTGAAGTCAAATGGGTTTTGATTCATTTGATAATTTCATATTCAAAGGAAGAATATGAAGGGATTTTGGCTTTGATTTTTTACTTGGGAATTGAAATTTGTGTTTATATATGAATTCATGATTGTAGGGTTGATTGAATCATAAGAGAAAATCAAGAGTTTGGATTGATTTAAAATTGATTTGGCTAAGTTCTAGATTTTGACTTGAAAGGCTTAGATTGGATTTTGAGTGGATTTGAGTTTGATTTTTGGAATTGGTTTTGATTGTTTGAATTTATATTTCATTTATATGTGTGAATATAAATTAGAATATAAATGGATCATGAGATAATTTCAAGGATTTGAAGTGGTTTAATCATGATTTAGACTAAGTCCATTAACAAGGATTTAAAGGACTTAGGAAAATTTTGGAGTTTGAAGTTTGAATTTGAGAATTTGATTTGATTGATTTATATTTATATTTCATTTATATATGTGAATATAAATGAGAATATAAATGAGTTTTGAATAAATCCCATGAGTTTGGATTGATTTGATCAAGGTTTTGGATAAGTCCTTTAATGGAAAATTAAGGGATTTAGGAAAAATTTCAAGTTTTTTTGGATTTGATTTTTGGAATTGGTTTGATTGGTTTTAATTTATATTTCATTTATATATGTGAATATAAATGAAAATATAAATGAGTTTTGAGAAAATTTCAAAGATTTGAATAGATTTTTATCAAAATTTTGGTTAAGTCCTTAAGTGAAGATTAAGGACTTTAAGAAAAATTTTAGATTGGGAATTTAATTTGAGGATTTGAATTGATTGATTTATATTTATATTTCATTTATATATGTGAATATAAATGAGAATATAAATGAATTTTGAGAAAATTCCATGAATTTGAATTGATTTGATGATGATTTAGACTAGGTCCATTAATGGAAAATTAAGGACTTAAGAAAATTTCATGAATTGATTTGAAATTTTGAGTTTAGTTTGATTAGTTTCAATTTATATTTCATTTATATATGTGAATATAAATGAGAATATAAATAAGTTTTGAGAAAATCCCATGAATTTTATTTGGTTGAGTGTCCACCTAATCACTAGATGTGTCTTAAGACTAAGGATCTCCTAAAGTCTAAGAGGAATCCTATGTCTAAGATGTAGGTGTTGAGAGCTCATTCTAAAAATGAGGCCAGCAACCTCTTATTTATCACAGTCTAATAAGTAGGTCCTAGAACTTTCATTGAAGTCTGATTTAAATATAAATTTCAAAGAAAATTCTTTTTATAAAGCTAATCAAAATTATGTAAAAACTTAAAATTATGGTGAGTCACTCCATTAAACCTAACCATGGTCAGAATGGATTAGATCCTTTTAAGGATTTTAAGAATATTAAAGAAAAAAATAATCATAATAATAATTCCTCTTCTTTTAATATCTTTAAAGCTTTTTTAAAAGCTTAAAAGGGCTTAGGTAGGTCTCTAAAATTTGTCACTTTATTCCCATGCATTTGAGAATAACAAGCACTCATGAGTGTATGTTAAGATAAGAATTTTCTTTAAAAGTTTTTCTTAAAGATTTTCAAAAAATTTATAAGATAAAAAACTAATACAATTTATTTTTCACATTATAGAAAATAATTAGACAATTGACCTTCTCTATTAATTCAAGAATCAACTTCATTATTGATAGTGAAAAGTTACCTAATGGATCAATGATTAAGTTTGACACTGATTTTGAGGACATAAATATGGCATTTGATGGAATTACCTTAGCTCGAGTCAATAATAGCTTTGTCCAAGGTAAGAAACTTGTTATGGAGTTCACTCTATGTCACGGGGCTACTAAACTTGTTTCTACACCCTCTCTATGAAGAAGAAAGTAGCTGACACTTCAACCCCTAAGCCTACTATAGATTCTAGCATAGGTAATATAACCAAAAAGACTAAGCAACACTTGGCTAAGTCAGCTCCTTTCATTGCCCCCAGCAATTTCAAAATTAGGTATGCTTCAACTACATCTAAGATGATTAGGACCCAAAGAAAAAATAAAATTAAAAGATTAAGTAGAAGGCTAGTGAGAGAAAGGTTTCAAGCTAAAATGAAAATATTGGAGGATGTAATGATTGATGAGGGGTTTACCCTTCCTAACACCTCACCATTCCTGAATGAAATAGATTCCAATCACTCTCTGTTGCACAGGGGGAAAAGAGTGTAAGAAGGATAATGAGTTCCTCACCCCATCCTTTTCGCTATAAGACTTAGAAGTCATAGTAGCAAATGAGCAAAGAACATCAGAATAGACTGAGTATGATCTGTCATGAGATAACAGATGCCTCCAGTTGTATTAAGGAGAATGCACTTAGGGTTATGAAAGGAAAAAAATCTCTAAGGAATTAGAAAGAGAAATACTTGGAAAGGATGTTGATGTTAGGCCTAATGTAGAAGCTAAAATGACCCTTATGGATATAAAGTACCATTCAAGAGCAGTATCGATCATCACTGATGGATATTATTGCTTTAGGAGACAAGTTTTGACCATAGTGGTGGCACTATCTTGGCAGGTCAAAGAAGAGATAGTAGGGGTGACAAACTTGAAGAAATCTTATCTACTTGTGAAGAGGATCTGTAGAACCCAATTTGTCCCACACATCACCCACTAAGTCGCTCGCCACTTCCACCACCCAACCATCCCCTATTAGGCCCCATGCAGAGACTCCTTCATCATTACCTCTACTTGTTAAAGAAATATTGGTTTTCCAAAGCTATCTCCTATCAAATAAATACTGGCTTCCCCAAAGCCATCTCCCTACTTCAGGCAGGTGACTGATTACAAACAACTTGGTTTAAGAGTTGCTCCTAAACAAGAAGGTCAACCAATTATTCCAAAAGAGAGATTAAATGATAATGAAGTAAAAAATAAAGATGCAATTAAAAAAGAAGATGCAAATGAAGAAGAAGAGGTATATGACTTGATTATGGATAACGAGAAGTATACTCTTTATACTCCAGTCGAACCAAATTATGAAAATACTACTGTTGAAATTTCAGAAATGAAAGCTTGCATTAAGGAAGAAGAAGAAGAAAAAAAAGATTATCCAAAGAGAGGGGCTATGACATTGATCAAGATGACTATTAGATGATGACCTAGGAATAGATAAAGCACATGTTTTTATAGTTAACACTAAGTCATGTCGTAAAGAGTCTAAAGAAGTGTAGAATGGTATGGTAGGAGAAGGTGTCATACTTGATCTTACTCAGCATCTACTTCTCCAGTTCTAAAAGAAAGATGATTTAATCTCTAGAATGGAGAGGAGGATGGAAGAAATTATGGCAACAATGTTAGATTTACAAGTCCAATCACCAGTCTCATATCAAAATCAAGGAGAGGGAGATCAACCTAAAAACAATTGGATGGCTAAATGGAAAAAAGTAGCATCATACGTGGGAGAAAATAGCCATGATAGAAAAATAGTAGAAAGTATCCCACATAAGAAAGACTTAGAGCAATTAATAGAGCGACAAGTTAAGGAAGCACTGGCCCAATCCCAGGGCACTACATTAGTTCCGAAGGGTAAACCCTACCCGAAAAAATTTGGTGCGGTATTTTATCCTAAAGGATTCATGCCTCCTTCCTTTAAAGTCTTTGATGGGATGGGAAATCCCCAACAACATTTAGCATGCTTTAGGGTTAGTTATTGTAATGCCAGGAGAAATGATGCCCTATTATTTAGACAATTTATCATCAGTTTATCTGGTGTAGCATTCAACTGGTATGTCGAACTACCAAACAAGTCTCTTCAGACATTCACTAAATTAAAATTTGTTTGTTAAAATATTTGTAGGTACACAACACCACGTCACAAATGGGGATCTAGTTGTAGAGAAATAGAAGTCTAATGAGTCTCTAGTTGATTATATTCTTAGGTGGAGAAACCTAAGCATGAAATGTGAACTGTAATTACAAGAATAACATGCTATGAAAATCCTCCTTAGAAATATTCATGACCTAGTGGCCTTTCTTCTGAAAGGGTTCATGATTAGGATTATCAATGAACTTATGAGTAAGGCTTCTAATCTCCAGGAAGAAGTGTTTCCTTTATGAAGGATTAATCTCATTCCAAGTCTAAGAGGAATAGACCACATAAATTATTGTAAATGAAGTTAGGTCAATGTTGATAGTAGATAAGGGGAATGCACCAGTTATAAAATAGTTAGAAAAGACGCCTCCTCCTCTACAGTAGCTATAATCGCTACCACCTCAGCATCAATAGGAAATTCCTAAAAAATAGTATTATACATCTTTTGAAGATAGTCTTAATCGAACATATTCTTTCAAAAGAGAGGCTGCAAAAAAGATGTTCAAAAACTTAGTAAAGAAGGCAGACTTTAAATTACCTGATCCAATAAAACTAGTGGAAGTGACCAGGGTTAATGACCCTAATTACTGCATTAACCATCGTATGCTAAGACATGATTGAAAACTACTTCACATTCAAATATTGGCTCAAGAGGAACTTCAATTAAGGAATATTTATGATCGTATAAGAATATCTTATTGACCTTGGGAAGGGGTCAATCAAGGTAGTCACAAGTGAGTCTTCTATTCCTTCTAAGAGTATCTCTCATTCTTATGAATGGGATGTAGCTTTGTCTCTTTCATCTAAGAAATTTTTATCAAAGCTTTTAAATAGTCCCTACAAGTCCACTGAGAAACTCAAAAGCTAGCCATCTAGGTTGATCAGCCAGTTTGGAGAAGCAACTCATGGATATCTCTTTTTCAAGTCCTCTAGAAACCCGCCATGTTAGTAGGAGTTTAAGAGAGAGTGAGGAAAGAGAGAGAAAATATGATTCAACTAGAATCATTATTGGTGAGGATAGCAAGGCCAATCCCTACATTCCCCAAACTCTATATCCCTTCTATTCTAGTATTAATAAAAAGCCAAAGAAGGAGGGTTCTATTTATGTGTTGACTTCTCTTGATAATAATTTAGAAGACAATTGAAGCTAATAAAATGTCAGCAATACACATTGACTTAGAATCAAGTTCTAATGAAGAGCCAAGTGTACGAGGTAAAGTCTCAAAATAAATGAAAAGGATAACCCCTAGGAAAAGTTTAAAATCTCTTAAAGCTAAATTTTATATCATATATTCGAAAACACCCTTTAGTTCTCTTTTGAGTAATCCTTGGATCCATGAGTATAGAATGGTCCCTTCTAGCCTACATCAATGCATCAAACACATGTGAGATGGATTTGAACATATTATAAAAGGAGACATACAACCATTCTCTATCCATGAGATCGAGATCTACGAGGGCACCACTTGTTATTTACTTAAGAAGCAAATTGTCTATTCTAAGGGTACAAGCCTTGGCTAGGAAAGAAAGAGAAAGAAGAGAAAAATAAAGAAAAAGAGAAAGAAAAAGATGATAAAAAGGACAAAGATGAAAATAAAATGTCAGCAATACACATTGACTTAGAATTAAGTTTTAATGAAGAGCCAAGTGTACGAGGTGAAGTCTCAAAATAAATGAAAAGGATAACCCCCTGCCAAAGTTTAAAATCTCTGTAGAATCTGATAGTGATAGTGATGAGGATCAGGTTTGAGTGCTGAAGGTTGAGTCTAAAATTTCTATGTATGAATAACTAATTAAATATGTGGTGCTCTAACTTTAACACTCCTATTCCAAAGTAAGGTAGTAAGGTTAGAAGTTAAAGTAGCTCATAATATTACTAAAAAAGTTAAAAATATTTAAAATTTCTATTCTATACCTCCATCTTCAAGCTTAGAAGAGAGTGTAAAGCTTGAAGATGAAAATTTTAATGAAATAGTAGAACTACCTTTTGATTGGTGTTCTGTGTGTGCCAAAAAATTAATTAAGTGTGGTTTGATCTCTTGCAAGTGGACTAAAGGTATGGCTTAACACCAAGAAAAGTTATGAGATACTAAATTTAAGAAACTAAAGATGGCATATGGTTAGGTACTGTAGGCTAATAAATATGCTTAATGATAACTAATAATCAAGAATTTGGCTTTCTCTTCACATGTCAATCTAATCTATTAGATGAGTATTGTTTAGAGATGTCAAAAGACCAAGATGACCTTCAAATTTGGGATGCATCACCAAATTTGAAGAAGAAATTAAATCCACAATTGATGAGTTAAGAGAAATAAATTTAGGAACAAAAATTGATCCACGCCTCACATTCATAAGCTCACTTTTAAGTGAATCGGATACTCTCAGAGTTTAAGGACTATTTTTCCTAGAGTTATGATGAAATGCTTAGTTTATCTCTAGATGTGACGGTCCATTAGGTCGAGATTAAGCTTGATGTTGTTTGAATAAAGTAAGTCCCTCAATGCATGTTGTTAAACATTAAACAAAAATAATTATTGAAGTTAAGAAATTAATTGATGCTAGCTTTATTCGAGAGAAAAATTATTCTTCTTGGTTGGCTAACATTGTTCCAGTGAAAAAGAAAATTGGTCAAATCTGTATATGTGTAAATTTCAAAGACTTGAACAAGGCTTGTTCCAAAGATGAGTTCCCATTACCCATACTAGAACTCATGGCAGATATAACCTCTTTGCATGAGATCTTTTCCTTCATGGATGACTCATCTAGTTATAACCAAATTAAGATGGCCCCTAGAAGCACACGACATTCAAAACCCTAATAAGGATCTTTTATTACATAGTCATGACGAATGATTTTAAGAATGTTAAGGGAACTTACCAAAGGGCTATGACCAAGATTTTTTATGACCTCATTCATGATTAATTGAAGTGTTACATCAATGTTATCAAATGCAAAGAAAACAAAATAACCTTCATGACTTGAGAATTATTTTTGAAAGGCATTGCCACTATAATCTAAAAATGAATCACTTAAAATGCATTGTTGGGTGACTTCAGGAAAATGCTTAGGATTTGTGGCAAGGCATAGATGGATTGAAATTGACCTAGAAAAAATTAAAGCCATCCTTAAATACCGCCTCCTAAGAGTCTCACTCAGTTGTCATCTTTCAAGGGAAGCTAGCATATCTCAGGAAATTTATTTTAAACTTATCAGAAAGGTATCAACTATTCATTACTTTAAATAAAAGGGATACAAAATTTCATTGGGATGAGAAATTCCAAAGCACTTTCGAAAACTTAAAATAATATTTGATGAGTCCACCTATTTGGACACTCTAATCCTTAGAAGGCCACTTATCCTATACACTATTATAGACAACAATATTTAGATTCCTTAGAAAAATAAGAAACATTAGCTACAACCATCATCCATATATAATACATACACCCTATCATCGAAATCATTTCAGAGACACAAAATCCCATGTGTGAGTCATTTTATATTTGTGATAGAGTTATTTTCTATTCTCTACTATTCTTGAATAGCAAACATATTCTCTTGACCAACTTTATAATAAATATAGGCCATAAGACTAAACCATCCTAAATCATATGAGATTATTATTTCTTCTTAGTAGGAAAATAATCTTCTTCTCTTAGAGTACCTAAGGTGTGAGCTTTGATAGAATCTACAAATACTTAGCATGTAAATTCCTCTCATCTCTATAAAAAGAGTAGGTTTACATTGATCACAATAGTTATATCATGCATTTTAATATTTATTTGTATCTTGTAATTTCATTTAGTATGTAAGATCTTTATAGATTACTTGTTGTTATGGAGGTTGACTTGGTACTCCTTTAGATAACTCTCCTCTTGTGCAATTCAACCTGAGTCACCATCCTTCATTTCGACTCCATGTGAGCAGCCCAAATTGAAACCCTCGCGTGATGTCCCTTAAGTTGTCACACCCTACTCCACTCTCCTTCCTCCTTGCCAATTAAGAACAAAAACTCTAGCTCTGACCTCTCCATTCCCACACAGCTGTCAAAGCCTCTCCTATTCTGCTTCTACTTCTTCTTTTGAAGCCCTAACTGAGCTTTCTCCTCCTTTCTCATCCAACTGATAATAGTGAGTTCTTCTTTCTCGTCTATCTATGTTTTTTATTTCTCATCATTGATTTCGTCAAATTTTCAATTTTTTTATGTTGTCATAAAATTATTATTGCTTGTTCTTTCTCCCTTATAAGGAAAAGATTTAATTTGATTAATCTATGGTAGAATTCAATGGATATTTGTAATTTTTAGTTTGTGTATATTTTCTTAGATATAAGTGTGGGTAAGTTAGGTCTTAAATTATTTTATGTGTAACCCGTATTATAGTGTTTGTATTAATTTAGAGTACTTTTTGTGTAAGCGTGACGAGTTGACTTTTCACCTAGTGTGAATTGTGTGAGATCTAAATTCATATTGGAGCTTCTCATTGCACATTTTAAGGTAATTGATTGCCTCATTTTTACTGAGGTTGACAACCCCCCTCTTAGACATACGATTTAATCTAGGCACTAAGGTTCTGTTAACCTCAAGTAGGTTAATAATCACCATTATCTTAGTGAATTAGAATCTCCAACCTTAAATTAAGAGCTTCCTAATTAGGCACTTAAGATACTATGATTAGTGTCTAAGTGCACAACCTCAACTAAAATAGAAATGAAAATAATAAATTAAAATGAAATTTGAATTCAACTAAACTCGAATTAAGGTAATTGAGCTTGATTAACTCAATTAACCCATTTAGGCTCAAAATCATCTAAATTCAATAAAATCCTATAAAACCAAAACTAAATCAAATCAAACCAAAACAAAAGTATAGAATCAATACATAAGTATAAATGGACCTATTGACCTCACTTTTGGAGTGAGGATTCATCCTTCCCATCCTAGACTTAGGACCCTTCTAAGCACTTGGATCTCCCTAAGTATAATACACTTCTAGTGACTAAGGGAACACTAAACCCAATGTTAGAGACTTAAGAGGCATATCCTAAGCTTAGGTTATACCCTAGGACAAATAGGTTCTACCTACCCTATGGCCTAAACCAAGATCCATGCCCATTCACTCATCCAAACCCAAACTCATATGCATGAAACACAACTAATCTCAAGCCTATTTAATTAATCTCAATTAAATTTATTTTCTAATCTAAGCTCTAAGACAAATTAACTTAAACCTTAACCTAAGTTAACTCTACCAGATCCTATGCATCTAATCCAAAACCCATTCAAGCAAACTGAATCCATTTTAATTTACTCAATCACTCCAATCATCTTATAGATCATTTCAAACCTCTCCAACATTTGCAATCAAACCAATCAAATTCAAATGAATTCAATCAACCCAAGTTAGCCCATTTAACCCAATCAAACCCAAACCAATTGTAATCAAAGCTACTAATCAACTCTAAATCTGTCATTGAACCCCTCTCAACACCTAATTGACACCAACCTAACCCAATCAACCCAAGTGGTTCATTTGACCCAATATGATCTAAAGGACCAATTTGATTCAAACTTCAATCCAACTCAAATTGGATTGAATCAACCCATCCAATCTCTTCTATAATGATTTATGATCATCCTTGATTTCCCAATTGCAATCAATTAGGTCAAACCAAATTAATTTGATCATTTGATCCAAGTTGACCTAATTACCCCATATGGATCAAAATCAACCAAATCTCATTTCAACTCCAATTGATTACAATCAATGACTCCCATCAATCACAAATTGAGTATTAAACATGATTCAACCTTCAATTGAACCCAATTTGATCAAACCAACCCAATTGACCCACTTAGCCCAATTTGACCTAAAGGGTCAAGTTGAACTAAATCATTATCTAATCCAAATCAATTCAAACCAACACCTATAATGATTCCTAAATGATTAATTGAACACAAACCTAACCCATGCCCAAGTCAATTTGGTCAATCTGACCAAATTGGTCAACTTAACCATTTGGTCCAAATGAACCCAAGTGAACCAAATCCAAATCCACTTCAAATTAAACCAAACCAATTGCACAAATACACTCCAAATGACCAATTGAACTCACCCAAACCCTTAGTTTGACTCAATTTAACCAATTGGTCAACATGACCCAATTGAACCTAAATTGACCTATATGGGTCAAATTGAGCCAAACCATGTCAAACCAAGTTCAAACCCAACCAAATTTGGCATGACTCATCCTTGGGTCACCATGGGATATCCTAAGTGGACCCAACCCATGGTGAACCTGGTTTGAGTCAAAACCCTTGAACCAAACCACCCAAATGGAACTAAATACCAATTTTGATGGGTTCTCCCACTCTCCATGCCTTCGCAGTCACCTTTGGCACTTCTTGGACACTAGGACCACTGACCTAACCTAACCAAAGGCTGTTGGGTTCAGCCTTTGGCCATGAGAGGGTGAGTTCACCCATGACATTCCATTGGTCCACCTAGGGAAGGTGGTGCACACCATGGCAGCCCACCATCTTCCCTCAACCTCCCACACACCTCAACCTCAGTAGCCCTCTACCACCTCCGATCACCTACCCCGAGCGAACGACTACCAATGATTAAGCCAATCTCAGTCCTTGGTTCACTTGGGGAGGAGACTATAATCCTCCCCATCCATTCAAACTTTACATAGAGCTTCCTAAGAGTATTCCATGTAGTCCAAGCCCTCTCCCCGAATCCCAAGCATGCTCCATCACCGGTGAGACCAACCACCGAGCAAAAGTTAGAGCCCAATCATCCAACCTCACCAAAACTCCACCAAACCCAAATTAACTCTTCCCACACCTTCACCACACTCTGGCGAGCCGACATGAATCATTCCTTGAGTGATTTGATCACTTGAAGGCATCCCTAGAATAACTTTGATGACCTTCATGGCAGTGTTCGGTTCACAGAGAAATCAGCACGCAGGCAACTCGAGATCTTCTCAATTGGGCTTTGTCTCTTCAAGACGAAGCTACCTCTATCGGTGGGCCGCAAGTCTTTAGCTCCAGTGAGGTAAAAATTTGGCAACTGTTGATTTCCCCTCTAAGTGTTGGTCTTTTCCGAAGTAAAGTGTGATTTTGTGCGATTTCCACCATAGGATCTCCTTAGATCTCCTCCCCAAATATTTTGGAGTCAATCTCGCCATTTAACGAGCTCTAGTAAGCTCAGATCGAGCGATAGAAGGCAAACGGTTTCGTGGTGCCACAGGATTAATCTGGTCGTCAAATCCGAGATCGCGGTTAGATGATGAAGCGCATCCGTCGTTGAGTCAACTACCGTCGACGTTTTAAATAATGGGTCACGTCCGTGCAAAGTCCTACCGTGTCAGCATCCTCCTGACGTCGATGGTTTAATTGGTTAATTAGATGTTAAAAAATGAAATTAAATAGCTAGAACTTTGAAAAAACATAACTAACTATAAAAAAATTTAAAAATACAAATAAACCCATTTTAAAAAGGGAAAACATAGAAGAATTTAATATAAATAAATCCCCTAAGTTGTGATCAGTGAATAGTGTTTAATTAAGATTTAAAGTTTAGGCTAACTATCTTAATTAAGTCCTAATTACTTGGCTAATTGATCCCAAATTTTGTGAAATAGTTCTATGGGATGTCCTCTGCCTCCCATGATTATCTTGGGGTTATTAACCATGTAATTTAAAGAATGTGAAATTTTCAACCCTAATTATCCTCCTTAATTAATTTAATATTTATTAAAATGATTAAATGGAAAAAATTAAATAATTTATAATGATTAATTACTTTGAACAGTGGCAATGGTGAGGGGAAATAATTAGGACCCCTTCCCTAATTATTTTCCTAAATATATTTCCATAGGAGGGTTTAATTAATATGAAATAATTATGCATTAATTAAAGAAAATTAAGGAGAATTAATGATAAGTTGATAAATCAAATTAAGTTAATAATGGGTTTAGATAATTCAAATTTAATTTAGTAATTTCCCCTTTATGTGTTTAATAGCATAAAGTTATTAAGGGAATTATGGTTAACCCATGAGTGTGAGAAAACCATAAGTGTACTTAGCTTAGATTTTTTCCTTAATCTAATTAACTCTTAAGCATGAACCCAATTGCATTAGGTCCCTTTAGGAGCATTGCAAATTCTAATTTCTCATAAGCATATCATTGGAGGCTCATGGTTAAGTGATTAATTAAATTTAAGAAGCTTAGGGAAGGGTAATTAAATTGATTGCCTAATGATTTGAACTTAATCAATTTATAAAATTTACTTAATCACTTTTTATTAAACACATCAAGTCACCAATGTGGGATGAGGTAAACATTAAGTGTCTTTTCTCCTCTTTAGGTTTTAATAATTTGAACACCAAAAATTAAATTTCATAAACAACTTTGGTAGAGATTTATTTGACTTGATTGTCCTTAGGAATGAATGTAATTGAATATATTATGTGGCAATGTTTAGTTATTCCTTTTCAACCATTATATATTTGCATGCCATTTGTGTCATGTATTCATGTAATATATATATATATATATATATATATATATATATATATATATATATATATATATATATATATATATATATATATATATATATATATATATATATATTCATGTGTTGAATTAATCTTATTATATGGTATGGCTATTATCACTAATAAATCTTAAATTATTTCCAAATTATAAATCAATGATGAAGATCTAAGTTAATGTTGTCTATAAATATCCTATGAAATTTACATTCACTCATAGTTTAAAAATGTTAAAGGATTGTTCTATTTTCATAATTCATGTGTATGTTTACATGTGTTTGAATGTTAGCATGTATATAGTCTGGACATCCCAGAAATATGAGGCTTTAAGTAACCCCAATGAGGTCTTAGATTACATCACTTCCCTAGTTTAGCAATGACACATACTTGTTTAATTTCATTTTTATGTGTACATTTGTCAGAATTTGGATATAACTTTATTTTACATGAATAAATAGTTTATTATAATACAATCTTTGCATGACTTTCATTCACATAGTTGTGTATAGATTCATATGTATTTATGATAGCAAGTATATAGTTTGGACATCTTAGGAATACGAGGCTTTAAGTAGTCCCAAGGTTATCTTAGATTACCTCACTTCCCTAGTTCAACAACGACACATACTTTCTTAAATCCCTAATACATATGTATGTATACTTAGTCAAGGAATGAAATCTCTCTTTTACACCAAAATATATGCGTTAATAATCATCCAAGTGTGCCAAAAATACACATATGTATATTGGATGCATAGATATGTTAAATTAAATATCATAAATAATAAGAATGAAAACATATGTAAGTTATTAATGATGAAAATAAATTATGGAATGTTATCCATGTGATAGTGATTCAATTTTATTAATCATAAGATGCCTTTCATATTTGAATAAGATTCTTTAAGATTAACCCAAACTTAGGTTTAATAAAAATGTTTGCTAAGTCTTTCATTAAAGAAATCAAAGTCATAATAATATACCTTTAGAATATAACTTAGGATAGGGATGAAAGAGGCCAAACCTCCTTCCTCTCTTTATAATAATTTGATATTAAATAGCCATCAAATGAAACAAAGAAAACTATAAATTAAAATTAACCAATCTTTTTAATAACTTAAAGTGGTGATGTTATGTTTAACTTAAATAATTTCAAACCTTAGATAATCATAATTCTAAAACCTAACTAAGACATATTACACCAAACCTTAGCACACACATTAAAATACTAAGTCACCAATCCTAGCCTTCGGTTAGGCCGGTGTATGTGGTGATGTTATGTTTTGTTTTGTGATGTAATATTTTAGACTGGATGTTAGGATTGTTTATGTGTAGACCAGATGTTAGGTCGTTAATAGCCTATTGATGTTTTCTATAGGGGATTATGCTAAGGGAGTTTTCATGATAATAAATAAATATAAATATTCTTGCTTGTAGGTTGCCTATGCCCCTAAGCATGACAAGTGGGATTGGTTACCCATGTGCATGGTGCTAAGTCCAAATATATATAATATAATTGCCAGATTTGTATGCTTGTTTAGCTAATATCTGTTTCGCAGGTGTAGTTAGATTTTATTTTTCCTACATATGTAATTTTTGCAAATAGGATTAGGATTAGTGTTATGGGGTTTAGAATGAGCAGTAGCTAGAAGGCAAAGACCTGAGATGCCATATGAAGCCTGAAGCAAAGCTAATCCAAAAGAAGAGAAAGAAATAAAGGCAAAGAATGAAGACCCCCATAGCATCTATTTCATTGTAATTGTAATATTCTTTTTGTAATCCAGGTTATATAAGGGGTAGAGCTCGGCTACCCAACTTCTTTTCTTTTCGGTGTATGCAGTGCATACCCTTTTGACCTTTTATTCTTTTACCAAATATATATGTTTGATTGTTGTGTTTAATTTGTGTATAGAAATGTCATGCTTTTCATAGGTTTCTTAAAGTTTGATGATTGAATGTGTGGCTTGGATGTGGTAGGATCTTTAGAATAAAATTAAATTTTCTATCCCCATTAAACAACTCATAATCAAATTTTAGATATAGCTTACAACCTCATCTTAAAGCCTAGGTTATAATCAAGATAAATAAAAGATTTAGCAACCTCTTACTTGAATAATGTATGTGTTAATAATCATACATATCATCTTGTTTCACTCTTGAATAAGAAAGTCTCCACTCTTGCATGATAAGGGATATCCTTGACCTTTAAGGGCATCCCTTGTAGTGGAGAACACATCCTCCCGCTAATTTAACCCATAATCTTATTTTATCATGCATTTAGGCATAATTTTCTGAAACCCTTAGTTCAAAATAAATGTGTCAGAACTGTGTAAACATATTATAAATTTATGCATTAGTCTAAGTCATCGTTTCGTGCCAATCATAATCTAGTCTCTTAAGGAGTGAGTTTAGAACTCTAGTTTTCTTCCTAATTAAATAATAGCTAACTATCTTACATATACATAATATCAACCACTCTAGGTGGTTATAAGCCCAGAAGAATCGGGGCGTGTTTATCCTCTCTTGTGGAGGTAAACCATTACGTCCCATTTTTCTATTAGACTTAGGTCGTGCTTTTAGCTTGTGTTAAAGCATCCTAGATTTGGGTTCTAAGGCTACTTATTTTCTTTGGGCTATGAGCATAAGTCCTCACCTGTTAGGCATTTCCATAATTTTGTGTTGATGAATTATAATCCTTAGTATTCTAATAAAGATTCCAACTTAAACCAAAAATAAATGCTCCCTTTCAAATATATAAGCCTCACTATAGGGTAGATTGGAGCACTTACTAGGCTTCATAGTATCATGGGTTCTCCTTACTTACTCTCCTTTGAAATCTAAATTAAGTCTCTCTTCTTGAACTCTCCCACTTGACTTTCATAAATACCCAATCCTTTGAGAGTCTACTTTTAAAATCTTTGGAGATATTTATTGGCTACTTTAATCGAGATTGTTCTTAGAAAATTCATATTTTCTAAGATGTAATTAACAATGGAAGCTTACTTCCATAGGGAACTAAAGAACCTGGCATAAAATAAACTCTACTTTACCTCTCCATGTAAAGCAGGGGACATATCTCTGGTATATATGAAGACCCATCTGCCTTAAGAATCCTTATTAGGTGATTAGGTCCATTGTAGTATGATGTTTTTCATATTTTGAGATGATACATGATTCCTTAATGTCATACCCGATCACTTCAATAAGTACTCCCTAAGATCTGTGTGGTGTCCATATGACTCCAAATTAAAACACCATAGGACCCAAAAATAAATCCAGATGGGGGTTCAGAGTGGTCAAATAAGTCATCTGACCTAGAGTTGACCCATATGTACCCACTAAATCAAGAATCAAACTATTCAAAATTTGGACATTAATTAATTCTAAATACTCAAATTTATTAAATTGACATGATAGAATATGAAACTAGATAAGTCTAAAGCCAATGATCACTCAAACAGTCTAATCAGGTCACCTAGTCAGAGCGAACCCAAAACGGACCCTATTGAACTTAGACTCAAAATAAATCAAAATTAGTTTAAATTAAACATTCTAAAACATATATTTGAACACAATTTGATCCCATAAGCTTGATTTGGTCGAATTGACCACCTAACCCAATTCGACCCATTAAGCTCAATTTAGGTCAAAATGGGCTCAATCAAATTTAAATCTAAATTAATTAAAATCAATTACTTCAAATCACTTCATATACTTAATCATATATAATTAAATCTTAAACACACTTCAATTTGAGTCATATTTATCATTTGATTCGAATGAACTCAATTCGGCTCATTCAACTCAATTTGGGTCGAAATAGATTAAAGTCAAAACCAGCTTCAAATCAATCAAAATCAATTACTCTTAATCATTCCAAATATTCAATCAAACATGATTATAACCCGATCTAAGCCCAATTGATCTAAATTGATGCATTGAACCTAATTTGACTCACTTGAGTAAAATGGGTCAAGATAGGTCCAAACCAACTTAATCCAACCTAAGTGGACTCTATCCACACCCCAAAATCTATCACATGGAGTCTAAGACTTTAAACCATTTGGAATGGAGCTTCAAGTCAATAAATGCAAGGATTTTGTTGGACATCAACTCCCATCCAATTAAGCTCGATTCACCGTCCTTGAGGGAGATGGCGCAACAGCTGTCTGATCCTTCTTAATAGAGACGAACGATTGTGATTAAAACGCCTTTTGATTCAATTTCCCCTTTTTGATCGATAGATTTGATCTAGACCGATCGTAGATATGATGGTCTAGATCCACCCAATCCAAACCCATCTCCCGCTTAAAAAAGCCATGTCAGCATCATCTGTCTAATCAGGCCGTGACACATGAAAATACGACCCTGATAGCGTTGAATGGGTTAAGTAAGAAAATCCAAAGATTTCTAGATTTAAAAATATTTTAAATCACCTAAAAATTTAAAAAATCATAACAAATAAAATACTCATAAAAAATAACAAATAAGGGATCATTCGATTGATCTTTTTGAGGAGAATCTAATGAACCTAAAAGCCCCCAATTTTATTGGATAATTTGAGCTTAATTTAGGTTTTAATAAAAATTAAATTATTTGAAGTAATCTAAAAATACTATCAAATTGATCTAAAATTTTCAAGAAATGAAATTAGAGTCAAAACACACCTACCATAAATATTTAACGTCTAAATGATGAGTATATTAAATATTATTGAATTTCAAGGAACCATTTTTGTGAAATAATTAGTTAAAACTCAAGAAAATTAAAAAAATTATCAAAATAATTCAAACCATTATAAATCACTCTAGTAAACCTCATAAAAATATTAAAATCCTTTGAAACTTTTTAAACCTCAAGATGACCTAATTAAGAGATTAATTGAATTAAATAAATCAATTAATTGACTTGTACTTTAAAAATTCATAATAAATTAACTAAAACTCTAAAAATTTTAGATAAACCCTCTTTGATTTTATCTTTCAGAGGGGAATCAAGAAAAATTAAAAGTCCGAATTAGTTTTTAATATGTTGGGTCTAATTTAATTTTTATTAGAAATATCAAAATTTTAATTAACCCTAAATTACACATCTAATCATGATGAAACTTTAAGGAGATGAAATTGGAATAGAACTTGATGTACCATAAAATAATTTCAAGCCAAAATGATGAATAGATTAAAAGTGATCAAATTTTAAAGTTCAAATGTCTACTTTCATGAAATAATTAATTTAAAAGTCTAGAAAATCACAAAAATCATTAAAATAGGGTAAATCACTTTAATTAACGTCAAATAACCATAAGAAAATAAGGTAATCCTCTGAAGCTTTATAAATCAAAAAAAATCACTTAAAATTAGGATTTTAATTAATCAACATTAATTGGATATATCAAAACTAAATTATAGAAAAAAAAGAATTAAATATCAAACCAAATTCATGAATAAAATAACACTTAAAGCCTTATTGACTAAATCTCAAATTAAATCAAAAAAAATATCACATAATCTTCTATTTAAGCTAAATTAAACTTAAACCCAACATGAATTTGAACTTAAATTAGCTAATGAAGCTCAACTAAACATTAATTAAATTTCACATTTAATTTTAACTGAATGAACTTAAATCATCAAATAATTAATTATATCATTAATCTCAGTACATACAACCAAACCAAAATCTCTAACAACTAATCAAATCAAATTAAATTGATAAAAGACAATGACCAACTTATGATTAAACTTTGATTAAGCCTACCTTAACCAAATATAATTAAACTATACAATCAAATTAATTAAATTTTATAAACAAATTAATTAAACTCTTTAGTCAAATTAATTAATTTTCTAAACAAATTAATTAAACTCTCTAACCAAATTAATTAAACTCTATAAATAAATAAATTAAATTCCTTAATCAAATTAATTAAACTCTATAAATAAATTAATTAAACTCATTGAATAAATTAGTTAAATTATTAATCAAATTAATTAAACTCTACAAACAAATTAATTAAACTCTTTAATCAAATTAATTAAACTCTTTAATCAAATTAATTAAGCTTTTTAATCAAATTAATTAAACTCTTTAAACAAATTAATTAAACTTTTTTAATCAAGTTAATTAAACTCTTTAAATAAAATAATTAAACTTATTAATCAAATTAATCAAACTCATTTAACAAATTAATTAAGCTCTTTAACCAAATTAATTGAACTCTTTACTCAAATTAATTATGTTAAACTTAAATTACTCTTAATTAAATTAGGACGACCAAATGCTTAACTAAGTTAAACGTAACTTGAACAAAATAAATCTAAATAGATTGAACTAAGTTAGCCAATAACCAAACTTTATTTGACTAAAATAATTAAACAAGATAATTGTGAATATCTTAATCATATGGGTTATAACAAATTCGAATCATCAGAAACTAAACCCTAGTTAAATTAATCATGTATCCGATTAGGTAAGCTTTAAACAATACTAAGAACTTAATCAATAACATGTAATAATCTTTCACCTAATCTTAATTGTCATAATTAAGTTACTAAGATAATCTTTCACCTAATCTTAATTAAGGTAATTAGGTTACCAAGATAATTCAATTAAGTACTGATCAGTTAATAATTTGGCAATTCAAACTAATTAGATAACCAACTAAACATACCCTAACTAACTATTGAATCCTATTTGAATTGGTCATTTAAACTTAATTAAAAATAAATTAAACTTTTAATTAAAATAGATACTTAATTTGGTTAATAAAAATGACAAAGAGTCATAACTAAACTTTAATCAAATCAATTATCTAAATTAAACCCTGAACAAATGAATAAAATGATCACGCCAATCATGAATCATCCAATCAAGTTTATTAACTATATTGACCCAATTAAACCTTAATCAAGCATTAAATCTCTACAACATAAAATAACTTAAATTTAATAAGCCAAACTAAATTGAACCTTAATTGACCTGTAAAAATTAAATCGATCATAAAGTAATAGTTGAACATTAACTAAATCAGATCAAATTAAATTGAAATAAACTCAAGTCAGTTCAATTAAATATATATATAGCCAAATTAAATTCAATCCAATCTGCTCGAATAGGGTGAATTAATTAACTATATCATATGTAAGTTTAGTAATCAAATCAAGCATTGACTCCTAGTTAAATATTAATGAAACTTTAATAAACATAAGAGATAAATGAGGTTAAATGAAACTCTAATTATAAATAATCAAACTTAATTGAAATGAAAGCAAACCTTTAAATCACTCAATCCAATTGAACCAATTAATAAATAAACTAAATCAACTTAAAATATTTAATTCTAATAAATGCTCAAATTCAATCCAATAGGAAGAATAAATAAACTAATCAATCTAAAATACCTGAGATCAAACAACCACAACAATTTTATTCTAAACCTTAATAAAATAAAATAAAATAAAAACAAAGTTAAATATAAAAGTCATTAAATCATATCAATTCCAAATAACATTGGAATAAATCAATCAACATAAAACACAGCAAATCAAATTAATCAAATTAAATCAAAAGGGTCAAATTAAACCAAATAATCATTTAACTAAAATCAATATACAAATCATATAACTAAATTAAATAATCTAAATGATTAAGCTTTTAACTTGAATCTGAATGAAAGATCACATTAGACTTTGACCAAGTTACAAGTTAATTAAATTGAAGTATATTCATCAATCCAAACTAAGTTCAAATGAAACGATGAAATTAATAAATCTAAATAACATTGAAATAACCTAATAAATACTAATCATATATATAATTGAAATTGAAATCCAAAAGAAAGGAACCAGGTATTAATTTAAAGGACATTGAATAATCAAAAAATTAATCAAACCAAACTAAAGCCTAATAAATCCAAAATCAAACAATCAAAATACATGAAGTTAAGAAAACTCATATTTTGAAATCTAAACAAAATCAAACAAACATTAATCAAATCATTTAAATAAATTCAAATGGATTAATTAAGATATGTAGGCTCTTACTTTGACCCTTAGAATGAATTTTCACCTCATGGTGGAAAATTTCCCCTACTAGGATCAAGATGTTGAATGGAATTGGTTCTGTCTAAAGGGGAATTTATTTTATTCTCCTTTCTTTAAAATCCAAATTCAACTTTAACAATAAATTAAACCTTGAAGTAGAATTAAATCATAAATCAACTAAACCATTTAAAGTGAAACCACCCAATGGTAAATTAAACAAATCTTGAAATGAAATCAAAACCTAAACTTAAGAAAGCATAATATAATCATACCACACAGCCTAATTCTCACATATTAGAATATTAGGCCATCGATCTAGACTTGAGTTAGGTCAATGTGTTGTTGTGGTGAATTGATTTTCTTATTTTGTGATGTAATGTCTTAAACTAAAAGTTAGGATTGCTTGTACGTTAGTTTGGATGGTAGGGCATTATTTCTTAGACTACTGATGCTTTCTATAGGGGATTGTGCTTAAGGGACCGCTATAATAATAAAAATTATAAAAGATTTTTCTTGCAGGTGCTGCTTAAAGTTCTTAAGCATAATCCATTAAGACAGGTAGGCTTAGCGACCTAAGGCAGGGTGCTAAGTGTCAATGTGTAAAATATAACTGCTTGGTTTGAATGTGTGTCATGCTAATCTCTATTTTATAGGTATAGTTAGATTAATTTATATATATATATATATATGATTAGGATTAGAGCTATGAGATTTATGATGAGCAGTGGTTAGAAGGCATAGACTTGGGAGGCCATGTGATGCCTAAAGTGCTTAATCCATGAAGTAAAGATGAAAATGAAGATTGAAGACCCCCATAACTTTATTTTTATTATAAACTAATTGTAATCCGAGTTGTATGAGGGTAGAGCTCGGTTACCCAAATATTCTTTTCTTTCTAGGGCATACGGCGGTACTCGACTGCACCAGCCTCTTATTCTCTTACAAAATTTATATTTAATTATTATGTTTATATTAATTGTTCAATAAAAATGATATACTTTTTATAGGTTTCTTAAAGTTTTACTGTTTGCTATGTGACTTAGATATAGTAGGCTCTTTAGAAAAAAAATAAATCTCCTACTCCAATTTAATAACTTTAACTAAAAATTTATGCAACTCAACTTCACCATAAATCCTAGAATTTTAATCAAGAAAAATAAAAGATTTAGTAACCCCTTAGTTGTATGATTGTATGTTATAATATCATGTATTCATATTATTTCGCTCTTGCAAATAAAGGATCTCCACTCTTGCACGATAGGGGACAGGCTTAACCTGTGAGCGCAGTCCCTTGTAATGGAGAACACCCTTTCACTTTGATTTAACCCATAACCATCTTTCATCATGCATGAAAGCATAAACCTTCCTAAGCTTGAGTCTAAAATAATGAGTAAAAATGAAATAAAAAATAAGTAAATTTTGTTGCATTAGTCTAAGTCATTATTTTCGTTCTAATCATGATATATTCTCTTAAGGAGTGAGTTTAGGACTCTAGATTCTTTCCTAATAAATAACATACAAGCTATCTTGCACTTACAAAATAATGACCTACATGATTTTGAGTCATAGGAGATGTTAGCTGGCAACCACTCTAGATAGTTATAAGTCTAGAAGAGTAAAGGTAGGTTCACTCTCTCTAGTAGAAGTAAACCAAAATATCCCACTTCCTTTAGTAGATTTAGGTCAGACTCTTAGCTTATACAAGAGTATTTTATATATAGGTTTAGAGGTGACTTGTTTCTTTTTTGCTATGGGTGTAAATTCTCATTGTTTAGTCTTTTCTATAATCTTGTGTTATTAGAATATAGATCCTAACTTTCTAATAAAATATCAACTTAAACAATCATAATTCTCTACTTCAAAAATATAAAGCCCAATATTAGGATAGTTAGAATGCTTATTGGGTTCCCTAGTATCTAAATGTATTCATTTCTTATTCTTGAATGGATTCTGTTAAGAACTCTTCTTAATTGAGTCCTCCCACTTGATTGTCTAAATAAGTACTTAATTTCTATTTGATCTGCATGGTGTTCCAAATTACTAAACCTTTGATAGGAAGCTTTGAAATCTATGGGGTTGTTAGCCAATCACTTTAATCGAGAGTATTCTTAGGAGATTTGCACCTTCCAATGTGTAATTAACTATAGAGGCTTGCCCTTATAGAGAACTTAAGAACTTGGCTTAAAATAAACCCTCTTTTACTCCATATGAAGTAGGAGAAAATTGCTACTGTATCAAAGACACATCAGCCTTAGGAATCCTTATTAAGCAATCAAATCCATTATATGGTAATATATTTATCTTCCAGGATAATTTACTTATTCCTTAATAATGTATTTGATTGTCTAAATAAGTACTCCCAAGATCTGCATGTTGTTATAAATACAATTCTCATAGTAAGTAATTATTATTTATTGAAGGATAAATGTAGCCATTATTATTAAGGGTGTAATCTTATTATTTGTACTAGTTTTTTAGTTATTTTTGTAGTTGACACTCTTACCATTGATATTTCATCTACTATTATGCATATGTTGGTAGGTTTTCTTTTTATCATGATAAATCAATTGCTTCATCTATCATATTTTTATCTTGAATTATTGTTTCATATTTCATAAATAATTAATTTCTATTTGCTGTGAAACATTTAATTTCATGCAAGGCATTCTATTAAATACCACAAATTTTATTTCTGTAAATTCATGTTATTAGATATAAATATTGTTGGTCAGATGAGTGATTGCACCTTTACTAATCACTTATTGTTGAGATATAAATGTGCTTATCGGTAAAATAATAATTATGTCAGTATTAAAACTATTTTGTTATGGCTAATCGAACCGACGGGTCCTTAGAGAAATATTATATTTCTATGGGATTGGTGCCTACCTTTCCTTATTCAGGGTGTCGTAAAAAATTGACTACATTTACATTATATATATATATATATATATATATATATATATATATATATATATATATATATATATATATATATATATATATATGCATATTTGGATGTGACTAGATAATAAAAATAAATGACTGATGAGTCATTAGACAAATATAAGAGCATCCCTAGTGTGATGATATTTATTTAGGCATAATAAATCATTGTTATAGATATTTAAGGGGTGTAATCATAAATAGATAAGTAGCATGAGTTGTATAAACATAGGCATTTTCTTTTTGGATTCACTACTATCTTAAAATTAACAACTTGAGGACATCAATTTCTGTTAATTATGATTATTGAACCCTTCCTTTTGTTCATGTTGCATGCCCTATTTTTTGTCATTTATATTTTAATAAATAGTGATTATTTGCTGATTTTGATTAGTTAAACTCATTATCGTAAAAAAAAATTTGTAATAGGTTCTACCAGTATAGTTGGAGGACTTTTATCACAAGAACCAGTTTTCTATCAAAATTAGTAACTTCAAATTTTTTGAGTTTCTGTAGTGGTTTATGTCTTTTTGGGTTTGCATAGATTTATTTCTTATTATTATTCTTTCAGCTTTTTTTTGGATGTTAGTTATGCTATTGTTGGACATTATTTTATGTTAGTATTGAATATTTTTCTACTTTCTAGTTGAACAATTATATGTCGCTATTTATTCTTCTTGTTACTATTAGCTTATCATTACTTTTATTGTATGTGAATTTTTTTTTGTGACTACAAAATAGGTTTTCATATAAACTTCATGACATTCCATGTAGTTGGGGTGTACCGCATTCCAGACTCAGGTGTGATAGAGTGGTATCAAAGCTTATGCTTTGTACTCAATATTTCTTAAGTTTATAAAATGGATAGTGGCATATATTACTTCAAGAAATTCTTAATAATAATTATTTCATTATATCATTTATGTGTTTATATATATTATTTTTTATTTATGGTGTTCTATTTCTATAGAATGGCTCCAAAAAGAAGAGGTGTTGCTACTACTCATGCAACTTATAGCTTGAGAGCTACTGAAGGAGTTGCACCTATTCCTAGAGGGCCTCATTCTCCTCGTCGTGTGGTTGCCACGATCCAGCTTGTAGGGACCACTGGGAATTTAACCCCTGATGTTGGTGCTCTTGTCGCAATGATGACTAATGTTATGCAGCTTAGACAAGCAGTACAAGTCATCCAATAAGCATCCCAATCAGCACTACAGCCTGCTCAACTAACACAACAACAATGTATAGGTGTAACTAATATTGTTGGGGCACAAGTAAATCAATCAAAAGTTGAAGACTCAAATGAATAAAGCAATGATTAAACTTAATGACCTGTACTTATATTAAAAATGAAATGCTACATGCCACTTCGACTAATGGAAAAGTGATTGATCGAGTGATAGACCAATTCCTGAAAATGCATCCTCTCACATTCAATGAGGATATTGGACCCATTGAATTTGATGCGTGGTTGCATGACATTGAGAAGAGACTACAGGATATTAATGCCCTAAAGAGCATAAAGTGGATATGGCTATTTTTTAACTTTGAGAGTGTTGATGATTTGTGGGAGAGTCACCAATGTAATACATTTAGACCATATACAATGGTTTCCTAGGTAGAGTTTGAGAAACTTTTCTTGGAGAAATACTTCTCTTATACATATCATGCAAAGTTGATGAATGGTTTGAGGAGGCTAGAGCAAAGGTCAAAGACTATTCGTGAATATTAGTCCCAGTTTGCCCGAATTGTTCAATTTGTTCATTCTATAAGAATACATAAAGATCATAAGATGTACAACTTTCTTTGTGGGCTAAGAAAATATATTCATATGTGTCTATCCAATGTCAAGTACACCACATCAGAGAGTTAGTGGATCGTGTCATTCAAGTAGAAATAGAGTTGAATGTTTGTAATGAAAAGGCTGTTGGAAAATGCAATAATGCATATGTTTAAATACATGGAGTTTAACATACAAAGCAGCACAAGAATCATCAAGAAGAGAAGCAAAAGAGCTATCACCCTTATCTACACTGTGGTATGAAACACCTTAGACATTGTAATTTAATAATTGCCAAATGCTTTAATTAATATAGCGCTGAGCACACAAAATCAAGTATTGCCCTCTGAAAGGTTAAGATCAAGCTGCCCTAACAATGGAAAAGGAGAACAATTCAAACCAACAACATCCTAATAATGGGCGGAAAAAGGGAAATGGTGGTCGGCAACATAAAGGTAATGGCAAGGGACTTGTCAAGCAATATTATGTTCAGTCAAATCAACAATCACAGCAATTTTTGGTGCCTCCACCATATCAGCAGTTCCCACCTACTTTACAATAATAATAGTTCCCAATGCCATATCGGCTGTGCACCAAATGTTGTACTATCAGCCACAATTCCATGACATTGAGTGGTATAGTATTATTATTTTTAATAATAAAAGGTAATATTTGACTCTAGGGCATCACATTTATTCATTCAGAAAAGTTTGCATTAAACACATATATTTCACCTTTGCAATCACATTTGTCGATTACTATACCATCCGGATCATCTATGATTGTTACTCAATGTGGCCAAGATTATAATATTTTTATGAAAACATGCATATGTCTGTTATAGTCATTATATTTTCATTGGTTGAATTTGATATAATTTTGGATATGGACTAGCTATCTACTTAGCATGTTGTTATAGATTATCATAAAAAAAGAGTAAATTTTTGGATTCCTGGTATAATACCTTTTAGCTTCAATGACAGTAGAGGAGCACTATTTTGTTTAAAATCTATAGTGAAAGCTTATAAGATGATTTCTCATAGATAGGTGTCTTGGTTATCTTGGTCACATAGTATATACCAACAAGCCTAGTGTTACTCTAGATAGTGTACCTGTGATTCAAGAATTTATTAATATTTTCTCTAAATATTTGTCTAGTTTATCCCCTGATCATAAGATCGAGTTTACTATAGATTCAATTATGGATACCACTCCAATTTTCAAGGCACCACATCAAATAGACACTATTGAACTTCAAGAGCTTAAGGTGCAATTATAGGAATTACTTGATAAAGGATTTATTAGACCCAGTGTTTCACTTTGGAGAGCATCAGTTCTATTTGTAAAGAAGAAGGACAGTAGCATGGGCTGTACATTAATTATATAAAGTTGAATAAGGTGACTATGAAGAACAAATATTATCTACCTCAAATAGATGATCTATTTGATCAACTACATGGTGCTTCTATGTTTTTAAGGTCAATATCTGCTCTAGGTATCACCAGTTGAAGATGAGGAATGAATATGTGTCTTAGACTTCTTTCAAATCCCAATATGGTCATTATAAGTTTTTTGTGATGCATTTTGGATTGACTAATGCACTAGCTACCTTCATTGACCTAATGAATATGGTATTCAAATCTTGTTTAGATTGCTTTATTATTGTATTCATTAATGAAATTTTGATTAACTCTAAGAGGGAGGAAAAGCATGCCTAATACCTCAAAGAAGAATTGAGACAAGCTCTATGCAAAATTCTTAAAGTGTGAGTTTTTGCTTCAAGAATTAGCATTTCTTGGCCATATTGTTTGTGGAGTTGGAATTTCTATGGATCCTGCTAAAATATGAGCAATTATGGATTGGTCGAGGCAAAGTATTATCATAGAGATTCATAGTTTTTTTAGGTTGCTAGCTATTATAGAAGATTTTTTGAAGGCTTTCCTACTACTGCTACACCTCATATTAGATTGACTAAAAAAATCTATTAAGTTTAATTAGTATGATGCTTCTGAGTGGAGCTTTTAGAAGGCAAAAATTGCTTAATAGTAGCTCCTATCCTCACCATTCCTTATGCATAGATAAATTCCAAATCTATAGTGATGCTTTATATCAAAAGTTAGGTTTTGTTATGATGTAGCACAACAAAGTAATAATTTATGCCTCCAGATAGATTAAGGCACATGAGAAGAACTATCATACTCATGAGTTGGAGTTAGCTACAGTTATCTTTGCATTGAAGATCTGGAGACTTAATCTTTATGGAATTCATTGTGAAGCCTTTACTAATCATAAGAGCTTGAATTATATTTTCACTCAAAAGGAGCTGAACTTGAAGCAGAGGTGATGGCTTAAGCTAATGAAGGATTATGATTTAGTGATTCATTATCACTCTGATAAGGAAAATGTGATTGTAGATGCTTTGAGCAAAAAATTTTCCACTAATACAGCTTGGATGATCACTCAAGAGCCACAATTAGTGTTGGAGATGGAGAGACTTCAGCTTGAGATTGTACCTCCAGGAAATAATCTTATCTTGTGCCACATGACTATTCAACCAACATTACTCAATCGAATTCGTGAAGCCTAGTTGGAGGATAATGAATTAATATCTATTAATGAGCAAGTTCATAATGGGTTAAAACTCAAGTTCTCCATAGACCAAGCAAGCACATTGAAGTTCAAAGGTTTGCTTTGTGTACTAGATTCATTAGGACTCCGATGGGAGATACTTAGTGAAGCTCATTCTACACCGTATTATGCACATCCTGGGAATATTAAATCAAGATCTCAAGAAGCTCATTTGGTGGCCTAGTACGAAGAATGATATGGCAACTTTTATAGCTAAGTGTTTGACTTGTTAGATGATCAAAGTAGAACATCAGAGATAAGGTGGCCTATTGCAACCTCCTCTAATCCCAGAATGAAAGCAGGCAAGGATTGTAATGGATTTATGGTTGGTTTGACTATATCAAAGCAAAGTCATGGCACAATTTGGGTTGTGGTTGATAGACTCATCAAATCTGCTCACTTTCTACCTATTAAGAAAAATTATTTAATTGAAAGGCTTGCAAAGATCAACATCGATAATATTATTTGATTACATAGAGTTTTGACTGTTATTATGTCAAATCAAAATGGAAGATTCACCTCTAGATTCTTTGGGTACCATATTAGACTTTAGTACATCTTTTCATCCACAAATAGATAGTCAGTCAAAGGGCATTATTCAGACTTTAGAAGATCTGTTGAGAGCTTGTATTCTTTATTTCGAAGGTAGCTTAAAGGATTTCATTCTACTAGTAGAATTTGTTTATATCAATAATTTCAAGCTAATATTGGCATGGCACCATATGAGGCTTTTTATGATAGAAAGTGTAGATCTCCATTATGTTGGTTTGAGGCTGGTGAAAAAAAAAAATTTAGGTCTCAACTAGTTAACCAAGCTAACTGAGAGGATTTATCAAATTCAAAAGCAACTACATTCAATTCAGGAGTGTCAACGGAGGTATTTTGATCCAAAGCATAGAGAGATTGAATTTAAGGTTGGAGATCATGTCTTTCTTAAGGTTTCACTGATGCAAGGAGTTACTAGATTCCATAGTAGTGGAAAGCTACCCTACCTCATTAGTCTTTTAGAGATTATTAAGAGAGATGGTAAAGTTTCTTTATAAATTGACTCTTCCTCCAAAGCTTGCTAAAGTTCATAATGTGTTTCAAATCTCTCTTCTATGGCATTATCAGTATGATGATTCTCACATCATTTTGTATGAATCACTATTGGTTTATGAAGAAGCTCTAGAGCACATCTTGGAGCAAAAAAATTTGACAACTTTATCTTCGATCATTTCCTTTTGTCAAAGTATTTTAAGAATCAGACATAATGAGCAGCAACTTAGGATATTGAAGAAGAGATGATCGTGGAGTAACCATAGCTCTTCCAAAATTTAGGTATGAATTTGGGGACCAAATTCTTTTAATGGTGTAGTATGTAAGGAACTGAACCAGTCCAATCAAAAATGGCTGAACCATTAGGTTGTCGAATTAAGGATTTTCTATGAAGCCTCTCCTTTAGCATGATTCAACCAGAGCCACCATCCTTTGTTTTGCCTCCATGTGAGTAGGTTGAATTAAACCCTCATGCAACTTCCCTTTAGTTGTCACACCCTACTCCACTCTCATTTCTTCTTGTGGATTAAGAATGAAAACCCTAGCTCTAACCTTTCCATTCCCTCATAGCCATCGAAGCCTCTACTAATCTTCTTCCAATTCTTCTTTTGAAATCATATTTGAGCTTTCTCCTCCTTCCTCCTATGTTTGATAATAGTGAGTTATTCTTTCTCTTTATCTATATTTTCTTATTCTTCATTAATGATTTTATCAAATTTTTTTGTATTATCATAAAATTATTGTTGCTTGATCTTTCTCCCTCACAGGGAAAAAGATTTGATTTGATTTTATTAATGTTGGCCTCACTTTTGGAGTGTGGATTCAATCTTCCTATCATAGGTGTAGGAGTCTTCTAGGCATTAAGAGCTCCTTAGTCATAAGACACTTCTAGTGGCTAAGTGAACACTTAACCTAAGCCTAGAGTCTTAGAAGGATTAGCCATAGGATCGGGCTATGCCTTAAAACCTAGGGAAACTGACCTAGCCTATAGCCTAACCAAATCTTTGTCTAGCTCCGTAGCCAAAATCCAATCTCAAATCCACATATTCAATTCCAATCCAAATCTCGAAGTCAAAATCAAATCCAAACGATCTAAACCTAAGCCCATGATTTAATCCTATAAACTTAGCCAAAAATCCCTTCGATCCAAATCAAACTCAATTGATTTTCTCATGAATCAATACAATCCTTCAATCATCATTCCAAACTAAATCAAATTTATAATCAAAGCCAACCAATCAAACCAATTCAATCAACCTAACATAACCCACTTCACTTGAAATATTCAAATGAGCTAAAACCAATTGAATCCAAATCAACTGCAACTAAAGCCATAATCCAATCCAAAATCAATATCTAAACTCAACTCAACTCAATTCAACCCAAAATTGATTCAATTAACCCATTAAGCTCACTTGACCCAAAGTGACCTAAAAGACTTATTTGAACCAAATTTCAATTCAACCCAAATTGGATTGAACCAAATCACCCAAAACCTCATGTAATGATTGTTGATCATCATTGATTGATCAATTGCAATCAATTAGGTCAAACCAAGTCAATTTGGTCATTTGACCAAATCAACCCACTTAACCTACATGAGTTAAATGAGCCAAATCTTATCTTACATCAAATTAATTGAAACCAATGCTGGCATCAACTTCAAATCAATCCTTGAATATGACTTGACCATCAATTGAGCCAAACCAAACCTAATTTGCCCCTTTGACCCAATTTGACCTAAAAGGCCAAATTAGGTCAAATCAAAATCCAATCCAAATTGATTCAAACTAATACCTCAAGTTCATTCCAAATTGATTAGTGAATATGATCAAAGCCTTGATTGAACCAAATTTGACCAACAAAACCCAATTGACCCATTTAGCCTAAATTTACTTGAAGGGTCAATTTGGCCTAAATCATTCCTAAATCCAAATTGATTGAAATTAAAGACTACAATCATGTTCAAATGATCAATTGAACCTAAACTAATGCCTAACCAATTTGGCCAATTAGGCCAAATTAGTCAACTTGACCTCTTTGACCCATATGAACTCAAATAGGTCAAAGAAAAATCCAAGCCAAATTAAACCAAACCAATTAAACCAAAATATCCCAAATACTCATTTGAACTTGACTCAACCCTTAGTTTGACCAATTTTGACCAATTGGTCAACTTGACCCAACCTAGCCCAATTTGACCTACATGGGTCAAATTGAGCTAAACCCATTCAAACCAAGCTCAAACCCATTGAAACTCTGCATGACGCATCCTTGGCTCACCTTGGGTCAGCCTAAATCCAACCAAACCCATAATGAACCCGAATTGACCCATTACCCAATTGCTAAAGCCTCCCACATGAGACAAAACCCCATTTTGGATGGTCAAACCCACTCTCCTCCCCTTGGCAGCCATCCTAAGCTCTCAATGGACACAAAGACCACTGGATCACCTGAGTCAAAGATCCATACCGAGCAAGTGTGTCCTTAGAGTGCCTTAAAAACTTAAAATGAGCAACCAGATCATTCTCCCAAGTTCACCAAGCCTTCTCATTGTCGGAGATGATGAAACTGAGCCAACCTGTGGCTTAGCTCGGTCCATCTCCACCAAAACTCCACCTTTACCAAATTAACACTTTCTACACATTCACCAAGCTCTGGAGAGTTGAAATGAATCTTCCCCCTATCGATTTGAGCATCGAAGACCCCTTCTAGACCAACTCTGGCAAGGATTCTGATGGTGTTTGGTCTACGGAGCAACCGGAGAGGAGGCAAGGTGCCATCTTCCCAACAGGGCTTCATCTCTTCAAGACGAAACTACCTTGATTCACCACTGGTTCAAAGCTCCCGTGAGGTATTTTCTGGCAAATTGAGTATTTTCCAAATTTTTTAAGCCTTTCTGAAGTAGAATGTAATGTCACGTGAAATGCACCATTAGATCCCCTAGGATCACTCCCCTGAATATTTTAGATTAATTTTGGCATCTCACGAGCTTCGACGAGCTCGGATTGAGCAGAGGAAGGTGGACAGTGTGCATCTTCCATCACTTTGGCGATGATGGATCATCCGACATCCATTCCACGTGATTGGAACGGATGGTCATGATTATCCACTAGATTTGATCTTGATTTATCTCTTAGGAACCATGGGATTAATCTCTTTCGTCTAATCTTAAATCATATGGCGGGGACAAAAGCGCGTCCGCCGCCACCACGTCAGCGTTGAGTTAGTAGATTTAAATAGTCAATCTTGCAGTGCCACATGGAAAGCACTGCCACATCAACGGTTCGCATGGCATCGACAACATTAGGCTTAATTATCCATTTTAATCATTGTTATTTTGAAAAATTAGATCTAATTGTAGAAAAATTTTAAAATGTAAATAAATATTCATTTTAAACGTAAAACATCAGAGCTTTTATTAAAATTATTTCCATTTCATTTTAAATAGTAATTAAACCTTAATTAAGGTTTGAATACATACTTAATTAGCATAATTAAGCCCAAATTACCTTGTTAATTAATTCCAAACATAGGGAATTGATTTAATGGGATTACCTCTGCCTCCCATGATTTTCTTGGAATTTATTGTCGAGGTAATTAGGGAAATTGATGTTTTGAACCTTAACTACCCCTATTAAATAGCTTAATGAATAATTAATGTTCTAAATAGCAAAATTAATTAATTAAATTTCATTAATCATTGATTAATAATGAATGGATGAGGGAGAGTAGTTAGAACCTCTTTCATAATCTCTTTTCCAAATTTATTCTACTAAAGAGAATAAATTAACATGAGAAGTAATTAAGTGTTTAATTAATCAATTAAACATTATAAATCAAATCAAATTGAAATATTAATCACTTCAGATAATTAACAATGAGATTAAGGGTTCATCTTTATGTGTTTAATAACATAAAGACCGTTCAAGGAAATTATGATTAACCCATGAGTGTGGGAAAATCATAAAAGTACTTAATTAGATTCATTAACTTAATTAGTCTTTAGTTATGAGCCAATTGCATTAAGTCCTTTAGGAGCATTGCAATTTCATTTTCTCACATGTTCATATCATTTGTGGCTCATGATTAATTAAATTAAAGAAGCATATGGAAGGGTATTAAATGATTTGCTTAATGGAAAAACTTAATCAATTCATAAAACTTACTTAATTATATTCCCTTAAACCAACTAAGATTACCAACATAGGAATGGGATTAAAATAGCAAATAATCTCTCCTCTTTAAGTTCAACTCAAATCTTTAAAAAAAATCAAATTAATAATATGCTTTGATTTTTTTAAATAATTTTATTTAATGTGATTGTCCTTAGGAATTAATATATTTGAATGAACCATGTGTTTATATTTAGTTATTCTTTTCTAATCACTTTAAATATTTGTGTTGTATTTCCATAAGTTTGAATGTTAACAACTATATAGTCTAGACATCCCAGGAATATGAGACTTTAAGTAGCCCCAAGGAGGTTATTTGATTATCTCAATTCCCTGGTTAACAAAAGCACGTACTTATTTAATTTCATTCTTATATATATTTGTATTAGAATTTGGATAGAGCTTTAGTCAATGTTTGAAAATAATTCAATTAAGAAAATACAATCGCTTGCATGACTTTCATCTTTATAATTATATATACATTTATATGTATTTAAGATAGCAAGTATATAGTCTAAATATCCTGAGAATACGAGGCTTTAAGTAGCCCCGACTAGATCATTTGATTACCTCGCTTCCCTGGTTTAAATAATGGCACGTACTTTCTTACATCTTTTATACATATGTATCTGTATTTGGTTAACAAATGAAAGTCTTCTTTTTCCATTAAGTATGTATGCATCCTTCATCATTAAAGTGTGCCAAAATATGTTGTATGTATATATATGCTAAGTGTTAAATCATGTGCATGTTACATGTGATGGAATGGAATGACTTGATGTATGTCATGTGATAGTAATTCAACTACATTAATCTTAAGATGCATTTCATGTTAGGTAAGGTGTAAGGTTATTTAAGGTTAGCATAAACTTTGGATATATATATATATATATATATATATATATATATATATATATATATATATATATATATATAAAATAAACCATTCACTAAAGAGAACTAAGTCATAAAAATGTGCTATAGAAAATGACTTAAAGTAAAGTGAAAGAGGGTAAGCCTCTTTATTCTCTTTATAACACTTATATGCTAAGTGTAAGTCAAATGAAAGAAAACAAAGCATGAATTAAAAATCATAAATCAATTAAACAACTTAAAGTGGAATCAACCCTCGTGGCTAACTTAAACAATTTTCAAACTTAAAAAATTACAATTCAAAAGCCTAGTTGAGACATACCACATAAAGCTTTAGCACACACATTAGAATTAAGCCACCACTTCTTGTCCTAAGTTACTCTAGAAAATTGATTTATGATTTGTTTAGCTTGCACATTAAGATTTCATTTTTTTTCATAATTTCTTTATGATTGATGTATTAATGTGTTGCCTGGATGCGAAAGGCTCTTAGGATAAAAAGTTAATGTTTCTACATAACTAATAACTCATAACTAAATTTTAATAATTCATAACCTCATCATAAAACTTAGGCTCTAAAAAAGATAAATAAAATATTTAACAATCCCTTCGATGTATGTTGTATGTCAAATATCATGCATTTCACCTTGAATCACTCTTGCTAAATGAGGGCCTCAATTTCAGCACTTTAGGGACCGCTTGACCTATGAGAGCAACCCCATATGATGGAGCTTCACCCTCTTTCTCTCTTGATTTGGCCAATAATCAACTATCATCATATATTTAGGCATAAATATCCCAAAGCCTTTGTCCAAAATATTGTGTCAAAATGAAATAAAATTTGTAAAGATTTGCATTTTTTAGATTAAGTCATGTGCACATACCACTCATGCTCTAGTCTCTTAGGGAGTGGGTTTAAAACTTTAGTTTTCTTTTCAATTAAATAACAATCCTAAGCATCTTACAATTTCATAAGACCATAATACATGTTTTTAAATTGTATGAGGAGTTAGTTGGCGGCCACTCCAGGCGGTTGTAAGTCCAAAAGAGTTAGATGGGTCTATGTTCTCTTGTGGAGTAGACCCTTATGTCCTCATTTAGGTCATGCTTCAACTTGTGCTAAAGCTCCCTTGATTTAGGATCTGAGATAGATATTTCCCTTAGGCTACAAGCATAAATCCTCACCTCTTAGGCATTTCCACAACTTTATGTTAATAGATTATAAGCCCTAGCAATCTAATAAAATTTTAACTCAACCAAAATAAATCTCTTCACTTTCAAACATATAAATCTCACCATAGGATACGTTGGAATGCTCAATAGGCTTCATAGTATCATGAGCATTTCTACTTATTCTTACTTTGGTTTCTAAAATAAGTCTTTATGATTGAATAATCTCATTTGATTTTCCAAAATAATCAATCCTTTGATAGTCTTCACCTTGAAATCTTCAAAGACAATAATTGACTACTTTAATCGAAAGTTTTCTTAGGAAATTTCATTTCCTATGATGTAATTAACTATGGAAGCTTTCCTCTATAGGGAACTTAAGAACCCAATTTAAAATAAACCATGCTTTACTTTTCCATGTAAAGTAGTGAAAAAATCTCTGGTATATTTGAAGACCCATCATGTCTTAAGAGTCCTTATTAGGTAATTAGGTCCATTATATGTTGATATCTCTGTTTTTCAAGATAGTACATCATACCTTAATGTCGTACTTGATCACTTCAATAAGTACCCCTTATGATCTACGTGGTGTTCACCCACATCCAAAAATAAAAATCACAGATTTTTCTGGCGACTCCGCTAAGGAGGGCTTCTCTCTTCATCTTTAGTAGACAACTATTGTCTCCAAGCATCGATAGTGGACTTATATTTTATATAAGCCCAAGACTATCCCTCTTTCCATTGGCACTCTACTTATTTCATCCTTAAGCAAAAGTAACCGACATCCTTTAGGTTTTAAGGCCTCACTCCAAGTAGGTCTTAAAACCCTTACTTGGTCCCCCAATAGGTAAAAAAATAATTAATTAAGGAAAGGTGATGACCAAACATAAATCAAATATTATTTAGAACCTCTTACCACTAGCTTGGTGAAGTAAGGTTCATTTTTTATTTAACAAGAGTTCAATAAAATCCAAAGTAAATAAGTAAAATCTTTTTCAAAATTTTCAAAATCCTTTCAAAATCATGTGAACTTCACTTAACATAATAGAATTTGCTAAGTGAATGTTCTCTTTTAAAAACATAGTGAAGTAAAACAAAATAAAAATATGTTCTTCAGAAATATTCAAATTCCTTTTTCAAATAAAATTAATTGAACCTCATTTATCATACCTAAATTTTCTAAGTGACGGTTCCTCTTTCAAAATCAAAATCAAACAACAAACCTTTTTTTCCAATATATATATATATATATATATATATTCGCCCCTTCTTCAAAAATTAACTAACTCCATTTAACATACTTAAATTTGTTAAATGAGAGTCCCCCTTTTTAAAATCAAAACCAAATACACCCAAAATATTTTCAAACAAAACTAACTCAATTAAAAATATCTAAATTTGTTAAATGAGAGTTTCATTTTTCAAAATCAAAATTAAACAGCAATCAACATCAAACAACATACAATTGAACTCCACTTAATATACCCAAATTTGTTAAATGAGAGTTCCATTTTCAAAAAATCAAAACAAAATCACATCAATAAATAACAACCATCACACAAATGAGCCCCATTTAATATATTATTGATCTCACTTTTGGAGTGAGTTCTCAATATCCTCATCTTACACTTAGGAGTCTTCTAGACACTAAGACTTCCTTAGTCATAAGACACTCTTTGAGATTAGGCGAACACTTAACCTAAACCTAAAGACTTAGAAGGGTTAATCATAGGATTAGGCCATGCCTTAAGGACTTAAGAAAACCACCTACCCTATAACCTAAATCCAATCCATGTACACCTTCATAAATTCAATTCAAATCCAAATTTCAAATCTACAATCAAACTCAATTTCAAATCCTAATTCAAATCCAAATCAAATGATAGAAGCCCATGATCGAATCCAAACTTAAAATCCAAATTTGAGCCCTTTGAGCCAATTTCTTGGACTTAGCCAAATGACATACAAATCAAGCCAAAACTAATGGATTTTCTTTGAATCAATCATTCCTTCAATTATCTATCCAAATATAAATGAAACTTACAATCATTAAGCCCAACCAAAATTAACCCAAGTCAAACCCAACTTAGCCCATTTGACTTGAAGTATTCAAATGAACCAAAACTCATTTGAATCTAAACCAATTACAATTGGATTTATATGTCAATCTAAAATCCATATAGAAACTCAACCCAAAATTAAGTCGACTAAACCCAATTGGCTCACTCAACCCAAAGTAGCCAATTTGACCTATCTGAACAAAAATCCAATTCAATCCAAATCAAGGTGAATTAAGTCAATCCAAACTTTATGACATGATTGTTTATCACCTTAGGATGATCAATTGATATAAATTGGGTCAAACCAAGTCAACATTAGCCTTTGACCAAGTCAACCCTTTAACCCATATGAATCTAAACTAGCCAAATTATAACCTAAGCCAAATCTCTTGAAACCAATGATTCATACCAACCCAAAATCAACACTTGAACATGACTTGGCCTTCAATTGAGCTAAACCTAGCCTAATTGACTCACTAGACTCGAATGGCCTATTGAACCCAACTTCACCTAAAGGGTCAAACCAACCTAAAACACAATCAAATCCAAATTGAACTCAACCAACGATCACAACACATTCCAAATGATCAACCAAACCTAAGCCAAGTCATGACTTAAGCCAATTTGGTCAATTGGGTCAAATTAGTGAACTTGACCCATTTGACCCAAATGAATTCAAATGAACCAAAATCAAATTTAAACCAAATTAAACCAAACCAATGACACCAAAACATCTCAAATGGTCATATGAACTTAACCCAACCCTTGGTTTGACCCAATTTGATAACTTGGTCAACCTAACCCGCTTTTACCTAATTTGACCCAAATGGGTAAATTTGAGTCAAATTGAACCAAATGAACTCCAAATGACATGAAGTTTGGCCCAACTCACTTTTGAATCATTTAAAATCTACCCAAATTAAATTCAATGCCAAATGACCATTCTACCCTTAGTTCAAGGGTGTCACATAAGATAAAACACTCATATGAATGGTCATTTCTCTTCCTTGGCCACTTGACACTCATCCATTGGTCCACCTAAGCTCCAAGGACACTGACCAACCTAACCTTTGAGGTGGTTGGGTTAGCCATGACTCATGGGGATGTGAATTCACGTCACCTCCCCCATTAGAGCATTTAAAACCCATAGGACACCCACTAATCCCTCTTGGCAGCCATTAATTCCTCTTGGCCAACCAAACTAAGCTACTTAGGATGATTCCCTGTCATTTCCAACCACCCCAAGCCATAGGACACCCACAAGCAGCCAAAAATCACCATGAAAGGTGATTTTCTGCCACCTTTGTGCACAAGGAAACAGAAGCTTCCAAAATCATTATCTTACCCTCCTTTTAGACTCCAAGAGCTCTCCAAGCAACCATCATTCATTTCGCACTTTATTTGGACTGAAAGCCACCAAAATTAGGTAGATTCTGGTGAGGAAGCGGTGACTATTGGTGGATACGACATTCCAAATGAGGGAAAGAGCCTAGGTCCATCCCAAAGCTTCTTCTTGCATCCGAGAGCGTGCTCGGATCAACACCACCGCAGGAAACCATCCCTAGTGAAGTAATTTTCAAATCCTTTAGTTTGCCATAGGTTCTCTTGTTTGTGATGATTCTTGTTAATTTTAGGAATTTCTCTTATAAAACCCTTGCATTCTTCATTTTATATAATTCAAATATGAAAATAGAAGTTTTTTGGTGAGAATCGATGCAAAATTGAGCCCAATCAGACCCATTTCTCTAATTTTTTGCATTTTTTTTGTTCAGTTCACTCGATCCACTATTTCGGACGTCGGTTTCATCTACTGGGGAGCGAACGAAGTAGCAGCCATCTAATTTTTTGTTCAGGGAAAAGGAAAGCTGAGATTAATGTTAGAACCGTTCAATCTAAGCCTTTAGATCACGGGTTAGATCTGGGCTGTCTGATTTATGATCGAACGGTCGGATCTAACCGTTTCATCCCACAATATTTCCCACTCATTTGCCATGTGGAACGGTGTCATCCAATTGTCACTCGTCATGCAAGATTGCATCGCCCAATTGCAAGGCGTCGCATGGCACCGCGTTGCCCCGTCAGTAATGTGTGGTGCTGATTAGGTTAAGTAGGAAATTCAACCATTTTTTTTTACTTTAAAAATTAATTAAATCACCTAGAACTTCAAAAATTCATAGAAAAAATACTCAACAAAAAATTGCAAATAAGGGCTCTTAGGATTCATCTTTCTAAGAGGAATCCAACAAACCTAAAATCCCTAAATTTCACTAAATATTTTGAGCTTAATTTGAGTTTTAGTAAAAATTAAATTTTATCCATTAAAAATACAAACTAGATTGATCTGAAATTTTTAGGGATTGAAATAGAGGTTAAAATATACTAACCATAAAAAATTTCAAGTAAAATGACTTATGGATTGGGAGATATCAAATTCTAAAGTTCAGAATGCCTATTTTAGTAAAATAAATTAAATAAAATTATAAAATTATAAAAATTGACAAAGATGATTCTAAAACATTTCAATTAACATCAAAAAGCTAAGATAAAAAAATGGGACCCATTCCTTGATATTTTCCCTAAGTCTATTTCATTTGGATAATTAATTAATTTAAGTAATTAATTGAATGATAAACTAATTAATAACTTCATTAACCAATTAAAATCTAAATCATATTAGATCTAATTACTTAATAAGGGGTAGATCTTTAGGTATTTAATAGCCTAAGTCATTTAAGAAAATTATGGTTAGCTCATGTGTGTGGGAAAACCATAAGTGTACTTAATTAAGTCCCTTTAATTGAATTAATCATTAATTATGAGACAAATTGCATTAGGCTCTTTCATTTCCAATGATCATTGTAATTTCATTTTATGCATTTCATGTTGGCTCATAATTATTTGGTTAGTTATGTTAAGGTGATATAGGTAAGGGTTAATTAATGTACGTAAAGCATAAAGATAACTTAATTAACTCATAAAATTCACCTAATTACCATTTTCATTAAACTAAATTAAATCAAAAAACATGGGAATGGATTAGGATCAACAAACTTTCCTTCATTTCATTAAAATCAAGTCAAAATAAGAAATGAAAGATGGCATTAACAAGCTTTGGTTCTCTTTAAATGCTTTTATTTAATATGATTGTCCTTAAGAATTAACTTAGTTGAATGAACTCATGTGCTTATGTTCAAGTATTCCTTTCCAATCATGCTAAATATTGTATGTTATTTGAAATCATGCATTCATGTCTTTCAAAAATAAATCAAATGAAATTTTCCCTATGTTAAGTTTGCATTGACTTAAATATATAATATATGTGACTATTATCAAAATTAAATCAAAGTTATTTTCAAAAGTTTATAAGTCAACTATAATATTTGAAGTGATAATAGTTATAAATATCAATAATCTTGCATGTGTCTATGGCTTAGAACATGTGATATGGAGTTCTCTTTCCTTAGTCTATATGGATTTACATAAAGTTTGAATGTTAACAACTGTATAGCTCATTTAAAAAGGAGACAACATTTGTTTGAATTCATATAGGAATTTATATGTTAGAATTTAGATAGAACTTTAGCTCACATATATAAATAATTCAATACAACTTTTGTATGATTTTCCATTCTTATAGTCATTTGTACATTCATGTGTATTCAAGAATAGTGGGTATATCTAGTTTGGACATTCCGGAGATGCAAGGCTTTAAGTAGCCCCAAGGAGATCTTTACCTCACTCCCCTACTTAACAATGGTGAAGTACTTGCTTAAAACTTTTATACACTTGTATGTGCATTTAGCTAATGAATGAAAATCTACCTTTCAACTTTAGTTCACATGTATAAATAATTCAACTGAAAGAATACAATTTTTGCATGATTTTCCATTCTTGTAGTCATTTGTACATTCATGTGTATTCAACAATAACGGGTATATCTAGTCTGGACATTTCGGGAACGTGAGGCTTTAACTATCCCCAAGGAGGTCTTTACCTCACTCCCTTGATTAACAATGGTGAAGTGCTTGCTTAAAACTTTTATACACTTGAATGTCTATTTAGCTAATGAGTGAAAATCCCATTTTTTTTTACAAAATACACATAAGCATCTTTCATTTAAAGTGTGCTAAAAGAAATATATTGCATGTGTAGGTATACTTAGGATTTAATATCATATGCATGTTACATGTGATGGAAAGGAATAATTGAACATATGTCATGTGATAATAATTCAATCAAATTAATCTTAAGATGCCTTTCATATTGAATAGAATCATTTAAGGTGAACCTAAACTTGGGATTAATTAAATCATTTAATAAGCCATTCACTAAAGAGAACTAAATCAAATTAACCTGCTTTAGAAAGTGGCTTAAGGTAGGGATTAAAGAGGGGAATCCTCTTTCTTCTCTTTATAATACTTAGCTGTTAAGTTTAATCATATGAAACAAAAAAAATACAAATTAAAATTCTCAAATCAATTAAATAACTTCAAGTGAAACCAACCCTTCATGTTAAATTAAATTTTTCTATACTTAGAGAACTAGAACTCTAATGCCTAGCAAGACATACCACATAAGCCTTAACACACACATTAGAATTAAGTCACTACTTCTAGCTTTATGTTATGATCATGCTTAGTATGATGCATATTTTATTTTGTGATATATTATTGTAGAGTGGATGTTAGGGTGTATTCCTCGTAGACTGGATGTTAGGCCGTGATTAGTCTAATCATATTTTTTGTAGGGGATTGTGCTTAAGGGTCACTTAAAAATAAATATAAATGCTCTCTTTGCAGGTTGCTTAATCATCTAAGCATAATTCAAGTTAGGATAGGTGGGCTTGGTTACCCACGTGTAAGGTGCTAAGTCCAAATTCTAAATATAACTATGTGGGTGGTATGTATGTTTAGCTAACACTTATTTTACAAGTGTAGTTAGATTTACTTTTTCTATTTTTTTTTTATAATTTTGCATTAGGAATTAGGATTAGTGTTATGGGAGGATATAGATTAACATTAGCAAGAAGGCTTAGTCTTGGGGTGCCATGTGATGCCTTGAAGCCTACCAAATCAAAGGAGGAAGATACATGAAGACATGAAGAATGAAGAGTGAAGACCCCCCATAGCATTCATTCATTATAAATTATAATTATTATTTTGTAATTTCGGGTTATATAAGGGTAGAGCTCAGCTGTCCATTTTCTCTTTTCAGGATGTAAGGCGGTACCCGATCGCACCAGCCTTTTATTCTTTTACGATAACTATAAAATGTTTGATGTTATGTTTAGCTTGTGCAATATAAATGGCATGCCTTTTCATAGTTTCTTTATAAATGATGATTTAATGTGTGGCCTAGATCCGAATAGGCTCTTAGGGAAAAATAAATCTTTTACCTAACTATAACTCAAAATTAAAATTTTAAATAATTCATAACCTCATATAAAGCCTAGGTGTTAAATCAAGATAATTAAAAGATTTAGCAACCCCTTAGCTGAATGTTATATGTTTAGCATCATGCATTCATATTATCTCACTCTTGCTAAGAGAGGGTTTCCATCATTGCATGATAGGGGAAGACTTCAACTTTGAGGGTCTCCTCTGTGATGAAAAATACCTCTTTCTCTCTGATTTAGCCCATGATCATATTTCAACATGCATTTAGGCATAATAAATTCTATGGCCTTTGTCAAAATGAAGAGCTAAAAAAAATCAAATAAAAATTGAACAAATTTGCATTAGACTAAGTCATTACTCATACCACTAATGCTCTAGTCTCTTTAGAGAGTGGGTTTAATTACTTTAGTCTCTTTCTAAATAATAATAACCTAACTAATCTTGCAATTTCATATGATTAGACCACATGGATTTAAAGTGTAGGAGGAGTTAGCTGGTTGCCTCTCTAGTTGATTATAAATCCAGCAGTTGGGTAGTTTATCCTCTCTTGTAGAGGTAAACCATATGCTCATCTTCGCTTAGACTTAGGTCATGCTTTGGCCTATGCCAAAGCTCCCTAGATTTAGGATTCGAGATAGCTGTTTCCTTCGAGCTGTAAGCATAAATCCTCACCTCTTAGGCATTTCCACAATCTTGTTCTGTTGGATTATAAGTGATAGTTTTCCAATAAAATCTCAACTCAAAGCATATAAATCTCTTCAACTTCAAATATATAAAGCCCATTATAGGATAGATTGGAATGCTCGCTAGGTTTCCTAGTATCACAAGCATTCCCTACTCATTTCCTTTGGCTTTGATAATAAGTCCTCTCCTTGATCCTATTCTGGTTGATTTTCTAATATAACCAACTTATTGATAGTCTTAATTTTGAAATCTTTGAAGACTTTAATTTCTACTTTACTCATGAGTATTTCTAAGATATTTCATTCTTTAGGATGTAATTAACTATGGGGGCTTGCCTCCATAGAGAACTTAATGGACCCAGATTAAAATAACCCTACTTTACTTTTTCATGTAAAGTAGGCAAAAATCTTTGGTATATTTGAAGACTCATCATGCCTTAGGAGTCCTGATTATGTGATTAGGTCTATTAAAGAGTGATATCTCTATCTTTTGAGATAGTATATCTACCTCAATGTCATACTTGATCACTTCAATAAGTATCCCCTCAGATCTGTGTGGTATCCTACATCTAAAAATAAACACCACATATACCCAAATTTGTTAAATGAGAGTCTCATTTTTAGATATAAATAATCAACATCAAGCATATAATTGAACTTTATTTAACATACCTAAATTAGTTAAATGAGAGTTCTCTTTTCAAAATTCAAATCAGCAACAAACATGAACATGCAACAATTGAACAATCAAAACAAAAGCTTTCAAAATCTTCAAACATACAATTGAACCCCATTTAGCATACCTAAATTTGCTAAATGAAGGTTCCAAAATCAAACTCCAACAAAAAGAAAATAACAAACACATCTACAAAAGTCTCTCCAAAAATAATTGAACCCCACTCAACATACCCAAATTTGTTGAATGTGGGTTCCAAAAATCAAAATCAAATTCAACATCACCAAAGTCTCTCCTCCAAAATCTCTCCTACATACAATTGAACCCCATTTATCATACTTAAATTTTTTAAATGAGGGTTCCAATTCAAAAGTCAAATCAAAATCAATAAATCAAGACAACAATTTAAGGCAAGGGTCTAATTCAGTTCTCTCTTCCAACAATGCAGAGTACGAGTCTAGTCTTTTCTTCCTTCCTTCAGTCAGGTCATTGCCATGTCTTCCGACAAGCTGATTTTCTCTTTTGCATCCAGTGTGGATTTGGTTATGAATCAGGTCATACTCACTAGTTGCACTGTCATCAAGTTTGTCCTTAGATTTGAGCAATTCAAGGTCACTTGTGAGGGACCTGCCCTTACTACCATCAGCTAAGAGGTGGCAGGCAAGAAGCCACTTCTCCAGTTCAATGTGAGTTCTGTTCTGAGTTTCCCTTTCTGAAGAGGAATGTCATTATGGTTCCCACACATGTGTCAGTGTTAGTTGTGCTAGTGTCAGTGTCAGTGCCAATATAGTCAGTTGCCCTTGCTGCAGTTCTAGCACGGGCTAGTGTCGCCTCCGTGGTTCCCTCTGTTCTGAAGGGGAAGACTATTTTGGCTTCTAAGATAGTCTCCCCTACCTTTGAGGTTGGTTCTAGTTTCTGTTCTGCCCAGTTCACCAAAACTTAATGCCACAATAAGAACCGCAAGATCAAGTGGCAACATGAGCGTGCGATCATGGAGGTAGATGAAGCCTCCTATGTTGCTGAGGAGGGTTCCCCTCGTGAGACCTCTCTATTCTTGGATGGCAGTAGATTTCACCCCTTTTCAGCTTCAGAGGGAGAGGAGGACTACCACAGGATAGCTGCATTACCCCCACCATCTACAGAGTATGAGACACCATGTAGGGAAAGGAGGATGCCCTATGCTGGTCTATGGTATGTTCTTCATAGAGTTAGAAGAGCCCATGGATGCTCGAAGTCTGGAACTTTACATGATCTAAGGAGCCTGATCCCGAGATGGTCCATGTGATAGTCAAGCCCATCATGGAGTGCACCCCGCCAGTACAGAGTGTATGGTGCATAGTCCATGCAGTTTAGTCCAGCGGTCAGTCATTAGCCAGCCTATGTTCTAGTAGATTAGGGTGGAGTAGATGATCGTTCATTAGATGACATCTTAGAAGACTATCATGTCATGATGAGATAGATAGTTGGGAGTGATTAGTCCGTTCAGGAATAGGATAGGGTCAATTTTGACCCTGATGAGGATGACATGTTGGATCACTTAGTTGAAGTCCACATGGTTGACACCCGAGGATCCTTGCATAGGGAACAACCTAGCTAGGAAGGTCTTGTAGTTGAACAAAATGACACATCTCACTCAACTCAACACCTCCTTCAGTTACTCAAGCAGAAGGATGATTAGAATGATAGGATGGAGCGAAAGGTAGAGAAGTTGATGATAGTAGTCCTAGCCATACAGGACTAAGCCCAATTTTCACAGCCTTTCCCCATGGAGGTCGAGCAGCCCAAGCTAGTACATATCATAGATCTCCCCAAGTGCACTCCCATAGAAGATGATGTCGGTAGCTTGCATAGGAAGGTCATCGATAGAACCTCCATGCCTTAAAAGGACATAAAGTAAATGGTAGAGCAACAAGTGAAGGAAGCTTTGGCACAAGCCAGAGAGAGCGCATTTGTTTCAAAGGGTAGGCCTTACCTGGAAGAATTTGATGTAGTTCAATACCCTAAGGGTTTTTTGCAACCATCCTTTAAAAGTTTGGATGGCAGTGGGAACCCAAGGAAGCATATTACATATTTCAATGGCAATTTATGCAGTGATGTACTTCTTTTCTGCCTCTTTATCAGTAGCTTAGTAGGTGTTGCATTAGATTGGTATGTTGAATTGCCAAATGGTTCAGTAAAGACCTTCATAGAGTTAGAGCATCTCTTCATCAAGAGATTCATAGGAGCTTAGCAAAGGGTGATTGTAAGTGACCTCATCATAGAGAAATGAAAACCTGACAAGTCCCTTGTTGATTATATTCTTAGATGGCACAACCTGAGTATGAAATATAAATCACAACTGTCTGAGCAGCACGTCGTAGAGATTTTGCTTAAGAATATCAATGGCCTAGTCACCTTCATACTTAAGGGCTTTACCACTAAGATATTTGAGAAACTAATCAGTAAAGCAGCTAATTTATAAGAGGAAGCCAAATAGTTATCCTTTTCAGACCAATCATCTAATCCCAAGCTGAAGAAGATATTTGAGAAGAAGCCTGGGATAGTCATGTCAGTGGACAAAGGGAAATAGCTAGCCATAGCATAGTTTAAGAGGCCCAGATTTTAGTAGCCTCCACTGCCACCTCCTCTTCCACCACCTCAGTCGCTATACCGGCCACCACCCTTGCCACAATGGCCATTACCACCTCCATAGCAGCTTACTCAATAGCGGTATCTGTATCCACCGCCAAGTAGCTACTTTACACCTACTCTTGTTGAAAGATTAAACAAACCATGCTTATTCAGGAGGGAGGTAGTTAGAAAGATCTACAAGAATCTCTTGAAGAAACCTGAGTTCCAACTACCTGAGCCTATGAGGAAAGAAGAAGTGAGCAAGAGCAATGATCCGAGCTACTACCCCTACCACTGCATGTTAGGCCTTATCTTAAAGGATTGCATTACTTTCAAAGATTGGCTTGAGCATTTCTACAAGTCAGAAGCTATAGTAATCCTTAAAGAATACTTAATAGAATAACCATCTAGTTCAGTTAGAGTAATCCTTGGGGATACCTCCGATCCTCTTAAGAAAAAAGAAGGTTGGGATATTTTTTTATCCTCCCGAACATCTAAAAAGATCATATCTAAAATCAAGAAAGTTTCTCTGTAGGTGCCTGAAGAAGCTCAAACTTCCAACACCAAGGAAGGTTTGCTAGTTATGAAGGACAACTCAGGGAGGGTGGAAGCCCAACAGCAATAGCCTACCTCACTTGCCTAAGATAGATCAACAGCTCAACCACCGTTCGAGTCCATAACTCCTTCCACCATTGCAGCAACTACCACCTCCACCAACTCCTCCACCTCTAGCAGGAGCATTGTGTCAGCAGATTAGGGCACCAAACCCCTCACCCCACTTACTTTACTTGATTTCTATTTACCTCCTTCAAAATTAAAGAAATCTATGAAGATGATTGATACCACTTACATTCTCTCTACTTCTGATGCTCCTGGTTTCATTCTAATAGAAAGCTCTCCGAGTTAAAATAATAATAGCTCAAATAATTTTGATCCATTCTTCTCTGATTCGCAATCAAAATTTTCTTCTCTGAATTAATTGGATTCACCTCTTGAGATTGACTTAGAGTCATCCGACTCTGAGGATCCTTTAGGAGAAGCTGTAGGTATACCTGATGAATAGGTAAAAATTTCCACAAACTCATTATTTCAAGAAGTCACTGAAGTCAACCTCCACAGTGGCATGATTCTACCTCCTAGGGTAGCACCTCAGGATAAGGATAAATAAGTCATTGATTCTAGAGATCAGATATCCCCTCCACAAGATGCTCCACCTATGGATATGCTTATGGAGGATCAATCCAAAGTTGATTACAATGTCATTGGCCATCTTAGAAAGTTGCCAACTAAGTTAAGCATATATGACGCCCTTATTTTATCCAAAGAGATGAGAGAATCTTTCATCAAAGTCTTGCTTAATCCAGAGATATGTTTAGCTCAGCTGACCATAACTAGAGAAAAAGCATGCTATATAGAGGAGATCCTATGGGTCACATTCATAGATGAAAACCTACTTCTAGGAATGATCAAGCACAACCATCCGCTCTACATTATAGTGGATGTTGGTAGATTCAGGCTATCTAGAATATTAGTTGACCTGGGTGCATCAGTCAACTTTATGAATTTAAGAACCCTTGCTTATTTGAGGATTAACATCTCTAAACTCCAAAAGGAAAGGATGATGTTGAAAGGATTCAATGAATAAGGAAAGAGGGCCTTAGGCTCCATAGTGTTGCCACTAGAGATAGATGATTGGAAGATTGAAGTCGAGTTTCACATAATAGACTCAGATACATCTTTGAATGCTTTGCTTGAGAGACCATGGATACATGAGAACAAGGTTCCATCCTCTTTACATCAGTGCATCAAGTTCCTAAGAGGTGGAATTGAGTATTGTGTCAAAAGAGATCTCAAGCCCTTTGTAGTTCATAAGGTCAGAATATATGAGGATGTGTTGACCTCATTTTTAGGTTGAGCTCTCAACCTCTCCATCTTAGACACAAGACTTCTCTTAGACTTTAAGAGTTCCTTAGTCTTAAGACACATCTAGTGATTAGGTGGACACTCAACCTAGACCTAGAGGCTTAGAAGAATTAGCCATAGAAATAGGTCATGCCTTAGGGGTTAGAAAATTTACCTACCCTATGGCTTGAAACAATTCCTCACTTCCTTCCCTCAAGTCAAACTTAAATCAATTCCAACTTAATTGATCTTCTACAAACTCAAATCAATTCCAAATGATTGAAACTTAGGGTTGAAATTCAAATCCAAATCAAAAATCTTTCATAAGTCACTTTGATTCCATCCTATGGACTTAGCCTAAATGAAATCTAAATCAATTCAAATTCAAGAAATTTTCTCACTGCCCATTTATATTCACATATGTAAATGAAATATAAATTCAAATCAATCAAACAAAATTCAAATTCAAATCCAAATCAAAAAAATATTTTCTAAGTCACTTTGATTCCATCCTATGGACTTAGCCTAAATCAAATCTAAATCAATTCAAATTCAAGGAATGTTCTCATAACCCATTTATATTCTCATTTATATTCATAAATATAAATGAAATATAAAATCATGAATCCAAAAATCAACTCAAAACTCAAACTCAAATTCAACCAAAATCAAATCTAAGCCTTTCAAGTCAAAATCTAGAACTTAGCCAAATCAATTTCAAATCAAGCCAAACCCTTGATTTTTCTTCATAATTCAATCAATCCTTCAATCATGAATCCAAATATAATTACAAACTTCAATCATCAAACTCAAACTAAATTCAAAAATAAAACTAAAATTCAACCAAAATTTAACCTAAGCCTTTCAAGTCAAAATCTTAAACTTAGCCAAATCAAATTCAAATCAAGCCAAACCCTTGATTTTACTTAAGGTTCAATAAATCCTTCAATCATTAATCCAAATATCAATACAAACTTCAATCATCAAATCAAAACTAAATTCAAAAAATCAAACCCAAGTCAAACTCATGTTCACCCTTTTGAACTTGAAATTGTCAAATGAATCAAAACCTATTTGACTTCAAATCACTTACAAATGAATTTATATTTCAATCATAAGTCCATATGTGAGTTCAATCAAACTCAAATCAAGCTTTGACCAAGTCATTTGACCTACTTAGGCTCACTAGACCCAAAGTGACCTAAAGTATCTCTTTTGAGCCAAATTCTAATCCTAACCCAATTGGATTGAACTAAGCCCAACTAAGGCTCACATTGTGTGCAACAATCATCATGAGATGGTCAATCACCCAAATTAGGTCAAACCAAGTAAAACCTAAAGATTGACCAAGTCAACACTTGGCCAAAAATGAAACCTAAACTAGCCAAATTCCACCATAGGCCAAATTGATTGAAACCATTGATCAAAACTCATTCATGACCAATGTTTGAACTTGACCAAGTCATCATTTTAGCCTAACCTAGCCCAATTGGCCACTTGACCACGCGTGACTTAAAAAGTCAAAATGTGTCAAAACTTGATCTAAGCCAAATTGATTGAAACCAATGGGTCAAGTTCATTCCAAAATAATTATTGAACATGACCAAAGCCTCAATTGACCAACTAGACCTAACCTAGCCCAATTGACCTTGAACTCAACTTTACCTATTTGACCTAAATGAAATCAAATGAACCAAATCCAAATATAAATCAAATTGAACCAAACCAATGATGCCAACATATTTCAAATGGTCATATGAACTTGACCCAACTCTTGGTTTGACCCAATTTGACAAATTGGTCAACTTGACCCAAGTTGACCCATTTTGACCTAAATGGGTCAACATGAGCCAAATCATATCAAACCAACTCCAAATTCATTGAAACTTGGCCCAACCCATTTTTTAATCATATCAAACATATTCAAACTGAAATCAAGATCAAATATCCATTTTACCCCTAGTCCATAAGGTAACCTATAATCAAAACCACTTGTAATTTGGTCAGTTCCTTTTTATGGACACTTGGCATCTTCTTAGTTGACCAAATGGTCACTAATGGACATGGTGCACATGACCCAATCGGTTTGGGTCAGCCAAACCCAACCCAAGGTCAAAATAAACCACTTCCTTTAAATTAAGCACATGGAAATCCTTCCTCCACTTAATTACGCACATGGCAAGCTTCACCACTCCACTCCTCTGACTAAACCGAATGCCATGCCACCTCTAATAGCCTAACAAACCCACTCAAGGAGCTATATTGGATCAAAATGGCAAGGAAGTTTGCGGTCATCCGATTCACCTAGGGGGAGATATACTCCCCCTAATTTCACTTGAATTTCTTTCGGTCCTTTTCGATTGAAGCATAGGAACTCAGAGCAAGTCATTGCTAGTGCAAGCTTCTTAGAGTGAGTTAGAATTCTCCATTTCTCAGTTTCTCTAAAATAAAAATAGGGGAGTTTGAGTGAAACTCCAACTTAGACAATTCTCAAAACCAATCCAATTCCTCCTTCGAGCACCCTCAGAGGGCCCAGTCGAACTAATCCCAAGCTTCTTCTAGGCTCCAAAGACAAGGGAGGTGCTACTTCAATCAAGGTTGTGAGGAATTGAAGATGAACTTGGTCCATCGGAAGATCCATTGAATTTCAACACCTCAAAACTTCAACAAGGCTTCGCCTCCACTAGACGAAGCTACTTCTAGGGAATCGAGCATCGATGATAGCTTCGATGAGGTATGCCTTTAAATCGAGCATAGTTTCATACTTTCTTGGTCCTTTGTGAAGGGAAGTTTCTCCCCAAGCAAAGTTAGCTATTGGATGTGTTCCCCTTTACTCTTAGATGGTGTGGGTTGAATTTGGTTTCAATTCAAGCTCAATCAAGCTCTAATCTTCCCCTAGAAGATGGGCGGTGGCCATCTCCTGCAGGAAAGATTAGGGATGGATCATGGGCCATCCATCCGTGCATTTTGGATGGACGATAGTGATCAAGACATGTAGGATATTCAATTTAATCCTTTAATATTGCGGGCTTAATCTCAGCCGTCCGATCCTTGATCGGATGAATGGAGAGAAAGCGCATAGCGCTGCCACTGATGCGGCACTATGATGTGACAACTTAAATAGCCTCTCCCATCACCCCACATGGAAAGTGTGCACTGCATCAGCCTCCATGTGGTGTCGACGGTATTAGCTATTTAATTAGGAAATTTATTTAATTATCCTTAATCACTAAATCTTTATAATTGCATAACTAATTCTACAAAAATCCTAAAAATATAAGGTAAAAAGCATTAGAAAGATAATTCAGAGGAGAATATTCTAAAATTAATTTCATTGGATTTTGAAAAGTATATTTTTCTTAAATAGGGCTTTAATAAAAACTTAATAACCTTAATAACTCTTTAATTATCCCACTGATTAATCTCAAAAATATCATGTGCATTTAGGGAGATGACTTCTACCTCCCCTAATTTTCTTGATGGATTAATTAGGGGGGTCAATTATTGAATCCTTAATTACTCTCTTTATATAATTAAGGGTAATTAAGCATATGAATAATGGTTTAATCCTTTTATTAAGTCAATTAGATCTTTCTCAAGAAGAGAAGAGACTTATGGTTTGGATTTAGGGAATTTTCTCTAAGCCATTCCCTAAACCCCTTTCCTTCCTTAATCCAAACTTAATTAAGGGTTAGTCCCCTAATCACTTGCTTAATTAACTTGATAAAATAATCAAAACATTCCAAAATTTAATCAATCCATTTTTGGGTAGATGCTTAGGTGTTTAATAATTTAAGTGGCTTAAGGAAATCAAAACCTAATCCACATGTGTGAGAAGGATTATGAAAGTATTTAACTTAAACCCTTTAGCTTAATTGATCATTAATTGTGAATCAAATGCATTAGGCCCTTTTCTTCTTAGGTGCATTACTGATTTAAATTCCTTGTGTGATTTTATGTCATATCATTAGTGCATAATTATTTGGTTAAATATGCTAAGGTGGTATAGGTAAGGGGTAATTAATATACTTAATGTACACCATAACCTAACTAAAACATAACAGTGACCTAATCACCTAAAAATTAAACAAAAATAATATACATATGTAGGAATGGGTTAGGACCAGCAAACCCTCTTCACATTTCTAAAATTGAAATCAAACTCAAGATTAAACAAATTTTTTTAAAAACAAAATTTGATTTGCTTTAAATAATTCTATTCCATAAGATTGTCTTTTGGATTTAATTATGGTGAATGAAGTTACATTACTTTCAACACTTTATTTCTTTTCTAACATGCTAAATATGTATGCCATATGAAAATCATACATTCATTCCTTTTTAAAAATCAAAATTAAAAAGAAATATTTTCTTTATGTCAAGTTGCATGGCTAAAGTAAAGTAAGAATGGCTATTATCACTATTAAATTCAAAATTATTTTCAAAGTTTATAAATCAAACATCAAAACTAAAAGGTATGCTACATATAATTATTTATAAGCTTCTTTTTTTTGGGAACCCCATATAGGGGAATTTTATTACAACAAAAAGGGGGTACAAGGTCCTTAAAAGGAGATAAACTCAGAAACTACTGCTCAAAGAGCTACAATCAGCCTAGAAAGTAAATCCCCTATCTAAATACATCCAAAATAAGAGAAGGAAAAGACAAAAAGGAAAAACAGCTAAAGGAACAAAAAAGCACAAGAATGAGAGCCATAGGTTAGTCATCAGCAAAAACTTGTGAAAATACGAGCAGCATATGCCACATCTAGATAAGGAACCTACAAAGAAAACCTACAAAGAAAATACAAAACCTGCAAACATCTGAAAAGGAGTTAGTACAGCTAAAGAGGTGTAAGTAAAGTAAACTGAGAAGGCTAGGAAAAGAAAAAGATATTTAGATAATAGAGTGAAGGAAAGGCTCAGGCTCAGTCACCCATGAAAGGGGCAACCACAAACATGAGCATCCAAACCTCTAAAGAAGGGTTGCATCACAATTGCGGCTACTAGCCAATTTATGAGTGAAATCATCCTAGCCATCATAGCCTACAAACCTGGGGGAGCACTTGTTGTAAAGTAAATAATCTGTAGCACCTGCATTCCATGCATAAGCTTGATGATGTGGAGCCACCAACCAAATACACCCTTCAACATAGCTTGATAAGAAACAGCCAAAAAAATATAGGCACATAGGGAGATCAACAGGGAGATCAACAAGGCAGTAAGCCCAAACTAAAGATGAAAGCCTAACAGGAATGAAATTCAGGAGAAATATCCACCTATTAAAAGCTAGATCACTCTAGTAATCATACACCATTTGATCCAAAAATGACCTCAACCCGCAGAATGAAAAATATAACCCATTACGTGGATAAGCAACCAAGCAAAGGAAACCAACATAACAAACAAACCAAAGGAAAAATCAACCAAAAAAGATTCCATAAAAAATAACCCATTAATCCATCAGCTTAAGCAATACCACAAAAAAAAGGAAAAAGGTGATAAGAACAACTCCAAAGAAAAAAATCAACCATAAAAGACCATGAAAAATCAAAAAAGGCAAGATGTACCATAATCAAATCAATAAAAGGAGAAAAAATGAGAAGGAAATGATCAAAAACAATAAAAATGTAGAAATAGTAGAAACAAAATTTAGATCATAGTAATCCCAAATAAGGTAATATCATGGTGATCAAAAGGTGAGAATGCTCCCAAGATTGAGAAAAGAGAAGAACAAAGAAAACCTAGAAAGAAGCAACAAAAAAATTGGAAGCATCAAAAAATGACGAAAGAGTAAAAGACTCAAATTTGATAAGTAGGTCCAAACAGCAGCCATCTATAGCATCCACCACTACTAGCATAGTAGAGAATGCAAAACAGAAAGTAGAATGGATAACAACAGCAAACATCATAGAAATGAAGACTAGCCCAAACCAACCGAGGATGAAAATGATAACTAATAGATCCCAAAGCTTAGGAAAAATCCATATCTCCACAGGAAAAAGAATCATAAAAAGCTTAAAAATTCTAACATAAGGAAATCCAATTTTATCAAGATTCACAGGCCCCCTTAAAAGAGAAGGAATATCATCATTAGAGAATAGATTCAAAGAGGAGGACTTGGCTCCCTAATTAGCAAGAAAATTAGCACAAGAATTACCTTCCCGATAAATATGAGAAATTTGATAATCTAGGTTTGCAAGAAGCCTCCTAGTCTAGTTAAGTAAATAATACACTTCGGAATTTCCATGAGCTCCAGAATTTAATAATTCAAGAAGAAGGGGAGCATCAACTTTGAACCAAATCTTTTGAAATCCTTTCTGTAAGCAGACAAAAATCCCATAGTGCAGATCTTTAAGCTCAACAAATAATACATAACAAGGTTCTAGAGGAGCAGCAAAAGCAAAGATAACCAAACCACTATAGTCTCTTAAAATCCCCCCATAACCATAAAAGCCATTAGAAACTAAGCCATCAGTGTTAACCTTAATGACATGATAATTCAGGTTCATCTAGTATATAATTTTATGATTAGAAGCAATACCACAAGAAGGAAGATTAATCCCAAACTTCAAGGACATATATTTGTATCCTTTGAAACTAAAGGAAGTAAGAAGTTCAACGACATAATTTTACATTTGGCTCTAGCAATAATACGATGATAGTTCATAGGTATATCATGATGCTTAGCATCATTTCTTTCCAACTAAATATACCACAGAAGAGTAGTGGCTAGAATAGCTTTGACATGGTTTTTAGGAGTATAAGAGAAAAAACTTTCAAGAAGTTGCATAATAAAAAATGAAACATCAAAATGAAAACTATTAAACATATTATCATACCAGCTCCAAACCTTAACAGCAATAGAGTCATTCACAAACACATGATCCATAATTTCAATGTGAAAGCAACATTGGCATCTAGAGGGTGGGTGGAAACCTTTATTAAAAGGGTAGCATCAATAGGAATGTATTGCTTTAGAATATGCCAAGTTAAAACAAAAAAGGAGGTAGGGATAGAGATATTCTAGATTTTAGTAAAAACTAAGGACTCTTGAGTTTTAAGTCTGAAAGAGTGCCAAACATCCTTAAAAAAAATTCTCCAGAGGATGAATTATTGAAGAGGATTTGGTCAGATTTATTAGGTAATGGATAAATTAAAAGGATTTTGTCAACTATCACCTTAGGAACAATGGAGATTAATTGGTCCACATCCCAATTATTCTGAGTAATGAAATGACTTACCTTAAGCCTCATAGTGGAATGAGTATTAAGCAAAGAATCAATAGAATCTTATCCCAGCTAATTATCTTGCCAAAAGAAAGAGGAGCCTAAATTTACACCCCAAGAGATAAGATTCTCAGCATTCCACTTGATGTTACAAAGTCTTTTCCACACTGGTAAGTCCCCAGGTTTGAAAGTACACATGAGGGGGTGTTTCCCCTTATAGTATTTAGCAAGCATAAATTGAGACCAGCAACTATGATTGTTTCTTAAATTCCACCACATTTTGTGTGAAAAATATTTAATGGAGTATTCTAAGGTTTTGCAACCCAAACCACCTTCATTAAAAGGCCCACAATAGTTATGCCAGCTAGCCCAATGAACTTTCCTGGAGGAAGAGGTAGAACCCCAAAAAAATTTGTTAATAATTCTATTTATCATTTTAATAATAGAGCAGGTAGGCACCATAGCAGACAAAAGATACAAAGGCAAAGAGCAAAGGGTACTTTTGATCAGGATAAGTCTAGCACCAAAGGAAAATAAGTGGAACTCCCAAGAGGAGATTTTCTTTTTTTTTTTTTGAATAACTTCATCAAATAAGGAAGATCTTTTCATTCCTCGATATAAAGGAGTGCCCAGATACTTGATAGGTAGGGTTTGATGTGAAAAGTCTGTAATATTCTTAATAGCATTAATCCTAGATAAAGAAATAGAAGAGCTAGAGATAAAACAACTTTTGTCAGGATTAATCTTCAAACCACTTTCCCTACCAAACAGAGTAAGGAACTTACATAACTTTTTAATGTAGAGAATAGAACCATTACAAAATATAATGAAATCATCAGCAAAGTTGTGGTGGGAAATGGGAAAGCCACCTCTAGTTTTGTAATACATGTTAGGCATTTTATAAAACATCTGCTCAAGACTGCTAGAGAGATATTCCACAACAATAATGAAAAGAGCAGGAGAAAGAGGGCCCCTTGCCTTAGCCCGTGAGAGGAAGAGAAAAATCCATGAACTTCACCATTAATAAGTAAAGAAAACCAAGAATTCTCAATATCATTCTTAATTAAAGTAATAAATTGACTTGAAAATCCAAATAAAGCCAAAATTTTATATAGGAAAACCCAACCAATGTTATCATAAGCTTTAGAAATGTCCAGCTTAAAGAGCAAGTTACCACTGCGAACTTTGGCATTTAAATAATGGATCATCTCTTGAGCAAAAAGAACATTATCAGAAATAGAACGCCCTTTAACAAAGCCTGTTTGGTTAAGGGAGATAATTTTAGGAAGCAGAATACTTAATATTTTAGCCAGAATCTTAGAGATGAGTTTATTTAAAAAAGAACATAGGCTAATTGGCCTAAAATGACTCCAAAGTTCAGGATTTTCTATTTTAGGGATTAAGACAATAGAAGTGCTAGCAAAATATTTGGGGAGGATACTTCCCTTGAAAAAATCAAAAATAGCATTAGCCAAATCTTCTTTGATGATATACCAGCATTTTTGAAAAATAAGGTGGTAAATCCATCAGGACCAGCCACAGAATAAGTATTCATATTTTGCAAAATGTTAGCAATTTTGGATTCATAGGGTAATGAAATAAGAATATTGTTATCTTCATCAAAAATGAGATTAGGAATAAATTCAGGCAATAAAATCACATCATAAGTCACATTTTTATTAAGTAGCTCAGTAAAGAAAGAAACACTAGAATCAGTAAGCTCCTTGTTATCAGAACACCAGATATCATCATTAGTTTTAATTTTTTAATGTGATTTAACACCTTTTTCTTTTTAACCATGGCATGAAAATATTTGGTATTTTGATCACCGTTAGAGATCCATTTTATAGACACTTTTTGCCGCCAATAGGTCTCCTCCATGTCTTGGAAACATGTTTAACCTATTTTTGGCTTGAGTTAATAAGGAGTTTTTAGATGGATCATTAATATAACCTTCTCATTTTCTAATTCTTTGATATTAAAAAAAAGGTTTTTGAAACAGTGTTTGTTCCACCAATTAAGCAATTATTTAAGCCTTTTTAATTTGAACCACAATCTCATCATCCCGAAAATAGAATCATCAGGATGGAGAGGTTCCCTCCAATTGCTAGCAACCACATCCATAAATCTATCATCTATAAGCCACATATTTTAAAATTGGAATGGGATATGAGAGGAGGGTTTAGTAGTATTAACATTTACAGTGATCAGTAAGGGAGAATGGTCTGATAGGGTTCTACTGAGATGCTCAACAGAATTAATAGGGAAAAGGTTGATCCATATATTGTTAAAAAGGACCCTATCTAATCTTTGCCAAAGTCTGTGATTATTCCAAGTGAAGTGAGATCCAGTAAATCCAATATCAGTAAGTTAGCAATCAAGGATCATGTTATTGAATTCCTCCATGGAGAACAAGTTTGGAACATTACCACCAACTCATTCAGAAGAGGAGGATATAATGTTAAAGTCCCCACCCACAAACCAAGAAGCATTCACAGAGGAAGAGAAACTAAGAAGATCTTCCCACAGAAGCCTTCTACCATTCCTATTACAAGAGGCATAGACAAAAGACCCAAAGCAACACCAATTATCATAAGTGATCTTAACATTTACAACCTAGGGTAAATCCTGCATAACTTGTAAAACAAATGGACTCTTCCAAAAAATCCAAATTTATAATTATCTATAAGCTTGCATGTGAGAAATATAAAGATATGTAGTATGTTGCTTTGATTCTCCCTCTCTTTCTTAACATAGAATTCTATAGGATTGGCAAAGTGTATGGCCCATTTGAAAAGGACATAACACTTGCACAAATCCATTCCTATACACTCTTATGTTATGACTTAAGAAGGAATTTCACATCATACATACAAATTAAACAACCAAACCAAAAATCAAATAAATATAAACTTTTGCATCTTTCTTTTTCTATTTATTTCTTTTATACATAAATATGTATTTAAGGAAAGTCGTATATTAGTCTGGACAACTCCGAGGCTGCAAGGCTTTAAGTAGCCCTAAGTGAGTCTTGTACCTTACACCACTGGTGGTAACAATGGCATCGTACTCACTTATGTCTTTCATATAGACACATGTGCATATGAATAAAGGATAAATCCCTCTTTTCTACTTAATGAAAATCATGCATCATAAAACATCCAAATTTTCTTAAGTAACATTTCTTAGCATTTATCATAAAGTGTGCTAAACATTTCCATTTGTATGTATAGGTATGCTTAGGATTCATCCATATGCATGTTATACATATTGGGAAAGAAATGAAGTGATGTGTGTTTTGTGATATTAATTCACTTTACTTAATATTAAAATGCCTTTCTTTTTGAATAGGTTTGTTTAGGGAAAATATAAACTTAGGATTAATTAAAATGCATAATAAAAGATTCACTAAACAAAATCAAACATGAATCTACTTTAGAAATTACTTATGGTAGGGAAGGAAAGATAAGTTCTCTTCTCTTTTCCCTCTCTTTACAACTTAGTAATTAATTATAGAATTCACCTAAACCATATCAAAAATACAAAAATAAAATTAACCCAAAATAACTAAACAACTTAAATTGAAACCATCCTTTGAGTTGAACATTTCCATACTTAGGAAATCCAAACCTTAAATCCATAGCTACGCATACCACACAAATCTTAAATGGCACACACATTATGCTAAGTCACCACTTCTAGCTTTAGGTTAGGGTGATGCATATTTTGATGCTTTCTTTTATTTTTTGATGTATTATTTCTAGTTTGGATGTTAGGTTGTATGTGCGTAGACTGAATGGTAGGATGATTTAGTTTAATCATTGTCTTATGTAGGGGATTGTGCTTAAGGGGCGCTGTAATAAATATAAATATAAATACTTTTGTTGTGCATGTGCTTATACCCTTAAGCATAATCCAATAGGCTAGGTGGACTTGGTTACCCATGTGTGGGGTGCTAAGTCCAATATACATGCTTGAGATTTGTATGATTTATTTAGCTAATCTCTATTTTACAGGTGTTAGTTAGATTTACTTTTCCTTTTCATGTAATTTTATAATTAGGATTTTGGAAAGATTTTTATGGGGGATTAGGATGAACATTGGTCATAGGATCTCAGGATCTCATGTTATGTACCATGTGAAGCCTTTAGAGCAACCACCTTCCAACCATCCAAAAAAAGAAACCAAAGAAGAAAAGAAGAAGAAAGAAGAAAAGAAGAATGAAGAAATGAGGAATGAAGACCCCAATAACATGAATTTCCTTGCTTAATTTTAATTAATTTATTTGTAATTTGGGTTGTATTAGGGTAGAGCTCAGCTACCCAATTTATTTTAGGTTTGCGCGGTGGAGCTTGACCACAAATGACATTTTATTCTTTTGCATTAGTTTTATAAATTGAATGGTGTTTGTTTAACTTGTGCATTAAGATGGAATCATTTCCTAGTTTTTTCCTTGATTTGATGTATGGATGTGGAGAAAAATTCCTAATAGAGAGGAGTCGCCTTTTAAATCTGTTGGTGAGAAAAGAAAGACGACACCATTATAGAAATTCATCTTGGTAAGACACCACGCAGACCCATAGATGTACTTATTTAGGTGATTAGATACGTCATCAAGAAAATAGTGTACTATCACGAAAGATAGAAGTCAATACCCTTTAATGGAGCCAATCACCTCAATAAGTACTCAAGGACAAGTGATATGTATGTAGAGATTCTTCCCTACTTTACATGAAAAGTAAAGGTGGTATATTTTAAATCGGTTAAGTTCTGGCAAGCCCCATAGTTAATTACACCTTAAGGGACGAGATCCCTTAGGAAAACTCTCAATTAAGGTAAATGATCATTGTCTCTAATAGAATTATGCTTATGGACTATCAATAGATTGGTTTATTTTTGAAGATCAAATGGGATTGATCAAAGAAAGATTTATTATATAAGCCAAAATGGGAATAAGTAGGAGATGCTCACAATGCTAAGAAACCTAGTGAGCCTCTCAAACTATCCTATAGTTGGGCTTTAAGTTTTTGAAATTGATTTAGTTTGTTTGAGTTACATTTTTCATTAGAAATTTAGGACTTACGATTCTTTAACACAAGATTAAGGAAATACCTAAGAGGCGAGGAATTATACTTATGGCCCACAAAAGGGAAAAGCAATCTTAGAACCTAAATCTAGGTAGCTTCAATGAGGGCCAAAAGCACAGCCTAAATCTAAGGCAAAAATGGGCAATTGGTTTGCCTCCACAAGAGAGGACAAACCACCCGTTAGCTTGGACTTACAACCGCCTGGGGGTGGCCACCAACAAAATCCTCCTATAATTTTAAATTCATGTAGGCAAGTCTTTATGCTTATGCAAGATAGCTAGGCTATTTTTTTTATTTAGAAAGAGGCTATGTCCTTAAACTCGCTCCCTAAAGAGACTAGATCATGTAAAAGGATATGCTTCAAATGACCTAAATCTAATGCAATTCAAATTTCATTTTATTTTTCATTTGGACAATTATTTTGTGGTAGGCTAATAGGATTTTTATGCCTAATGCATGAGAAAGAAGATTATTGGCCAAAATCAGTAAGAAGGGAGGAGGTGAGTTTCCACCATGGCTCTCATAAGTCAAGCCAAGTTCTCTAGCAAAGGTGGAAGCCCTCCAATCAAGAGGAAATAAGATGCTCATCCAGCTAAGGGATTGCTAACTCTTTTATCTTGAGTTAAACCTAAGCTTTAGGTGAGGTTATAAGTTATTTAATTTTATTTTGAGTTATTAAGTTAGGTAAAAGATTTATTTTTCTCTAAAAAGCCTAATCCTCATTCAGTCCATACATAAAGCAAGGAAGAAACTAAGAAAAATCATGTCACTTAATGCACAAGTTAAATAAACATCAATCAATTTATAAAACTAGCGCAAAAAGAATAAAAGGTCATTGTGGTCGAGCACCACCGCACAAACCCGAAAAATATCAAATTGGGTAGCCGAGCTCTACCCCTTATTCAACCCAGGTTACAAATGAATTGAATTTACAATTAAGCAAAGGAATTCATTGTTATGGAGGTCTTCAAGCTTTCTCTCTTCTTTTTTCTTTTCTTCTTTTCTTCTTTCTTCTTTTCTTTTCTTCTTTCTTCTTTTAGTTCCCCCTTTTGGATTGTTCGAAGGTTGATTCTCCAAGGCTTCACATGATGCATAAGATAAGATCTTATGACCAATGCTCATCTTAATCCCCATAGCAATCATTCCAAAATCTTAATTATACAATTTTTTATATGAAAAGGAAAAGGAAAATCTAACTAACACCTGCAAAACAAAGGTTAGTTAAATCACACCACACAAATCCCAAGCATGTATATTGAACTTATCACCCCACACATGGGTGACTAAGTCCACCTGGCCTATGGATTATGCTTAGGGGTATAAAGCACCTACAAGCAAAAGTATTTATATTTTTATTTATGATAGCGCCTCTTAAGCATAATCCCTTACAGAAAAGAATAGTTAGACTAAGAGCGTCCTACCATTCATTCTATGAGCATACACCCTAACATCCAATCTAAAACATATATCACAAAACAAAACATAACATCAAACCATGCACCGGCCTAACCTAAGGCTAGAAGTGGTGACTTAGGCTAATGTGTATACTTTGAAGGCTTGTATGATTTTCTTAGCTTAGGACTTTAGGTTCAAATTTTCTAAGTGTGAAAAAAATGTTCAACTTAGAGGAGGGTTTCATTTAAATTATTTAAGTGTTTTGAGTTGGTTTCATTTTGTTTTTTTATTTGGTTCAAGTGAATCCTATAATTAATTACTAAGTTATGAAGAGAGGGAAAGAGAACAAAACTTCTCTTTCCTTCCCTAACTTTAAGTAATTTTCTAAAGTAGGTTCATGTTTTAGTTTCATTTAGGTGAATGTTTTGATTACATATTTCAATCAATCCAAAGTTTATACAAACTCTAAACAAACTTATTCAAAAAGAAAGGCATTTTATGATTAAATAAAATGAATCAAAATTCACATAACACCCATTACTTCATTTCTTTCCCAATATATATAACATGCATATGGACGGACCCTAAGCATATCTATACACAAAAATGAGAGTAATTAACATACTTTATGTTGCATGCTAAGTAATCCATTTAAGAAAATTTAGAAGTTAAATATGTATGATTTTCCTAAGTAAAAAAGGTTTTCCTTATCCAAAATTTCACATACATATATGAAAGTAAGAAAGGCATAACTGAGTACAGCGTTATTGTTAACCAGAGGTGTAAGGTATAAAACCTACTTAGGGATACTTAAAGCCTCACAACCTTAGGGTTTTCCAGACTAATATACCACTTTCCTTAAATACAAACACATGTATAAAAGAAATGGAATGGAAAAAGAAAATGCAAAAGTTGTTTAATAGATTTGTTTTGTTTATGCAATTTATTCATGCAAGTGTAGGTAATCCTTTTTAGATGATAGCATAGGGATGAATAAAGCATAGAGTTAAGTAAGTGTTGGGTTCTTTTCAAATGAACCCTACATCTTACCGACTCCTATTCAAAACTATGATAAACATGCTTTATAATCCATCACATGCAAGCTTATGATTAAGATATGGATAGCACACTTTCAGATTTGGTATTTCATTTAAAAGTTTTGAAAATATTTTGGATTTAGTAGTGATAATAGCCACTCATATTTTACTTTAGCCAACACATGCACTTTTGACATAAAGTAAACAATTTCATTTTTAAAATTTGAAATATAAAATTATGAATGCATGAATCACATGACATATAACTTAACATGTTGGGAAAGATCCAAAGTAATGAAAGCATATGAACAAACTCACTTTACTTAAATCCTAAAGACATTTTTAAGGAATAAGAAAATTTAGAATAAATGAAAGTGAATTTCAAAATGATTTTTGTTTAGATTGAAATTTAATTTTGAAAAGGTGAGATGAGTTTGATGTTCCTAACCCATTCCAACATGTGTTTTGCATTTTTGTTTAATTTTGAGATAATTAAATCCATTTTTAAGCATTGATTAGGTTAAGGTATGAATTAAGTGACAATTAACCCTTACATACACCACCTTAGAAGAATTAACTAAGTAATTATGAGACAATGAGATGACATAAAACCCATAAGGTATTTAAATTTGCAATGCACCTAATAATGAAAAGGCCTAATGCAATTTGGCTCACAATTAAAAGTTAATTAAGCTAAGGGGTTTAGCTTAGGTACTTTTAAAACACCTCTTCACACTTATGAAAGGATTTTTAATTTCCTTAATTGAACTTAGGCAATTAAACACCTAAGCATCTACCAAAGGTAGATTAATTAAGTTCTAGAAATTTTAAGAATTTTTGAAAATTGATTATAGGGGTGATTAATGAGTTAACCCTTAATTAAGTTAAGGAGAAAAAATGGGGGGAATAGCTTAGGGTAAATGCCCAAAAATTATTCTATAAACCCCTTACTCACTAGAGCTGACCTTAATCAAACCTAATCATAGGGTAAATCCACAAATCACACCTTAACTACCCTTAATTACATGAAAGGTGTAATTAGGGAATAAAATAGCAATTTCCCTAATTAAGCCCTCAATAAATCTCAAGAAAATTAGGGGAGGCAGAGGTCATCCCCTAAAATGAATCCTAGAAATTTGAGATTAATTGATGACCTAATTAAGGAATAATTAGTTAATTAATATTCCCAAAGAAACTAAAATTCAAAGAAAAGGGTAAAAAAATACTTTGAAATCATTTTTAAAATGTTCTAGATGAAATTATCTTTCCATAGCATTTTTCTTATATTTTTCTGACTTTTCTTTTAAGAGTTATGAATTTTAGAATATCTAGGGATTAATTAGGAATTAATTAGGTAAATAACTAATCCCTAGTTAATCTCAGCTCACGGCACGACACGTGGTGGCGGCGGTCAGCTCGCTTTACACGCATCGCACTGTGGTCCATCCACTTAAATGTCAAATCGAGGAGGCGGCTGGAAGCGCATGAGCTAATATCCATGGTGGTCCAATCAAAGATCGGACGGCTAAGGATTCACCCGTGATTTAAAATAGATAAAGGATTTCTAAAATGTGCAAAATAATCTCAGTTGTCCTTTAAAATGTGCGGATGGATGGTTGAGATGAGCCAAGTTCTTCCCTGAGGATTAATGGAGATCATCCATGATCCAAGGGGAGATCTGACCTTGATCTAGCATGGAATCATACAAGACTCAACCCACACCATCTAGGTAACGTTACCAACCTATCCAACGGTTGATTTCTCATGCAATGAAAATTCCTTTCACAAAGAACCAACACCTATCAAGCTAAGTGGCCAAAAAATTACATATATCACCGGTGTTTGAGCTCAATGAGGTAGTTTTGTCCAGTGGAGATGAAGCTTTGTTGAAAGTTTCAAGCCTTGAGGTTCAGTGGATCAATGGGTGGACCAACTCCTCTTCAAGATCCTTGCAACTTTGATTGAATTGAGCTCTTCCTTGACTCTAGAAATTTAGAGAAAGCTTAGGCCAATTCGACTTAGCTCCTAGATAAAGTGTGCAAGAGGAATTAGAAGGAGATCAAGTGTAGAGGAAATTAGCTATTGGATTGAGCTCACCTATTTTGGATTGTGCAAAACTGAAGAATGGGGAATTCAAATCCTCTCTAGGGACCTTGGGAAAGCTCTCTGATGATTCCTAAGGGTTCCTAAGCTCCAATCGAGTGTGAGTGAAGTGAAATTTCAATGAATTAGGGGGAGTATATCTCCCCCTATGGCAATCGGACGGTCGAACATAAGCTTGTCATTTTGATCCAATTGACCATTTGGAGTGAGATATTTTGGCTGTTAGATCATTGCACATGGTCGGTTTGATCCCTTGAGTGGAATGCTAACTTCCCATGTGTTGAAATTGAGCTTAGGGGGAGTTTGAAAATTCAAATTCAAGCCATAGGGTCGGGTTTGGTCTATGGGTCAAATGAACTGACCTAAACCCATTGGGTTGGGTGTACCACTCATCACTAAGTCCCCTTGAGCTTTCAAGAAAGCCTCAAGTGATTATGAAGAGGGTATGACCAAAATACCCATGGGCTAGGCCAAAATTTGTTCTATGGCCTAGGGGTAAAATAGTCATTTTGCTATTTTTTTAATTTAGGTATGTTTGGTATGTTGAGAAAATAGGTTTGGACAAATTTCATTAGATTTGGAATCCATTTGATAGGGTTTGGCTCATGTTGACCCATTTAGGTCAAAATGGGTCAACTTGAGTCAAGTTGACCAATTGGTCAAATTGGGTCAAACCAAGGGTTGGGTCAAGTTCATATGACCATTTGAAATGTTTTGGTGCCTTTGGTTTGGTTCAATTTGGATTAGATTTGGTTTTCATATGACTTATTTAGGTCAAATAGCAACTTCCCATTTGACCTATTTGTAGGTCAAGGGTAGGTTTAGGTTTGGTTAGTCATATGGAGTGGATTGGTATCTTTTTTTTCCAATCAATTTGGTTAAGTTCACTTGGCTCAACATGACCCTTTAGGTCATGTTGGCCCAAGGTCAATTGGCCAGTCGGTTGGGTCTAGTTGGCCATTGAGGCTTTGGTCAAGTTCCACAAGTGATTTGGAATGGACTTGACCCATTGGTTTCAATCAATTTGGCTTAGATCAAGTTTTGACACATTTTGGCTCTTTAGGTCAAAAGTGGGCCAATTAGCTAGTTAGGCTCAAATGTTGGCTTGGTCAAGTTCAAACATAGGTCATGAGTGAACTTAGATCAATGGTTTCAATCAATTTGGCCTATGGTGGAATTTGGCTATGTTAAGTTTCATTTTAGGTTAAGTGTTGACTTGGTCAACCCTTAGGTTTGACTTGGTTTGACCCAATTTGATTGATTGATCATCCCATGATGATTGTTGATCATGATGAGAGGGATATATGAGTTTGGTTCAATCCAATTTGGTTAGGATCAAAAGTTAGCTCATAAGAGTACTTTAGGTCACTTTGGGTCAAGTGAGCCTAAGTGGGTCAAATGGCTTGGTCAAAGCTTGATTTGAAGTTGGTTGATCTTGTATATGTACTCATAATTGAAACATAAATCCATTTACAAGTGGTTTGAAGTCAATTGGGTTTTGATCCATTTGAAAATTTCATATTCGAAGGAAGAATATGAAGAGGATTTGGGTTTGATTTTTTATTTGAGTTTGGATTGTTTGATTGAAGTTTGGATTTATATATGAGCTCATGATTGTAGGGTTGATTGAACCATGAGAGAAAATCAAGGATTTGGCTTGATTTGAAAGTGATTTGGCTAAGTTCAAGATTTTGACTTGAAAGGCTTAGATTGGATTTTGAATGGATTTGAGTTTGATTTTTGGATTGGTTTTGATTGTTTGAATTTATATTTCATTTATATATGTGAATATAAATGAGAACATAAATTGATCATGAGAAAATTTCAAGAATTTGAAGTGGTTTAATCATGATTTGGGTTAAATCCATTAAAGGAATTTAAAGGATTTAAAGAATTTTAATTTGAAATTTAATTTTTGAATTGGATTGGATTGATTTATATTTATACTTCATTTATATATGAGAATATAATGCAAATATGTTTTGAGAAAATCCCATGAGTTTGAAATGATTTGATCAAAGTTTTGGTTAAATCCATTAAAGGGAATTTAAAGGATTTAAGGGAATTTCAAGGATTTTAAATTTGGAATTTAATTTTTGAGTTGGATTTAAATGATTTATATTTATATTTTATTTATATATGAGAACATAAATGAGAATACAAATCTATTTTGAGAAAATCCCATGGATTTGAATAGGTTTGATCAAAGTTTAGAGTTGATTTTGGCTAAGTCCTTTAATGAAAAATTAAAGGGACTTAAGAAAATTTCTTGAATTAATTTTTAAATTTTGAGTTGATTTGATTGATTTGAATTTACATTTCATTTATATATGTGAATATAAATGAGAATATAAATGTATCATGGAAAGAGCTCAAAGATTTGAATAGGTTTGAATCATGATTTTGGTTGAGTCCTTAAGGAGAAAATTAAGGACTTAGGCAAAATTTGGACTTAGAAATTTTTGATGGATTTTTTATCATGGGTTTCAATCAAAAGTTTAAATAATGGATTTGATTTATATGGAGTTGACTTGAGTTGGAGAAAATCAATTAGAATTGATTTGGAGTTTTGACTTGAAAGAAGGAAAGGTGAGGAATGGTGCAAGCCAAGGGTAGGCAAATTTCCTAACACCCCTAGGCATGACCTATTCCTATGGCTAAACCTTCTAAGTATTTGAATACTATGGGAGTGTCCACCTAATCACTAGATGTGTCTTAAGACTAAGGAACTCTTAAACTCTAAGAGGAATCCTATGTCTAAGATGGAGGTGTCGAGAGCTCATTCTAAAAAAAAATGAGGTCAACAATGGCCTAGATGATGATTAGGCTCTTAGGAATATAAATCTTCTACCAAATTAATCAACTCAAAATTAAAAATAAACAACTCATAACCTCATTAAAACTTAAGTTAAAATTAAGATAAAAGAATTAGCAACCCCTTAGCTGGATGTGTACTTTCTTTTCTAACGTCAAGCATAAAAGCATATTGTTTCACTCTTGATTGGAGGGCTTCCACCTTTGCTAGAGAACTTGACTTGACCTATGAGATCCATGGTGGAAACACACCTCCCCATCTTGCTGATTTTGGCCCATAATCCAATTTCTCGTTCATTGGGCATAAAGAATCCTATAGCCTGAGTCAAATGATTGTCCAAAATAAAAATAAAACATATGAAAATTTGGCATTAGATTTAAGTCATGAATTCATGCCCTACATGATCTAGCCTCTTTAGGGAGTGTGTTTAAGGATTTAGTCTCATTCTAAATAAATAACAATCTTGCTATCTTACATAAATATATGACTTGCCTACATATTTTAAAATCGTAGGAGTTAGTTGGCGGTCACCCCCGGGCAGTTGTAAGTCCAACAGTCGGGTGATTTATCCTCTCTTTTGGAGGTAAACCAAATACCCATTTTTTCTTAGATTTAGGTCATGCTTTTGGCCCTCGCTAAAGTTCCTTAGATTTAGGTTCAAAGGTTGCTACTTCCCTTTGCAAGCTACGAGCATAAATCCTCACCTCTTAGGCATTCCCATGACCTTGTATCATGAAATTATAAGCCCTAGAATTCTAATAAAAATTCAACTCAAAATAAATTAATTCAATTTCTAAAATGTAAAGACCAACCATAGGATAGTTTGGGATGCTTACTAGGCTTCCTAGTATCTTAAACATCTCCTACTTGTTTTCATTTGGTTTCGATAAGAACTCCCTTCTCTTGATCTATCCCACTTGACTTTCTAAAAATAAAATCAATCGATTGATAGTCCTACCTTTTCAAAAATTTTGGAGACAATGATCATTTACCTTAATCGAGAGTATTCCTAAGGAATCATGTTCCTTAGGATGTAATTTACTATGGGGGCTTGCCCCTGTAAGGAACTTAATGAACCCAATTTAAAATAAATCCTGCTTTACTTTTCTATGTAAAGTAGGGGAAGAATCTCTGGTCATTCTGAAAACCCATAGTCATTAGGAGTTCTTATTGAGGTGATTAGGTCCATTGTAGGGTGGTAACTTCTATCTCTCGAGATAGTACATCTTTCCTCAATACTGTACCCGATCACCCTAATAAGAACATCTACGAATCTCTATGGTTTCCCAATAAGATATTTTATATTTTTATTTTCACCACAAATGAAGGCAAGAATACAAAATTTCACCCACAGATTTTTCTGGCGACTCCGCTAGGGTAGGTTCCTCTCTCCATCTTTGGTAAATGATTATTGTCTCCAAGCATCGATAGTGGGTTTGTACTTTTGTATAAATCTAAGACTATCTTTCTTTCCATTGGCACTTAGCTTATTTCATCCTTTAAGTTAAGCTAGCCAACATCTTTAGGTTTTAGGATCTCACCCCGTGCAGGTCTTAAAACCCCCGTTGGGTACCCCAATGGGTAAAAATAAAAAAATATAATAAAAAGAAAATGATTAAAGATTTCCTCGTTATCGTTTATATGATAAGGAAAGATTCACTTATAAAAAAAATAAAGAAAAATCAATCCTTCATAAAAGTCTCAATTTCCATAAGCACTTTTTCAAAATACACTTAATAAAATATTTGCACTACATCTAACCATTTTTATAATTTTTATATATAGGAACATTTCAAAAAATAAAACTAATAATCATAACTTCCAAAAGCACAAATGAACTTCTTCACTCAATTCATTTTGATGAAGACTTCATTTTCAAAAATAAAAATTCCAACAATCATAAACTTTCAAAAAGCACAAAATTTGAAGATGGGCCTATCCATTCAATACATCTAAATGTGTTGTATGAATGTTACATCTTCAAGCCAAATTCACAATTTTGAAATTCCACTCAACACATTCCATATGTGTTAAGTTGGAATTCTCAAATTTTTCAAAAGCACATATGAAACCTCTCCATTCAATATACCCACATTTATTGAATGGAGGTTTCATTCCCAATAAAAATCAATAATATTTTTTTTATAAAAAAAGTACATATGAAACCTCTCCATTCAATAAGCACACATTTATTGAATGGAGGTTTCATTTCTAATCAAAATCAAAAATAAATCTTCAAAAAGCAAATATGAACATCTCCATTCAATATACAAAAATTATTGAATGAAGAATTCATTTCCAAATAAAATGACATTATTTTGAAATGTCACTTAACATATTCCATATATGATTAAGTTTAAATTTCCTCTTTCAAAAAGCAATAATCACACATGGAAAATACATCTTTGATAAATGAAACATAATTGATTTCCATCAACATACCCAAACTTGTTAAATGGAAATCCCTCTTTTCAAAATCAACAAAATGCAAAAATTTTCAAAATATATTTGGAACTTCATTCTAGCATCCCCACATTTACTAAAATGACGTATCCATTTTCAAAAATAAAATTTTTCAAAACACATTTGGAACTTCATTCTAACATACCACATTTGCTAAAATGAAGTCCCCATTTTCAAAAACAAAAAATTTTCATATATATATATATATATATATATATATATATATATATATATATATATATATAGTTGGAACTTCATTTTGGCATACCAAATTTGCTAAAGTGAAGTCTTCATTTTTCAAAACAAAATTTGAAACACACTTTTGGAACTTCATTTTAGCATACTACATTTGCTAAAGTGAAGCCTCCAATTTTCAAAATCAAAAACTCTAAAAACAAAAGAAATACATTAGGATTTCCTTAGCATACCCAAATTTGCTAAGGATCCTATTCTTCAAAACAAAATCCAAAACAAAAGAAACACATTAGGATTTCCTTAGCATACCTAAATTTGCTAAGAATCCTATTTCCAAAAAAAAATCCAAAACAAAAAGAAACACATTAGGATTTCCTTAGCATATCCAAATTTGCTAAGAAACCTATTTTCTAAAATCAAAATCTCTAAAGTAAAAGAAACACATTAGGATTTTCTTAGCATACTCAAATTTGCTAAGAGTCTTATTTTCAAAAAAATTTCAAAAAATAAAACACACTTGGATTGTTCATTTTAGCATACCTAAATTTGCTAAATGAGGATTTCATTTTTTAAAAATCACAAGTGATTCACAAAATAAAGCAAACAAAGATAAAGAAGAAATTATTTTCAAACACCCCACTTAGCATACCAAAAATTTACTAAGTGAGTAGATTCCAAAAATCTTAAATCAAAATCAAATTGACCATTTACATTAACATACCCAAATTTGTTAAATAAATGGCCCTCAAAATCAAAAATCAAAATTCAAATATGAACCTATGGGTGCATCTCTTCAAAAATATTTGAACCCATTTTTCAACATACATAAATTTGTTAAAAGTGGATTCTATATTCAAAATTTTCTCTTTCTAATCAAATCTCAAAATCTCTTCTAAATCCATTTGAGCCCAACTTAACACTTTCAAGATGTTAAGTATGTGTAAATTTTAAATTTTAATTCAAAGTCGACAAAGCAAGAAAATTTGATTCAAGTTTTTTTTCAACATTGCAGTTTCAGTCAGCTTCAGTCAATTTTTCAATCTCAGTTCAGTTTCAATCGATTCAATGGCAGCACCGAGATATGTGTTCACTTATCCCCATTGGATGGATCAGGCCAACCTCCCACGCTCTGACTATGCTCACCTCATCCACTTTGGTTGAGGTTTTGAGGGGGCCCGAATTACATGTGCGGGGACCTCCCTCATGACTGTTAGTAGGAGCATAGTGGTCGGGCAGAAGCCAGTCATTCGAGTTGACATGCCATAAGATTTTGATATTCCCTCACTATAGAGGCGAAGGCGTTCCCATGGTAGTGTCAACTCTGACATCGATGCCTTCGGTTGTTCCCGTGCCCATTAAGGCTAGCACCCACTCACTAGCACCCTCAAAGGATAAGGCTCCCCTGATCCCAGGGATTGTCTCCCCTCCTTTTTAGGTTGGGTCTAGCTCTTACTTTGCTCGCCCTACCAAAACCCAAAGGAGAAATAAGAACTGCATGATAAAGCGGTACCATACTCGCATCACTAGGGAGATGAAGGCAGCTACATGGTCTGTTGTAAAGGATCTACTCATGATGGTTTCCCTGCTGGTTACAGCGAACCAATTCCATCCTCTCTCTATGTATGACAAAGAGGATGTCAAGAGGATTTCTGTTTCACCTCCACCAGTGGTTCAGTTTTAGCCACCAGTCAGTTAGAGTAGGAGGTCATATGCCAACCTCCGTTCAGTTCTATGCTAGGTTGGCAGAACCTACAGACAATCTGAGTCCGGGGCTCAGGTTGATTTGAAATATGTTATCCCCCACATCGTGGGGAAGCATATTTTGTAGGAGAGGGCCAGGGAGGCCCACACTTTAGTTCATATCACCAGTTGGGAGAGATAGAGGTTCAACTGGAAGTCAGCGGCCTCTACACTTATTGATTTTCCTGATCGGTGTTCTACCCGCGTCGATCATACCGAAAGTATTCGCTCTTGAGACCCATCACCAGGAGAGCTCACTCGAGAGTCGATGGTGCCTCCACCACACTGCTCTACCCCTCATCCAGCATCGCCTATTCATGTTCCAGCATCCCCAGTTCCACCAAAGGCCATGAAGGTCGCATCTGGATAAAGAGGACCCCGTTGGTGATCCAGCTACGACCAAAGGATCCCATTCCATCCACACCACCTACTGTAGCGAGGCCGAGCTCTCCTGCTCGACCTTCCACCCCAGTCATGGTGAGGAAGGAATGGTGACCTCGAAGTATCGTAGTCATCTCATCACCACCACCACCAGTACAGCATACGATGGAGATAGCAGTTGCTGAGGGAGGAGGTGGCAGCTCAGTTGCGCCTATGATGATAGATCCTCCTAGGAGTGTCACCCCATACAATTTTAGTGACATTCAGGAGCATATTTCTTCCAATGAGTATAGCCCTCATAGGGTTAACTCTCCAGCATAAGGGGAGGTACAGTGCCTCACAGTACATGATAGTGATCCCACCACCGGCCGACCAAATTCATTTATGCTAGTTCAAACAGATCGTTCTCTACATGGAGAAGAAAGAGATCCTAGGATATGACTGGTCTGATGAGGAGAAGATCAGCTTTGATCTTAATGAAGATGATTTATTGGGAGACTCAGCAAGGGTTTGCTTGGTGGACACCAGGGGATCCCTCCTTAGAGAGTAGCAGACTATAGAAGGTATTGAGGCTGAGTAGGAAGACACAGCCTACTCGACCCAACACCTCCTTCAACAGATCAAACAGAAGGATGAAAAAATAGATAGGATGGAGAAGAGGCTCAAAGATCTGCTAGCAGCTATCTTAGCACTTCAAAATTATGCACTGGTAGTCCATCCTACTATAGCTGAGACTAGTCAGCTAGAGTTGGTACATGTCTTGGATCCAGCCAAGAATTTAACTCCGGTAGAGCAAGGTAGCACCAGCATGTATAGGAAGGTAGTGGATAGTACCTATATAAGAAAAGATATCAAGAGCATGGTTGAGCGGTGAAAGCATTGGCTCAAGCAGAAGGATCATCGGTTCAAGGGTAGACCCAGGAGGAATTTAATGCAATCCAATATCCTAAGGGTTTCATGCCACCTTCTTTCAAGAGTTTTGATGGCAGTGGAAACCCGAGGCAGCAAATTGCACATTTCAAGGCCAGTTGTTATAACGTCGGTGGCAATGATGCTTTACTATTATGCCTCTTCATTAGTAGCTTAGCGGGTATAGTACTTGACTATTATGATGAACTTCTAAACAGTTAAGTGAAGACTTTTGCTGAGTTGGAGTAACTCTTTATCAAGAGGTTTGTTGGAGCCCAGCAAAGGGTCACTATTGATAATCTCAATGTGGCTCAACAAAATCATGGTGAGTCCTTCATTGATTACATTCTTAGATGGTGTAATTTGAGTATGAAATGAAAACCTTAGCTATCTGAATAGCATGCCATCAAAATTTTGCTCAAGAATATCCATGGCCCAGTCGCCTTCCTGCTCAAAGGTTTCACCATTAAAACTTTTAAAAAATTAATCAACAAGGCGGCTAGCTTACAAGGAGAAGCCAAATAGTTGCCTTCTCCAGATCTACCAATAAAGTCAAAGCCGCAGAAGGTTTATGAGAAGAAGCTCGGGGCAGTGATAGCAGTGGATAAGGGGAAACAGCCCCGAGGTTTGAGACCTCGTGCTCCACGGCCACTTCCACCTCCTCTACCACCACCCTACATCTATCCACATCTTCCATGGCCTACACCACCTCCTCCTCAATACATCATCAGCACACATACCCGCCACCGTGGTATGGTCTACCTACTCTTTTGGATAAACTTAATAAGCCTTATTCATTTAAGAGGAGGTAATCGAAGGTCTTTAAGAATCTCTTAAAGAAGCTTGATTTTCTACCCAGAACCTAGGAGACCAGGAGGAAGGGGCAAAAGCAATGATCCTAACTTTGCTACCACTATATGCTAGGTCATGTTTTGGAAGATTGCTTCACATTTAAGGACTGGCTTGAACATAGCTTCAAGATCGATGCTATAGTCATCCCAAAGGAATACCTTGTAGAACAACCATCCAATTCCATTAGGGTAATCCTTGGGGATACTTGCAATCCTTCCAAAACAAAAGAAGGTTGGGATATCTCCTTATCCAAAACCTCTAAGAAAATTGTCTCAAAAATCAAGAAACTTTCTTTGTAGGTGCTTGAGCTAGCTCAAACCTCTAACATCAAGGAAGGTTTGCAAGTTACTAGAGCCAACTCAGGGAAAGGGGAAGCTTAGCAGCAGCAGCATGTGCTAGCCCAGGATAGCCCAGTAGCGCAACCACTGACCAAATCCAACCTTCAGTCCACTGTTGCAGCTACGACATCAACGACTTCCTCTACTTCATCTAGCTCTTCTTCTTCTAATAGACATCTTGTATTAGCAGATGAGGGCATCAAATCCCTCACCCCCTCTTACTTTACTTAATTTCTACTATGTACCTCCTACCAAATCCAAGAAATTGAAGAATAAAGCTAGCTTGAATTATATCTGTGTCACTTCTAATGGGTTGTCTGAATCTATTCTTAATGATAACTCTTCAAGACTAAATAACAACTACAATAATTCTAATCTTCCTCTTTTTGATTCAGAGTTGAATTTTCCTACTCTGAATACTACAGGTTTGCCTCTTGAGGTAGACTTGGAATCATCTGATTCTGAGGGTCCCATAGGAGAAGCTGAAGGTGAGTCTGATGTGCAGGTAAAATCTTCTATTACCCTACCACAAGAGATCACCGAAGTCAACCTTCATAGAGGCAAGGTTCTACCTCCTAGGGCAGCACCTCTAGATAGAGGAAAACAAGTCATTGGTTCAAGGGATCAAGAAGCCCCTCCACAGGATGCTCCAACCTTGGATATGCCTGTGAAGGATCAGCCCAAGGTGAACTACAATGTCCTCTCTCACCTGAGAAAGTTATCATCTAAGCTAAGCATATACGATGCCCTTATCTTATCCAAAGAGATGAAGAATCATTAATCAAGGCTCTCCTTGATCCTGAGATATGCTTAGCTCAGTTGACCACTATTGGAGAGGAGGCACATTATTCCAAAGAAGCCCGGGGAATCACTTTTACAAATGAAGACCTACTTTTGGGGGACATGGAGCACAACCATCCCCTCTACATTACAGTTGACATGGGCAGATTCAGATTTGTCAGAGTTCTCATCGATCCAGGTGCATCGGTGAACATTATGAGTCTAAAGACCCATTCTAATTTGAGGATCGACATCTCCACACTCCAAGGAGATTAGATAATGTTGAGAGGATTCAATGAACAAGGCGAGCGGGCTTTAGGTTCCATAATGTTACCTTTAGAGATTGATGACAGAAAGACTAAAGCTAAGTTTTATATCATTCATTCAAATACTTCGTTCACCACTTTGCTCGGTAAGCCTTGGATACATAAGAACAAGATGATTCCATCCTCACTCCATTAGTGCATCAAATTCAAGAAGGATGGGATTGAGTAATGTGTCAAAGGAGATGAAAAGCTATTTTCAGTTAGAGAGGTTAAGATATATGGGAATGCAACCTACTATCTTTCTCAAAACATCCTTTCACGTGAACTTGGACAAAATTCAAATTCAAAAGAAAATGAAAATGAAGAAAAAGAAAGAGCAAAAGAAAAAGGAAAGAAAAATGAAAATATAAGTGAACAAGAAAGGGGAATTGAAAAAGAAATAGAGCCGCATATCACATTCTACCCATAGTTCATTCCATTACATGAAAATGTGGGTAGGATGACTCGAGCTCCACCAGGCAGAGGCAGAGGTAGAAATAGAGGCAGTTCTAGAGGTGGAAGACCCCCTATTGGCCACTAGCCAATAGGGGTTATGTTCCAGTTCATAGGAGTACCCCTACTATTCACATAGACTTGGAATCCAGCTTGGAGGATGAGTCTAATGTGATTAGCATACCAGCTAACCCCTCTTGGCGGGTTTCATTGGAGGTGACACTTGATCCAACAGCGACAAAGACCGGGCCTCCAGAAAAAGCAAAGTATTTGAATCAAATGTATGTAAAATTATCAAATAGTAGTTAGGAACCTTAGCTCTAGCCTCACTTTCATCTCAAAAATTTAAAGGTTTAACAGTTAAGGAAGCCCCTCAGTCTTCTAGAGATGTCAAGCCGAAGAGATTCTTTTTGGGATCATCACCCTCAAGTCCTGAAGCTGATGTAGAACTTGAGGATGATTCATATAAATAATTAATGGAATTACCTTTTGATTGGTACTTACCTTGTGTTATTAATCTTGCAATGAAGGGATTGATTCCTTATTCATGGTCTAAGCACAGGTCAGAGTACTTCAAAAAGCTATGGAACAACACAAGCAGGAAAGCACAATCAAGATCAGGACTAAGATTCGGTACAGTGGGTCCAGCCGATGATGATGATTATTGTTTGGTTGTCACCAACCAGCTGGAGTCTAATAGGTTCTTTTAACACCAAACTAACTCTTATGAGAATGTGTGTTTAAAAATCTCAGATGATCCAGATAATCTCCAAATTAAAGATGCACTGCCAGAATTTGAATAGGAGATCCATTCAATAATCGACAAGCTTAAAGAAATCAACCTCGGGACAGAAGAAAATCCATGCCCGACATACATTAGTTCATTGCTGAATGAAGAAGAAACTAATGACTTAGTTAGGCTAATGACTGAGTTTAAGGACTGCTTTGTATGGAGTTATGAAGAGATGCCCGAATTATCTCCTGATGTAGCAGTCTATAAAGTAGAACTAGATCCTAGTGCTAACCCTATCAAGCAAGCTCCTAGTCGCATGCGATTAGAAATTGAACAACATGTCATTTCTGAAGTCAAGAAACTGATCAATGCAAGTTTCATCAGGGAAGAAAAAATCACAGTTGCTTGATGTCATCCCAGTTAAGAAGAAGAATGGCCAAATTCGCATATGCATCAATTTCAGGGACTTAAACAAGGCATGACCTAAGGATGAGTTTCCTCTTCCTATACCAAAATTAATGGTGGACATCGCCTCATCTCATGCAATTTTCTCCTTCATGGATAGGTCATCATCTAACAAAACAAGATGGCCCCAAGGATGAAGGAAACACTACTTTTGAACCGATCAAATCTATTGTTATAGGTTCATGCCTTTTCGCCTTAAAAATTCGGTGTTACATACCGCCATGACTCAGATCTTCAATGAACTCATCCAACATCGGGTTGCATACTATGTTGATGATCTAGTAGTTAAAAGTAGAAAAGGAAGACCATCTCTTTGACTTGAGAGTAGTTTTTGAACGGTTAAGATAATATAACCTCAAAATGAATCCCTTGAAGTGTGCATTCGAAGTAGCTTCAAGAAAATTTCTTGGGTTTATTGTCCAACACCGAGGAATAGAAATAGATACTAAAGAATTAGCATGTCCAGAAGATGAGTACATTCTAATAAGGGTCCAAAATAGACAAGTCCTATCCCTTATTGATGCTAAACTCATCGAGAGACTTTCTCTTCAAGGGGAAGTTACTATTGCCTATAAGGACAAGGAGCTGGATTGGTGGAAATCGTTCATAGACTATTTGAACACCGACAAACTACCTTAAGAAAATTCACAAGCCCATCAAGTAAAATAGAGAGTTCTTTCCTATGCTCTCATTGATGGCACCCTGTACCGACAGTTCTTTGATCAAATGTGGTTACATTATTTAGATAAATATGAAGCCCATGGCATTGTAACTTAGGTATATTCAGGTCTATGTGGAGTGCAATAAATTTGGTCCAAAGATGAAGATGAAGATAAAGAGACTAGGATACTACTGGCCTTTGATGATTACAAATTGCATGGATGTAGCTAGGAGATGCCATCAGTGTCAGGTACACGGTGTGGTCCAACATCAACCACTCAACATTCCACACCCAACATTGGCCTCATGGCCATTTGAGTGTTGGGGTACTGACATTGTGGGTCCGATCAATACTCCTTCTTCCAAGGGTCATCGATTCATCTTAGCTGCCACCGTCTACTTTTCCAAGTGGCGAAGGCAATCCCACTCAGAGAGGTCACTACTCAACATGTGCTTCAGCTTTTCAAGAACCATATTGTATATAGGTTCGGGGTTCCTCAACAAATTATATCGGATAATGGTACTGCATTCAAAAGCACCAAGATCAATAGCTTCGCTAGAAGACATGGTATAGATAGAGATACTCCATAATCTACTACCCCAGAGCAAATGTCTTAGCATACGCATTCAATAAAACTCTCATCCAAACACTAAAGAAGACTCTTGATGACAACAAGCGGTAGTGGAATGAGCAGTTGGTTGAAGCCTTGTGGGCTTACCACACCATGTTTCGAACTCCAACTCAATCTACCCCATTTTCCTTGGTGTATGGGTCCGAAGCTGTTCTACCTTTAGAAGTTTAACTCTCATCACTAAGGATAGTATTGGGTAGCAAGATCACTACAGAGTAGAATATAAAGTTACAGTTAGAAGAGCTCGAAGGTTTGGAGGAGAGTCACCTACGGGCGTGCTAGAACCTCGAGTTATTCAAGGCCAAAATGATTCAAGCTCATAACAAGCTAGTCCTCCCTAGGTCTTTCCAAGTAGGAGAACTTGTGTTAGTCCTAAGGAGACCAATTATTTCCCATCAAAAAATGGGAGGCAAGTTTAAACCCACTTGGGAAGGCCCCTATGGCATAGAGAAGGTCTGCCAAGGAGGATCTTATCAGCTCATTGATTGTAAATGGGAACACTCGATGCTTTCAATTAATGGGCTCTATTTGATGAAATATTACTCATAAAATATGTTTGAAAATAATTATCAACAAAAGAAAAAAAAATTTGATTCTATTTCATCAAAATCTTCTCTTCTTTTGAAGCATTATTTTCTTATCCTGCGAACCTGCCACGAAGTGTTTTGGATAGGTGTAAGAGTCTCCAAGCAGCATCCTATCCCTCTTTCACAACACAAACACAATTAAACACGATCTCCCGGCTCTATTAGAATAGGTGTGAGAGAACCCAAGAGGCATCATATTTCAATTAGCATAACTGAGTTAAGTTTAAGAGAACTCGAGCAGCATCCTTTCTTAGTGGGAATTCCCGGTTGCCATCTGTGGCACCATTTCATTAGATTCCCCAAGCGTGTTTAGGGTAAGTGTGAGAGAACCCAATAGATGTCCTATTCCCTTTAAAATAAGCACAAACACATATCTTTTATCTCGGGCTATTTTGATGTGAGAGCAAGCCTCCTGCGGCACTCACTCATTAGCTGCTCTAGGTCGGGTCTACATGCTACCTCTCTAGTATGTCACCCTAGTGGCCATTTGTTGGAGGATGTGAGTCCCCACACTTTCTTCCTAATTTTACCATTACAAACCAATGAGCACCTTATTAGTATGGTAGACTTCACTGCCCAGCTAGTAAACTACCTCATGTTAGTTTTGTTTAAGAAGATGTGAGTCCCCAAGCTTTCTTCTTGAACTAATCATCATGATCTAACTTGGTCGAATATATTTGAGGTTTAGGATAAGTCCCCCAGAGGCTCCTTTGCTCTTAACTACATTTGAGTTGATATAAGTCCTCTAGTGGCATTCGCTCAATAGTCATCCTAGATCAGATGGCACCTGTCGAGCCGAAGAAAGACTATCCTAGTAATCAGTTTTGTTATAGGAGGATGTGAGTCCCCGAGCTTTCTTCATAGGCTGATTATTACAAACTGTTGGGCACCTTAGGTTGGTTGATGTTCACTATGCTGACAGTGACTCACTTGGTGGATACACCACTCTTGGCAGATATGAGTCCTCACGCTTTCCCTTTGAATTATCCACTGAATACCTATTTGATATATGACTAGCCATATCATCTTATCCAGAGTTTTGGATCAAGCCCTTAGCGACCCCTCTCCTGTAGGCACTCTATTTGGATCACGTCCTTTGTGACCCCATTTAGACACTACCCAGATTACTCTTGGATTGGATAGTCCCCCTTTCATAGTAGCCACCCCTGTGGTTGGAGAATTTGATTAATGGAGGCACAGATTCTCCCTTGGCTCAGTAAATCTGAGATAAGACTAGGCTGATATAAGCTCCTTCTCATTTTGATCCCTCATAAACTAATAAGGTCCACGATCAACAAACTAAATAAACAAATTACTTAATTCACTTGTGTACTAGGCATTCAAGCCCCCAAAGGAACCCCTTTTCCCAAGCAGGCATCCTATCTTTAGGGCAGTGTCAACAGAACTCCCTATAAGAATTGCCTAACTACCTAAGTTGAGATAAATCCCCTGGTCAGTACTCACTCTATAGTCACCCTTAGGTCGGGTTCAATCCATTCTTTCACAAGTAGGTTGCCCCGGTAGTCAGTCCTTTTTGGAAGATGTAAGACTATGATGCATTCTTTTCAGCATGACTATCATAAATCGACTGGCAGCCCTAGGTTGGGATCGATTTGTTGCCCAAAGTAACTGATCACCCCAGTGGTCTTTTGTAGTGAAAGATGTGAGTCCCCGTACTTTCTTCCCTTGAATTGACCATTGCAAACTGAAAGGCACCCCTTTGGTCGGATAGTTCTCCCATCGGCCGGGAAGCCACTCCCTTTGGTTCAATCGATCTGAGATAGGTCTATGCTAATATAAGCTCCTTCTCAGTGTGATCCATCGCAAACTAGATGAATCCATCAAACAAATTTAAAAAATAAAATTAATTTTAACTATCTTTGAGCTAATTTAAGTTCCCTAGCAGCATTCACTTGCCCTAGGTTGGGTTCAATTTATTGCCTCGCCAACTGATCACACTAGCAACTGGTCCTTACTTTGGAGGATATAAGTCTACTATGCCTTCTTCCTAGTACAGCTGGTGCACATCAAAAGTCATTCCTTTGGTTGGATATCCCTACATTGGACTACTCCTTTAGATTGGTAAATTTGAGCTAGATCAAGGCCACCATGGCCCCAACTCAGTATAGGCCATCACAAACCAACAGGATCTATCTCAAAATCTCAAAATTTAAAAATCTGAAACAAATCAACCAACCTCCCCCAGTAGAGTCAAAACAAAATAAATTCAACCCTCTTCCCCAATGGAACACTAAACAAATCAAATTAATTTTTCTCCCCAGTGAGAATCAAATCAAACCTCTCATCCCCTTGCGGCTGGCTTGAACCTGCTTCCCTAGTAGAAAGTTTACATACTCTATCCCTAGTGGATTTCTCCTTCCCTCTCTTATGTCCTTGACATGAGTAGAGTCACATTGCACTAAGCTCTAGATTCCATCTATGCCTCAGGATAGGAGTAGATCATCTCTATTAGTGCTTATGATTGTTCAGTGTTGTTGATCATTTCGATCAACACCAATATGTGTGGTGTTCCTTGTCAGTCACACCACACCTATTGGGTGCCCTTTGTTGACCTCATTTTTAGGATGAGCTCTCAACCCCTCCATCATAGACACAGGACATATCTTAGACTTTAAGAGTTTCTTAGACTTTAAGAGTTTCTTAGTCTTAAGACACATCTAGTGAATAGTTGGACACTCAACCTAGCCCTAGAGACTTAGAAGAGTTAGCCATAAGAATATGCCATGCCTTAGGGGTGTTAAAAAATTTACCTACCCTATAGCTAGAAACAATTCCTCACTTCCTTCCTTTAGGTAAAACTTAAATCAATTCCAACTTAATTGAGTTTCTCCAAACTCAAATCAATTCCAAATGATTGAAACTTATGGTTGAAATTCAAATCCAAATCAAAAATCTTTCATAAGTCACTTTGATTCCATCTTGTGGACTTAGCCTAAATCAAAACTAAATCAATTCAAATTCAAGAAATTTTCTCACAACCCATTTATATTCTCATTTATATTCACATATATAAATGAAATATAAATTCAAATCAATCAAACCAAATTCAAATTCAAATCTAAATCAAAAAAAAAATCTTTCCAAAGTCACTTTGATTCCATCCTGAGGACTTAGCCTAAATCAAATCTAAATCAATTCAAATTCAAGTAATTTTCTCATAACCCATTTAAATTCTCATTTATTCATAAATATAAATGAAATATAAAGTCATGAATCCAAAAATCAACTCGAAACTTAAACTCAAATTCAACCAAAATCAAATATAAGCATTTCAAGTCAAAATCTTGAACTTAGCCAAATCAATTTCAAATCAAGTCAAACCCTTGATTTTTCATCATGATTCAATCAATCCTTCAATCATGAATCCAAATATAAACACAAACTTCAATCATCAAAGCCAAACTAAATTCAAAAATCAAAGTTAAATTCAACCAAAATTCAACCTAAGCCTTTCAACCCAAAATCTTGAACTTAGCCAAATCAATTTCAAATCAAGCCAAACCCTTGATTTTCCTTATGATTCAATCAATCTTTCAATCAAGAATCTAAATATAAATACAAACTTCAATCATCAAATCAAAAATAAATTCAAAAAATCAAACCCAAGTCAAACTCATGTTCACCCTTTTGAACTTGAAATTATTAAATGAATCAAAACCCATTTGACATCAAATCACTTACAAATGGATTTATATTTCAATCATAAGTCCATATGTGAGTTCAATCAAACTCAAATCAAGCTTTGACCAAGCCATTTGATCTACTTAGGCTCACTTGACCCAAAGTGACCTAAAGTACTCCTTTTGAGCCAAATTCTAATCTTAACCAAATTAATTGAACTAAGCCCAACTAATCCTCACATTATGAGCAACAATCATCATGAGATGAACAATCACTCAAATTGGGTCAAACCAAGTCAAACCTAAGGGTTGACCAAGTCAACACTTAGTCAAAATCCACCATAGGCCAAATTGATTGAAACCATTAATCAAAACTCATTCATGACCAATGTTTGAACTTGACCAAGTCATCATTTGAGACTAACCTAGCCTAATTGGCCACTTGACCCAAGTTGACCCAACTTGACCTAAAAAGTCAAAATGTGTTAAAACTTGATCTAAGCCAAATTGATTGAAACCAATTGGTCAAGTTCATTCCAAAATGATTGTTGAACTTGAGCAAAGCCTCAATTGGCCAACTAGACCTAACCTAGCCCAATTGACCTTGAACTCAACTTGACCCATTTGACCTAAATAAAATCAAATGAACCAAATTCAAATATAAATCAAATTGAACCAAACCAATGATGCCAACATATTTTAAATGGTCATATGAACTTGACTCAACCCTTGGTTTTACCCAATTTGACCAATTGGTCAACTTGACCCAAGTTGACCCATTTTGACCTAAATGGGTCAACATGAGCCAAATCATGTCAAACCAACTCCAAATTCATTGAAACTTGGCCCAACCCATTTTTCAATCATACCAAACATATTCAAACTAAAATCAAGGTCAAATGACCATTTTATGCATAGGTCATAGGGTAACCTAAAATCAAAATCACTTGGAATTTGGTCAATTCCTTTTTATGGATACTTGGCATCCTCTTAGTGGACCAAATGGTCACTAATGGACATGGTGCACTTGACCCAATGGGTTTGGGTCAACCCAACCAAGGTCAAAACTGACCACTTCCTTCAAATTGAGCACATGGAAATCCTTCCTCCACTCAATTAAGCACATGGCAAGCTTCGCCACTCCACTCCTCTGACCAAACTGAATGCCATGCCACCTCTAACAGCCTAACAAACCCACTCAAGGAGGTGTATTAGATCAAAATGGCAAGGAAGCTTGCGGCCATCTAATTCACCTAGGGGGACATATACTCCCCCGAATTTCACTTGAATTTTATTGAGCCCTACTCGATTGAAGCATAAGAACTCAGACCAAGCCATTGTTAGTATTCCTAAGCTTCCAATAGTGAGTTAGAATTCTCCATTTCTCGATTTCTCTAAACCAAAAATGGGGGAGCTCAAGTGAAAATCCAACTTAGCCAATACTCAAAACCAATCTAATTCCTCCTTTGAGCACCCTCAGAGGGCCCAGTCGAACTCATCCCAAGCTTCTTCCAAGCTCCAAAGGCAAGGGAGGTGCTACTTTGATCAAGGCTACAAGGAATTAAAGGTGAACTTGGTTCATAAGAAGATCCATCCAATTTCAACGCCTCAGAACTTCAACAAGGCTTCGTCTCCACTAGACGAATCTACTTCAAAGGAATCGAGAACCAGTGATAGCCTTCGGTGAGGTATGCCATTAAACCGAGCATAGTTTCATATTTTCTTGGTCCTTTATGAAGGGAAGTTTCACCCCAAGCAAAGTTAGCCGTTGGATGTGTTCCCCTTTACTCTTAGATGGTGTGGGTTGAATTTGGTTTCAATCCGAGCTCAATCGTGCTCGGATCTTCCCTAAAAGATGGACGGTGGCCATCTCCCGCAGGGAAGATCAGGGATGGATCATGGGCCATCCATTCGCATGTTTTAGATGGACGGCAGTGATCAAGACACATAGGATATTCGATTCAATCCTTTAATACCGCTTGCCGATTAATTGATGGTGATCGGAGGATGGAGAAAGCACGTAGTACCATCGCTGATGCAGCACTATGATGTGACAACTTAAATAGCCTCTCCCATCGCACCACATTGAAAGTGTGCACCGAGTCAGCCTCCACGTGGCATCAGTTAGGAATTCATTAATCACTAAATCTTTATAATTGCATAACTAATTTTAGAAAAATCTTTAAAATATAAGGTAAAAAGCATTTGGAAAGATAATTCAGAGGAGAATATTCTAAAATTAATTTCATTAGATTTTGTATAGTATATTTTCTTTAATTTGAGTTTTAATGAAAATATAATAACCTTAATTACTCTTTAATTATATCACTGATTAATCTCAAACTTTTCATGTGCATTTTGGAAGATGACGTCTACCTCCCCTAATTTTCTTGAGATTTATTGATAGATTAATTAGGGGAATCAATTATTGAATCCTTAATTACTCTCTTTATGTAATTAAGGGCAATTAAGCATATGAACAGTGGTTTAATCCTTTTATTAAGTCAATTAAGTCTTGCTCAAGTGGAGAAGAGACTTATGGAATGGATTTGGGGAATTTTCTCTAAGCCATTCCCTAAACCCCTTTCCTTCCTTAATCCAAACTTAATTAAGGGTTAATCCCCTAATCACTTGCTTATTTAACTTGATAAAATAATCAAAACATTCTAGAACTTAATCAATCCACTTTTGGGTAGATTCTTAGGTGTTTAATAACCTAAGTGGCTTAAGAAAATCAAAACCTAATTCACATGTGTGAGAAGGGTTATGAAAGTACGTAACGTAAACTATTTAGCTTAATTAATCATTAATTGTGAGCCAAATGCATTAAGCCCTTTTCTTCCTTAGTGCATTGCTGATTTAAATTCCTTATGTGATTTTATGTCATATCATTGGCTCATAATTATTTGGTCAAATATGCTAAGGTGGTATAGGTAAGGGGTAATTAATACACGTAATGTACACCTTTAACTAACTAAAACATAAAAGTGACCTAATCACCTAAAAATTAAACAAAACTAATATACATATGTGGGAATGGGTTAGGACCAGCAAACCCTCTTCACATTTCTTAAATTGAAATCAAACTCAAGATCAAACAAAATTTCTTTAAAACAAAATTTTATTTGCTTTAAATAATTCTATTCCATAGGATTGTCTTTAGGAATTAAATAGGGTGAATGAATTCACATTGCTTTCAACACTTTATTTCTTTCCTATCATTCTAAATATGTATGCCATATGAAAATCATACATTCATTCCTTTTTAAAAATCAAAATTAAAATAAAATATATTCTTTATGTCAAGTTGCATGTTTTGGCTAAAGTAAGAATATGAATGGCTATTATCACTATTAAATTCAAAATTATTTTCAAAGTTTATAAATCAAACATCAAAACTGAAAGGTATGCTACTTATAATTAATTATAAGCTTGCATGTGAGAAATATAATGATATGTATTATGTGGATTTGATTCTCCCTCTCTTTCTTAACATAGAATTGTATAGGATTTGCAAAGTGTATGGTCCATATCAAAAGAACATAACACTTAGTCAAATCCATTCCTATAAACTCCTATGTCATGACTTAAGAAGGAATTTCACATCATACATACAAATTAAACAACCAAACCAAAAATCAAATAAATATAAACTTTTGCATCTTTCTTTTTTCATTTATTTCTTTTATACATGCATATGCATTTAAGGAAAGTGGTATATTAGTCTGAACAACCCCAGGGTTGCAAAGCTTTAAGTAGCTCTAAGTAAGTCTTGTACCTTACACCCCTGGTGCTAACAATGGTGACGTACTCACTTATGCCTTTCATATATACACATGTGCATATGAATAAAGGATAAAAGAAAATCCTCTTTTCTACTTAATGAAAATCATGCATCATAAAACATCCAAATTTTCTTAAGTAACATTTCTTAGTATTCATCATAAAGTGTGCTAAACATTTCCATTTATATGTATAGGTATGCTTAGGATTCATCCATATGCATATTTTACATGTTGGGAAAGAAATGAAGTGATGTGTATTTTGTGATATTAATTCACTTTACTTAATATTAAAATGTTATTTTTGAATAGGTTTATTTAGGGAAAATCTAAACTTAGGATTAATTAAAACACATAATAAAACATTCACTAAACAAAATCAAACATGGATCTACTTTAGAAATTACTTATGGTAGGGAAGGAAAGAGAAGTTCTCTTCTCTTTCTCTCTCTTTACAACTTACTAATTAATTATAGAATTCACCTAAACCAAATCAAAAATACAAAAATAAAATTAACCCAAAATAACTAAACAACTTAAATTGAACCATCCTCTGAGTTTAACATTTTTATACTTAGGAAATCCAAACCTTAAAGCCATAGCTAAGCATACCACACTAACCTTAAATGGCACACATATTAGGCTAAGTCACCACTTCTAGCTTTAGGCTAGGGCAGTGCATGGTTTGATGCTTGCTTTTATTTTTTGATGTATTATTTTTAGTCTAGATATTAGGGTGTATGTGCGTAGACTGAATGGTATGATGATTTAGTCTAATCATTATCTTCTACAGGGGATTGTTCTTAAGGCGCATGGTAATAAATAAAAATATAAATACTTTTGTTGTATAGGTGCTTATACCCCTAAGCATAATCCAATAGGCCAGGTGGACTTGGTTACCCATGTGTGAGGTGATAAGTCCAATATACATGCATGGGATTTGTATGGTTTATTTAGCTAATCTCTATTTTATAGGTGTTAGTTAGATTTACTTTTTCTTTTCATGTAATTTTGTAATTAAGATTTTGGAATAATTATTATGGGGGATTAGGATGAACATTGGTCATAGGATCTTATCTTATGTACCATGTGAAGCCTTTAGAGCAACCACCTTCCAACCATCCAAAAGAAGGAACCAATGAAGAAAGAAGAAAAAGAAGAAGAAAGAAGAATGAAGATATGAGGAATGAAGACCCCCATAACATAAATTTCCTTGCTTAATTATAATTAATTCATTTGTAATCCGGGTTGTATAAGGGTAGAGCTCCACTACCCAATTTATTTTCGGGTTTGTGCGATGGATCCCGACCACAAATGGAATTTTATTTCTTTGCAATAGTTATATAAATTGATTGATATTTGTTTAATTTGCGTATTAAGATGGCATCTTTTTCTTGTTTCTTCCTTGCTTTGATGTATGGCCTAGATGACGATTAGGCTCTTAAAAAAATAAATCTTCTACAAAATTAATCAACTCAAAATTAAAAATAAATAACTCATAACCTCATCTAAAACCTAAGTTAAAATCAAGATAAAAGAATTAGCAACCCATTAGCTAGATGTGTACTTTCTATTCTAACATCATGCATAAAAGCATATTGTTTCACTCTTGATTCGAGGGCTTCCACCTTTGCCTGAGAACTTTGCTTGACCTATGAGAGCCATGGTGGAAACACACTTCCCCATCTTGTTGATTTTGGCCCATAATCTAATTTCTCATGCATTAGGCATAAATAATCCTATAGCCTCAGTCAAATGATTATCCAACATGAAAATAAAATATATAAAAAATTTGCATTAGATTTAAGTCATGAATTAATGCCCTGCATGATCTAGTCTCTTTAGGGAGCGTGCTTAAGGATTTAGTCTCATTCTAAATCAATAACAACCTTGTTATCTTGCATAAATATATGACTTGCCTACATATTTTAAAATTGTAAGAGTTAGTTGGTGACCACCCCTAGGCGATTGTAAGCCCAACAGTCAGGTGGTTTATCCTCTCTTGTGGAGGTAAACTAAATACACATTTTCTCCATAGATTTAGGTCATTCTTTTGGCCCTCGCCAAAAGCTCCCTAGATTCAGGTTTAGAGGTTGCTACTTCCCTTTGTGGGCTACGAGCGTAAATCCTCACCTCTTAGGCATTCCCATGACCTTGTATCATAAAATTATAAGCCCTAGCATTCTAATGAAAATTCAACTCAAAATAAATTAATTCAATTTCAAAAATGTAAAGCTCAACCATGGGGTAGTTTGGGATGCTTACTAGGCTTCCTAGTATCTTAAGCATCCCCTACTTATTTTCATTTGGTTTTGATAAGAACTCCCATCTCTTGATTGATCCCACTTGACTTTCTAAAAATAAAACTAATCGATTGATAGTCCTACCATTTCAAATTCTTTGGAGACAATGATCATTTACCTTAATCAATAGTATTCCTAAGGAATCCCATTCCATAGAATGTAATTAATTATAGGGGCTTGCCCCTGTAGGGAATAACGAACCTAATTTAAAATAAACCCTCCTTTACTTTTCTTTGTAAAGTAGGGAAAGAATCTCTGGTACATTCTGAAGATACATTGTCCTTAGGAGTCCTTATTGAGGTGATTAGATCCATTGTAGGTTGGTGACTTCTATCTCTCGAGATAGTACATATTTCCTCAATGAAAAATCCAATCACCCTAATAAGAACATCTGCGGATCTACATGGCATCCCAATAAGATGTTTTATATTTTTGTTTTCACCATAAATGAAGGCAAGAATATAAAATTTCACCCACATGATGCGACCTACTATCTCCCCCAAAACCAATAAGTCTATTCTCGCAAACTTAGTCAAAACCCCAATGTGGGATAAAAAGAAAGAAAAGAACATAAAAGAAAAGAAAAAAAAATGAAATTGAAAAGAAAAGGGAGCAAGAAATAGACTGAGGGGAGGAAGTAGAGCCTGAGATTAGATTCCATTCATAGTTCGTTACTCCATTCGAACATATGGGGAGGATGGTCCAACCTCTACTAGAACGAGAAAGAGGAATGTCCAAAGGGAGTCTCTGAGGTGGAAGACCTCCATACTTACCACCCACCAGGAGATTTGTCTCAACTACCAGGAGTACACCTGCTATCCATATAAACTTGGAATCTAGTTCAGAGGATGAGTCCTATATAGTAAGAACATCGGTCAACTATTCTCGATAGCATATCCCGTTGGAGGTGACACTCGAGCTAGAAAGTGATGATGACCAAAGCATGAGTGTATACATGTCCTCTTTGTGTGAAACTGCTAAGCACCAGTTGGGAACCTTAGCTCTAACCCCACTTTCTCGCAAAAAGTTGAGGGTTTGATAGTTAAAGAAGCTCCTAAATCATCCATAATTGTAAATATTTAGAGGTTCTTTCCTAGAGCATCATCATCAAGTCAAAAAGTTGATGTAGAACTTGAGGATGATTCATATAAAGAATTAATAGAATTACCTTTTGATTGGTAATTTCCTTGTATTCATAATCTAGCAAAGAAAGGTTTAATTCCACATACATGGTCTAAACATAGGTCTGACTACTTCGAAAGGCTAGGGAACAACGAATGCAAAAATTCTAAATCAAGACTAGGACAAAGCTTTGGCACAATAGGCCCAGACGATGATGACAATTACTGCTTAGCCATCACCAATCATTTAGAATTTTATAGGTTCTTTTCATATCACATTAACTCAGAGGGGGGGTGCTTAGAAACTTCAGATGATCCAAATGACTTCCAAGTCAAAGATGCACCTCCAAAGTTCAAAGAAAAAATCAATCATTCATCGACGAGCTCAAAGAAATTAACTTAGGAACTGAAGAAGATCCTCGCCTGACGTACATCAGTTCCTTGTTGAATGAAACTGAAACCAATGACTTAGTTAGGCTACTTATTGAGTTTAAGGACTGCTTTGCATGGAGTTATGAAGAAATGCCTAGATTGGCTCCTAACAAAGTAGTTCATAAGCTAGTGATACAGTCTGATGCAAACTCTATCAAGCAAGCTCCTAGACGCATGCAATTAGACATTGAACAACATGTCATTTTTGAAGTCAAGAAACTGATCGATGTTGATTTTATCCATGTGTAAAAATATCCCACCTGGTTGGCCAATGTCATCCCAGTTTAGAAGAAGAATGGCCAAATTTGCATATGCATCGCTTTTAGGGATCAAAATAAGGCATGTCTAAAAGACAAATTTTTACTACTAATATCAGAATTGATGGTGGACATTGCCTCATCTCATACAGTCTTCTCTTTCATGGATGGTTCATCTGGATATAACCAAATAAAGATGGTACCTGAAGATGAAAGAAACACTACTTTTAGAACCCCAATTAGAATATATTGCTACAAGGTCATGTCTTTCGGCCTTAAAAATGCCAATGCCACATACTAGCGGGCCATAACTTGAAACTTCGATGAACTCATTCATCATCAAATTGAATGCTACATCAATGATCTCGTGGTTAATAGCAAAGAAAAGGAAGACCATCTATTTGACTTGGGAGTAATTTTTGAGCGATTAAGGCAATATATCCTCAAAATGAACTCCTAAAGTATGCATTTAGAGTAGGTTCAGAGAAATTCCTTAGGTTTGTTGTCTGATACCATAGAACTAAAGTTGATTTGGAGATGATTAAAGTGATATTAAAAATGCCACCCCATAAAAATTTAACTCAACTCAGATAATTCCAAGGGTGGTTCATGTATCTAAGATGCTTTATATCCAACCTATCATGCAGATGCTAACCATTTTCAACACTTGTCAAGAAGGATGTTAAGTTCAAATAGGATGATAAGTGTTAGCATGCCTTTGAAGATGTCAAGCAGTATCTGATGACGCCGCCAATCTTAGCTATCCCTATCTCAGGAAAGCCGCGGATACTCTACACCGCTGCATTAGATGACTCCATTAGCACTTTATTGGCCCAAGCCAATGATGAAGGGAAAGAGAATGTGCTCTACTATCTCAGCCTTCATCTAATCCCTGTTGAAGCAAATTATCGACCCATTGAGAAGCATTACCTAACTTTAATCTTTGCATCCCAAAAGCTACGACATTACATGCTTTCTCATAAAGTGAACTTAATTTCTAGAATCAATCGAGTGCAATATCTCATGACATGGCTGACGCTATCCGGAAGGTTAGCATGTTAGTCCATGATCCTATCACAGTTTGACATCACTTTCATACCCCTCTGTGTAGTGAAAGGATAAGCACTCACGGATTTTCTAGCAACACACCCACTTCCTACTGACTCTCCACTTAGTGATGATCTCCCCAATAAAAAAATCATGAAATTAGGGGATACCAACATTCACTATTGGGAGATGTACTTTGATGGTGCAGCTTCCACTTAAAGAGGAGAAGAACTATAATCTACTCTTCCAGGAAAGGTAGGGGTGGGAATAGCTCTCCAAACTTTAGACCGTGATATGATGAGATTCTCATATCATCTATCTGATCCTTGCACCAATAATGAAGTCAAATATAAGGCTTTGATTGTCAGTCTAGAGTTAGCCATTTCCCTAAGCATACAGAACATCAATATCTTTGGGGATTCTCAACTAGTGGTCAACCAAATTATTGGGTCCTACAAGGTCATAAAGCCTAGGCTCCATTACTACTACAAGTTTACCATGGAGTTGTTGGCCCAAATCCTAGAGGTTACCATCTACAAGATTTCTCGAGGAGAAAATGTCATAATGGATGCTTAGCCAAGCTTGCCAAGGAGTTTGCATGTCCGGAAGATGAGTCCATATCAATATAAGTCCAAAATAGGCAAGTCCTACCTCTTATTGATGTTGAACTCATCAAAAAGTACTCTCTTGAAGGGGAGGTTATCATTGCCAAAAAGGATGAAGAGCTTGATTGGAGGCAACCATTCATTGATTACCTAAATAAAGGCAAACTACCTCAAGAGAAGTTCCTAGCACATCAAGTGAAGCAACTGGTACTTTTCTACACCCTCGTGGATGTTTTCTTATACCGATGGTCATTCAATCATATGTGGTTATGCTTTTTAGATAAGCACGAAGCCCATAAGATCATGACCAAGGTCAATTCAGGATTATACAAATCTCACCAATCCAGTCCCAAGATGAAAGCAAAAATTAAAAGACTCAGATATTATTGGTCTTCGATGATCATAGATTGCATGGATGTAGCTAGGCGATGCCACTAATCTCAAGTACACGGAGTGGTCCTACACCAACCACCCAACATTAGCCTCATTTTCATTCAAATGTTAGGGTACTGATATAGTGGGTCTGATTAATTCTCCTTCTTCCCAGGGTCATTGATTTATCCTCGCCGCCACTAACTACTTTTCCAAATGGGCAGAGGTGATTCCACTCATAGAGGTCAAAGTTCAGCATGTGCTCTAGTTTTTCAGGAATAATATCATATAAGATTCGAGGTACCCTGTTAGATAAATCCAATAATGGTATTGCATTCAAGAGCATTAAAATCAACAATTTTTCTCAGAGACACAACATAGATTGGAGATACTCTTCCATCTACTACCCAAGGGAGAACGGTTTAGCAGAAACCTTCAACAACACTCTCATCCAAATACTCAAGAAAATACTCAATGACAATAAATGATAGTGGCATGAGCAATTAGTTGAAGCTTTTGTGGGCCTACCACACTACTTACGGAACTCCAACTCAATATATTCTTTTCTCCTTAGTGTATGGATTTGAAGCCATTCTATCATTAGAAGTCTAACTCTCATCACTAAGGATAGCTGTGGGTAGCAAGATCACAATAGAGCAGAACACTAAGTTGTGATTAGAAGAGCTCAAAGGTTTAGAGGAGAGATGCCTACAGGCGTGCCAAAATCTTGAGTTATACAAAGCCAAAATGATTCAAGCTCACAACAAGTTGGTCCGCCCTAGAGCTTTTCAAGTATGAGAGCTTATTTTAGTTCTAAGAAGACCAGTTATTATCCATCGCAAGATAGGAGGCAAGTTTGAACCCACTTGAGAAGGCCCTTTTTTTCATAAAGAAAGCCTACCAATAAGGATCATATCAACTTATTAATCATTAAGGAGAGCGCATGATCCTTTCAATCAATAGGCTCTACTTAAAAAAATATTATCCATAAAATCATGTTTAAAAATAATTATCATCAATGAAAATTCCATCAAATTCAATCACTTCAAATTGAAAGCATTTCCGTCTGAGAATCTGCCATGATGTGTTTAAGATTAGTGTTCTATCCTTCATTAGCACAACATAAAGATAAACAAAATAAACATAAATCTTTTATCTTGGGCAACTTTACGTTGAGATAACACCCCGAGAGGCCCCCACTCAATAGCTGCTTTATGTCAGGTTGATTCACTACACAGCTAGTGTGTCACCCTAGTGGTTTTTTTTGCTTAGGAGGATGTGAGTCCCTATGCTTTCCTCCTGGCTTAACCACTACACACCGATGAGCGCCATGTAAATATGGTATGCCTTATTGTATGGTCGATAAGCTACCTATTATTGACTTTGTTTAGGGTTTAGGTTTGGCTAGTGTTCGTTATGCTAATAGCAACCCACCCGGTGGATGACACCACTCAGCAAATGTAATTTCCTACGCTTTCTCCTTGAGTTGGCCATCGTATATCTATAGGCTTTCTTTTTAGTGATCAGGATAATGCCCCTAACAGTACCTCCCCTGTGGGAACTCTATTTGGATCATGTCCTTTGGGACCCCATCTAGACGCTACTCGGGATACTACTAGATTGGACAGTCCCCTTTTCCTAATAATTGCCCCTGTGGTTGGAAATTATGTACTATGGATGTGCAGACTTTTCCTTGGTCCAGTAAATCTAAGACAGGTCGAAGCTCCCATGGCTCCTTCTTAGTGTGGTCCCTCGTACACCAATAGGGTCCACACAAACATATAAAATATATATTCACTTATGGATTAGGAAAATACCCCCAGCAGTACCTTTTTCCCAAGAAGACATCCTATCTTTAGAGAAATGTCAGTAAAAATCCCTATAAGAATCGTCTAACTACTCTCAAGTTAAAATAAGATCCCCAACAGCACACTCATTAGTATCCCTAGGCCAGGTTTGATTTATTGTGCTACCAACAAGTCACTGGCGAATTTATTAAGTTCTCTTTTTGTAGCAATTGCACATCGAAATACAACCTCAAATCCACATATTCAATTCCAATCCAAATCTCTAAGACAAAATCAAATCCAATCGATCTAAACCTAAGCCCACGATTTAATCCTATGGAGTTAGCCAAAAATCCATTCAATCCAAATCAAACTCAATTCATTTTTTCATGAATCAATTCAATCCTTCAATCATCATTCCAAACCAAATCAAATCTACAATCAAAGCCAACCAATTCAATCAACCTAACCTAACCCATTTGACTTGAAATGTTCAAATGAGCCAAAACCTAATTGAATCCAAATCAATTACAACCAATGTCATAAACCAATTCCAAATCAATATATAAACTCAACTCAACTCAATTCAACCCAAAATCGATTCAATTAACCCATTAGGCTCACTTGACCCAAAGTGACTTAAAAGACCTATATGAACCAAATTTCAATCCAACCCAATTTGGATTGAACCAAACCACCCAAAACCTCCTGTGATGATTGTTGAACATCCTTGATTTATCAATTGTAATAAATTGGGTCAAACCAAGTCAATTTGGTCATTTGACCAAATCAACCCACTTAACCTACATGAGTTAAATAAGCCAAATCTTATCAACATCAAATTAATTGAAACCAATGATCCACATCAATTTCAAATCAATCATTGAATATGACTTGACCATCAACTGAGCCAAACCAAATTCAATTAGCCCTTTCACCCAAGTTGACCCAATTTGACCTAAAAGGCCAAATTAGGTCAAATCAGAATCAAATCCAAATTGATTTAAACCAATAGCTTAAGTTCATTCTAAATTGATTAATGAATATGATCAAATCTTTGATTGAATCCAATTTAACCAACCAAATCCAGTTGACCCATTTAGCCCAAATTGACCTAAATGGTCAATTTTGCCTAAATAATTCCTAAATCTAAATTGATTGAAATCAAAGCCTACAATTATCTTCAAATGATCAACTGAACTTAAAATAATGTCTAACTCAAGCCAATTTGGCTAATTTGGCCAAATTGGTCAACTTAACCTATTTGACCTATATGAACTCAAATAGGTCAAATCCAAATCCAAGCCAAATTAAACAAAATCATTTGAACCAAAACATCTCAAATACTCATTTGAAAATAACTCAACACTTGGTTTGACCCAATCTGACCAATTGGTTGACTTGACTCAACCTAGCCCAATTTGACCTACATGGGTCGAATTGAGCTAAACCCATTCAAACCAAGCCCAGACCCATTGAAACTTGGCATGACCCATCCTTGGCTCACCTTAGGTCAGCCCAAATTTGACCCAACCCATAATGAACCAGAATTGACCCATTACCTAATGGGTAAAGCCTCCCACATGAGATAAAATCTCATTTTAGATGGTCAAACCCACTCTCTTCCCCTTGTCAGCCAAACTAAGCTCCAAATGGACACAAGGACCACTGACTCACCTAACCCAAAGTGGTTTGGGTCAGCCATGAGCTAAGTGGAGGTGAGCTAACCTCTCCAAACCCATTAGGACACTTGGAAAGCCAAGCAATCCACCTCACTCAAGGACAGCCACTCCTCTTCCCTTGGCCACTCAAACTAAGCCACTTAGATGATTTTATGCCACCCATGGCCACATGAGGTAGCCGGACAACCGCTAGAGGCCAAACCAATCTCGTCCGTCAGATCCAAGGGAGGAGGGGATATATCCCCTTCAATTCAATCCAAATCAAGCAAGTGAGCCCTCAGAGAGCCCTACCAACTCGAGATGAGCCGCTAGAGCATTCTTTCAAGTTCTCTAAGCCTTCCCATCTTCAGAGATGACAAAATTGAGCCAACCCATGGCTTAGCTCCATCCATCTCCACCAGAACTCCACCTCTATCAAATTAACTCTTCCCACACATTCACCAAGCTCCAGGGAGGCGATACAAATCTTTACCCGATCAATTCAAGCATCGGAGATCGCTTCTAGACCAACTCCGGTGAGGATTCCAGTGGCGTTTGGTCTGTGGAGCAACCAATAAGGAGTCAAGTCACCATTTTCTCAATAGGGCTTTGCTTTTTCAAGGCAAAGCTACATTGGTCGGTTCACCGCCGGTCTCAAGTTCCCGCGAGGTATTTTTTAGTAAACCAAGTATTTTCCAAAAAAATTTGGGCCTTTTTCAAGGAAAATGTAATGTCATGTAAAATCCACCGTTATAACCCCTAGGATCACTCCCTTGAACATTTTGGATCGATTATGGCATCTCACGAGCTCTAGTGAGGTCGGATCGAGCGAAGGAAGGCGGATGGTGTCCATCTTCCATCGCTTGGGGGATGATGGATCATCCACTGTTCTTTCCACATGATTGGAATGGACAACTGTGATTATCCGCTAGATTTTATCTTTATTTATCCCTTAAGATCCATAGGATTAATCTTCATCATTCGATCATAGATTGGATGATAGGGATAAAAGCGCATTCGCCGCCGCCATGTTAGTGCTGAGTAAAACGGATTTAAATAGTCAATCTCGTGACACCACATGGAAAGCACTACCATGTCAATGGTCCATATGGCACCGATGGGATTAAGCTTAATTAAGGCTTAATTATCCATTTTAATCACTAAAACTTTAAAAAATCATAACTAATTTTAAAAAATCAAAAATTATAAATAAATACTCATGTTAAAGGTAAAATAGAGGGGATTTTATTAAAATTATTTTCATTTAATTTTGAACAGTAATTAAAGTTTAATTAGAGTTTGACTGCATACTTAATTAGTCTAATTAAGCCCTAATTACTTGAGTAATTAATTCCAAACTTAGGGAATTGATTTACTAGGATGACCTCTACCTCTCATGATTTTCTTGAAATTTATTGCCTAGGTAATTAGGGAAACTGATGTTTCAAATCTTAACTACCCCTTTAATTAACTTAATGATTAATTAATATTCTAAAAAGCAAAAGTAATTAATCAAAACTCATTAATCATTGATTAATAGTGAATGGATGAGGGAGAGTGGTTAGGACCTCTTTCCTAATCTCTTTTTCAAATTCATTCCATTAAAGAGAATAAATTAAGTGTATAATTAATCAATTAAACATTCTAAATCAAATCAAATTGAAATATTAGTCACTTCAGATAATTAGCAATGAGATTAAGGGTTCCTCTTTATGTGTTTAATAACATAAATACCCTTTAAGGAAATTATGATTAACCCATGAGTGTGAGAAAATCATAAAAGTACTTAAAATTAGATTATTTAACTTAATTAGTCTTTAGTTATGAGCCAATTGCATTAAGTCCTTTATGAGCATTGCAATTTTATTTTCTCATATGTTCATATCATTTGTGGCTCATGGTTAAATGATTAATTAAATTAAAGAAGCATAGGAAAGGGTAATTAAATGATTTCCTTAATGGTTTAACTTAATCAATTCATAAAACCTACTTAATTATCTTCCCTTAAACCAACTATGATTCCTGACATGGGAATGAGATTAAAATAGCAAGTAATCTCGCCTCTTTAAGTTCAACTCAAATCCAAAAAAAAAAAAAACAAATTAATAATAAGCTTTGGTTTTCTTTAAACAATTTTATTTAATGTAATTATCCTTAGGAATTAATGTATATTTGAATGAACCATGTGTTTATATTTAGTTATTTCTTTCCAATCACTTTAAATGTTTGTGTCGTATTTTCATGCATTCATCTTTTCAAATCTAAATGAATCAAATAGAATTTAGTTATGTAAGCTTGCATGTGTTGGCTTAACTTAATTATATGTGTAGTTATTATCATTAATAAATTCAAATCTATTTTTAAAGTTTATGAATTGATAGTAATATATGGAATGATGATAGTTATGAATATATGTAGGGCTTGCATGTGTTTATAACTTAGTTATATGAATAAGAAGCTCTCTTTCTTGAATTCATGTATAGATTTATATAGGTATGAATGCTAATAAGTATATAGTTTGTACATCCCGGGAATACAAGGCTTTAAGTAGCCCCAAGGAGGTCATTTTATTACCTGACTTCCCTGGTTAACAAAGGCACGTATTATTTGATGTCATTCCTATGTATTATGGTATTAGAATTTGAATAAAGCTTTAATTCATATGCATAAATAATTCAATCAATAAAAATACAATCTTTGCATGGTATTTATTTTTCTAATTCATGTATACATTAATATATATTTAAGATAGCAAGTATATAGTCTGGACATCCCGGGAATACGAGGCTTTAAGTAGCCCCGAGGAGCTCATTTGATTATCTCACTTCCCAGGTTTAAACACCGGTACATACTTGCTTACATCTTTTATACATGTGTATGTGTATGTGATTAAAGAATGAAATATCTCTCTTTTTCTATCAAAGATACATGCATTCATTATTATCTAAGTCACTAAAACATGTAGTATGTTGATGTAAAGCTTCCTTCCTTTATTCATGTATATGAATTTACATAAGTTTAATTGTTAACAAGTATATAGTCTGGACATCCCGGGAATACGAGGCTTTAAGTAGCCCTAAGGAGGTCATTTTATTATCTCACTTTCTGGTTAACAAAGGCACATACTTATTTAATTTCATTCATATGTATATTTGTTAGAATTTGGATAGAGGTTTAGTCCATATATGAAAATAATTCAATTAAGTAAAATACAATCTCTTGCATGACTTTCATCTTTATAATTATATATACATTTATACGTATTTAAGATAGCAAGTATATAGTCTGGATATCTAGAAAATACGAGACTTTAAGTAACACCAAGAGGTCGTTTGATTATCTCACTTCTCTAGTTTAAATAATGGCACATGCTTGCTTACATCTTTTATACATATGTATGTGTATTTGGTTAATAAATAAAAGCCTTCTTTTTCCACTAAGTATGTATGCATCCTTCATCTATTAAGTGTGCCAAAATATATTGTATGTATAGATATGCTAAGTGTTAAATCATTTGTATGTTACATGTGATGGAAAGGAATGACTAAATGTATGTCATGTGATAGTAATTCAACTAAATTAATCTTAAGATATCTTTCATGTTAGATAAGATTATTTAAGGTTAGCCTAAACTTAGGATTAATAGAATATATATATTTAATAAACCATTCACTAAAGAGAACTAAGTCATAAAAATGTACAGTAGAAAATGGCTTAAGGTAGGGATCAAAGAGGGTAAGCCTCATTCTTCTCTTTATAACACTTAGATGCTAAGTGTAAGTTAAATGAAATAAAATAAAATGTAAATTAAAAATCATAAATCAACTAAATAACTTAAAGTGGAATCAACCCTCATGGCTAACTTAAATAATTTTCAAATTTAGAAAATTACAATTCAAAATCCTAGTTGAGATATACCACATAAAGATTTAGCACACATATTAGAATTAAGCCACCACTTATAGCCCTAAGTTAGGATGGTGTATGTGTGATGTTATGTTTTATTTTATGATGTAATATTTTAGACTAGATGTTAAGGTGTATGCCTCGTAGACTTGATATTAGGCCGATATTAGCCTAATCATATTTTCTACATGGGATTATTCTTAAAGGATTACTTAAAAATAAATATAAATACTTTGCTTGCAGGTTGCTTAAATCCCTAAGCATAATCCATATTAGGACAAGTGGGCTTTATTACTCATGTGCAAGGTGCTAAGTTCAAATTATGAAATATAACTGCTTAAGATTGTATGCATGTTTAGCTAACCTCTATTTTGTAATTATAGTTAGATATTCTTTTCCCATATAAATGTAATTTTGTGATAGGAATTAGGATTAGTGCTATGGGAAAATAGGATGAGCAGTGGCTAAAAGGCTTAGTCCTGGAGTGCCCTATGATGCCTTGGAGTAAATCAAATCAAAAATGAAGAGAGAGAAGACATGAAGAAGTGAAGACCCCCATAGCATGTATTCATTCCAATTACAGTTATTATTTTATATTCCAGGTTGTATAAGGGTAAAGCTCAGCTACCCATCTTTTCTCTTTTCAGGGGTGTGCAGCAGTACCTGGCTGTACCGGCCTCTTATTCTTTTGTGTTAATCTATAAAATTGATTGATGATTTGTTTAGCTTATGCATCAAGATTGCATCTTTTTTATAGTTTCTTTATGATTAATGTATTAATGTGTGGTCTGGATGCGATAGGCTCTTAGGATAAAAAATTAATTTTTCTACCCAACTAATAACTCATAACTAAATTTTAATTATTCATAACCTCATCATAAAGCTTAGGCTCTAAACAAGATAATTAAAATATTTAGCAACCCCTTAGATGTATGTTGTATGTGTAACATCATGCATAACACCTTGAATCACTCTTGTTAAATGAGGGCCTCTATTTCAGCACTTTTGCGACTGCTTGACCTATGAGAGCAACCCCTTATGATGGAGCTTCACCCTCTTTCTCTCTTGATTTGGCCAATAATTAACTTTCATCATGCATTTAGGCATAAATATCCTAAAGCCTTTGTCCAAAATATTGTGTCAAAATGAAATAAAATTTGTAAATATTTACATTTTTAGATTAAGTCATATGCTCATACCACTCATGCTCTAGCCTCTTAGGGAGTGAGTTTAAGAATTTATTTTTCTTTCCAATAAAATAACAAGCCTACCCATCTTGCAATTTCATAAGACCAATCTACATTGTTTTAAATCATAGGAAGAATTAGCTGGCGATCACTCCAAACTGTTGTGAGTCCAGAAGAGTCGGACAGGTCTATCTTCTCTTATGGAGTAGACCCTTATGTCCCCCTTTCTGTTTAGATTTAGATCGTGCTTCAAGTTGTGTTAAAGTCCCCTAGATTTAGGATCTGAGGTAGCTGCTTCCCTTGGGCTACAAGTATAAATCCTAATTTCTTAGGCATTTATGTAATTTTGTGTTGATGGATTATAAGCCCTAACAATCTAATAAAATTTCAACTCAAACAAAATAAATCTCTTCACTTTCAAACATATAAAGCCTCACCACAGGATAAGTTGGAATGCTCACTATGCTTCCTAATATCATGAGCATTTTCTACTTATTCTTCCTTTGGATTCCATAAAAAGTCTTTCTGATTGAACAATCCCATTTGATTTTCCAAAATAAACAATCATTTGATAGTCTTAACCTTGAAATCTTTAAATACAATAATTGACTACTTTAATCGAGAGTTTTCTTAGGAAATTTTATTTCCTATGATGCAATTAACTATGGAGGCTTGCTTCCATAGGGAACTTAAGAACCTAGTTTAAAATAAACCATGCTTTACTTTTCCATGTAAAGTAGGAGAAATGATTTGTTGAGGGGAAACTGGTCCAATTTGAAGTTGTTGATGTTTATACTGGTCGATCATAGAATAAAAATTCTGATTCATTGAGATCAAGCTTCCTTCCTGTCCATCTGAAATTTCTTTTCAGATATAAGGAAATGACTCAGTTCCAGAGACAAAGATCATAGTTCTCGAATGAGCAATCGAAAAGTTTCCGGAGCACCCTCTAGATTAGGTACTGTTGCTCCAATAATCGTAGCATCAAGTACTTCTTGATGAGCTCTAATATGATCAGATTGAGAAGTAAGCATCTCTTGTCAAATATGAGCAACACCAAATCCCTCTAGAGCCCAAACTTCCATTTCTCCTACTCTTTGTCCCCCTTGTTTGGTCCTCCCTCTAAGGGGTTGTTGTGTAACAAGTGCGTAATGCCCACTAAAGATACCTGGGATTCCCAGCTTTGAAAGGCAAGGTGAGGAGCATTGAAATCAGAATTCGGACTAAGAGGAAGAAGCTCAGAGTCACCAATACGAATGATCACCCGCTGCACCTTTCTTCTCTAATAGGGCGGGCAGCAAGTTTTCTCTGCCCCAAAGTTCAAGCAAACCTAGGTTTTATGCCCACAATGTGTGGGAAGGATCTATTGAGCTTAGTAGCTCAGGATCCACATCTTCTCCAACAAGGTGCTCATGCAGTAAGTGATTATGTTCTTTATTCCGGTCTGAGACATGGTCAAAAATAAGAATTTCTTCTTATATTCAACTGAAACAAGTTCTTGCTAATGCTAAAAAAAAGAAAAATAATAAGAATAAGAAAAAAAGAAGAGAAGTATGAATAGAACAAGAAAAGAACAAAAGAAAGAATTACACAAAGATAGGTACTAGTTACCCTATCTTATTCATGATTCTTGTTTTTCCTTTTATCAAAAGAAACTCGAAATTCTTGAAAGTCCTTAAAATATCATAAACAATTCCTGTGGGTTGAGCACCTTTTTCAAGGAAATCTCAAATAGCAAGAACATTTGAATAAGTTTGATTCTTTATCGGATCATAAAAACCCACATTTCGAAGATCTCTTCCTTCTCTTCAGGATCGAACATCAATTGCAACGATTCGATAGATGGCTCATTAGGATAGATGTAGAAAATGTTCTTCATTTGTGATAATGAAACCATTCCATTACTACCAACCCACAGAAAGATGACCTCTCTGAGATATACGGTTCATGTGGAAGATGCAGTTTGGACTAATTTGGAAACATTGGGCAATTCTTGCTACTATTTTGTCCGGTTTTGGTTCCTAGTCGGTTTTATTAGTAGCCATGATTAGGGCTATAGTACTGACTATGCATAGGACTACAAGGGTGAAAAGATAGGTTGTATTCCGACGAAATGCGTTGGATTCTAGGAAGAAGACAGAGAAAAAATCCATTGCTTCTAATGGTAGCCAAGATCACAGAGTAGATCTCGCCCAAATGTGCCTATGAATAGGCTGGTTGAAGCAACTTGCTACTTCTATCGCATTCAAGTCAGGCTTTTCTTTTAGAATTGTCTGTGTCAAATCGAGATTGGGTGGGTTTCAGTCTACCGCATTCAAGCTATCGAAAATCATGCATTGGATGGATGCCGGCATTGAGAAGGAAGGACACTTTCAAAGCGAAAGGCCATGGGGAGAGAGGCGTCTGATCCATGGATCTCCATCAGCGTATCCAACCTCAGGTGGCTAGTCCTCTTTAGACTTTTCAAACTTACATCAGTAGCTAAAGGAAGGAAAATCAAAGAGAAAGCGTGAGTAGAGGCGAGCAAGAAGCGGAACAAAACGCATCTTGAAGAGAAGCGGTTTCATTCGATTTGTTATGGATTGGATGATGGAAAAACCAAGCGACAAGCGGGGAGAGTCTTGTAGCCACGGATGACTTGTACAAAGTCAACCGTTTTGGGGCTCAAGCGTAGGCAATACAGTACTGACGGGGTGGGGCGCGCAGTGAGCTGGTTTTCTAAAAAGGTTGGAAGATCTTAGTCCAAATTCTCATTTCAGTGTGAAGTCTTTCCCCTACAAGCGAATGAAAAGAAATGCTTTTTTGAAAGCAAGTCAGGGAAGGAAGAACCTTCACAGGTAGCGGACAGTTCACTAAGTAATGTGCTCACAATTGGATTTGAACCAATATCCCCTATCGGGATTTTCCTTTAGTCGATCGCGATGTCAGTCAATTATTCCTCCCTTTCATCATAGGTAAGGCAAAGCACTTTCTTTTCAGAATGCATATGGTTCCATCTTTCTTTAGTTAACCCACCTTTTTCTAAAAGTGCTTGTAGTAATTCTAGGAAAAAGTCTTTCTTAATTCTTCTATTAGCATAGCATTAAGTAGTAAACATTTTACACTAATACCATACTATACATGCAAACATAACAAAGAAAACCAAACAAAGACAAAGAAAGCCACGCATGAAAACACACTACTTTGCGTCGACGGACTCTTCTAGTCTCTCCGGTGACCACGGATGATAGCACACACAATTATGTCTTCATGCTCTGCCTGTAACACTTGTTGCCTCTTCTCCAAACCCTCATCTCCAGCTGAATCATTGTTATTCTAACACTTCTCAAAGGCGGTTTAGCACTCTACGGTGCTCTTGAATTTCATTTTGGTTGCATTTCATTTTGCAATTGCTAAAGCCTTGTTTGCAGATCCATAACCATATGCGAGTACTCAAATTGGAATTTGATGAAGTGAAGACACTTAGAGAGCCTCCATTTAGAGAGTGGTATAGTAAGATCGCCATGCAGTACGAGCTGGCACAATTCTGACTACTATAACCATCTCTGGTATATTCAAAAACTCATCATGCCTTAGAAGTCCTTATTAGGTTATTAGGTTTATTGTAGGGTGATATCTCTATCTTTCGAGATAGTACATCAAACCCAATGTCATACATAGTAACCGATCACGTAGTGTCCACCCACATCCAAAAATAAACACCATAATTAATATATAGTAAAATTCAATAGTTATTTATAATTTTTAGTTTGTATGTATTTTTTTAGATATAAGTTCGGGGTAGGTTAAGTCTTAAATTATTTTATGTGTAACCCATTTTATAGTGTTTTATTAATTTAGAATAATTTTGAGTAAGCGTGCCTAGTTGACTTTTCATCTAGTCTGAATTGTGTGAGATATGAATTTAGATTGGAGCTTCTTGTTGCACATTTAAAGGTAAGTAACTATTATTTATTTAAGAATAAACATGTCATTTATTATTAGGGGAATAATCTTATTATTTGTACTAGATTCTTAAATATTTTTAGGATTACTAGTCTTGCCACTAATATTTCATTTACTATTATACATATGTTGGTAGGTTTCTTTTTTGTCATGATAAATCAGTTGCTTCACATATAATTTTTTTTATCTTGAATTATTGTTGCACATTTCATATACAATTAATTTCTATTTGCAATGAAACATTTAATTTCATGCAAGGCATCTATTAAATACCATGAATTTTATTTCTGTAAATTCATGTTATTAGATATAAATGTTGGTAGTCATATAAGTGATTGCACTTTTACTATTCACCTATTATTGAGATATGAATGTACTTATTAGTATAATAAAAATTATGCTGTTATTAAAATTCTTTTTGTTATGACTAGCTAGACAAACGTGTCCTTAGATAAATATTGGATTTCCATGAGACTAGTACTGTCCTTATATATATATATATATATATATATATATATATATATATATATATATATATATATACATGCATGTTTGGATGTTATTAGATAATAATAATAAATAATTGATGAGTCATTAGACAAATATAATTAAGCATCCCTAGTGTGATGACATTTATTCATGCATAAGAATGCATTGTTATAGATTTTTAAGGGGTATAACCATAAATAGATAAGTAGTATGAGTTGCATAAACATATGAATTCCCTTTTCGGATTCACTGCTACCTTAAAAATAATAACCTGAGGACATCAATTTCTGTTAGTTGTGATTATTGAACCCTTCTTTTTGTTCATGATGCATGTTTATTCTTTTGTCATTTATGTTTTAATAAATAGTGGTTATTTCCTGAGTTTGATTAGTCAAACTCATTGTTGTAAAATTTTATCATAATAGGTTCTGTTAGTGTAGTTGGAGGACCTTCACCATAGAAGTCAATTTTTTATCAAAATTAGTGTCTTCATTATTTTCTAGTTTATGTAATAGTTTCTCTTTTTATGTCTTTTTGGGTTTGGGTAGAATTATTTCTTATTATTTTTCTTTTAGTTTATTATCCGGATGTTAATTATGTCATTATTGGATATTATTTTATTTTGTTATTGAATATATTTCTATTTTCCAGTTGAATAATTATACGATCGCTATTGATGAAGTGAAATGTAATTAATTTTTCTTGTTATTATTAGCTTATCATTACTTTTGTTGTATGTGATTCTTTTGTGAGTACAAAATAAGTTTTAATATAAGCTTCATCACATCCCATGTAATTGTACCTCCTTCGGGACCAAGGGTGTGACATCTTTAGTGTCATTATCATGATCATTATGGTAGAAATAAAAATTAAATTTGTCACAACCCTTGACTTCTTCATCAATGTTGCCCAATAAATACTCATTATTTTGTATTTGTGATTTTTATGGTTATAAGTGGTTGATTTAGTTGTGAAAAGTAAGCATTAAAATACCTTATAAGAAGTGCTAAAGTAGGTGCCTCCTAGGACAATGGGTGGTTATCTCTTGAGCTAATTACAGTGGTAAAAATATTTATCTACTTTTTCTTCTTTATTTAAGAAGTGATTTTAATGTTACTGATGTTGTTATTATGGATCTCAAGAGAAGAGGATGGCTCCTTAGTAAGGTCTTAGATTCTTGCACAAACTATTTTGTATTGATAAACTTACTAAATATTTTAGCACATCCACCATACTATCAGCAGAATTTTGTCACAAAATTTGAATTTCTATAACTATGACCCCAAGATAGAAGAGATTTTAATGAGATACTTGTCATTTTGATGACCTAATTTAGCGCTTTTTTTAACCACTCTTCATGATTGCTCCAACTGTCTTTCCTGCTGATTCAAAAGAGGGACTACACGATCTTCAATTTCATATTTGATATTGAGAATTATACTAGAAATAAGTAAGAATTCCTCGAGTGAGCCACCAATACAAGAATTGGGATTGTCAAATTTTAAAGGTAGATAATAAATATCATGTCATCGATGGCATTTGAAATATTGTATAATTATATATCTCAAATTTGACTAAGTGGTTAGTATAGGCGATGATATGCTTGCATATTTAATTTGTATTTAAAATGGAGATTTAAACTCAGGTGATACGACCTCCTCCAGGAGTTCACATGTGAATGGAGAGTTGTGCTTGATTTTCATGTCAATAGTACGATTAACATCAATTATAACTCACTTACCTTCGTGATTCGTGACACAACTGAACAGAATATGCAACGAAAATATGTTATTGAGATTTTCTATAATTATAGTTATCGATAGTAAGGATCCTTAAATTGAGTAACAAATTGCCGTTAGGTGACTAAATTTTCATCATAATACACCATACCCATCTCAATAGTATTTCACATACTTAACAATTATTTTGGCTATTTTCTTTGGCTACTATCTCTTTTTCATAATGTAATTATATTGCCTAGTTATCTTTATTCAAAGTTGGTCAAATATATCTACGAGTTCGTCGAATATGTTTGTAAGAATAAATTACTCTTGCGCATAATCAAAGAGAGCTTTACCATGCCATATGGGGTCTTTCTTCTAGGGAGGCACCTAAGAAAAAAATTAGTAATATGATTCGAAATTGAATTGAACTAACTGAACCTAAAAACACTTTTGTGAAAATTATGGTAGCATGGACAAGAAAATTATTGAAAGAATAAAACACTCATTAGCTGATATGGACTCTGCAAATTGTACCCAGCAACCTATAGCACACTTCAGTCTTAACACTCGACAAACACGGCTAACTTGATTATTTTTGGCAGGCGAGGATGATATCGACACGTTCAGAAGCACCGCTTCCTTATTATGTCCAACAAAGCACACACAACAGAGCCTCTTATTACAAATAGTTCTTTCTTTTCCTTATTTAAAAGGCGCTCGTGGAGAACACGGTAGATTAAACTCCCCAAACAGTATTATAGAAGTCTTATGCTACATTCAAACATAGTAATGGGAAGGTTTCTTCAGCCAACAGCCTTGCGTGGATAACCTCTAGCAGGGGGCGGTATTTCATAAGAACGGTTAAAATACCGGGTGTTGGAATGCCAGCTGCCAGCTTTCAATGCTGGTGGTGGCGACCTCACAGACCGGGAACCAGAATTCATGGTAAGGTTTGCCAGCTTCTCTGCCATATCATCAACTCTTCCTGAGCTTATTATAGGATGCACCAGCTTCTCATTCAAATCCCAGGCCCCATAAGAAACTCCGCCAAGGTATCCTGCCACAGCCATTAGCTCAAACGCATAAGAGATTGATACACCAATTCAGATATAAATTAATACTTAGGCAGGCAACTAATTCCACGAAATTCATTAACTTTTTTGTCCAACTTCACTTAGTTGACATAACACATATTTGCATCTTGATAGTACTATGTACTTGCCTGGATTATTACTCTTTGCTGGTCGCCTATAAAGTGGCTGCACTGAATTGTTTTCGTAAGGAACATAATCCTGTAATTTGATAATCTTTGAATAAAGACCAACAGTATGCACATTAGTGGCAGATTACAGAATGAACACCCTTACCTTGTATTGATGCATATCCAGCTTCCTCTGGGCAACACCTGCAAACAAGTCAGATATCTTCCATTATCACAACACTGTACTAAAGACTGAGAAGCATAATAACATACCAAACATGAACTAAAAAACTGACTGCAGAAGAACTTTCATCGAAAGGATATCAAAAAATTCATTAAATTTCAAGACTACGACAAGAAAATAAAACAAATACCCGTCTTTAAAGTTGTCATAGCAGTTGGTGATGGCACATTAGTTGGAGGCTTACTGGTTAGAGCTCCAACAGAGCATCTTCTTGCATTCAAATGTTCGGGAACACCTCTCATAACAACTAAAAGAGAGAGTTTATGGCGTTTTAGAGATTTCACTAGCTTGTTTTGAAAAAAAAAATTAGAAAGAGCTACGAGAAAGCAACAAACCGGAAGGAGGTGTTTTAGAGATTCCAGTGTCACGCAGACGGAGAGATGGTGGAATGTAGTAGCATGGCTCCATAAAAGAATGAAGACAATCAAACCAATGTCAGTAAAAGGGGGAAGGCAAACAAAACAAAAGAGAGAGAACACCCTGCATAAAATTAGAATGAATATATATATATATATGTTGACAGACAGAGAGAGAGAGAGAGAGAGAGAGAGAGAGAGGGAGAGCACCTTAAAGAACGGATGTTGAAGAGCCTTTGCAGCAGTAGGCCTCCTGAGAGGATCCCATGAACAAAGCGACTGCATTTGCACACAAGAATGTCAACTGGAGCTAATGAAAGTACATTGGTTAAAAAGATGGATACACAAATTGCAACATAATTTTGGTTTTTTTTTTGTTGAAAAAGAATAGAATTCACTCCAAAATAAACATACTGAGATAAGGCTGATAGCATATTCACTGGCGGAAGGGATCAATATGGAGAGGTTGATGCCCTGATACTGGTACCGAGTTAAAATAAAAGAAACATCAGCACAATGTTGTACAACATCAGATGCAGATAAAAGTAAACAAAAGTTTAATACTAAAAAAATCTAAGATACACTCAAATCTGCACAACATTAATTACAAAACAAAAAACCAATCCAAACCCATACATGCAAACATCAATTAACGTGAATTAATTTGACAATAGGAGAAGACCACAGCTCATTAAGACCAACTAAAAAACGGTCCACTACAGTGCAAAACCAAAAATTACAGAAAACATCATGAAAAAGTTTGGTACTGTTAACAGGGAAAAAAGACCAAAAAATAAAAATAAAAAAATTACCATAAACATGAAATTTTAAGGTCAAGTTCTCCCTACAACTACAATGTAATCAACTTAACAATGAAAGTTCACTCTGACGAAAACAAGATCCAGTTCGTTATGTAGTCAGACTTAAATTCACTCTACAATGTTACATTAGAAACAGACTATAGCTTGTGCCGTCCATTCATGTTTATAACAAAAATCTCATAATACTCTTCATTGCCAAGACACACTCAACTTCTAAAAAAGATTCTAGCCTACACAACTGCATCCCATAGAAGAGTTGAACTCCTATCTATGCCTTATACAAAGCTGAGAAGCTATAACTTGCATGATTAAGTTCAACAATACAACGAACAAAAAATAACTAGTCTACACAGCTCCAGAATGATCCGTCTGCCAGAGTAAGACGTGACAAGAACAGAATTCATGCCACTCATGAAGATTCAAACAACAGGATGGGATATATAACCATGAACAGAGTTGATCCCTTTGCAATACCTGCGGAAACTGAAACTTTATTTTATCTGCAAGGTGCAGTCCCTCTGCCCAGGAATTTTGACAAGGAGAGCCAATCACGCTGCAGATTTTATGAATTTCATCTGCTTCACTGCATGGTGCAAAGAGTATATGATGAGAAGAGTTCCTATAGCATCAATTACCATTCCAATAGGTAAAAACTGATGTGGGCCTATTTAAAACATGGGAGATCAACAGGCCTTAAAGCAAAGCCGAAAGGCAACATAATCTTTGCAAGTATGGAACAAATGATGGAATAATTGAACATGATATGGCGAGATGATATTTAGTCATGATAATATTATTACATCTAAAACTTTAAAATGTCAGAATGAAGGAGAAAAGGCAAATAGCTACTAAAAGACTAAAGACAAGTACTATGCATTAAAAAAAATTAAAAAAATAATAATCAGTAAGGTGGAAAATGAAAACAGGTAACACCTGCAAGCTACATAGGCAACAAAGGCTTGCAAAACTTTCTTTGACAAGGCCATAAAAATGTTATGGTATACATATTAATGATGTAAATATGAGGGAATCAGTTAAAGCTGTTGAAGCCAAAATCCTTTAAATTGCAACTTTATAAGAAATCGAAGGAGAGAGACCAATGTATAGTGGATTGGAGCTCTCAAACCAAAGCATAGAAGCATTGGATGACATGTACAAACATACAATTCTTGCTAAGAGAATGGAATCCAGCTTATGCAGACAACACTACAAACATCAAAATAACACCAACTTAGAACAAGATATCATCATTCATAAAATTTAAAAAAAAGTCGTATCGACAACTAAAATAATTTGAAGGAAAAAGAAACTTCGTACTTAGTGCCAGGAAAAAGAGGGCGAAGATTAAACAGCTCTGCCATTATCGCACCCATTGCCCATATATCTGGAGCCAGTAAAAAAATTGTCAACAAAAATGTACGCCAATCAGAAGACAGGTTATGGAGACAGACTAACCAACTGCAGGACCATATACAGAAGACTGCAGCAAAACTTCAGGGGCTCGGTACCTATACCAAGAAGTAAGGGACTGTAATTTTTGTAAAGATACAAAATAATCTGTCATTGTCCTTGTTAGATAATATTCAGCAGTTATTATACTAAATATAGTTACTGCCATTCTCACAAAGAAACAAGATGCTTAACAAGTGCACCGCTATGGGCGTAGAACCATGGAGGCTCTGGAGGTGCACGTGCAATGTAGAACTCCATTAGATGTTTTAGGATGCAAAAACTGCCACATCGATGAAAATCAAAGAAGAATAAAAGCATTACCAAATTAACGCATAGTCAAAATAATTACCAACGAGTGGAAACGTATTCCGTGAATGGTGGCATTGATGAAATTTCACGGGCTAGGCCAAAGTCTGCCACTTTGATGACATCCTCAGACACCAATAGATTTTCTGCAAAAAAAAAAGAGCGATTTAGTGCAGCAATAGAATTTTTTTTGTAAATTCAAAAGCATCTAACCTCCTTTATAGGTGCTTTCAAAGATAATAACATTCAACCTAATGGTTTAACCAATATTCAACCACAATGATGCTTGGAACTGACATGTAGAAGCATAAGAACAATTAATAAATGATCCCCCGAACTAAGAACAATAACCAAACCCTTGCTGCCCATTTTTGTAATTCATTACATCGCCCGTCCCTCTCTCACTTCTATAAAAAAGGTTTACGAATTTCTTCGTAAATTTTTTTCTTGGCGTTAAACTTAATTTCTTCCATTTTTTTTCAACTAATAAATGACTAGTTGTAATAGGGGTGTCAAAAAGACAATATATTCTTAGTTTAATCCAATTTAACTAAAACCTCCAAAGCCTATCATGAGCTTTCAAAAAACAGGATTTATGATGGGCTTTGCGAGTTGCCTACAAAGGCCAAATTAAACTCCATTAGGATGTAAAGAATTTCCACACGTAACAAATATGGATTCAAGGTTGATCGACCCAACCACCCAGACACATAGAGCTGACAAAAATAATCAAAATCTGAATTAATTATGATTTTTTTAGTCGAATTGAATGAGTTAAGCTAATGACAATGGTGTCGAGTTTGAAACTCATTTCGAGTTTATGATAGCTCTCTCTTAGCCTAATGAGGTGTACTCCATAGTGTGGTTATGGCAGATCTTTGTGCAATTAGTAAAAGATGTAATCCTAAAAATTTACAATCTATGTGATTTAAGAGAAACATAAGACTTAGTTAAGTGTTACAGAGATGAGGATGCTCAGGTGGATGAGTGGCTTTATTACCCTGAGTATGTTGGGAAAAAAAGTTGGAGTAGCTCATGGTAGATAAGATTAGGAGAGTCGCCTTTAGATGGTTTGGCCACATAAAGCGTCGGCCGTCCCATGACCCGATTAGGAGAGTAGATGCATTAGATTTGCCTTATGTTAAGAAAGGTAGAGGTAGACCTAAAAAGACTTGGTTAAGATGTATAAAAAATGATCTTAGTATACTTGAATTAAATGAGAATTTGATACATAATAGGACACAATGGAGGCGAAGGATTCATGTAGCCGACCCCACCTAGTGGGATTAAGGCTTGTTGTTGTTGTTGTTGTATGTGATTTAAGATTTTAATTTATAAATCAAATATATAAATTAAATTCCATTTATAATTTCTATGCATCGAAACCTAAAACAAATAGAACCAAGAATCAAAATTGCACACTTCCTTGCCCCAACCACATTGCTCGCACTTACAACAACAATTGACGATGACGAAAGAGAGAGCAACTCACTATAATAATGATTCTAACTGGAACTCACTTAGTGATGTGAGCGAGCCACTTTTGAATTTATAAATTATAATATTAATATTTTAGACAACTATATGTTGAATTAAGGTATGAGAGACTTATTACTATGATCTTGATTTGATGTTAGTATGCTACTTATTATTCCAAATTTTTAATTAATATAATGGTTTAATTTTGAGACCAACATGTCAAAATGCCTCAAAGCCTACTCTGCCTCATGGATAGAGAAAACACCACAATAGCCAATTATACAATTTCAAACCTTGTTCTCAAGTCTTACTCTCCTAACACCTAGACATCTTGCTTTTCTCATTTGCATCATTTGGTAATAAGAGCCTTCCTCAATCATAAATTAGAACGTGACACTTTTGACCCAATCGATCACCAAGGCTTTCAATCATGCCTAACCACACTAGAATTAACATTGATATCATCCTACACTCCTTTATCACTTCTCCACATAATATCCACACAATGACTCATCCGTACACCACATTATTAAAGCCTTCCATGGCTAGCTGACACTCCATGTGCAACCATGCACCTACAAGTTGCTCACATCTATATTCCTACATTAAAAAAAAACTATATTCCTACGCACTCATCTATGCATCATCTAATTATGTCATATCAGCAATGCCTGCACAAGTGCATCACATCAAATCATAATCGCTTTCTTGTACATTCACTTGCCTAAAAATCCTAAGAGAACATGCTTATCCATCCATTGTTGAACCCTAGATCCAACATAGTGAAAAACCATCGCAAATGCCTTCAACTTCAACTTCAACATCGAGCCACTCTACTTTTTGATACCTTACAAAGACAAATCCTTATCTCATAACAGGTGGTCTGCATCAAATAAAAAATAATATACCAATTTCTTAAATTATAAGAACTTCAAAATTTTTGAATTTCTTCATATATTATCATGAATTCATTTCAAGTAGTTGTCCAAACCATTCAATTCCTAATGCTAATAAATTAATTACTCACCTCCCCTTATGCATTTGACTTTAAGCATGATGAAGTGGTTGAAGTGGTTGAAGTAGTTGAAGTTGAAGAAGAGTGTAGGTCTTATGATTATAATCCCTAACATAAGCTTAAGATAAAGCATGAATAAAAAACTTATTTAGAGATCATTATCAAACAGAAAGAGCTTTAAGTAACTATTATTACTTCCCAAACCCTACAAATGGAGATGCAAGTTAAATCCCAACTTTCAATTTTATGCCCAGACCCTTACCTGTTGATTTTGTCGATCCACAATTGTTATACTAGATGCCAATATGTTCAGTTTGTATAGTAAAGATGACTGATACAATGAAACCTCCTTTATCCAAATCCTCCAAATTTATTTCCATATTCAATTTGTACATGTTGCCCACTCGCAAGACATTTCATGAAGCAATTCTTTTAACTCTGCTATGGCCAACAAACTTTCAAAAAAAAAAAAAAAAAGCTTTCAGATAAATATTAGGAGTTCTTTAAGTTTAGGAGAATTGAAATAACACAACAAAAAAACTGTTTGAACATTTTTGTTCAAACATTTCAATTAAATTATAAGTTTTTTATCTTCATTTTAATTGAAATTAGGTTCTAATTATCCTAATGGACAATATTTGATTTGAACTTTAAATTAAGTATAGATGTGATTATATTTGCATTTAATTTAATTTGGTACTATCTTATAAATTTTATTTCTCTAAATAAAGTTTTCATGGCTTATAACTGAAGTAATTTATGAATGAATATAACTGAATGTTCCTCTCCTATCCTATATCTTCCCTCTCATTCACATCTCTCTTGCTCAGACTCTACTGTCTTATCTCATCTGCATCATCACAATTATATTATGAGAACAAAATTAAATAATTCCTGACTTTGTGTGTTAATTAGTCATGAATGCTCATTCAATATTTATATCATTTTTAATAATACAGAATGCTTTCATCAACGTAAATAGAGTGATACAAGAGATGATAAAATCAAACGAACTAATCAAATTAACAGTATTAATAAATGAGTTACACTGAAAATTCAAAAATTAATAAGTATGAGACAACAACACAACAACGAGCCTTTATCCCACAACGTGAGGTCGGCTACATAAATCATTCTTCTCCATTATGTCCTATTAAGTGTCAAATTTTCATTTAATGCTAATAAAATGCCATTTTTATACTTCCAGACCAAGTTCTTTTAGATCTACCTCTACCTTTCTTAACATAGGCCAAATCTAATAAATCTACTCTCCTAACTGGGTCGTCGAACGGTCGATGTTTTATGTGGCCAAACCATCTAAGGTGACTCTCTAATCTTATATGCCACTAGAGCTACTCCAACCTCTTCGCATATATATTCGTTTCACATTTTATTTCTAAGTGTAAAGCCACTCATCTACCTAAGCAACCTCATCTTTGCAACACTTAACATAATTTTATGCTTTTCTTTTACTGGCCAACATCCTGCACCATAAAGCATTGCAAGTCTCACCACCATCTTATAAAATTTTCCTTTAAATGATACTTTTCTATCACACAATAGGCCCAATGTATTCCACACCACTAGACCTTTTACAACTAAAATTACACTCCATGTATTCAGTTTTAGATCTACTCAAACAAAAAATTTTAGACTCTAAGGTTGACCTCCATAATTCAAGTTTCTCTTGAACTCCCTCTCTAGTCTTATCAACAAGAAGAATATTATCAGGAAAAAGCATACACCAAGATACATCTTCCTATATAGTAAGAACATCCATAACTAAAACAAAAAAGATATGTGCTTAAAGCCAATCCTTGAAGTAATCCAACCAAAATTGGAAAATACTTGATCAAACTTCCTTGTGTGTGAAAACAAGTAATAGCTCCATTATACATATCCTTAATGACTTGAATATAAGCAAGATTAACTCCCTTCTTTTCTAGAACTTTCCAAAGCACTTCTCTTGGAACTTTATTATATACTTTCTCTAGATCAACAAATATCATATATAGATCCTCCTTATTCTCTCTATACTTCTCTATCAAACCTCTCAACAATGTAAAGCATCCATAATAGACCTACCCAACATGAAACCAAATATCATATGAAAAGCCCATTACAGTCATATATAATCACAAAACAACAAACACAACAAATAATCATACCAGGCTTAAGGTCGCGGTGAAAATAGCCTTGCTGGTGCATGTATGCAAGAGCTTGGAACACTTGAAAGCACCAATTTCGGATTTTAGACTCTGAAAATGGCTCGTCTCTATCTTTAATAAACTCGTAAAGATTGCACTCCTGGAAAACAATAGAAGTCACTAAAATCAATATTCTGCTACATCAATTCAAAACTAGTTAAGCTACAAGTACAAAAGAAGCATACCATATACTCAAAGATGAAGTGTAGCATATCGTACTCTCTAACGACCTCCTTAAGCTTCACAATATTAGGATGATTCATCTTCCTAAGGGCCTGTAAAACAGAGGTTTCCCTTCACTGAATATAAGTTTGAACAAATGAAGAGATGCATTCAGTAGATATTACCTTAACTTCACGAAGATTTATGCACTCCTCCCAACAGTAATACTTTTTCTTCATTTTCTTGATGGCGACCTGTGATGCAAAGCATACATGGAATGATGCAAAGAAACAAAGTACCTGACTTTCTTTAGATATGGTAAATTAAACCTTGCTCAAACTAAATTTAAGCCACATACAATTTCACCACTCTCTTTATTAACAGCTCTCCAGACATTACCAAATGTTCCATATCCAACTTCCTTAATCACCACATAGCTGCAATAAAAAGCCAACAATATGGGATAGCAATAAAACTTATTTGAAAAACTCAGGTTGTTTAAAAAACAGTATAGAGCTAAAATGCCATACCGTTCCATTCTTCTAAGTTGAAGAAATAAATACACCCCAAACTCTTAAATAGAAATGCCAAGCACTCCAATGCCTGACAATCAGAGTCCAATCAGCTGAAAGAAAAAGGCCTGTCTATAGTAGCTCGCTTCCAGATGTAACAACTTAGAAGCTGTCCCAACACCTTATAGAGATAAATTCCGATCCTAGAACCCACTTTAAGAAATGTAAAATTGAGATACCGCACAGACTAAAAAAGACCTAATACAAAGCTACAAGAAATAGCCAATCTAACACGCAAGGTAGGCAGTCTGCGCATGTTCCCATACTTCTGAAAGTTGAGCATGTTGGCTTGAAGCAAGTTTGCATTTACAAACAAGACTAAAAACCAAAGAGAGACTCTTTGCAGTTAACCTGGAACAGAGGATTAAAAAATCCTTCAATCGGAAGAGAAAAATATCAATCCTTGACATCTTCAATCACTTGAAACATCCATTACCTGAACTGCACCAAACGGGATCATACTTCTGGAAAAAAGCTCCTAAAACGTGACAAGCAAACTGGAGTTAGGGCACCAATTCAAGATACAGGCAGAGCATGTCGACAGCAACAGAATCACACTTAAAGAGGATTTCTTGCAGCAGAATGCTTTCGAGTACTTAGGACCGAATAATTTCAGGAAAGATAGAATCTTGATGCCCGTGGTGGTCATGGAACAAAAAATAACCCTTAAGTACAGTTAACAAATGAGAGGAGAAGGAAGTTTCCGAGAACAAGAAGACGCCAGTCAGGAACTTTCTGTACAAAAAAGGTTCCACGTTGACAGTTGCTTGACCCAAGTTGCATTTTCCCCATTTCCTGCTCCAGATAGTCAAGCCCAAAGAAGAAACAGGCACAGCCTACAAAATAAAAAAGAATATGCTAATAAAAAACTTGAGCAAAGCATACCAAAAAAAAAATGCAAAAGAACCATGCACCTGCAGAAAGGATCTGAAAAAAGTGCAGCGGCATCACAAAACAAAGAATAAAAATTAAATCTTCATTTCATAATGACATTTCATTGCTGCAAAATTATGATGACCGCTTTGACAAACAATACCGCTAAAAAACAAAACCAAATGAGTGAAAACAGAGCTTATGACTCAAAAAAGAAGATTTCAGACCCCAACCATCGATAAACATAATAAATATATTGACATGACTCAAAGTATCAAATATTAAGCTTCATAAACCAAAAGAACCAAAATAGTTATACGCTTTAAACAAGAGAGTAAAGCAAAAGATGCCCGAACTCCACATTAACAGAATAGTAACTGAAAAGAGTATAAAATGTGGAGAACATTAACTGTATTTGAAAATACTGTTTGTAGCCAGATTTAGGGGGCTTTGGGTTTAGTAGAATATTATGTATAGCATTTGCGTGCAAAGTAACTAGTATGTGTTTGGTTTGAAAAATATTAGATGAAACTAAATACATCTTCGTTCATTTTGCTCAACATTACAAAGTAAATGCAGCGGATATGGCAGAATTTCCTTCAAGGGGATTTACCCACGTTCTTCTAGCGGTAAATAAACAATCTCATTGCAAAAGTGGAATTTAACAAAATGAATGCACTGCTAGTTTTGCTATGGTTAACTACAAATATTAGACTTCTAAAAAAAGTTGACTTCTTGAGTCTAATTAGCTTAATCAAGAACAAAAAAGCTTAAATTGAGTAGTGCTGATATAAAAAGGTAAAAACAATAATCCAAAAATTGTAATAAATAATAATATACTTCAAATGAGATGTGCAATACAAACCCAAAACGTTTCCAATTCCCTCCTCTTAGAACTGAGATGCTTAGTAACAGGCATTATGCATATGAAAAGTATCTTTTAGTGACTTTCCAAATGCAAGGGCCAACTTAAATAGTTAAGAAGGTGCTGTTCATCAAAGCTATACATTTTAAAAATATACATCCAGGTTGGCATCCATAGATACATGGAATTCATTTCAAGAAGTATTTCAACAGCTTAAAACAACCTTCATTAGTCCCAAATCTATGAAAATGATTTAGGTTCCAAGCCAAAATAAGAAAGATTTAGGCTTGGTGTTATGTCAATAAATCATAAAGTTACTTCAATTCCCAAAAAATGAATCTAAATTTAGATTTTTGTTTTTTTAGTGCTAGGACAATCTTTGAAAGTAGAATGTTACAAGTATTATTACATAACTACATTGCAAGAAGAATTATGAATATCACCCATAATTGATGTACCACAACTCAATGCTCCAATAAAGCAGAGTAGATAAATAATTGGCTAAGGTTGTTCACCTAGGGGGTGTCAATTTGAGTTTATGGGTCAAGTTCAGGTTTGAACCAAAATTAACCCAACTTGAAACTGTTTGGCCCGAACTCAACCCAAATATCATACAAGTTGAAAACCTTGACCCAAACCCAACCTGATTGACACATTTAGACATATTTCACATTAAATTCAGGTCAAATTCGAGTTTGTGAGTCAAATTCAAGTCAATCTCGGGTTGGCAAGTAAAAATTGAGCTGACAAAGTCAAAATCGAGTCAATTTTGGGTTGGCACATCAACCTTAACCCAACCCGAAAAATTAAATAGGTCAGATACTGACTCAACCCTGACCCAAAATTAATTGAGTCAACCTGAACCCGATTTTTTCAAGTCGAGTTTGCGTCGGATTATCTAGTCAAGTCAATTAATTACACCGCTAGTTTCACCTATACATGATGCAACATAAAATCCAATTGTGATTAAAAGTGTGCAAAGATTGACTTAAGATCTCACTTCTTTTTTAGATGGAACATGAGATTAAATTGAAGGACAAAGAGATGATTAATATAACAATTTGAAGAAAATTTATCTAGTAAGCAATGTCATTAGAATTCACAAATAAAACTAATGAAACTCAAAATAAATCAACTATATAGCATAAATTCAAGTGTTGAGCATAAAAAAAATCATTGATAACTAAGTTAAACTTGATAAAATAAAATAAAAATAAGTTGAATATATGACAAAACTAAAAAAATAAATTAAGAATTAACCATATCTGATGATTTGAGTAGCATTTATTAAAGATAAAATAATTAAAAAAATTGAAATAATGAAGAAAATAAAATTCACTCAATAGACTAAATAAAATCAAGTATTAGGAAGTGAAGGGAGTACAACTAAGTAACATGGATATAAGTTTAGAAAATTTTGCAAGGAATAAATTTAACACTTCATGTAATAACAATCAGCAAGAATGACAAAAACTGAGAAATCACAAAGCCAGCATCAAAAACTTGAGATAAAAATAATAATGGTGGTTAAAACAATATGCAATTAGGAGGAAGAATTAATAGGTAGTGTTTGCAAGAAACAAAGGTTCATTTGGTTGAGTGAAAATTTGATGTAAAGTAAACTAGTTGCATGCAAAATATGCTTTTGTTGGTCGTTTGAAGTTCGTGAAAAAAAGTTTACTTCATACTCCATTTCCTTAATATATCTCAGATAAAGCAAATACATCAAAATTGATCACATTTTACATGCATTTACTTTCTTTTGCATTTCGAATTCAACCAAACAACTCTGAAATAAAAAGGGAATAAATCCAAAGACTTTCAAGAAAGCTATAAACAAAATGTTGGAAGATTAATAAATGGAAATAACATATAGATTTTGAAGTGTAAAGAGAGGTAAAAGATAAAATTATTCAGGTGAATGAAGCTAGAGATTGGATCTTATTCTAAATGTGGCTAGCTTTTATGCTTCTTAAGTTGAATTAGAAGATAATTAAAAAAATCAATTTTGAAATGTAATGAATAAATTATTGAAATGTATACCTAAAGAAAAGAAGACTTATTGGAGTTGACTTAAAAAACATATAGGTCCTCATGAAGTGAGTTATGAGAGAATTTTGAAAGTGTATAGCAAAATCACATGTATTTTTTAACATAGATTGAAAGATAAATGTTCTAGCAAAGGTTATAAGATGATTAACACACAATATAGAATAGTACATGTAAATATTTTAGCTTAAAAGTATAAAGAAACCAAGATAGATTGTTTAGTCAGATAGAATAAATAAATCTCTAATTAAGATAATTTGATATGGTATAGGATGATTAATTGTATTGAGATAGCTGACATAAAAGTTTTAGGAAACTCTAGAAATAGATTTCACATAATCAGACCTGCTAGCACAACAAAGAAATGTAAAATGTTATATTAAAAAAATGTTCCCATTAAAAAAACATCACTACCTCTGAGTATTACAATTGTAATAAGAAATCTTAAAGTCTTATAAATAGCAACTAATCAGAGCAAAAGCTACTAAGTTTATGATTTATATAGCTCAAGCATGATGAGAAGATAAAGACTTAGAATCTGTGATCAAAAAATGTTTCAAAAGTGAAAATAAAAAATAGAATCAATAAAAGATAAATATATTATGTTTATAAATATAAAATAAGAGATCTAAGGAAGAAAAATCTTTAAAAAAGCATACCTAAAAAAATTTGAAGTTTGCTATAAATTTATCTAACATAGTTAAAGAGTTTACTAAAATAAAGATGTATAAGAAAGGTATTAGGTTAAAATGAGATACCTCATGAAAATTAAAGAGTTGTGGAAGATATTATAGTAATTTCGTTAACAAAGTTTTATAACAAAACCTTAAATACTTCAAGGATGTTAAATGATTAAAGAAGAACGTGTTCAAACAAATATTCAAGAAGAACAAAGGCATTTAAGATTATAATACATTTTAGATATTTAAACTTAATAGTCATACAATGAAGTTATGGAAAGTATAATGGAGTATTATCTTAAAAATTCACATAAGCATCAAAATTTTAATTTTAATTTCCACCAAAAGTTCTAATTATGAAGAAACAATTTATGAAAAGAAAATTGATAAAAAATTAAAAGAGTGAGGAAAGGATTTGCATATAATTTTTCATTATCTTGAAGAGATATAGAATCAGGTTGCACACTAATTGATTTGGTGTTCATTTGGAAAAAGGCATGTTATAAGCATATTGAAATTATTTAAAATATCTATGATAGAACAATGATTGGTATTAATGATAGTGTGTGATGACTAATAATTACCAAACAAAATTGAATTACATCAAGGACCAACATAAATTTGTATATCTTGTGGAGATATTTACAAATGATAATCACAACGAGAAAGTTAGAACAACGAAGAAACTTTTAAAAACAAGGAGCTTAGGACTAGTTAAGGCTGCCAATTAATCTAATTAGTAAAAGCTTTCAAAGTTGTTGGCAAGGTTTCGGGTTCGAATTCTGCTTACAGCATAATAAAGTCCAATCTTAAAGATTTAGGTGGGTAAGAAAAAAAGGAACTTGGACTAGCAATTAAAAAATAGATACATTATATGCAATTTTAGTATTTACAAAAAATAAAAATTATGCATTAATACTACAAAAATTTAAGTGATATTTAGAATAGAAATACAAACGCAAATATAAGCAATAAGGGGATATAACGTAGTGTTATGAAAGGATTTTTTTAGCCTAGACTTGAGCATGCCTCAAGGTAAGGTGGTTGCCCCAAGACATTCAAAGGAGGCGTTCTGCCAAGAAGCATAGGCACCAGAGCCAAGGAATCACCCCAAGCACTTGGGGTGACTTTTCCAACCCATTACTAGAATAATAACCCCTATGAATAAGAGTCAAATTAAATTATCAAATTACCAAATTTATCCAATTATAAGTAACTTTCCTATCTATTTAACATACTACTACTTAGCAAATGATTCCCTTCTTACAAACCCAGAAGAAATATCAAAGCTCTAAACTGGACTCGTTCCACTTTGTCTCCCTCACATTGTGTTAGAAAATGTTGAAGGCATATGTTAGAAAACATTGAAGTCATATGTTAGAAAATCTCAAAGCCCTAAATCCACTTGATCATCACATCAGATAAACACTCCCTCGCTAACTCACCACTTATTTTGTGGAATCTCTACATTAACTCATCTCTTCATCATCAAAGCCACATGTTGACTCACTGCACTTCAGCATTGATGAAGCCACACATCTCTCTCACATATCATTGTATGTTTTTGTTAAGACTTTAGATGATAACAAACTTGTGAAAAGAGAGCTTGAGTGCATAATTAATTGTCTTCCTTCATTTTTAATGTCACATTTAGTTTGTATTTGTAATATGAATCATATGTTTATTAATTTTCAATTTCAAAATTTATTCCAAATTGTTTTCCTATATTTGATTTTTTGTAAAAATATTTTATTTTTATGAAATATTACAACAACAACAACAACAACAAGCCTTAATCCCACTAGGTGAGGTCGGCTACATGAATCCTTTGTCTCCATTGTGTCCTATTATGTGTCAAATTCTCATTTAAATCAAGTATACTAAGATCATTTTTTATACATCTTAACCAAGTCTTTTTAGGTCTACCTCTACCTTTCTTAACATAAGGCAAATCTAATGCATCTACTCTCCTAATCAGTCATCAGACGGCCGACGCTTTATGTGGTCAAACCATCTAGCGACTCCTAATCTTATCTACCACTGGAGCTACTCCAACTTTTTCCGAATATACTCATTTTGCATTCTATCTCTAAGAGTAAAGTCACTCATCCACCTAAGCATCCTCATCTCTGTAACACTTAACTTAGTCTTATGCTTCTCTTTTATTAGCTAACATTCTGCACTATAAGTCATTGCAGGTCTTACCACCATCTTATAAAATTTTCCTTTAAGTTTAAGTGGAACTTTTCTATCACATAATAGGCCAGATGCATTCCTCCACTTCAACCATCCAACTTGAATTCTACCAATAACATCTCCATCTATTTCACCATCATTTTGAACAATAGAGCCTAAATATCTGAAACGCTCACTCTTATTAATGACTTGTTCACCTAATGTCACAACACTATCACTAGAACTTCTACACCTAAAATTACACTCGAGATATTCAGTTTTCGATCTACTTAAACGAAAACCTTTAGACTCTAGAGTTGACCTCCATAATTCAAGTTTCTGTTGGACTCCCTCTCTAGTCTTATCAACAAGAAGAATGTCATCAGCAAAAAGCATACACCAAGGAACATCTTCTTGTAAATGCCTAGTAAGAACATCCATAACTAAAGTAAAAAAGATAAGGTCTTAAAGGTGGTCCTTGATGTAATCCAACTGAAAGAGGAAAATATTTTATCAATCCTCCTTGTTTTTGGACACAAGTAACTCTAGCATACATATCCTTGACTTGAATATAACCAATATTAACTCATTTCTATAGAACTCTCCAAAGAACATCTCTTGAAACTTTATCATAAGCTTTCTAAATCAATAAATATCATATGTAGATCCTCCTTACTTTCTCTATGCTTCTCCATCAAACCCTTAACAAATGTATAACATCCATAGTAGATCTACGGCATAAAACCAAACCGATTGTGAGAAACTTTATATCACATCGTAACATATGCTCAATTACTCTCCCATAATTTTAATGTATGGCACATTAACTTAATTCCTCTATAATTTACACACTCTTGTGCATCACATTTATTCTTAAATATGGAACCAACAAACTCTTTCTTCACATCGACATCTTTTAGTCTTTAAAATGACATTAAAAGATTTGTCAAGAAATTCCTTGATCTCCTATTAGAATATAATCTGTCTACTTTCCACATTTCATTTTCTTTAAAGCTTCACTAACTTGATTTACTAATCTGAAGATAAAATGAAATTCTCTATTTTTGTTTAGGGTATTAAAGTTGCTAAAATCAATCGTCTTTCGGATCCTTCATCAAAAGTTTATCAAAATACCTCATCAACTTATTTTCAATATCATTTTCCAAAAAAAAGTATTTTATTATTTTCATCCTTAATACACCTCAATCAACTATATCTTTACTTCTCCACTCTCTTTGGTTTAACTTATACATACATTTTTCGCCTTCTTATATATATAATCTATAAATCCCTAAAATGAATTTTTTGCATCATATCTGCCTTTTAGAATCTCTACAAGCCACTTTATATCTTTTCATTCAGTTTTACATCTAAACCAAGTTTTATAACAACATTTCTTATTTTTTATCTTTTCTTGCACACTTTGACTCCACCATCAACTATTCTTATTAAAGGAAGATTTTCCTTTTGATTCTCCAAGCACATCTTTAAGAACTGCTTAATTTCACTTACTATTTTTCTCACATAATATTCCTTCATAAACATCCCAAATTCTAATCTAGAATGCTTTAAAAATATTTTTATTTGTGTTTTAAGTGTCATCTAATTTTAGGATAATAATTTGATTTATTTTTCTCTTACAACCATTCATCTTAAAATTTAAAACTAACAATCGATGTTGATTAGATTTTCACTTGAAATGACTTACAATCTTTACAATCTAAACGATCTATTTTTCTTATCGGAAAATAATCAATCTATGTTTTACTAGATCCATTTTATAAGTAATATATGTTCATCTCTTTTCTTAAATAAAATATTAAGAACTACAAAATCATGTAAAAGAAAATCTAATATAGTCTACCTTCTTTACTACCCAAATCCATAACCACCATGAATACTTTTAAAATCTTCTACCACTCTACCAACATGCCCATTTAAATCTCCTCCAATAAATATTTTTCGCAGAGGATCTTTTATATTAATCCATCTAATTCATTCCAAAAATTTTTTTTTTGCGCTTACCTCAACATGTTTGAGGAGTATGACACTTATAATTGATAATCTTAAGATCAACAATAATCTTTAAAGTTATAATTCTATCTCCACATCTATTAATATTTATAACTTTATCCTTCAAACTTTATCTATAATCACACCTACACCATTTCTATTTCGACTTTTACTCGAATACCAAAGTTTAAAACCTAAACTATCAATCCTTCTCCCCCAACTCATTTAGTTTCTTGAATACATAAAATATTTATCTTTCATGAACCATAATATCTAATTCCATTGATTTACTGTAAGAGTATCTATATTCCAAGATCCTAACCTAATTCTAGTTTCATACTAACCTCTTGCCCGCATTCGTCATAAGGAACCCTTATTTAACATCGCACTAGATCGACTCTAGCACATTTTTTCATCAGTATTGTATACAACGCTGCCGCTTCTGGAATGCCCTAGATTAACACAATGATTTAAAGGATTCATATCATGATTATTTCAACAAGTTTTACTCGTTTACTACTACTAACCCTCCTCCACTTTTCACATCCGGACTTGGGACCGACAAAAGTAGTGTTAAGTAGTTAGAAACCCATTATGACAAACAAATTCATTGTAATATGCCTCCACCTTCTAAAACATTAATGTTAAGTGGTTAAAATTAAGGAGTACCTTATACATGCCTGTTCAAAAACATTATCATAAAGTCTTGCAATAAGAATCATGCAACTACAGCTAAACAAGGGTTTTAATATGAATATATAAGAGATGGGAGATAAAGAAATTACTAATAGCCAAGTTGAATATAGTATAAATGAAAATATTAAGATGAATACATAGCATAACTGAAAAAATAATGGAGTAAAAAATTATTACATGAGAGTTGTCATGGAATAGAACTAATAAAAATAAGTAGAAAAGAATTTGAATGGTTTGACCATGTACAATGAAGGGTAGAAAAGATGATAGATGAAAGTAATGTAGAACACTTAGGAATAAAAGGTAGCAGATAAAATAAAAATATGAATAGAACTTGTGTGAAAGCAATTATACAAATAGGTTAAACACTTATGCGATAGTCAACAAAAATGAAGCGGAATTCACAAAGCCAACAACAAATAGTTGAAATAAGGCTAATAAAAGTGATGATGTCATTAACTTTATGTGTAGAAATTAAAGTGAAAACATCAATCTCAAACACCTAAGAAATTAAAGTATTTAAATTTAACATGATATCCCACTCATAGCTTTACAATATTCCAAGTTATATAGTGCCTCAAATAATTCATATTTCAAACTATAGCCAAATCCAATGAAGTACTATATCCTAAATTAAGGGGGCAGTTCCATAAATAATTGGCAACAAAAAGCTACTAAGGGTGCGTTTGGGAGGGCATTCTGTTTGCAGTGAGATTCTAAGCGCACAGCTCAGGTGTTTGAGTGCAGTGAAGGAACTACGATGGGGCTGCATTTTGAGGAATATGTAGCGGACAAGCTATAATTTATAATCTGACCTAGTTACCTACAATGGCGACTAGAAAGTTGCGGTTTGATATTTTCAAAGTAAAAAAAATTGTACCCACCGCAAATTCTACATACAGCAACTTCTTCTGCAGCAGCTCCACTACTATTTTTTCATACATCTGTAGCTGTCCCAAATAGGCCCTAAGTCCGAAATGGCATCTAAAATTAAAACATTCCTAGCAAGAAACTTACCACAAGTTCATCAAAGAAACTTAAATAGCAACTACAATAATGCAATAAATAATATAACTTTATTTCTTTGCTTTCAATTTCAACATAAAATATTCCCCGTACTGATAAAAGACAAATTTATTAGCTACACCAAAACTTAAACTCATGCATGTACGTAACCATCAAAGTATTCATAAAATATTGTTCACTATACCTTCCTGGCCACCTCTATGATGAAATAAGGAAATATGTCTTTAACCTCACATCTTAACTTCAACACTACAAACTTCCTTCAATGAAGGTAGAAAAATCTCAATTTGTTCTTATCTTGCAGAATTACCAAAAATTCTTGATGTGGACAGTAACCATACTAATTTTCTACAGCCAACCAGGCCAACCCTACTTTATTTGATTTAGGTCCAGCTATTCATTTCCCCTTTCAGCTGCACCATGAAGAATATCAATCAAATCTCAAATCTCATATGATGCACTAAACTATCGTTGCTTATGATAGTTATAATATCCACGAACAACAATTTTTCTATCCTTGCATATAATGGTTCTGTAATCCATAATCAACAATTTTTATATCATTTCCCATCAGGCTTTATAGCCATCCTACAACGAATAAGAAGTTCACCTCAAATTTTTACATAAACTGTCACTTGGCATCCTTAACATATCAATAAAACAAATTGGAATTTTACCATGGCATTTGACTTCAGAGTTATTGTCGTCCAAATTACATACATTAAAAGCTTGAAGAATCAGTTAACCGTTTCATATTTGCAATTACTCTGAATATAAATTCAATTTTCTACCCAAAGCCTTTGAGTCGTCCATCGCAAGCACGAGCATAGACATGCCTAATCACGCAACAAGTTTGACACCTAGTAAAATCCATACCACTAAAACAATTTGAAACCCTAATTCAAGACATCTACTAGTGGCCATCTGTCAATACAATCCCTAGAAGACCTGCAAATAAAGAACCCTAAACTCCACCGCGCAGATCTGCCGGGTTCCGATCCAAGCAAAACGAACTATATGATCAATAATTCGAAGTGAAAGAGAGTATTACAACCGATACCTCGACGCGTTCTTGCATAACCTCCCTCGCCTCCAGCCGCCAGCTGATTTCGACTCCAGGGCCGAAGCGTCCACAGAAACCAACGGGAGAAGAAATAAAGAAGGTCGTAGCTGCGACTACAGGGAAGCTTCCTATTTATACTATTAAGAAGCTCGAATAAACATCCCGGCGGAACAATTGTGCTTAGCCGGGATCGCAATAATGGTATATATTAGGTAATGACGTTAGCGTGCACCGTAGGGAATATTTTAAAGAGGTGGATTTGGACTTTTTTTTTCGTTCGGGACTTGTCAGGCTTCGGAGACTGCCTGTTGCTTGGACTAGGGATTTGGGATGTCGGGGCGGTGGATCGCATGCTGGTTTAATTATGAGACGATGGATTTTAAATTTACGGTTTTTTTAGTGAGCCTTAGGTATCATCGTAGAGTTCATTTAGGGGCTGTATGGATGCCTTAAAAAAATATACTATAAAAAATATAATATATTTAGATTATTTTAAATTTTTTAATTAAAAATTTTATAAATATATGAATTTATTTTTATATTTGATAGAATAAATATAATATAAAGTAATTTTATGATTATGACGATGACTACCATCATGGAGTAGTTACGAGTGACGGAACGACGGTCGACGACGGCTGCTTGACGGGCAGCGAGTCAAAGCGGTCTTACCGCCGGGCGACAAATGACAATGATAACACTTTACACCGTGTTTTGGAATTACCAAAAAAAAATTCTAAATACACTAAAATTAACTCTTTCAATATATTCTAAATACATTACATTTCATTAAAATTTTACTTTAAATCATGTCAAACACAAAAAAAAAATTTTAAATCTTTTTTTTTTTTTTGGAGAAAATGAGAGCCTTAGCTCAATTGTATTCCAAAAAAGAGATAATTACAATGTTACAAAGTGACTTCAAACAATGAAATCAATAAACAACACCAAAACAACATAACAAAACCTGTAAAGAACTATAAAGAAGAAAGGAAAACTATAAAGGAACAGCCATATAGCTTTTCCCAAAAAGAAAGCCTAAGCTCAAACAGAAAGTGAAAAGATCAAAACAAAGTGCCTCCCCGAGCTCAAAGACGGCACCAAAAGCAGATAGTTATAGATGTATAGAGATGATTCGAATTCGACTCAGACCTTGAATAATCCAAAATCAAATCTACCCCGAATAGAATATGCAATGCAGCAGCACCCTCACAGCCTTCCATTTGGCAAAAACAGCATCCTACCAAGGTTGCTGTGTTGTGCAACCAAGCAAAGCCAAGATCACCCCAACAAGTGGGTAGGATTAGTGTCATCATTGTCCAGCAAACCCAGCATACCCGGCGCAACACATCCCACAGCACGTCCTTCACAATAGCCATAACCTCGATCAACATTGAATCAGAAATATAATGAATTCCATAGCAACTGCAATAAGCTCAAAACCCGCCAATGTATAAGATAATGAACATCCAAAGATACCCGATACCCAAAGACATTGACCCGGCTTTGCCAGCAAAACCACATAACCAGCCCACCATATCAGATTAATCAACAATTAAAACAGCTCACAGATTGGTTCTAATACGCCAAAACCGAAATAAGTCCAGAACACTAGCCGGCCAAGAGTCATTAATCTTCCACCGAACAACTTTAAATGCTATACGATCCCTTATAAGATCAATTAAAGCAGTAATAGAAGAAGCGGAGCAAGAGATGCACCTATTGTTCCTTTCACGCCAAATACAATAGACTAAAACAAAAACTGAAAGGTAGTGAAGTTTGGTAATCATTTTGTCCATATTAGGAGCTAAATTATTTAGAACTTGCCCCTCTTTAACCAAGAATCGAGGTCTTTAACCCACCCAAATATGCCAACCCAATAGATAGAGAAGTTAATAGCATAACGAACCAAATACATTTATACCAATTATGAAGGCATTTTCAAATAGGGCTTCTTTAAAATCGGTTGTTGGAGATCGTTTGGACTCCCATGCTATCAATCCTCTCCTCCACGAAATTTGAGCAACAATAGTATCATATAGCAATGGAAATTCAACCCCAAAGTTGTAGTTCCATTTACCATCCTGAATGAATGTGCAAATCATATTATCCTTATAAGAGGCCCAAAAATTTCTGTCATTGGAAAGGGATGCTTCAATCATTGTTTGACTAGCACACCAAGGATCCAATAGGCTAAAGTTTTCCCATCCCCAATGTGATAGGAAATTTTATCACCGACGATTTGCATATATTTTCAATTCCTTCCACATTGGGGAAATATTAGATGTACTCCAAATAGATCCATATTTACCTTACAAATAGCAAAAGGAGTTGTGCTTGAGAGTCTTCCACATAAGTTTGATCTTACATAAAGCATTAGAAACAGTAGAAAGTACTCCAAGACCTCCTTTTCCTTAGAGGTTTTATCCTAAGAGATAATGGTGAGTTTTTTAAGATCCCCATTGTGATAGAAAAAACGAGAAGTTAGAGAATAAATGCTCTTTAAGACCCCCTTGGGAATCACCATTGATCTAAACCAATAAGAAATCAGGTTGTTTACCGAAGATCTAAGTAGTTGTAGTCTTCCTCCAAGGGACAAGAATTTACATTTCCAACCAGCTAACCAACTCTGAAGTTTATCAAAGAGACTAGAAAAATTTGTAATTTTAGGAGAGCCCAAAGTGAGGGGAAGACCCAGGTATTTGATTGGAAATACACCCTGAGATATATTGATAATGTTACAAAGTCTTTCCACCTCTTTAGAACCTTTTGAGAAATAAATACTAGATTTATCATGATTAACCACAAGACCAGTGTATCTCTGTAAGCTATCAAGACAAAATTTCAATGATTCAACAGAAGGGCAATCAGCCACACCAGTCACAAGAAGGTCGTCTGCAAAGAGTAAGTGAGATATCTTACAAGTCCCAGCAATAAGGGGTTTATATCTGAATAAATTTACTTCTCTGTCAATTAGGCATGAAAAGGTGTTTATTGCTAAAGTAAAGAGAAAGGGTGATAAAGGGCACCCTTGTCGAAGCCCATGTTTAGATGGAAAGTAACCTTTAATATCCCCATTTAGGGTTATGGAGAAAGGAACATCAGTTATGCATGCCTTCACCCAGTTAATGAATCTAGATGGAAACCCAAAAGAGTAGAGCCTATGCAAAAGAGCTTCCCTATTAATAGAATCAAAAGCCTTCCTGAGATCAAGTTTAGCAAGAAAGCCTCCCTGAGACTGTTTTTGAAACAACTCATGACAAATTTCATAGGTCATAGTAATATTGTCAGAAATGTCCCTACCTGTAATGAATGCAGATTGAGCTGGATGAATTAACAAGGGGAGGACCTTCTTAAGTCTAAATGCAAGGGTTTTTGCAATGACTTTATAGAAAGTATTGCAAAGAGATATGGGCCTATAATCTGATAATGAATTGGAGTGCTTAACTTTGGGGATTAATGTAATCAGAGAGTGTTTCAACCGATTAGGAAGCTTCTGAGTTTTGAAAAAGTGATGAGCTGCCTTTAAAAAAGTTTTCCCAGTTACCTCCCATGTAGCAGAGAAGAACTTAGAGTTAAACCCATCTGATCCAAGAGATTTGTTCTCACTAATCTTTGCGTTAAGAATTTTCGTCGGGTTATATCGACTTCCATGCTTTGAACAAGATCCGACGAGAGAATTCCCAATAGGAAATCCCAATATGAAAGAATCAGAGGCTGTGCTATTGAAGAGAGATGAATAATACCTGCAGATTTCCTCAGCAATTAAGTCCTGATCATTCAACAACCTATTGTCAGTTGAGAGCTCCCTTATGGTTGAGCTACCTTAATAGAAGTAAAGAAACTTAAGATCATCATCGAGGAAGTTAACCAATGAGCCTTAGCTCTCTCACTTCCAAAGCGGTTTCCATTTGTAGAAGAGGTAAGAGTCTTTAATTGCTTTAGCTTCAACCATAAGATGCATATCATTAGGATCCCTTTCAAGTTTGTCAAGAATGTCATTTTGATTCCTTTTTGCTTCATCTAACTTGATATGCAAATGAGAATAACATTTCATTGATTCCTTTAGAGCTCGTTTGACATTGGAAAGTTTATTTACAAGGACAAAAATTGGATCACCAACCACAAAGATCTTCCAAGCCTCTAGTTACTTCAAAAGTCGGTGAAAGCACCCAATGATTTTTAAACATAAAAGCGTGTAAAGTACTCATATGAGTTAAATAGATAACAAAGGGAGAGTGATCCGATGAAAGAGGGGAGGAACTTTATAAAAGAGGAAGGAAATTGTTCCAACCCTAACATTGCAAAGGGCCCTGTCAATTTTGGAAAAAATAGGATTATTAATTTGTTGATTGGACCAAGTATAGAATAAACCCGTACTAGGGAGATCCATTAATTCAAAGTCTTGGATACAGCTATAGAAGGATTGTGTATTTGCATAAGATAAAGGAATTCCACCAGATTTTTCCTTACTAACTAAAATTAAAGAAAATAATCAACCAAAAGATCATCATATTAATAGATACTCTAAGAGAATCCCAAAGAGAAGAGAGAGGATCATTATCGCATATATGCAAGTTAAAGAAAAGGAGGGAGGCGTACAAATGCCCATGAATGAACTGATTGGAAACAACCCGAGGCATAAAATCGATGCGCTCCGAACACCATTTGATCCAGATACGGCCCCCTGACGCCACATCAAAATTTGAACAGCAATTTTCAGAAGGAAACATGGAGAACTTACGCAACAGGAAAGGATTAAGAGAAGTATCAGAATTGATTTTTGTTTCCAAGAGGCAAACCAAATCCAAACTAAATTCCTTTATAAGTCTATTGCAATCCAATTTTCGACCCTCAGCAGCTAGGCCCCTAACATTCCAACTTCCTATGATCGGAAAGGTCATTGAGAAGAAGAGGAAGAGGAGGGCTTTTTATCCTTTTTGTTTTTACTTTTCTGATTGGAAACAGTCAAAGAAGAACTTACTTTCGGGTCCTCACCATAATGGTTTGTATTAGCCAATTGATGTGTATCATTACCCATAGATAGCCCAATAGGTTGTTCTGTCGGCTTAGGAGAAAGTAGAGGATCTAGTCGCCACACCCGGCTTGGGAGGAACTGCGAAAGAGCCAGACAGTCCAATCGCCTCGTGAATCTCCTCAGAGTGAGAGGAGTCTACCTCATGTCCTGGATCAAGTGGAGGAGAAGGAGAGGGAATGTGATTTAGATCAGTAGGAAACTTACTCTGTGAAGTCACAGCAGCAACCCCCTCTTCCCGATTCACCAATTCTTCCTCTAAAATCTCCTTGTTGACCAAGGCAGAGTTGTTAACTAAATCCAAGGAGACATCCGGTTGACGATTCCTACTCCTTCCCCTAGTTGAGGCACGGTTAATAGTTGGCTTTTGAGTCGAAGCTTTGCTCTTGGGACAAGTATTTTTGTAATGTGTGTGCACTTAGTAGTATCAATGAAACCACGGGTTGATCAATCTTCTTCGTTCAAGTTGATTGGAATCGAATCGTAAAAGCAGGAGGTATTAATCGCACACGAGCCTAGCAAATCTAGCTTTAGAAGCTGTAAGATTGTCGACGGCTAACGGTACTCCAATCATACTTCCCAATTTTGAGAAGCCGTTCTCATTCCAACAGCATAGAGGATAATTAGGCAATTTGATCCATAAGGGAATATCAGTCACCTGATCTTTTGACGGACGGAAGTCCCATGTCCATTTTTGAAATATAAATGGCCGACCATTGAAGAAGCAAGGTCCCTCATGCCAAACCGATTCATAGTCTTCCACACATGAGAATTTAAAGAGGAAATAATCACCTTCAAGGGAGAGCAACTCAAAGTCCCTTGAACCTCCACTTCTTCGCGCCAAAAGAGACCGTAGTAAGGCGTTTTCCTATGGCATGGCATGACAGGGGATAAATTCCACTCCCCTTTGACCTTAGCAAATCTTCCTCGAGAAAATGAAACCTCTGAAGAAACCGGGGGAATGAAAGATAAAGGAAAATCCCTACTCTTCTCATTCTGAGCTAACAGCAATTCTTTCCAATTGCAGTGACCACTAGGAGCCACCCATGACGAGAACTTGATAAGTGAGAAGTGGAAGAGAAGTGGAACATATATGTGGTACCCATTTGAGATAGCTCCGATGTCCTGGAAAAAGACGACCCACTGGGAGGTCGGAGGCGATAGAGTGGAAGGATTGAAAGGGGAGTGGATGCTAAGGAGAGAGAGAGAGGGAAGGGAAAAGTCGCCCGACAAGAATCGAAAAGCCCCTAACCATGGAGGGGAGGTTAGCAAAAAATTGTAATTTTAAATCTTCTTATTTACTCTACTTTATACTCAAAATTCTTCAATCCAATTAACTATTTGAAATTTATAAAATTTTAGAAATAATAAAAGAAGTTATTATTATGATATATTATTCTTTGATTGAACATATTTAAAATATACATTTCTAAATATAAGAAAATATTAGATAAATAAATATCTGATTTTAAGTATTATATATATAAATATATAAGAATTGTGTAGTATGTATATAAATCTTTCTTAAATTTAATATTAATGTAAATTTTCAAAATTTTGTTCAAATAATTTATTATACACATAAAATTAATAAAAAATAAATTACTACTTGAAACTATTTTTACATGGTCAAACCCTAAACTTTATTTTAAAAAAATAAAAATAAAAAACTGGATCAAATGGAGCTTTAAAATATTTTTAGTAGCAATTGATGTCTGCCTTTTAATATCAAACAAAATTATAAAATTATCTACAGGTTCTTAAGTGTTATAGATATCAAAATTCTAAATCCTCCTCCATAAACAAGATGGAGTTTCCTAGCTATGAACAGCATCCCAAAAATAAAGAGAACAAGGCGGGGCCGTATAATATTTTACGTAAAAACTTCAAAAAAGAAAACCACTTAAAAAAAAAAAATTAGAGGTGGCTGTGAATAAACAAAAGGTAGTGGAAATTAGTTGATTTTTAGGTGACAAATTTTAATGGATGTAGATATTTTATTGATAGCCTAAAGATTCAGGAATTTTTAGGGGTTGTAATGTTTTTTTTTTTTTTTTTTTTTTTTTGTATTGAGTTAAAGAATGACAGATTAGCTAGATTATAATAGAATTTGATTAGTTTTATTAATTTTTTTAAAAAAAAAAAAGATAGGCGTTTTGGCTTTAGATAAAAGCTCCAAAATATCTAAGAAGAATTTAATAAAAAGAATTAAGTAAAACAAACTTAACAAAATATAACCCTCCTCTCTTAAAGAAGTTTGATCCATTTCACTAAGCCAAGGAACAAAGTTGCTCCTAAGCAAAGCAAAGAAGGAGAAACACTTCTCCAAATATGATTTATATTCTTTAGTACAGGCTTTTGCAAATATGAACCTTAAAGAGAATATGAAGAGATATTGAAGTAAAAAGGATTTCATAAGAACATGTATGTATGTATATATGTGTGTGTGTATGTGTGTTTGTGTGTGTGTGAGTTAGTCTCTTCATGTAATTGAAGGGCCAAAATTAAGTGATTTTGATGAAGATGCTATTTTGAAGTCTCTTTGAAGAGAAGCTACTTTCATCATTCACGCCTCCATGATTGTTCAAGGCAAAATCATGTTTAATGTGGCTAGCCTATGCAAAAGTGTAAAAAGCATTAAGTTTTTCATGCAACAGGTTAATGAGTTATTGTTCAGTTAGAAAAACAAATTAAATTATTATGTAATTATTATATATTATTTTGTTTAGTTATTTTAAGTTATAGTTTATTTTCATTTTTTTTAAATAATGTTTGCCAGAACTTCTCATTTGAGATAAAAATGAAGAAAATCAATATTTTCAAAAGTAGCACCTATTACACAATGTCGTGGTACCAATACCAATACTAAAGAAATTAGCTAAAGAAATATAGAATCTAGTACCACAGCATTGTATCACCAATACCAAGGTATTATAATTACCAAATATTTAGACCTCAAGATAGTGAGTCCATGTTGACCTCACTTTTGGGAGTGAGCTCTCAACTTCCTCATGATATATCAACGACTATTGTAAACATTAAGAGTTTCTTAGTCTTAAGACACTTCTAGTGATTAGGTGAACACTTAACCTAAGCCTAGAGACTTAGAAGATTTATAGGAAGAGATTATGTCTTAGGGATTTAGGAAGACTTGCCTACCCTATAGCCTTAAACCCAATCCTTGCTTCCTTCTTCCAAACAAAACCTCAAATTCAAATCCAAGATCATAAATCCAATCCCAAATCAAATGATTGAAACACGTAATTAAATTCAAATTCCAAATCCTTTCCTAAGCCCATCGATTTTATCTTATGGACTTTGTCTTAACCAAATTCAAATCAACCACAATTCAATTGATTTTCTCAAATATCAAATTCACACTCAATTCAAATCTCAACCCAAATCATAAATCAAATCTAACTCTAAATGATTGAAACTCATGATTGAATTCAAACTACAAAACCCATTCCTAAGCCATATGAACCATCTTCATATGCTTAGCCAAAACCTCCTTCAAACCAAATCAAATTTGATTGATTTCCTTATAAATCAATCATTCCTTCATTTGTATTCACAAATATAAATAAAATCTAAATTCAAATCATTCAAACCAAATCAAACTAAGCCAAGCCAAATTAATTCCCTACTTAAATCTTTTTAACCTACATCCCTCAATTTTGTCAAACTTGTTTCAAAATCACTCCAAACTCAAGTGATTTTCTATGAATTATTTATGTCTTCATTTATATTCACAAATGGCTAAAAATAAACCCAAATCAAATCAAATTCCCAATTTTAGCACTTTTAGCCAATTTCTTGAATTTGGCTAAATGATATCCAAATCAACTCAAAACCCATGGATTTCTTCATGATTCAATCACTCCTTCAATCATTGTTCCAAATATAAATACAAACTATAATTATCAATCCAAATCCAAGTCAACCCAAGTCAAGCCCATATTGACCCATTTTTGACTTGAAATTATCATATGAACCAAAATCCATAGGGCTTCAAACCACTTGCAATTGGATTTATATTTTCATCCTAAGTCCATATATGAGTTCAATTAAACTTGAATCAAGTCATGATCAAACCAATTAACTCATTTAGGTCCAGTTGACCCAAAGTGACCTAAAAGATATTTAGAGGAATGATTGGATACTTACTATATTTGACATTAAGCTAACTAAATATTATATTTGTTGTAGGACTATGTACAAGAGTTTAGGTAAATTCTAAATCATCCCAATTAACTATTACTAAAAAAAACCATTTGAGATATATGATAAAGCCACCTAATCTAGGATTATGATGTTCTTAGAATAACATTTTCCTCAAGCTTGTAAGATGTTTTGATTGTGAATATTGAAGATGTTAAGTCAATTAGGAGAGCACATAAGATAAATGTCAGTTTATCAAACTCTCACTTATATCTTTGTTTATGAAGAATTAGAACTTGATTGCTCTATCCATTGTAGAGGTAGAGTATGTCATTGTAGGTAGTTATTTTGCATAGTTGATATAAATTTAACAACAGTTAGATGACTATATTGAGTTTACATCAAACTCTAATTAGATGCAATAATATAAGTATAATAATTCCAATTCAGTACTGCAAGATAAAATACAAAGATTTGACATCATTCCATCAGAAATCGCATAGCTTGAGGTGTTGTTGCTAGAGAGTTTGTTAGCATCAATCACCAAGTTATTGACATCTTCACTAAACCTCTAACTAGAGATCATTTTTGTTCACTTAGATGGAAATCGAGAATTTATAAACACAATATCTTAAGATATAATTAGAATTCAAATGTCAATTGATTTACAAAATCATAGAAATTTCAAATTCAACACTTAACAAATACTAGATAATCATTGCAGACATCCACTACTTAATAGGCATTCACAAACTATAGCAAACACTTGCTGAGTCTTCTAAAATTGAATTATTTATTCTTATTGATTTAGACTAGAACTAAAACCTTTTGACTCTTTATGGAATGAGCATGTTAAGTTACTGGATAGCTTTTTATATATTTTTAACTTCTTGATGCATTTAAAACTATTAAAAGGTACATTATTATCTTATTTATAGCCATTAGCCTAACTTTTTAAAATTTTAAAAATTGCAAAGACTCCCAAATTATCCATAAATATCCTTCTTATTTTAGGCAGCCATTACACTCATTTTCCATATTTTTAAAGCTAAGTATTGTGGAAGATAATTGATGCATAATAATATATGATTATTTGTATTAATAAAAACTATATTTTATATGAAAAATGATTGAGTGTTGTAATAAGATATAATCAAATATGAAAGCCCCAAGTTAATAAATTCAAGCAAGAGCTAAGTACATTAAGATACTTAAGCAATGGGATGCCCAATTATGAGAGCCTAAAATGGTGAGCATGTACAAGCCCTATTAAGGCTCATCATAAGAGCTTAATAAAAAAAAAATTTAAATTTTAAATATTATTATTTAAATATTAGATTTAGATTCTGAAAGTTTGGGCTCTTTTATGTTATTAATATTTTTTATATTATTGGTTTAATCATATTAGATATGTCATGTTTTTTTACTCAAAATTAAAAAAAAAATGTTAGAATTATTTATAATAAATACATTTTTTTATTATGATCTCTAGCCTTTTTGTCCTTCAAAAATGAATTGAACATTTTATCATGAAAACAACAAAATCTTCACTCTGATATTTGTCGATGCTATTATTTGATTCATTCACTTTTAAGGCTATTTTTTGCTTTATTTTAATTATAGACATTTTAAATTATTTGCTCTAATTTTTGCTTGTGAGTCAAGTAATAACCTTCTTTAGATTAAAATATATATTTTTTTCTAAAGAATGCAAAAATGAAATAAAATTTTATATATTTAGTAAAAATACTAATAATTATTTCATTAATGTACTAGCATATGAATGATTGTCTTACATTACACCCTTATAAGTAATTATAACATGATCACATATTTCTTTTGTTGTCTTACATTTAGACACACACTTGTAGTCATCAGTCTTTAAGACATAAAAAAAATCAATTCATCGATCTTGCATTTTTAGTCAAAGAAGTTCTTTTTCTTCTTACATCTAATCATCATAATATATGTCAATAAATTTTGCCATCTATAAATTTTATTGGACGAGCATAACAAACTTCAACTAAATTATACATTAAAAATTCAATTCATTAAATATATGTAAATATTCTAACCTTTCAAAAAATCAAATGGTATATCATTAACCAACATAGGATTGGTCATATATTTATTTTTAAAATGTACCATAAGATTGTACTTTAGGTTATTAAACCATAAGTAAAGTTTCAACTCTATTGAAAATTGAAGGTTATGACATAACCAAAAGGGGTAAGGGGTGAATTGGGTTTTAAAATAAAAATTAAATCTATTTTTATATTAAATAAAAATAATGGTAATATGTGAAGACATGAGCAATTATCCTTTTTTATTTAACATTATGTTACTTGTACAAAATTTAAACAAAGTTTACTATTTTCTTCTTATAATAAAATATTAATGATGTGCAATAGTATGATATCAAGCCTTTTTTGTCTTTCAAAATGATAGTGCTTGCAATTACAAGCTAAGCATGATGAAACTATTATTAAGTAAAAAAGTTAACAAATTGAATAAGAAATTGAGTTATAATGGTTTGGCCACTCACAGGCTTATGTCCACTTCCTAAGTTCCCCTCTTAGTATTTTTACTAATCTTGTGATTGTTATAACAAATGCAGAAATCTCTCAAGATAAACCCTACTTAATTAGTAAGTGATTTTATTTTATTTTTTTTAATTTTAATATAACAAAATAAGATATGTGATCATAAAAACTTATAAAATTAGTGCATTGTCTACATTTTCCCCCTCTTAGGTTTTTAGAATTTGAAGTTATTGTACAATATCAACACAATTAAATGTCATTTTCAATATATGTATTTAAATAATTATTTAACAAAAAAAAACTCTTTTCTTATTACGTAACACAAGTGATTCTTTATAATTTTCATAGCAGATAATGATTGATCAAATGTTGATGAGCTTTTATATTAATTAAATCATACTCAATTAAATCTGCATAATTTATTTCAAATTTGCATTTATGAAAATTCTTGATCATTTGGTTAACATGGTGCTTTATATAAATAAACTCTCTGAGTGTTGTTATGATCTTTAAATTGTTTTTTGAAGAAGATCGTAAAAGAATGTAAGGTAATTTAATTTATATGAGAGTATTATAAATTCATGATTTTTTTTGTTTGGTAAAAAAAATATAATGTAAAGATTTGATGAAGGAGAAGAAATGGCTGAAAGGCGTGAATGGTGTGGCTGAAGCAAGGAGCGGCAAAGGGGAGGGACAACACTTTACATTGGCCGGTATATTTGGAATTCATCCAAATTTAGGTAAATTTCAAATACACCAAAATATAACTAAGGAGTGAATTCCAAATGCATTTACTTTACTTTTACTTTACTTTGTATTCCAATCAAATACCAAAATTTTCAAAACTCTTGTATTTATTTTACTTTATTTTACTTTGTATTCCAACCAAACAGCCCCTAAATCCTGGATTTAAGGCAAAACGGAGGAGAAAGGGGATTTGAAATTATGTAGGACTTAAAGTTGCCATTTTTACTTTTTTGCAGCATGTTATCAAACAGTCCCATAATATATGAAGATGGGCCAAATCTATGGGGGCAAGGGCCCCATGTGTCCTCGCCACTTTTAGGATTTGTTTGAGAGTAATTTTATTTCATGTTTTTTATTTTAACTTTTTATGTTATTTTTAAAAAATATTTATTTGATTTTTTTTAATGTTTTTATTTTTAAAAATAAATCACATTATTTTAAAAATATTTAAAATATTTTTTTTGTATGTTTTGAGTATTTTTATAAACAATCATAATCATCAAATATATTTTAATTCAAATAAAATTATAAATTAAAAAATTTTAAAAAATAAAAATTAAGTGATTTCAAACTTTAGGAATTTGCTAACGATAATTTATTAATTCAATTTTAGTGAAATTAAGTTCAAAAAAAATTTAACTAAAATTCAACGCATTAAAAATATGAGTTGATAGTTACTTATTGTACAACCAAATTACCCTTGGATTGGGATCATGATGAATATCAATGTCTTCAATTGAATTTGAAACAGAGATTATGGTTCCCTCATAATATTTCAAGAATGTCTGGTTTAGAGTCAGACTAATCATAACTTACTATAACTAGATGAAATAATCTACGAAACTACACAATCGACTATGCATCCTAAAAGTTACATTCTTATATTTCCTTTATTATACATATCAAATCCAATATAACCAATTATATAATTGCCAAGGAACGATCATAACTTATAAATAGAGGAGGATCTCATGGATTCGAGTTTCTCCAATTCAAAAATACCAAGCTTAGATTCTCCCTATGCACTCTCTTTTTCCTAACTTCTTTCTCTCTATGAACTCTTTCTCTCTTCTGTCGTAGTTCTTTGTTACGTGATGTGAGACAATAGTCGGTTTAGGATTCAACATTCTTTAAAGTGCGGTGAGTGTAAATCATGTCACAAACTAGAAAAGGGAGTCAGTTAAGAAGAAGTCAAAAATGCAAAAGAGATTTCGTCAACATAGAGTTCACAAGAGAGTTTGTCGGCAGCAAATGAATGAAGTACGTGAGTAAATGCTTATTGTAATCAAAGAGGTATTAGAACATGTGCCTAGGGGTGCACCCAAAGTAGAGATGTCATCTGATTCGTCAGAATCGATAATAAGAAGAGGAGATATGTTGGTGATAAGTGCTAGGAAAGCTTTACCATCTACACTAGTAGAAGAAGACGATACCTACTATCATGATAGTGAGGACCCTTCTCCATCCAACCGTAGGAAAGGAGAAGGGAAAAAAAAGAAGAAGAAGAGAATATCAGAGGAAGTCACTGGAAAATACTTTCTCTGGAGTAATCATCAAGGTCGTGGTGCCCAAAAAATTCAAGATTCCATCTCTAGAGCCTTGTAAAGGGAGATTAGATCCTATTGATCTAATCATTGTTAGCTTTATGAGCTTCATGTTCAATCCTATTAATTTGGAAGATAACAAATGGATGCTTGGATGTACTAATGTATGTTTTATATTTTTTAGATATATTAATTGCTAATTACATATCCAATATATCTCATAATATGTTTGATAAAATTACAAGTATGGAAGAATGAAAGATAGATCAAATTGGATACCTTAAAGCTCAAGATACAATATTTTAGGTTATATGTACTTATAATTACTTTAGAGGTTCATATGAGTTCATTGGCAAGAATTAATTTGCTCATAACTCAACATATTATTTTTATTTATTTTAAATAATGATAATGAGGTTATTTTATATGAATTTTTATCTAATTAACATTCGATGTTTCATACATAGCATTTAAATTGTTAAAATAATAAATGATAATTAATTATAATTATTGAGTGTAACTAGTTTATATACTTAATATAATTAAATATTTTAATTTAATTTAAAAGTTATATGATAACTAACATATGTATGATTATATCTAAATTATATCTTAATTTTTAAATATCATATTTCAAAATTAACAAAAATACATGAAATTTAGTATTTTAGTTAACTTCATTCTACAATGAAGGAATTTAGATCTGATTTCATCTCCAATAGATTCCTTGAATTTTTTTCCTTTAATTGGATAGATTACATGACCCATGTTTGCTTAAAATTGAATTGATTATGACTTTTTAAACATTAGCTAATTTTAATAATGAATACATGTTATATGCTTTGAATATATTAAGAGTCATATTTGATTATTTTTGACTTGCCCATGTGACTAGCCAATTTTGACGATTTGAATTGAATATTTATTTAATATAAATCAAATTTTTATTGAATATTATATTATTATGTGATAAAATAATATTAGAATAATATATTTCATTGAAATAATTCAAAATGATCTTCTTGCTTATAAATAGCCCTCATTCTCTTCATGAAAGGGTTGCTCATTCAAATTCAAAATCTCTCCAGCAAATCTAAGAGAAAACTTCCTTGATTCTCTCCAAGTATTCTCCAAATATTACAAGATCAAATCTTTAGTTTGGAAACTTCAACATCTTCAACTAAGCAAGCTTTCTCAAATTACTTGAGTTTGTTTATTTTTTAATCTTAATCTCTTTTAGTTGCTCATACTATTTTCACCATCTATTTATTCTTTCAAATTATTACTTTTTGGTGGATTATTCTTTGGACATAAAAGTTTAAATTTTTCACATCAAATTTTCTTCTTCTTTTTTTTTTTTTTGTAAAAAATTCTTATGATAGCTTGTAGGATTTTTTTCATATTGCTGAAATTTTTATCTTCCTACATTTTTTTTTTTGATTCTTGAAATATTTCTTCATTTTAGAAGTATATTTTAAATATTTTAAATTAATTTATTATGCTAAAAGTATTTTCATATTTGTTATATCTTTCTTTTTAATTAAAAACTTACTAGTTTACTTAGATATATCATATAGTAATTTTATTTAAATATTTTGTGATCATTTGCATTAAGTAAAAGCATCATTTTGATAAAAATAAAATAAATTATTGTTGTAATTTTAGAGTATATGCTAGATCTATTATATATCAAGTTTCTTTATTAAAATAAATTTATAAAAAGTTAAATTATTTATTTATCACTTATCATTTTATTTCAATTAGTATCCTTTGTTTAAATAATTTTATCTTGCTGAAATTTAATAAAGCTTATTTTTTATTGTTTAATAATTAATAAAAAAAAGTTTAGTGGAGAGTTAATCATTCTTGCACTATTATGTACATACTACTTATAGTTTCTCTTAAACTTAAAATTATTCTTTATTGTAATTTATTTTATTGTGAATTTATTTTGAAATCATTTTTATATTAGTCTACAAATTATAATATCATAAATATCTTAGTAAGATCACTTTAAGATATTTATTTTATTTTTTTTATCAAAATTAAGTGAGCATTCTATCTTGTTAAAATTATAAGTTGTAAAGTGATCATTTATAAGTTATGAGATCACTTTTTTAATTGGATAGGTTGGTATATTTATGAGAGATATATTTTATAAAACTTTATTAATTTATATTTTTCTTTCCATGCTGTAAAATTTATATTAGGGTTGTACCTGTCCCTTTGTAGGAGAATACATATTATTCTAGGGGTTGTACTTGCCCCGTTATAGGAGAGTATGGTTTGTAAGCTATTTTTAGCGGTGAACTCGATTCAATGATAAGAGAGGAGGTCGCCACTTTCAACTCATCACGTGCCCACCATGATTTCACTACATGTCCTTAAAAATATTATGTTTATCATAAGGATCATGGATATGACTCTAAAGAGTGTCGCCATCTAAGAAGTCTAATTGAACATCTCATTAAGGTCAAAAGCAGGAAAAAATTTTTAGCATTGAAGGCAAATACTATAAGATTGGGAAAATTATTGTTGAGGAGACAAGTAATTAATGAGCATATGCCACCACAAGCAATTCATATTGTGGGTGTAGTAGCTGCTATTCTTGAAGGTGATGATCCATAACCTTCTTGTCAAATTAGCCATCATTGTGGGCTCTAAAATTCTCCACCGATCTTCGATTAAGAGAGTTTAATTTATGTCGGTGAAATTTTTAGAAGGAAGATGGAATAGTAGATAAGACACTACCCATAGATTTTTTTCTCATTTTGTGAGGACTTTAGATCTAGTTCCAGGTTTTCTATAGGCGTAAGCCTCTATAGTTAATTACTTCTCCCAATGCTGAGAGATAACTTTCTATTAAGGCTAGTCATTAGATCGTTAAATGTGTAACGTATAGTAGCAACAGGTGGAGTTTAAAATTTGGAGTTTATGAAATTCATCATTTTTAGCTTAAAGCATATGATTGGTGGAATGATGGCGTACCTGATATAAATCTCATGGTTCCGTCATCCCGGGCTGTCGTGATCCTTAGTCTAGTTAGTCAGAGGAGGTAGTCAACCCCAACCTGACCGAAAGATTCTTATCAGCAACACATGGGCTATGTCATCCAAGAAATCATTGTAGACCTGATATGGTATTTGTCCAAGGAGATAATCTTAAGCCCACCTTAGTTGACAAAAGGGCTTTGTGCCTATCAAATATATATCATATGATTCATAACTTAAAGGGCTGAGCCATTAGAGAACATACAGGCTACAGTCGTGACTATAATATAATGGTGTCATTTGGCGGTAACCACCAGATCTGAGGACTCTTGTCATACCTCATCATACATGGAGCCTACTGGCCAAATCACGCGGATAGAGGATACGGGCAACATCCTTACTGGCATGAGATTATTTAAGTTTGAATATAGTGATTTAGTTGACTCGACATTAGCTTCTTTATGAGCTAGAGTTTTCTTAATCTATCATCCCCAACAAACGATGGTGGATGAGTTGATAAATTGTTTACTTTAAGCATTTAAATAATAAATTTCATTTAATTCAGATATTTACTTAATTAAAATTTAGTTTTAAGATGAATTAGTTTAGAGCTCAAGCATCTTTTGATGATAATATCCCCTCCGATTGAGATTTTCAATCAACGCGGCCATCATGGGGGTATATAAGTCTGCTTAATCATTTAATTTATTATTTTAGATCTTATCGACTCTATTTATTTAATAATAGAGGATCAGATTTAGATTTATATTTTAAGTATTTTGAATTTGAGAATATTGAATAGTATATCATAAATATTTTGATAATAGTTATCCCTCTTATTGATATCTTCAATCAACTCAGTTATCATTGGGGTATACCTTGTCAACTCTACTTATTTACTAGTAGAGGATGAGATCTATGACTTATGTCAAATATAAAGGATTGGGTCTTATGTGATCACATTCTATGAAGCTAAATATTTATATATTTCATTGACTTGAATCATCTTTGAAGATATTCATTAGCTTGCATACATATAATCATAAAGAATCAAATTAATTTCATCATTCTTCTTTCTTAACCCATGCAATATCCACAAACACTAAGTGTATGCGGTTAGTAAAAGTGTCGGGGCCCATTCGGGTGTTTGATAATTTAGGTAATTTTATTTCTAAAATATGAGATTAGTTTCATATTTATTTAATCTCAACTTAGCCTGCACAACCTCTTCAGACATTAAAATTTATCGTTTAAATCTATATATCTGAGCACATGCAGGTGTTTATGACTTAGACAATTTCATCTAATTAATGAAATCGTTGATTTTGAATATCATAATTAGAATAAATTTTCTTTTATTTTTGAATTGAAAGAAGCTACATAATTAGTGTAAAGATTTATTAGCCTGCCTACTGAATTGCTTTGATTATAGGAAGGCGTTTTAAATTATTATAATATCATATTATATCTCTTGGAATAACATATATTGAAGTGCCAAATTTATATTTATTGCCAAAATATTCAATTCGCTTCAAGTTCATAAATCTATTTGAGTTCAATCCATCTTTTTTTATTTGAAATATAATCTTCAAATTTATTTCAAATTCATTCTCATTTATAATTCAAAATTTAATTCGATATCATTTTTATTTTAGCGAGCTTAAGCAGCGCTATTTATTTAGTTTGAATTTTATTTGTAAATATGAATTTTGGATAAAATTTTGACAGTATTTTGATAGTATTCTGACGTCATCCCCACGTAGGGGCTACATCGGAACTACTTTGGCTTAATCGATGATATCGAAGGTAGTGACGGTATCTTTACACCACGAATCATACCCACTAAGCATTGAGCATTAGGTCTTCGACACGATATATATATATATATATATATATATATATATATATATATATATATATATATATATATATATATATATATATATATATATATATATATATATATATATATATATATATATTTTTAAATCATTTAAATTTCATTTTATATTATTTATTTTTGATGTGCTTGAATTCTTTTTAAAAGAATCTTGATTCTTCTCCCCTTTTTGTTAAGTCCAAAATTTAATCAAAATTTTAGCAGTATTTTGGCAGTATTTCGGCGTCATCCCCGTGGAACTGCTTTGGCTTACCCGGTATCCCCTATTGAGCATAGGAGACGGTATCTTGGGACACCACAACCGAGTCTTCATACCCACTAAGCCCTATTGAGCATTAATGGGGTCTTCGATCACCTGCATAAAAGCAAGTATATATATGCAATTTTAAATCATTCAAATTTCATTTTAGATTATTTATTTTGATGTGCTCAATTTTTTTAGATGAATCTTGATTCTTTTTTAAGTCCAAAATTTAATCGAGATTTTGGCGGCATTTCGGCATCATCCCCATATAAGGGGCTATATCGAAATTGCTTTGGCTTACCTATTAAGCGTAGCGGATTGTGTCTTGTGACACCACAACTGAGTCTTCATACCCACTAAGCATTATTGAGCATTAGTGAGGTCTTCAATCCTGTATAAATAAGCACAAGCATATATATACAAATTTCACATATTCAAAGGGGCTGCATCTAACAATTTTGGCTTACTCGGTATAGCCTATTGAACGTAGCGAGCGATGTCTTGAGACACCATAGCTAAATTTCATGTCGTCACACCTTGATGAGCATGATGAGGCCTTCAAATACTTCAAATAAGCATCAAACAAGTTCCCTGTAACACTTTCAATGGTATCATCAATGGGAAAGATGTGAACACGACTTCCATATTTGACATCAGAGCATTGATGAACAGAAACCACATCACCAAGCTTCACCCCATGGTTGGATCTCACTACCTTATTCATTCTAATATTAAGCTCTTCACAATTATCATCGGCAAGTGCAATGCAGATTGTATCTCTTCGCTTTTTTCCTTAGAAAATTCTAGCAGAATTTAATTTAGAAATGAGACTATTAAGTCCGCATAAATATACAATCTCTCAAGGTTAACCAGGAAGACCAAGTTTCAATAGGATGGTATCTCCCCAAAACATCTACAGCTTTTCCATCATCAGTGGATTCAAGGAGACAATGGAATTATCATTGTTAACAGCCTCGTCAATGATCAGACGGTTAAGAGCCTTCTTCTTCTCAAGGATAGTTGTGTTGTAATCCCTCTTAGTACCTCTAGCTTCGGATCCCTGATTTCCCATGGGGACTCGAAAATAGATCTCGGATGAAGCATGAACTAAGAGGCTAGAAGCACGGGAGAGAGTGGAAGATTTTGAGATCTAAGGAGAAGACAGTGATATGACTCCATATCCTCAAATAGACAACAGAGGCAAAAGGGAGAGAAGAATTCCAAATTGGCTAAGTGATTTCACAAGATAACATAAGAAATTACTCAGGACAGTAAGGAGGGACAAATACATCCATAAATTTATAGAGACTAAACAGACAGAGACAAGATATGATAAATGAGAGAAGAAAAGACTACAGTATACTAATTGAGCATAAAATAAATACAAAGATTACAGTACAAATACACATGTAATAGCATTAAAACAAAGACCAGATGATAAATACATACAAAGAATAATAATCCCAAATTAACATCACGTATGACAGAATCAACATAGATAGTTCTAGAGCAAATCCTGCAGCAGTTATCCATAACAGAATTTAGATCAAAACTCAAACTCAAGAAATAACTAACAAGATAACAGTTTTTTGTTCAAATATAAATGTAATGGATGAAGCGGTAAGATCAAGAAACCAAGAAGATCGAGGACCAACAACTTTAACTAACTAATATTCCAGAGAGACAGGAGTAAGAAAATAGTGAATAAATGGCCCAATGTAACAGAAAGTAGTTACTCATGTAGAGAAAGCATAGATCTAGGCTAGACAAAGAGTATAAATAGAGGATGAAAGACAAACAGTGGATGTAATCAATATTTTGAAGAAACTTATCTTCTTCGCCTCCTCTTCTTCTTCTCCTTCTTCCGTCAACCTTTCCTCTGGGTTTCCTCGCTGGAAAACCTCCTCGACCATCGAAACCCTAGAGTTTTTCCTCCTCTCTCCCACGCCTTTCTTCTGAGCCTACCGAATAGGAAACAAAACAAATACCCCTTTTACGATTCCTTCCACGAGAAGCTGAATCTCATGGCTGTAAAGAAAAGGAAAGCACACTTTAGATGGCTAGGATATCTTATCCCAATTCGAGTTCTCAGACAGATCGAAGAGCCAGCGTTAAACCACGCTGATTTAATGGTTCAGATAGCAGCCGGTAATCCCAATTGATCAACGGTTCAGATAGAAGCCAGATCGAAGGTTCTGATCAAATTAGAAGCCTATCATTGGTGCTCTCGTTGAGATTCCTGCAACATCAATGGCAGAAGAAATAAGACACACAGCTAAGACAATAGATGAGTGTGTAGGAAGACTCAATAAAATAGATGAACATATGTCTTCAATCACTATGATATTAAATGAAGTCTCAAGAAGATTATCTTCTATAGAAAAAAAATTGGAAAACAATCATCAAGAACAACAACAATCACAGGTTTGTACTCCTTCTCATATAGAAATTTCCTTTCCAAATAGACAACATACACAGCAAAATAGTAGACCTGTGAAAGTAGATATGCCAAGGTTCAATGGAGAAAACCCCATAAGTTGGCTGTTCAAAGCAGACCAATTTTTTCAGTATTATAGCTTATCAGAGAACCAGAAATTCCTAATTGCATCAGTTTACATGGATGGACCAGCACTAAGCTGGTATCAGCGGATGCACTTAAATAAATAGTTGCACTAATGGACACAATTCTAAGAACAGGTCATTCAAAGATTTGGTCCATCTCTATACAGAGATTTGAGAGGAGAATTGGCTAAGCTACAGCAAAAATCTATAGTTCAGAATTTCTACAATGAATTTGAAGAGCTTGCTAATCAAATTTCAGGGATTCCACCTGAATTTCTACAAAGTTGTTTTGTATCTGGGCTAAGATATTAAAGGGAAGTAAGAGCCTACGTACCAACTCCCTACATCAAGCTTTTCAATTAGCTAAGCTAATGGAAGATAGACTAGCTGATGAAGTTACCATGACAAGAAATTACAGAGTCAATCAATCCTTACCACTAAAATATGATATACCAACCACCTTTCTACCCCGCCTCCAACAACAATAATATGACCAACAAATAAAACATCCCAATCCAGAAATTATCAACAACACAATTGGAAGAAAGAAGAAAGAAAGGATTATATTTTAACTGTGATGAAAAATATCACAGAGGTCACATATGCAAATCCAAATTATTTTCCTTAGGTGATCAATGATGATCAAGAGCAATACATACAAAGAAGAATCAAACGAAATACAAATATTACAAGAAGAATTTCCGTAAATCAATACATTTAGTGTCTAATCCTAGAACTTTAAGATTACAAGGACGATTGGAAATAAAAGTACAAGTATCGATTGACAAGGTCAACCCACAATTTCATTCAGTCAAAACTAGCAAAATTTATCGACTATAAAGTAACACCTGCATCAGTTTTTTAAGTATTAGTAGGTAATGGAGAAACCTTAAAATATTCAGGAATTTGTTCTAATATTCCTATCCAACTACAAGGGAATACTTTTACCACTGATTGCTATCTATTACCCATGCAAGGACCAGATGTGGTTTTGGGTGTTCAATGGCTAGAACAATTGGGTAAATATACAATTGATTACAAAAAGTTGACTATGAAATTCTACTTTAATGACAGATTAGTACAGTTACAAGGGGATATAGCCTCCACAGTGGATAGCATTTCATTCCATCAGTTCACCAAATTACAGCAAAAGAAGGAAATAGTCTTATATTTTTAGATTATAGAAATGACAGAGGGAATAGATTTCTCTATAAAAGAATTCAGAAACTTACCTGAGGGGATACAACAAGTATTATCCCAATATCAAGAACTATTTCAAAGTCCAGCAGGCTTACCTCCAAGAAGGGATATAGACCATCGATCCATCCACGAACTCAACTGAGAGTAAAAAATTATAGATATCCACATTTTCAGAAAAACAAAATTAAAAATTAATTAAAGAAATGTTGACAAGGTAAGGAGAAAGCATCAACCATTTCTCCAAAGACTTTTAATCAAAAAGAAGGATGTAACTTAGAGATTCTGTGTGGATTACAGAGCTCTAAATAAAGTAATAATACCTGACAAATTTCCTATTCCCACTCCAAATGAACTTATGGATGAACTATATGGAGCCACAATGTTTTCAAAATTGGACTTAAGGTCAGGATATCACCAAATCAGAATAGCTGAAGAAGACATCTACAAAATAGCTTTTAGAACTCATGAGGGACACTATGAGTTTATGGTAATGCCATTTGGACTAACAAATGCACCGTCAACATTCCAAGCTTTAATGAATGTAGTGCTTAAACCTTTTTTAAGAAAATTTATCTTAGTATTTTTTGATGATATACTTATATATAGCAAGACCTTGGAGTTACATCAAACTCATCTCCAAGAGGTATTGGAACAACTCAAGCAGCATTCACTATTTATCAAGCCATCTACATGCTCATTTATACAAGACAGAATTGAGTATTTATGACACATTTTATCTGCACAGGGTATAGCAGTGGATCCCAAAATGATTCAAGCAGTACAAGCATGGCTTTTACCCAATTCAGTCAAACAGTTAAGAGGTTTTTTGGGTTTAACTGGCTATTACAAAAAGTTTGTTAAAAACTATACAGCAATTGCCTCCCCATTAACATCAATGCTAGCTAAATAATAATTTCAGTGGACAGAAGAATCAAAAGCAGCATTCACATAACTGAAATAGACTATGGTATCCTTACCAGTTTTAGCATTTCCAAATTTTTTTATACCTTTTATTTTAGAAATAGATGCCTGCATGAATGAGCGATAGTTCAAAACAATCATCCTCTTGCTTATTTCAGCAAGAAATTATCTCTCACATTACAGAAAAAATCAACATATGCTAGAGAACTTTATGCTATAATAGAAGCAGTAGGAAGATGGAGGCAATATCTGTTAGGCAATAAATTCACCATAAGAACAGATCAAAAGAGCATAAGGGAGTTAATGCAAATGGACACTCAACAACAAAGGTTTCTTATTAAACTCATGGGCTTTGATTATACTATTGAATATAAACCAGGGATCACCAATAAGGCTGTTGATGCCCTATCTAGAAAATTATACAATACAGACGAAAAAGTAACAGCAAAAGGCTCAACACAACACACTTTATATGCTTATACTCAGCAGTTCATAGCCTTGCTACAATAAATTAAAGAAGAAACACAATCTAATCCTGAACTATAGCAGTTGCATAAGCAAATTTCAGTAAGCCCAGAATTGTTTCCCAAACACAGATGTACTAATGGACTGCTTTATTACAAAAATAGAATAGTCATATCTAAAGATTCTGAAATAAGAAATATGCTTATAAGAGAATTACATTCAACACCAGTAAGAGGCCATTGGGGAATTAAGAGGACATAGGCCAGAATTACTCAACAATTCTACTGGAAAAAGATTAAACAAGATATACAACACTTCATAGCCACATGTCCTGTGTGTCAATAGGTCAAATATGATACTCAGAAACCTGCAGAGTTATTATAACCCTTACCTATTCCAACAGTCATTTGGGAGGAAGTATCAATGGATTTTATCATAGGTCTACCCAAATCTCACAATAAAACTGTTATACTAGTAGTAGTAGATAGACTTTCAAAGTATGCTCATTTCTTAGTCCTTCCAACTAGTTTTACAGCTACCTATATAGCTCAAACCTTCATTTCAGATATAGTTAAATTGCATGGAATTCCACAAGCAATAGTTTCAGACAGAGACCCTATCTTTATGTGCAATTTTTGGCAAGAACTATTCAAATTAAGTGGAACAACATTAAGCCATAGAAGGCTTTATCATCCTCAATCGATGGCCAAACAGAGGTAACAAACAGAACACTAAAATAATACCTAAGAAGTTTTGTATTGGAGACACCCAGAAATTGGTTACAATTCCTCCCATGGGTAGAGTTTTCATATAATACATCCATTAACACTTCCACAAAATGACTCCCTTCCAAATAATATATGGCAGACTACCACCTGAAATTATACCCTATAATGGCAAGACAACTACCAATATAGAGGTAGAAACCTTACTACACTAAAGGGACAATGTCTTACAGCAACTGAAGAAAAACTTACAAGAAGCTCAGAATAGAATACAACAAATAGCAAACAAACACAGAAGGGAGCTTCAGTTTAATATAAATGATCTAGTATTAGTTAAATTACAACCATACAGATAGATCTCAGTCTCAAAGAAACCCTATACAAAGCTACAAAGATAGTATTATGGTCCTTTTAAAGTTCTACAAAAAGTAGGGACTGTGGCTTACAAAGTGGACCTTCCAGAAATAGCAAGGATTCACAATGTCTTCCATGTCTCTAGACTTAGCAGTGATTCAAAAAATTCACCCACCATATTTCCTACTCAATTCTTAAGGGCATCCCGGTCGACCCATCAAAATCTTAGATCAGAGGATAAGAATATAAGGAGATAGACCAATCACAGAAGTCTTAGTACAATGGGAGGGTATCCTAGCAACAGAGACTTCTTGGGTGGAAATTGAGGAATTCCAGGGAACTTTTCCTAAATTTGACCTTGAGGACAAGGTCAATGTGTGGGGGGGAGGGGGAGTAATGATATGACTCCATATCCTCAAATAGACAACAGAGGTAAAAGGGAGAGAAGAATTCCAAATAAAGAAATTACTCGTGACAAAGAAAAGAGGACAAATACATCCATAAATTTACAGAGACTAAACAGACAGAGACAAGATATGACAACAACATAGAAAAAAAAGACTACAAATATACTAATTCAGAGCATAAAATAAATACAAAGATTACAGAGTACAAATACACATGTCCATAATAATATTAGAGCAAAGACCAGCTAGATGACAACAGCTACAACAGCAATAATAACCCCAAATTAACATCACAGAGGGACAACAGAACTGAACATAGATAGTTCTAGAACAAATCCTGCAGCAGTTATCCATAACATAATTTAGATCAGAACTCAAACTCAAGAAATAACTAACAAGATAACAGTTTTCTGTTCAAATATAACAGAATGGATGAAGCAGCAGAACAGATCAAGAAACCAAGAAGATCGAGGACTAACAGCTTTAACTAACTAATATTCCAGAGAGATAGGAGTAAGAAAATAGTGAATAAATGGTCCAATGTAATAGAAAGTAGTTACTCATGTAGAGAAATCATAGATCTAGACTAGACAAAGAGTATAAATAGAGGATGAAAGACAAACAGTGGATGTAATCAATATTTTAGAAAGAAACTTATCTTCTTCGGCCTCCTTCTTCTTCTCCTTCTTCTGCTCAACCTTTCCTCCGGGTTTCCTTGCCGAAAAACCTCCTCGCCATCAATCAGAAACCCTAGGGTTTCTCCTCCTCTCCTCTCCCACAACCTTTCTTCTTTGGAGCCCTTCGGCCGCTCGAATAGCCGAAACAAAACAAATACCCCTTTTACGATTCCTTCCACGAGAAGCTGAATCTCATGGCTGTAAAGAAAAGGAAAGCGCACTTTAGACGGCTAGGATCTCTTATCCCAATTCAAGTTCCCAGACAGATCGAAGAGCCAGCGTTAAACCACGCTGATCTAACGGTTCAGATAGGAGCCGGTAATCCCAATTGATCAACGGTTTAGATAGAAGCCAGATCAAAGGTTCTAATCAAATCAGAAGCCTATCAGATGGGCTTTCGAGATTTTAGCTCCTTGAGGATGAACCGAGAGGGGGCTTCATTCGACTTCAGCTGGGAAGAAGGAACCGCTAATGGCCGAATGGGAGCGAGGCGAGATAAAGAGTGGATGAGAGAGTTAAAAAAAACAAAGCTTCCTCTCTCTCATTTTTTTTTCTTGAATTCCGTGAATCCTGAAAAAAAGGACCCCCCTTGCCTTTCAATTAACCCAATATTAGGTAAGAAATAATCAGATTTAAGAGACTTAATTATAGCTTAATTATCCTTCCAAATTAAATTGAATGGGACATTCAAAATATTGGGTAGAATTAAGGCTGTTTAGGGCTCAATTTAATTTTAAATTAATTCTGAAATAAAATTATTTATAAATATTGTGTTTATTATGTTAAAAATAAATATAAGAAGTTTTTTATCCTCATATGACTTGATCGCATTGAGATTTGTGCAAAATCTTGTTGAAATTAAACCTACATAATATGGGTATCATTTTTAGGTAAATTTAATGTTCTCGATTCAACAACATAATCTATTTTATGATCAGAGATCAATTGTGCAATGTCGGGGCCGAATCGAGTCAATTTTGATTCAAAGTTGCGCATCGTCGCTTTCGATCGCTCGATATTCGTGCAGACTTATCTAAATTGAGCGTGAATAGTCTCATTAGATAGGTTTCGATATTTTGACACTAACGACATGATCAATTTTGCGAACATATGTCGTTTGGGCATCATCATAACTTCCAGACCTCAGTATGCATGTAGGCGCATCAATGGATTTCTTTCTTGATCAGTTAACTGTCGAATTTTGTAATATGTATATTCTGATCAATTTTGAAGTTCTGAACGTGATGGCGAAGTCCGTTTGTCAATCAAAAATCATTTTGACTTGTTTCAATGATGTCGAGTGTATTTCAGATTCGATTTGCGCATCGTTGCATCCAAAGTCTGTCAAATTCAGCTCGTGAGCTTGACTTAACTGATGGAGCATACATGTAGGTTAATAAATCCCAAATATATGCATATGAAGTAGACCATGTTTGTTGTAAACTAGTTGACCATACAAGATTTGACCTGATTTGTCTTTATTGACTCATCAAGTAGGAAGAGAGATACTTATGGACATAAGCTTAACACTTTGATAGGCTTGAAGAAGGTTTTATCTTAGTGGTTCATGTCTTTAATCCTCCTTTTTTCTTAAGCTTCGTGCTTAGTAGGCTTGGTGAAGGAAGAATTTTATTTATTTTATAATTGAGGTTCCTTCTGCCCTAGCTTCAAGCTTGACAGACTTGATGAAGGATAGACTTAATTTGTCTAACTTGACTTGTTAGGAGGATGTGCATACCTTTGGTCCTTTATTTATTTCTTTGGTGGACTTGCTGAAGGATTAACCTGATTTGTCGAAATTAATTTGTCAGAAGAATGTGCATACCTTTGGTCCTTTGCTTGTTGCTTTTGGCAGACTTGTCAAAGGGTTAACCTGATTTGTCTAGATTGACTTATCAGGAAGATGTGCATACCTTCGATCATTTGTTTATTGCTTTAGTGGACTTGTTGAAGGATTAACCTTTAGTCCTTTGCTTATTTCTTTGGTGGACTTGTTGAAGGATGCGAGTTGGTGACCTAGTCTTCAAGACGAACATTAGGTCTATGGCAAGAAGTCATCAGTCCAACACTTGGTGTTTTAGTGGACTGGTTGACTATAAGGTTCTCTTAGTTCAGCTGTGAGTTTTTTTATGAACTCCAAGATAGGTTCTTCGGCCATGTGCTTGCTGCTTTGTCGGACTTGTTGAAGAAGTTATATAGGTTTATGCTTTATGGTTACTTAGACCTCTCCTTAGATCTTCTCTTGATTCGTTGATCAATTGAAAAAATTTTCCAGATTTAGATTGCTTAAATTTATTGAGTTGGATCAGCTTTGGAGGATAGATAGCTCTAGCCTTCAAAGTTGTCTTCTACATGCTTTGAGTGAACACGATCTTTTCTATTATTCGCATAGACACCTGGGACCTGAACAAATATAATTGTAAATATTATTTGGGGATTTCAGTACGAGTTGTGATGTCAACCCAAAATAGACATAAGTATTTTTCTAATATAAAAATTTTAAAATGTCCCCTGTATGACGAGAATTTTCAAGCAAAGATGAAGAGGTACTTATATCCCTTTTTATATCAACTATAGAAGTAGATGAGACTTGATGTTAACCACCACGTATGTATATTTTCATCTTGGATATCGACATAAGGCACGATATCAACTTAAATAAATATATAAAAATAAAGGGGGAATTTTATCGCCACTCGAAAATGCGTTCTCTCAATGCAAGAAATTTTTTGAGTGTTATTTCATATATATATATATATATATATATATATATATGAGGAGTCATGAATATAATATTTATCCAATTATGCAATCATGTGCACTTATACATGATACTTCTTGAGATAACGACCATTGATGGGTGGCATAGGCCGTCGACCACTCGAATCAACAAGCTGGTAGGCTCCTCCTTCGTATACCTTTTCTATGATGTAAGGGTCTTCCCAATTTGCTTCAAATTTACCACTGATTCTTTTGTGAGGGATTATTGGTCTTCTCAGCACTAATATCAACTCTCCTCTTTGAAAAGTTTGAGGATGCGTTGTTCCATCAAAGGCTTTAGACATTCTTACTCGAAAGATTTCTAAGTTTTGTTGGGCTTGAAGTATAATCTCATCGAGCATGTCAAGTTCTTCCGTCCATAAACGTGTGTTCTCCTCTTGAGTGAGATTATACTGGATTACTACTCATAGTGATGGTAGTTCGACCTCTAGTGGCAAAACTGCTTCGACTTCAAAAGCTAGAGCATAAGGAGTGATTTTAGTTAGCATCTTGTAAGTAATTCTATATGCCCATAATGCCTCTAGCATTTTGATATGCCACTCTCTTTTATTCCTCGTGAGGATCCTTTTGAGTAGCTTGGCCAATGTTTTAGTAAAAACTTATACCAAACCATTGGCTCTTGGATTATAAATTGATGAATATCACCAATCAATTTTGTATAGATCATCAAATTTATAGATATTTGCACTCTTGAATGCTGGGCCATTGTATGCGATAACTCATTGTGGTATACCAAATCTATAGACAACCTTATGAGTGAAGAAGTTGACGACTCGATCAGTAGTAACCTCTTTATATAGAGCTGCTTCGGCCCACTTGGAAAAATAGTATGTTGTTGTTAAGATAAAGTCATGACCTACTAATGATAGTGGATTAATAGGTTCGATTATATCTATTTCCCAACACTTAAACGACTAGGATGCAACCGTTGGATGCAGTGGATTCGGAGGTTGATGAATGAGATTCCCATGGACTTGGTATTCATTGCACCTTTTGGCATGATCAATACAATCTTTCACAATCAATGAGCAATAATATCTCATTCTCTTAATTTTTGTTATCATTTTAGGACCTGATTGATGTGCCCCACAAAGTCCTTCATGAATTTCAGATATAACTTTATTGGCTTCATCTGTTCCTAAGCATCGCAACCACATTTGTTCAAAGGATCTACTGCACAATGTATCATTAACATAAGCATATCATAGGATCCTTTTTTTATAATTTGTGTCACTAGTGATTTATTGCTCGGTAATTTGCTTTCCTTGAAATAATAGATGAAGGGTTGTCTCCAATCATTAGGCTCTTCCACTATGAAAGCTTCACATGATTTCTTTGTAGTACTTTTGAGCTTTTTTATCTCTTGTACTTGTCCTTTGGGAGAATGAGGAGCAATTTGAAGTGCTTCCTGCTGGCTTGAGTTTGATGTCCCTCTATCTATGGGGAATATGAATTTACTGGCTGTAGAACTCGATGGGTGAAGACTTTTATCAACGCGTGCTGGTCGTTCATGCTTGCCATCTCTTTAGCTAGTTTAGCTAAGCAGTCTGCTTTGTTATTTTTTGATTGAGAGACTCGAGTCAATGTAACATTCGAAATTTGTGTCATTAGCTCGAGAACTCTCTTATGATAATAAGCTAACTCAAGCTTGGTGATCTTATAGATTCCCATAACTTGATTAATGATCAGCTGAGAGTCTCCAAAAACTTGTAAATTTTGGATACCTATGATAATAGCTTCTTCAAGACCCGCTATCAAAGCCTCATACTCAGCTTCATTATTGGTTCAAGGTTCAGTCAAACCATATGAATTTCTTATGATGCATCTTTCTGGTGTTATGAATACGAGGCCAATATCGGCTCGCGCCTTGGGTAGGTTCGGAGGTTGTGCTGGCTTGATCGATGATGCTCCATTTTGCATCTCCCAGATTTGCAACTTTTCTCTTTTATTAATAGATAGGTTCTGCTCATCGGGAAAGTCATCATTAAGCAGTGAGTCAGCTGGGATAGGATGCGCAGCAAGGAAGTCTACCAAGATCTGTCCCTTCACTACTTTCTAGGGTACGTATGTAATATCAAATTGTAATAAGAGTACTGCCCATCGAGCTAAACGACCTGCCAATATTGGTCTTGTCATCAAGAACTTCAGTGGATCAACCTTCGAGATTGGTGTGATTTTATAAGAAAGCATGTAATGGTGAATCTTCTGAACTGCAAATATCAGTGCTAGATAATGTCTCTCTATTGGAGAGTAGCGTACTTCAGCTCCTACTAATCTTTAACTGATGTAGTATAGCACATTTTCTTTATTTTTCTTATTATGTTGCTCAAGTAAAGCCTTGAGGGACTCCTCTAAGACTGAGGTGTATAAGATAAGAGGTCTCCCTGGGATAGAAGCTACTAGAATTGGCGAATTGAGTAAATACTTTTTAATTCTCTCAAATGCTTCTTAGCATCCCTCATCCCATTTGAATGGAGCGTTCTTTTTCATTAGCTTCGCAGAAGGTTGACATCTTCCTGACAGGTTTGATATGAAATGTCAAATGAATGTGAGTTGTCCTTGTAAAGAGCGAAGCTGGAGAAGGTTCTTCGGTGGAGGCATCTCCACGATCACCTTGATTTTATTGGGGTCAATCTCAATTCCTCTATGTCTTATAATATATCCAAGAAATTTTTCTGAGGAAACCACACTTTAGAGGATTCATCTTGAGATCGTACTTTTTGATCCTTTAAAAAATAATTCTTAAATCTTCAAGTTGATCTTTTTTATCAATGCTTTTAATGACGAGGTCATCAGTGTAGCATTCTACTTTCTGATGAATCAACTCATCGAAGATGCGTGTCATATCCCTCTTATATGTAGCTTCAGCATTCTTCAATCCGAATGACATGATTATGTAATAATAAATACCAATTGGTATTCTGAATGATGTGTGTTTCTCATCTTCAAAAGTCATTTGATCTGATTATATCCTGATGATGCATCCATAAATGAGAACATGTTATAGTTGGAGGTGTTATCCACCAGCAATTCTGACACAATGAGCGCAAAATCATCTTTTGGGCATGCTTTATCTATATCTCAAAAGTTGATGCAGACTCGAATCTGATCATTCTTCTTCTTTACAAGAATGATATTGGATATCCAATCTGCATACTTCACCTCACAAATGAAACCTTCTTCAATTAGCTTTTTTATTTATGCGACCACTTGTTCTTCAACATCTAACCTCATTCTTCTAGGAGCTTGTTTGACTGGTTAAATCAGAATTGATAGCAAGCTTGTGAACTACCACATCAGGGGATAAGCTAGGCATCTCAAAATATGTCCAAGCAAAGCAGTCCCTGAATTCACAAAATAATGCTTTTATTCCTTCAACCTTATCGTCAGGCATAAGGGCACTAATGAAGGTTAGACGGGGTTCTTTTTCAATCCCCAAATTAATTTCTTTCAACTCGTCCATGGTAGACATCTACCCACCATCTTCAAGTTCTTCAGGTGTCAGTTCGTCTTCTACTTCACTATCAATTGTGAGAATGACTTCATAAAAGTCATCTTCATTTTCAATTTTGATTTTAATCTCACTTTCGATTATTGTATAGCAAGTGTTTCTTTGATGATGCATTTGTTGGATGTATCCAAGACCCTTAGTGGTGTAATTATCACTTGTTTGAGAGGTTTGTGGACTCTTTGAACTCCATAAGTTATCAAAGAAGAGAGCTCACCATCTATCAGTTCCAACATTGATTCCAAGTTTGTGCATCATCTTTCAAATTTTTGCAGGATAGTATCTCGACATTCTGATGGGTACCATCTCTTCATACTTTGAGTACTGCATAAGCCATTCAAAATCATAATGTTGACATTCCTCGGATTTATAGAATGAAGTTCCCAATCTGTTGGTCCTAGGTAGCGGACGTACATAAAAGATTTTTAGTTCCTCAATATTGTGATCATCACATGATGCAATTTCTTTGAAATATCAAGGAGGAACCGGTGTAACTACAAATGAATCATTTGATACTAATAGGTTAGCAGCCCTTCTAGAAGAGACACGTTGAACTTCACTTGCATAGACGGACTCGAAATCATAATCTGAATCGGAGTAATTTATCCCATTTACTTTTATTGAAGGCTCACTTTTTTCCTTGAGTTTAATTGGATTATTTTCTTCTCCTTCGGCATCACTGCCCAAATGAGGAACATGTCTCTTCAACTTTGGTGATATGTCATAAGTTTTAGAGAGATTTAATGTAGCCTTCTTTCTCCTTCTCTTCTTTGAGTTGCTTCATAGATTTTGAAGTTAGAGTTGTAGATTCCTGAGGCTGACTTTCTTTTGAAAGAAAATACTTTGCATCCTCATAAATTTTTGCTCATGAACTATAAATGGCTGAATAGTGTCGAGAATCTTGTGTTATATTCTGTTTCTTATATACTTCATACATTGATGTAGAGTAGACGGAACCATACCATATTAATGGAGCCAAGGATGCCCTAATAGAGCTTTGAATGAGGCATCGACATCTATCACATTAAATTTAGCTTGGGTAAACCTAAATGATAGAATGAAAGATCTGAGAGTCCTCTGCCCCATTTCATTGAAGCCATGGACCATAAATTTATCTCGTCCAAGGTGTTGAATGTCTAGGGACAACCCCCTAAGTGTTCACAGACTCATGAAATTTACTGATGAACCTGGGTCAATTAGAATTTGACCATCACTTTTTGTAGCTACATATAATGGGCGATTGTGATTCGTTGTCCTGAGCATAAGATCTTCTTTAGAGAAAGTGATCATCGAGAGATCTTGAGTTTGTAAAACTTCAGCCATGCATTGTTCAGCAAAATAAGCTTCATATCTCTTTGGATCTTTAAGAGCTTGAACCAGCATTTCTCAAAGGTCCTTCGACATCAAGAGAGCCTTGTACACACTCAATTGTGTAGGGATATTTTTCATAAGCGATAGGATACTATAGTCAATTCCTTCACTTGAATTTGCTTTCTTCTTAAGGTCTTTAGGGGTGATATATTCGTTAACTTCAATATTTTTATCTTCATTTATGATTTTGTGATTATTGGATGACCCTTTCCTTAATGGAGGTGATAGTATCTTACCACTCTTTAGTTGCACCTGAACTGCTTTATTTGGCTCAAACTCTTTAGATGAGGTAGCTTCTTCAGAGCCACCATCTACCCCAGAGGACTGTGTGAATACTTCAGAGTCACTGCCAAGCTTCAAGCGGCCCATTTGGGATGCCTTTGAAGGCTCAGACTCATCCTTGTTAATAAAACATAAGTCTTCTTCTAAACTGTCTTCTATTTATCGCACATTAAGCATAACTTTGATGTTATGGGCTTAGGAGTTCTCCTGCTTTGAGGGACAAACTTCTTGTATTCATTTTTATATATTGCATTTTTCAAAGCTGCTAGATTCCAATTATCCATGGATGGATCACATTGGGGGTTGTTCGACATCACAGAAATAACTCGGCATGTTTCTCTAGAAAGCAAGTCTTCATTATTATTTCCTTCTTCATTTGACTTAATGATCTAAAGCCCTGACATGTAATCAACAAGCCTGATAATCTGTCTCATCAATTGATGATACTCTTCTAGATTATTGATGATCTTCTGAATTATCGTTCTCTTCTTGATCTTCTTTTTCTTAGCCGACTTCTTTGATTTATGAGGTATACGTTTAGCTGACTGCTTCTCATATTGTGATGAAGTAGCCTTATCAAAATACCGCTGAAAAGCTAAAATGCTTGATTTAGGCATTTCGTTTAAGTATAATATAGGTTCAAGTTATGATTTCCACTTAACACTAGGGACATCTTTTAGCCGCTTCAGCATTTTTACGATCTTCTTAGAGACTACTGTCTCCCGTTGCTCTTATTGTATTACTTTTCCTTTTGCTTTCTTTTTCATCGATGGTATTGAAGTGGACGTAACCACTATGGAAGATTCTCTTTTAGGATGAATGAGTACACTATCAGATAGTGTGAATTCACCCTTTTTATATTTTTTCTCCAACCAATCCTTAAAGACATAGCAATCTTCAATCGAGTGGCTAATCACCCAATGATATAGATAATATTTTAGTATCAATTTGACCTAACTCTCAAGGTCTTTTGGATTATGGCAATTCTAATCCTACTTTAAGCGCTTGGCCGAATAACTTAGTCACACTTTTCCTCTTGAAAGAGTATTCCTTATTCATCTTATCTTTTAGAGATGAGGGCACTCACTCATCATCTCTTAATGATTGCTTTGATTAGGGGTTAACTGATTGCTTTCCCCCCTTCATCCACATAAGCGATTATTTTCTTTTATCAACATTATAAGTTGCTCACTTTCCACAGCTCGAGCTATAGGAGTTTGTATGAGACTCATTCCTCCTTGAGTATGAGAATTTATTCTTCTTTAACTTTTCTGAGTGGCCCTCAGGTTTTGAGCGATTCATCTTTCAAACTTTGCCACTTGGTGCAATAACTCTTGAAATATTGAGATAGAGGCCATACATAAATATGGTGTCATCTTATCATCGATGTTGCCCATCAATAATTGAATTGCATGTTCCTATTCTAACTATTTTTCACATTTTATGCTTATATTTCGCCAACGTGAAATATATTTAGTCACTGACTCATCTTTACTTCTTCATTCTATGGTGAGGTCAGCAATTGTAATTTTTTCAGTTGGACTGACGAATCTCTTGATGAACATCATTTCTAATTTAGCAAGGGTCTTGACCGAGTCATTAGGCAATTCAGTGTACCATTCAAAAGTAATTGAGGTTAAACTACTAACGAACTGATGGAATACTAGTGCATCATTGCCTAATATATTACCACATGTTGCTTTAAATTGCGTCAGGTGTTGTCTGAGGTTCCCAATGCTATTGAATATATTAAATTTAGGCACTAAATAACCCTTAGGGTATGTCACTTGATCGTACTCTACCGGGTATAGACAACATTTTCTTACCAATTTTTCTACCTGGTCAACCACAATGACAACTTTGATCTTTTCATTTATAATTATTTCCAATTGAGCTATTATCACAAGCTCAAATATGTTAGGCATATCTTGAGGGATTGGTTGAGAAGCTAGTTGATTGACTTCATTTCTCCCCTTAGGTGCATTATGTGCTCTGGAAGCTTGAGGCACTGAGTCAACTGGTGGATCAGCAGATGTAGCATTAGTTGTCGGATGGTTGGCAGGTGGAGCAGATGCCGACACTGTTTCCGCATTTCTCTACATCATTTGTAGCATTACATTCATTTGTGCCATCATTTGGTTCATCTTTGCATTTAACTGGATGATCTCCCTATCCTTTGCCTTCATCTATCATTACATTTGTTTCTGTATTTGAGCTAATGTGGTTGTGTCGGTAAAGAGAGAGTTATTTTCTTCTCTTTTGAGTTCTTCCTCCTCTTCATCACCTGAGGATGCACTTGAAGCTCTTCCTTCTGTTTGCTCAAGAGTTGGTTCTTCAATATGAATAGGAGGTGTGGCTCCACACCGTCTATGTTGGTGTTGTTGTGCACTAGATGGTTCTCCAACTTATTGTACCACAGTCACTACTTCCACTTCCATAATATTCTCATCATATTCTTCAACTTCTTGTAATTTGTCTTCAGAACATCTCCTCCAGTGGATTTCTAGCTCTAGATTCGAGACAAACCTCTCTTCAACCAGAGGGCTACAATCAAAGTCAAATTTCTTTCGTGGAGATTCGATTGACCAACGATGTGATTCTCTGGAATGTTCACCTGGATGTCGACCATCTTGTAATTCATCATCATAAGATTTCTTCTTTTGAACCCATTTTTTTCAATTCTTATCATTGGAAAATTTTTGGGAGTGTGAACCAGATGTCATGCCTTTTTATTTATTTTTAATAGTTTCTCTTCGGGGCCTTGGCCTCCAAGCTTGCTTGCCCTTCTGTCAGGACCATTCGAAAGCAGATTCCCTGACATATGGCCTGGGTATCACGCTTCGATGCTCACCGTATGGGATTTGCTCAAATTGATCGCGAGCTCTCATAATAGGTGGTAGCCTACCAGATGAAACATTATCAGCTTCAATCAATCATAGGCCTTTTGGACCCTTCTTTTCATTAGGCATATTTCCTTGGCAACCTTCAGCACTCGATGCACTTTAGCGGATAAGGTTTCAGGATTTTTCTTTTGGGGCATCGGAGCTTGACGCAGTGGTGGATCCCAAAAAGATTATTTTAACTCACCAGTAGAGCTATTCCCTTTTACCCATTTCAGATTCTCAAATTTATTCTGGGCGGGAATACTCGCTTCTGGTTCTAATGCTAATTGCATAGCTTGTCGTTCAGACAATAGCTGTTGAGCTCGTAGCTCGCTATTCATCCTTCTTCTCTGCCTTCAAGTTAATTTTCTTCCAAATGAAGAAGCTTCATGATCATGCTTTCTTGGTACGAAATGTTCAATTGGCAGAGTAGTGTTTACAGGCATGATTGAGACTTTCTACCCAACAACAGTTCTCTTCATAGTAAGAGTGTCAGAATATCCCAATCTTTGAAACACAAAAGCTTTCTTTTGAGAAGCTTCAGTAGTAATTACTTCAGTAAATTTTCTTTGTTGCACGGGTTGATGTGCATGATGAACAATGTATCCTGAACTGATGTGACATTAGCTCTAGTTGCAATTACTGGAAAGTTAGCACTATCAAATTGAATGGTAGCTCCAGTATCTCCAGTGTTAATGATAGCATTAGCCAGACGGATGTTAGACCCGTGACTCACCTTCACAACGAACGGAGTGTTCTAAAGATCTATCTGTACAAATGAAAGATAGGGATCAATAATTACAAATAAATATTCTACCTCATACATTCAAAATGTAGAGATATAATAGAAGAAAAATAAAATAACATATTCAAAAGAAAATTTTAAGAAAATAAAATCATACTCAACAAACTATAATGTTCATTAGAGATTTTATTTTATGACTAAATTTCAATTTTGATTACTTATACTCCACTACTGCTATATACCGAATTTGATTAGCAAAAGATGGAAAGAGAAATCAGTTCCCAACAGATTCGTTAGAAATCTGTGGGCTCCAAAAATTCACCACCGACCTCTTGATTAAGAGAGTTTGGTTTATATCAGTGAAATTTTTAGAAGGCAGATGGAATAGTAGATAAGGCACTACCTAGAGATTTCACCCTCATTTTGTGAGAACATTAGATATGATTCCAGGTTTCCTATAGGCACAAGCTGTTATAGTTAATTACCCCTCCTAATGCTAAGAGAGAACTTTTGAATAAGGCTAGTCAGTAGATCGTTAAATGTGTAGCGTATAGTAGCAGCAGGTGGAGTTTAAAATTTGGAATTTATGAAATTCATCATTTTTAGCTTAAAGCATATGATTGGTGGAATGATGACATGCCCAATCTAGATCACATTGTTCCGTCATCCCAAGCTATCGTGGTCCCTAGTCTACTTAATCAGAGGAGGTAGTCGACCCAACCTAACCGAAGACTTTTTATCAGCAACACATGGGTTACGTTGTCCAAGAAATCCTTGTAGACCTTGGGTGGTGTTTGTTCAAGGAGATAATCTTAAGTCTACCTTAGTTGACAAAATGACTTTGTGCCTATCAAATATATCATATAATTCATAACTCAAAAGGCTGAGCCATTGGGGAACATACGGGCTACAGTCGTGACGGTAATATAATGGTGTCATTTGGCTGTAATCACCCGATCAGAGGACTTTGGTCGTAATCGCATCATATGTGGAGCTTACTGGCCAAGCCATGCGGACAGAGGACACGGGCCACATCCTTACTAGCATGAGATTATTTGAGTTTGAAAATGGAGATTTATTTGACTCGACATTAGCTCTTTTGTGAGTTAGAGTTTTCTTAATCTATCATCCCCAACAAACAATGGTGGATGGGTAGATGAATTGTTTGCTTTAAGCATTTAAATAATGAAATTCATTTAGTTCATATATTTACTTAGCTGAAATTTAGTTTTAAGATGAATTAATTTAGAGCTCAAGCATCTTTTGATGATAATATCACATTCGATTGAGATTTTCAATTAACATGGCCATCATCAGGGTATATAAGTCTGCTTAATCATTTAATTTACTGTTTCAGATCCTGTCGACTCTATTAATTTAATAATAGAGGATCAGATCTAGATTTATATTTCGAGTATTTTAAATTTTAGAATATTGAATATAATATCATGAATATCTTGATAATAGTTATCTCTCCTGTTGATATCTTTAATCAACTCAGTTATCATTGTGGTAGACCTTGTCAAGTCCACTTATTTGCTCATAGAGGATTAGGTCTATGACTTATGTGTAACTTAAATTCTTTAAAAAATTGATATTGTAACAAACGTTGTCAACTCCATTGTAAATATAGAGGGTTAGGTCTTATGATCAAATGTAATTTAAGTTCATTTAGAAGTTAATCATTCAGTAAACCTTGTCAACTCTTATTACAAACATAGGGGATTGGGTCTTTTGTGATCACATTCTATGAAGCTAAATATTTATATATTTCATTAACTTGAATTAGCTTTGAAGACATTCATTAACTTGCATACATATAATCATAAAGAATCAAATTAATTTCATCATTCTTCTTTCTTAACTCGCGCAACATCCGCATACACTAAGTTTATGTGCTTAGTATAAGTGTCGGGGCCCATGCGGGTGTTTGTTAATTTAGGTAATTTTATTTTTAAATTATGAGATAAGTTTCATGTTTATTTAATCTCAACTTAGCCTGTGCAGTCTCTTCTGACATTAAAATTTGTATTTTAAATCTCTATGTCCGAGCACATACAGATGTTTATGACTTAGATAATTTCATCTAATTAATGAAATCATTAATTTTGAAAATCATAATTAGAATAAAATTTATTTTATTTTTGGATTGAAAGAAGCTCCATAATTAGTATAGCATTTAATTTAGTATCGTCTTATGTCTACTTATACGAAGAAATGTAAATCCCGTGGCGATGAAAGCATTTTAAATTGTTCCAATATCATATTATATCCTTTGGAATAACATATATTGAAGTGCCAAATTTATATTTATTGCCAAAATATTCAATTCGCTTCAAGCTCATAAATGTGTTTGAGTTCAATCCATCTTTTTTTTATTTAAAATATTTCAAATTCATTCTTATTTATAATTCAAAATTCAATTGGATATCAGTTTTATTTTAGCGAAAGGCTATTTATTTATTTAGAATTTTATTTGCAGTATGAATTTTGGATAAAATTTTAGATATTTAAAAATCTTTTGGGGTACATCGAAACTATTTTGAACTTAGATGCCTATTGAGCATAGGGCGGTGTCTTTGTGGCATAGAGTTTTCATAATAGTAAAAGTATATTGAGCATTAGTGAGTTCTTCGATCACCTGCATAAAAGTATATATATATGCAATTTCAAATCATTCAAATTTCATTTTAGATTATTTATTTTTGATGTGCTCGATTTCTTTTTAAATAAATCTTGATTCTTCCCCCATTTTTGTTAAATCTAAAATTTAATCGAAATTTCGACAGCATTTCGACATTATTTGGTCGTCATGTAGATTACGTGCTTTTTACCGTCGCTTATTGAGTGTAGCGGACAATATCTTCAAATATTTTGAGTCTTCATACCCACTAAGCCCTATTGAGCATTAGTGGGTCTTCAATCACCTGCATAAAAGCACACATATATATGCAATTTCAAATCATTCAAATTTCATTTTAGATTATTTATTTTTGATGTGCTCAATTTCTTTTTAAATGAATCTTGATTATTCCCCCTTTTTTTTAAGTCTAAAATTTAATCGAAATTTCAACAGTATTTCGACGTCATCCCCATATATAAGGCTACATAAGAACTGCTTTGGCTTATCCGATATTGAGCATGCGGATGATGTCTTTGCGACCTCGAGTCTTTTATCTAAGTCGTATTGAGTTATTGAGATCTTGATCACAAGCGTAAAAAGCAGCATATATATACAATTTTCACACATTCAAATGAAATTGCATAATAATTTTTCTTTCTTCTGCATTGGCATACGAAAGCGATATGCTAATATTCTGACCAAATTTTATCTCGATGAGCATGTCGAAGCCTTCAAATGCTTCAAATATGCATCAAAAATAAGCATCAAACAAGTTCCCTGTAACACCTTCAATGGATCATCAATGGGCAACATGTGAACACGATTTCCATATTTGACATCAGAGCATTGATGAACAGAAACCACATCACCAAGCTTCACTCCAAGGTTGGATCTGATAACCTTATTCATTCTAATCTTAGGCTCTTTAATTATCATCGGCGAGTGCAATGCAGATCGTATCTCTACGCTTTTTTCCTTAGAAAATTCTAGCGGAATTTAATCTAGAAATGAGACTATTAAGTCCGCATAAAGATATCATCTCTCAGCGTTAACCTAGTAGACCAAGTTTCAAGAGAATAGTATCTTCCCGAAACATCTGCAGCTTTTCCGTCGTCAGTGGATTCCGGGAGACAACGGAATTATCATCGTTAACAGCCTCGACAACGATCAGACGGTTCAGAGCCATCTTCTTCTCAAGGATAGCTGTGTTGTAATCCCTCTTAGTACCTCTAGCTTCAGATCCCTGATTTGCCATGGGGACTCGAAAATAGATCTCGGATGAAGCACGAACTAAGAGGCTAAAAGCACGGGAGAGAGTAGCAGATTTTGGGATCTGAGGAGAAGACAGGCTTACGGGATTTTAGCTCCTTGAGGACGAACCGAGAGGGGGCTTCGTTCGACTTCAGCTGGGAGGAAGAAACCGCGGAAGGGAGAATCAGAGCGAGGCGAGATAGAGAGCGGATGAGAGAGTTAAAAAAAGATAACTTCCTCTCTCTTTTTTGAGAAAATATTATGTCCGAGTCGCACCTACTGCGGACTCCAATCCCTGACATGTGTCGGTTTTCTCGTTTCTGGATCGGGCGAGAGATAGCGGGCGCTCTCCCGACGTAAATGTCGATGGATATTAACGAATACATTGTATCATTCCGCAGCAGCCGTTAAGCGTAGTTCAGCGGAAGGAATTTAAAATATATCTTTTAGGGTTGGGGTTAGTTTTTTCCAAAACAAGCGAGAATAGATCTGAAAATCATTTCCTTTTACAAAACCATAAGATTGAAACGTTGAGGAAATAACAACCATTTAAATTTGAGGATGTATTATTAAATTAAAAATTATCTTCTCGTGCATTTTTCTATGGTTTATTAGTAATATTCTTGTTATCTAAAAGAATATGTTCATTACTTTAATTAAACAATTTGGATGTTTTTTTTGTCGAATATTTAATTTTGAGTGTTATTTTGCATCTGTGTACCTTTTGGAGAATGACCATTTTGACCTTTTGTAGTTTTTTTTTGCCAACTCCCATGATTATGTATAGGGCATTGCAAAGGAAGCATTTGATATGGCGTTTGGGTGGTTTGGGTGGTTTAGTGCATCTATCAGTAATATATCTTTGGAGGAAACCATTTTGACCTTTTTTGCGTTTTTTTGTCAACCTTATGATTATGTATAGGGCATTGCAAGGAAGCATTTGATGGCGGTTTGGGTGGTTTCGGGTGGTTTAGTGCATCAGATCGTACCTCTTTGGAGGTACACCATTTTGACCCAATTTTTTTGCCAACTCCTTATGATTATGTATAGGGCATTACAAGAAGCATTTGATGGTTTGGGTGGTTTTACGGGTGGTTTAGTGCATCGTATCCAGTACCTCTTTGGAGGTACCATTCGACCTTTTTTTCCTTTTTTTTTATCCAACTCCTTATGATTATGTTTAGGGCATTATAATGGAAGCATTTGATAGAAGTTTGGGTGATTTTGGGTGGGTATTTTGCATCTGTACCCTGTGTACCTCTTTGGAGGGTACATACCTTTTTTGATCTTCTTTTCCAGTTTTTTATTTGCCAACTCCATATGATTATGTATAGGGAATTGCAAAGGAAGCATTTGATGGCAGTTTGGGTGATTTCTGGGTGGTTTAGTGCATCTGTACCCTGTGTACCTCTTTGGAGGGTACAGATCAATTTTGACCTTTTTCACATGTTTTTTGCCAACTTCTTATGATTATGTTTAGAACATTGCAAAAGCATTTGGAGATTGTTTGGGTGATTTTGGGTGGGTATTTTACATCAGTCACCTCTTTGGAGAGTCTGAGACCGATCTTCTTTTCCGTATTTTTTGCCAACTCCATGATTATGTATAGAATTGAAACATTGATAATGATTTGGGTGGTTTCTGGGTGGTTTAGTGCATCTGTACCCTGTGTACCTCTTTGGAGGGTACAGATCAATTTTGACCTTTTTTCACATGTTTTTTTGCCAACTTCTTATGATTATGTTTAGAACATTGCAAAGGAAACATTTGGAGATTATTTGGGTGATTTTGGGTGGGTATTTTGCATCTGTACCCTGTGTACCTCTTTGGAGGGTACAGACCTTTTTTGATCTTCTTTTCTAATTTTTTTTGCCAACTCCTTATGATTATGTTTAGGGCATTATAATGGAATCATTTGATGGCAGTTTAGGGTTGTTTCTGGGTGGTTTAGTGCATCTGTACTCTGTGTACCTCTTTGGAGAATGAGACCATTTTACCTTTTTCCACTTTTTTTTGCCAACTCCTTATGATTATGTTTAGGGCATTATAATGGAAGCATTTGATGGCAGTTTGGGTGATTTCTGGGTGGCTTAGTGCATCTGTACCCTGTGTACCTCTTTGGAGGGTACAGATCAATTTTGACCTTTTTTTCCATTTTTTTACTCCTTATGATTATGTTTAGAACATTGCAAAAGAAGCATTTGATGTCAGTTTGGGTGATTTTGGGTGGGTATTTTGCATCTGTATCATGTGTACCTCTTTGGAGGGTACAGACCTTTTTTGATCTTCTTTTCCAGTTTTTTTACCAACTCCTTATGATTATGTTTAGGGCATTATAATGGAAGCATTTGATGTGATTTGGGTGGTTTTGGTTTAGTGCATCTCGTGTACCTCTTTAGAGGGTACATACCTCTTTTGATCTTTTTTTATAGTTTTTTCTGGCCAACTCCTTATGATTATGTATAGAGAATTATAATGGAAGTATTTGATGGCAGTTTGGGTAGTTTCTGGGTGGTTTATTTTCCATCTATATTTTCTAACATATTTTTGTATCACATTACGCGAATGCATCGATCAATGACATATTTGGAGAAACTCCTTGGCACCACTTGAGAATGAAATAGAGGCATATGCCTATCTTGTGTATGCACAAATTAAATTGTTGGAAGGATACTAGTTATTGGCCAAACTCAAAGAAATCAATCAAAAGATTTTCTATGTGCAAAAGCTGGTCGGAAGAAGTCTACCAGTCTAAATAGCTTGACAAAATTCCAGAAAGTTGATACAAGAACTAGTTGTCCGACCATGATTAGATTCTCTGTTGATTTGGAGGGGAATTAGACGATTAAAAAACATACAGAAAGTCATAATCATTCTTTGGCAGAGCCTGCTGACCTACATCTTCTTAGATCACACAGATGCATTAGCAATGAAAAGGTGTCCGTGTTGAAGACAATGATAGAGGCGGTATTAAACGGTGCATTCTATCTAGCGAGGAAGTTGGTAGAAGATCGGGTTCACCAAAAGAGATGCTTTCAATTTTATTGAAGAGAAAAGATCGAGGATTGCAAATGGTGATGGTAATATGCTCTGATTGTTTAAGGAGAGACAAGCATCGGATGGGATGTTTGCATGGGATGTGCAAGTTGATGAGTCGGATTGCTTAGTAAATTTTTTTTTTGTAATGGCATGTCTAGGATAGAATATGATTATTTTGGGGATGTGATAATTTTTGATACAAGCTATCGACTCAATAAATATAATCTCGTTTGTGCCCCTCTTGTTGGAGTGAATCATCACTGGCAAAATGTATTATTTGGAGTAGCCTTTTATCAGAAGAGACAATTGAGTCATTCTCATGGCTATTCCAAACTTTTTTTCGGTTGATGAATGACAGACATCCTATAACAATATTCATTGATCAAGATCAGGCTATGGTAGGGCTGTAAATGAACTAGTGCACTCGTTGAACTACTCGAACTCGGCTCGATTAATGCTCGTTCATGTTTGTTCACATTAATAAACAAACAAGCTTGAACAGTTTTTGAAAACTCGGATGTTAAATGAACTGAACATGAACATGATGCATTTTCATTGTTTATGTTCATGAACATACTGTTTATTGTTAAAAGTAATTTATTAATTAATTGATATTAAATTTGATAATAATTCATATATTTAAAATATAAGTAAATATAACTTATAATTTTTTAATTATATATTTAATAAAAATATTATAATTTACTAAATTTACTAGTATAATATATACAAATATATGATATATTTAATTAAATTTTATAAAATATAATTAATATTATAGTTTATAAATTATAAGATAAATACACAAAAAAATAAAAGAAACTCATATTAATTATTTAAATATTTAATTAAAGTTAATAAATTATTTTATTTAATTTATAAATGATGAAATGAGTATAATATTAATTATATTTGTATTAATTATATATTTATATGATATGCCTCCCTACCCATGCTGGTCGGTTCATCCAAATTCAAAGCGAAGTTCATTTACGACCCAGTCATTTGTCGAGGCTCGCATTTAGCATTTCACATTCGCTTTTAGCATTTATAAGCGCGCCCTTACTCCCTGCTCGGTTCGTCCCCCACTTGAAGCAGCAGCCGGCATCGACTTCCGTAGGCATTCACTCGTCTTCTCTTCGACTTCAGCATTCTCTCATCTTCTTATCAATTTGAGTCGATTCACAATCAAAGGAAGCGTGGCTTGAACCGATCGTTCTATCTTCTTGACTTCACCTCTCTTTTTTTTTGTCTTTTCCCTCTTCGATTTCTTCCGGTTAGTTGCTGTCTCTCTCTCAGGTTCTGAATCTTTGGTCATCTTAGGTATGGCATTAAATAATTTTGTGCTAACTGCTAAGTGCTAAGATTGATAATCAAGTTCTATTGGCTGCCTACTTGCGTGCTAATGCGCCATCACCTGTCTACTTGTATAGTTGTATGCTAATGCTCTCATTTGTTGATATGCTTGTGCGATGATAATAGAGTTCTTATGCATTGATTGATTCTAGGCTTAGGAAGGTTCTTCAGTCTTGAGTGCTGACAATATTATGATTTGGTGATCTTTAAATATCCATTGGGAACTCATGATAATAGTAATTTTCTATAATAATATAGCCACTTCTATAGTTGGAGGGGTTTCATTCTATGCTAGTGTCATAATATTATGATGTAAGCCTTGTTCTGCATTCTCAGTTTCTTTGATTTTGATTTATTATTTTGTTGCCTATTGGTAGTTGTTCTCATGTATTTGTTAACTCAAATATTCTGGATATTTTGTGTTTGACTTATGTCAAAATATTCTATTTGAGGATTTCAATTTCAGTTATTTGTTATAGAAAAAGAGTTATGGAGACATTGATGAAAGTGATATAGAAAAAGAGTTGTGGATCCCTCCCATTTTATTAAATTTAATGTCTATCTTTCATTGGAAGGCCACTAGCAAGTGGCAACCTGAAAGATAGATTTTTTTTTTAAAGGCAATGATTATATCTTTTTTGCTTCATTTAGTGCAACTTAGTTGATGTGAGCTCTATTTGGTCTTTGATATTCTTCTAGATTGGGTTTATTTTAATTTGGATTATAGCTTGTTTGTATATATCAAATTTGGCTACTATTGTAGATCTTAGTTTGTTGGAAGTTGAGAGCATTATTTTCAACATTTTACTGACCTCTTCTTTTAGTTTAGGGTTTGGAAGATTCAAGCCTAATATCTCTCATCCTATGATGGCACTAATAAAGCATTTTTTATATGAGCCTATAACATTTTTTGTCATTTATATAGTTTTTTTGTATTAAATGTTTTAATTTAATAATGATGTAGTAGACTTTTTTTAGAGTGATCATTATTTTTCTTTTTTTCTAGTGTTGAAATCATGAATGAGACTCAAGCAGATGTAGATGCTAATGTTATTATAAGTGCCACTGAAAGAAGTGAAGATCTTGTTATCAATGATATTCAAGAAAACCCTTTTGAAAAAAGAAAAAGAAAGAGAACTTCAGATGTTTGGAAAGACTTCACTATTGTAAAGTTAAAAAGTGGTGTTGAGAAAGTGCAATGCAATCATTGCAAGTTATACATGAATAAAAACAAGGATGGCGCAACAACACAATATAAAAGGCATCTTCAAACTTGTCCAAAATTTTAGGAAAGGGACAACTACTTATCCTTATGGGAAAATCAACACTTACATCTACTAGTGAGTAGCGTGCAAACTTGGAAGTATGATCATGCAAAAATTAGAGATTACATCTCATATGATCATGGTGCATGAGTTGCCTTTCACTTTTACAGAGTATGAAGTGTTTAATATTTTGATGAAGGCTGCTAGTCCACAATATGAGAAAATTTCACGTGCAATGGCAAAGCAAGATTGTATCAGTAGTTATGAAATTGAGAAGAAACGATTGAAAAGTTTGTTAAGTTCAGTAGGGATGATAAGCATAACAATGACTTATATGGAAGTCGACAAAAATTCAATATATGGTTATCACAGGCATTTTGTTGATAAAGAGTGGTGTCTACAAAAGAGGGTTTTAAATTTTGTTGATGTTAATCCACCACATAGAGCACATGATATTCATGATCATATAAATGTTTGAAAGAGTGGGAAATTGAAGGCAAAGTTTTTAGTGTGACAGTGGATAATGCTTCATATAATGACAAAGCAGTTGGCCTTTTGCGTGATAGCATAAACTTTCAAAAGAAGCTTCCGTTGAATGGGAAATTATTTCATGTACGATGTTGTGCACACATATTAAATCTCATAGTGCAAGATGGTCTTTCTATGATAAGACATATTATCTATAATATAAGAGAAAGTGTGAAATATATTTCACTTCCACTACAAGATTAAATTCGGTGAAATTTCAAAGCAACTTAAACTTCTAAATACTTGATTGTTGCACTAGATGGAATGCAACATATGCCATGCTTTCATGAATATGAAAGAGAAGTTTGACAAATATTGGGGAGAATGTAACTTGCTAATTTCTATTGCTGCGGTACTTGATCCGAGAAATAAGATGAAGTTAGTTAACTTTGCATTTTCTAAAATTTATTCTCCAAATGAAGCATAAACATGTTACAACCATTCAGTGAGTCACTACAACTATTGCATAATGATTATGCAAATCATGCTTCAAATATCATAGGAAATACAACTTCAAATGAAGAAGTTGTTAGTCACTTTGGGCGTAACACTCGTTTCACTTTAAGAGGCAAGTCTTTTGAGACTGGAAGAGAAATCTTTGAAAATTATCTTAGGAGTGATGCCAATGAGAATGTAAAATCTGAACTTGATGTTTACTTAGAAGATGGCGTTCATATTCCTGATAAGAGTAATGACCATTACCAATTTGATGCTTTAGAGTGGTGGAAAGCAAACAGATTAAAATTTCCAATACTATCTAAAAAATAGCTTGTGATATATCAATACCTATTACTCTTGTTACATCAGAATCCACTTTCGTCTTTGGCGGGTTATAGATACATATCGCTCATCCTTGTACAAAAGCAATTGAGTTCTTATGTGTGGAAGTGATTGGTTTAGAAATTATTATGGGATTAAGAAAAATCAATGGTATGTTGTTCATTTTTTTATTTTAAGTTGATAATATATTTATAGTAAAGAGTTATATTAATTGTTTTATTTAACGGGATAAAAAGACATCAAAGTCATTAATCTTTCTTAAGGAGTCGTAGAAGGTGATATTATAAAATTTTTGTTGCAACCATTCAATGTAAAAAATAGCATCATGTTATTAATCCACTAAATATATGAGTGATTGTATATTTTTGGGAATAGCTATTATCAAGTTTTGAATAGAACAATGAATGTTTTTTGAATCATTATGAATAGGTGTTTTTTAAGTGTTTTTTTTTGAGAAAAATAGCAATATATTTTCACTCTCTTATGAATTTGAAGCACTTTTCTATTTGGAAAGGTTGATAGAAGCTTGTTCCATATATAATGCTTTATATCCAGGTATGCACTCTTTTATTTTTGAGTTTTTTTTTCTTCAAATTAACTTATTTATTAATTTTTTTTGTTACAGGTGTCTTGTTTTAGAGAGAAATTGTTGTAATTTGGGAGCAACAATAAGGTATGTTACACAAATTTAATTATCTATTTATATATTTTTTAAAGGCTGATTGTGTGCCTTATTTTTTTTATAAAAAGGTCGACTGTGTACCTTCTTAGTTTTTTTTAAAAGTCACATTTATTTTAAACAATAATCGATAGTGTGCTTATATTTTAAAAATGACCGACTGTGTGTCATCTTCTTTTATAAATTTATATGCATCATAAAATTTTAAATAGCTCTTGATTTTTATGTATGTTTTAGTCAAGTTTTGAATAGAATAATGAATGTTTTTTGAATCATTATGAATAGGTGTTTTCAGTGTTAATCATTTTTTTTAGAAAAATAGCAATATGTTTTCACTCTCTTATGAATTTGAAGCACTTTTCTATTTGGAGAGGTTGATAGAAGTTTGTTTCATATATAATGCTTTATATCCAGGTATGCACTCTTTTATTTTTGAGTTTTTTTTTCAAATTAACTTATTTATTAATTTTTTTTGTTACAGGTGTCTTGTTTTAGAGAGAAATTTGTTGTAATTTGGGAACATGATAAGGTATGTTACACAAATTTAATTATCTATTTTTATATTTTTTTAAAGGTGTGTGCCTTATTTTTTTTATAAAAGGCCGGTAGTAGCCTTCTTAGTTTTAAAGTCACATTTATTTTAAATAATCGATGGTATGCTTATATTTTAAAATGATCATTTGTGTCTCTTTTCTTTTATAAATTATATGCATCATAAAATTTATATAGCTCTTGATGATTTTTATGTATGTTTAGACTTAGTCTTACCCTTATAGAATTTTTCATGATTTATTTATTTTTAAGAATCTAAATTTTATATTGTGTGGAGAACTTATATCATGATTCATTATATGAGATTTAAAGTAATCAACCAAAATTAGAGAAAATTTTAGAACTCATTTAAAACTTTCATTAACTTGATTATATAATTGTTTACTTATTTCAAACAAGCCAAGTACAATTCAAGCTTGAACATAGATAAAATTAAGCAAACCAAGCTTGAACATCCATGCAAAGTTCTTGAACTGCTAACATGAACAACTTATAATTTATCCAAGCCAAGTCCAATGATAAGTACTTCGGCTTCGATTCTAGGCTATGGCGAGCTATTGAAATTGTATTGTCAGATACTCATCATAGGTTGTGCCAATGACATATTTCAAAGAAAGCTCCTTCCAAGGTTCATTGCTTTAATAAGTAAGATAAAGGCCTATTTTATAAAATGCAGTAAGTGTGACTCAGAGGAAGAGTTTAAAGAAGCTTGGTCTGCCATGCTAGAAGAAGGCAATTTGCATGATCATGCTTGGCTGTCTGAGTTTTATAAGATTAGATCCAAGTGGTCCACTGCATTCAGCAAGGACTCATTCTGCATGGGCATCTTGTCAACGCAACGTAGTGAGTCCACGAACAATGTATGTCATGGAATATCCAAACCAACAAGTTCGCCACATTATTTCTTGGAAAAGGTTATGGAGACATGGCTTAATGATGAGCATAAGACTTCAAGTGTACCATCGATTGTTCAAGACTAGTCCAATTCTAAAACAAGTCGCTATGTTTTATACAAGAAAAGTTTACACTATGTTTGAAGAGGAATTTTGCATGGGGTTATCATCGAACTAAGTCGATGACACCATGGTATTTGGTAAGAAACTTAGAGAATAAAAATGCATCCAAAATATGGTATTTCGATGGGGACTACCGTAGAAGTGACTTGTACTTGCAAAAAATTTGAGATGATGGGATTACTTTGTGCCCATTGTATCGAGAGTCAAGAAGATGTTGTGCGCATTCCGGACAAGTATCTTCTCATGCGATGGTCTACTAGAGCAAAGAGGGATATTTACAATGATAGTACATATAGAAAATTAAGAGATGTGGCAAGCACAGATGGAAATGCTTCTAGCATTATTTTCCGGAACCACATAAGTCGATATGCATATCAAATAAGCGCAGTGGGCAATAGAGTCGGTGATATGCTTGGATCCCTAGAAAACTATATGATGATGTCAACTATAATAAGTGGAAATTCTCCTCAACCGACAAAGCAAGAAGAAGAAGTTAACCACCAGATAAGGGAAAAGACATCTTAAAAGATTCACTTAAGCAACGCCCCAAAGGGTGTTTCCAACTCGGCTTGGGATATTGGGAGAGATCCAAGAAAGCCAAGAGTAATTTTCGCGTATATTTTTTGGTATTTTAAATATTCGTTAATCTTCAAACCCTTCTACTTTTGGTTGCGAAACCAAACTACCCGATAGATGGGGAAGGTGCTTCCTCACAAGTTGCATCACCTTTCTCTATGCCAAAGTGTTTTGAGGTACGACATAATATTACACATCGATGTCGTAAGAAAGTATCTAATACATTGTTCTACATGCGAATTTAACTCGAGCTCCACAATGAAACAATCAGAAGGGTACACTAAGTCGATGATGGATATTCAAGGAAAACATTTTGATACAGACATTATCCTTTGATTTATTTAGAGATTTTGACCGGTGTGTTTGTAGCTCTTAAGCAATAGTGATTGAGTTAATCCCTGTGGAAATTGTAATCATTGGACAATATCAATAAATATGTACCAATAATAGATCAATTTTGACTTTTTTTTCCAGTTTTTTTTGTCAACTCCTTATGATTATGTTTAGGGCATTATAATGGAAGCACTTGATGGCAGTTTGGGTGGTTTCTGGGTGGCTTAGTACATCTGTACCCTGTGTACCTCTTTGGAAGGTACAGATCAATTTTGACCTTTTTTTCCATTTTTTTTTAATCCTTATGATTATGTTTAGAACATCGCAAAGGAAGCATTTGATGTCAGTTTAGGTGATTTTGGGTGGGTATTTTGCATCTGTATCATGTGTACCTCTTTGGAGGGTACAGACCTTTTTTGATCTTCTTTTCTAGTTTTTTTTTTGCCAACTCCTTATGATTATGTTTAGGGCATTATAATGGAAGCATTTGATGACAGTTTGGGTGGTTTCTGGGTGGTTTAGTGCATCTGTACCCTGTATATCTCTTTTGAGGGCACAAACCTCTTTTGATCTTTTTTTACAATTTTTTCTGGCCAACTCCTTATGATTATGTATAGGGCATTGCAATGGAAGCATTTGATGGCAATTTGGATGGTTTTGGGTGTATTTGCATTGTACCTCTTATTGAGGGTGATCATTTTGATATTTTTACATATTTTTGCCAACTTCTTATGATTATGTTTAGAACATTGCAAGGAAGCATTGATGCGGGTATTTTGGTTTTGTAGCATTCAGACTGTACCTCTTTGAGGGTAATAATTTTGATCTTTTTTTCCATTTTTCTATCCAACTTCTTATGAAAGCATTTGATGTCGCTTGGGTGATTTTGGGTGGGTATTTTGCATTCAGACTGTGTACCTCTTTGAGGGTACACCATTTTACCCTTTTTTCAGGTTTTTTTGCCAACTCTTAGGATTATGTTTATAACATTATAATGGAAGCATTTGATGGCAAGTGGTTTGGATGGTTTTGATTCAGCATCTCTGTACCTCTTTGAGGGTACTGACCATTTTGTAGTTTTTTTTGCCAACTCCTTATGATTATGTATATATCAAAGGAAGCATTTGATGGCAGCTTGGGTGGTTTTAGGTATTCAGACTGTGTACCTCTTTGAGGGTACAGACCTTTTTTTGATCTTTTTTGCGTTTTTTCCCAACTCATGATTATGTATGGCATTGCAAAGGATATATTATAATCTATTATAAAAATTCAATCAGAATCGAATAAATTAAGCCTCTAAAGCCGATAAATTAAAAAAAAAATTATTATATATAACTTCTTCAAATCATTGAACTAATATCTAAAATTTAAAATATATATGCACATGAATAATAGAAATTCTCAATATTTTGAGTTACCATAAAATGAAGTTTTCTTAAACTCGAATAGATTCATAAGAGGCTTAATTTATATAATTGTTCAAATCAATGATTTCAATTTTGATTTAATTCAAGAAAAAAGCCCCACTCCAAAATGTATTCTCATATTTGATATATATATAGCAACAAACCACACTACTTCATTAAATCATCACGATATAACTACACTACATATCAACTAAATATATTTAACAGTCATTAATCATAAAACAAACAATAGAGCCATTTCCATGAGCAAAAAACCTAAGCATTTATTCAAAGGGTACTTCAGTGACTCTGAATATTTGAACTTCTAAATCATTGTTCGCTTTTTGAAAAGTTATTTTTATAGATCCATCTCATAGGAACTGAACCTGAGAATTATCAATCATCACTATCAAATACAAATAGATCTATATCATATGTGAAAATATATAATGTAGAATCACTATTCATGACAAGGAAATGCTCAATATTCAAGGAAAATATACAATGCAGAATCACTCTTTATGGCAGGGAAATCACTCTTTATTCCATTCACCTCCATGCCAAGTCATCTTCTTCTACGTGACTTGCTCGAGGAGAAGTCAGAGCAGAAGAGAGAGGATGAGTTCCCTCCCATTGATCTCTTCACAGTGCTTGAAGAAGAGCTCTTGGAATTAGCTTTGGGAGCTTTCGATCGATGCATGCACTTCAACAAATTGAAGTCTTCAAAGAATAAAATATCATCCCGTGTCCATGCACTTCAACTATATGAGATGAGAGGAGAAGTTAAACAAAGGAGTAAAATATCATCCCGTGTCTATGCACTTCAAAAAAAAAATAGCTGGCCTCTTCAAAGCCACCTAACGATGCATTAAACAAAATCCTATATCGTGACAAAATAATATTGTTTCACTGGATTTTAAGTCCCAAACAAAATGTAAAGTGAACTCACCTAAATATATTCATTATCTTTGTCCAATCTTGGTCTACCCATTGATCTGATTGCGCTCCATGTATTTCTGACAAACATTCCGAACACTATTTTCTTGACTGTATCCCACTCACTATGTCGATTGGCCATTTCCTTGATCGCCGGTAAAAGCACCAAAGATCTTCAACAAGTAATTTGATCTAAATAGTGAAAAAAATTTCAATAAGTTGGACCGGAAAAAAAAAGTAAAGATGAACCGATTTGAAAACATTTACAATCTCGTGAAGAATGCTCTTATGGGTTGGTTTGGGCAATGAGTCATAAAATACAGCCTTTGATTTAATATGTCCAAAAAGAGTGTCCGGTCGATTATCTATAACCGCGAAGATTAACTCCCGGACACACTTCAGATGATATCGGATGAACATCTTGCTTTCCATCTTCAGCCGCATTCGCATAACTCTAGAGAAAGAAGAGAACGACATATTACTGCCTTTCATCTAAGCAAACAAGAATCAATCATAATACCGAACATTCAGTAAAAATATACCCAATGCATGAAATGTACAAATATGGGACATACAAATGCGAGGTTTGACTTACTTGTCCTTGAACCGAGAGGACGCGGGTCAATAAGATCAAGCATTGGCTTAGGCAAAACACCCCTGGATGAGAACTCGACAACATGAAGTGCCTCTGATGCCTGCAACGAAATTACTGATGATAAAAGCTAGCGATGAAGAGCTACATTCACTATGAATAAATCCTCGATATACTGAGATGATGCATACCTCTGACTAATGCTCCTCCACCACGACGATGGCAGTCTGTGGGTCATCGACCTCTATTGGCTCATCTTTGCTAACCTATAAAATAATTTAGTGATGACGAAGAATTAAATATGACTTTGGATCGAGAGGTCGAGATTATTAATACCTGATGCTCCTCCACCACAACAAGAGTACTGGGTCATCGACCTTTATTGCATCATCTGTGCTAACCTATACAAAATTTAGTGAAAGACTATTTATATTATCTCAAATTTAAAAGAAAGTAACTTAATACCTCTGCTGCCGGCTCTGCAGCGACTTCCTGTAAGTGTGTGTGAAAGGGGAAGTAATAATTTTCCTCTTTCTTATATGCCGAGCTTTAACACCACGCCAATGTCGCCAATGGTTTGAGCATCACATGTGTAGTGGTGGCCTCCACAAGAACTTCTCCACTCAATTCCATGGGCTTCCCCTTGAAGTATCCAACTCGAATGGAATCTCCGTAGCCTCCACAAGAGCTTCCTCTCATACCCTCCTCGGGGTCAGACACGTGTAGTCTCCCTGGGGTACCATCCACTGGGAAGCTCTGGTAGCCTCAAGAGTTTCCTGGTGACCCCAGGAACCTCCCGATTTGGTGGGACCACGCCTGGATAGAACATCCTCGATAGCAGCAACCCACAAATCAAGCCCATCCAACCTCTCAGTTATTATTGTATGGAAAGACGATACTGTCTCTCTCAGGTCCTTCAAACCTGCGAACATCCTCTCCACCGCAAAGTCTGCTGTGGGGGTATTGGCAGAGGCGTGCTAAACACCTGGATGGGGAGAATATCGAAGAGATATAGGGAGAGTCGGAGGCTTTGGACTTAAAATGACTACTATCTGCCCATGTATGATGGGGACTCGAATGAAGGAGCCACCTCGCCTTCCAATAAGTCCTCAAATGAAAGGCGTACCTGTGGTAAAAGGATAAAAAATTTTGAAGACATACAACATAAATGGATACATTCTTATTTGAACTAAGTGATATTATTATATGTCACCTGGCGTCCTCCCAAACCAGTGAAAGCATTTTTTGGGAACTCTATTTTAGCCCATCGCAAAGATAATGCGCTGTGTTCGATGAGCTTATGATGCTTATGTGCTACCCATATCTACAATGAATATATTAAACAAGAACTTAAAGACATTATATTTCACATTAATGGAGATATAAAACATACCATCAAGAGTGACAAATCCACTCATGTAACTACCGCCTCAATCGATGCAATAACATCAAATTGGGAGACTAGAAGTCCCAAATGGCATCCGCTTGACTCAACAAATCTATCTATATCATCGCGTAAAGCAATCAATCGATGCCACCGTAATTGTGATATACAAAAAATAGATTTGATGTAAGAAAATGTATATACAACCGCAAATCAGGCCGAGTAACGAGCCATCTCAATTCTCAAGTCGGCTCTAGTCTGATAACAAATGACAAGGGATTTCGCCATACAACCTTCTCCTCCGCTTTGGCATCCCTATCATCAATGCAACTTCATGGGTGAAAGGAATGTACGCCCACCCAAAGAAAGCTTGCTTTTTTATGTCCCAAAGAAGACAGATCGATGTAATGGCAACCGAAGTCTTGCTTGATGCCGTGGAGTCTAATGAATTGATGGAGATGAAGCTTTAAAATGTCGTTGGCTCATCAAGAAAGCGTGCTATAATATTATCGAACACATTTCTCACAAGCAGGTCGCACCTAAGTTATCCTTTTCCTGCATACATGGTAAACTTCTAAAGACAAGTAATTAGTCAAAATGGTCTCACTCTCCAAAGAGGTACACAGGTACAAAAACCACCTAAACCACCCAACCGCCATCAAATGCTTCCATTATAATGCGCTAAACATAATCATAAGTGAGTTGGCAAAAAAAACTGGAAAAGGTAAATGATATGTACCCTCAAAGAGGTACATGATGAATCTAAACCACCCGAAACAACCCTAAAGCGCCATCAAATGCTTCCATTATAATGCCCTAAACATAATAAGGAGTTGGCAAAAAAAAATTGGAAAAGAAGATCAAAAGGTCACTCCAAAGAGGTACTGTGGTACTGATGCAAAATACCCACCCCCAAACAATCTTCAAATGCTTCCTTTGCAATGTTAAACATAATCATAAGAAGTTGGCAAAAAATTGGGAAAAAAGGTCAAAATGGTGCATTGCCTCAAAGAGGTACACGGGATCTGACTAAACCACCCGAAACCACCAAACTACCATCAAATGCTTCCTTTGGTTTAAACATAATCATAAGAAGTTGGCAAAAAAACATGTGAAAAAAGGTCAAAATTGATCTGTACCCTCCAAAGAGGTACACAGGGTACAGATGCACTAAACCACCCAGAAACCACCCAAACTGCCATCAAATGCTTCCTTTGCAATGCCTTAAACATAATCATAAGGAGTTGGCAAAAAAAATAGCAAAAAAAGGTCAAAATGGTGCGTACCCTCAAAGAGGTACCAGTCTGAATGCACTAAACCAGAAATCACCCAAGCATCAAATGCTTCCATTATAATGTTCTAAACATAATCCTAGGAGTTGGCAAAAAACACGGAAAAAGGGTAAAAAATGGTGCGTACCCTCAAAGAGGTACCTGAGTACAGTCAAAATACCCAGAATCACCCAAACTGACATCAAATGCTTCCATTTTAATGCTCTAAACATAATCATAAGAAGTTGGATAAAAAAAATGGAAAAAAAAGTCAAAATTGATACCCTCAAAGAGGTACAATGCAAATGCACTAAACCACCAAAACCATCAAATGCTTCCTTTAATTTCTAAACATAATCATAAGAAGTTGGCAAAAAACATGTGAAAAAAGGTCAAAATTGATATGTACCCTCCAAAGAGGTACACAGTCTGAATCACTAAACCACCCAAAACCACGCCATCAAATGCTTCAGCGATGTTAAACATAATCATAAGAAGTTGGCAAAACATGTGAAAAAGGTCAAAATTGATCACCCTCCAAAGAGGTACAGTACGTCACTAAACCCCAAAACCACCCAAGCTCTGCTTCCTTTGCAATGTTCTAAACATAATCATGAAGTTGGCAAAAAAAATATGTGAAAAAAGGTCAAAATTGATCGTACCCTCAAAGAGGTACACGAGTACATCTAAACCAAAAACCCAAATTGCCATCAAATGCTTCCTTTGCAATATTAAACATAATCATAAGAAGTTGGCAAAAAACATGTGAAAAAAGGTCAAAATTTATCTACCCTCAAAGTGGTACAGTGAGCACTAAACCACCCAGAAACCACCCAAACTGCCATCAAATGCTTCCTTTGCAATATTCTAAACATAATCATAAGAAGTTGGCAAAAAAAAACATGTGAAAAAAGGTCAAAATTGATCTGTACCCTCCAAAGAGGTACACAGGGTACAGATGCACTAAATCACCCAGAAATCACCCAAACTGCCATCAAATGCTTCGTTTGCAATGTTCTAAACATAATCATAAGAAGTTGGCAAAAAAACATGTGAAAAAGGTCAAAATTGATCTGTACCCTCCAAAGAGGTACACAGGGTACAGATGCACTAAACCACCTAGAAACCACCCAAACTGCCATCAAATGCTTCCTTCTGATGTTCTAAACATAATCATAAGAAGTTGGCAAAAAATATGTGAAAAATATCAAAATGATCGTACCCTCCAAAGAGGTACACTGTTATACAAAATACCCACCCAAAATCACCCAAACTGCCATCAAATGCTTCCATTGCAATGCCCTATACATAATCATAAGGAGTTGGCCGAAAAAAGCTAAAAAGATCAAAGAGGTCTGCCCCAAAGAGGTACAGATCTGAATCTAAACCACCCGAAAACCCCGCCATCAAATGCTTCCATTATAATGCTCTAAACATAATCATAAGGAGTTGGCAAAAAAAAAGAAAGAAGATCAAAAGGTCTGTACCCTCAAAGAGGTACACATATGTACATGCAAAATACCCCCAAATCAGACATCAAATGCTTCCTTTGATGTTCTAAACATAATCATAAGGATTAAAAAAAAAAGATCAAATTGATCAGTACCCTCAAAGAGGTACAGGTGGATGCACTAAGCCACCCGTACCCAAACCGCCATCAAATGCTTCCATTATAATGCCTAAACATAATCATAAGGAGTTGGCAAAAAAATTGGAAAAAAAGGTCAAAATGGTCGTACCCTCCTAAGAGGTACAATCTGAATCGCTAAACCACCGAAACCACCCAAGCCATCAAATGCTTCCATTATAATGCCTAAACATAATCATAAGGAGTTGGCAAAAAAAAGCGGAAAAAAGGTCAAAATGGTGCAGACTCTCAAAGTGAGTATAGATGCACCAAAATCAGCGCCATCAAATGCTTCCTTTTGAATATAATGAACATAATCATAAGGAGTTGGCAAAAAAATGGAAAAAAAAAGGTCAAAATTGGTACTCCAGAGAATACAATCTGATAAAATAACATATAAAAAATCTTTCACTTGATATCAGAAGAAACGAGTAAACCCTAAATTCATTCAAGTTCGGAATGCATGTGTAAATACCTCATGTAGTCACCTACAATACCTCAATTTATGATTTGCTATACCACGGCGGCGTCGGACGTCGCCGATCGACAACGGAGCTAGGCGAGAAAAAATCCTTCGGCGAATGTGAACGCCGGTAATGTTTCTCGTTCTTCTTCTCCGCTTTTGACGACGCTAATGGGGTCGGGCGGGGAAATGTATTCTGATGTCGTCCGTTAATCATCAACATTTACGGGCCGGGTCGGGCAAGGGAAAGCCATCCGCTTTTATTTTGCTCAGTTAATCGGTAAAGAAGGGAAAAACCGGACACATGTCGTCAGGTGGATTGTCCACGTAAAACCACGGGACTCGACGTAATATTTTCTCCTCTTTTTTTTTGCTTGAATCCCGAAAAAAAATGACCCCCCTTGCCGTTCGGTTAGCCGAATATTAAGTAGGAAATAATGAGATTTAAGAGCCTTAATCATAGCTTAATTATCCTTTCAAATTTAATTGAGCAGGATATTCAAAATATTGGGCAGATTTAAGGCTATTTAGGGATCAATTTAATTTCAAATTAATTTTGAAATAAAATTATTTATAAATATTATATTTATCATGTTAAAAATAAATATCAAAAGTTTCTTTATGCTCGTATGATCCGATCGCATTGAGATTTGTGCAGAATCTTGCCAAAATTAAAACTATATAACATGGGTATCATTTTTAGGTAAATTTGACGTTCCGGATTCAACGGCGTAATTCGTTTTACGATCGGATGTCATTTGGACATTGTCGGTATCGAATCGAGTCAATTTTTATTCAAAATTGAGCATCGTCACTTCCAACTGCTCGACATTTGCGCAGACTCATCTGAATTGAGCGCAGACAGTCTCATTTAATAGGTTTCGATGTTTCAATGCTAACAACGTGATCAATTTCATAAATGGAGGTCATTTGGGCATCATCGTAGTTTCCCGACCTCTCGGTATGCACACAGGCGCATCGATGGATTTCCTTTTTTATCAGTTGACCGTTGAATTGTGCAATATGTATATTATGATCAATTCGACGTTCTGAACGAGATGACGAAGTCCGTTCATCGATCGAAGATCATTTCTACTAGTTTTAGCTTTGATTTGTGTATCATTGCATCTGAAGTTCGTCAAATTCAGCTGGTGAGCTCGACTTAACTAATGGAGCATACATGTAGGTCAACACTCACGTCAAGTGTGGTGAATTTGGTAAAGTTGTCAAAACCTTAGATTAATAGGTAGCCACTTATTTAATCATCATCCTTTGATGAGAGGAGCATAATGCTAATATAAAAAAAATCAAAGTTAATGTTAACGATGTACATTGGACTTATTGGCAATGATGTGTGATAATACAATGAGCAATGGCATGTGACACAGTTGGTTTGCATCAACCTTAATGCCCATGGAATAAATTAGCCTTATAGATAATGTCATACGATGATGGTGTGCATCGACCTTGTAGGCAATGACATGCATTAATAATATGCATCAACCATATAAGCAATAGTATATGCCAACATGATTGTCATCAATGATAAGCAATAAATCTAACAAGCATCAACATTAGTGTCTACAACATGCATCAATTTTATAGGCAATGACATACCTAGATGCAGACATCAGCCTTATAAGTGCTGGGATGCATCAACCATATAAGTAATTTCATGTTTCAATATTGTTAGTGAGGATATATGATAAAGTTGGTGGGCATATATTGGCCTTAGTGTTGTTAGCGTATTTCTACTTAATAAGCAATAAATGATAAAGGTTAGCTGATATTGGTGTAGTTAGGTGACAGTGGACAAGAGAATGTTAATTGGGCATGGAGTTTGCACGATCATAATTGAGGGTGATAATGGTCGAAAGAGCATAAGTGAATGATGAAGGCTAGATGATTTTAGTCACCGAGCAGAGTTCTAATGATATTAATGGATTAAAGTTAGATGATCATGGCTTGATGATGAAGGTTAATAATCATGGTTGATAGATCTAGGTTAGTTGATAATCATTTGATAATTGTGGTGAGGCAACCAGTATCGAGTGATGATGGTCAAACGATCATAGTCAAGCAATCATGATCAAGTGATAATGGTCAATTGATGGTGGTCACATGATCATAATCAAATGAAGATGGCCAGGAGATCATTGTCAGCCTAAGAAGAATGGGTGGCTATAATCAATTATCGAAGGAGGGGCTAATATGGTTGATCATCAATGAGTGGGAAGTTGTAATCACATGGCAATGGTTGGAAAGCCATAATTGGAAGATAAAGGCTGAGTAATCATAGCTGAGTGATGGAGGTTGGATGATTGTATATAGATGATGATGGTTAGGAAATAGTAGCAATATAATTGTGATCAAGAGGCCTTCATTAAGTGAAGGTCACTATGATATTGTAGTTGAGAGATAGAGGATGTGCAATCATAGTTGGTCATCTTAGAATGGGTAGTTGTAATCAATTATCAAAGGACAAGAAGTTATAGTTAGATGGCGATGGTTAGGTAATCATAGTTAGATGATGGCCGGATGATCATGATCAAGTGAGATCATAATCAATGATGATGGTTGACCAACCATAGTTAGGCGATAAAGGTCTGTTGATCACAATCAGGCATCATCCAGGTGACTGTAGTCAATCATTAAAAGTCGATAGCTTATAATTGGTTGAAAAAGGATGTGTGACCTTAATTGATCATCGAAGAATGGGCAACTATAGTTGGTTATGTTAACAATTCATTGATTGTGAATTAGCTTAAATTGTCTATAAGTGAAACTTATAAAGTTTAAAAGCCATGTAAAGCCATGAGTCACAAAAAAATTGAATCGCATCAAATCACCCAAGAACCAACTCTTACTTAACTCTAAATCTGAGCCAATCAACTCTTAATTCATGTACTTTCTATGCGGTCATAACAAGTAGCCATTTATGTAACATCAATCCCAATCTTTATCCATAAATGGGAGTCACAAACCAATCAAATTTATCATACATTCCTAAACTTTGAGCTGAAATTCTAACATGTTAAATTCTCTTTTAGAATATCTTCCTTACTTTATCTCTTTATAGCTCAAAATTACATATCCTTTTCTATCAAAGGGATTTGATTGAGGTTTTATATACATATTTGACAAAAGAATAATTAAGGCTTAGCTTCCATCTCATCTCTAATGTTATTTTGGTTTGATTGCTATCTCTATTAAGGTCTCAATATCTTTCCACAACCATTGAATCAAATCTATCAATATATACATTAATCAAATTTAAGTACACACAAGTACGTGTTTATTCATTCAAATATGCATGCATCTACATTTTGATTTGATCTTAATCTACATCAGTTTAATTCATATTTAACTTAATTCGAATTTAATATAATCCAAATTTATCACATTAATCAGTTCAATGACATTGAGTTAACATAATTTTCATCTTGATTCTAATACCAATTGCTCCCATCATTTGGTTTGGAGAAGCATTTATCATATAATAATAAAATTTAATGGTTGTTAGTGACCCACCTCCTTTTGCCATATATGCAAGGGCTATTTGAGATCTTTTTTATTTTTTATATTATATTATATTATATTATCTATTTAAAATAATTTTGAAATAAAATATATTTAAAATGATTTTATGTAAAACATTTAAAATATTTAAAAATAATTTTAAATAAAATATTAAATACACTATGCTTATTTATATAATATATTTAAATATTTTTTAAAATATGTTAAAACTATAAATGAAAATGAAAATATTTTATTGATGAACATGAAATTTAAAATATAAAATTTTAAAAAAAATACAAATAAATATTTAAAAAATTTAAAAGATTTATATAATAAAAATTTTAATGCATATATATATATATATATATATTTAACATCTAAAATTAGATATTTACTTATCTAACACTTTCATATGCTAAAAAGATATATTTCACATTTAAAAAGTGAGTGATGTTAATATTTTTAATGTGATATTAAAAATTGAGGTATTATATATATAAAAATTAAAGTTTAGATATTAGATATGTAAATATATAAAAATTTATGATATTTATATAAATCTACCTAAATTTAAATATATTTATTAGAATTTAAACCACATCAAACAACTTAAATAGTAAATACTAACTCAATTCCTAAATATATAAGTTGAGAGGTCCCCAACAGCAATTAAAAAAAAATCTTACCTAAAAACGATGGTAATAAAAAAGGGCGGGAATATATCTCCATCGAGGCGACGCGCCAATCCTTCAATTCTCTGTCCCTTTACCGCCAAAACCCCGGCGCCAAATCTTCCCGCCAAATCTCCAATCTTCTGCATAAATCGCACACCCCAACTCCGATCCCTTGACTCAAAACCACTCTTGTGATCTCCTGTCTAGCTCTCGCTTTTACAATCCAGACAATCTAAAATGGTCGTGGCTTTGGGACCCGGGAAGTTCTATGGGAGCAGTCTCCCTCGACCGCGGTTCTTCTCCGACGTCAAGCTCAACGAGGAGCGCGTGGATCCTCCTGCGCCAGTCTTTGAACCTCTCATCTCCTGGGCCAACGAAGCGCACTGGTCGATGGGCGGCCTTAGTTTCCAGCGTCGTCGCCTCCAGGGCCGTATCGAGGGATCCATCAAGAAGCTCAGGGTGCAGCAAGATCGTTCTCGTAGAATGAAGAAGGCTGCCGCAAACACGCGGAGCTCCGGCGTGAAGCCAGCCTCTTTGAAAACTCTCGATTCGGAGCCCTCCGAATCTTCAGAGGAGACCGCTCCAGTGACGCCGTCACCGCCGCCTAAGAAGAAAAGAGCGAGAAAGCTGATGGACGAGTTTGAGAAGGTTGCGGCCGAGGAGAAGGGCCGGAGGAGTGTTGGGAATGATGAGATAAGTAGTGTTTCTCCTAAAAAGATGGGGAATGAGGAGGCTGTGGTTGACGTTTCCTCTCGTTCTCGCAGCCGGAGATCACTGACTGGGAACAAGGTGAGCATTGGCGGTGGCGCTACCGCTGTAATTCGCCGGACTTCACCGAGGAAGTTGAAGGCTTGAGCTGCGTTCCTTGTTTTTGAGGTTCAGTTGTTCAATCATATGATTTTAAGAGTAGTTGCTAATAGGGAAGTTGGCTGCTCGTAGATTAATTCTGTTCGTTCTTTTGGACTGGTGGAGCGTTCCTTTTTTTTTCTTGCAATTGTTTTATATATGGAAATTCAATTATTATAATGTTGAAATCTTTTAATTTCTCTTACGAAACAGGATTTCCAGCTTTCCATCGAATCTCTCTAAAGAGATTGTACCATTAAATTGTAAACAAGGAACTGCTCAGACGTTTTACTTGTGAAATTGAGGTAGAAAGTAAACAATAATGTAAAACTTGGGGAAGTGCTTGTGATAGCAATTTAGAGACTCAATTGCAGAAATGTTTAAATTGCTTAGTTCATACTAAAAAAACATGGCCTGAAAAAATTGCTTTTTTATTGAAAGAATTCAAGAGAAGCATATTCTCAGATGAAATTAAATTTCAATCTTCTTTACCCAGCCAAGAATTCAAGATAAGGCATTTCATAAATCAATTGTAATTATGGTTTGAAAGAATTTATCATTTGCATCTTAACCCTATTATCTTGTCTCCCATGATCCCATCACTCAATATTTTGCATGTTTCTTCATTACGTAGAACTCTTAACAAGAGGCTATCTTTGTTGAATCTTGAAACCCTAAGTTATCAAGGCAACCCTAGTGTCCACGTTATCCATCCTACTGGCTAGATAGGCCTTTACATAATAATTCCCAAATCAGTAGGCAACAGTGATCAGAATGAATCTCCTCGTGATACCTGGTTGGCATTTCAGATAGAAACAAGTAATAAACATATTGCCAAACCAAATAAACACAATGATCAGAATGAATCTCCAACTCTTCAATGGATAAATCAAATAGTATACAAACACAGTTTCTACAATTAAGCAGATATATGTACAGCTCCAAGCCTCATTTACTTAAAAAAAAGCAGCTGACTAAACAAAAATATGAGAAAGGACACTGTCCTAACATCTGTACTCAGCGGGCATTTGAGTTTAACAAGGCTTTATTCAAGAGGAGAAACATTTGTCAGTAAAAATTAGAGTAATCCAAACATTGCTGCCTCTACTGTTTCATAAAGATTACAAAATCATGAACATAACTCTACATCAGGGGATAAGATTTACATATCACAACTTAATTCCACAACTTGTAAACATTATTTATTTTCTGCATAAATGGAAATCAACAATATGAATAGTCACACAGAAGACCATGATTGGCAACAGATGACAAATTTCATCATGTCAGTCTTCTTTAGGTAAGGTGACTACTGAAGGTAGATAATTCAGTAGCTATCTGGATGCCTTCCCAAGTTACTGTAAGGCCAGCCAAAAGGGATCTAAATGCTATTGAAATATAGTGGTTCATAATGTATGTACATAAAGTAGGAAGACTGAGCAATATTTCTTGAGCTGTTGTGGGTGATTTCAGCTATGTCAAGTGATTTTTACACTCGTCAAATGAAACGGGTCCATAATGTGGATCATTGAGTAAAAAAATTCTTGTATAGCCTTCTTTTTCTTTTTAGTGCAGCCGTATCATAGAATGCAGTGGTTTACAATTGCCATGAAACCAGTCAAGCGATGAGAGCATGGTACACAGTTCCGGGTAAGATGAGTTGTGCCTTACATCTTACCAGAATCAATACGGTCAATCTCTTCGAAGAGTCGCTCCTTTTCATTCACCAATTCATCATTTTGTTTCTGAAGCTCTTCTATTTGTTTGGTTTGCTCAGAATCCTTCCTGCCATTTGGTCAATAATTGATTAATTAGTGCTGAATGAATTAACTTGCAAGTAGCAAACACTTCATAATACACAATATTTTTTTTTAAAGATGGAAATCTATCCTATATATTTGTAAAATGGGCACAAAGACAATTACAGGTTTTAAGAGAAGTCATAGAAAGGGGCAAATTTTGATAGAGAAGCCAAATGAAATTCAAGCTTTTTTTTTTTCAAGAGGTGTGGGGTTCTCACTAATGATTGAGAACTTCCTATTACACGCCCCTCTGAATAGGGAATGCAAACCAGGTCTTGTCAATTAAGAAGAATAATGAGATAAAGAGAGTGTGATTGATCAAGAATGCAGAACTGTTGTTGTTAAATAGTTAGAACAACATGCGCTAAGAGTGAAATCGAGAGCAAAGGTCTAGCATACAAAGCTAAGTTCCCTTCTGCAATGTGATGATCAGTTTTTAGTACATGTACAATGTATGATATTACCTGTTCATGAAAGAAAGATTCAGTTTGAGAGACCTCACTTCCTTCTAGAGAGCGCTTCAGAACTGCCTGCATATCTGAAGGTAATGGTGGTGTAAAAATCCTTTCCTTTGCCTCAGCCATCCTAAATCACCAAGAGAAAAAACAATATTGACATTCTGAAACTGAGGATGAATGCACTAAACCTGGAAGTTGAAATTATTTATATAGAAACAAAAGATAAAAAGCTTCGAGTAAATATGAGAAACCTAGAACTTAAAAATAATTCATATATAAAAGAAATTACAAGTTTCAAATGTCAGATATTTTATTCAAAAAGCAAAAAGAAATTTCATGGAAAGTTAAAAAAAATAGCAACAAATAACAGCCTTCACAAATTCAAAAAAAAAAGGAAGTTATGAAATCTAAGACAAGAATCATTCTTCCCTTCAATATATATCTTCTGCTATGGAGCTGAATAATAAATACCAGCTATGAGGTTGCCTTCAGCTTTGGCGAAGAACAGACTTGGGGAAATTGAACATCATTTCCAACTCTATGATTCAGTAGCTTGTCAGTATAGTTTGAAATTGACACAAACGTGGTTCCTCTTAATGAAACACTAAATCTTGATCAACCAAAACAATACAAGGGGTATTGCCTAGAGCAGACAAACATACAGGTCATTCAATATCTCAATCCAACAAACTTGGAAGGTCAAGCCACCCACTTTTCACGATTAATTGAATTAAAATAATCGGTGAAAGAATTTTCAAGCCAGCACAGAATCTCCTCTTTTTTACTATTTTTTCATCTTATTTAACGAGACATTTGACAAAAGAATCAGAAAGCACAAGGCACTCCAAGCTTGTTGTTTTAACTCCATTCACTGTACCAACATGAAAAATATAAGACAAATCTTGTATACAAGTTTTAGCACACATACTTGCGGGAGCGTTCAACCCTCCTTTTCTTTGTCGAATCTGCCTTGTCCTCTGCATTCAATGAACACGAGAAGAGATAATGTATAATACATCATGACAAGCAACCTGAGACAATATATTAAAGTGCTACTTCATTCTTAATCAGAATTAATTAGCAAAATGAATCCATGTATACATTTACATTTTCAAAGTATAGAAACTAAATACATTTGCTAAAATTTCAGTCTTAAGACATTTTGCACCTAATCAAAATGGACAATATGGAATGCCCAATGATGCTTATTCATGAGGATGCGAAGTTTAAATCACTGAAAAAATGACCTGGAAAGCATAACTTGCAATGAGCTTTCCAGTTGTAGTTCTTTATAACCTACATTATTTTCTAAGTTTTTTTTTTGGTGAATTTCTTTTTATTAAACAACTTGACAGCATTATAGCTGACGAGGGTGTCCCGTGTAAAGCTATTGAGAAATTATCGTGTTGTCACCCAGGAAAAATTTGCAGTGTTCGAACACTATTTCAGACTATGTTTAAGTAGAATGAGACTAAAAATTTGAAAACAAAGTTTCAAAACTATGCTATGATATGATGGTTACGTGGACAAGTTTAGGCAGATAGGACCCATAAGTTGGATTTACCTGAAGCTGCTGATGAGATGGATCCCATCCGTACCAGGCTTGGTTTCTACAGAACAAAAATGATATACAATTAAAAAGGATATCAAAGACATCTTAACATAAAAAAAGATTAAATCCCATATGCATATGGCTAATTTAAGCCGAGTATCATATTTCTTCAATATTAGTCAAGGACTATACAAAATTGATCCAAATAATCCCTCCTATAAAAATTGTCTTACAAAATGGATCCCAATTTAGATCCTCAACTATGCAAACTTGATCCCAATTTTGTCTTTGAGGGACTATTTTGGATCAATTTGGTATAATTGAGAGAAGTATGATACTTCGGGACTAAAATGAACACATATAAATAGTCATGGAACTATTTTAGAGTAAACCAAAATAATTTTAGCCAGCATTGTCTCCAAGCCCTTGTTTCAAGTACTAACATACCTTTCCAGCATCTTTGAAGCTATTTTCAAATATCTTATCCTTATAATCTGCATTGAAAAATGAAATGCAATCACTAAGAACATGGATGGATATTCCATAACTTGACATGAAACTCTTCTCTTTATAATCATGTCACATACATAAATATATTTAAAAATTTGTAATTATAATAATTAATAGAATAAAAAATCAGTGTGCTTCATTTGGTTTAATAATTAATAGGACACTCAATTACTTATACTATAAAGTCAATAATCATAATTTTTTTTGTGGGAATGACAATGGGTAGGACTATGATTGAATTTCAATAATTTCATAACTTAATTTTTAAACATTCCTACCCACAACTCCTTCCATGATGTTAGATGATATGTAGATAAAGTTCTCAAATTAAGAATTCTCTTAATATGTCGTGCAATATTATCATTATTGTGAATTCTAGATTGAGATTTGCTTTGAAATATTTATGGGAAGAAAATTTTCTGAGAATTATGTCATTAATTACAAACACACAAGATGTGTTTTTTTTGTTCCAATTATAAAAAGTCAAGGTATTATAGCATTTGAGAAAAATAGAATACTATAGCAAACAAAAAAAGATAGACGAGAGTTCCATCCTTTGTTATGGTAAGGAATCTTTGGCCCAGACTACAAGATGCTTGTCATTTTAGAAGGAAGAAGAACATCACTGATGACAATAACGGAGCTTTTTCTTAGTAAAGCAATAGGTCTTGAGTTTTGAAGTTTGAGGAAAAGCTAGGACAACCAATTTGTTTCTTCTTCACCTCCTAGCATCGACAAAGTAGTACTTTTGCCTTCATCTCCAAATTTGAATGAAGTTGACTTTATGGTTTATCATATTAACTCCTAAGGTTGATGCCTCAACAATTTAAGCTTGGTACACTCTTTTTCTAGTAACTGATGAGGATGCTAAGGTGGATGAGTGGCTTTACTCTTAGAGATAAAATGCGTAATGAGTATGTTCGAGAAAAGTTAGGTAGCTCCAATTGGATTAAGAGTCCTTAGATGGTTAGGCCACATAAAGAAGCGTCCGTCCAGATGACCCAGAGTAGATGCATTATTTGTCTTATGTTAAGAAAGGTAGAGGACCTAAAAGACTTGGTTAAGATGTATAAAAAATGATCTTAGTATACTTGAATTAAATGAGAATTTAACACATAATAGGACACAATGGGGAAGGATTCATATACTAGCCACTTAATGCTTGTTGTTGTTGTTATTACCTCTTTTTCCTAGTAACTGATATCAGAGCAACAATTAAGAGTTGATGATTATGAAGTGAAATTGATAAGCGTGAACGATTTAAAAAACATTAGGCCTCATAGAACCAAAATATGTGGAGCGCTTATCTAAGAACATTTGGTAAAAGCACTCATGGTGTATTTGCAAATATTTACAATGAAAAATAAATAAGACAAAGTAGGGATCAATGAAAAGGCCCTCTTAGTAATTTAACTATGTTTGGAGAATGAGATTTTGACTGAGGTCTTAAAAAACAAAAGTTAAAGGTTTATGACTCAAGTTAGAGTTCATGAACAATCATGTATACATTAATGATTTTGTACATGACCAAATGCCCCTCTAAGAAGCTGTACTAGAAGTAAAGATTGTTTTTTCTCTACATGCAGTAAAGTATGCCAATCAAATCATATTTGAATGAGTACAATTTTATCATTTTAGATATGAGAAATATTAATGTATAGCTGATAATGAGCATCAAGTTATTATTATTACTATTATTTTTATGACAGTTACCTCCTTGTAAGCACTTCTAAGACACTATGCAATATGGATATAATAAAATAAGAATGTAGAGTATCAATAGTTTACTTCTCTTGAAAGAGGTGGCTTCTAAGTTGAAAAAAGATACTAAACTGGTTAAAGGTTTATTGCCAGTCGGGGCAAAGATCTCTAATCATAAGAGTTCATGAAAAATTTAAAGAAATTATATATTCATACTATAAGAAGAAAGAGCACATAATGAGAATCACTTAGCCTTTAAGAAGAGAGCATTAAATACATGATAATACAAGGAGGCGAAGTTAAAAGATGCAAGTTGCAAATTGGCCTAGTTCTTATGGCTAACTTTTGGTGACTGATGGAGATAGGTGCAAAGAGCAATGGATTTTAACTCAATTGTTCTAATTTATGTGTTATGATTTGGAGATATTTTTCAAGTATAAGCCAAGTTTTGATGATTTTGTATACGTGAAAAATAAATCTATGAGAAAGATTGGAAGTTTTTGTATTGTAAAGTTGATAGCACATGATGTGATTTTTTGTGGGTTGGAGTTAGATATGTGCCAAAATTTGAGAAAGAATATGATATCCTTACTTGCCCTCATTCTTGTAGAGCAAAAGTTCTCTAATGATGTTTATCAGTTTATGCTATTAAGGCATGTAAGAGTGCATCAATTTTATTTAAGAAAATAGGGTTGATGAAATCTATATGTTACATAGTACAACCTTGGGTGATGATATGTTGGCCTTAAAAATCTTTGATAAGCATTACTAAGGAAAATTAGCTGCTAGGCTATAAGGATAAGCTTCAAAAATAAAATGAAGCAAGTAGAGAGATTTTTGAATATGAATAGGCAAATCATATTTTGTTGTACAATCTACCTCATTCCTAGGTCGATTCCTAGGTCGAATGACTATAACATCTAAAGTGAAGAGACAATCACCTCTAAGGAATGAAAATTTAGTGATATGTGTGCATTCGAGAATAAGCAGTGATGGACCCTTTGAGGATTTAAGAGAAGTATTTGGTCACTAACTACTAAGCCAATGCATCAAAAATTCATTTGTGAGAGAGATAACCAAGTGATGGAGATATTTTTTTCCTAATTTAAAAATTCTCTTAATATGATATGCTTTATTCTCAGTATTATAAAGCCTAAATTGAGATTTGATTCAAGCTATTTATGAGAAGAGAGTAACCTGAGAATCATATGATATAAATTTTAAAGTAATTTGTAAAATCGCATTTTCTTGCATGAAGTTTTATTGAATATCTAAATTTTCATCAATCCTAATCCACCTTTATTCTTTTGGCTATCCCCTAGCATCCTCATGCCCAACAACTTGAGCAAAATTGAGAGAGGGAGTTCAACAATTGTAGCGAGGAGTTTCTCAATTTTAGCCACAACAAGTTTGAGTAATATAACAAACAAGAAGGGTAAAGCACTATAGCAAACAAAACAAAATAGTGATTAGGATATTTTAGCAAATGAGACATTGTAGCAACCAGAGCAAATAAATAAGTTCTAGTCTTTTTGCTTAAGAGGGCAATCATTGGCCCAAGCAATGAGGCATTTCTCATTCTAATAAAGAGAACATTAGTGATCAATACATTGGCTTTCTCTCATTTGTAAAGCAGTAAATGTGTTGAACTTTCAATCTTGTGAAAAAGTTAGGGTAGCAGGTGGTTTGTTTCTTCCCTATTGCCTGATTTTAGAAATCTGATTGCTCAAAAAAACACCTTTGAAAAATCTCATCTTTTATAGGATGTTTGAGGAGTTAGTTCTTCATGAGGCAGATTGATTTATATTCAACCAGATTTCTCCCAACATTATGTTAGAATTTATTTAAATTTGATTTCTACTTCTTATGAATGCAAATAATTCATAATTAATTATCCCTCTTACCGTAGTAAGAGAGCACTCTTGATTAAGGTTGAAAATAAATATCTGGTATAAATTGATGGCTAGTTGTGTGGTGTGGATGATTGTTTAAAATAGAGTAGTCTCGATCAAGATCCCATGATTTCATATTCCCGGGACTGCCATTATTTTAATTTACCAACATTGGTTGCCTCGTCTCAGATATCCTGAGTATACTAGAGTTCAATATAGGTCTTGTCAAATATTTTTTGAATTATTTGAGTTATACTTAATTTATAAGCCTATTCAACAATTCAATTCTTATGACATCTGCATTGCAGATGTGCATAGGGATTACATCCATTTGAATGCGCCATGATTTTAGAGAAGTTTACATTTGCGAACGAGTGACTGGGCTTACATCTATTGGAAAGTCAATAGGTATAGGTTGGATTTACATCCCTTTGAAATGCCAGCAGGTTTTTGACATTCGCATAACAAACAAAAAGATTGGACTTGCATCCCAGTATGAACTTAGAGTTCACATAGCGAATATGAGTTGAACTTACCTCCTTTTGAAGTGTCAGATAAATTTAGATGTTCGCATAGCGAACGAAAAGATTGAACTTACATCCTTTTGATATGTCAGTAGATTTTAGACGTTCGCACAATGAATGAATAGATTAGATTTACATCCCTTTGAAATGTCAATACGGATTTAGAGTTCGCATAACGAACATATGAGTTGGACTTTCCTCCCTTTAGAGTGTCAAATAAATTTAGATGTTTGCATAATGAATGAAAAGATTGGACTTACATCCCTTTGGAATGCCAGATAGATTTAGAGTTCGCAAACAAACGAAAATATTGGACTTACCTCTCTTTAGAGTGCTCGATAAATTTAGATGTTCGCATAGCGAACGAAAAGATTGGACTTATATCCCTTTGAAATATCAGATAGAGTTAGGCTGGACTTACATCTCTTTGGAATGCTAGATTGGGTTTAGGTTGGACATACATCCCTTTGGAATGCCAGATTGATTTAGAGTTCACATAACAATCAAATGGGTTTAATATTTGCATTTGCAAACGTAGATTCTTTTATTCTTACTTTTGGTGTGTAGCCCTGCTAGAATGAGCTAAAGAGGTCAGTTAAAGCGCCTAGGTGCCAAATGGATAGCACCTCGATGCTGGGAAGTTAGTGCCACAACATTGAAAGGCGGGAATTTAGACTTCAAGACTAGAAGGGACAGTGCCTTGGCACCAAAGAAACTGTCCTAAGTGCCAAGAGGGCAGCGCTTCAGTGTTGGGTGATAAGCGCCCTGATGCCAGGAAGCCCATGATAATATAGATTATACAAAGTTAGCGCCTATGCGTTGCATATGCAGCGACGCAGAGCCTAGACACTATTATAGAAAGGTTGTAAGATAAAGGAAAGCAAGTTGACTGATTGACTACAGTCGAGACGTTGTCAAAGTAGCGCCGTGACACTAGTGAAAAAGCTGATCAAAACGCCTGGTATGTGGCAGACACATTTAACAGAAAGGGTAGAACTTTCGACCAACACCGCGGTGCTGCGTCAAAGCGCCAAGGCGTCATATCAATGCCTAATGTGTTTGAATGTGTTGTGTTGGCTATATAATTAATAGTAATAAATATCATAAATGCCTCTTTTGATAGGCATAGTAACCATCTTGACCGGCTAACTGCGCCGGCGCGATGTCGTTCGCGCATGTCGAGCGAGCATGCCGGCCTGTCAAGCGCCATGACGTTGGTCCTGCATTCTTAGAACCGAGAGGCCAATGCCGTGTTGGCTCTAGTTTATAAATAAGACCTTTGGGCTACCTATTTTTTATTCTAAAACCTTTGTTCTTTAGGAATTTTTTACAACCTCTTAATCTTTGCTTATAAAAGACAACAAATATACAGGTCAAACACTTCCACAAGGGCAAAAAGAGAGCGGCCCTAGGCGACGTCGATCTATTTGTTAGTGTTGATGCCGAAGAGAGGTACTAGCACGCCCTAATTCACAGACACCTCATTTCGAAAAGGGGGTTCCACAACCCAGGTGAGAGCATGGAAAGGATCATCAATGAGCAAGCCGGGAGCATTTTGCCTACGACAACAAAGCTTGTGTCATTCCCGAGGTGCAAAAGTTCATCACTAACACGAATGAGCACCAAGATAATAAAGTATTTGTAAGAGAGAAATGGGTATGTTTTGATAGTACTACCATTAATGTATATTATAAATTATAAAATTTTGTATATGATCAATATCTTTCTTATTACAATAATCATTCTAATTTTGATGAAATTCTTAGTTTCCTCACTATTAGAAATACAAATGTTCAGCGGAAACGACGGGAGCAAATGATTATCAACTTTCCTGTTGTCGATATAACTGTCGAAACTAAAGCTTGACATTATTTTATTTTCGTCAAGTTGATAATATCAGTGAGGTAACTAAGGATAGAACCGTTAAATTATGCAATTCAAAAAGACTTCACTTTATTTATAATTCAATTTGTAATAAGATTAAAGGTAGTACTATCCTAGGTTATAGTCATCCTTCTCTTATTTATTTTTGATGTGTTGTGATTGGTGCGTCGGGGGAGCCAAATGAAGTCTTTATACAAAAAAACTCTCTTGACTAAAAGAGCAATTGAAAGGTTTGAATAAAAAATGGAGTTAGGAGAAAGCTCACACGCTACTTAGTCCAGGTCCAAATCCTCTAAAATTCTAAATAAGCAACACCAAGAAATTGAAGGAGAAGTCTCTGAATTAAGAAAATGGGTTAGCGAAAGTAGCCAGTGACAACTGGAATTAGAAAAAAAATTTGATCACAACAGTATTTTTCTTAAATGATTGAGTTCAACTCGACATTGGTTTAAATGCTTGAAAATTAATAATTCTGAGTCAAATTCCTTTGTCAGAAGCTTCTTTATCACCCTTTTATTGAAGTTAGAAGAAGAAGAGGATGACTACGACTACTAAGATAGTTTTCTCCTCTCTTTTTTTCTCTTGTATATATTTTGTGTAATTTTCTTTTATGTATTTTGTAATTTCTATCTTTTTATACAATTTTGTATAATTTTCTCTGCATCATATAATAAAAAAAAATTGTTTCATATTAACTATTTGTTGTTTCAAATGATGATTGATCGCCCCCAAGATTTAATTGTAATTTAAACATTATCATAAGTTAGAAATTTAGTTGAATTAAAAATTCTAACAAAGCTGGAAAGTCAACACATAGCTGCTGGAAAATCAACGCCTCGGTGCTGGGAGATTAGCACCTTGACATAGATGGTGAAACTTTGGCTTAAAATTAGATAAAGTAATGCTTAGGTGATAGAAAAGTGATGCGTAGATGGTGGAACTTTGGCTTAAAATTTAAACATTATCTAAAACAATGCCTCGACACTTGGTCTGTGGGCATTGCAAGTGGCAAATTGGCCTTATCGAGGTAAGGCTATTAGGAGATAGTGCCATGACGCTGGTCACAGCACCTTGGCACTATAGGATAGTGCTGCAAGTAAAGAATTCATAGGTAAAAATCCGAGGGCTCAGCGTCGCGGAGCTCGAGTTTGTGCAGAAAGACTTAAGGAGTAGCAATGTCAGCGCCTAGGCGCCAAAATCGTGGCTCCCCGAGTCTGGATGTTTTGTTTTTGGGCCTTTTTTTGGCCGTTTTTTGTGCATTTTATTAAAATCCTTCAAGTTCAATAAATTTTTTGTTAAATTTTGGCAACATAACATCTTACTAGTGTTATATTCTCAAATTTTTTAATGTCTTCTCCCTTGTTCTGGATCCAAAATCGATTGAGGGAATCAAGTTCTCAAATCAATAGGTTGCTTTGAAGCAAGCAATATATTATAATAAATTTTACTATGAAATTTAGTTGAACTCGGAATCTCAAAGGCCTTTTTCTTCGCTATTGGATGAGAATACTCCTGATTGGCCTTAATCAAGAGTTAATATGGAGGGGCGATCTTGGAATTCAAGCTAAGGGGCTCGACTTTCTCTTCCACACGAGCGAGGGAGAAGATTGGCCGACTCTCCCTCACACTAGCGATGGCAAGATTGGCTAGGGCACGAACAATGGCGGTCAAGGGGCTGATCAACGGTTAGGGTTTCTTCTCTCTCAGTCTCTCGTGTGGTATGAGTGTGTAGAAGATTTTTTGGGTCTCCCGCTCCTACTCCTCCCTTTGAGCAATTTTGTTGACAGGGATGGCGATTGCCAGGAGCAGTTAGGGTGGTTCTGAAACTTCCCCCTTTCTTTCTCTTTTTTTTTATTTTTTGATTTCTGTTGTCAACACCACCTAATATGGATATAGTGATATTTGTGCCTTTATCTCTCAAATGTGAAAGAATATTACTTTTTAGTCCAGCAAATCCACTCTTAAGATTGATACTTCCATAATTTAAGTTAGGCACACTCTTTTTATGTACCAAATCCATGCCTAAGGTCAAGTAAGCTTGGATTGGGTCCCATCAAGCACAGGTGGAGATAGGATTGAAGTTAATTACAAATAAAACAAGTAAAGGAAGTTCTTCGACTTACTACACATGCAACTTAATACATGTACAGACAATTGGTAATGCTATTGAACAACTAAACATTTCAAAATTCTAGAATATCACAATTACACTTCTGTGGAAACATGTGCAGTACACTTAACATGCAACTTTCCTGGGCTTCATGAGCATGGACTAGGGACTTGCAAGTTAAACTTTCCATCCCTGTTAGAATAAAGGTGACTTCATTTAATACCAAACAGCAAAAAACAATTAAGTGACATTTTAAAACCAAGCCTATGACTCTATACAAAGTAAACAAAACAAAAGTGTAAACTTTAGATCATGAACTTCTTGAATACATTGAGTTTACTTTAAAATTGATCACAACCAATAATAACCAAATGCTATTCTAGAAATATCAGTAAAATTCATTAAGGATTCCTTTAAAAATATATACAAATCCAGTATACAACATCATGACACGAAATGATTGATCATGAAAAAAATAAATAAGAAAAATGAGAGGCCTACCATTGACTTTCAATTCGTGATCTGAAGCACCATTGTGTCTATTGGAACTCAGACCATTAGAGAACGTAGGTCCTGAGTGAGCTGGGCCATCACACACTTCAAAACCATTAGAAAGTGCAGGTGCTGCAGTGGATGATTCACTTTGAGAAGGTTCAGAAGCTGTTCCCATCTGTGTTTGGTTTGCCAGAATTGGAAAGCATTCCATGCTTAGTTCTGAAGACTTCTCAACTCTTGCCATGTTACTTGGACCAGTAACTTTTATAGGGGCTACCATATCGAAGGAAGTGAGTGGTCCAGCAACATGACTACCTAAACCTTGATCAGTGCTTTTGTTGGGCACAGCTTCATGAGAACCAAACTTGCCATATGAACTTCCTTCCATCTTTTCTTTATCATCTCTGTCATTAAGCTTTTTGCGTTCTAGGGTACCTTTGAGCATACTCACAACTGAAGAAACTGTATCAGGTGCTGTAATTGGGGAAGTGTTTAAAGATGTTGATGAATTGGAAGGTGACATGAAGGAATGCATTTGGTCGGACATTTCACCCATTTGAATGCTACCAAAATTATTTGAATTTCTGAATTCTAGCTGCATTTTATTGGTACCGTGAAGTGGAATGTTATTTGGTGCTTGTGGAATAGTTGCCATTTGAGAGCTTTGCATGGCAGCATACCTCCTCCTGAAAATGGACAACAGGGCTTAGCCATCTATATTAAACAAACGACCCATCAAGTATATGTTGCAATCGAAGTGAAAAATAATAATAATAATCAATGTTACAAGATATTGTTTTGTTTAATGGTACTTGCAAAATGGCCTCTTAATTGTGCTACCTTGTTGATCCACAGCCTGACAATTAAAATAAAAGTACTATATTGTTCTAAAGCCACCTATAATAGTATAGTTCTAAGCTGAATGCTCATTTGGTAAATATGTATACAATCACATCAACTCAATTGAATCTAGAACCAGACTACACACTGAGACATCAAATTACTGCAAGAATTTATATAATTACCCCTTGATAGAACATAAACTCCAAAATTTGGAATATAAAGACTCGAAGCTCTTGACTTGGTGCCAATGCCACCAAGGATACAAAAGGGTATGCCCAGAGTACAAGGCACCTGTCAATAGGGGTTTGGTGAAGGGAAATTCCCAGTAAAAATAATTTAATAAGTTTTCTAGACCTGACGACTGATTTTTCAGAAATGAAAGGGGAAGTAGTAAATTTAACAGATACAACTATGGAACTGGGAAACAATTACGTAACAAAAACATATTCATAAATTTCACCAGTTGAAGAAGTACAATGTTTTCTGGGAACATACTAAAGACCAACAAGTTTCACGACACAAGCATTCACCTTAATTCTGATGATCTACTTCTGGTCATTGGCTGAGAACTATGTAACCACGCCTGCATGATAGAGTGATACACGGATGGATCAAAAACGTATGTGTTTAACAAAACTATTTCTTTCTCAGGTTTGATTATTTCTTCTTCCATTGAAGAATATTAAGAAACAAAGTGTGGCAAAGGAGCTAAACCTTGGCTAAATACAAATTGCTAGCTTGCATTCCTTTCTCTGATGCATTCCTGATTAAGAAAAAAGAAATCCGATATTAAAAGGGCATAAGTAGCATTCATGAATCATGACACTGTAAACATGTGCCTTAACAACTTGAAAATGCAGAACCTAACTAATTGGACTGCCTTCAAAATATCAAAATATTGGATATTTTGCAAGCCGTAAGTTCATAATCATCAAGGAAGAAGCGGTCTTATCCATAAATATATTTTAAAATATACTACTACATATATTATTGAATAATCTAATAAAGTTTTGCTTCCAAGAGTATATATATATATATTTCAACAAAAGTTTTGATGTGGTTGATTAAAGAACTGCATCTTCTGCTGATCAAAGCATCTTCAGAAAAAAATAATCAACTCATTCCTTTATTCCAACAGTTTGATATCATTTCCATGACAAAAGGGCATGTCTAGATATAAGGTTCTCAACAATATAAGGTTTAGAGAATGGTCGATGTACATAGGTGAACCATAAATTGTAAAGAAATTGCTTCCATGATTTGAACCTATAATCTCCCAGTCACAAGGAAACAAAACCATTGCTCCAAAGCTATATTTTAAAATGCTGAACTCACCAACTTTATTATATCATCATATCAATAATAACCTTACCTAAAATAAATGGTGGATTTTATGAAGAAAGCCATACTTAGTAATCCAAACGAATAACAACGTAAAAGTACCTATCTGAGAAATATCAACTACGGTTCAGAGTAGAACGAAACCAAAATAACACCGTCTATAACAAGAAATAACAAATGAATGCCAACTTCTCTAGAAGGTAATGTTCTATTCTTAGCTTTATTAAATGTAATAACGACCTCAGAGAACATTGCCCAGGATCATTTGAATGTTCATCTATAGCATTTAAATTGTGAGCAAATGCGTCATCATCTCTTCTTTTCTTTTGAAATGATACTCCATTATGCTGGCTTGATGTAAGATCAGTTGATAACCTGCAAATCATATCAGTCAGAAACCATTTGCTGAATATTCAAATAATCCACGAAACATGTTTAGAATTTCACACATCCAAGAGAACTTTGCAATAGAAAAGTACGAATTATAGTAAACTGCTAGCAATTACATTCAGTTTTAATTATAAGAACAATCAGCTTAGTTGTCACTAACTTCTTGTAGAGTAACAAATCTGAAAAAACAACTTCTGAAGTTTCTGACTGAGTGGACAACGGTGACATTTCCTAATCCTCAATCAGCATCAGTATTATGACATGGATATTTCATGCAATCGAAGCTTTTGCCACTTATGATCATCTTTATAAGGTACTAACTTATCTTCATGAATTTCCATAGCCTATAAAATTACAGACTAAATATCACGTAGCTACAAAACATGACCATATCATTGGATGAAAACATTCTTCCATGGTTTAACTGCATGGCATCCTTTCCACAGTGACCGCAAGAATAAATATCCGTAAGGCTTATTTCTCATTGTGAGCACCTAGAAAGGCTACACCTTTGAAGATAAATCACATTGAGTGAGAAAAAAATTTCTAAATACGTGCAATGCTACCTACACACCTCTTAGATGTTTGTCTGGTGCAGTGAGCTACACTAGAAGAACCGTGGGCTGGAACCTGTACGAAGTTCCACAAGACAAGAAACAGTCAATAAATGGATCACCAGAGTTGAATAAAAACTAAATATTTAGTTTTCAAAGAATTTATAAAAGCAATAATATAGCACATTTAAAACGTAAATATTATAGAATGATTTCTTCTGCACTAAATCCACAGAAGCCAGTGTTGACCATTGCAAATATATTGGTTTGCTTCTTCAATTACAAATGAAAATAATAATGCATCCACAGTGCATGTCCTTGATCTTTGGCCAAGGGGGAATATGTCCAAGTAACATGAGCAAATGAAATAACAAAAAACGGTTCTATCAGCCCCAAATAGATCATGCTAAAAAAAAAATAATCCTCTTAATGAAAATGGGCATGTTCCACCTTTCCTATAAGCCTTATAATTCCAATGGGATCTAGGGGTTGATGGGGATTTTATCTCATTTTAATTTCTTTGGTTGTGGATGTTCCCCTTCTTCACAAATTTAGCCAAGGCGAAATATGTCTAAGTAACATGACGAAAAACAGTTCTCCTATCAGCCCCAAATAAATCATGCTAAAAAAATTTCCTCTCTACAAAAATGGACATGTTTCGCCTTTCCTACACACTTTATAATTCCATTGGGATCTAGGGGTTGATGGGGACTTTAGTCTCATTTTAATTTCTGACAGTAGCTCCTAGAAGTGAGACTATAATCATCCACCAAAAGGAATCCAACATCCAAACAAGGTAAAATCAGCATGAAATGCCTCCCCCCTCCCTGGAAAAAAAATAAAATCCGCATGAGTAATTAGGAATGAAATGGAGCCTTTCATGGGCAAGTAATGTGGCAGATATGTAACAATTTTTTTATTAATCAAAATATATGTCGAACATCAAATCACTAGATTCATTACTAAGCCTAGTAAAAAAGCAAAGTGATTAGTATGCCTGAGAACAGGTGAACATGGCAAAATGAATAAAGTAAAGCACTCATTGAGCTTGGAAAACCAGGGATCCCTTTTGTTTGGAAGGAAAGTTAGCATCGGGTAATTCATAAAAGATTTTTTTAAGCCAATCATAGTTAGCCAAGCAAAGTTGCCACTAGTTGTTCCAGTTTCAAAATCATTAGTGAAATGCTATGATATTTGACATTCAGTATCATTTCATGGAAATTGGTGAATTAGATCTTGGCTATATGATTTCTATGTTATTCATTTTGGGAAGTATAATACTTATTCTTTCAAACTTAATGGGAGATTGGTAATTTTAAAACCTATAAATCCCAAGGGTAAACCTGAATCTACACAAATTATCTAGTGCAGTCATTGAACATTACAAGCAAACATGCATTCGAGAAAAAGTATACTTGAACATTGTGATACTTAAAATTGTAACTTTGTTTGAAGATACTAAATAAATAATGGATTATTTTAAATACATTTATCATAATAAATTTACCAATGGTTTATCATTAATGAGGGATATACAACATGCCATTGATTTAATTCCTTAATTATCATTGCTTAATTTATCTTATTATAGGGTAAATCAAACAAAGCATGTTTAACTAAGAGACAAGTTGATGAATTTCATGCGAAGATATTTCTTAAAAAAAAAGGAGTCCTTGTGTTGTAGAGTGATTAAGAAAATCATCATCAAATACAGATTTCCTATATGTTATTTGGTTGATATGTTGATATGATGAATGGTGTTATGATATTTTCTACAATTGATTTAAGAACTACATATCATGAAGTTAGTATGAGACAAGGTGATGAGTAAAAAATAAATAAGGGTCATATGAATGATCAGGCATGCTCTTTGGATAACCAATGAACTAAGTTCTTTCATGAGGATAACAAACCAAATTTTGTGACCTTACATTGAAAGTTTCCTTGTTTATTTTGATGATATTTTAATTTATAACAAAACATGATATGATCATTTTATGCAACTTAGGAGAGTAACTAATGTCTTATAGGTAGAAAATTGCATTTGAATATGAAGAAATGTTATTTTGTGACTCTATTTTATAATCTTCCAAAGTTTCTGTTGTGTCTATGGGATGCTCTATTGATTCTAATATGGCTAAAGCAATTAATGACTAGCCAAAACTTATTAATACAAATAATATTAGGAATTTTCATGAGCTAAAAATATTTTTTTATGGACGACTCATCAAAGAGTCTAGTACTATTATGGAATCAATTACAAATTATATAAAAAATAAAATTTAAGTGGACTAAATCTACAATCGTGCTTTTATAAAAAAATAATAATAAGGAACCTAAGCAATGCACATGAAATTAAATTCACTAATTTTAATAAGTTGTGTAATATTTTTTCTGATACATTTAAGTGGGTATTAAAAAGATATTATTAAGTCAATAAGGGCGTCTTATTACATTCTTTATTGAGAAATGACATGACGGTAAACAAACATAATCAAACTACAATACTAGAAAATTCAATGCTATTGTGCAATTACTTCGATATTGGAGTTAATATCTATCACCAATGAAGTTTTTGTTATACTCTAATCATCAGGCTTTAAAATATTTGTATACTCAAAAGAAATTAGGACACAAAACACACTAACTAGTTTAACTTTCTATAAGAACATTTGATCACCCTAAACATTACTGGATCTCATAACATACTTTGTTAATGCTTGATTAGAGTATCTATCATCCTTCTATGTACAATGTTGTTTAATGTGATTAGTTTTTTATCATATAAAAGAAGAATATATAACATGTGCGAATTAATAGTTATTCATCTTAAACAATGATTTATTTTTACTTAGCAAAAGACTATACGATTAAAGGTGGCTATTTATTAAAAGTTATTCATCTTTATTTTCCTGATTCATCATTGCAATTGGACATTTATCATCAACAAACTAATAGTCAAACTAAAAGGTTAACTGTGGTTGGGATATTTGTTATGTTTTCTGATAAAAGGCCATGTATCTAGTGAGATTTAATATTGCATATGACTGAGTTTGCAAATAATTCATTTGCCAATAGGTCTGCTAACATGAGTCTATTTGAGATTGTTTTAGAGTATCAATCCCAATGGCCTATAGATCTTGTTGACATATCTATAGAATCTAGGCGTAGCACATTTGTACAATCAATTGTAAAACATATACATGATATGCATAAGTATATTCATAGAAATTTTCTACTAGCCATGACAATTACAAACTTGCTATGATGTGAAAATAAGGTATGTAAAATTTAAGCCATGTGATAACTGTGCATTTAAATCTAGAAGACTTTCATCTTTAATTTTTAAACATTGAATGCAAGAAAAGTGATGCCATTTAAAATTATGAAATGTATTAAAACTAATGCTTATAAGTTGAGATTTATAGAAATTTCTAGTATAAATCAAATTCTCAGTATTTTGATTTAAACTTATTTCATGAGCCTACTATCACTCTTTTTTCACCTCTTCGTTAGATGTTCACATACAATTCTTTATTAAATACTTCTATGCAGCTTATTTTTAAAGCTATTCTAGATAATGAGATTGTGCTCATTATTAATAGTGGATTTCAGAGGTATTTCATTCATTCGCAAGATAGGCTTGTCTATGAAGATTCATAGATTAATCTAAAGGAGCATAGAGTTTACATCCATATTTGCTTTATGAATATCATGCTAAATTCACCTGAGTAAAATTTTTCCAAGCTAGGCAAATTTGGTAGAAATCTTAGCATTGTTCCCCATAGGAAGCATCTTGTCAAGCATTAATATTCTACACAATTTATATATTTTCTTTCATCATTCAATTTCTTTTTGGAGGGATTAATATAAAATTTTGGAATGAATTAGAGGAATTAATACAAAAGATACTTTTTGAAAAAAAAATATTTATTAGAGGAGATTTAAATGGACATGTTGGTAGAGTGGTAAAAGATTTTAAAAGTATTCATGGTGGTTATGGATTTGGAGTGAATAATGAAGAAGATAAGATTATATTAGATTTTTGCCTTAACATGATTTTGTAGTTCTTACTTTATTTAAAAAAAGATTAACATATTATTACTTATAAAAATGGATTTAGTAAAACAATTGATTATTTTAGATAAAAAAATAGATCGTTTAGATTGTAAAGATTGCATTAATTCCAAGTGAAAATTTAAATATCCCATCGATTATTAGTTTTAGATTTTAAGATAAAAGATTGTAAGAGAAAAATAAATCAAATTATTGTCCCAGGATTAGATGAAGACACTTAAAGAACACAAATAAAAATATTTTAAGAACTACAGAGCTTAGAATTTGATATGTTTATAAGGAAAATTTAATGTTATGTGGGAAAAAAAAAGAAATTAAGAAGTTAAAATATCTTTGGAGAATCAAAAAAAACTTTTAATAAAATAGTTAGTTGGTAGAAATAAAAGATAAAAAAAAAAACATTAAAACAACTTGGTTTAGATGTAAAACTTCGGAATTGGGAGAGATATAAAATGCGTAGAGATCTAAAAAGCGATAGATGATGCAAAAAATTTAGATTTTATTGATTTATACTGATAGATTAGATCTGAAAGAAGGTGAAAGATGTATGTATAAGTTAGCCAACCAAAGAGATAGGAGAAATAAAAACCTAATTCAAGTGACGTGTATTAAGGATGAAAATAATAAAGTGTTTTTCTTAGAAAAGGATATTGAAAATAGGTGGATGAGGTATTTTGATAAACTTTTTAATGAAGGATTTGAAAGTACAATTGATTTTAGCAACTTTAATACCCTTAATATAAATAGAGAATTTTATTTTTATCGCCGTATTAGCAAATCTGAAGTTAGAGAAGCTTTTAAAATGAAATGTGAAGCAGTGGACGATGATATTTCAATTGAAGTGTGGAAATATTTAGGAGATCAAGGAATTTCTTGACTTACAAATCTTTTTAATGTTATTTTAAAGACTAAAAAGATGTCAGATGAGTGAAAAAAGAATTTGTTGGTTTCTATATATAAGAATAAAGGTGATGCACAAGAGTGTGCAAATTATAGAGAATTAAGTTAATACATTAAAAATTATTAGAATGTGAGAGAAATAGGTTGATGTGATACAAAGTTTATCAATCGCTTTGGTTTCATGTAGATCTACTATGGATGCTATACATTTTTAAGAGGTTTGATGGAGAGTATAGAGAAAGTAAGGAGGATCTACATATGATATTTATTGATTTAGAAAGCTTATGATAAAGTTTCAAGAGATATTATTTGGAGAGTTCTAAGAAAGGAGTTAATATTGGTTATATTCAAGTAATTAAGGATATGAGTTTATACTTGTGTCCAAACACAAGGAGGATTGACAAAATATTTTCCTATTTGGTTGGATTACATCAAGGATCAAGCCCTTATCTTTTTTGCTTTAGTTATGGATGTTCTTGCATTTACGGGAAGATGTACCTTGGTGTATGCTTTCTTGATGACATTTTCTTGTTGATAAGACTAGAGAGAGTCCAAGAGAAACTTGAATTATGGAGGTCAACATTTAGAGTCTAAAGGTTTTAGTTTAAGTAGATCTGAGTATATGGAGTGTAATTTTAGTTGTAGAAGTTAGTAGTGTTGTGACATTAGTTGAACAAGTCATTAATAAAAGTGAGATTGAGATATTTAGGCTCTATTGTTCAAAATGATGGTGAAATAGATGGAGAAGTTATTAGTAGAATTCAAGTTGGATGGTTGAAGTGGAGGAATGCATCCCATTTGTGATAGAAAAGTTCCTTAAACTTAAAGAAAAATTTTATAAGATGGTGGTAAGACCGCAATGACTTATGGTGCGAATGGCCAATAAAAGAAAAGCATAAGACTAAGTTAAGTGTTCGAGATGAGGATGCTCAAGTGGATGAGTGCCTTTACTCTTAGAGATAAAATGAAATGAGTATGTTTGGGAAAAAAGTTGGAGTAGCTGGCGAGATAAGATTAGAGAGAGTCGCCTTAGATGGTTTGGCATAAAGCGTCACCGTAGATGATTAGGAGATTAGATCGATTTCTTATGTTAAGAAAGGTAAGTAGACCAAGACTTGATTAAGATGTATAAAAAATGATCTTAGTACTTTTAAATGAGAATTTGTCAAATAATAGACACAATGGAGCGAAGGATTCAATGTACCACTTAGTGGGATGAAGGCTTGTTGTTGTATTCAATTTCTTTTATTATTTGGGTTCATTTTATTTGTTGTTTCTATTTTGATGACTTGCCATTAATGATCGTCGAGAATGCTACATTCTATGTCATAGTTTTAGGTTGGTCTATTTGCCTGGCATAACTTTAGTCTTTATTTGGTTTAAATTAACTCCCACCAAAGGTTGAGAATATTATAAATTGTTATTTTGTGTAGTGTCACAAGTCAATTCATCAAAACCGCTTTTTCCAAGATGGATAGATTGTTGTACTGGTCTTTGGCATTTAGGTTCAGGTGATAGAATTTGATATCATTAGAAATAATAATAACAAGATAGCCAGAATATGGTTAGATGATGTAAGAGGTTTCAATCGGCATGATATTTCTAGGTATTATAGCGCGACTATTGTAGTAGATATTATAATCACATTATTGATGTTCAATTGCCATATTTTGGGGAGATTTTTGAATTTATTCGACATTCAAATAGTTGAAGTTTCAAGATTTTAAATTAATTTGAGAATATATACTTTTTTTAAGTGAAATCAACTTAAATTTAAAATAAGATTGATTGTGTGCAACATTGTCTACCACCCTAGGATATGAGAAGTCTATAAATAGTGGTCAGGCATGTAATTCATGAATTTTGCCAAAATAAAACTTCTCCATTTAATTTAAATCATATGAGTATAAATTCAATGTGTGATTCCTTCTAGTATGGTATAGTTGAGCTTACCTAATTCTAGGGAAAGTTATCTCCTTCTATCAGCATGAGGTTTAGTATTTTTTTTCTTCGATAATTGTATTTCTTATCAAATTTTTATGTAATTTATTATTGGCTAGTTCTGTGCTCATGACTATGGTGGGAAGAATAAAAAATTAAAAATTTGGTTTTGTGAAAATTTATTCATTTGCTCACTGATTGTATTATTTTCAAACTCAGAACTAGATTAATCAGACAAGTTTCAATGCCATTCGAAACCAACAGAAAAAATAAAGAGGGAGCGAACCAAAAAAAAAAAAAAAGATTCTTGCCTCTCCATTCGTTAGCCAGCTATTGAACAGCTCTTCACTATCTCCCCTAAAAGACTGCGAAATGTTCTTAAATCCTAGCATCTCCATGCTTGGTGGCGTAATCCCAATGGGGCTCTCCATCATGGCCTTCAGGAAGATCTCTTCACTGGTATTTCTTAACAAATCAGAAAACCCTCTGCCTTCCATCTCCATAAACAACTTTTCGTATCTCCCCACCGAGACGACTGAGGAACTAAGTTGCAGCGATAGCCAACTCGTCTGAGACTATTCCCTCTAACTTGCAGCTACTTTCCATTCAACATTCCACCTGTCTCGTAAAAAATTATTTCTGCAAACGCTTTGAAGCAGAATTTCCACAAAACTCTACAGTTCAATGCCCGCTCCAAAACCAGAGAAGATCCTAAAAGGTATCTGAAAATGGACAGATTTATTCTTACCATTAAGTTAGTCAATCTAACCATTCAAGAGGAAAGAGCCTGGAAAGAACACCGGATTTCGAACAGAAGAATATAAATATAAAAAGAAGGGTGAGATTTATAATTAAGCGCAAAGGGACACATAAACCCTAATCAATTTAGTTGACCAGTTAAATAAATAAAGAGCCGGTCAGTCGTCAACAATGTAAACATCAGAAATAACTATTGGATCAATACATCGGGCACTAATATATAATTGAAACACGAGATCCTTAAGCATTGCCTCGATAAGATTCCAAGGAACCGCTTTGTCATCTTCCATGAACAGACAAATAATTAATGGAAATTTGTTCTAAAAAAGAAGTTAAGGATTTATAAGGGATAAAAAAAATAGTTAATAGATCTTATATTGAATCAAATATGATTCACGAAAAAGACATTGGGCATTTAATATGATAAAAATTTTAAATTAGACTTAATACTAATTTTAATTAATAATTTAGTCAGAAAAATGAACAAAATAAGTCTAGTTCGTTCAACAACGGACGACTAGTGCTAATGGGGCATTCAAATCAGTGCCAATAAGAGCAACTCATTTTAAAAATAAAAAATTAGGAGCAATTTTCGTATTTTGCGTATCAGTCATCTGATGCGGAATCAAATGAGCTTGGTATCGTTGGAATAAATGAAATTTATAACTTTTCATGTTGGTTGAAATTCTGATTGTAATACTGAAATTATTGCAAATGGGCACAAAAGCGTAGTGTGTGAAATTTCTGTTGTTGTATTTTCTTATCGAATCATCAATCGGTGACGATATCGTTAAAATCGTAACGAAATTTTCTACAATTTTCATATTGGTTGAAATTTACGATTATGGTTCGCTGCTTTTTTAATCGCCGCTATTCGTAGAAGAAACTTTAGCGCTTTTATACATCAACTCATAATATTCATCCTATATATATATATATATATATATATATATATATATATATATATAGAAATAAAAAATTTTTATCTCTCTTACTTCAATGATCTTTTATACATAAACATCTTTATCTTCTTAATCCTTAAAGAATTATTTACATTATTATAATATCACCTTTAAAGAGATTAAAATATATTTTTTAACTAATCATATCATAATTAGCATTTACAATAAAGAAAGAAAGCTCAGATAATTATATTAATAGTTAATATAAAAAAATTAGAATAATTGTGCTATAATTAATAGAAAAAAATAAAATATTAAAAAAATACTTATAATAAGATAACTGTTGCATATCGGGACATAATCATAAATTTCAACCAACATGAAAATTATAGAAAATTTTGTTACGATTCCAACGATATCAAGTTCGCTCGATTTCAACGTTGTATGACTCGATATACGCAATCTGATTTCAAATTTCTATTTTTCGCGTTCAAAATTGTTGTGTATCGGGCCAAAATCGTAAATTTTAATGAACATGAAAGTTGTAGAAATTTATTTTACGATTCTAACGATACCAAATTTGCTCAATTCCGACACCATATACATGCATACAAAATCCCAAAATTTTTTTAAAATAATAAAAAGAGCGTCGTCCGTTACGTGGATGCAGTTGGCCAGTCCATTCAAGACGACTATTTTGTTAAAATTTTTCCCTGCTTAAATTGCTAATTAAGATTAGTATTAAGCCTAATTTAAAAATTGTATCATTTAATATCTTACTAGAGATAAATGAATCAAACTTTTAAGAGCGAAGATGAAAAAAAAACCTAAATTTTAATGATGTCTTTGATTAGGGGTGTAAATGAGCTTAGCTTAAGCTAGTCGAACCATTGTTCGTGATAGGCTCATTTGAAAATTGTTTTGTTCTAGTTCGAATTAGCTCAAAATTTCATGTTCGTGTTAGTCTCGTGTTCGAAATTGGCTCAAAATGCAATAATCCAAAAAATCTGTATGAGAGAGGATTCGAATCTAGACCAATCTTTTACATAACAAAAATTTTAACCACTAAATCACACTCACATTTATAATATAAATATGTATTCATATAAAATAATAATAATAATAATAATAATAATAATAATAATAAAATAATAGTAATAAATAATAGCAATGAATAATAACAATAAATAATAGTAATAAATAATAGTAATAAATAAAAATTATAGTAATAAAATAATAATAATAATAAAAATAATAATAATAGTAATAAATAATAATAATAATAGTAATATAATAATATAATAATATAATATAATAATATAATAATATAATATAATATAATGTAATTTTTAATTTGGAGTTAAATCGAGGTGAAATCAATAAATGATGTTAAATATTAGGTTTATATATTCGAAATGCGTTAGTATTTGTTTAGTTTACAAAATGAAACACTTAACGCGTCTTTAGCTATTCACAAATAACGAGTAAATATTTAAAAATATAGACAGATTGCTAAGTGAAAGGTTTTTTTTTTTTCAAAAGCCCAAGTCAATAGAGATGTCTTTAATAAAGAAGGTGGAGATTGAACGTGATGAAGATGATCATGAGAAGCTAGGTTTTTTTTTTTATGAGCATGATCAATGCCAAGAGAGCCGTTAGAAATAAATGTCATTATTTAGGGAGTGAATACTCAAACAATCCAAAAGATGATAGAACTTAGAACTAAAACTTCTCGAAAAATAGAATTCAACACTCTAAGATCTTCTTCTTTTGGTAGAGATAAATCAATAAATTTATTTATTTATTGTGGGCTCGAAAATTTGTCACCGACCTTTTTGGTGAAAAGAGTGTTTTAAGGTGTGGTAATTTTGGGCGGATGGAATAGTAGATAATACCCAAAGATTTCATCTCATCATTTGGTGAGAATTTTAGATCACGTTCAGGGTTTCCATAAGAAACCCATAGTTAATTATCTCTCCCAGTAAGTGAGAGAAAACTTTTGATTAAGACTAGTCATTAAATCGCTGAAAACAAAATGTATAGTAGTAGCATGTAGAGTTCTAGGATTTAAGATATGAAATTCATCATTTTAACTTAAACCGGATGGTTGGGGAAAGATGGCGTGTCCCAGATCCCATGGTTTAGTCCAGGGAGTCTAGTCTGGTTAGAGGAGGTAGATAACGACGACAATGATCCTTATCACAATACATGGGTTACGTCCAAGAAATCAGACTTGGGGTGGTGTTTGTCAGGAGATAAACTCTTGAGATGGTTGTTTCTATCAGTATATCCTATAATTCACAACTCAAGCGAGCATTTAGCATCTGGTTATGGTGCGTGATCATAATATAATGTCGAGCACCAACGATCAAAGAACTCAGTTGCTGCCTATGTAACGCATTGGTCAATGCGTGTCGGGGGACACGAGCGCATCGCTTCTTAGCAAAGATTGATTGAGAGTGAACATAACAGAACACTTGATTTGACATTGGCTCTTTTGTGAGCTAAAGTTTTCTTAATTTATCACCCCCGACAAACTGTTGCAGAAGGTGGATATATTGGATTTTATTTAAGTTTTTAATGATAGAGTTTCATTTGAGCAATTTTAGATTGATATTTGAAAATTGCTTAATTAAAATATGTTTAAGAGTTTTAGATCATGATTTATATTTATAACGAGGATTATCTACTATCACCACGAATCTTTCAAATATTTTGTTGAATTGAAACTCTTATTATAAGTTTTTTAGGTTTTAACCCGACCCAATAAATAGGGAAGCCCCGCGCATCGATTTGAATTTAAGCATTCAACATAGTATCGGTGCCAATGCGGATGTATTTAAGACTTTATGTATTTTCGATGGGCTAGACGCGACCGACGGCGAGATCGCGGAAGCGGAGCGGGCCGTGGGCTGGCGGTGCAACGGGTGCGCGGATGGCAGAACTTGGGTAGCATGGTTTTGCGATGGCGGGTCGGCGGGTTTGGCCGGCGAGCATTGCGAGATGCTGGTTGCACCGGCGGAGTGGAAACGCAGCTGGGTCGCGTGGCTGGACATGGGCGGTGCGGTTGGGTTGCGCGCGGGATTTCGGACCCGTGGGTGGCGGGCTCTGCCGGCGGCGGAAGTGCGCGGGTGGGATAACAACGGATTTTGGCGACAATCACGCTCGCGGCGTGATTCGGCCAGCGGGATTGGCCAAAACAGGGAAAATTCAGGGAGAAAAAGGAGAATTTTTTTTTACCTTTTTGAGGGGAGTTTTTTCTTGAACGTGAGGGAGAGTGAGGAGAGAGAATCAGTAGGGGAGAATGTGGAGGAGTTAAGAGAAATGGGGGAGTGATTTTCTTTTCAAATTTTTTTAAATTTCTTTTTCAGAAAACTGAAAATAGGGGAGAAATGGGGGTACTTTGGGTATTTTTTTTTAATAAATTTTAAATTTATTAAATATTTTTAAATAATATATATATCATATATAATTTCAACGAATGCTGATACTTCAATCGTTTACATGGAGGCAGTTCAGTTGGTCTCATTTTCACTCAAAATAGCGCTGCTTCGCTTTCGATTTTCATTGGGCTATACGATTATAAGCGATCTTGTTTTGATATTTTGAAGCCATGATTTTTGAGCATGACATTTACCTCAGAACTTCCACATCCAAGCCGCTTGATGGCTTCGAGCATTTGATGGTTGCTCATCAAGTCATGCAATATTTATATCTAATCAATTTCAACATTGGCACATTTGGGATTAATTGTCCGTTTGATTTGAGGTCATTTTTTGATTTTTGACGTGATTTCGACGTTACTTCAAATCATTTGCTCGCCAGACGATATTCTTATTTGATAGATTTTGATGTTTGAAAGCTACAACATTAATTTCATGAATGGAGTTTGGTCATTATCGGTGCCTCATCTCGATATATGAGGTCAAAATGTGCCAACTTCGATGTTAATCATTAAGTCATACAATGTATATCTTAATTTGAATGTTATAAATGCGATGACAAGTCCATTCATCGGAGGTCCTTTGAGTTGATTTTGATTTGGTCGATGCATTCACTCGCATTTTACCACAAATCACTTGATATTTGCAAATCATCCAAATTTGGCGTGGATAGTCTCATTTGATAGTTTTGATATTTCAAAGCTAACGCGTAATCAATTTATGAATGAGGAGATAGTTTGGATGTAAGTAGCTTTTTTGACTCCAACACATCGGCGCACATTATTGCTGGTCGTTAGATTTTTTCTATATTTTGATTAATTTCGATATTTTGAACGCGACGGTGAAGTTCGTTCATCGATCGAAGGTCATTTTGACCATTTTTAGTGACATCATTTTGACCGATTTATGCATCATCTTGAAATCAAATTAAATTTGATTTATAGGCAAGCAGTTGACAATATATGGAGGTCAAAATGCCCCCCCAATAAATGTGATTCCATGGAGCGAGTCATGTTTATTGAAAGTTTACCATTTGAGTTGGCCTGAGCTTGGATCATTTTAGCCAATTGCAATAACTTGCAGATTTTCATTAATTTATTGCCTGCCTATTCAAGACATGTTAAATGTGAGCTTGTGGATTTCAAAAACTTGTCAGATTGATAAAGTTCTTACCTCTATGCATGACTTTTGAAGATCTCTTTCTTTTATGTCATTCTGATTTGAGTTTTCTCGAATCTTACCGTCTTGATTGGGATTTGATGGAGAATTCATCGCTTTTTGATGAAGGACTCCACAGGAATCGATTTATCCGTGCTTGATCAAATTTGAAATTCCTTATCCCCAGCTTTAAGCGATGACTTGATGTAGGGGATTTGTCCATGACTTGTCGAAATGTATGTACGTCTTATGTTATGTTTGCTTCATGATTCGTTGAAGGATACATACAAATGACCCGACCTCAGACATATGAGGTTGATGGTCTAGCAATATGTGCTTTAATGATTTGAATAACCACGGTAAATTTTTTATCGCTTTGTATGGTATGGAATTGCTTCCTCGGTCACGTGCCGCTTTGTGACTTGATGAGGAGATAGGCTTTGATCTGTGCTTTGAGCTTGATCAGATCATTTGAGATTGATTGAAATATCACATTGTAGGTAATATAAAGATTGATTTGAGGCAACCCTAAATTGAGTGTTTCCTCATATTGCCTTGATCTATCGATCAAGCAGAGATATCTCTTAGATCTGCTTGTAATCACTAAGTCGATCTAGTTTGAGATTGAACAACTATCGTCATTGAATCGAGCAGACAACGGTGGCCTTTTCTTACGGCTTGTTGAGTGAGGAGCCTCAATCTAGCTTCTAGACGACCTTTAACACTTTTCTTGAAGTGGATTTTTTTCCTCAGCGGCCAGAGGCTCTTTCACTACTGAACTTTTCTTGCGACTTGTTGAGTGAGGAGAGCATCTCCATTTGTGGGCTTGTTGAGTCGGACCTTTAGAACTCATCCGTGTCCTAGACTTCAGGATGTAGAGGCTGATGTTTCTCTAACTTAGTTGATTGAAGCTTCCGAAATCGAGAGTTCTTTTGACTTGATCTCCAGAATTTGGTAAATTTGGGAGGTATTTTTCTTGATATTTAGGGTTATCTTTTCATGCATAGAGATAGATTCTTTTTGTTCCTACAAGACTCGCAGAATAATTAGGGATATATCCGGAATTTTGGCATGGCCTTCGATGTCCCATTAGAGTATATTTGAGATCTCTTCTTATGGCACGATGTCAACTCAAATAGACTTAATAGAAACTAAAAAAAAAAAATCCCCTGTCTTGCAGGGGAAATTCTAAAGTACATTTAGGAGAATTTTCAAGATGAAAGTGCATAAATATATCAATATTTGAATTGATATACTCTATAGGGGATTTTAATATACAACATTGATTCCATATATATATATATATATAAATCTAAAAGAAAATTTTCGCGAAAATTTTCACGTTTTATCCGGTGTATATTTATTTAGGGATCTCTCAGAAAAGTCGATTAAATAGATATACTAAAAAAAAACCCTCTGTCTTGTAGGGGGATTTCTATTGTACCTCGAGAATGTGATCGTTAAGCATAGTACTTTTTCAAGTATCGAACATTAATTGACAGCATTGGTCTTTCACCCTTTAGGTCGATGAGTTGGTACGCCCCTCCTTAGTATACTTTTTCAATGATAAATGGACCTTCTCAATTGGACTCAAATTTGGCACCAAATTTTTGATTGGGGATAATTGATCTTCTGAGCACCATAACCAATTCTCCTTTTTGGAATGTTCGAGGCCGCACCGTATAGTCAAAAGCCTTGGACATCTTTGCTTGATAGACTTCCAGATTTAGATGAGTTTGCAGTCTAACTTCATCAAGCGAGTCGAGTTCCTCCATTCTTAGATGGGCATTTTGATCTTCAATTAGTATTGGATAGCTACTTTCGAAGTGAAGGTAACTCTTTGGAACGCCTCCAAATACCGATAGGAATATGGAGTGGCTTTTGGTAGGCATCTTGTAGGTAGTTAGAATCATGTAGAGCCTACTAGCTTGGTATGTCATTCTCTCTTATTTTAGTGAGAATATTCTTGAGTAATGTCTTGTTGAAGGCCTCTGCCAAACCATTTGCTCTTGATTGTATATTGAAGAGTATCGCCAATTGATTTTGTGATCGATGAATCTATAAATCTTCACTTTTGAAGGTCGTGCCATTATCAAAATTATTCGGACACTCCAAATATATAGACTACATTATGTTTAAAGAAGTTAATCACTGATCAAGAACTTCTTTAAATGGGGTACCAATTAAAAAAAAAATAATCAATCGCTGCCAGGATGAAGCGATGTCCAACTGACGACGGTGGATCAATTGGTCCAATTACATCCATACCCCAACATTCGAATGGTCGGGATGCTATTGTTGGGTGTAATAGATTTGGAGGTTGATGGATGAGATCCCCATGTACTTGACACTCATGACACTTCTTAGCGTGATTAATATAGTCTCTCACCATAGACGACCAATAATAACTCATCCTTTTGATTTTTACTGCCATCTTGGGACCTAACTGATGTGCACCACAAAGTCCTTCATGAACTTCTACCATCACTTTGCTAGCTTCATATATATCTAGATAACATAGCCATATTTATTGAAAGGATCTACGATATAAAGTGTTATTGACGAAAGCATAGTATAACATTCTCTTTTCGATTTGAGCTGCTAGTGATTTATTACTTAGTATTTTGCTTTCTTTAAAGTAGTCGATGAAGGGTTACCTCCAATCATGTGACTCTTCTGCAACAAAAGCTTCACACTGCTTTTATCAGGCAATGTCATTCTCAGCTCTTCTTAGTACAACTTCTTGTTGATTTTGTGGAGTATGAGAAGCAACTTGAGTCGCATCCTGCTGGGTCAGATTTGGTAACCCCTTTACATGCGAGGATTGATACTTTATTGACTATAGAACTCGTCGAGTAAATATATCGATCATGACATAATCACCATTCATACTTATCATTTTCTTAGCTACTTTTGCCAACTAACCAGCTTTGTTATTCTAAGATCGAGAGACTCGAGTTAGTGTGATATTTGGTATCTACTTCATTAGCTCAAGAACTTTCTTATGATAGAAAGCTAACTTAAGCTTGTTGATTCTATAGATGCCAAGTACTTGATTTATAATAAGCTGAGAATCACCAAAAATGTGCAGGTTTTGAATGCCTATGAAAATAGCTTCTTCCAGACCTACCACCAATGCTTTATATTCAGCTTCATTATTAATTTTAGGCCCAGTCAATCCATATGATCATCTCATTATGCCTCCTTCTAGTGTTATGAAGATGATGCTAATTCCTGCTCTTGCTCTTGAGAAATTTAGATGTTGGACTTGTTTGATCGATGAGGCTCCATCAAAATATATTTCCCAGATTTGTGATTTTTCTCTTTCATGAATGAGCATAATTTGTTTATCGGGCAAATCATCATTAAGTGGAGAGTCCATGGGGATAAGATGTGCAACTATAAAGTCTACTAAGACTTGTCCCTTCATTGCTTTCTACGGAACATATGTGATATCAAATTGTAGAAGCAATACTGCCCATCTTGCCAAACGACTTGTCAACGCTGGTCTTGTCATCAAGTTCTTTAGCAGATCGATCCTTAAGATGAAGATAATCTTGTGAGATAACATATAGTGCCAAAGCTTTTGGATTGCAAAGATCAATGCTAAACAGTGCTTCTCTATCAAAGAGTATCTCATTTCTGCTCCAATCAGCCTCCAACTGATATAATAAAGAGCATTCTCTTTGCTTTCTTCATTGTGTTATGCCAATAATAGCCTGAGAGACTCTTCTAATGCAGCTGTGTATAAAATGAGGGGCTTCCCAGGAGTAAGCACTATCAGGATTGGTGGATTCAACAAGTAACTTTTAATGCTATTGAAGGCTTCTTGACACTCTTTATCCCACTTAAATGGAGCGTCCTTCTTCATTAACCTTGCAAACGGTCGACAACATCCTGATAAATTTGATATAAATCGATGGATGAATGTGAGTTATCCTTGTAAAGAACGGAGCTAACGCAAACTCTTCGGTGGAGGCATCTCCACGATTGCCTTGATTTTAGCAGGATCAATTTCAATACCTCTATGACGTACAATATACCTCAGGAATTTTTCAGAGGATACTCCGAATGCACATTTTAGAGTATTCATCTTGAGATCTTATTTTTTGATTCTCTTCAGTACTATTCTCAAGTCTTCAAAGTGGTTTTCACGGTTTAAATTCTTCACCACTAGATCGTCAGCATAACATTCCACCTTTTGATGAATCAACTCATCAAAAATATGCGTTATGGCTCTTTGGTATGTAGCTCTAGCATTTTTCAGGCTAAAAGACATGACCATATAGCAATAGATATCGATGAGAGTTCTGAATAATGTATGTTTTTCATCTTCAGGTGTCATCTTGATTTGGTTGTACCCTGACGATCCATCCATAAATGAGAATATATGGTAGTTGGAAGTGTTGTCTACTAGTAGTTCTGAGAAGAAAGTCATCTTTTGGGCACGCCTTATTTAGATTTAGGAAGTAAATGCAGAGACGAATTTGGTCGTTCCTCTTTCTAACTGAAATAATGTTAGCTATCCAATCTACATACTTCTCCTCCCGAATGAAGCCTGCTTCAATTAGCTTTTTAGTTTCTGCAATTACCTATTCTTCAATCTCCAATCTCATTCATCTAAGAGCTTGCTTTAACAAGCATTGTATCTGGTTTAATAACTAGTTTATGAACTGCTACATCAGAATATAAGCTCGACATTTTAGAATATGTCCAGGAAAAGCAGTCCTTGAATTCATAAAGTAGCATTTTCAGCTCTTCAACTTTCTCATCAGGCAAAAGGGCACTGACGAAAGTTGGACGGGGATCATCCTCAGCTCTTAGGTTGACTTCTTTAAGTTCATCCATAGTAGCTATTTGTCCACCATCTTTGAGTTCTTCAGGTGCGGGCTTGTCTTCCACTTCTTCGCCATTTTAAGAAGAATTTTATGTGAATCATCTTCTTCATTACTAAGAGTTTCTATCTCAACTTCTATTATATTATAACAGGCTCTATCTTGATGAGATTTGCAGATGAACCCCGGACCTTTAGTGATAAACTATCACTTCTTCACGATGCTTGAGGACTTCTTTGGCTCCACATCTTATTAAAGATTTGAGTCCTATGTTTAGTAGTTCCAATATGAACTCTAAGCTTATGCATCATTCTTCTAATTTTCCTCGATAATATATCAGTATTCGGCACTATCTCATCATAATTTTCATGTCGGAACGCTATTCAAAGTCTTGAGACTAAGACTCTTCAGATTTGTAAAATAGAGTTCCTATTCTGCCACTCTCATTCGATAGTACATAGAATGTTATCAATTCTTCAATATCATGAACCTCTAGTGGAGTGATTTCTTTGAAGAACTGTTGAGGGATGGGTATAATTTTAAGTGAGTCATCTAACTCTGAGCTATCCTCCAATGCGACCATCGAACTCTATTTCCATAAGTAGATTCAAAATCATAGCCGAAATCAGAATCACTTATTTCATATTTTGCTTTTCTTAAAAGCTTATAAGTTCCCTTAGATTGACCAAGAATATCTTCTTCTTCTTCTGTGTCACTTCCCAAATGAGGAATTGGTTTTCTTGATTTGGGTGTAGAATCAAGTGTTCTAGGAAGAGTTGGCATTGTAATATTTCTTCCTCCTTACTTCTGCTCTTTCACTTTATGAAGTTACTTTTTAGTTCTTGAAGTGAATGCTATCACTTCAAGAGATTTTATTAGCTTAGGCTCTTTGAGGATGAAGTACTTTGCATCTTCATAGATTTTTGCTTCATTGACGGAGAATGTTTGTAGGTTATCGAGAATTATGAATTCTTCTCCATCTTTTAGATACTTCATGCACCGATGCATAATTGATGGGACCATGCCATACTCATGCCACGACCAGAGATTTAAATGATGTATCGCGATTACATGAAACTTGGCTTCGTATATAAATCCTTGAACTTGAGAGAATAAAAGAACCCAAAGTTTTCCCTTTTTCATTGAAGCATGAACCATCAATTTATCTCTCCCAAGATGTTGGATATCAGTGATAATCCTCTTAATACTTTTAGACTCATAAGATTGATAGAAGAAATTAATCAATATTTGATCGAGATGCCATCACTCTGCGGTAACATAAAGAGAGGGCGATTGTGATCTCTGTTCCCAACATAAGATCTTCCTCGAGAAAATGTGATTGGGAGATCTTGAGTTTGCAATGCTTTAATGCATTTTTTTAGCAAAGTAAGCTTCATAATTCTCCGGATCTTTGAGAGCCTGTATCAAAGTTTCTCAGATCTTTTGACATCAAGAGAGCCTCATACACACTCAATTGTGCAGGGATCTTTCTCAGATGTGATAAAATATTATAATCTATCTTTTTGCTTGATTTAGGCTTTACTCTAGGATTTCTGGGAATGATATCTTTGTTGACTTCAATTTGTTTGCCTTTATCTTTATTTATATTTCCCTTCTTTGATGAAGATGGTAAGACTTTGCCACTTCTCAATTGAACTTGAATAACTTTGTCTCACTCAGATTCTTCTGAAGAGGTAGTTTCTTCAAGTTTTCTTCTTATTCTAGAAGATTGATCAAAAGGGTTAGACTCATTTTTCAACGTCATATATTTCAGACGTGATGATATGGATGAGTCTGACTCTTCTTCATCAGGAAAACATAGATCTTCATCTGAACTATTATTATCTTGTTGTGTCATTAAACAAAATTCAGATATTAGCTCCTCAGGCTCTTCTTGCTTTCCTGATAGAAATTTTGACAGGTTGGTCGAGTCTATTTGACTACCCTTATCGTTTCGGAGTAATTGATGTTGAAGAACATATAACATCACACAGATAATTCGGCATATCTCTACTGGACAAGATTCACCATTATTTCCTTCATCGATTTGCAATGAAGTTTAGGCATGAAGTCCAAGCTTAAATGGTTGTCTTGTCGGTTGGTGATACTCATCTAGATTGTTAATGATCTTTTGAGTTGTAGTTCTCTTGATCTTCTTTTCTTGGCGACTTCTTTGATTTATGAGACTACGTTTAGTAGCTTCTCATCGTGATGAAGTAGCCTTATGTCAATGCTTGAAGCCAAATACTTGGTTTAGGCATCTCTTAAGTCAATATAGGTTCAAGTGGTGATTTTCACTTAACACTAGGGACATCTTTTAGCTTTAGCATTTTCACTTTTTTTGGAGACTACTTGTTTTATTCTTGATCGATTGATTTATCTTTTTATCTTTCTTTGGATGATATGGAAGAGGGCGTAATCATCCTTGTAGACTCTCTTTTGGGTTGACTAGAACCTATCGAATAGTGTAAATTTCTCGTATACTTCCTTTCTAGCCAATCTTTGAAGACATAATCTTGATGGGATGATCATCAGATGATATGATAATTTGATTATTGACTTGATCGACTTCTTGAGCCTTTTAATTTTAGTAATTATAGACTTTGATTGCTTGAAATAATTTAGACACTCCAAGGAATATTCTTTATTTATCTTTTCATTAAGAGATGGCATTCTCATCATCTCTTATTGCTTATTTTGGATGCTCCCCACCACTTGGAAAGGTATGATGTTTGTCATTACCTCGTAATACCAATTTTGGTTGTGGATTAGAATAAATAGGCTTTTTATCTTTATCAGCATTGTACACTGGCTGTTTTCCTTTATCCATGTTGTATATTACTCACTTTTTGTCATTTGAGCTATAAGAAGCAGCGTGAGTTTTGTTTCTTCTTGAGTTTGAAGGTTTGTTTCTCTTTGCTTTATCGCATAGACTTTTAGACTTAGAATTCAACTTTTCGAATTTAGCCACCCTATCGAGCAGGTCTTGAAATATTGCAATCGATGTCATGCATAAAAATGGTGCCATTTTATCATCTGTATTTCTCATTAGCAATTGGATTACATGTTCTTCTTCTAATTATTGCTTGCACTTCATACTTAGGTTGCGCCAACAACTTATGAATTTTGTCACTGACTTGTCTTTCCTCCTTTTCAATAAGGCAAGGTCAGCGATTATGATTTTCTCGGTTGCACTGGTGAATCTCTTCATAAATATGATCTCCAATTTAGCAAATATTTTAACTGAATCTTTCGATAATTTTGCATACCATTTGAAAGCAGCTAAAGTTAGGCTACTAACGAATTGACAAAATAGCAGTGCATCGTTCCCTCCTGTGTTACCACAAGTAGCTTTAAACTGGCTAGATGTTGCTTTGGATTACCAAACCCACTGAAAGTATTGAATTTTAACATTGAGTAACCTTTTGGGTATGACACTTGGTCATATTTAGGTAAGACCCTTACTCACCTTTTTACTTTCAGGCTATGGTGCCTTTATCTTTTCATTGATTATCATTTCTAGGCGGTATTGTTTTGGTGAGTTAGCCAGATTTTGACTTGTTGGCTGGAGAGATGTTTGATAAACTTCATTCCTCATTTCATGCATACTATGTATCATAAGAGCTTGAGGTACTACAGTGGTTGGTGGTATATAAGTTGTATTAGCTATTTTTGTTGATTAGCGACAAAAAGGTGCTACACTTGATGTAATATTCTTCAACATCTCCATCATGATGTTCATTTATATCATCATATCATTCATTTTGGTACCTTATGCAATCTCCTTATCTTTGACCTCATTTGGCGTTGCATTTCTCTTTTCTCTAGCTAGTTGGCCATGACCAATTAATATAAGCTCTTTCTCTTCTTCTATTTCTTGTTGTTATTCTGCTCTTTGCTCATCTTCAGGGAGAGAACTTGACTATCCTTCTCCTTGTGCATTTGCAGAGACAGTTGTTATTGGGGTTGTATGATGACGTTGATTATAAAAGCGTGTACTAGGCTGATCATTTCCTGGTTCAACCATATAGACAGCTTCAACACCCATGATCTCCTTCTTTTTCTTCATCTTCAGCAAAGATCGAAGATCCATCTTCTACTTTTGTGAAGACTCTTCTTCATAAGTATCAAATTAGTTCATATTCTGGATTGCATTCTTCTTCTTGATGGCGTGGAGAGTTCTATATCACCATATAGAAGACTTCTATTTAGAATCTTCTTCATTATTTTCTTCTGCACAAATTTCGATCGGCGTTTCCTGGATCTCTAGTTCAATGCGGAACAATACTTCTTCTATTAAAGGATTGCGATCAACGTCAACCTTCTCTTGTAGGGGTGAAATTGATCGGTGATGGGATCCCCTAGAGGATTCTCCAAGGTGTCGATCATCATATCTTTCATCATGATATCCCTTCTTTTGGGTATCCACTTTGATGAGTTGATTTTGAGGTAGATTTGGTATATGTATCGGATGTCACACCTCTTCTATTACAAAGTTTCATTACGGGGCCTGGCCTCCATATTTTTACCCTTGGACCTTTCAGCGGTGGATTCTTGGACGCGAGGTCCAAGTGTCATGCTCACCATGCGTAATGGGTTAGTTGGCGTTACCATAAGAGATGACAACTTTCTTGGTGGCTTATTTTCCTCACCACCAGCCTCAAATCTTCTTTTCATTAGGCCTCTATCCTTGGCTACTTTGAGAACTTTATGTATCCTCGGGGAGCTTGACATGGTTGATTCTTCCAGAAGGACTACTTTATTTTTCCAATAGAGCTATTCCTCTTTACCCACTTTAGATTATCAAAGTTATTGTGGGTAGGAATACTCACTTCCGGCCAGAGTATCGCTTGTTCACTAGGTCTTTCAAAGGAGATCTGCTGAGCTCTTAGCTAAGCATTTCTCTTTCTTCTCTGTCTTCTGGTTAATTTGCTTCCTGATGAGGAAGCTTCATGATCATGCTTTCGGTACCGGGGTTGAGTTCTACTGCGACAATTAAAGACATAGTTTGTCCCTTGATGATTCTTTTCATCAGAACTTAGATTTTGCCTTTGAAGTTCTCTGTTGGGAGAACTCCTTGATAGCATTGGTTGTTGACTGGGTTGCACATGGCTAGTAGGAGTTTACTTGAGGCCTTCGGCGTGGCCTCGGACGAATGTACCGGGTGGGTACTTAGGAGTTGCATACGATGGAGAAATTCAAGCTACCAAATTGAATGGTAGCCGACATCTGTTGATGGCATTGGCTGGCGGATGTTGCACCACTGAATGGTGAAAGGAGTTCTTGTAGATCCATTTACGTAAAGTAAAAGATGGGGATTAGTAATTAGCAATTATTATTTCTCCCCATACTTTCAAGATGCAGAGGTGCTACGGAACAAAGTAATGGTGTAATAAAGATATACTTTATGGAATGATTCATTCTACATAGAGCCTCATATTGAATTTATTACACACTTAAATCATCATTTTGTTATTTTGAATTTTTAAAAAATTTTTCTATATAGCACATATGACTAGCCAAAGATGGAAAGAGAATCTTGTCCCCAGTAGAGTCGTCAGAAATCTGTGGGCTCCGAAAATTCCACCACCGACCTCTTTGGTGAAAGAGTGATTTAAAGTGTCGGTGTAATTTTCAGAAGGTAGATGAAATAGTAGATAAGACACTACCCCATAGATTTCAACCTCATTTGGTGAGAACTTTAGATCTGTTCCGGGTTTCTATGGCATGAAGCCTATAGTTAATTACCTCTCGATAAGTGAGAGAGAACTTTTCGATTAAGGCTAGTCATTAGATCCTTTGGCGTTGGTAACATAGTATAGCGGTAGAGTTTAATTTAAGATATGAAATTCATCATTTTAACCAAGCAGGATGGTTGGGGAATGATGGCGTGCGTCTAGATCCCATGGTTTAGTCATCCAGGTCGTGGTCCACAAGTAGTGGAGGAGATAGTCGACGTGAAGGATCCTCATCGGCACATGGGTTATGTCGTCAAAATCCTTGTAGACGGGTGGTGTTTATTCAGGAGGAGGCTTAAGTCTATCTTAGGCGATGAAATTGTTTGCCTGCTCAGTATACCATGATTCCTGACTCAAGGCGAGCCATTGGGAGCATCTGACTGCGTCATGATAATATAATGGAGCTGATGCAAACCACCCGTCGAGGGACTACGGTCATATTTGCTTCATTATTGGCCAACAGCGGTCGGAGGACGTGTCACATCCTTACTAGATTGATTGAGAGTGAACATAATATAACACTTGATTTGACATTGGCTCTTTTGTGAGCTAGAGTTTTCTTAATTTAGCACCCTCGATAAAGCGGTTAGAGGATTGATTTAAGTTTTTAATGATAGAATTTCATTTAGCAATTTGATTGATATTTGAAAATTGATTAATTATATGTTTAAGAGCTTTAGATCATTGACTCTATTTAGCTGTATAGAGGATTAGATCTGTCACCGAATCAATTTTCTCAAATATTTCGATTTGAAACTCTTATTATAGTTTTTTGGTTTTGTTAACTTCGGACCCTTTAAGACTAAAGCAGGAAACAACGTCCTCACACTTGAATTTAAGCATTCAAATTAGTGTGTCGGGGCCCAAAGTGTATTTAAGACTTTTTAGTTTTATTTTGAATTATGATTGATTTTGTATTTTATTTATTCCAATTTAGCTCACCTTTTGACATTAAAATTTGCACGAAATCTCTATGTGAACACGTAGAATTTATTGCTTAAATAATTTTATTTAATGATTTTTATTGATTTTGATCATAATTAGAATGAAATTCTTAATTTTGATTAAAGAAATCCATGATTTTTGTAAATTTTGATTTAGTATCATCATGCGCTTGTACAGTTGCATCGGTGGCGAAGAGCATTTGATTGTAGTTTAACATTTCTTTCTTAGTTTACTTGTTGAGTTTTGTAATTTTTCTAACTTGATTATGTTCAATTTACATCAATTTTGATAAATTATGTTGATTTTATTTGTTGCTTTAGCTCATTTATATTTAGCATAGTAATCACCTCATATTGATTTAAGAGTTATTAAACCCAATTTGATTTATCCTTAAATTTTGAGTTTATTTCAAGTTTGTTGAGTTTGGCATTAACTCCAAATTCAATTAAAACTTACTTAATTTTAATTGCAAGAAAAGAACTCACTTCTTTGATTTAAAGTATAAATGATTCTATTAGAGTTTGTGAGTTTAATATTAGCCTCCCAAAATTTGTGAGTTTAATATTAAATGATTTTATCTACATTTTAAATGAATGTTATTCTTTTCAAAATTTCTTTAAGCTCCCTTTTCTTTTAGTTTAAAATTGTGCGTTTCTACTTAATATCTAAGTTAGCTTTTATTCTCCCATTTTTCTAAGTCAAAAATTTGACAAATTTGACTCTCGTCATCTTATGTCATCGGGGTATTTTGGCTTGCTCTTATGCAGTGATATTTTACAACACCACTATTTTCATCTCATCGTCTTGAGCAGACTGAAGAATACTACGATATATATTCATTCTCCCTTTTTTTTAGTCAAAAATTGAATGATTCTATTTCTGGGGCGACATCTAATAAGTCTTTGGCTTACTCGATGCAATAGGAGCGGTGTCTTTGACACCACTATTTTTTCATCTCATGTCATTAACTTGATCACGAGAAAAGAAAAAACATACAAACACACAAACACACACACATATTATATATATATATATATATATATATATATATATATATATATATATATATATATATATATTTTTATGATCAGAATCGCTGTTCTGATTTTGCTATCGAGAAAAGAAGGAGATTGGGAATGTAAGAAAGAAGGATAATAAAGACGGTGATTTCAAAAAACAAAATAAAGATTTCTTAAAAAAAAATAATTAGCTTTTTTCTTAAAGGAGGAAAATTGAGCTGATAGTGAGGCAATGTGAGCTGGATAAAAAGCTTTTAAGGTTAGGTGAGGTCTTGAGGCGATGAGGAGCGGTCAGCAGGCTGGAGCGGCGGGTTTTAAATGAGGCAGCAAAGCGAGCTTGAATAAGGAAGAGCGAGCAGGCTGGCGGCGGGCGCGTGGATGGCGGAACGTGGGTCGCGTGATGTGAAGGAGGCTTCAGGGGCAGAAGTGAGCGCAGGACGCGGATTTCTCCAGTGGAGCGGAAACGCAGCTGGGTCGCGCCTCAGGTTGGACGTCGTGCTGGCTGGGTTGCGCGCAGATTTGGACCGAGGCGGCGGGCTTGGCAAGACGATGTGAGAGGCGGACAGCGGTTGGCCGATCGTCGACAAGTGATTCGAACAGGATCAAGAAATGAAAATTCAAGGAGAAAAAGGAGAATTTTTACCCAGGAGTTTTCTTGAACTGAAGGAGAAATGAGAGAGAAAATTAGTTGGGAGAATAAGAAATAGAGAAATGTGGAGAGTGATTTTCTTTTCAGTTTTTTTTTTTTAAACTCTTTTTTCAGAAAACTGAAAATACGAGAGAAATGAAGGTAATTTGGGTTTTTTTTTAATAAATTTTAAATTTATTAAATATTTTAATGTAAATTTTCAATAAATACACATAAAATATATATATATATATATATATATATTTTAATAAATTTAAATTTATTAAATATTTTAATATATATAAATATATATATATATATATATATATATATATATATATATCAATTGTAATTATCATTGCAATTACATCATTCGGTCATTTAGTTGATTGGTCAAATTGGGTCCTTTACTCAAAATGCGCGTCGCTTGATCGCTTGATTTTCATGAGACTTATCCATTGAGAAGAATAGTCTTTTTGATATATTTTGGCATTTGAAGCATTGAAAAATTGTGAGCGGATGTCGTTTGATTATTGTCTTTCGATATGCGTGCAGCGCGTTGATATTTCGGCTTGATCGGTTGCTCAGTCGTAAAATTTATATCACCAATTTGACATTCGAGCGTGTGGAAAGTCCGTTCATCGATGAGGTCATTTGAGTTGATTTGGCGTCCAGTGTTTTGATTTGCTGCATTCAAATCATTTTCACATTTGCATAGACTTCATAATTGCAGATAGTCTCATTTGATAGATTTTGATATTTTGAAGCTATGATCAATTTCATGAGGAAGTCATTTGGTCATTGTCGAGCTTTTAATGTCCATATATGCAATTGTTGATATTTGAACATTGATCATTAAATTTTTTATATATCACCAATTTTGATGTTTATGCGATGGTAAGTGTTGATACATCATTTTTTTTTTCGTCATTGTGTTTTGATCGATTAAGGCTTAATATTTTGATTATCATATTTGGACTCGTTAATTGTACAATATCTCATTTGATATTTTTATGTTTTAAATGTAATCAATTTCACAGAGTATTTGGTTATTATTTTCACGATCATAATCAAAATGTTTATTCTAAAATTATTTTAATTGTGATTATATTTATATATATTTTTATTTATATATATTTATATATATATATATATATATCAACAATTGTTATATTATTCTTAAATTGACCATTTTATTTTTATTTATTTTTTACATTTCAAATCATATTTATTAAGAATAGTCTCATTTGATAGTTTTGATGTTTAAAATGATTAATAATTCATAAATATCTAATATTATTTTCTATATGCTCACATTTAATACTTCTTAACAATGTGTTGATTTTCAATATTTGTTTTGATTAATTTCTTATATAAAGAATATTATTTCGTGAATCATTTAATTTTATATTATTTTTATTTAAATTTAAATATTATTTTATTATTATTTATGAAAAAAAGTCAACATTTATTTAAATTTTATTTAATGATACTCATATTTAATTATTTTGATGATTATAATCAAATGTTAATTTAATGTGATTTCAAATATTTAATATCTTTAAATATCTTTGATTAAAAATTAAAAAAATCTTTAATGATTTTTGTTAAATTTGCTCGATATGATGCTTAAACTTCAAAGCATGCATTGATGAAATTTCATAAAATGATCTCATTAAATTTTCTATATTATAATATTTAAGAATAAGACTTTTCAATTAAAAAAGTTACTTTTGATTTAATATAATGATTTCATTTAAAAAGTAATTTAATTAGTTTAAACAATTGTTAAATTTTTTTTGAATATTCAAATAATTACAATAATTGAAATTTTAATTATTAAAAATAAAAATATATATATTTAATATATTTAATCAATTAAATTATGCTTGAGATAGTGAAACATACTCATAGAATATATGCCATGATATCTTACCCACTAAGGGAAAAATGGTAATTTTGTAAATAGTATATTTTTAAGAAAAAAAAAAGCTATATAAATGTACACATTAAATTTTGAAAAAGCTCAGGGATATATATTCTATGTTAACGAATATTCCTAAATTTTTTTCAAAATTTTATATCATAGTTCAGGGATATAAAAATTAACTTTTAGTTTGTGAACTTTTAAGAAAATCTTATATCATAATAAGTGAATTTACTCTAAGTTATAATTTTAACAACCACACTAAATGCTTAAGAAAGAATTCAAATATAATCTAGACAATTACAAGATCATAATCTTTTTCTAGTCCTTATAACAAATGTCAATCTTACAACCAAATTAATTTAATCACCTTACAATGATATTATAATTCTAATAAATTGACTAAGATAAGCTCACAATAATATTTATTTAAATTTAATTTTATGAATATATATTAAGTGAATTAGAATCAACACTTCCAAAATAGATTTCAACAAATGTATGCTTACAAAAATTAATTTTAATAAAATTTTTTTTAAAATAATTTAGATAATTGGAAAACCTTATTTAAACTAATGCAAAATGATTTTCATAAATTGGAATACTACTTCAAGCAATGTGCATGTCTGGTTTTAGCAAATATAAATTTTTACAAATTTAAACCTTAAGTTTAGTGAATTAAAAAATTATTTTCAACCAAAAGTTAACAAACCAATTTTATCAATTAAAAAAAAAAAAACAATTTCGACAATTATAAAATCATCAAATCACTTTCATCAATTTAAAAAATAAATTCGAACAATTTCAAAATGAAAAAAAACCACTTTTACCAAATTGAAAAATTAAATCCAAAAATTTACAAACCACTTTTAACAAATGAAAAAAAATAAATTCCATTAATTTAAAAAATCAACAAATCACTTTTACCATATAAAAAAATTAATTCAAGTCAATTGAAATATAATTTTAACAAATATAAATTATGATCAACATTTGAAAATTTAATTTCAAATCAAATTAAATCAACCCATGATTTTAGAAATAATATAAAGTACTTAAAAGTTAATACATAATATGAGTAGATATTTGATCAAATTTCATCCATGCAAAATTAAATTAAAAATAATGATTAAATAAACTAAAACAAGTATTAAATGAATAATATATATATATATATATATATATATATATATATATATATATATATATATATATATATATATATATATTCATATATATATATATATATATATATAGTTAAATTATTGAATAAAGAATAATGCGACATGAAATTGAAATTAAAAAAAATATTTAATAAAATTATATAAATTTTTGACAAAATATGAAACACGTGAAATAAATATAGATTAAAAATTAAATTTGATGTAATAAAAAATATATAAAAATTATTTGATGAAATGCAAATAATTTATCATGCTTATCATAAAATTATAAACAAAATTATGATTTTAACTCAAAATAACATTTTAAAATTAATGGGAGTAAAATCAAATTTTGAATTAAAACATACAAACAAAATATAATTTATTTTTCAAATAATCAAATAAAAATTTAATTTGATATATAAAATTCGAAAACATGTCTAAAATTAATTTCAAATTTTTTTTAAAAAAATTTTGCATGCAAATTCAAGGATACAAAAAAGAAAATTATTACTTGAATTTTATAGAATGAATATCATTTTTCTTTATGTCAAAGTTTAATTCAAACAAGATGATAATCTTAAAATTTTTTAATATATTTCTTAATGAAAATCTAATATCTCATTCTTTTTATCATTATTGAGTAAATTTATGTATATGATTTAATCTTATCATTTTGGGTATATTTTGAAATATATCATTTTGCATTTATTAAGTAAAATATAAGAGCATTTATTTTAAATTTTTATGATTTTATATTTATTACATTAATAATCATTGAAATTCAAGGATAGTTAGAAGGAAAATTTATTAACTTTAGAATGATTAAATAAATTTAAATAAGTTTTATGATACATGAAGTTTCAAGAATAAAAGAATGATAAATTGGCTTAAAATTTTGAAACTATATCGTTTTTAAAGTTATTCAAATTATCATAATTTCTTATTATAGTAATAAAAAAAATCTTTTATTGAGGGAAATTAATATTTTGTTTTCATCTATTGTTTTTTTTATTTATGCATGTTTGATGATTCATTCAAAATAATTTATGTAAGGAAAATTTACATATTTATGATAATATATTTATAGATTTTATAAAAAAATATTTCATGAAAAAAAGTAATGGTATTTTTTGATGTAATAATAAAAATTTAATCATTTAAGTAAAATTAAAATTTGTTTGAAATATATAAATCATAAAATTATGTGGATTATATAAACTTTTTAAATTTATCATTCTATCAAAGTTAAATTCAAATAAATTTATTGTTAGTGCATATAATTTTATCATAAAATTTTTATAATTAATAGAATTTTTGGCACAAAATAACTACCACTATGTTTATCAAGAAAAGTTTTATTAGGTTTTACATTTGGAGCTTGATATTAGTGATTATGATAATGTCATTAAAACATCAAAATAATTTTCACAACATCTATTTAATTATTAGTAGCATTTTATAAGCGTCAAGAAAGGCTATGGTATCTGTTTTAACAATATTTCTATCATATAAATAGATTTTGGTTATATTATTATGACATAATCATAATTCCACAATTCATATATATCATATGGCACACATAGTAAATTATGGATAATATGGAATAATATTTAGCAGGATATAATACTACATCTTGGAAAAATATTTAATATTTGAAAAATTCATGTAGGAAACATATCAATAATATGTTAGGGTTATATCCATATTTCTATAAAAAAATATATGGACACATAGGATTCATCATGGATTATCATAGACTATGTATGAGTGCATTATTCTAAAAGCCATATAACTTCAATAGGGTGCATATCATGTGTATGATGTGTCATTTTGAAAATATAAGGAATATCATGTAATATGATCAATAGCCACCATAACATTATCATCCACATAATTCCATACAATGAGTCATATATAGAATTAGACCACTTGGCACACAAATCACTAGCCTAAGTTAGAATATAATATTTAAAATTTTAAAATATTGCAAAATATCAAGAACATCAGAGTGAAATTAATTAGAAATTTATCAAAAAAACTTGTTATGTAAATGATCACAAGTAGCATTATTTTAAAACTTCATTTAGAAATCACACTAAGTCTCAATTGTTCATTCCATATTAACTTCACTAAGAATAATATTTCTAAGGAACTAAGCCTTTCAAATCATAAAATAAATATTTGCAAATTTTTCTATGACTTTGTGTTTCTCTTTTAAAAAAATGGAATAATGATAAAGTGAATAAAAGGAAGGAAATGCATAATCTTTTAGAAATGAGATTATAGGTAGAATCATGACCATAAGAATTGTGGTGTTTATTTATCATTTTGTATTTAAAAACATGAATCGATGTACTTTATTATTGAGATGATTATGATATTGAGAATAGTGCTATCTCGAAGATAATCACTACCAATAATGATCTAATCAATAAGAACTAAGCATGATGGGTCTTTGAATATCAGAATTTTTTCTACTTTATATGGATGAATAAAGTAGGGTTTATTGATTCTAAAGTTCTCTGAGGGCAAGATAGTTAATTAGATCTTAAGAAAATGAATCCACTTAGAATATATTTGATTAAAGTGGCATTATTGTCTCCAAGAATTAAGATTATCAATTGGTTGTATTTTAGAAAATCAATGGGATGGATCAAAAGAAGAGATTATTAAATCAAGGAAAATATCATCTCACTAGAAGCCATTTACTATCATATGGTTGGGCTCATATATTTGAATTGAGATTTATTTATTTGAGTTGAAATTTTATTAGAAATTTTATTAGAAATCTATGACTTATAATTTCCATAAGAAAGAAAAAATAGCAACATTGATCTAAATCAAGGAACTTTAGACCAGCATGACATCTAAAGGAAAATGGGTATATGATTTACCTCAGATAGTAAACCACCATTTGTGGATAACAAATCTAACTCTCTAAATTTAAATCCATACAAGCAAGTCATATTTTTGCAAGATGGTAGGTTATTATTTAAAAGAAACTAAGTCTTAAAATCCCTAAAGACTAGAGCAGGGTATGAATAATGACTTAAATAAGTAAATTTTTCAAATTTTATTTAATTTGGACTCTTTATTTTGATTATGAATGTAAATATGAAGTTGATTATGGGCCAAATCAAAGAAAGAGGTGTTCTTATTTATAGGCTCTAAAGGTTAAGCCCTTCTTATCAAGATGAAAGTCCTCTATTAGAGTGAAATAAGATGATTATGCATGATATTAAACATATAACATCCCTCGGGGTTAAATATTTTATTATCTTGATTTAATGCCATTTATGATGTTATGAGTTATTTTAGAGGTTTAGTTATGTTTATGGGTAGAAAAATTAATTTTTATCTTAGCCTAATCCATCTAGGCCATACAACAATCATAAATCATAAACTATGAAAATGCATTTTTTAATGTTTAAAATAAAAGAAATCAAATTTTATAAAATTTATCATAAAAGAATAAAGGCGATAGATGTGGTTTCATTTAAAAAAAAGAAAATGGTAGTAGCTCCACCCTTATACAACCAGATTACAATTACAATTACAAATGATGAATGTTATGGGGTCATTCTTTTCTTCATTTCTTCATCTTCATTTCTATTTGATTTGCTTCTTTCTTCCTTTTGGCATTTGGATGCTTGCTCAAAAACATCACATGGTACATAAGACTTTGTCTTATAACTAATGCTCATCTAATCACAAGACTCATCTAATCCTAATGCAAAATTATATATTAAAAGAAGGAAAGTAAATCTAGCTACACAAATAAATGTTAGCTAAACCACATATATTATATGAATAATTTGGACTTAGCACCCACACATGTGTATGACCAGTTATTTGCTTAGGGCTAAGAACTACACATCAAAAGCATTTATATTTTTTTTATTTAGTGGCCTCTCACAATATAAATATGTTGAATATCATTTAACATCAGATTATCACATGCACCCTACATCCTCTACAATAATATATCACAAAATAAGCATACATAACCATATACACTAACATAAAGCTAGAAATGACTTAATTTGTGTGTATTAAAGCTTATGGTATGTTAATAGGCTTTAGAGTTATAATTTCTAAGTGTGAGATTTAATTTATAAATGATTTCTCTTTAAATATTAATTGAGTTGAAGATTTTATTTTATTATTTTTTTTTGTTTCATATGGCTACACTTAACAACTAAGTTATTATAAAGAAGAAGAGAGATATCTCTCTTTCATCCCTACTTAGATTAAATCAAAGCATTAATTAATCAATTTTTTTTAGTGAATTATTTTATGTTTTAATCAATAAGTTTAGGTTCACTCTAAATATCTTATTGATAAAAGACATCTTAAAATAATTAGAATGAATTCTTATCACATAACAAATATTTATTCATTTCTTTCCATCATATATATCATGCTATGATTAAATCAAAGCATATATACATATAGATGTATGCAGCACTAAATGATGATGCAAAAAGGTGTTTGAATTTAAATATTTCATTTGATTAAATTATGAATGCATGTCTTTTATAATAGAAAAAGATTTTCATCCATTAGCTAATTACACATTCATGTATAAAGTTTAAAAAATATGCCTTGTTATATGATAAGTATAAGATATATATGTGAAATATATATATTTGCCTTCATCCATCCCTTTGGAAAGGATGAATGAAAATATATATATGTTGGGATACCATGTAGATCAGATGTTCTTATTAGGGTGATGGACATTGAGGAAATATGTACTATCTCGAAGATAGAAGTCACCACCCTACAATGGACCTAATCACCAATAAGGACTCTAAGGACTATGGGTCTTGAATGTAGATTCTTCCTACTTTACATGAAAAGTAAAATAGTTTATTTTAAATGGTTTGTTAAGTTCCTATGCAAGCCCCATAGTTAATTACATCATAAAGGATTCTTAAGAATACTCTCGATTAAGGTAAATGATCGTTGTCTCCAAAGATTTTGAAGACAAAACTATCAATCGATTGGTTATTTTTTTAGAAGATCAAGTGGGATCGATCAAGAGGTAGGAGTTCTTATCGAAGCCAAATGAAGATGAGTAGGGGATGCATAAGATACTAGGAAGCCTAGTAAGCATCCCAAACTATCCTATGGTTAGGCTTTATATTTTTAAAGTTGAGGGGAATTAATTATTTGAGTTGAATTTTTGTTAGAAATCTAGGGCTTAAAATTCCATAATACAATGTCATGAAAATGCCTAAGAGATGAGGATTTATGCTTGTAGCCAGGGGAAAGCAACCTCAACCTAAATCTAGGAGCTTTGGCGGTGAAATGACCTAAATCTAAGGCAAAATGGGTATTTGGTTTACCTCACAGAGAGGATAAACCACTGTTGGACTTACAACCACCTAGGGGTGGCCGTCAACTAACTCCTTCTATGATTTTAAATACATGTAGGCAAGTCATATGCTTTTGCAAGATAACTAAGTTATTGTTTATTTAGAAAGAGACTAAGTCCTTAAACACACTCCCTAAGAGACTAGATCAGGGCATGATTTAATGACTTAAATCTAATGCAAATTTTATTATATTTTATTTTATTTTTGGATATTGATTTGAGCTTGTAGGATTCATATGCCTAATGCATGAGAAATTAGATTATGGGCCAAAATCGGTGAAATGAGGTATGTTTCACCATGACTCTCAAAGGTCAAGCCAAGTTCTCTAGTATGGGTGGAAGCCCTCCAAATCAAATGAAATAATATGCTTTTTATGCATGATGTGAGAAAGAAAATACAACATCCAACTAAGGGATTGCTAATTCTTTTATCTTGATTTTTATAACCTCAGCTTTAAGTGAGGTTATAAGTTATTTAATTTTTAGTTTTAAGTTGATTAATTGGATAAAAAAAATTATTTTTCTAAGAGCCTAATCATCATCCAGGCCATACATCGAAGCAAGGAAGAAACTAAAAAAATATGTTATCTTAATGCACAAGCTAAACAAACATCAAACAATTTATAAAGCTAGCACAAAAAGAATAAGAGGTCTTTTGTGTGGGCTCCACCCCAAACCAAAATAAATTGGGGTGAGCTCTACCTTTATATAACCTAGATTACAAATGAATAAATTACAATCAAGAAGGAATTCATTATTATGGGGATCTTCATTCTTCATCTCTTAATTTCTTCTTTCTTCTTATCTTCTTTTGGTTGGTTGGAATGTGGTTGCTCCAAAGGTTTCATATGGTACATAATACATAGTCTTATAACTAATGTTCATCCTAATCTCCCATAATAATCATTCTAAATCCTAATTACAAAATTACATGAAAATGAAAAAAAGTAAATCTAATTAAAACACAAAATAGAAAATAAACAAACCACAATCCCAAGCATGTATATGTATAAATTGGATTTAGCACCCCACATATGGGTAACCAAGTCCACTTGGCCTATTTTGGATTATGCTTAGGGGTATAAGCAACCTGCATAATAAAAAATATTTATATTTTTATTACAACACCCCTTAAGCACAATCCCCTGTAGAAGATAATGATTAGACTAAGATAATCCTACCATTCACTCTACACACATACACCCTAACATCCAGATTAAAATATCACATCATAAAATAAAAGCAAACATCAAACATGCACTGCCCTAACATAGGACTAGAAATGATGACTTAGCCTAATGTGTGTGCTATTTAAGGTTTGTGTGGTATGTACTAGTTAGGCTTTAAGGTTAGATTTTTTTAAGTATGAAAATGTTCAACTTAGAGGGTGATTTTATTTAAGTGATTTAGTTGATTTGGTTGATTTTATTTTGTGATTTGATTAAGTTTGAATGAACTTACAATTAATTGCTAAGTGTTGTAAAGAGAGAAAAAGAGAAGAACTTCTCTTTCCTCCCCACCTTAAGTAATTTTTAAGATAAATTCATATTTGATTTTTGTTTAGTGAATGTTTTATTATGTGTTTTAATTAATCCTAAGTTTAGATTTTCTCTAAACAAACCTATTCAAAGAGAAAGATATTTTAAGATTAAGTAAAGTGAATTACTATCACAAAACACACAACACTTTATTTCTTTTCAACATGTGTAACATGCATATGGATGAATCTAAGTATATCTATACATGCAAATGGAAATTTAGCACACCTTAATGATGAATGCTAAGGGATGTTACTTAAGAAAATTTGGATGCTTCATGATGCATGATTTGGTTAAGTAGAAAGAGAGATTCTTTATCCATTTTCATATGACATTTACAAGTATGAAAGATATAAGTGAGTATGCGGTGTCATTGTTACAAGTGTAAGGTACAAGACCTACTTGGGGCTACTTAAAGCCTCATAACCCGGTGTCCAGACTAATATATCAATTTTCTTAAATACATGTGCATGTACAAAAAGAAATGTATGGAGAGAGAATCATGCAAAAAAATTATGTTTGTTTGATTTTGGTTTGATTATTTAGTTTACATGTGTGATGTGGAGTTCCTTCTTAAGTCATGATAGGGGTATAGAAAGGATTTAAGCAAGTGTTATGTCCTTTTCAAATGGACTATACACTTAAATCCTATACAAATATGTTAAGAAAGAGAGGAAATCACATAACACATTTATATTATTCACATGCAAGTTTATAAGTACTTATAAATAGCATACCTTTCATTTATAATGTTTGATTTATAAGTTTTGAAAATAATTTTGGATTTAGTAGTGATAATAGCCATATTCTTATTACTTTAGCCAAACATGCAATTTGACATAAAGGAAAATATTTCATTTTAATTTGATTTTTCAAAAGACATGAATGCATGATTTTCATATATACACATTTAACATGCTAGGAAAGAAATAAAGTGATGAAAGCATGTAAATTCATTCATAATTAATTCTAAAGACAATCCATGGAATAAGATTATTTAAAGTGAATCAAAGTTGGTTTAAGAAAATTTTGATTTGTTTTGAGTTTGATTTGAATTTAGAAATGTGAAGGTTTTGGTCCTAACCCATCTCCCACATGTGTATGTTATTTTAGTTTAATTTTTAGAACCCTTAAGTAGATTTAATGTTTTACTTAGGTTAAGGTGTTCAATAAGTTCATTAATTACCCTTTACCTATACCACTTTAACATATTTAACCAAATAATTGAGCCAATGTATGACATAAAACCACAAGGAATTTAAATGCACCTAAGAAAGAAAGGGGCCTAATGCATTTGGCTCACAATTAATGATTAATTAAGCTAAAGAGTTTAATTTAAGTACTTTCATAACCCTTCCCACACATATATGGGTTAGATATGATTTAAGCTACTTAGGTTATTGAACACCTAAGCATCTACCCAAGAAGGAAATGATTGAGTTCTGGAATGTTTTGAAAATTTTATCAAGTTAATTAAGTAGTCATTAGTGATTAGCCCTTAATTAAATTTAGATTAAGGAAGGAAAGGGGTTTCGGGAATAACTTTGGGAAAATACCCCAAACCCATTCCATAAATCTCCTCTTCACTTAAACAAAATTTAACTAACTTAATCAAGGGATTAAATCAATATTCACATGCTTAATTAAGCTTAATTATATTAAGAGAGTGATTAAGATTCATTAATTGATTTTCTTAATTAACTCATCAATAAATTTCAAGAAAATTAGAGGAGGCAGAGGTCATCCTACTAAATACATCTGAGAAACTTGGCATCTATTAATGAAGTAATTAGGGAGTAATTAGGATTATTAAGTTTTCAATAAAATCATAATTAAGAAAATTCATTATTCAAAATTAATTGAAAATAATTTTAATGAATTCCCTTTGAATTATCTTCAAAATGCATTTTATTTTGTATTTTTATAATTTTTTTATATTTAGTTATGTAATTTTGAAGTTTTTGTCATTAAGTTAATTAAAATGCTAATTATATAACTAATCCGACCACGGCGCATTTCCACACGTGACAAGATTGATTATTTAAGTTATCACATCCAATGTCGCTAAGCCACGCTCTGACCGTCCATCAAAGATCATGGTGATTAAGCTTGGAAGGGATAAATCGAAGGATCCTATGCGGATTAATCAAGACCGTCCATCTAAATCATGAGGGATGGACGGTCCATGATCTGTCACTGAGCTCGCCTGTGGGAGAGGGCAACCCATCCATCTCTTAGGGCTTAATCCAAGCTCGATTGAGCTCGAATTTAGCTTAAATTTAACCCACACCATCATCATGCAAGGATATGAAGATCTAATGGTCAAATTCATATGAGGTGAAAGTTTCTTTCACAACCAAGGATCCATACCTAGGCTTCATCAAGGCCCAACCGAGGTAGCTTGAGTGGAGACAAAGCTCATAAAGATTTGAGGGCTTGAGGTTGAGTGGATCTTCTTATGGACCAAAGTGGGCTTCAATTGCTTGCAGCCTTGATCAAACTCTCCCTTCCCATGACTTGTAAGCTTAGATGAAGACTTGGGTGAGCTCGATTGGGTCCCCTCAAGGTGCTTGAAGGAGGAATTGAGCTCTAGTGGAGAATTGAATGAGATTGAAATTGCCTTGAGCTCTACTATTTTCGGCTTAAGGAAAATCGAAAATGGAGAAATCAAAGTAGCTTAAGAGACCTTCGGGGAGCTTGCAATTGCTTCCTCTAAGTTCCTATGCTTCAATCGAATGTCACTCTGTGTAAATGAAGTGAAATTACGGGGAGTATATCTCTCCCTAGAAGGATCGGACGACCAGCATGACTTTACCGTTTTGATCAAATTGATCCTAGGGGTTGAGTTGGTTAGGCCGTTTTGGACACCATATGATTCGATTTGGCTAGAGGGAGGTAGTGGAGAAGTTTTCATGTGCTAAATGAGGTGAAAGAGTGATTCCCATGTGCTCATTTTGAGTGGCCTTTTGACCCAAACCCATTGGGTCATGTGCACCATACCCACTAGTGTCCACTTGGTCCACTAAGAGGGCTCCAAGTGGCCATGATAGGCCAAATTCAAAATTGGCCACCCCCCCTAAGGGTAAAATGGTTTACTTTGATTTCACTTTGGGTAGATTTAGAATAGTTTGAAATTAGGTTGGGCCAAATTTTAAAGAATTTGGAGTTGATTTGATGCCATTTGACTCATGTTGACCCATTTAGGTCAAAATGGGTCAATTTCGGTCAAGTTGACCAATTGGTCAAATTAGGTCAAACTAAGGGTTGGGTCAAGTTCATATGACTGTTTGAAATGTATTGGCATCATTGGTTTGGTTCAATTTGGTTTATATTTAGTTTTGGTTCATGAGATTTTATTTAGGTCAAATGGGTCAAGTTGACCAATTTGACCCATTTGACCTAATTGGGTTAGGTCATGGATTGGTTTAGGTTTGGTTGGTCATTTAAAATATGTTGCAAGCTTTGGTTTCAATCAATTTTAGTTTGATTTGATTTTGGCTCAACCTAGTCAAGTTAGTTCATGGTCAATTGGCTAGCTAATAATTTAGTTCAACAAGTGGTTTAGAATGAATTTTGACATATTGGTTGAAATCAATTTGGCTTAGATCAAGATTTGATATATTTTGACTTTTAGGTCAAATTGGGTCAATCAACTTGGCCAATACACTTAGCTCAAATGATGACTTCAAGTTCAAACATTGATCATGAATTAGTTTTGATCAATGATTTCAATCAATTTGGCCTATGATGTTGTTGACTTGGTCAACCCTTAAGTTTGACTTGGTTTGACCCAATTTGAGTGATTGATCATCTCATGATGATTGTTGATCACAATGTGAGGCTTATGTGGACTTAGTTCAATCTAATTTGGATAGGATTATAATTTGGCTCAAAATGGATACTTTAGGTCACTTTGGGTCAAGTGAGCAAGTGAATCAATTGACTTGATCAACGCTTCAATCAAGATGATTGAACTCACATATGGACTTATGATTGAAATATAAATCTATTTGCAAGTGGTTTGAAGTAAAATGAGTTTTGATTCATTTGACAATTTCAAGTTCAAATGGTAAACATGAGTTTGACTTGGGTTTGATTTTTTGAATTTAGTTTTAGTTTGATGATTGAAGTTTATGTTTATATTTGGTTTCATGATTGAATGATTGATTGAATCATGAAGAAAAATCAATGGTTTGACTTGATTTAAATTTGATTTGGCTATTCAAGAATTTGACTTAAAGTTTATGTTGAATTTTTTGAATTTTGTGCAATGCGAGTTGAATTCAATCGTGCTTTCAAAAACACCAACCGTCACGCTTTCATGATAAACCAAAATAGTTGAACCCACGCTGGGGATGATGCCAAAATACTACCAAAATATTGCTAAAATTTTATCCAAAATTCATACTCACAAATAAAATTCAAGCTGAGCAAATAGCGCTGCCTAAGCTTGCTAAAATAAATTGATATCGAATTGAATTTTGAATTATAAATGATAACAAATTTGAAATGAATTTGAAGATTATATTTCAAATAAAGAAAGATGACTAACTCAAACAGATTTATAAATTTGAAATGAATTGAATATTTTGGCAGTAAATATAAATTTGACACTTCAATATCTTAGTTCAATTGATTTAGAAGATGACGTGAGTGAATATCTAATTAGAGCACAAAAGATCTTCTTAGAATTAGAATATAGTTTTCAAATCATAATTCACTCCAAATGAATTTGAGAAAATCAAGGAATTCATAAGAGATTTTTAATGAGATCAAATGATTGCTAATAAGCATAATCAATGAATTCTTGAAAAATATTTGAAACATATTATTCATCTTATTAAATACTCAAATTGGATCAAGGAGAAGTTGAATATAGTTTGTGATGAATTTGAGAATTATCAATGATATAAATAAGAGTCTATTGAACATTTAAAAAATGATCAACTTTGAATAAAAGAAATTAATTAAATATTATTCCAAGGGATCTAATAGGCTATTAGAATAATTTAAAATGCCTTCATCGCCATAATCACAACTTTTGTGCAGTAGATAAGGCGATACTAAATTAAATTCTACATGAGTTATGGAGCTTTTCAATCCAAAAAGAAAAAAAATGTATTCTAATTATGATTTTCAAAATCAATGATTCCATTATTAATTAGATGAAATTATCTAAGTTATAAATACTGCATGTCTTTACATAGAGATTTAAAGCAAATTTTAATATTCAAAAGAAACAGCTAAGTTGAGAGATTAAATAAATATAAATTAATCTCATAATTTAAAAATAAAATAATATGAATTATCAAATATCCGCATCCCCAAACACTTAGACCAAGCACTAAACTTGTCATATCATGTGGTTTTAAAAGAAAGAGGAAGAATGATGAAATCGATTCAATCCTTTATGACTATATGCATGCAAGCTAATGAATGTCTCCATATGATAATTCAAGCCAATGAAATATATATGTATTCAACTCTATAGAATATGATCATAGTAATCTCATGTTTGAAATAAAGTTGTGGTTACTAAATAATCAACTTCTAAACGAATTTAAATTACATCATATCATAAGACTCAATCCTCTGTATATGTAATGGAGTTGACAAGATCTGTTATGATATCAATTTCTTAAAGAATTTAAATTACACATAAGTCATAGCCTCGATCATCTACTAGCAAATAAGTAGAGTTGACAAGATCTACCTCAATGATAGCTGAGTTGATTGAAGATATCATCTGGAGGGGTAACTATTGTTAAAATATTTATAATATTATATTCAATATTCTCAAATGCAAAATCTTTGAAATATAAATCTAGATCTGATCCTCTGTTATTAAAGTAATAGAGTCGACAGGATCTGAAACAATAAACTAAATGATTAAGTAGACTTATATATCCCGATGATAGCCGTGTTGATTGAAATCTCAATCGAAGGGAATATTATCATCAAAAGATACTTGAGCTCTAAACTAACTCATCATAAAACTAAATTTCAACTAAATAAATATCTGAACTAAATAAAATTTATTATTTAAATACTTAAGAAAACACCAACCACATCCACCATCATTTGATGATGATTAAGAAAATTCTAAAAAAGAGCTAATATCAAGTCAAATAAATCACTATATTCAAACTCAAATAATCTCATGCCTGCGACGTTGCGTCCTCTTCATAGTTTAAGAGGCTCCACATATGATTAACTAGAGTCTTCGATCGGATGATTTTGCCAAATGCCACCATTATATTACAATCCTATATCAGATGTTCCCAAATGGCTCGCCTTGAGTTATGAATCATATGATATATTTGATACAAAGCCCTTTTGTAGACTTAAGATTGTCTTTGGACAAACACACCAGTCAAGGCTTGAACGATGCAACCATACCGACATGATCCTTCGATCAAAGTCGACTATCCTCCGACTAAGTAGACAGATACACAACCTGAGATGACGGAAATGGGATCTTGAAGGTCGTCATTCCACCAATCATATGCTTTAAGTTAAAATTGATGAATTTCATAAATTAATAATTTTATACTCCACATGCTGCTACTATACACTACGCATTTAGCAATCTAACGACTAACCTTAATCAAAAGTTCTCTCTCAGCATTGGGAGGGGTAATTAACTATAGGTGCTTGCGCTTATAGGAAACCTGAAACTAGATCTAAAGTCAACACAAAATGAGGACGAAATCTCAGGATAGTGTCTAATATACTATTCCATCTACCTTCTGAAAATTTCACCGATATATAAATCACACTATTTTCATCGAGAGATCGGTGACGAATTTTCGGAACCCACACTTAACTCAAATCTATTTGACCCGAACCAAATCCACTTATTAAATGAGTCAAAATATTTGACTTAAATTCTATTAAACTTGTGTATAAACATGTCAATCAATTCTTGCATAAACATATCCCAATCAACTCGAATATCAACTATTTAACTTAATAATATAAATGTATTTTCTTAATAATATATTTGCAGTTTCAAAACCCAAACTCAAATAGTAATCGAGTTTCTCATTAATTTTGAATTATTTGGGCTAACCAAAAGTAAATCTAAATAATAATTTGGCCTATAATTTTGAATGTGAGAGAAAACGAAAGAGAGGAAGAGAATAAATATGAGAGAGAGAGAGAGGCAAGACCGAGAAAGAGAGGGAGAGTGCGTGCGAAATAAACAGGTCCAATCTAAAAAGACCAGATTGTTATGATGTCCGATCTAAATGATGACTCCGCAAGCCGCAATCAACGTGCAATCCACGCTATTTTCTCGTCACCTCTCTATTTCTACTCCTTGCAGCTACCAACACTCCACCCTCTTTTTCCTCCTCTACTAGGCTAATCGAGGGTTCCCTGCCATTAAAGGTGTGTATTTGATTTATTTGAATAATTTAGATGATCAATTTTAAAAAATCAATTGATTTTAAATTCCAAAAAAATTAAATCATACAGATCAAACATAATACCAAATTAAATAAATCAAATAACAATTTGATTCAATTAATTTTATTTGATTTTAGATAAACTGAAGTTTACTATATAAAATTATTTGTGAAATTTATATTCATTATGTATAATAATTATATATATATATATATATATATATATATATATAAATAAGAGAAGCAATTAATTACTTTTATGCATTAAAGTATTTAAATTTTTATAATGGTTGAAAAAAATTTACCAAATTATGAATAAATTAGATTTATTTAGTTTCATCCAAAATTTTATTTAACAAATCGATCCAAAAATCAAAAATCAAAATTTTCATTAAGTAAAACTAAAATCCAAATTAGTAACTTCAAAACTGAACTAAATTATTCAAAAAATTTGATTCGATTTGATTTTTTGGTTAAAACCAAATAATGCACATCCCTACCTACAAACAATAAGTCATCTACTTATCTCCATCCTTCAATCAAAATCATCAGTTGTAATTTCCAACACTATCTCTGCTAACATGAGCTCTCTTATTTTCTCAGTGGCTTTTGTCTTCCTTATTGTTTAATTTTGTTTTGTCTCTCACCATCACGTCATTTATGCAATATATATTGTTATCTTTGAAAAAGATCATGATATAAAGTTATTTTGTTGTGAAGTGAGAATAATTAAAATATCACAGAGATTTATAATAAAATTAAAAAAAATCATTTCTTATAAAAAATTACTATGTTCTGTTTGAGTAAATCTTCCGATAAATTCAATTTAATATGAGAGAGGAATAACATGTGTAACTGATCATTGTAATTATTCTTGATTAGATGATAATTAATCTACTTTAGTCTTATTCTATTTGATAAAGATAATCTTGCTTTGCGATCTTTTAATCTATTGATTTCTTCCTTATTTTTTCTTCTTATGATTTTTTTCTTCCTTGCTTGGACTCTTCCTCCTTTTCAGTCTTTATCTTCTTTTATTGGACTCTTTCTTCTTTTCAAGAGTGATTTAATCAATGGCCTTGGTAAAATGATGGCGGTGTCTCCTCTTCATTTTAAAGATTATGTGAAATAAATAGATAGAATTTTGTAGAAATTCATGTAAATTATATACGTTTTTTGGGATGATTCTTTGATCATTTGATATATTTTCATTTGGATGCCCAAATGAAGTCAATTAAAAATCTTACTCGTTAGATCCTTAAATCACCTCGATTGATAAATACTCCATTTGAGAGTTATTTTGAATTTAATTGATGTAAGATTATGATATTTTAAGTCTTGATCTGATGGTTTGACTCAAAATCATGTACTTTTAATCAAGATTTTGTCTACTAGTCATATTTTTGAGAGATATCATATATATATATATATATATATATATATATATATATATATATATATATATATATATATATATATATATATATATATATATATATAAATATATATATATATGAATTGAATATTTTTTATGTGCTTGACTCTCTAATAAGATCTATATACTAAATTAGGGTTCACATTTATAGGACTATAGTTGAATTTCATTTGGAAGAAAATTTTAAAATAAGTATAATTTAAAATATAATTAGCAATTTAAGTATCTTAAAAATAAAATTTAAATATATGTATGTAATTTTATGGGCTTTACCTATGAAAAGTGGATTAAACATTTATATATGTATTATTTAAATTATTTTGTGTAGAAGTTCTTGATAAGTTACAGAAAATTGTCAGTTTAACACTTTCTCATATAATGACATAAATTAAGTCATTAAGACGATTATACCTATATTTAAATTTTATTTTTAAGATACTTAAATTACTAATTATATTTTAAATCATACTTATTTTAAAAATTTCTTCTTTCATTTGACATCATTGGGCAGATGTCACATAAATTTATTCTTTATAGGTCTATAGAATTTATTCTTTATAGGTCTATAGGTCTCATTTTATGCTTCATAATGAAATAATATATGTATAGTTTCACCTTCATTTATTATTGTATAGATTTTGATTTGTACTCATAATAGTTATTTTTTTCACAGTACATTGATTTTATTCTTATATATACCATAGAATCATTTTGATATTTTAAATCTATTCATTAGTTTTATTTAGATTATTATTAGGTTTAGGAAGTTCTATTTTTTATTTTTGTTTCTTTCAATTCTCTATTTAGATGTTAGTCTATTGTTATTGTTAGATATTATTTTGTTTTACTTTTGGATGCTATTCTGCTCTTATTATTGGACTGTTATATGTGCTCTATTAATGAAATAAAATATTATATATTTTTTGTTATGCCATTTTATCATTGATTTTGTCATATTTAACACCATCTTTATCGATCCCAAATCCGGACGTGAAAAGTGGATGAGCAAACAAGGAGGTTAGCAGAGAAGACTTATATGCACAACAAACTCAATTATGAGCTACGACATGGAGTTTGTTTCTGTAGCTAGAGCTTAGAATCTAAAGGACGGCATTTCTACATCTTCAATTTTGATGAGGTAAACCCTAAAATTAAACTTTCTCTAACTTATGATTGAAATAAAATTACATGCCATTCATCTGTGGGTTTTCTTTCACTTGGACTGAAGCATGTTAAGTCAATGGTTTCACTGAGCAATATTTGGGCCAATGGTTGCTCTTATGAACTTAAATGAAATTATTTGATGAGATCATAATAAATGATATACTCTTAGAAGAGAAGCATAAGACTAAATTAAGTGTAGCAGAGATGAGGATGCTCGGGTGGATGAATGACTTTACTCTCAGAGATAAAATGCCAAATTAGTATGTTCAGAAAAAAGTTGAAGTAGCTATAATGATAGATAAAATTAGAGAGAGTCATCTTAGATGGTTTGTAAAAGTGTCTATCCATGGTGAAAAGTGATTCATTAGATTTGTCTTATGTTAAAAAAGATGATATGAATCAATACAGCTATAACAGCTTTTGGAGTTCAGAGAAATCCTCTAAATAAGAGAAACAGCATTATGCCATTCTGCATCAAACTAAACAAAATCCTTTTGGATGATATGAATCAATACAGACTAACAAAGATAGCACAACCTAACTTTTGTTAAGGCAGACATTGGGTTGCAATACGCTATAATAAATGAGAGGGCAGAAATCTTTAGAGGATGATTTTCTTCAAGCCAACTCTCTATTCCAAAAAAGTTGATTGCGAAAACTTAAAATGCAAAGCTTTTTAAGCCGGAAAAAGGAGAGAAGGATAGAAAAAGGAACCAACAATGACAACACCTTCATCCAGCTAAATATGCTTCTATTGAAGTACTAAAAGAGAGAAACTAATTTACAATAATACAACTTCATGCCATTCTTTTTCCAAAATTATGATCTTTATATGTTAACGATGAATCCTTTAAATATAAAATTTACAATATTAAAACATTAACGTAATCATATGGGTGTCAGTTAGTTCAGTAGGTAAGTGGATTGGAAGTTACTGCTAATATCTTGAATTTGAATCTCATCTACATCATAATAAAATATCTATCTTACGGACTTGAAAAATAAAAACATGAATGCAATCCTACTTGATAATCGAAGCACAGCGATCCTCTCATGCAGAAAGAAAGGTAACAAATTCTCTGTGAAGAAAACCTGAGATAAGCATGATATTCCTCCACCATAGCTAGAGTTAACTGATCAAATGCTCAGCACCTTGAAAGTCAGAGAGATCAGAGGTCGTCGAGAACTTCAACCATCGATTCTTTTCAGTGTAAATCAGACAAGGATGAAGTATAAACCCAATAAGCATGGCCAAGAGGCTAACAATCATGACTTTAAAGGAAGAGAAAGTTAAAACCACTATTATCAGAACTGTGGGAGGGATGAGCATCAAAATGCAACCAAGAGTGCCTAAAGGAATCTTATAGGGACGAGGTGCTGATGGATGCTTCATTCGTAGCTTTATGAAGGCTACAAACTCCAAAATCATTCCAAAACAGTACAGAAAATTCTCAGCAGCGACTATTTCTTGGAAGCTCATCCATGAGAGCAATAGCACACCAGATGCAGAAAAAAGGATCCCTACAAATGGTGTTCCATATCGAGATCTCTTGGCAAAGAACTCTGGTAGCATCCCTTTCTCAGCCATGCCGAGAAGCTGATAAGAGTCGCTGCTCATTTCTGCAACAAACATCCCCATGTTCGACAGCGCTGACGCCACTTGCAGCCACAGTCTCAGCCAAACGCCACCAAGTATTTTGGCGATGTCAGAGAAGTAGCCATCAGCCCATAGCTCCCTCTCCAGTGGAATAGCTCCAGTGCCAGTCAAAAGAGGATAAATATACACCGAGACAACTAATATTAACGCATAAAATAGTGCCTTTGGTAGAGTCTTCTTTGGATTTCGGACCTCTCCTGCCAATGTACTTATTGAGTCCCAATAATTCAAATTCCAGAAGAGAGTGTTCAAATATAGACCCCAATCAACAGTGCTAAGATCAGCTATCAACCATCGTGAAACATCTAGCCTTGGAATGCCTAGGAACCCCATGACAATGAAAGGAAAGATGGAGAAAACTCCAAGAAATACAGCTACCCATCCGACTATAGTAAGCCCTCTGTAGTTCATGTAAGTCAAACCTACAGTAAGAATCAACACTGCCAATGTTCTTAAAAGTCCCCCTCCTAGGGATGGAATCCCAGACTTGATATAGTCTAAAAAAAGAACAGGATACAGAGCATTATCTATGACACCACTTAGCCATTTCATCCAACCTTGCTGGAAACCCCAGAAAGGACCCAAAGCTGATGACACCCAGAGAACATAGCCACCATTCTCTGGAAACATTGTGCCCAATTCGGCTGTAATCAGTGCTTCTGGAATGCTCCATGTTAATGGAAGAATTAAAAATCCAAGAATTGCAAGAAGAGGACCAGCTGCATGAACACTGTCTTCTATTCCAAAAGGCCCACCAGAGACCTCATAGAAGATTAAGAAAACAAGAGGAATGATGGAGACTTTCTGAAAATGTTCACACCTTTGAGATTCTTCATTGATGTCACCATGCTGTTGGTCGCCGAAGTCCTCCATGTGCCTTGAAGACCTGTGCTTTCACAATTTCTCTGTGAAGAATACACACAATTAAACCCAATACAAAGAGTATATATTTTTTTAATTTACGTGAATAAACCACAATATTAAAAGCATGGAAACAAAAAAGATGGCCTTTATAACTCTTCAGAGATTTTTAATGCAATTCAGTGAGATAAAAATATTGTATATGCTTATCCTACAGTCTAACAGAAATAAAGCCGTATGTTCCAAGTACGTAAGTGTTACATCCATGGCAAATTCTTTGGAGACCTGGCATTAGAACTGTTTCACGGTTTCTTCCATGCTTTCCTACTGATAAAGGTGAATTTGGCATTCTTAATCCACAACTACCTTACAAAATTCTGGGTGGAAGCTAGTTTAGAGGCTCCTTAGAGAAGATACTATTAGATAAACTATTCTTATCAGACTGCTCAAGCCACACAATTATATAAACAATTCTTAAACCTACTTTCTTGGAGGGAGGATCTTAAAAGACACGTTGAACAAAAAATTCATGCAACCACCAAAACTTACTTCATCCTAAAGTCTTGCCTGAAAGGCAATTGCTTGTTTCATCTTTCAGGAGAAAGATAAACTTTTCATATCAGTGTCCCAATCAACATACCAACCTCTTTTATTATCTAAAATGGTATTGATTCTTGCAATGGAATTCAGCTACAATAAGCCATTAAGAAAACAAAATGACTCCATTAGATGGAGATAAAGATCACAACCTTCTCCTTCAAGCATTTCCCTGTCGTAAAAGATTGTGCAATATTAAGCAAGCAAACGAGGACATTCTTGTTATCATGAAGCTAAAAATAAATAGTTTTCAATCCCAGGAAAGCAATTTCAACAGCAAATGCAGTCCTCGTAGGACCTTCGAGGAATCTCTAGAGTCTAAACCATTTATTATTAGAGTGACTCAGTTCCTTCTAGATTCTGCATTGGATCTAAGCGATTCTCAGAGTAATTGTTCAAATCCTGCTACCAAGAAAGCAATCCATAGAATACTATGATTACAAAGCTATCAAGAGATAAATCAGCATGCATCTCTCCCGTGCTCCGGTAAGAATGAAAGAAACACTATGACATTCTAAGAAAATAGTTCCAAAAAGTTTACACATCTGTTTGTCAATTAATGCCTAAAGAGTACAAAAAGGGAGTATAATATAATGTTACTTGTCAAACATGATTTTTCTCCCCTCCTCTGTGGCATGCTTGTACCAGAAGGTTATGATACGGGATAGGTTTGCTACCTGAATCCATAAATGAAGTTATAGCAATTTGTTTTGTCTTAAACACTTGTGTGAAATACAAATCGTAGGCCGCAAATGCTTTGCCTGGCTATATATGGTCTGAATATCAAAAGGAAATGAAGGAGGCCTCAGAAAACATTGAAAAGAATCCGACTATCCCAAAAAATTGTTTTATGAGATTTTGACATAGAGTGAAATTAGATCCAGCTACACACATAGGGGCGACATTAATAACGAAATAAATCGACAGAAAATGGAATGGGAAGGAAGAGAGTGAACAAGCAAAAAGAGGAAGAAACAGTTCAAGATCAACTCACCATTAAAGGAAGAGCGGCCTTAGCTACGTCACTCCATCCTCTCATCCATCGTCCCGTTATTTTCCCCAATGTGAGAGTCGATCGAACAGCGGACGGCGAAAATCTTTGGATTTGACGTACCCTCAATATGGGATGAGGACATGGCTCCACACAGCTGCATTAATGTGAAGTGCGTAGACTCTGTGGACACGTTATGATAATATATACAAAATGTACGTATTAAATGCGCTAGATTAATGCTTAAGAAAAAAATATGACAAGCTTTCAGATTTTTATGAGATTGTAAGTGAAATCATCGATTAGAACTACAATAAATGAATATTTTTTTTTAAAAAATTTAAATTAATATGATTCTAAATTTGTAGCTAAATGGATTTAGATTTGACTTCATTGAACACTAAAAATATAAAATCAAATTTTAAAAATTAATTTGGATGTAGATTAATATCTAATTTTTGAGTATTTAAAATTGAAATATTTTATTTATCAAGATGATTTCAACAACATAAAAAATATCAGAGTCTAAAATGAAGTGAACTTAAATGAGCCGATCAAAATCAATTAACTCAAATGGGCATTGCCTCTACTTATCTTTCTTCTATTCTCCGTGATAGCCTCTCATCACCGCCAATATTTTGTTGGATGAATTGTGCAAATTTTGAGATAATATCTTGTGATCTAGTTATTATTTCCTCCAAAGGAGATCAATTCAAGAATTCTTGAGCTATTGTATTATTTAAGATATATGAATGCTACACCTTTAAAAAAACTTTTTATAATCATTTTTGGTGACCTCACCTATGATTAGTATGCCCACTTAGATTCTCCTATTTAACTCTAATGGATGAGTTTTTTGCAATGTTAGATAGTTCTTGAGGAGAAGAGCAAATCGGTACTATGATTTTGCTATATTTTTGCCACTCTTTATTAGCCTTAATTTGGATCCCTAAAATATTTCAAAATTATTTTAAGATGAATTGATGGTCAAAATTTTGAATCGTTGGATATGTGTTGACCTCCACATATGTGTCATGAGTCAAGCCCACAAGTCAAATTCGACGGACTTCGGAGGTGATAGTCTGTCGGGCTCAAAATACACGCTTCATAGAAAATGATGGCGACCTCCAATGACGGACTTTCACCACGCGTTGAATATCGAAATTGATCATAATATAAATATTACATAATCTAAAGAGCGGCCGATAAAACGATCGAGCTATCAATATGTCGACGCGCATATCGGAGTCAGGAAGCTACGACGATGTCCAAACTACATCCGTTCATAAAATTGATTGCGTTGTTAGCTTCGAAACATCAAAAACTTTCAAATGAGACTATCCACATTTAATTCGGATGAGTCTGTGCAAATGTCGAATTATTTGAAGTGACAAAGCGCAAATTGAGACTAAAATACACAGGATGTCACCAAAATCAACCCAAATGACCTCCGATCGACGAACAGACTTCACCATCGCATTGAGCGTTGGCGGTGATATATGCACAATTTATGATCAAGCGCATTATATCAAAGTGGATGCCGAGAAACAAGCGACCTCCGTTCATGAAATTGATTGTGTTCTTCAACATCAAAATCTATCAAGTAAGGCATTGCTCAATTGAGCAGTCTGCAGTAATTGAGTTGGCGGCGTAGCATTTTGAGCAATGGACTCAATTTAATGGCGACTTGAACGAGCGACCGATGTGAAAGACTACGTCGTTGCTTTGGTAAAATCTTATATATATATATATATATATATATATATATATATTGATTATTTAATCTTGTTGACATAAAATTCAATTTAAAATCAATTACTCAATTTAAAAAGTAAAACACCTCTTGCTAATGCCTTTAGGGCGTAGTGGATGTGAAGACGGTTGTGGTGTCGTAAAACACCTCTTCTCACTCATGACGTGGCAGAAAACCAAGACTCGATCACCCCATATGTGGGGATGACCTTTAGGCCCTCGATCGTCAAATTTCTAGACATAGAAAATAAAAATGAAAAAAAGGAGACAGACAAAGAGTCTAAATTAAATTAAATAAAACACTTAAATCAAAATTTTGACCATAACAAATATGAAGTTACAAATGTATAAAAGAAATACAAGGGCTTATAAGAAGTCTGATAGTTTGCTTAAAAATATAATCATACAACTTATCAATGAGCATGTTTCCTCTTTTTAATGAATGTTTTCTTATGTTATAACATGTGTTTGAGCAATAGAAATAGTTAAGTAAAATACATTAAGTCGTAAAGTGTTAGGTTTCAATTGATGATGAAATCTATATCAGATTTCAAATAAGATTATGTTCAATTCAATAGCTCATTAAGAATAAATCAGCATGATCTAAACATTTCTTTAAAGATAACTTAAATAGAGTTCATCATCACGATGCATGAATTGAAAGATAAAAAAAAGAGAAGTTTAAAGAAATCTGATAATGAAGTTGAAAGTTCAACAGCATGTAATGAACTTCAAAAGAAAACGTGATAACACATGTTTGCGATTTATAGTTTCATTCACTGTGTCAAACTGCAAGCTTTTAAATATAGCGATGTGACACTTTCATACATTATGAGATATGTTCACATTGACTAGTTCATCAATATATATATATATATATATATATATATATATATATATATATATATATATATATACATATATATATATATATATATAATTAAATATCTGATGTGAACATTTCAAGCAAATATTCTTACTTCAACTAGATATTTTAAAATTCATAGCATTTTAAAAGAATCAAATATTCATGCATATCTTAGGAGTCCTTTCTTGATCTAGATATCTTGAAATACATGTAAGAGCTTGAACAAGAGAATGAGTACTTATATATGTTTTGAAGTAACTATATGCCTTGTCCAAGTGCTTCAGAGCTTGTTAAAGCTTTCAATAGATGAATTGGACACTAGCAAGATGTCTTTATATTCAATTCAAATGCCACCGAATCTGCAATTCTTTGTACAAGCAGACAGAAGAAGACACTAGACTAAATATTGTATGAATGAATGAGCTTTTCTTCAATACAAAAATTAAGAAACTTCATTCTAAATTATGATTTTTAAAATCAATGAGAAATCAGTGGGTGAAATTATTTAAAAGTAAAACACCTACATGTGCTCAAACAAAGAGATTTAAAGTGTAAATTTTAATGTCTAAAAAGGTTGCGCAGGCTAAGTTGAGATTAAATAAATAGAAAATTAATTTCATAATTCAAACATAAAATTATATGAATTATTAAACATCATGAAACTATCTTTGAATGCTTAAATTCAGTGTCGAGGATCTTTATGGGTTGTTTCATTAGTCTTGTGGAGTTAACAAAACTTAAAAATCATTATAAAAATTTTAAATCGGTAAAATATCGAGAAATTAATTATGTCATGTGATATATCGATCTGTTAGCTTGAGCGAGTTGCAGGATCTAAAATCTTAAACATATTCAAATTAATCAAATTAAATTAAATCTCTAAAAGCGCTAAATAAAATCTAATTATTAAAAGCTTAAAGCAAAACTTAATCAATCCACCATTTGCAACGACTTATCGAAGGTGATAAATTAAGAAAACTCTAGCTCATAAAGGAGCCAATGTCAAATCAAGTGTTCTGCTATGTTCACTCTCAATCAATCTCTTCTTGAGAATGAGTGTCCTTTTAGTGGCGGCGATAGGATCCACATGAAGCGATTCAAGAGTCCTCTTGATTTGTAAGAGCATTATATTACAATCATGGTAGCTTTGCTCATGGTTTCTCTTTGAGTTGTGAATTATAGGGTATACTTGATAGGGCAAACAACTCTGTCAGCTAAGGTAGACTTAAGCCTGTCTCCTTAAACAAACACTACCCTAGGTCTACAAGAATTTCTTAGATGATATTACCCATGTGTTGCTAATAAGGATCCTTTAGTTAGGTTGAGTCCTACTTCCGACTAGTAGGTAGAGACCATGTCGGGATCATGAACCATATAATCTAGATGGTCGTCATCATTCCCAACCATCGGTTTAAGAAATGATGAATTTCATAATCTAAATCTTAAAACTCCATATCTTTATTTAATATGTGCATTTAGCGATGTGCATCGAAAGTTCTCTCTCACTTATTGAGAGGGTGTAATTATAGGCTTGAGCATAGGAACACGGATCTAAAGTCCTCACCAAATGAGGGTGAAATCTCAGGTAATGTCTTATATACTATTCCATTTGCCTTAAATTACACTGACACTTAAATCTCACTTTCCATCGAGATGTGGTGGTAATTGATTTAATATGGGGACATGATTCTCTTCCTTTGGCTTGGTCATATATGTGCTATAGTAAATTACATACACTTAAATGTTCTCAATTCACACTTGTGAGATTCTTGATGAGTCCAGATTTATTGGGGACATGATTCTTTTTTCCATCTTTTAGTCATATATGTCTTATAGTAGTAATAAAATTTTGAAAATTCAAAACAAAAATGGTGATTTAAGTGTGTAATAAATTCAATATGAGGCTCTATGTAGAATGAATCATTCCATAGAGTATATCTTTATTACACTATTATTTTATTCTGTAGAGCCTCATTCTTGAAAAAAGAGTGAAATAATAATTACTAATTACTTCCCATCTTTCACTTTTGAATGGATCTACAAAGCACTCCTTTCCATTCACTAGGCGTGGTGCGAACATCACTTAGCCCAGTCAACACAGGAGATGTTGGAGCTACAATTTAATTTGATAGCTTGAATTTCCTATTAGTGTAACTCCGAGTACCCACTTGTATATGTTATAGGAGGATTGGAAGGCCTCAGTTCTTGCTCCTACTAGACATGTTCATCATTGTTCAATAGCAATGTGAAGGAGTTCTCCGACAAAGAACTTATTTTCAAATAGGTCAATCAAAATGATGAAAAAATTGTCGATAAATTAGCGTGTACTTAATGCATTGTACAACCTGAATTTCTTGTACACAGAAGCATGATCATGAAGCTTCCTCATCAGGGAGCAAATTAACCAGAAGGCAGAGAAGAAGGAGAAACACTGGCGAGGTCTCGGCCTCCTGAATGACCTAGTGACAAGCAATGTCGCCAAGTGAGTATCCATACCCACAACTTTGACAACCTAAAGTGGGTAAAAGGAATAGCTCTACTAGTGAAGTAAAAAAAGGTCTTTCGAAGAACCATCAAGCTTCACCACCACGGAGACCACTGGCTCTTGTATGCGATACATAAAGTTCTTAAAGTAGCTAGCAGAGGCTAATGAAAGAAGATTTTAGAGGCTGTGGTGATGGAAAATCTTGAAACTCCACCAGAAAGTTATCATCTCTTTAGTAAAGCCATGCCAATACACTTTGCATGGTGAGCATCGCGTGACACTTGGACCGCGTGTCCAAGAATCCGCTAAAGGTCTATGAAAGAAAGCGATTTGGAGGCCAAGGCCCCATAATGAAACTTTGAATAATAAAAGAGGTGCGACATCTGATACATATACTCAAAAATCCACTTCAAAAATAACTCATCAGTAGTGGATACCCAAAAGAAGGGATATCACTGATGAAAGATATGATGATTGACACTCTGTAGAATCCTTTAGGGGATCCCATCATCGATCAGGTTCACCCCCACAAAAGAAGGTTGACTTTGATCGCAGTCTTTTAATAGAAGAAGTGTTTGTTTCGCACATTGAACCAGAGATCCAGTGGAAATGTCGATTAGAAATTTGTGTACAAGAAGAAAATAATGAAGAGGACTCTATGGAAGTAGAAGTCGTCTATATGGTCAGAGATATAGGTGAACTTTTTGCTCAGCGCCATCAGTAGCAACATGGATCCAAGGGACCTGAACCTGAATTTAATGTTTATGAAGGACAGTCTTCACAAAAGCAAGTAGAGAATGGATCTTTGATCTTTGTTGATGAAGAATAAGAAGAATATCAGAATGAAAAAGAGATCATGGGTGTCGAAGTTGTCTATATGGTTGAACAAAAAAATGATCAGCCTGATATACACTTTTATACTTTGCTGACAACAAATATCTACAAATACGGAGAAGGACATCAAGTTCTTCCTTTGAAAATGAGCGAGCGACAACAACAAAAATAGAAGAAGAAGAAATTACTTGTTGACGTATGGCGCTAAGAAAAAAAGAAATCGTAAAAGTCAAAGATAAAAGAAATGCATAAGTACCAAGATGAACGATATAATGGTACAAATGAATATCATGATAGAGATGTTGTAGAAGAATATCACATCAAGTGCATCACCTATTTTTTCTGCTAACCAACAGGTAGCTAACAATGCAACTTCTATACCACCAATTGCTCTAGTATCTCAAGCTCCTACAGTACATGCTACGCCTGAAGCGAGGAATGAAGTTAACCAAATACCTCTTCAGCCGTTAACTCAAAATCTGGCTGGGTGGTAAGATCAACTATAATGATAATCAATGAAAAGATAAAGGCATAGCCTGAACAAGCTAAAAGTTGGTGAGTAAAGTGCTTAGGTGAATATGATCAAGTGGCGTGCGAAAGGTTACTTCATCTTGAAATTTAATACTTTCAATGGGCTCGATAATCCAAAGCAACATCTGGCCCAATTCAAGGCTACTTGTGGTAACACAGGAGGGACGATGCACTACTCTTCCATTATGTTTGTTAGTAGCCTGACTTCAGCTACTTTCGAGTGGTATGTAGAATTACTAAATGATTCAATAAAATCTTTGTGAAATTAAAAGCTATATTCGTGAAGAGGTTTCTAGTGCAACCGAAAAAATCACAATCGCTGACTTTGCCTTACTGAAAAGAAGAAAAGATGAGTCAGTGACAAAATTTATAAGTCATTGGCGTAACCTAAGTATGAAGTGCGAGAAATAAATGGAGAAGAACATGCAATCTAATTGCTAATGGCAATATGAATGATAAAATGACACTGTTTTTATGTATGTCATCAATTACAACATTCAAAGACTTTCTCGATAGGGTGGCTAAATTTGAAAAAGCTAAATCACCCTAAGTCTGAAGTATATGTAGATAAAGCAAAGGAAATAAGCCTTCAGACTCAAGAAGAAATGAAATTCATGCCGCTTCCTATAGCTCAAATGGCAAAAAGCGGGTGATATATAATATCGATAAAGAAAAACAACCGATGTACAATGATGATAAGGGTAAGAAGCCCGTCTATTCTAATCCATAGCTAAAACTGGTATTAGGAAGCAATAATAAATCTCAAATTTTTCCAAGTGGTGGGGAGCGTCCAAAACAAACAACAAGAGATGATGAGCGAATGTGACCATCTCTTAAGGAAAAGATGAACAAAGAATATTTCTTTAGAAGGGACAGTGTGACTAAATTATTTCGGCAAGTAGTCAAAGCTGGTTTATAGTTACCAAAAATTAAAAATCCTGAAGAAGCTAATCAAGTCGATAATTCAAATTACTGTCCCTATCATCGGATGATCAGTCATCCTATCGAAGATTGTTATATCTTCAAAGATTGGCTAGAAAAGAAGTATCGATGAGGTAAATTTACACTATCCGACAGCATTCTAGTCAACCCTAAAAGATAGTCTACAAGGATGATTACATCATCTTTCGTAACATTCATCAAAGATAAAAAAATGAGAAATGATTGAGTGAAGCATGAATAATAGTCTCCAAAATCGTGAAAATATTGACGACTAAACGTCCCTAGTGTTAAGTGGAAATCACCACTTAAACCTATATTGGACTTACGAGAGATGTCTAAACTAAGTATTTGGGCTTCTCATTGGTATTCTGATAAGGTTACTTCATCATAGCATAAGAAGCATTTTACTAAATGCAGGCCTCATAAATCAAAGAATCTGGTTAAGAGAAAGAAGATTAAGAAGAGAACTACAACTCAAAAGATCATTAACAATTTAGAAAAGTATCACCAGCCGGTAAGACAACTATTTAGGCTTGCAGACTTCATGCCTAAATTTTGCATTGTTGAATCAAATGAAGAAGATAATTGTGAATCTTGTCCATAAGAAGGATCATCTATGTGATGTCGGATGTTCTTCAACATCAATTACTCAAGAATCTGACTGACAACCCATCACAATTCTTGTCAGAAATGCAAGAAGAGCTCGAGGAGCTAAGGATAATCCTCGTCCAACTTTCATCAGTACCATTCTACTTGATGAGAAAGTTGAAAAAGCTAAAAATGCTACTCTGTGAATTTAAGGATTGCTTTGCCTAGACATATTCTGAAATGCCAGGCTTATCCCCTAATGTAGCAGTTCATAAATTAGCTATTAAATCAGTTGCAACACCTATTAAGCAAGCTCCTAGACAAATGAGATTGGAGATTGAAGAACAGGTAATTACACAAACTAAGAAACTGATCGAAGCAGGCTTCATCAGGGAGAAAAAGTATGCAGATTAGATAGCCAATATTATCCAGTCAGGAAGAAGAATGGCCAAATCCACCACTGCATTGACTTCCGGGACCTAAATAAGGCATGCCCAAAAGATGACTTTTCGGTTCCAATATTAGAACTACTAGACAACATATCCAACTATGACATGTTCTCATTCATGGACGGATCTTTGAGATACAACCAAATCAAAATGACACTTAAAGATGAAAGACATACATCATTCAGAACACCATTGGCATCTATTACTACACAATCATGCCCTTTGGCTTGAAAAATGCTAGAGCTATATACCAAAGAGCCATGACGCATATTTTTGATGAGTTGATTCACCAGAAGGTGGAATGCTATATTGACGATTTGGTGGTGAAGAGCTTAAACAATGAAAATTACTTTGAAGATTTGAGAATTATATTGGAGAGAATCAGAAAATATGATCTCAAGATGAATCCTCTAAAATATGCATTCGGGGTGTCCTCTGGAAAATTTTTTGGGTACATTGTACATCACAAAGGTATTGAAATCGATCTTGCTAAGATCAAGGCAATTGTGGAGATGCCTCCACCGAAGAGTTTGCGTCAACTCTGTTCTTTACAAGGATAACTTCATTCATTCAGTCGATTATATCAAACTATCATGGCAACCATTTGCAAGGTTGATGAAGAAGAATGTTATTCAAGTGGGAAGAGTGTGCCGAAGCCTTCAATAGCATTAAAAGCTACTTGTTAAATCCACCAATCCTTGCGTGCAACTCTGAAGCCCTCATTCTATATACATGTATTAGAAGAGTCTCGGGATATTATTGGCACACAATGAAGAAAGTAAAGAGAATGCTCTTTATTATATCAATCAGATTAATAGAGCGAAATGAGATACTCTCGATAGAAGCACTATTTAGCATTGATCTTTGTCAAAAGCTCATCATTATATGTTATCTCACAAGATTACTCTCATCTCAAGGATCGATCCGAAGTACTTGATGACAAGACCGTTGGAGTTGCAAGATGAGCGGTATTACTTTTTGATAACACATATGTTCCATAGAAAGCAGTGAAGGGATAAGTCTTAGCAGATTTTCTTGCTACACATCCCATCCATATGGACTCTTCCCTTAATGATGATTTGCTTGATGAGCAAATTATGCTCATCCATGAAAGAAAAAAATTACAAATTTGGGAAATATACTTTGATGGAGCCTCATCGATCAAACAAGTCAAACCTCTAAATTTCCCAAAGAGTGGCGTCGACATCATCTTCATAACACTAGAAGGGGGATAATGAGATGATCATATGGTGAGAACTAATAATGGAATATGAAGAAGCATTGGTGTCTTGAAGAAGCTATTTTCATAGACATTCAAAACTTGCATATTTTTGGCGATTCTCAGCTTATTATAAATCAAGTACTTGGCCTTTATAAAATCAACAAGCTTGAGTTAGTTTTCTATCACAAGCGAGTTCTCGAGCTTATGAAGCAAATACCAAATATCACACTAACTCGAGTCTCTCGATCCGAGAATAACAAAGTAGATTTCTTGGAAAAAATAGCTAAGAAAATGACAAGTATGAATGGTGATTATGTCATGATCGGTATATTTACTCGATGGGTTTTAGAGCCAGTAAAGTATCAATCCCCACAGGTAGAGGCATTACTAAATTTGACATAGTAGGATGCGACTCAAGTTGCTCCTCATACTGCCAAAAATCAATAAGAAGTTGTACTAAGAAGAGTTAAGAAGGACATTGCTTCAGAAAAATAATGGAAAGCCTTTATTATAAAAGAGCCACATGATTGGAGGCAACCCTTCATCGACTACTTTAAAGAAGGAAAATTACTAAATAATAAATCATTAGCACCTCAAATTGAGAAGAGGATGTTGCACTATGCTTTTGTCAACAATACGTTATATTATTGATCCTTTGAATAAATGTGGATACGATGCCTAAATGCAGATGAAGCCAACAAAGTGATGGTTGAAGTTCATGAATGACTTTGTGGTGCACACCAGTCAGGTCCCAAGATGACAGTAAAGATCAAGGATGGCTATGTGGCTATCTATGGTGAGAATATTAATCATGCTAAGAGGTGCCATGAATGTCAAGTACATATGAATATAATCCATCAACCTCAAATCCTACACCCAAATAGCATCGGCCATTGAATCTTTGGGAACAGATGTAATTGGACCATGATTCTTGGTTCATCTAGCGTGATTACTTCTCAGTGGGTGGCGCTCCATTTAAAGAAGTTACTATTGACCAAGTGATCAACTTCTTCACGCATAATATGGTCTATAGATTTGGAGTGCCGCATCAAATAATTTTTGATAATGACACAACTTTCAAAAGTGCAAAGACTTATAGATTCGTCGATCAACACAAAATTGATTGGCGATACTCTTCAATATATAATCCAAGAGAAAATAATTTGGCAGAAGCTTTCAACAAGATATTGGTTAAATTGCTCAAGAAGATTCTCACTAAAAATAAAAGAGAATGACATATCAAGCTAATAGAGGCACTATGAGCGTATCTAACCACCTACAAGACGCCTACTAAATCCACTCCTTATTCATTAGTATTTAGAACTGAAGCAGTTCTTCCGCTCAAAGTTGAGTTGCCTTCCCTTTGAGTAGCCATCCAATATAGTCTAACTGAAGATCAAAATGCTCATCTTAGAATGGAACTCGATGAGCTTGATGAAGTTAGACTGCAAGCTCATCAAAATCTGAAAGTTTATTGTGTAAAGATATCTAGGGATTTTGACCATACGGTGCGGCCTCAAATATTCTAAAAAGAAGAATTGGTCATGTTGCTAAGAAGACCATTTATCCTTAATCAAAAATTCGGTGGCAAAATTGAGCCTAACTAGGAAGGCCATTTTGTCATTGAAAAAGTATACCAAGGAGGGCATACCAACTTATTAACATAAAGGGTGAAAGACCAATGCTGCAAATTAATGATCGTTACCTGAAAAAGTATCATACATGATGACTACATTCTCAATGCACAATAGAAATCCCCCTACAAGATAAGGGGAATTTTTTTAGTATATCTGTTTAGGTCGACACTGTGCTTCATGATGAGATCCATAAATAAATATACTCACTCCATATGAAAAAAATATTTCTGTGAAAATCCCTTATTACATAGGGGCATTTTTAGATTTCTATATATAGATGAAAGCAATGTTGCATGTTAAAACCCTCTTGAGAGCATATCAATTCAAATTGATATATTTGTGTAATTTCATCTTGAAAATTCTTCCAAATGTGCTTTAGAATTTCCCCTGCAAGTGAGAGGCCATTTTTTTAGTTTATGTAAAGTTTATTTGAGTTGATGACGTGTTATAGGATGAGATCCTCGAATATATTCGATTGAGGGTTGACATTGAGCTTTAGAAATCCTTGAATATATTCATAATTGTTACTGTTAAATTACAGAGTCTTGTAGGAATAAAAAGAATCTATTTCTACGTATGAAAAGATAACCCTAAATGTCAAGAAATTTATCTCCCAGATTTGCCAAATTCTAGAGATCAGGTTAAAGAACTCACAATTTTAGAAGTTTTAATCAATTAAGTTAAAGAAACATCAACCTCTACATCCTGAAGTTTAGGACATGGATGGGTTCTAAAGGTCGAACTCAACATAAATGGTGGGTTCTTGGCTCCTCACTCGACAAGCATGATGAAAGAGCCCCAATTCATTAGTCTAATGACAAAATCATAAACCCACTACAGCTTAAGTCGAAGACTCGAGTAGGTTCTAAAGGTCAAACTCACAAGTCTAAATATGACCGAGTTGCTGATGCTCTTCTCACTCAATAAGCCGTAAGAAAAGGCCATAGTGAAAGAACCATTGCTCATCAGTACAATGATGATAGTTGTTCAATCTCAAACCAGATCCAACTTAGTGATTACAAGCAACCAGGATCCAAGAGATCTTTCTACTTGATCGATAGATCAAGGCAATCTGAGAAAATGCTCAATTCGGGGCTACCTCAAATCAATATTTATAGTGCGTGCAAGGTGATATTTCAATCTATTCTCAAATGATCTGATCAAGCCCAAAGCATAGATCAAAGCCAATTTTCTCATCAAGTCCGTCAAAGTAGAAAACACAAGACCGAGGAAGCAATTCCATAGTTCATACAAAGTTGATGGCTGAACTAAAGAAATTTTATGGTTATTCAATCTGTTAAAGCACACGTTGCTAGACTAATAACTAAATATTGATCTTATATAAGCCGGAAGGTAGGGTCATCTGTATGTACTCTTCAACGAATCCATCAAAGCGAACCGGATTCATGGCATACATACACACGACAAGTTAATATATGACAAAGGTCATCCTTCATCAAGTTCGTTAAGCTTAAAGTTGGGATAGAAGGAAATTCAAATTCGACCAAACACGGATAAACCGATTCTCCAGCGAAGTTCTTCTTCAAGACAAATAAACCAATTCTTCCACCAAACCCAACCAAACATGAAGCGAGGGTTGGAGGAGACTTAAATCAAAAAGAAAGAGATCTTTAATAAAGCCATCGAAGTAGAGAGTAGATGTGCAATCAGATCTTAAATGATCCAAGTTCTATAGCCAGCACACAAATCAAGCCCAAAGCATAAATCAAAGCTAATTTTCTCATCAAATCCCCAACACAGCAAGTATAAGAGTAACAAAGGAAATGCTGATGTACACTAATATAATAAGATGATACATGACTGATGAAAAGAGAAATAAAAAAGAAGAAAAAAAAGTACATCATGGGAGCCAGACTATAGAACTGGTATTAAGTTGCTAAAGGTACTCTCATCAAGCGTAAAGCATCGGTAGCTTCGATCAGTAGCCTCGGCATCTAGGGTAATGCTTTCTTGCTCTTCATATAGCAGCTCTTGTCTGCTTCAACTTCTAATCTTGTCAATATCTTGTCAACTTCGGAAAATCTATCGAACTCTAAGGTCATGTGTAGAGCCCAACACTATCCTCAAACTCATCATGCTAGGTCCATCTCTAGAAGCGACGCTCTAAAACTCTATCTAAGTCTTAGAGCATATATCTTGGCGAGTTCATCGGTGGATCAAGAACTCTATGTCTACAAGAGTCTCCATATCGAGCACTCCTCCAAGCTACGAGCTAAAATATCAGAATGGTGTTCACATGATGTGAAGGTCAGTGACTTGGTGAGTCCAAAGTAAGCCAGAAAACCATCCCTCAAAAAACACCAACGATCTGATGCTCCCGTAATGTGGATTTGGCTTATAAGGATGTTGATGGTAGATCTTGGACTCATAACCTACATCAGGCACTGCAAGAAACAAATGAAAACAATCAACACGAAGCAAAGTACTAAATGTAAAGAAGTGCAGCTAAAAAATAAAGAGAGGGAGAAAGTACCTAAACATGATGAATCCGACTGAACTAGTGTATCCTAAGCGATATAATCCCCGGGGACCCTCACTATTTAATAAGCTCTAGGACCATGTCTTTGGCTCAATTTATAGGAGCGGACTCTCACCTCAAAGTATCCCAGAATAATGGGCGAGTCGCTTAGCGAGAAAAGTGGCTCCATAGAAGGAGTAAAATCGAGATGAATCAAAGGCCAACCGCGATAGCCCAACTCTAGAATCCTCAATAATCTCCGTCTTTGCGACACGTGACACTTCATCAGAAGTCATAAACTACTATGGAGGAGGACTCATGGAACAATTAACCAAAGCTTGCACAAGCTCATGGGTTGCTACACTACATCTGGGTGAAGAAATATCGTAGGCGAGAATCCCCTAGCTTCTACCACGAAGTGGTATCCTCGACCCTAACACGCTGCTAACTGGTGCATCTGTCAAGAATCAAATTATCAGATATCGAGCATATTTTGATAAGAGAGGATAAAAGTATTGAAAGAGGAGGATAATGATTATACCTCTATAATCTCTGTAATGGTAATTCATGGGTCCTCGATCTAGGAACTCCCAAGACCTCATCTGTGTTCATATCTCCGGAACCATGCTCCAAAGGACCAAAAAAAGGCCTCAGTGAGGTAGGCATATATTAACTGCGACCTATGGAGGTTATTTGAAAATGAGCACCGACAAACCTGAATGGTTGAAATAACAAATAACGTGTCTCAAGGGGAATCATCGATCCTCACGAAATCACTACACCGGGGATGAATGACACGCCATCTGAGTAGTCGGAAGAAACCAAAGCGCCATGCAACTTCGGTTAGGCATAGCCCTCTCGACAAATCGATAACATAACCTTAGACATATATACTAAAAGGTACTCTACTCTCGATGTTGGACCATGAAGCAAGGAATATCTGCCATTCTCATCAAGATTGTCAACAAGATCAACCCCTATCAAGTCAGATGGTAAGCCGAGTATATCTGGCTGGTGAACCAATAAAAATTAATCTTTGACCAATTGAGGAGCAAAGAAGAGCATGTAATCTTCTCCATCTCCAAAGTAGAGGATGCTTGATATAACTGTAAGACTGTAGGATATCCTCACTCTAAAATAATGCTGGATATTTAAAATAAGTAAAGGCATCATGTATGTGGAAGACCCAAGCATATAAGTCGCCAAGGTGTTACATCTGACTCTAGAGAACTGCCAAAATCACCCCAATATCCTATAAATCTTGGTTAACATTGCTGGGGCTATGGAAACTCGCTCACCTCGAGAGATCCTAAACGCTGCTAATAAAGCACCTGGGTGAACTAAGCACTCTATAATGGGAAGCAAAAAAATGCAGAGCCATGTCACTATAAAGCTGACTAAGAATAGATCCTCTCGATCCACATGGTGGAGAAATTAAACTCTTGCTAATAAAATAGGCTCTGCACAGTCTCCTTAGATAAGTAAGTAGCATCGGACACACTCAATTGAAGATCAATATAAGGCATAGCTAGCACCTCGTCATTTCATCTCAGAGATACAAAATAACTCCCCATCAGGTGGAACACACTTTTCGTAGCGATAACCAAATACGGGAAAACCTGACATAGCCTGTAAGTCCAAAAGAGTGACTATCAACTTCTTCGAGCCAATCCAACAAGTGTTACTACTAGGATCCCATAACTCCACTACTCCACGAGCCCAAGAAGACATACCCCAAAGTCCATAAAGTATCTCGTTGATACATATATTGCCTCATACGTCATTTGTTTGTAAGTATCTTTTGTGAACAGAAATAGCCCATGTATATCCATGGGGTAGAAATCTTGCAAATGGAGGAATCCCAAAGCAGGTCTAATGAGCCCGACTGTAACTGATAATGGCTCAGGAGTTTAGACTGTCTCGTCTGCTCAATGTTGTTAGAAGCAGGTTGTAAGATATCACAATATCTAGAACTAACCTGGGCTACTATGCTATCCAAAGGATTGTAGTCCCCACACTTCAGCTTAAGGGTAGCCACCCAATCTACAAGATATTCAAAAGCAAAGGAATCTAAAGTATAATCAGGAAGTAGGGAAGAGCGTGTAAAGAAACCCTGGTAAAAATCACGTTGTCGTAACATATCGGTGTCCTACTCAATCCTATCCTTGATATCAACATCTCCACGAGAACCGTGTCAGTTAGTCTCTGACCAAAAAACCTCCTCGCTAGCTCAGCAGATGATAGATCATCATGTCTTCTCCAGCTGAACATTCTCCTGCCAAGTGATAAGAGAAATGATATATAAAAACTTAAATGATAGCATAATAAAGCGTGTCCACCAGTTTTCAAGATGCAATAAAAAGAAGTGGAACAAAAAAAGAGAGTAGAAAGAAGAAAACTAAAAAGTCAACCAGCTTTCAACAAATGTGACTCGCTTTATGAGCAAATCACATTTGTTGAGGTGCATTTGTTGACCTCCACATATGTGTCATGAGTCGGGTCAAGTCCATAAGTCAAATTCGACGGACTTCGAAGATGTTGGTTTCGGCTCAAAATGCGCGTCAGCGGTCAAAATGATCACCGATCGACGAACAAACTTCATCGCCATTTTGAGAATATCAAAATTGATCAGAATATAAATATTTTATAATCTAAAGAGCGACCGATAAAATGATCGAGCTATCAATGTATTGACGTGTATATCAGAGTCAGGAAGCTGTGATTATGTCCAAATGATCTCTGTTCATAAAATTGAACATGTTAGCTTCAAAACATCAAACTATCAAATGAGACTACCCACGCTTAATTCAGGCTAATTTGTGCAAATGTCAAATGATTTGAAGTGATAACATACAAATCGTGGTTGAAATACATAGGACGTCACCAAAATCAACCAAAATGATCCCCGATCGATGAATAGACTTCGCCATCACGTTCAGAACATTAAAAATAGCCAGGATATAAATATTACATAACTTGATGATCAACTCATTAAGCATCAAGTCATCGATACGCATGCATATCTAGTCAATGATGCAAATGATCTCCATTCGCAAAATCGATTGTGTCATTAGCTTTAAAATATCAAAATATATCAAGTAAGACTATTAACACTCAATTCAGATGAATCTGCATAAATGTCGAGTGATCGAAAGCGGTGACACGCATTTTAAGCCGAAATGGACTCAATTTGACTTGAACCAAGCTCCGGTTTGAAGCGGTATTGTTGTTGAAATATCAATAATCTTAAATTGATATATATATATATATATATATATATATATATATATATATATATATATATATATATATATATATATTATCATGTCAATATAAAATTTAATTTAAAGTCAATTTTCAATTTAAAAGTCAATTTCAAAACCTAATCTAAAACTCCACTTAATTTCGCCAATCCCACATCCCTTCTCCCCATCTTCGGTTACATGACCCCTCTCCTGATGCCGCGTGATCTGCCTTCTTCATGCAAACAAGCCCGCCTGCAAAGACTCCAGAGGGCGCCCTCCCTTTCATTTTGGCAATCGTTCCCTCCAAGAGGAAAACCTCTCCCTCTCGATTTCTCCCTTCAAACCGAACTGAATGGCAAGCCCCTCTTTTGGACGATTTCCTCATTTGAAAATCAATAGCCTCCCTTCTTTATCCTCTCCGATTTCCCTCTCCTTCTCCAAACCGAAAAAGAGAAAGGTAGGCTTCTTCCTCTTCCCCTTTCCCTTTCTTCTTCCTTCTTCTTCTTCTTTCTTTTTCTTTCTTCCTTTTCTTTGTTCTTCTTCTTTTTCTAATCCGAAAATTACTTTCCCTATTTCCTTCCCTTCTACAAAACTAAAACTCATTTTTCCCTCACTCTTACAAATTTGAATTCTTTCTCCTAACCTTACCCTCTATCCAAAATTCATTTATTTTTTTCGCATTTTCACCAAAATCGAAAATCAACTTGCAAATTCCCTAATTTTCTCAATCCTAAATCTCTCTCATTTTCCAAATTCAAAATTTCTACTTTATTTCACCGCAATCTCCTTCATCACAACTGGAGAAGAACACCATCATGAGGCGGGTTCTTCTTTCGGTTTATGGCATCGCCCTCCTTGCATCACCTTTCCATTTTTCACTTTGCCGTAACCGGAGAAGAACACTATCATGAGGCAGGTTCTTCTTTCAATTATCAACATCGTCTCCCATTTTCATCCCCTTTCTGACCCTTCTCTTTGCCGTAATTGGAGAGAAACACCATAATGAGATGGGTTCTTCTCTTGATTTTTAGCATGCTTAACCTTCCCTTGTAGATCATTTGCATAAAATGAGTCGATATGTGGATGTGTGAATGTGGATATATACATGCTTATATTTCTTTGCAGATTTGAAGATCTTGTCATGCTAATGAGGGTGTGATGAGATGAAAACTATGCGATCATGAGACAGCTTACTCATAAGGCGTGCAAGTAAGCCAACATCCATTAGATGTTGCTCCCATAGCCGAAATGTTGCCAAAATTCTGAATAAATTCTAGACTTTAAAAAATAAAATGAATACACATGCATTGTATTTCTTTTTGCAGGTTTCAAGACTCTCTAATGCCCATTAGGACATAGTGGGTGTGAAGATGGCTGTGGTGTCGCAAGATACCTCTCTACTCATGAGGCGTCAAGAAAACCAAAATACGATCACACTCGGGGATGATGCCGAGTCAGTTTTTGTCGAATGTTTAGACTTAAAAAATAAAATTGAAAAAAAAGAGACAGTCAAAGAGTCTAAATGAAATTAAATAAAAGACTTAAATCAAATTTTTGAGTATAACAAATGTAAAGTTACAAATGCATAAAAGAAATACAAGGGCTTATAGGGAGTTTTATAGTTTGCTTAAAAACACAATCATATAATTTATCAATGAGCATGTTTCATAACCTTTCTAATGAATGTTTAAATAGTGTTACAACATGTGTTTGAGCAATAGAAGTAGTTAAGTAAAATACATAGCATTAAAAGTGTTAGCTTTCAAATGATGATGGAATCCATATCAGATTTTAAATGAGATTATGTTCAATTCAATAGCTTATTCATAACAAGAATTACTGATAGATCTAAACATGGCTCTTTAAAGATAACTTAAATAGAGTTCATCATCACAATGCATGAATTGAAAGCAGATAAAAAAAAGAGAGAAGTTAAAAAAATCTGATAATGAAGTTGAAAGTTCAACAACAAGCATGTAATGAACTTCAAAGAAATGTGATTGCATATGTTTCGAAGCAATTTATAGTTTCATTCACTCGTGTCAAACTTGTGCAAGCTTTTAAATGTAATGATGTGACACTTTCATACATTATGAGATATGTTCACATCGTTATATATATATATATATATATATATATATATATATATATATATATATATATATATATATATATATGAAAAACAAATATCTACGATGTGTTTATATTTCAAATATAAAATATTTTTTTGCTTCAAACTAGATATTTTAAAATTTACATAGCATTTTAAAAGAAACAAATATTCATGCATATGCTAAGGCAATCACTTTCTTGATTTAGATATCTTGAAATACATGTAAGACCTTGAACAAGAGAATGAGTGCTTACATATATTTTGAAGTAATTATATGCCTTATCTAAGTGCTTCAGAGCTTGTTAAAGCTTTCAATGAATAAATTGGACACTTGTAAGATGTTTTTATATTCAATTCAAATGCCACCAGATCTGCAATTCTTTGTATAAGCTGACAGAAGGCGACACTAAACTAAATACTACCCGAATGAAAGAGCTTTCTTTCAATACAAAAATTAAAGAACTTCATTTTAAATTGTGATTTTTAAAATCAAAAAAATCACTAATTAAGTGAAATTATCTAAAATTTATAAAGCATGCACTTTGATATAGAGATTTAAAGTGTAAATTTTAATGTCTAGAACTTAGGCTAAGTTGAGATTAAATAAATATAAAATTAATCTCATAATTCAAACATATAATTATATTAATTATTAAACACCTGTATGGGCCCCGACACTATGCTGAATGCTTAAATTCAAGTGTCTGAGGATGTTACGTGGGTTGTTTCCCGATTTAGTCTTAGGACTGAGTCCGGATTAATAAAACCTAAAAATCTATACTAAAAATTTTAAATTAGTAAAATATTTGAGAAATTAATTTTGTCAGGTGATAGTAGATCTGATTCTCTATTAGTAGCCGAATAGAGTTGACAGGATCTAAAGCTCTTAAATATATTCAAATTAATCAAATTAACTCAAATTAAATATCAATCTCTGAAAAACTGGTCAAATGAAATCTAACCATTAAAAGCTTAAAGCAAACTCAATCAATCCATCTTCTGCAATAATTTGTCGAAAGTGATAAATTAAGAAAACTTCCTGAAAAGAGCAATGTCAAATCAAGTGTTACGCTATGTTTCTCTCAATCAATCTCTTGCTTGAGGATGTGGCGTGTCCTCGACTGCGGCCATAGGCTCCAGAAAAGCGATTACAACCGAGTCCTCATCAGTGATTTGGCGATGAGTTGCATTATATTATGATCACGACTGTAGCCAGTATGCTCCCCAATGGCTCTATCCTTTGAGTTATGAATCACAGGGTATACTTGATAGTGCAAACAACCCTGTCGGTAAGAGACTTAAGTGCCTCTTTGAACACCACCCAGTCTAGATTTCTTATGACGTAACCCATGTGTTGTTGATAAGGATCCCCTTGGGTTGCACTACCTACGACTAAGTAGGTAGGGATCACGATAGGATGATGGAACCATGGGATCTAGATCGGACACTTCATCATTCCCCCTACCATCTAATTAAAGCTGGAATGATGAATTTCATAATCTAAATCTTAAAACCTCATATAATGCTAATATACACTACATTTAGCGTCTATCTAATCAAAGTTCTCTCTCACTTATTGAGAGGTGGTATAGGGCTTGCTTATAGAACAGAACTTAAATCTAAAGTTCTCACCAAATGATGAAATCTCGGGTAGTATCTTATCTACTATTCCATCACCTTACGAAAATTACATGACACTTAAATCCTCTTGATTCACAATTCAGAGGTTGGTGGTATTTTGAAAACAATATGTCTCCCTTTAGTGCCAACAACTTCAAAATGGTGTATTTAAGTGTCGATATATATTGATGCACTACTACTTATGTAATTTAATCAATTGTTAACTAACTATCAGTGTGAGTGTAATATAATCAATTGGATTGACCAAAGGATGAAATTGGATGAGATCATCTAACCACTTACTAATCATGGAATTATATTGAAAGTTGTTTAATATAGAAAATTTTACAAAGAAGATAAAAACGTTACTTAATAAGATAGAACTAACAAGTCTTATCATAGCTGATAAGTGAAAATTTTAGTGAAATTAGCATGTATTTTTAATCAAAATAATGTTATTTTTTATTTATTTTTATAATTTTAAATATTATGATAAGAAATCTTTTATTAGATAAAAGAATGACAAAAATGCAATAAAATAAAATAGTGCAACACCTAGGCACAAGGATCAGAAGAAAAAACTATGTATAAATAGTGTAGACAACACAACAATGCCAGATTTATAGCGCTGCAGTGCAAAAACTAGCATCGTGGTGCTACATTGTAGTGCCAAGGCATCAAAACAGAGATTTGAAGCTAAAAGTCAGAGAAAGTAGCACCTAGGTGCTATGAGGATCTAAGGCACTACAACATAATAAATTCAATTTTGAGTCAATTTTAGAGCTGATTTTCAAAGTTTTAAGTGTAGTATTGGGAGATATTTTGAAGAGGCTTGGGGGATAGTTTAAAAGAATATTATTCTATGATTTTAGCTCTCTTTTTGACAAGTGTGAGTACCATGTAGTGTGTGAGTGTGTAAGCATTTTTTTTGTGTGTGAATGTTTTTTGTGTATGCATTTGGAGGAATTGAAAATCCAATAGAAGTTTTTATGGCTTATAAGAAGCAAAGGGAGAGAAGCAAGTCAGAATTAGAAGAGCACACCTCACTTATTTTTTTCCGTACTCTTGATTTATCATGTATTAATAATACTCTAAAATTTTCATTCTTTCTTTCTCAATGAGTATTTAAGTGTGCAATACTCTAGATATGCAAAACCATGCATTTTTATTATGGTTAATGTAATAAAAAGTTTAAAATAAATATTTTGTGCTTTAAATTATTATGTTGTTTTGATTTCCTCAATGCTTAATTAGGTTGTGATCTACCCAATTATAAACTTAAAATCAAGTATGACCTAGAAATATTAAAAAATTTATAGAGGAATAATTAGGGAGAAAAGTAAATCTTTGCAAGTATACCTAGACATATGATATTTGGGAGATTGGCAATCATATAAGGAGATGATAATAATGCAATCATTTAATTTAATTAGCATTATGTTATAGATAATTAAATTAAAATGATTAGATCTTTTTGATCTAGACATAAATGTGTAGGATCCGAAAATTCGCCATCGACCTCTTATATTGAAGAGGGTATGATTTAAGAGATGATGTAATTTTCAGAAGGTAGATGAGATAGTAAATAAGAAACTACTTAGAGATTTCACCCTCATTTGGTGAGGACTTTAGATCTGTTCCGAGATTCTCACAGTTAGTACCCTCCCAATATTGAGAGAGAACTTTAAAATTTGATGGATAAATCGTAGCATAGAAATACATGGAGTTTAAATTTTAAACTTATGAAATTCATTATATTAACTTAAAGCATATAGTTGGAGGAACGATGACGTGCCCGATCTAGATCCCATGGTTACGTCATCACGGCAGTGGTCTCTAGTCTAATAGTCGAGGTAATTACTAGAGATTTGCCGTCGAATCCTTATAGACACGGGTGTGTTTGTCTAAGAAGATAAGCTTAAGTCTCATATTTATAAAACACTTTTGATGTACCTATGATTCACATCTCAGTACAGTATTGGGGAGCATATGAATACGGTATCATAATATAATAGTGTCATGCGGTATACGATTGGACTCACAGTGCATAGCGGATAATATGGAAAATCCATGAGTGAGAACATGAGCCACATCCTTACTAGCATGAGATTGATTTAGAGTGAATATAGAAATATATTTGATTTGACATTGACTCATTTATGAGCTAGAGTTTTCTTAATTTATCACCTTTAATACTTGAAGGTGGATTGCATTTAGAAGTATTTGATTGAATTTCATAACCATTAATAAATTAGTGATATATTAGATTTTGCATTTGGATTGATACTCAATTTAAATTAATTTAATCTAAAATTAAAATCACATTTTGATGGAAGTATCTCCTCCGGTTGAAATCTCAAGTCAACACAATCATCATTAGGGTTGATATATTGTTTGATCATTTAATTTATTATTTTAGATCCTGTCGATTCTATTAGTTTAATAATAGATGATCATATCTACTATCATGATAAATTAGCTTCTCGGATATTTTAGTATAATTCTTATAATAATTTTTAGATTTTTATTAATGACGGTAGAGCAAAATGGGAAGGAACTATACATCTCACAAAACATTTGGTTTATGCATAAAGAATATGTAAAGTGAATACATTTGAGTGAATTTTACTTTTTTGTTTGGTTATGTAAAATTAAATACATGTAACTATATTTTATGTTGCATATATAAATAAAGTAAATCGTATTATAAATTTGGTTGGATATAAAAGTAAATATTTGTATTATGAATACCTTATTATATGTAAATTAATTTAAAATTTATTCACTAATTAAAGTATTCAATTATAAATATTATCAAATAAAAGATAAATTATAAATAAAATTTTTTTTCTTATTTAAAAAAATAAATAAAATCAAATACAAATAAAATTTATTTCGAATATTTAATTTTTAGTAATTAATTTATAAATTATCTAAAATATTAAAATAAAATTAAATACAAATAAAATTTATTTCTAATATTAAATTATTAGTAATTAATTTACAAATTTTCTAAGATATTAATTATTAGTGTTATAAATAAATAAAATTTGAATATTATCATTTTATATTAACATGACCTAAAATTTAATATATATATATATATATATAATTTTATTATATAAAATATTAATTATTAATAAAATTTTATTAAATAAATTAATAAGATTTAATATTTATTTATTAAATAATTTTCTTTAATAAATAATTTATTTTATTTTTTAAATAAATAAAAATTTAATTATTATTTTTTTATTTTATTTATCGTGAATTATTTATCTTCAATTTGAATAAATATAATTATATTTATTAAATCTTAATTAATTTAATAATATTTATTTTAATTAAAGTTAAAATTAATATTACCAATTATTAAAAAAAATAAATTAAAAATAAAAAAATTTTCTTTCAGCTGTCTCAAAATGAAAAAAAAATTTCCACTTTATGTTAGCTCACTCATTGTGAATCTTCTTTTGGCGTTTTCATTGAAAAGAGGAAAGCGAAATACTCAAATTTTACAGAATTCTCTGCACCATCTAAAAAAGCAAAAAGCGGCGTATTTGGATTACTTTACTGTAAATTACTGTCAACAGTTTAAGCATTAGTGAATAATGCGGTGTTAATAATTGATAATTTTATTTAAATCGTGATTAATTTTATATTTTCATTTAATTCAAACTTAACATGACTTTTTTAGATATTAAAATTTCTAAATTTAAATATTAGATATTTATTTAGATAATTTATCTAATTAATAAAATCATTCTTTTGAAACTCATAATTAGAATGAAATTTTAATTTTTTGATTGAAGAGCTATAATTTTTTGTAGAATTTAATTTAGACTACTTATATAAAGCGTTATGATCTTGACATTTATTTTAAACTATTAGATGTTAGATCATGAAAATATTATTTAATTCAATTTAGAGTTGTGATCTTGATAGATCATTTATATATCATCGATCTTCAAACTCATTACTAACTCTATTTTTCTCTTTGATCTAATTTGTGCATTTAATAAGATGAATAATATGTTTCAAATATTTTAAAATTGATTATCTTTCAATCCTTCAATTTCATTAGAAATCTCTTATGAATCATTTGATTTTCTTTAATTTACTTGAAGACTATATCTTAATTCCAAATGGATCTCTTGTGCTTTGATTAGATATTGATCATATGATCTTTCTCGTTGAAATGAGGTATTGTCTTAAAACATATTTGTCACCATTAATCATTTGATTTGTGAGTAGAATATTTCCTGTATATTTCAATCTTAAAAATGATTGAAATTTTCTTTTGATTAGCTCAATATGAAATCCAAGATAATTCAAATATTGAGTGAGAGATATTTGTTCATTTGAGAGCAGTTGATTTCAGTTAGAGTCAAATCTTGATAATTTTATTTACTTCAAAATATAGCAAACTCAAATTAAATTTTAAAATTAGCTTAGAATTTTTTATTTAAACTAATTTATTTGAGTTTTTATAAATGTAAAATTTGGTAGAATTACATTTACATATTGTGTCTAATAATTTTAAATTTTATCCTATCATGATGTCTTTGACATATCTCTTTGCGCATTATTATGCTTGCATTAAGCGATCTTGAAACCCAAAAAGAAATACAAGCATAATATATTTCGTGCGTTCACACACATTTTATACATTTGCATCAATGCGAGGTAACAACGCAATCGACAAGATAATATGAAATCTCTCTTTTTTTTATCTCACACATTTTTTCTAATTTTTTTTCTTTGAAATCATAGATAGAGAAAGAGAGGAGGAGAAGGAAAGCCAAGGAGTGAGGAGGCTTATGCTCGGTGGCAGAAACCACGAGAGGGAGAGGTATTTTGCTCCTGATTGTTTACGCCAAGAGGAGAGTCGGGCAACAGCTATGGCTGGCGCTTGATCCTCATGTGTGTGTGACAGTGAGGACAAGAGATGTCGAAGAGATGGGCCGGATTTGGGAGAATCCGGCTTGCTAGACTGGTGCGCAAGAGAGGGATAGAGAGAGATACAGAGATTTCAAGGTTTTGTAAGAAGACGGGTCCACGAAGGCTAGGTAAGGTTTCAAAAAGGGAGTAGGAGATGGCCAGTTCGCGCATAGAAGAACGGAGAGGAGTACAGCGGCAGATTTTGGGCATGATTTCGGCGCCGAAGTAGCGACGCACGAATGGAGAACAGCTCGGGAGGGAGATTTGGAAGAAAAGGAGGAGAGGAGAAGATGCTTACGGCTTGAAGGAAAATGGGAGAAAGACTTTAGCGTGCGGGTTGAACGAACAGCGAAATGGAAAAAATATTACGTCCGAGTCCGCGTAAACTGCGTCAATCAATCAACGGCAGCGTGTCGGATTTTGCGTTAGGTTAGCAGCGAGATCGACGGCTTTCACGGCCGACCCGACGAAAACGTCGATGGCGTGTAGACGGCATAGCCTTCATTGTATTGACATTTCCCAGCGACGGCGTAAGTGTTCAGCGAGAGCGAAAAATTCGCGTTCGACATTCCTCGTCAGAAGGATTTTTCGGCAAACCGTGTCGTCGGCGCGCGTCCGGACGTCACTCATTGGTATAACAAATCATAAATTGGTATTGTAGGTACTACGTGAGGTATTTACACACATTCGAACTTGAATGAATTTAGGGTTTACTGTTCTTCTCACTATCAGGTGAAAGATTGGTTGTTTATATGTTATTTTGTATCCTTTCTCTCATTGGAGGTCTGAGACCGACCTTTTTTCATTTTTTTTTTTGCCACCTTATGTTTATGTTCATTATATATTGAAAAGGAAGCATTTGATGGCGGTTTGGGTGATTTTGGATGGGTATTTTGCATCACCCCTGTACCTCTTTGGAGTGCAGACCTCTTTTGATCTTTTTTCCAATTTTTTACGACTCCTTATGATTATGTTTAGAACATATAATAGAATCATTTGATGGCGGTTTGGGATTTTGGGTGGGTATTATGCATCATGTACCACGTACCTCTTTGGAGAATTACACCATTTTCTTTTTTCCATTTTATTTTGCCAAATCCTTATGATTATGTAGGGCATTGCAAAGGAAGCATTTGATGGCGGTTTGGGTGGTTTACGGGTGGGTTAGTGCATCATACCTGTGTACCTCTTTGGAGAATGAGATAGTTTTTTGATTTTTCCAAATTTATGTTTCCAATTCCATATAATTATGTTTAGAACATTCAAGGAAGCATTTGATGGCGGTTTGGGTGGGTGGTTTAGTGCATCGTACCTGTACCTCTTTGGAGAATACAGTTGTTTTCTGATTTTTCCAAATTTATGTTTGCCAATTTCATATGATTATGTTTAGAACATTGCAATTCATTTGATGGCGGTTTGGGTGGTTTGGGTGGTTTAGTGCATCGTACATGTACCTCTTTGGAGAATACATGGTTTTTTTTTTTTTTTCAATTCCTTATGATTATGTTTAACATTCGAATATTTGATTATGTTTAGAATTCCATTTTATAATTATTTCATTTCATTTGGAGGTGGTATTTGCATGCATTTACCTCTTTGGAGTGGACCAATCTTTCCATTTATTTTTATTTTGCAATATATACAGCATTTTTTGATGGCGGTTTTGTGATTTTTTAGTGCACTGTGTACCTCTTTGGAGATGGAGACCCCACGATCTTTTTTCCATTTTTTACAACTTATGATTATGTAGCTATAATGGAATCATTTGATGGCGGTTTGGGTGATTTTGGGTGGTATTATGCATCGTACAGTACCTCTTTGGAGAGAATTCTGACCCCACGATCTTTTTTTTATTTACGGCCATTCCTTGATTATGTTTAGAACATTGCAAAGGAAGCATTTGATGGGTTTGGGTGGTTTAGGATGGGTATTTTGCATCGTACCTGTACCTCTTTGGAGAATTCTGATAATTTTTTCCCATTTTATTTTGCCAAATCCTTATGATTATGTTTAGAACATTACAAATGAAGCATTTGATGGCGGTTTGGGTGGTATGGGTGGTTTAGTGCATCGTACCTGTGTACCTCTTTGGAGATGAATTATTTTTGATTTTTAATTTATTTTGCCAATTTTATGATTATGTTTAGAACATTAAAGGAAGCATTTGATGGATTTGGGTGATTTAGGTGGTATTTTGCATATGTACCACGTGTACCTCTTTGGAGTACATACCTTTGATATTTTTCCAATTTTTTAACTCCATGATTATGTTTAGAACATTAATGGAATCATTTGATGGCAGTTTGGGTGATTTTGGGTGGGTATTATGCATCTGTACCACAGTGTACCTCTTTGGAGAATGCAGATTTGATCTTTTTTTTTCCATTTATTTTTAAACTCCTTATGATTATGTTTAGGGCATTGCAAAGCATTTGATGGCGGTTTGGGTGGTTTACGGGTGGTTTAGTGCATCCCACTGTACCTCTTTGGAGGTCTGACCCTTTGATCTTTTTTCCATTTTTTGCCAACTCCTTATGATTATGTTTAGACATTAAGGAATCATTTGATGGCGGTTTGGGTGATTTTTGGGTGGGTATTATGCATGTACCACTGTACCTCTTTGGAGAATGGGACCTGATCTTTTTCCATTTATTTGCCAATTATGATTATGTTTAGATTGAAGGAAGCATTTGATGCGATTTGGGTGGTTTAGGATGGGTATTTTGCATCGTACCACAGTACCTCTTTGGAGGTCAGACCTCTTTTGACTTTTTTCCATTTTATTTTGCCAAATCCTTATGATTATGTTTAGAACATTACAAATGAAGCATTTGATGGCGGTTTGGGTGGTATCACGGGTGGTTTAGTGCATCGTACCACATTGTACCTCTTTGGAATGATTGTTTTTGATTTTTATTTATTTTGCCAATTTCATATGATTATGTTTAGAACATTGCAAAGGAATCATTTGATGGCGCGGTTTGGGTGGTTTAGGATGATTTTGCATATCTTTGGAGACTGACTGATATTTTTCCATTTTTGCCAACTCCTTATGATTATGTTTGAACATTTATGGAAGCATTTGATGGCGGTTTGGGTGGTATTATGCATCATCTGTACCTCTTTGGAGAATTACGATTATCTTTTCCATTTATTTGCCAACTCCTTATGATTATGTATACATTGCAAAGGAAGCATTTGATGGCGTTGGTGGTTTTGGGTGGTTTAGTGCATCCGTACCCTGTGTACCTCTTTGGAGGACCATTATTTGATTTTTTTCCATTTTATTTTGTCAAATCTATGATTATGTTAGGGCATTACAAAGGAAGCATTTGATGGTTTGGGTGGTTTACGGGTGGGTTAGTGCATTGTACCTCTTTGGAGAACATATAGTTTTTTTGTTTTCCAAATTTATGTTGCCAATTCCATGATTATGTTTAGAACATTGCAAAGGAAGCATTTGATGGGTTTGATGGGTGGTTTAGTGCATGTACCTGTACCTCTTTGGAGTGCAATTGTTTTTTTTGTTTTTCCAAATTTTTGCCAATTCCATACGATTATGTTTTAGAATTGCAGAAGCATTTGATGGCGATTTGTGGTATCACAGGTGGTTTAGTGATGTATATTTACCTCTTTGGGACAGATTGTTTTTGATTTTTTCACATTTTTTTTGACAATTTTATATGAATATGTTGAATATTGCAAATGAAGCATTTGATATGGCTTGTGGTATCGTGGTTTAGTGCATCACCGCATTCCTCTGAGGGTACAAACCTCTTAACCTAATTACTTGTTTTTTGAGTTAACCATGCGGGAAAAGGATAACATCGAGGCACCTGCGTGAGAAATGTGTTGATAATATTGTCGCTTCTTGATGCCAACATTTTGAAGAAGCTTCATCTCCATCAATTCATTAGACTCCCGGCATCAAGCAGACTCGGTTGCCATTACATCGATCGTCTTCTGGGACATAAAAGCAAGCTTTCCTGGGTGGGTACATTCCTTTCACCCGATGAAGTTGCATTGATGATAGGGATGCCAAGCGGGTGAGAAGGTTGTATGGCGAAATCCATGGTTGTTTATTGACTACAAGAGTCGGAGAATTGAGATGGCTCGTTACTGCGCCGATTTGTGCGATTGTATATCGTTTTCTTCTCAAATCTATTTTTTTATACCACAATTCTGGTGGCATCAATTGATTGCTTGATGATATGAGATTCTTGGTAAAGCTGCGGATGCCATTTGGGACTTTCTAGTGTCCCATTTGATGTTATTGCATCAAAGATTAGGAAGGCATTTGGTTACATGGTGGCTTTGTCACTCTTCCGATGGTATGTTTTATATCTCCATTCGTGAAATAAAATGTCTTGAAGTTTCTTGTTTAATATATTCATTGTAGATATGGTGAGCATAAGCATCATAATCCCGTCATCGAACCAAAGCCACGCATTATCTTTGCGATGGGCTAAAATAGAGTTCCCAAAAATGCTTTCACTTGGTTTGGGAGCGTAGTGACATATAATAATATCACTTAGTTCATATAAGAATGTATTTATTTATGTTGTTTGTGTTCAAAATTTTTATCCTCTTACACAGTGCGCCTTTCATTCGAGGACTTATTGGAAGGCGATTGGCTCCTTCACTCTTCTGTGCAGTGGAGCAGATAGTTGTCCCGTTTTAAGTCCAATTCTCAACAAGCTGACTCTCCTTATAGCTCTCCTCGATATTCTCCCATCCAGGTGTTTCAAGCGCCCTCTGCTACTACCCACAGGACCATGCGGTGGAGAGGATGTGCGTTTGAAGGACTTGAGAGAGACAGTATCGTCTCTCCATGCAACAGTAACCGAGAGGTTGGATGGGCTCTGTTTGCGGGTTGCTGCTATCGAGGATGTTCTAGCGCTTCCTGCACCCAAATGCGGGGAGGCCACGCGTTGACCAGGGGAGTGAGGAAGCTCTTGTGGAGGCCACCAGGGAGCTTCCACTGCGAGTTTAATGCAGGGAAGCCCACGTGGACTTGGCCCGTAGGAGAAGTTCTCGTGGAGGCCACCACTACACATGGCGATGCTCAAACACAGATTGGCGACGCGTGGAGTTAAAGCTCGACAGATAAGAAAGAGGAAAATTACTTCCCCTTTCACACTTACAGGAAGTCTCGAGCAAGAATAACGATGTGGTGGCCTCCTCAAGCAGGCCGGCGGTATTAAGTTACTTTCTTTTCGATTTGAGATAATTGAAATAGTTTTTAAATTTTCTTATAGGTTGTTTTAGAAGCGGTAGAGGTAGGTAACCCATGACTTGTTGTGGTGGTGGAGCGGCGGTCGAGGTATGAATCATCTCGATCATTCATAGTTCACTCGTCATGACTAAAGTTTGTTATAGGTTAGAAGATGAGCCAATAAGTCGATGACCCAGGCTATTGTCGTTGTGGAGGAGCATCGAGGAGTGCATCATCTCGATGACGAGGTTGTTTATTCATAGTGGATGTAGCTTTTCATCACTATGTCGTCATGAATAAGTTCACTGAGGCACTTCATGTTGTTGAGTTCTCATCATCTTTTTACTGGATGCTCGATCTTATTGACCGTCGTGCTCCGGTTCGAGGACAAGTAAGTCAAGACTTATTCGGTCCTTCATACATAAAATAACCTATTCGTTTAGTTAAGATCACTTTAAAATACTTATGCGAGGCGTCTGATTAGCGGTGGGAATATCATTATTCGTAGGCGGTCGATGACTTGGCGGCGGATCAATATCTCGAGATGCACATTGATGCCTTTCGGCGAGAAGAACTCTCGCTGTCATATGTCCCATATTTGTACATATCATGCTTGCATTGGGTATGTTCCCACCACTGTTCGATTGATTCTTTTGTTTATATGAAAGCTGTAATGTGTAATCGTTCTCTTCTTTTCCTGCAGAGTTATGCCAGGTTCGGCATGAAGATGGAGAGCAAAATGTTCATCCAGCATATCACTGCGGACAGTGTGTCGAGGGCTGAGTTAATCATATTGCCAGTTATAGAAAATCAGCACTGGACACTCCTGGTTGGGCATATTAGACGAGGCGGCATTTTATGACTCATTGCCCAAACCCACTCATAAAGCATTCTTCACGAAATTGTAACTGTTTTCTCAAATTTGGTTCTGCATAACTATTTTTTTTCCCTGGTCCAACTTATTCAGATTTTGTACTGGCTATTTAGATCAAATTACTTGTGGAAGATGCTGGGCAGGCTTTCGTGAGCGATCCGAGTAAATGGCCAATCGACATAGTGAGTGGGATACCAGTTCAAGAAAATAGTGTCATTTGAATGTTTGTCTGCAAATACATGGAGCGAATCGAAACCTCCGATTGGATTGGGTGACCACCGAGTTGGAAGATGATTTATTTATTTTGAGTTACCTTGTTTAGGACTTAAAAAAAAGTGAGAACAATATTATTTTTCATATAGGATTTTGAGGTATTGATAAAGAATGCAATAAAGGGTGATTTCCTTGCCATAAAATTTGGTTCGGATTGTATATTTTCCTTGAATATTGTGCATAGTGTTGTATTGATATTCAATTTTCAGTGAATGCCAAGGTTTTTCACTCCTATAAATGGCTCATTCTTTGATTTATGATTAATGATTAAATATATTGATTGATATGCAATGTAGGTATATCGTGATGATTTAATTAAGTAGTGTTTTTTTTGCGGTACATATATTTTTTATATTTTATTGTGAGCTAAATGTTGATTAGTAGTTCTATTTATTAGGGTAGATTGTTGTTGCTTTCGGTTATGCTTAACATTTATTTTTTCTCACTTTGAACATATTTATGAGTCGTGAATTAATGTGGAAAAGACCCATCCTTAACCACCCAAATTGCAATGAAATGATTCCTCCGGGATGGCCTAAACATGTCATAAGGATTTGGCAAATTAAAATGGAAAAAACTACAGAAAACCATCTATAAGAGGTACACGAGTGCATGGAAAAGACCCATCCTTAACCACCCAAGCGCCATCAAATGATTCCTGGGATGGCTAAACATAATCATAAGGATTTGGCAAATTAAAATGAAAAAAAAGCTAAAACCATCGTACCCTCAAAGAGGTACAGTGCAGATGGAAAAGACCCATCCTTAACCACCCAGCCATCAAATGATTCCTCCGGGATGGCTAAACATAATCATAAGGATTTGGCAAATTAAAATGGAAAAAACACAAAAATATGCACTCAAAAAGGTACACAGGAGCAGATGGAAAAGACCCATCCTTAACCACCCAAATTGCAATCAAATGATTCCTCTGGGATGGCCTAAACATAATCATAAGGATTTGGCAAATTAAAATGGAAAAAAACTGCAAAAAACAATCTGTACCCTCCAAAGAGGTACACAGGGTACAGATGCACTAAACCACCCAGAAATCCACCAAACTGCCATCAAATGCTTCCTTTGCAATGTTCTAAACATAATCATAAGGAGTTGGCAATAAATGGAAAAAAAATCAAAAGGGTACCCTCCAAGAGGTACAACAATGAATACTAAACCCCCCACAAGCGCCATCAAATGCTTCCTTTGCAATGCCCTGACATAATCATAAGGAGTTTAACAAATATATGGAAAAAAGATCAAAAGTCTCCCTCAAAGAGGTACCAGAGTCTGATGCACTAAACCACCAGAAACCACACGCCATCAAATGCTTCCTCAATGCCCATAATCATAAGGAGTTGGCAAATAAATGGAAAAAGATCAAAAATTCGTACCCTCAAAGAGGTACAGGGAACGATGCATAATACCCAAAATCACCCAAGCGCCATCAAATGATTCCATTATAGTGTTAGACATAATCATAAGTAGTTGGCAAAAAAAATGGAAAAAAAAAAATATCAAAAGTGCAGCCCTCAAAAAGTGCAGATCACTGCCACAGAAATCACAAGCCATCAAATGCTTGCAATGTAGACATAATCATAAGGAGTTGGCCGAAATAAATGGAAAAAAAAGATCAAAGGGTCGTACCCTCAAAGAGGTACACGTACATATGCAACCAAATCGCATCAAATGATTCCATTATAGTGTTAAACATAATCATAAGGTTGGCAAAAAAATGGAAAAAGATCAAAAGGGTGCATCTCAAAGAGGTACAGATCTGATGCAAAATAACACTCAAAATTAAATATTAGACAAAAAACATCCAAATTGCTTAAGTAATGAACATATTCTCTTGGATGAAGAATAATATCACTAATAAACCAGAAAAATGCAGAAGCATTAGATGAATTTGTATTTAATACATCCTTAAAATGGTTGTTATTTCCTCAATTCTCCATCTTCATGGTTCTTTTTTTAAAGAGATCAATTTTCCGTATCTCCTCTCGTTTGCTTGAAAAAACTAACCCCCGAACCCTAAATCGCTATATATTCTTTAAAATTCCTCCCCATTCGAGCGGGGTTGCAGGGGAAAGGAAATGTCAAAGCGGCCGATTTCCGTCGTTATACGCTGGCGTCGGGCGTCGGTGAAAGCCATCCGTTATCTCTCGCTGATCGCTAAATCGGGCAAAAAATCGACGCGTGTCCGTTGATTGGAATCCGCGCGTAAAGCTACGTCGGACTCCGACAATATTTTCTCGAAATGAGGAGCGTGAGGAAAAATGGGAAAAAAAAAGAGAGTGGGAACTTCAAAATTCTTCTTTGCGGTTTTAGTGAGTGTTGAGCGAGAACCAAGCCGTTTTAGGGGTCAACAAAATGAAAAGAAAATTTTGCTCATGATTGACAATTATAAAATATTTTTTCAAATATAAAATCCATATAAAAAAAATCAAGGAATCATAAATTTAAATTATATTTTTAATAAAATATTATTGAAAAATATATTTCTTAATTTATACTTAATTTAACTTCATTAGATTTTTTTTAGTTGGATAAAAATCAAAACTAATAATAGAATAGTATTTAATTTCATAAGTTTTTCAAAAGATTCTCATGAGAACGATACTCTGCTAATCATTATATTACTTTAACTATGTGTGTACTCATATACACCACTTCGCCTTGCAATAACTTATGTAAAATACTCATAAAATTTATCTATTAATATTAGATTAAGAAAAAAAAAAGTAAAGAGAATTTAATTCATCAGTCTCCTAAAGGGAATGTATCTCCTAAGGTTAATTACATTCTCAAACATCTTGAAGAAATACTTTTATGTTGTGGATTAATTCAAACTATTCTTTAACTAATTTTATGTCACATAAACTAAAATATTTTAAACTATTTTAAGGTATATGAGTGCATAATCCAAATCTCTTCAATTTTAAGGTAAATGATGTTGTGGTGTTTAAAATTTGAATAATGTGACACTATACAGATTTTATGAGGTACTTATTAAAATGACCGAGTATGATTTTAAGAAATTATATACTACTTTGAAAGATATATATGTCACCATATAATAGACTCAATCACATAATAAGGACTCTTAAGGTCGATGTATCTATGTATACCAAAGATCTTTACCTACTTCATATGAATGAAGTAAATTAAAGTTTATTTTAAGCCGGGTTCTTAAGTTCCCTATAAGGGCAAGCCCCAATAATTAATTGCATCTTAAGAGATATAAATCTCCTAAGAATACTCTTGATTAAAGTAATTGACTGGCATTTCTATGGATTTTAAAGCTTGATTTAATTTTGGGAATCAAGTGAGATGACTCAATTATGAAGTTCTTAACAGATTATAGTTGGAAAATAAGTAGGAAATGTATTTAGATACTAGAAAGCTCAGTAAATATTTCAATTATCCTATCACTGGGCTTTACATTTTTGAAGTAAAATATTATGATTATTTAAGTTAATATTTTATTAGAAATCTAGGACTTATATTCCAACAATACAAGATTATGAAAATACGTAAGAGGTGAGGACTTATACTCGTAGTAAAAGAGAAACAAATAGCCTTTGAACATATATCTAAAGTGTCATATCATAAGTTGAGAGTTTGACCTAATTCTACTCGGGGAAGTGGGATATATTAGTTCACTTCCACTAAGAAGAGTGAACCGATCCTAACTCTTCAGGACTTATAACCACCTATAGTGCTCACCAGCTAACACCTCATACGATTCAAAATCATGTGACCGACCTTATATAAATGCATGATGGATTACTGTTATTTATTAAGAATGAATTTAGAGTCTTAAACTCACTTCTTAAGAGATTATATTATGATTAACATGAAAATCATTCCTTAGGCTAATGCAACAAAATTTTACAGATTTTTATTTCATTTTGATTTGTCATTTTGGACTTAAGTTTGGGAAGGTCATATGCCTACATGCATGATAAAATAGAGTCGTGGGTTAAATCAGAGATAAGAGGTGATGTCCACTACAAATGAATAGCTCTCATAGGTCAAGCCTTATCCCTTATCATGCAAGAATGGAGACACCCCATTTACAAAAAAGAAAGCAAGATGTATGCATAGTATTATAACATATAACATACAGCTAAAGGGTCACTAAATCTTTTATTTCTTTGATTAAATTTCTAGCCTTTAAGATGAGATTATGAATTATTAAAATTTAGTTAAAGATACTTAATTGAAGTAAAAAAAATTAGATTTTTTTAAAGAGCCTACCGTATCCAGGCTATACAACAAATAATCAAGCTCTGAGAAACTTATGAAATGCATTCCATTTCTATTACACAATTAATATAAATAAGTCAAATAAATATTATCGATTAAAAAAATAGAAGGTCGGTGCGGCTGGGTATTGTTGTACACTAGAAAAAAAAAAGATTAGGTAGCCTAGCTCTATCCTTATACAACATGGATTATAATTAATTATACAAATGAAAATAAAGCTATGGGGGGTCTTCAATTCTTCATCTTCAGTTCATGGATCAGGCACTCTAAGCACTCTAGGCATCATAGGGCTTCTCTGGTCTGAGCCTTCTAGCCATTGCTCATCCTAAATCCTATAGCTCTAACCTTAATCTTATTACAAAAATTATATATTTATAAAATGAAAAGCTAACTACAAATGTAAAATACATGTTAGCCTAATATACACTTACACCAAGCAGTAATATTTCATATATTGGGCGTCAAGCCCACCTGTTCTAATGGATTATGTTGAGGGACTTAAGAAACACCTACAAACAAGAGATATTTATAAATTTTATAATAGCGGTCTCCTTAAGCACAATCCCCTACAAAAAATATTATTAGCCTAATGTCGCCTTAACATATAGACTATGCACAAATAATCCTAACATCTAAATTATTACATCATAAAATAAAATATCAATCCACGACAATAAAGCATCGGACTAACCTAAAACTATGATTTGTGATTTAGCATTCTAATGTGTGTGATATGACATAGTGTGGTACAAAAAAATTAGACTTTGATGTTTAAATTTAGCTAATGATGAATATTTAAGTTTCTCATTAAATGATGATTATGTTTTAATGATTGATGATTTAAAATGAATTTTAAACTTAACTCTTAATTTTTTTTTTCATTTAAACTTTGAGTTTTAAAAAGAGAAAGGAGGAGTGAGATCTATATTAATCTTTAACCTTAAGATGAATCTAAAGATGAATTTTATGATTTTTAATTATCTTAATGAAGTGTTATAAATTTTTTATTAAGCTATGTGTTCAAATTTGGTCTAAGTGATTTTATCTAAATATGAAAGACATTTTAAGATTAATAAACCAAATCATGGCTAATTTAATGACATTTTCTTGACCTTGCTTCATCATCCCATAATATTCATTTAATTAGATAACAAACTTAATTTAATTAATAGATTTAATGAATATATATATATATATATATATATATATATATATATATATATATATATATATATATATATATATATATATATATATATATATATATATATAATTTATTAGATTATTTCATGCTTAATGCATAAATGAAATAATGTATTTTTATTAATAATTAATATATGAGATATAATGTATGAATTTTGTGAAAAAATAATTTACTTATACCTTATACATATACATACACATTAGTATATTGAATTCATACAATCATGTGCCATTGTTAAACCGGGGAAATGAGGAAATAAGAGACTCTCTTGGGACTACTTAAAGTCTCGTGCTCCCAGGATGTCTAGACTATATAGTTGTCAATTTAGTACATATGCATACATATATGAGCATTAGGATGAAATTATGAAAACCTTAAGATGCTTTATATATATATACTAGAGGTACGAGGTATCAAAACCTCTTTTAGATCAGTAGTCGTACAACCTTGAGTTTCTAGACTATATACCTTTTAAACTATAGTTCATAAATATAAGAATTTAAGTTTAAATTTTAATTATTCATATTGACTTACATTTAGATTAATATATATGCTATTATTTTTAGTTAATTGAGAAAATAATTTAAGATTTACTAATGATAATAGCCACACTATTTAATTCAAAACATGCAATTAAATGAAACCTTTTAAAAATTTTGAATTATGAATGTTTGAGACATATAAAAGATAAATTTATAAATGGACAAAATAAAGTAATTAAATATCATCACATAATCTATTTGGAGTTATTAATTCTTAAGGTTATTCACATAAAGACAAGCACCATTAAGCAAAATCGAATTTATTAAGGGTTGATTTTAAAATCTAAATCTTTTACTCTTAATGAGGAGAAAAATTTATTAAAGTTATCTCTTTACTTAATTCTATTCATTAAATAATTTTTTATGAATTAATTAAATTTAATTAATTATTTAATCAATTAAGCCTAAAAGAGCCCATAAATTTAATTAAGCCCTAAACATAAGACAAAATTTATGAAAAATTTACAAAAAATGCATAAACATGAAATAAACATATCTTAAAAATCCTAATATAATTGGGCTTGTAATTATGAATTAATAAAGAAATGAGCAAAATTCATACTATCAATTATACTCAAAATACCCCAAACTAATTGAGGATTTTTATTTTAATAAAAACTTGCTTGTTAGTTAAGCACAAAGAGGGCTTGGTCAAAATTTTTGAAGCTCTACACTAATTATTATGAATTTTCTAAGTTTTAGAGTAATTAGTGATTTAATTAATTAAATAAAACCCTTTAGAGTGATTTTGAGAAATAATCAAGACTAGAGGTCCTAATTAATTTCTTTGATAGCCCTTACTATTTTAATACATAATTAGACTTTCAAAATTAATTTCATAAATTTCTTAATTTTAATTAGTTATTAAATGCATAAAATAATTAATTTAGGTTTGAAAATTTGGATTTGTCAAATTACTTAACAAATTAACTTAAAATAATTATGGGAGGTAGAGACCATATCATAAGACAATTACACTAAATTTCAAGCTAATCTGGCAAGAGATTATGGCTTAATTACACTAATTAAGAAAAACTTCAAATCTTAATTAATCATTGTACACTTGATAAAATTTGAGGTTTTTATTTTTCTTAGATTCTTCTCTATCTAAGCTTTTCATATAGATTTATTTACAATTTTTAGATTTTATTTTACAATTAGTTATGATTTTTTAAAGTTCTACATAATTAAAGTAATTAATCAAAACTTAATTAAAACCTAATTTAATTTAATCTTTGATTTAGAGTGATCAATAGGGTCTACTTAATTTTTTAAGATATCTAATATTTATTAAAGTTATTTGAATTATTTTAATGAATTTTCACAATTTTTAATCTATAATTAATTAATTATTTAAAATTAGATAATTAACTTAAAAAATTAATTCCACTTAAATTAGAAGGCTAATTAACTTGAAATTTTTATGATAGGTAGGAAATAATATTAAGTTTTTTTCCCTTAAATTTTCAACTTAATTGGTTTACTATTTTAAGAGTAATTACAAAAAAATAAAAATTTTACTAAAACTCAATTACTCTTAAAATATACAACCAAATTTTGAGTTTTGAATTTATTGGATTCCTCTTAAAAAGATAAATCCATAAAACCCTAATTTGTATTTTTTGGTTTAGCATTTTATTTTTTATGATTTTTTGAATTTTTGGGTAAAATCTAATGGAATAAAACGAAAATGAGATCTAATCGTACCCGTCCATTCAATCGAAATAAGATGGACGACCCTGAGGTTGCCTTCCTGATGGGAGGCAGACCAAAAAGGATTAGATGGATGGGATCTACCCCAAACATCACCAGATCTCACAATCTTTCAACGATCTTAGCCGAAAGTTGCCTTATTTCACGTCAAGAAGGGTCAAAATGAAAAGTGCAACAGGGATCTAAAATAAAAATCCTAGAATCACATCTCTTTTGAACAAGCATGAAGACCTATGTATTTTCTAATTTTTTTTATAAATTATCTCAATCAAGCCAACATTGAGTGGATTTCCTACATCGAACTTGGTCCTTGCCTAAAATCGAAGCTCCCACACGATCCTTTTCTTTTGCCTCCTCTTAGATTATCCTTGTCATTGACCACCACCGTATTTTGCTAGAGTACACTTAATTTGATATTTTTGGTGAGTGAAAATAATGGGGGATAGGTTGGTTTTACTTCTTGAGAGGCGGAGAAGATGTTGAATGCAAAAAAAAGAGAGCTTTTTTTTTGCCTCTTTTCTCCTCCTCTCTATATGGCTGAAAACCACAAATGAAAATAGTGATATGAGGGTGTGGCTATTGATGGGGGTGGCAGCTAGCATTCATTGTGGTGAGTGGTTGGGTGATTCAAAAATCACACCAATCCAAAAAGTGGATAATGAGAAGGGATGTGAGGTGATTGAAAATTTTGGAGATTCACATCTTTTCTCTCTTTCCCACCCCCAACTCTTGTCTTTTAATTCTCCTTCACATAGGCTGAGATCTCAACTCATGTATGATGAGATTTGCTAGAGTTTAATGGGCTTAGTTTGGGTTTGGGTTGACTTGAAACCATCTTGAACCAATTTAGCTTAAACTAGTTAGGTTAGGTTAAATGTGTTATTTTGACCAATTTGAGTTTAAATTAGGCTTCAGTCAAGTTTATTGAGTTACTTAAATTGATTAAGTTTGATTGATTGTGATTAATTTTGATTTATTTTGGGTTCGATCAGATTGGCCTAATTGGGCAATTTGGGTTCACTTGGGTCTATTAGCCAAATTAAACAAATCAAATCTAAATGAAGTTGAATTGAGTTTAATTAAGTTCTTAAAGTGATTTGAAGTTATTAATTTGATTTAATTTTAATTTAATTTTTTTAATTTATTTTGATTTAATCTTGATAGGCTCATATATGTCAAATTAGGTAAATTCAAATGAGGTTGACCAATTGATCAATTGGCTAAATTGATGTAATTGAGAGTCGAGCCATGTTCAATAATTAACTTAAGAATGGTTATAGGCATTGATTTGGTTTAAATTGGGTTGAGTTGAGTTTTGATTTAAGCCCATTTTTGACATAAATTAGGCTTAATGAATCAAATTGGGTCCACTTAGGTCAAATGATCAAATTGGTTTAAATTAAAGTGTATTCAAGCTTCAATTATATTTGATTGAGTATTTAAAATAATTTAGAGTAATTGATTTTAATTCATTTAAATTTAACTTTGATTTAAACTCATTTTGGGCCAAATTGGGTTTAATGGGTCAAATTGGGTTCACTTGGGCCAAGTGACCAAGTTCGTCAAATCAAACCCAAAAAAGATCAGATTGTATTCAATTATGATTCTAAAGTATTTTAAAACATTTAATTTCAGTTAATTTTAATTTATTTTGAGTTTTGGTTCAATAGAGTCCATTTAGGTTCACTTAGACTAACTAACCTATTTAAGCTATTTGAGTCATCATTGGATTTAGATTTGTTTAATTTTGTGTGATAATTTGATAAGTAAGGCTTTAAAATTTTGTGACTCAAGATCTTCATACCTAAATCACTTGAAATTTCTATGAGCCATAGATAACATAACTAAAGACATCTTTTAAAAATTTCAAGCTAATTGGAAAATTATTTTGGGATTAATTTTAAAAATAATATTTCTAACAAAACTCTAACTACACTAAAATACCAATTAAAATTTGGGACTTTTATTTTTTCTATAATCTACTCATTTTCATGAATTAAGAGAGATTTATTTGCATTTTCTTGAATTTATTCTATAATTAGTCATGATTTTCAAATTTTGAGTGATTTAATTCAATTTTTAAACCCTATTTTTTGTTTATCCATATGGCAGTTGACTTGATGCATGCTTTACATGCAACATGTTTCAATTTACCAAATCAATGCCCCATGTAGAGTCCATGTGGATGGTGGCACACATGGTTTCATTCTAGGCCATTCGTCAATGATCAGATGGCTCAAATCTCATCCCATGGTTCTTAAAAGATAAAATCAGATCTATCATTCGATAAGGTCATGATCATCCATTCTAATCAAATAAAATGAACGGTGTGTGAGACGTCTCCCTCTCTAGCAAGAAATAATGACCACCCACCATTTCTCACCTAATCTGAGCCATCTGAGCTTGATTTAATATTTTAATACTTTCAAAAGGATCTAATAATGAAATGCAATGGTTCTATGTTTGGATCCTAACGATACACAAATTAACTTCTCAAATAGTAAGATCATAGGAAATTTTTTTATTTTTTGAGAGATTACCTCAAAATAATTAATATCTAGTGAATTTGTAGATTAAGGTAATTTTATTTAGAAAAAATGAAGCCCTATTATGAAATTCATCATTTTCCACCCCTCTAACTGCTCTCGAGATCACTACTCCATCGCAGGTCATTAGAGTTTGAACATTCTCATTCTTTTTGAGTTTGAAATGGGAGGAACATGGTTCGTTCTAGTTCACTTGAGGTTAGGGAATATTTTAAGTGAGCTAGTTTGGGCAATGGGGTGTTGAGAATGAGAGTGGGTTTGGCATGTTTGGCTGAAGGTTTGGTAATGGTTGCTTTGATTGGGGTAGGTTAGAGCTCTGGAGATGCTTGGGGACTATGGCTAAGTTACTTGTGAGTGATTTGAGTTTTTGGGTTGATTAGTTTGAGCTAAATTTGATCTAATTTGGATTTAGGTCTATGAGGACCTTTATAAACTAAATGGGCTAAGTTGGGTTAAGTAGCCTAATTAGCTCAATTAGAGACCAATTGTGTTAGGTTATAGTTTAATTAGATTAAATTTAGTGCTAGAGTCCATTTAATTCAATTTGGTTTTGATTTAAGAGTGCCTAGATTTTTTTAGGCCATAAAAGGCTAAGTGGGGCCCAATAGTCTAACATAGCTAACCCTAAGGTTCAATCATAATTATTTTGATCTAGATTTGGTGTCTCTTTAGTCACTAAGAGTTTTCTAATGCTCTAAGAAAAGAAATCCTATTGCTAAGACATGATCTTAAAGACTAGGGGAAGAGTGTGTGTTAACTTCACTAGAAGTAAGATCCACAACCTTAAATCATTTAAGTTGACCAAGGTTTAAACCATATTATACTATGATTTAGATCATATTTTATTCAAACCATTATATTTAAATCATATTCAGATAATGTTGAAATAATATTTGAATATGATTTGAATCATATTCATATTTTGATCAAACCTTATTTGAACCTTGGCCAAATATAATTTCAACACTATTTGAATAGGAATCAAATAGATGTTGAAACTTGCTCAAATAAAATTTAAATAAAGTTTAATGATGTTTTGAACATAGGTTAGATCAAATATGGATCAAGCATGGCATGAATAGGATTGGAATATGATTTGAACATGATTTACTAATAGTAGATTCAATAAAGTGCAGTCAAAGAGCTTGAAGATATCATACTATAAAGTTGATTATAAGATATAATAGATATGACACATTAGATTATAAGATAAATACAATATAGTATAAACTAATAGCTATGATATAATGGAGTTCAATATAATAGCCATACTAGAATAAAGAACAATCCAATAGCTATATCACAAAAGCTATGATATAAAAGATTCAAATAAAAATGAATTTAAACAAAAAAGCTTATCATAGAGTGTTACAATAAAGCATTATATAAATAAATTAAAATAATACTGGCTACAACATGATTCAACCATATTTTAAATTTTGAAATATGACAATATATAGATGATTAATATAGAATTGTATATGACAAAGTGTAATTTTTAAAAGATTTTATTTATAGCAGGGTTATTTGTTGCATCTCATGCACTATATAGACTTTATTGAAAATGCAATATATTTGCACTCATCAAATTATATATAATAATAGTTTGTTTATCTTTTAATTAAAATATCAATTGCTTATCTTACTATAGATCTTTAGACCACATCTATGATGACCCTCCTACACTTTCAAGTAAATTTGGTGAAATTGTTTTCCCTATTATCAAATATCTTTAAATGTTCATGCAAGCTAGAAAATCATTTGCATAATGAACATATCATTGCCTATAAGTTTGCATCAAAGTCAAACAACATTATCACTTTCAAAGGAAGTGAGATCATATATATCATCCAATGATTTTGATTCTAGTTTATTAACAAATATATGAGTTCCATATCAACTCCTAACTTTTGAAACCTCCCCTCCTTTCCAATGATAGAAGATGCCTCTCTAGGCCACTTGAAAGAAGAATTTTTTGTAAGCTTATTGTGGGTGGATGTTGAAGTCATGAGCCTAGAGCTTATAATAGATTTTAATGATCATAAATTTATATTAATTAAGGAATTAAGACTTATAATTTTTATTAGAGTGTATGCGGGAAAAAGCACATTATTAGGAACAAAAGCATATGAAGAGAAGTTTAGTAAACAAGGAAAATAGTTCTAACTTTCAAATATCATTCCTCTAAGTGCACTCTAAAAATAGACTCTCTATGTCTAAATTCTTAATTTTTTTTCCTACACTCATAGTTGTTTAAGAGCCTACTCTTTCTACCTATTCTTTTGAATTTCTCCTTAAGTGTATTTTCTCTAAATTTCAATCTTGTGATAAAGGAAAATTCAACATCACCTAAAACTATGTCCTTACCTTTAGTGCTAAATCTAATGGAGTTACTCTCATTCTCACTATCATCAACCATCATCTATTAGAACTAATAAATTAAAGCTTCAAATATCTACTTTTCAAGATATTTAAAGAACCAAGTGAAAAGGAATGTGTCAGTATTGATAATGAGGTAATTAACCTCAAATTATTTAGCAATCTTCTCTATCACACCCCCCTCAATATGTGATCCAAATAGTTTAATGCCTCTCTACATTATTGATTCGAGCAGTCATTAATATATATGAAATGAGATAATTCCAAAAGTGATTGTATGTGTAAAATAATATAAATTGAGCCATGTTAAACTATATTTGAACCTCGATAAAATCTTATTTGAAGATTAGTCATACATTTTTAAAATACTATCATAACAAGGGTGAAGAATGTTCTAACAAGTTTCCAAGAAGGTTCAAACATATGTCTCATATTGCGTTTGAACCTTATTGAAATATTATTTGAACCTCACTTGAATCTTGTTAAATTATTTTTTTGAACTATCTTTAAATCATATACAAATTATGTTTGAACCTTGTTAAAAACCTTTTTGAACATTATTCAAACATTCTTTAAATATTGTTCATAATAGGGTTTTAAGAATGTTCAAACAAGTTTCTAATAGTGTTCAAACTCAAAACTAGTCTCATAGCTGATAACTAATGACTAATGCTGTTCAGGCTTAGAGCCTCAATTAGGAATAATTGTTATGGATTCAGGTTCTATTTTGTTATAACTATTGAGTAATTTTTTCAAATCATATTTTTATAATAGTGATGATGTTTTGATCTAAAATGAACATTCAAGTATATTTTCTTCAAAGAAGATAAACACCACTAGAAGTTTAATGCGTCTATGTATTTGAATACTGAAAAAAATGTGCAAGGGTCACGTGCATCGACACGGCAGTGTTAAATAAGCAAGGGTTCCCACATTATGGACGGATGTGGGCAAAGAAGTTAGTCCATGAAACTAGAATTAGGTTAGGATCTTAGAATATAGGTACTCTTACAGGTAAATTAATGGAATTAATAGATATTATGATTCATAGAAAAATAAATATTTTATATGTTCAAGAAATTAAATGGGTTGGGGAGAAGGCCAAGGAGATTGATAGTTTAGGTTTTAAACTTTGGTATTGGTAGAAGAAATAGAAATGGTGTAGGTGTGATTATAGATAAAATTTTGAAGGATAATGTTATAAATATTAATAGATGTGGAGATAGAATTATAGTTTTAAAGATTATTATTAATATTAAGATTATCAATGTTATAAGTGTTTATGCTCCTCAAGTAGGTTTGGATGTAAGCTCAAAAGAAAATTTTAGAATGAATTAGAGGGATTAATACAAAAGATACCTCTTGAAGAAAAAGTATTTATTGGAGGAGATTTAAATGGACATGTTGGTAGAGTGGTAGAAGATTTTAAAAGTGTTCATGGTGGTTATGGATTTGGAGTGACTAATCAAGAAGGTACGACTATATTAGATTTTGCCTTAACTTATGATTTTGTAGTTGCTAATACTCTATTTAAGAAAAGAGATGAACACATTACTACTTATAAAAATAGATCTAGTAAAACACAGATTAATTATTTTCTATTGAGAAAAATAGATCATTTAGATTGTAAAGATTGTAAGGTCATTCCAAGTGAAAGTTCAAGTACCCAACATCGATTGTTAGTTTTAGATTTTAAGATAAAAGATTGCAAGAGAAAAAATAAATCAAATTATTATTCTAGGATTAGATAGGAACACTTAAAGAACACAAATAAAAATATTTTTAAGAGCAAGCTACAAGAGCTTAGAATTTGGGATGTTCTTAAAGAAGCTAATATTATGTGGAAAAAAATAGTAAGTGAAATTAAGCAAGTTGTTAAAAATGTGCTTGGAGAATCAAAAGGAAAAGATTCTTTTAATAAATTTAGTTGGTGGTGGAGTCAGAGTGTGCAAAAAAAGATAAGAAATAAGAAGCATTGTTATAAAATTTGGTTTAGATGTAAAAACTTGGATAATTGGGAAAGATATAAAGTGGTTTGTAGAGATTCTAAAAAAGTAATATATGATGCAAAAAATTTAGCTTTTAGTGATTTATACAATAGATTAGATACCAAAGAAAGTTAAAGCCGTATGTATAAGTTAGCCAACCAAAGAGTCAGGAGAAGTAAAGACCTAGTTTAAATGAGGTGTATTAAAGATGAAGATAATAAAATACTTTTCTTAGAAAAGGATGTTAAAAATAGGTGGATGAGATATTTTGATAAACTTTTCAATGAAGGATCTGAATGTACGATTGATTTTAGCAACCTTAATACTCTAAATAAAAATAGAGTGTTTTATTTGTATCATTGTATTAGTAAATCTGAAGTTAGAGAAGCTTTAAAGAAAATGAAATGTAGAAAAATAGTATGACTTGATGATATTCTAATAGGTGTGTGGAAATGTTTAGGAGATCAAGAAATTTCTTAGCTTACAAATCTTTTTAATATTATTTTAAAGACTAAAAATATGTTAGATGAGTGAAGAAAGAGTTTGTTGGTTCCTATATTTAAGAATAATGGTGATGCACAAGAGTGTGTAAATTATAGAGGAATTAAGTTAATGTGTCATACATTAAAATTATGGGAGAGAGTAATTGAGCATAGGTTACAATGTGATACAAAAGTTTCTCACAATTAATTTGGTTTCATGCCAGGTAGATCTACTATGGATGCTATACGTTTGTTAAGAGGTTTGATGGAGAAGTATAGAGAAAGTAAGGAGGATTTACATATGATATTTATTGATTTAGAGAAAGCTTATGATAAAGCTTCAAGGGATGTCCTTTAGAGAGGTCTAGAACAGAAAGGAGTTAATATTGGTTATATTCAAGTCATTAAGGATATGTATACTAGAGCTATTACTTGTGTCCAAACACAAGGAGGATTGACAAAATATTTTCCCATTTCAATTGGATTACATCAAGGATCAGCTTTAAGCCCTTATTTTTTTTGCTTTAGTTATGGATGTTCTTATTAGGCATTTACAGGAAAATGTACCTTGGTGTATGCTTTTCTTGATTCTTCTTGTTGATAAGACTAGAGAGGGAGTCCAAGAGAAACTTGAATTATGCAGGTCAACATTAGAGTATAAAGGTTTTCATTTAAGTAGATCTAAAATTGAATATATTGAGTGTAATTTTAGTTGTAGAAGTTCTAGTGATAGTATTGTGACATTAGGTGAACAAGTCATTAATAAGAGACTGCATTTATTAATGCGAGGATTAGTGATCTGCAGCTGCATTTATTAATGCGAGGCATTCTAATGCTTGCAACCATGCCGTCAATTTAATAATAAAGGCCAACAGCTACACAGTTTGCAGGTGAATTAAAATTTTATGGCGAGGAACTTTATTTTGTTATCAAACATATTAAATATGTATATGATATTATATATATATATATATATATATATATATATATATATATATATATATATATATATATATATATATATATATATATATATATATATATATATATATAATATAATATAAAAAAGATAACTACAGTCTACTAAACTCAAATAATTAAGTCATTCAATTAAATATAATTTAAAACGGCTTCTCAATCAAAAAAAACAAGAGATAACGTTCAGAAAGAAAGAAAATAAATAATTGATGGTCTTTCATCATGGATTGAAACTCATCGTTTACCAAAAAAAATTTAAAAGTAATCAAGTAGCTAGGATTGCAGCTAAACTGAGTGTTCAACAAGCTATTCATGACTCGGCTCGATTAGAGCTTGTTTATATTCATCCGATTAATTGATTGAATGAGCTTGAACACTTATGTAACTACTTGATTACTAAATGAACATGCTTGAACAACTTATTGCTCAGTTCATTTGTGTTTATGAATAATATCATTTAATGCTCGTGAACAAGCTCATTAAGGAGCTCGATTTCGACTCGATTAAAGCTCTTTTATTTCATTAAACGAGCTACTCGTTAACAGGCTCGATTAGCCGAATTTGAACCGAGCACGTGAACAACTTGAGCCAAACTCGGACAAGATTTTTTAAACGAGCTCAATCTTGAACACTATTCTAAAAACTCAAATCGAGCTTGAACTCGAACAAAGATATACTCGGCTCGGCTCAGTTCGTTTGCAGCCCTGAAAACATCACTTCTATTTTGTGATTATATTCATGATTGTCAACTAAAAATCCCTTCGTATAGAGTAGGCTTTCTTCGGAAATTTTATTAAAATAATATAAAATATATATGTATTAACTATACAGCCTAAATCAATTTATTTTACTTGAATGCCACTTAAAAAACAAATGTTGAATAATGTGAGATAATGAATCCTAGTTATTAACCTTTTGCACATCAAAAATATCGCAAGAGTTCAGCGATATGATTTAAGGTAATCTATTAAGCTTAATTTAAACTTGCATAGATAGAGGTGAATGTGCCAAATCAAGCATGAACTTACCAAGTTCAATATCAACTCATAAGGATTACGATGAACCCGCTTAACTTTAAGTGTATTCACCCAAGATCATGCATACTTGCTCAAACTAAGGAGCTACTAGCCAGAATTCATGCAGACTAGTGACTTTTTCTATTCAAATTTAGTGTCATAAGAATTCAACTAAAGCAATCAATGTATATTTTGTATATAATTTTGCTACACAATGTATTTTGCAACATGCTAGCTTAAAGTTTTGTTGTATATATTTTTGTTTTATATATCTTAATATACAGTATGCCATGTAACACTAAAATCCTATCTAAACTTATAAATAGAAGATTATGATGAGAACATAGGTTGAGCAATCCTTCCTAGAGGGCACAATCATTTTTACTTGAATCTATTATAATGAAATTCTAAAGCATCTTAATCAAGGAATTAGCAAACCTCTTTAATTTGTCTATGATATGTTCATTCATCCAGTTATTAATATTGAAGATATTCTATCATATAAAGGAATTAACAAACCTCCTCTTGTTTAGTCTAACTCTTTAGTAGAAGATATAACGACAAATTTGCAGAAGCTCTCTTTCTATGAAGTTGACTATATTATTACCGAGGAAGTACCCATTAATCTAGCTTATGAATATCATTTTCTAGTTCGTTGGAAGAATAAGTCACCAGCTAAAGACGCATAGTTGACTCATATTGATTTGTAAACTCTAACAACATAATTAGTAGAAGACTTTGTAGATTTCAACTCTACGGAGCAGAGTTCAATTAAGCTCATGAGAGTTGATGTAGAACATCATGTGGATCAAAAAAATCAAAGCTCGAGGTTTATTTACAAGATCTCAAGCTAAAGTCTAAGAAAATTTAAGAAAGAAGAAGACTTAGTCTATTAGCTTACTAAGGCCCATTTTATGATTTCATTTAATTATGTAATTTCTAATTTTCTTCTAGAAACTTTAGATTTGAGATTTTAAATTTAAAAATTAAAAGCATGACATGTGAGGTGGTTGAATCCACATAAAATAATAGCATGTGGAATGGGTGAATGACATAAAATAATAAGATAATTTAATGCTTCACATTAATATTGCTATCCATCTTTCCCTCTATGTTTTGAATTTTTTTTCTTTTAAAAGATGATTGTAATGACTATAAATATCCCCCGTCGCTGGAATGAAATGAGATCTTTTGGCAATTATAAATTATTTGAGTTGTTCTTGTGGTTTGAGAGTTGGTGGCCAAATCTTGACAATTCTTGGTGGGAGCATTAGTTATCCAATATATATTTCTTTCCTCACCTATAATACTCAAAGTAATTTATTTTATTTTTCTTATACCTCTTAATATTATCTCCAACCATATACCAAGCTTTCTACTTTCCTCCAAAAACCTACACCTTCCTTCCACTCAATAATATATCTACTTCATTAATTATGACCTCGTCCTTACACCAAAATAATCACTTAAATCTTATAATTTTCAATCAACTACTCTAGATCATAAATACATATCCTAACCTAAACCTCCATAAGTATTTTTAGCTATTTATCTCACTTAAAATCTCATTCCTTATAACTACATTTTAAATCAACCTAAGTTGGTCCAAATTTGACTAGTTTAAGTCATCCCATTATCATATTATTCTACGCCCTTCATCATCCCACCAAAAGTTTAAAATATATCTTTAGATATTAATCTAAAGTTGTTCAAAATATATCTTTAGATATTAATCTAAAGATCAATAGATATTTAATTCTCTCAATCTCACCAAAAGAAAGAACACACACCTCCATCACTCTCTCTCCCTCCCCCCACTTTACTTTTTCTTTAGGGCAAAGGATGAAAATTAGGTTGGAAAGAGGAGATATGAATAGGTATGAAGACTTATGGTTTTTCTCTTTTCTACTTCTCACTTTTCTCTTCTCTCTTTGTATTATTCCTTATCTACCTACTACCACAACTAAATAAGAGATAAAGGAGAATTAGATAAGATTAAAAGAAAATTTATTAAAATATTTTAATAATTAATAAATTTATTAATTAAGAATCATTATTATGCTGAAACATTCATATATGCTTATATATATATATATATATATCAAAATAATCAAAATAAAATATAAAACTTATAAAAATATGTTTGGTCATTTTTAAAATATGTTAAAAAATGGCTATAATTTTTAGGATATATTTTAATTTTGGGTATCACATCACCAAATTAAAATGCATTGTATGAATTACAGGAATACTTCTTTTATAATCAAAGATAGATATTGGGAAATAAAATTAGTAATTGTAGATGTTGATGTCAATGTTATGCATTAGCTTTATTAGAGATGACGTGCATTAACATTATTAATGATTGTCAATAAAAAATCAATAACATCCAAATTAGCTTTGATCTCATGTATCATCCTTGTAAATGATGACGTGCATCAACACTATTGGCAATAATAGGTGACAAAGAAGGAAGGCATTGGCATTTTTGGCAATGGTGTGTATTAATGAGAATTGATTGTAAGCGACAGTGGTTAAAAGTTTGTAGTCAAGCAACAATGGTTGAGAATATATAGTTGTGAGAATGTGATTAAGACATTATAGTCTAGTTATTACAATTGGGTGATGGTGATTGGGAGTCCTTAATCGGGCAATGGTGGCTGGATAATTATAGTTTAGAGATTGTGCTTAAGAGTTCATATTTGAGAGATGATAGTTAGATGGCCGTATTTAGGAGATATTAGTTGAATGGCCATAGTTAGAAGATGATGGTTTGATGACTGCAATTCGGTGATAATGGTCACGTAATCATAATTGAGCAATAATAGTTAAAAGGACATAATAAAGTGATGGTGACCCAATGACCATAATTGGGCAATACTGACTTAACAAATGTATTGTTATGTTGGTGATTGGGCCACTATAATTGGGAGATGGTCCTTAAGAGTTATAATCGAGTAATGATAGATTCTATAGTTAAACAATGCTAGATAAGTTACCATAATGAAGTGACTATGATTAGGAGACTATAATCAAGCGATGATAATTGTGCAATGGTGGTTTGATGGTTGAGGTCAAATAATGGTGATCGAGTGGGGACAATTTAATGACAATGATCATATGATAGTAGTCTAATAGTGATGATTAGACAATAGTAATCTAATCATAGAGGTCAAATAATGTCAATCCAATGGCTGTTGTCAAGCAACAATAATATCATGATGGTTGGGTGGTGGTCATCTAATAATGATGTTTAAATAATAGATTTTTTTTTGTGGCAAATGTTGCATGATAATAGTTCTGACATCGATACTTGAGCAATGATAGTTTGATGGCGATGGTTAGATGATAATGTTTTGATAAAAAAAAGGTTGGATAGGGGTAGTATGATGCTGATGATGATTGAGAGGTGGACTTTAATGTCAATGGCAAGGTAATAGTGGTCCACTAGGAGCCTACAGAGACATTGATAAGGCAGCGTTGCACCAGTGGTGATGGTCAGGTAACCATGCTCCATGATAATGGTCAGGTGATGGTGCTTTGATGGCAACAATTAGACAATGATATTTTATAATAGTGATCAAGTAGTAGCAGTTAAGCTGCAACATGATGACAATTGAGAACAAATGGAGCTAGAGGATTTTTCAAACCCAAAAACTCTATCTCCTATCTCTCCTATAGCCCACTCTCATGTAAAAAATGAATGTCTATTTATTGATTTTGAAAGTAACACTTTTCGTAAATAAATCCAAATTAAAAACACTAACTCTATGTGATTTTAATAATAAGATATTTTATGAATATTTGAGTGCATAATTATATCAGAATTAAGCGACATTATGCTCATTGGATTCAACTCGTAAGATACTTGATTTGACTAGAAGTGTCTAAAATTTGATCATCTAAATAATATTTTGAGGTTTTTAATTATGCATTATATGCTTGATTTGGGCTAATTTTAAGTCAGATTAGAACACTTCCAATATTGATGAGTTCATCTCATAAACACATTCAGTTTAACTAAAAGTTATAAAAATTAGAGTTTAAATGATAATATAATTTTGAAAATTACTCACTTGAATATTGCATTAAATTCTATAATTGACTAACTGAACTTTCGGGTGATGTACTAAAGTGACACTTTGTTATAATAATTCACTCAAAATAATTTTTCAATTCAACATAATTACATAAGGGAGAAAAAAAAAGATGAACAGTGATCGACCAAAGTGAGTTAGTGCTCAGGGGTATAATTCAATTAAATTGGATGGATTAATCGATCAACTTGTTAAACCCAAGAAATTGAACCACATTATCGGAAAAATTAAACCGACCAAAATAATGAATAGAACCAAATCAAACAAAAACACAATAAAGTTCAATTTTTGTTTAACCAAAATTTAAATTTCTAATAAAGGGGCGTGTATTTGATTAATTCGACTGCTTCTTTCTTCAACTTCCTGCCTTAAATATGATCCAAAGCCCACCTCGCTTCTATGCTTCCCTCTTTGATCTACTTCTCACTTCTCATGAGGCGTTAAGCATAGGTTTGGCTATGACTTTAAGGGATAAAAAAAATCTAAAGAGAAATATTTTTTTGTTATTTATTCATAACATTTTATTTTATTTATTTATCTGATTTCTTTAAACCAAAGTTGCAACTCAAATTCAAATAACCCTTTAAAAAAAAAAACCATCATCTAATAAATCAATGCAAATCTAAATTAAATGATGGTTGGTTAAACCCAACTAAAGCACCCCGTATTGGGGCAAATTTTTTAAAATATAATTAATAATTTAAGTATCGTAAAAATAAATTTAGATATAGATATAGTCATCCGTTTAACGGACAACTTGCTTGCCACATCGAATTTGAGTGGCACACCGCTTAATTAATTTGTAGTGTTAAATAAAGTCGCTAAACAATAAACTAACTTGTAATTATTTTTAAAAGTATTTTGTCAACTTAGTTAGATTTAGGTTCCAATATTATCTGTCATTGGAGCTACTCCATCTTTCCAATACTTATATAAAGCCTCTCATTCCCCAATCAATATTTTATTAAATTCTTAATGTTTTATCTCAAGTTGCATAAATATATGAATTTGTTAATTTATTTTATTTTGATGAATATTTTATAAATATGTATATTTTTAATGATCTGCACATATTTTTATGCTATATTTTACAAGTATTTGATTAATTAGTAGATAAATATAGTTTAAATGACTTTTTATTTAATTCTAAATTTGTTTATATATAAACTGGAGTCAGTCATCCTTGAATATATTAAATATATTGAATTTTGAAAACCCTTATGTTTGAATGGTAAATGTTGGATTTATCCTATGAATAATATTTAGTTTAATATCTTAAATGATGGACATAATATCTAGATCATTAGTGTATAAAGAGATCTATATACATACATAAATATGTAGAAATCAAGTGAAAATTTTACTTCATATTGCATGGATAATCATCTTTGAAGTTTGAGGGTATAGAAGGTGAAATTATATAAGTAACTCTTACAGTCATTTATTATCAGATAAAATTATATATATATATATATATATATATATATATATATATATATATATATATATATATATATATATATATATATATATGTGTGTGTGTGTGTGTGTGTGTGTGTGTGTGTGTGTGTGTGTGTGATTAAAGAAATTCTTGAGAGTAATTCAGATAGTTTTACACTTTTCACAATATCATTATTTTTCAATAAAAAAATCTTAATCTTAAACAAATTTGAAATTAAATAAAAAGCCATTTAAATTATATTTATCTACTAATTAGTTAAATACATATAAAATATAGTATTAAAATATGTGCAGATTATTAAAAATATACCTATTTATAAAATTTCATCAAAATAAAATAAATTAGCAAATTCATATATTTATGCAATTTGAGATAAAATATTAAGAATTTAATAAAATATTGATTGAGGAAATGAGAGACTTTATATAAACATCGGAAGGTTGGAGTAGCTCCAATGATAGATAATAGTGAAACCTAAATCCAACCAAGTTCACAAAATAATTAAAAAAAATGGTTATAGGTAACAGGCAACTTACATGTAACACTATAAGTCGCCTGTTAAACGGACGACTAGATTAGACATTATAGTCTAGTTATTACAATTGGGTGATGGTGATTGGGAGTCCTTAATCGGGCAATGGTGGCTGGATAATTATAGTTTAGAGATTGTGCTTAAGAGTTCATATTCGAGAGATGATAGTTAGATGACCATATTTAGGAGATATTAGTTGAATGGCCATAGTTAGGAGATGATGGTTAGATGACTGCAATTCAGTGATAATGGTCACATAATCATAATTGAGCATAATAGTTAAAAGACCATAATAAAGTGATGGTGACCCAAAGACCATAATTGGGCAATACTGACTTAACAAATGTATTGTTATGTTGGTGATTGGGCCACTATAATTTGGAGATGGTCCTTAAGAGTTATAATCGAGTAATGATATATTCTATAGTTAAAAAGTGTTAGATAAGTTACCATAATGAAGTGACTATGATTGGGAGACTATAATCAGATAATGCAATGGTTTTTGGTTGAGGTCAAACAATGGTGATCGAAAGTGGTGACAATTTAATTTGATCATATGATAGTTTCTAATAAAGTGATGAGACAATAGTGATCTAATCATAGAGGTCAAATAATGTCAATCCAATGGGTGTTGTCAAGCAACAATAATATCATGATGGTTAGGTGGTGGTCATCTAATAATGATGTTTAAATAATAGCGATTTTTTTTTGTGGCAAATGTTGCATGATAATGGTTCATTCGATACTTGAGCAATGATAGTTTGATGACGATGGTTAGATGGTAATGTTTTGATAAAAATAAGGTTGGATAGGGGTAGTATGATGATGATGATGATTGAGAAGTGGACTTTAATGTCAATGGCAAGGTAATAGTGGTTCACTGAGCCTACATAGCTAAGGCAACGTTGCACTAGTGGTGATGGCCAGGTAACCATGCTTCATGATAATGGTGAGGTGATGGTGCTTTGATGTCAACAATTAGACAATGATATTACGAATAATTCTAAATTTAAAAAATATCGCGAATAATTTTATTTTTATTTAGATCAGACGCACTGAAACAACTTGAATTGTAGAAGTCAAAACAACTAATAACTAATGAAAATTTTAGGAACATACCACACAATTATTATATATAGTATTTTTTATGTATGAAAAACAAAATTTATTTCAAAAAAATTAATCATTGTGATATTTTTAATGTGATATTAAAATATAAATATTATTTATATAAATATTAAAATTTTAAATTTAAATTTATAAATATACAATAATAGTGCGGTACGTACGTAAATGTCCTAAACTAATTAAATCCCTTATTTGTCTGAAAACCAACCGACCAAGCAATCCTTCATCCACTAAAAAAATAAGAATACTCTCTTTCACATAAAGCAATGAGCTTCACCACCTTCCAAGCTTCACCTTCACCCACTCCTCCACCTCCGTTCCTACATATCCCCTGCCATGCCCTAGAACTCTGAGAGAGAGAGAGTGAGTGAGAGAGAGAGAGAGAGAGAGAGAGATGGATAAGAGCAGGGTTCTTGTGGTGGGTGGCACGGGATATCTGGGGAGAAGAATAGTGAGGGCAAGCATAGCAGAGGGTCACCCAACCTATGTGCTCTACAGACCGGAGATCGGCATCGACATAGAGAAGATTCAGATGCTGCTGTCCTTCAAGGAGCAAGGGGCGCGGCTTGTGGAGGGGTCTTTCGGCAATCATCGGAGCCTCGTCGACGCCGTTAAACAAGTCGACGTCGTCATATGCGCCATTGCCGGCGTGCACATCAGGAGCCACCACATCCTCCTCCAGCTACAGCTTATTGACGCCATCAAAGAGGCTGGCAACATCAAGGTGGTCAGCTTTCTCTATCTAATTCATGAGAAATATATATGATAGTCTATTTAATAACAAGGTAGAAAAATAATGTTATCGGAAAGCTGCATCTGATGCAGTTTCAGACTGTTTTATAATAATAGATTTTTTAATGTAAATATTAGGAAAAATAATTTAGAAATTGATATTTCCTCCGAAAATAAGATTATTGAAACCCTAGAAAGATATTCACTATTTAGATGTAATAACTGTTTGAAGGAGGAGAGAATATTATATGTGGTATCTGGATGCAGTTTTATATTTGAATATCAAATTAGGTGTAGATATATGACAAAATATAAATTAAGTATAATATTTAATTTATGTTTGTTGTGACTTAATTTACGTCAATTTATCTGACACCACATAATATATTTTTTTTATGGAGACCCCTAAAGAAAACCATACGGAGAACTATTAACAATAAAAATATCAATTATTATAGATTAAATTTTGAATACAGTCCTTAATTATAAAATAGCAGCCAAACTTAATACATGGCAAGAAAAGTCATCGAAGGCACTCACATGAAGATTGGGGCACGAGAGGACATGTGATCAACCACCCTCCAAAAAAAAAATTCTTAAATTATTATTTTTATTTTTTTATATTTAACCAATTTTAAAAAAATTTTAAAATTTTAAAAGAGGCATAATCTATCCAACTAGACAATTGTCGCCTACTATTGCCAAAAATTTTATCACAAATCTGCTCTAAATAGTGGAAATAATTTCATCAAGAATTAAGTTATGCTTACTAGCCATAAGCTTATAGATAAAACAATTATTATAAATAATGGATAGGAAAATAATCTTATAATTTGTCCAAATTTTAGAAATTTAGAAAATAAAATATAAAAAAGGTAGACAGATGCAATACAGAGTAATATATAATTATTTGCATTAATAGAAATTATAATTTATATAAAGAATAATTAAGTAGTGTAATAAGATATGCTTAGAAATAAAGGCTAACTATTAATAAATTAGTGGAAAATAAAATGAATTGATGCAAGTGTTTGACACATTCCTCCTTAATGAATTGATGTAACTGTAGAATGATAACCCACGAGGAGTTTTTGAGAAAATCTTTAGAGCTTAAAGCCAACATTGTATACATTATTACAAATATTTGAATCGAACAAGTTTTCTTATATTTAATAACATATTTTCTATCTGCAAACAAAAAATGAGGAATGAGGAAAAAAATAAACCTCCCTTTATATTTTGACAGAGATTCTTGCCCTCGGAGTTTGGGACAGACCCGGCAAGAATGGGGCATGCTTTAGCTCCAGGGAGGGTGACATTTGATGACAAGTTGATGGTGAGGAAGGCAATAGAGGAAGCAAACATCCCCTTCACTTATATCTCTGCAAACTGCTTCATGGGATACTTCATTGGTGGCCTCTGCCAACCTGGAAAGATAATCCCTTCAACTGAAAGCGTATGCTTGCTTGGAGATGGCAATGTTAAAGGTAATATTTATACCTCCCTTTGAGTCTAGAAACATGTCAGAATAAATTAATTTACTACTCCATTTGGCTTTAATTATCATACATTTCAAGTATTTGATGAGTTTATAAGCTTGCGCAATCTTAGACCAAAATGAGCCCACATCGTAGATGTTTACTATTTTTATTTTTTGGTAGGATGTTCATATGTATCTCACAATTCTCACTTCTCCCTCCTCTCTCTCTCTCTCTCTCTCTCTCTCTCTCTCTCTCTATATATATATATATATATATATATATAAATCAAAATTTCAAATTATATTTATATAAATAATATCTAAATTTTTAATATCTTAAAAAAATATCATGATTACTATTTTCTTAAGTGAAATACACTTTTCATCCATAAGCAAGTATTATAACTACAACAACAACAAAAAGTTTTTATCCCACTAGGTGAGATTGAGGTCGGCCACATATATATATTTTTTCTACCATAAGAAAGTATTATATGCAAGAAAAGATAAAAAATAATAAAATATAAAAAATAAAAAATAAAAAAATAAAAAATAAAAAATAAAAATAAATAGAAGTATTGTTATAAAACTTGGTTTAGATGTAAAACTGAGAATTGTGAAAGATATAAAGTGGTTTAGAGATTCTAAGAAATAAAGATATGATGCAAAAATTTAGCTTTTAGTGATTTATACAATAGATTAGATACCAAAGAAGGTGAAAGATGTATATATAAGTTAGCCAATCAAAGAGATAGGAAAAGTAAAGATATAGTTCAAGTGAGGTGTATTAAGAATGAAAACAATAAAATTTTTTTTTAGAAAAGGATATTGAAAATAAGTGGATGAGGTATTTTGATAAACTTTTCAATGAAGGATCTGACGATTGATTTTAGCAACCTTAATACCCTAAACAAAAATAGAGAATTTCATTTTATCGTTGTATTAGTAAATCAAGTTAGTGAAGCTTTAAAGAAAATGAAATGTGGAAAACAAGAGACGGATAATATTCCAATAGAAGTGTGGAAATGTTTAGGAAATCAAGGAATTTCTTGGCTTACAAATCTTTTAATGTCATTTTAAAGACTAAAAGATGATGAGTGGAGAAAGAGTTTGTTGGTTCCTATATTTAAGAATAAAGGTGATGCACAAGAGTGCAAATTATAGAGGAATTAAGTTAATGTGACATACATTAAAATTATGGGAGAGTAATTGAGCATAGGTTACGATGTGATACAAAAGTTTATCACAAGTTTGGTTTTATGCCGTGGATCTACTATGGATGCTATACATTTGTTAAGGGGTTTGATGGAGAAGCATAGAAAAGTAAGAAGGATCTACATATGATATTTATTGATTTAGAGAAAGCTTATGATAAAGTTTCAAGAGATGTTCTTTGGAGAGTTCTAAAACGAAATGATTTAATATTGGTTATATTCAAGTCATTAAGGATATGTATACTAGAGTGTTACTTGTGTCCAAACACAAGGAGGACGACAAAAATATTTTCCTATTTCAGTTGGATTACATCAAGGATCAACTTTAAGCCCTTATCTTTTTTACTTTAGTTATGGATGTTCTTACTAGGCATTTACAAGAAGATGTACCTTAGTGTATGCTTTTTTTGATGACATTCTTCTTGTTAATAAGACTAGAGAGGGAGTCCAACAGAAACTTGAATTATGAAGGTCAACTTTAGAGTCTAAAGGTTTTCATTTAAGTAGATCTAAAATTGAATATATGGAGTGTAATTTTAGTTGTAGAAGTTCTAGTGGTAGTGTTGTGACATTAGGTGAACAAGTCATTAATAAGAGTGAATGTTTCAGATATTAGGCTCTATTGTTCAAAATGATGGTGAAATTGATGGAGATGTTATTAGTAGAATTCAAGTTGGATGGTTGAAGTGGAGGAATGCATCTAGCCTATTATGTGATAGAAAAGTAAACTTAAGGAAAAATTTTATAAGATGGTGGTAAGACCTACAATGATTTATGGTGTAGAATGTTGGCCAATAAAAAAGAAGCATAAGACTAAGTTAAGTGTTACAGAGATGAGGATGCTTAGGTGAATGAGTGGCTTTACTCTTAGAGATAGAATGCAAAATGAGTATATTCGGGAAAAAGTTGGAGTAGCTCCAGTGGTAGATAAGATTAGGGAGAGTCCTTAGATGGTTTGGCCACATAAAGCCGATCGTCCATGACCCGATTAGAGAGTAGATGCATTAGATTTGCCTTATGTTAAGAAAGGTAGAGATAGACTTAAAAAGACTTGGTTAAGATGTATAAAAAATGATCTTAGTATACTTGATTTAAATGAGAATTTGACACATAATAGGATACAATGGAGACGAAGGATTCATGTAGCCGACCCAACCTAGTGGGATTAAGGCTTGTTGTTGTTGTTGTTGTTGTTGTTGTACCATAAGAAAGTATTATATATATAAATCTTAATTTTTAAGTGTTAGATATGAAAATGCATAAGAATTGTGTGGTATGTATGTAAATTTTTTTTTCCATGCCAATTTGCAATGTGAGATTTTTTTATGATATAGGCAAGATTAATTCAAGATATGGCAATAACTTTCAAAGCTTTTATCAATCAGACTAATTAACTTACACTGGTTAAAGGCTTTCTATATTTTTACCATCTTTATTGAAACTTAGGGTTGATTTTCTTGGAATTACATTTTGTTTATTTTTTATAAGAATTTTATAAAAATTATTTTATAAGTTATACTATTCATTATTCTATCAATTATCCCATTTTATATTAGAAATTTATTGAATATTTTAAACTAAATAATATTGTATATTTTAATGCATTAACTATATTTTTAAGCATAAGTTTCCATTTTTGTAACTCATAATGATCTATAAGCTTATACAAAACATTCAAAAACATTACATTGTAGAAAACATCCCAACCCTTCAACACCTCTATAAACAGCCTTCTCACCTCAAGATGAAGATTACGCAAATATTAAGAGAGAGGGAAAACGAGTAGAGTTCAACAAAAAATTATTGAACTAAGCTAATTGCTAGATTAATTCCTCTCAGCCGTTTATGTCGACGAAGACGATATCGCACTGTACACCATCAAGACGATCGACGACTACCGCACGTTGAACAAAACTATTTACATCAAACCACCAGAAAACATACTCTCACAGAAAGAAGTGGTCATGGCATGGGAGGAGCTCATTGGAAAGGAGCTTCAGAAGACCAGCATTTCAGAAGAAGACTTCATCTCTTTTATCAAAGGTAAATGAGAGTAACCTCTCTCATTTCATGCCTTTCAGGTTGTGAAATAGTTCATAATAAAAAGCATCTTATTCTTGATTACTTTACATATGTATATATGATAACTAGGGTTCTTTTCACAATTTCAGAGCAGGAGTACGCACAACAGGTGGGGTTGGGACATTACTATCATGTCTGCTATGAGGGCTGCTTGACCAATTTCGAGGTAGGGGAGGGAGAGGAGGCGTCTCGGTTGTATCCCGAGGTTGCTTACACCCGAGTTAAGGATTATCTTAGACGTTATGTGTGATTCTGCAACTCTGCAACTCTGCAACTGCAAAGAGCAAACTGGACTTTTTAAAGTCATGTATTTCCAGTGGTAATAATTGATTGGAATTGGAAGAACCTTATATCTATCGTAAGGAATATTTTTTTTTAAAATTTTTTAACTAAATAAACGTTAAATATAATTGCTACTGGCATTTATAAATTTTAGAATTAATAATTTTAACAAAATGAGTTAGGAAACCATTGGATGAATTGATCTCCATGTGATAAATTAATTTATCTCCCTTCTCCCCTTTTTCTCTCTTTTTTTTTTCTGTTTTAGAGACAATATGGTGAGTAATTTTCTATAATCCCAATGGATAGAGGAGGTTTAATTTATAGACTTCTTCCTTAATCGTTACTTTTATTAAGTAATCCAATGAATAAGATTTGTTTTGTTATAAAAATTAAATTAAAATATTTATCATAATTGAATAAAACATAGAACTTATAACTAACTATTTTCTCCTCTTATTTGTAACTCATTGGAGGTTATTGCTAATCGTTAATATTTTATAGCAAAATTATTACTTGAACACAAAGAAAAAAATCTTTTAGTATTGTAAACTATCAAAGATGAGTTATGATGAGTATAAATTAATTATGCAACACGTCTTATTTTATATGCCACATTATTTGCAACTGCCATGCTTTGAATATAAGTAACATATAAGCTCAAGATCGAGTATGCAATGGTGCAAACAATGAAAATAATAATTGTATCATTCTAGAGAGACTTAGACTACAAAGTATGAAATTGAGTTGATTTAATCTATTTAATGATCAAAAGAGGTGATGACTTATGTACAAAATAAATAAAACAAAAAGAACTAACTACTAACAATTGATAGAAAGTTTTATGCTATTATTAATCAGGATAAAGTCTATAAATTAATAAACAAATAGTAAAAATAACATGAAGTAAAGAGTGCAAAGATAATAAACATGCGAAGATCAACGATTTTTATGTGAATTGTAGACAATGTCTATATGCAACATCTAGATTTTTTTTTTTTTTTTTTTTGAATATGCACTAAACAAAAGAAGATCTTCAAAGGAGAAAATATTACGTATGAGTCATGTAGCTTTTCATGACTAATCATATAGTTTAGTTTCTTTAATTTATATTAAAAATAATATAAATTTTATTTAGAGCCATGACTTTCATTGAGTCCATGTATAAATATGTAATATTTTACAAGACATCATCTGTAAATCAATAAGCACAATGATTTTTTTTTTTGGACATCATCTTATAAATCAATAAGTAAATACTAAAAAAAATAACATAAAGTAAAGAGTGCAATGATAATAAGCATGTGAAGATTAACAATTTTTATGTGGTTCAGTTGTAGGCTATGCCCACATTTAGATGTCCATCACATCTAGAATTGCACTGAACAAAAGTTTACATAACACTCAGACAAAAGCAACAAAAAAATTAACAATGAAAATGAATCACAAAGTGAATTGAATCTTCAATTAATGTGAAGAAGATGAGCACATCAAATATAAGAATATTGTAGGCCATCATCATAGCTTGCAAGAATTTTCATTAGGTGACTAGAGCTTTAAATAAATAATTAAAATTACTAAAATAGATTTTCTCACATTTCCCTAGGAAGCCATCATTCAAAATTTGCATAATTTACTATACTAATTTGATCTTAACTACTGTCATTTAATAATTCTATATTTCAATATGTATCAGGGGCCTGTAAATTTTAACAAGTACTTACAAAATAGTTTTCAAAGATCTACAGACTCCATATATTTATTTTTCCAAGGATCTAACTATCTATATCTTTTCAATGTGGCACAAACTTTTATAGAGGTCCACAAAGACTTTACAACAACCCACAAATCATTAAGAAGGCTAATAAAGTAATGAATTTTCGTTGTTACTTTTTTGGTTATGATTAAAACATAATCATTAAGATCTCATTTTAGTTTATTTTTTTAAGATATAAAACATTTAAAAATATTGTATCTTAGAAAATAGATCATTTAATAATGTAATTACATGAGAATCTTATTTAGTTATAGAAGGAATTAAGACTCATTTACTTACTTATCATGTATGTCTTCAATATTTTCAGTGTGAGTTGCTTATATGCATAATAGAGACAAAATATTTTTCTACTTTATCAAATTTGTCCTTATATGCTTAAGTCATTATGATAGTATGTCTATTTTTTGCACACACTAATAAAAATTGAAAGTCATGAATTTTGATTGTCATGACTCAAAATAGCACAACTCTTACATCGAAGTGAGTCCTAGCATATCAAATACATCGAATATACTTCGAAGATCTATTTGAAAAGAATTCACTTCTTTTTTATAACGCATAACCATTAATATCACTAAAATTATAATAAAATAAAAGTTATCAATATCTATTCACTTAATGTCATAAACTATACAATTAAAAAAGTCTCTATACAAATTATGGTACACATACTTTTATTCATCCAAACTAATAACATTGTGATTGCAAACAAATAACTAGGATCAACTAGAAGATAAATCTATAAATAAGAACATGTAACTTTAATCTCTAATCCATCTACTTCTAACTTTTTTCCTTTCCTATAAATTAATACATGTAGATAAAATAGGGATAAATCAATGGATTACACTAAATATGCCATAGTTTTTCAATGTATAATAACAAATCAGTCACTATAGCAAAAAGGCTTGTTTTTTTACAAAAATATTTGTAGGAAAAAAATAGAAATTTTATTATTAAAGTGTGTTTTTGGTAGATTTCTGATGAAAAATATTCCGTTAAAAATTTAGACTTAGTTAGAAATACATTCTAATAACCAAAAAATCCATCGAAAAATATTTTTGATTGATTTTTGATCAAAAATCCACTGAAAATTTGCTCAGACAAATTAGCATATATAGACATGAGAAATTTTGTTAGAACTGAGAAATGGCAAAAATTTATTGACAAGAATTTCTGGAAAAAATTTTAGTTAAAAATTTAGCTAAAAATTTTTTGATGAAAATTTCATTAGAAATTTTTGGCTAAATATTTTCGGATGATCTTTTCATCATGATAATTATAGTATCGAGTTGAAGATGAAAATAACATCATAAATCTACTAAAAACCTATACAAAGATTAAAAAAAAATAAAAAAAGAGCTTTATATACATTCCAATTTTTACACCTATAACTACAATATATAATAAATTTGACATTTTATGAAAATTTTGAAATTGATTGTCATAGGATCACAAAACCCACACTAAAGATAAATATACATTAAAAAAACTTCTAATCAAACATATCATGTTATTTTTTAAAATACATTCACATTGCATAGTCTTGTTCATTAACCTTAATAGAATATAAACAATAAACTGAAACAAATAAAAGATAATCATCTTTAGTCTCTTCATCATCGTCCTCATACTCCTCTCTATAACTATCATTTTTTTCCTTTTCATTTGTCTAAACTCATATTTTTTTCATTTTGTGTCCATAATAGTCATTCATGGTTTCATTTGATCATTTGGGCCTCAATGTCCTCAGCAAACATGGCTACACACCTTCTAACCAGCTCATCGATCGAATTAGCATTGATTGTTCAGAGAAAGAATAGTGTGCATCCTACACCAAATCTTGAGAACCTAAGTTGTATATTCCTTTCTTTTTTTTTTCCTCCAATAGTTTCTCTACATGTGTCAAATTATGATTGTTCAAATTGTCCACTTCAACTTTCAACACCAATAGAACTTTGACTCTACACTTCCTTCAACCTCATGTACTTATTATTAACCTCAATTGTAGTGAGATTGACACTCATCCTCTTTAGCCTAGGATTTAAATCAAGGCACTAAGGCTTTCTCATATTATAAGACACTTATAGTGGTTAAGATGATACCCAAACCTAAATTTAAAGGCATATAAGACTCAACCCCAAGGTTAGTCCATTGGATTAATGGATCCCACCTTTTACCCAACTCAAACCCTCCACACCTCAAACACACAAACAAACCCAAACTGACAAATTTAGCTAATCTACTTAACCCAAAATAACCTATTTATCTTAGTTAAGTCACCATAGCCCAAACTCAAACAAAAACAAATTGATTGCAACCAATCAATCATATGATATCCAAAACTTCAATTGAACTTTAACCACACCCAATTAAGGCTCAATTTGACTAGTTGGTTGAATGGACTCAACTTTACCTATTTTGGCATAAAGAGGCTAAATTCAAAATTAACCTAAATCATTTAAAATTGACATTGCCTAAATTATCCTAAACCTTATTTGAACTTGATTGAAGCCTAATTAGGATTTAATTTGGCCAATTGGCTCACCTATCCTAAGTTAGCCCAATTGAATCTTGTAAGGCCAAAATCAAATTTAAGCCAATCTAAACCAAATTGAATCAACATAAAGTCTTACAATCACTACAAGTGCATGATTGAATACTTCCTATGATCTATTACAACTTAATTTGGCCATTCAGTTCACTTAACCAAACTAAGTCTAAGTGATCCATATTAAGCCTAATATCAAATTAAGTAAATTTGAACCCAATCAATATTTCCAAATCATCCAAATTGATTATTATACATAACGTAATAATCAATAATAATCAATTGGACCCAAATTGGTCAATTTGATTAATTGATCTAACCTAGCCCAAATTGAACCATATGAACCATATTGCCCCAAAACTCAATTCAATCCAAATAAAACCAAATCAATACTTACAATTAATCTCAAATTTATTATTAAACACAACATAATAATCAATTGCACCCAATTTAGCCAAAATTGGCCAATTGACTCATTTAATCCAAATGAGCCATGATTGAGCCAAATTATAATCTAAGCCAAATTGACTCAAATCAATTACTCCAATATATTTCAAATTAACATTTGAACATGATACAATAACCTCTTATACCCCATTTGATGAATTAGTTAACTTGATCAAATTAAACCCAAATTGACCTACATTAGATAAATTAAGCTAAACCTAATCAAATCAAATCTAAATCAAATTAAACTTGGCATGACTCATCCTTGGACTCCTTTACACCTGCACAAATGGACTCAACCTCAGGTGAACCCTCTTCATCACAAATCAAATGAGCAAACTTTGTCAAATATGATGAAATCTCAAAATATAATGGTCTAATCTCTCCTTTTGGCCAAGGTAGTACTATTAACATGCCTTAAGCTCACCCCAACTAAACTCACCTGACCATAGGCTGGTTTGCTCAGCCATTGACCAAGGTGAAATTGCATTCACCATGGACAACCTTTGGTTCACCTATCTTGGGCTATCCCCCTTTGCCAACCTGCTCAAGACATGGCTAGCCACTATAATAGGCCTTAACAGTTTAGAGCCATTTTCTGCCATTCACTGCCTAGTTGGATGCTAATGTTTGAACCCACTATAAATGGTGGTTCACATAGGGATAATAATAGACACCAATTCAAACTCCCATTTCACACAAAGTTTTACAACACTCCCCAAGCCAATATCCCAAAATCCCAGAGCTCTCTTAACACCATCATGGTGAGACCAAGCTCTTCCTCAACTTGAACATCCTAAACTTCACCCTATACCATTGAGTTGAGCATGAGAAGCATGATCTATACTAAACTCTGATGAAATGCAATGGAGCGGTGGTCTAGAGATCATCCGACGGAGGCGTGGGAAGACTTCAACAACAGGGCTTAGCCTCTTCAATATGAAGCTACCTCAGCCAGTGGAAACACATACATTGATTTTAGTGAGGTAACTTTCTCAAACTATAGATAACCCATTAGATGTTGGTCTTTCGAGAAATGTTTGTGTAATTTGCTTATATCAATCCATATGGATCCCCTACATTTCATTTTCTAATCCTATTGGAGTAATTTTAAGATGAAATTGAGCCTTAGTTGGCTCAAACCAAGCAGCATAAGGTGGACGATCTCCATCTCTCATCAAAAATTAAAGACAAAATATAAGCCATCCATTTTACATGATTAGAATAGATGATTATGATTAATAGTGCTTAGAATTTTTAATCTTAATCCTTTATAATTGTGAGATCAATAAGAGCCATTCAATGTTTAATTGAATGGCTTGGGATTCAACCACATTCAACATCATCCACTCAATTGTAATGCGGGATGATTTAAATAACTAATCTCGCAACGTCGCTCATAAAGCATGGCTAAGTCAGCCGCTGACTATGTATTGTTTGAAATGAATTTAAAATAGATTTAAGTAGCCGAAACTTTAAAACATCACAATTAATTATAAAAAAATCTAGAAATATAAATAAATATTCATTGAAACCAATGAATAAAGGAGAATCTAAGAAAAACAAAAGCCTTAATTTTTATTTTTTTATGCAGATTGTATTTTGGGTTTATTTAAAATATTTATTTTTGTAATTAATCTTAATTAACTCACTTAAATTACTTAAAATTTTGAAAGAATATTTCTTGTAATGTTCACTACCTCCTATAATTATTTCATGTCATTTGGGTGTTTAGACTAAGAAATTAGATTTTTTTAATGCTTAATGGCTTAAATAACCTAATTATTAAATGTAGAAATTATGAAAATGCCAAGATAGGTGTTTTGGTGGTTAAGCACTCTTGCTTAACATCATGACACTTAGGAAAAATAATTAAGACCTCTAGTCATAATTAATTGACAAAATCCACATTAATTTGGTTAAGTGCCCATTAATTACCCATTAAGGATCCTAAAATTTTAAAAATTCATAACTAATTATCTAGGTCTCCAAAAATTATTATCAACCCCTCTTTGTTCTCTACTAATAAAGAAGATTTTAGTGATGTTTTAGGTATTTTTGAGTGTAATTGATGATTTAGATTTTTTCTCATTTATTTAAATAGTCATAAATTATAAGCCTAACTCCATTAAAATTTTTAGGATGTGTTTTATATATATATTTATGCATGTTCTGTGATTTCTTTCATAACGTTTGGATTTATATTTCATGTCTAATTAAATTTTTTGAGTCTCTTTGAGCCTAATTATATATATATATATATATATATATATATATATATATATATATATATATATATATATATATTTATAAAATCATAAAAATCATTTGTTTGACTTTTAAATTACATAATGAACATAGATAGATTGTGGGATAGTATTAGAGTGTTAAATCTCTTTAAATAGTCCTAGATCACTCTAATTCAAATGTCTTAGATTAGCCTTGGAATTAATGGTTTAAGTAGATAATTTTATGACACTTAGCTTTTTGTGTGTCAACTACATATGTGTCTTTAATCAACATTCATTTGCATTCATGTTTAAAATTTAAAATTAAACTTATGACATGTTAACATTGTTCATGCAGTTATTTCGATTACATTCCCAAAAAATTTATTTTTATTTTTATACATAATACATATATAAAAGTCTTAATTAATAAATAAATATAACTAAAATATAATTATCATATTTACAATCAATGCATACCTTATGTATATAGTTTGGAAACCCAAGATTGTTAGGCTACTAGCTCAAAGGAGGCTTTGATCTCACATCTCTAAAATAATAATGACATGTACCTATGGACAATGCAAAGATAAGTACATATGATAATTAAATTAGATTTAAAATTATCACTATTAATAAGTTATAAATTAATGTATTCATTTGCATATATATGCATATATGTATATGCATGTAAGTATGTATATGTATGTATACATAGTATGTATATGTATATGTAGAAAATTGGATATGTCATAATGCATATTATGTCAATTTTAAGATGACTTTCACATATATATATATATATATATATATATATATATATATATATATATATATGATATATATATATATATATATATATATATATATATATATATATATATATATATATATATGATATCATTTAAACTTGATTCAAACTTAATGCTTCATTAAGATGACTAAAAGCCCTAAAATCCACCTCTTTAGATTTCATTAAGGGAAAAGTGTTGAAAAGGAATGGATTCTACCTCAAGTGAAATTCACAACTTTTCCTACTCTTTAAAACACTAAGCTCAACTTCAATCGAAAGTAATTCCATAATGTAAAATTCAAGCTTAAGTTATTAATCACTTAAATAAAAACTATCTCTTGCTAATAAATTAAATCACTTCTCTTAAGTCATAACTTAAGCATTTAAAGCCTTTATTTGTCCCACCACACTAGCTTTTGCACACACATTAAAATGATAAGCTGCTAATACTAGAATTATGTTAAGATGGTGCTTTAATGTGGACTAATTTTTTGTTATGAGATGTAATATTTTACTAGATGTTAGGAAGATATTAGACTAACATTCTTTTTTATAGGAGGCTATGCTCAATAAGAAGGAACACTATAATAAAATTAAAGCTAACAAATTTTGCCTATAGATGCAATATATCCTTGAGCATAACCCATTAGGATAGGTGGGCTTAGACACCTGCTAGTGCCAAGCCCCACTCTGTAGAGTATAACTGCTTGGTGTGTATGTATGTTTTAGCTTACATTTATTTTATAGGGGTAGTTAAGACTTCATTTTAAATTTTACTATGAATTGTAATAAAATTAGGTTTAGAGCCATGAGATTTAGGATAAGCATTGGCTAAAAGGCATAAACCTAGGAGAACTTGTTAATCCTAGAGTACCCATACTTTGAAGATGAAGATGAAGGCCTTTATTGGCCTACTTATTATAATGATTAGTTCTAGGCTCGAATTGTATAAGAGCAAAGTTCGGTTGCCTATTTTTCTTCTTTCTTTCAGGGTGTAGAGCTAAGTCTACACCACCATTTTATTATTTTAATTTAATTTGATTGATTTAGTGTGTTTACATTGATTACACACTAAAAATTGCATGCTCTTTAATGGATTTTAAATGTGATGTATTGTTGTATATTAGAATTAGATTTTGATAAGCTCTTAAAAATTAAAAATTTTACCCAACCTAATTAATTAACTTTAATTAAATAAATATAACTCATAATTTTACTAAAATAAAACCTTAAGTATAAATCTTAAAACCAACTAGAAATGACTTTTATGAACCAAGCATGCATATCTCTATGTCTCTTAAATTGGGTTCTTCTCCTATTACATGAAAAGGGGTAGAGTCTAATCATTATGGACAACCACCTTTTGGAGAAGCATGCCTTCTCTTTTATTTATCCCATAATATCCTTTTAATTGCATCTCATTGTAAGCATGATTTCATACCGAGAGTTTAGTGAGTGGGTTAGACTTCTTTTTTAATTAATAGTAGCCCAGCCATCATACATTATATGAGAATTGGCTACATGATTTTAAAGCATAAGTTGTCTTAGATGGTAGCCACTCCAAGCAGTTATAAGTTTAGAAGACTTGGGATAGGTTTATTATCTTTAGTGAAAATAAACCAACACATCCCATCATCCCTCGTTAGGTAAGGTAAAACCTTATGCTAAAACATTTTTATTTGTAAGTTTTGAGGCTACCTATTTCTTCTCTACTAAAGATATAAATTCTCACCTCTTAGGTAATTCCACAATCTTGTGCCTTTGAGACATAAATCCTAGCATTTTAATAAAATATCAATTCAAAGTTTAATATAAATTTTAATTTAAAAAATATAAAGCCTAATTATAGGATATAAATAAATGCTCGTTAGGCTTCTTAGTATTTGAGTACTTCCTACTTATCCTCATTTGGAATATGTTAAGAACTAGTCATATTTGAGCCCTCTCATTTGATTTCCAAATTAAGCATTCTTGACGTAAACTTTGGATTTTACAAAGACATTAGCTAACTACTTTAATCTAAATTTTCTTAGGATATCACATCTTTTGAGATATAATTAACTATATGGGCTTGCCCATGTAAGGAACTTGTAACCAAGGTTAAAATAAACCCTATCTCACTTTATCCAAGTATAGTAAGAAAAATAAATCTCATTACACATAGACCCATCAACCTTAGGAATCATTTTTAAGTGATTGAATATATCGTAGAGTGGTATCTCTATTTTTTGAGGTAGTATATTATTCCTTGATACCTTATTCGATCAACTAAATAAGTACTCTGAAGATATGCATGGTGTTGTACAATATTTTTAAACACCACACTCATTCTAAAAAATATTATGATGTTATTAAACATAATATATTCTCAACCTGATGGTAATTTAAATAATAACATTTTACTTACATAAGCTCTTTATGACCAAACGTCAACTTATTATTGGTCACATCTTGTTGATGTGTTCTGCTATGTAACTCCATAGCTGTTGGTTATCTTCTAAGTACTTATTTTATAAACATAATGATGAAGTTAGTAAATAGTTCTTATTAATTTTTTTAACATAAGTTTCTTATTATTGAGCTCATTTTTGTATGAGGTTGATATTACTCTAATTTTAATAATTATGATTTTAATCTTAGATTATGAGCTTTCTAATTAGACACTATACTTTATGACTAGGTGTATATCCAAATCAAAATCAAATAATAAATTAATTCAAGCTAAAATTTAAAATCAAGACCAAATTAAAATTAAGCTCAAAACCTTAGGGGGACATCCTAGATCACCCTAATGGAACATACTAGGAATTTATCTAAATCAATTGGATTAGGTGAAGCCAATCAAATCTAAATTTACTAAAATTTAATAAAATTAAACACATTTTTATTGAGAAGTAAATCCATTTGAGCCTATATTGAGGTAGTTGGGATGAGATTCAAAGTTAAAATAAATAAAATTAAAATAAATTAAAATTAAATAAATAAAAAGCATAGAATTAATACATAAATATAAATGAGCCCAAAAATAAATTTAAATGATATTCAAAGTGGTCAACCAAGTCATTTGACCTAGAGTTGATATATGTGAGCCCCACCAAGTCAAAGGTTAGCCGATCACGATTTGGATAAATTGAGTTATCCCAATGACTCAAAAATTTGAATGAATATTTTCAAATATAAAACCCAAAAAAAAAAACTAAATTCAATGTGGATTCAAGTGGGTTGATTTAACCACTTAATCCAAAGAAACCCAAATGGACTTCATTAAGCTAAGTCCAAATTTAATATTTTAAAATACTATAGAATCATAATTAAATATAATTCAACTAATTATTTGATTTAATTTGACCAATTTGGTCATTTGACCCAAGAGAACTCATATTAACCCATTAAACCTAATTTGAATAAAGTTGGTAAAAATCAAAACCCATCTTCAATTCAAGTGAAATTAGTTGTTTAAAATCATATTAAACACTTAATCAAACATGATTTAAATCTAAACACATCTTAATTATGTCAAATTGGTCCTTTGAATTAATTAAAATCAACTTAATCCATTTAAATCTAAGATGAGTCAACATGGGTTCAAATCAAAATCTAATCCAATCTATTGAAGGTTTTTGAAATGAGAATGCCACCAAAGATCAATGCCGATGAGGTTTTTACTAACTCGCCATCATTCTATTTCAGTATGGTGTTTTGTGAAGTCAAGTTCATCTCTAGTGAGATCAAATCATAGAGATTATGTGCAAACCGATCCTTGATCATTTTGCAATCAAAATCTCCAAGCCACACTTCCTAGATCACTGGAATTATCCCCACAAGGAAGGATTTCTTGGCTATTGTCAGGAGGTGGGAAACCAAACCACTGTCGTTCTTTTATTTGAATGGACAAATGTGGTTTATCCATACGATCTAAATATAATTCCCTTTAAGAACCACAAATTAGCTCTAGACCATTCGATCTTTCATCATATGGTTCTTATCAAACAACATCTTTGCACTAGCCGACATCCGTGTGGCCCAGTGATGCATGTAAAATGGTGCCAAGTCAACGTTGTGTTGATGCTCACTAAGTTAAATAGGAAATTCAATTTTTTTGAATTTAAAATTTATTAAAAATACCATTCAACTTCAAAATTCATAGAAATAAAAAATACTTAACCAAATATTACAAGTAAGGGCTCTATGGATTCCTTTAAGTGAGAGGATTTGGATCTAAAAGTCCAAATTTTATTAGATAATCTAAAATTACTTTGATTTTAATTGAAATCAATTAAACTATAATTAATCATAAAATAATTTGAAATTTTGGGTATATGAAATTAAGGTTGAAACACACCTCCAATAAAAAAAAATTAAATAATAATTCATGTTTAAATTGAAAGATATGACCTTTTTAATTTATAAACCATACTTAAAAAAATTAACATTAATCCAAGAAAATTAGGAAAAATTATGGAAATAGTCTAAAACACCTTAAGAAACATCAATAAACTTAATAAAATATTAAACTTTTACTCAAACTCATTAAACCTCAAAATGGCCTAATTAGTAGACTAATTGAATTAAATAATTCAATTAATTTAACTGACCTTGAAAAAATCTTAATAAAATAAATAAAAATCTAAAATTTTAATAAACACTCTTTGGATTCCTCTTTCAGAGAGAAATCAAAGAAAATTAAAAGCCCTAATTAACTCTCAATATTAAAGCCTATTTTGAGTTTTATTGAAAACATTAAAATCATAATTAAATCTAAAATGCATCTTTGATCATTGTGAAATTTTAAAAAAATGAAATTGATAAAGAACTCCACTTTTTTTATAAAATCTTAAATAAAAATGACTTTTGGATTAGAATTTATGAAATTTTAAAGTCTAAAGATCATTTAAATCAAATAATAAATATAAAAATCATAGAAATTATAAAAATTTATAAAATCAACTCAAAACACATCTAATAACATCAATGACTTAGAAAAAATTTCTCAGCCCTATGAAGTTAAGGAACCATAAAATTGACATACTTGGGGTTTAAAATATAATTAAAGGCATGAAATTAATTATACCTTAAGGTTCAAATTAGGAAATCCATAATAAATCAAATAATGGATCATAATTTGTGATCAATCAATCTCTAAATTCAATGTTTAAGTAAGAATATATTAAAGTTAAAAGAATTCCAAACTAACTTAATATTGAATGCATAATTACATTATAATGAATAATTGATTAATTTATTCATGATACAAAAATTCAAATAGCTTAAGAACTTAAAATGACCTAGCATAAGTATTGACACCCTAAGTGTTTTATTTTTATAAGTTTTTTAAACTAGGATTGGTGGTCAAATAAAAGTTAAATAAAATCATAATAATAAGAAATTAATTAAACAATAAATTACAAATACCCTTTAAACTAACTTAAGCATATAAATTAATCAATTGAAGTTTATATATATATATATATATATATATATATATATATATATATATATATATATATATATATATATATATATATATATATATATATATATATATATATATATATATATCATGAAACTTAAATAATATCAACTTAAATCTCAAATCAAACTTAATAAAAGCATTAAATATAAAATAAATATTTATTAAAATAATTGGTTGAATTAAACCCTAATAAAATTAGATATGTCAATAATTGGAGAACAAATCAATTGAACTTTAAATTGAAATTTTAAATTAAATTTAAACCTTAATCAAACAAATTAATTAAACTAAATAAAAAGATTAATTAAAACAAACAAAATAATCATTAAACTTAATTAAACAAAAGTCATTCAAATCATAAGCTAATTAAAACAAATTAATCAACTGAATATAATGAAATTGTAAAATCTCTAAATGCAAATAATAACAAAACAAACTTGATCAACATAAAACACATAATTAATAAACCTAAGGATATTTTTAGAATGAAATTTGAAGAAGAGAATCAAATCTTAATTGAATAATTAAAAATGACAAGTTTAATCAAACTGCAATCTAATAATTATTCATTAACTATAAAAATTCATAAATTGAACACATCCAACAAAGTAAATTTTTAACTAAATCAAATGATCATCAAATTAAATCTAACTAAATTTAAACATCTAAATAAATTTAAACGGGTTAATTAAGAAATAAAAGTTCTTAGTTTTGACCCCATAAAATGGAGTTTCTTTTTAGTGTAAAGATTTTATTATACAAGGATTAGAATGTTGAATAAAATGGGTTCTACATCAAACAAAATTTATTTTATTCTTCAATCTTTAAAAGCTGAATTTAACTTTAATATAAAATAAATTTGAAATTGAAATAAAATTCAAAATCAACTAAGTCATTTAAATTAAAACCATTTAATGGTAAAATTGAACAAACTCTAAATTCAAATTCAAATTTGATCCAAAAAAGATTAATGCAGTCATGCTAGACAAACCTCCTCTTTTCACACACTAGCTAGCTTAGTCAACAACCCTAGACTTAGTTTAGGCTAATGATTTGTAATGTGATGTAATGATTTTATTATTTTGTGATGCGTTATTCTAGACTGGATTGCTAAGAATTATTTATTTGCTAGTCTAGATGTTATAATGCTTTTGTTATGCCAATACTATTTTCTATAGGGGACTATGCTTAAATGGACTACTATAATAAAATAGAATAAATGTTGTTTGCATGTAGGTGCTACTTAAGTCCTTAAGCATAGCCCAATAGATTAAGTGAGCTTAGTGACCATTAGTGCTAAGCCTGTATGTTTGCATTATAACTATTAGTGTAATGTGTTCCTTTCTTGACAATTATTTTATGGGTTTAGTACTTTCTTTTTTTGAGCCTAGAATTAAATTGTGATCTATGGGGTCTAGGATTAGTATGAGCTAACTATACCTATTGGTTGTCTCCTATGGAGCCTAAAGAAGTCCCTAAATAAGGCGATAATCCTAAATGAAGACCCCTATAGATCCATTATGTTGTTCTAGGCTCGGATGTATAAGGGCAGAGCTCATTTGTTCATTCTTTTTTCGGGGTGTATAGCGGTACCCAGCCGCACCAATTTTTAATTTAATTTTGGCTTAATTTATTTTAGGATGCGTAATAGAATTATATGTTTTTCATAGATTTCCTTTTATGATTGTTGTGTTCTGTGATGAAAAGTATGAATATATTTAGCTCTTATGAAAATTAAATTTTCTACCCCATTAAATTAATTCAATTTAAATATAAAAGAAATCAACTCATAACCTCACTTAATTAAATCCTTAGGCATAAACAACTAAAAGTAACTGTAAATAATTAGATTTTGTAAATCATGTTAGCATATTCCCTCATTCTTCTTGAAATATGTGCTTCACCCATTACACATAAAGGGCATCTAACAAGTGAGGATGACCACCCTTTCTTGGGAAAGTGTGTCTTATCTTATAGATTTTCCCATAACTTTCTTCTAAATGTATCTCATCTTAAGTATAATTTGCATACCTAAAATCTTAAGTGAAATTATGAGTCAAAAATACAAAATATTAAAAATTATTGTATTAGTTAGGTGCATAACATACAAGTCATTATCTTATGGTTTTGGAGTGAGTTTAAGTTCTTAACTTCTGTGGTGTTTTAATTTGGAGTTGGGTGGACACCACTTAATCTTAGGTAATTATTGAAGTAATTGGGTACTACATGAAGGTATGATGTACTATCTCAAAAGATAGAAATATCATCCTATAATGGACCTAATCACCTAATAAGAACTCATAAGGCGTGATGGGTTTTCGTATATACCACAAATCTTTCTCACACTTTATATGAAAAAGTAAAGCATAGTTTATTTTATATCGGGTTCTTTAGTTCCCTATGGAGGCCAGCCTCCATAGTTAATTACATCGTAGGAAATTGGATTCTATAATAATATGCTCGATTAAAGTAGTTAATCAATTATCTCTAAACATTTCAAGGTTAAGAATATCAAAGGATTGGTATGTTTGGAAAATCTAGTGGGAAGGTTCAATTAGAAAGACTTATTTTGGATTCTAAAAGAGGATATATAGGGAGTACTCATGATATTATAAAGCCTAGTGAGTACTCCAATCTATTAGTGAGGCTTTATATGTTTGAATGAGAGAGTTTGCTTAATTTGAGTTGGAATTTTATTAGAATGTTATGGCCTATAATCCACCAACACAAGATTGTGAAAATTCCTAAGTGTGATTTATGCTCGTAGCCCGAAAAAAAATAAGCAACCTTGGATTCTAATTCTAGGAAGCTTTAGTATAAGCTAGAGCACAACCTAAATCTAAGCGGAGAAGGGACGTAAGGGTTTACCTCCACAAGAGAGGATAGACCCGTCCGACTCTTCTGGACTTACAACCGCATCGAGTTGCCACCAGCTAACTTTTCCTATGATTCAAAATCATGTAGACTGGTATTCTGTTTGTGCAAGATGGCTAGGCTTATTATTTAACTTGAAAAAGATACTAGATCATGTTTGGTGTGAAATCATGACTTAGACTAAATGCAACATTTTATAAATTTTATATTACTTTGACACAATATTTTGGACAAAGGTTTTGGGATATTTTATGCCTAAATGCATGATGAAAATAAGTTATTGCCCAAATCAAAAAGAGAGAGGGTGAATCTCTACCATGAGGGGTTCTCTCATAGGTCAAGCATTCCTTAAAGTGCAAGAATGGAGGCCCTCATTTTTCAGGAGTGGAATAAGATGATATGCATGATGTTAGATATTTAGTATTCAAAGGGGTTGCTGAATCTTTTAATTATCTTAATTATATCCTAGGCTTTAGATGAGGTTAAAAGATATTTTAAGATTTTGTTTTGAGTTATTAATTGGGTAGAAAAATTAATTTTGTCCAAAGAGCCTACCCCATCCAATCCACACATTCAACATCAAGTTTAATAAACTATAAAATTCATGTTGTTCTATTGCGCAAACTAAATATAACAATAATTATTTTATGGACTACCATGAAAGAATAAAAGGCCGGTGCGGTCAGGTACCACCATACACTAAAAAGAAAAGAAAATTAGGTAGCAAGCTCTACCTTTATATAACCTGAATTATAAAAGAATATTACAAATTTAGAATTGGATACATGCTATGGGGGGTCTTCACTTCTTATTCTTCTTTCTTCTTTCTTCCTTTAGTTTGATTTGCTTAAGGCTTCACAAGGCACCCTAGAACTTTACCTTCTGGCCACTGCTCATCCTAAACTTTATAGCACTAATCATATTTCCTATTGCAAAAAATTGCATTTTTATGTAAAGTAAATCTAACTACACCTGTAAAATAGATGTTAGCTAAACATACATGCAAAGCAATTATTTTTTTAGACTTAGCACCCTGTGCCTAGGTAACCAAGCCCACCTGTCTTAATGTAGATTATGTTTAGGGGCATAAGCAACCTACAAGAAGAAGCATTTATATTTATTTTTAGTGGCCCTTAAGCACAATCCCTTCCATAAAATAATATTAGGCTACCAACGGCCTAACATCTAGTCTACGCTCAATAAATCTAACATTTAGCCTAAAATATTACAACAAAACAAAATGCAATATCATTACATACACCATCCTAACCTAAAGCTAAAAGTGATGACTTAGCATTCTAATGTGTGCTTAAGCTTAGTGTGGCATGTCTTAGCTTGGTATTAGAGTTATAATTTTCTAAGTTTGGAATTAATTCATTTAACATAATGGGTGGATTCATTTTAAGTTGCTTAGAGGATTTACAAATTTTAATTTTATATTTTATTTGTTTCATTTGATATTCACTTAACATTTAAGTGCTGTAAAGGGAAGAAGAAGGCTTAACCTCCTTTATCCCTACCCTAAGTTATTTTCTAAAGGTATATTTTTATTATTTAGTTTCTTTTAGTGAATGGTTTATTAAATATTTTATTAATCTTAAGTTTAGATTAATCTTAAAGAATCTTATTCAACATGAAAGACATCTTAAGACTAATGTAATTAAATTACCATCACATAGAACATGTGACACCATTTCTTTTCATCACCCATAATATGCATATGATTTAGGACTTAATATTCTTATACATGCAACATATTTTTGGCATATTAAATGATTATGATGCATATATTTTGGTAGAAAAGGGAACTTTCATTTCTTAGCTAAGTACACACACACATGTATGAAAGTTTTAAGCAAGTATGTGTCATTGTTTAAACTAGGGAACTGAGATAATCAATGACATCCATGGGGCTACTTAAAGTCTCTATTCCCAAGATATCCATACTATATTCTTGATATTCTTAGATAAATATAAATATATACATAACCATGAAATGAAAAAAATGCAAAAGATTATATTTTGGTTGAATTATTTATACATGTGAAGTAAAAGCTCAATCCAAATTTTAGTACAAGTACACATAAGAATGAAATTAAATAAGTATGTGCCTTTGTTAATCAAGAAAGTGAGATAATCAAATGACCTCTGTGGGGCTACTTAAAATCTCATATTCTCAAGATGTCCAGACTATATAATTTTGAAATTTAGTAGTGATAATAGTCACATATATGAAAGAATTAAACCAACACATGCAAATTTATATAAATAACTTCAATTGATTATTTTATTTGAAAGCATGAATATATGATATCAAATGACATACAACATCTATGATGATTGAAAAGGATTAACCAAATATTTCCATATAATTCATTCAATTACATTAATTCCTAAGGACAATCACATTAAATAAAATCATTTAAAGAAAACCAAAGCTTCTTATTAAGTTTGATTTTAAATTTTGGGTTATTAATCCTAACAAGGAGAAACATTTGCTATTTTACCCCCATCCTATATTGGTGATTTGGTATGTTTAAGTAAAAATAATTAAGTAAATTTTATGAATTAATTAATTTTAAACCATTAAAAAATTTATTTAAATTACCCTTCTTATACTTCTTTAATTTAATTAACCACTTATTCATGAGCCTCAAAAGATATACAAATGAGAAATTAAAATTATAATGCTCCTGAAGGACCTAATACATTAGGCTCATGCTTAAATGTTAATTTGATTAAGGAATCTAACTAAGTACTCTTATGATTTTCCATACCCATGGGTTAATCATAATTTCCTTAAAGGTCTTTATGTTGTTGAACATATAAAGAGGAACTCATGAATTGAAATTAAATTATCTAATTTAATTATCATTTTAATTTGATTTGATTTTATCCTTAATTACACCATTAATTCCTTAATTAAAACTTTAGTTAATTACCTTCTCAAATGAAATGAATTTAGGGAAATCACTAAGAAAGAGGTCTTAACCATTCACCTTCATCATTCCACTATTAATCAAGCTTAACCAAGATTAATTAATTAATTTTTACTATTTAGAATTTTTAAATAATCATTAAATGGATTAATAAGGGTAATTAAGGTTTGAATTTCAAATTCTCCTAATTAACTAGCCAATAAATCCCAAGGAAACTATGGGAGGTAGAGGACATCCTATTAAATCAACATTTAAAGTTTAGGATTAATTGGCCAAGTGATTAGGACTTAATTAAGTTAATTAAAAAATTCAAATCCTAATTAAGCTATGTTCACTTTTTAAACCATAGATAAATCATTTTTATTCAATTTTCTTCTATTTACTCTTTTCAAAATGAGTTTATTTATATTTTTCTGATTTTTTTTATAATTAGTTATGAATTTTTGAAGTTCAGTGTGATTAAATGATATTTTAAGCCTAATTAATCCCTAATTTCATCGGCGCCATGCGGGAGCTAATGTGATAGCACTTTCCACTTGGCATTATGGGATTGGCCACTTAAATGATCCGATGCGATGTGCTGCGTTAGTGGCGGGGGACGTTCTTTTTTCCCCATCGTCTGATCTCAGATCAAATGGTGGGAATTAATCTCACAGTTCTTAGGGAATAAATTTAATAAATCTAGTCAGATTAATCATGATCGTCCATTCTAATCACACGGAATGGATGAAGAGTGATCCTTATCAAGTGATGGAAGGCGATTGTGCCCTCCTCCTCGATTGAGCTCAGAGCTTGTGAGGCATCTAGATTGACTCAAAAAGCTTTAACAAAGAGATATGAGGGGATCCTATAGTTGGAATCACACAAATGATAATTTCTTTTACAAAAGACCAAGAGCTTAGGGGATTTCTATGATTTGATGGAGTTTACCTCGAGCTCAAGACCAGTGGTCCAATGAGGTAGCTTCATTTTGAAGAGATGAATCCCTATTAAGAAGCCTGAGACTTACCGCCTTGTCGATGGCTCTATGGACCAAGAATCATTGGAAATGTCATCGGAGTTGGTCTAGGGATGATCTTCGGTGCTCGAATCGATCGGGAATCAATTTATTTTGCCTTACCGGAGCTTGGGAACATATGGGTGAAGTTAATTTGGATTTGGTTGAGTTTGAGTGGATTTAGATAGAGTGAAGCCTCGATTTTTCTAACGATGGGAGGCTCAGGGGAACTCAGGAAGGCTCTGGAGAGGCTCGTCTTGACCACTGAAGCTCTGTGTGTATTTGAAATGAGATGGGGAGGAGTATACTCTTCTCCCCAATCGATCTAATAGATTGGAGTAGCTCTATTTTTGGTAGGCATCCGGCCGGCGTAGGTGGTCAGGGATGTCAGGGAGTCATTGAGGTGGAGCACCTTGAGTGGATAAGTGAGGAAATTGGGTTGGCAAGGGCTAAGGTTGAGTGTACCACCTCCTTGAAGTGTGCCAATAGGGTGGCTTGGGTTAGCTCACCTCCACTTGGCTCATGGCACAATCAGCTTTGGGTCAGGTGAGCTAGTAGTTCTCATGTCTTATTTGAGCTTAGGGTGGCTGCCATGGGGAGGAGAGTGGGTTTGACCATCCAAATGGGAATTTTGTCCCATTTGGAGGGGTTTACCCAATGGGTCTTAGCCTAATTCAGGTTAAATTAGGTTTTGATTTAGGTTGACCCATGGTGACCCAAGGATGAGTCATACCAAGTTTGGTTGGATTTGGCTTAGTTTGAGTGGGTTTGACTCAATTTGACCCATGTAGGTCAAATTGGGTTCAATTAGGCTAAGTTGACTCATGGGTCAAATTGGGTCAAACCAAGGGTTGGATCAAGTTTGAATAATGATTTGGGATGTTTAGGTTCAATTGGTTTGATTTGATTTGAAGTTTATTTGAATTTGACTCTTTGGGTCCATATGGGTCAAATGGACTAAATTGACCAATTTGGTCAAATTGACCAAATTGGCTTAGCTTAGGTGTTGGTTTAAGTTCAATTAATTTAAAGATGATTGTAGGTGTTGGTTTCAATTAATTTGGATTTAAGAATAATTTAGACCAATTTGACCCTTTAAGTCAATTTATTCTAAATTGGTCAATTGGTGACATGGTCAAATTTAATTCAACTAAGGCCTTGATCATGTTCAATGATAAATTTGTAAAATATTTGAGTCATTAGTTTAATCAATTTGTATTGGGATTTTATTTATCCCAATTTGCTCTTTTAGGTCAAATTGGGTCAACTTGGGTCAAAGGACCAATTAGACTTGATTTAGCTCAATTGATTATCAAATCATATTCAAGGATCAATTTAAGGTTGACAGGAATTATTGGTTTTAAATAATTGAGTTTGGAATAAAATTTTGTTCATTTTGGTTCATGTAGGAGATACAATTCTTAATGCAGCAAAAATAAAAGTATAGTAAAGTAAGTAAGAGATAATAGGCACACAATTTTACTTGGTTAGGCCAAACCCCAAAAGGCTACGTCCAGCCTAACACAGCTAGGAATCCACTAAATACAAAAATAGCTTACAAATAGTACTCTCTCTATAAGGGGCAAAATTTTAATATAAAACAAAAAATACAAAATAATAAATTTTGATAAAATAAATCTCTCACAAATATACCAAGCTATCCAATTCAAAAATGATCTCAACTTATAAATGATCACTTAAAATTTTGGCAAGATAAAATGCTCACTTAAAATTGATAAGAAATAATAAAATAAATATCTTAAAGTGATCTTTCTAAGATGTTTATATTATTACAATTTGTAGACTAATATAAAATTTTTTCAAAATAAATTCACAATATTCTTTTGCACAATAAAATAAATTTTAGCAAGTAATAATTTATTTTATTTTAACCAAAAGATTCTTTCAATTAAGCTAATGATCACAAAATACTTAAATAAAATGAGTATATGATAGATCTAAGTAAAGTAAGCTTTTAATTAAAAGAGATCTAGCAAATATGAAAATAATTTCAACATAATAATTTAATTTAAAATGTTTAAAATATACTTCTAAAATAGATCTAAGAATAAATGATCTTTTAAAATAAGATTAATGAAGAAATATTTCAAGAAACCAAAAGAAATTTGTAGGAAGTTAAAAATTTCAACAAGTTGAAATAGATCCTACAAACTATCACAAGAGTTTTTCACAAAAAGATGATTGAGAAACTTTGATGTGAAAACAATGTCCAAAGACTAATCCACCAAAAAGTATAAATTGGAAAGAATAAATAGATGGTGAAAATATGAACTAAAAAAAGGATTAAGATCAAGAAAATAACTCAAGTAATTTGAGAAAGCTTGCTTAGTTGAAGATGTTGAAAGCTTCAAGTATTTATCGCAGATAATGGAAAACTTGGTTTGGAAGCTTCAACATCTTCAACTAACCAAGCTTTTCTCAAATTACTTGAGTTTATTTTTTTAATCTTAATCCTTTTTTAGTAGAGATTTTGAATTTTGAATGAGGAATGCTTTCATGAAGAGAATGAGGACTATTTATAGGCAAGAAAGTTATTTTGAATTATTTCAAAAAAAAAATATTATTCTAACCTCATGCTATCATATGATAATTTAATATTCAATAAAAATATAATTTATATTAAATAAATATTAAATTAAAGCAGCCAAAATTTGGCTATTCACATGGGCAAAAAAAATAATCAAATATGACTTTAAATATATTCAAAGCACGTAGCATGCATTCATTATTAAAATCAGCTAATGTTTGAAAGTCATAATAAATTCAATTTTAATAAAATGTGGTCATGTGACCTATCAAAAGGAAAAAATCCAAGGAATCCATTGGAGATGAAATGATATAAATTCTTGATTATAAAATGACTTTGGCTAAATACAAAATTTCATATATTTTTAATTTTGACATGTGACATTTAAATATTATGATAATTTATATATAATCATACATATGTTAGTTATCATATAACCATCAAATTAAATTAAAATATTTAATTATATTAAGTAAATAAAATAATTACACTTAATAGTCATTATCATTTATTATTTTGACAATTCAAATGCTATATATGAAACATATAATTGAATGTTAATTTTATGAGATTTATATAAATCCTCATTAAAATAATATGTTAAGTTGTGAGCAAATTGATTCATGCCAATGAATAAATGCATATAACCTAAAATATTATATTTTGAGCTTCACATCATCCAATTTAATCTATCTTTCATTCTTCTCCTCTTGCAATTTTCTCAAACATATTATGAGATATATTATATATGTAATTAGTAATTGATATATCTAAAATACATAAAAACATTTATTAGAACATCCAAGCATTCATTTGTTATCATCAAAATTGATCGGATTGAACATGAGGCTCATCAAGCCAACAATTGGGTCAACTTGGGTCAAGTGATCAAATTGACTTGGTTAGACCCAATTTATTACAATTGGACAGCCAAGGGTGATCAACAATCATTGTAGAAGGTTTTGGATGGGTTGATTACAACTAATTTGGGTTGGATTGAGGTTTGGATCAAATGGGTCCTTTAGGCCACTTTGGGTTAAGTGAACCAAATGGCTCAATTTGAGTTTGATTTGGTTGAATTGAGTTGAATTGAGTTGAATTGAGTTGAATTGAGTTTGATAATTAATTTAGGATTAATTGATGGCTTCGATTGCAATTGATTTGAATTTAATTGGATTTTGGCCCATGTAGACCCTTTAGGTCAAATGGGCTAGGTTATTGAATTGATTTGGTCAATAGGTTTGATTGTATGTTTTGGAAGAGTTTGGAATAATGATTTGAAGGGTTATAGTGGTTTTGTGAAAATTGATTGAGTTTGGTTTAATTGAAGGAGCTTTGGGTTGAGTCCAAAGGGTTAGGTTATGAGATGATTGTAGGATTGGGTTTAGGTTTAAATCATTTTGGCTTGGAGCTTAGATATGCAATAGGATTCAATTGGGTTTTGATTAGATTGGTCTGAGGTTGGATTTGCATGATTGGGAAGGCATAGGTCATGGGTTAGGCTATAGGATATGTAGGTTCTCTATTTTTCCTAAGGAATAGCCTAAGCCTATGGTGTACCTTCTTAAGTCTCTAAGCATAGGTTTAGTGTTTACCTAATCACTAGAAGTGTCCTATGACTAAGGAGATTCTAGTGACTAGAGGACTCCTAAGTTTAAGGTAGAAGGAATGAATCCTCACTCCAAAATTATGGTCAATAACTTCCTTTCATAATTATAATAGCTTAGCCATCTTGCATGATATAAGACTAAAATCATATATTTAAAATTACTTAAGTAGTGTTAGATGACAAACCTTCTAAGTAGGAAATAAGTCCAGGAGAGTCAATGATAGGTTTTTTCTCAAATGAGATAGAAGACCATTAATTCCCAAGAATTAGACTAAGTCGAGCTTTTAATTTATATTAGAAGCACTTTTAGAATTAGGGTTCAAAGCATCCTATTGAAATAAGTCTTCAACTCCTAAGTGTTTCTATAGTCTTGTGCTGTCAAAATTTAAGTCTTAGATTTTTAATAAGTTATTGACTTAGAATATCAAAAATTTTAATTTTAAAACTATAAAGCTAAAAAAATGATAATATAATTGCTTACTAAGTTTCCCGGTATCTAAAAATATTTCTTGCTTAATCCTTTTTGGGCATCCAAAGGAATTATTCTTATTGAAACACTCCTTTTGAATTTCCAAATTAACTATCCTTTTAAGACAAGCTCTAAAGTCCATATAGTGGTAAAAATTATCTCCTTTAATCGAGATTTTTTTTAAGAAAGTATATCTTTCTTAAAAAAGTATCTCTTTCTTAAGATGCAATTAACTATTGGGGCCCTTATAGAGAACTAAGAACCTCTCACCATATAGTTCAGTGGAAGAATCCTTAGAATATAGCTAACCCATCTATTTTAAGTCTTTTATTAAGTAATTGAATCCATTGTAATGTAATATTTTCATCTCCTAAAATGATATATTATTCTTTATTAACATGTATGATTACCTAAATAATAAATTTCTAAAATCTGTTTTGTGTCATAAAATTATCTCCACACTATGACTTATAAATCTTCTTCTATACTTAGTATGAGGAATTAATCCTCCAATATATATGGCGTTGCCCATGTCCCCATAGTTAAATGTTTGACTTTATTTAGCTTACTACATACTCTACATAGCTCAGCTCAAACTTTCTCTAATTCAAAAGGCATATGTTTATACTTGTGAATGTCTTTGAACATATCATGTAAACTAGCAATGTCTCTTATCTCAAATTTTTTTTCTAATATCTTTACTTTGCTCAAGCAATTATTAAAATTTTTCTACAATTATAATATATTAATGAGAATCATTAAACTTAGAATACCATGTATTATATAAGTGCAAAGAGCTTAATTAATGCATTAAATTCTTCGAACCATATGTCATGCACCTTTATTTGTAACTTCTTCTAGGATACATATAGAGCATTATATTTGCTCCTTATTATGTCTCTAATTTTATGTGTTACCTATTTGAATGAAAGGAACTCGTGAAAGAAATTGTAATTAGTGCTTCATATGAAAAAGAAAAGTAATGCATACACAAACTTACATATCCCATTAGGCTCAATAAAAGTGTGTGAAGAAGGTGTCTCAATTCTATGATGTTCAATAGGCATAAATAGATTAACAGTGGTGGTGGATAATGATAGCTAAGCTCTCTATGCCCTATGTGAGGCTAAAAAAGGCAAAATAAAGTGGTGTTGGTAGGCTTAAGAGAATAATAGGTTGGTGTTTGTGCATATGCAATGACACATGGTGATATTGGTTAAGAGGTCTTGGTGTTGACCTCACTTTTGGTGAGGTTGATAATCACCTCTTTAGACCTAAGATTCAATCTAGGCACTAAGGCTCTTCTAGAACTAAGACACTTATAGTACCTAAGTGAACACCAATCCTAAGCCAAGAAGACTCATAAAGTTCAACCCCAGGGTTAGGCATTAACTTAGGTTAGGTTGAACCCATCTACCCTAAGTCTACACCAACTCTTATACCCAAACCAAATTGAAACCAAATCAACTATAGCACCAGATGCAACCAAATTTAATGACCAAAACCAAGTGTCTTGGCCTAGTGAGTTAGTGAACCCACTAGGTCACCATGACCTAGCTCAAACCAAAACCAAGTTAATTTCTCTCAAATGACCATCTAAAATTTATGACTCCATTTGAAGCCCAATTCAACCCAATTAAGGCTCAATTTGACTAATTAGTTAAGTTGACCAAATATGACCCATTTAGACTCAAACCCAAAATTAATTAAACTCATTTGAAATTAAACTTGCCCAATCCCTTTTAAACCTCAATTGAACTTGCTTGAAGCTTAATTATAATTTAATTTACCTAGTTGACTCAATTAGCTTATTTGACTTGATGTTGACCTCACTTTTGGAGTGAGCTCAAAACTTCCTTATCATAGATCTAGGACTCTTAACACTGCCGCCTTAGTCTTAAGATACTCTAATTAGGTGAACACTTAATCTAACTCAGGGACTTAAAAGAGTTAGCCATAGGAATAGGTTGTGGCTTAGCGATTTAGGAGGACTTGCCTACAATATAGCCTAAACCCATTCCTTGCTTCCTTATTTCAAACCAAACCTCAAATTCAAATTCAAATTTCAAATCCAAATCATAAATCAATTCCAAACCAAATGATTGAAACCCATGATTGAATTCAAATTCCAAAATCCTTCCTAAGCCCTTTGATTATATCCTATAGACTTAGCCTTAACCAAATTCAAATCAACCCTAAACTCAAGTGATTTCCTTATGAATCATTTATATCTTCATTTATATTCCTAAATATAAATGGAATATAAATTCAAATTGCCAAAACTAAATCCAAAATCAAACCAAAATCCAATTTATACCCTTTTAAGCCAAATTATTGAACTTGGTCAAATCCAACCCAAATCAATTCGAAACTCATGGATTTATTTATGATTCAATCATTACTACACTCATTGACCTAAATATAAACACAAATTATAATTATCAAACCAAATCCAAGCTAACCCAAATCAATCCCAAGTTAGTCATTTTTTGACTTGAAATTATCATATGAACCAAAATTCATATGAATCCAAATAACTTGCAAATGGATTTATATTTCCATCTCAAACCCATTTATCAATATAACTAAACTTGAATGAAGCCATGGTCAAGCCAATTAATCAATTTAGGTCCACTTGACTCAAAGTGACCTAAAAGACCCTTCTGAGCCAAGTTCTAACTCAACCCAAATTGGATTGAACTAAACTCATCCAAACCTCACAACATGATCAACAATCATCCTAGGTTGATCAATTGTCTTGAATTGGGTCAAACCAAGTCAACCTAGCCCACTGACCAAGTCAACACTTAGCCCAATTCAAACCCAAATTAGCCAAAATGCACCATATGCCAAATTGATTGAATCCTTTGATTCTAACCCATTCACAACCAATGATTGAACATAACCAAACCCCTAATTGAACTTGACTCAACACCTAACCTAACCTAATTTGGTCAAATTGGTCAACTTGACCCATTTGACCTATATGAACCCAAATGAGCCATAATCAAATCCAAAGTAAATTAAATCAAACCAATGACACCAATATACTCCAATTGGTCAGGTTAACTTAACTCAACCCCTGGTTTGACCTAATTTGACCAAATTGGTTAACTTAACCTAACCTAACCCAATTTGACCTAAATAGGTCAAATCAAATCAAATCAAGCCAAACAAACTCCAAACCACTTGAAATTTGGGTTAACTCAGTTTTGACCCATCCAAAATCTGCCCAAATCAAACTCATATCCAAATGACCATTTTTCCCTTGCATTTATGGCATCCCATGAGATAAGACACATGCTCATTAAGTCATTCTCTCCCCCTAGACACTTGGCACCCAATCATAGGTCCACTTAGGCACCTAGAAGCATGGGTGACCGGACCCAAAGGTGGTTGGGTCAGCCATGAACTATGGGGAGGTGAAATCACCTCCCCATCCCCATTGGAGCTTTCCAAACCACCAAGGACAAGCACTTCCTCCCTTGGCAGTCACCCCCATACCCACACCCTCACCCAACCAAATCGAGCCACATCATGCACCCAAGGACCTCCACTAACCTCTGATTTGGCCAATTGATTAAGAAGAAGCTAAAGAAGTTGTGACCATATGATTTAAGGAATGAGAGGGCATATACCCCGCCATTCTCACTAAAACTCACACACTCATACTTGATTCAACCCTAGCAGCCAAGGAGAGAGTTCCGAGAGCGATTTTCAAGCCTTCCCAAGCTCCCCAAAATCCTCATTCTCAGTTTTACCCAAAACCAAAATAGGGGAGACCACCTTCGATTTCCATTTGCTCAAATCTCCACCAAAGTGAATTAACTTTGCACACACCTTTATTGGAGACAAACAAAAAAGATGAATCCTTTCCCAAGCTTCTCAATGTGAGGTAGTGTTGATCAACCACCCACGCCTAGTAATTTTGGTCTTCCAAGTAAACTATACAAAATCAAGGCTCGTGCAGCTTAATAGAGATTTGTTTCTACCAAACAAAGCTTCTTCAATCATTGGAACTACCGATCATAAGCTCCGGTGAGGTATGCCATTGAAACTGATCCTTGAATAAAAATAACTTAGTCTTTTGTGAAAGAAATTTAATGTCATGCGATTTCCATCGTTAGATTTGATTGTTGTGCTTCCTCGTAGGAGTGGGATCATTTTCATCTCCATTCAAGCTCGTGAGCGAGCGATCATGGACATAGCCATTGTTCAATGAAGAGATAGATTATGGACCATCCATCCCGCATGATCGGGATGGATGGTCCTGATCAGATCACACATAGAACCTCTGATTAATCCCTCAAAACTGTGGGTTTAATAGTGGCCATGGAGTTACCGCATGCGTCGCCATCCGAGTCAGTAGTTGGAAGTGACAACTTAAATAGCGGATCCCATCGCACCCCGTGGAAAGTAAGTCACGTCAGCTACCACATGGCTCGACGGGATTAAGGCTTTAATTCGAGCTAATTAATTAGTTTTTAACCCTGAAACTTTTTAAATTCATAATAAATTCTAAAAAATCCAAAAAATATAAACTTAGGCTCATTTTAAGGATATTTCATAGTAGAATCCAGAAAAATTATTATTAATTGATTTTGAACAGTGGATTTGGTTTAATTAAAATTTAATTAGAAATATAATTAGCTAATTACCAATCATCCAATTAATCTCAAACTTTCTATATGTTTTAGGGATGACCTCGCCTCTATTTTGGATTTTATTGGTTGTTTAATTAGGAAAACCAATGGATTAAGCCTTAATCAATTTCTTAATTTAATTAGTTATAATTAAGTAAATGAATAGTAAATTAATCAATAAATTAAGGTTATTAACCTCTATTAATGATGATGAAGTCTAGGGAAATGGATTGGGACACCCTCTTCCAATATTTCTTTAAGTCTTCTATAATCCCTCTTAAATAATTAATTAATTAACACCATTTTAATTAATTAATTAATTAATAAGATTGATCAAAAATCCAAATTATATTTGAACCTTAATTAATTAATTGAGAGGATTTATGGATTGAGATTTAGACTCCCTGCTTTATCTCTTTCTCTATGTACATCTCATTTTGATTGGTTAAAGTTAATTAAGATTTAACTAGTTAATTAATGAACTTAATTAATTCAAATCTAATCTAATTTAATCTAGCTCTTGGGTGTTCAATAACCCAATGGTGAGATAATGAAATTATGGTTAGCTCACATGTGTGAGAAAACCATAAAAGTAGTTAAGTAAGATCCCTTAAGCTTAATTAACTATTAATCATGAGCCAATTGCATTATGCCCCTTTCATTTTTTAGGAGCATTACAAATTTACTTTCTATGTGGTTGCATATCATATTGGCTCATTATTAATTAGTTAATTAACTTAAGGTGATGTAAGGGGTTAATTAATTGCTTAATTCATACCCCAACCTAATTTAAACCATAAAATCAACCTAATTACTTCTTCATTAAATCAAATTAACTCACACATGGGGAATAAGGATAATATTAGCAAACCCCTTTCATTTCCTAGATTAAATCAAACTCAAAATTAAAATTCTCTTTGAAGAACTTTGGTTTATTGGAATTAATTGGAATGAATAAGATCATGTGCTTATGTTCCTTTATTTCTTTCCAATTATGCTAAATGTTTCTTTCCATGTGTAATCATGCATTTATTTCTTTTTAAAATAGCAAAATGGAATGGTTTTTTTATGTCTAATTGCATGCGCTGATTTAAATTAAATAGGTGTGGCTAGTATTACTATTAAATCAAATGTTGTTTTCAAAAGCCTATAAATCAATTATTATAAATGAAGTGATGTTAATTACAAGTATCTATAATTTTGCATGTGTTGATAATATAAGACATGCAATATGAACTTCTCTTTCCTTATCTTACAGGGATTCATATAGGATTTACAAATGTATAGTTCATTTGAAAAGGACACAACATTTGTCTAAATCTATTCCTATGCATTTCCATGCTAAGACTTAGGAAAAATTTTATATCACATATGTAAATCATATAATCAAATCAAATATGACTTCTTGCATGACTTCTTATTCTTGTTGTTCTTTTTGTACATTCATATGTATCTAAGAAAAGTGGTATATTAGTCTGACCTGAGACTAAGGGCTAAGTAAGTAGATCTTGTACTTTACACCATAAAAAAATACTCACTTAAAACTCTTATACATATGTATGTATGATGTGGCTAATGAATAAGAATCATAAATCAAATACAACTTTTGTATGGGCTTTTCATATCATTGTAGTTATTTGTACATCTATATGTATCTAAGAAAAGATATATATTAGTCTGGATACTTTGGGGCTGCGAGGCTTTAAGTAGCCCTAAGTAGGTGTTGTACCTTACGCCCCTAATGCAGAACAATGATAACGTACTTACTTTAAACTTTTATAATGTGAATGTGTATTTAGCTAATGGATGAAAAATCACTCTTTTCTATTAAAAAGACATGCATTCATAATTCAATTAAATGAAATATTTAATTTTCAAATATAATTCTTTGCATTCATCATTCAAGTATGCTAAAAATATAAATTGCATGTATATATATACTTAAGATTTACTCATATGCATGATATACATGATGGAAAGAATGAATGAATATGTGTTATGTGATAGTAATCCATTCTAATTAATCTTAAGATGTCTTTCTTATTGAATGAGGTCATTTAGAGTGAACCTAAACTTAGATTGATTAAAACATATAATAAGCCATTCACTAAAGAAATTGATTAATTAATTGCTTTAGAAGTGACTAAGGTAGGGATGAAAGAGAGTTCCCTCTTTCTTCTTTATAACTTAGTTGTTAAGTGTAGGCCATATGAAATAAAAGAAAACTCAAAGTAAAATCTTCAAATCAATTAAAGTATCTAAAGAGAAATCAACCCTTTATAAATTAAACACCTCACACTTAGCAAATTACAACTCTAAAGCCTAGTTAGGACATACCACACAAGCTTTAATTCACACACATTAAGTCACCATTTCTAGCTTTATGTTGGGGGGTATGATTTGATGTATGCTTATTTTGTAATGTATTATTGTAGATGGATGTTATGTATGTGCATAGTCCGGATGTTAGTCGATATTAGCCTAATCATATTTTGTAAGGGGTTGTGCTTAAGAGTTTATATAAATATATATATATATATTCTTTATTGTGCGGGTTGCAACCTAAGCATAATCCAAGTTAGGCTTGTGGGCTTGCTTGTGCTAAGTCCAAATTATTCATATAACTTGGGTTGTATGGTGTGTTAGCTAACATTTATTTTGTAGATGATTGGGGTGGGGGGAGTGGGTTAGGATCAACATTGGTTATAATACTAAGTCTTATGTACCATGTGATGCCTTTGGAGAAAGCACATCCAAATCAAGCCAAAAGGAAGAAAGAAATGGAGAAAAATCTAATGAAGAAATGGAAGATGAAGAAATAAAGAAGGAAGAATGAAGAATGATGACCCCCATAACATTCATCATTTTTTAATTGTAGTCATTCTTTTGTAATCCTAATTGTATAAGGGTAGAGCTTGGCTACCCACATTTCTTTTTTGTACCGACACCGACCTTTTATTCTTTTAGATAGCTTTATAAAATATTGATTGATGTTTGTTTAGCTTGTCATTAGAAAGCATGCCTTTCATAGTTTCTTTATGATTGGTGTTATGGTCTGGATGCGATTAGGCTCTTAGGATAAAAAATAAATTTTCTATCCCATTAACAACTCATAACTAAACTTTTAAAATAACTCATAATCTCACATAAAGCTAGGTATTAAATCAAGATAATAAAATATTTAGCAACCCCTTAGCTAGATATTGTATGTTTAATATCATGCATAACCATATTATTTCACTCTTGCTAATAGAGGACTTCCATCTTTGCCAGATAGAATGGGCTTAACCTTTAAGAGCCTATGATGGAAGAACATCTCTTTCCTTTTGATGTGGCTCATAACTAACATCTCATGCATTTAGGCATATAAAATCTTATAGCTTGTGTCAAAATAAGGAGTCCCATATTAAATGAAATTTGATAAAAATTTGCATTAGATTTAAGTCATTATTCATACCCCTCATGCTCTAGTCTCTTAGGGAGTGGGTTTAAGGACTTAGTTTCTTTTCTAAATAATAACAACCTAGCCATCTTGCAAAAAAGCATGAACTTGCCTACATGGATTTAAAGCATGTAGGAGTTAGTAGCTCCACTAGGTGATAATAAGTCCATGTATGGTTTACTCTCTCTTATGTAGGTAAATTATATACACAGTTTCACCTTAGATTTAGGTCATGCTTTGGCCCTCGCCAAAGCTCTCTAGATTTAGAATATGAGATTATTCCCTTTTCGGGCTGCAAGTATAAATCCTCACCTCTTATGCATTTTCACAATCTTGTATTGTAGAATTATAAGTCCTTGATTTCTAATAAAATTTCAACTCAAATAAATAAATCTCCTCAATTTCAAATATATATAAAGCCCAACCATAGGATAGATTGGAGTGCTCACTAGGCTTTCTAGTATCATGAGCACTCCCTACTCATCTCCTTTGGTTTTGATAATAACTCTTCCCTTTTGATCCATCCCACTTGATTTTCTAAAACACAACCAATTTATTGATAGTCTTATCTTTGAATTCTTTTGAGACAACAATCACCTAATTTAATTGCGAGTATTCTTAAGAGATTCATTTTTCTTAAGTAATAATTAACTATGGGGGCTTGCCCCTATAGGGAATTTTAGAACTCGGTTTAAATAAATCATACTTTATTCATCTATGCAAAATAGGAGAAAATCTCTAGTATATTCAAAGACCCATCATGCCTTAGGAGTCCTTATTAGGTGATTAGGTCCATTGTAGGGTAGTGACTTCTATCTTTTGAGATAGTACACTATTCTTCAATATCATACCCGATCACCTCAATAAGTACACTCTCAGATCTGCATGGTGTCCCCCCCCCATACAAATGAATCCGAAAATAAACACCACAGATTTTCTAGCAACTCCGCTGGGGATGGTTCCTCTCTCCATCTTTAGTTGACGATTGTTGTCTCCAAGCATCAATAGTGGACTTGCATTTTATGTGAGTCCGAGACTATCTTTCCATCGGTTGGCACTTAGCTTATTTCATCCTTAAGCAATATTAGCCAACATTCTTTAAGTTTTAGGACCTCACTCCTTGTAGGTCTTAAAACCCCTATTTGGTTCCCAAATAAGTGAAAACAAAATTTATCGATGAAAAGAGAGATAATAAAATCTAGAACCTCCTTACCACTAGCTTGGTGAGGTAAGGTTCATCATAAAATTTAAGAAAAATAAATTCTTTGACAAAATGACACTTTCCATAAACACTTTTTTTTTTTTGGAAATAGCCACCTTCATTCAACATACTCAAATTTGTTGAATGAAGATTCTATTTTCAAATCATAACATAAAATTGAAACTCCACTCAACATATTTCATATATGCTAGAGTTGAAGTTTTTCTCTTTTCAAAATCAAGAAATCACATACATGGCATCAAAACATATCATTGAAATCTATTTAACATACTTAAGATTTGTTAAATAAATTTCACCTATTTTGGAATCTTATTTGACATGCCACCTTTGTCAAACAAAGATTTCCCCTCTTCCAAAAAGAAAGAGAGCAAATACATTTGATTCCACTTAACATGTCAAAGTTGTTAAGTGAGAATCTCATTTTCATGTGCATTTGATTCCCACATGTCAAGGTTGTTAATTGAGAATCTTATTTTCATGTCACATTTAATTCTCACTTAACATATCAGAGTTGTTAAATGAGAATCTTATTTTTATGTCATATTTGATTACACTTAACATATCAAAGTTGTTAAGTGAGAATCTCATTTTCATATACATTTGATTCCCACTTAACATATTAAAATTGATAAGTGAGAATCTCATTTTCATGACACATTTGACTTTCACTTAACATGTCAAACTTGCTAAGTGAGAGTTATTTTCACAAATCATACTTGATTCCACTTAACATATCAAATTCGTTAAGTGAGAATCTCATTTTCATGACATATTTGACTCCCCACTTAACACACCAAATTTGTTAAGTGAGGGTCTTATTTTCATGTGACATTTGACCTCCACTTAACATTGGTTGGGCATGGGTTCTAAACAAAATCAAATGGCAAAGACTCTTTTTATCACCTCAAAATCTCCCCATTGAACCTCACTTAACATATTTGAATTGTTGAGTGTAGGTTCAAGACTCCAAATTTTTATGATTCTCTTGGGATGAATATTAAAAAAAAAATTTGACTGAAGTTATATTTCAAATGCCTTCAACTCAATACACATGGCTCCATAGAAGTTCATTTTTACTTTCCCCTTAGGGATGGATTTGGCCTTGGATCGGACCAGCCTCCTTGAGATCGACTCCACCCACCTAGTTTTCTTCGGTCTAGGATTCGAGGGAGCACATGTTACTTATGAGGGGGTGACCCTCATTACCGTCAGTCGGGATGAGATGGTTGGGTAGATGCCAATCATCCGCATTGACATGTCCTCTGATTCTGAGTACCCTCGATTAAAGAGGAAGGTTGCGATGGTTCCCACACCCCATTCTAAGATAGTTTCAGAACCTGCCCATTCAGCTGTCCCTACCATTGCTCCAACAAGAACTACTACCTCCTCTTTAGTTACCCCAAAGGGGAAGGCTATCTTAACTTCTGAGATAGTCTCCTCCACTTTTGAGGTAGGTACTAGTTCCCGCTCTGCCTTGTTCACACGTACTCAACATCATAATAAAAATAAAAATTGAAAGATTAAGCGAGAGTACGAGAGAGTAGCTAGAAATCTATCATCACATATAGCCGAGGGGTTCAGAGGTTTCTCTCCTCAAAAGAATAAGTTCCACCCCTTTGGCATCGGGAGAGGAAGAATACCAAAGGATTGTCAGCCTCCTCCACCAAAATGATACTATAAAAACACTAGATAGGGAGCAGGAGGCCCCATGCAAAACTTAGACATCCACGCCAGACAAGTGAGCATACATGCTTGGAGTCCAGTACCTTGTTTGATCTGTGATCATTGATCCCTAGGAATGTTAAGGGTCGGATCAACAAAGAGAGGGCCATGGAGGCTCACATGTGCAGGCGTGAGGGAGTTTAAGGAGCCGTACGGCAATTCTCGGCCTGATGAATTTTCTTGATCATCCCCTCATGCACATCATTCGCATAGAGATTCTTATCACACTGCCATGTGTAGAGATCTCCCATTGAGGGAATGCTGTCTTCTACATCACTCCTCATCGCCCACCATCACCGTGATAGCTCCCAAAGATCCACCACTCCCGCCAAGATCCGTATTCTCCCCCATCCGGGAGAGATTCAAACCCTTGTGATCCCGGCCACATGCCCAAAGGATCCTCGCCTCTCCATTCCACCTGCTGAGGTGAGATCGAGGTCCCTCGCTTGACTCCCTCTACCTCACCGTGGTTCTAGTGGCTGACCCTAAGATCATGGCTTGCAACGACCACCACCACCATTGGCTGAGCTAGCGCTAGCGATGCAGAGGGAAAGGGACAATTTTATAATTCCCATGCTAGTAGATCTCCCTGTGGACACCACCCAGACAAGGCCATGAGCATATCTCTTCTAATGAGCATGACTCTCCTAGAGCCAAGACCCAAAGGGGTGTAAAGGATGTGTATTTTTTGGGCCAAGTACCTCCCATCTGTGGCCCAGACATTAAAATTGTTCCTGGATGAGATCAGAAGAGGGAAACCTAGGACCGTGATGACTTCTAAGGATGAGCTGGGTGCAGGACGATCCCTGAGGATGACCTTCTTGATTTGATTCAAAATGAGTCTGGTCGACACTAGGAGCTCCCTTTAAAGAGATCAACATAGTCAGGAAGGTGTTGTGGTTGAAGAAGACGACGCCGTCCTATTGACCTCACTTTTAGAATGAGTTCTCAACCCCTCTACCATATAGCTTGATTCAAATTCATCACTTTCTCCCTTCAAGTCAAACTTCAATTCCAAATTCTAAATGGATTCAAACTTGCTAGATTCCAAACTATGATTGAGGCCCATGACGATTCCCAAATCAATCCTAAAATATTTCCAAGTCCATAACCTGGATTCTTATCATGGATCTTAATTCACAAATGAAATATAAATCCCAAATCAATCAAACTAAATTCAAGGAATCTTCATAATCCTTTGATTTATGGATTCCTTTATCAGAGATTCCATATATAAATGAAATATACCAATCAATCAAACTAAATCCAAAATTCAAATCCAAATCAAACAAGTCCTTCAACCAATCTCTCAATGGACTTAAGTCAAATCTTAAATCTAAATCACTCTAAATCAAGGGAATTTTTCTTTCTTGCACAATTATTTAAATTAAATCATTTGAGACTCAACTAAAATCTAAAATCCAACGACTCCAATATAAATTATTTTATCAAATCCAAATTCAAGTAAAACTTCAAATCAAATCCAAAATAAAATCCAACCTAAAATCAAAAATCCAAATTTAAATCAATTTAAATTGCTTTGAATTTTCATGATTCAATATAAATACAAACTTCAATCATCAATCCAAAATAAATTCAAAATCAAATCCAAATTCAATCAAAATCAACCTAAGCCTTTCAAGTCAAAATCTTGAACTTAGCCAAATCAATTTCAAATCAAGCCAAACCCTTGATTTGTCTTCATGATTCAATCAATCCTTCAATCATGAATCCAAATATAAACATAAAATCAATCATCAAAAACAAAATTCAAAATCAAACCCAAGTCAAACTCATGTTCACCCTTTTGAACTTGAAATTATCAAATGAATCAAACCCATTTGACTCCAAATCACTTCCAAATAGATTTATATTTCAATGATAAGTCCATATGTCAGCTCAATCAAACTAAAATCAAGCTTTGACCCATCCATTTGACCCACTTAGGCTCACTTGACCCAAAGTGACCTAAAGTACCCCTTTTGAGCCAAATTCTAATCCTACCCAAATTGGATTGAGTTAAGCCCAACTAAGCCTCATATTGTGAGCAACAATCATCATAAGATGATCAATCACTCAAATTGGGTCAAACCAGTCAAACTAAGGGTTGACCAAGTCAACACTTAGCCAAAATGAAACCTAAACTAGCCAAAATCCACCATAGCCAAATTGATTGAAACCATTGATCAAAACTCATTCATGATCAATGTTTGAACTTGACCAAGTCATCATTTGAGCCTAACCTAGTAATTGGCCATGACCCAAGTTGACCCAACTTGACCTAAAAAAAAGTCAAAATGTCAAAACTTGATTTAAACCCTGACAAGTTCATTTCAAATCACTTCTTGAACTTGACCAAAGCCTAATTGGCCAACTAGACCTAACTAGCCAATTGATTGAATCCAACTTGACCTAAAAGGTCAAATTGAGCCAAATCCAAATATAAATCAAATTGATTGGAAACAAAGATACCAATCTATTTCAAATGATCAACCAAACATAAGCTAACCCATGACCTAACCCAAATAGGTCAAATGGGTCAAATTGGTCAACTTAACCCATTTGACCTAAATGAAATCAAATGAACCAAATTCAATATAAATCAAATTGAACCAAACCAATGATGCCAAAACATTTCAAATGGTCATATGAACTTGACTCAACCCTTGGTTTGACCCAATTTGACCAATTGGTTAGCTTGACCCATTTTGACCTAAATGGGTCAACATGAGCCAAATCACATCAAACCAACTCCAAATTCATTGAAATTTGGCCCAACCCATTTTTCAATCATACCAAACATATTCAAATTGAAATCAATATCAAATGACCATTTTACCCCTAGGTCATAGGGTAACCTAAAATCAAAATCACTTAGAATTTGGTCAATTCCTTTCATGAACACTTGACATCCTCTTAGTGGACCAAATGGCCACTAATTGACATGGTGCACATGACTAATGTGTTTGTTGTCAAACCCAACCCAAAGTCAAAATCGACCACCCCATGGACATGAGCACATGGGAATCCTTCTCACTCATCTCAAGCACATGGGAATTTCACACTCCACCAGACCAGAATGCCATGACACTCTAACACAAACCCATTGAATAGGGTGTATTGGATCAAAATGGCATGAGATCTTGTCCATCCGATTCACCTAGATATACTCCCCTAATTTCACTTGAATGCATTCTCTCTTCGATTGAGCATAGGAACTTGAAGTAATTCCAAGCTCTCAGAGTTTCTAATCATTTTCCATTTCCCCATTTTCTTCTTCAAACTAAAATGGGGATTCAAGTGAAATTCAATCTCATTCCAACTATCCACTAGAGCTCAATTCCTCTTGTAAGCTTCATAAGAGGATCAAATTGAACTTGCCTACAGCTTAATCCAAGTCCTCAAACCATGGGAAGAGTGCTCTTAATCAAGGTCGAGCCCAATTGAAGGAGAGATTGGTCCATAGGAAGATCCACTCAACCAAATCACCCCAAATCTTCAGCAGGGCTTTGTCTTCACTAGATGAAGCTACCTCAATAGATTCGAGCACCGGTGATAGCCTCTAGTGAGGTATGCCCTCAACCCGAGCTTAAACTAGCCATGGTGTGTTTCTTTGTGAAAGAATTTCTCACCTCATGAAAATATGATCATTACATCTTCTCCCATTTACTCCTAGATGGTGTGGCTTGAATTTGAGTTCAATCTGAGCACAATTAAGCTCGGGTCATGCCATGGAAGGTGGATGACTCCACTGAAGAACTTCGAGGGGCGGATCATGGGCCATCCATGAGCATTTTGGATGGACGGCATGATCATAGGATCCTTGATTTCCCTCTTAAGAATCTGGGCTTGATCACCGACCATTTTTCTTAGATGGGATGGGAGAAAGCGTAGCATCCGCTGGCTGTGGCTATGATGTGATAACATGGCCTCTCCCCGTGCCACATGGAAAGCGCGCGTCATGTAAGCCTTCACGTAGCACCAACAGAATTAGCCATATAATTAAGGGATTAATCACTCAATAATCATGAAAACTTCAAAATATCATAACTAAATGTAGAAAAATAAAAAAATATAAAATAAAAAGCATTGAAAAGATAATTCAAAGAGGAATAATCTAAAATTAACTTCAATTGATTTTGAATAGTCACATTTTCTGAATTAGGGTTTTGATGAAAACTTAATAACTCTAATTACTCCATAATTATTCCACCGATTAATCACAAACTTCTCATGTGCATTCAGGGAGATGACTTCTACCTCCCCGAATTTTCTTGGGATTTATTGATGAGTTAATTAGGGAGATCAATCAATGAACCCTTATTTACTCTCTTTATGTAATTAAGGGTACTTAAGCATATGAACAGTGGTTTAATCCATTTATTAAGTTAATTAACCCTTGCTTAAGTAGGGAAGAGGTTTATGGAATGGATTTGGGAATTTTCCTAAGCCATTCCTAAACCTTTCTTCCTTAATCTAAATTTAATTAAGGGCTAATCCCTAATCACTTGCTTAATTACTTTGATAAAATTTTCAAAACATTCGAACTTAATCAATTTATCTTGGGTAGGTGCTTAGGTGTTCAATAACCTAAGTATCTTAAGGAAATCAAAATCCAACCCACATGTGTGGGAAGGGTTATGAAAATACTTAAATTAAACCCTTTAGCTTAATTAATCACTAATTATGAGCCAATTGCATTAGGTTCTTTCTTAGGTGCATTGCTGATTTAAATTTCTTATGGTTTTATGTCATATCATTGGCTCATAATTATTTGATTAAGTATGTTAAAAATGGTGTAGGTAAGGGTAATTAATACACTTAATTCACATAACCTAACCAAAGCATAAAATTAATCTAATCACCTAAAAACTAAAACATCATACACATGTGGAATGGGTTAGGACAGCAAACTTCTCACATTTCTCAAATTGAAATCAAACTCAAACAAAATCAAACTCTCTTAAATAAATTTGATTTACTTTAAATAATTCTATTTCATAGGATTGTCTTTAGGAATTAATTAGGGTGAATGAATTTACATGCTTTTCATCACTTTATTTCTTTAGCATGCTAAATAATGTCCATGCCATATGAAAATCATGCATTCATGCCTTTTGAAAATCAAATTAAAAATGAAATGTTTCCTTTATGTCAAATTACATGTTTTGTCTAAAGTAATAATATGAATGGATATTATCACTATGAAATCCAAAATTATTTTCAATATTTATAAATTCAATATCAAAATTGAAAGGCGTGCTACTTATAATTATTTATAAGCTTGCATGTGTCTATACATATAAAGATGTGCATAGTGTGGCTTTCCTTCTCTTTTATTTTAGCATAGTTTTGAATAGGATTTCATAAAGTGTATAGTTCATTTGAAAAGAACACAACACTTGCTTAAATCCATTCCTATTCATTACTATGTTATTACTTAAGAGGGACAAACTTTTGCAACTTTCTTTTTCCATTCATTTCGTTTGTACATGGATATGTATTTAAAGCGTATATTAGTCTAATACTTTGGGATTGTTTTAAGTAGCTAAGTAGGTCTTGTACCTTACACCCCTTTTGCTAACAATGGTATGCATTACTCATGCCATTGATACATTTAAATGTGCATGTGAAAATGGATAAAAGAATCACCCTTTTCTACTTAACAAAATCATGCATACATGAAACATTCTAAATTTTCTTAAGTGATATAACTTAGCATCCATCATGAAAGTGTGCCAAACACCCTCATTTGTATGTATAGATATGCTTAGGATTCATCCATATGCATGTTATTCATGTTGGGAAAGAAATAAAGTGTTGTGTATTTTGTGATCTTAATTCACTCTACTTAATCTTAAATACATTTCTTTTTGAATAGGTTTGTTTAGATAAAATCTAAACTTAGGATTAATTAAAATACATAATAAAATATTCACTAAAGAAAAATCAAATATGAATTTATTTTAGAAATTACTTAAAGTAGGGAAGGAAAGAGAAGCTCTTTTCTCTTTTCCCTCTCTTTACAACTTAGTAATTAATTATAGGTTCATTCAAACCTAAACAAATCATCAAATAAAAATCAACTAAATCAATTAAATAATTTAAGTGAAACCACCCTCTAAGTTGAACTTTTCACACTTAGGAAATCTAACCCTTAAAGCCTAGCTAACCATACCACACAAACCTTTTAAACCACATATTAGACTAAGTCACCATTTCTAGCTTTAGGTTAGGGTGGTGCATGGTTTGATTCTTTGCTTTTATTTTATGATGTAATTTTTTAGTCTGAATGTTAGGGTGTATGTGCGTAGACTGAATAGTAGGATGATTTAGTCTAATCATTATCTTCTACAGGGGATTGTGCTTAAGGGGCATTGTAATAAAAATATAAAATTACTTTTGTTGTGTAGGTGCTTATACCCCTAAGCATAATCCAAAATAGGTTAGGTGGACTTGGTTACCCATGTGTGTAGGGTGCTAAGTCCAATTTATATATATACATGCTTGGGATTGTATGGTTTGTTTAGTTAATCTTTATTTTGCAAATTTTAATTAGATTTACTTTTCCTTTTTTCATTTGCAATTAATTTTGAATGATTGTTATGGGGATTAGGATGAGCATTGGTTATAAGATTACATCTTATGTACCATATGAAGTCTTTGGAGCAACCACATTCCAACCATCCAAAAGAAAGAACCAAAAGATGAAAGAAGAAAGAAGAAAAGAAGAAAAGCAGAAAAGAAGAAATGAAGAATGAAGACCCCATAACATGAATTTCTTGTTTAATTGTAATTAATTCATTTGTAATCCGGGTTGTATAAGGGTAGAGTTCAACTAGCCAATTTGTTTTTCAGGTTTGTGCGGTGGTGCACGACCATAAATGGTCATTTATTCTTTTTCACTAGTTTTATAAATTGATTGATGTTTGTTTAACTTGTGCATTAAGATGACATCTTTTCCTAGTTTCTTCCTTGCTTTGATGTATGATTTAGATGATAATTAGGCTCTTCGAAAAAAAATAAATCTTCTATCAAATTAATCAAATCAAAACTAAAATAAACTACTCATAACCTCACCTAAAGCTTAGGTTATAAATCATGATAAAAGAATTAGCAACCCTTTAGCTGGATGATGTCTTATTTTTATAACATCATGCATAAAGAGCATATTATTTCACTCTTGATTGGAGGGCTTCCACCTTTTCCAGGGAACTTAGCTTGACCTGTGAGAGCCATGATGGAAACACACTTCTTTATCTTGCTGATTTTGGCCCATAATATAATTTCTCATGTATTAGGCATATGAATCCTAAAGCCTGTGTCAAATTGATTGTCCAAAATGAAAATAAAATATATAAAAATTTTGCATTAGATTTAAGTCATTAAAAGCATACATGATCTAGTCTCTTAGGGAAGTGTTTAAGACTTAGTCTCTCTTTCTAAATAACAATAGCTTAGCTATTTTACAAAAGCATTTGACTTGCCATATTTTAAAACCATAGAGGAATTAGTTGGCACCCCGGGCAATTTTAAGTCAACAGAGGTTTGTCTCTCTTATGGAGATAAAACCATATACCAATTTTCGCCTTAGATTTAGGTTGTGCTTTTGACCCTCACCAAAGCTCCCTAGATTTAGGTTCAAAGGTTGCTACTTTCCTTTGTGGGCTACGAGCATAAATCCTCACCTCTTAAATATTTTGATCTTGCATCATGGAATTATAAGCCCTAACATTCTAATAAAAATTTAACTCAAACAAATTAATTCAATTTCAAACAAAAAAAAAATGTAAAGCACAACTATAGGATGGCTTGAGATGCTTACTAGGCTTCCTAGTATCTTAAACATCCCGTACTTATTTTCATTTAGCTTTGATAAGAACTCCCTCCTCTTGATCTATCCCACTTAACTTTCTAAAAATAAACCAATCAATTGATAGTCCTACCTTTCAAAATATTTAGAGACAATGATCATTTACCTTAATCGAGAGTACTCTTAAGGAATCCTGTTCCTTAGGATGTAATCAACAATGGGGGCTTATCCCTGTAGGGAACTTAACGAACCCAGTTTAAAATAAATTCTGCTTTACTTTTTCATGTAAAGTAGGGGAAGAATATCTGGTATATTCCAAAGACCCATAGTCATTAGGAGTTCTCATTGAGGTGATTAGGTCCATTGTAGGGTGGTGACTTCTATCTTTTGAGATAGTACACATCTCCTTAATGTCATACCTGATCACTCTAATAAGATTATCCGCAGTCTGCGTGGCATCCAACAAGGAATATTATGTATATTTTTATTTTCATTTATCCTTTTTTCCAAAAGGGGGATGGATGAAGGCAGGAATATATATAATATTTCACCACACATCCATTCAACCCAACATCTTCATTAGTAGCTTAAATAGAGGGGTGATCAATCAATCGGATGGAGAAGAGGATGGAAGACTTGTTAGCAGCCCTCCATGCACTTAATCGCCTCACCCACATATCTGATAGGTAGATCATCCAGTTAGCACATGCCCTAGATCAATCCAAGAGCACTTCTCCAGTAGATCAGGATAGTGGTAGCTTGCATAGGAAAGTGGTGGACAACACCTCTATGCAAGAGAAGGATATCAAGTAGTTGGTGGAGTAGTAGGTGAGAGATGTCCGAGGTGGCTCATTCTTTCCAAAGGGTAGACCTTACTCAGAGGAATTTGATGTTCTCCAAAATCTTAAAGATGTTGTACCTCCTTCCTTCAAAATCTTTGATGGCAGTGGGAATCCTTGCCAGCATATTATACACTTTAGGGCTTTTGTTGCAATAGAGGTAGCAACCCTTCTCTTCATTATTTCTAGTATTGCATTTGATTGGTATGTCAAACTACCCAATAGTTTGGAAAGACATTTACTAAGTTGGAGCACCTCTTCATCAAGAGGTTTGTTGGAGCTCAGCAAAGGGTTACTGTAGGCGACCTTATTGTAACAAAACAAAATCCCTTATTGATTACATTCTCAAGTTGAGAAACTTGAGTGTGAAATGTGAACCATAGCTATCCGAACAGCCATTGAGATTCTACTCAAGAATCTCCATGGCTCGGTTTCTTTCATGCTTAAAGGGTTTACAATCAAAATCTTCGATAAGTTAATCAACAAGGCGGCTAGCTTGCAAGAGGAAGACAGTTGCCTTTCTATGACCAGTCAACCAAGCCCAAACTTCAAAAGGCATTTGAGAAGAAGCCGGGGTAGTCACAGCAGTTGATAAGGGGAAGTAGCCAGCTAGGGTTCTACCAGACAGGCCTCGAGCTCAGCAATCTCCTCTACCACCTCCTTTGCCACCACCTCAGTCGTCATATTGGCCACCTCAGTTGCCACTGTGGCCTCCACCGCTGCTTCCTCAGTAATATCCTCATCAACATCATCAGTAGAAGTATTCCTACCCGCCACCAAGTAGCTATCATTGACCTACTCTTATCGATAAATTGAATAAACCATATTCATTCAAGAGGGAGGTAGTCAGAAAGATCTTTAAGAATCTCTTAAAGAAGCCTGATTTTTAGTCACTAGAGCCTAGGAGGCCGGAGGAAGTGAGCAAGAGTCACAATACAAACTATTTCCCCTACCACTACATGCCAGGACATGTCTTAGAAGATTGCTTTGCCTTTAAGGACTGGCTTGAGTGTAGATCCAAATCGGGTGCCATTGTCATCCCTAAGGAATACCTACTAGAACAACCATCCAGTTCTGTTAGGGTAATCCTTGGGGATACATGTGATCTTCTTCTAAGAGGAAGGTTGGGATATCTCCCTATCCCGAACCTCCAAAAAAATCATCTATATCCATTACAAGTTCCTAAAGTAGCTCAAACCTCCAACTCTAAGGAAGGTTTACAAGTTGTTAAGGACAACTTAAGGAGGTAGAAGCCCAATAGCAGCAACAAAGTCTCCACTTGCTCGGGATAGCATAGTAGCACCAGTCCAATCCACTCCATTAACTACTACTTCTTCCTCCATACATTGTATGGATAAGGGCATTAAACCCCTTACCCCGCTTACTTTATTTGATTTCTATAATGTATCTCCGCCTAAGAAGAAATCAATGAAGAAAGCTTACACTTACATCTTGTCCACTTCTGATACTCTAGATTTTATTCCTCTCAAAAACTCTTCAAGTCTAGAAAGTAATAATAATAACTCTAGTTCCAATCATTCCTCTTCAGATTTAGAAATGGATTTTCCATTTCTAAATCATTTGGGTTCACCCATTGAGATTGATTTGGAGTCATCCGACTCCGATGATCCCATAGGAGAAGCTGTAGGTTTATGATGGCGTAGAACTTTCACTAAACCATCTCATGAAGTCACGAAGTCAACCTCGGTGGAAAGTTCTCCTGAGCACACCAGGCTAAGTAAATAAGTCATTGCTTCAAATAATCAAGAAGCCCCTCCACAAGGTGCTCCACCTATGGATATGCTTGTGGTGGGCCAGCCCAGAGTTGACTACAATGTCCTCGCTCACCTAAAAAAGTTACCAGCTAAACTAAGCATATATGATGCCCTTGTCTTATCTAAAGAGATGAGGGATTCATTGATCAAAGCCCTTCTTAATCCAGAAATATGCTTAGCTCAGCTGATCACTATTAGAGAGGAATCATGTTATTCAAGAGAAGCTCGTGGAGTTACATTCACTGATGAAGACCTTTTTTTGGTGACAACAGAGCTCAATCATACCCTCTACATCAAAGTGGACATGGGAAGATTTAGACTCTCTAGGGTGTTAGTTGATCCAAGTGCATCAAGGAACATTATGAGTCTAAAGACCCTTTTCTACTTGAGGATTGACATTTCCAAACTCCGAGGAGAACGGATAATGTTGAGAGGATTCAATGAGCAAGGTGAGATGGATTTAGGCTCTATAGTGTTTCCTTTGGAGATAGATGACTAGAAGACAGAAGCTAAGTTCTACATAATCAATTCAGATACATCTTTCACTACTTTGCTCGGTAGGCCTTGGATACATGGAAACAACATGGTTCCATCCTCTTTACATCAGTACATCAAATTCTAAAGAGGTGGAATTGAGTATTGAGAAATATGAGAATGCAGCCTACTATCTTCCTCCAAATCATAAACTCGTGAACCTGGTGAAAGTTCAAAAATAAAAGAAAAATAAACAAAAGAAAAAGAAGAAAAAAAAAGAAAAAGAAAAAAAGAAAAGATAATGAAAATACAAGTTAGTGAGAATCAGACACCAAGGAAGAAGTAGAGCCAGATATTTGATTCCTCCCATAGTTCATTTCTCCATGTGAACACATGGGTAGGGTGACTCAACCCCCACCAGGTAGAGGAAGAGGCAAATCTAGGGACATTTCCTGAGGTGGAAGACCTCCTCCCATTGGCCACCCAATATGAGTTATGTTCCAACTCACAAGAATACCCCTACTATCCATATAGGCTTAGAATCAAATTCAGAGGATGAGTCTCATGTGGTTAGCACGCCGACCAACCCCTCTCAATGGGTCCCTTTGGAGGTGATATTCGAGCTAGACTGTGATGAAGACCAGGCCTCTAAGCAAAGTATGAATATATCTGAATCAGTATTATGTAGAACAGTTAGACAGCAGTTGGGAACCTTATCTCTAAACTCACTTTCTTCCCAAAAAGTTGAAGGTTTAGTAGTTGAGGAGGCCCCCAACTCATCCATAGATGTCAAGCCAAAGAGATTTTGTTGGGAGCATCATCCTCAAGTCAAGAAGCCGATGTAGAACTTGAGGATGATTCATTTAAAGGTTTAATACATTTATCTTTTGGTTAGTATTCTCCTTGTCTTCTTAACTTAGCAAAGAAGGGTTTAATTTCTCATACTTGGTCTAAATATAGGTCATATTACTTTGAAAGCTTATGGGACAACTAAAGCAGATATTCTCAATCAAGACTAAGACTAGGATTTTGCACAATGGTTTCAGTCGACGATGACAATCATTGCCTAGTCATCACCACTCATTTGGGGTCTGAAAGGTTCTTCTCAAATCATTCTAACTCTTATGAGGAGGTATGTTTAGAAACTTCAAATGACCCAAATGAGCTTGAAGTCAAAGAGGCACTTCCAGAGTTTGAAGAAGAGATCAGATCAACCATCATGAACTTAAAAAGATCAACTTAGGAACTGAAGATAATCCACGTCCAACATACATCAGCTCCTTATTGAATGTAGAGGATAGTTGAGTTTAAGGACTACTTTGCACGGAGTTATGAAGAAATGCTTGGTTTATCTCCTGATGCAGTAGTCTTAAACTAATAATAGAACCTAATGCTAACTCTATCAAGTGAGCTCCTTGATGCGTGTGATTAGACATTGAATAGTAGGTCACTTTTGAAATCAAGAAATTGATCGATGTTGGCTTTATCGGGGAAGAAAAATATCCTATCTGGTTGTCCAATGTTGTCCTAGTTAAGAAAAAGAATGGCCAAATTCGTATATATGTCAATTTTAGGGATCTAAATAAGCAATTTCCTAAGGATGAATTTCCACTTCTTATACTAGAATTAATGGTGGACATTGCCTCATCTCATGCGATTCTCCTTTATGGATGGGTCATCACACCAAATTAAGATGGCCCCAAGGATGAAAAAATGCTACTTTTTTGAACCCATTCGAATCTATTATTATAAGGTCATGCCTTTTCACTTAAAAATCGATGCTATACATACCAGCCATGGCTCGGATCTTCAATGAACTCATTCATCATCAAGTTGAATGCTATATTGATGATATAGTAGTTAAAAGCAAAGAAAAGGAAGACCATCTCTTCAACTTGAGAGTAGTTTTTGAATAGTTAAGATAATTTAACCTCAAAATGAATCCCTTGAAGAGTACATTTGGAGTAGCTTCAGGAAAATTCCTTGGGTTTATAGTCCGACATTGGGGAATAGAGATCGATCCAAAGAAGATCAAGGCTATCTTAGAAATGCCACCCTCTAAAAGTCTAACTCAACTTAGATCATTCCAAGGGTGGTTGGCATATCTAAGATGCTTCATATCTAACCTATCAGAAAGATGCCAACCATTCTCAACACTTATCAAAAAGGACGCTAAGTTTAAGTGGGATGATAAGTGTTAGCATGATTTTAAAGACATCAAGCACTACCTGATGACGATGCTAGATCTAGTAGCCCCTATCCCGAGCAAGTCATTGATCCTCTAAACCACTACATTAGATGACTCTCTTGGTGCTTTGTTGGCTCAAACCAATGACAAAGGTAAAGAAAATGCTCTCTACTACCTCAATCATCATCTAATTCCTATTGAGGCAAACTACCCACCTATTGAAAAGCATTGCCTAGCTTTAATCTTTGCACCAAAAGCTATGGTGCTACATGCTTACTCATAAGGTGAATCTAATCTCCAGGATCAATCCACTATAATATCTCATGACACGATCGATGCTATCCGGATGGTTGGATTGTTGGTCCATGATTTTGTCACAGTTTGATATCACATTCATACCACTCTGTGTAGTGAAAGGATAGACACCAGGAGATTTCTTAGTAGCACACCCACTTCTTGTTGATTCTCTGCTTAGTGATAACCTCCCCGATGAACAAATCATGAACTTAGGGGACACTAGCATTTGCCATTGGGAGATATATTTTGATGGTGCGGCTTCCTTTCAAAAAGGAGAAGAACCATGATCTACTCTTCCAAGAAAGGCAGAGGTATGAATAGTTCTCCTAACTCTGTACCGCAATGTGATGAGATTATCATATCAACTGTCCAACCCATGTACCAAAAATGAAGCCGAATATGAGGCTCTGATTGTCGATCTAGAGTTAGTCATTACACTATGCATCTTGAGCATCAAAAACTTTGAGGATTCTCAGTTCATCATCAACCAAATCACTGGATCCTACAAAGTTCTAAAGCTAAGCTCCATCATTACCATAAGTATACTATGGAGTTGTTGGCCCAAATCCCAGAGGTTACCATCTACAAGATTCCTCGAGGAGAGAACGCAGTAGTAGAAGCATTAGCCAAGCTTGCCAAAGAGTTGGCATGTCCGGAAGATGAGTCCATTATAATAAGGATCCAAAATAGACAAGTCTTATCTCTTATTGAATCTAAACTCATCGAGAGATTCTCTCTTAAAGGGGAGGTTGTCGTTGCCAAAAAGGATGAGGAGTCAGATTGGAGGCAACCATTCATGGATTATCTAAATATAGGGAAACTACCTCAAGAGAAGTCACTTGCACATCGTGAAGCGAGAGCCCTTTCTCTCGTAGAAACACCTTATACGCGATCTTTGATCATATGTGGTTACGTTGTCGGATAAACATGAAAGCCCATAGGATCATGGACCGAGGTACACTCAAGTTTATCTGGAGCATCAATCCGGTCGAAGATGAAAGCCAAGATCAAGAGACTAGGATACTACACGCCGATGATCACGACTATGTGGGCGTAGCTAGAGATGCCATGAATGTTACGGTGTGGTCCACATCAACCACCCAACATTCTACATCCTACATTGGCCTCATGGACATTTGGTTGGGGTACGACATAGTGGGTCCCATTGATCCTCTTCAAGGGTCCATTCTATACCATACTACTTTTCCAAGTGGTAGGCAATCCCACTAGAGGTCACACTCAACATGTGCTCCTTTTCACCATATTGTATATAGGTTCGGGGTGCCTCAACGAATTATATCCGATAATAGTACTACATTCAAGAGCACTAAAATCAACAACTTTGCCCAAAGACATAGCATAAATTGGAGATATTCTTCCATCTATTACCCAATGGAAAATGGTCTAGTAGAAGCATTCAACAAAAATCTCATTCAAATATTAAAGAAGACACTCGACGATAACAAGAGACAGCGGCATGAGCAGATAGTTGAAGCCTTGTGGGCTTACCGCATCACATACAGAACTCCAACTCAATCTACCTCTTTCTCCTTAGTGTATGGGTCCAAAGCCATTCTACCATTAGAAATCCAACTTCCAACTCCCATCATGGAGATATTCTCAATGGATGGTCTAGTAGATGCTCATTCAAATATTAGAAGTGGATAACAAAGGTTGGCAGCGAGAGAGAGCTTGCACATGAACTCCAACTCAAACTCGAGTGTATCCAAGCCATTCTAAATCAACTCTTATCAAGGATAGTCATGGGTAAAGATCTTTTCAATAGGAAGAGCTTAGTTTGGAGGAGTCTTGCATTGAATTTGAGCCATGATTCAAGCACAAGTTGTCTTCCTTGGAGAGCTTAGGTAAGGAGAATGCTCATCAAGAGGATTTTATCAACTTAAAATTCATTACTTAAGAAGGATCTTATCAACTTATAAATTATATCATCAATCAATGGGCTCTACTTAAAGAAATACTATCCATAAATCTTGTTTGAAAATAATCATCAACAAAACTTCTTTTCATATCAAATTCCATCTCTTATGTGTTAGAAATATCTTTTCACTTAATCCATGACGTATTTTAGAGGTGTAAGAGAACCAGTGGTATCCTATCCCTCCATAACCTAAACACAAACTACAAACAATCCTTCAGTACTACTAGACTAGGTGTAAGAGAACCCAAGAGACATCCTATTGTGACTAGTACAACTAAGTTTGGTGTAAGAGAACCCAAGTGACATCCTTTCTTGGTGAAATCATAATCGCCCCTGCAGTGCTATTTCACCCATTCTTCTGCGTGTTTACGATAGGTGTAAGAGAACTCAAGCGGCATCCTATTCCCTCTTTCATAACATAAATGAATAAATATATTTTGTCTCGAGCTATTTTGATGTGGAAGCAAACCCCCCGTGATACTCACTCATTACTCGTTGCTATGCTGTTGAGTGATCACCCTGGTCACTTCCTTGGCGGATGAGTCCCCGCACTTTCTTCTTGACTTGACCATTGCAAACCAATGAGTGCATAATTAGTTTGGTAGGCCTTATTGCACCGCCAATAATCTATCCCATGTTTAATTCATTTAAGAAGATGTAAGAATACACGCTTTCTTCTTAAACTAGCCATCATGCACTAACTAGGTCGAGCATATTTGAGGTTTAGGATAAGTCCCCCAGTGGCTCCTTTCCTCCTGACTACTTCAAGCTTGGGTTTAGTCCTTATATATGACTCCTCACTTAGTAGTTAGCCCTACGGATAGCTCTATCAAGGCGAAGATAGACTATCCGGTCAGTTCCACTTTAGAGAGATGTAAGTCTACATGCCTTTTCTTTAGGCTGATTGTCACACACCGATGGGCACCTTAGGTTGGTTTGGTTATCGCCATGCAAACGATGACCCACCCGGTCGATACACTACTCATGGAAGATGTGAGTCCCAACACTTTCTCATTGAGTTGGCCACTAAGTACCTATAGGCTTTCTTTTACAGGGTTCTAGATGACACCCCTAGTAGCACCTCCTCTATGAGCACTCTATTTGGATCACATTCTTAGCGACCCCATTTAGGCCCTACCCCAATTACTCTTAGATTGGACAGTTCCCCTTTTCGAGTAGCCACCCCTGTGATTGGCGAGTTTATTTTGTGGATATGCAGATTCTCCCTTAGTTTAGTAAGTCTGAGATAGGGCTGGGCTGATATAAGCTCCTTCTCAGTGCAGTCCCTCGCAAACCAACAGGATCCATGATAAAATAATAAACAAACAAAATATATCTTCGCTTGTGGATTAGGAATTCAAGCCCCCAGTGGCCTCTTTCCTGAGCAGGCATCCTATCTTTAGGGCAGTGTCAGTAAAACTCCTTATAAGAATTGCCTAACTACTTTTGAGTTGAGATAAGTGCCATGGGTTGGCACTCTCTTAGTCGCCTTAGGTCGGGTTTGATTTGTCTATCAACCAATCACCCAGTGGTTCTTTATTTAGGCAGATGTGAGTCACCACACTTTCTTCCTGACTTGACCACTGCACACCGAAAGGAAACCCTTAGGTTGGTTAGCTCTACCCCACAATCGGTAGAATATCCTTTTGGATTTGTAAATCTGAGACAGATCTAAACTGATATTAGCCCCTTCTTAGTAGATCCATCGCACACCGATGGGATTCATCCTAAATTAAATTAATTTTGACTATTCTTGAGTCGATGTGAGTCCATAGTGGCATTTGCTCAAATAGTCACCTTAGGTCGGTTCAATTTGTTGTGCTATCAATTGATCACCCTAGTTGGTCCCAACTTTGAAGATGTAAGTCGCATGCTTTCTTCTAGTATGCGTACACCGAAAGGCACCCCATAGTTTGGATAGTACTACCTAATGGTTGGTAGACTATCTCTTTGGATTTATAAATCTGAGATTGGTCTAGGCTGTTATTAGCCCCTTTATAGTAGATCCATCGCACAATGACAGGGTCCATTTCATCAAATCCACCATCCTCCCTCCAGTGGAGTCCAAATTAAATCTATCTTCCCTAGTGAATTTGAGCTCACATCTCCAGCAGGTACGTGCTTAAAACCAAATTCTTATCCTCCCCATGGATAATTTGAATCTGCTTTCCTAGTGGAATGTCCATCCACTTTATCTCCGGTGAATCTGAGTTCATATCTCCAGTAGATATGCCCTCAAAAGTAGGATCATCCTTTCCCTAGTGGAGCTCAAATCATAAATCAACAAATCAAATCAAACTTTCATCCCCTGGTGGATGCCCCATCAATTAAACCAAATTTCTCTTCAGCAAGATGCAAATCAAATCAAACCTATATCCTAGTGGATAAACTGAACTTGCTTCTCTAGTGGAAGGTTCATGCACTCTCCTCAGTGGATATTTTCTCCCTAAATCATATTGAACCAACTCAAACTCTTATCCTCATCCCGGTGGATAATCAGAACTTAATAGAAGGCTCCACATCCCTCGTAGATCATTTCTTCCTCTCTTATCTCCTCGACATAAGTTGAGTTGCATTGCACTAAGATCTTGATTTTGTCCACACCTTGAGTTTAGGGATAGATCATTTCTGTTAGTGTTTGTGATCCTTCGATATTGATCATCTCTCAACACTATGTGGATGTGCCCAAGTCACACCACACCTATTGGTGTGACCTCACTTTTGAAGTGAGCTCTCCTCTTATCCTTCTGTCTAGTTCTAAAGTTCCCCTCTTACACTTCCCCATGTGGTATAGAAATTCTTATTTGAAGGACTTTTCTTTAAGCCCCCAATCCTTCAAACCAAAATTCAAATTCAAATTCCAATTTCAAATGTCAATTCCAAACCAAATGATTGAAACCATGATTGAATTCAAATTCCAAAATCCTTCCTTTGATTTTATCTTATGGACTTAGCCATAACCAAATTCATCAACCCCAAACTCAAGTGATTTCTTGAATTTATATCTCATTATATTCCAAATATAAATGGAATAAATTCAAAGCCAAAACTGGTCAAAATCAACCAAAATCCTTTTCTTTTGAAATTTGAGTGAGCCTCTCCTCTTAGACTTAGGACTCTAGACTAAGAGTTTCTTAGTCATAAGACACTTCTAGTGATTAGGTGAATACTTAACCTAAGCCAGAGACTTAGAAGGGTTAATCATAGGATTAGGTCATGCCTAAGGACTTAAGGAAATCATCTACCTTATAGCATAAACTCAGTCCATATACACCTTCTCAAGTCAAACCCATATTCAAATCTCAAACAAAACCTCAAATTCAAATTCAAATTTCAAATCCATATCCCAAATTTGACTCCAAATGATTGAAACCCAAAATCAAATTCAAATCCCAAGACCCTTCCTAAGCCATATGAACCACCTTCATAAGCTTAGCCTAAACCCCTTTAAATCAAATCAAATTCAATCAATTTTCTTATAAATCAATTGTTCCTTCATTTATATTCACAAATATAAATGAAATCAAATGACCAATACTATATCTAAAATAAAATCCAAACTCACTCTAAGCCCTTTGAGCCAATTCTTTGGACTTAGCCAAATTCCATCCAAATTCAAGTCAACCTAAGTCAAGCCTAACTTAGCCCTTTTGACTTGAAACTTTCAATTGAGCCAAAACCTACTGGACTATAAATTGATTGTAGTTAGATTCATATTTCAATCTTAGGCTCACATATAAGTCTCACTAAACCTAAATCAAGCCAAAACCAAATCCAATTGATCATTTCACCCAAGTCGACCCAAATTAGCCTAAAAAGCCAAAATGGGTCAAATCCCAATCTAACCCAAATTGATTGTAACCAATGGCTCAAGTTCATTTGAGATTGATTATTGAACTTGACCATAATTTTTTAATTTGACCAATTGGTCAACTTGACTAACCAAACCCAAATTGACCTAAAGGGTCAAATTAGAATTCAAATTAAATCCAAATTGATTCAAACCAAATGCTACATTCATCTTCAATTCGCAAATTGAACATGAATCAACCCATAACCTAAGCCAATTTGGCCAATTTTGGTCAAATTAGTCAACTTGGCCCATTTGACCCATTTGATTTCAAATGAGCTAAAATCAATCCTAAGCCAAATTAAATCAAATTGATCATACCAAAATACCTCAAATTATCATTTGAACCTATCCTAAGTTTGGTTTAACCAATTTGACCAATTGGTAAACCTAACTTGATATTAATGACCCATATGACCCAAATTAAACCAAATCTCTTGAAACCAAGCCATGACCCAATGGGGGCTGATCAAACCCAACCCAAACCCATTTGGGATCAGCCCAAAATCAACTCAAACCAATTAAATCTCTCATGGATCCTCCCCCACATATGATTCCACCCAACCTCATTTAATTCTCCCCATCACATGCATTCAACTCCTCCCCAACACTTGCATTCAATGGAATGAAGACTTTGGGAGCTAAATCCAAAGTCCTCAATCAAGCCATCATCCATCACAACCACCTCCCCATCACATTTATTCAAATTTTGGCCACCATTAAAAGATGGAGAATAGATATAGTAAGAGATCTGATTTAGGCATTAAAGACCCTCTTAGACCTCCCAAAGCAACCAGCCACCACTTCCTCACTTCTCTTGAGCCAAAAACATCAAAATCAAGTGCATTCTAGCGAGGAAGCTATGATAATTGAAGAATACATCATTTTGAAGTGAAGGCACAAGTCTAAGCTCACTCCAAGGCTTCTTCTTCCACTCAAGAGTGTGCCCGAATCATCACCGCCACCGGAAACAATCCTCGACGAGGTAATTTCATCAAATTATAGCGGCCTAGGATCTTCTTTTGTATGCTCAATTTAGGAATTTCTCATAGATTACCCTTGAATTTTTTTCTTTTACACTATCCCAATATGATTTGGAGTGTTTTCTGGTGAAGATTGCCAGAAAGTCAAACCCAAATAGCCAAATCGGATAGTTTTAGCCACTATTTTTGCTATTTTGGATTCTGGTTCATTGAAATTGAAGAAAAAAAGCAACAACCTTCCGATCCCACGCTCAGGGGATCGGACGGTCTAGATCTCATGCTAGAATCATCGAATTTCAACCTTTAGATCATCTTCGATCGGATCCTTCGGTCAGATAATTGATTCGTCCTCCGTCATCATGATCAATTCTCACCCCTTTTTGCAATGCGATGTGCTATGTGCCACGCATCATCGGCAACCCACGGTGACGCGTGCCACACAAATGCATTGATCCATCACGGTGCCATGTGGCACTACATTGCCCGCCGTGGCTAGGTTAAGTGGAAAATCTATATTTTTTATTTTAAAAATTATTTAAATTGCTTGAAACTTTAAAAATTAATATAAAAAACATACTTAACGAAAAATTGTAAATAAAAGATCATTGGATTAGTCTTTCCGAGAGGAATCCAAAGAACCGAAAATCCTCAAATTCCACTAAATAGTTTGGGCTTAATTTAGGTTTAAGTAAAAATCAAATTTCAATAATTAGTCTAAAAATACAAGTCGGATTGAGATGAAATTTTCAAAATTGAATTTAAAGTTACAACACACCTATCATAAAATTCTCAAGTAAAAAGGACTTCTTGATTGGGAGAAATTAAATTTTGAAGCTCACATTGTCTATTTTAATAAAATAAATCAAATAAAAAATTCAAAAATTTACAAAAATCTTTAAAATAACTTAAATCACTTGAGTTGACATCTAGGACAATTAAGAAAATAATGTGATTTTTTGAATCCAATAAACCCCAAACGAACACTAAAGATAAAGTTTAATCAATTAAGGAATTAATTAAAACATATTCTAAAATAATTTAAATACCAAATCAAAATCAGAAATGATGTAATACCCAAATGATTGGTAATCAAACCTTAAATCAGAAAAGTGTCATGTATCCCTCAAATGAAATTAAATTTAAACATAATTGAACCTAATTGAGTTAATGAAATTCAATTAAATGATTAGATTTTTAAATTAAACTCATAATTAAATAAATTAATGAAACTTTAATATAAAATCAAACTAATCTTGTTAAACCAACACCAAGTATTGAATCTTAATTATATGAAACTACTTAACAAATTTAAACAAATTGAACATTAATTAATCATTAAATAACCTAAAAAATCAAATTGATTAATAAACCAAACCATGGTAATCATTTAATATTAATCAAATTAAACCAAATAAAGTTAAAGTAAACTTAATTAGCATATGATTAAATCACATCCATTTAGAATAAGATAATTAATTAGCCATTAATACATAAACCTAAGAATTAAATCAAATATAAATTCATAATTAAAGCGTTAAATGAAATTTAATGAACATAATGAATGAAATCAAACTTAACTATAATTATGAATAATTAAGTTTAATTGAAATAAAATGTACAATTAACTCACTTAATCTAATCAAACACTTAATTAAATAAAATTTAAGTAAAACACATAATTAAACTTATTAAATCAAACCATTCACATCTAGGCAATTAAGTCATTAATTAAACAAATCTTTAATAATATGATAATTAAAAATTCAATTACCCTTAATCAAACTTAATTAATTAAACATCTAATTAATGCAAACTTAATGAATTAATCCATCATCTTAATGAACCAAATTGATTTAAATAAATCACATTAAAGTTATTTCTTAAATCAAACTCAAATCAAATCTTTAATTATTCCACTAATTAATTTAATCACATCTTAAAATAAATCAATTAAGTTAATTAAAGTAATCACATTAAACTTAAGCTTAAGCGAACATAAATTTGAACATAATTAAAATGCAATGATAATCAAATAAATTAAATCTAAATCATTAGGTCATTAATTACATCATTAACCTAAACAAATATGAAACCAAATTAAAAATTAAACAAACCTTTATTTAATTTAATAATTAACCTAAACATATTTCTAAATTAAACTAATTATATAATCAGTTTGAACCTAAGAAAACCCATAGATTAATAAAGCTAATCAATTCAAATTAAATCAAATAGAGAAAGACTCTTATCAATTTAATACATGATCAAATTAAATCTAATTAAACCTACCTAAAAAAGATAAACTAATTAATTATTAAAATGTGTAAAATCAAAACGTAAACTAAAATCTAATAAACATGATAAATGAATGAAATTAACATGAAATTCTAATCATAAATAATCAAACTCAATTAAATCAAAAAAACTTTCAATTCATTTTATCCAATCATATAAATAAATACACCATAATCAAATCAAATAAACATAAAATTAAAACACATAACTATAATCAAAGAAAAGAATTAGATATTAATTAAAAAGGATATTGAATTATCAAAATTTAATTGAATCAAAACATCTAATTAAAAATTAATCAATCAAATTACATGAAGGTAAACAAATACAAAACAAATGTAATAAACACTAATCAAATCAAATCAATTCAACTAAATCATTCAAATAAATCAAATCAAATAAAACCTTAAATACAAACAATCAAATTAAGGGTTCTCTTTATGTGTTTAACAACATAAAGGCCCTCTAAGGAAATTATGATTAACCCATAAGTATGGGAGAATCATAAAAGTACTTAATGAGATTCTTTAACTTAATTAATCCTTAATTATGAGCCAATTGCATTAGGTTCTTTAGGAGCATCGCAATTTTATTTCCTCACATGTTCATGTCATTTATGGCTTATAATTAAGTGGTCAATCAAATTAAAGAAGCATAGGTAAGAGTAATAAATTGATTTAATTAAGGATCCAACTTAATTAATTCATAAAATTCACTTAATTATTTCTTATTAAACCAAATTAAATCAGGAACATAGGCCATGGAATAGGATTAGCAAACCTCTTCTTATATTTCTTTAATCAAATCAAACATGAAATCAGAATAACATTAAGAAGCTTTAGTTTGCTTTAAATTATCTTATTTAATATGATTTGCCCTTAGGATTTAATTGGATTGAATGAAATCATGTGCTTATGTTCTTTTATTTCTTTCCAATCATATTAAATGTTATTTGTAATATATGATCATGCATTCATCTCTTTCAAAAATTAATTAAACAAAATGATTTCTTTTATGCCAAGTTGCATGTGTTGACTTAAATTAAAAATAGATGTGGCTATTATCACTATTAAATCAAAAATTACTTTCAAAAGTGCATAAATCATTTATAATATATGGAGTGATGCTAATTATGAAACATTTATGAGTTTGAATGTGTTTATTATCTAAGATATGTGGTATAAAGTCTTCTCTCTTTTCTTTGCATGGGCTTAAATAGGATTTACAAATGTATAGTTCATTTAAAAAGAACACAACATTTGTCCAAATCCATTCCTATGTATGTCCATGCTAAGGCTTAGAAGGAATTTCATATCACATATGCAAATCATATGATCAAATCAAACACAACATTTTGCATGACTTCTTCTTCTTATGGTTAATTGTATATTCATATGTATATAAGAAGAGTGGTATATTAGTCTGGACATCCCGGGGATGCATGACTTTAAGTAGCCCTAAGGAGGTCTTTACCTCACTCCCCTAGTGCGAAATAATGGCATCGTAGCTACTCATATCTCTTACACATATGTAAGTGCAATGTAACTAATGAATAGAAAGTCATAATTCAATCAAATTAAAATTTTCTTTTGCGTGACTCTTTATCCTTATAGTTGTGTATACATTTATATCTATATGAGAATAGTGGGTATATTAATCTGGACATCTCAGGGATGCATGGCTTTAAGTAGCCCTAAGGAGGTCTTTACCTCACTCCCACAGTGCAACAATGGCATTGCTTCAAACTTTTATACATTTGAGTGTACATGTAGCTAATGGATTGAAGTCTCATTTTTATATTAAGAAAGACATGCATTCATATTAATCTAATTAAATAAAATATAAAATTCAAATATACTTCATTACATTCATCTCATAAGAGTGTTAAGACATATTGTATGTGTAGGTATACTTAGGATCCAATCATGTGCATGTTACATGTGATGGAAACAAATGAATGAACATGTGTCATGTGATAGTAATTCATTCAAATTATTCTTAAGAAGCCTTTCACATTGAATAAGGTTATTTAAGGTGAACCCAAACCTAGGATTGATTAAAACATGTAATAAGCCATTCTCTAAAAAAAAACTAAGTCATAATAACATGCTTTAGAAAATGACTTAAGGTAGGGATAAAAGAAAGCAATCCCCTTTCTTCTCTTTATAGCACTTAGATGTTAAGTGTAGGGTCTTATGGAACCAAATAAATCACAAATTAAAATTTGCAAAATTAATTAAACAACTTAAAGTAAAACCAATATTCCATGTTAAATTGAATTCTTTTACACTTATAAAACTTCAACACTAAAGCCTAATTAAAACATCCCACACAAGCCTTAAACACACACATTAGAATGCTAAGCCACTACTTCTTGTACTAAGTTAGGGTGGTATATGTGTGATGGATGTTTTATTTTATAATGTAATATTTTAGACTGGATGTTAGGCTGTATGCCTCATAGACTGGATGTTAGGACGTTATTAGTCAAATCATATTTTATGTAGGGGGTTGTGCTTAAGGGGTCACTATAATAAAAATATAAATGTTTTTTCTATGTAGGTTGCTTAGCCCCTAAGCATAACCCATGTTAGGATAGGTGGACTTGGTTACCAATGCGTGGGGTGCTAAGTTTAAATTATTCATATAACTATTTAGGTTGTATGGTGTATTTAGCTAATATTTATTTTACAAGTGTAGCTAGATTTACTTTTCCAATTTTTATTATAATTTTGCATTAAAAATTAGGATTAGTATTATGGGGATTAGGATGAGCAAGCCATAAAGCTTAGTCCTTGGGACCCCAGATGGAGTAAGTCAAATCAAAAGGAAAAGAAGAAAGAAATGAAGAAAAGAAGACCCCCATAGCATGTATTATTTTTGTAATCCGGGTTGTATAAGGGTAGAACTTAGCTACCCATCTTTTTTTCTCTTTTCGGGTTATACAGAGGAACCCGATCACACTAGCCTTTTATTCTTTTACGGTAGTCTATAAAATTTTGATGTTGTGTTTAGATTGCAATTAGAATTGCATGCCTTTTATAGTTTCTAATGATTGATGTTTAAATGTGTGGCTTGGATGCAGTAGGCTCTTAAGATGAAATTAATTTTTCTACCCTAATTAACAACACATAATTAAAATTTTAAAATAATTCATAAGCTCACATAAAAGCTTAGAAATTAAATCAAGATAATAAACTTTTAACAACCCCTTAGTTGGATATTGTATGTATAACTTCATGCATGTCATATTCTTCCACTCTTGTTAAGAGGGGGCTTCCATCTATGCCAGAGAATAAAGGCTTAACCTGTGAGAGCCTTTGATGGAAGAACACATCTTTCTTTCTTGATTTAGCCCATAATCAAGTTCTCATGCATTTAAGAATACAAAATCTCATAGCCTTTGTCAAAACAAAGAGTCCAAAAGAATCAAATAAATTTGATAAAATTTACATTAGATTAAGTCATGAATTCATACCACTTATTCTCTAGTCTCTTAGGGAGTGAGTTTAAGGACTTAGTCTCCTTTCTAAATAAATAATACTAGCCATCTTGAAAGCATAAGACTTACCTACATGGATTTAAAGCTTAGGATGAGTTAGTGGCTGCCACTCTAAAATAAGTCCAGATAGGTGATTTATCTCTTGTGGAGGTAAACCATATACCCATTTTTCCTTAGATTTAGGTCATGCTTTGGCCTGAACTCCCTAGATTGGATGTTGTTTTCTTTATGGGCTACAAGCATAAATCCTCACCTCTTAGGTATTTCCATAGTCTTGTATTGTGGAATTATAAGTCCTAGATTTTTAATAACATTTTAACTCAAACAAATAAATCTCTTCAACTTCAAACATTTAAAGCCCAATCCAGGATAGATTGGAGTGCTCACTAGGCCTCCTAGTATCATGAGCATTCTCTACTCATCTCCTTTGGCTTCCAAAAATAAGTCTCTCCTTTTGATCTATCCCTTTTGATTTTCTAAATATAACCAATCTTTTGATAGTCTAACTTGAAATATTTGGAGACACTAATTATCTACTTTAATCGAGAGTATTCTTAAAAGATTTCATTCCTTATGATGTAATTAACTATGAAGCTTGCTTCCATAGGAACTTAATGAATCTGGTTTAAAATAAACTCTGCTTTACTTTTTCATGTAAAGTAAGAAAAATCTCTGGTATATTCTAAGACACATCATACCTTAGGAGTCCTTATTAGGTCATTAGGTCCATTATAGGGTATCTCTCGAGATAGTACACTATTCCTTAATGTCATACCCGATCACTCTAATAAGATCATCTATGTGGAGTCCCCTCATATACACATAAAGCACCCAAACACCAAAAATAAACACCACACATTCCTACAATCATTGGCCTAAATATAAACAAAAACTATAATTATCAAACCAAATCCAAGCTAACCCAAATCAAACCCAAGTTAGCCCTTTTTGCTTAAAGTTATCATATGAACCAAAATTCATATGGATCCAAATCACTTGCAATTGGATTTATATTTTCATCTCAAACTCATTTATCAATATAACTAAACTTGAATCAAGCCATGATCAAGCTAATTAACCCATTTAGTCCACTTGACCCAAAGTGGCCTAAAAGACCCTTTTGAGCCAAGTTCTAATTCAACCCAAATTAGATTGAACTAAGCCCATCCAAATCTCACAACATGATCAATAATCATCCTAGGTTAATCAATTGTCTTGAATTGAGTTAAACCAAGTCAACCTAGCACATTGACTAAGTCTACAATTATCCCAAATGAAACCCAAATTAGCCAAAATGTCCCATATGCCAAATTGATTCAAACCCATTCATAACCAATGATTGAACATGACCAAACCCCAATTGAACTTAACTCAACACCTAACCTAACTCAATTTGGTCAAATTGGTCAGCTTGACTCATTTGACCTATATGAACTTAAATGAGCCATAATGAGATCCAAAGCAAATTGAATCAAACCAATGACACCAATACACGCCAATTGGTCATGTGAACTTGACCCAACCCCTGGTTTGACCCAATTTGACCAATTGATTAACTTAACCCAACCTAACCTAATTTGACCTAAATAGGTCAAATCAAGCCAAATCGGACCAAATAAACTCCAAATCACTTGAAATCTTGGCTAACTCACTTTCAACTCATCATAAATCTACCCAAATCAAAGCCATAGCCAAATGACCATTTTGCCCTTGAGTTAAGGGCATCCCAAGAGATATGACACATGCTCATTAAGTCATTCTCTCCCCTCGCCACTTGGCACCCAATCATAGGTCCACTTAGGCACCTAGGACCATGGCTGAATTAACCCAAAGGTGGTTGGGTCGACTATGATCCATAGGGAGGTGAAATCACCTCCCCATCCCCATTAGGGTTTTCCAAATCACAAAGAACAAGCACTTCCTCCCTTGGAAGCCACCTCCACACCCTCACCCAACCAAACCAAACCACATCATTCACCTAAGGACCTCCACCAACCTCTGATTTGGCCAATTGATCAAAAAGAAGCCAAAGAAGAAGTCATGACCATCTGATAAGAATGAGGTATACCCTCATTCTCACTAAAACACATACACTCACACTGATTCAACCCTCCACCAAGGAGAGAGTTCCCATAGTGATTTTCAAGCCTTCCCAAGCTCCCCAAAATCCTCATTCACAGTTTTGCACAAAATCAAAATAGGGGAGGCCACCTTCGATTCCCATTTGCTCAAATCTCCACCAAAGTACAATTAACTTTGCTCACACCTTCCTTGGAGCCAAATGAACAAGAACAAATCCTTTCCCAAGCTTTTGATGGTTGAAGGGTAGAGTTCAATCAAGCCCAACCACCTACGTATAGTGCTTTGGTCTTATAAATAAACTACACCAAATCAAGGCTCATGCAGCTCAACAGAGCTTCATTTCTACCAAATGAAGCTTCCTCAATCATTGGAACATCGATATGCTCAGGTTAGGTATGCCATTGAAATCGATCCTTCAATGAAAATAGCTTGGTCTTTTGTGAAAGAAATTTCAATGTCATGCGATTTTCACTATTAGATTTGATTGTTGTGCTTCCCCGAATGTGTGAGATCATTTTCATCTCCATCCGAGCTCAGGTGAGCTTAGATCGAGTGGTGATCGATGGACGGTAGACATTGTTCTCTGCCCGGGAAGAGATTGATCATGGACCATCCATCCCGTGTGATCGAGATGGACGGTCTTGATCAGATCACACTTAGAGCCTCTGATTAATCCCTCAAAATTGTGGGTTTAATCATTGTCATCTTATCATGTTGGTCCACGAGTTATGTGCCACCATCTAAGTCAACACTTGGATGTGACAACTTAAGTAGTGAATCCCATCATGTCACATGGAAAGCGTGTCAGCCACCATGTGGCCTAACGAGATTTAGGCTTTAATTAGGGATAATTAATTGGTTTTTAATCCTAAAACTTTCTAAATTCATAACTAATTCTAAAAAATCCAAAAAAATATAAACGTATGCTCATTTTAAAGATATTTCAGAGTATAAACCAAAAATATTATTATTAATTGATTTTAAATAATGGATTTAGTTTAATTAGGGTTTAATTTAAATGTAATTATCCTAATTTCTTCCTAATTAACCATCTAATTAATCTCAAACTTTCTGTGCATGCTTAGGGGATGACATCTTCCTCTCCTATTTTTCTAAGATTTTATTGGTTACTTAATTTGGGAAACCAATCGATTAAGCTTTAATTACTTTCTTAATATAATTAGTGATAATTAATCAAATGAATAGTAAATTAATCAATCAATTAAGCTTATTAACCTTTGTTAATGATGATGAAGTCTAGGGAAATGGATTGGGACTCCATCTTCCAATCTTTTCTTTAAGTCTTCTCTAATCCCTCTTAAATAATTAATTAGTTAACACCCTTTTAATTAATTAATTAACAAGATTGATAAAAAATCCAAATTATATATGAACCATAATTAATTAATTGAGAGATATAGGGATTGAGATTTAAGCTCTCCTGTCTCTTTCTCTAAGCACATCTCATTTTGATTGGTTAAGATTAATTAAAGTTTAATTAGTTAATTAATGAACTTAATTAATTCAATTGAATCTAATTTCTAATTTACTCTGGGTAGCTCTTTTGGTTTTCAATAACCCAAAGGGGGAGATAATGAAATTATGGTTAGCTCACATGTATGAAAAAACTATAAAAGTATTTAACTGAGATCCCTTAAGCTTAATTAACTACTAATCATGAGCTAATTGCATTAGGGCCCCTTTAATTTCTTAGGAGCATTGCAAATTTACTTTCCATGTGATTGCATATCATATTGGCTCATTATTAATTAGTTAATTAACTTAAGGTGATGTATGTAAGGTTTAATTAATTGGCTTAATTTATGCCCTAACCTTATTAAACCATAAAATCAACCTAAATATTTCTTCATTAAATAAAATTAACACACACATGGAGAATGGGATTAGGATCATCAAACCCCTTTCATTTCTTAAATAAAATCAAACTCAAAATTAAAATCTTCTTTGAAGAACTTTGGTTTATTTTAAGTAGCTTTACCTTAGGAATTAATTAGAATGAATGAGATCAAGTGCTTATGTTCCTTTATTTCTTTCCAATCATGCTAAATGTTGCTTTTCATGTGTAATCATGCATTCATTTCTTTTAAAATTAGCAAAATAAAATGGTTTATTTTATGTCTAATTGCATATGTTGATTTAAATTAAATTGGTGTGGCAATTATTACCATTAAATCAAATGTTATTTTCAAAATCCTATAAATCAATTATTATAAATGAAGTGATGTTAATTACTAGTATATATAAGTTTGCATGTGTTGATAATATAAGCATACAATTTGAAGTTCTCTTTCCTTATCTTACATGGATTCATATAGGATTTGCAAATGTATAGTTCATTTGAAAAGAATACAACATTTGTTTAAATCTATTCCTATGCATTGGTATAAGACCAAGTCTTATGTACGATGTGATGAATTTGGAGCAAGCACATCAAATCAAGCTAAAAGGAAGAAAGAAATGGAACAAATGAAATAAAGAAATGGAAGATAAAGAAATGAAGAAGGAAGAATTAAGCATGAAGACCCCATAACATTCATTATTTTTTAAATATAATCATTCTTTATAATCCAGGTTGTATAAGGGTAGAGCTCGACTACCCACATTTCTTTTCACATAGTACAGCGGTACCCGACCGCATCGGCCTTTTATTCTTTTGTGATTGCTTTATAAAATTTTTTGATGTTATGTTTAGCTTGTGCATTAGAAATGGCATGCCTCTTTATAGTTTCTTTATGATTGGTGTTTGTTGTATGACCTGGATGCAATTAAGCTCGTAGGATAAAATTCAATTTTCTATCCCATTAATAACTCATAATTAAAATTAAAAAAAAACTCATAATCTCATATAAAATCCTAAGTATTAAATAAAGATAATAAAATATTTAGCAACCCCTTAGCTAGATGTTGTATGTTTAATATCACGCATAACCATCTTGTTTCACTCTTGCTAAGAGAGGGCTTCCATCTTTGCTAGATAGAAATGGGCTTAACCTTTGAGAGCCTATGATGGAAGAACACATCTTTTCCTTTTGATTTGGACCATAACTAACTTTTCATGCATTTAGGCATATAAAATCCATAGCTATGTCAAAATAAGAGTCCCAAATTAAATAAAATTTGATAAAAATTTGTATTAGATTTAAGTCATTATTCATACCCATCATGCTTTAGTCTCTTAAGGAGTGGGTTTAAAGACTTAGTTTCTTTTCTAAATAATAATAACCTAACCATCTTGTAAAATCATATGACTTTACTACATGGATTTAAAGCATAGGGAGTTAGTTGGGCCACTGTGCAAAATAAGTCCACGGGTGGTTTACTCTCTCTTGTGGAGGTAAACTATATACCTACTTTCACCATAGATTTAGGTCATGCTTTGGCCCTTGCCAAAGCTCCCTAGATTTAGGATTTGAGATTGTTGTTTCCCTTTGTAGGCTACAAGCATAAATTCTCACCTCTTAGGCATTTTCATAATCTTGTACTGTGGAATTATAAGCCCTAGATTTCTAATAAAATTTCAAATCAAATAAATAAATCTCCTTAATTTCAAATATACATAAAGTCCAACCATAGGATAGATTAAAGTGCTCACTAGACTTTCTAGTATCATGAGAACTCCCTACTTATCTCCTTTAATTTTGATAATAACTCTTCCCTTTTGATCCTTCCCACTTGATTTTTCTAAAACACAACCAATTTATTGATAGTCCTATCTTTGAATTCTTTGGAGACAACAATCGTCTACTTTAATCAAGAGTATTCTTAAGGGATTCATTTTCCTTAAGATGTAATTAACTAAGGGCTTGCCCTCAAACTAGAACTTTAAATAAACCATACTTTATTCATCCATATAAAGTAGGGGAAAAATCTTCAGTATATTTGAAGACCCATCATGCCTTAGGAGTCCTTATTAAGTGATTAAGTCCATTGTAGGATAGTGACTTTTATCTTTTGAGATTGTACACTAATCATCATACCATCACCTAATAAGTACACCATCTGGTGTCCATTTAAATGAATCCAAAATAAAACCACACCTAATTTGACTAAAAGCATAAATTAGGTCAAAATTAAATCTAATCCAAATTGGATCTAAATAAAGCTATTAATTATCTCTAAATTAATGATTAATCATATCCTAACCCTCAGTTGATTTTGATTGATCAAAAGTTAGCTAATTATCTCACTTGACTCAATTTGACTTAAAACCTAAGTTGAAACAAAACTTAATTCTACTCAAATTGGATCAAATCAATTATTCCAGTCATCTTTAAAATGATTGTTTATCATGACTCAACAATTAATTAAACCCAATTGAGTCAATTTGTCCCATTGACCCAAGTTGACCCAAATTAACCTAAAGGGTCAAACTAAACCAAACCTTGATCTAAGTTAAATTAGATTGAACCATTGCATGTAATCATTCTAAATTTCTGATTGAATACTTTTAAATCATCAATTGAATCCAATTTAACCAACCTATCCCAATTGATCTATTTAGCCCAATTTGACTTAAAGGGTTAACTTAAATCAAATCTCAATCTAAACCAAATTAGATCAAACCAAAGCCTTCAATCTTCTTCAAAGTGACAACTAAACATGACTCAACCCCATGCCAACTCAATTTGGTCAATTTGACCAAATTGGCCAACCTAACTCATTTGATCCATATGAACCCATATGAACCAAATTCAAATCCAATTCAAATTAAATCAAATCAATTGCATCAATAAGTTCTAAATCATCATTTGAACCAAACTTAATAGCCCATTGGGATTAATTTAGTCAATTTGTCAACCTAACCTAATTAGACCCAAATTAAACTATATAGATTTAAGTTAGCTAATCATAATAAAATCAAGTCTAAATCAAACTAAAGTGAACTCAGCCCAAGGTGAACCTAGTTCAACCCAAACAAAGTGAACCAAGGGTTTCAAATAAGATAAAATTCTAAAATCTGACCCCCTCTCTTTGGCTAAAGCAACATCGTTAGCATGCCTTGAGCTCACTCATGCTGACTAGAGCTAACCCAAAGCTATTGGGCTCTACCATTGGCAAAGGTCAAGTAACATTCACTTGGATAGCCTTTCGTTCACTAACTATGGGATTTCCACTTCATGTTAGGCCACTAAACTTCTCAAACCAGTAAGAGAGGTCCAACACATCAATCTCATTCCATTTTTTGTGACCCCTAGTGCTTAATCGATTAATAAGGATTGAACCAATCTCTTTGGTTGGTTCACTTGGGCAGGAGGGTATACACCTCCTTTCCTTTTCAAACCCAACACTCACTCCTCACAACCTCATAGCAAATCCCAAAGCCCCTTGAGCACTCAACTGCTAGCGAGACCAACACCACCTCCATCCGGGCACTTCTCATGCCCAATTTCACCAAGACATAACCAAATCCAAATTACCTCTTCCCACACCTTCCCTACCTCCTCACAAGTGAGAATGAATTGAGATGCATTTGATTCAATCACTAGAGCAATTTTTGATCAACTTCTGTGAGCAATGAGAGAGCTTAACCTCGAAAGCATTCAGGGAGAAGGAAAGGGAGGATCTTCTTAGTAGGGCTTCTCCTCTTCAAGGTGAAGCTACCTCACATATTGAGCCACAGATCTTGAGCTTTGGCAAGGTAATCTATTAAAACCATAGGCATGGCCATTAGAGGTTGGTACTTTATGAAGTAAAGTGTTGTTTGGTGCAAACTGAGTGGTAGGATGCCCTTAGTTTCTCACATCAATCATTTTAGAATTGAATTGATTGTGAACTAAGTTTTGACAAGCTTGAGTCAAGTGGCAATGGATGAACGGTGTTCATCTCTTACCGGAGGTTAACGATAAATCATTAGTCATCCATTCCACGTGATTAGAATGGACAGCTAGGATAAATCACATTAAAAATATTTAATTTAATCTTTTAAATCATGAGATTAATTGTGACCATTTGATCTATGATCAAAATACTGAGAAAAAATCATGTTCACTGTCGCTGAGTCAGTGTGCCATGCAAGGCATTTTAAAGAATGAATTGCATGATGTCGTGTGTAAAGCGTTGCCACATTGGCATTGAAGCGGCGTTGACTGTGTAAATCAATTTATTAAGTTTAAAAACTTAATTAAATAGCCATATCCTAAAAAAGTATAATTAATTATAAAAAATCTAAAAAAATGCATACATACTCCATGAAAATCTTAGACATAAAAAATCCAAGAAAAATAAATCCTTAATTTTTATTGAATGTGCAATGATTGAATGAATGTTTTTTTTATCAATAAAATTAAATCATAATTACTTGGCTAATTTATTGAGACTTTGGATGAAATTTCATGGGATGACTTTTGTCTCTCATAATTATTTTAAGTTAATTTATTGGATAATTTGGAATATCCAAAATTTCAATCCCTAAGGGTCATTTCATGCATTTAATAAATTTGTATAATTAAGAAAATTATGAAAATTATTATGTTAGCTTAAAAGAATGTCAGAATGATAATGATGCTAGAAAATTAATTAGGGCCTCTAGTTCTAAATATTTCTCAAAATCACTATTAAAGAGCTTTTATTAATTAATTAAATTATTAATTTCTCTAAGACTTAGAAAATTTATAATTAATTGCCTAGGCCTCCAAAAATTAAGATCAGCCCCTCTTTTTGCTCAATTAACGAATAGGTTTTTAATGAAATCAAAATTTTCAATTTGTTTTGGGAATTTTGAGTGTAATTTATGATTTTAGATTTTACTTATTTCTTCAATAAGTACAACCCATTTATATTAGAATTTTTAGGGCATGTTTTCATATTTATTTATGTTCAATAATTTTGTCATAATTGTTGGGCTTATATTTATGGTCAAATTGATTTTTTAGGCTTAATTAAGTCAAATATTTAATTAGATTTAATTAAATTATGAAAATTGAAATGTTAAATCAACACTAATTGAATTTTTGGGCTTAAAACCTAAGTCTAAAATGCTTTATCATAGGCTAGAAGCATGTCCTAAAATCTAATCAGAAAGAATAAGATATAGTGGTTCACCTCCATAAGAGAGAGTGAACACATCCCACTGGACTTATAAATGCTTGAGTCTAAACACATGCTTTACAATCATGTAGGTCAGTCTTAGGTAGATGCAAGATAGTTAGGCTATTATTTAATTAAGAAGAAAGCTAGAATCCTAAACTCACTGCCTAATACATTAGGTAATATTTGGTATGCAAACAAGGCTTAGACTAATGTTAAAAATTTATAAGTTTTTAGATCATTTTGATACATTAATTTGGACTAAGGCTTGGGATAATTATACTTAAATGCATGATGAATTGAGTTGTGGCTAAATCAATGAGAATAGATGTTCTCCACTACAAGGGACCACTCTCAAAGGTCAACTTGTCCCTATCGTGCAAGAGTGAGATCCTCTATTTTCAAGAGTAAAATAATATGATATGCATGTTGTTATAGCATACAACCATTTAATTAAGGGTTTCTAAATCCTTTATTATCTTGTTTATAAACCTAAGCTTTAGAGCAAGGTTATGAGTTGCATTTAAATTTAGTTATGAGTTGTGTAGTAAGAATAGAAATTTAATTTTATCATAAAGAGCTTAGTGCATCAAGGCCACACATCAAACATACACACTTTAAGAAACCTATGAAAAGTATTCTATTTCAATTGCATAATCTAAACATAACAATTAAACATTTAGATTTTATAAAATAACAAAAGGCCAATGCGTCTGGGTACCGCATTACACTCCAGAAAATTAAAAAAAAGTTGGGTAGCTAAGCTATACCCTTATATTGCCTGATTACAATTGCATCTTACAAATAAAATAAATGCTATGGGGTTCTTCAATTCTTGTTCTCCATTCTTCTTTGGAGTAGTTTGCTTCAGGCTTCACAAGGCCACCCAAGTCTTTGCCTTCTAGAATTACTCATCCTAATCCCTATAGCACTAATTCTAATCCTATAATAAAAATTACATCTTTATAAAAAAATAAAATCTTACTACACCTACAAAAAAGATGTTAGCTAGACAAACATACAAGTCAGTCAATTATATTCCACATATTTTGGACTTAGCACCCCACACTTGGGTAGCCAAGTCCACCTGTCCTAATTGGATTATGCTTAAGGACATAAGCAGCACCTATAAGCAAAAGCATTTTATATTCATTTGTTGCTACAATGATCCCTCAAGCATAATCCCCTACATAAAATATCGATAGACTAATAATGACTTAGCATTCAATCTACGCACAAACAATCCTAACATTCAATCTAAAATATTACTTCACAAGATAAACATATCACCAAAACATACACCAGCCTAACCTAATACTAAGATTGGTAATTTAGTATTTTAATGTGTGTGCTAGTGTGGCATGTCTTGATTGGGCTTTAGAATTAGGATTTCCTAGAGTTTAGCATTGTTTAAATTACCCATTAAGGGTGGTTTCACTTTAAGTCTTTTAGCAACTTGATTGAGTTTTAACTTATGCATTTTTATTTATTTACTTCTTACTTAAGATCTAATCATTATGAAGACAAGAAATAGACCTAACTCTTTCATCCCTAACCTAAGTTGATTTGCAAAGATAGATTATTTTTATTTTAGCTTTCTCAGTAGACCACTTTAAATTTTATTTCAGCCTGCATTTAGATTAATCTTAATGAATCTTATTCAAACATGAAGGCATCTTAAAACTAATGAAATTAAATCATCATCACATGAATTATATTACACTACTTTCTTTCATTATCCATAACATCTATATTCTTTCCTTTTTTGTTTCTTCAATACTTGATTTAGTATATAAATATACATGCAATGTACTCATATTTTTGCTCACTTAATGAATGTTGATGTATGAATTTGATAGAAAAGTGGATTTCATCTAATATTTAAGCATATGCAAAAATGTATAAGGAATTTAAGTAAATATGTGCCATTATTAAACTAGAAGTGAGATTATCTAAGAACTCCTTGGGCCAACTTAAAGCCTCGTGATCTCGGGATGTACGAACTATATACTTACCAATTCACATACACATAAACATATACATAAACACAGAAATAAAATCATGAAAAGTTTGTGTATAAATATCTTTTACTTATGTAAAGTTAATGGTAAAAAGAGAGTTTCATTATATATTCTAATATATGCATGCACATAAATGAAATTAAGCAAGTATGTGCCATTGTTAAACCAAGGAGTGAGATTATCTAATACCTTATTGGGCTTAAAACCTCATATTCATGGAAGTCCATACTATATACTTGATAATTCAAATACATGAATACATAAGTATGAACATGGGAATAAAATCACCAATTGCCATCTTTTGATTACAAGTAAATGAGCATTTTATTTTTCACATAATTAATTATTTATAATAAGCATTGATTTCAATTTTAAATTATTAATTTATAATTAACATATAGTTTCAAAAATAATTTGAGATTTACTAATGATAGTAGCCACATCATATAATAATATTTATCCAACTCATGGAATTTAAAAGCAATCATATTCTTTTAACTTTAAGACATGAATACATGAAGCACATGGCATGCACATTTATAATAATTGAAAGAAGTAATTGAATATCACCACACAACATACTTGAATTTCATTAGAACCTAAGAACAATTAAGTTAAATAAGCATTCCTTAAATTTAATCAATGTTTCTTTAATATTTAATTTTAATATTCAAGTTGTTGAAACCTAAAGAGGAGAAACTGATACTTTGAATTCACCCCATCCCATGTTGGTTCTTTAATATGTTAAAAGAATAAAATTAAATATATTTTATGGATTAATTAAATTCAACCTATTAATCATATCAATTTGATCACCCTTCCCAAGCATCTTTAATTTAATTAATCACCTAAATATGAGCCTTTAATGATATACTTTGGAAAAAAAATGCTATGTACCTAAGGAGATATAATGCAATTAAGCTCATGCTTAAGAATTAATTAAATTAAAGAATAAAATTTTAAAAATAAATACTCTTATGATTTTCCACTAATAGAAAAATTATAATTTCTTTAATGACTTTTGTTATTAAACACATAATGGGATTAATGGGTTGCACTTGAGTTAATTAAATTAATTTTTGTGGTGTTTATTTTTGGATGTCGTATGGGGGACACCATGCTGATCTGAGGGGATACTCATTGAAGTGATCGGGTACGATATTGAGGTATGACATACTATCTCAAAAGATAAGGACATCACTCTTTAATGGACCTAATCGCCTAATGAGGACTCCTAAGGCATGATGGGTTTCAAATATAGAGATTTTTCATACTTTCATGATGAATAAAGTAGGGTTTATATTAAACTGGTTCTAAAGTTCTCTATGGGGCAAGCCCTCATAGTTAATTACATCAGGAAGGTGAATTCCTTAGAATACTGAATAAAGTACAATTATCTCCAAAGATTTCAAGGGAAATACTATCAATAAATTGGTTATATTTTGAAAATCAATTAAGGAAGATCAAAAGAGAGACTTATTATTGAAGCCAAAGGAAATGAGTAGGGAATGCTCATGATACTAGAAACCTAGAGAGCATTCCAATATATCCTATGGTTGGGCTTTATATATTTGAAATTGATAATATTTATTTGTTTGATTTGAATTTTATTAGATTTCTAGGGCTTATAATCCACCAAGCACTAGTTTGTCGGACATGCCTAAGAGGTGAGAATTTATGCTTGTATCCCGAAGAAAATAGTAACCTCATATCCTAAATCTAGCGAGCTTTGACATAAGCCAAAGCATGACATAAATCTAAGTGAAGATGGGTATAAGGTTTACCTCCACAAGAGAAAATAAGCCACCATTGGACTTATAACTACCAGTGGATTAACTCCTCTACATTTTAAAACCAAAGTTAAGTCAAATGATTTTGTAAGATAGTTAATTTATTATTATTTAAAAAGAAATTAAAGCCCTTAAACCCACTCCCTAAGAGACTAGAGCATGAGTGGTATGAGTAATGACTTAGTCTAATAAATCTTTTCAATTTATATTTGATTTTGACTTCATTTTGACAAAGGCCATAGGATTTTTATATGCCTAAATGCATGTTGAAATGAATTATGGCTAAATCAAAAGAGAAGAGGGTGAAGCCCTATCAGTAGGGGTTGCCCTCACAAGTCAAGCGTTCCTTATATGTGTAAGGACGAAGGCCCTCATTTTATAAGAGTGGTATAATATGGATACATGATGTTAAGCATACAACATTCAGCTAAGGGGTTGCTAAATCTTTTAATTATGTTGATTTAATACATTTTTTATGTGAGGTTATGAATTATTTAAAACTTTAATTATGAGTAGTAGTTAGGTAAAAGATTTATTTTTGCCTAAGAGCCTAATCGAATTCAGGCCACACATTAAATCACCATTCATTTAAGAAAATATAAAGAGGCATGTCATTTATATTGCACAATTCTAAATATAATCAATTTTTATAAACTTAATGCAAAATAATAAAAGGTCGAGGTCGGGTAAGTCGCATAAAAAAAAAGAGAAGTGGTAGAGCTCTACCCTTATACAACAAATGAAATAATAATTATAATTTATAAATGATAAGTGCTATGGAGTCTTCAAATCTTCATTCTTCATGTCTCCTTCATTTTTTTTCATTTGATTTACTTCTTTTGATTTGGTAGGCTTCAAGGCATCACATGGCACCTCAGGACTAAATCTTCTGGCCAATGTTCATCCTTATGAAAAGTAAATCTAACTAAACCTACAAAATAAGTGTTAACTAAATACACCATAAAACCCAAGTAGTTATATGAATAATCTGTACTTAGCACCCTGCACATGAGTAACCAAGTCCACTTGTCTTATTTTAATATGCTTAAGAGTTAAGCAACCTACAAAAGAGAGCATTTATATTTATGTTAAGCACCCAAGCACAATCCCCTATAGAAAATATGATTAGGCTAATTACGGCCTAACATCCATCCTATGAGGTAAACACCCTACCATCCAGTCTACAACAAATACATCATAAAACCAAACACACATAGGGGTGAGCATTCGTTGGTTCGGTCGGTTAAGTTGAATATTTTTTTTTTTAAATTGAACAAACTAAACCAAGCAACTTAAAATAATTAAACCATCCAAATAACATATAAACCAAACTAACCAAACCAAACTATAATTTGATTTATTCAGTTCAATTTTTGGTTAAACTGAATAACATATAAAAATAAAAAAATAATTATTTTTTTAATTAACTATATAATTAAAATAATCTAATAAATTATATACATTACAAATTTCTTAGTCAATTAGAAATTTATAAATTTATACAAATAATTAAGAATTTATAATCAACATAATTATATTTTGCTTTTTAACTAATTTTGGTTTATTCAATTTATTCAGTTTATTTGGTTTAATCAATCTTTAAAAAAAACTGAATTGAAAATCGAATAACTAAGTATTTACTACTAAAAATTGAACTGTGAGATTTAAAATCGAACTAAACTGACCATATAATGTTGGTTCGGTTCAATTTTTTAGTTTGAACTGACTAGTGCACACCCCTAAACACACATCACTCCATGCATCGCCCTAACATAAACCTAGAAGTGATGATTTAATTCTAATGTGTGTGTCTTAGTGTGGAATGCCTTAACTGGGCTTTGTTATAATTTTCTATGTATGAAAGGGTGTTTAATCATAAGAAGTTTATTTCATTTTAACTGATTAAATTGATTTGAGAATTTTGCTTAGTATTTTCTTTTGTTTCATTTGGTTTACTTAACAACTAAGTGTTATAAAGAGAAGAAAAGAAATTATTACACTCTGTTATCCCTACCTTAAGTCACTTTAATTAGATTTAGTTCTCTTTAATGAATGTTCTTAAGATTTAATTAATATTAGGTTTAGGTTCACTTTAAATAATCTCATTCAATAAGAAAGTCATCTTAAGATTAATTGAAATTAATTATTATCACATGACACAAGTTCATTCATTTATTTCCATCATATGTAACATGCACATGAATAATTCCTAAGCATACTTATACATGTATTATGTTTTAGCACATTTAAATGATAGATATGAATATGTATATTTAGAGTTTATATTTTTCTTTTGATTGAATTATTTTATCATATCAATTTAAAGTCTATCTAGATTCATTTACAAAAATATATAGAGATGAAATTAAAATGGTAAATGTCATTATTAACCAAGGAAGTGAGGTAATCAAATGACCTCCTTAGGGCTAACTAAAGCCTCGTATTCTAGGATGTCCAAGCTATATATCCATTAACATTCTTACTTACATAAATCAATACATGAATGAAAGAAAAGAAACTTTACTTCATACACTTAAGCTATAATCACATACATCTCCAATGTATTTATAACTAGCATTCATAAATATATAATCATTCATTTATAAGTTTTGGCAAATAGATTTGGATTTAATAATGATAATAGCCACACATATATTAATTTAAATCAACACATGCAAGCTTGACATAAAGAAAATCATTTGATTTAATTAATTTGTGGAAAAAGATGAATGCATTATCACAAGTGACATACAACATTTAATATGATTGGAAGGAAATAAAGAGACATAAACATATAATTTCATTCAATCCAACTAATTCCTAAGAACAATCATATTAAATAAGCTTATTTAAAATAAACCAAGTTTCTTAATGTCATTTTAATCTAATATTTGATTTGATTTAGGGAATGTGAGAAGAATGCTTGCTAATCCTAATCTCATTCCCGTGTTTGTGAGTTAACTTGATTTAATTAATGATAATTAAGTTGATTTTATGGATTGATGAAATTGAGATATGAATTAAATCAATTAATTAACCCTTACCTATGTTACCTTAAGGTAATTATCCAAATAATTATGAGCCAATGTAATATGCAAATGAATTGAAAAGTAAATTGGCAATGGTCCTATGAAATGAAAGGGCATAATGCTCATTATTATTATTAAGTAGGATTTAATTAATTACTTTTATGACTTTCCCACACATGGATAAATCATAATTTCATTAACTCTTTTAGGCTATTAAACACCTGAAGGCCACCCATAGATCAATTAAGGAAAATCAGATGTATTTGGATTTTTTTAATTTAATTAATCAAGTCATTAATCCATTAATCCATTTCTTTTTTTTCTTAATTGCCAAATTTGATTAATTATCTTTGAAATAAAAGGGGTTTAAGGGGAAAAGGTTGGGAAAGAGGTCTCAACCTAATTCCATAAGCCCCTTACTAAATAAAACATGATTTGGTATGATTTGAGTTTCAACTTAACTAATTAAGCCATTAATTAGTTCATTAATTTTTAATTAACATTTTTGTGTTGAGAAAGAGAAGGAAACTTAGGGGAAAGATAAGGAGGGAGGCTCAAATCCAATTTCTTAAATCTCCCCACTGTTAAACAATGATTAACGGGTCCAATTTGTTTATTAATTACTATTCACATGCTTAATTATCACTTAATTAAGTTAAGAATATAATTAGAGCTTAAATAATCAATTTTTCCAATTAATCAACCAATAAATTTCAAGAAAAATAGGAGAGGCAAAGGTCATCCCCCTAAACATTCTCAAAAAGTTTGAAATTAATTGGTTAATTAATTAGAGAGTAATTAGGTTAATTAAGTTTTTAATTAAATCTTAATTAAGCCAAAATTACTATTCAAAATTAATTAAGCATAATTTTAATAGATTCCCCTTTGAAATACCTTTCAAATGAGCTATAATTTATATTTATTAGATTTTTTGTAATTTGTTATGAATTTTAAAGTTTTAGCATTAAAATTCATTTAATTAGCCTTTAATTCCTATCTACGCATGATGCTCTACGCTTACATGGCACCGTGAGGTTGGCTATTTAAGTTGTCACATTTGTGATTAAGTCAGCTGGCGTCGAACGCCGTATTAATCTCTGTCGTCCGATCTCGAATTAGATGATATAGATCAATCCCGTGGCATAAAGGGAGAAATAGAGGAAACCTAGCATGATTTGATCAGAGACTTTCGTTCCAATCACCCAGAATGGATGACCCATGATCTCTCTTCCTACGAGCGATGAACGACGGAGCCCACCATGGATTGCTCGATCCGAGCTCACCCGAGCTCAGATTAACTCCAAAATCAACCCACACCTTCGTACAAGGGACCACAAGGATCCAACAAGGATGGGCTCTCATGCAAATTTTCTTTATAAAAGACCAACCCATTTTAAGCTAAAGCATGATTTCATGGAAAATACCTCACCAAAGCTAAGATCGGTGGTTCATACACTTTAGGAAGCTTCATCTAGTAGAGATGATGCCCTATTGAGCAACAATTGGATCGATTCTACCCGGATTGCTTGGAAGGCCAAGGATTGAGCTTTAGAGCTTCGATCTTGATTGAAGTCCTCCTCCGGCAGCTTGGAAGGTTGAGAAAAGGCTTGGGTAGCTTCGACGAAATATGTGGAAGGTGTGTGTAAGAGGAATTAAAGTTTGGTTGAGAAATGAGAAAGTTTGAATCAAGGATGAGCTCCCCTATTTTGATTTCACACGAGAATAGGAAATACCGAAGGAGGAAAGCTTGTAATTGCTCTAGGGATTGCAAGGAGGCTCGAATTTGTCCTTGGAAGCTCAAAAATTGAATGACATTTCATCAATTGAGTATACCCCTCGATGTGAGGTGGATGAACGATGGCTTCCCATTTTTTGGCACCAGTCGCCGAGCAGAGGGTCTCAATCAAGTCCATGTGGCTCAGTTTGAGTGGAGGAACACATGGGAGGTGGCTCAAGGCTTTTATGGGCTGGTGGTTTCTCCTTTGATCCTTTGGTTCTCGATTTGGGAGGGAGGTGAGTTAGCTCACCTCCTTTTGGTCCATGGCAAGCCTAGCCCACTTAGGCTGGGCTAGGTGGCTTAGGTGATCCCCCATTTGGAAGTTTGATGGCTATCAAGGATGAGAGGAGAGTTGACTTTACCATATGAGAAAAGAATCCAATGTGGGAGAGGATCCATAGAGGATTTGCATTGCACTTAGCTCCAAATGAGTTTGGGCTGACCTACGATGGGTTTCGGTCTGGTTAGGTCAGCCTCCAAAGTCCCATGGGTTGGTTTTATGGGTTTTGGCTTTATTTGGTCAAATGGGTTAATATTGGGTCATGTTGGGTTGGGTTGACAAATTGGTCAAATTGGGTCAAACCAAGGCATGGGTTATGATAAAATGATAATTTGGATATTTTGGTTCAAGTGGTTTTAATCAATTTGGACTAGGTTTGATTTTGGTTCATTTGAAATCAAATGGGTCAAATGGTTAATTTGACCATTTTGACCAAATTTGGTAGGGTTAGGTATTGGTTCATGTTCAATTGGTTAATTGAAAATGATTATAGACTTCAATTTAAATAATTTGGATTTAATTTAGATTTTGACCAATTTAACCCTTTAGGTTAATTTGGGCTAGGTTGGGTTAAGTTGACCAATTTGTCTAATAGGGCTCAATTATTGCTTTGGTCAAGTTCAACAATCAATTTGGAATGAACTTGAGCCATTGGTCGCAATCAATTTGGGTTGGATCATGATTTGACCCACTTTGGCCTATTAGGTCAATTTAGTCTACTTGGGTCAAATGGCCAATTGGATTGGTTTGGCTCAATTGAGGGTTTAGTCATCTTCAATCATTGATCATGGGCTTGTGTGAATCAATTGTTTCAATTGATTTGGTGTATGGTGAGTTTTGGCTAGTTTAGGTTTCATTTGGGCTAAAGGTTGACTTGGTCAAAGGACCAAGTTGACTTGGTTTGACCCAATTCAAGGCAATTGATCATCTTAGGGTGATCAATGATCATGGTATGAGGCTTGGATGACCTTGGTTCAATCCAATTTGGGTTGGATTGAACTTGATCCATATGGGTTCTTTAGGCCACTTTGGGTCAAGTAGACCTAAAGGGGTTAATTGACTTGGTTTTGGCTTGATTAAGTTTAGTGGATTTATATATGAGCTTAGGATTAAAATATAAATCCAACTATAATTAATTTAGGCTATGATAGTTTTGGTTTATTTAGAATTTTCAAGTTCAAAGGGCTAAGTTGGGCTTGACTTGGGTTGATTCCAATTTGGCTAGATAATTGTAGGTTTCATTTATATTTGGATAGAAGATTGAAGGAATAATTGATCCAAGAGAAAATCCATTGATTTTGGCTTGTTTGGGTGGATTTTGGTTAAATCCAAGAAGTTGGCTTAAATGGTATAAATTGGGTTTTGGTTTAATTTTGGATTTGATTTTAGCTACTTGGATTTATATTTCATTTATATTTATGAATATAAATGAAGGTATAAATGATTCATGAGAAAATCACTTGAGTTTGGAGTGATTTGGAAGCAAATTTGACCAAACTCATTGATGTTGGTCAAAAGGGATTGGAAGGAAATTAATTTAGTTTGATTTATTTTTGGTCATTGGAGAATGGGTTTCATTTATATTTATGAATATAAATAAAAGAATAATTGATTTTGGATTGATTTGCATTAGGATTTGGTTAAATTCATGGAGGTAGGTCTGTATGGCTTAAGAAGGGTCTTGATTTGGATTTATTTAGTTTGATTTGGTTTTGATCATTTGAGTATGAATTTAATTTATATTTGTGAATATAAATGAATGAATAATTGATTTATAAAAAAATCAAATTTGGGATAACTTAGGTGGAGATTTGGCTAAGTTTATGAGAGTATGTCATATGTTTTATGAAGGATTTTGGGAGTTGATTTGATTTTGGGTTTCAATCATTTGAAATTGAGTTTGGATTTGGATTTGACAAATGATTGAGAGATTGAATTGATCTTTGAGAAAATCAATTGAATTGGAATTGGCTAAGGTTAAGGCCATGGAATTCAATCATAAGGTTTATGAAGAATTTTGAGCTTGGATTTGATCATGGGATTGATTGTGAACTTTGAATTTTGATTTGAATTTGAGGTTTGTTTTGAGAAGGAAAGCATAGGTTGGGTTGAGGCTATAAGGTAAGCAAATCTCCCTAAGTCCCTAAGGCATAACCTATCCTTATGGCTAACCTTTCTAAGTCTCTAAGCTTAAGTTAAGTGTTAACCTAATCACTAGAAGTGTCTTAAGGCTAAGGAGCTCTTAGTGTCCATAAGAGTCCTAGATCTATGATGAGGAAGTTGAGAACTCACTCCAAAAGTGAGATTAACAATTTCATTTACATTTCATTATTAGTTCTCCTTAATTTACCCTTAATTATTAAACATGTTAATTAAACCCTTTAAGAGAATACATTTAAAAATAATTAGGAGAGGGGTTCTAATTAATTCCCATGTTATCCCTACTATTTACATTAATTAATTAATTAATATTAATTACTTAATTTAATTTTCATTAATTTTAATAATTATTAAATCATTTAAAGAAATTAATTAGGATTTAAATTTTTGAATTTCTCAAACCACAAGATAAATAATTCCAAGAAAAATATGAGAGGCAGAGAACATCCCATAAAATCAACATACCAAATTTAGAATTAATTAGCAAAGTAATTTGGCCTTAATTATGATAATTAGCCTAAGCTTCAAACTTTAATTAAGCATTGTTCATTAAATATTAATAATGGATTTTATTTTTATTAAATTCTTTTATGTCAAAGCTTTATAAAATGGGTTTATTTGAATTTTTTAGATTTTTCTATAATTAGTTATAATTTTTTTGAAGTATTGGCTATTTAATTACATTTTTAAGCCTAATTAAGTCATTTTAAATAGAGACGGGCTGCAACGCTTTCATGTGGCATCATGGTATTAGTTTTTAAAACATCCGACATGACTGCTAACTCAGCGGTGATGGACGTGATTTTCTCTTGGCCATTGGATCTTGGATGAGATGGTCGAGATTAATTCTATGATTACGAAGGTATTAAATTGAGATTTTAAAGTTATTAATCATGGCCATCCATTCTAATCATGCGTAATGAATGGTCGGTGATCCGAGCTCACCGAAGCTTATTTGATGGCAAAATCGAATCTAAAATGATTAGGGAAGAGATCTAAGAATATTCTATGATGGAAATTACATAAAATCACAATTCATTTTGTAAAAGACCAACACTTAATGGTCAAATCTATAGTTTTGGATTGTTAACTCGTCGGAGCTAGAGATGGGTAGTCCATTGACAGAGGTAGCTTCATCTTGAAAGATGAACCCCTGTTAAGAAGATCACAAGTAGCCTCCCACCGATCGGTCTGTAGACTAAGCGCCACCACGGAAGTCACCGGAGTTGGTTTAGAGATGCCTTCCAGGGGTGTAATCGAGTCGAGCTTTTACTTAATCGAGCTAACCTTGTTTAAATTAACTAGAGCTCGAGCTTGCTTTGAGCTCATTTAAAGCTTGAGCTCCTCAATAAAAAAATTGCTTTTGAACTTGCCAAGCTTGAGTTTTATTTATATATATATATATATATATATATATATATATATATATATATATATATATATATATATATATATATATATATATATATATATATATATATATATATATATAAATATATATTAATTGTGCATGTGTGTTATTATATATATATATATATATATATATATATATATATACAACCTAATATTAATAAAATAGGCAGGTACCATCATAAAATCTAGCAGCAAGGAATATATGAAGAGTGATATAGAGTCGCATTTCTTTCCAAAAATGAAGGCATCTCACAATACAATAATGATGAAGCAGACATTCATACCATAAAAGTTACAAGTAAAGAGCAAAGCAAAGAAATTTTTAGAAAAGTCTCAGGCTCAGCCAACCCAAAATCATCTAAAGGAGCAACATTATATGTGAGCATCCAAACTTCAATAGAAGGGTTACAATCACATATAGTGCTACCAGTCAAAGAGAAAATAGATAAAACATCAAAGCCATCATAGCCAACTTACCTTGGGTCCTCAAATAAGGCATTCAGCCAAAGAACAATTGCCTACAAAGCTCCTATTCCTTCCACCAAAAAATCATATAAATAGCTGGCAACAAAGCCAAGTAGCTAGCTATGACTTAGCAAACCAAAGTCCCAAATACAACTGTCCCTCCTCAAGCAACCTTCTTTGAACTCTTCCCAAATCTTTACGCCTTTCTTTCTTTTCTTTCTTCCTATTACATTTTCATTTTCATTTTCTACATCAATCTCTTCATTGTCATTATCAACATTCTCTCCATCACCATCATTCTTATTATCATTATTATCATCACAGTGCTCATCTGTAATATCAAAGTCAATAATACTAATAAGATTTTCTTGGTCATCCAAATGAAATTGAGCATGCTCCTCAAAATTTTCATTCCCAACATCATTTGAGTCATTAATATTAACTTCACTCTTTCCATTGATACCTAAATATTTCATAAAAGTAAAAAAAAATTAGCATCTCTCCTAATAATAAATACTTAGAGAACCAAGATAGGGAAAAATATAATCTCACAAAAACTATAGTAATCACATAAAAACCTTTAACAAATCCCAAACCCTTCAATAAAAGATTGAAAATTATGCTCTCTTGAATCAATGAAAGCCAATATGAATGAAATATAATCATGCTTGAATACCCATACCTTCACCAACAAACCACAAGAATTTTGTGCATGAAAAATTGGAAACACGGCAGGAATCTAAATCATATTTCATCGAAAAGGGATAAAGAGATAAAATCTCCATGATCATGGATTCATCAAGGAGCATGATATAATTCCATATGAAAAAAGAAATATTCACATCATATTGTTTGTGAGGTACACAATATACATTCAGATGATATTTACCTACATATTTACTCAATCCAATGATGCCTTTTGATGAAAGAACAGTAAGCATAATAAGATAAAATATAGAGAATTGGTTGCTAAATTATAACCTGCAACTCAGTCTGAGCTTTCCAATCGGTTGTCAATTTTTTGAACCCAAGTTTTTACATCAAAAGAGCAACAGTCTTTACATATTAATACTTATTATTCCACTTTTTTTCAAGGACATTCAAAACATTCTAAATGCATGATACATATGGTCACCACACATGATACTTTAAATTCCATGGGAAAAGAAAGAATAATTTGCTTAAGACAAGTATAGGCTTAAGTTAAAAAAATTTGGTTGAAAAATTGTTCATGAAAAACTGATTATAAATAAAGGAAGCATCACTCAAAGTTTTAGTTTGACACTTTGGCTACAACATTGGCACATTTTCTTGAGTCGATTGAATAGGCCATATGTTAAATAGGAGAATTAAAAAAGTTTAAAGTCTACTTTCAATAAAGAGAGAAAAAAAATAAAAACTTGTGGGCTTGCTTTGGCTAACTTGAAATCCTAAAGGACAAATTAAATAAGCTTAATATGCTAGCATTGCTTTGAAATCAACTTAAGGGCTAAACTCTATCAATGGGCTCAATCTAGACATAATAATTCTAAACATAATGCAATCCCTTCACATTTTCATACATCACATAATTCCTTAATATCTTCATACATCACGTAACAATCAGCAATAAGCCAATGCTTAATATAGCAGTAACATAATTAATAGCAGTAAAAAAACATAAACAAGAAGATATGTTAAGTGACGTAATTCAACAATGTTAAGTATCAATGCCCATAGTTATTACAACTGAAATCATCAGATCAACAATCTGAAAGTATCCCATATAAGCCTCCATCATCCACCAGACCACCACAACTAAAATATAAGCACATTACTTCAACAATAAAATCAACTAATGCAGATCTAATATGAAATTCATAAAACCACTTGCCCTCAATTTCACCAGTAAAAAAACCCCTTAATCAACATTCGGATGCAACTATTCATTATTTTTTTATGAAAACACTATGAAGAAATCAACTTAACACATAAAAGAGAACTTCAATCAGAGCCAAAGTTACCAAACTGATTCAGTTTAAGGTTTAACTGAAGTTACCGAACCAAATGTCCCTGCTCCTAAAATTGAACTTCATACCAATAACCCTAAACTCCAAACCATATTCATACAATCATACCAATCTGATTTATCATAAAGAAGAAACATAATATTACTAATCATTTATGCAAGGAAGAAATAAAGAATAAGCCAAAGATACCAAACTAAGCCACCAAGTTTGCCTATCTAGACTCTCGAGCAAGATTCCTCTATCGGAGGTGCGGCAGTAGAGATCATTTATTTTGCGATAAGTGGCCGCTCCAAGAAGGACTATCTACAATCGAAGTGGAGCACAAAGAAGAAAGGAGGAGTTCGCTATCGATAATCACTTTTAACAATTTCTGAGGATGGTTGTAGTGCAAGAACAATGGAGAGGGAAAGCCACTGCACTACCACTTCCCATTTTAGGGCTTAACACCGACAGGAAGTCAAAAAGTTCAGAGTCAAAAAACTCAGGACACGGGAATAGGAATAGGCAAATGGTTGGCTCGTATACTATAATACCACAACGAGTAGACCATTATGCTTTCAAGTAGAGCCAGAGAAAACTCAAACTCACGCTCGTACATTATACAAGCTCAAAATACTGCTCGAGCTCGAGCTCAAAGCTCGATAAGCCCAACTTGTGAGTTTGATAACCAGTTGAGTTCAAGTCAGCTCACGAGCCAGCTTGGCTCACTTACACCCCTACAGGAATCAATTTATTTTCATTTGTTTAGGCTCGGGGAATATGTGGGAAGAGTTAATTTAGATTTTGTGGAGTTTGGATGAGGTTGGATGGATAGGGCTCTTGGGTTTGGGTGGAGCTTGGTCTCGCTGCCAATAGGGTGCACGGGGAGCTCATGAAATGCTTTGGGTCTGTTCAGAATGCCCTAGGGAAGGTCTTTAGTGAGTATGAATGGAGGTGGGGGGGTGAGTATACTCTCCTCCCTAATTGAACCAAGGGCTGAGATTGGCTTAACCTTTGAAAGTCGCTCTAGTGAGAGTGGACATAGGGTGCGGCTGGTGTGTGTGAGATGTTAAGGGAGTGTAGTGGACTGCAATGGAGTGTACACTCCTCCTTAGGTGGACTAATGGTTACCCATGGGTAAACTCATCCTCTCTTGGCCAAAGATTGAACCCAATAGCCTTGAGTTAAGTTATGTCAGTGATCCTCTATCATAGAATGACCAAAGATGGCTACCAAGGAGTGGGGAGGTGGAGAACCCTTCCAAATGGAGATTTTGTCCCATTTGGAGGGCTTGGCTCAATGAGTTTGACCAAACCCAGGTTCACCATGGGTTGGGCCCACTTGGGTAGGCCATGGTGACCCATGGATGGGTCATGCCAAGTGTAGTTGGGTTTAGACTTATTTTGGCGGTTTTGGCTCAATTTGATTCATATAAGTCAAATGGGTTCAATTGGGCTAAGTTGACCATTTTGATCAAATTGAGTTAAATTGGGAGTTTGGTTAAGTTCAATTGATCATTTGGAATGAGTTAATGCAATGGTTTGGTTCAATTTGGATTATATTTGGATTTAGTTTGAATGGTTCAGTTTGACTCAAATGGGTCATATTGATATATTTGACCAAATTGGCCAAGCTGGCTTGAGCATGGGTTAAGTCCATGTTTAATTGATCATTAGCGATTGATTGGATTTGATTTGAATTGATTAGATTAGGCAATGATTTGATTCAATTTGACCTTTTAGGTCAAATTGGGCTAAATAGGTTAATTGGGTTGGGTTGATCAAATTGGATTCAATTGAAGGTTGGATCATATCTAACATATAATTGGAAATTGATTAGAAGCATTTGTTTCAATCAATTTGGTTTAGGACTTGATTTGGCCCAATTTAAAGGGCCAAACTAGGTAAACTTAGGCCAAAAGGTCAAATTATCTTGGTTAGGTTCAATTGGTGGTTGAGTCATGTTCAATATCCAATTTGTTGTTGATGAGAGTCATTAATTGCAATTAATTTGGCTTAGAACATAATTTGGCCTAATTTTGGCCCTTTAGGTCACTTTGGGTCAACTTAGGTTAAGGGGCCAAATTGGCTTGGTTAGGTTTAATTGATTATAATTGAGTGATCAATGGTGACCTACAATCATCAATGAAGAGATTAGATAGCTTGGTTTGATCCAACGAGTTTGATTGAAGTTTAGTCTAATTAGGCCTTTTAGGTCACTTTGGGTTAAGTAGTTTGGTTTAGTTAATTTGGACCAATTGAGGTTGTGGATGGTTGGAATATATTCAATGATGAATTTGAAGTTGATTGGTGGCTTTGACTGTAATTGATTTGGGTTCAGTTGGGTTTTGGCTCATTTAATCCTTTTTGGTCAAATGGGCTAACTCAGGTTAATTAAGTTTAATTAATTTAATTGACTTGATTGCAAGTGTTGGAATAGTTTGAAATGATCCATTAGATAGTTAGAGTGATTAAGAGAATTAAATTGAGTTTGGTTTACTTGAATTAGTTTGAATGGAGTTATAGGATTGAAATGGGTTAACTTGAGTAAAGGTTCAAGTTAATATGACTTGGAGCATCGATTGAAAACCAAATTCAATCAAAATCAATTGAATTCAAATGAGTTTGGGTTGGTTTGGTTTCAATCATATGAGTTTGGGTTTAACTGATTTGATGAGTATGAGTGTCAGTTTAGGCCCTTGGGTAGGTGAAGCTCCATGTCCAAATGTAAGCTTTAAGCCTAGGGTCATGCTCTACAAGTCTCTAGGTCTAGGTTTAGTATTCCCTTAATTATTAAAAGTTTCCTAGCACTAAAGAAACCTAAGTGCCTAGAAAAATCCTATACCTAGAATGGGAGTGATCAATCCTCTCCAAAAGTGAGATCAACAAATACATAATAAGGTTAGATTATTTTAAGTCCTTAAGCATTTTAAATAATCAATTCATGGTTATATATATATATATATATATATATATATATATATATATATATATATATATATATATATATATATATATATATATATATATATATATATATATATATGTATGTGTGTGTGTGTGTGTGTGTATGTATGTAGATTAATGGGTATAAAATTTGGACATCCTGGGAGCGCGAGACTTTCATTAGTCCCAAAGAGATCTTAGATTACCTCACTTCCAAGGTGTAATAATGAGACATACTTGTATAAATCCAAATATGTTTGTGTATATAAATCTATGCTTAAGAACTCACAAATCCACCTTTCTATAAAGTTAATACATACATGAATCATTCATATATATATATATATATATATATATATATATATATATATATATATATATATATATCATAAATCAATATCAATAAATGAAGTAATATCAATTCATTCAGCCTTAATGTGTGAAGATTTCAAAAATGATCTATTTATTAAATCCAATTGAAAATTAAGAATGGTGAAATAAAAGTCAATGAGACATTATTAAATTGATCTTGATTTATTACCATCAATTTTGAGATGACTTTCATAAAGTTATAATGTCAGTTAAGTTTAATCCAATGTTAGGGTAAAATAAGAATTAATACTTCTTTAATATTATTAAAAATTGTAAAATTCACCTTTAGTCCCAACCTAAGGATAAGGTATGTGATGAGATTCTTCCCTCTTCATACTCTTAAGAATCTAAGCTCAAATAAAAATTAAATTAAATCAAGAATCTAAAATTCTTCTAACCCATTAACCACTTAAATGGTAACCAACCTTTTGTGATAAATTAAACACCTATTTAGAAGACACGGCTCAAATATGAAAGCTTAGTTTTAGTCATACCACATATGCCTAACACACACTTTAGAATATTATGTCACCAATATTGGAATTAAATTAGGATGGTGCCTTATATGATTTGATATTCTATTTTATGATGTATTATTTTAGATTAGATGTTATGGTGTATGTTGACTTGGATGTTAGGATGATATTAGATTAATGATATTTCTTGCAAGGGATTGTGTTTAAGGGACTACTGTAATAAAAATATATAAATATTTTTTCTTGTAGGAGCTGCTTAAGTCTCTAAGCATAATCTATTAGGATAGGTTGGTGACCCAAAGAAGGGAAGTTAATCCCCAATGTATGAAAAATATAAACAACTTGGCGTATATATATATTGTAATGGGTTTAGAATTAGAATTATGGGGTTTAGGATGAGCAATAGATAAAATGCATTGACATGGGAGGCCCTATGATGCCTAGAGAACCTTATCCATGAAAATGAAGATGAAGATTGAAGAACCTCTTAGATGATGATTGTTTAGTTTGTTTATATTAATCATGCAATAGAAATAATATGTTTTTTATAGATTTCTTAAAGTGAGTATATTTATTGTATGATTGGATATAGTATGCTCTATATGGACTTAAATTTTCTACTATTGTTAATTAACTCTAATCAAAATTTGATTAACTCATAACTTCACCATAAAGCCTAGACATTTAATCAAGATAAAAGATTTAGCAACCCATATGTTTGTGATAAATTTTATAACACCATACATATATATCATTTCATTTTTTTGCAAATAGGTGGTCTCTACTCTTGCATAATAAGGGATATGACATGACTTGTGAGAAGAGTTCTCTTATAATGGAGAACACTTCTTTCTCTCTGATTTAACCCATACTCTATTTCATCATGCATATAGGCATAAATACCTCACAAGCCATGAGTCTAAAAGGATGAGTCAAAATTGAATAAAATTTGTAACTTTATTGTATTTGTCTAAGGCATAATTTTTATATCAATCATGATGTAGTCTCTGAGGGAGTGAGTTTAGAATTCTAATTTCACTCCTAATAAATAATAACCTAGCCATCTTTCATTTACAAAAGACTGACCCACATAGTTTTAAATCATAGCGAGTGTTAGCTAGTAGCTACTCCAAGCAATTGTATGTCCAGAATAGTCGGTACGGTTCACCATCTCAAGTAAGGATGTGCCAAAATATCCCAATTTCATCGAGTAGACTTAGGTCAAGTTCTTAGCTTATGCTAGAACAATATTAGACATAGAGTTCATTGGTACCCATTTCATTTCTGCTACAAGTGTAAATCCTTGCCTCTTAGGTATTTTCACAATCTTGTATTGTGAAAATGTAAGCCTTTGTACTCTAATAAAATGTTAACTCAAACCAACATAATTCTCTTCCAAAATATAAAACTATATTTTAGGGTAGATTGGAGTATCTCACTGAGTTTCTTAGTATACAAGTGCTCCATACCTTTTTCCTTTGGCTTCTGAAAAGAACTATTCTACTTGAACTCTCCCACTTGATTATTCAAATTTATTCCAACCCTTCGATGCATAATCTTTGAAATCTTTAGAGACAATAATTGATTACTTTAATCAAGAGTATTCTAAAGAGATCCTCATCTCTTGAGATATAATTAACTATTGGGGCTTACCATAGGGAACTAAAGAACCTAGCTCAAAATAAACTCTGCTTTTCTTCACCCACATACAATAGGAGATGAATCTCTAGTATATGTTAACCCATTTACCTTAGGAGTCTTTATTAGGTAATCAAGTCCATCATAGGGTGATTCTTCTATCTTTCAAGATAGTGTTTCATTCATTGATGTCATACTGTCACTTCAATAAGAACCCCAAAGATCTGTGTGGTTTTTCTACGACTCCAAATATAAACATCATATGGTAATAGTGACAACCATCTTCCTTCTGAAAGTACTTTTGATCGATCTAAGAATGACTCATCACTACCACCTTATGCTATTTGTAATAGAAAAAATTAAATAATTAAATGAGTAACAAAATACTATTAGATTAACTTAAAACAAATAGTAATTGAACTTATAATTTATAAATAAATAAAAATTTTGTAACCATAACACACATGTTTTATAGTTTCATTAGATGAATCATTAAAAGATAAATTTAAATTTCCTCTTAATCATCATCACCACTCAATAGTAAGTTAACTAACTTCTTCATAATCACAAGTAGTATCTTCTAAGCTTATCATTGACTCAACATCACCAATTGGAAATCTAAAACCTATCATCTCCTCTTCACGATGAACAAGATTAATAGTATTTTGAACTTTAACTTTTGTTATAAATTTAATCTAAAGTATGACAACCCCATCTATTTTTTTCTTTTATTCATTCAGGATATTTAAGATAACACACTTGACATATTTGATGTGTGAAAATGAAGGGACAAATTTAGCATATCTTTTACTCAATATAACTTCGATGAAACCACATGGCTTATATCTTGTTGTTTCATGGTTAAGAATAGATCAAATCAATCACAATTGAAAATAAATATATTTCTCTTATTTGAACTAAGATATTACAATTGCACAATCTCTAATAAAATTTTATGATAATCTATCTCATCATTTGTATGTGTGTGTTACCTCTAATGTGCACACCATAGTTATTTGTCTTTTTTTCTTTAGATTGAGAACTTGTGTGAAATAGCCATTCACATCAAAAATTGATCATAAATTCACAACTTACATAGGTCCCTACACAAGATCGTGTAGATCCTCATCATTCTCTCTATTACTCCAATCATGAACCTACTAAGTGGAACTATAAGAAACGCTACAAAATTTAATAAAAAAAGATGCATAGTTAAAATAGCTTACATGCAATCTAAAATAAGTTAAAAATTTGTCTTCAATCTTTTTATTAATATTAGTAGCTTCCTCCATGTACAAAGAGTTCACAAATGACCTGAACTTAAAACTAAAATTTTCGTAATTAGATAAATATCATATCTAGGATGCACATTTTTTTTTAAATATTAGATTAATCATCTTACTCAAAAAGGTTGAATTTCATCACAATTGAGAAGAACATAAACTTTCACTACTTTGAGCTAAATACTATTATGGTATCTTAAAGTGCTTCTACTTAATATTTTTTCAACTATCCAAAATAAATAAAAAAACACATTTTAAGAAGCTACTAAACCTTCAATATTTCTTTGTGTGCATGTGGCTCAAATAATAGGAGCAAAACTCAATAGCCTCTTAAGTAAATATACTTCACATATTGATCCTTTGAGAAATGTTTTTTTCTTCATAGTTTTATTAAGTTTATTTAAAAATCTACAATAGCTTCAGAAATTAAGTGTGATTGAAAAAAAAAAGTAGTGTATTTATATTGTTAAGAATATAATATCATTACATGTCAAATGGATATATTTATTGATACTAAACTAAACCTCTTACCCTAGCCTCATATGATAAACATATTAATAAGTTTTCAATTGAGTCAAAAAAATAAAGAAGATTATTCTCTATGGTTTGCACAATATAAGTGAAATGTTCATTTTTAGCTGTTTTAAAAGCATCATCATTTAATCAAGCTGAACACGGTTTCTTAAAGAGTAAATTAAGCTTAATCAAAAGATTAAATATTTGATCAGACAAGGCATGAAATGCAAATGACAACAAGCATTATAAGAAAAAAATAACAATCATGGCTTTTTTTCCCAAATATCTTCCATGTTCTCAAGTCAATGCATCTACTCAAATTAGATGTGTACCTATTGAACAAATAATTTCAACCACTCACAAACTAATCTTTGTTTATCTAACATGAGATAATACTTATCTTTAAACTTTGAAACTTTACCACCTCCTATCTTATAAAGCTATAATTCTCTTCTTCTGTAATATTCCTTTAAGTTTAATCTAGCCTTTGCATTACCGTAACTTTTCTTCTTAACATCTATTATATTATTGAATATGTTATCAAAGAAGTTTTTCTTTATATGTATAACATCAAGATCATTCCTAAGCAAATTGATCTTTTAGTTCATTAGATCATAAAAAGTACTTCTCTTATCTAATAGTGATTTACATCATAAATGTAAAAATGACTATTGGCTAACATTGACAAATTAATCAACTATGAAATTGACCTAATATTTTCATCTAACTAATCCCCACTTAATCTTGGTTGAAGCTTGGACTTCTCAACTCTATTTTTGATAAATGCATCTTTATTTATTCTAAATGAGTAATCAACAAGTAAGAACATTCGATGATAATCAAATCATGAATGCCTTTAATAAATCCATGTAATATGAACAAGCTAATTTTTCAGAAGTACTCCACCTCGTAAATATTTTGTATGTATGTAAGTTATTGATAGTCTACGTAAGTGTTGCCTTTATCTAGAAATTCTGCTTTGTTGCAATATCATTTGTGAGTACACCACTATCCCATAAGATTTTTAGCTCATTTATTGGTGTCTAAAAAAACACATTAGTTTTACTTTTAGGGCTATGGGATCTAGGTATAATTAGAGTAAGAAAGATGTGGTCATGCACAACTTTGGCAATAAATTAGAGGTCATAACTATGACAAGCAACAATAAACAAAGAGACAAATTGATTATATAGCGTGAAATCATCAGCACATACATTAAGTCTAATGTTGCATGGAATAGCAGCAAAGTCAAGATTAATGAGATTGAAAAGCTTCCATACTTCTTCATATGAGAGGTGACTCAAAAATTTTGCTTCAATTGACCTTTCATAATGTCATCTCATATACTTAGTTGAATTCATAGATGTGTATAGTCCTTGAAACCATGAAATAAGTGGCAAGTAGAACAAACATTTGTATAAAAGCTTCTTTCTACTTGCATTGTTTTCAAGTTTTGCTTGAATATGGGTGATCTATAAAATTTGCATTTAGTTTTTGTTACTTCATCTTTGTAATATAACCTACAATCATTAACACAACAATTTTTTTTTGTGAGCTCAATTTATGTTTAACCACTAACTTTTTGGTTATATATAAGTCCTCAATAACTAATTTTTTATATGATTTAGTATCTTTAAGTAGCTCTACAAATTGATTGAAATATTCTTGTAATGTAGGGTATTTAGTTTTGATGCTCACAATCTGACAACCTTAGACAATTTGGTTTGGTTTGTGCAACCTTCCTACAATGACCATTGTTGCATCAATAATTCATAGAACTTTGAGCTTCTATGTTTGATGCCTCCTCCTATAATACTCTTATAAACTAAGCTCTTATTGTATCGAATACAATTTCTTCATATCTTTTAAAATTGTATTCATTTAAAGGTGCAAAGCTCATTGAAGCACTAACATGAGCATCAATTGAAGGGCTCTAAGGAAGAATAGGGGCAAGACTTTATTAGTAACAAGTAAAAATTTTGTTTTTTTAATGTAATATAATCAAAATGTTATGAGAATAAATACCAACCGAAATACATGAGACAATCCAAAAAGCACTTGATCGTGATCAAAATTTTAAGCCGACTTGGATATTGAGCATTTCCTTGTTGCGAGAACTGAATTATTTACAATGAATAATGAATCATTGAAACTCGGGGAAATGAAATTTGATAATTCTTTTCTTCAGACTCATTCTACATAGATATGTAGATGTGCATAAATTATAGGTCTTCTATAGAATTATTTATGTTCTATGAATTTATTTATGTGATTCTTTTGATTCTTGCTCGAGCCGAATGATGAAAAATTATCATGATTGGTTCTTTTGGGGTATGGATCCAAGATAATCTATGATTAAGTTAGATATTAACGTATAAATTTTTTTCAATAAATATATAAAAAGAATATAATATTAATTATTAGAATTATTTACCTTTTATTAACACTTTCAATATGATCATTCAAATCTTAAAATTCATAACTCCAAAAATATTAAAAAATAATTAAATATTAAAATATATTTAGAGTACTCTAATGAAAATAGTTTACAAAACTAGCACTAAATGACCCCAAAAAAACCCTTTTATATGAACACATTTAGAATTTTAAAGAGTTTGAACCAAATAAACAACCTCTTACATTTATATTTGAATTGCCCATAAAATTAATAAATAATTGATAAAATAGAGTGTCAAATGCTCAATAATATTGTGAAGATAGTTCACGAATCAGAATTAAAATGAGCTCAAAATTAAATATGCATATATAAAGTAAATTCAAAGCGAACACACATTCAAAGTTATTTTGATACTTTTATTAAATAGAGTCATACTTGTAGGAGTTACACTAATTCTGTAGTGTAGCTTTGTGATCTTCAAAGTGTAGCATAAGCTTTGGGTTTCAACACCTTTCAATGAATTTTAGAGAAGAAAAAAGGATAACAGCTTGGAGAAATAAAAAATCTATTTGTCATTTTCTTCTTTATTCATGTTTAAAACTTTGTAATAAATTTTTTGTTTTTATATTATGTTCTAAACTCTTTTTTGAAGGGGTAGACATAATCAAATATTAAATATTGAATATATTTTAATTTTATATATTAAAAAAATTTTAATCAAATTTGTATAACATATTTCAATCGATTTTTATTATTTTTCTAATTACTTGACCACCAATTATATTTGAAGATTTATTTAAAACTAAGAGGTGACTAACAAATTCGCTATAAATGAAGTATCATAATCAACCATATGATAGAGATATATACAATGTTGCTATTTAATATTTAAGATTCATATTTTATTGCTTTTTAAGAATTAAATACCTACAGAAATGTGCAAATAATTTATGGAATTTCTACCGAAATAATTGGTTATAAATAACCAAGGAAATTATCGATGAAATTTTTGTGGAAATTTTGAAATTTTATTTTTTTGTCATTAACTTGTCTCCAATGAAATTTTCACCAAAAAATTCTTCGAAAACCTATTAAGCGACACTACCCTTTCTTCTCTTTGACTTGTTTTTGGTAACATTCAAAAATTAGTGACCTAATGACTCCAAATCTTCATGAAAAGGTCAGATTTCTTCAATTGTTCTATAAAATCAAAGGTAAAACTCTTTCACTAGCTTATAATAATGCTTATTTATGATTTCATTTGGTTTATATTGTATTTTATAGATTTGAAGTTAATGAAAGTTTTTTAAATTTTAGTTAGATCTTATTTAAACCTATTTTGAATCTATGTATATCACACGATTTTTATAGCATGGAGTTAGATCTATGATTCTTTCGCTTAGATTTAGGAATCAATGCATTTCTTTATCTCTCCTCTCTCTCTCTCTCTCTCTCTAAGATGACTACAAAAAAAAATTCCTCTTCTAGTTAAAAGTGATTATCCTTTTCAAGGTTTAATAAATGATCTAAAGTATGGAGAGAGAAAATGTTGAATGGAAGAAGGTGACAAGCAAGAATATGGCAATGAAGGTTTTTGATCTAAAGTTGGTCTTATAAACTAGGGAATTGATTGGTTTAAGTTACCATGAAATTTCTTAGATATTTTGTGATTTAATCAAAGTTCAACATTTTTATCTACTTTTTCAACATTTGGATCAATTTCATAATTAGTGATTGACCTTAGTGTAGCAATATTTGGAATAATCCAAGAATTTGGAAATGTGATTTCTTTTCATTTTTATCATCTTTAACTAGGTAATTCGTGTGATCCCTTGTTTATAGTTTATAAAGTGAGGTCATTGATTCTGAAACATTGTTTATCTCATAAAATATATGGATATCATAATGAAAGATCATAGATGTACAATAGTTTACATCCAAAAAGAAAATGATTAAATGATGAATTCTTAAATAGTGTTGAGTATTTTGTGCATATGGAATCTCAACTTCCTATTTCTTTTAGAGAGGAAGTTTTGATGTCCACTTGCAAAGCACAAGAACTAAGCTCACTTAACACCAAATGAAGTCAAATTGGTTTTATATCACAGAGGGTTTCAATCAAATTATTAGTTTTGAACTTTATATGATGAGTCTAAGCCACATATTGATGCACAGATTGATGTGTCAATAAGATATGCACTTTCAAATGAATACTAAGCTCGAAGATATGAAGAAATAACATTTGATGTTGCAAGAGCTCAATTTATAAGAGTAATGGAGGAGGACATACCAAATAAAGAGACTCAGGAGTTTTATGAATTATTAAGTGTAACACAATAATTATTATGGAAAGGTTGCACGAACACTATGAATTATTTATGGTTGTTAGAATATTGAGCATCAAAACTATATACAATATGCTATAGGAATATTTTTAAAAAATTTATAGGGCTTTTTAAAGAGATTAATCCGCATAAAAAGTTAGTTCTTAATGACAAATACATAAAAAATAAATTAATGGCCAAATTAGGATTAAGCTCACAAAAAATAAATAATTGTGTTTATGGTTGTATGTTAACTACAAAGATGGTGAAGTGAACACTAACTGAAGATTTCATGGAGCACCTAAATTGAAGCCACAAATTCAAATGAGAAAATAATGCAAACAAAAAGAAATTTCATAAATGTTTGTTCTACTTACCACTTATTTCACATATTTAAAGACTATACACATCTATGTGTTCATTTAAGCATATTAAATGACACAATGAGAGAGTAAGTAAAGCATTTTTTTTGAGTCATCCCTCAAATGGAGAGGGTGGAAGCATTTCAACCAAGCTTATTATTGTTGGGCCACAAAATGTCAAGTTTGATTTATATGCTAATAGTTTCACATTGTATAGTTAGTCTATGTCACCTTACTCTTATTAGTCTGTGATAATTATTGTTTATAATCTACCACCAAATTCTCACACCAATTATACTTGGACCACATAGACCTAAAGAAAAAATTGATGTGTTTTTTTAACCACTATTAAATGAGCTAAAAATTTTAATGGGACAATGTACATACATACATATATATATATATATATATATATATATATATATATATATATATATATATATATATATATATATATATATATATCTCTCTACAAAGTAGAACTTCCAGATAAAAGCAACGCAAATGTAGGCTATCAATGACTTCCATGTATATGAAATATTATTAGGGTGGAGCATTGTTGGAAGTTAACTTGTCTATATTGTATGGATTTATTAAAGGTATTTACTTTAAAAAATAGTAAAAAAATGACTTGATTATCATCATATGTTATTGCCTATTAATCAACCAATTAGAAAAAATAAGGATGCATTTATCAAATATAAAGTTAAAAAGTCCAATCCTCCACCAAGATTAAATGAAAAATAGTTATTAGCATAATTTTAAAGATAATTGATTCGTCAATGTTAATCGATAGTCATCTTCCAAGTTATAATATAAATCATAACTTACAAATAGGAGTATTTTTTTAGGATCTACTATACGAGGAGATTAATTCAATTAGATATAATCTTGATGTTATGTATATAGAGAAAAACTTCATTATTAATATATTCAACATTATTATAGATGTTAAAGGAAAAAAATAAAGATAACATGAAGGCTGAATTAGAGCTCCATGAGACCATAGGTGGTAAGATTTTGAGGTCTAACATCAGGTATTGCCTCATGTTAGATCAATGAAAAATAGGTTATGAATGGGTTCAATCACTAATTAAGTTGTTCAATGTGTATGTATCTAATTTGAGCATATGGATTGAGTTGAGAATATGGGATTATCACATATTTTTATAGTACTTGCTACTATTTACATTTAATACCATGCCTGATGAAATATTAAATCTTTTGATTAAGCTCAAACTATTCTTTAAGAAGTTATGTTTAGCTCATTTGAATGGTGATGCTTTAAGGCGGCTAGAAATAAACATTCTACTTATATTTCCATGCTAAAAAAACATATTTCCACCTTTTTTTTTTACTCAATGGAGCACTTGTCAATACATCTATCATATTAGGCTAGGGTTGGAGGTCTAACATAGTATCAAATTAATATATACATTTAAGAGATAGTGATACTAAATGCTCAATAACATGAATACATTATCTTTGCAATCATAATTTATTTTTAAAGCTATTGTAGAATTTTTAAAAAAAACTCTAGAGAACTATGAATAATAAAGCATGTCTTAAAGGCTAAATATGTAAGCATATAATTAAGAGACTACTGATTTCTACTAATATTACTTCTAGTCACATGCACATAAGGATAATGTGAAGGTTTTGAGTTTCTAAATGTTCCTTTTATTTTTGATAGTAGAGAAAAGCATTAAGTAGAGCACTTTAAGATGCCTGAATGATGAAGAGCTCAAGGCTACTACAGTCTATATTCTTCTTAATTGATATAAAATTCAACATTTTCTTGAGTAATCATCTAATATTTGAAGATTTTATATGCAACACAAATATGATGTTTATATGATTATGAAATTTTAATATTGAGTTTAGCTTATTTGTGAGCTCTTTGCACTTGGATGAAGGATGATACTACTAGCATTAATAAGAAGCTTGCAGAAGAATTCTCAATTTGGTTTAAATTACATGTAAGCTATCTTAATCATACATTTATTTTTTTTAGTTCTACTTAATAAGTTTATGGTTAAAGTAATGGAGTGAAGAATTAAAGACATATGATTTGCTTGAGGCCCTATGTGAGTTACTAATATGTGACCAACTTTTGATGTAAGTGACTATAGAGTTCACACTACTTTTTGTTCTAAAGGAGGAAAGATAAATAACTCTAGTGTGTGTGTGTGTGTGTGTGTGTGTGTGTTAGAGATAACACATATTTAGATGATAAGATAAATTATCATGAAATTTCATAGAAGATTGTGTAATTGCAATATCTTGACTCGAATAAGAAATATGATTTTCTATTTAACTGTGGCTAGTTTGATCATATTCTTAATCACAGAATAAGAATGCATAAGTTTTATGATTTCACCAAAGTTAAATTGAGCAAAAAATATGATAAATTTGATCTCTTTATTATTACACATCAAGCTAATCAAATATATTAACTTATATATCTTGGAAGAATAAAAAAAGTAAATTAGATAGGTGCACTTAATATTAAACATAAAGTAAGAGTTGAAATTCAAAACACTAATAATCTTGCTCATTAAGAAAAGGAGATATTAGGGTTCAAACTTTTAAATGATGATATTGAACATATGATAAGCTTAAAAAATATTATTATCAATTATAAGAAAGTTACTTAGTATATCAATGAATATGGTCATGATGAGAAAAAAATCTAAATTTAACTTTCATCAATTCATTTAAGGAAACTATATAACATGTGCATTATAGTTTTAATGTTTCTCTTTTGCTACTTACAAATAATGTAATTATACAATATCTTTTTTGAGTTTAATGTCTAAACTATTTTTTGCAACTCTAATCATTTAATGTTTGTGTGTAAATGACATCAAGTGGTGGTGATGATATCCCTCATTGTTTAATCATGAGTATTTTCAGCAGAAAGAAAATGATTATTTCATCCCATCTTTCAAACATGTACCACTGTAACTCTCACCACTACAACCTCCTCATCAATTTCACCACCCTATATCACTCTACCTACACATTCACGAGCATTTTATTCTCTAGAGCCAATGGGCATAACTTTATTTTACCCCTTTTAGACCCACATAGGTCATAAGAAGTGTAGCTATCACTATTCACCACACCATATTAAGTTGGTCTGTCCACTCCTATTGAGCAGAGTGGAATTGGGACACCCACTGCACTCACTTTTGTTGAGCTTGATGGAGATACATAAGTTTGTATGCATTACTTTTCACTTTCTAAGTTATGCAATACTAACTAAAAATTTATTTCATAAGTTCAATCTATCTTGACATACAACACATAAAATTAGAGACATAATAAAGAGAAAATATGATGTTATATATGTATCCCAAAAGAAGATATTGATAGAGGTGTGCGGAATGGTTCAAAGAAATTTGATGTATTAACTAAGTTCTCTATACTTATATAATACATGGTGCTTTAGGTTTAATGATGCTCATTAATATATTTTTTGTTATAAAAAGAATTTTGGTAAGTGTTAGAACAAAGTAAAAATATTTGAAAATTTTTGAGATAAGATGTCATTCTTGTTTACATGATATGTTCACAGACACTTAAAAGTCTAGAAAGATGCCTCTTTGGATTAGAGAGGAAGTGTGGGCTGAGCTATATAGGCACTAGCATTTGTTGATTAAGTTCATAAGAGAGAACAAACTAGACAAAATATAGCATTTGACTAAATGGGCATGGATAGCGCCTAACATGCTAAGTATAGAAAAAGATTGGTAAGTCATAAGTAACTTATGTTAAGAAATTTTATAAGAATTATTTACTAAAATCGTTAGTATATTTATATAAACAAGTACTTGTAAGAGAACTAATAGTTTTTGAGTTGCATAGTAAAATATATCAGCACTATGTGGACTAACAATGGGTTGATGCTTGGACACACAAAACTTATGTAAGTAAAATGCTTATATCTGAATTACCATCTAGTTGGGAATGTATTATATTTTAATAACATTATAACATTATGTAGTATAAGTACATGAGGCTAAAGGAGGTATAGAGTCAAAGTTCTCTATGTAGAAAGTTCAAGTGGACAATCTAATCAATCAGAGTTTGATATATGAAGAGAAGTTGTTGAAGGGGAAAAATAAAAGAAAGATATATGACTTAGGTTCACAAAGCTTGGCATATGATGCGCACCATTTTTTCTCTAGATAGAAGACTGATTCGATTGATGAGTTATTTAGAAGGTCCTATCGATGTGGTTGCAGAGGAAATTGATGCTCATGTAATTGCCCAAATAGAAGCTCAAATAGCTACCATAGAAGCAATAATAGAAATGATGCATTGAGATAAACAAAAGGGAAAAGATCTTGTGGCAGAAAAGAGCAAGTGGAGGAGGACGATAAAGAGAGATTGATGAGGATTAGTTCTTATTTTTATTAATGTATTGTGTTATGTGCTACTAGATTTATTGAACAATTATATTAATACTAATATTTTTGAAACAATTACATGCTATGTTTGATTGAAAGTTATTTTATGTATATGTCTGGGAAATTATTGTGAGCCCATGGTAGTCAATTTTAAAATTCTTATAAAATATCATATTTATTTATTGTATATTAGAGTTATAGGTGTAAAAATTATAATATAAATGAAGCTCATTTTATTTTTCTTTGTATAGGTTTCCTGCGGATTTGTGACAAGCTTTTCATTGTTTAACTTGATACAAAAATTATTACCACAAAAAAATAGTTGGAGATTTCAGGACAAAAATTTAGATGAATTTCCGACAGATCATAAATGGGTTATTTTTCTATAGTGAATTTATCTCAAAGAGGAAGATAAGCTTTATTTAATAAATTTGTTTCTTTAGATTTTTGAGAGAATAATAAACAACAATGTTGGATCTAATTACAATAATTAAACTTTTATTTGTTGACTAAATTAAAATATTATCCGATTAAAAATATTTTGGTGAAATCTAACCATTAAATATATTTATCTATTATAATTTATAAAGCTCTCCTTAGTTACTATTAGTCATTAAAAAAACTTAAAACATAGTAAATTATGCTTAGTACTTAGTAGAAATCAATCTTTTAAAATAATATCTTTTTTCATCATTGCATTTATTGTACAAGTATGTATTCATGTATGTACTACTTTTATTTGCAAAATAATGTACTTTCTTTTCATGTAATTATAAAAATAATCATTTCACTACAACGTTTTGCTACTTGTCCCTACCTTATTTTTATTGTCTTTCTAAAGGGACTTAAATATCACTCTTAATAGAGAGTGTTCATCGGGCTAAACACAAAAGATGAAATTAATCAAGAGGGCTTGCACCAATGTTTACTCGTCATTTTAAAATTAAAGTAAACTCATTGCCACCCTTTGCAAGAAGAAATCAAGTTCGTTATTTAAGGAACTATTCTTTAAGCACTGCTCTAGAGATATACATATATATGACACAGCCATGGCATCCATCGAGTCATCAGTGACATATAGGCTTAAGTCTTTTTTAGTGCCGATAATCACAATGTGAGCAAAAGTTACAAAGAATTGGAGACCTTACAAGCTAGTAAATATTGTTTTGAAATTCACTTAATTTTGGACATTTTCAAATTTTTTAGAAAATAAGCTATTGTAGGTATTCCAAATTTCTTTGAGTAATTCTTTGGTTTTATTTTAAATTTGTTTAGTTACACGTATTAAAATTGAGAGTAAAAGAAATGTAGAAGCCTTATTTTTTGTGCTTAATACGAGATAAATCAAATACAAAACATTTACATAGGTGATTTGGAGTACCTCAAAAGTGACATTTTTAATGAATTGAGAATTTATCTAAATTGAGTGAATTCCAAATCTATGAAAAAAACTATAGCATCCTAGCCTATCTTGCTCAGGTTCGCCATAACTCATTGCCAATAATGTCTATCATTGCCACCCCCGAAAATTTGCATCCGACCTCTCAATGAAAGAGAGTTTAGATTTGTGCGCCGAGTGAAATTTTTGAAAGGTGGATAATTTTATTTGTATTTATGGATTAGCACTACCCATATTTTATTCTTATTTTGTGAGGACTTTGATATTGTTCCAAGTTTCTTATAGGCTCAAGCACCTATAGTTAATTACCTTTCCCAATAATGAGAAAGAACTTTTGATTAAAACTAATTGTTTGGTCGCTAATTGCTTAGCAAATAGTAGTAGTAAGTTGAATATTGATAATTTATGAAATTCATCATTTAATAACTTAAAGCTTATGGTTAGCTAAATAATGACATGTTTGATCATGATCCTATAGTTTCGTCATCCAGGGTTATCATGATCTATAGTCTACTTAGTCATAGGAGGTAGTCGACTCAACCTAACCAAATGATCCTTATCAGCAACCATGGGTTACGTCATCTAAGGGAATCATATAGATATAGGTTGATGTTTATTTAAGAGACAAACTTAAATCTACAATAGTTGACAAAGGGTTTTATGCCTATCAAACATACCAAATGATTTAGAACTCAAAAGGCCTGAGCCATTGTGAACATACGGGCTACATTAGTGACTGTAATGTAGTGGAACCATTTAAGGACCGAACCACCTGGTCATGATCACATTTTATGTAGTGTCATTTAGAGAAAAAAATCACATCGAGAAAGGACACTGACCACATCCTTACTGGCATGAGATTATTTGAGTTTGAGCATAATGATTTTTTTTACTTGACATTAGCTCCTTTGTTAGATAAGATTTTCTTAATTTATCAACCCTAACAAACGATAACAGGTGAGTAAGTGAATTATTTGCTTTAAGATATTTAGAATAATGAACTTTATTTGATTTGAATTTATATTTAATTGAAGCTTAATTTTATATTATTTTAGTTTAAAATTCAAATGACTTTTGATGATAATATCCCCTTTGGTTGAGATAATCATTCAATACGGCTATCATTGAGGTGGACCTTATCAAGTTTGCTTAGCAAAAATTAAGACTATGATGTTTGGAACAATCATGTTAACTCTTATTTTTATAAGAAAGAGGATTGGGTTGGTTGAATGAGATTTGCCTTTTAATTCATATAAGGATATGTATGGTTAACAAATTGATCTAAATTTTCAGCCTATGCAGAATTAAGCGAGTAACATATTGGTCAAAGTACATGCATACAATTCATATATATTTTATATTAATCAACAAAGCATCCTTAAACATTAAGCTTAGGCATTTGTCACTATGTCGGGGCTCATGCAGATAATTTAGAATACTTGTACAAATTTTGAAAATATCAGTTGAATTGAAGATTATTTTATACTCATACAAGAATTCATCTCTTTTAGATAATTGAGCAAATTGTGATGCACTTAAATTGATTGATAGTTGGCTTCATAATTTGTGCAAAATTGATATATCTGTAGCTTATTTAGAATTTAAGTCAACATCTTCTGTCTTCTAACATGAATGTGGTGTAGATCTGGCGATTAAAAGCATTTTAATTTTATGTTGTAATTAAAATAACACATGGCGATTCATTGTTCATGCTTTTCTTTCTAATAATTAAACTTGAAGGTTTAATGGGATCTCATTTGTACTTGCTAATGATATATGAGTTTCCACATTAATTCAAAATCATTATGGCATGATTTTATGAAGTCTTTTCTTGTATTCATTATGAGTCATCCAAGCTTGTTTTAGACCTCTAATGAAGCTTTTTTGATTTTCTTCAATTTGTTTGAAGTGAGTTATAATTTGATTTAGAGTTCATTAGAGTATCTATTTATACTCAATGACTAATCATTGTATTTAATTCAAATCCTCTATAAATCTCATTTGGATTGAATTTATATTTGAGAGCTGAATTTTAATTTTACTTTAGATCTTCAACTAATCTAATTAGTATTTACTTAGATTTATCTTTTAATTCATATGAAGAGGGATTGCAACAAAATATTTAACTCACTTTAATTGTTTTATTATCAAACATTTGAATGTTTCAAAATATTGAATATTTCAATTGCATAGCTAATTCAAGTTTTCCTTAAATTATTTCAATTACAAATTTTAAAATAATTCAAATATTGAGTGACATATTTTTGTTCAATTGAGAGCATTTGATCAATTCTTAATTTCATTTAGAATTGAATTTTTTGCAATTTTATCTTTTTCAAAATTTGATGAGCTCAAATTGAATTTTGAAATCATTTTGATGTTAAAATATTAGGCTTAGAATTTTTGTTTTAACTAATTCATTTGAATCCATATCAATGTAAATTTTGGCAGCATCTCAATGTCATCGCTGCATATGGGACTGCATCGGGTGTGAAGAGCCTATTCATGCTTTAAAAAGAGCACAATCAGTGTTGAGTGATATGGTGGCCTAAAATAAGCTCCAAACTTATCATGCTTATAAAAAATGTGCATATGGTCTTTAGATATACATGTAAAGCTCAATTAGAATTGATAACTCAAATTCATCTTTAGCAATTACATTCAAGCTCTTTTAATAATATAAAAAGTTAGTCAAAATTTTGACAATATTTCCACGACAAGAAAACTACATATTTTTGGCACACAAATTCATCGGTAATCAATAAAAATTTGTCGGTAATGAGCATTTCTGACGAATTTTTGAGCATTTCTAATTTTCGACATTTTTCACCATGACGGCAAAACCCTAGTTGGAAATGTTTTTCGACACACTAAAAATCAAAATGTATTTATTGATTTTGGTGGATGTCCTAAAACACTTCTTTGGAAAGGTGCATCATTGAAAATTTTCCAACTAGACAATTTCCGGTGATTATGATGGGGTTATTTGAAGCTATCGGTCAATGCGTTGTTTGTTTGCCGACACATTGTATCGAGGTTACTGGCGAAAGATTCATCAGTAGTCCACCAGAAATCTATACAAAAATGAAAAAAAAAATCATAGCTTCACTCATGCTCTGATTTTGTACACATGCAAGATTCACAAATAATCTAATCTTAAGAATACACTCAGCATCCACATATGACTAACAAATAGTTAATCTAAAACATTTGTTCATAAGTTCGAGTATTTTTAAAACATGAAAATGAATTAATAGTTTCAAAATATTTAAATGAAATAGTCTAAAATATGAAAATTTGAACAAATTATTTACATATATAAATAAAGTACAAATGAGGTATACTCCTCATCATCTTGCTCCTCCTCCTCCTCCTCCTCCTCCTCATCTGTCTCCACCACTAGCTCCTTCCCCTTGTTGCTATCTCTATGCATTTTCTTCATTCTTGCTTCCATTTTGACATAATTTGAGCTTCCATTTGTGAAGTCATCCTCGCTTCCATCTCCTCACCATCACAACGACCTGTCCTTAAACAATATCATCAATCGGCTAATTGATTGTTCCAAAGAATGACTGGTGTGCATCAAATGCTAATCCCTATGAGTCCACATCGTAAATCCTTCCTTTTTTCTTCTCCTAATAGCTTCCTTCCATATATCAAATTCTGATTGCTAAGATTGCCCACTAGAAATTCCTACACTAGTAGAGCTCTCACTAGTAATGTCCTTCAGCCGCATGTAGTCATTTTATGAGCAATCAGCATTGAAGTTGACCATAATAGATTGCTAACTCAATTATATTTTAAATAATTTAATGTTAACTTATGTAGGCTCTCCATGAACGAACATAAACCCATCTCCCTAATGTTGATGTGTCTATGTAATACGTAAATAGGCTCTCAACTAAGAACTTTAACCTATAAATAGTATAATGAAATTAATTATCCATAATTATAGGTTCAATTAATAAAAATAATAAATGATTTACCATCCTTTGTCAGCACTCATTGTGCAGTATTGAACCTCTAAAGTGTAGAGAGGTGCCCATGTGCCCACAATCAAAGTGTGATTCTACTTCGCCTACTCTCTCTTGAGAAATAATCTAGGGAGGTTTACACTCTGTAGAGGTTAGCCCACATGTCCTTTCTAATCCAAAGAGGTATTCGCCTAAACTTACATATATATGTGAACATATCGCGTAGGTGAGTAGCCCCTCTAGACTCAAAGTTTCTTCTAATCATGTGGTTGTTTTTGGCAACTAGCTAAAATCCTTCTATAATATAAAACAAACAAATGCTAATTACTAATTTTTCAAGATCAACTAATGCATTTAAATATTTATAAATAGTTTAGGCAATACTTCAAACTCCCTAAACCCCATAACCTAAACTTTAATTGGAACTTTCTTCCATGATACATATGGAGCATCATACTTGCTCCTAATTTTGTCATTTTATGAATAGTTTCCCTAGATTGATTGAATATGAAAATTGTAATTTATATTAGAAACATAATATGTCAAAAATAAAACTTTAAAAATATGCTTACGTGTCGCCCTTTAGTTCAATAAAAATAAATGTCATCGACGACTTAGTAGACATGGAAGTATTGGGCTGATCATAAGGTGTATGCTAAAACTTCAACTTTGTGAAATCTATGGGTGGCTGATATGGGTAGAACGAAGTAGTGTATGTAGGCTCTAGAGAATGATAGGCACATGTACTAGCTACTCAAGAAGTTCAAGGTGGTAAAATCGAAATGGAGGTCAATGTAGTGAATGTGGTGGTAGCCTAGATAGTGGGTCAACTCGTGACCTTCTTTTGCCTAAAAATGCACGTAAATGAATCGTCATGGAGCATCATCACCACCACCTGATGTCATTTGTAAGTAACAAAATATAAGACAATTACATCAATCATAAATAAAGTTACTTAAAGAACTTAACATAAATAGTATAAAATTATAATAAGAATTGCTCATTTATGTATATAAAGGGCATGTAAAAATTCAATGTTAATTGTAGTATGTAGATACAATATATAAAAATAATAATATGTAAAAGGAAACACGTGAATTATATTATGCAAGTACAATATAAAAGAAGCATACAAAAACAAAGCACAAAAAGTGAATTATAGTATGCATGTATAATATATAGAAAAGCATGCAAAAGTGGACATGCACAGTATATGAAAAAAATTATTTCATAGTTAAAGTATGTAAATAAGATAATATCTATCTCCATACTACAATTTTTAATGCATATCTACAAAAAAATGTGCAAGTACCTTTAACGTATATGTTTAATCTTCTGTATCAATAAAAATTGATTTTATAGTGTCATGTTCATCATCATTCTCATTGCTCTCATATTAAGACCAATAACTTACTCATAATCAATATTAGTATCAATTAAGCTCACAATTGTCTCTATATCATTAACTAGAAGTTTGAAACATGTCATCTCATACTCTTGATGAGCAAGTTCAATAATGTTTTCAACTTCTACTCTAGCTCTAGTTTGATTTAATTACCACAACCCATTCCATTTTCTCTCTTATTCTTCCTGGATATCGTAAGTTATATACACTTGTGTGGCTTAATGTGCAAAGATAAATAGAATGTACTTAGCATATTTTCTAGTCAACCTTACTTTAATAATCTCATATAACTTATGCTTCCTTAATCCTCTATTATGCACATGATTAAACTAATCAAAATTAAATTGAATGACATTCCTCTCATTTGATATAAGATACTATAACTGCACAACTTCTTATAAAACTCCATAATAATCTATCTCGTCATTTAAATGTGTGTTTCTTCAAATGCAAACACTGGAGTTATATGTTTGTTTTTCTTTGACTAGAAACTTGTGTGGAATTTATAACCATTGATATCATAAATCTGCCACATACTTATAATTTGCTTAGACCCAATGCTAGGTCTGAAGGTCTTGATTTTCCATATTTATCTAATTATGAATCTAGTATATTAAGAAGAATAAGAAAGTTGTGCAATTAACTTAGAAAGTATATTAAAGTCATTAGTGATGATTGCTCACATGTAATTGAAACCATATTCGAAATTTATCTTTGACCTTCTTATTAATAGTGTCAATGCCATCCAAGTTTAATAAGTTCACGAATAACCTGAACTCAATAATTAAATTGGCATAATTATGTAAGTACTATGTCGATTAAAAATAAAAATGAGATTTATTGGCATTGACACGCTTACTTAAGAAAAAGTTGAACATCATCATAGTTTATAAGAACATTTGTGCCATAAGCCCTTTGTCATTAAAATATCTCATGTGCTTCAACCTCATGCTTTTTTGAATGATTAGAAAATAGATAACACATTTATGAAGATCCAACACCATTCGTATTATCTGAATGTTCATGTAGCTTAAAGCAGTGTGAGCAAATAATTGTAGTCTTCTCACCAAGTAAGCTTCATATACCGAGCCTTCGGGGTCAATTTATTCAAGAATCTGCATAAATTTTTGAAAATAATTAAGCTTAAATTAAATGGTAATTTATATTATAACTAATAATGAATAGCTATCTCTTAAAGGGGTACATTCAATAATATTGCACTATACCTCACATTCTAGTTCCGTATGAGAGATGTAACAGCAGGTGCTACATGGAGTCAAAAAAAGCGAGGGCGGGGGGATATCTTTTCTAGCTTACAGATAGTTACTGAAATGCTTACTTCTAGTTGTTTTATAGCTTCTATATTTAATTGAGCCGAGGATAATTTCTTAAAGAAGAGAATAAGCTTAATCAAAGAATTTAGAATTTCCTAGTAAAACACTAAATGCAACTAGAAGTATTGTAAAAAAAAATGAAAATCATGGCTCTTCATTTCAAATATTTTTTTCTTTCACAAATCAAGACATTTGCTCAAATTGGATGTGCACCCATATTATAAGTTCAATAATTGTACTCATTCACATAATGTTCTCCATTTTTCTAATGTGAAGCAATATTTAGATTTATGCTTAATGTGAAGTAGAATTTAGAGTTTGGCTTTTAAAATATATCAATTATAGTCAATCTCAACTCTAACTCTCTTCTATGACAATTGTGGTATTTATTTTTGGGGTATAGGACACCACGCAGATCTTAGGGGTACTTATTGAAGTGATCGGGTACGACATTAAGGAATGATGTACTATCTCGAAAGATAAAAATTATCACCCTATAATGGACCTAATCACCTAATAAGGACTCAAGGCATGATGGGTCTTGAATATACCAGATCTTTCCCTACTTTACATGGAAAAGTAAAGTAGGGTTTATTTTAAGGTTCATTAAGTTCCCTATGGAGGAAAGCCCCATAGTTAATTACATCCTAAGAATGAGAATTCCTTAAGAATACTCGATTAAAGTAGATAATTAGGGTCTCCAAAGATTTCAAGGTTAAGACTATCAAAGGATTGCTATTTTAGAAAATCAAATGGGATAGATCAAGGAGAAGACTTATTTTGGAATAAAGGAGAAAGTAGAAATGCTCATGATACTAGGAAGCCTAGTGAGCATTCCAATCTACCTAGTTGGGCTTTATATTTTTGAAATTGAAGAGAGTTGATTATTTGAGTTGACATTTTATTAGATATTGGCTTATAATTCTACAACATAAGATTGTGAAAATGCCTAAGAGGTGAGAATTTATGCTTGTAGCCCAAAGGAAACAACTACCTCAGATTCCTAAACTAAGGAGCCTTGGTACAAAATAAAGGCACAACCTAAATCTAAGGCGAAAATGGGTATATGATTTACCTCCAAGAAAGAGAATAAATCACCCGACCGGGACTTATTACCGCTTGGAGAGTAGCAGCCTAACTCCTCTACGCTTTAAATCCATGTAGGCAAGTCTTATGATTTGCAAGATGGCTAGTTATTCATTTAGAAAGAAAACTAAGTCCTTAGACTCCTAAGAGACTAGAGCATGAGTGGTATGAATCCATGACTTAATCTAATGCAAATTTTATCAAATTTATTTGATTCTTTTGGACTTTTTGCTTTGACACAAGCTATGGGATTTTGTATGCCTAAATGCATGAGAATTTGATTATGGGCCAAATCAAGAGAGAAAGGGTGTCTTCCACCAAAGGCTCTCATAGGTTAAGCCTTGATTCTCCGCAAGGATGGAAGCCCCTCTTAACAAGAGTGAAAGAATATGACATGCATGATATTATACATTCATCCATCCAAAGGGTTACTAAAACTTTTATTATTATTTAATTCTAGATTTTATATAGGTTATGAATTATTTTAAAATTTTAGTTATGAGTTAATTAGGATAGAAAAATTAATTTTATCCTAAGAGCCTACCGCATCCGACCACACATTCATCAATCAATCATAAACTATGAAAAGCATATTCTAATTGCAATCTAAACACAACATCAAATAATTTTATAGACTACAAAAAGAATAAAAGGCTAGTCGATCGGTTCCAGCACCCCAAAAAAAAGAGAAAAGAAAATGGGTAGCTCTACCCTTATACAACCCGGATTACAAAATAATATATATGCTATGGGGGTCTTCTTTGTTCATTTCTTCTCTTTCTTTTGATTTGATTTGCTCCAAAGGCATCACAGTGGCACCCTGGACTAAGCCTTCGCCACCGCTCATCCTAATCCCCATAGACTAATCTTAATTCCTAATGCACATCAAAAATAGAAAAGTAAATCTACACACCGCAAAATAAATGTTAGCTAAACACACCATACAATTGAAACATATATGAATAATTTGGACTTAGCACACATGGGTAACCAAGCCCATTCCCTAACATGGGTTACACTTAAGGCTAAGAACCAAAAAGCATTTATATTTTTATTATAGCCCTTTAAGCACAACCCCTGTAAAATATGATTAGCTAATAACGGCTAACATCCAAAATATACACCCTAACATCAGCCTAAAATCATTACATCACAAACAAAAAACACAACATCATACATACAACCTCTAAATTAGCACTAGAAGTGATTTAGTATTCTAATTAAGGCTTGTGTTAAGACTTACTAGGCTTCTTTAGTTTAAGTTCCAATTTGAAGTTTGAATTTAAATTTTACCTTTGGGTGATTTCAATGTAAATGATTTAATGATTTTTTTCATTTTTATTTCAATTTTATTTTGGTTGAAATGATATTTAGGTTCTCAAGAATGAAGAGTAGGATGAATTCCATGCAGACTCACCCTATTCCACATCCTAATTCCTAAGAATCTAACCAAAGTCTATTAGCCCATTTGAATTTGTGTAATTCATTTGATTTATTGATTGATTTAGAATTTATAATTGAGTTTGTTTTAAGTGTTTGATTGATTGATTTTGGTTATATATTTTAGTTTAATTGCATCTTAATATCCCAATGTCTAATGGAGTTTAAGTTTGTTTAAGTTTATGTATTGGTTGATTAATTTTAGATTTGTTTGATTTAATTGAATCTTGGTAATTCAATATCCTTTTAAATATTTAATTCTTTTCTTTGATCATGGTTATGTGATTTAACTTTATATTTATTTAATTCAATTGTGGTTCATTTATTTGTAGTTTGAGATTAATTAAGATTTTATTTTTTTAATTGGGTTTGATTCTTTGTAATTGGGATTTTATTTTTAATCACATCCATTTGTCATGTTCATCAAAGTTTGGTTTGCATTTTGATTTCATATATTGGATAGTTAATTAGTTTTATTTTATTTAAGTTGAATGAGATTTGATTTGATTATATTAAATTGATGAGAATCTTTCTTAATTTGGTTTAACTGATTTAGTTTGATTTGATTAATTTTATTCCATGGGTTTTGCTTAGTTCAATGTGATTATATGATTAGTTTAATTAAGTGTATTTGTGTTAATTATAAAGGTTTATTTAATTTTTTAGCTTTATATATGTTTAGACTAATGATGTAATTAATGGTTTTTTGGGTTTTAATTTAAGTTTTGATTAGTTTAATTGCATTTTGATTAATTAAACTTAAGTTTAATGATTAATTTGATTAACTTAATTAGTTTATTTAAGAAGTATTAATTATTAAATTAAATAAAGATTTGTTTAATTTAATTTATTTCATATTTATTTGAGTTAATAATAATTAAAGTTAATTAATGATAAGTTTAAATTAGTGATTAGCATTTAATTGCATTTTATGTTTGATTAAGCTTTAATATGATTAATTTAATTGTTAATTAGTTTAATAGTGTGATTAAATTAATTAGTGTGATTAATTAGGTTTGATTTGAATTAATGTGATTTATAAGATTAATTTAGATTATTAAGATGATTGACTAATTTATTAAGTTTGCATTAATTAGATGTTTGATTAATTAAGTTTGATTAAGTTTAGGTTTAATATGATTAATTTGATTAACCTAATTAATTTATCTAAGGGGTGTGATTATTAAATTAATTTAATGATTTTTTAATTGGAGCTTTAATGTGACTTATTTAAATTAATTATTAATTAGATGGATTAATTTATTGAGTTTGCATTAATTAGATGTATTATAATGAAATTAATTAATTAGAGTATTTAATTATAATTACTTAATGATTTAGATTTAATTTAGGTTTTAATTAGTGTTTAATTGCATCTTAATTAAGTTTGATTATTCATGATTAGAGTTTTACTTGATTTGATTCATTTATTATGTTTATTTGATTTCATTAATATGTTCGGTTTAGTTATTAAGTTAAAATATTTAATGGTTAATTTAATTATCTCATTCCAAATGGATGTGATCTAATCATATGTTAATTAAGTTTACTTTAATTTTATTTGTTTTAATTCGATTAGTATCAAATGATTAAAGTTTCCTAAATTTATTGGGTTTTGAGTTTAATTTAAGATTTAATCATTTAATTGGGTTTTATTAATTTAAATATTTTAATCATATTAAATTTAATTTTCTCTAAGAATGATATTTCTATGATTTGAGACGATTGCTTAATGCTATTCTGATTTTGATTTAATATTTAAATTATTTTTAGATTATATTTTAATTAACTTTTAATTGATTAAACTCTAATCTTAAGTGTTCATTTGGGTTCATCAAGATTCAGAAGATCACATTATTTTCTTGAGAGTTATGGATGTCAATTTTGATGATTTTTTGTATTTTTCTGAATTTTTATTTAATTTATTTATTAAAATTAATAATCTGAATTTAAAAATATAATTTCTCCCAATCTAGAAGTTTTTTTAACTTGAAATTTTTATTGTAAGTGTATTTTAACATTAATTTCAATATCTGAAAATCTCAACTTAATCTGACTTATATTTTTGGCTTGATTAATGAAATATGGATTTCAATAAAAACTAAATTACGCTAATAATAATTTTAATTTTTTGAGTTTGTTTGTTGGATTCCTCAGGATAGATAATCCAACTAGCCCTTGTTTGCAATTTTTGGTTAAGTATTTTATTTTCTATGAATTTCTGAATTTTTAGATGATTTAAATTATTATTATTATTATTTTTATTAAATATATATATAGACGCGCGGTTTAGGTGGGAAAGACATGACCCACGCTTTCTTTAGACCGACCAGATGAGTTCGGATAGATCATCAGATCGGCACATCATCCGGCCGTCCGATCGCGTGAACTACGAGATGGGATGGTCCAGATCATTTCCGATCGAAGATCGCTTCGCTCGACGATGCCGATCCGATCGCGCGAACCACGCGGATCGACGGCCCGATCATATCACGCGATCTGGATCGGCCATTGATCTGAGCCCGATCCATCCGCCAACGCGGATCGGACGGTGGTCGCCGAATTTTCGTGGGTATTTTTGAAAAAAATGAAAGTTTCTAAGCCAAAACTTATCCAAATGAACCCATTTTTGCACCGATTCACACCAAAAAAAATTCTATTTCCTATTTGGAATGATTTAAAATAAAAGTGCTAGATTTTCTAAAGGAAATTCCTAGAATCGCAGGAAATTTTATACAAAATATGTAAAATTCTAAGGTCACTATGGTGATTAAAAGTTACCACCGAGGATGATTTTCTGGCGAAGATTTGAGGTAGATCCTATGTGTTGAGGAAGCTTGAGTAATCTTTAGCCCTTCTCTTCTGAACGCCTTTTCTCCGATGTTACCTCACTAAGAGCAAATTTATTATTTGAGCTCAAAGTGGCTAAATGAAGTGGGGATGATTCTCTGGGAGTTTTGGAGTCAATAGTGGTGGGAGGAAGAGATTTTAAGCCTCATCTCCCCCTCTTTTTATAATGGCTGAAAATTCAAAATATTTTTGAATTTTTTTTGCTCCAAATTGATTGTCATCTAGTTGGGGTTGTTGGGATGAATGCAAGATTGATTGAGGACTTTGAATATTTGCTCCAAAGTCCTCTCTTGCTGCCATATGATCAGATTTACTCAATTGAAATATTGGGGACATATGATGGGGGGTTAAGTGCATGTGATGGGGAAATTAAATGAGGTTAGGTGGAATCCTATGTGGGAGATGATTCATGAGATTTTAAAATAGGTTTATGATCCCAAATGGGTTTGGGTCGGATTTGATCAGCCCCCAATGGATTTTGGCTTGGTTTCAAGGGATTTGGCCCAATTTGGGTCATACGAGTCATTTTGGGCCAAATTAACCCATTTGATCAAAATTGGCTAAATTAGCTTGGGTTATGGGTTGATTCATGTTAAATTGACTAATTGAAGATGAATGTGGTATTTGGTTTGAATTAATTTGGAGTTAATTTTTATTTAGGCCAAATTGACCCTTTAGGCTAAATTGGGCTAGGTTGAGTCAAGTTGACCCAATTAGGCTTGATTGATCAAATTGGGTTTGATTATGACTTTGGTTAGGTTTAGTAATCAATTAGAATGAACTTGAGCCATTGGTTGCAATCAATTTGGGTCAGATCATGATTTGACCAGATTTGGTTCTTTTGGCTAAATTGGGTCAATTTGGAGGCCAATTGGGCTTGGTTTCCCAATTGATTGCAATTGATCATCCTAGGATGATCAGCAATCATGGTGTAAGATTTTGGTGAGCTTGGTTCAATCCAATTTGGGTTGGATTAGAAGTTGGCTCAAATGGCCTTTATGTCACTTTAGGTCAAGTGCACCTAAGTGAGTCAATTAGTTTGATTTTGGTTTGATTCGAATTTAGTTGAACTTATGTATGAACCCTAGATTGAAATACAAGTTCAACGGCAATCAATTTGGAGTCAAAGTGATTTTGGCTCATTTGAAATTTTCAAGTAAAAAGGGCTAAGTTGGGTTTGACTTGGGTTGGTTTTAATTTGATTTGATGGTTGTAGGTTTCATTTATATTTGGGTAGATAATTGAATGAATGATTGATTCTAGAGATAAATTCATTGGTTTTGATTTGATCTGGTTAGAATTTGGCTAAGTCCAAAGAATTGGCTTAAAGGGTTTAGATTGAGTTTGGATTTGATTTTTGATATAGTTTTGGTCATTTGAATTTGGATTTCATTTATATTTGTGAATATAAATGAAGGAATAATTAATTTATAAAGAGATCAATTGAGTTTGATTTGATTTAAGAGGATTTTGGCTAAGCTTATGAATGTGGTTCATATGGCTTAGGAATGGGTTTTAGGATTTGAATTTGATTTTGGGTTTCAATCATTTGGAGTCAAATTTTGGAATTAGATTTACAATTTGAATTTGAATATGAGATTTGATTTGAGAATTGAGTCTGGGGTTGATTTAAGAAAATGTATCTAGATTAGGTTTAAGCTATGGGATAGGTAATTTCCTTAAACCCTAAAGTATAGCCTAATCTTATGGTTAAAACTTCTAAGTCTTTAGGCTTAGGTTAGGTATTTACCTAATCACTAGAAGTGTCTTATGACTAAGGAGTTCTTAGTGTCTAGAAGATTCCTAAGTCTAAGAGGATGTTAAGAGCTCACTCCAAAAGTGAGGTCAACAACAATATTCCTTTAAGTCCAACCTGTCTTCATATTATCTTTAGTTTTACCCTTAACATCAATCATTGTGTTAAAAATATTATCAAAATTTTTTCTCGACATCAAGATTTTGCATTAACAGATTAGACTTTCAGTAGGGTAGATCCTATAAAATACTCCTCTTTGTACAATTATAAGTTACACCATAACTGTAATACAATTGTTAGATAAAATAGGATAATAATTATAGTTGAGATAGAATTAAGAATATGTCATAAATCATCTCCACCCAATCTTGGAGGTGGCTTAGCTTTCTCAACTTGATTTTTTTATGAAAATATCAATGTTTCTTCTCAATGGATGATTAACAGGGAAGAGAATATGATGACAGTCAAATGAAGAATTTTTTTGGCTATTTTTAAGAGTGAATGTCTTTAATAAATCTATTCAGTATAGTCAAGCTAACTTTACAATAGTGCTCCACCATAATAGCATTCCATATGCAAAAAAGTCATTGATAGTACACATCAATTCTGCTTTCATCTGAAAGTTTTGCTTTACAGTAATATCATATGCCAATACACCAATGTTCCATAAAAGTTTTAGCTCTTCTATCAATAATTGCAAGAAACATCAATCTTTCCTTTAAGGTTATATGACCTAGAATGATCAAAATCAATAACATATAAGAAATTGTCATAGACATCTCTGGTGATAAATTGTATGGTGTAACTATTAGTGGCCAACATGAATAGGGTGACACAGACTAACTAAACTGTGTGAAATTATTAGTGCAAATGCCAAGTTTGATGTTTTGTGGCTCAGCTGAAAAATCTGGATAAGTATGATTAAAATGCTTCTACTTTTTCCATTCGATTGATTGACTTAAAATATGTGATGCACTTGCTATGTTATAATGTCATTGCATGTGCTTGGCTAAATACATGGAAGCATACAGTCTCTACACATGTGGAGTTAGCGGCAAGTATAATAGATGTTTGTGTTGTACATCTTTCGTTTTGCATTATTTTTTTTACTATGTGACTTAAACCTAAGTGCTCCGCAAAATTTGCATTTAATATCATGTGTGCTGTCTTTATAATATATCATACAACTATTGAGACAAGTGTCAAATTTTTCTGAGCCCAAACTCATCTTTGGCACCAACTTTTTTGTTTTATACAAGTCTTCAAGAACTAATTTTTCCTGTGAGTTTATCTCTTTTAGCTGCCCTGCAAATTAGTTAAAGCATTTATGTGGCACATTAAATTTATTTTGATACTTAGCAATCTTACAACCATCGACAGCTCAGTGTGGTTCGTGCATCCTTCCTGTCACAATTGTTGTGATGTCTTTAGTAGGTCATAAAATATTTGAGCTTCATTATTAGGAGGCTCATCCTTCATAGGGTACTTTGCTATAACAACATCTTAGATCATATCTACATAAGTTTGGAAAGAATCATATTCACCTGAAGTACATGTATGACTCATTGAGACACCACTGCCAACATCAACATGTGGTTCGAACACACAATGTGAAGTTCATAACCAATAATTTGATTAGAATCCCCTGCGATACAAGTCTACTCGCTTCATCAACCTTAAGAAAGCCTGATTCTTGTACCTCGCACATAAACATTGAAACTTTTCTTCAAAAATTTATAAAGAAAGTTGAGATGCCACGTGTATGAAGTACTCAACACCACTCAAGAATTCACGAGTTAATTTTTTTTACTAGGATGTAATCTATTGTACATCCATGTTCGTTTACTATAAATATCCATAAGTTGGGTAAATTAAAAAAAATGTGAGAATTCAATTGACATTCTAACTCATTACATAAGTAGTAATAATTGCATAATAAATGACTAATTTCATATAAAGTCGTTCGCTATGAGTTTTTTTACTACTTTTTAATAGTTAGCCGTAGTAGCTTATAATCACCAAATTCATTTTCTTATAAAATTGAAACACGACATATATTGTGAAATTTAAATAAATACATAAAAAAAATTTGATAATCATATAATTAGTAATTTTACACATTAAATTAATTAGAACAATAATAATTGAAAATTCTTAAAATAAAATTAAAAAAATACAAAACTTAACATGTGCAATTAAAGATCTACATATAAATAGATATTTTAAACTAAGATTTAGAAAATTAAAAATAAATTTGGACAAAAATTAACCTAAAAATCACAAAAATCTCTCATAACTTCAAATTCCTATTTCTCACAAACCAACAGATGAAATTATTAAAAAAATAACGATAGAAGGAATATATCGAGGTTTACCTTTAATTTTATGAAAATAATGGAGAGAATAGACAAGTTTCAGATAAGAAATGGCATGCTCTAGCTTCTATCCCATCGCTAATGGAGAGAAAGGGAAAGAGAGATCAGGAGGAAATGAGTCGAGGTGGGGGGCGTGGTGGGTTTCGTCGCTTATTATTAATGATTTATGGTGAACTTTCAACTGTAAAATCAATCAAGTTTAAGTGATTAGCACATGACATCCTCCGCAAGGACTGCAATCGGTAATTTCGCCAAAAATATTTTTGGTTGAAATTCCTGCTGGCAAATCAATCAATAATTTCCAATGGAAAAAGTACGCCAAAAATGCCACCGGAAATATGCAATTTCTTGTAGTATAAGGAGATCCTTAAAGAAGATAATGATCCTAGAGTTAAAAAAGAATCCATATATCAAATTTGTAGTTTTAGGTCAGGCTGTATAAGTACAGAGCATAGCCACCTACTTTTTATTTCAAGATGTATATCATTTTCATGATTTGACTTTTTTGAAAACTGTACCATATCCGGTCTCAATAAGTTGAAGTGAACAACATGAAAAATTATAGAAAATTTAATAGTTTTCAACGTGATTAATTTCATTCGAGTAGGTTGAACAATGAATGCATTTTGTGCAAAATATCATCATGGGGTTTAATTAGTTTTTTATAGTTTATCCTTTTTACAATTTTGTATTTTTAAAAAATTACAGCATAGTTTGTGGAAGCTTTCCAAGTAGACTAAACTCATCTAAATTCTAGGGTTGTGCATAATTTGGTTTAAACTGAAAATTCGATTAAAATCGAACCAAAATTTTAATTTTGGATCAGTTTTTTAATTTTATTTTGAATTTTGGATTTAATTTTAGCTAAATTCAGTTTTTAGATTATGGATCGGATTTAAAAATTTGTAATCCAAAAAATCAAAAATCCAAAATTAAGGCATTTTGTCGGTCCGCAGAGTCCCAACTTATGGACTGGCGACTCATGGTCATGGAGTCGATTACTAGGACAATTGGGCAAAAACTAAAAGAGATTAGATATTTAGATTTACTAGGAGGCGATTTGGCGAAAGGGAGGCGAAAAGGCAAAGCCGCAAAGGCAATCCCATATTCCCATAGCCCGCGGGCTTGTTCAGTTGTTCTGATGTTCTCTACTTCTCTAGTTCTCTTCGACAGTTCGACACTTCACTTTGTCGACCACGTTGTAGACTTGTAGTTGTCGATGTTTTCGTCTGATTCTTGCTCATGTTTCATTTATTTCTCTCTTCTCTTCTCTCATCGTTCACAAGAATCAAGTGAAGGCCGCTTATCCCTTCTTCTAAGTTTTTCTCTCTCTCCGCTCTGGTCTCGGTCTCGATTCTCGTTCACAGATTCACCAGGGTCTGTTCTATCAATAGATTCGCCATTCAACAATGCAGCAGCTTTTGTCTTGATTATCATAGATTCTTTTTATGTTGGACCGCTGGTTAGTGTTTTGTTTTCTGCTTTGGTATTTTGGAGACTTGGAGTTGGAGTTGTTTAATGTTTACTATTCCAATATATGCAACTCTTTCAGTATATGCTTTGTCATGTTTCAGGAGCTCTTAAGAAAGTAACCCTTCATGGCTTATCTTTCCTTTGAATTGAGTGGTCAATGGGATTATCTTTGTATGAACTTTTGTATTTTTTCATAAGATCTCCGAGATCTCAAAATGAGAGCAAATCCTCAACCAATAATAGGCTACAACAAGGAATACTAATAAGCTTTATTTATACAATAACACGCTAAATAACTAGGATTATGCTTTAGTTGCAATAATAATATCTCTTATATGATACATAATATTTTTGTTCAATTGGAATATATATATATATATATATATATATATATATATATATATATATATATTGTTTATACTTGTCTCTATTTTTTTTTTGTCCTATAATGTTGGATCTACTTCTTTCTCAAAGATATTAACACTCATTTATTATTTCAGCTTTCTTGAAATAAAGACCAAATCACTTTTACTTTGAATGTTCTTACATTTTTCTCTCACTATTTTGCTTTCATGGTTTGTGGCTCTCTCAATCTCTCCGCAGGACTTGGGATTGGATGTTATCTTGCCTTGGATGCTCGATGCTTCTATATTGGCTATTGGTATTGAATCCCTCTTATAGTCTAACTTATTTTATTGTCTGTTGCTTTGGTGTTTCGATATTTGCTTCTTGGCATCTATCGATGGTGTCGGATGTATTTTTCCCACCGATTGGTGGTGGCTTTGATGGTTATTTCGATGCCCTCTTGGTCTCCCTATGGTTTCACTTTTCTGCTTCCTCTCTCATGGTGTTGGTCGCTTATATTCTACTATTTTGCGTACAATTTATTGTGGGTGGGTTTTGCCTTTGGCCTTGGGCCGTCGATGTTATGCCTTTGGGAAGGTAAATTAACATAATATGTAATACCAATGTTTAGGTGAGACATACAAAAGTGCGTTTTGAATAATTCTTCCTTGCTTAATCAAGCTAATGTTATGGATGTTGGTTGTGGTACAAGAATTTTAATGTAAGTTTTAAATTATATCTTTTGTATCATAGATGTAACTTGTTTTTTGCTGGAGCATGGATGAGCTTTCTATTGAGCTTTCTACAATCTATTTTTGATAAATGAACTGTTTATAAAAGATGATGGCTTTGATGTTATTTGTCGAATGAATGAGCATGGATTGCTCTCGACTTATCCATTGACATGCAATTCCATTTTGTTATCGAAATCAGAATGTGAATGGAGTAATGAATTATTTTGTAATTTGTTATGGTGGAGTTGTTTAATGTTTACTATTCCTGAGGCGTTTTGTCTCGCTTTAGTGACTTGGAGTTGTTTACTATTCCGAGGGTTATGTAATTTGTATGTTGGTATTGCTTATTTTGTTTTGAGTGAGGTAATATTTCTAAATTTTAATTGCAGGTGCTATTTTAGACTTTCTGAATGCACCTGCATTATGTTTGGCGCTTTGATGATTTGATGTTATATTTCATTTAATATCAATAAGATTAGATTGATAACCTCCAATCTGAGTTTGGATGCTCACATATTCTTGCTCTTAGTAATTTTTTGACCGAAATTGAAGCTTTTATTTTCTTTTGAATTTTACTTTAATTTTTTAATCTCTTTTGTTTAATCTTTATAATCATAATAAAATATGTCATTTGTTCCAATTTCCACAAAAGAACATTTGTAGAGTTATAATCATAAAGCTTAATATTTCAAGCCATTAATCAGAAACTATAAGCATTGAGCACAACCTCACAGGTAAACTTCAGGTCAGATTTTTTTCTTAAAAGAAGTTCTTATATTTATGCATTTGTTATATTTGTTGCTTTCCATCTCTTTTAGATGATTAGATCTTTAAATCTTTTAATGTTATTACTTATCGAAGTCCAATAACCATCTATATCTATGTTATGTAGATTATCATTTTAGCTGAAGAAGAAATATGCAAAGGTTAAAATGGAACTCTTTCACCGAATGCGGACAATCTTGATCATGCTTCCTTTTGTAAACGTGAAAGAGAATTAGAGAAATTGAAAATATTTATGAATGTTTTATGTTTATGAATGTTCATGAATGTTTATTACATATGTAATTATAATCCTTTTAAATGTGGAATGCTTATGAATGTTTGTAATATACTAATATTGCAATTGAAAATTTTCTTTTGTTAGCATATAAATTTTATTGGTTTGTAAATGTGTTATGCTATTAAAAAATAAAAAGAAGATATTTGAAACATTTTCTTTAGAAATGTATTTCATCACATTATAGGTGGTGTGACTTGTGAGTTAATTAGTGCCTTTAGGTAATAAATTTAATATTTATTTATTTATTAAATAGTGACAAAGTCTTTCAAATCGAATTCAAAAATATAAACCTTTTTCAAAAAAATATATATGTTTCAAAAAAATATAAATCATAAACAAATTCTGAAATCTATCATTTTAATTAAATAACATTTTCTTTATTTTAATTATTTTCGGTTTTTTAAAAATCGAACCGAAAATCTGAACTTTTTTTGACGGACGTCGGATTATATTAAATTTTATATCGATTTTCTGATTATGAATTTCAAACCGAACGGATTAGCAAATTAAAAAATCGATCCGTCCAATCCGACCGAATGCACACCCCTACTAAATTCATAAAAAATCGAGTGCTTATATTAGGAATATCGTCATGGGGTTTAATTTATACCATTTATTATTTAGCTCATTGAAAATTGAAGTCTAACCAATCCATATTAATAAATATAAATTTAATATACAACATTGATTATTTTTATTAATTACTATATATTTTCATGATTTTAATTCTATTGTAATATTCCTTTAATATGTAAATCATATAGGAATTAATTTATTTCAAAATAAATTATTAAAAAAATATTTATGCAATTACTTTAAATACAATCAGATAATTTCAAAATATTCATAATACATTTTATTTACTTCACTTTATATACACACCATGAAATAGAAAATTAATTTATATATATATTCTTTACACACAATAAAAAATTATAAAGTATTTAAAATATACTATATTTATTTTATATTGTATTTCTTTTTCAGACGATCAAAAAGCCTTACATTTATTTTAAGTTGAATTCTTTTAATAATGTATATTTTTTGGCCAATAAATCAGCCCCTAGATGAAATGTAAAATTAGTTAAATTTCTATTGTAAATTATTTTACCGTTTTTTTTTTCAATCTGTTCCAATAATTCGGGAAACCCCGAACTCCCGCCATTGTTCTTAAACCTCTCTCATACCCTAATTTCCCTTGAACTCGCCTCTTTGCGACCATTTCTCTCAATTCAAGTTCTCGGGAGCCTTTATCTTCATGACGCCTGAGATCCCTTGCACGGCATCGGATCTTACTGCCTCCGAAGAAAATCGTAGCCCCACCGCGATCCCCGACGGCGACTACCCTGGTTCTTCTCGGGGGAATGCTGGAATGATCCAACCCCAGCTATCACCGTTGACCATCTCTGCCACCCTCCCGAGCAAGGAACATGTGAATTCCGCTGCACACGATGCAATCGGCAAATCGACGCGTAGATCGGGGCAGATTTGGACGATAAATCAGCTGATTGAAAATGACGGCCCTAGACGCTCGCCGAGAACGGCGGCGAGGTTGACAGAACCGTCCTCTGAGAAGAAGAGGTCAAGTACATCGGCTGATCTTCCGCCTACTGAGGCTTTAAAGGTATTTACAGGCTCCAAGTTGAAGAAATATTCCTCATCGAATTCAATGAACTCGAAGAATGTTAATGGATCTACATTCTTCGTTGGTGAGCCTGTGCCCGACGAGGAAGCTAGGCAGAGGTGGCCTCATCATTATGCACGCCAGGTAGCGAAGCAATTCATTTTCATTTTAAAAATTTTTTCAACTAGCATTTTTTTTTTTGTTGAAGAATTTAGTTCATTTGTCTAAGTGTGCGCGCATGTTTGACTATTTTTCTTACACTTAATCAATTGTATTTGTATTTATATCTGTTCTTCTTTTAATTGTAAAATTTAATATATTTACTATCTTTTGAATACTTATCGTGTTTTAAAAAGCTTAAAGAATTTGTTCTATTTATTTGTGTTTTGATTCATTCCTTTGGGCATTGCATAAGACTAAATTTTTCATTTTTTAAATTGAAGTGACACTTGTAGAGTACTTTTTCATTTTGTATCTCTCTAAAATTTAATTAATATATGTTTTTTTGAGATAACTCTTATAATCTTTGTGGTCTATTGTTGAATATTTCAATGCCTATCACTATGATACCTTATTCATATCATTCATTTTAAAGTTTTTAAAAGAAATTTATAACATAATAAATTAAAATAATTAGTAACATAGAAGATATCATTAACATATAAATTCAAAAATATAACCTTGCTTCTATTGATCGTTATATATATATATATATATATTGGGCAACTACTAAATGTTATATCAAAGATATTAACTAAATTAACTGCAGCATACCTGCATAATTAGCCTTAATCGGCCTTACAAAGAATGGGGAGACTTAGCTTGACCTCATAAGATTTGCCCAGGGATCTTATATCAAACATATTAACTAAATTAACTGCAACATACCTGCATAATTAGCCTTAATCGACCTTACAAAGAATGGGGAGACTTAGCTTGACCTCATAAGATTTGCCCAGGGATCTTCAGCTACTTCTTTTCTAGCTCCAATGGGATATTGGACTCAATCCCAGCCTAACTTGACACTTGGTATCCTTGACTATGATTGGGGATGGTTATTAGTTCATCTCTTGGCTTGTGTATTTGCAACAGAATTATTAGCAACTATACTAATTTGGAAATTCTGTAAAAAAGGAAGGGGCAACACTTGGCATATCAATATAAGTTCTCTTAGGACGGTAGTTAACTCTTGCTTCTTAGGAGGAACAAACCAAGCTCTGCGACAAATTTCATTCTCTTAGTATGGAGAGAGGTTATAGTAGCGCCTTGGTGGATCTCTTAAAATCTTGAAAAGAGAGAACACAAGATGATGATCTCAATCTCTTCAGTAGACTCTTCTCAAAAGAAGCTTCTTTTGCCAATGATGGCCTAGCATTTGAACTATGTATTAGCTTCATAATCTTAACCCCTTAAGTTTTTCTTCTGATGATGTAGAGTTAAGTTTTGCATCAATAGAGCATTCAATCCTAAGTTTAGGATTGCAGATTGTTCAAAACCACCTTAACCTTACCCTCACTATTCAACTTTTTCTCCAAACTTATAGAGCTTCTTTTAGGTGTCTCCTTGTTGGTGATCTGTGGGGTTGTTGGAAACTTCCCACCATTGTCTACTTTCACTATTAGATTGATGGAGAATGAGAGAAAAGCTATGATATTATGTTGAGATATAAAATAAATGGATAATAAGTGGAGACAACCAATCTTCACCAAAGGATTGGGGTAGCAAGGCCATCAAACCAGTGCTAAAGTACAAAGTAATAGGATAACCCGCTCTTCCTCACTTAAGGAAGGATATTGCTCTATCTCATCAAAAGAAGAGATAAATCAATATAGTGACAAACTTAAGTTTGGAAAAGAGATAACTCTTATTATGTATTAGAAATATAATGGCTACAACATAATTTTTCATGATTATTTATAGACTTATAAATCATGAAGCATATGGAAATATATAGGAATTCTAAGGGTGACATCAGAACATGAAAAGACACATACATAAATGTTCTTGACCAATTACATAATTATATTAAATGTGACACAAATAATATTGATCTCTTTTTGTTTCATTTCTTCATATTAAGAGTCTTCATTGATAAGCTGCTTAATGCCTCCACCAAATATTCAAGAAGAGGTTACATGAAAACCACTCCAAATTTTAAAGCAAAAGTTATAATACTACTCTAGATTTTCAAGAACTATCTCTAGACTACATCAAAATTTAAAGGAGAAGCTACTTTATATGTCATACCTTATAGTGACATCTCTTGGTTGAGCATATGATGTGATAGTCGGTACAATCTAGTTGATTGTATCTATTATAAACACACATTTTGAAATTCTACCTATAAGAATAGAGTGGATGATATAAACTTAAATACTTGAACAACTTGAACTAAACATATAGCATAACTCTTGATTCATAATAATTAGTTGCCAATTGTTTAAAAGATGTTCCCATAATTTCTCAAAATTGAGCATGAAGTGAGGCATGCCTCAAATTGAGGTGCATGAAGTATGCCTCGAGGCTTAAGCTTTACTTGCTCTAGACGTATGCTTTGAGGCTAACCACCTCGAGGTGCTTTGAGACAACACCTCATTTTATTTTTTATAAATAAAAGTTATAATTAATTTATTTTAGTATTAATATATTTAATGCATTATTATACCTATTTATCTATTTACCTTATAATCTCACATGAGTTAGAGTTATCGATTTCAAGCAGTTCATCTTTTCTAAATCATGCGAGCTAACGTTACTTTTCTCCTCCGAGCGACATGACCTAAAGCCTCTAGGTAGTGAAGCATCTATGAGAAGGATGGGCAAGAGCAATGCTCTATCTTCTTTCATGTAATTAATTTATTATTTTTTAAAACTATATTGATTATATTATTAATTGTTATATGGAGTAAGAAGAAAGCTGTAGTAGTTGAAGATAATTTTAAAAATGAATATTTCGAGGAAGACGGTTATTATATATAATGATTTTTCTAAAAATAATGAAAGTGATGATGTGGCCGCTGTAGATCTTGGTCCTCATTAGTAGTAAATTCTAAGTGAGTACTTACATGAATCTTGTTTCAATTTTATGTTTTATGTTAATATTTGAGATTATGATTTATATTTTGTGTCTTTATGACGATGAGCTAGGTGAATATTTTAATAGTTTGTTATATTTATGAATTATTTATAATTTTGTTAATGCTTATTTTATTGTTTTGAGGCTTATGCCTCACCTCACTACGGAAATGCCTCAGTTCCCAATTCTAGTTTTTAAAATATTAAAGTTGACATAATTCAATAGCATGAAAGTATCCCAAAATATTTCATTTATTCAATAGTAAAAATTTTACTAAATTTTATACAGAACCTAAACTTTCATAATATACACTACCTTTGCATGATTCATATCTTATACCAAAATTAAATAATAAAACATAGGGTGGAAAAACCAAAACTTGATCCTTACTCATGCTCAAGCTTGTCCTTCCCTCTACTTAGAAAGAAAAATAACATGGTGAGTTATGAAGCTCAACAAGGTAAATAATTTTAATACATAATTCAATTACTCTTGAAAATAAAATAACATTCATGTTAGTCATGAACATGACATAAGGATCAGAAATATAATCACATACTAGTTTAACACATTATATATATTTATATGAAATGACCTTACTTGAATAAGGACTTATCATAAGATAATTATATTAAAACATAAAGAGATGCTTAGTTCCCAATCATTATATGTATTATGCTAGTAATGTGTACTAATCTTAATAGACTAAATTAATAAAATTATAATATTCATTCACTTGGTTCATTTTTTAATGTTATATCATGCCATAACATTGAAATATGTCATGTATGGATATCTAGGTACGTTGACCATCATTAGTTAGTGGGTTCTATCTGACCCACACTAATAAACTATAGGTTCATTACTAATCCTATTAACTAACATCATTAAATACATTAGAGCTTAGGTCTATCCCAATATAATTTCTATTGAACTATCTCTCCAATAAATATTGAGAGGATGAGGATCTTTCTTCCTTCATAGGGGTTCATTCTCACATGACATTATCTTTCTTAAATTCATTGTATTTGCATCTTAGAATATTTAATATATATATATATATATATATGTATGTATGTATATATATATTATTCATCATAATTATGCTTATATCTCATCTAGATGCTCCAAATTAATATAAAATATTTTAATAAAATGCTATCATGCTTATAATGTTTGAAATATCTGTTTTGTAATATGAAGAACTTCCCAATACATAGTTTACATGCATGTTCAAGAATTCATAAAACTTTACATGCAGAGGACTTAAACATACCTGTTTCATGAACTAGAGATTTATTATTGCACATGAGCCTAAGATCAAAATCTAGACCATCTTCCTTGTATTGGTCACTATGAAAACTTAATGTTTTATATACAACAACAACAACAACAAGCCTTAATCCCAGTGGCTACATGAATCCTTCGCCTATCAGGTCCTATTATGTGTCAAATTCTCATTTAATTCAAGTATACTAAGATCATTTTTATACATCTTAACCAAGTCTTTTAGGTCTACCTCTACCTTTCTTAACATAAAGAAATCTAATGCATCTACTCTCCTAATTGGGTCATCTGACGTGACGCTTTATGTGGCCAAACCATCTAAGCGCGAATTCTCCCTAATCTTATCTAACTGAGCTACCAACTTTTTTCCAACATACTCATTTTGCATTCTATCTCTAAGGGTAAAGCCACTCATCCACTGAGCATCCTCATCTCGTAATACTTAACTTAGTCTTATGTTTCTTTTATTGGCCAACATTCCGCACCATAAGTCATTGTGTCTTACCACCATCTTATAAAATTTTCCTTAAGTTTAAGTGAACTTTTCTATCACATAATAAAGCCGATGCATTCCTCCACTTCAACCATCCAACTTGAATTCTACTAATAATATCTCCATCTATTTCACCATCATTTTGAACAATAGAGCCTAAATATCAATCGCACTCTTATTAATGACTTGATCACCTAAAGTCACAACACTACCACTAAAACTTCTACAACTAAAATTACACTCCATATATTCGCTTTTAGATTTGCTTAAACGAAAACCTTAGACTAAAGTTGACCTCCATAATTCAAGTTTGGACTCCTCTTTAGTCTTATCAACAAGAAGAATGTCATCAAGAAAGCATACACCAAGGTACATCTTCTTGTAAATGCCTCGTAAGAACATCCATAACTAAAGTAAAAGATAAGGCTGTTGATCCGATGTAATCCAAATATGAAAATAGTTTGTCAATCCTCCTTGTGTTTGGACACAAGTACACTCTAGTATACATATCCTTAATGACTTGAATATAACCAATATTAACTTCTTTCTATTCTAGAACTCTCCAAAGAACATCTCTTGAGACTTTATCATAAGCTTTCTAAATCAATAAATATCATATGTAGATCCTTTTATTTTCTCTATGCTTCTCCATCAAACCTCTTAACAAATGTATAGCATCCATAGTAGATCTACCTGGCATGAAACCAAACTGATTGTGAGAAACTTCTGTATCACATCGTAACCTATGCTCAATTACTCTCTCCCATAATTTTAATGTATGACATTAACTTAATTCTTCTATAATTTGCACACTCCTGTGCATCACCTTTATTCTTAAATATAGGAACCAACAAACTCTTTCTCCACTCATTGGGCATCTTTTAAGTTTTTAAAATAACATTAAAAAGATTTGTAAGCCAAGAAATTCCTTGATCTCCTAAACATTTCCACACTTCTATTGGAATATTATCCGGTCCTATCGCTTTTCCACATTTCATTTTCTTTAAAGCTTCACTAACTTCATTTACTAATATGACGATAAAATGAAATTCTATTTTATTTAGGTATTAAGCTAAAATCAATCATTTTTCGTGATCCTTCATTGAAAAGTTTATTAAAATACCTCATCCACCTATTTTCAATATCTTTTCTAAAAATACTTTATTATTTTCATCCTTAATACTCCTCACTTAAACTATGTCTTTCTCCTATCTCTTTGGTAACTTATACATACATCTTTCACCTTCTTTGGTATCTAATCTATCAGTATAAATCACTAAAAGCTAAATTTTTTGCATCATATATCGCTTTCTTAATCTCTGCGACATTTTATATCTTTCCCAATTATCCGAATTTTTACACCTAAACCAAACTTTATAACAATGCTTCTTATTTTTTATCTTTTCTTGCATACTCCACACCAACTATTCTTATTAAAAGAAGCTTTTCCTTTTGATTCGCCAAGCACATCTTTAGAACTTGTTTAATAATTTGATACTTTTTCCCACATAACGCTATTTCTTTATGAACATCCCAAACTTTAATTTCTTGCTCTTAAAAATATTTTTATTTGTGTGTCCCCATCTAATCCTAGATAATTAAGTTTATTTTTCTCTTACAACCTTTCATCTTAAAATCTAAAACTAATAATCGATGTTGTTCTTAAAATTTCACTTGGAATGACCTCTTTACAATCTAAACGATCTATTTTTCTTATCAAAAAATAATCAATCAGATTTTACTAGATCCATTTTATAAGTAATAATATGTTCATCTCTTTTCTTAAATAAAGTAAGAACTACAAAAATCATAAGCCAAGAAAATCTAATATAGTCCTACCTTCTTCATTAGTCACCCAAATCCATAACCACCATGAATACTTTTAAAATCTTCTACCACTCTACCAACATGTCCATTTAAATCTCCCCAATAAATACTTTTTCTTCAAGAGGTATCTTTTGTATTAATCCTCTAATTCATTCCAAAATTTTTCTTTTGAGCTTACCTCCAAACCTACTTGAGGAGCATGTATACACTTATAACATTGATAATCTTAAGACAATAATCTTTAAAGCTATAATTCTATCTCCACATCTAATAATATTTATAACATTATCCTTCAAACTTTTATCTATAATCACACCTACATCATTTCTAGTTCGGCTTTTACCTTAATACCAAAGTTTAAAATCTAAACTATCAATCTCCTTAGCTTTCTCCCCAACCCATTTAGTTTCTTGAACACATAAAATATTTATCTTTCTATGAACCATAATATCTATTAATTCCATTAATTTACCTCGAAGAGTACCTATATTCCAAGATCCTAACCTAATTCTAGTTTCATGGACTAACTTCTTTGCCCGCATCCCCATAATGTGGGAACCCTTATTTAACACACACTGCCGATGCAAGGGCTCTAGTACATTTTTTCATCAGATAAGCATACAAGGCGCCGCCTGTGGGACGCAAGATTAACACAATGATTTAAAGGATTCATGTCATGATTATTTCGACAAATTTTACGCTGGCTGTCAACTACCTAACGCAACCCTCCACTTTTTGCATCCGGACTTGGGACCGGCAATGGTAGTGTTATGTTTTATATATGCTTTATAAAATATAAATTTCTAACAACTCGAAATTAAATCAAAATAATCTCAAAAATAGACTTTTATCTCAAAATGACCTCACTTCATAAAAGCCTTGCCCACTAACTTCAATCGAAATATCTATTCCTCAAAAAAATTACTAAAAAACATTTCTATGTAAATCCAAGCTTTTCTATCATTCTCATTCTCACCTTGGCACTTTGTTCTCTATATTCATATCGTATCGATTTCAAGATATAAAATAAGAGAATGAGGAAATGAAGTATAGTTCTTAAGATTTCATATAAATAAATTTTCTAATTATTTTCTTAATACACCACAACCATTCAAGTTATCAAAGCTGTTGCATGCAAAGCATAGTAGAATTAAGAAGTTGAGTGAACATTGTTTTAGTTTGGTAGAACAGTACATAATTATACACGCATGCACGCACAAAAAAAAAAGAAAAAGAAAAAAAAAAAAAAAAATATATATATATATATATATATATATATATATATATATATATATATATATATATATATATATATATGTATGTATGTATGTATATTATAAATAATTTTGACTATTACATCATCATACTCTTACCTCTTTGGTTATCCCTTGCTTGCTCTAAATGTTAATGTTACCCATTAAGAGGCTATCCCAAGTTAGATTAATGCCATTTTTAAATTCTTGTACAAGTTGATTAAATTCTCATGTACGGTGGTGATAATTTATATTAATATACATATAATTATATCTATTGTGGGTATTAGAATTTGTGTTTGTAGAGTTTATGATAGTGATATTTTTTCTCACAGATGATGCCAAACTATTGCAGACTCAAAAATTTGTGTTGTTAATCAAGACAATTTTCATATCCTACTTTGTACAAAGATCCAACATACAAAGGGATGAGTAAGGAGAATGAATAATATTAGAGTTTTTTACAAAGAAAACACAAGAAGGAAAGTCTAGTTGAAATGATTTCACTAGATGAATATTTGTTATAAATATTTGCTCATCTCCAAAATTAGAGAAGGTGAGATTATAAGAGTGGTAGTTGTTAGTGAAAAATGTCACATAGTCAGTAAGAAGTGTTCGGATTAGTGTGGCAGAGTGATAATAACCTGATAGTGGAGGTCAGATGATTGTGATCTAATGAAAGCGACTATGATTTGGTGATGATTGTTTGGTGGTGGTTTGGTGATAGCCATCGAATGGTGGCCTTATGATGGAAGTTAGTTGATAGTCCAATGATGATGGCATGGTGATGTTGGTTTGGAGACAATCTGACAATGGTGGTCAAGAGCTCTTCGGAGATAACGATTAGGTGACACTCCAAGGACAATGGTCACTTGATGGTTCGACAATGGTGGTTGGGCAAGAGTCTAGCGAGGTGGTTGGACCACTGTCCTACGATTGCGATCGTGTGGTGGCCTAGCGATTATGGTCTATTAGGCTGCAATGTAGCGACTGTGGTCCAGCGACATTGGTTTAGAGGTGGTTCGACTATGACGGTTCGAAGATAGTCTTACAACATGCGGTTGGATAGCGATCATGCAGCAATATGATGATGTTGGTCTAATGTTGATTTGATAAAGATCTGGCAACGATTCGATGATGTTAATTAAATGTCAGTCCGATGATTGTAATCGGGCAATGGTTTGGTGACAGCGGTTGATCAGCCAATGGTCCAACAATGTTGATTAGTTGATATTCTGGCGATGGTGGTCTGAAGATGTCGGTCAAGAGGCACTCCAATGTTGGCAATCCGATGATTGTGTTTGTGATCGATTATGATGCTTTGGGATTCTTCGAGCTTCATAACTCTCTTCAATCTCCAGTAAGGGTCCCCTCATGAAAAAAATGAGGGCCAATTTATAAATCTTGATAATTACATTATATATATATATATATATATATATATATATATATATATATATATATATATCTATAATATATATATATATATATATATATATATATATATAGACAAAATCTAAATCATTCCATTGGATGATCTCTTTGATCTTGAGCTATTTTTGAGCATATGATTGCCTAATGATATCAAAATTAAGTGATCTTAATCTTGTTGGATTTGTTTATTCGAGATGCTTGATTTAACTTTAAGTATGTAAGGTTTTGAAACTATTAGTTTGCCAAAATAGTATTTTTAGATTTTTTAATTATGCTTTAAGTGTTTGATCATGCTCATTTGCCATTTGGACCCAAATCTTGTTACTTTTGATGTCGTTAAATTCTTCTCTTTGAGATGGTCAGTTTTACTCGAAGTTTAACAAAATTAGAGTTTAGATAGTCCAGGATGTAATTTTAGAAGTTTTTATTCTTGAAACATTGAGATTCATGCTTGATTAAGGGTTTTTTTTATAACATATCAATATTTATTTTCCCATACTTAACAACTTTAACACAAATACAAAATGAAAGAGAGGTAACATGATTTTATGAAAATAAATGCAAAAATAAAATGATTATATGAGGACTACATGAAATATAAAAGGTTTTCAAGAAAAAAAGCTAAATATAATCTTAGGGGCAATTTTAGTCTCAGATGATCTAATATGTCCAATATAGCCTCTTAAATTCTCAAATTTGATTCAATGTCGTGCTTGACTAATCAAATTTGATCTAAAATAATTCAACAAAGGGGTTATTTTGAATTATTGTTGAGGAGTCAATGGGCTAAATTGAATAAATTAGGTGGAGCTAAAATGACCCTACATAAATAATTCAAGGAATGTTTTTTGCTTTTTCTTAAAGATTTTTTGATCATTGAACCATTATGGAGGGGGTTATTATTTAGTTATGCTAATGTCTTTTATTTGTCCTTTTCTTATTTCTCATTCTTGTAATGCATTATAGACACTTCCATCATGTTCATATTGTAGAAATGCAAAATTCGCTTTATAGTCTATTTAGTTTTGTATTTGTCAAACCATAAAGAATAACATACGAGTTTAGGGGGAGCTTGAATAAAACAAAACAAGGTTAATAATGAATTGATGTCATTCTCAAATAGGAGCAACAAATCCTAATTAAAATTATTAAAAGAAAAGACTTACTTCTTTAGATGTGAACTCAGAATTAGGGTGAAAGCCCTTTGTAAGAAGTTGAAAATGGAAGTCTTACAATGCATCATCTCTCATCTTTGCAACAACAACAACAACAAGCCTTTATCCTAATACATGGGGTTGGCTATATGAATTCTTTTTGTCTATTGTGCCTTGTTAAATATCATATTCTCATTTAATTCTAATAAAAGGTCATTTTTTACACTTTCTAACCAAGTCTTTTTAGGTCCACATATGCCTTTCTTAATATAAGCCAAATCTAATTCATCTACTCTCCTAATTGGTCATCGGGCAGTCGATGCTTTGTGTGACCAAACCATCTGAGGTGACTATATCTAATCTTATTTGCCACTAGAGCTACTCCAATCTTTTCACTTATATATTCATTTCACATTTTATCTCTAAATGTAAAGCCACTCATCCACCTGACCAAGCTCATCTCTGCACTTAACATAATTTGTGCTTCTCTTTTATTTGGTCAATGTTCCGCGCTATAAAGAATTAGAGGTATCACCACCATTTTATAAAAATTTTTCAAGTCTAAGAGGTACTTTTTTATCACACAATAGGTTTGATGCATTCCTCCATTTCAACCATCCGACTTGAATTCTACTAATGACATTCCCATCTATTTCACCATAAGTTTGAATAATAGACTCGAGATATCAAAAATGTTTATTCTTTTTAATGACTTGATCACCCAATATCATAATCCCACCACTAGATCTGTTACTACTAAAATTGCAGTCGATGTATTCGGTTTTATATTTACTTAAGCCAAAGCCTTTAGATTCTAAGGTTGATCTCCATAATTCAAAATTTTCTTGATCTCTTTCTCTAGTCTTATCAACAAGAAGAATATCATTGGTAAAAAGCATACATCAAGGTACATCCTCATTTAAATGTTTGGTAAGAATATCCATAATTAAGACCAAAAGATATGAGCTTAAAGCTAATTCTTGATGTAATCCAATTAAAATAGGAAAATACTTGGTTAGTCCTCCTTGTGTTTGAACACAAGTAACAACTTTAATATACATATTCTTAATGACTTAAATATGCACAGTATTAACTCTTTTCTTTTCTAAAACTCCCCAAAGCATTTTTCTTGACACTATATCACATGCTTTTTCCAAGTCGACAAATATCAATATGTTGATCCTCCTTACTTTTTGTATACTTTTCTACCAACTCTCTTAATAAATGTATAACATCCATAGTTGACTTGCCCGACATGAATCTAAATAGATTTTGAGAAACTTTTGTATCACATCAATTTTTTGCTCAATTACGCTCTTCCATAATTTCAATCTATGACACATTAACTTAATTCCTCTATAATTTGCATATTTTTATGCATCACCTTTATTCTTAAAAATAAAAATCAACAAACTTTTTCTACACTCATTAGACGTCTTTTGTCTTTAAAATAATATTAAAAAGTAGAGTTAGTCAAGAAATTCCTTAATCATCTTAAAATATCATCAGGTCCTACTACTTTATCACATTTCATTTTCTTTAAAATTTCTTCAGCTTTGGATTTACTAATAAAATGATTAAAACAAGAATCTTTATTTTCATATAGGATATTAATGACCGTAGTATACTTGAATTAAATGAGAATTTGACACATAATAAGACACAATGGAGACGAATGATTCATGTAGCCGACCCCACTTAATGGGATAAAGGCTTCTTGTTGTTGTTGTTATTGTATACTAATATTTCTAAAGTCAATTATATTCTCACAACTTTCCTTGAAAAGTTTATCAAAATATATCGTCTAATTTAGGGCATATGTATGCTTTAATCCATCAAAATAATATTTAAATAGATTAATTATGAATTAATTATGTTTAATTAAAGTAATCAAATATACTCTAATTAATTAAAGTTACTTAGTTTTGACACTTAGTAATTATTTAATAATAAAATTGGTAAATTAGGGCATAATTAATTATAAAAATTATTTTTATATTTTCTCATCATAGGTTAACTAAAATTAACAGCTATTCAAAAGTTTAATCAGGCTAAAAATGAGTAGTTATTAATAATAAAAAAATTATTTTAAAATTTAATTATGCTTTATTTCATTAAATAATTCTTAATTAGCTTATTTGCTAACTAGCTAAGCTGCATTAATTATAGTAAAAACTATAATGATGAATTTTCTTGGCGTAACTACTTTTGGTTTTGTAGAGCTGTGATTTATTCTGCCTTACTGCAACACTTCTAGAAAGCAAGTATTATTAGAAAGAAAATTCGGGTAAAGGGATTATAATGATTCATGCAAAAAAAAATTTTTATCTTGGATAGCTCCTTATCGCAGATAACCCTTGTGATCTGTCATAATTGAAGACTTTTGAAAAGGATATTGGTCTTTAGCATTGCTCTCAAAATTTCATAAATATGACTCTTAGAAGGATTGAGTATACTCGATTTGGTTTAATTAAATCAGCTTAGCTAACTTAATTGAACATGATGTTGTTTTTCTTAGTAATTAATGGATTTTTTTTATTATTTTTTTTTCTGACAACAAAGGTATTACAAGTGCACGAGGTTCCACAAGTTTGATGAAAGGATGTTGTACGCAAAACGACTCCTGTGTTTTGCGTGAGAATGTATCTTTCTTTCAAACAACCTCCAAATGATAAGGGGGAAAGCTAGAATTGCACCCGATTCACCAAAAGATACATATTTATGTAGTGATTTGAATTTTGTCCTTCAACTTGTTAGTAAGTAGTTCTCTTTGTACACGCTTATTGTGGCACTTCTTATATGTTTTGTTAAGGAATCGAAATACTGTGAATAATTGTAATATCTTTTTTGAAGTTCATGCTCTGTTTTGCTAGTGGTTCAGGCATTTTTCTTTGCGCTTTTTTAGCTTTTTTAGTCAGTTTGAATTTCACGGGGCTTTTGTGCCAATGATATCTTACTTGAGGAAGATAGCACATGGTATAATCTGCATGCCATTGGAAGAAATTTTTGTGATTGTTTGTATATTCACTATCATCTTAGTCATCTGTAAGAACTATGTGATAAGCAGCATGAGTCCCCACGTGGTTTCGAAAATCACAAATTTCTGTACTTTATAATAGTAAGCATGTTATTGCAAAATTTCAAATTATTCAACTTTTTGGTACCTGTATAGAACAAAAATTGTCTATATTCTGACTTCTTAGATCAAAAGGCTTTGTATTAGCAGTAGGTTCCTATAATGAAGTCTGCTGATTGCCTTCTTTATTTATGGCTTATGACATTAATTAGGGTTTTTTACCTTCTAACTCATGAAATGTCTGCATTTTGAAGGGCGCAAAACACATTAGTTGGAACAGTACTGACATGTAAGAACTGCCTTGGCTTTTTCCTTTACTATTTTTTAATTTTATATGATCAATTTTTTCACATTTTATGATGCAGTTTTGATGATGAAGATGAAATCATCTCAAATGTCAAATGTCATTATTTACAAGCTAATGTAGCTGGCTTTGTCTTTACTCTGGGAGATTGTGCTCATGTGAAGGTCGGGCATCATTTTGAGTGAATACTTTAGGACCTTATATTTTCCTATAAAATATATATCAATAGTTACATATAATCATACGTGTGCATTAAGTTAAGATCTGATCCAGTTGATAGGAGAAGTTTCATTTCCCTAACCTTTTTAACGATCAAGGAGAGTCCAAAATAAAATTCTATGCAATGTTTCTGATTTACACGATTAGAATCTTCTAGAAAGTACATTTTATGAAGTTTTATAATAGTTTGGAAAACCATCAAGCTTCAAAGAAAAGAATGTATTTTGTATAAGCAATGATGTCAAAGAATCTTAAATTTTTTTTGCTTAATGAAAATAAAACAATTAGCCTTAGTATAAATGAAAATTGGTAAACACAGAAACATTTCATTATTAACCCTTTTTATTAGCATAGTAAATGCAAAACAAAGAATTGTTTATAAATATAAGGACTGTTCATCAATACAAAATCTGAAAGCATTTAATGAAATTTAAACTATTACAGAGTAAATGGCTTCAATTTTCAATTAATTTCCACAGTGAAACTGAACATTACGTTTCTGGATATATAATTTTTATTGCTTGAAATGCTATCAAACAGACATTGAAAATGAATAGAAAAATATTGCTTTTCTATATGCTGACCACATGCTACCCTTCTCTCTTCCCACACACGTGTGCGTGTGTGATATATCTATATATTATTATTATTATTATTATTATTATTATTATTATTATCATTAATGATTGTATTTTATTTACTTTCATATGTTTTAATGATGAAACTATTGCTATGGATTTGTGCAGATTATTTACCCTAAGTTAGCTTTAAAAAAATCCTATTCATATGTCTGCAACAGCATATGCTTTTTCTTTTTGTCGTCTGGTTATATATTCATTCTGTAAGGAGGTTTTATAAATTATAGATTAGTGAGAAATCATACCATCTGGAGCATGCAACAATTTTGTTAACAATTAATTTTCTCTAGAATTGATTTTACTTGAATATTGAATGTATACTTTTTATATTCTAAATTATTTCTCTTTTTCAGGGTGAAAAGGGGAAATCAGACTACGTTGGCAGGATTTTAGAGTTTTTTGAAACAACAGAAGGAGAAAACTACTTCACTGTACAATGGTTTTTCCGAGCTGAAGATACTGTGCGCATAATTTCACTCTGATTAATATCTTACTTTATTAAGTAGACTATTATTTTGATGACCTGTTGTTGAATTTGTTAATTGATAGGGGTATTGGGTACATAATGGCAATGTCATTGTATAAGGCTTATTAGTTTTTGTCCTTATGTCCATCTTTGCCTTTGATCATCTGTCGTAGGTTATGAAGGATCAGGCAGGATGTCATGATAAAAAGAGATTATTCTACTCCAACTTGAGGGATGATAATCTTTTAAATTGTATCGTTTCAAAAGTCAAGGTTTCAGAAGTTGCTCCAAGTGTATGTTTTATAATTCTAACTGTGAATAACTTTCTGCTGTCGTTACATGCTAGGATGTTTTCTTTTATACATGCTAATACACACATAAATACATATTTTGACATTAAGTCTCTATATATTTTTCTTTTTTGGTTTTATAATTCAAGTATATGTTCTATAATTCTCTATTATGCTTTTATATGGATGTATGCATTTAGATGTTTATATTTACATGTTTGCGTATTTTTTGTGTATATGCATGTGCATGTCTGTATATGTGTATGCCTGCATGCCTCTACTTACCCATCTGTTTGTTTATTTATGATAATGAGTTTTAGTGTAGATATCTGCATCCATATGCTTAGATGCATGATTGTATGTTTGTATCTATGCACATTCATACACAAGCAAGTACATATACAGACGGACTGCATTCATATAAAATGCGCATGGTATTTTGTTGTTGATCCCCGTTCTTTTGCACTAATATTTGATGGTACACATCTTTCTTAAGTTGAGGTAGCTGTATTTTCTTGGCTAGCATTAATTTTGGAAATTATTGTTGCAGGTGGAGCTGAAGTCTAGATCTACTCCATCCTCCTACTTTTATTACGACATGAAATACTTTGTGGACTATTCTACTTTCCAAACCATTGAATCAAGTAAGCTGCACGGCTTGCTTAGAAGATTGATAGACTCATTGGCGATTAACTTGCTTTCTTGTTTTGCAATCATATTAATAGTTTGTGACAATCTGATAAGATTTTCCAAGCAAGCTGCCCTGTTATGTCATCCTTTATTTCTTAATCCAATAAAGCTGCCATTGGTTTTCTTAACATTTGCCTATTTTCTCCGCTTAAAATTTCAAAACTTTCTCTCTGACAAAACGTGGACTCCCCATCTCTTGTACTATTTACTAGCAGCTGCATACTTGAAAAGCTTTTTATCTTCTAGCAACTTGTAATGTTTAGTGTCTTCAAGCATGAAAATATCTGCATCTGTGATTTGGTCCCTTGATCTATCTCTTGGACACAAGTGTTCTTCATCCTTCCCTCCATTTGAAGTGATCATCCTTGGACAATTCCCTTGACATCTTATAGGCATTATTTCATGAACATTATTTCATTGTTCATGAATGTATCATTTCTTGGTTTTGTTACATTATTCTGTAAACATATGCACAGATTATCTGCTTACAAGAAAGTAAATTTCTGTGCAATGAAAGTTTTGAGTCTATAATGAGTCTCACATATATTATGGGGAATATAATAAAGGTAATTATGTCTTAGTACCTATTCTGCTGTCTACATAATGTAATAAAAAAATTACATTGCCTATCCCATAGACTATATAATCACTTATTAGGATTGCATACGTATGCTATTGATTTTACTGTTAAATTGAACGTTAGTTTGATCATTAAATTTGAATAGTTGTTATTGTAGAGGCAATCTCTAAAGTTTCTTACAGTTATCTCTATATATGTTTTTTAGCATCCCCGTTAGCTGCATTTTTCCAATTATTCTACCAGCTCTAGTTTTGTTAGATGTTGAGCAGATTCCATAAATTGAAGTTATATTGGGTTGTTCTGGCAAGCTTCATTATTTTATTAGTTGGGGATATCATACTATTATATGATGCATAAGTGACATGATGAGTTTCTCTCACTTTTCTCTTTACTGTTTGACGAGTACCTTCAACATGACCCTTTTGAAGTGATTTTTTTATTTCATTTTCACTTCTCCAAGGAATTGTTTGTGCTCATTTGATAAGGGCCCATATGTTATGTGTACGAGAAGATTGATTATTAGTTCTTTGCTTTATCAGTCTATATTAAGGAAAATTATTTTAATAATTATTCCTATGATTTTTTTAGTAATTATAAAATAGCTTGAAATACAACCTCACATATAGTTAAAATAGTTTTCTTTTTACAAAAGTAAAGTTAAGATGACATACCTTAGGTCATTTGAATTTCTGACATGCATATGTATGTATGTATCCTGTTATGCGGCGCTCTTCATGCAACCGTACTCCATAATAAACAATTACTTGATATCCATCCCTCAAGAATTATTCCTTAATTCTTGAGATAATTAAGCCAAATGATAGAAGACAACACATTCTATTCATGTGTTGCCTTGAGAAGGTATCTTTAGGATAAGCTTGACTTTGGCATGGGATGGAGTTGAGTCTAATTTGGTGAATAGCGGGTTCATCTTTATAAATAAGTTTAAAAAAATGAAAATTTATAGTATAAGCTTGCCCACTGGTTGATTTTGACAAGTGAGGCTTCACGGATTTTGAAAAGCCAAGGTTATTTTGTGATCTTGTTGGTTGCAGTTTTCAGCAAGTTGTTCACCTAGAGTGGGTAGATTAGGCTTTAAAAGCATGGGAGCCCTTCCTAGAAGTTGTGTATTATGTGACCTTATGTCATTGTTGGGACAACTTTGACCAAGGGGTGGGACTTATAGCTCTAATTATAGAGAGGCCTCATGATAGGACTTACAACTATGATGGTAAAGCTTTTCAAGAATGGGACTTTCAACCCTACAAGCTGAGCTAGTTAAAAAGCATCGATAGTCTCAGCTTGATGGACTTATTTGTGATGTTTTGGCTTGGCTAAAATAGTTAGGGGTTACATCTTAAAGGAAGGCCCAATGCAATGCATGACTTACAACCCTTAGAATGAGAAAATCTTGGAGATCGAGCTTATTACATGGAGATGCTAAAGAGTGTTTTGGTTGGTGATACTTCACCATAAATACCAGTAGATGCAAATGCTTTGCTAAATATCTGTGCAAAGCTCAATGACAAATCATCAAATATTGGAATGCATTATACAAGTGAGTGCATTGTGCTTATCTATTGCATATGTTACAACTTCTTCAATGATTGGGATTAGTTGTCATCTTATATGGCAATAATTTTCTCCTCTTCTACTCTTTTATATACTAGGTTGATAAATATCAAATGAATATTTTTAATCTAGGGATAATTTGGTAATTTTAAAATTTGATAAGTGATAGGGAGAACCTTACTTAACTGCACTTGCAAATTGACTTTTATCCATGCTTGATGTAGTTGTTGGGAATGAGGATCAGAAAGACAATAGGACTTATATTCTATGGACAAGGAAGCCTTCTAACTCTATCATTCAAATTTTTAAAGCCATATTATTGTTAGGTCGCATTGCAATGCAAGATATTTTTATTAATAAGATGGGAAAATGGGCGGCCTCATAATCTTGCCTTATTGACAAGAGGAGTTGAATGCACATAAGGGTTAGCTATGTAATGCCAAGATGAAATATTATTGGGACAAACATGCAACATAAATGTACATCAACATGTTATTGTTGAATGAGTCCAATATTTATATTCAGGTATGTAACAACATGCCATGAGACTAATATGCTTTTAGGTCATAATTGACAAGATATTTTAGATGTTTTTAGTTGAAAATGACCAAATGTCTAAGGAATTATAGACATTTCGTAAAATTTATTTTTTAAAATTATTTTTAGGATGCTTATTGCATATGCTCAAAAAAAAAAAAAAAAAAAAAAAGAAAAGAAAAGATAATGGGTGTACATTACATATAAGAAAAATAAGGAAATGCAAAAAATCTTCATGTAATATGATACAACAGTAAATATAGCACATGTGAGATAAATGGAAGAAATTGTCATACAGATCATCGAACATTACCCTTTCAAACAAGTAAAGACAGAATATAAAGCAAAAATATGTCTTATTGCATCAGAATGTGCTATTTTATCAACCTTAGAGCTGCGCTTTAGATGCAATGTATTGGCCTAACATATTGCTTGCTTATGAAGCAAGCTTGTAGTAAAGTGTGGGTGTTATGTTGATTTACAGTGTCGCGTCGTAGAGCTATGAGGTTGGCTTTATCTTATAATGAAAATTTGGTTCTAATTTTATGGTTTTGTTTCTAAGTTTACTATAGACACAAGAAGGGTGACAACGAATTTTGATTAATGCTAATCATTAGGTCGCTAATTACTTAGTGTATAGTACATACATGTCAGTAATGTAAAATGGATTTGAAAATTCATCATCATTAACTTAAAGTAGATGGTAAGAGGAATGATGATAGCCCGGTCAATATCTCATAGTTTTGTTCTTTTGGTTGGTTATATTCTCTGATTTACTTAGTCAAAGAAGGTGTCAACCTTATATGATCAAAAGATCTTTGTTGGCAGCCATTTGTTACTTCGTCCAAGTGAATCTTGTTGATCTATGGTGAATATTTATCTAAGGGATAATTTTAAGTTGACCATTGCTGATATAGGTTTTTTTTGCCCTATTAAATGCATTGTACTTTATGATTCACAACTCAAGGGGTTGAGCCATTGGAAAACTTATGGGCTGAAGCTGTAATTTAGTGGAGCTATTTAGGGGAAAATCCACTCAATTAGAGGGCTTTAGTTGCGTCCATAGGTTAGTTGGGACAGTAAGGAGGCTAAACCATTCGATCAAAGTACTGTACTTGTAACCATAATTTAGTGAGGGCCATTGAGGGGCTAAAACCACTCTATTCGAGGATAAAATGCCACCTCTTTATTGATTTGAGATTATTTGATAGTGAATATAGTGATACACTTGGTTTGACATTTGCTCATTCATGAGCTAAATTTACTTAGATTGTCACCCTTAACAAACTGTTGTGGAAGGTGAATTGATTTTTTGCTTTAAGCCTTTTAAATGATGAATATCATTTGAACAATTTTTTTTAAATAAAATTTATGATAATTTCATAGTTGATTATTATTTGAATTTGAAGTATTCTGATATTAAGATTAAAGAGAATTTTGATAGTACTAAATTCCTCTAGTTGAAATCTCTAATTAACATGACCATCATCAATGTGTTAGACCTTATTAGCTTTACTTATTTATTTTTGAAGGATCAAGTCTATTTTTTATATGTGACTCAAAATTACTTAGGCATCTATTATGTTGCAAATCTTGTTTGCTCTGATTCGAGTGCATAGGAGTGGTTCTGTGATTAGGATTTATTATTACACTTTTCATTTTAAAACCAAAGAGTTTGTAGTTTTAAGTATGAAATTTCTTGACTAAAGCCTTTGATGGTCGTATGAAAATAGCAAACTCATTTTTTTGATGGTTGAATGCATAGTTTTTAATAAGCCTTATCAACTTATGTCTTTATTAGAAAGATCAAACTGGTTATGTAGGACTTACGATTTCGCCATATTGGTAAAGAAATCCACTTGAGAGTATGCACATCAATTTTAAAATTTGAATTTTAAAAAGATGTATGCATTTTCAAAATAATTATTGATTTGTTAATATATTGGTATGTTTATCAGAACAATATCCTCAGATGCTACATTTGAATGCTCAACAAATGTGTTAAAGTACATACAGGAAACTTGGTTTTTACAATGGGCTTGAATTTTTGAAATTTTGCAAAACTTTGATGTGTTTGCATGTCTTTCAAAATAAGATGAAATTAAAGTTATTTGATTTTAAATTGCACAACATCCTCAAACATCGAATTCGAATCTAAGCATTTAGCACTGTATAGGGGCACTTGTTGATCTGAGTTCCAAAAATGAGTTTGAATCTTTAGAAATTTTGCAAGATTTAATTGCATTTGCACACTTTTTAAAGTGAAATAAAATTCCAAATTTACTTTATTTTTATCCGCATAGCTTCCACAAATACCTAGTTTAGACAATTGGCGCATGAGTCAGGGCACATGTGGGTGACTTAAGAATGCTTCGATCTTTGAGGCGTTGAATTTAAACCATAAGTATAATGCATGCAAATAATTCATTTTTTTAGGTTGTCTGTGTGCATTCTGATGCAGTGTATTTGAACATAAAATTGCCTCATAGTGTACGCATAACACATTCTTGTAGTTTATTCACATACATTCGAATGTAGGATTGCCTTGAGTTATATGTAAGACATGTTCTTTTAGGTTATTTACACGTGTCTCAATGCAACAATTTCAAGCATACATTGTCTCACGATGCATCCACGATTAATCTAATTTAGACGCTACATGATTTTTAAAGCACTTTAATTGAATGAGAGGTTTTCTTGTAATGCATGCAAGGATTCATTTAAAATCTTTATAATACTTTTTGTTTGCTTATATGTATGTGTTACGGATCTTGTGGCATAAGACATTTGGTTTTTATTACATTCTAAATATTTGTCTTCATTTTGTTTGAAATTTTTTGAGATTTGAATATCTAAAGAATTCTCATTTATATCTATTGAAAAACCTCTGAGCTCACCATGAGTCTCCTTTAAGTTATTTTTGATCTCATTCAAATTATTCAATACAATTTTAGCACTGTTTAATTCTTCAAATATGACTAACACAATTTGAATGTTTAGAGACAATCATACTTATATACACTAAGTTATTTCATTTTGCTCATACTCGTGGGCTAGCTGCTAAGTGATGCCCTTGCTTATAGGATAGTCACCACATTCATTTATAAGTTTTTTGTTAGTGTTATTTTGAGTTCAAATATTGCAATTTAACTTTTCATTTGTAGACTTTAGATTATTTTGTATTTAGTTTTAATTATTATTTAACATTTAATTTTAATTCAATTTTAGTTCATAGTGCTTTTATTTGATTATGCTTGAGTTTCTTGTCACTATTATGTCCGGTGGTATCCTCGCCTTGGGGGAAACCTCGAGACTGCTCGGTTTGTTTGCCATGCTTTTTTGAGCGTATTGGCCAGTGGAAATGCTAATCAATTTGAAAAAAAAACATCATCTTATCCTACAATATTTATAGGTGCATTGATTATAAATTTTCTGACTCAATAATAACTAATATTTTTATTCACATTACCTCAAAATTTATTCCAATAACTCTTTGCTACTCATTGCTTCAACCTATAAACATCAACATGCGTGAGAGAAAAAACTCATACCTCACAAAATTCCTTGGAATGCTCTAGTTCTTCTAAAAAGGATAGGACACTATCTTATACAAGCAATGCATATTATACCCATAATATAATTCCATTTTGCATCATCAAATAGGACCAAAATGCATAAAGAAAAAATAAGGACCAAATGTCCGTGGTCTCTTTTGCCAAGCATTATAGTTTTCATTGGCTCAGCTGAAACCTTCATCTGAAAATAAAACTTTTGGCTCGTCTACATAGGAGAGATTATCAGCCATAATTCTTTTCAGCGTTTTAACAATATCTAATGTCATTCTTTTTAACCAAGCTAGCACCCTTAGTACCAAGCTTATCGGATTCTTGCTTCCGTGTCACGGCTCTCAAAATGTTTGTCATATATAGGAACTTAGATGACAGCGCTTCACTCATTAATAATTGAAAAATGGAAATGGAACTAAAGAAACTCAAATCTTGTGATGTTTGGCCATGTCCGCTGTTGAAACCCATGTCATCGTCAGACTTTCTTTCTCTTCCACTTTCTCTTCATTTTCTTAGCCTTGGCAACTAGAGGGGCAACATCACCTATGTTGCCGCTTTTGACAAGTGAGCCATTGTTGCTTCTGATAAGTGAGCCACTGCAATAGAGGCAAATTTCTCCATTCCAGAAGCAATAAGTTCAGTTATGTCCTTGCTTTTTTACTTAGATAACATGAATTCAATCCTCCTATTATCTACTTCAGCACCAAATTCATTTTGGAGATTTTGAACCAAAGAAAGAGTTGCATCATGGAAAGAGATGCGTGAGTGCCGAGGGTTGAGAGGCATCTGTGAGGGATTGGTGAGAGATGAGGACTAGAGGGGAAAAGCTTCACATGCAAGCTGGGTCGGTGGGGCATGTTGGCGGAGTGTGGAGGCTACAATGAGGTGATACTGGCAAGAGGAGAGATTGGGAGCAGGCTTGCGACATTTATTGGGTGTAGGGAGGAGTCCTTTTTTTTTGGGCATTCACATACATAACACACAAGTTTTATCTATTTACATATCTAATGCTTTAACTTTCATATTTATATAAAAAACACTCAAAATTGTAATACATCAAAAACAGTACTATCATCAATTTTTTGAAGTGAGATCCACCTTTTTATACATAGGCGAACTATTTTTATAAATATCAAACTTTATGTGCTAGATATGTAAAGAATTGTATGCTATATATGTAAATTTCCCTTTTTTTTGGTCCATATAACAAAATTGTGTGGGAGAAAATAGGGTGGTGGGTAGTATTTATGATATCATTATTTTTATAATACTTTATATTAAAAAAAATGTAGAGTGTGCAAGCCGAACTACACACGGGAGTAATGGCTTGGTGGCTGTTTGACTTAGGTTAGATTTGATAATTTTTTTTAATTTTAGTTGTAGTTTTATTAGGTAAACACTTCATTCAATTTAATTAATTAATAAATTAATCAATGAAATGAAATGATATATATATATATATATATATATATATATATATATATATATATATATATAATTTTATCATTTCAATTTGTAAAAATTGCCATTCTTCGTGTAACTTGAATAGTGTTGTTGCCTCAAAAGCGAGCAAATTTTGCAATTCTTTTTTTGTAGTGACCTGATAAAATGAGTGCCTTTTCTACCTATTTTTGATGTTTCAGATGCATTGACGTTGTCCCTTTTGTGAATGGATGTTGTTTGAGTGATTTTGACGATGGTTGAGGCATTTTGATTATGATTCACTTGACATTGCATCCATGGCTCGCTATTTGTACCATACTTGACTGAATTGATTGCGGAAGATTTTTTTTAGAGGATTTTCATGTTTCAATGGCATTGACACATTTAGTTTTACAAATGAAGGATGTTTGGATGATATTGAGGCCCTTTTTCTTTGGTATGTGCGAAGTCGCACCTACGACTTATTTTTTATTAGGCGGTCATTAGATGATGCGAGAAGCTTCTTTCAGGCAATTTCGACATTTCGTATACATCGATTCATTTTGTTTTGCAAACGGGCAAAGGTTCGAATGATTTTGATCATAACCAAAACATTTCACTCTCGACTTATGTGATTTTGTGTTCATTGTTTGTTGATTTCATCATGTTTGCTTGATTTAACTTATGGAATAGATGAGGAGGTCAATAGGTTTAATTTAGCATCTACCATAATAATTAAGCACAAATGTTCGCTTCTTTTTATTATTTCTCAATGTCATTGATTCTTCATTCTCTTTCATTAGAGTTAGCCACTTTTATGTAGTTCTCTTCAAGCTTATGTGATTACTAGTTTGCTCATACACTTTTTGTTAGTTCATAGTATGTAGACTATAGTAGTGTAAATTACACATCTTCCTAATTCACAAGAATCGATTATAACTTTCTGATATTATGAAAACCAAATAACATTAGATATAACTTTGTTTAAAAAACCTGAATTAGGCTTAATCTAGAGGAAATGTGAGGAGATTCTAAGGATAAATGACCTTGAATTTTTCTCCATTTCAACTAATATCTCTTCCTAATGCTTGAAGCTAAACGTAATTATTGCGCGTTAAAAAATAAAAAATCTAGTGATACTTTAAGAATTTAAATACTTGATAAATTTATGTTAGATTGAGTTTAGATTTGAGTTAACGAATCTAATCTGACATGATTATTCAAAATATAATGGGCCTTGGTGATCTCTTAGAAACTAAATATACAACTAATATATTTTCTGCATAAACTAATTTTGATCTCTTGAGTTCAATATCGTGCAATCTCAAGTACGTTTAAAAATTATTGTTGATACTAAGATTATCAATGTTATAAGTCTTTATGCTCCTCAAGTAGGTTTGGATGTAAGCTCAAAAGAAAATTTTTGGAATAAATTAGAGGGATTAATACAAAAGATACCTCTTGAAGAAAAAGTATTTATTGGAGGAGATTTAAATGGATATGTTGGTAGAGTGGTAGAAGATTTTAAAAGTGTTCATGGTTGGTATGGATTTGGGTAGTAATGAAGAAGGTATGGTATATTAGATTTTTTGGCTTATGATTTTGTAGTTCTTAATACTTTATTTAAGAAAAGAGATGAATATATTATCACTTATAAAATGGATCTAGTAAAACACAGATTGATTATTTTCTAATGAAAAAATAGATCGTTTAGATTGTAAAGATTGTAAGGTCATTCCAAGTGAAAGTTTAAGTACTCAACATCGATTCTTAGTTTTAGATTTTAAGATGAAAGATTGTAAAGGAAAAATAAATCAAATTATTGTCACAAGATTAGATGGGACACTTAAAGAACACAAATAAAATATTTTAAAACAATTCTGAGTTTAGAATTTGGGATGTTCATAAAGAAGTTAATATTATATGAGAAAAAGTATGAAGTGAAATTAAGCAAGTTGCTAAAATGTACTTGAAGAATCAAAGGAAAAGCTTAACTTTAATAAAATAGTTGGTGGTGGAGTCGAGTGTCTGATAAAAGATAAGAGATAAGAAGCATTATTATAAAATTTGGTTTAGATGTAAAAACTTGGAAGCGGGAAAGATATAAATGTGGTGGAGATTAAGAAAGCGATATATGATCTTTAGCTTTAGTGATTTATACAATAGATTAGATATCGAGAAGGTGAAAGATGTATGTATAAGTTAACAACAAAGAGATAGGAGAAGTAAAGATCTAGTTCAAGTGACGTGTATTAAGAATGAAGATAATAAAGTGCTTTTCTTAGAAAATGATATTGAAAATAGGTAGATGAGATATTTTGATAAACTTTTTAATGAATGATCTGATTGTACGATTGATTTTAGCAACCTTAATACCCTAAATAAAAATAGAGAATTTTATTTTTATCATCATATTTGTAAATCTGAAGTTAGAGAAACTTTAAAGAAAATGAAATGTGGAAAAGCAGTAGGACCTGATGATTCCAATAGAAGTGTGGAATTGTTTAGGAGATCAAGGAATTTCTTGGCTTACAAATCTTTTTAATGTTATTTTAAAGACTTAAAAGATGCCAGATGAGTGAAGAAAGAATTTGTTGGTTTCTATATTTAAGAATAAAGGTGATGCACAAGAGTGTACAAATTATAGAGGAATTAAGTTAATGTGTCATACATTAAAATTATGAGAGAGAAATTGAGCATAGGTTACGATGTGATACAAAAGTTTCTCCTGTCAGTTTGGTTTCATGCGGGTAGATACTATGGATGCTATACATTTGTTAAGAGGTTTGATGGAGAAGTATAGAGAAAGTAAGTAGGATTTATATATGATATTTATCTATTTAGAGAAAGCTTATGATAAAGTTTCAAGAGGTGTTCTTTGGAGAGTTCTAGAACAGAAAGGAGTTAATATTGATTATATTCAAGTCATTAAAGATATGTATACTAGAGTTGTTACTTGTGTCCAAACACAAGGAGGATTGACAAAATATTTTCTCATTTCAATTGGATTATATCAAGGATTAGCTTTAAGCCCTTATCTTTTTTGCTTTAGTTATGGATGTTCTTACTAGGCATTTACAGGAGGATGTACCTTGGTGTATGCTTTTTGTTGATGACATTCTTTCTGTTGATAAGACTAGAGAGAGAGTCCATGAGAAACTTGAATTATGGAGGTCAACATTAGAGTCTAAAGGTTTTCGTTTAAGTAGATCTAAAGCGAATATATGGAGTGTAATTTTAGTTGTAGAAGTTCTACGTAGTGTTGTGACATTAGGTGAACAAGTCATTAATAAGAGTGAGCAATTCAGATATTTAGGCTCTATTGTTCAAAATGACGGTGAAATAGATGGATATGTTATTAGTAGAATTCAAGTTGGATGGTTGAAGTGGAGGAATGCATCTGGCATGTTGTGTGGTAGAAAAGTTCCACTTAAACTTAAGAAAAAATTTTATAAGATGGTGGTAAGACCTGCAATGACTTATGGTGCAGAATATTGGCCAATAAAAAAAGAAGCATAAGTTAAGTGTTAGAGATGAGGATGCTTGGATGAGTGGCTTTACTCTTAGAGATAAAATCTGAAATGAGTATGTTGGGAAAAAGTTGGAGTAGCTCCGGTGGCAGATAAGATTAGAGAGAGTCGCCTTAGATGGTTTGGCCACATAAAGCGTCGGCCATCTGATGACCCGGTTAGGAGAGTAGATGCTTTAGATTTGCCTTATGTTAAGAAAGGTAGAGGTAGACCTAAAAAGACTTGGTTAAGATATAGAAAATGACCTTAGTGTATACTTGAATTAAATTAGAATTTGACACATAATAGGATACAATGGAGATGAAGGATTCATATAGCCGACCCACTTAGTGGGATAAAGGCTTGTTGTTGTTGTTGTTGTTGTTCTTGTTGTTCTTGTTGAGTTCAATATCGTGCAACCTATGATAATGATTGATGAAACCTGGCCTGTAGGGTTGGAATTTGTTAGTTAATTAGCCTAAAGGGTGACACTTGAATGGTGCAAGAGAAGTGAATTTCTTACTCAACCCAAATAAGTGGTGGCTTCTTCCTATATGCAGGCTCAATGAGGCCTACCCTCAAATAGTCTAGGGTTGTTCCAAGGGAGTTAATGAGAACTTGAGCCGATGGTGGAGTCGAGATTGATAGGTCCACAAGCAGTGAGTTTAGAGCTTGTCTGTGTGGTTTCTGGTGACTCGTGCAGTAGTGTGAGTTCTTTGATGCGAATGAGAAATTCTCTTGGGTGATGGGGGCAATGATGAAGGATAGGTAGATAGCGGGTATGCAAATGACAAGTTGATAGTTGGGTAAGGAAGGTCATTGGTTGGAGAATTAGAGGACGACAAGGAAAGAACACGCCTATGATGGCAGGGAAGAGAAGAAAATTCACCCTTCTATGATCAAAGGTTTGAAATTTTGATACTCTATCGAGAGAGAGAGAGAGGTTTTCAACAATTGATATGAAGTCAATGTGCCCATAGATGGTGATGCCAATGTGTGTTGACAATATGTGTAGGTGTGTGGGATGCTGACTAATGCGTTTAAAGGAGGATTGCCAACTTACATGTGAGTGCCTGATGTATGAGTTGAAACAAGAGAGAGAGAGAGAGAGAGAGAGAGAGAGGAGATCTCTAGGTGGGAGCGCGTGAGAGCATGAGAGAACTTTCGAGAAAAAAAAAGTATTTTTGTCTTTTGTTTGCATGGGAATAAATGCCCCATGAAGTGTGTACTTTGAAAATTTGGAGAAGAGATGTCACTGTAAAGGGATTTGAGCAATTTTTATCTAGTTTTTTTTGTTTTGATTTATTTTGGCTTTATACTTATATATGACGGTATTATATGTGAGTACATAAATACTCAAGCAATACTCTAGGGATGAACTATTAGAGGGATGTAATTTATTTCTAGAACATACATTAGACGAATTGAAATCATTAGGTTGGCCTTGAAATGCTCAATTAGTTGTTGTGGAATGGGAATTTCACAATTCATATGATTGTAAAAGACAATAGGACTTATGTTTTGGAACATCATGTTATTCTGGGTCGTTAGATTAACCTGACATGAAATGAGCTACTCTAAAGTAGGTCTAAAAGAGAGGTTAACTCTTATCTTAATACGTCACACCCCAAACGACCCCCCGTATTCCAGGGGCAGTCTTAGATGAAACAAAATGGGATGACTTAAGTCAGACGTAGATTCTACCAACTCATCCTAACATGTAAAGATTTGAGGCATGTTGGTGAAAATTGAATCTTACTAAATCATCACGAACAAACTCTTACATTTTGAATTTCTCTAATAATCAATTTATATTTAAATCACATACTTGGAAGTGTGTAAACTTAAATTTGAACACAAAGCTAAAGTAATTAAAAGTATCAATTTAAAATTTTGTACGTATCCAAAAAGTCTTTACAGTCTATTAAAATTGTATTAAAAAATCTTGTCTATCCACTACTCTCTTTGTTCTTGCTTGAAGTCAGCGTGTAATATTGTAAGCTAAAAGTCCAGTGAGATCAATAATGCTAAAGTAAATCCAATACATGACAGAAGAAATAACATGTATATAAAGTTGAATTTATATGATTGTAATAGTAAGTAAAGGTATGCTTATACGCATAAGAATTGAACAACACTCTATAAGGCTATGAAATGTAAATAATAAACAACTAAGATGTTTATGCATGTTGGCAATTGATTTTATGAAATTTTATTTAGTTATAAATCAAATTATTTTATTAGAAATATCATTTATATTTATATATATATTTAACTCTTGTAAAATATATTGGGGTGCACCCGGCCCATCGACCAAAATTATTGATAAGTCTGGCCATTTTCACACTGCATACCAACAATCTCCCTTGACACTAATTAGTCTAGTCTAACCTCAATGTCAAAAGTTGAGAATTCTAAGATTCTTTGTTTAAGGTTCATCTCGTCAAAACTTTTATCTACCTATATAGGTTCATAGAATAGTCCACCTATAATAATTTTATGATATTTCTTTATTTATCAGATGCATTACTTTTTCTTTAGCAATTAGCAATCCCTGTATTAAAACATTTTTAATGTGCATAGTAATATAATATGACATCAAGATATTTGATTGGATTACAATCATAGTAAATAAGTAAAATATAATGATAGACTGTATAAATAATTATTTGTATTTGAACAAAATATAATAAAAATATTTCTATGTAATATTACAGTAAGTAATAAAAATAGTGACAATTAACAATTTTATAAAAGTCTGAATTTAAATTAGTAATTACAAGTCTCATCTAGATATTTGGGCAAGTTTCCTTACATACTTGACGTCTTTTTGAATGTAAAGCCTATCATTGGCTACACTTTATCAATACATAAAATTTATAATTTAATCTAACTTAGTACTTATACAAACTTAATTTATATTCTTATCTGTATTGAATTTGCCACATTTAAATCTTCTTTACTAAATAACCCATCTACTACAAGCAATTGACTTCTAATGCCCAACACTAACAATTCACTTGCATAATGAAATTCATGATAAGTAATTAAGGCAAGTAATCACATTTATTACTTAACATTTCTATTATGTAATGCATATATAATACCAAAAAAATTTTCTATTATCTCTTTATTTCCAGCAAGTATATAACATATACACTGTAACAAATAACTAAATGAAGATTAATTGAAATTTATCTTATTGAATTGATTAACATTCACTATACATGTGTTTTTACTTATACTTTTATTTTTCCTCTTCACCTCCATTTCTTTTTATTTCTCTTTATTTTTTAAACTTATTTAAGAAAATTTTAATATATATATATATATATATAATTTTTTTAATCAGAAAAATATGTAGGATTTTATGAAATGAATTGGATGATTTTTTTTGAGGAATATAAAAATGAGTGTATTTTAAAATATATGTTAGCTTACTTTTTTTTTTGTCATTTTGGGTATTACATAATATGCTTAAAATTGTGTGTATAGGTGGCGCGTAGCATCAGGATGGGTTTTTTTGGGGTGATAGCAACTTGCAACTGTCAGAAAAGAAGACGGGGACTTGTCATAGAAAATTTTGTGTAATTTATTTTAAATATGGGTTATATAATTGTGAAATTTTGGATTGAGAAATCACAAAATATAGCTGCACTTTTACAACACAAATGCTGAGCTTGATCATGAAAAATTGTTCTAGAAAAGTAGAACTTTTTGAAACTAAATAAAAATAATTGTAGCTAAATGATATTGAGGTTGCATTTTAAACAATATAGATTGTTAGAAAGCTATCTCAAATATACCATATATCAGGATTCCTACAATACCAAGAAATTGTGCATGCTTCTTCGAATACTTATAGAAGTTAGTACAAGTTATATAAAAAGATATTTTAATGAATAACATCTCTTCTACTTCAAGAGAAACATGTTTGAGTCTTCCAAAAGCTAATACATCACAAGGATGAACTCAAAGGTCTTCCACCATGCTACAAAAAGCTCGCATGACTAGAAAATCATGCATGGATGTTGTCAATTGGTACTAGCTTTTGCAAATATGAGGCCTAGATTGGATGCAGTAAAGAACCTGAACCTGAATTCAAACTTGTGAAACTCATTACAGATTTCCCCCATCTTCTCTAAGCCATATTACTTAAAACCCTCCTCCTTATTTCATCCTATCTGTTGGAAAACCTACTACATACTCCTAGAATTCTGATTTTCACAAAAACTACATGTCCTCCTATGCTTATGCTACACCATACTGACTTGAGGAGTGAATGTGGCAATTATAATCCAACTTTGTAAGTGGATATTGTCACTTTGTTAGGAACTACTGCAGAATTATGGTCTAGGTTGAGCACACTAAATAACCTGAATTGAACCTGTAAGAGACAAACAATATGTAAACTTTGAAGCATGGTACTACCTAAGTTCTGTGGTCTTATTCAATCTTACTTTGTCTTTCACGTTTTCACTTTCAACTTCTGGTTGATATGTTGTTGGATTCTGTGCCTTTTATATTTATTGTGGTTATTTACCTTATTAAATTCAGGTGAATGGGGGGAAAAGAGTGATGTTTCCTCTAATTACTCAGTAGCTGATCCTTTTAGTGGTAATCAAATGAATCCTTCCAAGACACCAACTTTTAGTAATTGTAAGTCCAGAAAGGAAGAGCTATCTCTATTAGATCTATATTCGGGTTGTGGGGGAATGTCAACTGGTCTTTGTCTTGGAGCTAAGGCTGCTGGTATAAAGCTTGTGACGGCAAGTATCTTGGATCAATATGCTTTACTGATTTCAACCATTCTTATTTGTAATGCACCTTGATTTGATTTTGGTGTTTGCACTTTCTTTAACTTACTTTCTGTTCCTTTCTGATTAGAAATGGTCGGTTGATCTTGATGAAGCTGCATGCCAAAGCCTAAAGTTGAATCATCCGGAAGCTCAGGTAAGCTTCATTTCCATGTTTCAAAGAAGTTAAGCTTTCATACGATATTTACACAAGTGCTTAAAAAATATGCTTGCTGGAATAGGTTTGGAATGAGAAGGTTGATGATTTTCTAGAGCTATTGAAGGAATGGAGTAAACTTTGTGACCAATATGCTTGTAGCACTGGTAAAAGTCGCAAGGTGAATTCAATGAGCCCACAATTGAATGAACCTAATCTTAAAACATGTAATGAGAGATCCTCCAAAGAATATGAAGTGTTGAAACTTGTAGATATCTGTTATGGTGACCCCTCAAAATCAGGAAAGCATGGATTGAAGTTTAAGGTAAGATTTTGTTTCTCTGTTTATTCTTATGTTATGCTGCACTTTTTTGATACTATTTCAATAGTCTCTTTTCTTCTTTTTTCAAAGTTGAAGTTATAAGTTAAATTATTCAGTTTGAGTTCAGTTATCACTCATTCCATGACTTATGGGAATACCCAAAAGCACCAACACTACCTGCCGCACTCTGATCCTATATCACCACCTGTTTCCAAGCCTGCTGTATCAAGTACTCTTAGCAGCTGACCTAAAATGGAGAACATGAAACCTGAATCGCTCTTGAAAGACTCGACAAGATATGTAAAGTGGGCAGAAATAGATTATCTCTAAAACCAGGTAGGTGAAGAGTAGTTATATGGTTTGTTTTAGATATATTGGTAAGCTGGATGCTCTACTCAGGCATTCGATGCTTTTCTGAGGACCCTTTCTATTTAATAGTTTGAAGAGGTGTGTTAGTTTGGGAGGAAAATTTGACAAGACAATTTATGTAGGGATGTAACAGTTTAAAGTGTGCATTCTACTATATATTGATTTGGGTGGTTTTTAAGGATATGTTATATTTCTGATTTTAGAATCTCTCCTTTTGGTTGCCAGATCTACTGAAAGCACGCTACTTATTTATTTACTGTTAGGATTATTGGCACAATACTGACTCTTTGGTTGTTGGAAGGTGGACACACGGTTTTATGGTAGATTTGCACATGAACTTTTTGATATTTATTCCACCAGCATGCTGCACAAATGCATAGCTCTAAGCATTCAAGAAGATGAAATGATCAGCTAGGAGGAGGCTAGACTTTGATGGTATTTCCCTAGAGTGAAATGTATCAAAACTCATTCATAGAGATTATATTTATGACCTAATAGTGTTTAGAAATTATACTGCTTCAAAATTTATGATTTCTTCGGTTTCGAACCTATTGGAATTATCCAGACATCTAAATTTTGTCTGGGAGCTACATAACAATTTTCAACATTAATGCTGTGTCCAGGTTCGCTGGAAGGGTTATGATTCTAGTGATGACACGTGGGAACCACTTGAAAATTTGAGGTATATTAATGCATAACTAAGTATCCTATTTAATTTTAAAACTTTTATCCCAAGTTTTACATTTAATCAGTAACTGCAAAGACCGAGTTAAAGATTTTGTAAGAGAAGGATTCTCGTCCAAGTTACTGCCACTCCCTGTAAGTGTTTGTAATGTTTCCATGCCAGTTTCTTTGCAAAAAATTAAATGTCGTGAGTTGTGCTGCTTAAGATTATTGCTAGCATGATTTCCTGCTTCATATAAATTTTCTTTAACGCACTGAATATTTATGTTAAGGGAGATGTAGATGTTATATGTGGAGGTCCACCGTGTCAAGGTATTAGTGGTTTCAATCGGTTCAGAAATGCTGATGCACCATTAGAGGATGAAAGAAACCACCAAATTGTTTTCTTCATGGATACTGTACAATTTTTGAAGCCTAAATATGTTTTGATGGAAAATGTTGTTGATATATTGAAGTTTGCCAAGGCTACACTTGGCCGGTATGCTTTAAGTCGTTTGGTTGAGATGAATTACCAAGCAAGATTAGGAATTATGGCTGCTAGTTGCTATGGTCTTCCCCAATTTCGCCTGCGTTTCTTTTTATGGGGTTGTCATCCTAATGAGGTAAATTTTTTTATTGTCATTAAATATCCATGTTCCATAGTCTAATTCTTTGCACAGAAATTGCCCCAGTTCCCACTTCCAAATCATGAAGCAATTTTGAAGGGTAGCGGCCCTGTTGAATTTGAGGTATGTCTATTTGACTATGTGTTTCAGCTATTCCTTATATTTTAGCCTTATGGTATATATTTCCTTCTTGCATAAATGAATGGCAAGTAGTTTTTTTATTTTTGTGTCATTTATTTTATGAAATACTTGCTTTGATTAGAGTGGTTTGGAATCTCAACCTCTAACAATCCAGTTGTTGATAGAATAATTTTGATTGTTTCTTAAAAAACTATTGTATCAATAACTTTAATATTGCAACTATTGCATATAATTCATCTCAAAATTTTTTTAATTATTTCTACAATATGGCATGAATACACTCTTAAATCTCATTCTGCAGCGTAACCTTGTTGGATATGATGAAGGCCAACCACGGATGTTGGAAAAAGCACTTGTTCTTGAGGACATTTTGTCTGATCTTCCACCAGTAAGCATCCATGATTCAAATTTGTTATATTGCTATGCAGGGAATATGGGTAGAGCATCAAAATAACATGAGCTTTCCCGCTTGAAGTACTCATCTTTATAAATTTTTTGAATCATTCAAAAATTGCACTTCTTTGACAATATTATATGCACTTGATGATCTATTTGTAGGTCACAAACACTGAAGATCGTGAGAGAATGCCATATAAAAAGGATCCTCAAACAGATTTTCAGAGATATATTCGTAGGCCAAGATCTGGTTAGTTATTAAATGATGATAGAGTCATTACTAGATATGCAACTTCATTATTTAATTTTTATTGCAATTTACTAAATATAAGATTTGGATGCATTCACCATATAGGATTATTAACGTTGTATCTTCTCAAATTTATAAAACAGAGTTTGATGCCATTACCATTTCCTTATGATAATTTTTTGTTTTCATAAACTCTATATTAGACAGGATACTTTTCTTTAACTTTTTGGCACTCCATATATCTTATTGGATTATATTCTGTTTCAAATGTTTGTTATTGAAATAAGCATATTCACATGCACTTATTATATTCTTAGTTTAAAGCGATTAGTCCATTTTGTGGCTTTTGTCTCCTTAGTTCTTTGAAATCAGACTTACTATTTTAGACCGTGGTTATAATACAACGTACAATTTCCTTTATTATTGATGTGTTAATAACTATTATAAAAATTTGAAGTTTTTTGGTTATGTTTATATTTAGTTTTTGTTCCTATATATGTTTCCCTCAATATGACTCTTTTATGTTCATGCTAATAAGCGGCACAATTAAATCTTTTCCAAGGGAATTCATAAAAATGAAATGATTTTTAAAGGTTTTTAGAATTATTGTTCCTTTCCTAAAGGAGGATATTTGTATATGCTAGGGGGAATGATTAGTACTTTAGTGGGTTTGTGTAGCGGGTATATTTCATCTCGAAGATCTATGATGAAAATTCCCTTGGCTATGGGGTATTTTTTTTCCCTCTTATTGATTAGAAGGTTAAGAAGTGAAATATATCGTCTTTGAGATTGTGTACAGTCTACCCACATATTGTCTCAGAGTAGGGGAGTCAATTCGGGTCTGCAGGTTGGGTTCGGGTTTTATTTGAATTTGATCCAACCCGAATAAGTTAGACCCAAACCCGACTCATTTATTAAATGGGTCAAAAATCTCAACTTGAACCCGACCGGATTTCAACCCGATTGACCTGAATGATCTATTTACATGTACATTCTAGGTCAAAATTAGGTTAAAATCAAGTCAAATTTGGGTTCATGGGTAAAAAATTGGGTCAATTTCGAGTCAAATTTGAGTTGGCTCGTTAATTTCGGGTTGGAGGGTCAAGTTGAACCCGGCCCAAAATATTAAATAGTTCAATTTCTTCAACTCGAACTTGACTCGAAAATTATTCAGGTCGATCCGAATCTGAATTTTTCAAGTCAGGTTCATGTTGGTTGTCGTGCGGGATCAATTTTTTACACCCCTATCTCAAAGATTGTGTCCACTTTACCCTTCAGTGGTGATGGATGTATGAATAAGGACTTTAAACTTTGAAATCTGTGTGACTGATGACTTGAATCAACATACATGATGGTTTTAAGATTGGTACATGATTTGATTTAGATCATTGTGTATTGATTGATGCTTAAAGATTTATACTTAATTTATTGATTTGATGTAAGAGCTTTTGAGCATCTTTAAATAATTTGATGATTGAATTTTGTAAGTACTATCTTTTTGTCCTATTGTCTTTGCAAGAAAATTACATCAGCACAAATCTTGGTGCTATCATTTGGATGATAGGACTTTCTTTTGTTATTATTATTGGCATATATCAATTCCCTCCTTTTTGAGATTTTAGTAAAGAATAAAAAAATTATATCTATTAAGGTGATGAATCAATTTTGAATTTATCGATTGTTGCCCTTGTGAAATTTATTAATGATGCATCTTAATTTTCTTATTCTTGTAATGTCACATCCCAAACGATAACCTAAGATTCATCGAAAAGAGATGTAACAGAGAGAGTAAATTTAGTATTTTTCTTAAACAACTATTCTGAAAATTTTATATACCACAGAATAGTGTAAAAGATCAACACAGCCGTCTAAATTCACTTAATATATCATAAGAATATTTAAACATTAAATCTATCGAATTTAAAGCAGGCGGAAACAACCAAAATTGAAAATTTTCATACCAACTACAGAGCATCTAAAACACTGAGATATCAAAATAATACTTTTAAAAATTTACCGAGCTTACCTCCAAAATTTATTTACAATATTTCTCTCGCACAACTTTCAAAAAGGGGGCAAAACTTACTCCTCCACCTTCTCCTTACTCTTCCCTTAAAAGAGTTATAATCAACTGTTAAGTCATATGACTTAGTAAGATAAGCAATCTAATACAGATTTGAATTATAGAAGAGTAGAACATTAATATACATGCAGACTAGATAATTATAATAAATGTTGCGTGCATAATCATTGGTTTGTATAATAACAAAATAGCTTATTAGCAATTCTTCTTTGTCTGAAACATGATGTACAAATTACTATATTATATATATATATAGTCACAATAGTTTTAAATTTATGTCATGTGTAGTTATCATTTTCTTTGGCAAACATATCATAACGTAAAAATTACGTGAAATTTCCTTTCTTTCTATAGGAGACCCTTTTGCTCCATATCATAACATTTGAGGATCCTCCTGCCTCATTGGGGACTCTTTTGCCTCATTGGGAATCTTTTTGTCCTAATTTTTATACTAGTAATATCATAATATTTGACCAATTTCTTGATTACTAATACATGATATGTATAAGCTAAGTCTATTGCATGTCTATATTTTTAACAGTAGGAAATACATTATGCAAAATAATCAGAAATGAATTGAAACTATATATTAATTATGGAGATGAAATAAGGAGCAAAACAAATTTATCATTGCGTGGCATAAACTTGAAACTAATAATAGAGATTCTAAGAAAGCAATATATGATACAAAAAATTTAGCTTTTAGTGATTTATATAATAGATTAGATACCAAAGAATGTGACAGATGTATGTATAAGTTCGCTAACCAAAGAGATAGGAGAAGTAAAGATCTAGTTCAAATGAGGTGTATTAATGATGAAAATAATAAAGTGCTTTTCTTAAAAAAGGATATTGAAAATAGATGGATGAGGTATTTTAATAAACTTTTCAATGAAGGATCTCAAAATACGATTGATTTTAGCAATCTTAATACCCTAAACAAAAATAGAGAATTTTATTTTTACGGTCATATTAATAAATTTGATGTTAGAGAAGCTTTAAAGAAAATGAAATGTAGAAAAACAGTAGGACTTGATGATATTCTAATAGAAGTTTGTAAATATTTAGGAGATCAATGAATTTTTTGACTGACAAATCTTTTTAATGTTATTTTAAAGACTAAAAAGATGCCAGATGAGTAGAGAAAGAGTTTGTTGGTTCCTATATTTAAGAATAAAAGTGATGCACAAGAGTGTGCAAATTATAGAGGAATTAAGTTAATGTGTCATATTTTAAAATTATGGGAGAGAATAATTGAGCATAGGTTACGATGTGATACAAAAGTTTCTCATAATTAGTTTGGTTTCATGCTAGATAGATCTACTATGGATGCTATACATTTGTTAAGAGGTTTGATGGAAAAGTATAGAAAATAGACGCCTACATATGATATTTATTGATTTAGAGAAAGCTTATGATAAAGTTTCAAGAGATGTTCTTTCGAGAGTTTTTGAAATAAAAGGAGTTAATATCGGTTATATTCAAGTCATTAAGGATATGTATACTAGAGCTGTTACTTGTGTCCAAACACAAGGAGGATTGACAAAATATTTTTCTATTTTAGTTGGATTACATCAAGGATCAGCTTTGAGGCCTTATCTTTTTGCTTTAGTTATGGATGTTCTTACTAGGCATTTATAGGTAGATGTACCTTGGTGTATGCTTTTTGCTGATGACATTCTGCTTGTTGATAAGACTAGAGAGGGAGCCCAAGAGAAACTTGAATTATGAAGGTCAACCTTAAAGTCCAAAGGTTTTCATTTAAGTAGATCTAAAACTGAATATATGGAGTGTAATTTTAGTTGTAGAAGTTCTAGTGGTAGTGTTGTGACATTAGGTGAACAAGTCATTAAAAAGAGTGAGCGATTTAGATATTTAGGCTCTATTGTTCAAAATGATGGTGAAATAGATGGAGATGTTATTAGTAGAAATCAAGTTGGATGGTTGAAGTGGAGGAATGCATTTGGCATGTTGTGTGATAGAAAAGTTCTGCTTAAACTTAAGGGAAAATTTTATAAAATGGTGGTAAGACTTGCAATGATTTATGGTGCAGAATGTTGGCCAATAAAAGAGAAGCATAAGACTAAGTTAAGTGTTATAGAGATGAGGATGCTCAAGTGGATGAGTGACTTTACTCTTAGAGATAAAATACGAAATGAGTATGTTCGGGAAAATGTTGGAGTAGCTCTAATGGTAGATAAGATTAGAGAGAGTCGCCTTAGATGGTTTGGCCACATAAAGCGTTGGTCGTTCGATGACTCGGTTAAGAGAGTCGATGCATTAGATTTGCCTTATGTTAAGAAAGGTAGAGGTAGACCTAAAAAGGCTTGGTTAAGATGTATTAAAAATGACCTTCGTATACTTGAATTAAATGAAAATTTGACACATAATAGGACACAATGGAGACGAAGGATTCATGTAGTTGACCCCACTTAGTAGGATAAAGACTTGTTGTTGCTGTTGTTGTTGTGACAAACATGAAACTATGCATGTCTTGATTTCAAATAAAACATACAGTGTCGACAATTAATATTATACTCAATGACATTGCAGAGAAGGATAAATATATCTGTATTAGAATTTGCAAATCTTACCTAAGTGACAAACTTCTCTCACAAAACGTGATGCTTGAAACCTTTTTCGCATATAAATAATATCAGCAGGGTTTTTCAACATACGATTATTCCAAAAAGTTTGATGTTATAAAAATTAAAATTTCAACTGACTAAATAATCACCTAGTAATTTACAATAATTCATTATCAATTTCTTAAACTTATAAGTGAGCGGGTTGTCACCTTTGAAACTCTACACTCTCCTTATTTATGCTTTAATCTTGCTTAAAAAAATAATATAATTAACTTTCTTTCAATCTTTAAAATAATATAATTAAAGCTTTAATCCTTAGTTAATATAAACTCATTTAATTAATCCAATTAAATTGCTACCAAATAAATCATATTTAATATATATATATATATATATATTAAAATCCATAAATTCAATTTTCTCCAATATTTTATCATTTCACATTTCACTTTAGCTAACATCACAAAAATTATTAATACTTTATTTAATTCCATAAAAATATTCCAATTTATTTCAAATTAATTCCTTAATATACAAAATAATAAATATCATTTCAGTTTTTGCCAAATAAATAACTATATATATATAAAATAAAAATAAAACCTTATTATCTTAAATTCTCCTCAGTAGAACCCCAGAATACTTCGATCCAGGCCAGAAAACGAGCAAACAGAGCATGTATGTGTTCAAGCTTGAGCTTGTTTAATATTATCGAGTTCGAGCTCGATTCGAGCTTTTAAGAATAGTGTTCAAGCTTGAGCTTGTTTATCATTATCGAGCTCGAGCTCGGTTTAAATTGGATTATCGAGCTTGTTAATGAGCAGCTTGTTTAATAAAATAAACGGGCTTTAATCAAGCCTTAATCGAGCTTGTTCCGCGACGACTTGTTGAGAAATGTACATGGGTTGTATCAAATAAAGCTTATTAAGCCTAAAAAAATAATAATTTGAACAATCTTGTTTACAAACAAGCCTTAATCGAGTCGTAATCGAGCCATAATCGAGCTCTTTAGCGAGCTTGTTCATGAGCGTTAAATGATAATTTTCATGAACATAAATGAACCGAACGACAAGCTGTTCAAGCTTGTTCATTTGGCAATTGAGTATTTAAAAAAGGTGTTCAGGTTCGTTTGATTAGCTAATCAAACGAACATGAACGAATATCGAGAAGCGGTAAACGCCTGCGGTTCATTTGCACCCACTCGACCCAAAGCTTGCGAACGCGGCTTTCCCCAAAGCGAGACTCGTTGGCCCCCCCCGATGATCGCGAGGCGTAGCCCTCGCGCAATGGGCCAGCCCAGACCCTCAGCCCCTCTCTCTTTCGCACCTCTCGTCTCTCGCGGAACAGAAACGAACCGAGTGGAAGAACGAAGGAAAGAAGGAAATGCATGGTTCGATCGATACGATTATGTATATATGTATTTTCCTAAGCCAATGCATGTCGAGGTAAGCGCAATTATGCGTCCTTGCTACAGTGAAACAATGGGTTTACTGCTAATTAAGGGTTTAATTAAGCTATGATGATAATTTAAAACTTAATTATTATTAATTCTTATTTAATATAAAAAACTATTAATATTTATTAATACATACCTTACATTTCTCCCCTCATAAAAATTTTGTCCTCGAAATTTCTTGATCAACTAGTAAAAAAATAGGAAAATTGCTGCTTCATTTCATTTTCTCTTTCCCAAGTGGCTTCTTTCTCTGGCCTATTTTTCCATTTCACCTTCACAAAAGGAATCTGTCTATTTTTCAATTTCTTAACTTCAAATTCCACAATTCTTTCTGGCTCTACTGCATAAGTTAGATTCTTTTGAAGTTCATTCTTCCTTATGAGATATTCTCTGGTCTGCATCTATAACCCATTTTCTAAGCATTGAAACATGAAAAATATTGTGTATATTCGACATATTTGTCGGCAATGCTAATTTGTAAGCAATCTTTCCAACCTTTTCAGTTATTTCAAATGGCCCAATGTACCTAAGACTCAACTTTCCACCTCGACCAAATTTGGATATACCTTTCATAGGTCTGACCTTCAGAAATACAAAATCTCCCACTTCAAATTCTATCATCTTATGCTTGGGATCATAATATTTTTGTTGTCTATCTTGTGCAGCTTTTAATCTATCTCTGATAATTCTAATCTTTTCAATCACTCGATCAACCAATTCTAGTCTCATTAATTGTCTTTCTCCGATTTCAAGCCAACTCAAAGGAGTATTACATTTTCTATCATACAAAGCTTCATAAGGAGCCATTTGGATACTAGATTGATATTTGTTATTATGCAAACTCTATCAAAGGTATATGATCTTCCGTGCCAAAATCCAAAATGCACAATCTCAGTAAGTCTTCTAATATTTGAATTGTTCGTTCAGATTGCCAATCTGTCTATGGATGAAAGGTAGTGCTGAAATGTAATTTGGTACCTAAATCCGCATGAACACTTTTCCACACTTTAAATGTAAATCTACCATCTCTGTCTGAAACAATAACCTTTGAAATTCTAAGTAATTTGATGATTTCTTTTATGAATAATCTAGCTAATTTCTCTACAGAATCAGTTTGTCGAATGAGTAAAAAGTGTGCTGACTTTGTTAATCTATCAATGATTATCCAAATACAGTCGCGCTCTTGTCTTGATCAAGGAAAACCCGTAACTAAATCCATGACTATATTTTTCCACTCTGGTATAGGCACTGATTAAAGCATACCATTGGGTTTCTGATGTTCTGCTTTGACAACTTTACAAGCTTCACATTTAGATACATATTCTGTCATATCCTTCTTTATTCCAGGCCACCAAAAGAGTGTTTTCAAATCCTCATACATTTTTGTGCTTCCTGTGTGAATTGTATAACCAGAATTGTGAGCTTCAAATAAAATATCTTGAATTAAATTTACCTTTCTTGGTACCCACAATTTAGAATTACTTCTGAGCACACCCTATTCATTAATAGTAATGTCTTTTCTTTTACTTACTAGCATTTGATCCGTTAGTTTTTATAAATCATCATTAATTTTTTGTGTAGTTTTAACTCTGTCTTCCAAAGTGGGTTGAACCTCCATCTGGTATAATCTACTTGTGCTCTGCTCACTCTGTGTTTCAATTTCTAACTGTAGGGATGCTAGATCTCAAATTAATTTTATTTTCTGGGTTAATAGCCAATTGGCTTGCCCGCCTGATTTTCTACTCAATGCATCAACAACCACATTGATTTCTCCAGGACAATATTGTATATTAAGATCTTAGTCTTTTATTAACTCCAGCCAATGCCTCTGTCTCAAATTTAATTCTTTCTGAGTGAAAATATATTTTAAACTTTTATGATCTGTAAATATCTCGCATCTTATGCCGTAGAGGTAATGCCTCCAAATCTTCAAAGCAAAAATGATAGCAGCCAATTCCAAATCATGCGTAGGATAATTCTTCTCATGTGGTTTTAATTGCCTTGAAGCATAAGCAATCATTTTCTTGTTCTGCATTAAAACACAACCCAAACTTTTTAAAGAAGCATCACTATAAAATTGAAAACCTTCTGTACCTGATGGGATTGTTTATATAGGAGCAGTCGTCAATAGTCTTTTAAGCTATAGAAAGCTCTGCTCGCAATCATCGGTCCAGTCAAATTTCACATCCTTGCTCATCAGCCTGGATAAAGATAATGCAATCTGTAAAAATCTTTGCACAAATCTTCTTTAATAACCTGCTAAACCCATAAAACTTCTCACTTTTGGCACATTGATTGGTCGTGGCCAGTTTACCACTGCTCTAATTTTCTCTGAATCTATAGAAATGCCTTCACCGCTAATGATATGCCCAAGAAAGCACTTTTCAACTAAAATTCACATTTAAAGAATTTAACAAATAATTGATGCTCTCTCAACAGATTTAGCACTATTTTGAGATGGTTGGCATGATCCTCCTCATTCTTGGAGTAGACTAATATATCATCAATGAATACTATCACAAATTGATCAAGATATGGTTTGAAAATCCTATTCATCATATCCATAAACACTAAAAGTGTATTTGTTAATCTAAAATGCATAACTAAGAATTCGTAATGCCCGTACCTTGTGCCAAATGCTGTCTTTGTAATATCACCTTCTCTCACTCTGACTTGATGATATCCTGATCTCAAATCGATTCTGGAGAACACAGAAGCTCCTCCGAACTGATCAAATAAGTTATCAATTCTAGGGAGAGAGTACTTATTTTTAACAGTCACTCTGTTTAATTCTCTGTAATTAATACACAATCTCATGGACTCAACTTTCTTCTTTACAAATAATACTGGTGTACTCCAAAGAGATGAACTAGGTCTGATAAAACCTTTCTTGATTAATTCAGATAACTGACTTTTCAACTCATCCAGTTCTTTAGTAGCCATTCTGTAAAGTGTTTTAACTATCGGAGTAGCTTCAGGTTGCACTTCAATTGTAAACTCTATCTCTCTTTCAGGAGGTAACCCAGCAAGTTCCTCAGGGAATACATCAATAAACTCATTCATAATCAGAATATATTTGATATCACTAATTTCATCTTTAACCACTTCTACACTGGTTAAAAATATCAAGTCACCAGCTTTTATAGTTTTGTCAATATTGAGTGAATGTATTAAAGAGGCTATCACTCTCTTTTTACAGTGAAAATAAAACGGTCTCTCATTAGGTAAATCAAACCGAACCCTTTTCTTCTAACACTTGATTGTAGCAAAATATTTTGTTAGCCAATTCATTCTCAAGATCACTTCAAATTCAATTAAAGGTAGTAAAATTAATTTAGATGAAAATTTTCTACTAGTTATCACAATGTTGACAGTGCATATTTTGTTGGCTAACATACAATCACTAAAATTCAAACACCAGAAGTAAGACAAAAAGAAGGCAGGTGCAATGTATTACAAAATAGCTCAGATATAAATGAGTGTAATGTACCAGAGTCAAAAGCACTCTAGCAGAAAAATCTGAAATAACTATCATACCTGTGATCACATCTGAAGATTTTCTAGCTTCTTGGGAAGTTGAGGCAAAAACACGAGCTAGTATTGACTTCACACTAGCTTCAGACTCTATTCTTTTATCCTTCTGAAATGATTTATTCACAGAAGGCTTTGTACTTTTATACACTTTTGGCTTCGGTACAATTCTTAGCTCTCTACACCCCTGAATATTTCTCGAAAAATTTCTTTTGATATGACCCACTTCCCCACATAGATAACATCTTCTAGAATTTACTAAACACTTTCCAGAATGTGCTTTTCTGCATATAATGCAAATTGGTGCTGATGTCTGACCTCCTTGTTGATGTTGTTGTTGTCCAAATTGATGTTGTTGTTGGGATTTCTGACTGAACTTCAGCTTTTTAAATTGCTCGGATCTAGCATCTAACTGTCTTCTCTTACTGCCAGTATCCATCTGTTTGACCATATCCATATCATGCTCCAACAGTTTAGCACTCTCCACTAATTTTGCAAAATCCTTAATTCTAAGTGGAATTAAAGGTTGTCTGAATTGATCTCTCAATCTTTCCATAACACTTCACTTGTCTTAATGAGTGCGACACATAACGAGATAAGAATGTAAATTCTCCCTCATACTGGATTACTGTTTTGCTTCCTTGAGTCAGATTTATAAATTTCTCCTGCATTGCTTGTCTGGCCGACGGAGGAATGAATCAATCTCTAAAGACTTGCTCAAACTCTTTCCAGGTAATCTGATCGATAGATTTGCTGCAAATTTTTTCAACTGTTAGCCTCTTCACCAATGCTTTGCCTCCCCTTCCAACACAAATATTGCCAGAGATACTCTTCTATCTAATGGGCATTTCATCTCATTTAAAATTTTCTTAATTCGAACAATCCAGTCTTCAATTACCCTGACATCTACTCCTCCCTTGAATAACTGCAGCTTCAAACTCTAAAATAATTTCAACTGCTTATCAATATCACCACGATATTATGCCTTGGTCCTCTAGCTGTAAAATGGCGAATCGGTAATCTGGATGTTGGTGGCGGTAGGTGTTGAGATTGTATTTTTTCCATCATCTACATCATCATTTTCATCATTTGCATTTGCATCACAACAGTAAAGTCAGGTGCTGGTACATTTTTTGCTTTTAATGTGCTTTTCTTAGCTGGTGCAATAGTTTCAGAACTTTCAGCATCTCTGCCTGGCTGAACTGACTGCCCATTTGTTCTTTCAGGCACCCTTTCAACCATATCTGAAAATGAATAGCATAACATGTCTCTTTCATATATATATATAATCATTTTTGTATTGCTTAAAATATATGTTACAAGCTTATGTCGCATACATCACTTATTACAATTAACCCAACCTATGCTATGTAGACATCGAATCATATTCCATTCTTAACACCTTTAAACCAAATCATGCTTTTGTAATTGATCATTTGAATTCAAATGCTCTGATACCATTTTCTATCACATCCCTAACGATAACCTAAGACCTATCGAAAAGATAGAGAGTAAATTTATGTGACTAAATTTGTTTTAAATAACTATTCTGAAAATTTTACATATCACAAATTAGTGTAAAAGATCAACACAGTCGTCTAAATTCACCCAACATATCATAAGAACATTTAAACAATAAATCTACCGAATTTAAAGCAGACGGAAACAACCCAAATTGAAAATTTTCACACCAATTACAGAGCATCTAAAACACTGAGATATCAAAACAATACTTTTAAAAATTTACTGAGCTTACCTCCAAAACTAATTTATGATATTTCCCCCGCACAATTTTCAAAAAGGGGGCAAAACCTACTCCCCACCTTCTCCTTACCATTCCCTGAAAACAATTATAATCAACTGTTAAGTCATATGACTTAGCAAGATAAACAATTTAATACAGATTTGAATTATAGAAGAGTAGAACATTAATATGCATGCGGACTAAATAATTATAATAAATGTTGCGTGCATAATCATTGGTTTGTACAATAATACAATAGCTTATTAGCAATTCTTCTTTGCCTAAAACATGATGTATATATTACTACATAACACATATATATATATAGTCACAATAGCTGCAAATTTATGTCATGTGTAGTTATTACATTCATTAGCGAACATATCATAACGTAAAAATTACGTGAAATTTTCTTTCTTTCTATAGGAGATTCTTTTGCTCCATATTATAATATTTGAGGACCCTTTTGCCTCACTGGAAACTCTTTTGTCCCAATTCCTGTGCAGATAATATCATAATATTTAGCCAATTTCCTGATTACTAACATATGATATGTATAAGGTAAGTCAATTCCATGCCCATATTTTCAACAGTAGTAAATATAGTATGCAAAATAATCAGAAATGAACAGAAATCATATACTAATTATGGAGATGCAACAAGGAGCAAGACAAATTTATCATTGCGTGACATAAACATGAAACTATGCATTTGTCTTGGTTTCAAATAAAACATATAGTGTCGACAATCAATATTGTACTCAATGACATTGCAGAGAAAGAAAAATATATCTGTATTAGAATTTATAAATCTTACCTAAGTGATGAACTTTTTTCACAAAATGTGATGTCTGAAACCTCTTTTGCACATAAACAATATCAACAGGGTTTTTCCTCATATGAATATTATTCCAAAAAACTTGATGCTATAAAAACTGAAATTTCAACTGATTAATTAATCACTTAGTAATTTATAATAATTCATTATCAATTTCTTAAACTTATAAGTGAACGTGACAGTTGTCACCCGAGCTTCCTACGACAACCCTCCTTATTTATGCTTTAATCTCGCTTAAAGAAAATAATAATATAATTAACTTTCTTTCGATCTTTAAAATAATATAATTAAAACTTTAATCCTTAGTTAATTTAAACTCATTTAATTAATCTAATTAAATTGTTATCAAATAAATCATTTTAATATATATATATATATATATATATATATATATATATATATATATATATATATATATATATATTAAAATCCATAAATTCAAAATTTTCCAATATTTTATTATTCCACATTTTACTTTAGCTAATATAACAAAAATTATTAATACTTTATTTAATTCCATAAAAATATTCCAATTTATTTCAAATTAATTTCTTAATATACAAAATAATAAATATCATTTCAGTTTTTACCAAATAAATAACTATATATATGAAAAAAATAAAAATAAAACCATATTACCTTAAATTCTCTCGGTGAGCAGAAAGCGCACAATCAGACCATGGCTCATGGAATGCTTCCCATGTGCAAATGAGACTCGTGTATTTCTAGGTCTGCGGCCGACACAACCCTCACAGGCCGAGCCCACAAAACCCTCCCGCGACCCCTTTCTATCTCATCTCTCGTCTCAGGAGCAGCAGAACCGGCGAAGGAAAGAAGGAAATGCATTGTTCGATTGATATTATTATGTATATATGTATTTTCCAAAGCCAATGCATGTCGAGGTAAGCGCGGATATGCGTCATTGCTACAGTGAAATAATGGGTTTACAACTAATTAAGGGTTTAATTAAGATATAATGATAATTTAAAACTTAATTATTATTAATTCTTATTTAATATAAAAAACAATTAATATTTATTAATACATACCTTACATGTAATTTGAGCATCAATGCGATGAATCAATTGTTAATTGTCTATCTCTTTAAGATCCTCCTACAAAGACATTATGAACAATCTATGAGTTGATGCTTAGGATTTATTTGGACACAAATGAGAATTATTGAAAACAATCTTTAATTTGTTATTCATTATCTTGTCATATATTAAGCGGGGAGCGGTCCTTCATTGTCTTTTAGTTGAAAATAAATTGATTAGTAATGGGGAGTGTTAGATTATGTCCAAGATATACCTTAACTAAGATATACCTTAACTGTGCATGGAATACTTTAAAATGTGCTTGATGGTGGATGATCTTATAGTTAATTGATATGCATTCAAAAACTCATGGATCCATCATAAGGTTAGATTATGGGCAACCTAAAGGCCTATAATATATGGTTAGGAGGGGGTGATGTTGCAAATTTGAAGGTAGAGGTTGAGGCTTGCATCCAAAGTAGGGGTGTAAATGAGTCGAGTCGAGTTGAGCTCGAGTGATGTAGAACATCATATGGATCAAGAAATTAAAGCTCAAGATCCATTTATTAGATCTCAAGCTAAAGCCCAAGAAAATTCAAGAAAGAAGAATTCTTAATGCATTAGCCTGCTAAAGTTCATTTTATGATTTCATATTTTTTTTAATTATGTAATTTTTAATTTCTTTTTAAAAACTCTAGGTTTGAAACTTTGAATTTAGAAATTCAAAGCATGACATATCAGGGGGTTGAATCCACATAAATTAATAGTATGTGAAATAGGCGGATGACATAAAATAATAAGTTAATTTATTACCTCACATTAATGTGACCACCCAACTTTCCCTCTATATTTTGAATTTTTTTACCTTTTGAAAGATGATTGTAATGGCTATAAATAGCCCTCTTATTGGAATAAAAGGAGATCTTTTGACAATTACAAATTATTTAAGTTGTTTTTGTGATTTAAAAGCTTGATGACTAAACCTTGACAATCTTTGATGAGAGTGCTAATTATTTAACATATCTTTTTTTTCTCATCTCTAATACCCAATGTAAACTTATTTTAATCTTTCTCATACTTCTTACATCATCTCCAATCTACCACTAAGGCTTCTACTCTTCTCTATAAGGCTACACCTTCCCTCCACTTAATAATATTTTTACTTCGCTGATTACGACCTAGTAATAATCTTTATACCAAAATAATCACTTAAACTCAATAATTCTCAATCAACTAATCCACATCATAAATATATATCCTAACTTAAACCTCCACAAGTATTTTAAGCCTTTTACCTCACTTATATCTCACTCCTTAAAGCTAAATTTTAAATTAGCTCAATTTAACCCAAATTGGTTTAGTTTAAGTATTTTCACTATCATATTATCATATATGCTTCATTTTCATACAAAAAACTCCAAAATATAACTTTAAATATCAATCTGAAGATCTATGACAATTTAATTCTCTCAATCTCATCAAAAAAGGACACCCACCTCCATCATCGAGTCAATCAAACTCGAGGTCATTGGGCTCAGTTCTTGAGAGAGAGAGAGAGAGAGAGAGAGAGAGAGAGAGTTGTAATTCATTGTGACGGATATTATGGAGAATATTGTTAGTCTCAACAAAGGCAAATTTATTCTTATTTGAGGAATGCAAATTTTCTTGCCTATAAAAGTTAGATGATTCGAGTTGTCAAGAAGATCCTTGCTAGTTTATGGTTTTGGAGAAACTTCAGGTTGATGATAAGACCTCACTAGAGTGCTATTGAAATATTGATTCATGAATGAGATTAAGGATCTCACATTGAAACTCCATGAGGCGAACATAATCTTTGATAGTTAGCATAGAAGTACGATCAATAGCCATATTTTTTTCCTTGTCAAGAAGGGGAGGAGCTAAAACTTGATTGCACCATACTTGGTTTGTAGATTGGTTTCTTGTTTTGTGTGAGGTTGAATGTGATACCCTAGTATCATATTGTGTTGATTTGTCATTAATTGTTTACAACCAAAAAAATAAAATAAAAAGAGGGGGTGGGGGGAGAAAATTCGAAATCCCAATTGCACAAAATCATCAATTTCACATTAGCAAAACCACACAAGGAGAGCGGGAATGGTTGGCGTCGGTCTTCTATAAGAGGAGGAAAAGGCAGGTCGGCCGAGGATCATACACATGTATGCGCACGAGACAGAGGAAGCTGGAGTTGAGTCTTCTTTCACATAGAGAGTCGTCTGATCCTTCACACTCACACGAGAGAGCTGAAATCAACCCTCCTTGTTGCCCTAGCTGCCCATCCGAACTCATCCTCTCTCCCACTGGTGAGGCCAGCCATCGATCAGCTGATCCCCATCTTGGGTGAATGAACAAGCCTTAGCCAAGCATCTTTGGACTTATTTTAGGTGAAATAAAAGATTGAATTTCAGAATTGTCCTCCCTTCTAAAGCTTTAAGGATAGGTAGGCATTTTGGTCCAATAGAGGAAAGAAGGCCTTTTGAGTTCCAATCTCAAGTGAAATTTTGAAATAAAATTTTATAATTAATTTCTTAAAGGCCTCCACCGTCGATCTTAAGTCCGATGTGAAATGAAATTACTTCTCTCCGTTAAACTTAGATACAAAGCAAGGGAGAAGAATACGAGCATATTATTTCATAAAATGCAACACCTTTAAATCACATTTTACCAAAATAAAAATAAGTTGAAGTTAAGATTATTTGAGATTAATTAAATTATATGTTTTAAAATTTGAAGATTTGTGGCCTTTGATCTTGGATCTCGAAAAATTTGTAAAGACCTTCACCGTCAATCTTAGATCTGGAGTAAGGGTGAAGAGTGTGCATCACACTAAAATTTTGCGAATAGTGCTCTTAAGTTATTATATTGTTAAAATTTTATGAAATTTTTTATTTAATGATTTTTAATAAAAAAATAAAAAAAGTGGTCAATGTTGAATTATTGAATATAATCAGGTGTAATTAATTTTAAAAAAATCATAAATAAACTACTTAATTTGTTTCATTAATCCACTCGATGAACTTAACCAAGTTAGTAAATTCAAGATCACACTGTTCGCATATGAATTGCTAAAAACTCCCCAAAATGCATAAATCTAATTTTAAGAGGTAAAATGGCCACTTAAACACATTGAAATATAATTATAATCATTCGGTTAATCAAACATAATGTGTTAAGGATCACACACATTATAATGATCATTATCAGAATCAAGATACTCCTGTCAAATATTTGAGACTTGTCTCTTCTAGATATTAACATTGAAACTATCCTTGGCATTCCAAAGGGATGTAAGTCCAATCTAAAGGCATTCTAATATATGTAAGTCCAATTTTTATTTGCCATGCAAACATCACATCATCTAAATTGGCATTCCAATTGATTTAAGCCTATATACTTGTTTGTCATGTGGACTTTTTTAAAATCATGGCATTTCAATGGAATTAAATTCTATGCACGTCTACAATACAAATTTTAGTCATATCAATCATGGCATTCCAATGAATGTATGTCCTATGCATGTTTGCAATACAATTTTTAATCACTCTAATTATGACATTTTAATGGATGTAAGTCCTCTATGTATGTCTGCAATGTAGATTTCATAAAATTGAATTGTTGGGTAGAAAACTTGTAAGTTAAGCTTAGCTTAAATAATTCAATAAACACTTGCACAACAAAACCTACACCACAACCCTAGTCTACTCAGAATTCTTGGGAGGAGGCAACCCATGACTGTTAATCATATTCCCTGGACATTACGGCTAATCGCTCTTTGATGTTGGTAGACTGGAATAACAACAGCCTCCGGACAATGGAACTATGGAATCTTGATCGGGATTACCCTCATTTTTTCTTTTAGGTAGTCATCCATCCCACACCACTAAGCCCTAAACATCCTTAAAGATGGTCGAGACTTAAAAATGTTTTTCTTGAGCGATCATTAATGTGATTAGAACTTTAGATAGTGGGTACTATGTTAGTTCACTTTGAATGATTGCAATTTATAATCAATCAAAAAGAGTGGAAAACTTTCCCATATATGATTCTAATCTATTGCATACATGAAACAATTGAAAATTAGTAGTTGTATTTTTGGTAGGTAGTTCAAAATAAGCACTTCTTGCATGCACATACAATAACAACAACAACAACAACATAAAGCCTTTATCCCACTAAGTAGGGTTGGCTACATGAATCATTCTTCTCCATTGTGTCTTATTAAGTGTCAAATTCTCATTTAATTCTAATAAACTAAGGTCAATTTTTATACATCTTAACCAAGTCTTTTTCGGTCTACCTCTACTTTTCTTAACATAAGGCGATTCTAATACATCCACTCTCTTAATTGGGTCATCTAATGATCGATGCTTTATATGGCCAAACCATCTAAGGCGACTCTCTCTAATCTTATCTGCCATTAGAGCTACTCCAACTTTTTCCGAACATACTCATTTCGCATTTTATCTCTGAGAGTAATGCCACTCATCCATCTGAGCATCCTCATCTCTGCAACTCTTTACTTAGTTTTATGCTTTTCTTTTATTGGCTAACATTCTGCACCATAAATCATTGCAAGTCTTACTACCATCTTATAAAATTTTTCTTTAAGTTTAAGCGGTACTTTTCTATCACACAATGGGCCAAACGCATTCCTTCACTTCAACCATCCAACTTGAATTCTACTAATAACATCCCAATCTATTTCACCATCATTTAGGACAATAGACCCGAGATATCTGAAATGTTCACTTTTTTTAATTACTTGATCACCCAATGTTATAAACCCACAACTGGAACTTCTACAACTAAATTTACACTTCATATATTCAGTTTTAGATCTACTTAAATGAAAATCTTTATACTCTAAGGTTGACCTCCATAATTCAAGTTTCTCTTAGACTCCTTCTCTAGTCTTATCAACAAGAAGAATGTCATCAGCAAAAAGCATACACCAAGGTACATCCTTCTGTAAATGCTTAGTAAGAACATCCATAATTAAAGTAAAAAGATATGGAATTAATGTCGATCCTTGACATAATCCAACTAAATAGAAAAATATATTGGCAATCCTCCTTGTGTTTGGACATAAATAACAACTCCATTATACATATCCTTAATGACTTGAATATAATCCATATTAACTCCTTTCTTTTCTAGAACTCTCTAAAGCACTTCTCTTGAAACTTTATCATATGCTTTCTTTAAATCAACAAATATCATATATAGATCCTCCTTACTTTCTCTATACTTTTTCATCAAACCACTCAATAGATGTATATCTTTCATAGTAGATCTACCCAGCATAAAACCAAATTGATTTTGAGAAATGTTTCTCTCATCGTAACCTATGCTCAATTACTCTCTCCCATAGTTTTAATGTATGACACATTAGCTTAATTTTTCTATAATTTGCACTCTTGTGCATCACCTTTATTCTTAAAAATAAGAATTAACAAACTCGTTCTCCACTCATCAGACATCTTTTAAATCTTTAAAATACCATTAAAAAGATTGATAAGCCAAGGTTCTTTGATCTCTTAAGCATTTCCATACTTCTATTGGAATATCATTAGGTCCAACTATTTTTCCACACATCATTTTTTTAAAGATTCTCTAATTTCAATTTTACTAATACGATGATAAAAGAAAAATTCTTTATTTTTGTTTAGGGTACTAAGGTTGCTAAAATCAATCGTATTCTCACATCCTTAATTCAAAAGTTTATCAAAATATCTCATCCTCCTATATAAGAAAAATATTTTATGATTGTCATTTTTAATACACCTCACTTGAACCAGACTTTTATTTCTCCAATCTCTTTATTTGGCTAACTTATACATACATCTTTCACCTTCTTTGCTATCCAATCTATCGTATAAATCACTAAAAGTTAAATTTTTTATATCACATATTATTTTTTTAGAATCTCTACGTGCCACTTTATATATCTCTCAATTATCCAAGTCTTAACATATAAACTAAATTTTATAATAAAGCTTCTTATTTATTATTTTTTCTTGCACATTTTTTCACTAATTATTTTTATTAAAAGAAGCTTTTCCTTGTGATTATCCAAGCACATTTTTACAACTTGCTTTATTTCACTTGTAATTTTTTTTCTTCACATAATATTATCTTCTTTAATGAACATCTCAAATTCTAAGATTTTGTAGTTTGTTTTTAAAAATATTTTTATTAGTGTTCTTTAGGTGTCCCCATATAATCCTAGGACAATTTTGATTTATTGTTCATCTTTCAATTCTTCATTTTAAAATCTAAAACTAGCAGTGATGTTGGGTACTCAAAACTTTCATCCAGGATGATCTTACATTTTTTTATTAGAAAATAATCAATCTGACTTTTATTAGATTTAAAGTAATAATATGCTCATTTCTTCTCTTAAATAAAGTATTAACAACTATAAAATCATAAGTTAAAGAAAAATCTAATATAATCCTACATTTTCCATTAGTCACTCTAAATCTATAGCCATCATGAATGCTTTTAAAATTTTTTACCACTATACTAACAATGTCTATTTAAATCTTCTCCAATAAATACCTTTTCCTCAAGGGGTAGCGTTTGTATTAAATCTTCTATGTCATTTCAAAAATTTTCTTTTTGAGCTTACATCCAAACCTACTTGAGAGGCATAAACACTTATAACATTAATAATCTTAATATCAATAATATTCTTTAAAATTATAATTCTATCTCTAATCATATTAATATCTATAATACTATCCTTCACTTTTATCTATAATCAAACCTGCATCATTTCTAAAACGACTTCTATCTGAATACTAAAGTTTAAAACCTAAATTATCAATCTCCTTGGTCTTCTCCTCAACCTATTTAGTTTCTTGAGTATATAAGGTATTTATCTTACTATGGATTATAATATCTATTCCATTCATTTTCTTATAAGATTACCTATATGCCAAGTTTCTAACCTAATACTAGTTCTATGGACTAACTTGTTTGTCCACATCCGTCTATAATGTGTGAACCTTTGCTTATTTAACATTGCATCCGGATGCCGATGCAACGGCCCTTGCACACTTTTCACTATATTCAGGCCACACAACGCGCCGCTTCTAGTGAATACCCTAGCATTAACACAATGTATTAAGTTAATTCATTGAATCATATATGTTTTTGAGAAACTCTGCTTAAGTAGCTGTTAAAATATATCACTTTTGACCTGAAAGAACAAAGTCGAATTCGAATGACTATTAACAATATATCAAAGAATTATATTGCATATAATATGTTGATGACACTAAAGGCTCAAAAACATTAACATTGAATGCTTCTATAAATGATTTCCTTCATACCAATTTTCTTTCATCCCTTCTTATCGATAATTTAGCTTGAAATCTAGCTTCACTACATATGCTCATAAAGAAGCCGATCCTTTGTTCTTCTTTAAGTATTGTTGCATGAGCTTGGTGAAGAGGATTTTGCAAGTACTTCTATGGAATTCTCAAAGACCATACCTACTACATTTGTAAACATTTCTTCTTTATGGACTATTGTTCTTTAAAAAAGTTTTTAAATCTATTCTTCCTTGCTCTTCTAGATAACCTCAAAGTTTTTGGTATGCCAGATTATTTTACCCGTTAGAGTATTGAAGAAATGGACTGTCTTTAAACTTTGAAATCTACATGTCTAATGGTTTGAATTAGGTTATAGGATGGCTTTATGAATGTTGTCAGGTGTGATCTGAATTGTATTGTCTGATCTTGGTTGAGACCATCGATGCATGCTTAATTTTGTTGATTTGCTGCAAGGTTATCCACATATCTTGAAGGGATTTGATAGCTAAAATTTTGTAGTATTGTTACTGTCTTACCCTATGGCATATAGATTAAAAAAGTAGAAGTCTTCATATAACTGCTCTGATGGATAAAGATTAATTGATTCTTTTATTTTTATAGGCACGCATCAATTTTTATTGCAGTGAATCTCATCAAACTAAGTTTAATTTAAATGCATCACATGTTATAAAAAATGGACTAAAATGGCTAGTTTTGAATGTTGATAAACTAAATGCCCAACAACTTGAACAGATTCTGTTATTTTAAATTTTTTTGAGTTGGTATCCTTGACCATTAAAATGTGTAGTTTTGACTATTGGTCAACTAAAATGTAACAGCTTTACAACAGGCCTCCTAGGTTTTTTTGACGTTGTAACCTTGACCATTAAACAATTTAATATTCAATTGATCCATTAAAGTAGTCTAAGTGCTTTGAAGGGACATGATGCTAGATCTTGCCTCATGTTGGACGTGCAATCAATGGATCTCGTTGCTGTGTTTTTTTTCCTTTTTAATGTTTTGTAATCGAGTGCCATATGTTATATCATTATATCTATAAAACTTAGTTAACTTGCATGCTAAACTTTGTGCTTTTCAACTCCTGTGTTTTCAAGCTTGATTTGTAATGCAGAGGACTTGGGATCAATAACCAGTACTAATCCTATGTTGTATGACCATCGACCTCTACGATTGGGGGAGGATGACTACTTGCGTGTGTGTCAAATTCCACATAGAAAGGTTGATTTAGAGAATTGTGTTTTCTAAGTTTCTTTTGGAACAAGAATCCTATTTTTTGGATTGATATTAATTTGTCATCATTTTTGAAGGGAGCAAACTTTAGGGATCTTCCAGGTGTTATTATTGGTGCTGATAACAAAGTACAACTTGACCCATCCATGAAGCGAAGGCTACTTCCTTCTGGAAGACCACTGGTAAGACTTCGTACTTCTACCTTTATCCTAAGTATATGCTGCTTTATTGAATTAATTAAAAATTTACTATTAATTTGTTCTTGGTCATTTAACTTTTTCAATTTCTCTTTATTTCCACCACATAATTAGTTTTTTTATTTTATTTTGCTAAGTAATTGGCATAGGTTGTGTGCAAAACTCTAAAATGTTATTGCTTGATCAAGATATTCTTGCTGGCATGGCTTTCATTTTTCCATGTGCTAATTTTTAATTTAACCCATTAAATCATGGAATTATGCTACCCCCATTTCTTCTAGTAAACTTCATATTATGAAAAATCTCTTATAGGTTTTACTTATCATTCCTAAGTATATATATTTCTATCCTGAGGACTTTTTGTTCTCAAATTATGTGCTTTTTTCCTTTTTCTTTGTTTAAGTCAAACATGTTTAAATCCTAAGGACGTACTACCCTCCTCTTGTTTCTTATCTTTCATGATGATGATTTTACTATGTTGACAATTCCATCGATGACAAAAATGACGAGGATTGAATATATGATGAAACTTCGATGCAAAGGATCTAATTATTGTACCCTATTAGAGGTCCTACTTGCCTTATATTGGCAGTGTGATCTTTGAAAATCGGGTCATTCACTTTATCCTTGCTCCTTAATCTGAATATGATTATTTTATTGTACATAAGGTGCACAACTTCAAGGTGTTTTTAGCATATTAATGCTTCTATCTACTTTTGTTCACTAATGCTATTCATTTCTTCTCTTAAACAACCCCAAACCACTTGGTCCTAACATCCATCCTCACTACATCCACTTGGAAAAACCATCCTCGCTTCTCGTTTATTTAGTCCATCATATTCCCTTACAACCCTTTCCCTTTTGAGATATCATCATGCATTATCTCCTCTCTTGCTTTCTTCTATGCATGACCCTATTTTAGGTTCTCTTAATTCTTCATTAACTATTCATCTTATTGCCCCCTTTTTGTTTATGCTTATTTTGGTTGTCCTTTTGTTCATTATGTATTGTAGACCATTTAAAAAAAGAGAAAACAAGGGGTCATCTCGACCCCCCTTTCTCCCTCTCCCTTTGTACAACATCCCAGCAAGGGGGCATGGAGGATGATATGACACGCCCTTTATTTTGGAAAAAAAAACCTTAAAAAAACTACACAAGCTTCCCCAACCCCATTCACGCCCCCCTCACTCTCTCATTCCCTTTCATCCTCTCGACCTCACACTCTCATGATGATGTTGTGCTATCTATCTCTCGCCATCGTTGTCCAATCCACATAGCCACCGCCAACATCAATGCCGCCTTGCTATCAATGGCTTCCTTCTTCCTCTCTCTTTTTTTGTCTCATTTTTCTCTCCATCCTTTCGCTCTCTCTCCTTCCCTTCGCTCTCTCACCTCATTCTTCCTACTTCTCTCTTTCTTAACCTCTCTCTTTCACTTTCTCTTCCGTTCTCTCTAATTGAGAGAGATACTCTTTCTTTCTTCTTCTCTCTTTAGCTCTCTTTCTCCTTTTCTAAATCTCTCTCTCTCTCTCTCTCTCTCTCTCTCTCTTTCTCTTTCTCCATTTAATAGAGAATAAAAAAAAGAAAAAAGTTCTCTTTTTAATAGAGAACAAAGAAAGAAGAATAAAAGAGAGAAAAAAGCTAAAAAAGAAAAAAAATTATTTTTGTTGACTTGTCATTACCCTTGACTTGTCTACATCGCACACGTAGGTATAATGCTAAGCAAGTTTGTTATGAAGTTTAAGTAATTTGCATGTTGTTTCAACTTATGTTTGGCTTTTTTTTTTATAGAGAAGAAGACTCATATATGCCTTTTTTAGTGCTGTGGAGTGGAAGATTTAACCATCGAAAATTTGTACTCATATGCGCTTCTTTTGGCATGATAGGAAAATTGGTTGAGTTTTCATGTATATACACAAAAAATGATATGCGTCTTTCTTGATGCGATAGGAGTTAAAGATCTAGCTGTGGTGTCTCGGACACCACACATGCATGCATTTCTTAGTGTGGTGAACAGGGCTAGCCTTCTTGAATGCGGGAAGACGTCAGGATGCGACCCAAAATAATCACAAATTTTAAAAGAACTTTTCGAACTTAAAACATGATTACAAATGATATTAAAATTATTAATAAATATTCAAAAATTAAATATGAGTCATGGTGGAAGAATTGAAAAGAAAAACTTGAGCTTGAATTAGACGTATAGGAGACTTATGATGAATTTGACTGTTTACCTAAGGACAACAACTTACACTCTCAAACTATATTTAAAATGCTATTGAATGCTTAGAAATCTCATATGCAAGTACTCGATGAGTTGAATTTGAAACGAAATCATCTATTGTCCTTGTAGGGCCCACTTGAACGAAATCTGGACTGACTGTAAATAACTTATAATATTTTAAATACTTAATGAGTGTATAAGTATTCTAATACTCACATCCAAATCTGCAAAATAGTATATACAAGTGGAGAAAAAGCGAACATTATGAGCTTAAAATATCATGCACATCTATGACTACCACACCAGGTCATCACTTTTTTGGACAATTGTGCATTTACATGAATGATTTTCATATAAAATAACATAATATACTGCATGTCACAGACGGCATAGGTATTCAAATGATGTGTACGTTGATTGCTAAAGTAGCTCTTGCAAGTATCGTGAATGAATAGTATATCTCCTTGAATAAACTGTGTACTCTTATAAACGAATAAGATGTCACGACTTGTCCCCGAATCTTAGAGTATCAATGTGGGAATGGACCGGTCAAAATATTTTCACATCTCTATATTAGAAAAGAGCAAGTTACACTATCGTAATTAGCAAACATCTCATATTATAAAACATACATTATTTTAGTACTAATTAGAGCGCCTAGCTCTCAAAGGGAACCTTTTGCTATATACATATTAATATTTTTCTTTCATTTAAGTTGTTGCTGATTTTCTTGAAAAGTCATCATCAACTCAACAATAAGTTAAATAACTCAATGGATAATTATATCTCTTGGTTATAATAATTTAATAATTAAGAAACATAATGTATGCTAGATTTTTATCTATAAATCAATATCATAACTTTTTCATAAAACATGGTAGGATTAAGAATTGATTATATCTCTTAGTTAAATAACTCAATGGATAATTATATCTCTTAGTTATAATAATTTAATAATTAAGAAGCATAATGTAAGCTAGATTCTTATCTATAAATCAATATCATAACTTTTCATAAAACATGGTAAGATTAAGAATTGATTATCTTTTCATATCTTAATTTTTTTTTTATATTATATACACTCGTTACAGGAATCACCATTAAGATGTTTATTTGAAAGACATATTATCTCATAACCTTTTTCAAACTAATCTCATTGAGGAAGATAACATTTTCCAACCTAACTCAGAAGGGAAAACAACATTTTCCATTTCTATTCATATGCATGGGTATGTTGTGTCCCTAGTCAATATCATAATGGGTGAATTCTATTAGTCAATATGCACAAACATTCACTCTGTAGTAGATTAATTTTCATGTCAATTATTACGCATTTTAATAATATCTTTAGCTTATCTATCATTAGAGAGATTAATTTAGATTTAATTATAAAATGATCATCACATCAATATGACGAATTATAGCTGAGAAAGAAAATCATTTGCAATAACAGTTGGTGTCCAAATAAAATATTCTTAATATATATATATATATATATGTGTGTGTGTGTGTGTGTGTGTGTGTGTGTATAAGTGTAAAATTATTTGCATTATCAATTGAATATTCATATATGAATCATACATAGTAATCAATGCATTTTGATCTTAAGAAAAAAAATAATTCTGATAAAAAAATATAATTACCCATATAAAATAAAGCTAATGTGTTTCTTTTTTTAACGAGATTTCTCTCATCATAAAAATCTATATCTATATAGAAATGTGATTTAATTGTTTTCACCATTACTCTTATCATTATTGTAATAATAACCATTATTATTAGATTATTTATGATTATAATTATTTATTATTACTACTATTAATAGTTTATTATTATTAAAGTATTATTGTTATTATTATTACTATTGTTACTATCAATATTATTATTGTATTATTCCTTATTATTTGTCTTCATTATTTTTAATTAATGTTATTAATATAATTATGTTATTATACTATTATATTATGATTGTTCTTAATATATTATTATTATAATTATATTATATAATTTATTATATACATATTATTATTATTACAATTTTGTCATTTATTATTCATTATGCATATTAATATTTACAATATTACAATGGTTACAAATTTTATTATTATTCTATTATTGTTATCATATTGTTATTACGTTAATATTATTATTATTATACTAGTATTATCATATTATTATTATTAACATTAATTAATAGTTATATATTATTATTGTTATATGTTATTACACCTCCGCTCCTTGCTCCCCTACTTGACGTCGATGGCCTCCTGCTTTCAGCATGCAAGGTGCAGGATAAGCTCTATCTTCTTTGCTCAACCCCCTTCTTTTCCTCTCTCTCTCTCTCTTTCGGTTTGACTGATGCCCCTCTTTCTGGTTCTCATGTTATCTAAAATAGGTCAGACTCAGAAAATTCATACCTCTCGATGAAGAGTATGATTTAATGTCGGGTCAAAGATATAGATGACAACAGATTTCACTCATTTTGTGACTTTAGATTAGTTTTATAGCCTTATAGTTAATTATCCTCTCTTGAGAGAACTTTCGATTAAAGCTAGATGCATATATCGCGCATATAATATAAATTTAGAATTTAAGCTATTTCAACTTAAAAATGGTTGTAGGACGATGGCATCAAGATCCATGGTTCCTCTTTCGTGGTCCCACTCTACTTAGTCAGAGGAGGTAGTTGACCCAACCTAACAGATGAATCATTGTTAACAGTCATGGGTTGCATCGTTCAAGAGATTCTTGTAGGCTTGGGGTGGTGTTTGTCAAGGACTTAAGTCTACTTACGACAGAGAGCTTTTTTTTAGGTATATATGGTTCCACTCAAATAATTGTGTTATTTAGCGTTAATACCGTCGAGGACTCATTTCGCATCATATGTGAAGCTCTGTGCCCACTTAGTCGACATGAGCCGTCGCTGCGGCATGAGATTGATTGAGAGTGAATATATTAGAATGCTTGATTTGACATTGACACTTTTGTGAGCTAGAGTTTGCCTTAATTTGTCATTTTCAATAAACAATTGTGAAAGGTGGATTGAGTTTTAACTTTAAGTTCTTTAAAAATTGAATTTTATTTAAGCATTTAATACGTAATGACATGTTAGATTTTGCATTTAGATTGATACTTCATTTGAGTTAATTTGATTTAGAATTACAATCATATTTTGATGAAAGTATCCCCTCCGGTTGAAATCTCTATTCAACGCATCTGTAGTTTATTGTTTCTTTGTTTGGATCACAGATTTATTAATTTAATAATAGAGGATCAGATCTACTGGCATATGACAGAATTAGCTTCTCAAATGTCTTATTGAGTTGAAATTCTTATAATATCATTATTTGATTTTTAGGTTTTATTAAATCGGACCCGGTCACAAGCGAGAATCAACGGCATCCTCGGATTAAGTTTAAGCATTTAGTATGGGATGCGGTTATTTAATTTAATTTCAGAGATTTGAATAGTGTTGCCTATTTTGATTGTGTTTTATTGTAAGTTTAAGATTTTAGATGAAATTTTGATAGCATTTACTCGATATCGTCCCACATGAAATGATAGGCTGACACCATATAAGAAAGACATGTATGGGTGGTGTAAACACCGAATCGTCATCCCAGCGTCGAAAATCATATGACATGTACTTACATACTTGCAATGTCAAGTTAAAATATTAATTTTAGCTTTGTGGTTGCATTTATATTTAGTTGTTTAGGCCTCTTGTTGATGGAAAAGTTTGGCGACATTTGACGTCTGGCAGGTCAGTGTACCTCAGTATCAACCCACCATGCCAAGAAAGACATGTATGGGTGGTCAAAATACCATTGCCAAATGCGTCTTTCCACCGTACCAGTAAATGCATGTATGAGGCTCTGAGGTACTTGTGTGAAACACATTTCTCCGCGGGTACTTATACACATGCAATGTCAGTTTAAACAGTAATTTTATAATTATGCTTGAATTTATCATATGCTGTTTAGGTCTCCCTATTGGTGTGAAGTTTGACAGCATTTCGATAGCATCCCGGCGTCGTCCCCGCGTAGGGGGTTGCCTGGGGTATGCTGGGTTTGACCACCACGCCAAGAAAGGTGTGTGTAGGTGGTATAAATCACGACCGAATGTTCCTTCCTTACCATGTCAAGAAAGGTATGTATGAGGCTCTAAGGTACCTGCACGAAACACAGATTTTTCCTCCCCGCCAAAAAAGGCATGTACGACTACTTATACACATGCAAGCAAGCACAATTTTTCTCGCTGCCTCAAGAAAGACACAGAAAAGGCGCAAATGTGCTCATGAATGGATCGTGGAATCTTGTCGCGAGCGAGATCACGAGATCGTCGGGAAGAGCTCACCTGCGTAGCTTCGTGTGCAAGAGCGGACGAGAGCGTTAGTCGAGGGACGGAGCTCGATTTCCCTTCTGGGAGAACGGGAGAGGGAGAGGTTGGCTGAATGGGGCTTAAGGTTAGATGAGGAGGGTATTTATAGTTTTTTTTATTATTTAATTAAATATAATTTGGGTTTTTGTGCAAACATTGTTATATAGACAATATATATATTGATCTTATATTATTACGATATTACGAACCGCTGCGGCGTTTATAATTGCCATTTGGTTTGTCGGCGACGCCAATTTTAGTTTAAATTTGTGCGTCATCGCTTCTGATCGCTCGATTTCGTGCAGACTTGTCTAAATTGAGTGTGAACAGTCTCATTTGATAGGTTTCGATATTTCGACGCTAATGTTGCGATCAATTTCGCGAACAGAGGTTGTTTGGGGCATCGTCGCTGCTTTCCGACCTTGATATGCGCGTCGGCGCGTCGACTGACTTCTTTCTTGATCGGTCGATCGTTGAGTTGTGCAATATGTATATTTTGATTAATTTCGACGTTCTAAACGCGATGACGAAGTCTGTTCGTTGATCGGATATCGTTTCGACTGATTTTCGATGCCATCGAGTGTATTTTAGCTTCGATTTGCGCTCTGAAGCTCGTTGAATTCACCCTGTGAGCTCGACTTGACTTATGACGCATGCATGGAGGTCAACACAAGGTTGCTTCGAACTCCATTGCAACCACAATACCTATTTTGACAAGTGTTGTGGTTCTGTACTGAGCTGCTACTGGCTTGATCTGCTTGGTTATATTTTTTTTATTTGTTTGTTACAATCTCCTCTACTTAAGAAAATTTTAGTCTTAGAATTTAAAATATAATAGAAAATATAATATCTTAATTTAAAAGTTGTGGATAATCATCTCTCATTTCTGATTCTTTCTCCTATATAGTATCTTGTTTTGTACTATGCTTTCATAAAACTTGTACAAAATGAATTTTTCTATTCCATTATTGCTTTACATTATAGTCCAATATCCTTTATAGATTTTCTATGTAAGTGAGATTAGGTTGAACTTTTATGTGATCCAAAACAACACTTGGGGATCTATTAGCTATATGTTTTCATAGCAAAAAGGTGTGAAACACATCATGTACTCCATACTTATGTTTTGACAATGCTAGTCTATATGTCACTTTTCCAATTATTTTTAGAATTTCATGAGGACCAATGTATTTTGGACTTAGCTTTCCAGTCTTACTAAAACGCTTCACACTCTTAATAGGACTAACTTTTAGAAACACAAATTCTCGGACTTCAAATTCTACTTTACGGTGCTTTGCATCAAAGTATTTTCTTTGCTTGTCGTGTGCAGATTTCAATTTATCTCGAATCAGTCTAATTTTATTAGTAGCTCTATCTATTAGGTTAGTATCATTTATTTTTCTCTCTTGTTTCTGCCTAAAACACTGCATTTTCTTTCATAGAGAACTTCATATAGAGCTATTCCAAGGCTTGGTTGAAAACTATTGTTATTGACGAATTTTATTAATGGTACATGTGTCTCCCATCCTCGACCAAAATCAAGTATATATGATCTGAGTAAATTTTCAAAAGGTTAAATTATTTTTTTGATTTATCATCTGTCTATGGATGAAATTCAATGCTAAAAGTTAATTTTGTGTCTAAAGTTTGTTAAATTTTTCTTCATAATCTAGATTTAAAGCTAATGTCTTTGTCTAATATTATAGATTTTGGTACTCTGCAATTTTATGATTTCACCCATAAAAAATTTTGCCAATCTTTCAATAGCTAGTTTTTCATATCGGTAGAAAGTATGCAAACTTAGTCAGTCTATCAATGATTACTTAGGCAGTATCATGACCTTGCCTTAATCTTTGTATTCCAACTCGAAATTCATAGCAATTTCATCTTTTATTCTGGCATGGGCAAAGACTACAATAATCCACTTGGTTTGACAAGTGGGTCATTTAACAATAAACTTTGCCTCATATCATTGAAATTATCTTTTAAGATCTTGATACATTTTATTACTTCTTGAATGAATAAAATAATCAGGGTAATGTACTTTTGTGCAAAAAATTTTTTCTTGGTTCTCGAATTTGATCTGTTTTCACCAGACATGAGATTCTTTGAAGCTCTACTTTTTTTGATAGGGTGTCACGTATCTTGTCTTTTATAGTAGGTTGTATCACTATACGATTCAACAATATAAAATTATTTTCAGTATATTTGACTGTTCATAATTCTAATTGATTCATTGCTCTAATCAACTCTTATTGTTTAGTGATTAATAATTCACACTACCATAAGTTTTTTTGCTTAAAGCATTCACTATTGCACTTATTTTTTTGGATGATATTATGTCCAGGTCATAATCTTTTATGAGTTTTAACCAACGTCTTTGTCGTAGATTTACTTTCTTCTTTGTAAAAATGTGTGTTTTAAACTTTGGTGATCAGTGAATACTTCATACCTGACTCTCTATAAGTAGTGTGCCCATATTTTTAATGCAAACATAATCGCTTAGTCACGATCATGCGTAGGGCAATTTTGTTTGTGATTCTTTAGTTTGCTTTGAAACATAGGCAATTATTCTTCAATGTTGCATTAGAATACATCGAAGTCCTTTTTAATGAGGTTTCATTATAAATTTGGAATCTTTTTGTGCTTAAAGGGATTATTAATATAGGTGCAGTTATCAAACAAATTTTAAACTTTTGGAAAGTGTCTTCATATTGATTACTACACTAAAACTTGATTGTATTATTTGTTAACCTAGATAACGGCATAAAAAATTGTAAGAATCTTTCCACGTATCTTTTATAATATCTAGCAAGACCCACAAACATCTCACTTCTATTATAGTAGTTGGTCTTAGCCACTTGACTATAGCTTGAGCCTTATTCTGGTCTACTAAGTTACCTTCACCACTAACTATATATTCCAAAAATGTTTTCAACCGAAACACGCACTTGGAAAACTTCATATATAATCTATTTTTCTTGAGTATTTGTAATATCGTATGAAGGTGATCTGCATGATTAGCTTTGTTTCTTGAATAAACATTATGCCATCAATGAGAATTATGATATATATATTTAAGAATGGCTTAAAAATTTTGTTCAATAATCCACAAATATTGTTGGGATGACATCACTACAAATTCATGATGTTCATCTCTTCTATTAATGACATCTTAGGTATATCCTCTTCTTTGATTTTTAATTGATGATATCAATATCTTAAATGAATATTTGAAAATATTGAAGTCTCTTCTAGTTGGTCAAATAGATCATTAATTTTAGGTAACAAATACTAGTTCTTACTTGTAAGCTTGCTCAAGTCCCTAATCATTGCATAGTCTTAAGGTTTTATCTTTCTTCTTGACAAATAGCATTTTAGCTTCTCACAATGATGTACTTGTTTAATGAACCAAATTCTTATTATTGGCCTTTCAACTCATGAAGTTTTTTGATTGACATTGTATACAATATCCTTGCAATTTGTTCTGCACCCACAATGATGTACTTGGTCTAATGAATCCATTCTCTAATAATTCTTGTAATCGGCCTTTTAACTCTTGAAATTCTTTGATTAACATTCTATATGATACCTTTGCAAAAGTTGTCTGTTAAAAATATATTTCTTTGATTTGAAGCAAACCAGATAAATCATCTAAGAGGACTTTTGGGTATTTTCTCACTACGGTTATATTCTTCAAAATTTTCACTTCCTTTATCACATCTTTTATATGACAAAAAAAAAAAAAAAAACAATGATAACCATTCTTTAGTTACTTTTTTTGTTTTTTTTTTAAATTTTAAATTTTTTTATTTTTCCATTCTTTAGTTACTTAAGTGTTTGTAGGGATGAGATTAACTTAAATGATAATCCTCGGTCTCCAATGAATTTAAAATGTTCTTCTCCAGTAATGGCAATGAAAGTAAATTTATTTTGAAACATTATGCCAAATATCTATGTTTATATGATAGTGTGCTAACATTTATAGGCATTTCATTTGCTAAAACTACTGATAAGAATTGATATATGATTGTTGTATTTAACCCATGAGTTCTAGCACATTCTTTTGAACCTTTATCGAATAAAATTATAGCAAGTATTTTTTGGATGATAATCATTCCTATAATAATATAACTTCTGAATATTAATTGAAAATTTCATAAAATTATTTTAAATGAACATCATATCTACAAAAATGTTTGGTGATTTCTTAGCTTTTTGTTGATATAGAGCATATACTCGAGATTGAACATTTTGATGTGTCAGATTCTGGCTTTGAGCTAATGTCATTGACTCAGCTATTCATGGCTTACTAAAACTTCTATGAGGTGGTGCAATATTACTTGGAAATTGTTGCCAAGTGTAGGACAAGACTTAGTCATGTGTCCAGGTTGATGACATCAAAAATATGTGTTCATTCCTGACAAACATTCACCCTTGTGAGCTCTTCCACATCTTCAACGATTCTTCAGGCAAATACTACCTTCACCACTACTAGATTTAAGCTTATTCTAATTTTAGTTTTTAGGTTGAGAAATTTGAACATTTTTAAATCCTTCATTACTCCTCTTAGTAGCTTACAATTCAATTTCAAAATTTTAAGTTCTCTCTGCCAAAACTGAATAATTATCAATTGCCAAAGGAATTTATGCTTGTTTGATCACATCTTTTAATTTCGATAGAACTCGATGACACTTTTCTTTAGCTTTAGGATTAACCGTGGTACATATCTAAAGAGAGTGGTAAATTCGGCTTAATATTGCATAATGAAATAATCTTCTTGAACCAATTTGATAAATTTATCTTGTATCTACCTCCTTACAAATAGTGGTACAAATTCTTCTCATCTAATCCAGTCTTTGGATTGACCACCAAATTTATCCTATAGTTGTTCTAAGGGCAGGACATGTTAATAATCTTTTTGACTTGCATCGATTAATTCTCAACTTCATTTGGTGTTCTTCTTTCAGCAAATAGAGGGGACTTTTTATATTTTGAATTGATTTTAGATATTTATCCATTTGAGCTCATCTACTCCACTAGTTTGAGTTTGAGAACTATGAATTATCTGCATTACTATAGTCATCATATTAGTAAAAACATCAATACTATCATTCATATTATTTCATTGAAGGTTTGTATTTTCTTATTGAACCCTGGTAGCTTTAGGTTTATCAACCCTAATTACTTTTGTTCTAACGTCAGTATGATCGATGTTCACAGGCTTGTAATAAAATAATATGACAAAGTCAGGACTAACATATTAAATAATTAGTTCTTTTCATTATTCTTTTTAATGGCTCTTTGCATATAATATTTATCTTGGAGTGGACGATCATACGGATAACTAAAAACATTTCACATCTCTATATTAATAAAGAGCTAATTACACTATCATAATTAGTAAACATCTCATATTTTATTACATGCATTATTTTAATACTAATTAAAATACCTAGCTTTTGAAAGGAACCGACACATATTCCAGTCTTTCTTTCATTTAAATTATTGAAGATTTTTTTTTTGAAAATACTCAACTCAATAATTAGTTAAATAATTCAGTGGGATAATTATATTTCTTAGTTATAGCAATTCAAGAATTAAGAAATATAATGCATGCTAGATTCTTATTAATAAATTAACATCCTAACTTTTTCATAAAATAGCAGGAAAATACATAACAGAGTAGGATTAAGAACTATTTATCTTCTTTTATTATTTTCATATCTTAATTTTTTTATATTATATACACCTGTCAAAAGAGTCATCATTAAAATAATTACTTGGAAGACATTATCTCATAATCTTTTCTAAATTAATCTCGGAAGGGAAGTTAACTTTTCCAACTTAACTTAGACATGTAGACAATTTTATAATTAAGTAATTATTCTATAATATATACATTTTTTGCCTTTATCATGTATTTTAATAATATCTTTAACTTATCAATTGTTGGTGAGATTAGTTTAGATTTAATCATAAAATGATCATTATATCAATATGAGTAATTTATAGCTGAGAAAGAAAATTATTTTGCAATGGTAATTAGTGTCCAAATAAAAATATTTTTAATACGCATATATAAATATAAAAGCATTCGCAATATTAGTTGGACATTCACATATGAATCATAACAACAATCAATGCATTTTGATATAAATGAAAAGAATAATTACTATAAAATAAACATATAATTATTCATCTATAACGAGGCTCGATCTATTTCTTTTTTCAGAATGAGATTCTTGTCATCGTGAAAACATATAATTATATAGGAATGTTAGTTAAATTATCTTCACCATCACTCTTATCATTATTATAATGATAACCATTATTATTAGATTATTTATGATTATAATTCTTTATATTATTAGTTTTAATGCTATCAATGTCATTATTGTATTATTCTCTACTATTTCTCTTCATTATTATTAATTAATGTTATTAACATATTATTATTACTATTATTTTAAAATTATCATTATTATTATTATATTATTATTAATATATAATTAATATTATTATTGACATGAATTAATAGGTATATATTATTATTATTATTATTTTGTTACTAATAGTATTATTATAATACTATTATTTATATATATATGTATATATATATATATATATATATATATCTTTATTTATTTCCTGACATTCGTTTTTTCTCTCTCGAGTGAATTAGGACCTACCCCGAGCTCGAGTTGCATTTGCTCGCCTCCTATTCATGTGAGGCGTGCTCGTGAGCTATAGACTATACCTCCCCTCCCTGCTCTCCTACTAGATGTAGACTGCCTCTTGCTTCCAACATGTGAGGTGCAGGTTCAGCTTGGTCTCACATACTCGAGCCTCTCCTCTCCCTCTCTTCCTCTCTTGGTTGGATCGTGCCTCTCTCTCTCTCTCTCTCACACACACACACACACACACACATTATCACGTTTGAGTTGTGCATTTGGGCCTTTAAATGCATTTTAACTTTTAACTTTTTTGTTCTGAGTAAAGTAAATTTTCAATATAATATAATGTATTCCAAATACATTAGAAATGCCCTTGTATTTGAATTACCCGAGAATTCCAAATACGCCAATGTAAGTGATCGGTATTCATACTTGCCGCTGGCGCCGACCCTCATCGGCCACCCATGCCGCATCCATGGTCGCCGTGACATCAAAACCTTCGATTACTTTATATTACATTTTTCAACCACAAAAAAAACAAAAAAGTCGAATTTGTAAAACTCAAAACAATGTAAAGTAATCATTTTACAATTCATTTTACAGATTCTTTTCGATTCCAAATCAGCAACCAAACAACCCCTAAATAATGAGGAAGGTCAATTTGAGCTCCATTAGGGCTATGACATTTGTTTTGATAGGTGTCTTGGTTTTGTACTGTGCCATTACTAGCTTTACCCGCTTGCCAATATTTTTTATTTGATTGTTAAGCAATACTTAAAATTAAATGAGAATTTGATACTTAATATGACACAATGGCAAAGAAAGATTTATATAGCCAACCTCACATAGTGGGATAAAAGCTTATTATTATTATTGTTGTTGTTAGTTGTTAAATAATATGCTCATATTGAGATGCAGTTCTTTAAGTGGTGTGATGAGGTTATTTTTAACCAAATTCCTAAGTTTAAAAGCCCAATGAAACCTTATTAGTAGTAGCATGATGATATAAATTACTTGGCTAAAACTATTGACTACCATGGGTTAAAGAATTCGATGAACCTCGCTCATTGATTTAATAATAATGATAATCTAAATCAAATGTATGCATGTAATGTAAGAAAGTATATCCTAGTGATAGTGCATAATATGTCTTAAAGATAAGTCTTTTTATTTGGTATAATAAGGATGCTTGCAGGTCATTCATATTGTCAAAGTCACATATTTTAACTTTCCAAATCTACCTATGAAGAAAGTCATATTTTTAATGAAATGAAAATTATTAGGCCACTTCACTTATATGATGTAATTGTAAGTCTCATCTATCCAATCGATCTTTCTTCTCATGAGGATAATAGTTAATAAGATTGGTTGTCTTAACTACATACCAAATTTTCTATGCTCAAAGTAGAGTTGTTAATATTTATAATATGATAAATTTTCAAATGAACTTAAGTCACATACAAATAATGAAGTTGATCCTCTGTTATTAATTAAATAGAGTTAACAATGTCTTTAGCCATAAAGGGTAATTGACCTAGTTTCTTGATGATGGTTGCATTGATTAAAGATTCCAATCAGAGGAGATATTATCATCAAAATATTTAGATCTTATCGCAAATCATATCGAACTCAAAATTCAATAAAATATGAACAATTTAAAAACAGATTATAAAATGTACAATTAATGAAGTTAAATTAATTTTCTAAGGCTTAAAGAAAAATTCACCCACGTTTCATAATCATTTATTAGGTGTAATAATCTAAGAAAATTCTAATTTATAAAAGTGTTAATTTCAAATCAAGTGCATCACTATGCTATCAAATAATTTCATGTTAGTAATGACGTCGTCTATGCTTTCTATCCATGTGATCTTATCACTAAATGATACCAAAAAAAATAGCTGTTATGATTAGAGCATTCTGACTTAGTTCTTCGACTCCAAATAACACTATTAAATTATAGTTACAATTATTGCTCGCAAGTTTCCTAATGGTTTTGCTTTTTGAGTCATGAATTATAGAGTGCACTTAATAGGACAAAAAATCTCTCTTGTAATTAAAATTGACTCAAAATTATTTTTTTAGACAAACATCCACCTTAGGTCTATAAGGTCTCTTTTGATGAAGCAACTCATAGCTGCTAATAAAAATTCATTCGTTAGATTGGGTCAACTATTTTCTTTAACTAAATAGATCAATGATCGTGACAACCCAGGATGACAGAACCATAAGATCTTGATAAGTTCGCCATCATTTCTCCAGCATCTACTTTAAGATAATGATGATGAATTCCTCAATTTTTTGCTACTATATGTTAAGCTTTTAACGACCTAATGACTAGTTGTAATCGAAGCTTCTCTCTCATCACTGGGAGGAGTAATTAATTATAAGTGCTTGCGCCTATGAGAAACTTAGAACCATATCAAAGTCCTCATAGAATGCAGATAAAATCTATTAATAGTGTCTTATCTTCAAACTAATATGCCTTTTGAAAGTTTAACCAAGACTTAATCAAAACTCTCTTAACAAAAAGTTGTGTGCAAATTTTTGAATCTCACAAGTAGTACTATTTACACCCATCGATGACCTCATTCTTCTCATAGACTATATGACCGGTTACCACTCTTTTAGTGGACTATTAGTTATCTTTCTTCTAGATAAAATTATTAAAGGATCCAAAGGTAAGTATGTTTGATTGGTGTATTCTTGTGTATTGTTGTATATATAATATTTTTAATAAATATTTTGTATATATTAATATACAATTATTTGTAGTAATGCATAGCAAAGCACTTCATATTTCTATAGAACCAATGGCTGTGTGATATGTGCATATGAATATTATTTAATTGGACTAAATCCCAAAATGATCCCTCAATTATTTGCAAGTGGCCAATTTAGTCTTAAAGTATCAAATTGCTCCAATTTAGTCTCTAGCTATATAAAATTGATCTAAAATGATTCCTTGAGACTAAATTGGGATCAATTTTGTGTAATGATGGACTAAATTGGGGTCAATGTTGTAATCACTTTTTCTATAGGAGGGATCATTTTGGATCAATTTTTTTTATTCAGGGACTAAATTGGAGCAATTTGATATTCTAGACTAAATTGGCCAATTGCAAGTAGTCGGAGGACCATTTTGAGATTTATTTGTTATTTATTTTTTTATTAAAGCCCAAAATAGCCTAATAAATCCTTTGTCTTGAGACACAAAAGCCTACCCATAATAAAAAGAAGTGGGATGTTTGTTAGTATTTATGTTTAGGCATTTTTATAGATGTGACTAGTCATATTCATGAGCTTTTCATGTTTTTATTCCACAATGAGATTATGGTTATAAGCATTTTGTCCTCCAGCATCAATTGCCTTCTCCTCCAGGTGTTGTATACTCTTCTTCTGTTCAGTTGTAGTTCTTCATCCTATTGCATTTTTGTAATCCATCTCTTCCTCTACTTGCTAGGATTCTCCTATTTTTTATGATAATGGTGTAGGGTTTAAATGAGCTCTTAGTAGTACGAAAACTCAATGATGAAATTGCTGTAGAAAAAATAGTATAACTTTTTTTAATTAAAAAAAAAAATAGATCACAGCTTTTTGGCAGCTACTATACTCTATCAGGTATAGTTGAAAAATATAATTTTCTCACTATAGATTCTCCAAAATACGATCAGTCTCTCAAATAGAACCTAAGGTGTGTTTTCATAGCGCGACTGCACTAAACGTTTTCTTAGACAGCGATTGTTGTGAATTCAAAGAGGTAGCAGGTGAGGGAAGTCTACCAGATCAAAGATGGGCTGGAAGAGTTAAGTGGTACTATTGATGAAATTTGAGAATGCAATGGGTGAAAGGACTTTGGGCTTGATACGGCCCAAGACATTGGTGAGGACATTACAGTTATTAGAGGGGAGTGGCTGTGCAACAATTCTTGATATCTGTGACAAAAAGAGGGAGCTTTGTGCAGAGGGTTGTGCATGTTCTCACAAGAGCGTTAAGTAGAGCAGCAGACTAGTTGGATGTAAATGGTCGCAATAACATAGTTATATGAGGGGATCTTGGAGAATTTCAGAAGGGATGACTAGTATGAAAATCATTGCTCTTTCAAAGCGTCACTGATTATGTTTAAGGGGCTCTTTCAAACGCTTTTGAACATTTCAAGCGTTTGGTTGCAAGTAAAATAAAATTTCGATTAATACAGAAATATTTCGTGTATTTGAATTTGATTTGGGAATTTCAAATACACAGAGATAAAGTGATGATGCGGCGGCCGCCACGCCGCCGCCGCCGCCTCCGTCCAACCCCTCCGCGCCGACGCCCGGCCACCTCCGGCCACGGCCACCGATCGCCACCGCCGCCGCGCTGCCGGTTGCGATGCCGGGGCGGCGCTGCAACACCGCTTCCGGCGGCGCCCGTATTGCCTTCAGCGCTTTTTACATTATATTTTGTCAAAAAAAAAAAAAGTAAAGTCATAAATTTATAAAACTCTCAATAATATAAAATAATCTTTACACATTTCTATTACACGCATTCCAAATGAGCAAAAAACAGTCTTAAAGGAAACTACGACATTATCAACACTCCCTAAGAATTAGGTCAAAACGGTAAAGGATAAAGCACTACAGCCCCAATTTGTCCAATAATACAATACTAAAGACTCAGCCGTTCTTCTATCAAATTTGGCCAATAAAAACAACTCCATTTTATAAAGGGGATAAAAAAGAATCTATCTATTGATCCTGCCTCAGGAAATTTAGTTGGCAGACATCATCATGAAAAAAAAAAAAAACAACTTCAATTGACAATCATTGTCCATATTCTTGCCAATCATAGGAATTGTTTTCTTGCCTAGCTCTGGTAGTGGCAACTCTTCAATTCCCTTTGATATCAAGAGTATGAGACTGAACAAAGTCCAGTCACCTGCAATGGATCACAGGAAAAAATATTCACTTCCAAGAAAACTTCTAATGTAAAACACAACTCAGAATTGGACCACCTGGAACTTGGGTTAACACAGTTTTGATTCCATGAAATAATATTGTTTATTTTGTTGGCATGAGGAATGGGTTGTTTCCCTTGGTTGAAACTCTGGACATGATTGGTATTTCTCTTGTTCTTGCCCGGGAATGCAAGGTAACAAGAAACCTCAACTCTTCACTAAACAATTAACAGCAATGGAATGTTTCTAAACATAATAACGAAAAATAAATATCACGACTTGGCCCGGAACTTTAGAATATCAAGGTGGGAATGGACGGTCGGACGGATAAAAGAAAATTTAAATAAATTCATATAAATTATAAATTACATAATATTGTTATAATTCATATAAGAGTCACTACAAATTCAAACTATATTTAATAAATTTATCTACACATAAAATATCCATAAACATAAATCATATAAAACACAGTATAAAAAATAAATTAATATAATACATATCTCTTAAAGTTCCTCTACGACGATAGACATAATCCTTTCTTTTATCCTCAATCCAGTTAGGAAAGTTACCTGAAAAATATAAACAATTTATAATTGAATAAAATTTTAATAGGTAAATTATGTTTTTACACTATAGTAAAATAAAAAAATAGATTCAACAATATAACATATAAGAGATAGATGCAAATGAATATTTCTTGAAAATTTTATTTTCTACTTTATCAATCATTTCAGGAGTCACCGTCTAAAATCTTTTCATAAGAAATATTTTCCGTAACTCATCCAAAGGACAAGTAATCATTTCCATTTATCTTTTTCGTGCACGGGTATATTGCGTCCCCATCCAATACTATAAGAGGGTAAACTTCACTTTCAGACATATACATTCATAACATAGAATTTATAAAGCTATACATATAAGTTCAAAACAATAAATCAATTTTTTTTGTGTAATGATACAAGTAATAACATGATCTAACATTCAGACTGCTCATTCAATATGGAGAAATTGAGAAAATAAATCACACTTTGAAGTACAGAGGTAATTTATAATCATAAATAAATGCATTCCATCACATGAAAAAGAAGTATGCTTTTACCATAAATGTAAGAACATAATTACCCATTTTAATGTGAAACTTTTTTTGAATCTCATTCCCTTTAAAAAAAATTTTCTTACTTTGAGTACTTATAGAATAAATATATTAATTTGATCAATATTTTAAAAATAGTTTATTTATTTTATTCATTTTTTTTATCTATGATATTTGTGTATATCTTCTATTATTTAACGTTCATATTCGTCAAAATTTTATTGTTTATTTTCAAATCAAGTTAAGTTCCTAAAAAATAATAATATTGAGTATCACATTTAGTAATTTGACTATTGGTTTATGTAACATACATATCTTTTATTTATTTTAATTTGATACTTACTCTTTCTATTTTAACTTAAATTAAAGATCTTTCATAATTTTCATTTAACATTTACTTAATTTAATATATAATGTTTATATATATATAATATGCCATATACGACTTTTTAAATTTTATTATTTTTCTTAAAAGATATGTTAGATTTCAGAGTGCTTAATATATATAAATTAAATTTTAAATTTCATTGATAATTATTCTTACTAATCTAACATAAATTCTAAATTTTAATTAGAGATCGTGAAAATTAACATTAATTATGTTTTCATAAATTTTTGTGATTATGAGTTTACATCATTGTATTTCATTAAATTTAAGATAAATATTTTCATGAAAAATCAAACTTATAATTTCAGCAGGTCAAATTCATCACATTTTGTTTATTCTTATAATAAAATAAGATACATTTAAATATATTAGAGATATAGATATCATTATAAAGTTAAAGATACATAAATTAAAATATTTTCAAATCAAATTCCTTGCTGCGTTTATAACATTCTAAATTAGTTAAGTAAAATTTGTCCCCCTTTTTTATAACAGCATTTATTTCATGATACCATTATCATATTTTAATAATTATGGAAGTAAAAATGAAATCAAATTTCAATAGTAATATATATATATATTATACTTCTCTTTCCTTCCCTCGATTTGTCCTAAGACTGTGCCACACGCTAGCCACAAACTGGCTTCTTCTCTAAACAAGGGCTCGTGAGGTCTCTCTTCTCCTTCTTCTCCCTCGTTTGCCGGCGCACGGAAGGCTCACGCATGCAAGGTGAGGTTTGATGGCTCGGCTAGGGCGTGACTCTTCCCAACCATTCCTCTCTCTCTCTCTCTCTCTCTCTCTCTCTCTCGCACGCTCCCTCTCTCACGTGCTTTTGGGAGTTCGGTTCGACAAATTGAAATCGAGCCCCCCTTCGATTCTTCTATTTGCAGCTAACTGTCGCGGCGGTTGGATTTTATATTAATTTTTTTTCTGTTTTTGATCATTACAATCTCTCACTTTTATAAAAAATTTTGTTCTCAAAATTTAATGACAACAAGAGAATTAAACATGCCGTTGATTAAAAAGATGAGGATAAAGTCCTCACATTTTTGATCATTCTCCCACGTAGCTTCTCATTTTGATCCATGTTTCCACAACACACATATAAATGAAATTTTCTTATTCCTGAGATGTTTAATATCACATACATAATTCTTTGCTCACTCTAAATGTGAGATCAATTTTGAATTTAAATATGATCGGCAATAATTTTGTTGTTAGTAAAATATTTTTTATTTGGAGAAATATGAAACACATTGTGCACTCCTTGCATATTAGAAGGTAAAGTCAGTCTATAAGTCACTTTCCCAATTCTTTCCAAGATTTCATATGGACCAATATAGCGTGAACTTAACTTCTAAATCTTGCCAAAATGTTTAATACCTTTCATAGGAAAACTTATATATATATATATATATATAAACTCTCACTTCAAATTCTACTGGCCGATGTTTAACATCATAATATTTTATGTGTCTATCTTGAACAACATTTAATCTATCATGAATTAATCGAATCTTTTCAGTGGCTTCATCTACTACATCTACACCAATGATTTTTCTTTCATTAGCTTCCACCCAACAAAGTGGTGTTCTATATTTTCTTCTATACAATGCTTCATAGGGGCTATACTAATTCTTATTTGAAGTTATTATAGGCAGACTTAATCAAAGGCAAGGGTAATTCTTTATTTCCCCTAAAATCAAGTATACAAAGTCTAAGTAGATCTTCAAGTGTCTGAATTGTTCTTTCTGACTGACATTAGCTTGAGGATGAAATGCAATATTGAAAGTAAGTTTGGTACATAAATCTTCTTGAATTTGTTTACACAATCTGGATGTGAATCGACCATCCCGATCGGATACTATAGACTTTGGCATACCCTGCAACTTCACAATTTCATCAACATACTTCCTTACTAGCTTTTTAACACCATTAGATTGTTTAATAGGTATAAAGTGTGCAGATTTTATTAATCTATCAATAATAACCCAAATATCATCGCAATCTCTTCTGGATTTAGGTAACCCAATCATAAAATCCATGGCAGTATCATTCAATTTTCATTCAGGGATTGGCAAGGGTTGTAAAAGTTCACTTGGCTTCTGATGTTCTTAACCATCTATCATGATGGATACTTGTAAAAAAATTCAGCTATGCTTCTTTTCATCCCGATCACTAAAATATTTCCTTAAGATCTTGATATATTTTGCTACTGCCTAGATGAATTATATAATGAGAGTGATGTGCTTCATGTAAAATATATCTCCTTAATTCTCCAATATCCTGAATGCAAACTCCAATAATCCCTCATCAATTTCTAAATCTTATGTATAACCTACTTTTACCAAATTTAAAATTTTCTAAAATTCAACATCTTCAGGTAAAGCATCTCGTATCATATTTTTTAAATTTGATTGCATAGTCATTTGATTTAACAATAAAGCATAATCATCTGTGCATTTAATAATTGAAATTTTTATTTTTTTTAAATCTTGAATCAACTCCTCCTATTGAGAGATTAAATAATTTACATTACCATATATTTTTCTGCTTAAAGCATCAGTAATTATATTTGTAGGATGATATTGAATATCCAAATTATAATCCTTAATAAGTTCTAACAATTTCCTTTGCTTTAAATTTAGCTCATTCTGAGTAAAGATGTATTTTAAGCTTTGATGATCAATGAAAATTTCACACCTTACTCTATATAAATAATGCCAAATTTTCAATGCAAATACCACTGCTGCTAATTCTAGGTCATGGGTTGGATAATTCTTTTCAAAAAATTTCAATTGTATTGAAACATAAGCAACCACTCTTTCATTCCGCATAAGTATACATCCCAAATCTCTTAATGATGCATCATTATAAATTTGGAATATTTCTGTTCATGATGGAATAGTTAATACTGGTGCAGTCATTAAATAAATTTTCGATTTTTGAAAAGCCTCTTCATACTGATCATTCAAACTTGACTGCTTTTTGTGTTAACCTGAATAATGATATTGCAATCTGTGAAAACCCTTCAACAAATCTCCTGTAATATCTCGCTAATCCTAAGAAACTTTTGACTTTTGTGATAGTGGTTGGTCTAAGTCATTCATCTATTGCTCTAACTTTATTCTGATCTACTGAAACATTTTTGCTACTAATCATATGCCCTAAAAATATGATGTTATTTAACCAAACTTTACATTTAGAAAATTTTGCACATAATTCATTTTCTTTTTGAGTTTGCAAAATAATGTGAAGATGATTTATATGAGCTGCTTCATCTTTTGAATATATATAAATATTATTTATGAATACAATCATAAATAAATTCAAAAATAGGTTAAAGATTTTATTCATGATATCTAAATATAGCTAGAGCGTTGGTTTAGCCAAAAGCCATCACCACAAATTCATAATGCCATATCTTGTACTGAATGCAGTCTTTGATATATCTTCTTCTTTGATTCTAAGTTGATGATAATCTGATCTTAAATTAATTTTTAAAAATACTAAAGCTCCTTCTAGTTGATCGAAAAAATCATCAATCCTTGATAAGGGATATTTATTCTTCAATGAGAGTTTATTAAGCTATCTATAATCTATGCATAGCCTCAAACTCCCATCTTTCTTCTTTACAAACAATATAGAAGCTCCCAAGGGGGTGTGTTAGGCCTGATAAAGCCCTTCTCCAATAGTTCTTATAACTGATTCTTCAACTCTTGTAATTTCTTGATCACTATTCTATTTGGTATTTTGCTACAGGTTCTGTGCTTTGAATTAAATCAATAGAGAAATTCATCTCTTGATTGGAGATAAACTTAATAAATCATTCAGAAAAACTTCTGGAAACTCCATCACTATTGATGTATCTTCTAACTTCTTTCTCTTTAGTGACATCAGCAAGAAAATTTTCATAATTTTTTGCTAACATCTTTTGAACTTTTAAATAAGACACCATCATAGATAATATTTCCTTATGCCCCACAAATTTGAATTCTTTACTTCCAGGAATATTGAATTTGACCATCTTTTTATAACAATTTATAGTAGTATAATATTTAGATAGCCAATCCATCCCTAAATCACATCAAATTCATATAGCGGCAGTACTATTAAATCTACATCCAAGCTTCTTTCATAGATATCCAAATTCACATTGCAAAATTTTTTAGCATTCATATGAGACCCATTTGCATGTAACTGATAATACTACAGACATTTTCATAATTTTCAATCACAAAATTCTCACACATTCTTCAGCTATAAATGAATGTGATGCTCCAGTATCAAATAAAATTTTAATCGATTTATTTTGAATAGAGATAATACCTATAAATGAGTAGATGTATATATAAAAATTATCTAATACAACATAAAATTTTAACAATGGTAATTTAAATAAAGACATACTTGTAATGACGTTAGACAAGTCTTTTGCTTCTTGCTATGTGAGTGCATAAACTCGAGGCTGTGTATTTTGCTGGTTCTAATTTTGAGATGGAATTGATGCAGTTGATTCAACCATCCTTTGTTTGCTAATAGTCATTTGAGGAGGTTGAACACTTATCCTAGTATCAGCTGAAAATTTCTGACCCAAGGTAGGACAAAATTTTGCCATATGTCCTGGTTGATGGCACTAAAAACAAGCATTTGTGTCTAAGAGACACTCTCCTTTATTGCTCTTTCACATTTTGGGCATGTTGTAACACTGTTATTGTTGGCAGTATTATTAGACTTAGGCTTCTTCCAGTTTGATTTTTCAATTTGAACATTCTCCCCAGATTTTGATCTATCATCATTCCTCATTTTCTGAATATCTCTCATCCTCTGAGTAGCTTGTAAATCCAACTCTATTATTCTAGCCCTCTCCATCAGTACAAAATAGTCATCAATATCCAGAGGGATCAAGGATTATCTGACTACATCATTCAGTCTAGATATGAACCTATGATATTTCTCCTATGCATCTGGTATCAATTGGGGTGCATACCTTGAAAATATTGTGAATTCAGCTTTATATTGCATGATAGAACGATCTCCTTATACTAATCTGATGTACGTGTCCTGCATTTGTCTCCTAGTTGAGAGGGGTACAAACCAATCTCTAAAGGCTTTTAGAAGATACTCCTATGAAACAAGATTTCAAGGACTTCCTTCAAACTTTTTGCAATTGTTCTTGCCATCATCTCTCAATTTTGTCTTCAAAAGCAAAAGAAGCTAATGCAACTCTTCTTTATAGACAATATGACATACTTTCTAAAATTCTCTTATCCGCATCAACTAGAATTTTTTTTTTTTTACTTCTATAGGTCCTTCTATTCCTGAGAAAAGAGGTGACTTTATATTTTAAAATAATTTAAGATATTTATTCATAAGATTTCCACTACTTTCACTAGCTTGAGTATGATGATTTCGTATCATCTGAGTCATTGCTTCCATCATTTGAGTAAATACATCTATAGCAAGTGAAGTGGGTTGCACTAAATTTTGGTGCTCAACATTTTTTATCTCTTTATTTTCACCCATAACATTTTCCTGAATTTAATCCATGGGCATGAGCCTGAGAAGCATAATTTATTTATAACCATTATGCATCAATTAACATAAACATATATAAATCTCTTCATAAAATTTATCATTGTCCTAATAAATCTTTAATTATGATCATACTTATATCCCTAATTTTAAAATTTTTGATACCGCTCTTGTCACGACTCGGCCAGGAAGCTTGGAATACTAAGGCGGAATGGACGGTTAGACGAATAAAAGAAAATTTTACTTAAACAAATCTAATAGAAATTATAAACTACATAATATTGTTCTAATTCAGATAAGAGCAACTACAAATCCAAACTACATTTAACAAATTTGTTCATACATATAAAATATCCACTAACATAAGTTAATATAAAATATAATCTAAAATAAAAACTAACATAATACATATCTCTCTACGACGATGGACATAATTCTTCTTATATCATCCATCTAGTTAGGAAGGTTACTTGAAAAATATAAATAACTTATAATTGAATAAAATTTTCAATGGGTAAATTATGATTTTACATTATAGTAAAATTAGAAAGCAAAATTAATATGCATGATAGATTTACTATAAATATAAATATAAATTTTGAGTAACATGCGATTCAACAATCCAACATATAAGAGGTAGATGCAAATGAACATTTCTTAGGAACTTTATTTTCTAATTTATCAACTATTTCAGGAGTCACTGCCCAAAACCTTTTTCATAAGAAATCTTTTCCATAAGAAATATTTTGTATAACTCATCCAAAGAACAAGTAACCATTTTCATTTACATGTTTCATGCAAGTATATTGCGTCCTCAGCTAATATCATATGGGGGTGAACTCCACTTTTAGGCATACATATTTATAACATAGAATTTATAAAACTATTCACATCAGTTCAAAACAGTAAATAAATTATTTTTTTGCAATGACATAAATAACAATATGATCTAATATTCAGGCTGCTCATTCAATATGAAAAAACTGAGAAAATAAATTACACTTTGAAGTACAGAGGAAATTTATAACTATGAACAAATGTATTCCATCACATGAAAAATAAGTATGCTTTTATCATAAATGTAAGAACACAATTACCCACTTTAGTTTGAAACTTCTTCTTGAATCTCATTTCCTTTAAAACTTATTTCTTTATTTTGAGTATTATAGAATAAATATATTAACTTGATCAATATTTTGAAAATAATTTATTTATTTTATTTATTTTCTTTGTCTATGATATTAGTGCATATCTTTTATTATTTAACATTCACATTCGTCAAATTTCATTGCTTATTTTTCAAATCAAGTTAAGTTCCTAAATAATAATAATATTGATTATCATGTTTAGTTGATTTGACTATTAGTTTATGTAATATACACAACATCTTTTATTTATTTTAAAATTATACTTACTCTTCCTATTTTAACTTAAATTAAAGATTCTTCATAATTTATTTTCATTTAACGTTTACTTAATTTAATATATAATGTTTATACATATAGAATATGCCATATAAGACTTTTTAAATCTTATTATTTTTCTTAAAAGATATGTTGGGTTTCAAAGTGGCTTAATATATGTAAACTAAATTTTAAGTTCCATTGATAATTATTCTTACTAATCTAACATAAATTCTAAATTTTAATTAGAGGTTGTGAAAATTAACATTAATTATGTTTTTATAAATTTTTGCGATTATGAGCTTACATCATTATATTTCATTAAGTTTAAGATAAATATTTTTATGGAAAATTGAACCTATAATTTTGGTTAGTCAAATTTGTCACCTCTTATTTCTTCTTATAATAAAATAAGATATATTTTAAACATATTAAAAATATAGATGTTATTATAAAGTTGTAAGATACATAAATTAAAATATTTCCAAATTAAATTTCTTGTTACATTTATCATACTTTAAATCCAAGAACAACCAACAACAACAAGCCTTTATCTCATTAAGTGGGGTCGGCTACATGAATCCTTCGTCTCCATTGTATCATATTATGTGTCAAATTCTCATTTAATTCAAGTATACTAAGGTCATTTTTTATTCTTAACCAAGTCTTTTTAGGTCTACCTCTACCTTTCTTAACATAAAACAAATCTAATGCATCTACTCTCCTAATTGGGTCATCGGACGGCCGACGTTTTATGTGGCCAAACCATCTAAGGTGATTATCTCTAATCTTATCTGCTATTGGAGCTACTCCAACTTTTTTCCGAACATACTCATTTCACATTTTATCTCTAAGAGTAAAACCACTCATCCACCTGAGCATCCTCATCTCTGTAACACTTAACTTAGTCTTATGCTTCTCTTTTATTGGCTAACATTTTGCACCAAAAGTCATTGCAGGTCTTACCATAATCTTATAAAATTTTTTCTTAAATTTAAGTGGAACTTTTCTATCACACAACAGGCCAGATGCATTCCTCTACTTCAACCATCCAACTTGAATTCTACTAATAACATCTCCATCTATTTCACCATCATTTTGATCAATAGAGCCTAAATATCTGAATCGCTCACTTTTATTAATGACTTGTTCACCTAATGTTACAACACTATCACTAGAACATTCTACAATTAAAATTACACTCCATATATTCAGTTTTAGATCTACTTAAACGAAAACCTTTAGACTCTAATGTTGACCTGCATAATTCAAGTTTCTCTTGGACTCCCTCTCCAATCTTATCAACAAGAAGAATGCCATCAGCAAAAAGCATACACCAAGGTACATCTTCTTGTAAAAATGCCTAGTAAGAACATCCCTAACTAAAGAAAAAAGATAAGGGTTTAAAGTTGATCCTTGATGTAATCCAACTAAATAGGAAAATATTTTGTCAATCCTCCATATTTTTGGACACAAGTAACAACTCTAGTATACATATCCTTAATGACTTGAATATAATTAATATTAACTCCTTTCTGTTCTAGAACTCTCCAAAGATCCTCTCTTGAAACTTTATCATAAGCTTTCTCTAAATCAATAAATATCATATGTAGATCCTTCTTACTTTCTCTATACTTCTTCATCAAATCTCTTAACAAATGTATAACATCCATAGTAGATCTACCTGACATGAAACCAAACTGACAGAGAAACTTTTGTATCACATCATAACCTATGCTCAATTACTTCTCCCATAATTTTAATGTATGACACATTAACTTAATTCCTCTATAATTTGCACACTCTTGTGCATCACCTTTATTCTTAAATATAGGAACCAACAAACTCTTCCTCCACTCATCTAGCATCTTTTTAGTCTTTAAAATAACATTGAAAAGATTTGTAAGCCAAGAAATTCTTTGATCTCTTAAACATTTCCACACTTCTATTGAAATATCATCAGGTCTTAATGTTTTTCTTTATTTCATTTTCTTTAAAGCTTCTCTAACTTCAGATTTACTAATACAACGATAAAAAAATTCTCTGTTTTTGTTTAGAGTATTAAGGTTGCTAAAATCAATCGTACTTTTAGATTCTTCATTAAAAAGTTTATCAAAATATCTCATCCACTTATTTTCAATATCATTTTCTAAGAAAAATATTTTATTATTGTCATCCTTAATACACCTCACTCGAATTAGGTCTTTGCTTCTCCTATCTCTTTGGTTGGCTAACTAATATATATCTTTCATCTTTTTTGATATCTAATATATTATATAAATCACTAAAAATTAAATTTTTTTGCATCATATATTATTTTCTTAGAATCTCTACAGGCTATTTTATATCTTTCCCAATTCTCCGAGTTTTTACATCTAAACCAAGTTTTATAACAATGCTTCTTTTTTCTTATCTTTTCGCACACTCGACTCCACCACCAACTATTTTATTAAAAGAAGCTTTTCCTTTGATTATTTAAAGCATATTTTAGAACTTGCTTAATTTCACTATATTTTTTTCACATAACATTAAATTTCCTTATGAACATCCTAAATTCTAAGCTAGTTGCTCTTAAAAATATTTTATTTTCTTTTAAGTGTCTCCATTTAATCCAGATAATAATTGATTTATTTTTCCTCTTACAATTTTCATCTTAAAATCTAAAACTAACGATCGATATTAGTCTTAAATTTTCACTGAATAACTTACAATCTTTATAATCTAAACGATCATTTTTTCTTATCGTAAAATAATCAACTGAGTCAGATAGATCCATTTTTATAAGTAATAATATGGTTCATCTCTTTTCTTAAATAAAGTATTAGTAACTATAAAATCATAAGTTAAAACAAAATCTAATATAGTCATACATTCTTCATTAGTCATTCCAAATTCATAACCATCATGAATACTTTTAAAATCTTCTACCACTCTATCACCATGTCGATTTAAATCTCCTCTAATAAATTCTTTTTCTTCAAGAGGTATCTTTTGTATTAATCCTTCTAATTCATTTCAAAATTTTTCTTTTGAGCTTACATCCAAACCTATTTGAGGAGCATAAACACTCATAATATTGATAATCTTAGTATCAATAATAATCTTTAAAACTATAATTCTATCTTCACATCTATTAATATTTATAACATTATCCTTCAAATTTTATTTATAATCACACATACACCATTTCTAGATTTATACTAATACCAAAGTTTAAAACCTAAACTATCAATCTTTGCTTTCTCCAACCCATTTAGTTTTGAACACATAAAATATTTATCTTTCTATGAATCATAATATCTATTAATTCCATTAATTTATCTATAAGAGTACATATATTCCAAGTTTCTAACCTTCTAGTTTCATGGACTAACTTCTTTGCCCGCATCCGTCCATAATAACCTTGCTTATTTAACACCGCACTGAGCCGCAAAATACCTCAGATATTGTATTCAAACCATACAATAAGCTCTTTCTGTGACGCCAAGATTAACATAATGATTTAAAGGATTAATATTATGATTATTTCGATAAATTTTACACTGGCTCTCGACTACTTATCACAACCCTGGCTTATTTAATACTTTAAATCAATTAATTAAAAAATATTTTCTTTTTTTATAATAATATTTATTTCATGATATCATTATCATATTTAATAATTATAAAATTAAGAATGAAATCAAATTTCAATAATATATATATATTATACTTACCTCTCTTTCCTTCGCTCTGTTTGCCGTAAGACCGCCCGTCCCGAGTCACGCACGCACGCACCAGGCTTCTTCTCCCGCCGCTCGCAAGGGCTCCCGTTCGCACGCGAGGTCTCTCTTCTCTTCTTTTCGCTCGGTCGCCGGCGCACGAAAGGCTCACGCACGCAGGTGAGGTTCGATGGCTTGGCTAGGGCACGACTCCTCCTTCCGACCCTTCCTCTCTCTCTCTCTCTCTCTCTCTCGCTCCCTCTCTCGCGTGCTTTTGGCGAAACCGAGCCCCCGACCCTTCCTCTCTCTCTCTCTCTCTCTCTCTCTCTCCCGCGTGCTTTTGCCGAAACCGAGCCCCTTTTATTCTTCTATTTGCTAACCGTCTTGGATTTTATATATAATATACATATCTCAACCTATTTTACTTATTTAACTGGAAACTTTATTATTACAGATACCACAAGGTGTAATTCATTTTTTTTTATTTCGTAAGGAACTACTATTCTGTTTCACATGTTAAATGGTTTTATTTTATATGTATTTTTTTTCGGTTTTCGGTTATTACAATAAAGTTATAGTTTGGGAAAGGAAAATTAACAGAACCTGTTTTGGCTTGACATTGGCCACAAGAAGCACAGTTTTCTTGTGTAAGTCTTCTTGGCGACTTGACTGGTGTTGGAATCCTAATTTTGCAATCCAGAAGATCACATTCCTCTTCCGTCTCTTGATCTAAGCTTCACAGAACCTGTAACTGGAGTGCGGAGTGTCTTGGCTGCTGGAAAAGGACAATGATCTAAGTTAACCAAATTTTGCAGGTCTCTCACTATGGTTCTCTCACTTTCACCTCTTCTAAACAAGGGGCAATCTAAGGGTTGGCAAATCTTCCAAAACAGGACAAACCTGAAAACAAACTCCAAAAAAAATTCACTTTTAATATAAGTCATGGGCTTTTATTAAAAATCTTGACTCCTAGAACACCTTATTACTAAACACCCCTAAATAGAAATAATACAAAAGAATTAACAACTAATTCAAATCACAAAGGAATGCCAATTACTAAGTCATACCACAAAGAATAATAAACTGATTTGCAAGGACACTTACCTTAGCATTATTTAGAAGGAACAAAATAACTTAATATATATTGCATTGATTTACTAATCCACAATTGGTATGCAACTTTTCTCAGGTACCAAATTATGCAATCAACTTTTGGAATGGAAAGTCATTAAGGTTATTTTAGACCTCCAGACATTTTAGTCCTTGAATTGCCTTCCATATGTCACTGTGTGATATTTTCAGTCATTAACATTTCTTTAAGCAGATCTTTTGGTCGATTGTGGTGGGATGATGTGGTATCAACTGTGTTTACAGTTCCTGACTGCCATTGCCAGGTAATTACTCATCCTCTATTAGAGTAGTCTTTTAGAATCTTCTTTTCATGGAACTAGACATCAATTTCAATTGTCTTACCAGGTTTTTCTACATCCTGAGCAAGACAGAGTTCTAACCATTCGAGAGACTGCAAGGTTGCAAGGGTTTCCGGATTACTATAGATTTTGCGGGACAATTAGGGAACGGTAGTGTTGTGCCATGTTTTGTTCTTATTTTCGAATATCTTTCTTGTAATGTTCTTAAAAATGTTGCATTTTTGGCCTTCCAGCTAACTAAAATTGTAGATATGAAGGCAAAATTTGTATTTGGGAGATTTGGATCAGATAAGCCAACCCTTCGCTGAGAATGGCCTCATCATAAGTTGATTAACCTTGGCTTTTAATCGTGATTGGGTTGAAAATGTGAAAAGTAGCTCAGGAGTTTTTTGTTACTGGAATCTTTCCTCAAGCCAACTCATCCATAATTGCAGTTGGCTTGATATGAATGAGCAAGACTGAACTTCCTAAAAAAATTAAGCAAAATTTTTGCTTATTTTTCTTTCATTGTCATTTGGCTAAGTATAATTTGGATGAAGGGGGATCATATTCTCCAGCTAATAAACCATGACGTTGTATTCTTTCTCTTTTGATAGTATAAATATGAACTAGATTCAATCTCAAGCTGAGAAAAGTATATAACTCAATAATTGCTAGAATAGAAATACCATCTAAAAGTTCAGCTGGTTAATTTGGTCGTTGATCTCATTTTTATCTAAACCTGAACCAATGTATCCATATAAACCATTTACAATTTCTGCGCAAAATTTTCATCCGTTTCACCATTTAATTATGATGTATGAAGATGAATATTTGGGTTAGTTGCATACGTGTGAAGTAGTAGATATACCTCTTTTGGTTAGGTGGTATGTTGTGGATGAAGAAATGGAAATGGGGAGGTTAGGAGAGTGGATAACTGCCACGGGAAAACTTTATTTTCAATGTTAGGGCCTTACATAACTCTAAAATGTGGACCATGAACTGTTTCTTACACAAAAAATGAAGTTTAAATAACTTATTGGCCAAGAAAGAAATGCATGCACTTGAAATATTTTCATTGCACTTCAATTAAAATGGTATTTCACTATGGATCTTATCTTTTACATGAAGCACGGGATGTCATGTTGCCATCTATGTATGGTTGTGGGTTAATTGGGAATGATTTTGTGAATCACTTTGTAAAATCATCTTTGAGACAAACTCTCTTGAAAGCCTAGTTGGTGTAAATCACTCGTTAGCAATAGTAGTTGACATGGTGGTTCCGAGTCATAATTAGTCTTAGAAAATCACTTTAGAATACCTTATAAATTAGTGGAGGATGGCGCTCCAAAAATCTAAATTTCATGATGAGCAATGAAAACTTAAATGCAAGAACAATTAAAGCAATCATGAAATAGGTCTATAGGCATAGTGGATGTTATGAAGATGAATATTTTGGTCAGTTGCATACATGTGAAGTAGTAGATATACCTCTTTTGGTTAGGTGGTATGTTGTGGAAGAAGAAAAGGAAATGGAGAGGTTAGGAGAGCGGATAACTATGGGAAAACTTTATTTTCAATGTTAGGGCCTTACATAGCTCTAAACTGTGGACAATGAACTATTTGCTACACAAAAAATAAAGTTTAAAAAACTTATTGGCCAAGAAAGAAATGCATGCACATGAAAGATTTTTATTGCACTTCAATTACAATGGTATTTCACTATGAATCTTATCTTTTACATGAAGCACGGGATGTCATGTTGCCATCTACGTATGGTTGTGGGTTCATTAGGAATGATTTTTTGAATCACTTTGTAAAATCATCTCTTGAGACAAACTCTCTTGAAATCCTAGTTGAAATGTAAATCACTCGTTAGCAATAGTAGTTGACATGGTGGATCCGAGTTATAATTAGTCTCAGAGAATGTCTTTAGAATACCTTATAAATTAGCGGAGGATGGCGCTCCAAAAATCTAAATTTCATGATGAGCAATGAAAACCTTAAATGGAAGAACAATTAAAGCAATCATGAAATAGGTCTATAGGCATAGTGGATGTTACGAAGATTGGATCATTATCTTCATCATTGTCCTCCTAATCAATTGGATGTCATTTTAGTAATCATTTTTTTTTAATTCATTTTTGTTTAGTATTGTATATGGTTTTAGTTGCAATACTAGCCAGACAACTTTTTTCTAGCTCATATTTGTATGCATTTCACTTTGAGTCTATCTATTCTTATTTGTGAATGTTTTTCCTAGTTTATATTTGCCCAAAGAATTGTGATCCCCTTTTATGACTATGCTCATTAGGACCTATACTAGTAGCCTCTGATAAAAATTTGTAGAGATCAAAAAATTTCTTGATTTACGAATCTTTTTAATATTGTTTTAAAGACAAAATATGTTAGATGAGTGGAGAAAGAATTTGTTGGTTTCTATTTTTAAGAATAAGGTGATGCACAAGAGCGTGCAAATTATAAACGAATTAAGTTAATGTATCATACACTAAAATCATGGGAAGAGTAATTGAGTATAGATTATGATGTGATATGAAAGTTTCTCAGAACTAGTTTAGATTTATGTTGGGTAGATCTCCTATGGATGTTGTACATCTGTTCAGAGGTTTGATAGAGAAGTATAAAGAGAGTATGGAGGATCAACATATGATATTTGTTGATTTAAAGAAAACATATGATAAAGTTTCAAGAGAAGTGTTTTGGAGAGTTCGAGAAAAGAAGGGAGTTAATATTTTTATATTCAATTCATTAAGGATATGTATACTGGTGCCATCACTTGTGTTCAAACACATGGAGGATTGATCAAATATTTTTCTATTTCAGTTGGATTACATCAAGGATCGGCTTTAAGTCCATATTTTTATTGCTTTAGTTATGGTTGTTCTTACTTGACATTTAAAAGAGGATATACCTTGGTGTATGCTTCATGTTGATATTCTTCTTGTGGATAAGACTAGAGAGGGAGTTCAAGAAAACTTGTAGTATAGAGGTCAACCTTAGCCTCTAAAGGCTTTCGTTTGAGTAGATTTAAAATTGAATACATGGAGTGTAATTTTAGTTGTAGAAACTCTAGTAGTGAAATGGTGACAATGGATGATCAAGTCATTAAAAAGGGTGAACGTTTTAGATATCTCAATTCTATTTTTCAAAGTGATGGCGGTATAGATTGGATGTTAATAGTAAAATTCAAGTTGGATAGTTAAAGTGAAGGAATGCATAGGGCCTATTGTGTGATAGGAAAGTACCCCGTAGATTCGAAGGAAAATTTTATAAGAAAGTGGTGAGACATGCAATGCTTTATGACGTAGAATGTTGGCCAATAAAAGAGAAATATAAAATTAAGTGTTGCAGAGATGAGAATGCTCTGGTGGATGAGTGGCTTTACACGTAAAACCAAAATGTGAAATAAATATATATGTGATAAGGTAGTAAGGTAGGAGTAGCTTTTGTGGCAAATAAGATTAGAGAGAGTCGTCTTAGATGGTTTGGTCACATAAAACATCGACCATTCAATGACCTAATTAGGAGAGTAGATGAATTAGATCCAGCCTATGTTAAGAAAGGTAGAAGTAGACCTAAAAAGACTTGATTACGAAGCATAAATAATGATCTTAATTTATTAGGATTAAATGCGAATATGACACTTAATAGTACACATTCGAGAAAAATTTTTTTGTAGCCGACCCTATGTAGTGGGGGATAAAGGCTTGTTGTTACTATTGTTGTAACAAAAAGGAAGATCAAGAGGCAAGGCAATGATATTATTTGAAGAGATTAGGTGATATGGAAGAAATTTTATGATTTTCATTTTTCTTTTGTTTTGTGGTGTTCCAGGGGTGAGTTTTTTTTTACTCAATAGATGGTAATTTTTATCTATGTTTCCAACCACTTTATGTAGTTGTTATATACATGAAACATGTTTTATGTGATGAACCATTGTTTTAGAACCCCACTCATTACTTTTAGCCATTAAGTTTAAGGGCAAGTTAAACCCCACACTAAGTTGGCATTCAACCTAGGAATGTCTTGGGCCTTGCATTTCATATCAGGATTTAGGTAAAGCAAATGAATCAGCACATTGCTTCTGAATAGGCGTGCCACAATATCTTTGCCAGCATTTTCAAGGTTAATCTCATGAACTTCTTTTGAATTCATTGAAGGTAATAAGCCACGTACTAAGTTCATGCTTAATGTATCATATTAATGTTATTTAAAAGTAGCTGAAGTTGAATTTAACAACCATTTGCTCAAGAATAAGATGGATGGTTTATGCATGTTTGTGTGCGGCATCCATGTATTAAATTATTTAGACAATTAGTTAAGGACAATGCCTTCTGATCTTTATTTGATTTTGGTTGATAAATGGTGAATTTCTGATTAAATTACGCTAACTTGTTGGGTTTTGTGAAAACACGTCTTTGATAATTTTACATCATATATTCTGATTAATGCAATAAACATATATTTGAGTTGTTGAAGAAAATCTATAACAAAATTACTTTAATATTACAAATACCATAAGCTATTTAATGTATATGTTGATGTCTAAAGAAATGTTGTTTAAGCTGTCATTAACTTAGTTCATCTTGAAATATTACATTTGTATTAATGTAAAGCAAAATAGTACAAAAAAGAGAACAATCTAAAGGTGTACAATATGTGCTAAGTTCTCTTTGAGGATCTGAACAAAAGCAACTCTATGGCTTTCAACAAAACGTGTATCACCCTCAAAACATGTTAAAAGAGAAGTAATGAAGTAATGCTAGCTTGTGAGTATTTCTCCGAACAAAATATGCTGTAAGGCAAATTGAGCACAAAAATTTGCAACTTTGTTGCCTTCCCTGTGAACAAAACGAAACAAGAGCTGTTGGAATTGATGCAAGAAGCCCAAATCATCCCCCATGTGAGGCGAATCCTATCATGTCTTCCTCTGGAGAGTCTCCTTTATGTGCCGAATAACTGTGGCATTATCCCCTTCAAATGATGACCCCTTTGGCCTCCACCATCCAAGGCTCCATAAACTACCTAATGGCCATAACTGCTCTCATCTCAACAGTGCAACTGTCCCAATGCTTAAATTGTTGACTAGCAGCTATGATGGGTTCACCAAATTCATCTCTGATGGCAATTCTCAATTCTGCCAATTTAGAGGGGAGGAGGGCCTTCATCGAACTGTCTGAGCTGGATTTCAATTGATAATGAATTTCACAACCATACATGATGAAAGTAACTTGGAAAGGGAGGATAAATTTGTTCAGTTCACTTAAAATAAATCCATATTATTATTTCCTCGATTTAATAGCATTAGCAAAATAGAAATGTGTTTAAGAACCAGACCCTCTGAAACTTTACAGATGCACATTTTTGTGTTTGATCAAATCTTTGAGTATAATCTATAAAAAATGCTGAGTTCTAGTAAGCCTGTTGCTCAAATCATTCTCTCATTAGGTTGGCATTAGGGCAATAGGCATTTAAGTATTCTTGATGACATGGCATGAATCTAAAGACATAGACTAAAGCCCTGTTTGGGGAGGTGGCGGCAGTGCGGTCTACACTGCACAATAGTGTCATTTGGGGCGCTATGTTTTGACTGCAGTTTGAGGAATCTGAGGTGAGAAGTTGCGTTTTTCAACTTGACTTGGTTGTGGAGTGATGATAAAAAAAGCTGCGGGTCAACTTTTATAAAAGAAAAAAAAATTTATATATCCACTGTAACTTCTTCAAATAGTAGATTATGTTGTAGTACCTTCACTACTTCTGCAGTTATCTCATACAGAATGATGTCATAAATTGATGTGAAGCATCAGGTAAGAATATGTGAATAAATTATGTACCATGTAGCCCATTATCATGAATTATCATGAAACAATAAGTTATAAGATATATATGTCACAATAGTTCATTAGATATGAGCTATTGATGTGCATCATTCTTGAAGTCTTTATGATGGTCAAATCTATTGATTGTATGGTCATCCCCCACCGATTTCAATGTGGCGGTTGTCCTTAACCTGATATCAGTAGAGTTTTAACTCTGAATTATGGTTCGTTGCCATAGTTAGTCAAATGTTGTTATCACTCGAACATCTCATACTTACATATCTCATAAAAATCATAAATGATCCCATATATGTTTAATGTACATCTGTTGGTGCATCAATAGGAGCATTGTTTTCTAAGCTGCGTTTAATATTTTTTATTAGATAGTGAACATTTGCCATCTGCACTGCCTCTGAAAATGCATAACTTACCATTCTATTTGATAACTAAAATTATTTAATTCCATATAGGCTTTTTTGGTTGTTGTATCTAGACAACTTTCATTCTATAATTATGCCACGGCACATAACTGGATTCACAATTGCTATTTCTTTCCTCATATGTTTCTGGCAGCGTTAATTTTTTAATAAATTGTAATGAACCTGCAGATACCGCCAGATTGGCAATGCTGTAGCTGTTCCTGTTGCTCGAGTGTTGGGCTATACTCTGGGTTTGGCATGGATGAAGCAAAGTGGGGATGGACCCCTTATGACACTCCCACCAAAGTTTGCCTTTTCTGACACTGTAGAGCTGCCGTCAAGCTGTTCTTCTGGAATTGAACAATGATCCTCTTAACCTTGCAGATATCTCATTCTTTCGTGAAAAGCTTTGGTTGAAATTCATCATCAATTCAGTGGACAAATTCTTAAGTTAACCATTGATCAATTCTAATCTATTCACATAAAAGAAAGCTATCAGAAGTCTTCCTTTTGGTTCCCCTCTTTACTTGATTCTTCAGACCACTAAATGTCTTAAAAAAGAAATATGTATCAGGCTCTCCTGATGCTTCTTGCACATTGCTCCATTCATCAATTCTTCTCTAATAAATTTCCAACGCGAATCTGTCATGTCAGGACAGTGATTCATACGTTGTACGATGTAACGCCAAGTTAATCATTTGAAGCCCATCTCTTATTTGGACTGGTCTTTATTGTCATATTGTGATTTCAACTGGCAGATTCAGAGCAGATTGTTTTACTTTTGTCAGCGTTTCAAGCTATTTAAACAAGGATTTTTTTATTTATTTTAAAGTACAGTGGTAGTTCCTCTGTTTAGTCACATGGGCTTTACTTTTTCAGAAAATAAATATAGGGCCAACTCAGTACTTGTGAGTTGTCTGAATGATTTCCAGCCAAGTTTGTGCAAATGTCTGATTGTGACCCACCGTTGCGAGTGTGAATTGATCACGCTCGATTCTGTGAATGCTCTGAAAACCTAAAAGAACTGTTGATGGAGTGATTTCATTATCTTGAACACGCCACAAAGATTAGACATCTCACAAAAAAAAATGTCTGATTGTGCTTTAATAATGAGATCAATGACCGATTCGACTGCTCATTAACTTTGATTGCACTTGTGATTTTAACTATCATACTGTTCTTGCTGTGGGTAATTTAGAAGCAAACATTATTCTTACACAAGTTTCTTATAAAAATATTGATGTTTAATTATGTCAGGAAGCTCGTTTAATTTATTTATATATTGTTTGAGGCTTAGCCTTTATGAGAGTTGGGGATTGTTTGATTTGATGTATTTAAAGTATAAAGTAAATAAAATGCAGGAATTTTAATTTTGAGCGTTTGGCATTATGCAAAATAAAAATCTAAAATATTTGTGATGTACTTGAAATGTAATAAAAGAGTGATTTATAGTGTATTAAGAATTTGCTCATTTTAATAAAATTTTAAATTTAAAGTAAGAATAATTGTTGTTGTCACCATTAACTTTCAGCTGCACAACACTGTTGGCGAAAACATTTATTGTCGATCATCTCAATAAATATTTTATATTATATTTATTTTATCAAATAAGAAAAAAAAACATATATATTTAAAGAATTTCTAAATAATTTAAAGTGATTTGAATATATTATATTTATTTTATATACATTTTTTAATATTATATTCTATTTTCAGGGAACGTTATGATCTAAGATAAATGAATCTTAAATCACTTGATAGTGCGTGAAATAGAATTAAATTTGTGGAAGTGAATGGAATTTTTTTCTTGTTTGAAAATTATGTTCTAATTGTTTATTTGGGTAAAAGTGGAAGGTGGTATTTGTGTTCTATTACCAATATAATACAATGAGATACGACAAAGATATTTTTATTTTTAAAAATATGGATATATGTATATATATAATAATATGTATAAATTAAATAAATAAAATAAAAAATAATAAAAAAAATGTCATTTAATTAAAAATTTTAAATTAATTACTTTTATATATATATATATATATATTACTTAGTAATTTATTTTATTGTATTTTAATAATCTTAATGAATAAAATTTATTATGAATTCTAAATTTATAAATTTAATTATAATTTTTTATAATTTTACTTATTTATAATAAATATATCTTATTATTATCTTTTTTAGCTAAAATCTCATTCTCTAAATTTTCAAAACTTACAATAATTTATATTTAAAATATTTTTATATAATTTTAATTCAATTATTTAGGACATGAGTGTCCCTTTAATTTTTTTTAATATTATTTTAATCTGCACATTTCCACGCGTCGAGAGTCATGGTGTCATGTAATTTCAAGATCGCACAGTGTGTTTCAACGTGGTCAAACTTAATTCAAAAGTTTTTTTAGGGTTTCTAAACATTAGTTCAAAGCTAGTTTCCAACATTTTTAGCAGTTATCAGTTATAAGAGTTATGATTAGTGGATAGCATTGCATGAATAAAATAAACGAGCTTATTATTAATTTGCATTATCATTCTTTTTATTAGAAAAAAATGTATAAAAAAGCTGAATAGTTTACATTCATATTATAACCACTTTTCCATGTCATTTATATTAAATTCTTGCATTATTAAATTGAAATCTGTCCTTAGTCTATTTTTGAATTTTTTTTTATCATATTTAAAGATTACAATATGACATAAATTATATCAGAGTCCCTTCTTTTGTAACCTCTCCGAATTAAGGAAAGAGAAGTCATTAGCCAAAAGGGGAGATGCGAGAGTCGTTATATAGAGAAGAAAAAAATGGAAGGCTGAATATACATACTTGGTTATGACTTCATTTAATAGAAGATAAAATGTCAAATATTGAAACTCATGAAATTATATAATTTTATTAAATATTGAATTTATATAATTTTTTCGTTATATCCTTATGAACCTTAAAATATTTTGTGATGTAAATTTTATAATTAATCTTGAAGCTTTATTTATAAGTAATTATAATTAAAATACATTTTAGTTTACTCTATTTTTTTTTCAAACTTTGCTTGGCAACAAATTTAAGTGTGTAGTGATACAGTATGATAAGGGTGTAGTGATAGAGGAAAATAAAAATACTATCCCAACCACCGTCAAAATGTGCTTTAAACTCAACTTGTCTTAAGCAAGGAAGGATGCAAAAAAATTGAGTACCTAAATAATTTTAGGGTTTAATATTTAAAATGAGAGCTTAATATTAAGAATGAGATTGAAATTTTAGATCCTAAATTCTTTAAAAAAATCTTTTCACTTTGGCTTTCTTGGCAATAGAAATCTTAAGGAATCCTTCAAGCCCTGATTAGGTTTGCCATTCTTAAGCTTAGTCATTTAAAATTGACAAGTCAATACACTTTTTGAGCTTTAGCTTACTCTTGAAGATAATTTAAGCTACTACTCCATATGAATTCAATCTTAGTTTCAATTCTTTAACATATTCATAAGTCTTTATGTACCCTTGTTTAGTTAAGAACCCTACTTTTACTCTAACTTAAATTAACTTCGGACGTGATCTTAGGATAACTACATAATCCTTAGAGTCTTAATAAAGATTACATAAGAAATCTTACAATTATTCAATTCTAAATCAAAACTTTTCTTTAATAGGTATAAATCTGAGCAACTCTAAGGTAAGCCTCTTTCCATGCATAACCCTAATTGATCTCAATGGACTTAATTGGTGGTCTAATCATTCTCTCCATCTTTTATGGGTTTTATTATATTCTTGGGCATGTAATTGATTATGAGATCTTTTGAACTTGACCTCTGGCTATAGGTCTAACATATGATCAACCTAGCCCTAAAGCATCTTTAAATCTCGACTCATTTGATGATTTTGGTCTAAATTTTTCAATCACTTTTTCAAATCTCTTTATTATAGTTTAGATCACAAAACTATATCTGAGTTGACCTCAGTTGATCATTGAAAATGGCTAGAACCCTTTGAATCTTACTCTAATTTAATAAGACCCAATTAAGTTAGTTAAAATCTATACTTTATGATTCAACGAATTACATTTGGTAAACCCTTTGTATCCAGTAAATTGAAAATGATTTAATAAAGTAAAATAAGTTTTTGGTGTAGTTTTATTAGGTTGGTTAACCAAACTAGACCTAATTAGACCTTCTTAACATTATATAATCAAACTTATCTAATTGATTAATCACATTAATGGTTCTTAAATTTTTAGAACTATTTTAATAGGTCAATCGTAGATGTTGAGCATTAATTCACCCTTTAATAAGCTACATAGTTTACTTAGCCATAGTCAAACCGTTTAAGATCATTTGATCATTTAAAATTAAGTGTCTTCTCTTTGCTCCTAGTGTAGGTTCTAATATCCAATTTGATGGAGGTGGGTGTCTATTTGGTGATATTAGAAGCATTAAAAAGTCATGAATCATTATCTTAATATTTAAGGATAGATTATAGAGTTTTTTAGTGAGATAATAAGTGGCTTATAATGATATAATGATGAAATTATCTAAACTAGTCCAACATGAGCTAGGTTGGGTTGATTTAGAATATCACTTTAAGGAATTGAGATTTAAATGAGGCAGATGATTGGAAATACTTCTGAATAGTTAGCTTAAGATATGTATTTATAATATATAGTGGATGGTTGGGATTCATAGAGTTTAGGTGATTATTTAGCCGTGAAGAGCAAGACTAGATCATAATTAGCAAAGTAGAAGTATTATTAAGTGGTATGAAGGTGTAGGATTATGGAGAAAACTAAAAATAGCTTAATAGTTAGAAATGATATTAAGAATTATGAAAAATGCTAAAAACACATTGATTTAGGTATTTGACTAAAGAAAGAAAATGAAATTGCTAATTTTTTAGATATGACTCATATAAATCTTTATAATGTGTTGCATGATTCTTTACATTTTTATTTTTTTAAATGAAATTGCTAATTTTGTTTTCTACATGGAATATCAAGCAAACAACAAATCTAATAATTTTATATTATCATCAAGGCTCTAGTCATATTGGTAATATCATTGTCTTGACTTAATCATTATGATACTTTATAAATTCTTATTGTTTATTAACTTAAGGCTTATTTAGGTTCATTTTTATTTTACATAATTTTTACAAATATTTTTATTTAATATATTTTTTGTGTTTTTATTTAAAAAAACAAATTACATTATGTTTAAGCAACTTAAAATAAATTTTGGATGCTTTAAGTATTTGTAAAAAAAATTATCACCATCAAATATATTTTATTTTAAATTAAAATATAAATAAAATAAAATCAATAATCAATAATCAAAAATTAAATTAATCCCAATCATTTGTTTATTTAAAAAACATTAGCTTTAGAAGAAAGGATTTGACATCTCACAGTTATATGCAAAAAAAGAGGGAGAAAAAAAGAGATTATCATTCTAATATATATATATATATATATATATATATATATATATATATATATATATATATATATATATATATATATATATATATATATATATAGAGAGAGAGAGAGAGAGAGAGAGAGAGAGAGAGAGAGAGAGAGAGAGAGAGATCACCACATTCTAAAAAGGAAAAAAAAGAATAATTTACTAGGAAGAGGGGAATTGATGGATAGAAAAAAATTACAAGTCATTCAACTATCCTTAATTAAGAATGTAACATTTTCTTAATAAGATCATTATAATGGGTGTCATAAAAGTTCTTACTAACATGCACATGAAAGTTATCTATAATCAACAAAGTATTTACAATGATGAAGTTTTTTTAATCTTAAGGTTAGATAGAGCTTTATTTACTAATCACATTTAAGTTCAACTTAATTATGAGATAATTGACCTTTATGAACATCAAATTTGATGATGAGATAATTTAAGTTTGCTTTTATTGTTGTTTAAAGCTTGGTTGGCATTGTAATGATGTTATAGTTCATATGAATCATCCACCTTGAAGCTCAATGACATTAGAGATCACAACCTCAATTATTGACCCTCATACTATAGTGGACCATATTGAACTAGATGCATCAAATGAAGTGAGCTTAAATTTCATTCATTTTATAAAGCCAACTTTCATGTTCAATGTACAAGTATCTAAGATATGCTTAGACAATTTTCAATATATTTACAAAACATATAAGGGTACCATTAGATCAAAGTTAGTAGACACAAATTTTTTTTACATGATTGTGTATTACAAGAGAATCATTTGTAATAATCATGATCATTTAATAAATTTATCATCAAGAGATACAAATAATCATGGATTATAAAAATATTGTTTATAAATCTCCAAAAATTATATGTTCTACTTATAACTTTAAGAACCTAGCCTTCACTCCATAGATTTGTCATAATCAATAGCTAAAATTTATTATGAATACTTTGTAAAATGTTAATATGCAATTTTCTAAATATCAATATAAAATAGCAAGATAAAAATTTGATTGTCTGTAAGATCAAACAAACTTCAGTTGGGTGCCATTAGATCAAAGTCTTAAGATGCAAAGCATAAAATAGAGTTGACGGCAAAGAAAATGTTAATTTGAGGCTCTAAAAAGCACACAAATAATTTTTACATATTTGACCCTCGTAGGCCTATGTGTTTATATACCAATCCTTTTAGTATTGCACTACCTCACACAAAAAACTTCTTCAATGGTTAGAAAAGTCTTATGCTAAATACACTATACTTTCAAATGAGTAAAATCTAACATCTATCCTATACCAAGTAAGTATAACCACAAACTCTACAATCAAAAGAAATTTTTCTAGAACTAAAGTTTTCCCAAACTTCGTAGGTGATTAAAAAAGTTATCTTCTACCAAGCTCATAATCTTTATTGATTGATGCATACAATGAAATTTATTTATACTAATAAAAAAGCAAAACTTGAAAACATAAAATAAGTTAGAAGATCTCATAACTTATAAAAAAAATAATCATATTTTAGCAAATCTCAATCCAATATTAACAATAAATAGCAATATTCATTTATATTCCATAAAAATTTAATAATCCATAGCTTTAACACAGATAAATGCTAAATTGTGAAATTGAAAGGCTTCATTTCATAATATTTTTCACTGATTTTTTATAAATATCTGCTATACTACAATCTTAACATATTAATAATAAATATGTTACCAACTTCTACAAAACATCTCTTCATAACATTATCAATATAACCTAAAACAATATAGCAACATCAACTCCGAATTAAAATAATATAAATAAATTTACAATATTTTTTTAGTCTGAAGCTCTTAGAGGACTCAGGGTTACGTTAATATTGAAATCTAATCACTATTTCTACAAAATCTTGAATTGGATTAGCTAACAATACATCATTGTTGTTTAGCTTGTTCGCCGCCAAGCATGTTAAATTGCATAATTGAAAGAATTATAGATTTTGTTCAAATATAATAATCGAGGCAACAAGTGCTAAAAATTTTACGAAATCCACACCAAATTTGTAAAATAATTATGTGTTTTCTAACTGTAACTCCTAAAATCATCAAGGAATTTGCTGTCGTGTGTATGTATCCTCATGCACAAAAGCTAGTTGGGTAGCCTGTGAATGGATCTGTGGTCGTCCAAATGTAATGCTCGGGTGCTGTCGTCGACCTAATGGCTGTGAATTCTTGGTTGGTTGGATTGCCAAATAATACAAAATCCCTAAAGAGACACTTGCAAGGGAGAATATTGCCCCTCCCAAGAACACACCAGGCTTCGCAATAAAGCAATAATCGTCAAAGTTTTTCTTATCCACACCGTTCAGGTCATTGATTGCAACTCCGCTCAATAGTAGAAGAAATGCTATTATGAATGTAATGCTGTTGGACAATAAAATAGAGAATTTGATTATATATGAAGGGATCAAAATGATAAAAGTTATAGGATAATGCATTATATCATGAAAGTTAATATACCTTATATTGCACAAAGTAATTATAGATGAGATAACTTGCAGTTTAATTTGAAATGTCTTATAGTTTTCTACGTAAACATAATCCTTATTTAAGTTTTTTTATACCTTTTGGTTGATAAATCTTTCAAAAGAAAATCATGGAGATAGCACATGTTTGGCCAAGGATGGCCTTAGCAAAGACTGAACATTTCCAATCAATAAAAATACTTTGATGTATGTGCTAAAAAAATGAGGATTCTAGATTAATTTTCAACATATATCATTTAATGATAATCATTAGTTTCAAAAAAAAAAAAAAGGTAAATTAGGCAATTTTCCAACTTAAATAGCAACTATGTGAGATAAGTTTAGCATGTAGTTAGCAGAAGTAGAAATTTTAAAAAATCGATAATTTTATTTTGTTAGAGAACAAGATAGAAAAAGTAAAATTTGGATTACAAACAATGCTTCTTGGAGATACAATATAACAAGAAGAGATACAATAAAAAAATTATGAACACAAAGAAAACACATACAATATTTTACATGAAAAATCTCTTAAAAAGAGTAAAAACTACGAGCAGAGAAGGAGAATGCACTAATCAAAGAGGGCTTACAAAAAAAAGAAGAAGTGATGGCTTAAGAACGAACCCAAAAATACTCTCTTAAAAACCAAAGAGAATCTCACACTCTCTTTACAAAATTTCACAAATAAGGGGTTAAGTCTCCGGTACCAAGTTGCATGGATATTTATAGAGTTATACATGACTCTTATAAATAAATATTCAAAATGGGATCAATAAAGTAAAAGCACATGGATTTCAAGTGAAAGGATGGAATAAAATCAATCTAATGCTAGAGACCCTTAATTCATGTGTTTATATTTTTCAACTAAAGCAAGAGCACGCGGATTACAATCTAATGGCTATAATAAAATCAATCTAATTGTATACCCTTAATCTGTATGCTTATACTTTCCAATTAGAGATAGAAGGGTCCCACAAAAATTCAAAACACAAATTTGATAATATCTAGTTTAACATGAATTTCTAGGCTAAAAACATAAATCCTTGATATAATAATCTCTTCTCTTCTACAAAGCTCTAAAGAATCAACAACAATTACCTACCTAATTTAAGTAATACGTAGATTTAGCAATAGCAAGTAAAATTCTTTGAATGGTCCTATTAAATAAGGTCGAACAAAAGCAAGGGCTCCTTTCACACTAAAAACCCCCTACCTCCAAGATTTGAATCCATCATGCTTCTCTAAGTAGAGGTGCTTACAAACTTTCAATATTTTGGTGTTTTTGTTCATGAGAAGAGTTTTAACAAAATTCAATTAAACATTTCTTCTTCATATGCCCAAGGCGGATGTGCCACAACTAAATAGATCCACCTCTAGTAAAAAATGTGTCATCTTCAACAACTATGTGACTCTTCAAGGTATACAAACTAGAAGACTCTTTTTGCCCATTATCTTAATAAAATTGCCTCTACCAATCCTCAGAACTTCACCTTCACAGGTGTACTTGTATCCCTTGGCATTGAAGGCACTCAAGGAGATAAAATTTATCTTCAAATATGAGACATGACTACCATTACCCAAAGTTCTGTAGACGACATCAAGCATCCTTACTTTGACTAAACTTACACCAATTACTTTACAAGATGTGTTGTTTTTCATAAACACCTTACAGATAAAGAGTTGTTGCTTTAAATGAAACTTACTTGTTAAAGTCTTCATCATACATAATAGCTCTAGTCTCACCCAAAAGAATGGTAGCAGTACTTTTCTTCTTCAGAACATCTTGTAAGATCTAATTTAAAAGATACAGTTAAAGAACAAAGATTGCTTCTCAATTTTCACGTTGTTTCTCCTCTGGATACTAACTTGAAGGCATATTATCATTACCCTTATAAAACATCATCTAAATTCATCTGAACAAGAATAGCATGGACATTTATTTGATATATAAAAATCTAGTGTTGCAATTCAAAAGTAAAGTATCGTACTTTACATTCTTCATCTTTAACTCCAAAAGCAATGAACTTGATTCTCTAATATGACTTGTTAAAGAATAAGGCAGCTGAAGAAAGTTCAGGGCCACAAATAATTCTTCATAGTGATACAACATAATAAGAAGATATACATCAGAAAAGTATGAATACAAAAAAATTTACACTAAATTTTATGTGAAAAACTCCTTAGAAAGGTTAAAAATCAAGGGAAGAGAAGAAGAATGTACTAGTCAAAGAGATATTACAAAAGAGAGAAGTAGTAGCTCAAGAGCGAACCCAAAAACGCTCTCTCATATATAAAATAAAATCTCACACACTCTATAAAAATCTCATAAAGAAGTTAAGTCCCTTGTATCAATTGAAGGGGTATTTATAAATTTCTACAAAATGCATTACAAGGAATACTGAAAAAAGGAATCAATATAGTAAGATTGAGCGCACATATTGTAATCTAAAAGATGTAATAAAGTCAATCCAATGGTAGAGGATCTTAATTCCTGTGCTTATACTTTTCAATTAAATGTGAGTAGAACCTATAGAAATTTAACTCACAAATTTAACATATTCCAAATATAAAATTCATATACAGTCATTTTAACAATACAAAACAAAAAAAAGAAGATTGAATGAACTTACATGCAATCATGCCATTTGTATGTCCATGACTATATTCAATATTATATGTAAAATGTTGCTGAAAAGGCATTTGGGTCCAATCTTACCACGACGCAACGAATGATATCAATGCTACAGTCCAGCTTGTATCGGAAGTACTTGCGTTTCTCTTGCAGCATATGCAACCAGCGGTAATAATTATAGTTGTCTGAGCTATCACAACAGCAACAGCCGACGCTAATCCAAGAAACAAAGTAGGGCTCTTGGGGTATCTACATTCACCTGGTATTCTTATAACCACGTCTGAAGCCTGATGGAATATAGAAGAATTACGGCATCAGTAGAGCCTTCAACAAGCGTTAACCGGAATGAACTAAGCGCATGTTCAGCTTAAGTTAGCAGTGAGTTTTTTTTTTAAAATTTTTTATTTATATATAAATAAGGATAGAAATCTATCCCAAATATTTATTAATTTATATCAGGACATAACGCCAGTTACAGGTAAGTAGGCGTGGGATTAAATATAGATAAGAAGCGCAAAGGGTCAAATTACAAATCCAAAATACACCAAACAAGAAGCTAGCAAATATTTAGTTTAAATATCATAAGCTAAACTTGAAGTTATGACCTATATTCTAGGAGGAAGAGAGAACACTGCTTGAGTTAAAGCTCTAAGGTTGATTTGACATTCAGTTGAATTCAATTGAGTTTGAATTAGTATTCGACTAAACGGTTTCAAATTTGGAACAACCAATTTCTGACTTCAGCTTACTCAAACTCAATTCAAACTAGCTCAAACCTAGAGAAGTATTTTCAATATCCATATCAATATTTTTCCTTTTTGTTTCTTAGAATTCAAACACCCATTTGATTACCACCATAAGCTAGCATTAAGGATGCGATTTGAATTCAAGATACATCAGAAGTTAATTAAAGTTTTGCATGCAAACCATAGTATAAGTAGTCATAATTGCAGCAATTGTGATAGAAGGTGAGTTTTAATTTATAAACTGAAGGCTACCCACTACACTGATTACTAGGATATTTATGCAATTCTTGGTATGTCATGAAGCATCTAGTGAAGTTATAACAAAAAAAATTTAAGAGAGGAATAATATAAATGAATGTTTTTAAAATTTACCGTCTGCTGGTAGCCTCAAGCAATGAAACAATTCAAAATCTCCGTTTTCAAAGGGATAGTAATATTTATTCCAACCAAAATTCTTTCCACTGATAAGCTAGATAGCTTAACACTAGTAACATCTACTTAGAGTGGTTTATCAAAAATTGAATTAAGAAAACAAAATGAATTAGTTGACGTAATGAATATGAAGCTAGAGGAAGGGAAATAAAACTAAGGAAAATAAAAAATGGTTTAAATGCGACTTCTTTAGACCCATTTGTTCTAGAAGAGAAAAAGAAGTAAGGGAGCTAGAGAACGAAGAGGAAGAGAGAGAGAACCTTGACGCGGGTCGCCTCTGCAGTAAAGCCTAGAACAGCAGAAACAAGACCAAGGAAGCCCACGGTGCAACAAATCACAATCACCTTTCGCTCGATTCTCCCAATCATCTCTCGCTCTCTCTCTCTCTCTCTCTCTCTCTCTCCCCCCTTACAAGGAAGGAGGCAAGAGCAAAAAGTTTTGAGCATTTGTAGTCTGAAAGAGAGGTTTTTTAATTTTTTTATTATTTTTATTTTTTTTATTTTAATGATGGAGAGTGGCTCAATTGAATTAATAAAAATTTATAAAGAATAGATACGCTGCGGGCAGGAAAAATTGAGCAACTACTATAGATTTACTTTAAACTAGATCAAACAAAACTGTAAAAAGGTTTCAACCCAGTAAGACAAAAAAGATGACAACGAGAACTGCATAGACTCGGCAATTGTACTATCTGAGTCAGCGATCAAGTTTAAACCTTGCTTGCTCCATTTATTACTGTGTGCACTTGACGCGTAGCTCAAAGAAATAACCAGGAAGGAGAAGTGTGGGACTCTTTCGGTTCCCCTTAAAATTTTTTTTTTCTTCCATTTTTAATCCGTAACCCGCCGTTTACTAAATGCTTTCCTCGTGAAGATCAACATATTTTGATGTTATAATATATATAAGTAAATATCAAGAGAGAGAAAAGGAGAGAGAAAATTGACATCATATGCTCATTGCAGGTGACATTATCCCGTTGTTTGTTAAGCGGAGAAAAGTATCAAAAAATTTATTTTTAGTTTGCAACTCTCGTTGAATAATTATACGACCTTTCATGCATTTCCCCTAAAAAAAACTTTTCATGCATGTTTTTCTTCCAAGTACTTTTTCAGTTTCCAAAGTACGTACTTGGTCTGCTGAGATATGTTATAGGTTTCTCTCTCTTTAATATTTGTGAAAGTAAGTGAAGTTATTCATTTAATTTATTTAGGATAATGTAGTATTCACACTCTAAATTTTAAATTCATAATAATGGTAGATATATCATAAACATAGAATGCTGGTAGATTAGAAAATTGATCAAATCATAATTGAATAATGAATGTATCATCTTCAAACTATTTTTAAAATTTTGATCGAACATAGATCATTCATAATCAAAGAATGATTCAATCATTATTTGATGTTTTTTAAATCATATTCAAAGAATGATCAAATATGATTGAACATAGAACAAATATGGTTAAAAAATGAATTAATCATTATTCGATCATTAATCAATTATTATTTGAAGATAGTTAGAAGATGATTTAATCATTGTTATTTGATCATTATTGAAGATAGTTTGAATATTATTTTATAATTAATATTTAATGATGCTTCAAAAATAGTGTGATACTTAATCTTTATTTGAAAGATTGTTCAGAGATTATTATTAAAATAGTATTCCATTATTATTTAAAAGTAATTCAATCTTTATTCATAGATTCTCCAATTATTATTCAAAGATGTTTTGAAAATGATTGATTCTTGTTTGATCTTTATTTATTATAATTATGTTATCATTCAAAGAATATTATTCAATTATTATTCAAGTTCATTCGATATTTGTTCGATCATAATTCAAAGATGACTTCAAGATGTTTGATCTTTGTTCAATCATGATTCAAAGAAGCCGTGAAAATGATTTGATCATGCTTTGAAGATGTTTAAATATGATTTGATCATAGTTTTATCTTATTATTATTATTATTATTATTATTATCATAATTGACTCATATGAGTTATCTCATTATATATGAAGATTCTAATCTAATCATATCATTTGACTGATATTATAGTGCTTAGGTTATATATGGGGATAGGGGTGTGAAAGAAAAATTAGTTAGGCAATTATAAACTGATAATCTCATTATCAATACTGAGAGATCCTCTTTTGGTCAATAAATAAGAGTTTGTGAAATGCAATTTTATGATGCTCTAGTTTATCAATTGTTAATAAAGATGATTGATGATATTGAAAAATGAGTGATACACTATTATGTTTAACCTTTTAACATGTAATCCTAAATAAAATTATGATGAATCTCAATAGCTTTGATTTTAGAGTATTTATATTAGATTTTTTTATATAAAAATTGCATTCATATTATCACAAATGATGGGCATCCTATCTATTTAAATTTTAAAGTTAAAAAATAGTTGCTTGACTAGAGCCACATAGCAATTAGCAAGTATATTCAATTTTGACAGTAGATAGTGCTATTGAGTTATGCTTTCTACTTGACCAAGATATTAAAAAAATATCATATAAATTGGAATGTACTAGTTGTACACTTCCTATCAATTTTACATCCAATAAAATTTGAATTAGAGTAATTAATAAGAATAAAATTCATGTTATTCTTAAAATACATGATTTATGAACTTGGACTACTAATCAAGTATTTCAGATATGCTTAATCACGATCATGTGACATTATTTTTGATCTACCTAAAAATGTATGCACATATATAAACTAAACATAATATTAGGGCAAGTCATAATAAAATATAGTTAGGGGTGTGCACTAGATGGTTCAAACCGAAAAACCAAACCGAACCGATGTTAATTGGTCAGTTTGGTTCGGTTTTTATATTTATTATTTGGTTTTTGGTTGAAATTATGGGTTAATGCAGTTTTATAGTTTTTGGTTCGGTTTTACATTAATAAATTTCAGTTTATACGGTAAAATCGATTATTTCGGTTATAGGGCCTTCGACTTCGAGTTCGCCTCTCGTCTCAAGTCCGCAGACCGCTTGAGTTGAGTCGCTTGAGTCGAATAGTCGATTTAGAGATGCTTCGAAGTTCGGAGTGTTGCCTTTCATTCCTTGACTCCTCGATGGCCGATACACTTCTTCGAGGATGGAGAGTCTCGAGTCTCGACTAGGGCATAAGGCATTCGACGGCATTCCAGTGTTCCCGATTCATCTCGATCTTCTCTTTCATCACTTTCCTATTTGTGGCTCTTCTCCTTCCTTTTATTTTTTGCCTAGCGGATAGCTCTGCCTCTACGACTGTGTGTCTGACTTATGTTTTCACTCTTCACTTTCACTCTTCACATCCGATTTAATTTAAGTCTCTTTGAGTCTTTGAGAGGTAATGTACCAATGTAAGAACTAAATCACATTATCTCAACTCCTCTCTCTCTCTCTCTCTACTCCTTCCTTTGTTGTGATTGTTGATGATTTGAATCATATTGTGGGCTGTGTGTGTCGTCCATTTTATTATTGGTTGTTGATGGTTTTTTTATGCTATCTATCTTGATGGTTACTTCCTACTGGAAGAGCCCTTTTGGAAGACGTTTCTGAATTTCTTTTTTTTTTTTCTTATTGATAAAGAAAAAAAATAGCTTCAAGATATTGTCATATTGTTGATATTATGTTATGCAGATTCAAGTTATTGTTGGTTAGTGGTTACTGACATATGCTGATATTCAATTTTTCTCTATTATGCACTTATGCTATGCCTATGTTGCGGATTATGCCATTGCTTTTAAGCCTTTTATCTTACCTTACGCCACGGCCCACACCTGTTATGCCTATGCTGCGGTTTATGCTGATATTCAATTGTTCTCAAGTTATTGTTGGTTAGTGGTTACTGGCGTTAAGAATGATTTTAGGCCCTTTACTCTTTGACCTCTATTGGAGTGTTGGGTTTGTGTTTGTCTGCTGCGGTTCTGCCTAGTGCCTACTGCCTAGTGCCTATGAAGTATGAACATGCTAACATGGAATTACATGCCCTTTAGTCTTTACTCTTTACTCTCTATTTGATCAAAAATGATATGAGTATACATTCAATAATATTATGTATGTATGCATCATGCATGCATGCATATGTTAAACAATGTAATAGGATGAGCGAACCGCAGAAAGTGGCCCAACACTTGATTTGGCGTAATACAATTGAATTATGTTGTACTGTTTTTTTTCTTTCTTTGTTAATTGTTTATAATTTTTATTTATACATTACATTCAAAAATTGTATCAATATGAAAAACTATTTACATTGTACATTACACATTGTATATGTAGTTTAGTAAGTTTAGTTAACTAAAATTTAAAATCTTGTCTTTAGAAAACGGAGTAAACCTCCCTAACCGCTTTATTTGGTTCTATTTATATTTTGCTATTTTGGTCGGTTCGATTTTTTCAAAATAACGGTATGGTTTATTCGGTTGGACCAAAACCCAAACCGAATAAGCCAAACCGACCGAATGCTCACCCCTAAATATAGTAGGATCTTAATCTAGATTAATGGTGTGGTTTGGCTAATAGAGGTATTTTCACTCTTATATCCTTCCATGTCAAAATTTGAAATTATTTTTGTTGCGTCCTAGAAAATCAATTGCATTAGAGTAAAAGTTTACGCCTTAGCTTTGTTATGGAATTCAGTACACACACAAATGTTTGAGGAATTAATAAAAAAACTCCAGAATCTTTTACATAAAAAATCTCGAAAAGAGGGAAAAATCATGGGGCCTAGCCTAGTAAGAATCTTTCACTATGTATTTGTTTCAGAGTACAAAATTTCTCGATAACGAGATTACAAAATTGTGAAAGGAGACAATGAGAATCCCAAAATCGCAACAACATAATAATATAGTAATGGTGAAGAGGTCAACGACCGATGAGATGATGACCGAATTAAGATGGCCCATGAGGATCACGTGAGACCAATATGGCAGGACGAAGGTGGTCGGCGATGATGACGACAATGGCGACTAATGATGATCACGCAGGGCACAGGTTGGTGACGACTAATGAGATTGACGGCGAAGGATCGGTGGGCCGACGGCGCCGACGGGTGGTAACCAACGGGGTGGTATGACCGGTGGGGCACGATTATGTGAGGATTTTAAGCTTTAGAGCTCTCTCTCTGCTCCTCATGAAGAATGAGGCTATTTATAGACGAGGAGGACTCTATAAATACATGCAAAATCCGAACCACTCCTCTCCATCGGACGGCTCAAAATGATTCCTTTGATCATATGATGTATTTTGTGCATTTGAATGCTCAAATGAAGTCAGAATTATGAGATCTTGGGCTTGTTAGATCCGGCTCATCAAGATGCTCGATTTGACTATAAATACTACATGTTTAAGAGTCGATTGATAATAAGCGCTTGATCCCGGTTAGTCTTGATTCAGAATCAGATTACTTTCGACATTAAGATTCGTGACTAGTAGAATTTTTGGTCATATGTTGCCTATTTTTTGGATGATATTATCTCAATCATCTAAAATATATATCAATACTTGCAAATATGATTCTTCAAAATGAAATTACATAGAGAGAACATTTCTTCATGGGAGCACAGGATTATGATCACTAAGCACTGGCATGATGTGTACGGTATCTGTGCGGTTTCGGGTTATGGACTCATCCAACATTTACTGGGTGTTGCGATTTTAGGTCTGGTTTGAAGACGCCAAGGAAGGAGGTGCAACGGTCCCGGCCGACGGTCGTACAAGAAAACCATGCTTTTAGACCTGCCTAACGTCGAGGTCAAAGGTCACAGGATAGTGATGGGATCACGCAGTTGCGGTTCGGGATGATCGCACCTGGCCGCGTGCGGGTCGCGAACTGATGGGTCTTGGTGCCGGAGCTGCGGGCTGAATGTCGAGAGCGGCTTAACGTCAGCTGACGCTGTCCATATCTACCCGGCAAAATGTCCGCTTTTGGCCCACCGCTTTGAGCTTTGAACGGTTTTGGGTGACTTTTAGCGATTTTTGACCTTTTGCCTTTATAGGGGGTCTATAAAACCCCAGGGTCAGAAAGCACACTCCTCATATAGAGTGTCCCTCTTCTTAAGAGGAGGTTGTCTGAGGTCGAGGCCCGTCCGTGGTTCTAGTTTTCCCTTGAAAGAGGCGTCAACTGGCCTCGTCAGATCGACCGGGTTCAGAGGCGATCAAGGCCCATGGTACATACGTCGTGTCTACAGTTTTTCCTTGAAAGAGGCATCAACTGTACTCATCGGACCGACCGGGTTTGGAGGCGATCAAGGTCCGCGGTACATACGTCATGTCTATAATTTTCCCTTGAAAGTGGCCTAAACTGTACTCGTCGGACCGACCGGGTTTGGAGGCGATCAAGGCCCATGGTACATACAACGTGTCTACAGTTTTTCCTCGAAAGAGGCATCAACTGTATTCGCCGACTAAGAAGATCATCGGCGATAACCGAAGACGGGTTAACGACGATGCAATGTTGGTAGCCAAGTCGGTGGTGGTGGGTGACCTACGACGGTCGGCGAGGATAACCAACGATGGTGGAAACCCATGATGGCGGCTGGCGGTGTGGTGACCGGCGATGGTGGTACCGACGGGGTGGTCGGCAATGGGCAACTGACGGTAATCCGGTAATCGTGAGTGGATGACCGGCGATGGTCAGTGCGCGTGACCGCGATGGTAAGTGGAGACCGACCACTGGTTGTTCCGATGGGGTGGTCGATAAAGCAGCTGCAGCAGTAGTACGCGGGTGACCGTCGCAGAATGGGATGACCGGCGAATGGAGAGATTGTCAGGCGGATGGCGATGGGCGGTAGGTGACCGGTAGCGACGGCGTAACCAAATGGTAGGGCGATGGTGACCAACGAGATGCCGGAGATGGTCGCGACGACCGCTGCGTACATCGCGACCTAATGGTGGTTGGTGGTCGACGGGGTGGTGGCAGCGGTAACGGGCATTAGCCGACGGGCGACCGAGTCAGATGAGCGCGCCGCGAGGATGACCGACGCGGATCGGTGGAGATTGCGCGGCCGACGGTTTTCTTTAACCTATCAAGGTTGTTTGTCGACAGACTGGACGCTAACCCGTATGGAAGAGGTCGAATTGAATCCGAGAATTTTGACCTATCCGGTTGTTTGTCGGTATCAGATGACGCGTTAACTCGTATGGAAGAGATTGAATGGAATCCCGTTGAGGATTTTGACCTATCCGAGGTTGTTTGAGTGGGACTTCGACGTTAACTTGTATGGAAGAGGTCGAATTGAATCCGTTGAGAATTTTTGACCTATCCGAGGTTGTTTGCCAGAGTGTGACTCGATGACTTTAACCTGTGTGGAGTAGGTACAAAGTTTTGATCTATCCGAGGTTGTTTGTCAGAGTCTTCGCTCGATGACATTAACATGTGTGGAATGGGTCAAATCAAAATATTTGTTTGAGCTTGTAGACAAAGTTGCTCCTTGACCTTTGTCTTTCTCATTGGTATTACTGAGTTGCTTCTCGAATTGATAATCAATTAGATATCCAAAATATTGATTTGGATAATCTTTTGAGATTAAGAGTTTTTGACAAAATCAAGGAACTAAGTTTGATGAATCTTAATTCTTGTTTGCGCTTTTAAAAGCTTGAAATGCTCCACCTCGATGGTGGTTTTGATCTTGGGAAACTTGGTCGCCATACAAGATGAAATAATGGGAATCTTTCCCAGACGCCAAGCTATGTTAGAAAACCAAATATAGAGAGAAGTTTACTTTAGCTTTGTTGAGAATCCAAAGACACACACAGATGTTTGAGGAATTAATAAGAAAACTCCAGAATCTTTTGTGTGGAAAACCTCGAAAAGAGGGAAAAATCACGTGCCCTAGCCTAGTAAGAATCTTCCACTATGTATTTGTTTCAGAGTATAAAATTTCTCGATAATGGGATTACAAACATGAGAATGGTCGACAAATGAGAATCCCAAAATCAGCAACAAATACCATAGTAATGGTGAACAATGGGGTCAACGACTAAGGTCATCGGGGTCAGGATGGCGAAAAGATGGCCGGCGGATCAGTGCAATGAAGTCGCCGGTTCGATGATGACAGCATGATGGTGATGACGATGATCGATCAGGGTGGCGGGTCGGCGACGACCGACGACGGAGATTGACGATGGCAAGGATCGGTGGCGCCTGATGGCGGCGGCACGGTGGTTGGTAAACTGGGGTGGTCGACGACCGTCAAGTGGTGGCACGATTATGCCTGGAGGATTTTCAAGCTTTAAAGCTCTCTCCTCTCTCTTGCTGGAGGAGTGACGTCTCTGTAAATACATGCAAAATCCGAACCACTCCTCTCCATCGGATGGCTCAAAATGATTCCTTTGATCATATGATGTATTTTGTGCATTTGAATGCTCAAATGAAGTTAGAATTATGAGATTTTGGGCTTGTTAGATCTGGCTCGTGAAGACGCTCGATTTGACTGTAAACACTCCATGTTTAAGAGTCGATTGATAATAAACGCATGATCTCAGTTAGTCTTGATACAGAATCAAATTGCTTTCAACATCAAGACTCGTGCTTCGACTAGTAGAATTTTCAGGGTCATATCAATTTTCTTTATAGACTTATTTTTTTTCTTATTTTACTTAAAATTCTAAAAAATGAATTATCATCCCCATCAATTTGATTGTAAATTCATGAAATCATTCAAAATAACTCTTAACATATTATATTATTAATAGTTCTAAATAGTATATCATTAATATATACTTGTCCAATTAAACATTAGAGCATAATTTCTTATTCAATACTGTGTTTTTTGTAATTCCTTTATTTATTTTATTTTTTAAATGAAATATACTTAGCATCTCATTCCCAACTCAATTCCTCAATTAGTATAGTATTTTATTCAATTTAAATATATGATAACGATATTTAAAGCTTTCAAAATTTATGGTTGTTTAACATACACATTTTCTTCTATTGCTTTTATTAAGAAAAAAACTCTTTGTATTCATTTGATATAATTTGAATCCTTCGAAATATTCAAAAATAAGAAGTAATTTAATAGTTTGAAGAGGTGGAACTATTGTAAAATTCCCCTCCAAATTAACTCCTTTTAATTGACTGATTCTTTTTAAAATTAGTACTTCTTTATTTCTAACTATAAAATTGAATTTATTTAATTTATTTTAAAATACCTATTTAGTTTTTACGATAATCTGATCAATTGATATCGGCACATACTTCAAGCTTTTCTTATATTACTCTAAACTAAAATTTATCAAGTATTGCTTTCTTCACTTTGCTTGACTCACTTAAAGATAAAAATGATGTGTGATTTACTTCATTTCTAAGTATACTTTTTGTTCTAACTCTTTTTAAATGATATCATAAAATCTATTCCTTAAAGTAATTTGATGTCCATCTCTATACTCTAAGAAGCATTTATATTTCTTTCTCTTTAAACTTAAGTTTTTTATTTAGTGATGTTCTCATTTATGTAAACTTTCTTATTTGGGTCTTGAATATATGATATATTAAATGTGACGTAATTTAACTATTTTGTTACTAAGGCTATCTTATTGACTACTCTATATGATATTCTTATTGATGAGTGTCATAATAACATTGCTTTGTCAAATTTAGCATCAAACTTTTTCTATTATAATGTATGATAGGCCTAGCTATGAAAGCTTATAACTTAATAAAACTATAACATAAGCCCACTCTCCTTAAAAGAAGGGGCATGTCTCTACATCACCGGGCAATAACTCAACCGCCTCCAACATTCAAGAAACCATTCCTTATGGATTTTAACTTTTTTTAGTGGTCAAATTTATAGTTTTTGTAGAAGGTAAATTTCAATAAAAATATTTTTATTGTAAGAAATTTTTAATGATCATTTGAATAAATTTTTGAACTGGTGAAATAATTTCTTTCTATTTAGCTTGGCACCTAAGAGGCTTTCCTTTAGCAAAGTCATTATTTGAGGGGCTATTTGGGATCAATTTTATTTTTTGTTCTTTATTTTTATTTTTATGTTGTATTTGAAAACATGTTAATTTAAAGTATTTTTTATTTGATTTGATTTTTTATTTTTAAAAATAAATAACATTATTTTTAAAAACTCTCAAAGCATCTAAAAGATGTTTTGAGTATTTTTCAAAACAAACAATACAATCAAACAAGTTTTATTTTAAGCAAAACATAAACAAAACAAAATAAAAACACAAAACAAAAAACAAAAAATAAAAGTCATCCCAAATGACCCCTTAATTTTTTTTTTCATTTTGTAAGTTTTAGATAGGCCTGTAAATGAACCGAGTGTTCAAAAAGCTACTCATGACTCAGCTTGTTTAGAGGCTGTTCATGATCATTTGGTTAATTAATCGAATGAGTTTGAACACTTTTGTAAATATTTGATTGCTAAATAAACAAACTTGTCATTCGATTCATTTATGTCCATAAACAATATTATTTAAAGCTCGTGAATAAGCTTGTTAAGGAGATTTGTTATGGCTCGATTATGACTCTATTAAGGCTTATTTGTGAACAATATTATTTTATTATTTTGGCTTAATAAGCATTAATTAATATAGCTCATGTATATTTCTCAACAAGATACTATTGAATAAGTTTGATTAAGGCTTGATTAAAGCTTATTTATTTCATTAAATGAGCTACTTATTAATAGGCTCGATAATCCCAATTTGAATCAAACTTATGAATAAAGTCAAACTGAGCTGGAACATAATTTTTTTTTTAAATAAGCTCAACCTTGAACACCATCCTAAAAAGCTCAAATTGAGTATGAGCTCAATAATGGTAAACATGCTCGAGCATGAATAAGCACATACTTGGCTCAACTCAGTTCATTTCCAGCCTTAATTTTAGATAAACTTAACTTTAATTTTTTTCTTAACATTCTCTTTATCATCTCAAAGAGATCTACATTCTCTTTAGAAATTTTGAAAGGTGCATTGAGCTATTTGAAGTAGACCTAGTTTAAGTTTGAAAGATCTAGTCTTGATTTAGTCTTCATTGCCCTACTAAAATTCCATAAAAATACAAAAAAAAAAAAAAAAAAACTCTATAACTAACCTAGAAACACCTACACATTTTTTCTAGTTAACTTAAACTGTTTACATAAGAAAAGAAAATTTTAAAGAAATAAAATCACACATTAAATCAATAAGTTAGTCTTGTAATTCCCTAACATAAAACTCTTGAAAAAAAATACTAAAAGCAACAAATAAATACAAATATTCATCCATTATCTCTAAATGGTTTCAAATACATTGTATGCCCCATTTATAAACCCTAGTTATCCTAATTCAAGCATATAAGAAATAAGCAAAGATTAGTTCTCATGGTTTGACCAACCCTATCCATTCCACTACCTCTATAAAAAAAAAATATAAAACTCTACGATAATCGCAAGCCTTGAAAAAAATTATCTTAAGCTTACATCAAGTAGTATATGAACAAATCCTTGGTGAAGAAGAGGCACACCATTTGGACACTTGCTTGCATAAATTTTTTCATTTGTAATTGGGTAAGACATTAATTCTTAGATATTATTTTCTTTAAAATGATGTATGATGTCATGTATACATGTTGGTTTGTTATGTTAATTGGCAATTTCATGAAATTTTTGCATGTGTTAGACTCAATAACGAACTCCATACTCTTAACCTAGCCATCCACATTTAATAGACAACTATCAACATTGCTTGAGAATTTCAAATTAAATGAGTTTGTGAGTTTTGCTTTCACTTAATAATTTCTTTTATCTCTAAAATTTTATTAACTATATGACTCACTTAACTTATAGAAATTACAAACCTAAACAAGTTTACAAGATCTAGCCAATTTAAAGTTAGTTAGTTCAAATTTACTTGTACTTTTATGTTGGACGATCACATGTAATTTCATTTATTTTGGTGTTCATTGCAAAATTAGTAAGCAAAACCACTCCACTTTGCTTTATTGTAGAATTAATTTCATTTTTATACACTATAAATAAACTTGATAGCATGCCACCAAAATCAACTTTAACAAAACAATTTGATGGCATATCATATATGGTAGAAGCTTTAAGTGCTAGGATAAATGGCAATAAAATTAATTTATATCAAGTATAAAACTTCTTAAATCATGAAAAATATGGATAAAATGTAAAACATATTTGATGTTATGATGCCCAATTCAATCAAGTCAATCTTAGGCTTTAGAGCATGCCTCTGAATCCTAAGGCACTTGTGGTGTTTTAATTTGGAACAATAGGGACACCACAAAAATCTTAGGTGGTACTTATTGAAATAATCGAGTGTGACATTAAGGTATGATGTAGTACTCCGGAAGATAGAAACATCCCCCTAGAATGGACCTAATCACCTAATAAGGACTCATAAGGCAGATGAGTCTACGTATATACCAGAGATCTTTCCCCTACTTCATATGGAGAGAGTGAAGCATGGTTTATTTTATGTCAGGTTCTTTAGTTCCCTATGAAAGCAAGCTTCCATAGTTAATTACATCTTAAGAAATGAGAATCTCCTAAGAATACTTTTGATTAAAGTAGTCAATAAGTATATTCAAAGATTTCAAAGCTAAATGATCAAAGGATTAGGTATTTATGGAAATCAAATGGGAGAGTTCAAATAGGAAGACTTATTTATGGATTCTAAAAAAGAATAAGTAGGAAGCACCCATGATACTAGAAAACTTAGTGAGTGCTTCAGTCTATCCTATAGTGAGGCTTTATATATTTGAGAGAGAAAATTTACTTTTTGTTTAAGTTGAAATCTTATTAGAATGCTAGGGCTTGTAGTCCACCAACATAAGATTGTAGAAATGACTAAGAGGTGAGGACTTATACTCATAGCCAGAAAGAAATAAGTAGCCTCAAAACCTAAATCTAAAATGCTTTAGCACAAGCTAAAAGCATGACCTAAGTTTAATCGGGAAAGATGGGATATGATAATTCATCTCCACAAGGAAGAATGAACACACCCTGACTTTTCTGGACTTACAACCGCCTGAAGTGGCTGCCAACAAACACCTCATATGCTTTAAAATCATGTAGGTCAGTCTTATGTAAATGCAAGATAGCTAGACTATTATTTAATTAGGAAAAGAGCTAGAATCTTAATCTCACTCCTTAAGAGACTAGAATATGATTGGTATGCAGATATGACTTAGACTAATGTAAAAATTACAATTTTTAAACCATTTTTGACACATTCATTTTGGACCAAGACTTGGGATGATTATGCTTATATGTGTGATGAAATTTAATCGTAAGCTAAATCAATTAGAGGAGGGGTTCTCCAATACAAGGGATCACGTTCAAACATTAAGCATATCCCCTATCATGCAAGAATGGAGACCCTTCCTATTTAAGAGTGGCATAATATGATATGCATAGTGTGATAACATATAACATTCAGTTAAGAGGTTTTAAAATCTTTTATTTATCTTGATTATAGATCTAGGCTTTAAGATGAGGTTAAAATTTAGTTATGAATTTTTAGTGAGGTTAGAAAATTTAATTTTATCCTAAAGAGCCTATTAGATCCAGACCACACATCAAATCATCATATCTTAAGAAACTTATGAAAAATGTCATTTCTAATGCATAAAATAAACAAAATAATCAAACATGTAAATTTCATACAAGAATAAGAGGTCGATGCGGTAAAACACCCTAGAAAGAAAAGAAATATGGCGAAACTCGTCATACTCGATTATAATAGCATATTATAATTAAAATGAATGTTATGGGGGTCTTCAATCTCTTATCATTCTTTCCTTCTTTTGGATTGGTTTACTCCAGGCTTCATAGGGCCTCTCAAGTCTTTGCCTTCTAGTCACTGCTCATCCTAAACTCTATTGCACTAATCTTAATCCTATTATAAATATTATAAATTTATGAAAAATAAAATTTAAGTACACCTACAAAATAGACGTTAGTTAAATAAATGTACATGTCAAGCAATTATATTTCACATATTTGGACTTAGCACCTTGTAACCAAGCCCACCTATCTTAATTGGATTGTGCTTAGGGGCATAAGTAGCACCTGCAAGCAATAATATTTATATTTACTTATTATCACAATGACCCATTTAGCATAATCCCCTGAAGAAATATTATTTGACTATTAACGACCTAACATCCAGTCTTCGAACAAGCAATCCTAACATTCAGTCTAAATATTACATCATAAAATAAACTATAACACCACAACATACATCAGCCTAACCTAAAGCTAGAATTGGTGACTTAGCATTCTAATGTGTGTGCTAAGATTTAGTGTGGCATGTCTTAACTAAGCTTTATAAGTGTGATTATCTAAAGTTTAGAATTATTTAAGCTAAATATTAGGGGAGATTTCGCTTCAGATCTTTGAGTGAATTGACTGATTTTAATTTTTTACTTTATTGTTTCATTTTTTGCATAATTAATATCTAATTATTATGAAGGGAAGAAAGGGGTTTGACCCCTTTCATCCCTATCCTAAGTTATTTTTTAAGAGTATATTATTATGACTTTAGTTTCTTTAGTGGATCATTTATTAAATATTTTTATTAAGCCTAAGTTTGAGTCAGTCTTAAGAAATCTTATTCAAACATGAAAGGCATCTCAGGATTAATAAAATTGAATCACTATAACATGGATAACATTCCACCACTTCTTTCCATCATCAATAACATACACATTCTTCATTTTTATTATTCATGATATTTGATTTAATACACATATTTTTACATACGCTACATATTTATATTTTGCACACTTGATGATCATTAATGCATGTATTTTAGTAGAAAAAAATATTTCACTCTTTAGTTAAGCATATGTAAACATGCATTTGAGATTTAAGCAAGTACGTGCCATTGTAAACCAAAAAAATGAGGTTATTTAAGATCTCATTAGGGCTACTTAAAGCCTCATATTTCGAGGATGTTCAGACTATATACTTGTAAATTAAATACATGTAAACATATACACAAGCTTAGGGATGAAAATCATACAAAGATTTGTTGACCTCACTTTTGGAGTGAGGATTCAATCTTCCCATCATAGATCTTGGAGTCTTCTAGGCACTAAAAGCTCCTTAGTCATAAGACACTTCCAGTGGCTAAGTGAACACTTAACCTAAACCTAGAGACTTAGAAGGATTAGCCTTAGGTTATGCTATGCCATAGGACTTAGGGAAACCCACCTAGCCTATAGCCTCACCAAACTCTTGCCTACCTCCTTAGCCAAAATCCAACCTCAAATCAGTACAACCAATTCTAATTGAATCTCAATTCATATTCAAATCCCCAAGCCAAAATCAAATCCACAATGATCTAAATCTAAGCCTATGATTCAACCCTATGGACTTAGCCAAAATTCCTCCAATCCAAACCTAACTCAATTAATTTTCTCAAAATCAAGTCAATTCGTCAATCATCATTCCAAACCATACCAAAAACTACAATCAAACCAATCAAGCTAAAATCAATTCAATCAATCTAACCTAGCCCATTTGACCTAAAATATTCAAATGAGCCAAAATTTAATTAAACCCAAATCAATTGCAATCAAAGCTATCAATCAATCCCAAATCAAATATCAAACTCAACTTAACTCAATTCAACCCAAAATCGATTCAATTGACCCATTAGGCTCACTTGACCTAAAGTGACCTAAAGAACCTATTTGAACCAAGTCTTGATCCAACCCAAATTGGATTGAACCAAACCATCCAAAACCCCCTACAATGATTGTTGATCATCCTTGATTGATCAATTACAATCAATTTGGTCAAACCAAGTCAATTTGGTCATTTGGCCAAATTAACCCAATTAACCTACATGAGCCAAATAGACCAAATCTCATCCTAAACCAAACCAAGTGAAACCAATGATTTATACCAACTTAAAATCAATCCTTGAACATGACTTGATAATCAATTGAGCCAAACCAAACCCAATTGGCCCTTTGACCCAAATTGACCCAATTTAACTTAAAAGGCTAAATTGGGCCAAATCAAAATATAATCCAAATTGATCCAAACCAATAATTCAAATTTATTCTAAATTGATTATTGAACATGATCAAAGCCTTGATTGAATCCAATTTGACCAATTGAACCCAATTGACCCATTTAGCCCAAATTGACCTAAATGGTCAAATTGGTCTAAATCATTCCTAAATCCAAATTGATTAAAATAAAACCCTATAATCATCTTCAAATGATCAATTGAATATAAAATAATACATAACCCAAGTTAATTTGGTGAATTTGGCCAAATTGGTCAAATTGGCCCATTTGATCAATATGAAACCAAATGAGTCAAATTTAAATTCAAGCCAAATTAAGCAAAACCAATTGAACCAAAATATTCCAAATACTCATTTGAACTTGACCCAATTTGACCAATTGGTCAACTTGACCTAACCTAGCTCAATTTGACCTACATGGGTCAAATTGAGCCAAACCCATTCAAACCAAGCCTAAACCCATTGGAACTTGGAATGACCCATCGTTGGGTCACCTTGGGTTAGCCTAAATCTAACCTAACCCAAATTGAACTAGAATTGACCCATTACCCAATGGGTAAAGCCTCCCATATAGGACAAAATCCAAATTTAGGTGGTTAAACCCCTCCCTTTGGACTAGGCAGCCACCCAAAGCTCTCTTAGCTCTATGATTAGCTTGACCCAAGGCTGGTTGGGTCAGCCATAAGTCAAGGGAGGTGAGTTAACCCACCTCCCTTCATTGGCTCACCAAGGGAAGAAAGGGACATGCCATGGAAACCACCTCAGACACTCACCCAACCAAACTGAGCCACCTCAGCTTCTTCCTGCCACCCACGGTTGCCTGCTGCGGCCGGACGCTTGCAAATGGTAGAGAGATTCCAAGCTATCAAATTTTGTGGAGGAGGGGGTATACTACCCCTCAATCCATCTCATTCCACATATTGACATTCCTCAGAGCTTGAGCACTTCAGGACGATTTCCTTAGAGAATTTCCCAACCGTCCAAGGCCTCCCCATCACCGGCGATGATGAAATCGAGTGTACCCAAGGCTTAGATCCATCCAACTCTACCAAACCATAACTAATTTCAAATTAACTTCACCCACATGTTCACCAAGCTCCGACGAGGTGAAACAAATCTTCTCCTAATCGATTCGAGTAGCGAAAGTCCATCTTAGACTAACACTGGCTAGGATTCTGGTGACGGTTGGTCTGCAGATTTGTTGACAAGGAGTCAAGGTGCCATCTTTTCACTAGGGCTTCACCTTTTCAAGGTAAAGCTACCTCAGTCAGTTAACTGCCGATCCAGAGCTCTAGCGAGAAAAATTCTTACAAATCGACATTTTCTCAATTTTGTTTGGGCCTTTGTGAAGGAAAGTTTGATTTCATGCAAAATCCATCATTAGATCCCCTTAGATTACCTCTGTGAAGCTTTTAGAGTCGATCCTGAGCCTCCACGAGCTTCGGTGAGCTCAGATCGAGCGGGGGAGGGTGGACGGTGTCTGTCTTCCATCTTTTGAGGGATGACAGATCATCCATCGTCTATTATGTGTGATTGGAATGGACGGCCGTGATCTTCCATTATATTTAATTTGATTAATTCCCTTAGGAACCATAAGATTAATCTCCACCATCTTATCTTAGATCGGATGGCAAGGATGAAGCGCAACTGCCGCCGCCATGTCAGCACCATGTCAAATAATTTAAGTGGCCAATCCTGCGATGCCATGTGGAAAGCGCTACCACGTCAACGATCCATGTGGCGCCGAAAGGATTAGGGTTTAATTAGGCTTAATAATTCATTTTAATGGCTGAAATTTCATAAATTCATAACTAATTATAAAAAAATATAAAAAATACAAATAAATACTCATTGGAAAGGAAAAAATTAGAAGATTTCATTAAAAATATGTTTATTTAATTTTGAATGGTAATTAAGGCTTAATTAGATTTTAAATGTTTATTTAATTAACTTAATTAAGTTCTAATTATTTTGGCAATTAATTTCAGACTTGGTGTGTTGATTTAATGGGATGACCTCTGTCTCTTATGATTTTCTTGGAATTTATTGCCTAGGTAATTAGGAGATTTGATAATTAAAATCTTAATTACCCATTTAATCAATTTAATAATTAATTAAGATTCTAAATAGCAAAAATTAATTAATTTAGGTCCATTAATCACTGATTAATAGTAAGGATATGAGGGAGAGTGATTAGGACCTCTTTCTTAATACATTTTTCAAATTAATTTCATTAAAGAGAGTTAATTAAAACATAACTTGATTAAGGATTTAATTAAATAATTAAATGATCACATTAAATTAAATTGAAATGTTAATCACTTAAGATAATTAACAATCAAACTAAGGGTTCATCTTTATGTGTTTAATAACATAAAGACCACTAACAAAATTATGATTAACCCATAAATATGAGAAATTCATAAAGTACTTAATTAAATTCTTTAGCTTAATTAATCTTTAATCATGAGCCAATTGCATTAGGTCCTTTAGGAGTATTACAATTTTTTTTTCTTCTATGTTCATATTATTTGTGGGTCATGATTAAATGACTAATTATTATTTGTGATTTAATTAATGATTACCAACATGAGATTGGGATTAAAACAATAAATGACTTCTCTCCTTTTTAAGTCTAATCCAAACCCAGAAATCAAATTAATAAGAAGCTTTAGTTTTCTTTAAATAATTTTACTTAATGTGATTGTCCTTGAGAATTAGTGTAGTTGAATGAATCACATGTTTATGTTTGGCTATTTTTTTTCAATCACTTTAAATGTTGTATGTCGGAATCAGATGAAATTTATTTATGTAAGCTCGCATGTGTTAGCTTAATTTAATTATATGTGTGGCTATCATCACTAATAGATCCAAATTTATTTTCCAAAGTTTATAATCTAATAATAATGTTTGGAATGACAATAGTTATGAATAAATATAGGATTTGCATGTGTTTATAGCTTAAGCATGTAAATGTGAAGCTCTCTTTCTTAAGTTCTTATATAGATTTACATGGATTTGAATGCTAATAAGTATATAGTCTGGACATCCCAGGAATACGAGGCTTTCAGTAGCCCCAAGGAGGTCGTTTGATTATCACACTTCTCTCATTAACAAAGACATGCACTTATTTAATTTCATTCCTATGTATTTTGGTATTAGAATTTGGATAGATCTTTAATTAATATGCATAAATAATTCAAGTAAAGAAAATACAATCTTCGCATAGTTTTCACTCCTACAATTATGTATACATTTATATGTATTTAAGATAGCAAGTATATAGTTTGGACATCCCAAGAATACGAGGCTTTAAGTGGCCCTACGGAGGTCATTTGATTATCTCACTTCCCTAGTTAAAAATGGCATGTACTTGTTTACATAATATATATATATCTGTGTGTGTGTGTGTGTGTGTGTGTGTATTTGATTAGAGAATTAAAATCTCCTTTTTCAACTAAGTATGTATGCATTTATAGTCATCTAAGTATGCCAAAATATGTTGTATGTATAGGTATGCTAAGTGTCAAATCATATACATATTATAAGTGATGGAAAGGAATGACTCACAAAATTCTACATGATAGTAATCCAACCATATTAATCTTAAGATTCCTTCCATATTAAATAGGGTTATTTAAGGATAACTTAAACTTAGAATTAATAAAAATGTTGAATAAGCCATTCACTAAAGAAAACTAATTAATGTGCTTTAGAAAGTAGCCTAAGGTAGAGATGAAAGAGGGTGCCCCTCTTTCCTCTCTTTATAACAAGTGTAAATCAAATGAAATAAAACCAAACATAAATTAAAATTCACAAATAATCTAAATAACTTAAAATGAAATCAATCATCATGTTAACTTAAATAATTTCTAAATCTAGAGAATTATAACTCTAATACTTAGTTAAGACATACCACATAAAGCCTTAGCACACACATTAGAATTAGGCCACCACTTCTAGTTCTAAGTTAAGACGGTGTATGTGTGATGTTATGTTTTGTTTTGTGATGTAATATTCTATACCAGATGTTAGGGTATATATTTTGTAGATTGAATGTTAGGCCAGTAGCCTAATTTTATATTTTATAGGAGATTGTGCTTAAGGGGTTGCTCAAAAATAAATATAATTGCTTTACTTGTAGGTTGCTTATGCCCCCTAAGCATAATTCACATTAGGACTGGTGGGCTTAGTTACCTATGTGTAGGATGTTAAGTCCAAATTATGAAATATAACTACTTGGGATTGTATCTATGTTTAGCTAACCCTCTATTTAATAGGTGTAGTTAGATTTACTTTCCCTATAAATGTAACTTTATAATAGAAATTAGGATTAATATTATGGGGATTAGGATGAGCAGCGGCTATAAGGCTTAGTCTTGGGGTGCCCTGTGATGCCTTGAAGCAAATTAAAGGAAGGAAGAAAGAAGAAAGAAGAAATGAACGAAGAAGACCCCCATAACATGTATGTAATTCTAAATTATAATATTATTCTTTTATATTCTGGGTTGTATAAGTGTAGAACTAGGCTACCCAACTTTTCTCTTTTTCGGGGTGTACGGCGGTACCCGGCTGCATCGGCCTCTTATTCTTTCATGGTAGTGTATAAACTAATTTTTGCTGTGTTTAGTTTGTGCATTAGAATGATATGATTTTGCATAATTTCTTAATGATTAATGTTTGAATGTGTGGCTTGAATGCGATAGGCTCTTAGGATAAAACTAATTTTTCTATCCCAATTAATAACTCATAACTAAATTTCAAATCAACTCATAACCTCACCTTAAATCCTAAGTTGTAATCAAGATAATTAAAAAATTTAGTAACCCCTTAAATGTATGTTATATGTGTAATATCATGCATATCATATTGAATCACACTTTGCAAAAAATGAGGGCCTCCATTTCAGCACTTTAGGGACTGCTTGACCTATGAGAGAAACCCCTTATGATGGAGCATCACCCTCATTCTCTTCTGATTTTTCCAATAACTATATTTTATCATACATTTAGGCATATAAAATCCTAAAGCCTTTGTCCAAATGAATGTGTCAAAATGAAATAAAAATTATAAAATTTTACATTTAGACTAAGTCATATGCTTATACCACTCATGCTTTAGTCTCTTAGGGAGTGGATTTAGGACTTTAGTTTCTTTTCAATTAAATAATAAGCCTAACCGTCCTGCAATATCATTAGACTGGACTACATGGTTTTGAATCGTAGGAGGTGTTAGCTGGGGGCCACTCCAGGTGGTTGTGAGTCCAGAAAAGTCAGACAAGTTTATTTTTTCTTGTAGATATAGATCCTTGTGTCCCCCCTTCTGCTTAGATTTAGGTTGCATTTTTAACTTGTGGTAAGGCTCCTTAGATTTAGGATTCTAAGTTACTTGTTTTCCTTGGGCTGCAAGTATAAATTCTCACCTCTTAGGTATTTTCATAATCTTGTGTTGATAGATTATAAGCCCTAGCAATCTAATAAAATTTCAACTCAAATAAATAAATTCTCTCTTTCAAACATATAAAGCCTCAACATAGGATAGGTTGAAGTGTTCACTGGGCTTCCTTGTATAATGAGCATTTCCTACTTATTTTCATTTGGATTCTAAAATAAGTCTTCCAATTGAACGATCCCAATTGATTTTTTAAAATAATCAATCATTTAATAGTCTTAACCTTGAAATCTTTGGAGACAATAACTGACTACTTTAATAGATAGTGGTCTTAGAAAATCTCATTTCCTAGGATGTCATTGACTATGGGGGCTTGCCTCCATAACCTAGCTTAAAATAAACCCTACTTTATTTTTTCATATAAAGTAAGAGAAAGATCTATAGTATATTCGAAGACCCATAATGCCATAAGAGTCCTTATTAGGTGATTAGGTCCATTATAAGGTGATATCTCTATCTTTTGAGATAGTACATCATACCTTAATATCACACCCGTCACTTCAATATGTACTCCCTACGATCTATGTGGTGTCCACCGCACATATGAAAATAAATACCATAGATTTTTCTGGCAACTCCACTGGGGATAGTTCATCTCTTCACCTTTAGTAGACAATTATTGTCTCCAAGTATCGATAGTGCTCTTATATGTTATATAAGCCCAAGACTATCTTCCTTTCCATTGGCACTTCACATATTCCATCCTTAAGAAAAGGTGGCCAACATCCATTAGGTTTTAGGACATCACTCTAAGTAGGTCTTAAAATCCCTATTGAGTCCCCCAATAGGTAAAAAATAAATTAACTAAAGAAAGAAAAAATAACCAAGAATAAATCAAACAAAAATAAGAACCTCTTACAACTAGCTTGGTGAAGCAAGGTTCATCTTATATTTCACAAAACTTCATTAAAATTCAAAGTAAAACAAATAAACGCTTTTATAAAAAATTTCAAAAATCTTTTCAAAACAAAATTAATGAACCCCATTTAACATAATCAAATTTGTTAACTAAGGGTTCTCTCTTTTAAATTAAAATCAAACAAACAAAAACAAAATCTTTTCTGAAAAAATTTTCAAATCCTTTCTCAAAAAAAAATTAATATGCCTCACTTAGCATATCTAAATTTGATAAGTGGGGGTTCCTTTTTTAAAATCAAAATTAAATCAAACAACAACAAAAACAAACCATTTCTTCAAAAATATTCAAAACCCTTTTCAAACAAAATTAATCATCTCTATTTAACATACCCAAATTTGTTAAGTGAGAGTCCATCTTTTAAATCAAAATAAAATCACACATCAACAAACAACAACCGATATGAAAACAAAATAACAGCCTCTTCCCTAAATATTTTCAAATCACACCTATATACAATTGAACCCCATTTGGCATACCCAAATTTGCTAAATTAGGGTTTCAACACAAAATCAAAATCAATTAAACTCCAACTAAAGAAACAACAATCCACAATTTTTAAATCTCTCCAACATATAATTGAACCCCATTCAATATAACCAAATACAACAAATCAAAATCAAACAATACAATCAAAGCAAACAATCTCTCCTTCAAGATCTCCAAATCTCTCCAACATGGATTGAACCCCACTCAACATAATCAAATTTGTTGAATGAGGTTTCCAAAATCACAAGCAAATCCAACAACAAATTCAACAAAGTCTCTCCTCCAAATTTCCAAAATCTCTCCAACATATAATTGAACCTCATTTAGCATTCCTAAATTTGTTAATTGAGGGTTCTAATTCAAATGGTTAAATCAAAATCAACAATTCAAGTCAACATCAAAGCAAAGGTCTAATCCAGTTCTCTTTTTCAATAGTGTAGCAGAGATGCCAACCTGTCTTGTTCCTTCCTTTCTTCAGTTAGCTTTTCATCATGTCTTCCAGCAAGATGATCTTTTCCTTCTCCTATGGTGTGGATTTGGCACTAGATTAGGCCATACTCAACACTGCCCATGTCATCAAGTTCAGCCTTGGATTTGAGCAATTCAAGGTCACTTATGAGGGACCATCCCTCATTACAGTCAGTAGAGAGGAGGTGGTAGGCAAGAAGCCACTTCTCCAATTTGACCCGCAGTCTGATTTCAAGTTTCTCTCTCTAAAAAAGAAGGCTGTAGAGGTTCCCTTGCTAGTGCCAGTGCCAATTGTGTTAGTACCAGTTCCTTTAATTGCCCTTACTGCAGTTCTAGCATGGGCCAGTACCACCTCTATGGTTCCCCCTGTTCTGAAGGGGAAGGCTAGCTTGGCTTTTGAGATAGTCTCCCCCACCTTCAAAATTGGTTCTAGTTCCCATTCCACCCTCATAAAAGCAAAATGGATCAAGAGGCGTATGCGTCGACTGGAGGTAGATGAAGCCTCCCATGTTGCTGAGGAGGGTTCCCCTCATGAGACCTCTATATTCTTGAGTGGTAGTAGGTTTCACCCCTTTTTAACTTCAGAGGAAGAGGAGAACTATTGCATGATAGCTGCATTACCTCCACCGCCTGTAGAGTATGACACCAGCTAAGAGAGGAGGAAGCATTATGCTATTCTATGATTTGTTCTTCATAGAGTTGGTAGAGCCCACAAACGCTCAGAATCTGGCACACTGCATGATTTGAGGAGCTTGGTCCCTATAAGTGTTAGGGATCAGATTCATAGAGATAGGGACACCAAGGCCAAGGTGACTGCCCAAGCAGGCAAGAGAGAGAGGAGGAGGATCACCGGTGGCGTCGACTTCTACTTTGATGGATTTTCACGATCGATTGGTGATAGGGGTCATTCAAGCGCATTATCTTCTGGGTATCATCGGTCATAGGAGGAGATCTCGGCGGGGTGTCCCCTACACACCACTCCACTTCGTAGTCCACCTTCGGTCAGGGTTCCACCTTCTATAGTCCCCACCAAGTTCCACAAGCCTCCATCTGGAGAGAGAGCCTCTACTTTTGTGATCCGACTATGGCTGGGATCCATCTCCACCTATTGAGGTGAAGGCACTCCAATCCCAAGCAGTGGTGAAGAAAAAGTGGTGACCCAAGAGTGACCTGGTCACTCCACCACCACAGTTGTTCGAGGTGGAGAGGGGAGGGGATACCGATGTAGACCCTATGACAGTTGAGATAGTCAGGAAGTGCACTCCACTAGTTGAGACTATTTAGTTCATAGATTATACACAGCTCAGTCCAGTTATTAGTCATCAGCCAACCTATGTTCCAGTAGAGCTTGGTCGAGTAGATGACCGTTCCTTGGATGACATTTTATAGGACTATCGTGCCATGATGAGGCAGATAGTTAGGGATGATCAGTATGATAAGAAGGAGGATTGACTAGAGTTTAATTTCGATGAGGATGATAAGTTAAATGACTTAGCAGAAGTCCACATGATCGATACCCGAGGATCCTTGCATAGGGAGCATCCTAGCCAGGAAGGTGTTGTAGTTGAGGAAGGTGACACATCTCACTCAACTCAACACCTCCTCCAACAAATCAAGCAAAAAGATGATCACATTGATAGGATGGAGCAAAGGGTAGAGGGGTTGGTGGCAGTAGTTCTAGCCTTATAGATTTAAGCCCCAGTTTCACAACCTTCTCCCATGGAGGCCGATCGGCTTGAGTTAGTTCATACCTTAGATTCTCCCAAGTGCACTCCCATGAATGGTGACACCAGTAGCTTGCATAAGAAGGCCATCAATAGCACCTCCATGCATGAAAAGGACATAAAGAAAATGGTAGAGCAGTAGGTGAAGGAAGCATTGACGCAAGCCCAGGGGAGCTCATCTATTCCAAAGGGTAGACCCCACCTAGAGGAATTTAATGTAGTTCAATACCCTATGGGTTTTGTGCCACCATCCTTCAAGATCTTTGAAGGTAGTGGGAACCCAAGGCAACATATATCACTTGAGGGCGATTACTACAAAGCGATGCACTTCTATTTATTGTCGAGTGCTAACAGGTGTCATATTTGATTGGTATACCAAAGTACGCAATGGTTTGGTGAAGACCTTTACATAGTTAAAGCATCTCTTCATCAAGAGATTTATAAGAGCTTAATAAAGGGTAACTATAGGTGACTTCGTTGTAGGAAAATAAAAAACTAATGAGTCCCTTATCGATTACATTCTTAGATGGTGCAACCTGAGTATGAAATAAAAACCACACATGCAAGAGTATCATTCCATTGAGATTCTTCTCAAGAATATTCATGGCCTGATTGCCTTCATGCTTAAGGGCTTCACCATAAATATATTTGAGAAGCTAATCAGCAAAGCAGCTAACCTACAAGAGGAAGCCAAACAGTTACCCTTTTCAGACTAGTCATCTAAGCCCAAGCCTCAAAAGATCTTTGAAAAGAAGCCTAGGATAGTTGAATTAGTAGACAAGGGGAAGCAACCAACTAAAGCTCAGTTTGAGAGGCCCATATTTCAATAGCCTCTATTGTCACCTCCTCTTTCACTACTACGACCACCACCTGATGGACCTACTTAGTCCCATGTAGCCCTATAGGGTTGCTACTTTCTATCTACTCTTACTAAAAAATTAAATAAGCCATACTCATTCAAGATGGAGGTAGTCAGGAAGATCTTCAAGAATCTCTTGAAGAAGCCTGATTTTCAACTACCCAAGCCTAAGAAGCATGAGGATGTGGGTAGGAGTGATGATCCTAACTACTGCCCCTACCACAGTATGTTAGGCCACATCTTAGAGGATTACATTACCTTCAAAGATTGGCTTGAGCATAACTTTAAGTCATAAGCTATAGTTATCCCTGAGGAATACTTAGTAGAATAATCATATGGTTCTGTTAGAGTAATCCTTGGGGATACTTTTGATCCTCTTAAGATAAAAGAAGGTTGGGATATGTCCTTATCCTGAACCTCTAAGAAAATTATTTTTAAAATAAAAGAATTTTCTCTGTAGGTGCTTGAAGTAGCTCAAACCTCTAATACCAAGGTAGGTTTGCTAGTTGTGAGGGACAACTCAGGGAGTGTGGATACCCAGCAACAACCTGCCTCACTTGCCCGGGATAGATCCGTAGAGCAACCACCATCCAGGGTCGGCACTCCTTCCGTTGCGGTACTACCTCTACTAGCTCCTCCCACATCTGGCATTGTATCGACTATGAAAGAACTAAACCCCTCATTCTGCTTACTTTACTTGATTTTTACTATGTATCTCCCCCAAAATTAAAGAAATCAATGAAAAAATCTGATTTCACTTACATCTTTGCCACTTCTGATGTTCCTATTAATTTTATTCTTATAAAAGCCCTTCAAGTCAAAGCAATGATAATTCAAATAATTTCAATCAATTCCAATCCGATTCAAAAACTCGAGTTCTCCTCTTGAGATTGACTTGGAGTCATTCGACTCCGAGGATCCTTTAGGAGAAACTGTAGGTATACCCGATGAGCAGGTAGAACTTTTCACAAACTTATCATTCCTAGAAGTCACTGAAGTCAATCTCAGTAGTGACAAAGTTCTACCTCCTAGTGTAGCATCTCCAGATAAGGGTAAATAGGTCATTGGTTTGAGTGAATAGATAGCCCCTCCATAAGATGCTCCACCTATAGATATGCTTTTAGAGGACCAGTCCAAAGTTGATTACAATGTCCTCGCTAATCTTAGAAAGTTGCCAGCTAAGTTAAGCATATATTATGCCCTTATCTTATCCAAAGATATAAGGGAATCACTAATTAAAGCCTTGCTTGATCTAGAGATATGCTTAGCTCAGTTGATCGCTACTGAAGAGGAAGCATGCCATTCAAAGAAGATCTTAAAAGTTACATTCAACGATGAAGAATTACTAGGAACTATCGAGACAACCGTCCCCTCTACATTATAGTGGATGTTGACAGATTTAGACTATCCAGAGTTCTAGTTGACTCGGGTGCATTAGTCAACATTATAAGTTTAAGAACCCTTTCCTACTTGAGGATTGACATCTCTAAACTCCATACGAAATGAATGATGTTTAAAGGATTCAATGAACAAGGTGAAAGGGCCCTAGGCTTCATAATGTTACCTTAAAGATACATGATTGGAAGACTGAAGCCAAGTTCCACAAAATAGACTTGGATATATCTTTTAATGCTTTTCTTGGGAGACCATGGATACATAAGAATAATATGGTTCCATCCTCTTTACATAAGTGCATCAAGTTTCTAAGAGATGGAATCAAGTATTATGTCAAAGGAGATCTCAAGCCTTTTGGAGTTCATGAGGTCAGGATATATGAGGATACAACACACTATCTTCCTAAGAAACAAAAAGTTTATTCTCGTGAATTTAGTCAAAATCCCAAAATGATAGAAAAAGAAAAAGAAATAGAAAAAGTAAAAAAAAAAAGGGAGCAAGAAATAGACCTCAGGGAGGAAGTGGAGCCTGAGATTAGATTCCACCCACAGTTCATTACTCAATTCAAACAAGTGGGGAGGATGACCCAACCTCCACTAAGACGAGGAAGAGGCAAGTTTAGAGGGAGTCGCTGGGGTTGAAGGCCTCCATACTTATCTCCCACCAGGATATTTGTCCTAGCTTCCAATAGTACACCTGCTATCCTCATAGACTTAGAATCTACTTCAGATGACCAGTCTTATGTGGTTAGCACACTCGCTAGCTCTTTTCAACAGTAGATCACATTGAAGGTGACATTCGAGTCAGATAGTGATGCATATTAGATTTTCAAGCAAAGCATAAGTGTATCCAAGTCCTCATTATGTGAAATTATTAGGCACCAGTTGGGAACCTTAGTTTTAACCCCACTTTTCTCATAAAAAATTGAGGGTTTGGTAGTTATGGAGGCCCCTAAATCATGTGCAACTATGAAGACTCAGAGATTCTATCTTGTAGCATCATCCTCAAATCAAGAAGTTGATGTAGAGCTTGAGGATAATCCATATAAAGAATTAATAAAATTACCTTTTGATTGGTACTTGCCTTGTGTTCTTAACTTAGCAAAGAAATGGTTAATTCCACATACATGGTCTAAGCACAGGTTGGATTACTTTGATAGGCCATGGAGCAATAAATGTAAATGCTCTCAATCAAGACTAAGATTAGGCTTTGGTACATTAAGCCCAGTTGATGATGATGATTACTGCTTGGTCATCACCAATCATTTGGAATATGATAAGCTTATTTCAAATCACATTAATTCATATGAGGAGGTGTTCATATAAACTTTAAATGATCTAGATGATTTCCAAGTCAAAGGTGCACCGCTAGAGTTTGAAGAAGAAATCAAATCAACCATCGACGAGCTCAAAGCAATCAACTTAGGAACTGAAGACAACCCACGCTCGACATACAATAGTTCCTTATTGAATGAAACTGAAACTAATGACTTAGTTATGCTACTCACTAAGTTTAAGGACTATTTTACATGGAGTTATGAAGAGATGCCTGGATTGGCTCCTGACATAGTGGCCCATAAGCTAATAATATAGCCTGATTCTAATCCTATTAAGCAAGCTCTTAGACACATGCGATTAGACATTGAACAACATGTCATTTATGAAGTTAAGAAATTGATCAATGTCAGTTTCATCCGGGAGAAAAAAATATCCCATCTGGTTTGCTAGCGTCGTCCCAATTAAGAAGAAGAATGACCAAATTCACATAGGCATCAATTTTAGGGATCTAAATAAGGCATGTCCAAAAGATAAATTTTTACTACCAATACTAGAACAGATGGTGAACATTGCCTCATCTCATGCAGCATTCTCTTTCATGGATGGTTCATCTGGATATAACTAAATAAAGATGACATCTGAAGATGAAAGAAACACTATCTTTAGAACCTCGATCAAAATATATTGCTACAAGGTCATGCCTTTCAGCCTTAAAAATACTGGTGCCACATATCAGCTAGCCATGAGTCAAATCTTTAATGAATTCATTCATCATCAAGTCGAATGCTATGCCAATGATATCGTGATTAAAAATAAAGAAAAAGAAGACCATCTATTTGACTTTAGAGTAGTTTTCAAACGGTTAAGTCAATATAACCTCAAAATGAACCCTCTGAAGTGTGCATTTAGAGTAGCTTCAGGGAAGTTTCTTAGGTTCATTATCCGACATCATGAAATTGAAATCGACCTAGAGAAGATTAAAGTGATATTAGAAATGCCACCCCCTAAAGTCTAACTCAACTAAGATTGTTCAAAGGATGGTTGACATATTTAAGACATTTTATATCCGACCTATTAGGCAGATGCCAACAATTCTCATCAATGATAAAAAAGGATGCCAAGTTCAAGTGGGATGATCAGTGCTAGCATGCCTTTGAGAGCATCAAACAATATCTAATGATGCTGCCAGTCTTAGCCACCCCTATCTTGGGCAAATTGCTTATACTCTACACTACTGTATTAGATGAATCCCTTGGGGCTTTGTTGGTCCAAGCCAATAATGAAGGGAAGGAGAATGCACTTTATTATCTCAGTCATCGTCTAATCCCTGCTGAAGCAAATTATTTGCCCATTGAGAAGCACTGCCTAGCTTTAATCTTTGCATTCCAAAAGCTATGATATTACATGATTTCCCATAAAGTAAACTTGATTTATAGAATCAATCCACTGTAATATCTTATGACACAGCCGACGTTGTTTGGATGGTTGGCATGTTGGTCCATGATTTTGTGGCAGTTTGATATCACTTTTGTATCCCTCTGTGTGGAGAAAGGACAAACACTCATAGATTTCTTAGTAGCACACCCACTTTTTACAGACTCTCTACTTAGTGATGAACTCGCCGATGAATAAATCATGAACTTAAGGGATACCAGCATTCACCACTGGGAGATGTACTTTGATGGTGTGGCTTCCTCTCGAAGAGGAGAAGAACCACAATCTACTCTTCCAGGGAAGGCAGGGGTAGGAACAATTCTCTTAACTTTGGACTATGATATGATGAGATTCTCATATCATCTATCTGATTCTTGCATCAATAATGAAGCTGAATATGAGGCTTTGATTATCGGTCTCGAGTTAGCTGTCTTGCTAGGCATCCAAAATATCAACATCTTTGGGGATTCTCGGCTAGTGGTCAACCAAATTGCTAGGTCCTATAAGGTCTTCAAACTCAGACTCCATCACTACGACAAGTACACCATGGAGTTATTGGCCCAAATTTTAGAAGTTACCATCTACAAGATTCCTCAAGGAGAAAATGCTATAGTAAATGCTTTAGCCAAGCTTTCCAAGGAGTTAACATGCTTGAAAGATGAGTCAATATTAATAGAGGTCCACAATAGGCATGTCATGCCTCTTATTGATGTTGAACTCCTCAATAAATACTCTTTTGAAGGGGAGGTTGCCATTGTTGAAGAGGATGAAGAGCTGGATTGAAGGAAACCCTTTATTGATTACTTAAACAAAGGTAAAATATCTCAAGAGAAGTCCCTATCACATTAAGTGAAGTGAAGTACACTTTCTTAAGCCCTCGTGGATGGTGTCTTATACTAGTGGTCCTTTGATCATATGTAGTTACAATGTTTAGATAAGCATGAAACCCAAAAAATTATGATTGAGGTACACTCAATATTAAGTGGAGCTCACCAATCTGGTCCCAAGATGAAAGTTAAAATCAAGGGACTTGGATATTATTGGCCATCAATGATTACTGATTGCATGGACATAGTTAAGCGATGTCATCAATGCCAAGTACACGGTGTGGTCCTACACTAACCACCCAATATTTTACATCCAACATTGACCTCCTAGCCATTCGAGTGTTGGGGTACTGACATAGTGGTTCCAATTGATCCTCCTTCTTTCAAGGGTCATCAGTTTATCCTAGTTTCTATAGACTACTTTTTTAAGTGGGCGAAGATGATTCTGCTTAGAGAGGCCAAAGATCAACATGTGCTTTAGTTTTTCAAGAACCATATCATATATTGATTTGGGGTGCCCCATAGAATTATATCCGATAATGGTATCGCATTCAATAGCACTAAAATCAATAGCTTCATCCAAAAACACAACATAGATTGAAGATACTCTGCCATCTATTACTCACAGGCAAATGGTTTAGTAGAAGCCTTCAATAAAACTCTCATCAAGATACTCATGAAGAAACTTGACGATAACAAGAGACAGTGGAAAAAGTAGTTAGTTGAAGCTTTATGGGCCTACCTCATCACCTACAGAACTCCAACCCAATCTACTCTTTTCTCCTTAGTGTATGGGTCTAAAGCCGTTCTACCATTAGAAGTCCAACTCCCATCACTAGGATAGCTACGGGTAACAAAATCACAATGGAGTAGAATGCCAAGTTGCAGTTAGAAGAGCTTGAAGGTTTGGAGGAGAGTCACTTATGAGCATGCCAAAACCTTGAGTTATACATAACCAAACTGACTCAAGCTCACAACAAGTTGGTCCATCTTAGATCTTTTCAAGAAGGAGAACTTATTTTATTTCTAAGGAGACAAATTATTGCCCATCATAAGATGGGAGGCAAGTTTTAACCTACTTAGGAAGGCCCTTTTGTCATAGAGAGAGCATACCAAGGAGGATCATACCAACTCATCAACCATAAAGGAGAGCGCCTAATGCTTCCAATCAACGGGCTCTACCTAAGAAAATATTATCCTTAAAATCATGTTTAAAAAGCAATTATCATTAATGAAAATTCTATTTCAAATCAACATCTCTTCAAATTCAAAGCATTTATATCAGCAAATCCGTCATGGTATATTTAAGGTAGGTGTAAGGAACCTGAGCAGCATCCTATCCCTCATTAGCATAACATAAACACAAACTACATATAAATAGAAAATAAACATAAATCCTTTATTTTGGGCTACCTTGAGTTACAATAATGGCCCCAGCAACCCTCACTCAATATCTGCTGTAGGTTGGGCTTGATTTGGTACCTAACTAGTGTGTCTCCCCAGTGATCTTTTTGCTTAGGAGGTTGTGAGTCTCTGTGCTTTCTTCCTGGCTTAACCGTTGTTCATCAATGAGTGCCTAGTTAGTGTGGCATGTCTTGTTACATAACCAATAAGCTACCAGATGCTTGCTTTGTTTAAGAAGATGTGAGTCCCTATGCTTTCTTCTTGAACAAACAATCGTGCACTGGCTAGGTCCAAGTTTATCTTTAAGGATTAAGGTAAGACCCCCAGCAGCTCCTGTCCTCTTGACTACTTCATGTTTGGGTTTAGTCCTTCTTTGTGGCTCCCCACTTAGCAGTCACCCTAGGTGAGATAATAGCTGTCTAGCCGATGACAGACCATCCCGATGATCAATTTTGTTTAAGAAGATGTAAGTTTTCTACGCTTAATAAAACTGAATCACTAATACATATATAACATTCCACCACTTCTTTCCATCATCAATATCATACACATTTCTTCATTTTTATTATTCATGATACTTAATTTAATACACATATTTTTACATACAATACATATTTATATTTTGCACATTTAATGATCATTAATGCATGTATTTTAATAGAAAAAAAGATTTCACTCTTTAGTTAAGCATATGTAAATGTGTATTAGAGATTTAAGCAAGCACGTGCCATTATTAAACCATAAAAATGAGGTTATCTAAGACCTCCTTGGGGCTACTTAAAGCCTCGTATTTCGAGGATGTCCATGCTATATGATTGCTAAATTAAATACATATTAACATATACACAAGCTTAGGGAGAAAAATCATGCAAAGATTTGTTGACCTCACTTTTGGAGTAAGGATTCAATTTTTTCATAACAGATCTAGGATTCTTATAGGCACTAAGAGCTCTTTAGTCATAAGACACTTCTAGTGCCTAAGTGAACACTTAACCTAAACCTAGAGACTTAGAAGGATTAGCCTTAGGTTATGCTATGCCTTAGGATCTAGACAAACCCACCTAGCCTATAGACTAACCAAACTCTTGCCTACCTCCTTAGCCAAAAACCAAACTCAAATCAGTACAACCAATTCTAATTGAATCTCAATTCATATTCAATTGCCCAAGCCAAAATCAAATCCATAATGATCTAAATCTGAGCCTATGATTCAACCATATGGACTTAGCCAAAATTCCTCTAATCCAATCCTAACTCAATTGATTTTCTCAAAAGTAAGTCAATCCTTCAATAATCATTCCAAACCATACCAAAAACTACAATCAAACCAATCAAGCTAAAATCAATTCAATCAACCTAACCTAGTCTGTTTGACCTAAAATATTCAAATGAGCTAAAATCTAATTAAACTGAAACCAATTGCAATCAAAGATATAAATCAATCCCAAATCAAATATCAAACTCAACTCAACTCAATTCAACCCAAAATCGATTCAATTGACCCATCAGGCTTACTTGACCCAAAGTGACCTAAAGGACCTATTTGAACCAAATCTTGATTAAACCCAAATTGGATTGAACCAAACCATCCAAAACCCCCTACAATGATTGTTGATCAGCCTTGATTGATCAATTGAAATCAATTGGGTCAAACCAAGTCTATTTGGTCATTTAACCAAATTAACTCAATTAACCTACATGAGCGAAATGGACCAAATATCATCCTAAACCAAACCAAGTGAAACCAATGATTCATACCAACTTAAATTCGATCCTTGAACATGACTTGACTATCAATTGAGCCAAACCAAACGCAATTGGCCCTTTGACCAAGTTGACCTAATTTGACCTAAAAGGCCAAATTAGGCCAAATCAAAATCTAATTCAAGTTGATCAAAACTAATGATTAAAATTCACTCCAAATTGATTATTTAACATGATCAAAGCCTTGATTGAATCCAATTTCATCAATTGAACCCAATTGACCCATTTAGCCCAAATTGACCTAAAGGGTCAAATTAGTCTAAATCATTCCTAAATCCAAATTGATTGAAATCAAAGCCTACAGTCATCTTCAAATGATCAATTCAACATAAATCAAAACCTAACCCTAGTCAATTTGGCCAATTTGGACAAATTGATTAACTTGACCCATATTAATCCATGTGGTCAAATTCAAAACCAAGCTAAATTAAACCAAAACATTCCAAATACTCATTTGAACTTGACCCATGCCTTGGTTTGACACAATTTGACCAATTGACCAAGTTGACCCAACCTTGCCTAATTTGACCTACATGGGTCAAATTGAGCCAAACCAATTCGAACCAAGCCCAAGCTCATTGAAACTTAGCATTACCCTTTGTCGGGTCACCTTGGGTCAGCCCAAATATAACCTAACCCAAATTGAACCTGAATTGACCCACTATTCAATGGGTAAAGCCTCCCATATAGGAAAAATTACAAATTTAGGTGGTTAAACCCCTCCCTTTGGACTAGGTAGCCACCCAAAGCCCAATTTGGACCCTTGGCTCTATGATTAGCTTGACTTAAGGATGGTTGGGTTAGCCATAGGTCAAGAGAGGTGAGTTAATGCACCTCCCTTCATGGGCTCACCAAAGGAAGAAAGGGACATGCCATGGCAGCCACCTCAAACACTCACCCAACCAAATCGAGCCACCTTAGCTTCCTCCTTATGGTGTTTATTTTTGGATGTATGGGACACCATGCAGATCTTAGGGGGTACTTATTGAAGTGATCGTGTATGACATTAAGGTATGATGTACTATCTCAAAAGATAGAAGCATCACCCTACAATAGACCTAATCACTCAATAAAGACTCCTAAGGCATGATTGGTCTTCGAATATACTAGAGATTTTTTGTCTTCTTTACATGGAATACTAAGCAAAGTTTATATTAAGCTGAGTTCATTTAGTTCCCTATGGAAGCAAGTTTCATAGTTAATTACATCTTAAGGAAAGTGAATTCTCTAGGAATACTCTCAATTAAAATAGAAATTAAAGTCTCCAAAGATTTTAAGGCTAAACTATCAATAAATTGGTTATATTAGAAAATCAAGTGAGATTGTTCAAGGAGAAGACTTATTTTTGGAAGCGAAGGGAATAAGTAGGAAATGCTCATGATACTAGGAAACGTAGTGAGTATTCCAATCTTCCCTATAATTGGGCTTTATATATTTGAAATTGAAGAGATTTATTTGTTCGAGTTGAAATTTTATTAGATTGCTAGAGCTTAAAATCCATCAAGACAAGATTGTTGAAATGCATAAAAGGTGTTGATTTATGATTGTAGCCTGAAGGAAACATCTACTTCAGATCCTGAATCTAGAGAGCTTTATCATAAGCTAAAGCAAGAGCTAAATTTAAGAAAGAGATGTACATAAAGGTTTACCTCCATAAGAGAGAATAAACCATTCGACTTCTGGGCTTACAATCGCCTAGAGTGGTTGCTAGCTAACACATGCTATGATTCAAAACCATGTAGTCCAGTCTTATGAAATTGCAAGATGGTTGGGCTATTATTTAATTGGAAAGAGATAAAAGTCCTAAACCCACTCCCTAAGAGACTAGAGCATGAGTGGTATGAGCATAAGACTTAATCTAAAATGCAAAATCTTTACAATTTTTTTATTTCATTTTGACACATTCATTTGGATAAAGGCTTGGAATTTTATGCTTAAATGCATGATGAAATAAGATTATTGGCTAAATCAACGAGAGGAGGGTGTTCCCCACCACAAGGGATGCCTTCACAGGTCAAACATTCCTCTATCGTGCAAGGATGGAGATCCCCCATATTGAAGGAGGAAGGAATATGATATGCATGATGTGAGACATACAATCATACAACTAAGGGGTTACTAAATCTTTTAATTATCTTGTTTATAGCCTAAGCTTTATGATGAGGTTGTGAGTTAATTAAAATTTAATCATGAGTGATTAGTTGGGGCAGAAAAATTAATATTATCTTAAGAGCCTATCGTATCCAGGCCACACATTCAAGCATCAAACATTAAGAAAATATGAAAAGCATGTGTTCTAAAGAGCAATATAAACACAACATCAATCAAACATGTATAAATTGCATAAAAGAATAAAAGACTGGTGCAATCAAATTTTACCGTATATCTCGAAAAGAGAAAAGATGGGTAGTCGAGCTCTACCCTTATATAACCTAGATTACAAAATAAGACATGCTATAGGGGTTCTTCAAGTCTCCATGTCTCCTTCATTTCTTCATATCTTTTCTCCTTTGATTTGGTAGGCTTCAAGGCATCACATGGCACCCCATGGACTAAGCCTTTTGGCCAATGTTCATCCTTATCTCCCATAATACTAATACTAATTCCTAATGCAAAACAACATTAAAAATAAGAAAAATAAATCTAACTGTACTTATAATACAAGTGTTAGCTAAACATACATACAACCCAAGTAGTTATATTTGGAAATTTGACTTAGCACCCTGCACATGGGTAGCCAAGCCCACCTGTCCTAACTTGGATTATGCTTAGGGGGCAACCTGTAAACAAAACATTTATATTTATTTTTACAGTGGCCCCTTTAAGCATAATCCCCATACAGAAGACATGATTAGGCTAATCACGACCCTAACATCTAGTCTATAATTTTACATCACAAAAGAAAACATGCACCAAACATACACCATCCTAACTTAGGACTAGAAGTGGTGACTTAGCTCTAATGTGTGTGTTAAGGTTTGTGTGGTATGTCTTACTAGGCATTAAGGTTATGTTTTTGTAAGTGTGAAAGGAATTTAATTTAACCATAAAGGATGATTTCACTTCAAGTTGTTTAATTGATTTGAGAATTTTAATTTATGTTTCATTTGGTTTCATATGACCTACATTTAGCAACTAAGTGTTATAAAGAGACAAAAGAGAATTGCTCTCTTTCATCCCTACCCTTTAGTGAATGGCTTATTACACCTTTTTTTAAAATTAATCCTAAATTTGGGTTCACTTAAAGAATTCTATTCATTATGAAAGGCTTCTTAAGATTAACTTAATTGAATTACTATCATATGGCATACATCAAGTTACTCTTTTCCATCACAAGTAGCATGCATATGACTTAATTCTAAGTATAACTGCACACACAACATATTTCTTTTAGCAGAATTTAAATGAAGGATGCATATATGTATTTTGTAAAAAAAAAGGGATTTTCTCTCATTAGTTAAATGTACATACAAGTGTATAAAAGTTTTAAGCAAGTACTTTGCCATTATTAATCAGGGGAGTGAGGTAAGTACCTCCTTGGGGCTACTTAAAGCCTCATGTCCCCAGAATATCCAGACTAGATATACTACTATTCTTAAATACACATGGATGTACAGATGACTACAAGAACAGAAAACTATGCAAAAATTGCATTCCTTTCAATTGAAAGGAGATTTTCATTCATTAGCTTAATGCACATACAAGTGTATAAAAGTTTTAAGTGGATACTTTGCCATTATTTAACCAGGGGAGTGAGGTAAAGACTTCCTTGGGGATACTTAAAGCCTTGCATCCCCAGAATGTCTAGAGTAGATATACCCCCTATTCTTAAACACACATGAATGTACAAATGGCTACAAGAATGGAAAATCATGTGAAAGTTATATTTCTTTTAATTGAATAATTTGTACATATAAGCTAAAGTTATATCTAAATTAAAACATAGAAATACATAGGAATGAATACAAACAAATATTGTGTCCTTTTTAAATGGACTATATATTTGCTAACATTCAAATTTTATATAAATCCATGTAGACTAAAGAAAGAGAACTCCATATCACATGTTCTAAGCTATAAACACATGCAAGTTATAGATATTTATAACTATTATCACTCTAAATATTATAGTTGATTTACACACTTTTAAAAATAACTTTGATTTAATAGTGATAATAGCCACACATATTATAAATTTAATTCAACACATGCAAGTTTAACATAAAGAAATTTTTATTTGATTTATTTTTGAAAGACATGAATAAATGATTCAAATGACATACAATATTTAACATGATTAGAAAGGAAATACTAAATATAAGCATTTAATCTTATTCAATCAAACTAATTCCTAAGGACAATTATATTAAATAGAAGCATTTAAAGAAAACCAAAGCTTGTTAATACCATATTTCATTTTATGTTTTGACTTGATTTAATGAAATAAGGGAAGTTTGCTGATCTTAATCCATTTTCATGTTTGTGATTTAATTTAGTTTAATGAAAAATGTAATTAGGTTTATTTTATGGGTTAATTAGGTTATAATATGAGTTAAGTTCATTAATTACCCCTTTTTTATGCTACTTTAGCATAATTATCCAAGTGATTATGAGCCACCATGATATGCACATGCTTTGGAAATAAAATCAACAATGATCTTATGAAAATAAAAGGGTCTAATGCAATTGGCTCAGAATTATTGGTTAGATGAGATAAAGGGTTTAATTCAGTACTCTTATAACCCTCCCACACATGTAGGTTAGTTATAATTTCCTTAAAATTCTCTTAAGTTACTGAACACCTAAGAGTTTACCCAAGACTTAAGTGATTAAGTTCTAGAATGATTTAGATCTTAGTTTTTGATTAAGTAATTCAATTAATTGATTAAGCCATAATTAATATGATTAATTAAATGAACATGAAAGAATAGATTAAGAAGGTCTTAATTATATCCCATAGGCTCATTCACTGTTGCTCAAAGGATTAATTACTTAATTACGTGATCTATTAATGTTCACATGATTAATTAATTATTAATTGGATTAGAAGAGTAATTAAGGTTAATTAATTAATTTTCCTAATTAAGCAAGTAATAAATCCCAAGAAAATTAGGAAAGGCAGAGGTCATCCCCTTAGACAATCTCAAAAAGTTTGGGATTAATCCCATAGTTAATTAAGGAGTAATTAAGTTAATGAAGTTTGTAATTAAATTCAAATGAAGCCTTAAATACTATTCAAACATAATTGAAAATATTTTTATTACATTCTCCTCAGAAATACCTTTAAAATGATTATTTATTTATATTTTTTGGATTTTTCTATAATTTTTTTATGATTTTTCAAAGTTTCAGCCGATTTAAATAATTTTTAAAAAGTCTATTAATTTATTCTAATAAAATGGACTATTATCTCCCAATCCCAAAATCATTTAGGTTTGAATATTTTATGATGGGTATATTTTAAGCTCAACTTCAATCCTTGAAAATTTTAACTCAATCTGATTTGTATTTTTAGAGTAATTGATGAAATTTGATTTTAACTAAAACTCAAATTAAACTCAAAATATGCAATAACATTTGGGGATTTTCTGTTTGTTATTCTCTTGGAAAGATGAATCATGGAGCTCTTGTTTGCAATTTTTTATTTATAATTTTATTTTCTATGAATTTTTTAAAATTTAAGTAATTTAATTAATTTTTAAAATCAAAAAATCCCTAATTTCTTACTTAATCCAGTCAGCACTGCGCGGTGCTGATTGGACCACGCGCTTCCAAGTGGCAGTGGTGGATTGGGCCATGCAGTCCTGTGTGGCACGCGATGTTGTGTTGTGCGCGATGATTGGACAGAGTCATTCTGCAAGGAAAATGAGCGAGAAATTGTGCGGGATAACGCAATTTTGATCGGATGGTCCAGATCAAATTCGGTGATTTGAGGGCTTAAATCGAAGGATTTGGTGCTAAATCGCAGTCATCTTTTTCTTTGAATGGGAGATCAGATGGATGTTGCTTTGTCTGCCTCTCAACCAATGAAAGGGACATCTGAACAGTGCACCGAGCAGACAAAAATTGCAAAAATTGGAGAAAACCACGAAAACTGACAGAATGGGGTCCGATTGGGCTCGATTTCACATCGATTCTTGCCGAAAAACTTCTATTTTGCTTTAAGATTGTATAAAATGAAGAATGTAAGGGATTTCTAAGGGAAATCACTAAAATCGTGCAAGAATCATCACAAATAAGAGATGCTACGGTCGACTAAAGTTTAACAAAATTACCTCGCCAGGGATGGTTTCCGGTGGCGAAGATGATTCGAATACACTCCTAGATGTGATATGAAGCTTTGGAATTAATCTAGACTCTTACCTTGCTTCAGATCATTGTAATCATGAACTTCTATCGTACTTCACTGGAATCCACTCAAATTTGATGATTTTCCATCAAAGGGAAGTGGGTAATGGATTGTGCTTGCTTGCTGGAGATCTTATGCCTCTTTTCTCCATCCCTTAATCATGGTCAAAAATCACCAATATGGGTGATGGGGAGATGGTAGGGAAGTGATGGCTGATTGTGGACTTTGGATTCTAGCTCCAAAGTCTTCCTTTGCTGTTGCGTGGTCAGTCTCCATTGAATGCAAGTGATGGGGATAAGAGACTTTGCAAGATTATGTGTTTTCCCTCTCTTTCTCTCTCTTCATTTCTCCCTTTCTCCCTCTCTCTCTCCCTCTCCCTCTCCCTCTCTCTCTTAGTTTCACCTAGCCATAGAGGTTTGATTTTAACTTTTTTACATGATGCTTTAAGTGTTTTATTAAATTTGGGGTTAATTTGAGATTGGGTCAACTCATGTTGACCCAAATGAGTTGGGTTGAGTTCAAGCAACCCGGTTTGACTCTTTGGCTTTGGATTTGCTTTAATTATGTTAATTTATCACTTATGATGGTTTTGGTTGATTAATTTTGTTTAATTTGGATTAATTTTGAATTTGATCCAAGTTTGACCAAGATTTGACAACTTTGACCAAAATAAGTTAAGTTGATTTTTGTGATTCAATTTATCATTTTATATTTAGATTATGTTTCAATTATGCTTTATGAATTATTTGGGTCAATTTAGCTTGATTTGGGTTTGACCCATTCTGAGTTCAAATAGGTCAAATCGGGTTCAACTGAGTTAAAATTTTTGTTTGACTCAACTAAGATGTATTTAAGCTTTAATCATGTTTGATTAAGTGGTTATGTTGATTTAGAGTGATTGGTTTTATTTGACTTGATGTTAATTTTGATTTGAATCTATTTTACTCTAAATTGAGCTTAGTGGGTTAAATGATCCAATTAACCCAATTGAAATCTCATTTGATTTAGATTTGTTTAGTTTTATTCTTAAACATATTCATTTGATGATTTTGATCTTTCAGAATGATTTAATTTGGACAATTTTTGATTTGTTGACTTTTGACTTAATGGGGCCCACATGGATCAACTCTAGGTCAAATGACATATTCGCCACTTTAAACCTCATTTGAATGTATTTTTGAGTTCATTTATGTTTATGCATTAATTCTATTTTCTTTGTTTGTTTCAATTTGGTTTAATCTTGATTTAATTTGATTTTATTTGGACTTAGGTGATTGCAAGTCATGGGTTAGGCCATAGGGTAGGGTAGGCATCCTTAGTCTTAAGGCTTTGCCTAATCCTATGAAAAACTCTTATGAAGTCTCTAGGTTTAGGTTAAGTGTTCACTTAGCCACTAGAAGTGTCCTATGACTAAGGAGTTCTCAGTGTCTAGAAGATTCTAAGACCCAGGATGGGAAGATTGAATCCTCACTTTAAAAGTGAGGTCGACGAAAGGATCCCCAATAGGTGTGGTGTAACTGACAAGGCACACTGCACATATTGGTGTTGATCGAGATGATCAATAATGTCCAAAGGAATGCAAGCGCTAACTGTAACCATCTATACCTAAACCAAGAGATGGATAGAATCATGATCTTAATGCAATGCAACTCATCTTATACAGGTATAAGAGAGCCAAGAAGATTTGGGTATGAATAAGCTTTCATGTCAAGGACATGATGAGAGATCCGTTGGGGAATCACACATGAATTAGATTTGATTTGAGATAGATTTATGCCAAGGGCATAAAAGTAAGGGAGATCTGTTGGGGATTGAGATTTGATTGATATATTTGAGTTGTTGGGGGGAAGATCTGCTGGGGATGAAGATTTAATTTAATTTGTTTGAATTTGTTTGATTTAATTTTGTGAGAGGGCGATCCACTAGGGATACAAGTTTGAGTTTATTTTTATTTTATTGATTTTATTTGGGGCATATCTGCTGGGGATATGGACTTGAATCCACTAGGGACCAAGACTGGATTTATTTTGATTTGATTTATTTTATGAATTTATTTTGTTTTAGCTCCATGGAAAGAGATTAATTTGGTTGATTTGATGTTTGATTTGGAGGCATATCCACTCGAGATATAATCTTGGTTTAATTTATTTGATTTAGATGTACTGATTCAGCTCCACTAGGGGAGATTGATTTGGTTTGTTTTAATTTGGACTCCACTGAGGGAGGAGTGTGATTTGACTCCAGTGGGAGATTGATTTTGAATTTGATTTATTATGTTTGATTTGACTCCACTGAGGAAGTTGGTTTTGAATTTGATTTGTTTGATGGCCTATTCACTAGGGATTTGAGCTTGATTGAGCTTATTTTATTTTAATTTGATTTGATTTATGGATCTAGTCAGTGTGCGATGGATCTACTAAGAAGGAGCCATAGGGGCCTTTACCTATCTTAGATTTACAAATCCGAAGGTGTAGTCTACTCGCCATAAGGTAGGGCTATCCAACCTAAGGGTTTTCTTTCGGTGTGCAACAACTATGCTAGGAAGAAAGCATAGCAGACTTACATCTTCCAAAGTAGGGAACAAACATTGGGCTGATCTGTTGGATGCACAACAAGTCAAACTCGACCTAGGGTGACTACTGAGTGAGCACCTCTCGGGATCTTACCTTAACTCAAGTGTAGTACTGATGATTAATTTGATTTATTTTGATTTGATGGACCCTATCGATGTGCGATGGATCCACTAAGAAGGAGCCATAGGGGCCTTGGCCTATCTTAAATTTACAAATCCAAAGGGGTAGTCTACCCGTCATAAGATAGAGCTATCCAACCTAAGGGTTGCCTTTCGGTGTGCAATGATTATATTAAGAAGAAAGTGTAGCAGACTTACATCTTCTAAAGAAGGGAACAACCTCTAGGATGATCTATTCATGGCACAATAAATCAAAGCTAACCTAAAGCGACTACTGAGTGAGTGCCGCTAGGGACTTACGTCAGTTCAAGAGTAGTCAGGATTAATTTCATTTTAATTTGATGGACCCTGTTGGTGTACAATTGACCACACTAAGAAGGGGCTATATTGGCCTGGGCTTATTTCAGATTTACCAATCCAAAGGGGTAGTCTATCAGCCGCAAGGTAGGACTATTCGACCTAAGGGGTACCTTTCAGTGTGCAACGACTATGCTAGAAAGAAAGTGTAGCAGACTTATATCTTTCTGAGTAGGGACCAGCCACTGGGGTGACCTATTGGTAGCATAATAAATTGAACCCAACCTGGGGCTCCCTGTTAGTGTGCAACGGTCAAGCTAAAAAGAATGCATAGCAGACTTACATCTTTCAAAGCAAGGATGGCCACCATGGTAACCTGTTGGTAGCACAATAAGTCGAACCTGACCTAAGGTTGACTAGTGAGAGAGTTCCACTAGGGACTTATCTTAACTCAAAAGTAGTTAGGCAATTCCTATAGAGAGTTTTACTGACACTACCCTAAAGATAGGATGCCTGCTTGAGAAAGGTGCCACTGGGGGTGTTAATTCCTAATCCACAAGTGTTATATATATATATATATATATATATATATATATATATATATATATATATATATTATTTGTTTGTTATCGTGGATCCATGTTGGTGTGCGAGGGACCATACTAAGAAGGGGGGCCATGTCGGCCTTGACCTATCTCAGATTTATTGAACCATGGGATGATCTGCACATTCGTAGAACAAAATCTCCAACCATAGGGTTGGTTTTTAGGAAAGGGGGACTGTCCAATCCAGAAGTAACTTGGGTAGTATCTAAATGGGATTGCAAAGGATGTGATCCAAATAGAGTGCCCACAAAGAGGTGCCACTAGGGGCGTTATCTTGGACCCTGTAAATAACAAATCCTATAGATATTCAGTGGCCAACTCAAGGAGAAAGCATAACAATCTTACATTTGCTAAGAGTGGTGTATCCACCGGGTGGGTCGCTGTTAGCATAGCGAACACCAACCAATCAAATAGTGGGTGTGCTGCTAAGAAATCTGTTAGTGCTTGTTCTTTCACCACACAGAGGGGTATGAATGTGATATCAAATTGCATGTGAATAATGGACCAATGTGCCAAACTTCCAGATAGCGTTGGCTGTGTCATGAGATACTGCAGTGGATTGGTTCTTGAAATCAAGTTCACCTTATGAGAAAGCATGTAGTGCGTAGCTTTTGGGATGCAAAGATTAAAGCTATGCAATATTTCTCAATAGATGGGTAGTTCACTTCAGCAGGGATCAGACAATAGTTGAGGTAGTAGAGAGCACTCTCCTTCTCTTCATTATTGGCTTGGGCCAACAAAGCGCTGAGGGAGTCATCCAATGCAGCAGTGTAGAGGATGAATGGCTTGCCCGGGATAGGGGCTGCTAGAACTGGCAGCTTCACCAAATACTGCTTGATATGTTCAAAGGCATGCTGGCACTTATCATCCCACTTGAACTTGACATCCTTTTTGACAAGTGCTAATAATGGCTTGCATCTTCTCGTTAGGTTGGAGATAAAGCGTCTTAGATATACCAACCTCCCTTAGAAAGATTTGAGTTGAGTTAAACTTTTGGGAAGTGGCATTTCTAAGATATCTTTGATCTTTTTTGGATTTATTTCTATTCTCCAGTGTCGCATAAAAAACCCAAGAAATTTCTCTGAAGCTACTCTGAATGCACACTTCAGGGAATTCATTTTGAGTTTAAATCATCTTAACCATTCGAAAACTACTCTCAAATCAAAGGATGGTCTTCCTTTTCTTTTATTTTGACTATTAGATCATCAACATATCTCTCAACCTGATGATGAATGAGTTCGTTGAAGATCTGAGTCATGGCCCATTAGTATGTAGCACCAGAATTTTTAAGGCCGAAAGGCCTGACCTTATAATAATAGATTTTGATTGGAGTTCAAAAAGTAGTATTTCTTTCATCTTCGGGGGCCATCTTGATTTGGTTGTAGCCAGATGACTCATCTATGAAGGAGAATACTGCATGAGATGAGGTGATGTCCACCATTAATTCTGGTATAGGAAGAGAAAACTCATCCTTAGGACATGCCTTATTTAAGTCCCTGAAATCGACGCATATGCTAATTTGGCCATTATTTTTTTTAACTGGGATGACACTGGCTAACCAGGTAGGGTATTTTTCTTCCCCGATGAAACTAACATCAATCAATTTCTTGACTTCATATATGACCTATTATTCAATTTCTAATTGCATGCGTCTAGGAGCTTGCTTGATAGGATTAGCATTAGGGTCTATTGGTAGTTTATGGACTACTACGTCAGGAGATAATCCAAGCATTTATTCATAACTCCATGCAAATAGATACTTAAACTCAATAAATAGCCTAACTAAGCCATTGGGTTCTTCTTCATTCAGCAACAAACTGATGTATGTCAGGCGTGAATTTTTTTTATCCCGTGGTTGATTTCTTTAGGCTTGTCAATTATTGAATAAATCTTCTCTTTAAATTTGAGCAGTGCATCTTTGATTTGGAGATCATCTAGATCATCTAAAGTTTCTAAACACACATGCTCATTAGAGTTAGTGTGATTTGAGAAGAACCTATCAGATTCTCGATGATTGGTGACAACTAAGAAGCAATTGTCATCATCGACTGGACTCACTATACTGAATCCTAGTCCTGATCTTGATTATGCATCCCTGCCTCTATTTCTCCATAGCTTCTTGAAGTACTCTGACTTGTGCTTAGACCACACATAAGGAATCAAACCCTTGTTTACAAGATTAAGATCACAAGGTGAGTACTAATCAAAAGGCAATTCCATTAATTCTTTATTTGAATTATCCTCAAGTCCTACATCAGTTTCTAGACTTATGGATGATGATCCCATAGGATCTCTTTGGTTGACATCCCTAGAAGACTGAGGGTCTTCCTTAACTACTAAACCTTTAACTTTTTGAGAGGAAAGTGAGGTTAGAGCTAAGAGGAAAGTGATTTAGAGCTAAGGTTCTTGGCTGCTGCCTGATAGTTTTACATAAACTTGATTAGAATACATTCGTGCTTTGCTTGGAGGCATGGTCTTCATCGCTGTCTGGCTGTAGTGTCACCTCCAATGGAACCCACTGAGAGGGGTTGGCTAGTATGCTAATCACATTAGAGTCATCCTCCGAGCTGGATTCCAAGTCTATGTGAATAGTAGGGGTACTCCTGTGAATTGGAACATAACCCCTATTTGTTGGTGGCTAACCTAGGGGTCTTCCACCTCTGAAACTGCCTCTATGTCTGCCTCTACCTCAGCCTGGTGGACGTCGAGTCATCTTACTCACATATCCATATGATTGAATGAACAGTGGGTGGAATGTTATATGGCTCTACTTCTTCCTTGATGTCCTTCTCTCGTTCACTTGGACTTTCATTTTTCTTTTTACTTTCTTCTTTTTATTTTTCTTTTGTATTTGAATTTTGACCAAGTTCATGGGAAAAGGTGTTTTGATGAAGATAATAGGTATCATTTTCATATATCTCAACCTCTCTGACTGAAAATGGCTTTTCATCTCCTTTGACATAGTCTTTAATTCCATCCTTCCTAAACTTGATGCACTGATGGAGGGAAGATGGAATCATCTTGTTCTGATGTATCCAAGGCCTATCGAGCAAAGTGGTGAACGAAGTATTCAAATCAATGATATAGAACTTGGCTTTAGTTTTTTCCAGTCACTTATCTCCAAAGGTAACACTATGAAACTTAAAGCTCTCTCACCTTGTTTATTGAATCCTCTCAACATCATTCGATCTCCTCAGAGTGTGGAGATGTTGATCCTCAAATAGGCAAGGGTCTTTAGACTCATAATGTTCACTGATGTACCTGGATCAATAAGAACTCTAGAAAGTCTGAATGTGCCCATGTCCACTATAATGTAGAGGGGACGGTTGTGCTCCATGTCCCCTAGAAGAAGGTCTTCATCTGTAAAAGTGACTCCATGGGCTTCTCTAAAATAAAATGCCTCCTCTCCAACAGTGGCCAACTGAGCTAAGCATATCTCTGGATCAAGAAGAGCCTTGATTAATTATTCTCTCTTCTCTTTGGATAAGATAAGGACATCATATATGATTAACTTAGATGATAACTTTCTCAGGTGAGAGAGGACATTGTAATCCTCCTTTGGTTGATCCACCATAATCATATCCAAGAGTGGAGCATCCTATGGAGGGGATTCTTAATCATTTAAACAAATGACTTATTCCCTCTTATCTTGAGGTGCTGCCCTAGGAGGTAGAACCTTGCGACTACTTAGGTTGACTTCAGTGATCTCTTGTTGCAGGTTAGTGGAAGATTCTACCTACTCGTCAGGCTCACCTACAACTTCTTGTATGAGACTCTCAGAATCGGATGATTCCAAGTCTATCTAAAGAGGTGAACCCATAGTATTCAGAGAAGGAAAGTCTAACTCTGAATCAGAAAGAGGAAGATCAGAGTTATTATAATTATTATTTCTATTTGGAGTGTTTTTAGTAAGAGTAGAAATAGACAACCCATCAAAAGTGACATAGATGTAATTCAAACTAGCTATATTCTTTGATTTCTTAGATTTTGAAGGAGGTACATAGTAGAAATCTTATAAAGTAAGAGTGGTGAGGGATTTGATGCCCTCACCCACTGATACAACATGTCTACTAGAGGAAGAGCTAGCTGAAGTAGAGGTGCTCACTGAAGTAGTAGCTATAACTATGGACTGGATGCTGGGCTCAGTCGGTGGTTGCACTAATTGGTTATCCTGGGCATAGGGCTACGCCGATTCCCCGCTTTCCCAAGTTGCAACTTGCAAACCTTTCTTGATGTTGAGGTTTGAGCTACCTCAGGCACTTGCAAGGAAAGTTTCTTAATTTTAGAAAATATTTTGGTTCAGGATAAGGAGATATCTCAACCTTTTTTGATTTTGAGAGGATCATAGGTATCCCCAAGGATTACCCTAATGGAACTAGATGGTTATTCCATAAGGTATTCCTTTGGGATAACTATGGCGCTTGTCTTGAAGTTATGCTCAAGCTAATCCTTGAATGTAAAATAATCCTCCAAAACATGACCTAGCATATAATGGTAGGGGCAAAAGTTAGGATCATTATTCTTGCCCACTTCCTCTGACCTTCTAGGCTTGGGTATTTGAAAATTAGGTTTCTGTAAGAGATTCTTAAAGATTTTTCTGATTACCCCCATTTAAATGAATATGATTTATTTTATTTATCCATATGTGTAGGTGGACTGTAGCTACTGACGGGATATATGTACCCGCTATGGATATGGTCGAGGAGATGACAAGGTCATGGAGGTTGGCAGAGGGATGGCCCCTGGTGGTAGAGAAGGTGGAAGTCAAGACTATGGAGCATGAGGTCTCTCATACTATTCTCTGACCAACTGCTTCCCCTTGTCTACTGTTGTCACTGCCTGGGCTTCTTCTCATATGCTTCTTGTGGCTTTGGCTTTATTAATTGATTCAAAAATGGCAATAGTTTGGGTTCTTCTTATAAGCTAGCTTCCTTGTTGATTAATTTCTCAAATATCTTGATGGTAAAACCTTTGAGTATGAAGGTGACCCAACCATGAATATTCTTTAAAATAATTTCAATGGCATGCTGTTCAGACAGCTGCAATTTGCATTTCATAATCAAATTGCACCATCTAATAATATAATCAATGAGGTACTCACCATGGTGTTGTTGAGCCATAATGAGATCACTTACAATCACCCTTTGCTAAGCTCCAGCAGACCTCTTAATGAAGAGTTGTTCCAACTCAGTAAAAGTCTTCACTGAACTGTTGGGATAAAAAGATGGAAGAGTAACGCATCACTACCACTAGCTTTGCAACATTTGGCCCTAAAGTGTACTATGTGATGCCTTGGGTTCCCGCTACCATCGAAGCTCTTGAAAGAAGGTGGCACGAAACCCTTAGAATACTGGATGGCATCGAATTCTTCTGGGTAGGGTCTACCCTTTCGAATCGATGATCATCCTCTGTCTTGAGCCAACGCTTTTCTCACCTGCTTCTCAACCATAGTTTTAATATCCTTTTCCTATACGGAGGTACTATCCACTACCTTCTTATATAAGCTGGTGCTACCCTGCTCTACTAGAGGCAAAGTCTTGGCTGGATCTAAGACATGCAATAACTCAGGCTGACCAGTCTCTGCTATAGTAAGATGCACTGTCGGGGCATAGTTCAGAAGTGCCAAAACTACTACTACCAAGTCTTCAAGCTTCTTCCCAATCCTATCTATTTGTTCATCCTTTTATTTTAATTACTGAAGGAGGTATTGGGTCAAGTAGGTTGTGTCTTCCTGCTCGGCCACAATACCTTCCAAAGTCTGCTGATCATCAAAGAGAGAGCCTCTGGTGTCTACCATGTGTACCCCTGCTGAATCCTCTAATAGATCATCTTCATTAGGATCAAAACTGATCTTCTCATCCTCTAAATCAGACCAAAAATATTCTAAGTTCTTCTACTCCACTAGATACTGAGCTACAATGTCATCTAGGGATTGGTCCAACTGAGCAGGTACAAAAGATTGAGGCTAATCGGTAGTAGGATCATTGTCATGAACAGATAGACATTTAACCTCCTCTGTTGCTGGGGAGCTGATCTTATGAGGACTATGCTCACTAGAGGATAGATGCTCCTGACTACTGCTAGATCTAGATGCAGTGGTACTCCTAGGAGGATCTATGACCATGGGGATAGTGGTACTGTCTCCCTCCCCCTCGGCTACTACTATCTCCATAGTCTACTATGGTGGTGGTGGTGGTGGTGATGAAGCGACTACTATACTTTGAGTTTGCCATTCCTTCTTCACCACAACTAGGGCAGAAGGTCAAGCAGGAGAGCTCAGCCTCACCTCAGTAGGTGGTGTAGATGGAATGGGATCTCTTGGCCAAAGCCGGATCACCAGTGGGGTTCTCTTCTCCCCAGATGCAGCCTTCATGGCTTTGCTAGAATAGTGGATGATGAGACATATACCAGAGATGATGGGCATGGAGTAGAGCATTGTGGTGGAGGCAGCACTGACTCTCTCTAAATAGGAGCTCCTCTTCTATGATGGGTAGTACCTGTCAGAAAGATGTTATCGATGATCATGCAGCTTGCTAACTGAATGTTGACAAGTGAATGTCGATTGCCTCGGCCGCTCACTAGTAATCAGACGATGCATGGCCTCCATGGCCCTCTCATGTTTGACATATCTGCCCACACTATGCAGAATGACTGAATGTAAATCAAATTGAGCCCCAGACTCTGATCATCCATAAGCTTTGCTTTCTCGGTGTAGAATTGATCTAAGGCTGATGTATGACCTCCTCCTCTCACTGACAAGAGACTTAAAATGAACTACTAGTGGAGGTGAAAATGAAATCCTCCTAATGTCTTCCTCTCCATCAAAACTAGAGAGGGGATGGAAGTTGTTCTCTGTGATGAGAGGAGACACTATCCGAGGTAACTCCTCTGCTGCAGATTGAGTAGCTGCCTCTAGGTTCTTGGCTATGCGGGTATGATACCGCTTGATCATATAGTTCTTGTTTCAGTGCTAAGTCCTGGTGGGACGAGCAGTATGAGAACTAGACTCTACCTCGTAGGTAGGGGAGACAATCCCTGGAATTAGGGGAGCCTTCCCCTTGGAAGGTTCCAATGAGTGGGTGCTAGCCCATACTGGGGCAAAAACAAGAATAACTGGGTGCACTAGCACTAGAATTGCTACTGTTGTGGCAATTGCCACAGTCTTTCTCTTCAATGAGGCAATCTTTGAATCAGATGGTAACTCAACCTGGATGATCGGCTTCTGCCTGGTCACCACGCTCCTGCAAACTATTGTGAGGGTAGTTCCCTCACATATATGATCCTAGCCCCCTCAAAGCCTAGGCCAAAATGGATGAGGTGGGTGAAGTCAGACTGCAGGAGGCAGGCCTAATCCAAGGAGAAATCTATCCTGAAAGGAAATGTAAGCACATACTTCTATGTTGCCATTGAACTGAACTGCATTGAACTGAACCGACTGAAAGTCTGTAATGTTGGAAAACAAACCCAAATCAAATTTCTTACTTTGTTGATTTTTGAATTTTGATTTAGAATTTGAACCCACACTCAACAACTTGAAAAGTGTTAAGTGGGGCTCAAATGAATTTGGAGATATTTTGAGATTGATTGGAAATGTGATTTTTTTTTTTGAATGTAGAATCCATTTTCAACAAATTTGTGTATGTTGAAAATGGGTTCAAATATTTTTGGAGAGATTCATACTTCCATAGGTTCATATTTGAATTTGATTTTTTGAGTTTGATGCCCTTTATTTAACAAATTTGAGTATGTTAAAGTAAAGGGTCAATTGATTTTGTTTTGATTTATGATTTTGGAATTTGCTCACTTAGCAAATTTAGGTATGCTAGGTGAGGTGTTTGAAAATAATTTTCTTATTTTGTTTGCTTGTTTATGAATCATGTGTGAAATTGAAAATGGAATATTCACTTAGAAAATTCAAGTATGCTAAATGAAGAATCCAAGTGTTTTGTTGCTTTGAAAAGAGGATCTATACTTAGAAAATTCGAGTATGCTAAATAAAGAATCTTAATGTGTTTTGTTCTTGATGATTTTGAAAAGAGGATCCTTAGCAAATTTTGGTATGCTAAAGAAATCCAAATGTGTTTTGTTTTTGATGATTTTTGAAAAGAGGATCTTTACTTACCAAGTTTGGGTATGCTAAATAAAGGATCCAAATGTGTTTAGTTTTTGATGATTTTTGAAAAGCGGATTGTTAGCAAATTTAAGTATGCTAAAGAAATCCAAATGTGTTTTGTTTTTGTTGATTTTTGGAAAAAGGATTCTTAGCATATTTAGGTATGCTAAAGAAATCCAAATGTGTTTTATTTTGATTTTTGAAAAGATGATTCTTTACTTAGCAAATTTAAGTATGTTAAATAAATGATCCAAATGTTGTTTGATTTTTGAATTTGATTTTTGAAAAAGAGGATCTTCATTTAGCAAATTTGGGTATGCTAAATGAAAGATCCAAATGTTATTTTTGATTTCTGATTTTGATATTTTTTTTTTTGAAAAAGAAGATCTTCATTTAGCAAATTTGGGTATGCTAAATGAAAGATCCAAATGTTGTTTTTTGATTATTTATTTTATTTTGTTTTGATTTTTGAAAAAGTGGATCTTCACTTAGCAAATTTCAGTATGCTAAATGAAAGATCCAAATGTTGTTTTTGATTTTGGTTTTGATTTTGAGCAATTTTGAAAAGATGATTGTTAATTTTGATTTTTGAAAAGATGTTTGTTGTTTTTTTTTTTTTTTTGAAAGGAGATTGTTGATTTTATTTTTGAAAATGTGATTATTGATCTTATTTTTGAAAATGTGATTGTTGATTTTGTTTTGAAAATGAAATCTTCATTCAATAAAATGAATGAGGATATTCATTTTGTGCTTTTTTGAAATATGATTGTTGATTTTGATTTTGAAATGAAATCTTCATTCAATAAATTGAATGGAGATGTTCATTTGTGTTTTTAGAAAATATGATTGTTGATTTTATTTTTTGGAAAGATGATTGTTGGATTTTGGTTTGAAAAATGTGATTGTCGATTTTGTTTTGAAAATAAAATCTCCATTCAATTTTATTTTTATTCGTGGTTTTTGAAATATGATTGTTGATTTTGATTTTGAAATGAAATCTTCATTCAATTAATTGAATGAAGATGTTCATTTGTGCTTTTGGAAAATATGATTTTGGATTTTATTTTTGCAAAGATGATTGTTGATTTTGTTCTGAAAATGAAATCTTCATTCAATAAATTGAATGAAGATGTTTATTTGTGCTTTTTGAATTATGATTTTGGATTTTATTTTTGAAAAGATGATTGTTGATTTTGTTTTTGAAAAGATGCGATTGTTGATTTTTTTTTGAAAATGAAATCTTCATTCAACAAATTGAATGGAGATGTTCATTTTTGCTTTTGGAATATGATTATTGGTTTTATTTTTGAAAATAAAATATTCATCAAAATAAATTGAGTGAAGTTGCTCATTTGTGCTTTTGGAAGATATTATTATTGATTTTGATTTTGAAATGATCCTACATATAACAATCATGAAGATTGTTAGAGGAGGGTGATTTATGAAAATTTTTGTGCAAATATTTTATTATGTGCATTTTGAAAAAGTTATTTTTAGAAATTGATGCTGTTATAAAGGATTTATTTTTGTTCATTTTTTGGAATGAACCTTTTCTTACCATAAAAATGGTAAGGAGAAAGTCTTTAGTTGGTTCTTTTTATTAAATATTTGTTTTCACCCATTAGGGAACCCAACAGGGGGTTTTAAGACCTTCACAGAGTGAAGTACTAAAACCTAAAGAATGTTGGCTAGCTTAGATTAAGGATGAAATAAACTAAGTGCCAACAGAAAAAAAAGACAGTCTTGGATTCATATAAAATAAAAACCCACTATCGATACTTGGGGACAATGATCATTTACCAAAGACAGAGAGAGGAACCTTCCCCAGCGGAGTCGTTAGAAAAATCTGTGGTAAAAAATTTAATACTTCACCTACATTTCTGAGAGAAAAATAAATGAAGAATAAAAATAGCAAACACTTTCTTGTGTTGGACATCACGTAGATCCACAGATATTCTTATTAAGGTGAACGGGTACGACATTGAGGAATGATGTACTATCAAGAAAGACAGAAGTCATCATCCTACAATGGACCTAATTACCTTAATAAGGACTTCTAAGGACTATGGGTCTTCGGAATGTACCAGAGATTCTTCCCCTACTTTACATGAAAAAGTAAAGCAGGGTTTATTTTAAACCGAGTTTGTTAAGTTTCCTATGGAGGCAAACCCCCATAGTTGATTACATCTTAAGGAATGAGATTCCTTAAGAATACTCTCGATTAAGGTAAATGATCATTATCTCCAAAAATTTCAAAGATTTGACTGTCAATCAATTGGTTTATTTTTAGAAAATCAAGTGGGATTGATCAAGAGGAGGAGTTATTATTAAAACTAAAGGAAGATATATAGGGGATTCTTATGATACTAAGAAGCCTAATAGGCATCCAAACTATCCTATGGTTGGACTTTATATTTTTGAAATTGAAGTGACTTATTTATTTGAGTTGAATTTTTATTAGAAATCTAGGGCGTACAATTCCATAACATAAGATTATGAAAAAGCCTAAGAGGTGAGGATTTATGGTTGTAGCCCATAAAGGGAAGTACTAACCTCTGAACCTAAATCTAGGGAGCTTTGGCGAGGGCCAAAGCATGACCTAAATCTAAGGTGAAAATGGGTATTTGGTTTACCTCCACAAGAGAGGATAAACCACCCGGCTGTTGGACTTATAACCGCTTGGGGGTGGCTGTCAACTAACACCTCCTACAATTTTAAATACATGTAGGCAAGTCATATGCTTTTGCAAGATAGCTAGGCTGTTATTTATTTAGAAAGAAACTAAGTCCTTAAACACACTCTCTAAAAGACTAGATCATGTAGGGCATGATTTATGACTTAAATCTAATGCAAAATTTTGTTATATTTTATTTTCATTTTAGGATAATTGATTTGACATAGGCTGTGGGATTCATATGCCTAATGCATGAGAAATTGGATTATGGACCAAAATTAGCAAGAAAGGAGATGTGTTTTCACCATGGCTCTCAAAGGTCAAGCCAAGTTTCCTGGCAAAGGTGGAAGCCATTCATAACAAGAGTGAAACAAGATATTTTTTTATGCATGATGTGAAAACATACAATATCCAGCTAAGGGATTGCTAAATATTTTATCTTGATTTATAACCTAGGCTTTAGGTGAGGTTATGATTTATTTTTCTCTAAGAGCCTAATCACATCCAGTCCATTCATCAAAGCAAGGAAGAAATTAGGAAAATCATGCCATCTTAATGCACATGCTAAACAAACATCAAACAATTTATAAAGCTAGCACAAAAGAATAAGAGGCCTTTTGTGATCGGGCTCCACCACACAAACCCAAAAACAAATTGGGTAGCTGAGCTCTACCCTTATAAAACCTGGATTACAAATGAATTAATTACAATCAAGAAGGAATTCATGTTATGGGGCTTTTCATTCTTCATTTCTTCTTTCTTTCTTCTTCTTTTTTCTTAGTTCTTTCTTCTTTCTTCTTTTGGTTAGTTGGAATGGGGTTGCTCCAAAGGCTTCACATGGTACATAAGACATATTCTTACAATGAATGTTCATCATAATCTCCCATAACATTCATTCCAAATATGAATTGAAAAATTACAAGAAAATGGGAAAAGTAAATCTAACTAAAACCTACAAAATAGAGATTAGCTAAACAAACCACATAATCCCAAGCATGTATATGAATAAATTGGACTTAACACCCCACACATGGGTAACCAAGTCCACCTGACCTATTTTTGGATTATGGTTAGGGGTATAAGCAACCTACACAATAAAAGCATTTATATTATTTTATTACAGTGCCCCTTAAGCACAATCCCCTGCAGAAGATAATGATTACACTAAGATCACCCTACTATTCAGTCTACACACATAGAACTTAACATCCAGACTAAAATAATACATCATAAAATAAAATTAGGCATCAAACCATGCCTCGCCCAAACATAGGACTAGAAATGGTGACTTAGCCTAATATGTGTGCCATTTAAGGCTTGTGTGGTATGTCTTAGCTAGGCTTTAAGGTTAGAATTTTCTAAGTATAAAGGGTTCAACTTAGAGGGTGATTTCATTTAAGTAATTTAGTTGATTTGTTTGATTTTATTTTATGATTTGATTTGGTTTGAATGAACCTATACTTAATTACTAAGTGTTGTAAAGAGAGGAAAAGAGAAGAGGACTTCTCTTTCCTCCCTACCTTAAGTAATTTCTAAAGTAGTTTCATTATTGATTTTTGTTTAGTAAATGTTTTATTATGTATTTTAATCAATCCTAAGTTTAGATTTTTCCTAAACAAACCTATTCAAAAAGAAAGGCATTTTAGGATTAACTAAAGTGAATTACTATCACAAAAAACACAACACTTTATTTCTTTCCAACATGTGTATCATACACATGAAATGATCCTAAGCATATATATACATGAAAATGTAAATATCTAGCACACCTTAATGATGAATGCTAAGGGATTTTGCTTAAGGAAATTTGGATGCTTCATGATACATGATTTTGTTAAGTATAAAAGAGAAGGATTCTTTTATCCATTATTCATATGTACATTTACATGTGTGAAAGACAAAAGTGAGTACGACGCCATTATTTTTTACACCAGGGGTTTAAGGTAGAAGACCTAATTGGGGATACTTAAAGCCTCACAACCCCGGGATGTCCAGACAAATATACCACTTTTCTTAAATACATGTGCATGTACAAAAAGAAATTAATGGAAAAAGAGTCATGCAAAAGATTTTTATGTGTTTTTAAAATTTTGGTTGTTTAATTTACATGTGAAAATGCAAAGATCCTTCTTAAATGATAACATAGGAATGAATAGGAATGGAATTAAGCAACTGTCGCATTCTTTTCAAATGAACTATACACTTTGCAAATCTTATTCAAAACTATATTAAAAGAGAAGAGAAGCAAAAGTCACATGATACACATCTTATATTATACTCACATGCAAGCTTATAAGTAATTATAAATAGCATACCTTTCATTTGTAATGTTTGATTTATCAATTTTGAAAATAATTTTGGGATTTAATAGTGATAATAGCCAATCATATTCTTACTTTAGCCAAGGTATGGAATTTGACATAAAGGAAACATTTCATTTTGATTTGATTTTTCAAAAGACATGAATGCATGATTTCATATGACAAACAACATTTAGCATGCTAGGAAAGAAATAAAGTGATGTAAGCATGTAAATTCATTCATCTTAATTAATTCCTAAAGACAATCCTATGAAATAAGATTATTTAAAGTGAATCAAAGTTGATTAAAGAGATTTTGTTTTAATTTTGAGTTTGATTTGATTTAGAAAATGTAAAAAGGTTTTCTGGTCTTAACCCATCTCCCACATGTGTGTGTTATTTTAGTTTAATTTTTAGAACCATTAGATTGATTTTATATTTTGTTTAGGTTAAGGTGGACATTAGGTTCATTAATTACCCCTTACCTACACCTCCTTAACATAATAATTCATAACAATTTGTGAGCCAACATATGATATGCAACCACATTGAATTTAAATTAGCATTGCACCCTAAGAAAGAAAGGGCCTAATGCAATTTATTCATGATTACTTATTAATTAAGCTAAAGGGTTTAATTAAGTACTTTCATAACCCTTCCCACACATGTAGGTTGGATTTGATTTCCTTAACCTTAGGTTATTAAACACCTAAGTATCTACCCAATAAAAGATTGATTAAATGATTAAGTTTCTAGATTAATTTTTGATTTTGAGTTTGGTTAATTAAGTTATTTAATGAAATGATTAAATAATTAATCAATTTGTAAGTTAATTAAGTTTTCATTCAAACGAAATAGACTTAGGGGAAAAGATTTGGAAAAGGCATCCTAATCTCATTCCCTAAGTCTATCCACTGTTCCAAGATGATTAAAAAATTTAATTAATGAATTTATCATCATTTAATAGGTTGATTAATCATTTAATTGATTGAGGGAGTGATTAAAAATGAAATAAGAAATTACCTAAATTAATCCAATAATAAATTTCAAGAAAATCATGAGAGAGGTCATCACACTAATTAACCTTAAGGAGTTTGAAATTAATCATTGGAATAATTAAGGAGTAATTAACATAATTACATCACTAATAAAACTCAAATTAAGAAAATATCACTATTTAAAAAATAATTAAAATTAATTTGATATTATTTCCCTTTGAATTATCTTTAAAATAAAGTTGAGTTTGCATTTTTTGGATTTTTCTAAATTTAGTTATGTACGTTTGAAGTTTTTTTGATTAAGGATAATTAAATAATCCTAATTATATAACTAATCCCATTGGCGCCACATGGACCGCTGATAAGTCATGCACTTTCCATGTGGCGTGATGGGATTAGTTAATTAAGTTGAAATAAATCACGCACAGTCAGCCAGTGGTGCTACATGTTTTCTCCTTGGACTATCTGATCAAAGATCGGATGGTTGGAATCAAACCTGTGGATTTAAAGAGATTAAAATAGTGAATCTAGATCATTTAATTAGGACCGTCCATCCAAAACATGTTGGATGGATGGTCCATGATCCATCAGTGCCTTCTCCCGCAGGAGACGACAACTGTCCGTCCTCTAGGACTTGATCTGAGCTCACTTGAGCTTGGACTGAGTAAGGATTGAACACACACCATCTAAGAGAAAAAATAAAGACATCCAATGGTTGAATTGCAATGGTATTACACTTCCCTTCACAAAGGATCAAAGAATTCCTATACTAAGCTCATTTTTGAGGCATACCTTACTGGAGGCTATCACCGGCGCTCCCAAACATTGATGCAACTTTGTCTAGTGGAGACAAAGCCTTGTTGAAGGTTTGAAGGCTTGAGATCAAGTGGATCCTTCTATTGGCCAAGATGAACTTCAAATGCTTATGACTTTGGTCGAACTCCTCCTTCCCGTGGCTTGATTGCTTGGTATTTAATTTGGGTGAGCTCGATTGGGTCCTTCGATGGTGCTTGCAATAGTAGTTGGTGTTTGATTGTGAATTGAGCAAGGTGGATTTCACACTCACCTCCCCTATTTTTGATTTAGGCAAAATTAAAAATGGAGAGTTAGAAAGATCTTGAGGATGCTTGGGAGAGCTTGGCAATGCTTCCTCTAGGTTCCTATGGCTCAATCGACAGCAAGTGGTGTGAAATGAAGTGGAATTAGGGGGAGTATATCTCCCCCTACAAGGATTGGATAGCCGTGATCTATCCTTCCATTTTGGATCAATTGACTTGATTGATTAGGTTTGTTAGGTGGTTTTGAGTGCCATGTGATTTGATTTTAGTAGAGGAGGGGAGTGGTGAAGTTGCACATGTGTTTGCTTGAGAGTATGGAGTGATTCCATGTGCTAAATTCCTATTGGGTGGTCGATTTTGGCCTTGGGTTGGGTTTGGCTGACCCAAACCCATTGGGTCATGTGCACCACACTCATTAGTGTCCATTTCATCCACTAAGAGGGTGCTAAGTGGCCATGAAAAGGATATGATCAAATTCCAAGTGGAATTGGCCATAGATTACCCTAGGGGTAAATTGTTCATTTGGCTTTAATTTTAATTTAGGAAAATTTGGAATAGTTTGAAATTGGGTTGGGCCAAGTTTCAAATAATTTGGAATTGATTTGATATCATTTGGCTCATGTTGACCCATTTAGGCCAAAAATGGGTCAACTTGGGTCAAGTTGGCCAATTGGTCAAATTGGGTCAAACCAATGGTTGGGGCAAGTTCATTATGACTATTTGAAATATTTTGGTATCATTAGTTTGGTTCAATTTGATTTATATTTGGTTTTGGTTCATTTGATTTCACTTAGGTCAAATGGGTCAAGTTGACCAATTTGGCCCAATTTACCCAATTGGGTTAGGCCATGGGTTGGTTTAGCTTTGGTTGGTCATTTGAAATATTTTGTTAAATGGGTCAAGTTGACCAATTTGGCCCAATTTACCCAATTGGGTTAGGCCATGGGTTGGTTTAGCTTTGGTTGGTCATTTGACATATTTTGCAAGCTTTGGTTTCAATCAATTTTGATTTGGTTTGATTTTAGCTTGATTTGACCTTTTATTTTAGTTGGGTTCATTGTCAATTGGGCTAGGTTGGGTCTAGTTGGCCAATTGAGGCTTTGGTCAAGTTCAACAAGTGTTTTAGAATGAACTTGACCCATTAGTTTCAATTAATTTGGCTTAGATCAAGATTTGACCCATTTTGACTTTTAGGTCAAGTTGGGTCAACTTGGGTCAAGTAGCCAATTGGGCTAGGTTAAGCTGAAATGATGACTTGGTCAAGTTCAAATATTGATCATAAACTGGTTTTGATCAATGGTTTCAATCAATTTGGCCTATGGTGGATTTTGGCTAGTTTAGATTTCATTTGGGTCGAATGTTGACCTGGTCAAAGGCTAAGTTTGACTTGGTTTGACCCAATTTGAGTGATTGATCATCTTATGATGATTATTGCTCATAATGTGAGGCTTCGATGGGCTTAGTTCAAATATAAATGGTTGTGAGAAAATCTTTTGAATTTGAATTGATTTGAATTTGATTTGAGCTAAGTCCATAAGATGAAATCAAAGTGACGTAGGAATGATTTTTGAATTTGGAATTCAATCATGGGTTTTAATCATTTGAAATTGATATGATTTGAGAAAATCCATTGGAATTGACTTAAGATTTGGGAAAATCAATTAAGTTAGAATTGATTTGAGATTGATTTGGAATTGAAGTTGATTTGGATTTGAGAAAATCAATTAAGTTGGAATTGATTTGAGTTTAAAGTTGATTTGAATTTGGAGTTTGACTTGAAAGAAGGAAGTGAGGATTTGGTTCAAGCTATATGGTAGGCAAGTTTTCCTAATACCCCTAAGGCAAGACCTATTCCTATGGCTAACTCTTCTAAGTCTCTAGGGTTAGGTTGGGTGTTCACCTAATCACTAAAAGTGTCTTAAGACTAAGGAAATCTTAGTGTCTAAGAGGAGTCCTAAGTCTAAGATGGAGAGGTTGAGAGCTCATTCTAAAAATGAGGTCAGCAAAGGGTGCCCAATAGGTGTGGTGTGACTAACAAAGCACACTGCACGTATTGGTGTTGATCGAAACGATCAACAACACCGAACGTTCACAAGCACTAATAGAAATGATCAACTCCTAACCCAGGGTGTAGAAGGAATCAAGAGCTTAGTGCAATGTGACTCTATTCATGTCAAAAATGTAAGAGAGTGAAGGAGGAATCGACTTGGTATAAAGTATATGAACCTTCCACTAAGGAAACATGTTTAAGTCCTCTACAGGGGGATGAGAGGTTTGATTTGATTTGAGTCTCACTGGGGAGAAATTTGATTTGATTTGTTGATTTAGGATTTGGTGCTCCATTAGGGATGAAATAGTGAACTCTCCACTAGGGGAGCAAGTTCAAGTCATCCACTAAGGAGAAGAGGTTGTGAAATCTGCTAGGGGATTAGAATTTGGGATCCACTAGGGAACCGAAAAGACTTGCATCTCATTGAGGAGAAGTAGATGATTTAATTTGATTGATTAATTTGATAGTTTGGATTGGTTTGATTATTTGTTTATTTTATTTTGACTCCACTAGGGGAGATTGATTGGATTTGTTTTGTTTGTTTAGTTGACTCCACTAAGAGAGGAGGGTTGAGTTTGTTTCAAATTTTAATTTTTTTGGATTTTAAGATGGACCGTGTTGGTTTGCGATGGATTACACTTAGTAGGGGCCAGGTAGGCCTAAGCCTAACTTAGGTTTATCAATCCAAAGGAGTAGTCTACCAAATATATAGTAGGACTAGCCAACCAAAGGGATTGCCTTTTGGTGTTCAGCAGCTGTACTAGGAAGAAATCATAGTAGACTTACATCCTCCAAAGTAGGGATCAGTTACTAGGGTGATCCATTAGCGAGGCAACGGATTGAACCCAACCTAGGGTTGACTATTGAGTGAATGCTGCTGGGGGACTTAAATCAACTCAAAGATAGTCAAGATTAATTTCATTTTTAAGTTTTCTTTGATGGATCCTATCAGTTTACGATGAACTGCACTGAGTAGGGGCCATGGGCCTTGGTCTACTTCAGATTTACCAATCCAAAGGGGTAGTCTACCAACCACATAGTAGGACTATCCAACAAAAGGGGTGCCTTTCGGTTTATAATGGCCAAGTTTAAGAAGAAAGCGTGGAGACTCACATCTTCCAAAATAAGGAACCATTGGGATGATCAGTTGCTTGTGCAACAAATCAAACCTGACCTAGGGCAGACTACTGAGTGAATGCTACTGAGGGACTGAGATCAGCTCAAAGATAGTCAAGATTAATTTCATTTTAAAGTTATTTTTTGATGGAATTCATTGGTTTGCGATGGATCACACTGAGAAGGAGCTTATATCGGCCTTGACCTATCTCAGATTTACTGAACCAAAGGGAGTAACTTCCCGGCCGAAGGGAGAACTATCCAGCCAAAGAAGTGCCTTTCAGTTTGTATTGGTCAAATAAGGGGTAGAAAGCATGGGGACTCACATCTATCACTATAAAAGACCACTGGGGTGATCAGTTGCTTTGGCCAACAAATTGAACCCGACTTAGGGCTGCTCGTCGATTTACGATAGTCATGCTAGAAAGAATGCGTCGTAGGCTAACGTATTCCAAAGTAGAATGATTGCCAGAGCAACCTATCTATGGAAAAATAGATTGAACCTGACCTAAGGGTGCCTAAGAATTGAGTGTTGATCCAGGATCTTTTCTCAACTTAGGTAGTTAGGCAATTCCTATAGGGAGTTCTGCTGACACTGCCCTAAAGATAGGATGCCTGCTTGGGAGAAGGGGCACTTTAGGGGCTTATATTCCTAATCCATAAGTTAATATTTTGTTTATTTATCATGGACCCTGTTAGTTTACGAGGGATCATACTGAGAAGGAGCTTAAATTAGCCTAGACCTAACTCAGATTTATTGAACTAAGGGAAAATCTGCACATTCGCTGAATAAATTCTCCAACTATAGGGGTGGCTACTAAGAAAGGGGGACTATTCAATCCAAAAGTAACCAAAGTAGTGTCTAAATGGGGTTGCAAAGGAGGTGATCCAAATAGAGTGCCCACAGGGAGAGGGGCCACTAAGGGCTTGATCCAAAACCCTAGAGAAGATAATATGCATAGGTATTTGGTGGCTGAGTCAAGGAGAAAGCATGGGGACACACATCTTCCAATAGTGGTGTATCCACCAAGTGAGTTATTGTCAGCATAACGAACATCAACCAACCTTAGGTGTCCGTCGGTTTGCAACAATCAGCCTAGGAAGAAAGCTCAGGGACTCACATCCTCCTATAACAAAATTGATTGTCAGGATAGTCTATCTTTGGCTCCACAGGTGCTATCTGACCTAGGGTGACTACTGAGTGAATGCCACTGGGGGACTTATATCAATTCAAATGTAGTCAAGAGGAAAGAAGCCTCTGGGGGACTCACCCTAAACCTCAAATATACTTGACCTAGTTAGTATATGATGATTAGTTCAAGAAGAAAGTGCGGGGACTCACATCTTCTTAAATAAAATCAACATGAGATATCTTATAGGCTGGGCAGTGAAGTCTATCAAACTAACAAGGTGCTCATTGGTTTACAATGGTCAAATCAGGAAGAAAGCACGGGGACTCACATCCACCAAATAAATGAACACTGAGGTGATATACTAGCAAGGTAGCACGTCAACCCGACCTAGAGCAGCTAATGAGTGAGTGCCACAGGGGGCTTGCTCCCACATCAAAATAGCCCGAGATAAAAGATTTGTGTTTGTTTTTATTTTTATGTTAAAGGGAATAGGATGCCACTTGGGTTCTCTCACACTTATCTTAAACACGCTTAGGGAATTTGATGAAATGGTGCCACAGATGATAGCTGGGATTCCCACCAAGAAAGGATTTTGCTTGAGTTCTCTCACACCTAACTTAGTTGTGCTAATTGAAATAGGATGCCTCCTTGGTTCTCTCACACTTATTCTAGTAGCACTTGGAGATTGTGTTTTATTGTGTTCATGCTATGAAAGAGGGATAGGATGCCTCTTGGGTTTTCTTACATCTATCCTAAACACATCATGGTGGATTCATAATACAAGCAAACAACATTTCGAAAGAAGAGAAGATTTTGATGAATTGGAATTAAATTTTGTTCTTTTATTGATAAACATGTTTTATGGGTAATATTTTTTTCAAATAGAGCCCATTAATTGAAAGCATCGGGTGTTCCCCTTTATAATCAATAAGTTGATAAGATCTTTCATGGTAGGCCTTTTCTTTGACAAAAGGGCCTTCCCAAGTGAGTTCAAACTTGCCTCCATCTTTTGATGGGCAACAATTGGTGTTCTTAGGACTAATACAGGTTCTCCTACTTGAAAAGCCCTAGGTTGGATCAGCTTATTGTGAGCTTGAATAATTTTGGCTTTGTACAGCTCAAGATTATGGCATGCCCGTAGGCGTCTCTCTTCCAAACCTTCGAGCTCTTCTAACCGCAACTTTGCATTCTACTCTGTAGTGATCTTGCTACCCAATTCTATCGTTAGTGATGGGAGTTGAACTTCTAAGGGTAGAATGGCTTCTGACCCATACACTAAGGAGAACAAGGTAGATTGAGTTGGAGTTTTGTATGTGGTGCAGTATGCCCAAAAGGTTTCAACCAACTGCTCATGCCACTGTCACTTATTATCATTGAGCATCTTCTTTAGCATTTGGATGAGAGTTTTTTTGAATGCTTCTACTTGGCTGTTTGCTTTGGGATAGTAGATGGTGGAGTATCTCTAATCTATACCGTGTCTTCTGGCGAAGCTGTTGATCTTGGTATTTTTGAATGCAGTATCATTATCAAATATAATTCATCAAGGCATCCCGAACCTATATATGATATGGTTCCTAAATAAATGAAGCACATGTTGAGCTGTAACCTCTCTAAGTGGGATTGCCTCTGCCTAGTTAGAAAAGTAGTCGGTGGCAGCTAGAATGAACTGCTGACCATTGAAAGAAGAAGGATCGATAGGACCCATAATGTTGGTACCCCAACACTCAAATTGGCATGAGGCCAATGCAGGATGGAGAATGTTGAGTTGTTGATGTAGGACCACACCGTGTACTTGACACTGATGGCAACTTGTGGATACATCCATGCAGTCTATAATCATCAAAGGCTAATAATATCCTAGTCTCTTGATCTTTTCTTTCATCCTCAGACTGGATTGATGCACTTCACATAGACTTGAATGTACATCAATCACGATCCTATGGGCTTCGTGTTTGTCTAAACAGTGCAACCACATTTGATCGAAAGACCGTCGTACAAGGTGCCATCCATGAGAGCATAGGAGAGAGCTCTCTATTTCATCTGATGGTCTTGTGATTTCTCTTGAGGTAGTTTGCCTGTGTTCAACTAATCTATGAACGGTTGCCTCCAATCCAGCTCCTTGTCCTTATTAGCAATGACAACCTCCTCTTCAAGAGAAAGTCTCTCAATGAGTTCAGTATCAATAAGGGATATGACTTGTTTATTTTGGACCCTTATTGGAATGGACTCATCTTCTGGACGTACCAATTCCTTGGCCAGTTTGGCCAATGCATCTACTAATATGTTCTCTGCTCGGGGAACCTTGTAGATGGTGACCTCAGGGATTTGGGCCAACAGCTTCATGGTATACTTGTGGTTATGATAAAGCATAAGTTTGAGAACCTTATAGGACCCGATAATCTAGTTGATGATCAACTGAGAATCCCCATAGATGTTGATGCTCTTAACACACACTGTAATGGCTAACTCCAAACTAGAAATCAAAGCCTCATACTCGACTTCGTTGTTGGTGCAAGGATTGGAGCAAGAATATGAGAATCTCATCACTTTGTAGTCTTGAGTTAAGATAACTATTCCTACCCCTGCCTTTCCTCGAAGAGTAGATCATGGTGCTTCTCCTTTATGAAAAAAAGCTGCACCATCAAAATACATCTCCCATCGATGGTTGTCAACCTCCCCTAAGTTTATGATTTATTCATCAGGGACATTGTCACTAAGCGGGGAGTCAGCAGGCAGTGGGTGTGCTGCTAAAAAATCTACTAGTTCTTGTCCTTTCACTGCACGGAGGTGTACGAATGTGATATCAAACTATGAGATAATCATGGACCAACGTGCCAAATGTCCGGATAGCATTGGCCATGCCATGAGATACTACAGTGGATTGGTTCTTGAAATCAAGTGCACTTTATGAGAAAGAATATAGTGCCGTAGATTTTGGGATGTAAAGATTAAAGCTAGGTAATGTTTCTCAATAGTTGGGTAGTTAGCTTCAACAGGGATCAGATGATAGCTGAGGTAGTAGAGAGCACTCTCCTTCCCTTCATCATTGGCTTGGGCCAACAAAGTGCCGAGGGAGTTATCCAATATAGTTGTGTAAAGGATGAGTGGCCTACCCGGGATAGGGGCTGCTAGAACCGGCGGCTTCACTAAATAGTGCTTGATATCTTCAAAGGCATGTTGGTATTTGTCATTCCACTTGAACTTGGTTTCCTTTTCACAAGTGCTAAAAATGACTTGTATCTTCCCAATAGGTTGGAGATAAAGCATCTTAGATACACCAACCTCCCTTAGAAAGATCTGAGCTGAGTTAAACTTTTTGGAGGTGATATTTCTAAGATAGCTCTGATCTTTTCTAAATATATTTATATTTCCCGGTGGACAGCTAACCCAAGCAATTTTCCTAAAGCTACTCTGAATGCACACTTCATGGAATTCATTTTGAGGTTAAATTGTCTTAACCATTCAAAACACTCTTAAGTCAAAGAGATGGTCTTCCTTTTCTTTGCTTTTGACTATTAGATCATCAACATAACACTCAACCTAATGACGAATGAGTTCATTGAAGATCTGAGTCATGGCCCGTTGGTATGTAGCACCAATATTTTTAAAGCTGAAAGGCATTGAACTTATAATAATAGATTCTGGTCGGGGTTCAAAAAGTAGTATTTCTTTCATCCTCAGGGGCCATATTGATTCGGTTGTAGCCAGATGACCAATCCATGAAAATGTCCACCATTAATTCTAGTATAGGAAGAGGAAACTCATCCTTAGGACATGCCTTCTTTAAGTCCCTGAAATCGATGCGTATTTAAATTTGACCATTCTTCTTCTTAATTGGAATGACACTGGCTAACCAGATAGGGAATTTTTCTTTCCTGATGAAACTAGCATCGATCAATTTCTTGACTTCAGAAATGACCTATTGTTCAATTTCTAATTGCATGTGTCTAGGTGCTTGCTTGAAAGGGTTAGCATTAGGGTTTATTGCTAGTTTATAAGCTACTACGTTAGGAGATAATCCAGGCATCTCTTCATAACTCCATGCAAAGTAGTCCTTAAACTCTATCAATAGCCTAACTAAGTCATTGGTTTCTTCTTCATTCAGCAATGAACTGATGTATGTCAAGCGTGGATTTTTTTTCTATCCTGAGGTTGATTTCTTTAAGCTTGTCAATTATTGAATGTATCTTCTCTTGAAATTTGGGCAGTGCATCTTTGATTTGGAGATCATCTAGATCGTCTAAAGTTTCTAAACACACATCCTCATAAGAGTTAGTGTGACTTGAGAAGAACCTATCAGATTCCTGATGGTTGGTGATAACTAAGCAGTAATCATCATCATTGACTAGACCACTATACCGAATCCTAGTCCTGATCTTGATTGTGCATCCCTGCCTCTATTGTTCCATAACTTCTCAAGGTAATCTAACCTGTGCTTAGACCACATATAAGGAATCAAACCCATGTTTGGAAGATTAAGAACACAAGGCGAGTTCCAATCAAAAGGCAATTCCATTAATTCTTTATTTGAATTATCCTCAAGTCTTACATCAGTTTCTAGACTTGAAGATGATGATCCCAGTAGGAATCTCTTTGGCTTGACATCCCTGGAAGATTGAGAGGCTTCCTTAACTACTAAACCTTCAACTTTTTGAGAAGAAAGTGAGGTTAGAGCTATGGTTCATAACGGCTGCCTAATAGTTTCACATAAACTTGATTTGAATACATTCATGCTTTTCTTGGAGGCCTGGTCTTTATCGCTGTCCGACTCTAGTGTCACCTCTAATGAAACCCGCTAAGAGGGGTTGGCTGGTATGCTAATCACATTAGACTCATCCTCCGAGCTAGATTCCAAGTCTATATGAATAGTAAGGTTACTCTTGTGAATTGGAACATAACCCCTGTTAGCTGGTGGCTAACTCGGGGGGTCTTCCACCTCTGGAACTGCCTCTATATCTGCCTTTGCCTATACCTAGTGGAGGTTGAGTCATCCTACCCACATGTTCATATGATGGAATGAACTGTGGGTGGAATGTTATATGAGGCTCTACTTCTTCCTTGATGTCCTTTTTTCGTTCACTTGGATGTTCATTTTTCTTTTCTTTTTTTTCCCTTTTTCTTTTTCTTTTTTTTTCTTTTTCTTTTGTATTTGAATTTTGACCAAGTTCATGAGAAAAGGTGTTTTGAGGAAGATAGTAGGTCACATCTTCATATATCTCAACCTCTTAGATCGAAAATGGCTTTTCATTTCCTTCAACATAATATTCAATTCCATCCTTCCTGAACGTGATGCACTGATGGAGGGAAGATGGAATCAACTTATTCTAATGTATCCAAGGCCTATCGAGCAAAATGGTGAATGAAGTATTTGAATCAATAATATAGAACTTGGCTTCAGTCCTCCAGTCACCTATCTCTAAAGGTAACACTATGGAACCTAAAGCCCTCTCGCCTTGTTCATTGAATCCTCTCAACATCATTCAATCTCCTCGGAGTGTGGAGATGTCGATCCTCAAATAGGCAAGGGTCTTTAAACTCATAATGTTCACTAATGCACCTGGATCGATAAGAACTCTAGAAAGTCTGAATCTGCCCATGTCCACTGTAATGTAGAGGGGACGGTTGTGCTCCATGTCCCTCAGAAGAAGGTCTTCATCTGTGAAAGTGACTCCTTAGGCTTCTCTAGAATAATGTGCCTCCTCTTCAATAATGATCAGCTAAGCTAAGCATATCTCTGGATCAAGAAGTGCCTTTATTAATGATTCCCTCCTCTCTTTGGATAAGATAAGGGCATCATATATGCTTAACTTAGATGGCAACTTTCTCAGGTGGGAGAGGACATTGTAATCCACCCTGGGCTGTTCCTACATAAGCATATCCAAGAGTGGAGCATTCTACGGAGGGGTTTCTCGATCATCTGAACTAATGACTTATTTCCCCTTATCTTAAGGTGCTACCCTAGGAGGTAGAACCTTGCCACTATGAAGGTTGACTTCGGTGATCTCTTGTGGCAAGTTAGTGGAAGATTCTACGTGCTCGTCAGGCTCACCTACAGCTTCTCCTATGGGACCCTCAGAATCAGATGATTCCAAGTCTATCTCAAGAGGTGAACCCAAAGTATTCAGAGAAGGAAAGTCCAAATCTAAATCAGAAAGAGAAAGATCAGAGTTGTTATAATTATTATTTAAACTTGGAGAGTTTTTAGTAAGAGTAGAATTAGACAACCCATCAGAAGTGACAATATTCAAACTATCTTTATTCCTTGATTTCTTAGATTTTGAAGGAGGTACATGGTAGAAATCTTGTAAAGTAAGAGGGGTGAAGGGATTTGATGTCATCATCTACTGATACAAGATGTCTACTAGAGGAAGAGCTAGCTGAAGTAAAGGTGCTCGTTGAAGTAGTAGCTATAACTGTGGACTAAAGGTGGTCAGTCTGGTTGTACTACTCTATCTCTGGCATAGGGCTACGTTGAGCTCCCCCTTTCCCCAAGTTGTCATTGGCAACTTGCAAACCTTCCTTGATGTTGAAGGTTAGAATTGCCTCAAGCACCGACAAGGAAAGTTTCTTGATTTTAGAAATAATTTTCTTAGAGGTTCGTGATAAGAAGATATCCCAACCTTCTTTAGTTTTAAGAGGATCGTAGGTATCCCCAAGGATTATCCTAATGGAACTGGATGGTTCTTCTACAAGGTATTCCTTTGGGATAACAATGGCACCTGTCTTGAAGCTATGCTCAAGCCAGTCCTTGAAAGTAAAATAATCCTCCAAAATATGACCTAACATACGGTGGTAGGGGCGAAAGTTAGGATCATTGCTCTTGTCCACTTCCTCCGGCCTTCCAGGTTCGAGTAGCTAAAAATCAAGTTTCTTTAAGAGATTCTTAAATACTTTTTTGATTACCTCCCTCTTAAATGAATATGGTTTATTTAGTTTATCCATAATATTAGGTGGACCATAGCTACTTGGCGGTGGGTATGTGTATCGCTGCTACTGTGGATATGGTAGAGGAGGAGGCGGCGTAGGCCATGGAGGCTGTTGTGGTGGCCAATAGAATGGCCTCAGTGGTGGTAGAGAAGGTAGAAGTGATGGCTGTGGAGAACAATGTCTCTCATACTGCCCTCTAGCCGGTTGCTTCCCCTTGTCTACTGCTATCACTACCCCAGGCTTCTTCTCATAAACTTTATGTGGCTTTAGCTTTATTGATTTATTCAAAAAGGTAACTGTTTGGCTTCTCCTTGTAAGCTAGTGGCCTTGTTGATTAGTTTCTCAAATTTCTTGATGGTAAAATCTTTGAGCATGAAGACAACCGGGACATGAATATTCTTCAATAGAATTTCAATGGCGTGCTATTCAGACAGCTACATTTTATATTTCATACTCAAATTGCACCATCTGAGAATATAATCAATGAGGGACTCACCAGGGTGTTGTTGAGCCACAACAAGATTGCCTATAGTCACCTTTTATTGAGCTCTAGCAAACCTCTTAATGAAGAGTTGCTCCAACTCAGCAAAAGTCTTTACTAAACTGTTGGGATGTTCAGTGTACCAATCAAAGGCTATGTCTGCTAAGATGCTGGAAAAAAGATAAAATAGTAATGCATCACTACCACCAGTATTGCAACAGTTGGCTCTGAAGTGCACTATGTGGTGCCTTGGGTTCCCACTACCATCGAAGCTCTTGAAAGAAGGTGGCATGAAATGCTTAAGATATTGGATGGCATCAAATTCCTCTAGGTAGGGTCTACCCTTTGGAGCTGATGAACCTCCTCGAGCTTGAGCCAATGCTTCTCTCATCTGTTGCTCAACCATGGTTTTAATGTCCTTTCCCTATATGGAGGTACTATCTACTACCTTCCAATATAAGATGGTGCTACTCTGCTCTACTAGAGGAAAATTCTTGGCTGGATCCAAGACATGCAATAACTCAGGCTGACCAATCTCTGCTATAGTAGGATGCACTGCCGTGGCTTAGTTCTGAAGTGCCAAAACTATTGCTAGCAAGTCTTCAAGCCTCTTCCCCATCCTATCTATTTGTTCATCCTTTTGCTTTAATTGTTGAAGGAGGTGTTGGGTCGAGTAGGCTGTGTCTTCCTGCTCAGCTGTAGCACCTTTCAAAGTCTGTTGCTCACAAGGGAGGGAACCCCTGGTGTCTACTGAATCCTCTAACAGATAATCTTCATTAGGATCAAAACTGACATTCTCATCCTCTAAATCAAACTAGACATATCCTAAGATCTCCTTCTCCTCCACTAGATACTAAGATACAATGCCATCTAGGGATTGGTCTAACTGAACAGGTATAAAGGATCGAGGCTGACTGATAGTAGGATCACGGTCATGAACATAGACATCTAACCTCCCCTGCTACTGGAGAGTTGATCTTGTGAGGACTATGCTCATTAGAGGATAGATGCTCCTGACTGCTGCTAGATTTGGATGTAGTGGTACTCCTAGGAGGATATATGGCCATGGGGATAATAGTACTGTCTCCCTCCCCCTCGGCTGCTGCCATCTCCATAGCTTGTTGTGGTGGTGGTGGTGATGGAACAACTACTATACTCCGAGGTCGCCATTCCTTCTTCACCACAACTGGGGTAAAAGGTCGAGCAGGAGAGCTCGACCTTGCCTTAGTAGGCGGTGTAGATGGAATGTGATCTCTTGGCCATAGCTGGATCACTAGTGGGGTTCTCTTTTCCCTAGATGCGGACTTCATGGCCTTTGCTGGAACAGTGGATGATAGAACATGTACCGGAGATGGTGGGTGTGGAGTTGAGTAGTGTGGTGGAGGCACCACCAACTCTCTCTGAATAGGAGTTGCTTTCCTATGGTGGGTAGTACCCATCTAGACTAAAATATTACATCATTAAAAAAAATTAGGCATCAAATGATGCATTGTCCTAACATAGAACTAGAAATGGTGACTTAACCTAATGTGTGTGCCATTTAAGGTTTGGGTGGTATGTCTTAGCAAGGCTTTAAGGTTAGAATTTTTTAAGTATAAAGGGTTCAACTTAGAGGGTGGTTTCATTTAAGTAATTTAGTTGATTTGGTTGATTTTATTTTATGATTTGATTTGGTTTGAATGAATCTAAACTTAATTACTAAGTATTGTAAAGAGAGGAAAAAATAATATGACTTCTCTTTCCTCTCTACCTTAAGTAATTTCTAAAGTAGATTCATTATTGATTTTTGTTTAGTAAATGTTTTATTATGTGTTTTAATCAATCCTAAGTTTAGATTTTACCCTAAACAAACCTATTAAAAAGAAAGGCATTTTAGGATTAACTAAAGTGAGTTACTATCAGAAAATACACAACACTTTATTTCTTTCTAACATGTGTATCATGCACATGAAATGATCCTAAGCATATCTATGAATGCAAATGTAAATATTTAGCACACCTTAATGATTAATGCTAAGAGATGTTGCTTAAGGAAATTTGGATGCTTCATGATACATGATTTTGTTAAGTAGAAAAGAGAGGGATTCTTTTATCCATTATTCATATGTACATTTACATGTATGAAAGACATAAGTGAGTATGACACCATTATTTTCTACACCAGGGGTGTAAGGTACAAGACCTACTTGGGGCTACTTAAAGCCTCGCAACCCTGGGATGTCTAGACTAATATATCACTTTTCTTAAATACATGTGCATGTATAAAAAAAAATGAATGAAAAAAGAGTAGTACAAAAGATTTTTATGTGTTTGTTTGCTTTTGGTTGTTTAATTTACATGTGCAAATGTGAAGATCCTTCTTAAATGATAACATAAAAATGAATAGAAATAGATTTAAGCAAGTATTGTGTTCTTTTCAAATGAACTATACACTTTGCAAATCCTATTCAAATCTATGTTAAAAGAGAAGAGAAGGAAAAGTCACATAATGCACATCTTATATTATACTCACATACAAGCTTATAAGTAATTATAAATAGCATACCTTTCATTTGTAATGTTTAATTTATAAGTTTTGAAAATAATTTTGAGATTTAATAGTGATAATAGCCATTCATATTCTTACTTTAGCCAAAACATGCAATTTGACATAAAGGAAACATTAATTTGATTTTTCAAAAGACATGAATGAATGATTTCATATGAAAAACAATATTTAGCATGCTAGGAAAGAAAAAAAGTGATGTAAGCATGTAAATTCATTCATCTTAATTAATTCCTAAAGACAATTCTATGGAGTAAGATTATTTAAAGTGAATCAAAGTTGTTTAATAAGATTTTGTTTTAATTATGAGTTTGATTTGATTTAGGAAATGTGAAAAGGTTTGCTGGTCTTAACCCATCTTCCACATGTGTGTGTTATTTTAGTTTAATTTTTAGAACCATCTGATTGATTTTATATTTTGTTTAGGTTAAGGTGCACATTAAGTTCATTAATTACCCTTACCTACACCTCCCTAACATAATTATTCGTAATAATTATGAGCCAACATAAGATATGTAACCACATTGAATTTAAATTAGCAATGAACACTGAGAAAGAAAGGGTCTAATGCAATTGGCTCACAGATTTTGGTTAATAAAGCTAAGGTATTTAATTAAGTACTTTCTTAACCCTTCCTACACATGTAGGTTGGATTTGATTTCCTTAAACTTACTTAGGTTATTAAACACCTAAGTATCTACCCAATAAAGGTTGGATTAAGTGATTAAGTTTCTAGATTAATTTTTGATTTTGAGTTTGGTTAATTAAGCTATTTAATGAAATCATAAATCAATTTATAAATTAATTAAATTTTCATTCAAATGAAATAGAATTAGGGGAAAAGATTTGGAAAAGGCATCCTAATCTCATTCCCTAAGTCTATCCACTGTTCCAAGATGATTAACAAATTTAATTATTGAATTTATACTTATTTAATAGGTTGATTAATTATCTAATTGATTAAGGGAGTGATTAGAGATGAAACAAGCAATTACTTAAATTAATCCAATAATAAATTTCAAGAAAATCTTGGGAGGAAGAGGTCATCCCACTAATTAATCCTAAGTAGTTTAGAATTAATCATTGGAATAATTAAAGAGTAATTAACATAATTACATCCCCAATAAAACATAAATTTAAAAAAATATCACTTTTTAAAATCAATTAAGATTAATTTTATATTATTCCCTTTTGAGTTATCTTTAAAATGAAGTTGAGTTTGGATTTTTTTGATTTTTTTTACATTTAGTTATGTATTTGTAAAGTTTTTATGATTAAGGATAATTAAATAATCCTAATTATATAACTAATCCTTTTGGCGCCATATGGATCGTTGATGCGGTGCGCACTTGCTACGTGGTGTGATGGGATTGATTATTTAAGTTGTCTAATTGGCTGCACAATCAGCTGGCGGTGCTACGCATTTTCTCATTGGACCGTCTGATTGGGATCAAACCCATGGATTTAAAGGGATTAAAATTATGGATCTAGATCATTTAATTAGGACCGTCCATCCAAACCACACAGGATGGATGGTCCATGATCTATCCCTGCCTTCGCTTGCGAGAGACGGCAACCATTCATCCTCTAAGGCTTGATCCGAGCTCACTTGAGCTCAGATTGAGTAGGGATTAAGCACACACCATATAAAAGCAAGAATAAAGACATCCAATGGTTGAATTACAAGGGGATTACCCTTCCCTTCACAAAGGACCAAAGAATTCCTACACTAAGCTCGATTTTGAGGCATACCTCATCGGAGGCTATCACCGGTGCTCCCAAACATTGAGGTAGCTTCGTCTAGTGGAGACAAAGCCCTGTTGAAGGTTTGAAGGCTTGAGATCAAGTGGATCCTCCTATTGGCCAAGATGAGCTTCAAATGTTTGTGGATTTGGTCGAACTCCTCCTTCCTGCGGCTTGATTGCTTGGTATTTAATTTGGGTGAGCTTGATTGGGTCCTTTGATGATGCTTGCAAGAGCAATTGGACTTTGGTTGTGAATTAAGCAAGGTGGATTTCTCACTCACCTCCCCTATTTTTATTTTAGGCAAAACTAAAAATGGAGAATTTGAAAGAGCTTGAGGATGCTTGAGAGAGCTTGGCAATTCTTCCTCTGGGTTCCTATTAGTCAATCGATAGCAAGTGGAATTAGGAGGAGTATATCCCCCCTATAAGGATTGAATGACCGTGAGCTATCCTTCCATTTTGGATCAATTGACTTGATTAATTGGGTTAGTTAGGTGGTTTTCAGTTCCATGTGATTCAGTTTTGGCAGGGAGGGGAGTGGTGAAGTTGCACATGTGTTTATTTGAGAGTATGAAGTGATTCCGTGTGCTAAATTTCTATTGGGTGGTCAGTTTTGGTCCTGGGTTGGGTTTGGTTGACCCAAACCCATTGGGTCATGTGCACCACACTCATTAGTGTCCATTTTGGTCCACTAAGAGGGTGCCAAGTGGCCATGAAAGGGATATGACCAAATTCCAAGTGGAATTGGCCATAGATTACCCCTTGACCTAGGGGTAAAATGGTCATTTGGCTTTGATTTCAATTTAGACAGATTTGGAATAGTTTAAAATAGGGTTGGGCCAAATTTCAAAGAATTTGGAGTTGATTTCATATCATTTGTCTCATGTTGACCCATTTAGGTCAAAAATGGGTCAACTTGGGTCAAGTTGACCAATTGGTCAAATTGGGTCAAACCAAGGGTTGGGTCAAGTTTATATGACTATTTGAAATGTTTTGGTATCATTGGTTTGGTTCAATTTGATTTATATTTGGTTTCGATTCATTTGATTTCACTTAGGTCAAATGGGTCAAGTTGATCAATTTGACCCATTTAAGCCAATTGGGTTAGGTCATGGGTTGGTTTAGGTTAGGTTGGTCATTTGAAATATTTTATAAGCTTTTATTTTAATCAATTTTGGTTTGGTTTGATTTTGGCTTGATTTGACCTTTTAGGTCAAGTTGGGTTCATGGTCAATTAGGCTAGGTTGGGTCTAGTTAGCCAATTGAGGCATTGGTCAAGTTCAATAAGTGATTTAGAATGAACTTGACCCATTGGTTTCAATTAATTTGGCTTAGGTCAAGATTTGACCCATTTTTGACTTTTTAGGTCAAGTTGGCTCAACTTGGATCAAGTAGTCAATTGGGCTAGGTTAGGCTCAAATGATGACTTGGTCAAGCTCAAACATTGATCATAAACTAGTTTTGATCGATGGTTTTAATCAATTTGGCCTATGGTGGATTTTATCTAGTTTAGATTTCATTTGGGTCAAATGTTGACTTGGTCAAAGGCTTAGTTTGACCCAATTTGAGTGATTGGTCATCTTATGATGATTGTTGCTCATAATGTGAGGCTTAGATGGGCTTAGTTCTATCCAATTTGGGTAGGATTAGAATTTGGCTCAAAATGGTGCTTTAGGTCACTTTGGGTTAAGTGAGCCTAAAGGGGTCAATTGACTTGATCAAGACTTGATTCAAGTTTGGTTGAACTCACATATGGACTTATGATTGAAATATAAATCCATTTGCAAGTGATTTTGAGTCAAATGGGTTTTGATTCATTTGACAAATTCAAGTTCAAAGGATGAACATGAGTTTGATTTGGGTTTGATTTTTGAATTTAGTTTTGGTTTGATGATTGAAGTTTATGTTTATATTTGATTTCATGATTGAAGGATTGATTGAATTATGAAGAAAATCCAAGGGTTTGAATTGATTTGAGGTTGATTTGGCTAAGTTCAAGAATTTGACTTGAAAGGGTTTATGTTGGCTTTATGTTAGATTTGGATTTGAGTTTTTAATTTGTTTTAGATATTTGGATTTATATTTCATTTATATTTGTGAATATAAATGAGAATATAAATGGTTGTGAGAAAATCTTTTGAATTTGAATTTCTTTGAATTTGATTTGAGCTAAGTCCATAAGATCAAATCAAAGTGACGTAGGAATGGTTTTTGAATTTGGAATTCAATCATGGGTTTCAATCATTTGGAATTGATTCATGATTTGAGAAAATCCATTGGAATTGATTTCAGGTTTGAGAAAATCAATTAAGTTAGAATCAATTTGAGATTTGATTTGGAATTGAAGTTGATTTGGATTTGAAGTTTGAAGTTGTTTTGGATTTGAGAAAAGCAATTAATTTGGAATTGATTTGAGTTTGACTTGAAAGAAAGAAGTGAGGATTTGGTTCAAGCTATAGGGCAGGCAAGTTTTTCTAACACCCATAAGGCATGACCTATTCCTATGGCTAACTCTTCTAAGTCTCTAGGGTTAGGTTGAGTGTTCACCTAAGCACTAGAAGTGTCTTAAGTCTAAGGATCTCTTTGTGTCTAAGAGGAGTCCTATGTCTAAGATGGAGAGGTTGAGTGCTCATTCTAAAAATGAGGTCAATAGCTGCGTCTCCTGTCAAAGTTGTTGATCTTGGTGCTCTTGAAAGCAGTACCATTATCAGATATAATTCATCGAGGCACCCCAAACCTCTATATGATATGGTTCCTGAAAAATTGGAGCACATGCTGAGTTGTGTCCTCTCTGAGCGGGATCGCCTCCGCCCACTTGGAAAAGTAGTCAGTGGTAGTTAGGATGAACTGATGACCTTTGGAAGGAGGGTCAATCAGACCCACCATGTCAGTACCTCAACACTTGAGTGGCCACGGGGTTAATGTAGGATGTAAAATTTTGGGTTGGTGGTGTAGGACCACACTGTGTACTTGACATTGGTGGCATCTCCTAGCTACGTCCATGCAATCTGTGATCATCGACGGTTAGTAGTATCCTAGTCTCCTGATCTTAGTTTTCATATTTGGATCAGATTGATGAGCTTAGCATAATCCTGAGTGTACCTCCGTCATAATCTTACGGGCTTTGTGCTTGTCTAGACAGCGTAACCACATATGATTGAAGGACTACCGGTACAAGGTGTCATCCACAAGAGCATAGGAAAGTGCTCTCTATTTGACTTGATGGGCTTGAGACTTCTCGAGGTACTTTGCCTTTGGTTAGGTAATCAATGAATGGTTACCTCCAATCCAACTCTTCATCCTTTTTGTCAATAGCAACCTCCCCTTCAAGAGAGTATTTTTCGATGAGTTCAGTATCAATAAGAGATAAGACTTGTATATTTTGGACCCTTATTGATATGGACTCATCTTTCGGACATGCTAACTCCTTGGCAAGCTTGGCTAAAGCATTAGCTATGGTATTTTCTCCTCGAAGGATCTTGTAAATTATAACCTCTAGGATTTGGGCTAGTAACTCCATAGTATATTTGTCGTAGTGATGGAGCTTAGGCTTGAGGGCTTTATAGGACCCAATGATTTGGTTGATGACCAACTGAGAATCCCCAAAGATGTTGATATTTTGGATGCATAGCGTGACTGCTAACTTCATACCAACAATTAAAGCCTCATATTCAGCTTCATTATTGGTGCAAGGATTGGATAGATGATATGAGAATCTCATCACACTGCAGTATGAAGTTAGAAGAATTAGTCCTACTCCAACCTTTCTATAAAGAGTAGATTGTGTTTCTTCTCCTTTTTGAGAGGAGGCCGCACCATCAAAATATAATTTCCATCGGTGATTGCTAGAGTCCTCTAAGTTTATGATTTGTTCATCAAGGAGATCATCATTAAGTAGAGAGTTAGAAGTAAGCGGGTGTGCTACTACGAAGTCGTCCAATGCTTGTCCTTTCATCACACAGAGGGGTATGAAAGTAATATCAAACTATGAGAAAATCATGAACGAATGTGCTAATCATCTGGATAGTGTCGGTTGTGTCATTAGATATTGCAGTGGATTGATCCTGAAGATCAAGTTCACCTTATGGGAAAGCATGTATTGTTGTAGCTTTTGGGATGCAAAGATTAAAGCTAGGCAATGCTTCTCAATGGGTGGATAGTTTGCTTCAACAGGGATTCGATGATAGTTGAGAAAGTAGAGAGAATTCTTTTTTCCCTTTATCGCTGGCTTGGGCCAACAGAATGCCAAGGGAGTCATCCAATGCAGCGGTGTAGAAGATCAACGGTTTGCCCGGGATAGGGTCTGCTAGAACTGGCAGCATCATCAGGTACTGCTTGATACTCTCGAAGGCTAGTTGGCACTTGTCATTCTACTAGAACTTAGCATCCTTTTTGACAAATGCTGAGAATGGCTAGCATCTCCTTGATAAGTTTTTTTTTTATTTTTTTTATACGAGGGTATTTTATTGCCACAAAAAAAAGGGTTACAAGATCCTTAAAGAGGATAAACTCCGAATCTACTGCTCAAAGAGCTACAATCAGCCTAAGGAGTAAATCCCCATCTAAGTACATCCAAAAGCAAGAGAAAACATTAAAGCAATCAAAAGATACAATATGGATAACATAATAATCGAAAGGAAGATTAAGGCCAATGCTCTGATGGTTGTAAGAGAGCTAGGTAATATGGAGCAAACCTGCAAGAGAACAAGGGAGAATCACCTGCAAAGTGACTAATAAGGAAAGTTGATAAAGAAGGCTCAGGCTCAATCACACCAAATTGGGGCAGATGCAAAATTGAGCATCCAAACTTCATTAGAAGGGTTACATCACATGAGCTACTACCATACCAAAAGGGAGTGAAAATCACCATCATAACCAACAAACCTGTGAGGAGGTAACACCCAGTTGTTGATAGTCTTATGAACTTTATTACCTACAATCCTAAACACAATCATATCTAAAATAGAGAGGTAATTGCAAAGAGCTAAATGGTAAGTTGTCTCATTCAAGAAAGATATCAGCAATATAGTCATCCTGACATGAGAGTATATAAACATAGGGGAATTAGTCATCTTAGCCAGAGCCTCATATCCAAGTGAAACCAGCATATAAACCCACCACCAAAAAAATAGCAGATGAGATAACTTGCTGCGATCCTGCTAATCAAGTCAATGATCTTATAGTTCAGACCTTCCCATCATAAGATATATAATTGAAACTTTCAGGGCAGGAAATAACCCCTTTATGTCCATATGGAGAAAGACAATTGTAAAAAGGAAAGATAGCTCAACATGGAAAAGGGCGCAACCAACCTAACAACAAGTAAGGACATTTAGAGCAAGCTCCCATGGCAGCATACCGGGTCAAAATTCAGATAATCCAGCTCAACAGATAACCGAGAGAACAAGACAACAAAAGGTAGCAACTTCCCATAACACCACTCTTTCAGAATAGACAGCTCAAAAAACTGCACAAACCAAACTGGATCGAGATAGGAATAGAGACAACAGCCGGTAATGCAAATTACAACATTTAAGAGATGAACATGACCCAGGGTAAAAATAGCACCTCTGAGAAAGCCAACCCCAACAGTAAAACAAGTAATGCAACAATGTAAAATAGAATGCAAAAAAGATAGGACAATGGATAACCAAAGCAAAAAATAGCCAAGATAGCAACAATGAAGACGGCAACATTCGAGACAGGGAAGGACTACAGATTGGCCATAAAACCTCCCAATCAGAGTAGATAGTAGGCCATAAAAGCAGATATCTTGAAGGCCGCAACACAAACAGAAATCTCCAAAAACCATCACCATCAGAGCATCAAGAGCATTAAATGTTTGCTGAACGAAGGACCCAGAAATCTTGCAGCCAACATAGAAGGAGCCAACAAGGGTGGGATAAACCAAGCAGAAATTTCGGGACATGAAACAATCAAAATAACAAAAGCCCTAGCATGTCATAATGCCTCCCATCTAATATAAACAGAACAGATGCGTTTATCGAGAGAATGAAAGAAAGCAGAAGATATGATAGATCACATTAGTCCGATGATAAGCAACTAAAAACCAAAAGGGGTTAAAAGCAAAGTCCACCAAGCAATCGACATCATGTTTGAACAAGGTAAACGGAACCCCGATCCAATCTGGGATGATAAGACAAAAGGGCCAAGAATACCCAAAATTATATATAAGTAAATGGAAGGATAGATAATGAATAGCACCCCAAGCAAATTACATTCGAGAGAAATCGATCGTAGGGGTAATCACCATAATCTAAGGATAGTGACAATAATAACCAATAGGATTGCCAATAATCCCATTATGCTTATAAGATAAACCATTGATGCCCTAGCAAAGGATATTTAAAAGGATATTTAAAAAAAAGCATGTTCACAACATAACAAATGGAGAGAAGAGAAGACCACAAGGACAAACAACAATCCAGATGTTGGCATCTTGCGGACAAGGAAAATAAAAAATCGTGAATACAAAATTACCCACAATCACGAAATGCGATAATGATCCATTGAGAAAATCCAAGCTTCGCGAAAACAAAACAAAAGATTGAAGCCTCAAGGAACCAAATCGCCTAAAAACTACCACATAAGGAAAATTCATAACGGCCACTATCCCTATTATTTACAATCCTTGGAGAAATACCAGGCTTGCCAAAATAACATCATTGAGTATACCAACCATAGTTTATGATCAAGTAGAACAATTGATAAGGCATAGTGATACAATACTAACGACTAAAAGGGATATTATAGCGGGTTAAGACAAGAGTAGCAAATAGCTAATCGATAAACCAAATCCACAAACATCCAAAGTCTTAAAGCGACAAAGAAATTAGACTATAGTACCACACAATGGCACTCCAATCCAAGAAGGTAACATCAAATAGATGCAAGATTACAATATAAACAAAAGGCGATATGATTCACATACCTAGAAATGAGCGACAAGAACCCAAATAATCCGCAATCGAGAGTCACTCCCATTAGAGCAACTATTGCAACATAAGTCGATTAAGGGTAAGAAGGAAGGTAACACAAGAAAGCTAAAGAACATCGATAGGAGGAAGAAAGGAAAGCACCACAAGATCCCACCAAAGAAACCTTCACAGAAATGGCATGATGAATGGGGTCCAAGTTCTAGTAAAACAACATCGAGGATGATAAGTATCGACAAAAAAACCAAATGTCCTCTTCATGCACAAAATGAAATAACTCTAGTAAAAGAAAACGTCAAGGAGAGTTAGAACACAAGAACGAAACCAAAAAAAAGTGACGAAGGAGAGTTAGATTAGGTAAGGAAGCCCGAATTGTTAACGGATACGCATTTGGGTAATGTAAATTGATTAAAGAGGATGATCCTAATCTCACAGATTTGCAAGGTAATCAAGACAAGCGTTACCTTCCATGAAACATGAGTGATGGTAAAATTCAGTTGAGAGAGAAGAGCCCTAGTTTGCTTGAGGAGGTATAAATAGCTGCTCATTAGTAGAAGTCAAAAGGTCAATCAGTAGAAAGCGTCCACCTCTATCCAAATATTGAGCGGTCATTTTGAAGACAAATTTCTAGAGCTTTGTGGGACCATAAAAGAGAAGGAAACGATTGAAATAAGGGGATAAGCAAATGCACATAGAACAATACCCTTAGAATCACGAAAATGCCTCCACAACCCGAGCCATTATGAGAAAGAGCCATCGGTATTAATTTTAATAATATGATCAAGAGGTTTTTCCAAAAACCATTCTATCATTTCGATAGTAAGACGTCCGGAAGGTTGAGGCTTTATTAGATGATTTGACCTTTAAAATGCTTGTGATGGATTAAATTGGCTTTAAACAAGTCATAAATTTTATTTTTAGTTCTAGTAATAATCCTCATGTGATTCATACGAATCCCACAATGTTTAGCTTCATTTCGGTCCATCCATATGAACCAAATAAGAGTAATGATGATTTTAATATGACCTTTAATTGCATTGTCAAAGTAAACTTCAAAGAAGTTGATATAAAGTAAAAGAACAATTAAAATTGATAGTGTTGAATAGATTGTCATACCAAATCCAAATTTTAGAGGAAATAGTCCCATTAACAAAAAGATGGTTAACATTCTCAATATGGGAACAACATTGACATTTAGAGGGTAAATAAAACCCTTTACCTCACAACAAAGAGTCAACAGGAATAAAGTTTTTTAGGATACACCAAGTAAGAACATAGTAAGAAGAGGGGATATAGCTATTCCAAATTTTGGAGAACATAATAGAAGAATCCTGATTGTCTTTAGTGTGAATCCACACATTTTTAAGGTTGAAATCCCCATTATGAGATAACTTAAAGATAATTTGATCATGATTGTTAGGAGTGATAGGAATACTAGTAATCATATTTAAGAAAGTGGAAGGAATAGAATCGATCTTACTAGTGTTCCACATGTGGTTTTGCCAGAATGAATTAACTCTAATAGCAAAGGTGGAGTGAGTGTAGAGTAAGTCATCAATGGAGCCAAAACCACTCCAGGTGTCTTGCCAAAAAAAAAAAATTGCAGTTTATGCCCCAAAAAATTAAGGATTCATCCCATTTGACAAAACAAAGTCTTCTCCACAGAGAATGCTGATTTAAAAGGACAAATGAGAGGATGTTTACGGCAATATTTAGAAGTCATAAAATTCACCCAAAGACTTTTTTTGCTCCTAAAGTTCCACCAAAGTTTGTAGGAGAAGGCATGGATAACTTCTTTGATGGATTTACATAGACCTCCCTCTTCAAGAGTACCACAACTATTAGACCGGGATGACCATTCTTCTTTTAGAGGATGTATTGGTTCCCAGAATTTGTTTAAGAGATGCTCAATTCTATTTATGGTAGAGTTGGTAGGACAATGGTTTGAAGAAGGTATATGGGCATGGAATTTATAGTGCACTTGATCAAGGTAAGCCTACCGAAGAGAGTAAATGAAATTCCCAAACCAAATTTTGTTAGAAATTTTTTGAATTGGATCATCAAAAAAGGTTTTTTGGCCTTTGAGCAAGGTAAGGTAAGAGGGAGTTGATTTTGCTTAAAATTAGTAATTCTGGATATTTGGTTAAGTTTATTAGGAGGAATCTTAGTTGAAGGAATAAAACAATATTTTCCTTCATTAAGAAAAAGACCACTAACTTTACCAAAATCATTTAGAAGGTTCTTGATGGTTTTAACATGTTGAATGGAACCGTTGTGGAAGATAATGAAATCATCAGCAAAGCTAAGATGAGAAATAGGGAAACCTCCATGAGTTTTGAAAGACATATTAGGCTTATTAGAAAAGATCATTCGGCTCCAGATTCAATAGCGATGATAAAAAGAGAAGGTGATAGTGGGTCACCTTGCCTCAAACCATGGCTAGAAGGAAAGAAACCTATGGACTCACCATTCATGATAACGAAAACGACATTTGATACATCTTTTATAATCCGGATAATACTATCAGAAAAACTAAACAAATTTAGGATTTGAAAGAGAAAGTCCCATGAGAGATTATCAAAGGCTTTAGCGATGTCTAGTTTGAATAAGATGTTGCCTCCTCTAGAATTGATATCAATGTCATGAACCATTTCTTGAGCGAGAAGAATATTATCGATATTGTTCTGTTTAACAAAACCAGTTTGATTAGGGGAGATGATTTTAGGAAGCAAAGGGCTAAGCTATTATTTTTAATTTAGCAATGAGTTTTTGAAAAAGGTGCAAAGACTAATCGGTCTAAAATCCAAGATTGATTATTAGTTTTGAGAATAAGGACAATAGAAGTGCTTGAAAAGTATTTGGGAATGGGATTGCCATCAAAGAAATCAATAACAGCATTAACTAAATCAGTTTTAATAAATGGCCAACAGTGCTGAAAGAAGTGGGTCGTATAGCCATCAGGGCCAGCAACAGAGTCAATGTTCATGTTCTTAAGAGTATTACTAATCTCCTCTTTGAAAGGACACATAGTGAGTAAATGATTATCCTCACTGTTAATCATAGAAGGAATAAGATGGGTGTTTGATAAAGTATCTAGCAACGGCTTAGAATTTAATAAAGTTTGGAAATGATGTATGACAGAAATCCTTAATATCTTGTTATCGCTTATCCATTCACCATTAGAGTTCTTAATTTTCTTAATCGAGTTTAAGGCTTTCCGTTTATTACAAATGGCATGAAAGTACACGGTGTTTTCTCACCATCAACAATATGTTTGCTTTGCTTTTAGCATAGGTTTCTTCCATGTTTTGATAATTAAGCAAGTTATTCTTGGCAATGTTCAACTCCTCAAGTTTACTAGGATTAGTTGAGACAACATCTTCAAGAGAACAAACCTCTTGTTCCATAGCTTTAAGATTTGTGAAAAGATTTTTAAAAATATGTTTGTTCCACCAATTAAGATTTTGTTTAAGTCTTTTGAGCTTAAGCCAAAGATGAGTCATACCTTTAATAGAATTATCTGGGAAAAGCGGGGTTAGTGATAGCGACATTGGTGAAGTCACTATGTTGGGTCCACATGTTTTGAAATCGAAAGGAGGGAGTAGATAGGTTTGGGGGGGATTATTGAAGGAAATCAAGAGAGGAGCATGGTCGACAAAGTTACGCTCAAATGCTCAACAGGTAGAAGACCATTGATTGATCCAAAGAAAAAAAGGGCCCTATCAAGACGCTGCCAAAGCCTAGAATTTTACCACGTGAAGTTAGACCCAGTGAAACCAATGTCGATCAGATTGCAATCAAGGGTCATATTTGAGAAGTCCTCCATGGAATAAAGGTTAGGAGAACATCCTCCCCTTCTTTTAGAACTAGCTATGATAGTATTGAAATCACCTCCAACCAACCGGAAGGTTAGTGAAGGAAAAAGTGATTCCAAAGGATGTTCCTACCAGCTCTATTACAAGAGGCATAGATAAAAGAGCCAAAAGCCGATAAGTCACCTAAGGAGATTTTGACATTAACCAATTAGTCAAGATTATCAATGATGGAAATGGTGATGGAGTTGTGCCAAAAGCACCAAATTTTATTATTAAGATTGAAGAAGAAATTATGAAAGCCAAGGGATCTAGCGACAAAAGCAATCTTAGAAGAATTAATGAAAGGTTCAATAAGAATAAGTAACTTGATATTATGAACACGACAAAGACTCCTAACATGATTGCGGACAGGAAGAGACCCACAACCCCGAATATTCTAAATAAGAAAATTAATCATAAGGGGACAACCAAAAGGGAAAAGTAAAAAAAGATAAAGTAAAGAGAGGAGAGAAATGATGGCACATTACTTGGTGGGGTGGAAGAAGAATGAGTGATTCTAGAGAGGTTATTATTAGAAAATTTTGCTTTGAAGGGTTTTTTGTTTTTAATAATTTGAAAGGGTCTCTCAGAATCCAAATTATCTCCATCAGAAAGAGATTGATTTATGGGTTCCAGAATAATAGAAGAATCTATCAATGATTTAGAAGAGGGGATTTCACCTTCTTCCATATCGGATAGAGTATGAGAAATTGGGATCAATTGGATATCACTCTGAAGGGAAATAGATGTGGAAGTTGTGGCACCATTCATAATACAAATATCTTTCTCAATATGTTCTAAAACCATAGGGTCATTATTGATTTGGTCCATTATATGATTCCCATTCAAATTGTTTAATTGGGTGTCTAATATGAGGCTACCATTTAGATTTTCAGTAGGATTTAAGTGAAGCAAAGAGCTATCGTGGGAAACCGGATTATTACAAGCAGGGGTGAAGTTAGGTAAATTGCCATTGGTAACATCACACCCCTCATTGGTTGTTTTAGTACCAAGGTCAGATTGTTTGCCACTAGATAGATCAGTAGGAGGTGTAGGTAGGAGAGGTTCTTTTTGAGTATCTTTAGGCACGTATGCTAGGGTATTGGTTTTCCCAGTTCCATTAATGGTAGTCATATTCTATGGTAATTTTTTCCTGAGATTAGGATGAAGCACAAAGTAATCTGAGTGACCGTGTCCGTGAATCTTGCAGTGAGTGCAGAAAATAAGAAAATTTTCAAATTCGACTTTTTGACTATATCCAAATTTTTCAGAGCCAATCCAAACCTCTTTGGGATATTTCTTTGTGATGTCTATCTCAACGAGAATACGAGCGACAGATGGCCTAGATCTATTGGCCATTGCTTGATCTATTTGGAGAGGTCTACCAAAAAAAAAACAGCCAAACAAAACTTGATGAGTGACATAATGTATTAGCATGTTAGGAAAGCAAGCCAAAGAGGGACAATGGGAGATTCTTCTTTGACATCAAATAGACCATTTTTTGCATTTGACAATTATGCACAAAATAAGAATGACCCCAGTAATCTAAATCATTATAAAGTTGAATGAGAATGTGACGGATCGATGATCGATAGAGAAAGAACGTTAATTTTAAACTATGAAAGAAAGTGCGAATGTTATCAAGAGTTGGGTCTAAGGAAGAATTTACCCAGAGAACTCGAAGGGTTTAGCAAGTTTCTCAATCATCGAACACATTCACGGCAATCCACGATAAGAAGTCGAAATGAGATTAACTAAAGCATTGAGCTAGGGATCTTACCGGATAAAGCATCTTTGAATGATTTAAGCTTATTAGCAGTGTGAATCCAGAAAACGGAGTCGAGAGCAAAGGTCTTCGAGAGGCGACGGGGATTCAGAGACGAGCCTCCATTGCTCTAATCCAAGGGGCGTCACACTGGAGGAGCGAGCGTCTCAAAGAGCCGAGAGAAGTGGCCAAATACCCAAGAATGGCCAATCCACCGAGGGGAACACAAAGTCGCCAAGATCGCCAGAGAGGGAGCGCTGCGGGTGAAAACCTCGCATCTCCCTGATAAGTTGGATATAAAGCATATTAGATACGCCAGCCTCCCTTGGAATAATCTGAGTTGAGTTAGGCTTTTAGGGGTGGCATCTCTAAGCTTGCTTTGATATTCTTTAGATTGATCTCTATTCCCTGGTGTCGGACAACAAACCCAAGGAATTTTTCTAAAGATACACCGAATGCACACTTTAGGGGGTTCATTTTGAGGTTGTATTGACTTAACTATTTGAAAACTACTCTCAAGTCAAAAAGATGGTCTTTTTTTTTCTTTGATCTTGATAATGAGATTATCAACATAGCATTCAACTTGATGATGAATGAGTTCATTGAAGATTTGAGTCATGGCCTGCTAGTATGTGTCACCGACATTTTTAAGGATGAAAGGCATGACCTTATAGCAATATATTCTGATCGGGGTTTGAAAGGCATTATTTTTCTCATCTTTATGAGCCATCTTTATTTGGTTGTATCCAGATGAACCATCCATGAAGGAGAAGATTGCATGAGATGAGGTAATGTCACACCATCAGCTCTGGTATCGGTAGTGAAAATTTATCTTTTGGACATGGATTATTTAGATCCCTAAAATCAACGCATATGCAAATTTGACCATTCTTCTTCTTAACTAGGACGACACTGTCCAACCAGACAGGGTATTTTTCTTCCTAGATGAAACCAGCATCGATCAGTTTCTTGACTTCAGAAATGACCTGTTGTTCAATGTATAATCGCATGCATCTAAGAGCTTATTTTATAGGGTTAGCATTAGGCTCTATTGCCAGTTTGTGGACTCTACATCAGAAGATAAACTGGGCATCTCTTCATAACTCCATGCAAAGAAGTCCTTAAACTCAGTCAATAGCCTAACTAAGTTATTTATTTTAGTTTGGTTCAATAAAGAGCTGATGTATGTTGGGCGTGGATCTTCGTCAGTCCCTAAGTTGATTTCTTTGAGTTCATCAATGGTTGATTTGATTTCTTCTTCAAACTTTGACGGTGCATCCTTGACTTGGAAATCATCTGGGCCATCTAAAGTTTCTAAGCACACCTCCTCATAAGAGTTAATATGATTTGAAAAAAACCTATCGGATTCTAAATGATTTGTGATAACTAGACAATAATTGTCATCATCGACTGGACACACTGTATCGAATCATAGTCCTGGTCTTGATTGAAAATTCTTGCATTTGTTGTTCCAAAACCTTTCGAAGTAATCCAACTTATGCTTGGACCATGTATGTGGAATCAATCCTTTCTTTGATAAATTTAGAGCACAAGGCGAGTACCAATCAAAAAGTAATTTATATGAATCATCCTCAAGTTTTACATCAACTTCTTGACTTGAGGATGATGCTCCCAGAAAGAATCTCTGAGTCTTTACATCTATGGATGAGTTAGAGGCTTCCTTAACATCTTTTCTTTTCTTTTTCTTTCTCTTTTTTCTTTTCTTTTTTTCTTTTCCTTTTTCTTTTCTTTCTTTTTGTCGCTCATGGGGATCTTGACTAAGTTCATGAGAATGGACTTGCTAAGTTTGGGGGAGGAAATAGGTTGCATCTTCATATATCCCAATCTCATGAACTCTGAATGGTTTGAGATCTTCTTTGACGCAGTACTCAATCCCACCTCTCATGAACTTCATACACTGATGTAGATAGGATGAAACTGTGTTGTTTTCATGTATTTGTGCCTCCCAAGCAAAGCATTGAAAGATGTATCTGAGTCTATGATGTGAAACTTGGCTTCAGTTTTCCAATCATCTATCTCCAATGAAAATACTATAGAGCCTAAGGCCCTCTCGCCTTGTTCATTGAATTCTCTCAACATCATCCTTTCTTTTTGGTGTTTGGAGATATTGATCCTCAAGTAGGCAAGGGTTCTTAAACTCATAATATTGACTACTGCACCTAGATCAACTAGAACTTTGGATAGCCTGTATTTGCCAACATCCACTGTAATGTGAAGAGGACGGTTGTACTCGATTGTCCCTAGAAGTACATCTTCATCGCTGAATGTAACTCCTAAGATGTCCTTCGAGTGGCATGCCTCATTTTTAGTAGCGATCAGCTGAGCTAAGCATATCTCTGAATCAAGTAAGGCCTTGATTAGAGATTCCCTCATCTCTTTGGATAAGATAAGGGCATCGTATATGCTTAGCTTAGCTAGCAACTTTTTAAGATGAGCAAGGATAATGTAATTAACTATGGGCTAGTCCTCCACATGCATATTCATAGGTGGAGCATCCTGTGGAGGGACTATCTACTCATTAAAACTAATGACTTGCATACCCTTATTTTGAGGTGCTACCCTAGGAGGTAGAACTTTTCGACTGCGTAGGTTAACTTCAGTTACTTCATATGGTGGGTTGGTGGAAAGTTCTACTTGCTCATCGGGTATTCCTACAGCTTCTCCTATGGGATTCTCAGAGTCAGTTGAGTCCAAGTCAATCACAATGGGTGAACCCGATTGATTTAGAAAAGGAAAGTCTGATTTTGAATCACAAGCAAAAGGATCAAAATTACTATAGCTATTATTATTTTCTAGACTTGGAGAGTTATCAACAGGAATAAAATCAAGAGCATCAGAAGCGGCAAGATGTAAGTAGAATCTATTTTCTTCATTGATTTCTTTTTGGGTGGAGGTACACTATAAAAATCAAGTAAAGTAAGTGGGGTAAGGGTTTTAGTGCCCTTATCCGCTGATACAATACTCCTGTTGGAAGAAGAGCTGGATGAAGTGACAGCTGCAATGGTGGATGGAATGCTAGGCTTGGATAGTGGTTATGCTACTGGAGTATCCCGTGCAAGTGTGGATTACTGCTGCTACTGTTGTTGAGCTCCCACATTCCCTAATTTATCTTTGGCAACTTACAAATCTTTCTTGATGTTGGAGGTTTAAGCTACCTCAGGCAACTGTAATGAGAGTTTTTTTTATCTTATAAATAATCATTTTAGAGGTTCGGGATAAGAAAATATCCCAACCTTCTTTTATCTTGAGAGGATCACATGTATCCTCAAGGATTACCCTAGCATAACTAGATGGTGGTTCTAATAAGTAATCCTTAGGGATAATTATGGCATTCGACTTGTTGCTGTGCTCAAGCCAATCCTTAAAAGTGATGTAATCTTCTAAGACATGGCCTAACATGTGGTGGTAGGAGAAAAAGTTAAGATCATCACTCTTGCCCACTTCCTCCAGCCTCTTAGGCTCTGGTAGTTGAAAATTAGATTTCTTTAAGAGATTCTTAAAGATCTTTCTGACCACCTCTCTTTTGAATGAATAGAGCTTGTTTAACTTATCTAGAAGAGTTGGTGGGTAGTAGCTACCTAGCGATAGATATGAGTATCACTGCTGAGTATACTACTGTGGAGGTGGCAGTGGCGTCCACTGTGGTAGCTGTGGTGGTCGGTATGATGGCCGAGGTGGTGGTAGAGGAGGTGGAAGTAAAAAATGCTGAGCTCAAGGTCTCTCAAACTGAACTCCAGCCAGTTTCTTCCCCTTATCAATTGACACTAATGTCCCTAGCTTCTTCTTGAAAGCTTTCCGTGGCTTGTACTTTGAAGATTGGTCTAGAAAAGGTAAATGTTTGACTTCCCCTTGCAGACTAGCCGCCTTGTTGATTAATTTCTCAAAGATTTTAATAGTAAATCCCTTGAGCATGAAAGTGACTGGACTATGAATATTCTTAATAAGGATTTCTATGGCATATTATTCTGACAGCTGTGGTTCACATTTCATACTCTAGTTTTGCCACTTGAGAATATAATCAACAAGAGACTCATTGAGATTTTATTTTGCAATAATGCAATCATCCATAGTTACCCTTTGCCGAGCTCTAGCAAACCTCTTGATAAAGAGTTGCTCCAACTCAATAAATATTTTTACAAAATTGTTGAGCAGTTCAATGTACCAGTCAAATGCAATCCCTAACAGGCTGTTGATGAAGAGACAAAAAAGGAGTGCATTACTGACTTTGATGTTGCAACAGCTAGCTTTAAAGTGCGCTATATGCTACCTAGGGTTCCCACTGCCATCAACAATCTTGAAAGAAGGTGGCACAAACCCTTTGGGATACTCGACTGTGTCAAATTCCTTGGGGTAGGGTCTACCCTTTGGAATAGATGAAATACCCTGTGCTTGCACCAATGCTTCCACTATTTCACCATTTGTTTGATGTCCTTCTCCTACATGGAGGTACTATCTATGACTTTCCTATGCAGGCTTCCACTATCCTGATCCATGGGAGATGCACTCTTGGGAGGATCTAAAACATGTAGGAGCTCAGGCCAATCAACCTCCATAGAACTGGGCTGTAAAATCATGGCTTAGGTTTGTAGTACAAGAACTATTGCTAATAAGTATTCGATCCTCCATTACTAACCTGTTCATCCTTCTGCTTGAGTTGTTTGAGGAGGTGCTAGGTTGAATGAGCAGTGTTATCCTCTTCAACCATAATACCTTCTTGACTATGATGGTCTCTAAGTAGGGATCCTCGGGTATTGACCATATGGACTTTTGCTGAGTCCTCAAATAGATCATTCTCATCTGGTCAAAGGCTACCCTACCCTCTTCCTGATCTGAATGATAGTTCCCAAGAAGTTTTTTCTTTTCAGCAAAGTAGTTTTCTAGGATGTCATCTAAAGAACGGTCTCCTACTCTATTGGGCTGGACTGGCACAAACACCCATTAACTACTAACTATAAGGTTGTGTTCATCTGAGTCTATGCATCTGACACTGCCTACTAAATGGGTGCTCTCACTAGGAGGGTCTACTACCATGAGTACTGTGTTATCATCCTCCCACCCCCTTCCTCTGCTACTACTAGTGACTATGGTGATGGCACGACGATGGAACTTTTGGGTCGCCACTCTCTCTTTGCCATAACTGAGGTGGAAAGTCGACTATGAGAGCTCAACCTCACTCAATTAGTGGGATAGATGGAGTGGGAACCTTAGGCCATAGGAGGATCACCAATGAGGATGTCCTCTCCCCGGATGCAGACTTCTAGATCTTGGCAGGAACTATAGAAGGGGGGACTTGAATAGGTGACGATGGATGAGGAGTAGAGTGGTGTGATGGTGGTGACACCGACTACCTCTCCATTGGAACTCTCCTCTGATGATAGGTGGTGCCAGTCAAAACTATACTATCAGTAAGATCAGCTATGGTGGCCTGTCGATCGAGGAAATCAATAAGGGCGGAGGCCGTTGACTATCTAACATACCTCCATCTCCCTCTCCTACTCGCTTGGGTTGTAGCTGTAGCCTCGGTGGCTCTCTCCCTATGAATCTGACTACTAATGCTCCTAAGGATCACGGACCTCAAATTAGATAGTGCACTAGACTCTGAGAGTCTATAAGCTCTGCCAACCTAGCAAAGAACTATCTTGAGTCCAGCATAAGACTTCCTCCTCTCCCTAGCCAGTGCCTCGTACTGAGCTGGTGGTGGAGGTAGTGCTACAATCCTCCTAACATCCTTCTCTACTTCTGAACCAAAGAGGGGGTGGAATCTAGTACCACCCAATAAAGGGGAAACCTCACATGAAGAGCCCTACTCGATAATATGGGAGGCAACATCAATCTCCTTGGCTGCTCGCTCGTGATGCTGCTTAATCTTTCTATTTTTATTGCAGAGTTGAGTACAGGTGAGCAGGGTGGAGTCAGAACTAGAATCTACCTCAAAGGTAGGGAAAACTATCTCAGGTGACAAGATAGCTTTCCCCTTTGAGAGGACCAAAGTGAAGGTGCTAGCTTGTACTAGGGCTGCAGTAGAGACAATTAACGATAGAGTAAACTGGCAAGGGAACCACTAGCATGAACACTGTTGGTACTGACACAAAAGAAACTGGAACTGATGCTGCCCTAGGGACTTCAACAGGCTTCATCTTCAGTGAGGGAAACTCTGAGTCTAATGGAATGTCAAAATGGAGAAGTGGTTTCTATCCAGCCACCTCCTCCCTACTAACAGTGGTGTGGGCTGGCCCCTTATAGGTGATTCAAACTCCAGCAAAATCATGGCCGAAGTAAATTAGATAGGTGGTATCAGTTGAGGTGAGATTAGTTTGATCCAAGGCTAGATCTACACCGATGGGGAAGGAAAAACAAACTTGCTGGGAGCCATAGTAGTTAGACTAACTGAAGACTGAGAAAGAACTGACTGTGCTGGTACCTCTTCATTTGTTGAAATATAATTGAGTCAGACCCTTGCTTAGATATTTGTCTCCAAAAAATAATTTTTGATATTAACTTCGAATTTTGAACCCACACATAACAAATTTAAGTATACTAAGTAGGGTTCATTGAATTGGAGATATTTGAGGAGAGTCTTTTCCATTGAATTTTGATTTAGAACCTTCAGTCAACAAATTTGAGTATGGTGAATGAGCTTCATTCCATTTTGGAGAGACTTTGGAAATGTATTTGTTTTATTTATTCTTTGTTTGAAAATTTGATTTTACAATCTTCACTTAGCAAATTTGGGTATGCTAAGTGAGATTCAAGTGCATGTTTGAAAATATTTTGAAAACATTTATGTTAGTTTGCGAAGATGTGTGACATGTGTTTAATTTGTTGAATTTGATTTGAAAATAGGATCCTTACTTAGCAAATTTAGGTATGCTAAGTAAGGCCCAAATGTGTTTGATGTTTTTTTTTTGAAAAAATGAGACATTTACTTAACAAATTTAGGTATGTTAAGTAAGGCTCAAGTGGATTTGATGTTATTTATTTTGTTATGTTTTGAAAGAGGGGAATTTCTATTTAACAAATGTGGTATATTAAATAGAGTCTAATTTATTTTCAATTTTAAAAAAAAACTCTCATTTGACAAATTTGGGTATGTCAAATGGAGTTCAAGTGTGTTTGATTTGCTTGTGATTTTGAAAAGAGAACTCTACTTAGCAAATGTGGGTATGTTAAGTAGAGTCCAAATTGTTTTGATTTTTGAAAAAGGGAATTCTCATTTGACAAATTTGGGTGTGTCAAATGGAATTCAAATGTGTTTTGATTTTTTTTGAAAAAGGGAATTCTACTTAGCAAATGTGGGTGTGGTAAGAAGAGTCCAATTTGTTTTTATTTTGAAAAGGGCAATTCTCATTTGAAAATTTTGGGTATGTCAAATGGAATTCAAACGTGTTTTAATTTTGTTTTGAAAAGGGGAACTCTACTTAGCAAATGTATGCATGTTAAGTAGAGTCCAATTTATTTTGATTTTTTGAAAAAGGTGAGTTCCACTTAACAAAACTAGGTATATTAAATGGAATTTAATTATAATTTTTGATTTTCAAAAATGGGATTTTTGTGTGTGATATTGCTTTTGAAAAGGGAAACTCCAACTTAGCACATATGGAATGTAGTAAATAGAATTTTAATTTTATGTCATGATTTTATTTAAAAATAGGATCTTCATCCAACAAACCTAGGTATGTTGAAATGGAGATAGTTATTTTCAAAAATGTGCTTTTGAAAAAGGGATTTTAAAATTATTTATTTTTGATTTTAAAAAGAACCTCCATGTAACAATTGTAGATGTTGTTAAATGGGATTTGGTTATCTTTAAATCTTTTTAAAAATTATTTGCAAATCTTTTATCATGTGACTTTTAATTAATTTGAAAAGTGCTTTTTGAAAATAATATTTTTGCAAAGGATTTATTATGGGATGAAACTTGCTTCATCAACAGGATGGTAAAGAGGTTCTAAAAAAATGTAGTCATCTCCTTTAGTTCAGTTAATTTATTTTTACCTATTGGGGGACGCAATATGGGTTTTAAGACCTACACGGAATGAGGTCCTAAAACTTAAAGGATGTTGGCTAGCTTTGCTTAAGGATGAAATAAGCTAAGTGCTAATAAAAAAAAGATAGTCTTAGAAATATATAAAATATAAGTTCACTATTGATGTTTGAAGATAAAAATTGTTTACTAGAGATGGAGTGAGAAACCTTCCCCAGCAGAGTTGCCAGAAAAATTTATGGTGTTTATTTTCGGATGTATGGGACACCACGTAGATCTTAGGAGGTATTTATTAAAGTGATCAAGTACGACATTAAGGTATGATGTACTATCTCAAAAGATAGAAGCATCACCCAACAATGGATCTAATCACCTAATAAAGACTCCTAAGGCATGATGGGTCTTCGAACATACCAAAGATTTTTCCACTACTTTACATGGAAAAGTAAAGTAGGGTTTATATTAAGCCAGGCTCATTAAGTTCCCAATGAAGGCAAGCCTCCATAGTCAATTACAACCTAAGGAAAGTGAATTCTTTAGGAATACTCTTGATTAAAGTAGAAATTAAAGTCACCAAAGATTTCAAGGCTAGACTATCAATAAATGATTATATTGGAAAATCAAGTGGGATTGTTCAAGGAGAAGACTTATTTTTGGAAGGAAAAAGGAATAAGTAGGAAATGCTCCTGATACTAGGAAACCTAGTGAGCATTCTAATCTACCCTATAATTGGGCTTTATAAATTTGAAATTGAAGAGATTTATTTATTCAAGTTGAAATTTTATTAGATTACTAGGGCTTATAATCCATCAATATAAGATTGTGAAAATTCATAAGAGGTGAGGATTTATACTTATAACTTGAAGGAAACATCTACCTTGGATTCTAAATATAGAGAGCTTTAGCATAAGCTAAAGCATGACCTAAATCTAATCAAGAGATGGACATAATGGTTTACCTCCACAAGAGAGGATAAATTGTCCGACTTCTAGACTTATAATCACCTGGAGTGCTGGCAACTAACACCTCCTATGATTCAAAATCATGTAGTCTGGTCTTATGAAATTGCAACATGGTGGGAAGTTATTTAATTGGAAAGAGACTAAAGTCCTAAACCCACTCCCTAAGAGACTAGAGCATGAGTGGTATGAGTATATGACTTAATATAAAATGCAAAATTTTTATAAATTTTTTATTTCATTTTGACACATTCATTTTGACAAAGGCTTGGAATTTTATGCCTAAATGCATGATGAAATAAGGTTATTGGCTTAATTAGTGAGAGGAGGGTGTTTTCTACCACAAGGGATGCCCTCACTAGTCAAGAATTCCCTTATCGTGCAAGGATGGAGATCCCCCATATTCAAAGAAGAAGGAATATAATATGCATGATGTGAGACATATAATCATACAGCTAAGGGGTTTCCCAAGCAGTTGGGTTTCACCGTACACCCCGAAAAGAGAAAAGATGGGTAGATGAGCTCTACCCTTATACAACCCGGATTACAAAATAATACATGTTATGGGGGGTCTTCAAGTCTTCAAGTCTTCATGTCTCCTTCATTTATTCATATCTTTTCTCCTTTGATTTGGTAGGCTTCCAGGCATCACATGACACCCCTAGGATTAAGCCTTCTATCAAATGTTCATCCTTATCCCCAATAACACTAATCATAATTCATAATACAAAATTACATTGAAAATAGAAAAAGTAAATTTAACTACACCTACAAGATAAGTGTAATCTAAACATACATGCAACCCAAGCAGTTATATTTGAAATTTGGACTTAGCACCCTGCCATGGGTAAAGGAGCCCGCCTATCCTAACTTGGATTATGCTTAGGAGCTTAAGAAACCTACAAGCAAAACATTTATATTTATTTTTATAGTGGCCCCTTTAAGTGTAATCCCCTACAGAAGATATGATTAGGCTAATCACGGCCTAACATCCAGTCTATGAAACATACACCCTAACATCTAGTCTAAAAATTACATCACAAAATTAAACATACACTAAACATTCACTGTCCTAACTTAGGATTAGAAGTGATGACTTAGCTCGAATGTGTGTGTTAAGGCTTGTGTGGTATGTCTTACTAGGCATTAAGGTTATGTTTTTCTAAGTGTGAAAGGAATTCAATTTAACCATAAAGGATGATTTCACTTCAAGTTGTTTAATTGATTTAAAAATTTAATTTATGTTTCATTTGGTTTCAAATGACCTACACTTAGCAACTAAGTGTTATTAAAAGAGGAAAGAGAATTACTCTCTTTCATCCCTATCTTAAGCCACTTTCTAAAGCATGTTAATTTAATTTGTTTCCCTTTAGTGAATGGCTTATTACACATTTTTTTAAATTAATCCTAAATTTGAATTCACTTTAAAGAATTCCATTCAATATGAAAGGTTTCTTTAGATTAACTTAATTGAATTACTATCATATGGCATACATCAAGTTACTCTTTTCCATCACATGTAGCATGCATATGACTTAATTCTAGTCATAACTACACATACAACATATTTCTTTTAGCACACTTTAAATAAAGGATGCAAATATGTATTTTGTAGAAAATGGAATTTTCTCTCATTACCTAAATGTACATATAAGTGTATAAAATTTTTAAGCTAGTACTTCACCATTGTTAACCAGGGGAGTGAGGTAAGGACCTCCTTGGGGCTATTAAAGTCTCACATCCCCGGAATGTCTAGACTAGATATACCCACTATTCTTAAATACACATGGATGTACAAATGACTATAAGAATGGAAAATTATGCAAAAATTGCATTTCTTTCGATTGAAAGGAGATTTTCATTCATTAGCTAAATGCACATTCAAGTGTATAAAAGTTTTAAGTGCATACTTTGCCATTGTTAAACTAGGGGAGTGAGGTAAAAACTTTCTGCTTGCATCCCCAAAATGTCTAGACTAGATATACCCACTATTATTAAATACACATGAATGTACAAATGAGTACAAAAATGGAAAATCATGCGAAAGTTGTATTTCTTTTAATTGAATTATTTATACATGTGAGCTAAAGTTCTACCTAAATTCAAATATAGATATACATATGAATGAATACAAATAAATGTAGTGTCCTTTTCAAATGGACTATACATTTGTTAACATTCAAACTTTATGTAAAGCCATGTAGATTAAAGAAAGAGAACTTCATATCACATGTTCTAAGCTATAGACACATGCAAGCTTATAGATATTTATAAATATTATCACTCCAAATATTATAGTTGATTTATACACTTTTAAAAATAACTTTGATTTAATAGTGATAATAGCCACACATATTATAAATTTAATTCAACACATACAAGTTTAACATAAACAAAATTTCATTTGATTTATTTTTGAAAGACATGAATGAATAATTCAAATGACATACAACATTTAGCATGATTAGAAAGGAATTACTAAATATAAGCATATAATCACATTCAATCAAACTAATTCCTAAGGACAATCATATTAAATAAAAGCATTTAAAGAAAACCAAAGCTTGTTAATACCATCTTTCATTTTATGTTTTAACTTGATTTAATGAAATGAGAAAATGTTTGCTGATATTAATCCATTCCCATGTTTGTGGTTTAATTTAGTTTAATGATAAAGGTAATTAGGTTGATTTTATGGGTTAATTAGGTTATAATATGAGTTAAGTCCATTAATTATCCCTTTCATATACCACTTTAGCATAATTATCCAAGTGATTATGAGCCAACATGATATGCACATGCATTAGAAATAAAATCTACAATGATCCTATGAAAATAAAAGGGCCTAATGCAATTGGATCATAATTATTGGTTAGTTGAGCTAAAGGGTTTAATTAAGTACTCTTATATCCCTCCCACACATGTAAGTTAGTTATAATTTCTTTAGAATTCTCATAAGTTATTGAACACCTAAGAGTCTACCCAAGACTTAAGTGATTAAGTTTTGGAATGATTTGGATCTTAGTTTGATTGATTAAGTTATTCAATTAATTAATTAAGCCATAATTAACTTGATTAATTAAATGAACTTGAAGGAATAGATTAAGAAGGAGGTCTCAATCTTATCACATAGGCTCATTCACTATTGCTCAAATGATTGATTACTTAATTACTTTATTCATTAATGTTCATGTGATTAATTAATCATTAATTGGATGAGGAGAGTAATTAAGGTCAATTAATAAATTTTTCTAATTAAGCAAGCAATAAATTTCAAGAAAATTAGGAGAGGCAGAGGTCATCCCCTTAGACAATCTCAGAAAGTTTGGGATTAATCCCATGGTTAATTAAGGAGTAATTAAGTTATTTAAGTTTATAATTAAACTTTAATTAAGCCTTAATTACTATTCAAAATTAATTTAAAATATTCTATTATATTCTCCTATAAAATACCTTTAAAATGAGTATTTATTTGCATTTTTTGGATTTTTGTATAATTTGATATGATTTTTCAAAGTTTCAGCTGATTTAAATAATTTTTATAAAGTCTTTTAAATTTTTTTTAAATGGACTATTTGAGCTTCAAAATTCAATATCACCCAATCTAAAGTCATTTAGGTTTAATTTTTTTTTATGATAGGAGATATTAAGCTAACTTCAATCCCTGAAAATTTCAACTCAATCCAATTTGTATTTTTAGAGTAATTGATGAAATTTGATTTTCACTTAAACTCAAATTAAACTCAATATATTCAATAAAATTTGGCATTTTGGGTATGTTGGATTTCTCTTGGAAAGACAAATCTAACGAGCCATTGTTTGTAATTTTTGGTTACATATTTTATTTTCTATGAATTTTTGAATTTCTAGGTGATTTAATTAATTTTTAAAATTAAAAAATCCCTAATTTCTTACTTAATCCAGTCAGCACCACGTGGCTTTGACTGGACCACCTACTTCCACGTGGCAATGGTGGATTGGGCCGCACAGTTCTATGTGGCACGTGATGCCACGTGGCGCACGGCGATTGGACGGGGCCGTTCCATGTGGCAAATGAGGGGGAAATTGCGCGGGATGGCGCAGTTTCGATCTGATGGTCCGATCACAGATCGGATGGTCCAAATAAAATTTTATGATTTGAGGGCTTAAATCAAAGTATCTGGCTCTAAATCGCAATCGCCTGATTCCCTGAATGGGAGATCGGATGGCTGCTACTTTGCCTGCGTCCCAGCCGATGAAAGAGACATCTCAATAGTGTATCGAGCAGACAAAAATTATGAAAATTGATGAAAACCTTAAAAACAAATGGAATGGGGTCTGATTGGGATTGATTTTATGCCAATTCTCGTAGAAAAACTTCTATTTTGCATTAGGCTTGTATAAATTGAAGAATGCAAGGGATTTCTAACAAAAATTCCTATAATCTCGTAAGAATCATCACAAATAAGAGATCCTATGATCAGCTAAAGTTTGCTAAAATTACCTCGTCGGGGATCATTTTCGGTGGCGGGGATGATTCAAATAAACTTCTAGATGTGAGATGAAGCTTTGGAATGATTCTAGACTCTTGCCTTGCTTTGGATCATCATAATCATGAAACTCTGCCGCACTACACTGGAATCCACTCAAAATTGATGATTTCCCGTCGAAAGGGAAGTGGGGCATGGATTGTTTTTGCTTGCTGGAGTTCCTTGGAGTTCTCTAATGCCAAAGTCAAATCTGTTTGTTGCCTCTTTTCTCCTTACCTTAATGGTGGCAAAAAATCACCATTAAGGGTGATGAGGAGATGGTTGGAAAGTGGGCTGATTGTGGACTTTGGATTCTAGCTTCAAAGTCTTTCTTTGTTGCTGTGTGGATAGTTTCCATTGAATGCAAGTGATGGGGATAAGGGATTTTGCAAGATTGTGTGTGTTTCCCTCTCTTACTCTCTCTCTCTCTCTCTCGGTTTCACCCAACCATATAGGTTTGATTTTAAATTTTTTACATGATGCTTTAATTGTTTTATTTAATTTGGGGTTAATTTGAGATTGGGTCGACTTATGTCGATCCAAATGAGTTGGGTTGGGTTCAAGCAACCCGGTTTGACTCATTTGCTTTAGATTTGCTTTAATTATGTTTAGTTGATCAATTATGATGGTTTTAGTTGATTAATTTGTTTAATTTGGATTAATTTTGAATTTGACCCAAGTTTGACCAAAATTGGTTAAGTTGATTTATGTGATTCAATTTGTCATTTTATGTTTAAATTATGTTTAAATTATATTTTATGAATTATTTGGAATATTCTTGATCAATTATTTGAGTCAATTCTGCTTGGATTTGGGTTTGACCCATTTTGAGTTCAAATGGGTCAAATCAGGTTCAATTGAGTTAAATATTTTGTTTGACTCAACCAAGATGTGTTTAAGCTTTAATCATGTTTGATTAAGTGGTTATGATGATTTAGAGTGATTGGTTTTATTTGACTTGATGCTAATTTTGATTTGCATCTGTTTTAATCCAAATTGAGCTTAATGGGTTAACTGATCCAATTAACCCATTGGAGATATCATTTGATTTAGATTTGTTTAGTTTTATGTTTAAACATATTCATTTAATGATTTTGATCTTTCAGAGTGATTTAATTTAGACAAGTTTTGGTTTGTTGACTTTTGACTTAATGGGGCCCATATGGGTCAACTCTAGGTCAAATGACCTATTTATCAATTTAAACCTCATTTGAATTTATTTTTTGGTACATTTGTGTTTATGCATTGATTATGTGCTTTTAGTTTGATTCAATTTGGTTTAATCTTGATTTAATTTGATTTTATTTGGACTTAGGTGATTGCAAGTCATGGGTTAGGCCAAGGGTAGGGTAAGTATCCTTAGTCTTAAGGCTTAGCCTAATCCTATGGAAAACCCTTCTAAAGTCTCTAGGTTTAGGTTCAATATTCACTTAGCCACTATAAGTGTCCTATGACCAGTACTCCTGCCACCCATGGCCGTTTGCAGCGATTAGATGCCTACAAATGGCAGAGAGATTCCAAGTTTTTTGATTTTGGGGAGGAGGGGGTATAATCCCCCTCAATCCATCTCATTCCACATATTGGCATTCCTCAGAGCTTGAGCACCTTAGGATGAGTTCCCTAGAGCATTTCCCAAGCTTTCAAGACATCCTCATCACTAACGAGGATGAAACTGAGTGTACCCGAGGCAACTCCGTCCAACTCTACCAAATCGCAACCAATTTCAAATTAACTTCACCCACATGTTCACCAAGCTCCGGTGAGGCGAAATGAATCTTCCCTAATTGATTCGATAATTGAAAGTCCATCCTAAACTAACTCTGTTGAGGATTCCGATGATGGTTGGTCCACAGAGCTACCACGGAGGAGTCAAGGTGCCATCTTCTCAGCAGGGCTTCGCCTCTTCAAGGCAAAGCTACCTCGGTCAGTTAACCACCAATCTTAAGTTCTGGCAAAGTAAATTTCAAGAAACCAAAACTTTTTCAAATTTTTTTGGGCCTTTGTGAAGGAAAGTTTGATGTCATGTGAAATCCACTGTTAGATACCCTTAGATTCCCTCCGTGAAGCTTTTGGAGTTGATCCTGAGCCTCCAAGAGCTCCAATGAGCTAGGATCGAGTAAAGGAGGGTGGACGGTGTCCGTCTTCCGTCACTCGGGGACTACGGATCATCCACCGCCCATTCCACATGATTGGAATGGATGACAGTGATCTTTTGTTAGATTTAATTTGATTAATTCCTTTAGGAACTGCGGGTTTAATCCCCACCATTCGATCTTAGATTAGATGGAGAGGATGAAAGCACATCCACCTCCGCGACATCAAATAATTTAAGTGGCCAATCCTGTAGCCCCACGTGGAAAGCGCTGCCACGTCTGTGGTTCGCATGGTACCGATAGGATTAGGGGTTAATTATGCTTAATAATTCATTTGAATTGGAAAAATTTTATAAATTCATAACTAATTATAGAAAAATAAAAATAAATAAATAAATACTCTTTGGAAAGGTAAAATAGAGGAAATTTTATTAAAAATAAGTCCGTTTGATTTTGAATAGTAATTAAGGCTTAATTAAGATTTAAATATTTACTTAATTATTTTAATTAAGCCTTATTTACTTGGGCAATTAATTCCATACTTAGTGTGTTGATTTAATGAGATGACCTCTGCCTCCTATGATTTTCTTGAAATTTATTGTCTAGGTATTAAAGGAATTAACAATTCAAACCTTAATTACCCTTTAATCAATTTAATGGTTAATTAAGATTCTAAATAGCAAAAATTAATTAATTTAGCTCCATTAATCACTGATTAATAGAGAGGTGATGAGGGAGAGTAATTTGGACCTCTTTCTTAATTAATTTTTCTAAATTTGTTTCATTAAAGAGAGTTAATTAAAGCATAACTTAATTATGGATTTAATTAAACAATTAAATAATCAAATCAAATTAAATTGAAATGTTAATCACTTCAGATAAGTAACAATCAAACTAAGGGTTTCTCTTTATGTGTTTAATAACATAAAGAGCCCTAAAGAAATTATGATTAACCCATAAGTGTGGGAAAATCATAAAAATACTTAATTAGATTCTTTAGCTTAATTAATCTTTAATCATGAACCAATTGCATTAGGTCCTTCAGGAGCATTGCAATTTTATTTTCATCCATATTCGTATAATTTGTGGTTCATGGTTAAATGATTAATTAAATTAAGCATAAGAAAGGGTAATAAGTGATTTAATTAATGATCCAATTTAATTAATTCATAAAATCCATCTAATTATCTTTCCTTAAACCAATTATGATTACCAACATGGGAATGAGATTAAAACAACAACTGACTTCTCTCCTTTTTAAGTCTAATCCAAACCCAAAAAATCAAATTAATAAGAAGCTTTGGTTTTCTTTAAATAATTTTACTTGATGTGATTGTTCTTAGGAATTAGTGTAGTTGAATGAATCACATGTTTATATTTGGTTATTGCTTTTCAATCACTTTAAATATTGTATGTCATGTGATCTTATGCATTCATATTTTCAAATCTAAATGAATCAGATGGAATTTATTTATGTAAGCTTGTATGTGTTGGCTTAATTTAATTATATGTGTGGCTATTATCACTAATAAATCTAAATTTAGTTTTCAAAGTTTATAAATTAATAACAATATTTGGAATGATAATAGTTATGAATATATATAGGGTTTGCATGTGTTTATAGCTTAATCATGTGAATGTGAAGCTCTCTTTCTAAAGTTCTTATATAGATTTACATGGATTTGAATGCTAATAAGTATATAGTATGAACATCCCAATAATAGAAGGATTTAAGTAGACCCAAGGAGGTCATTTGATTATCTCACTTCCCTAGTTAACAAAGGCACGTACTTATTTAATTTCAATCATATGTATTTTGGTATTAGAATTTGGATAGAGCTTTAATTCATATGCATGAATAATTCATCTAAATAAAATACAATCTTTGCATGATTTTCACTCCTATAATTATGTATAGATTTATATGTATTTAATATAGCAAGTATATAGTCTAGACATCTCAAGAAAATGAGGCTTTAAGTATCCCCAAGGAGATCATCTGATTATCTCACTTCTCTGGTTAACAATAATATGTATTTGCTTACATCTTTCATACGTGTGTATGTGTATGTGATTAAAAAAAATGAAAATTCTCTTTTCTATTAAAAATACATGCATCCATAATTACTTTAGCCACCAAAATGTATAATATGTGGTTGTAAAGCTTTCTTTTCTATGTTCATGTATGTAATTCTACATGTGTTTGAATGCTAATAAGTATATAGTCTGGACATCCTGAAAATACAAGGCTTTAATAGCCCTAAGGAGGTCATTTGATTATCTCACTTTCCTGGTTAACAAAGGCACATTCTTATTTAATTTCATTCCTATGTATATTTGCATTAGAATTTGGATAGAGCTTCAATTTATATATATATATATATATATATATATATATATATATATATATATATATATATATATATATATATATATATATATATTCAATTAAAATACAATCTCTTGCATGATTTTCATCCTTATAATTGTATATACATTTATATATATTTACGATAACAAGTATATAGTCTAGACATCCCAGGAATACGAGGCTTGAAGTAGCCCCAAGGAGGTCATTTGATTATCTCACTTCCTTGGTTAATAATGACACATACTTGCATACATCATTTATACATATGTATGTGTATTTGATTAGAGAATGAAAATCCCATTTTTTCAATAAGTATGTATGCATTCATAGTGTCAAAATATATTGTATGTATAGGTATGCTAAGTATCAAGCCATATGCATGTTGTAAGTGATGGAAAGAAATGACTTAACATATTCTATGTGATTGTAATCCAACCATATTAATCTTAAGATGTCTTTCATATTAAATAAGATTATTTAAGGCTAACCTAAACTTAGAATTAATAAAAATGTTGAATAAGTCATTCACTAAAGAAAACTAGTTAATGTGCTTTAGAAAGTGGCCTAAGGTAGGGATGAAAGAGGGTAACTCTCTTTCTTCTCTTTATAACACTTAGATGTTAAGTGTAAATCAAATAAAATAAAACAAAACATAAATTAAAATTTACAAATCATCTAAACAACTTAAAATGAAATCAACCATTATGTTAACTTAAACAATTTTCAAATCTAAAGAATTATAACTCTAATGCTTAGTTAAGACATACCACACAAATCCTTAGTATACACATTAGAATTAGGCCACCACTTCTAGTTCTAAATTAGGGCGATGTATGTGTGATATTATATTTTATTTTATGAAGTAATGTTTTAGACTAGATGTTAGGGTGTATGTTTCATAGACTGAATGTTAGGCTGTTATTAGCCTAATTTTATTTTTTGAAGGGGATTGTGCTTAAGGGATCGCTCAAAAATAAATATTAATGCTTTGCTTACAAGTTGCTTATCTAAGTGTTGACCTCATGTTTAGGATGAGCTCTGAACCTCTCCATCTTAGACATAAGACTCCTCTTAGACACTAAGAGTTTTCTTAGTCTTAAGACAGTTCTAGTGATTTGGTGAATACTCAACCTAACCCTAGAGACTTAGAAGAGTTAACCATAGGAATAGGTCATGCCTTAGGGGTGTTAGAAAAATTTGCCTAACATATAGCTTGAACCAAATCCTCACTTCCTTCCTTCAAGTCAAATGTCAAAACTCAACAAAATTCAAATCAACTTCAAACTCAAATCGATTCCAACTTAATTGATTTTCTCAAATCCAAATCAACTTCAAATTCAAATCAATTCAAACTTAATTGATTAACTCAAACCAATACCAACATTAAAACTCAAATCAATTCCAACTAAATTGATTTTCTCAAAACTTAAATCAATTCCAATGGATTTTCTCAAATCATGAATCAATTCCAAATTATTGAAACCCATGATTGAATTCCAAATTCAAAAAATCCTTCCTAAGTCACTTTGATTCCAACTTATGGACTTAGCTCAAATCAAATTCAAATCAATTTAAATTCAAGAGATTTTATCATAACCCATTTATATTCTCATTTATATTCACAAATATAAATGAAATATAAATTCAAATACCCAAAATCAATTCAAAACTCAAATCCAAATTCAATCCAAATTTCAACCTAAGCCTTTTAAGTCAAATTCTTGAACTTAACCAAATCAACCTCAAATCAATTCAAACCCTTGATTTTTCTTCATGATTCAATCAATCCTTCAATCATGAATCCAAATATACACACAAACTTTAATCACCAAACCAAAACTAAATTTAAAAATCAAACCCAAATCAAACTTATGTTCACCCTTTGAACTTGAAATTATCAAATGAATCAAAACCCATTTGACTTCAAATCACTTGCAAATGGATTTAAATTTCAATCATAAGCCCATATGTGAGTTCAACCAAACTTGATTCAAGCCTTGATCAAGTCAATTGACCCACTTAGGCTCACTTGACCCAAAGTGACCTAAAGTACCTTTTGAGCCAAATTCTAATAATACCCAAATTGGATTGAACTAATCCCATCTGAGCCTCACATTGCGAGCAAAAATAATCATAAGATGATCAATCACTCACATTGGGTCAAACCAAGTCAAACTTAAGGGTTGACCAGGTTAACATTTATCCAAAATGAAACCTAAACTAGCCAAAATCAACCATAGGCTAAATTGATTGAAATCATTGATCTTGGCCCATTCTAGATGAATGTTTGAACTTGACCAAGTCATCATTTGAGCCTAACCTAGATAATTGGCCACTTGACCGAAGTTGACCTAAAAAGTCAAAATATGTAAAATCTTGATCTAAGCCAAATTGATTGAAACCAATGGGTCAAGTTCATTTCAAATCACTTGTTGAACTTGACCAAAGCATCAATTGGCCAACTAGACCCAACCTAGCCCAATTGACCATGAACCTAACTTGACCTAAAAGGTCAAATCAAGTCAAAATCAAATCAAACCAAAATTGATTGAAACCAAAACTACCAAAACATTTCAAATGACCAATGAAACCTAAACCAACCCATGACCTAACCCAATTAGGTCAAATGGGTCAAATTGGTCAACTTGACCCATTTGACCTAAATGAATTCAAATGAACCAAAATGAAATATAAATCAAATTGAACCAAACCAATGATACCAAAATATTTCAATTGGTCTTATGAATCTGACCTAACCTTTGGTTTGACCCAATTTGACCCAAGTTGACCCATTTTAACCTAAATAGGTCAACATGAGCCAAATGATATCAAATCAACTCTAAATTCCTTGAAATTTGGCCCAACCTAATTCAAACTATTCCAAATCTATCCAAAGTGAAATCAAAGCCAAATGACCATTTTACCCCTAGGTCAAGGGGTAACCTATGACCAATTCCACTTGGAATTTGGTCAAATCCTTTTCATGTCCACTTGTCACCCTCTTAGTGGACCAAGTGGACACTAATGAGTGTGGTGCACATGACCCAATAAGTTTGGGTTAGCTAAACCCAACCCAAGGCCAAAACTGACCACCCCACTCAAAATGAGCACATGGGATCACCTCCCACACCTCATTTAACACATGGAAACTCCTCCACTCCCTTCCTCTGCCAAAATCAAATCACATGCCACCTCAAACGGCCTAACAAACTCAATCAATCAGGTCAATTATCCAAAATGGAAGGGAAGCTCATGGACATCCGATCCTTGTAGGGGAGATATACTCCCCCTAATTCCACTTCATTCCACATCTCTTGTTATCGATTGAGCCTTAAGAACCTAGAGCAAGCATTCCCAAGCTTCTCTAAGCATCCTCAAGCTCTTTGCATTTCTCCATTTCTCGATTTACCAAAACTAAAAATAGGGAGGTAGCAAGAAATTCCAACTTACTCAATACCCAATCATAGCTTAATTCCTCTTGCAAGCACCTTCAAGGCACCAAGTCGAGTTCATCCAAAGCTTTTTCCAAGCTTCCAAGGCATGGGAAGAAGGAGCTAGACCAATGCCGAAAGCCTAGGAGGAGGAGTTTGGCCAATTGGAAGATATACTCAACCTCAAATCTTCAAACCTTCAATAGGGCTTCATCTCCACTAGATGAAGCTACCTCGATGGTTGGGAGTGTCGGTGATAGCCTCTGACAAGGTATGCCTCAAAACTGAGCTTAGGTGTAGGATTTCTTGGTCCTTTGTGAAAGAATGTTTCATCCCATTAGAAATTGACCGTTGGATCTCTTCCTTATTTCCTCTAGATAGTGTGTGATCAATCCCTACTCAATCCTAGCTCAAGTGAGCTCGGATCAAACCTTGAGGGATGGGCAGTCGCCATCTCCCATAGGCAAGGGTAGGGATGAATCAAGAATTGTCCATCCTGCATATTTTGGATGGACGGTCTTGATTAATCCACGTTAGATTTGCATTTTAATCCCTTTAGACCCACGAGTTTAATCTGAACCGTCCGATCTTTGATCGAGCGGTCAAAGAGCACTTACTTATGCGTATTTTGATTTGATAACTTAAATAACCAATCCCAATGCACCATGTGGAAAGCGCATGCCACATCAGCAATCCACATGGCGTCAATGCGATTAGTTATATAATTAGGGATTTATTGACCAAATAATCATAGAAACTTCAAAATTACATATCTAAATGTAGAAAAATTAGAAAATACAAACTCAAATGCATTTTAAAGATATTTCAAAGGGGGAAAAATATAAAATTAAGTTTAATTGATTTTGAATAGTAAATTTCATGCAATTTTGGTTTTATTAGGAATGTAATTATGTTAATTACTTTCTAATTATTCAATTGATTAATTTCAAACATCTGAAGTATGTTTAGTAGGATGACTTCTACCTCCCCTAATTTTCTTGGAATTTATTACTGGCTTAATTAGGGGAATTGCTTGATTCATCTCTAATCACTCCCTTAATCAATTAAATGATTAATTAACCCATTAAATGATGACAAATTCATTATATCAATTTGTGTACTCAACATTTCATTTCTACTGTATATGTAATTAATTCTTGGTTTCATAATTAAAGACTAAATATTAATTTTTATTTTGTTCCTACATAGGTTTGTCATGACTTATTTATTTATAGCTTATTTTTTACACTTAACAAGAAATAAATTTTAATTATAAAATCTCTCATGTTTAATTTCTTTTATTCTCATTCTAAATTTCAAGAATGACGATGATATTGCATCTTAAAAATCAAGTTTCCATTAGAAAGATTTAATTTTAGAACCTAAAATTGATTTTAGAACCCCTAGAAGACTAAAAACAAAAGAATGAGTTTGTTTTGTGCTTGGCATTTTTAAAAAAATAAAATACTCAAGTGCTTTGCTAGGCACATTGTGCAAGTTTTGATATATCTTAAGCAGTACGTGTTATTCTAAAAAAAATGTAAAAAATTATTCCAATATTGTTGCCATGAAAAGCCAACTAGTCTAGTGGAAAGATATCATAGTAATTATAATTGCTTCAAGAACCTTTTCAACTTTACTACATGAAAATTTGGAACTAAATATTGATATGAATATGTCATAATAAAGCTTGAAGCAATAATGATTATTTACCTATAAAAGTGAAAATGCATATAAAATAATAATTGCTTACTTTGAATTGCACCTCTAAGAAAGTGATATTTTAAGTGTATTCTAGTGGAGTTAAAGATAGGAAAAAAAATTACACTTATCCAAAACTTGCAAGAGAGCACTTTACGATGAAATTCTCATCAGCAAGAGTGCCACCGTACATGGAATCACTGCCTCTATCATCACTATAAGTAATATCCTCACCCTGAACCACAAAACTAGAAACTATGCGATGAAAATGTGTCCCCTTGTAATGAAGAGCCTTTCCATGACCCACCCTGCCCTTCTCATCAGAAAAAAGGAATGAAAGTTTAGGTATCTCTAATAGGTATAGATATTCTTAGAGCCTCATGGAATAATAGCCTAATTATTGTGCAAGGAATAGAAAGTATTGCTAAAAATCTAAGCAACAAAATAAATAGATGGGGAATATGAAAGCTTATTCATCTCGATACCTGTACAAAGACATCTGAAGTTTTCTGCAAACTAAGAAAAGATAAACTTTAGTAGAGATGCTAAAATGATAAACAGTGGAAAAAAACTTTAATATTAAGGATTTTCAAATTAGGTAGATGTAAAAGAGAAATAAAATAAGTGTCAAAGTGGATGTGCTAGATGTAAAAATTACTAAGGTGCATTCCTTACTCGAAAAGTGTTTTAAGCACAGATAAAAAAAGTGTCAAAAATCATAATGGAAATTAACAAAACACAAAACCTAAAAGTTAACACTCAACAAAAAAACAAGTTGCAATAGGAAAGTATGCAAAATGTGAAACTTCAAACAACATAAATTGTCTAAACTCAACACCAAAGGACATATATGCTAAAAAAGTAAGGATGGAAAAAAAAAAAAGAAAATGAAAATGGGGCTTAAGCTTCCCAACTCCTACTCACTAAAACCTGGGGAGACCCCTTCATATTAATTAAAGAAACAAGGTTGAAGTATTAAAAATAAAATAAAATCAAAGGAACAATAAAAAAAAAAGAAATCAAATAATAGCTCTAAAAACATCTCAGGAAGATTTAAATCCCTCATTTTACTAAAACAAGATGCATGTTTTCATGACTAGAATCCATCCAAGAAAAGTTTGGGATGCAATGAATCAGACTAATTTATAATCTTTGGTGGTATTTGCAAAACATCAATTGTTATTTTCACCCCCATACTCCAAAAGAGCCAAGAATAGAGAACTTAGACCTTTAATCAATATCTTCTATAAAGATCTCACCAAAAATAAAAAGAAGAATAAGTGATAAGATAGTATAGAAACCTCAATGACATAAATCTTTGCTAAATGTTGTATGAGAAGCTACAATTGAAAACTAATGTGAAACATCCACCAAAAGAGAATTGCACATGAAATAAGTAGAAGAAATCTTAAAAATCAATTGTGAAAAAGAAGTTTAGCTATGGATCTTCCCAATAATTAATTAAGCAAGTGACTTTCAAGCGGACCAAGGCCATAAAATCCAATAATAATAAAAGATGTAAGAATACATTCATGCATTAAAGAATTAGAGTTGATTGAATAAACAAAATTAAGAGAAAGTTTGTGTTTATTGGGAAATCTACTTGTATTGATTATTAGGTATTTAGGTTGCCTAGTTTATTTTGAATGTAAAACATACCTAATGGTATTGATTACTATACGAATGAGGTATCTAGTATCTTTTGAGTAATTTGTTGGTTCTAACTCATTAATGCATGGTTTTAATTCAGCCCAATGAATTCAATTATAACACATATGGAGTTCGAATCACTATTACACTATGTAATTGCTAATTACTATTTGTTATTCCTTTTTCCACTCAACATTGTTGCGATTACCACTTAATGATAACTACTATTCACTAACTTTATTGTACTATTATTAACTCATTGTCTCTGCTTTTTTTTTGGGACATTTGAGTAATTTAATGAAACTCACACATGCTAATGCGAGGACTTGAACCCTCTTAGTTGAAAGCCAAAGCTATCAACCACTAAATAGGTGCCTTGCACTTGTCTCTGCTTTCTGTGTTATGTTACTATTTTTTTCTTTTTTTTCAATCTATTCCTCTTGTTGAAGCTATAATTCACGTTCTGCTTTTTTTTTTGTTGGTCGTTATGCTACTTTCATTTTCTATCACGCTACTTTCATTTTCATATAGCTATGAATTAGCCTTTACTATTATAGGCCTTGACCAATTTAAAAATAAAAGATTTTACCAAAATTATGAAATACTAACTAGTGATTATGATTTTTTAATGTTTCATTTTCCATGCGTATATTTATAAATCCATACCAATAGATGTTTATTTTTTTTTTAACAATACAAATAAGAAACATAACAATGCCACTATTTAAATATTTTTTTTTAAATTTATTTTTACAAATGACACTTTATCATTCTCTATATGAGTCAATAGCTTTTTTCACAACATAAATAAAAAGCTTAATCATAGTACATAAGTATTCTCTTACAAACAAATTTTAAAAGAAATATAATTAGTAAAAAATAAAATTTGGAGATAATTTAGAAAGAGAAAAAAATTAATTTTAAAAGATATCTTTTGCAACTCATCTAACACCCATGTAAGTAAGGAAAAAAATTCCCTTAAAGAGGGCATTTTAATCTTATGTGACGTGCCAAGAAGGATGCAAGAAAATTCTATAAAATAATTTAGATGTTTTAAAATTATACTATAAAATATATAAAATGACTAATTAAAATAAATAATATATTTATTTTAAAATAACTAGCAATTTGAATTTTATGGAATCTGTATCATTTCTTATAATGAATTAAGCTATAAGTAATTAAACTTATTTTATGATAAATATAAAATAAATATAAATTTTAATAGATTAACCATGTATATATTTTCTGAAATTAAGTTCTATAACTAAAATCTAATAAATACAATGGAAGAATTTTTTGAAACTTATGTGTGTCATAAGATAATCCAGAAAATAAACTAATAATCATACTCCCTATGAATCAAATATATCACTAATTAAGAGTGAGATATTAAACAAAAAAATTAATTATAAGTAATATTTATAGTTGGCTTAATACTTCATAATTCAAAATCATATAAATTCATTAAATACACAAATAATTAATTACTCATTTTATCTAAGCTCCATATAAATGTTCAAGAAATTCTTCAAGTGGATTTATTAAATTTTAATCATAAAATTTAATTTAACAATATTGTATATAATTAATCAATCAAAGTTTATATTTAATTTAGATGTATCACAAAATAAATTTAATTACTCTAGCAACAATCATAGCTTAAGTCTTTATAAAAATAGATTTAGATTTCATAAATTTTAAAATTATTAAATTTATTTTAAAATAAATACAATATATGTTTTAATTATTTTTTTTTTATTATATAGTGTAATTTTAAACATTCAAATTATGGCATATAATTTTTCTTCATGCTAAGTGGCATGCCTTGTAGGATGAAAATACTTATTTTAGTGTTTTTGCCTATATGAAGTATAGCAAACAAAAAACACCATTTTAAAAAGCATTTTCATTCTACTTGGATATCATGTAGGATACAAAAACTTCTTTTAAAAAAGCATTTATGCTCTTTTATAATTTATCTCCTGATTTTGCACCTTTTGCGAATTATTTTTTTAAAAAAATTTGTCCATTCTCTTACCATATGATTTGATTAACAGTATTAAATGTATATAATTTATTACAGATTCAATGGCATCAGCTCCTTTACCATCATCTTCTCCTTCTATTTCATTTACAGAACTTGACTACCACCACGACTTAGTTTTTGCCATCGTCATATTTGCCATGACATGTGTTCAGTGGGATTTTGTATTTGGCTCCAATGTCGATTTGTCTTAGTACGTGGCATGCTCAGCCGTCACGATAATGATTTGGACATGTGCCGTTGGGTTTCGATTTATTTATCACAACAGAAGGTGGTGGAGGAAGAGGAATACACAATAAATTGTGTAATTTGTCTGTCTTCATTCCATGAGGTGATGAACTTAAACATTTATTATCATGTAGACACATGTTCCATGTGACTTGTATTGACATGTGGCTCAACTTCGCATAATACTTGTCCACTTTGCCATGAAGTATTTTCCGATTGCATCACATTATGTGTAGAAGTTTGGAATATTTTATCTATATCTGGATCTCAAACCATTGTATTCTATACTTATTATCTTGCATCATGTATAAATTATTGTTGTGGATATTGAACCATTGTATTTATTATCATCCATATATATAGTTGCTTCCATGCCTTTTATATCAATCTGTACTCAACATTTCATTTATACTATATATGTAATGAATTCTAGTTTTGATAATTGAAGACTAAATTTTAATTTTATTTTGTTCCTAGATAGGTTTGTCATTACTTATTTATTTATAGCTTATTTTTTATAGTTAACAAGAAAATAAATTTTAATTATAAAATCTCTCATTTTTAATTTCTTTTATTCTCATCCTAAATTTCAAGAATGACTATGATATTGTATCTTAAAAATCAAGTTTCCTTTAGAAAGATTTAATTTTAGAACTTAAAATTGATTTTATAAGCCCTAGAAGAGTAAAAACAAAAGAATGAGTTTGTTTTGTGCTTTGCACTTTTAAAAAATAAAATACTCAAGTGCTTAGCTTAGCATTGTTGTGTTTTGATATATCTTAAGCAGTACATGTTATTTGAAAAACAAAAGTAAAACATTATTCCAATATTGATGCCATGAAATGCCAACTAGTCTAGTGGAAAGATATCATAGTAATTATAATTGCTTCAAGAACCTTTTCAACTTTACTACATGAAAATTTGGAACTAAATACTGATATGAATATGTCATAATAAAGCCTAAAGCAATAATGATTATTCACCTATAAAAGTGAAAATGCATATAAAACAATAATTATTTACTTTGAATTGCACCTCTATGAAAGTGATATTTTAAGTGTATTCTAGTGCAGTTATAGATACAAAAAAAATTACACTTATCCAAAATCTGCAAGAGAGCACTTTACGATGAAATTATCATCAGCAAGAGTGTCACCGTACATAGAATCACTACCTATCATCACTATAAGTAATATCCCCAACTTGAATCACAAAACCAAAAAATATGCGATGAAAATGTGTTCCCTTGTAATGAAGAGCCTTATCATGTCCCACTTTGCCCTTCTCATCAGAAAAAAGGAATGAAAGTTTAGGTATCTCTAATAGGTATAGATATTCTTAGAGCCTCATGGAATAATAGCCTAATTCTAGTGCAAGGAATAGAAAGTATTACTAAAAATCTAAACAACAAAATAAATAGAGGGGGAATATGAAAGCTTATTCATCTAGATACCTATACAAAGACATCTGAAGTTTTCTGCAAAGTAAGAAAAGATAAATATTAGTAGAGATGCTAAAATGATAAACAGTAAAAAAAAGCTTTCATACTAAGGATTTTCAAATTAAGTAGATGTAAAAGAGAAATAAAATAATATGAGTGTCAGAGTGGATGTGCTAGAAGAAATAATTACTAAGGTGCATTTCTTACTCCAAAAGTATGTTAAGCAGAGATAAAAAAATTCAAAAATCATAATGGAAATTAACAAAACACAAAACCTAAAAGTTAGAACTCAACAAAAAAGCAAGATGCAATAGAAAAGTATGCAAAATGTTAAACTTCAAACAACAGAAATTGTCTAAATTCAACACCAAAGGATAGATATGATAAAAAAGTAAGGATGAAAACAAAAGAATACATGAAAATTGTGGGGCTTAAGCTTCCCAACTCCTACTCACTGAAACCTGGGGAGACCCCTTCTTATTAATTAAAGAAACAAAGTTGAAGTATTAAAAAAAATCAAAGGAACAATACAAAAAAGAAATCAAATAATAGCTCTAAAAACAACTCATGAAGATTTAAATCCCTCCTTTTACTAAAACAAGATGCATGATTTCATGACTAGAATCCATCCAAGAAAAGTTTGGGATACAATGAATCAGAATAATTTATAATCTTTGGTGGTATTTGCAAAACATCAATTGTTATTTTTGCCCCCATACTCCAAAAAAACCAAGAATAGATATCTTAGACCTTTTAATCAATATCTTCTATAAAGATCTCACCCAAAAAAAAAGAAGAATAAGTGATAAGATAGTATATAAACCTCTATGACATAAATCTTCACCAAATGTTGTATGAGAAGCTACAATTGAAAACTAATGTGAAACATCCTCCAAAAGATAATTTCACATGAAATAAGTAGAAGAAATCTTAGAAATCAACTGTGAAAATGAGGTTTAGCTATGGATCTTCCCCGACAAATAATCCAGCCAAAGCAAGTGACTTTCAAGCAGACCAAGGCCATAAAAATCCAATAATAAAAAGATGTAAGAATACATTCATGCATTAAAAAAATTAGAGTTGATTGACTAAACAAAATTATGAAAAACATTCATATTGGAACAACAATTGAATTCAAACTTATCCATTTCAACTTATAGTAAAATTTAGAACTATCATTACACAGATGAAAAGTAGCAATCCAAAGTCTTAAAACTTTCAAACGGGCAAACATTAAAAATCAGATGATGTGGAAAATTATATAGTTCTAAAATTAGTTGAACAAAAAAGTACTTAGTAATTAATATAATCTTACTTTTATCTATATTAATATTTCAGGTCATCTAAATAAATAATGGTTATTAATATTATTGATATTATTCATGGTTCAATATGATTATGTATAACAATTGCCCTTTCCATAAAAAAATTAAGTACTTAGCATTATAACAAATTTAGACACCCTAAAGAAATGCACATACATAAATGATGCCATTTCAACCTCTCTTATAATGCAATATAATTATCAAATAAATGTCACAATTTTAACATTTTTTAAATATGTTTCTTTAGATATAATAATGAAATGAGTACCATCTTTTATTGTTATATCGTATTTTAAAGTAATTGACTCATGATTTTGTAAAGGATTATTACTCTTGAATTAGGGATTACCTTTTGATGAATTAAATTATCTTGATTTATTACTCTCTTAATTATGCTTCTTTCATCTCTCTTGCATCTCCTCTTCCTCTCTACTGATTTCTCTCTCTACTCTCTTGAAGAACCTCAACCCTTTCTACTTTGACACTTGAAACCACAATCATGTATAATTTCACTATCATTTTGAGCTCTGCATCCTATTTTCCATAGGCATTCATGCTCTCCCTCTATTTTAGCTTACATTTCTTGTCCTCCCTATTAAAGCACCAAATCCCTTGCTAAATGAAGTAGCTATCCCACATCTCTTCCCACACTCACATACTAATAAAATTCTAATCATTGTTTTAAAATTTAATTGATGTTCTTATTCATTTTATTGATGAGAAAAGAAGATGGTTGAGATTAAAGATGAAGAGAAAGATTGAAAGATTTTTAAAATTAATAAAAATAATAGGAGAGATAAGAATTAATAATGATAATTCTAATGAAGACCTCTAAGAGATGAGTTTTGAATTCATAAATTATGATCTTAGTGATTTAGACTATTTGTTTATGTTGAATTGAGAGTGAGAGAGACATGTTACAATATTCCTTTAATATGTTGAGTCTTACCTCGCCTCACAGAGAAAACATGTCTGATTGCCTAATTTAAAATTTGGAATACAAGCAGTGTATTACATTTAGGTTAAATTCTTTAGGAATTAATTCCACATATAGTCTTAAGTTATATTTCATAAAACTAAATAAATGTATTATTATTATTTAAAATGATTTCTTTGATAAATCAAATAAATAAAACATATACTTTTATATCTTCGAAATCTGGCCATATATTAGCACTCCAATAAAGGTATGTAATTTTCAATCTCATAGGTTTGTTACATAAAGCAACAACAAATACAAAAATTCATAATAACTCTCCTGTCGATAAAATTTTGATTGCCTAATTTTGAGATTTAGGCTCCAAAATATGTTGAGTCTTACCTCAGAGAAAACATGTCTTCCTGATTGCCTAATTTAAAATCCTGAATACAAGCAGTGTATTACATTTAGGATAAATTCTTTAGGAATTGATTCTACATATAGTCTTAAGTTATATTTCATAAAACTAAATAAATGAATTGTTATTTTTAAAATAATTTCTTTGATAAATCAAATAAATAAAACATATACTCCAGTGCCTAGAAATTTGGATGATTAAAGCGAAGAGTATAATAGCAACACACATTCAATTATGCTCTCGTGCATAAATCAAGTTAAAAAATCACAGATCATTCTACGAAACTATTTTTTCTTACAAAAAGGTAACTTTAGCGATTGCTTATTTCATTACAAGCTTTCCCAAACACCATGGTATACATGATCTTGTTAGAAATAATCATTGCAGCTTATAACAAGACTACTCCCATCCCAAATCAGGTGGGGAGCTTTATGATTCCTTTTTTGCTTTCTTCTAGTAAATAATTCAAGAAGTATACGCTGATTATTTTATTCACTTGAAAATTGGAATGTTTTCTAAACTTATTAACTCCTTTCAACAGTGTAAAATATAACATAAGGTTCTCAACCTGTAGACAAAGTAGCATAAGCTTTTGGGTATTTAGCATGAGTTTGGCTATATTTTTTATTAAATTTTATTTAATTTATGATAGTTTCAAGTATGCAATGATTAACTAAAACAAAGAGAGAGGATAGCTGATTATAACTATAACTTAATCAGATGATTATAGTTTAATATTAACTTTTAATCAAACAAAGAGAAATGTCTACATCCATTTTTTAGAAAAGTTAAGAGACCTAACGTAGGTTCACCACCAAACATCATAGATAAAGTAGCATAAGTTTTCAGAATTAACATGAGTATGACTAAATTTTTAATTAGATCTCACTTAATTTTAAGTTTCAAGTAAGCAATGTTAAGTAAAACAAAGAGTGTGAAGAATACATTAAAATTATAACATACTATTAGGGTTATAATGAAATCACATTTGTTAATCACAACTAAAAAGTGTCAAGAAAATAAACATCATTCACCATCAATCTTGTTTAAAAAAATAGCATGTTTTTGATATAACGATGAGGCACAAATTGCGGGAAACTTTTTCACAACAGGTACCAACTCTCAGTAAATGCACGAAACATATATAATATGAAGTTATTTGAAAGATAAAATAATGGTATAAACTCATATTTCATTGGATTAAGTCCATCAACCATTTAAACATTCTAGACAAAATAATCATGTGGATGCATATGTCTATCCTATTAAATGATGGAGTGCAATTATAGTACAAAAACATTGCACCAATTTAATAGCTTTAGTACTAGCTTTAGTACTAAGCATATGTAATATTTTCACATGGTTAGGGAAGTGGAGAGTGTGAAAAGATGTAAATCAACCAAATAGTAGCAAAGCTTAGCTATAAGGCATGTATCATTTTTTGAATCCATCATTATAATCAATATAAGAAAGTGTATTTAGCCTAGATAAGCAATGTACAAAAGATAATTAGCATAAAGAAAGTTGTCAATATAAATATTAGGTCACCATACCAACCTTAGGCACCACTTCTCCATATGAGACAATAATGATTCTACACAGGTAATCAACTTGCATAAAGTTAGAAGGAATATTTTGAAGTAAACTTACCTTCAACTACATAAGGAAATCTTGGAATCCATAATAAAGAAAAATCATTTTCTTTTAGCTGTATGAAAACCTTCATTTATTTTTGTGTTTCACATTTGGAACTAATGATTGAAAAGTAAGTAATGTAAAATGAATAATTTTGCCAAAGAGCTCGTAATTTTATTACTTAGCAATCTAATGTTTATGTATCATGGGTAACTTTGCATACATCATCAGTTTTATTACTTAACATAAGGAAATCATTCTTTCCTAATGTTTTGAATATTAATTATCAATTTTAATAAAGTTAACAATTTAACATATCAATTTTTGTTCTAACCAATATCAAAATGATATTGAATTTATAGTTTAAAATTTTCATGAACAGTAGGATTTCTTTAGCATCAAAAGTCTGAAATCTCAAAAACAAATATATCTATTAGTGAATAATAAATAGCAGGAAAAGTTTCCATATTAATTTAGTTATTTAACAAGTATGAAGGCTTTTAAAGAGATATTGTCACTAAAATACAAAGTGGCATGTTATGTTTAAGAAGTTGTGCTTTATTTCATTTAAATCTTAAAAATTACAATAATTCAAATATTAGTTGCTATTAATACTTTCTAATAACATCCAACATGATGATTAACATATTTGAGAAAAATAAAAATAATTATTATTGATCTTCATAGAGTTATAGATAGGCCAAAATCTTCAAATTTAATGACATGATTGCTCTCACATCTTCATAGCATTGTACTCTCGATATCATGTATGTCGACCAATTATTAGTATGGAAGGTTCTCAAATTCCAATCATCACTTATAAGTATTGATTTTTGTTTGTGTCCAAATGTATAATAATTTATTTTATATTGCATGCTCTTATTTATCAATTTTTTGTCCTTATTTATAGTTTATTAGTTTTATATCTGGCATTTGTTATCTAGGAATAGGTTGGCATTTTCATATTTGTTTAAGGGTGACTTTTTTATCTAATAAGACTTGTATGCATATAAATTATGTTGGGAAGTCTTATAACTAAGTTAAAGTTGAAGAAGAAATAAGAAATAACTTTTACTCTAGCTAATTCTAATCCCTTATCCTAACCACTTACTCTCAATCTTGTACCTCCCTTTGTTTGAAACATTTATTCATCTACATTTTTCGGTCCTTTTTTTTCTCTTATTTTTCAACTTAAAAATTGTACATTCTTCTCTTTCTATAAAATACAAAATTAAAAAATTCACCATAGTTTTTATTTTTGCAGCCCTACTGTCATAAAAAATTTCACAAAATAGAGTTATACATCATACAGCACTCCATAGAATGAATGGAAGTGGAATAATAAATTCAATCCCAAATAATTTGGATAAATCTATAGTGGTGATGATGATGTTTTCATTATCGTAAACCAATAAAGATGTAGTTCTTCTAGTATTTAATGCTCACATGCACACATTAATACTACTTAGCCTTCTATAAGTGTGTGCAGCGTGAGGAGGCTCTATGTGTATAATTCTTCTTTTAAAGAAAATAACATTAAAAAAACAAGTGTTCTTTAAATTAAAGAGTGAACAAAATGCAACCATTGAGTTAAGCTCACAAAATCTGAGATGCCTAAGCAACCTAATAAAATAGAGATCAAACAAATAAAGCATATTTGTTAAACTTAAGGAGGTAAACCTACATGTTGTTCGTCAATTTCAACATCCAAGGAAACTCTATGAGTTATTTCATGCACTCTCTCCACCTCCTTGTCCTCCTAAATATAACAAATGAAAGCATTGTTTAGCCTTCCAATATATATATAAAAAATCAATAGATGATAAAAAAAATCAAATGACATGCTTTCTAATGAAATGTTATTATCAAAAATGTAGGAAATCAATTTAAAAGAAATAATGTGAGAAAGTGATGCATGATGTCCTAGGTTCTTTGATTCCTAATGCAACTAACATGATTCACAATGCGTCACACAATAAAAGATAATTTCTCCAAAATTAAGTGATCATACTTGTCTTGTACTTAAAGCAATCAAACATCTAACATGCAGAAATTATAATCTAGAATTTTATTAAATAAAAAATTAATCAAGTGACAAGCCTCAAGTATCCATTCAAAGACTTTTATCAACAAGTTACAAAAAATTTGCCTAATTCAATTCAATAAATCCTAAAATTTTAGTTTTGGATTGCCATAGATGAGCACTTATCAAATCCATTCAAAATCTCATAAACCTACAATAATAAATATGACATTCTAGTTTTCCAACGCAGTAATGGAAAGATGTTGTAATGCAAAAGATTGCTAATCATCATATCGAGAATCTATTGTAATTAGTCCAACTGTCAAACAACCATAGAATGCAATTTTGTTTGATCATCCACAAATCATTCCATGGCATGTTGAATATCATTATACAACATCTTAAGTCGCAATAAACTAAAGGAAATAATCAACTACCACAACTAATAGTTAAAGCTTCGTTTAGATCTACTTAACATTTCTAAAAAAGTTGTTAATGTATTAAGTAAATTTATTTGGTACTACCACTTATTTTAAAGCATTTCTTATAAAACATCACTTTTTTCTATCTCTCATTTTATTTTATCATTTATATATGCCTTTTAATGCAACTTTTGTAAAAATAGTTTTGAAATAATTTTTTTAAAAAGTAGAAGCCCAAAAAAGACCATTATAAGTCCAATTATTTATGAAAATGCCAAAGAAATGCATATGATTTTCTATTCATCTATTTCATAAGGTTGATATCCATCCAATTTCTTAAAAAAGTTTGCATTGGGATCCTTAGCATCTATCATAATCTAACCAAAAATGAAAAGCAACAAAATTATAATAGTGGAGAAAACCTTTACCAATTTTGTAATTTTCTTGTGGTGTCTCTTATAATGCAAGGCTAAGCCACCATTATCTTTCTATTCAAAGTAAATCAATAAAATCTCATTCAAATTATTTATTAGCTTGATGTTTTAAAGAGTGTAAACCCACATATCTCCATCAAATCTACTTGGCGAAGTTGATACTAATAATTTAGCATTTAATATGGAATGTGTTGACCTCACTTTTGGAGTGAGCTCTCAACCAGATCCTCTTAGATTTAGGAATCTTCTAGACACTAATATTTCCTTAGTCATAAGACACATCTAGAGACTTAAGGAAATCACCTATCATATAGCCTAAACCCAATCAAGATACACTTTCTCAAATCAAACTCATATTCAAATCTCCAACTGAACCTCAAATCCAAATCCAAATTCCAAATCCATATCCTAAATTTGACTCCAAATGATTGAAACCCAAAATCAAATTCAAATCTCAAGACCCTTCCTAAGCCATATGAACCACCTTCATAAGCTTAGCCAAAACTCCCTTTAGATCAAATCAAACTCAATTGATTTCTTTATAAATAAATTATTCTTTCATTCATATTCACAAATATAAATGAAACCCATGTTCCAATGACCAAAAATGAATCAAACTAAATTGATTGCCCTCTAAGCCTTTTTGACCTACATATATGAACTTGGTCAAATTTGCTTCCAAATCACTCCAAACTCAAGTGATTTTCTCATAAATCATTTAGATCTTCATTTATATTCATAAATATAAATGACATATAAATCCAAATGGCTAAGACCAAATCAACATCAAACCAAAATCCAATTTATACACTTTAAGCCAATTTCTTAGACTTAACCAAATCCTATCCAAATCAACTTGAAACCAATGGATTTTCTCTTGAATCAATCTTTCATTCAATTATCTACCCAAATATAATAAAACTTACAAAATCAATTATTCCTTCATTTATATTCATAAATATAAATGAAACCCACCCTCCAATGATAAAAAGTAAATCAAACTAAATCAGTTCCCTACTTAGGCCCTTTTGACCTACATCCTTAAGCTTGGTAAAATTTGCTTCCAAATCAATCCAAACTCAAGTGATTTTCCCATGAATCATTTATATCCCCAAATATAATTGAAATATAAATCCAAATAGCCAAGATCAAATCCAAAATTAAACCAAAACTCAATTCAAGCCTTTTAGCCAATTTTTTGGACTTGGCTAAATCCTATCCAAATCAAGCCAAAACCAATGGACTTTCTCATGAATCAATCATTCCATCAATCATCTACCCAAATATAAACATAAACTATAATTATCAAACCAAACTCAAGTCAACCTAAATCAAGCCCAAGTTAGCCTTTTTGACTTGAAAACTTCAAATGAGCCAAAATCCATTAGACTCCAAATTGATTGTAGTTGGATTTATATTTCAATCCTAGGCTCATATATGAGTTCAACTAAACTTGAATTAAGTCAAAACCGAACCAATTGACCCATTTAGGTCCACTCGACCCAAAGTGACCTAGAGGACCTTTTTGAGCCAAGTTCTAATCCAACCCAAATTAGATTGAACTAAGCCCATCCAAGTCTCATATCATGATCAACAATCACCCTAGGCTGATCAACCACCTTGAATTGGGTCAAACTAAGCCACTTGGTCCTTTGACCAAGTCAACCTTAAACCTAAATGAAACCTAAACTAGCCAAAACCCACCATATACCAAATTGATTGAAACCATTGATCCAAACCAACTCATAATAAATGATTGAACATGACCAAACCCTCCATTGAGCCAAACCAAGTCTAATTGACCATTTGACCCAAGTTGACCCAAATTAGCTTGAAAAGCTAAAATAGGTCAAATCATGATCTAACCCAAATTGATTGCAAGCAATGACTCAAGTTCATTCCAAATCAATTTTTGAACTTGACCAAAGCCATAATCAAGTCCAATTTGACGAATTGGTCAACTTAACCCAACCTAGCCCAAATTGACCCAAAAGGTCAAATTGGCCAAAATTCAAATTAAACCCAAATTGATTGCAACCAATGGCTCAAGTTCATTATAAATCAATTATTGAACTTGACCAGTGCCATAATTGAGTCCAATTTGACCAATTGGTTAACTTGACCCAACCTAGCCCAAATTGACCTAAAGGATCAAATTAGCCAAAATTCAAATTAAATCCAAATCAAATCAAACTAAAGCCTACAATCATTTTTAATTAACCAATTGAACTTGAACCAACACCTAACCCAACCAATTTGATCAATTGGTCAAATTGGTCAACATAACTCATTTGAACTATATGAATCCAAGTGAGCCAAAATCAAAACTAAGCCAAATTGATTGAAACCACTTGAACTAAAACTATTGAAACCATCATTTGAACTTAACCCAATCCTTGGTTTGACTTAATTTGACCAATTGGTCAACCCAACCCAACATGAACCCATATGAACCCATTTGACAAAATGAAGCCAAAGCACCCACAACCAACCCATGGGACCTTGGTGTCTGACCAAACCTGACCCAAATTGACCCTAGGTTAGCCCAAAATCATCCCAAAAGTAAAATGGGCCACATCAAAGGGGATTATCCATTGGACAATCCTCTTCACATAGGATTCCTTCCCCATTTGGCAAAGTCCACTCTCCCATCACTTGGGTAGCCATCCAATTGCCAAATGAAGCATACTTAGCCTTCATAGCCCACCCTAAGCATACTAAGGTTTTCCATGGACCAAGGGGAGGTGAGTTAACTCACTTTCCATGCAAACTGAGCACCCTATGGACGAAGGAAACCAAATCTCCCCACATCAGGCCTTGAGCCACCTCCCAAGCCCTCTTCCACTCCTAGCGAGCCACGTGGACCTGATGGAGACAATTTTGGTAGTCTAACGGCGGCTGGCTGATGAGAAAATGGGATTGAATTCAGTCCACCTACCTCAGCAATTGAGGGGATATATCCCCTGAATTCAAACAAAAATTCATTCATTCAACTTCATTTGAGCCAGAGAGAGTGAAAGAGAGTCTCCCACAGCCATTCCCCAAGCTCCTAAGCTCCCCCATTTTTCCCTCTCTCAGTTTTACATAAAGCCAAAATTGGGGAGGCCAATTCCAAATCTCATTTGCTCAATCCTCCACCATACTTCAATCAAGCGTGGACACACCTTCTTACACCTAGTCGAAGCCATATGAATCATTTCCCAAGCTCCAAAGCTATCAGAAGTGGGAGTTTGATCAAGACTGAATGCCAAATCGAATGATCTTGGTCTCCAAGGAAATCTACCCCAAATCAAAGCCCAAGATTCTTCAATAGGGCTTCATCTCTTCTAGACGAAGCTACCTCCATCGATCCCACCATCGATCTTGAGCTCCAGTGAGGTAATTTCTCAAAACTATAGCCTAGGTGATTTCAGGTTTGGTCTTTTGTGAAAGAATTTTCCATTGCATGTGATCTTAGCTGTTGGATGTGTTCCTCTCCTTCCCTTGATGGTGTGAGATCATTTTAGAATCAATCCAAGCTTTGGTGAGCTTGGATCGAACGGAGAAAGACGGACGACATCCATCTTTTATCGCTCACAAAGGAAAAAGATCACAGGCCATCCGTTCGGCGTGATCAAAATGGACGGCCGTGATTAGATCATGCTTAGATATCTGATTATTCCCTCTAAATCATGAGATTAATCATGGTCTTCTGATCTTAGATTGGACAGTCCATGAGAAAGCGCGTCCGCCGTCGGTTGACTCAGTCGCACAATGTGATAACTTAAATAACCTATCCCATCGCGCCAAGTGGAAAGCGCACAGCGTCAGCTTGCCATCTGGAGCCAACAAGATTAGGGTTTTAACTAGGGCTAATTAATCTATTTTTAAGGCTGAAACTTCCATAACTCATAACTAATTATAGAAAAATATAAAAAATGCAAAAGAAGATTCATTTTATGGTATTTAGAGAAGAATTCAACAAAAATATTTCCAACAGATTTTAAATAGAAAACAGAGCTTAATTAGGGAATTAAAAACCCAATTAGCTTAATTACTCCTTAATTAATCATCCAATTGATTTCAAACTTTCTGAGAATGTTTAGGGGGATGACCTTTGCCTCTCCTATTTTCTTGAAATTTATTGGTTGCATAATTAGAAAAATTGATTGATTAAGCCCTAATTACTCTCATAACTTAATTAAGGAGAGATTATGCATATGAATAGTGATTAATTAATTATTTGGACTTCCTAATCACTGTTGAATAGTAAGGAGACTTGGGGAAGTGGATTGGAGCCTCCTTCCTAATTCTTTCTCTAATTTTCCCTCTCTTTTCAACTAAAGTCCTAATTATTAATTAATTAACTAATTAAAAACTTAATTAGCTAAATTAGAATTCAAATCTTATTAAGTCATGCTTAATCCAATGGATGGCTTATGGAATTAGATGGGGAACTCTTTTCCCACCTTTTTCCCATAAGTCCATTTCATTTTCAAAAGATAATCAAATTTGATAATTAAGAGAGAGAAAAAATGAATTAATGGATTAATCCTTTGATCAATTAAACTAAAAATTTAACTAAATCTGATTTCCCTAATTAATCCTTAGGTAGTTCTTTGGGTGCTCAATAGCCTAAAGCGAGCTAATAAAATTATGGTTAACTCACATGTGTGAGAATACCATAAAAGTAATTGAAATGGTTCCTTAAGTTTAATTATTAAATGATTATGAGCTGATTACATTAGGCCTCTTTCATTTCATAGGAGCATTGCCATTTACTTTTCAATTTATTTGCATATCATATTAGCTCATAATTATTTAATTGATTACCTTAAGGTAACATAGGTAAGGGTTAATTAATTACTTTAATCCATGCTTAACTTAATCAAATCATAAAAATCATTTAATTGCTTCTTATTAAATCAAATTAATTCACATATGAGGGATTGGGTTTAGGATTAGCAAGCACATCTTTCTCGCACTTCTTAAATCAAATCAAACATAAATCAAAAGTGACTTTAAGAAACTTTGGTTTATTTTAAATATGCTTATTCAATGTGATTGTCCATAAGAATTAGTTGATTGAATGAAATTATATGCTTGTGTTTCTTTATTTCTTTCTAATCATATTAAGATGTTGTATGCCACTTATAGTCATGCATTCATTTCATTCAAAAAAAAAATCAATTAAAATAAATGGTTTCTTTTATGTCAAATTTGCGTGTGTTGACTTAATTAAAAATATGTGTGGCTATTATCACTATTAGATCTCAAATATATTTTTAAAAGCTTATTAATGAATAATAATATATGTTGTGACATTATATATATATATATATATATATATATATATATATATCGAGGTGCATGTGAATATAAGCTTAGTGTATGATGTGAAGTTCCCTTCTTTCGTTGATATGTTGATTTGCATAAGTACAAATATTAGTGGGTATATTAGTCTGGATATTCCGGAGACTCGCGGCTTTAAGTACCCTCAAGGAGGTTCCTACCTCACTCTCCTAGTGCAAAATAATGGCGATGTATCCGTTTGATTTCATTCTTATGCATCTTGACATTAGAATTTGGATAGAGCTTTAATTCATTCACACAAATAAATCAATTAAATTGAATACAATTTTGACATGATTTTCATTCTTATCATTGTTTGTACACTCATATGTATTTAAGAATAGCGGGCATATCTAGTCTGGACATTTCGAGGACGCACGGCTTTAAGTAGCCCCAAAGAGGTTCCTACCTCACTCCCCTGGTGCAAAATAATGGTGAAGTACTTGCTTAGAAATTTCAAACATTTGAATGTGTATTTAGCTAATGAATGAGAATCCTCTTTTTCTATAAAAATCATTCATTCATCCTGCATGTAAGTGTGACAAAAATATTTTGTATGCTAGATATGTTTAGGACTTAATAATATATTTATGAAGATAAGCTTAATCAAATCTCATACAAATCAACCCAAAATTAATTGATTTCTTGATAAATTAATTATTCCTTCTTTTATATTCACAAATATAAATGAAACCCAACCTCCAATGACCAAAAATAAATTAAACTAAATCAATTCCGTACTTAATCATTTTTGACCTACATCTTTAAGCTTGGTCAAATTTGCTTCTAAAGCACTCCAAAATCAAGTGATTTTCTCATGACTCATTTATATATTCATTGATATCCCCAAATATTAATGAAATATAAATCAAAATAGCCAAGATTAAATTCAAAATTAAACCAAATCCCAATTCAATCTTTTTTTAGCAAATTTCTTGGACTTGGCTAAATCCTACCCAAGTCAAGCCAAAACTAATGGACTTTCTCATGAATTAATCATTACTTCAATCATCTACCCAAATATAAACATAAACTATAATTATCAAACCAAACTCAAGTCTACCCAAGTCAAGCCCAAGTTAGCCTTTTTGACTAGAAAACTTCAAATGAGCCAAAATCCATTAGACTCCAAATTGATTGTAGTTGGATTTATATTTCAATCCTAGGCTCATATATGAGTTCAACTAAACTTGAATCAAGCCAAAACCAAACCAATTGAACCATTTAGGTCCACTTGACCCAAAGTGACCTAAAGGACCCTTTTTGAACCAAGTTTTAATTGAACTCAAATTGGATTGAACTAAGCCCATCCAAGCCTCATATCATGATCAACAATCACCTTAGGATGATCAATCTCCTTGAATTGGGTCAAACCAAGCCAATTTAGTCCTTTGACCAAGTCAACCTTTAGCCTAAATGAAACCTAAACTAGCCAAAACACACAATATACCAAATTGATTGAAACCATTAATCCGAACCAACTCATAATCAATGATTGAACATGACCAAACCCTCCATTGAGCCAAACCAGATCCAATTGGCCATTTGACCCAAATTGGCCTAAAATGCCAAAATGGGTCTCTTGACCTCACTTTTGGAGTGAGTTATCAACTTCCTCGTCATAGATCTAGGACTCTTATTGACACTAAGAGTTCTTTAGCTTTAAGACACTTCTAGTTGTTAGGTGAACACTTAACATAACCCTAGAGACTTAGAAGAGTTAGTCATAGGAATAGGTTGTACCTTAGGGATTTAGGAGGACTTATCTACCCTATAGCTTAAACCCAATCCTTACTTCTTTCTTCCAAACCAAATCTCAAATTCAAATCCAAATTTCAAAATCAAGTCCAACTATTAAATGATTGGAACCAATAATTAAATTCAAACTCTAAATCCCTTCCTAAGCCCTTTGAGTTTATCTTATGGACTTAGCCTTAACCAAATTCAAATCAACCCCAATTCAATTGATTTTATCCAATATCAAATTCAATCTCAAACCAAACTCCAAATCATAAATCAATTCCAAATTCTAAATGATTGAAACCTAAATCAAATCAAATTCCCAATCTTAACCCTTTTAGCCAAATTCTTGAACTTGGCTAAATGATACCCAAATCGATTCAAAACTCATGAATTCCTTCATGATTTAATTATTCTTATAATCATTGACCCAAATATAAATATAGAACACCACTATCAAGCCAACCCAAGTCAATCCAAGTCAAGTCCATGTTGACCCTTTTGGCTTGAAATTGTCATATGAACCAAAACCCATTTGGATCCAAATCACTTGCAATTGGATTTATATTTCAATCCTAGGCTCATGTGTGAGTTCAACTAAACTTGAATCATGTCATGATCATGCCAATTAACCCATTTGGGCTCACTTGACCCAAAGTGGCCTAAACAAACCTTTTTGAGCCAAGTTCTAATCCAAACCAAATTGGATTGAACTATGCCCCTCTAAACCTCACAACATAACCAACAACCACCCTAGGATGATCAATTGCCTTAAATTGGGTCAAACCAAGTCAAACCTAGCCTTTGACCAAGTCAACATTTAGCCCAAATGAAACCCAAACTAGCCAAAATCCACCATATGCCAAATTGAGTAAAACCATTAATTCAAACCCACTCATATCAATGATTGAACATGATAAAACCTTCACTTAAGATAAATCAAGCCTAATTGGCCATTTGAGCCAAGTTGACCCAAATTGATCTAAAAAGATAAAATGGGTCAAATCATGATTTGATTCAAATTGATTACAACTAATGGCTCAAGTTCATTTGAAATTGATTATTAAACTTGTCCAAAGACATAATTGAGCCCAAGTTGACCAATTGGTCAACTTGACCCAACCTAGCCCAAATTGACCTAAGAGTCAAATTGGCCAAAATCCAAATTAAACCAAACCAAAGCCTACAATCATTTTCAATTAGCCAATTGAACTTGACTCAACACCTAACCCAACCCAATTTGGTCAAATTGATCAAATTGGTCAACTTGACCTATTTGACCAATATGAACCCAAATGAGCCATAACCAAATCCAAAGTAAATTGAATCAAACCAATGACACCAATACACTCCAATTGGTCATATGAACTTGACCCAACCCTTGGTTTGACCTAATTTGACCAATTGGTCAACTTGACCCAACCTAACCCAATTTGACCTAAATAGGTCAAATCAAGCCAAATCAAATAAACTCCAAACCACTTGAAGTTTGGGCTAACCCACTTTTGACCTATTTCAAATCTACCCAAATCAAATTCATAGATAAATGACCACTTTGCCCTTGGGTCTAGGGCATCCCATGAGATAAGACACATGCATATTTGGTCATTTCCTCCCCTTGGCCGGCACTCATTCATAGGCCCACTTAGGCACCAATGACCATGGCTGACCTGACCCAAAGGTGGTTGGGTTAGCCATGACTCATGGGGAGGTAAAATCACCTCCCATTCGCATTAGAGCATTTCAAACCACTAAGGACATCCATTACCTCCCTTGGCAGCCACCTCCACACCCTTACCCAACCAAACTGAGCCACATCATCCACCCAAGGAACTCCACAGCCCTCTGAAATGGTCAAATGATCAAGAAAAAGCCAAACTAGCCATAGTCATTTGATCCGAGGAATGAGGGGGTATACCCCCTAATTATCACTCAAACTAAAAGACACACACTCGATTCAACCCTAGTAGCTAAGGAAAGAGATCCTAGAGCAATTTTCAAGGCTTCCTGAGCTCCCCAAAATCTTTACTCTCAATTTTGCATGAAACCGAAATAGGGGAGCCTCAATCCGATCACCATTTGCTCAAACCTCCACCAAAGTGCAATTAATTTTGTACACATCATCCAAGGACCTAGACAAACTGAAATAAATTATTTTTCCAAGCTTCCTGATGCTAGAGGGTGGAGTTCAATCAAGACTGATTGCCTACATGTCGTGGATTGGTCTTCCAAGAAAATTATACCAAATCAAAGCTTGTCTGGCTCAACAATGCTTTAATTTCTACCAAACAAAGCTTCTTCAATCATTGGAACCATCGGTCATAAGCTTCGGTAAAGTATTCCATTAAAACTGATCATTAAATGAAAATAGGTTGGTCTTTTGTGAAAGAAAGTTCTATGTCATGCGATTTCCACTGTTAGATTTCTTTATTTTCCTTCCTTGAAGGTGTGGGATAATTTTCGTCTCCATTCAAGCTCGGGTGAGCTTGGATTGAGCAACAATCCATGGACAGTATTCATCGCTCGTTGCTCAGGAGGAGACAGATCACGAACCGTCCATTCTGCATGATCAAGATGGATGGTCTGGATCTGATCACACATTAGATCCTTTGATTTCTCCTCTAAATCATGGATCGAATCACAACAGTCTGATCTCAAATCAGATGGTCCATGAAGAAACCACATCGCCGCCATACGAGTCAGCCTTTGAATGTGACAACTTAAATAGCCACTTCTGTCACACCATGTGAAAAGCGCACCGCGTCAGCAGCCACATGGCCCAACGAGATTAAGCCTTTAATTAGGGTTAATTAATCCATTTTTAAGCCTGAAACTTCTAAAAATTATAACTAACCCTAAAAAAATCTAGAAAAATATAAACTTGGGTTGATTTTAAAGATATTTCAGAGTAGAATCTAGGAAAATTATTATTAATTGATTTTGAACAGTGATTTTAGCTTAATTAAGATTTAATTGGAAATATAATTAGCTTAACTACTCTTTAATTAATCACCCAATTGATCTCCAACTTTCTATGGATGTTTGGGGGGATGACCTCTGCCTTCCCCATATTTTTGAAATTTTATTAGTTATTTAATTACGAAAATAAATTGATTAAGCCTTAACCACTTTCCTAATTTAATTAGTGATAATTAGTGAATGAACTATAGTTTCATTAATTATTTTAGCCTAATTATTTTTGTTGAATAGTAAGGAAGCTTAAAGAATATGGTTGGGATACTTTTCCTAATTCATTTCCTAAATTTCCTTCACTTTTTGGAATTTGATTAGTTAATGATTAATGAGGTAATTAATTACTTAATTAATTAATTAATCTCCAAGATAAAAAAAATGAGAGCCTAATTGAGTGTTTGAAATGACTTAGGGGTTAGGATTGAGGTCTTGTCCTTGATCCCTTTCCCTAAGTTAATTTCATTATTCTAATCAAAATATAATCAAAGAATTCAATTAATTAATTAATAAGCTTAATTAACTCAATCTAAAATTCACTTCACACTTAAATAACCATTAATTAGTCTTGGGTAGCTCTTTGGGTATTCAATAACCCAAAGTCTTTGGGTATTCAATAACCCAAAGTCAGAGATAATGAAATTATGATTAGCTCACATGTGTGAGAAAACCATAAAAGTAGTTGAGTCAGATTCCTTAAGCCTAATTAACTATTAATAATGAGCTAATTGCATTAGGCCCCTTTCATTTCTTAGGAGCATTAGAAAATTACTTTTCATGTGGTTGCATATCATATTGTCTCATTATTAATTAGTTAATTAACTTAAGGTGATGTAGGTAAGGGTTAATTAATTGGCTTAATTAAATACCCTAACCTAATTAAACCATAAAATCAACTAAATCACTTCTTCATTAAACCAAATTAACTCACAAAAGGGGAATGATATTAGGATTAGCAAACCTCTTTCAATTCTAAATCAAATCAAACTCAAAATTAAAAATGTCATTAATGAACTTTGATTTATTTTAAATAGCCTTATGTAGTATGATTCTCTTTAGGAATTAATTAGAATGAATGAGATAATATGCTTATGTTCCTTTATTTCTTTCCAATCATGTTAAATTTTGATTGCCATGTGAAATCTTGCATTCCTTTATTTTAAAATTAACTAAATGAAATGGTTTCTTTTATGTCAAATTGCATGTGTTGATTTAAATTAAAAATAAGCGTGGCTATTATTTCTATTAAATCTAAAGTTATCTTCAAAAGCCCATAAATCAATTATAATATATGGAGTGATGTTAATTACAAATATTTATAAGTTTGCATGTGTTGATAATATAAGATATGCAATATGAAGCTCTCTTTACTTATATTATATGGATTTGCATGGGATTTATAAATGTATAGTTCATTTGAAAAGAACACAATATTTGTCTAAATCTACTTTTATACATCTCCATGCTAAGACTTAGGAAGAATTTCATATCACATATGTAAATCATATAATCAAATCAAATATGATTTCTTCCATGACTTCTCGTTCTTGTGGTTCTTTTTATACATTCACATGTATCTGAAAAAAGTGGTATATTAGTTTGGACATCCCGAGGCTGTGAGGCTTTAAGTAGCCCTAAGTAGATCTTGTACCTTATGCCCTTAGTGTAAAATAATGGCGTCGTACTCACTTAAAACTCTTATACATCTGTATATATGATATGACCAATGAATAATAATTATAAATCAAATACAACTTTTGCATGGGTTTTTCTACTCTTATAGTTGCTTATACATCTATATGTATATAAGAAAAGTGGTATATTAGTTTGGACATCCTGGGGCTACGAGGCTTTAAGTAGCCCTAAGTAGGTCTTATACCTTATGCCCCTGTTGTAGAACAATGACAACATACTCACTTAAAACTTTCATACATATGAATGTGTACTTAGCTAATGGATGAAAAATCCCTCTTTTTTATTAAGAAGACATGCATTCATAATTCAATTAAATAAAATATTTAAATTCCACAACGTACTTCTTTGCATTCATCATTTAAGTGTGCTAAGACATAAATTGTATGTATAGGTATGCTTAGGATTTAATCATATGCATGATATACATGATGGAAAGAAATGAATAAATATGTGTTATATGATAGTAATTCATTCTAATTAATCTTAAGATGTCTTTCTTATTTAATAAGGTCATTTAGAGTGAACCTAAACTTAGGATTGATTAAAACATATAATAAGCCAGTCACTAAAGGAAATTGATTAATTAACTTTAGAAGTGACTTAAGGTAGGGATGAAAGAGAGGTTCCTTCTCTTTCTTCTCTTTATAACACTTAGTTGTTAAGTGTAGGCCATATGAAATAAAAGAAAATATTAAGTTAAATATTTGAATCAATTAAATCACTTAAAGAGAAATCAACCCTTTATAAATTAAATCCCTCACACTTAGCAAATTATAACTCTAAAACCTAGTTAGGACATACCGCACAAGCTTTAACGCACACACATTAGATTAAGTCACCACTTTTAGCTTTATATTAGGGCAGTGTATGGTTTGATGTATGCTTATTTTATGATGTATTATTGTAGACTAGATGTTAGGGTGTATGTGCATAGTCTAGATGTTAGGCCGATATTAGTCTAATCATATTTTCTATACGGAGGTTGTGCTTAAGGGGTTGCTAAATAAAAATATAAAAAATTTTTGCTGTGCAGGTTGCTTATACCCCTAAGCATAATCCAAGTTAGGATAGGTGGGCTTGGTTACCCATATGCGGTGTACTAAGCCCAAATTTTTCATATAACTGCTTGGGTTGTATGGTGTGTTTAGTTGACATTTATTTTGCAGGTGTAGCTTGATTTAGTTTTCTTCTTTTAATGTAATTTTATATTAGGATTAGGATAAGTGTTATGGGAGATTAGTATGAATATTGGTTATAAGACCAAGTCTTATGTACCATGTGATGCCTTTGGAGCAAGCACATCCAAATCAATCTAAAAGGAAGAAAGAATTGGAGAAAATCAAATGAAGAAATGAAATATGAAGAGATGAAGAATGAAGACCCCCCCCCCCCATAACATTCATCATTTGTAATTGTAATTATTCTCTTGTAATCCAGGTTATATAAGGGTAGAGCTCGGCTACCCACATTTCTTTTTAGGCTGTATGGCGGTACCCGACCACATCAGCCTTTTATTCTTTTATGATAGCTTTATGAAATTGTTTGATATTTTTTTAGCTTGTGCATTAGAAAAAGCATGCCTTTTCATAGTTTGTTTATGATTGGTGATTGTTGTATGGCCTGGATGCGATTAAGCTCCTAGGATAAAAATTAATTTTTCTACCAAAACTAACAACTCATAACTAAACCTCTAAAATAACTCATAACATCATATAAAAGCCTAGGCATTAAATCAAGATAATAAAATATTTAGCAACCCCTTAGTTGGATGTTGTATGTTTAATATCATGCATAATCATCTTATTTCACTCTTATTAAGGGAGGGCTTCCATTTTTTCTAGATAGTAAGGGCTTAACCTTTCAGAGCCTATGATGGAAGAACACATCTTTCCCTTTTGATTTGGCCCATAACCAACTTCTCATGCATTTAGGCATACAAAATTTTATAGCCTATGTCAAAAAAAGAGTCTCAAATTAAATAAAATTTGATATAAATTTGTATTAGATTAAGTCATTATTTATACCCCTCATGATCTAGTCTCTTAGGGAGTGGGTTTAAGGATTTAGTTTCCTTTTTAAATAATAACAACCTAGCCATCTTGCAAAAAGCATATGACTTGCCTACATGAATTTAAAGCATAGGAGGAGTTAGCTGGCTGCCACTTGAAGCGGTAATAAGTCCAACAGTCAGGTAGTTTATTCTTTCTTGTGGAGGTACACCATATACTGATTTTTGTCTTCGATTTAGGTCGTGCTTTGGCCCTCCCCAAAGCTCCATAGATTTAGGATCTGAGGTTGTTGTTTTCCTTTGTGGGCTACAAGCATAAATTCTCACCTCTTAGGTATTTCTATAATCTGATATTGTGGAATTATAAGCCCTAACAATTTAATAGAATGTCAACCCAAATAATTAACTCTCTTCAATTTCAAAAAAATATAAATCCCAATTACATTCTAGATTAGAATGCTCACTAGGCTTCCTAGTATCATAAGCATTCCCTACTCATCTCCTTTGGGTTCCAAAATAAGTCTCTCCTCTTGATCTATCCCATTTGATTTTCTGATAGTCTTAACCTTGAAATCTTTGGAGACCCTAATTGTTTACTTTAATCGAGATTATTCTTAAGGAATTCCCATTCCTTATGATGTAATTAATTATGGGGGCTTGCCTCCATAGGGAACTTAACGAACCCAACTTAAAATAAACCCTACTTTACTTTTCTATGTAAAGTAGGGGAAAGATCTCTAGTATATTTGAAGACCCATCATGCCTTAAGAGTCTTTATTAGGTGATTAGGTCCATTATAAGGTGGTAATTTTTATCTTTCAAGATAGTGCATCATTCTTTAATATTGTACCCGATCACTTCAATAAGTATCCCTTAAGATCTATGTGGTGTCCCATATCCCAAAAATAAACACCACAGATTTTTCTGTCGACTCTACTAAGGATGGTTCCTCTCTCCAACTTCAGTAGACAATTATTATCTCGAAGCATCAATAGTGGACTTATATAAACTTATTTCATCCTTAAGCAAAGCTAGCCAACATCCTTTAGATTTTAGGACCTCACTCTGTGTAGGTCTTAAAAACCTAATAGGTAAAAATAAATTAACTAAAGAAAGAAAAAATAACCAATCTTAAAATTTTTAACCACCTTAGTAAAATAAAATTTTTAATAAAAACATCTTTTGCAAAAATTTTCAAAAGCTTTTTCAAAATAAAAATCATATGAACCCCATTTAACATAATCCAATTTGTTAAATGGAGATTCTCTCTTTAAAATCAAAATAAACAAAGACAAAAATCATTTCTCCAAAAATTTTTAAATCCCTTTCAAAATAAAATTAATTGAACCCCACTTAGTATACCCAAATTCTTTAAGTGAATGTTCATTTTTTAAAATCAAAATTAAATCGAATAAAACCTCTTCTTCAAAAATAAATATCAAAACTATTTTTTTCAAAAAAAATTAACCAATTTCATTTAACATACTTAAATTTGTTAAATAATAGTTCTCTTTCGAAATCAAAATCAAACAACACCAAAAAAAACCCTAAATTTTTTAACCTACCATCATTTGAAAAGTAAAGTTCCAAAATTTCTTAAGTCCCATTCAAAGAGCACTGAACCTACAGTCATATCAACATTTGACAAGTGAGGTTCAAAGAAATTCTCTTCAAAATCTCTCCAAATCAAAATCTAATTATTTGAACCCCCTTATCATATTTATATTTGATGAGTGTGGGTTTAAATTCTTTAAATCTATCAAGAATATCTAAATAAAATTTGACATAGAGATTGAAAACCTTAAGATGACTTATGATAATGCAATATTCATTATTATTAGTCATAAAGTTATGGATCATAAAAAACTTTAATGATGAAATTCAACTTAAAACTAAGATGTGGATTTTCACCCTAAAGGAGAAAGGGCATAGAGATTCCTTCAGGGGCCAAGAATAAAATTGACAAGGATTTTGAGTATGTCTTATTTATTCCAGATAAGTATGACTCAAATGACTTGAATCCTAATTGCCAAAGAAGACAACTCTCAAAATAACAATCATAATCCATAAAGCAGCAGTACCGATGGACTTGATGTCTTTAATGATTCCAACTCAGGTAGAGATGCCCCCATTCTAAGCTTTCATGGTGTCACTATTGATAAAGAGTTAGAATCATCAAATTTTAAAGGCCTGATGGGAAAAACTTTGGGAAAGAGAGAGAGAGAGAGAGAGAGAGAGAGAGAGAGAGAGAGAGAGAGAGAGAGAGTAGGTAGACATCAATTCTACCTCTCTTTCAAAAGATATCATAGAAGTCTATTATTGCAGTGGCAGGGTCCAACCACTTTGATCAACACCTTAGGAAGAAGCAAACCAGTCATTAGAAATAATCAAATTCTAAATCCTTCTTAAGATACACCTCAAAATCCAAAATAAGGGCATCAAACTATTATGAAGGTTAATCTTAATGTCCTAGATTATCTTGGAAGGTTGCCCACTGAGTTAAGTAATAAGTGCACTCTCACATTCTCTAAAGAGATAGAAAAGTGTTTGGTTCTTCCTTGCTCAGTTAGTGGCAACCTCCTCAAGTCATATTCAACATAGAATATCCTATGGAAAAGAAAAACAAGCAATCTTCTCTAGAGAACACAATACAGACAAAGACTCAAAAAAAAAAGACAATACAAAAAATGAAATTCAAAAAAAAGGAGAAAGAGAAGAAGAAAAAGAATAAAAAAAAGTAAAGCACCAATAATACATATTGATTTAGAATCCAAAAAATAAATCATATGTACGAGGTGAAAATTCAAAAAAAAAAGGAAATTCAAAAAAAAAGAGGAGAATGAGAAGAAGAAGAAAAAGAGAGAAAGTAAAGCATCAATAATACAAATTGATTTAGAATCCAAAGAATAAATCATGTGTATGAGGTGTAAATTCAAGAAAAAAGAGGGAAAAGAATATATGAAATAAATTTTGAGTCAAATTTTGACAAGTCTCTAGAGTTAGATAAAAAAAAATGGTTTCTAAAAGGTTGATTCGTGTATAATATGACTAAAAACTTAGTAGGTATGCGAGCTCATTGACTCCAATTCTACTATCTCATGATATTATTATAGGATTGAAATTTAAGAGTTGCTCCTAACCTCTAGCAAAAAAAATACATTATTGGATTTCAAATTTCCACTTCGTATCTCTTTTTCCAAGCTCGAAATAGCATTCAATGCTTATAGATAGACCTTTAAATGACATAATAAAATTATCTTTTGCCTAGTCTACCTACTTTGCTCATATAATTTTGAAGATTTTCAAGCATAGAATGCACTCCCTGAAGTTGTAAAAAAAAAAAAAAGAACTTATTGCTATGAGAGAATCCACCCACCCTCCCAAGAAATTCAACCATAATCATTGAAAAATAAGTTTTAAAAAATTAACCTCAGAACATAAAGAGAGTCCACCCACTCTCCCAACATCCATATATGATAAGTTAGAAGAAAAATGCCAATGACTTGGTTAGGTTGCTTTTGTAGTTTAAAGACTACTTTACCTAAGACCATTATAAAGTGCCCAATACATCACCGAAGGTAGTAGTCTGCAAGGTCAAAATTGAACTTATTGCTACTCCTATTTTACAAACTTTTGACATGAAGAAGATGGTCAAAGTTTGAAGTTAACCTTACTGAAAAAGAAAGATACTACCATGATTTCCCAACATTATTCCCAATCAAAAGGAAGAACATTCAAATCTGCACATACGTCAATTCTGAAGATCTAAGATAGGCAAGTCTTGAAGAAGAATTCACATTACCTATATCAAATTTAATAGTGATTATAGCCTCTTTGCATGTAGTCTCCTCATTCAAGAATGGGTTAAATGATGCTGGAGGATGAGAGGCCATTCTCATTAATAATTTCCATCAGAATTTACTATTATAAGATCATGTCTTTCAACTTTAAAAATGCTGGCACCACATACCAGCAGGCCATGACTCGAGTCTTCTACTAACTCATTCATCACCAAGTCAAATGATACGATGATGATCGCATGGTCAAAAGCAAAGAAAAGAAAGACCATATTTACGATCTGAGTAGTTATCTTCGATTAATTATGATACTACAACCTAAAGATGAATCCCTTAAAGTATACAATTAGGATGGCATTAGGGAAGTTTTTAGGGCTCTAAAAGAGATTAAAGTGATATTAGAGATGCAACCTCCAAAAAAAAGGAAAAAAAAGGAAAAAGAAGGGAAAAAAAAATAGAGAAAAAAAAGAGGGGCTCAGCACATTTAAAATTATTTCAAGGAAGGTTGTCGTTTCTAAGATACTTAATCTCTCATATTTTTGGTAGGTGTCAATCATTTACTACTTTGCCAAAGAAAGTAGATTAAGTTCTAAAGGATGATAAGTTTTAATACTCATTCAAAAGCATAAGGTAATACTTAATGACACCTCTAATATTGGCCCCTCCATTCACCTTAGGCCACTAGTTGAAGGCTATCTCCATTTAGGGCACAACTCTTCTTGTTAAAATTTATTATAAATAATCAAATTACAAAACTCTATGCATCGATTGAAAAGCTTGAAGCTCTTTTAAAAAAATTAAAAAAATAAAATAAAGAGAGAGATACCTCAATTAACATTGAATATAGATGGTTTAAACTCTTTCAAAGCTAGTCTATCTGAAAACTCTCCAAATCAAGATCTTGCTTCTAATCATTAAAAAAACCTACTTTGGTGTTTCGCGGGATGGAAAGTATTTTAAACCACTATGATAGGAGAGTGTCTTGTATTTTTATGTCAACAATCATTACTTCAAAATCCATTACACTCAAAATCAAAATTCAAATTTGGAGAATAATTCAAGTAATTGGAATAAGAATTTTCTTTCATTCAAATACAAATTAGAGCATAATATCTGAGAAGCCTTGGTGAATTTCTTTCATTAAGGATGATCAATTACTTTGATCGGGTCCCAAGGATTTTGGAGAAAGAACACTATGCTTGGTTGTTCTTATTCCATTTACACACACCTAAAGAAATTTCAAAAAATAAAAAATTAAAAAAATAATAAATTAAATAAAAATAATAATAAAAATAATCAAAATCAATTCCTTAGTAAAGTTATGTTTTCACGTCTACTTGGGTTGAGTCTGAATAAAAATAATAATAAAAAAATCAATCTACAACCACCCTTAAAAATTCCACATCAATCTAAACATTTCTTCAAACTAACACCAAAAACTCAATATTTATCTCCGATGCATTTAGGGTAGGTGTAAGAGAACCCAAGAGGCATCCTAGCCTTCATCAACATAAAAACAAACTACACACAATTCTCCGGTGCTATTATGATAGGTGTAAGAGAATCCAAGAGGCATCCTATTTCGACTAGCACAACTAAGTTAGGTGTAAGAGAACCTGAGCAACATCCTTTCTTGGTGGAAGCACATTGCCCTTGTGGCACCATTTCATCCATTCTACGATGTGTTTAGGGTAGGTATAAGAGAACCCAAGAGGCATCCTATCCCTCCAAAACATAAACACAAACTACAAACGATCCTCTAATGCTATTAGGATAGGTGTAAGAGAACCCAAGAGGCATCTTATTTTGACTAGTACTACTAAGTTAGGTGTAAGAGAACCCAAGAGGCATCTTATTTTGACTAGTTCAACTAAGTTAGGTGTAAGAGAACCCAAGCGGCATCCTTCCTTGGTGGAATCACAATTGCCCTATGGCACCATTTCATCCATTCTTTGATGTGTTTAGGATAGGTGTAAGAGAACCCCAACGGCATCCTATTCCCTCTTCCACAACACAAACAAACTTATATATTTTATATCGGGCTATTTTGATGTAGGAGAAAGCCCCTTGTGGCACTCACTCACTAGTCGCTCTAAGTCTGGCTGACATGCTACCTTGTTAGGTTGTCACCCAGTGGTCATTTGTCTGGAGGATGTGAGTCCCCGCGCTTTCCTCCTGACTTGACTATTGCAAACCAATGAGTGCCTTATTTGTTTGGTAAGCCTCACTGTGCAGCCAGTAAGCTACATGTTGACTTTATTTAAAAGGATGTAAGCCTACATGCTTTCTTCTTAAACTATCCATCATGCACTAACTAGGTCAAGTATATTTAAGGTTTTGGATAAGTCCCTCAGTGGCTCCTTTTCTCTTGACTACTTCAAGCCTGGTTTGGTCCTTACATAGGACCCCTTGCTTAGTAGTCACCCTAGGTTGGATAGCCCCTGTTGAGCTGAAGACAGACTATCCCAAAAATTAGTTCTATTTTAGGGAGATGTAAGCCTACACTCCTTCTTTCTAGCCTTATTATCGCAAACTTATGGACACCATAGGTTGGTTGGTTATCACCACCATCGGGACCCACCGGTGGATACACTCTTGGCAGATATGAGTCTCCGTGATTTCTCCTTGAGTTGGCCATCGAATACCTACAGGCTTTCTTTTATAGGGTTTTGGATAATGCCCCTAGCGGCACTTCCCCTATGGGCACTCCATTTGGATCACATCCTTAGGAAATCCCATTTAGACACTACCCCAGTTATTTTTGAATTGGACAATCCCCCTTTTCTAATAACCACCCCTGAGGTTAGAGAATTTGTTTAGCGGATGCGCATATTCTCCCTTGGTCCAGTAAGTCTGAGATAGGACTATTGAGCTCCTTGGTGTGGTCCTCGCAAATAGGGTCCATACAAATATAAAATAAACAAAATAGATCTTCGCTTATGGATTAAGAATTCAAGCCCCCAGTGGCCCCTTTCCCAAGAAGGCATCCTACCTTTAGGGTAGTGTCAGCAAAACTCCCTATAGGAATTATCTAACTACTTTGAGTTGAGATAAGTCCTCGGGTTGGAACTCTCTCAGTAGTCTCCCTTAGGTCGGGTTTAACTTATTATGCCACTAACGAGTTACCCCGGTGGTCATCTTTGCTTTGAAAGATATAAGTCTATTACGCATTCTTTCTAGCACGATCATTACAAACCGTCAGGCAGCCCTAGGTAGGGCCTGATTTATTGTGCAAGTGACCGATCACCCCAGTGGTTACTTATTTAGGAAGATGTAAGTCCTCGTGCTTTCTTCCTAACTCGACCATTGCAAACCGAAAGGCACCCCTTAGGTTGGTTAGTTCTACCTAATAGCTGGTATACTATCCCTTTGGATTTGTAAATCTAAGATAGGTCTAGGATGATATTAGCTCCTTCTTAGTAGATCCATCGCACATTAGTAGGGTCCATCTAAAATTAAATTAATTATGACTATTCTTGAGTGAATATGAGTCCACAGTGGCATTCGCTCAAATAGTCACCCTAGGTCGAGATTGATCTGTTGCGCCATCAACAGATCACCCCAACCATTGATCCCTACTTTAGAAGATGTAAATCTATTACGCTTTCTTCCTAGTATAGTCATTGCATATCGAAAGGCAACCCTTAGGCCAGATAGTCCTACTTTATGGCTGGTAGACTACCCCTTTGGACTTGTAAATCTGAGACAGGTCAAGGCCGACATAGCTTCTCCTCAATGGGTCCACTGCATGCCAATAAGGTCCATAACATAACAAACCAAATTAAATTAAATCAATTTAAATCAAATCAAAATAAATCAAATTAGTCATCAGGACTACTCTTGAGTTGAGGCAAGACCCCTAGCGATGCTCACTCAGTAGTCGCCTTAGGTAAGGTTCGATTTGTTGCACCTGACAAATCACCCCAACAGCTGATCCCTACTTTGGAATATGTAAGTCTGCTATGCCTTCTTCCTATTACAGTCGTTGCACATTGAAAGGCAACCTCTTAGGTTGGATAGTCCTACCTTATGGCAGGTAGACTATCCCTTTAAACTTATAAATCTAAGATAGGCCAAAGCCCCCGTGGCTCCTTCTTAGTGTGGTCCATCGCACACTGACAGACTCCATAACAAAATAAATTCAAAAGCAACCTCCCTAGTGGAGTCAAATTAAACATATCGAACAAACCAAACTTCTCCCTAGTGAGGTTTAAATCAAATAAGCCCCCTAGTGGAGCTTAGATCTAAATCTAACAAATTCAATCATGTGTATATCCCCAACAGATATGCCCTCAATCTAGAACCATTCTCCCCATTGGAGCTGTAACAAATTAAGCCAATCTCCCTAGTGGAGTCTAATCAAATAAATCACAAAAATCCAATCAAGTTCTTAACCCCAGCGGATAGCTCGAACCCGCTTCTCTAAGGGGAGGTTCATATACCCAATCCCTAGCAGATTCAAGCACATATCCCTAGCAGATATGCCTCCACATCAATTAGAATAAAATAAATTAAAATCAATTCGATCTTTCCCCCATCAGATTATAAATTCTTATCCCCAATGGATACACACCCAAACAAATCATACTCATAATCAAACTCATATTCATATCCCCTGCGGATAGCTTAAACCTATTTCCCTAGAGGAAGGTTCACGTACTCAATTCCAAGCAGATTTTTTCTTGCTCTTTTATGCCCTTGGATAAAGAGAGCTGCATTGCACTAAGATCGTGATTCTATCTACCTTTCAGTTCTAGGTATAGATCACTTTCATTATTTATTGTAATCTTCTGGATGTTGTTGATTATTTTGGTCAAGCTAATACATGCGGTGTGCTTTGTCAATTACACCACACCTATTGGGGGTCTTTTTATTAACCTCGCTTTTGGAGTGAGCTCTCAACCCCATCCTCTTAGACTTATGAATCTTCTAGACACTAAGAACTCCATAGTCATAAGACACTTCTAGTGATTATGTGAACACTTAACCTAAGCTTAGAGACTCAGAAAGTGTTAATCATAAGATTAGGCTATGCCTTAGGGCTTAAAGAAATTACCCATCCTATTGCCTAAACCCAATCTAGATACACTTTCTCAAATCAAACCCAGATTCAATTCTCAAATCAAATCTCAAATTTAAATTCAAATTCCAAATCTAATTTTAAATTTGACTCCAAATGATTGAAACCAAAAATTAAATTCAAATCCTAAGACCCTTCCTAAGCTATATGAACCACATTCATAAGCTTAGCCAAAACTCCCTTTAGATCAAATCAAACACAATTGATCTCTTTATAAATCAATTATTCCTTCATTTATATTCATAAATATAAATGAAATCAAAATTCAAATGACCAAAACTATATCGAAAATCAAATTCAAACTCAATCTAAGCCCTTTAAGCCAATTATTTGGACTTAGCCAAATTCTATCCAAATCAAGTCAAAACTAATAGATTTTCTCTTGAATTAATCATTCATTCAATCATTTAACCATATATAAATAAAACTTACAATCATCAAATCAAATTGAGGTCAACCCAAGTCAAACCTAACTTAGCCCTTTTGACTTAAAACTTTCAATTGAGCCAAAACCTATCGGACTCCAAATTGATTGTCGTTGAATTTATATTTCAATCCAGGGCTCATATATAAGTTCAACTAAACTCAAATCAAATCAAAACTAAACTAATTGACCCTCTTAGGTCCACTTGACCCAAAGTGACTTAAAGGACCCATTTGAGCCAACTTCCAATCCAACCCAAATTGGATTGAACCAAGCTCGCCAAAACCTTCCACCATGATTGTTAATCACCCTAGGATGATCAATTGCAATCAATTGGGTCAAACCAAGTCAACTTAGTCATTTGACCAAGTCAACCCTTAACCCAAATGAACCAAAACTCATCCTACATCAAATTGATTGAAACTAATGATTTGAATCAACCCAAAATCAATATTTAAATATGACTTGACCACCAATTGAGCCAAACCAAGCCTAATTGGCCATTTGATACAAGTTGACCCAAATTGGCCTAAAGGACTAAATTGGGTCAAATCATGATCTAACCCAAATTGATTGCAAACAATAGCTCAATTTTATTCCAAATTGATTATTGTACTTGACCAAAGCCATAATTGAACTAAATTTGACCAATTGATCAACTTGACCCAACCTATCCCAAATTAGCCTAAAGGGTCAATTTTGCCTAAATCCAAATTAAATCCAAATTAATTCAATCCAAATACCACATTCATCTTCAATTATCCAATTGAACATGAATCAACTCATAACCCAAGCCAATTTGGCCAATTTTGGTCAAATTGGTCAACTTGACCCAATATGACCCATATGACCCAAATTGAGCCAAATCCCTTGAAACTAAGCCATGACCCATTAGGGGCTGATCAAACCCAACCCAAACCTATTTAGGATCAACCCAAAATTAACCCATCCTAATTAAATCCATCATAGATCCTTCCCCACATAGGATTCCACCCAATCTCATTTAATTCTCCCCCATCACATGCACTTAACTTCTCCCCAACATTTGCATTGAATAGAGCTACTCATATGGCAGCAAGAGAAAACTTTGGAGCAAAAATCCAAAGTCCTCAATCAATTTATCATCCATCCCAACCACCCCCCAAGTAAGATGATAATACTTTGGAGCCAAAAAATTCAAAAAGGGTAAATTTTTTTACCATTATAAAAGCAGGGGAAATGAGGCTTCACCCCTTGTCCTCCTACCACCATTCAGCCCCAAAGAGCTCCCCAAAGCAAAAAAAGAACCCATCCCCCACCTCTTTGATCCATTTTTGAGCTCAAAAACATGAAAGAAGTTTTTTCGATGAGGCGACAGTGATCATTGGTGAAGACGACGTTCCAAAGGGAGGCAAAGGTTAAAAATCATTTTAAAGCTTCCTCACATACCTAGGAGATCACTCGGATCTTCATCGCCACCGAAAACCATCCTTGATGAGGTAAATTTTGCCAAACATTAGCTGGCCTTAGGATTTCTCGCTTTTTATGTTAATTTTCTTGCAATTTTAGGAGTTTTCTTTAGTTAAACCACGCATTTTTTATTTTATTTGATTCCAATACAAAGTAAATTTTTTTTTGGAGAAAATTGATGTAAAAATGTGCTCAAACGGACCTCATTTTGCATTTTTTTGTATTTTTTTGTCGTTTACGTTGATGAGCGCGACCATCGATCGCATGTTTAATGGATCGATGACCATCGCGTGGACCACGATCCTTCTAACCCCCCAAAATACACGATCCGCTCTTTGATCTCGCGGATCAGATCCAGACCCTCTGATCCACAATTGACGTCGGATCAAACGCGATCATTTTCTAGATCTTATTTTCTTGCTCATGACGCGTAGCGCCCGCACAACGTGCGGCGCCACTTGGTGCCATGTGTCATGTGGCATCCATGTGTGGTGCCACATGCGTATTTCCCCATCAGCCGATTACTAGCGGGTTAAGTGGAAAATACCTATTTTTCTGATTTTAAAAATTATTTAAGTGTTCTTAAACTTTGAAAATTCATAAAAAAATAAAATACTTCGCAAAAAAATTACAAATAAGGGCTCGTTGGATTCGTCTTTCTGAGAGAAATCCAAAGTACTAAAAATTTTTAAATTCCGCTAAATGGTTTGAGCTTAATTTATATTTTAGTAAAACTAAATTTTTATTAATTACTCTAAAAATATATGTCAGATTGAGTTGAAATTTTTAGGGATTTAAATAAAAGATAAAACACACATACCATAAAAATCTCAAGTGAAAGGACTTCTAGATTGGGAGAAATTAAATTTTGAAGTTTAGATTGTCCATTTTAATAAAATAAATCAAATAAAAATCCAGAAATTTACAAAAATTTTCAAAATAGCTTAAATCACTTCAATTGACATCTAAGACTCTTAAGAAAATAATGTGATTTTCTGAATCCTAATGAACCCTAAACAAACAGTTAAGATTAAAGTTTAATCAATTAAGAAATTAATTAAAGCATAATCTAAAAATAATTTACCAAATCAAAATCAAAAATGATGCAATACCTAAACGATTGGTAATCAAACCTTAAGTCAGAAAAGCATCATGTATCCCTCAAATGAAATTGAATTTAAACATAATTAAACCTAATTGAGTTAATGAAATTCGATTTAATGATTATATATATTTTTAAATTAAACTCATGATTAAATAAATCAATGAAACTTTAATGTAAAATCAAACTAATCTTGTTAAACTAACATCAAGTATTGAATCTTAGTTATATGAAACAACCTAACAAATGAAAACAAATTAAATATTAATTAATCATTAAATTGATTAAAATCAAACTAATTAATAAACTAATTCAACATAATCATTTGATATTAATCAAATTAAACCAAATAAAGTTAAAGTAAACTTAATTAACATATGATTAAATGACATCCATTTGGATTAAGATAATTAATTAGCCATTAATACATGAACCTAACTAAATCAAACATGGATGAGAATCTAATGAACGCCAATAATGAAGAAAATCAAACTAACTATGATTATGAATAATCAAGAACTAAAATAAAAATAAATAATTAAATCACTTAATCTAATCAAATGATAATAAGAATAATCCTTTAATCAAATCAAACTTAAGTAAAAAACTTAACTAAATTAAATCACTCACATGTGGGAAATTAAGTCATTAATTAAATAAATCTTTGATTAATCTAACAATTTAAATAAATTTGATTACCCTGAATCAAACCTAATTAATTAAACATTTAATTAATGAAAACTTGATGAATTAATCTATCATCTTAATGAACCAAATTAATTTTATAAATCGCATTAAAAATTAATTCAAATCAAACACTTAATTAATCTACTAATTAATTTAATCACACCTCTTAAATAAACTAATTAAGTTAATCAAATTAATCATATTAAACTTAAACTTAATCAAACATAAAATGCAATTAAATGCTAATCAAATTCTAATTTAAACTTTAATCATTAAGTCATTAATTACATCATTAACCTAAATAAATATGAAATCAAATTAAAAATTAAACAAATCTTTTTTTAGTTTAATAATTAATCACACCCCTCAAGTAAACTAATTAAGTTAATAGAATTAATCAGATTAAACCTAAGCTAAATCGAACATAAATGCAATTAAACATCAATCAAATCCTAAATTAAACATAACTCATTATGTCATTAGTTACATCATTAATCTAAATAAATATAAAACCAAATTAAAAATTAAATAAATCTTCATCTAATTTAATAATTAAGTTAAACACACTTGATAATTAAACTAATTACCTTTAAGTTAATCCAACTGAATAAACACCTAATTAATGCAAACTTAATGAATTAATCCATCATCATAATGAACCAAATTAACTTTTAAAATCAAATAAATCAAACACTTAATTAATCTACTTATTAATTTGATCACACTAAGCTTAATTAAGTCAATCAAATTAATCATATTAAACTTAAACTTAATCAAACATAAATGTAATTAAATACTAATCAAAACCTAAATTAAACCTAAATTATTAAGTCATTAATTACATCATTTACCTAAACAAATATGCAATCAAATTTAAAATTGAGCAAACCTTTATAATTAACATAAATATACTTCTTAATTAAACTAATCACATAATCACATTGAACCTAAGCAAACCCATAGACTAATAAAGTTAATCAAATCAAATTAAATCAAATTAAATTAAATTAAGAAAGACTCTCATCAATTTAATATGTAATCAAATTAAATCTCATTCAATCTACTTAAATATGATAAACTAATTAACTATCCAATGCATGAAATCAAAATACAAACCAAACTTTGATAAACATGACAAATGGATGAGATTAAAAATAAAATCCTAATTACAAAGAATCAAACTCAATTAAAATTAAAATAAAATCTCAATTAATCTAATCCAATCAAACTACAAATAAATGAACCACAATCAAATCAAATAAGCATAAAGGTAAGTCACATAACCATAATCAAATAAAAGAATTAAATATTAATTTAAAAGGATATTAAATTATCAAGATTTAATTAAACCAAAACATCTAATATAAAATTAATCAATAAAAAATACATGAATTTAAACAAACTTAAACTTCATTAGAGATCAAGGATATTGAATTATCAAGATTTAATTAAACTAAAACATCTAGTCTAAAATTAATCAATCAAAAACACATGAATTTAAACAAACTTAAACTTCATTAGATATTAAGGATATTAAATTATCAAGATGTAATTAAACTAAAACATCTAAATTAAAATCAATCAATCAAATACTTACACAAACTCAAATTCTAAATTTTAAATCAAATCAAATGAATTACACAAATTCAAATGGGCTAATTAAGATACTTAAGGACCTTAGTAAGACTCTTTAGGAGTTAGGATGTAGAATAGGGTGAGTTCTGTCTACATATAGAATTCATTCTACTCTTCATTCTTGAAAACTTAAATATCACTTTAACCAAATAGAAGTGAAATAAAAATGAAAAGTAAATCATTAAATCATTTATATTGAAATCACCCAAAGGTAAAATTTAAACAAATTCAAACTTCAAATTAAAACTTAAATTAAAGATGCCTAGTAAAGTCTTACTACACAAGCCTTCTTTTCACACACTAGAATACTTGGTCACCGACCCTAGAATTAGGCTAGGTCGATGTACTGATTGTATGTATGATATTGTGTTTTATATTGTGATGTAATATTTTAGACTGTATGTTATGGTGTATGTTTCATAGACTACATGTTAATCCATTATTAGCCTAATCATATTTTCTGTAGGGGGTTGTGCTTAAGGGGCCGATGTAATAAAAATATAAATTCTTTTGCTATGCAAGTTGCTTTGCCCCTAAGAATGACCCATGTTAGGATAGGTGGTCTTGGTTACCCATGTGTGGGGTGCTAATTCCAAATTATTCATATAACTACTCGGGTTATATGGTGTGTTTAGCTAATATTTATTTTACAGGAGTAGCTAGATTTACTTTTCCTATTTTTAATGTAATTTTGCATTAAGAATTAGGATTGGTGTTATGGGGGATTAGGATGAGTAGTGGTAAAGGCTTAGTCCACAGGGTGCCACAAGCCTGGAGCAAATCAAATCAAAAGGAAGAGAAGGAAGGAATGAAGAAAAGAAGACCCTCATAGCATGTATTATTTTTGTAATCCAGGTTGTATAAGGGTAGAGCTCGACTACCTATCATTTTCTTCTCTTTTTAGGGTGTACAGCGGAACTCGACCATAGTGGCCTTTTATTATTTTACAGTAGTCTATAAAATTATTTGATGTTGTGTTTAGATTGTGCACCAAAATTACATACTTTTCCTAATTTCTTCATGATTGATGCTTGAATGTGTGGCCTGGATGCGGTAGGCTTTTAGGATAAAATTAACTTTTCTACCCCAATTAATAACTCGCAATTAAAATTTAAAATAACTCATAACCTCACATAAAATCTTAGGAATTAAATCAAGATAATAAATTTTTTTTAGCAATCCCTTAGTTGGATGAATGAATGTATCTCATATTCTTCCACTCTTGTAAAGAGGGAGCTTCCAACTGTGTCAAAGAATGAAGGCTTAACCTGTGAGAGCCTTTGATGGAGGAGCACCTCTTTTCCTCTTGATTTGGCCCATAATCAAGTTCTCATGCATTTAGGAATACAAATTCTCATAGCCTGTGTCAAATCAAAGAGTCCAAAAGAATCGAATAAATTTGATAAAATTTGCATTAGATTAAGTCATGGTTTCATACCACTCATGCTCTAGTCTCTTAGGGAGTGAGTTTAAGGACTTAGCTTCCTCTCTAAATAAACAACAACCTAGCCATCTTCTAAAGCATAAGATTTTCCTATATGGATTTAAAGTGTAGGAGTAGTTAGCTGGCTGCCACTCTAGGCGGTAATAAGTCCAGTAGTCAGGTGGTTTATTCTCTCTTGTGGAGGTACACCAAATACCTATTTTTTTCCTTAGATTTAGGTCATGCTTTGGCCCTCACCAAAGCTCCCTAGATTTAGGATCTGAGATTGTTGTTTCCCTTTATAGGCTACAATCATAAATTCTCACCTCTTATGTTGTGGAATTATAAGCCATAGCAATCTAATAAAATGTCAACCTAAATAATTAACTCTCTTCAATTTCAAAAATATATAGCCCAATTATATGGTAGATTGGAATGCTCACTAGGCTTCCTAGTATCATAAGCATTCCCTAATCATTTCCTTTGGCTTTCAAAATAAGTCTCTCCTCTTGATCTATCCCATTTGATTTTCTAAAATAGTCAATCCTTTGATAGTCTTAACCTTGAAATCTTTGGAGACCCTAATTGTCTACTTTAATCGAGAGTATTCTTAAGGAATTTCTATTTCTTATGATGTAATTAACTATGGGGGCTTGCCTCCATAGCGAACTTAATAAACCTGGCTTAAAATAAACCCTACTTTACTTTTCCATGTAAAGTAGGGGAAAGATCTCTAGTATATTCGAAGACCCATCATGCCTTAGGAGTCCTTATTAGGTGATTAGGTCCATTATAGGGTTGTGATTTCTATCTTTTGAGATAGTACACCATTCCTTAATGTCATACCCGATCACTTCAATAAGTACCCCCTAAGATCTGAATGGTGTCCCACATCCCAAAAATAAACACCACATCTATCCCACTTGATTTTTTAAAACACAACCAATTTATTGATAGTCCTATCTTTGAATTTTTTGGAGACAACAATCGCCTACTTTAATCGAGAGTATTCTTAAGGAATTCATTTTTCTTAAGATATAATTAACTATGGGGGCTTGCCCCCATAGGGAACCTTTAGAACCCAGTCTAAATAAACCTTACTTTGTTCATCCATATAAAGTAGAGGAAAAATCTCTAGTATACTCGAAGACCCTTCATGCCTTAGGAGTCTTTATTAGGTGATTAGATCCATTGTAGGATAGTGACTTCTATCTTACGAGATAGTACATCATTCCTCAATGATGTACCCAATCACCTCAATAAGTACACCCTTAGATCTGCATGGTGTCCCCCCATACACAAGAATCAAAAATAAACACCACAGGGTCAAATCATGATCTAACCCAAATTAATTATAACCAATGGTGCAAGTTTATTTCAAATAAATTATTGAACTTGACCAAAGCCATAATCAAGCCCAATTTGATCAATTTGGTCAACTTAACCCAACCTAGCCTAAATTGACCTAAAAGGTCAAATTGACCAAAATTCAAATTAAACCCAAATTGAATGCAATAAATGGATCAAGTTCATTCCAAATTAATTATTGAACTTGACCAAAGCCATAATTGTGTCTAATTTAACTAATTGGTCAACTTGATCCTACCTAGTCCAAATTGACCTAAAGGGTTAAATTAGCCAAAATCCAAATCAAATCAAACTAAAGCCTACAATCATTTTTAATTAACCAATTAAACTTAAACCAACACCTAAACTAACCCAATTTGGTCAAATTGGTCAACTCAACCCATTTGACCTATATGAATCCAAGTGAGCTAAAATCAAACCTAAGCTTAATTGATTGAACCACTTAAACTAAAACTATTCAAACCATCATTTGAACCTAACCCAAGCCTTGGTTTGACCCAATTTGACCAATTGGTCAACTCAACCCAACATGAACTCATATGACCCCATTTGACCAAATGAAGCCAAAGCACCCAAAACCAACATATGGGACCTTGGTGGCAAACCAATCCCAACCCAAATTGAGCCTAGGTCAGCCAAAAATCATCCCAAAAATAAAGTGGGCCCCATCTAAGGGGAGTACCCATTGGATAAACCTCTTCACATAGGATTCCTTTCGAATTTAGCAAAGTCTACTCTCCCATCACTTAGGCAGCCATTCAATTACTAAATGAAGCATTCCTAGCATTCCTAGCCTACCCTAAGCACATTAGGGCTTGTCATGGACCAAGGGGAGGTGAGTTAACTCACTTTCTATGCAAATTGAGCACCCTATGGATAAAGGAAACCAAATCTCCACACATCAGGCCTTAAGCCACCTCCTAATCCTTCCTCCACTCTTGGCGAGCCACATGGACATGATGAAGACAATTCTAGCAGTCTAACGGTCACTGGCAGGTGAGAAAATGGGATTGAATTTTGTTCATCCACCTCAGGAATTAAGGGGATATGCCCCCTCAATTCAAATGGGAATTCATTCATTCAACTTTATTTGAGCTAAGGAGAATGAAGGAGAGTCTCCTACAGCCATTCCCCAATCTCTCAAGCTCTTTCATTTTTCTCTCATTATGTGAAGCTAAAATAGGGGAGGCCAATTCTAAATCTCATTTTCTCAATCCTCCACCAAACTTCAATAAAACTTGCACACACCTTCCTTGGACCTAGTCGAAGCCATACGAATCATTTCCCAAGCTCCAAAGCCATCAAAAGTGGGAGTTTGATCAGGATTGAATGCCAAATATGATGATCTTGGTCTCCAAAGAAATCTACTTCAAATCAAGGCTAAGCTCCTCAACAAGGCTTCGTCTCTACTAGACTAAACTACCTCCGTCAATCCCATCATTGGTCTTGAGCTCCGGTGAGTTAATTCTTCAAAACCATAGCCTAGGTGATTTCAAGTTTGGTCTTTTATGAAGGAAATTTCCATTGCATGTGATCTTAGCCATTGGATGTGTTCTTCTCCTTTCTTTGATGGTGTGAGATCATTTTGGAATTAATCCAGGCTTTGGTCAGCTCGGATTGAACGGAGAAAGTCGGACGGTATCCATCTTTCGATGCTCACGAAGGAGAAAGATCACGAGCTGTCTATTCCATGTGATCAGAATGGACAATCGTGATTAGGTCATACTTATATCCTCATTATTCCCTCTAAACTGTGGGATTAATCGTGGCCATTTGATCTTAGATCAGATGGTCCACGAGAAAGCACATCTGCCATCGCTTGACTCAACCGTGCAATGTGACAACTTAAATAACATATCCCATTGTGCCATGTGAAAAGCACGCCACATCAACATGCCACGTGGTGCTGAAGGGATTAGGGCTTTAATTAGGGCTAATTAATTCATTTTTAGGACTAAAACTTTCATATATCATTACTAATTATAGAAAAATCTAAAAAAAATAATTAAAGAATTATTTTAATGGAATTTCAGAGAAGAATTTAACAAAAATGTTTCCAATGGATTTTAAATAGTAAATAGAGCTTAATTAGAGTTTAATTAAAAACTTAATTAACTTAATTACTCCTTAATTAATCATCCAATTGATTTCAAACTTTCTGAGGATGTTTAGGGAGATGATCTCTGCTTCTTCTATTTTTCTTGGAATTTATTGGTTGCTTAATTAGAAAAATTAATTGATTAAGCCCTAACTATGGTTAACTCACATGTGTGAGAAAACCATAAAAGTAATTGAAATGGTTCCTTAACTTCAATTATTAAATAATTATGAGCTAATTGCATTAGGCCCCTTTCATTTCATAGGAGCACTACCATTTACTTTCCAATTTATTTTCATATCATATTAGCTTATAATTATTTAATTGATTACCTTAAGGTAACATAGGTAATGGTTAATTAATTATTTTAATCCATGCTTAACTTAATCAATCCATAAAAATCATTTAATTACTTCTTAATAAATCAAAATAATTCACATATGGGGGAATGGGTTTAGGATTAGTGAACACATCTTTCTCATTCTTCTTAAATCAAATCAAACATAAAATCAAAAGTGACTTTAAGAAACTTTGGTTTATTTTAATTAAGCTTATTCAATGTGATTGTCTTTTGGAATTAATTAAATTGAATGAAGTTATATGCTTGTGTTTCTTTATTTCTTTCTAATCATATTAAGATGTTGTATGCCACTTGTAGTCATGCATTCATTTCTTTCAAAAAAAAATCAATTAAAATAAATGGTTTCTTTTGTGTCAAATTTGCACGTGTTGACCTAATTAAAAATATGTGTGGCTATTACCACTATTAGATCTCAAATGTATTTTCAAAAGCTTATTAATGAATAACAATACTTGTTGTGAAATTAGCTATATATACATAGGAGGTGCATGTGAATATAAGCTTAGTGTATGAAGTGAAGTTCCCTTCTTTCATTCATATGTTGATTTGCATAAGTACGAATGTTAGTGGGTATATTAGTTTGGACATTCCGGGGATGCAGGAATTTAAGTAGCCTCAAGGAGGTTCCTACCTCACTCCCCTAGTGCAAAATAATGGTGACAAACCTGTTTGATTTCATTCTTATGCATCTTGACATTAGAATTTGGATAGACCATTAATTCATTCACATAAATAAATTAATTAAATTGAACACAATTTTTACATGATTTCCCTTCTTATAGCTATTTGTACACTCATATGTATTTAAGAATAGTGGGTATATCTAGTCTGGACATTCTGGGGATGCACAACTTTAAGTAGCCCCAAGGAGGTTCCTACCTCAGTCCTTTGGTGCAAAATAACGATGAAGTTCTTATTTAGAACTTTCATACATTTGAATGTGTATTTAGCTAATGAATGAGAAAGCTATTTTTCTATAAAAATCATTCATTCATCATGCATTTAAGTGTGCCAAAAATAAATTACATGCATAAATATATTTAGGACTTAATAATATGCATGTTATATATGATGGGAAGAAATGAATAAATATGTGTTATGATAGGAATGAACTCCAATTAATCTTGAGATGCCTTTCTTATTGAATAAGATAATTTAAAGTGAACCTAAACTTAGGTTTAATTAAAATATGTAATAAGCCATTCATTAAAGAGAATTGATTAATTAATATGCTTTAGATGTGGCTTAAGGTATGGATAAAGAAGGGTGATCCTCTCTTTTCTTCTCTTTATAACACTTATTTGTTAAGTGTAAACTAAGTGAAATAAAAGAAAATATTAAGTAAAACTTACAAATAAATTAAACCACTTAAAGTGAAACCATCCTTTATAATTAAATCCTTTCTTACTTAGAAAGTTATAACAAAACTTAGTAAGGGCATACCACACAAACCTTAATACACACACCTTAGATGAAATCACCATTTCTAGCTTTATGTTAGGGTGGTGCATGGTTTGATGTATGTTTATTTTGTGATGTATTATTATAGACTGAATGTTAAGGTGTATGCTTCATTGATTGGATGTTAGGTTGTGATTAGCCTAATCATATTTTTTGCAGGAGATTATGCTTAAGGGGTGCTTAAAATTAAATATAAATGCTCTCCCTTGTAGGTTACTTAACTCCTAAGCATTAATCTAAATTAGGACATGTGGGCTTGGTTACCCATGTGTAGGGTGCTAAGTCCAAATTATATGTATAACTATTTGGGTTGTTTGGTGTATTTAGCTAACACTTATTTTGTAGGTGTAGTTAGATTTACTTTTCCTATTTTTAATGTAATTGTGCATTAGGAACTAGGATTAGTGTTATGAAGAGATTAGGATGAACGGAGGCTAGAAGACTTTATCCTAGGATGCCCCGTGATGCCTTTGAAGCAAGCACATCCAAATCAAGCTAAAGAAAGAAAGAAGAGGACATATGAAGAATAAAGAATAAAGACACTCATAGCATTTATTTATTTATATTTATAATTATTCTTTCATATACCGGGTTGTATAAAGGTAGAGCTTGGCTACTTATTTTCTCTTTTTGGGTTGTACAGTGGTACACGGTCGCACCAGCCTCTTATTCTTTTATGTTGGGTTTATAAATTATTTGATATTTTGTTTACAATTGCGCAATAGAAATGACATATCTTTTCCTAATTTCTTCATATATGGTGATTTAATGTGTGGCATGGATCCAATTTAGCTCTTAGGAGAAAATTAATTTTTCTACCCCAACTATAACTCATAATTAAATTTCTTTAAAATAACTCATAACCTCACATACAGCCTAGGCATTAAATCAAGATAATTAAAAGATTTAGTAACCCCTTAGCTGGATGTTATATATTTAACATCATGCATACCATATTGCTTCACTCTTGATAAGAGGGGTTTTTCATCCTTACATGATAAGGGAAGACTTGACCTTTGAGGGTCTCCTCTGTGGTGGAAAACACCTCTTTCTTTCTAATTTAGCCAATAACGTTATTTCATCATGCATTTATACATATAAAAAATCCTATAGCATTTGTCAAAATAAAGAGTCTAAAATCAATTAAAAATTGAAAAGATTTGTACTATAATAAGTCATTACACATACCACTCATGCTCTAGTCTCTTAGAGAGCGGGTTTAAGGACTTTAGTTTTTTCTAATAATAATAACCTAACCATCTTACAAAATATATGACTTGACTATATGATTTTAAAATGTAGGAGGAGTTAGCTTGTTGTTTCTCCAAGCGGATATAAGCCTAATAGTCGAGTGGTTTACCCTCTCTTATGGAGGTAAATCGTATACCCATCTTCTCTTAGATATAATACATGCTTTGCCCTCGCTAAGCTCCTTAGATTAAGGATCTGAGGTTATTATTTCCCCTTGGGCTATAAGTATAAATCCTCACATCTTAGGCATTTCCACAATCTTGTATCGTGGGGTTATAAGTCCTAATTTTCTAACAAAATGTCAACTCAAATATATATAATTCTCTTCAATTTCAAATATATAAAGCCTAACCATATGATAGATTGGAATGCTCACTAGGTTTTTTAGTATCATGATCATTCCCTACTCATCTCCCTTTGGCTTAGATAATAAGTCTCTCCTTTTTTGATCTATCTCATTTGATTTTCCAAACACAACCAATCCTTTAATAGTCCTATCTTTAAAATCTTTAGAGATAATAATTGGCTACTTTAATCGAGAGTATTCCTAAGGAATTCATTTTTCTTAGGATGTAATTAACTATGGTGGCTTTCCCCCATAGGGAACTTTAGAACTTGGTTTAAATAAACCCTGCTTTATTCATCCATGTAAAGTAGGTGAAAAATCTCTGGTATATTCAAAGACCCATCATGCTTTAGGAGTCCTTATTAGGAGATTAGATCCATTGTAGGGTAGTGATTTCTATCTTTTGAGATAGTGCATTATTCCTTGATGTCGCACTCGATCACCTCAATAAGTACACCCTTAGATCTATGTGGTATCCCCCATACACATAAATTGAAAACAAACACCACAAATTTTTTGTCGACTCTGCTAGGGAGGGTTTCTTTCTCTATCTCTAGTAGATAATTATTGTCTCCAAGCATCGATAGTGGACTTGTATTTCATATGAGTCCAAAAAAATCTCTCCTTTCATTGGCACTTAGGTTATTTCATTCTTAAGCAAAGCTAGCCAACATTCTTTAGGTTTTAGGACATCACTCCTTGTAGGTCTTGAAACCCTTATTAGATCCCCAATAGGTGAATGATAAAATTAACTAATGAAAGGAGATGACAAAAATTTAGAACCTCCTCACCACTAGCTTGGTGAGGCAAGGTTTATCTTATACTTAAGAAAATAAACTCTTTTGCAAAAATACCATTTTTCAAAAGTACTTTTTCAAAATTCACATAACCAAAGATCTTGTACAAGATTCATAAGAAACTTTCAAAAAGTAGAAAACTCATATAACAAAACCTCATCTAACAATCTCCATGATTGTTATATGGAGGTTCTTTTCAAAATCAAAATCATCTTTCAAAAGCATCTTTTTACAAATAGTTATTTCCAATCTATATACTCAAATTTGTTTAATGGAGATTCTATTTTCAAATAAAATCATAGCATAAAATTGAAACTCCACTTAACTTTTTTCACATATGCTAGAGTTGGAGTTTCCCTCTTTTGCAAAAGTGCACATTTGAAAATGACCACCTTCATTCAACATGCTCAAATTTGTTGAATGAAGATTCTATTTTGAAATAAAATCATAGCATGAAATTGAAACTCCACTTAACATATTTCACATATTGTAGAGTTGGAGTTTTCCTCTTTTGAAAAAGCACACTTTTTAAAATGACCACCTTGATTCAACATACTCAAATTTGTTGAATGGATATTCTATTTTCAAATAAAATCATAGCAAAAAATTGAAACTCCACTTAACATATTTCACATATGCTAGAGTTGAAGTTTCCCTATTTTCAAAAGCAAGAAATCACACACATGAAATCAAGACATATTTTGGACTCCATTTAACATACCCAAATTTGTCAAATGAGAGTCCCATTTTTAAAAATGAATTGAACTCTATTTAACATACCAAAATTTGTTAAATACATTTACCCTCTTTCAAAAAAAACATAATCACATTTGATTCCTACTTAACATTACCAAATTTGTTAAGTAAGAGTCTCTTTTTTGAAAATCATAAACACATTTGGCTTCCACTTAACATACCAAATTTGTTAAGTGAGAGTCTCATTTTTCAAAAATAAATCAAATCACATTTGATTCCTACTTAACATGCCAAATTTTTTAAGTAAGTGTCTCATTTTTAAAAATTATAAACACATTTGACTCCCACTTAACATACCAAATTTGTTAAGTGAGAGTCTCATTTTCAAAACACAAATCATGATCACATTTGATTCCTACTTAACATACCAAATTTGTTAAGTAAGAGTCTCATTTTCAAAAATCATAAACACATTTGACCCCCACTTAACATACCAAACTTGTTAAGTGAGAGTCTCATTTTTAAAACACAAATCATATCACATTTGATTCCTACTTATCATAGAAAATTTGTTTAGTAAGAGTCTCATTTTTAAAACACAAATCAAATCAAATTTGATTCCTAATTAACATACCAAATTAGTTAAGTAAGAGTCTCATTTTCAAAAATCATAAACACATTTGACTCTCACTTAACATACCAAATTTGTTAAGTGAGAATCTCATTTCAAAACACAAATCATGATCACATTTGATTCCTACTTAACATGCCAAATTTGTTAAGTAACAGTCTCACTTTTAAATCATATCACATTTGATTCCTACTTAATATACAAAATTTGTTAAGAGTCTCATTTTCAAATTATATCACATTTGATTCCTACTTAACATACCAAATTTGTTACGTAAGAATCTCTTTTTAAATCATAACACATTTGAATCCCACTCAACATACCAAATTCGTTAAGTGAGAGACTCATTCTCAAAACACAAATCAAATCACATTTGACTCCCACTTAGCATACCAAATTTTTTAAGTAAGAGTCTCATTTTCAAATCAAATCACATTTGGCTCCCACCTGACATACCAAATTTATTAAGTGAGAGTCTCATTTTCAAACACATATCAAGCACATTTGGCCTTTACTTAACATACCAAATTTGTTAAGTAAGGAGCCTCATTTCATATCAACATATATCATACACATAACCAATCATCACAAGCAAAGATACTTTCACAAAATTTTCAAACATATAATCAAAACCTCTTCTTAACATACCTAAATTTTCTAAGTAACTATTTTCCAAATCAAAATTTTTAAACAATACATACAATGTAAATATCTTCAAAGGTCTCTCCAAATATTTGAACCCCGCCCAACTGACTTAAATTGGTTGAGTATGGGTTCTAAACCAAAACCATATGGCAAAGTCACTTTTTCAAATATCAAAAATCTCTCCAAAATTTAATGAACCCCACTTAGCATACCTAAATTTGTTAAGTACGGGTTCAAATTCCAAATTAAATATAGAAGTCAATGATTGAAGGCAAACATCAAGGCAAGGGTTAGATTCAATTATATTTCAATAAATGTAGTGATTCCAGTACAATCAGTCTTTCCAATCTCCTGTCAGTGCAGTGATCATGGCTACCAGCAAGTTCATCTTCTCTTTTTCCTTTGGTATAGATTTGGCCTTGGATCAGGCCAATCTCACCATGATTGATGCTTCCACTTGATCTACTTTGGTCGTAGCTTTAAGGGGGTCCGGATTACTTATGAGAGGCTAGCCCTCACAATGATTAGCATGGAGGAGGTGGCGAGACAGATGCCACTCATTCGCTTGGATATCCCATATGATTCTAAATTTCTCTCATTGAAGAGGAAGGCCACAGTGGTTCCCATGCCTTGTTTAGTATCATTTTTAGTACTTGCCCATTCAGTTGCCCTTGCCATAGCTCCAATGAGAGCTGCTACCTCCTCTTTGGTTACCCCAAAGCGGAAGGCTATCTTAGCCTTTGAGATAGTCTTCCCCACCTTCGAGGTAGGTTATAGCTCCCTCTCTACTTTGCATGCTCGCACCCAATGTCATAATAAGAATCAAAATATTAAGTGGGATCATGATTGAGCAGCCAAAGAGCTTGATGCTGCTTCCTATGTAGCTGAGGAGGGCTCTCCCCGTGAGACCTCTCCACTTCTGAGTGGTAGTAGGTTCCACCTCCTCTCAGCCTCATATAGAGAGGAAGACTATAGGAGGATTGTTGCATCTCCTCCACCACTATCAAACCATGAGACACCGGCTAGAGAGCATAGGAGGCCATATGCCAAACTTAGAACTATTCTACGCCAGGTCAGTAGAGCTTACGGATGCTCAGAGTCTGGTACCTTGTTTTACTTATGATCCATGATCCCTAAGAGTGTTAGGGGTTAGATCCATAAAGAGAGAGAGAGCCATGGAGGCTCAATCATCTACCCAGGTAGGAAGGAGAGAGGGAGAGTATGTGTGCCGCTCGATGGATTTTTCGATCTACCCCGCCGAGGTCAATCACCCATAGCATTGTTCTTACCGGCAGTGCACACATGAGGAGGACTCCTGAGTGGCGTGTTGCCATCACACCACTCCTCTCGTTGTCCACCATCACTAGTTTAGCTTACAACATTTACCACTCCCGCCAAGATTCAGAAGCCCCCATCTGGGGAGATACCATCTCCGCTGGTGATCCGGCTACGACCCAAGGATCCCGCTCCATCCATTCCACTTGTTAGGTGAGATCAAGCTCCCCTGCTCAACCCTCTACCTCAGTTATGGTTAGGAAGGAGTGACAACTCAAGAGCATCATCATTACATCACCACCATCGCAGATCAAGGGGGAAAGGAGAGTGGACATAGATATAGTCCCCATGATAGTTGATCCTCCTAGTGAGGAAGTCTTGACAGTAGGTAGTGTCCGTTTCATAGAGGTAGAGGAGCACAATCCTATAACTAGTAGTCAATGAGTATTCGTATTAGTCCAGCCAGGCATAGTACACTAATCAATAAATGACAAATTAGCGGACTACTTTGCTGAGAAAAGATGAATTCTTGGGAGTGACCACTCAGAATAGGAGGAGGATAGAGTCAACCTCGATCCTGATAAGGATGACATTTTGGATGACACAGTTGAAGTCCACATGGTAGATACATGGGGATCCTTACAACCAAATCAGTATAGCCATGAAGGTGTTGTGCTTGAGGAAGGTGACACATCTCACTCAACTCAACACCTCTTCCACCAGCTCAGATAGATAGATGATCACATTGACAAGATTGGGAATAAAATTGAGGATTTGATGGTAGTGGTTTTAGCATTATAGAACTTAGCCCTAGTTTCATAGCCTTCTCCCATGATAGCCGACAATTTAGAGTTCATACATACCTTAGAGCATCCTAGCTGCACTCTCATAGAGGATGATGCTGGTAGCTTTCATAAGAAGGTTACAGATGGCACCTCCATGCATGAAAAGGATATTAAAAATATGGTGGAGCAGCAGGTGAGGGAAGCAATGGTGCAAGCCTGGGGGAGCTCATCTACTCTAAAGGGTAGACTATACTCAGAGAAATTTGATGCAGTTCAATTCCCTAAGGGTTTTATGTCACATTCAATCAAAATATTTGAAGGCAGTTAAAACCCGCGTAAGCATATTGCACATTTTAGAGCCAGTTGTTCCAACGTCGGTGGCAGTGATGAACTTTTGTTCAGACTTTTTATCATCAGCCTAGCAGAGGTTGCATTTGATTGGTATGTCGAACTGTTAAATGGTTCAGTATGGAATTTTGCTGAGTTGGAACACCTCTTCATCAAGAGGTTTGCTAGAGCTCTTCAAAGAATGAATGTAGGCGACTTCATTGTAGTGACACAAGTTCTTAATGAGTCCATTATTGATTATATTCTCAGGTGGCGCAACCCCAACATGAAATGTGAATTGCAGCTGTCCAAATAGCATACCATTGAGATTCTTCTCAAGAATATTCATGGCTCGGTCGCCTTCATGCTTAAGGGCTTTACCATCTGGACATTTATGAAACTAATTAACATGACAGCTAACCTACAAAAGGAAGCCAAACAGTTACCCTTTCTCGACCAATCATCTTAGCCCAAGCTGCATAAGGTGTTCTAGAAGAAGCTAAGGATAGTTATGTCAGTGGATTAAGGGAAGTAGTTAGCCAGAGTCCAATATGAGAGACCCTGAGCTTAGTAGCCTCCTTTGCCACCTCCTCTGCCACCACCTCAGTTGTCATATCAGCTTCCATAGTTGCCACAATAGCCATTCCCGCCACATCAGCAACCTACCTACCAATGATATTCCTATCCCCCGTTAGGTAGCTATTACCCACTTACCCTTACTGATAGATTGATTAAGCCATATTCATTCAAGAGGGAGGTAGTTAGAAAAATCTTTAAAAATCTCTTAAAGAAACCTGACTTTCAATTACCAGAGCCCAAGAGGCCGGAGGAAGTGGGTAAGAGTAATGATCCTTACTATTGCCCCTACCACAGCATGATTAGTCATGTCTTAAAGGATTATATTACTTTTAAAGATTGGCTTGAGCATAACTACAAGTTAGGCTCCATAGTTATCCCCATGGAATACTTATTAGAATAACCTTCCAGTTCTATTACGATAATTCTTGGGGAAACCTGCGATCATCTTAAGACAAAAGAAGGTTGGGATATTGCTTTATCCCAAACCTCTAAAAAAGTAGTTTCTAAAATTAAGAAACTCTCTTTATAGGTGCCTGAGGCAGCTCAAACCTCTAATACCAAGGAAGATTTGCAAGTTGTCAAAGATAACTTGAAGAAGGTGACAGCCCAGCAACAATATCAGTAGTCCACCTTACTTGCCTAGGATAGTTCAATAGCACAACCACCGTTCGAGTCCAACACTCCATCCATAGTTGTAGCTACTACTTCTTCCTTCGCTAGCTCTTATTTTGTCAACAAGAGCATTGTATCAGTGGACAAGGGCATTAAATCCCTTAACCCACTTACTTTATTAGATTTCTATCATGTACCTTCACCTAAAAAGAAATCAATAAAGAAATATTTCACTTATATCTTGTCCACTTCTGATACTTTAGATTTTATTCTTCTTGAAAACTCTCTAAGTCTAAAAATAATAATGATATCTCTAGTCATTCTGAATCAGAATCAAACTTTTCTTTTCTAAATAAATCAAGTTCACCTCTTGAGATTGACTTGGAGTCAACTAACTTCGAAGATCCCATAGAAGAAGCTGAGGTATACCTGATGATAAGGTAGAGCTTTCTCACAAGTTCATCATTTCAAGAAGTCACTGAAGTCAACCTACACAATGGCAAAGTTCTACCTCCTAGGGTAGCACCTCTTGATAAGGGTAAACAAGTCATTAGTTCCAGTGAGCAGATAACCCCTCCACAGGATGCTCCACCCATGGATATGCTTGTGGAGGACCAAGTAAGAGTTGATTACAATGTCCTAGCACATCTTAAAAAGTTTTCAACTAAATTAAGCATATATAACACCCTTGTCTTATCCAAAGAGATGAGGAAATCTCTAGTTAAGGCTCTCCTTAATCCAGAGATATGCTTAGCTCAACTGACCGCTATTGAAGAGGAGGCACATAGCTCTAAGGATAACTTGGGAGTCACATTCAGTGATGAAGACTTTCTTCTATGGATGACAAAGCATAACCACCCTCTTTACATTACAGTGCATGTTGGCAAATACAAGTTATAAAGAGTTTTGGTTGTCTAAGGTGCATCAGTCAACATTATGTGTTTAAGAACCTTTTCTTACTTGAGGATCGACATCTATAAACTCCAAAAGGAGAAGATGATGTTGAGAGAATTCAATGAGCAAGGCGAGAGGGCCTTAGGCTCTATAGTGTTACTATTAGAGATAGATGATTGGAAGATTGAAGCCAAGTTTCATATCATAGTCTCATATACATCTTTCAATGCTTTGCTTGGGAGACTATGGATACATAAGAATAACACAATTCCATCATCTCTACATTAGTGTATGAAGTTCATGAGAGGTGAAATTGAGTATTGCGTTCGATATCTCAGACTGTTCATAGTTCATGAGGTCGAGATATATGAGGATGTAGCTTATTTCCTTCCCCAAAACCAACAAGTCCATTCTCATGAATCTAGTCAAGATCCCCAAGAGGGACAAAAAAAGAAAAGACAAAGAAAAAGAATTTGAAAATGAAAAGAAAATAGTGAAAGAAAAAGAAATTAAAAGACAGCGAGACATGGACTCAGGGGAAGATATAGAGCCTGACATTAGATTCCACTTACGCTTGTTACATTCAAACATATTGGTAGATGACCCAACCCACTGTAGGCAAGAGATAGAGATGGCTGAGATGGAAAGCCTCCCAATTAGCCACCTAATAGGAGGTATGTACCAGCCACCAGTAGTACACCTGCTATCCACATAGACTTAGAATTTAATTCAGAGGATGAGTCTAATGTGGTTAGCACACCAACCAGCTCTTCTCAGTAGCAGATCCCTTTTGAGGTGATGTTTGAGCATGATAGTGATGAAAATCAGGCTCCAAAGCAAAGCATAAATGTATCCAAATCTGCATATAAAATAGTCAGGAGTCAGTTGGGAACCTTAGCTCTAACCCCACTTTTCTCTTAGAAAGTTGAGGGTTTGGTAGTTAAGGAAGCCCCTAAGTCATCCACAGAGGGGAAAACTTAAAGGTTCTTTTTGGGAGCATCATCCTCAGGAAGCTGATGTAGAACTTAATGATGATACATATAAAGATTTAATATAATTTCCTTTCGATTGGTATTCGCCTTGTGTTCTTAATTTAGCAAAGAAGAGATTAATCCCACATACTTGGTCTAAATACAGGTCGATCTACTTGGAAAGGTTATGGTACAACTAAAGCAGGCATCCTCAATTAAGACCAAGATAAGGATTCGATATAGTGGGTCCAATCGATGATGACAATCATTGCCTAGTCATAACTAATCATTTCTAATATGATTGGTTCTTTTCAAATCATGCTAACTCATATGAGCAGGTGTGTTTAGAAACTTCGGATGATCTAAATGATCTTGAAGTCAGAGATGCACCGCTAGAGTTCGAAGAGGAGATCAGATCAACCAATGATGAGCTCAAAGAAATCAACTTAGGAACTGAAGACAATCCATGTCCAACATACATTAGTTCATTATTGAATGATACTGAAATAAATGACTTAGTTAGGCTGAAGAACGCTTCACATGGAAGAGAAGAGTGGTTATCTTCTAACGTAGTCACAAACTAGCAATAGAGCCTAGTGCTAATCCTATCGGTTGACCTCATTTTGGATGAGGTTAACTTAGCAATTAGGAGATCCTAACCTCAAATAGGATTTTCCTAATTCAATGCTTTGGGCACTATGCTTAGTGACCTAGGGAACTCACCTTGGGCTGGATCTAACCTATTTGGCTTAGGTAGGATCAACTCAGGCATCCAATTTGAATAAATTCAAACAAATTCGAAAAAATCACAAGAATAAAAAACAAATAGAAAATTCTAAAATTAAATCCAAAGTTAAATCTAGTCAACATAGGTTTGACTCTGGTGGGACCCACTTGATAAAAAAAGTCAACCCACCAAAAATATGACCCATTAACCCTAATTTGGGTCAAATGGATTAAAACAAAATAAAATTTGAAATTAGTTAATTTAGTGCAATTCGAATTTTCTAGATTAACCATATTAAAGATGAAATATCACTTAATTAAGTCAATCAAGTCATTTGAGACAAACAAACCAATTCAAAATACATAAAGCCAAATGGATCAACATACCCAATACACTTTGAAAATTGGAAATTGAGAATTATTAATGACTAAGTGCATAAATATTTAACACTAAATTGAACATTAATCAAAGAATGAAATTGTGCTAAATCCAATTATCCAAGGGTTAGCCAAATGCACTAATTCTAATAAAATTTTGGAAACCACTTTCAACTAAATCACATGGGATGGGGATAAGACTTCCTTAAACCTTTCTAATTAAGGTTTACATCACTAATCAATCCATTTAAACTTTTCTTGCATTATGGCATAAAATCCAAATGGAGAGAGGCCAATGCAAGCAAAGGAAATAAATAGGCCAAATTCATTCTTCCTTCTTCCCACCTCTTCACCTTAGACAGGTGCCGGATAGAAGAGGAGGGCATTAGCTAACTTCCAAGACCCTCCATCATCAAAACCAACCAACAGGGAGTAGGATAAAAGGAATAGTGTTTGGCCAAGTCAGAGAGAAGCACAAGGAGCATTTAACAACCCAATATTTCCATTCCATCACATTCCCCACTAAAAATAAACAAGAAACAAGCCTTCCCCCACTTCCCAAGTCGCCGAAGAGGGGGTGAACCATCAAAGCTGATGGGTAGGATAGGAAGCTTGGTCTAGAGATCAAATTACAAGGAATTGATCAAATTCCTTTGGCACACAATCATCTCCTGAAGAATCGAAGCTAGTGGAGTCGATTTCAACTATTAAAATTGCACAGATCGAGGTACGCCATTAACGACCTCCCACTTTTCTTTTAAGGTTTCAATTTTGGTCATTTTTGAAGAGGACTTGATCTAAAGTGAGATCAAGCCATATGGATGGAAAAGATTTCATCCACTGAGCATTTTGCAATTAAAATCATCAAATTTCATTGCCTAGATCAAAATATATTAACCAAAAATAACTGATAGCTTCGGTTCTCTCTATCCTACAAAGGAGATGAAATCAAGACTGTCCGTTCCTTTTAGAAGGAATGGACTATCTAGATCTAGGGGCACCATTGATTTAAATCCCTTAAGGACCCACGAATCAATTGTGGACCGTCCGATCTTTGATCGGATGGTCCTATTTGATCACGCATTTTCAGCCTTGGCTGATGCGAACGCCATGCGACTCTGCGTGGACCAACCCACATGTGCCACACAGTAAGATGCACCATGTAGGCACATGACACGCAACCTGTCGTGCCGTGTGGACCTCTCCCACTGAAAAATCATTAAACAACAGTTTTAAATTATTTAAAATTAACAAAAACTTCCAAAAATCATAGAAAAATAAATAAAATCATAAAATATAAATAAAGGCTCTATGGATTCATCTTGATGAGAGGAATCCATGAAAATTAAAATTCCTAATTTTATTGGGTATTTTAGCCTTAATTTGGGTTTAATTGAAAAACATTAAATCTTAATTACTCTTAAATTAATAATCCAATTGACTTGAAACTTTGGGGAAATGTACTTAAGCATGAAACACACCTTAGGTGAATTTTTTTTGAATTTAATTCACAGAATCAATGAAAATTGTGATTTCATATGCTTAAGTCATAAATTAATTATTAATGAAATAATTAATGAAACTTAATCAAACATCCTTAAATCAATATAATGAACATTAATGAATATCAGAACACTAATTGAACCTATTTGAACCTAATGAATCATTAATTGACTTAATTAGGCAATTAAATAAATTAAATAATTCAATTAAATAACTTGAATTTAATTAAATCATAGTAAATCAACCAGTAAACCAAAAATTATGAATAAACCCTCATTGGAAAGGTATTGTAATGAAGAGTAAGTGAAAAATAAAACCCCTTCATGAATCTCAATAAATTAGGCTTAATTTTGGTTTTAATGAAATAATTAAAACCTTAATTACACCCTAATTCTAAATCTATTTAACATGAAACTTTAGAAACATAAAATTGGCATATAACCCACTTGCCAAAAATATTTCAAGTCCAATTGATCACTAGGTTGGGAATTCTTGAATTTCCAAGCTCCTAAGTCTATGTTAATCAAAGAATGAACTAAGTAAATTCATTAATCCATCAAATCACACAATAATGTAAACCAACCTTAATCAAACATCAAAAATATTAAAGGTAGTTCATCTAAACATCCTAAGTCATTGAAGTGATCAAATTCAATCTTAAGTTAATGAAATAAAACCTTAGGTTAATAAAATTATTAATTAACTTAAACATTAAACTTTGAATCAATAAAATTTAATGAAATTACTCATGTTTAATGAATCTAAGAATGAATCTAAATCTTAGGTCAATTAAATCAGATCAAATAAGATTGATAATTAACCTAAGTACTTTAGGTTAAGAATAATCTATGAACAAACCTAAGTCAAAAATACTAAATCATATTAATGACTCTAGATCTAGGATAGATCATTATGTGATTTTCTTTAATTTCTTGCGATATGTTGTGTTGTTCTTCATATGTCTGTGTAGTGTATTACTTTAGACTGGATGCGTAGGCTTGTTTATTCATTAGACTGGATGGTAGGGCAATCTCTCTAGATTTAATACTATTTTCTATAGTGGACTGTGTTAAAGGAATCGTTGTCATAAATAAAAAATTATAAATTATTATTTTCTTGGAGGTGCTGAAAAATCCCTTAACATAATCCATAGGATAGGTGGGTTTGGAAAGCAACTAATGTTAAGCCCGTATGTTTGAAAATATAACTATTGTGTGCTGTTTGAATTTTCTAACATCTCTTTTGTAGGGCTTAGGATTTTTTTTTTTGAATTTTAAAATATAAATTTGAGCTTAGAATTAGGTTAGGATCTATGGGGTCTAGGATTATTAAGAGCTGACCCTGCTAGGAGATGGTGCAGTGGTCCCCTGTGGAGCCCAATGGATGTCCCTGAAGAAGGAGACTTTCTTGGAAAGAAGACCCATAGATTTAAACTTATAGTTATAGGCTGGGTTGTATAAGGGCATAATTCGGTTGCCCATTTTTCTTTCTTCCGGGCTGTACAGCAGTACCCAGACGCATTGGCATATTTTTATTAATTTAATTTGGCTAGATTTATTTTGGGTGCATAATAGAAACAACATGGTATTTCTAGGTTTCTTTCTATGATTGTGTTTTATTTTGTGATGAATGCCTGGACATAGGCTCATAAGATAAACTAAATTTTCTCCCTAACTAAATTAATCAAAACATAAAAATAAATACAGCTCATAACCTCATATAAAATCTTAGGTATTAAATCAAGATAATAAAATATTTAGCAACCCCTTAGCTAGATATTTAACATCATGCGTAATCATCTTATTTTACTCTTGTTAAGGGAGGGCTTCCATCTTTGCTAGAGAAAATGGGCTTAACCTTTAAGATCCTATGATGGAAGAACACTTCTTTCTCATTTGATTTGGCCCATAACCACTTCTAATTGCATAGCATTAGGCATAAAATGCATAACTATGGCCTAGAATGAATCTTGAGTCAAAATTTATTAAAATCTGAAAAAAATTTGTATTGATTAGATGCATCTTCATACCCTACATGATCTTAGGGATTAGGGAGTAAGTCTAGGTTCATAGGTTTCTTTCCTAAAAATACAATAGCCTAGCCATCTTGTATTCATGTGACTTGACTTCATGAATTTAAAATACACTTAGGTGGTGTTAGATGACAGCCTTCGCTGGGCAGGTTGTAAGTCCAGAAGTGTCAGGGATATGCTAGTTCCCTCAAGTGAGGAAAATGGCCAATGATTCCTAAGGATAGAACTAGGTCAAGCATCTGACATATGTTAGAAGTGCATGTACTAGGTTCTGAAGTATCCTTTTTAGGAATAAGTCATTAACTCTAGGCATTTCTATAGTCTTGTGCTGCTAGAATCGAAGCCCTGGATTTCTAAGAAAATGATAACTCAAAATATAAAATTAAATCTCAAATTTGAAGCCCAATCATAGGATAGTTGGAAAGTCTACTGGGCATCCCAATATCAATAGGCATTTCCTACTTTTTCCCATTTGACTCTTGAAAATAACTCTCTCTAATTTGGACCTCTCCCAATTGAATTTCTAAAAATCAATCTTTTAAAAGCTACCTTAGCAGTCTTCAAGAATAAACACTTATTTCTTTAATTGAGAGTATTCTTAGAAAGAGACCCTTCCTAAGATGTAATTAACTATAGAGGCTTACTTTTATAGGGAGCCATAATCCCAAGATAAAATAAACCATGTTTTACTTTTTTATGTAGTTCAAGAGAAAATACTCTGGTACACAAATGACCCATTAGCCTTAGGAGTCTTTTATTGAAATGATCGAATCCATTATAAGAGAGCATGTTTATCTTTTGAGATAATATGTTTATTTCTTAATGCCATATTTGGTCATCTAAATAAAATATTCCTAAACTCTATGTGGTGTCATTTCTTTCCTCTATTTCAGAGGAAACAATAACATATTTTCTAGAGACTCCGCTAAGGACTGGTTTCTCTCTCCATCTTTAGAGATAAGTGGTTATTTCTATATATCGTAATTTAGTGTCACTCACCAAATCAAGGCGCTTTCTTTGTTGGATACCTCTCCATTTTATTCTTGATTGAGCCTATCCAACATCCTAAATAAAGGTTCTAGAACTCTTCGTTTATTACAATTAAGTAATTAGGTCCTAGAACCAAACCTTGAAAGAAAAATAAGAGAAAAATCCTAATATTAACACTTCCTAATAGGTCACAAGTATTTCTTTTGACTAAATGTTAGTTCTCTTATATTTTTTTTCTTATAATTAAATTTTCTTTCTTCTTGTAAAATAGAGTAAAATGGTTGGACAACTGATTTTTACTACTACTTTCGACATTCACTTTGCTATAGATAGCGACCTTCTATCTAATGACTCTTTTATTAAGTTTGGAGAAGTATTTGAAAACCTTCATATTACTATAAATGGAGTCACCCTTGCTCTTGTTGATGAGGCAATAATGAAAAATAATCAGCCTATTTTAGAGTTTTCTGGTGCATCTCCTTCTGAGTGCAAGGAGACTACTATTCAGGTTGCTGAAAGGGTCTAGCAGGGTCCCACTCAAAAGAAAATAAAATTTCCCACAGCATAAGCATTTCCTATTATCCCTCCACCTAGCACATTCGAGAAATGGTCCACCTCTAGTTTGTCTGAAATGACCAAAAGTCAAAGGAGGAATAGAGGGAGGAGACTTAGAAGAATAGCTATTAGGGAGAGGAAAAAAAGAAGTATTAGATATGGAACTTGCCATAGTGAGGGATGAATTTACTCTTCCTGACACTTCCCTTCTTCTTGGTGGTAGTAGGTTCTATCCTTTATCTGTCGCCCGAGGAGAGGAGGATGTAGTTAGGATTCCTAGTTCTCCTCCTCACCCCTTTTTGTATCCTAAAAATAAAAATTATTAATAACTGAATAGGGAATCCTAGGGTAGGCTTCACCAAACCCTTCGTAGGATCCCTAGGTCTTCTTCTTTCACTAAAAAAGAACTATTAAGGATCATGAGGCAACAGGCTTCACAAAGCCTGTCATATCAACTTCTGGGAGGACCTACCACCTCTCACCACAAAAGGGGAGGGAAGACTATCATCTTTGATAGGAGGAGTCTTCCCTATCATGTGCCACCATTGTTAGAGAGGTACCCTCACTCTACACACTCATTGACAGGGCATAGGAATACATCCACTAGTTTAAGAAATGATAAGACTTTTCCTAGAAAGAAAGGCAGGCAAGTCTATATTAGGTAGGTCTCTTCAGTTTCTGAAGCTAGGGTACCTTCTCCGTCCCTACCATCTTCACCTTTGAAGAAACCCACTGCTAGGCCTATTTCAGATAGGCCATCTTCTTCTACTTCACCAGGGCCTCAGGCTAAAGTACCTCCATCATTTTCTCCCAATAAGGGAATGGATCTCTATCATCTATCTCCTTATGTTAGGGAGACTACTGATGAGGGTCATCTAGGTCTGGGTGCCACTCTTGAAGGTACTCCTATCCCTCAAGAGGATCTGAGCAATAAATTTTTTGAAATAAAACTAATGGAGATAGGAGAGTCAATAGATGACATCTTGGATAGTGATGGTTTTTCACTTTCTTTATCCACTGAAGAAATGGAAACCATCATTAAAGAAGATGAGGAAAATGAAAAAATGAAAATAATAAAAGAAAATTATGATCTAGAATAGGATGATTTATTGGATGATGATTTAAGGTTACCAATAGCTCATATCTATATGGTTGACACCAGGTCATCGTAAAAGGAACATGATGACATATCAAAAATCAACATTTTTAAAAATAATGCAAGTGTAGGCTTGACTGCATGATTGTAAAATACTAAAAGTATTTAAAATACGTAGAATAATATATTATGATATATGATGCTATACTATGCTACAACATATAATATTTATTCTGAACATAAATCTTACTTTTTAGACTACAAGTGGCGTAGCACACCTTTAGTACTACAACCTAATTCCCACTTCAAATTTAACAAATTTCATCATTTGATTGATTAAATCAATATCTTTAGGATTTATATTAACATAGACAATAGGGATGAACAAATTGAGTCTATGGGAAAAAGATGGATGAGATGATGGCTACCTTGCAGTCACTCCAGAGTATGATCTTATCTCCTTCCCAGGTGTGTCAAACTGAGCATCTTGACCCATCACCCCCTACTGATGACTTGAGGTTTAGTTTGGAAGGACCGCAACAGGAGTCAAAACCTATAGAGAAAACACATTCTAAAACTGAACTAAAAATATTAGTAGAGCAACAGGTGAAAGAGGCATTTGCTCAATCTAAAGGAACAACTTTGGTCCCATAGGGTAGTCCATACTCCCAAAAATATGACTCTATTCCTTATCCTAAGGGATTTGTACCTCCCTCTTTTAAGGTGTTTGATGGAACTAGAAACCCTAAACAACACCTGGCTCACTTCCAGGCAAGCTATTGCAATACCAGAGGAAGTGATGCATTATTGTTCAAGCAATTCATTAGCAGCTTGATTGGAGTTGCTTTCGATTGGTATGTCAACCTACCTAATGATTCGGTACACACCTTTACTGAATTAGAAGAGTTATTTGTAAAGAGGTTCATGGGTACACAGCATCACACTACTATGGAAGACCTAGTAGTGGAGAGGCAAAAACTTGGAGAATCTCTAGTAGACTATATTCTTAGGTGGAAGATCCTTAGCTTAAAATGCAAGCCCCGGTTGCAGGAGCAGCATGTTGTTGAGATCCTTCTGAGGAATATACATGATCCTATTGCATTTATGCTTAAAGGCTTTATAATCAAAACCTTTAAAAAACTTATTAACAACAATAAGATGCTCCTAGAATGACTTTCTTGAAAGATCAATCTTCATTAGAATCTTCTAGACCTAAGAGGCCCTTAGAAAAGAGAACAGGCAATATTTCTACGGTGGACGAAGGAAAAACTCCTTTGCAAATGCAAATAGATCAAGCTCCACCATACAAACCACCATAGCAACATGTGTCATCATACCCTAGAAGATTTCCAGCTAGCCCTTTCTCTAAAAGACTAAACCAGAATTATTCTTTCAAGAAAGAGGCAGTGAGAAAGATCTTCAAAAATTTACAAAAAAAGCCAGACTTCAAACTCCCTGACCCGAGAAGGCCTGTGGAAGTAGGGAAGGTAAACAATCCTAACTACCGCCCTTACCACCAAATGTTAGGACACACAATTGAAGATTGCTTCTTATTCAAAAACTGGCTTGAAAGAAATTTCAAGAATGGACTGATCACCATTCCAAAGGAATACCTTGTGGACCATAGACAAGGGTCCATTAAGGTTATCACATGTACCTCCTCTTCTATTTCTTCATCTTTAAAAGAATGGGATATAGCATTATCCCGTTCTTCAAAAAAGGCTATGATAAAAAATTTTAAAAATATTATGCAGGATCAGATCCGGACCCGGGGGAGATCACTCAGGTTAATCACTGGAGTCTAGAGCATGACTTCCACCTTGACCCAACCTGGGATCTTCGACTGCACAAAAGGCTAGAGAGTGTGGTGAAGGAGGGATATGTGTATCTTCTGAGAGAGTTTTGTATGATAAAGATGAAAAGGCAGTACCATATGAGCCTTTATCTTTTTGTACTTATTTTGGTAAGATGAATAAAAAAAGTTTCCTCTAAAGGCATTTCTTATGTGTATACTATTTTTGATGAACATGATATGAAAAATGAAACATAAAATGATAAAACAAAATAGTCTCATGATGCTTTATGTGAATCAGGGTCAGAAAGTGAAATACTCATGGTGGACCTACAAGGTGACCCAGTTGACATAGACCTAGAAACATCAGACTCTGATAAATCTTTAGAAAATTTTGTTCAAAATAAGGAACATGTTGAGCCAAACCTTGGAGATATTACTAAAGTAAATCTTCATAGTGGAAGATTCTTACCGCCTCCTTTATCTCCTACTCCTCAAGAAAAAGGAAAGTAAATCATGGATGAAAACCCAAGTTCAGATTCCTTACTTAAAGAAATACCAAAAGAAACCAAGGTTCCCAAAGTAGATTATAATGTTCTAGCCCATCTTAGGAAGCTCCCTACTAGATTAAGCATTTATGATGCTCTCATTCTTTCAAAATAATTGAGAGAGTCACTAGTACAAGCATTACTTGATCCAGAGATATGTCTGACTCAACTAGTAGCTACTTCCTCAGAAGAGGTCTGTTACTTTAAGGAGATCCTAGGAGTTACTTTTTTTGATGAGGATCTACTTTGGGGAACTAGTGATCATAATCGTCCCCTTTATATTTCTATAAAAATTGAAAATACAAGATTATCAAGAGTTCTAGTAGTTCCTAGTGCATTTGTTAACATCAAGAACTCTAGAACATTGGCATTCTTAAAAGTTGATAGTAGAAGGCTTAGCTCTGATAAGATGTTGTTAAGGGGCTTTAATGAAATAGGTGAAAAAGCTTTTAGTTCAATCACTCTATTATTAGAAACAGAAGAATTGAAAATTGATGCTAAATTTCACATTATAGACTCATAAACTTCCTTTAATGCTCTCTAAGGCAGACCTTGGATCCATGAGTATGGAATGGTTCCATCTTCACTCTACCAGTGTATTAAGTATATTAGGGATGGAGTGGAATATGTTATAAAAGGAGATATACAATCATTCTCTATTCATGAGATTGAGCTCTATGAAGATGCTATTCACTACATGCCTAAGAAACCTAGATTTGATTCTATGGAATCCATCATTATTGAAGTACAAAGTACAATAATCAAGAAAGATGAAAAGAAAGAAAAAGAGAAAAAAGAAAAAGAACCTCCAATAATTCATATTGATTTGGAATCCAGCCCAGATGAAGAATCCAATCATAAAAATGCTTCAATAAAGTTTGAGATTTCTTTAGAATCAGACACTGATGAGGAAGAAATCAAAACATTAAAGGAAGAGCCTGAGCTTTCCACATATGAAAAGTTGAAAATTTTTGTGGATACTTTAAGTTTGACTCCTATAAATCAAAATAAAATATCTCAATTAGAGGTCAAAGTAGTCCCTAACCTATAAGGAGTGGGGAGGTCAGCAGAAGTTTATTCTATACCTGATTCTTCAAGCTTAGAAGGAAATGTAAAGCTTGAAGAACCATCTTTTAATGAAATAATAGAACTTTCTTTTGACTAGTATTCGACTTGTGTAAAGAATTCTGTGAAACATGGTTTTATCATGAATGTTTGGCCCAAGATAAAGCCCAACGCATGGAGAGCTTATGGAATGAAAAACATAGAAACTTCCATTCCAAACTGGCATTAGGTTTGGTACTATTGAATCATTTAACAATACAAAGCATTGTTTAATGATAAGTAATCGTCATGTAGATCAACTCTTTAAAGTCTCTTCTACTCTTCTAGAAGATTCATTTGTAAAAACCATGAAGGATTCCAAAGATGAATCACTTCATAATGCACCTCCTGAGTATGAGGAGGAAATAAAATCTACTATAGATGAACTAGAGGAGGTTAACCTAGGTACTCTTGAGAACCCAAATTTGACTTTTATTAGATCTTTTCTGGGTCTAGAAGATTCTGAAGAGTTAATCACTTCACTCTTTGAGCATAAAGATTGTTTTGCCTATAGTTATGATGAAATGCTAGGTTTATCCCAGGATATGGCTGTACACAAACTAGGAATTAAACCTGATGTCATCCCAATGAAGCAGTCTTCTAGGCGGATGTGCCTAGAAGTATAACAACAAATGATCATTGAAATAAATAAACTAATTAAAGCCAGATTTATACAAGAGGAATAATGTCCTGATTGGATAGCCAGCATAGTTCCAGTAAAAAAGAAGAATGGTCAAATATGCATCTGTGTTGACTTTAGAGATCTAAACAAGGCTTGTCCCAAAGATGAGTTCCCTTTACCTGTACCTAAACTCATGGTCGACATAGCCTCCTCGCATGAGATCTTTTCATTTATGGATTGATCATTTTGATATAATCAAATTAAGATGTCCAGATAAGATGAAAAGCATATGGTGTTCAGAACTCCTATAAGGATCTCTATTACACGGTCATGCCATTCGGTCTCAAAAATCCCTGAGCTACTTATCAAAGAGCTATGACTAGAATATTCGATGACTTGATTCATAATTAAGTTTAATGCTATATTGATGATCTAGTCATTAAAACCAAAATAAAACAAGATCATTTCTATAATTTACGAGTCATTTTTTAGCGATTGCGCCAATATAACGTAAATATGAATCCTCTGAAGTGTTCCTTTGGAGTGACTTCAGGGAAATTCTTAGGGTTCGTTGTGTGGCATCGTGGGATAGAAATTGATCCAGAAAAGATAAAAGCCATTATTGAAATGTCACCACCTAGAAGTCTTACACAGCTAAGATCATTCTAGGGAAGGCTTGCATACCTAAAGAGATTCATATCAAATTTATCATGGATGTGTCAGCCATTTGCGGCATTACAAAAGAATGATTGCAAATTCATTTGGGATGAAAAAAAAGCCAAAATGCCTTTGAAAGCCTAAAATAATACTTAATGAATCCTCTCTTTTTTTGGCCGTTCCAATTTCAGGAAAGTCGTTAATTCTATGCACTACGGCTTTAGATGAATCTCTTGGAGCCCTGTTAGCTCAAGTAAATGAAGAAGATAAAGAAAATGCCCTTTATTATTTGAGTCATAAGCTCATCCCAACAGAAAAGAATTACCCGCCTATTGAGAAATATTATTTGGCCTTAGTTTTGCTGCTCAGAAACTAAGACATTACATGCTATCTCTCAAGGTTAATTTGATTTCAAAGGTGAATCCTTTGCAATATCTCATGACCCGTTCAACACTATCTAGGTGTTTAGCATGATGGACAATGATTTTATTACAATTTGAGATCACTTATATTCCTCTTCGTGTTGTAAAAGGATAAATAGTGGCAGATTTCCTAGCAACACACCCTATGCTTGAAGGGTCTCCTTTAAATGATGACCTCCCAGATGAATAGATCATAGCATTGGAAGGTGAACCTAATGCCACCTGGGAGTTATACTTTGATGGTGCATCATCATCAAGAAAATATAAAGAATCAAACTCATCTATCCCAAGGAAGGTAGGAATTGGGTTAATTTTTATAACCCTGGAAAAAGGAATGATGAGATATTCATATCATTTAGCTTAGTCTTGTACAAACATTGGAGCAGAATATGAGGCTCTTATAACTAGTTTAAGGTGGCAATCCTTATGGAAATTTAAAATATAAAATTTTTTGGAGATTCCTAATTGGTTATAAACCAACTAAGTGTAATCTATAAGGTTTTGCATCCAAAGCTCTTCAGTTATCATCAATATACAATGAAACTACCTGAAAAGATTCCATATGTAACCCTTTGTAGAATTTATCGCAAGGAGAATTCAATAACAGATGCTTTGGCTAAACTTGCCAAAGAAATCACATGCCTAGAAAAAGCATCAATTTCTATAGAAGTTCAAAATCAATAGGTTTTGTCTCCTGTAGATTTAGATTACATTAATAAGCAAGAAGAAATGAAAAGAATAGCCACTCTTATCGAGGGTTAAATAAAATGTGATTAGAGGAAACCATTTATTGACTATTTGAGTAAGGGGAGGCTTCCTGAAAATAAATCATTAGCAAATCAAATAAAAAAATATGCTTTATCTTATGCATTAATTAATAATGCTTTGTATCATAGGTCATTCGACTAAATGTGGATCCATTGTTTAGAAAAATCGGAAGCCCATAAGATTACGACTAAAATACACTCTGGATTGTGTGGAGCACACCAATCTGGGCCTAAAATGAAATTAAAATCAAAAGACTTGGGCATTATTGGCTATCGATGCTAAATGACTGTATGGAGGTTGCACATCATTGTCAATAGTGCCAAGTACATGGTGTGGTATTACATCAATCACCCAATGTATTACACCCTACAGTTGCCTCCTGGCCTTTTGAGAGTTGGGGTACCGACATCATAAGGCCTATTGATCCTCCTTCCTCAAAAGGACATCATTTCATTTTAGCTGCAATGGATTATTTTTCCAAATGGGCTGAAGCGGTATCACTGAAAGAGGTTAAAGCATATCATGTATTGAAATTCTTTCAAAAAAATGTCGTATATCGATTTGGCGTTCCTTTCCAAATCATATCTGATAATGGTCTGTCCTTTAAATCCATGAAAATAAATCATTTTGTGGCTAGATATAAAATTTATTGGAGATACTCGACCATCTATTACCCTAGGGAAAATGGATTGGCCGAGGCATTTAATAAAATATTGGTAAGAATTCTAAGAAAGATACTTGATGAAAATAAATGCCAATGGCATGAAAAGTTGGTTGAAGCCTTGTGGGTATATCGGACCACATATAGGACACCAACTCAGCCTTCACCATATGCTTTAGTTTTTGGTACTAAAGTGGTTCTTACATTAGAAGTGCAACTGCCTTCATTGAGAATAGTTGTTAATAGTAATGTTACGTAGATCAAAATCATAATATTCGCTCGGAAGAACTTGAAAATATTGAAGGAAGATGATTAGAAATTTAGCAAAACCCTGAATTGTACCAATCACGTATGGTTCAAGCACATAACAAATTGGTGCATCCTAGAACTTTCCAAGTAGGAGACTTGGTCTTGGTTCTTAGATGACCAATTTTGGCTTACCGAAGGATCGGCAGCAAATTCGAGCCAACATGGGAAGGACCATTTGTAGTGGGAAAAGCCTATGAAGGAGGTTCTTACCAACTTATTACCTGTGATGGTGAACATCCAATACCACCTATCAATGGGCATTACCTAAAGAAATATTATGTGTAACTTGTACTTTGTTACCAAATAAGGATCAATAAAATAAAAGCTTACTTCTCTTTATTTCTTTTTCTTTAACTTGTATCATTTATCTGGAATATTGTGAACTCATTTGCAATTATTTTGGAAATGGACTTTCTATCAACCTTCACTGGTTAGGCTAATTAAGTAAGGATTAAGTCCATGAGACTCTTTCTTATTAGTCAAAAATTTTGAGGGTTAGGAATTAATTCACTTTAACCCCTTATCCTCATCTATGGCATCTATAAGTTAGAAGCAAGCCCTTTGTGGCACCTTTCCTATATATGACTTGATATGGGAGCAAGCCCTCTATGGCACCTTTCTCATGTCCTTATGGATTTGGAGTAAGCCTTTGTGTACCATTCCCATAGGTTTAGAGCAAGCCCTTTGTGTCACCATTCCTATTGTGTACATGTTAGGATCAAGTCATCAAAGACCCCTTTCATGTTACATAAGCTATTTAGGTTAGATCAAGTCTCCATAGACTCCTTCCTAATAGCCAAAAAGAAATAAGTCCCCTAGTTAGCATTCTTTTTAAACATATAGGAGTAAGTCCCCTAGTTGGCTTTCTATTTCAAATTCAGAGGATTGGATCATGTCTTTAAATACCCCTTTCCTCTTTTTAGCTAATTAGGATGGATCATGCCCTTAACAGCCACATCTTATTAGCTAACCACAGAGGAGTAAATCCCCTAATTGACATTCTATTTCAAATTTTGAGGATTCAATCATATCTTTAAAGACCCATTTCCTCTTTTTGGCTAATTAAGATGGATCATGCCCTTAACGGTCCCATCTTATTAGCTAACCACATAAGGGTAAGTCCCCTAATTGGCATTCTATTCTAAATTCTGAGGATTGGATCATGTCTTTAAGGACCTCTCTTCCCTTCTTTTTAGCTAATTAGGATGGATCATGCCCTTCATGGCCCCATTTATTAGCTAATCATATAGGAGTAAGTCCCCCAATTGGCATCCTATTCCATATTTTGAGGATTGGATCATGTCTTTAAAGACCCCTCTCCTCTCTTTAGCTAACTAGGATGGATCATGCCCTTAATGGCCCCATGTTATTAGCTAATCACATGGATCACCACTATTCTCAAGTAAGAGTAAGTCCCCTGCAGGCATCTTCCTTGAGCATAGTGATTACATTAGGAGTAGACCATTCTTTGGGTCCACTCCTAATAGCATTCCTCTTCATCCTAAAACTTAATGAAGTTAAGTTTCTAGGAATGAATCACACCTCCAAAATAAAGACCTATCTCTCACATTCTAAATTAAAACTTAAATAAAAATTAAAATCAAAATAAAAAATTTTAAAATAAACCCTAAGCTTATGCTTGTATATTGATCAATCCGATCAACACCAATATATGTAATGTACTCTAGCCGATCCACTACACATATTGGGGGTCCATTTATTGATCTCATTTTGGATGAGGTTAATTTAGCAATTAGGATATCCTAACCTCAAATAGAATTTTCCTGATTCAATGCTTAGGGCACTATGCTTAGTGACCTAGGGAACTCACCTTGGGTTAGATCTAACCTATTTGGCTTAGGTATGATCAACTCAAGCATCCAATTTGAATCAAATCAAACAAATTTGAATAGATCACAAGAATAAAAAATAAATAGAAAATTTCAAAATTAAATCCAAAGTCAAATCTAGTTAACATAGGTTTGACTCAGGTGGGACCCATTTGGTAAAAAGTCAACCTACCAAAAATATGACCCATTAACTGCAATTTGGGTCAAATGGATTAAACCAAAACAAAGAAATTAGTTAACTTAGAGAAATTCAAATTGTCTAGATTAATCATATAAAGATGAAATATCACTTAATTAAGTCAATCAAGTCATTTGACTTGACCGAAAATCCAATTCAAATACATAAAGCCAAATGGATCAACATACCCAATACATTGTGAAAATTGGAAATTAATAATTTTCTAACTCATGGAGAATTATTAATGGCTAAGTGCATAAACATTTAACACTAAATTGAACATTAATCAAAGAATGAAATTATGTTAAATCTAATTATCCAAAGGTTAGTCAAATGCACTAATTCCAACAAAATTTTGAAAACCACTTCCAACCAAATCACATAGGATGGGGATGAGACTTCCTTAAACCTTTCTAACGAAAGTTTACATCCTTAATCAAGCCATTTAAACTTTTCTTGAATTATTGCATAAAATCCAAATAGACAGAGGCCAATGCAAGCAAAGGAAATGAAGAGGCCAAATTCCTTCTTCATTCTTCCCACCTCTTCACCTTAGACAGGTGTGGGATAGAAGAGGAGGGCATTAGCTAACTTATACGACCCTCCATCATCAAAATTGACCAAGGGGGGAGTAAGATAAAAGGAATAGTGTTCAGCCAAGTGAGAGAGAAGCACAAGGAGCATTTAACAACCCAATATTTCCATTCCATCACATTCCCCACTGAAAATGAAGAGGAAACCAACCTTCCCCAACTTCCCAAGTCACCCGAGAGGGGGCAAACCTTCAATGTCGATTGGTAGGATAGGAAGCTTGGTCTAGGGATCACATTACAAGGAATTGATCCAATTCCTTTGGCACACAATCATCTCCCAAAGAATAGATGCTAGTGGAGTCGATTTCACCCATTGAAACCACATGGATTGAGGTATGCCATTAACGACCTCTCATTTTTCTTCCAAGGTTTTGGTTTTGGTCATTTTTGAAGAGGACTTGATCTCAAGTGAGATCAACCCAAATGAATGGAAAGGATTTCATCCACTTAGTGTTTTACAATTAAAATTATCAAATTTCATTGCCTAGATCAAAAGATATTAACCAATTGATTTAAATCTCTTAAGAATCCACGGATCATAGATATCGATCTTGATCCCCATTTGATCCTCAGATGCCTTGCTAACGAGATGCCACGCTCCACGTGGACCAACCCATGCATGCCACGAGGCAAGATGTGCCACATAAGCACGTGACATGCGGCCCGCTGCACCGCGTGGACCCCTCCCACATAAAAATCATTAAACAACAGTTTTGAATTATTTAAAATTAATAGAAACTTTCTAAATTCATAGAAAAATAAGTAAAAATTATAAAATGCAAATAAAGGCTCTATGGATTCATCTTGACAAGAGGAATCCCTGAAAATTAAAATCCCTAATTCTTATTAAGTATTTTAGCCTAAATTTAGGTTTAATTAAAAACATTAAACCCTAATTACTATCAATTTAATAATCCAATTGCCTTGAAACTGTGGGGAAATAAAATTAAGCATGAAACACACCTTAGGTGAATTTTTCAGAATTTAATTCATGGAATCAATGGAAATTAGAATTTCAAATGTTTAAGCCATAAATTAATTAAATTAATTAATTATTAATGAAATAATTAGTTAAACTTAATCAAACATCCTTAAATCAATATATTGACCATTAATGAACATCCGAACACTAATTAAACATATATGAACATAATGAATTATTAATTGACTTAATTAGGCAATTAAATGAATTAAATAATTCAATTAAATATACTGAAATTAATTAAATCATAGTAAATCAACCAGTTAACCAACAATTATGAATAAACCCTCATTGGAAAGGTATTTCAGTGAAGAGTAAGTAAAAAATAAGACACCTCCATGAAGCTCAATAAATTAAGCTTAATTTAGGTTTTAATGAAATAATTAAAACCTTAATTATATTCTAATTATGAATCTAAATAACATGAAACTTTAATAACATGAAACTTTAGAAACATAAAATTGGCATGTAACCCCACTTGCTAGAAATATTTCAAGTCTAATTGATCACTAGGTTGGGAATTCTTGAATTTCCAAACTCCTAGGTCTATGTTAATCAAAGAATGAACTAAGTAAATTCATTAATCCATCAAATCATACAATAATGTAAACCAACCTTAATCAAACATCAAAAATATTAAAGGTAGTTCATCTGAACAACCTAAGTCATTGAAGTGATCAAATTCAATCTTAAGTTAATGATATAAAAACTTAGGTTAATAAAATTATTAATTAACTTAAAAATTAAACTTTAAATCAATAAAATTTAATGAAATCACTCATCTCTAATGAATCTAAGAATGAATCTAAATCTTAGGTCACAAAAACAAAGATTAATTTTAGGTTAAGAATAATTCACGAACAAACCTAAGTCAAATATACTAAATCATGTTAATGAACTTAAACCTTAAGCTTACAAATCCATAATTAAATAACTTCAATTAAATCAAATGAAATTAAACCTTAACCTAAAATATTCTAAATTAACACAAATTAAAAATGAGATTAACATAACATAATCCAAAAATAAAATAAAATAAATAATCTAAGTTAACATAAATCAAATTCAATGAAATCAACTAAACTAAATCAAATATGATAAGTCAAACTCAAGATATCTAAATCAAACATAAAATAAATGTGATGAAGTAAATCAAATGAACTAAATTAACATAATTTAATATAAACTTACAATCTAAAGAAAATCAAATGAAATAAATTGAATCATATTAAAAGAACAAATTAAATGAACCAAATCAAACTCAATCCGAACATAAGTAACATAAAAAAGATTAATTAAGATACTTAAGGATCTTAATTAGACTTTTGGAAACTTCATTAAGATTTAGGATGTGGAATAAAGTGAGTTTCACCTAAAAATGAAATTCATTTTATTTCTCATTTTTTAAAACTTAAACATTACTTTAACCAAATAAAATGAAAATTAAGTCATTAAGTCATTTGAATTGAAACCAACCAAAGGTAAAAATTAAACAAATTCAAACTTCAAATTAAAACTTGAACTTAAATGAGCCTAGTAAAGCCTGGCCACACAAACCCCTCTTTTACACACACTAGATCATTTAGGTCACAAACTCTAGATCTAGGATAGATCGTTATGTGATTTTCTTTAATTTCTTGGTATATGTTGTGTTATGCTTCTCATATCTATGTGGTGTATTGCTTTAGACTGGATGCGTAGGATAGGTGGGCTTGGCAAGCAACTAATGCTAAGTCCGTATGTTTGAAAATATAACTGTTGTGTTCTGTTTAAATTTCCTAACATCTGTTTCACAGGGCTTAGGATTTCTTTTTGAATTTTAAAATATAAATTTAAGCTCAGAATTATATTAGGATATATTGGGTCTAGGATTATTAGGAGCTGACCCTACCAGGAGATGATGCAGTGGTCCCCTGTGGAGCCCGATGGATGTCCTTGAAGAAGAAGACTTTCCTAGAAGGAAGACTCCTATATCTAAACTTGTAGTTCTAGGCCGGGTTATATAAGGGCAAAACTCGGCTGTCCAATTTTCTTTCTTCCGGGGTGTGCAGTGGTATGCAGCCGTATTGGCCTATTTTTATCAATTTAATTTGGCTTGATTTATTTTGGGTGCGCAATAGAAACAACATACTTTTTCTAGGTTTCTATCTATGATTATGTTTTGTTCTGTGATGAATGTCTAGACGTAGGCTCATAGGATAAACTAAATTTTCTCCCTAACTAAACCAATCAAAATATAAAATAAATACAACTCATAATCTCATATAAAATTTTAGGCATTAAATCAAGATAATAAAATATTTAGCAAACCCTTAGCTGGATATTTAACATCATGCATAATCATCTTATTTCACTCTTATTAAGGGAGGGCTTCCATCTTTGCCAAAGAAACTGGGCTTAACCTTTCAGTGCCTATGATGGAAGAACACCTCTTTCCCTTTTGATTTGGCCCATAACCATTTCTAATTATGTGGCATTAGACATAAAATGCATACCTATGACCTAAAATGAATCTTGAGTCAAATTTTATTAAAATCCAAAAAAAATGTGTATTAATTAGATGCATCTTCATACCCTACATGATATTAGGGATTAGGGAGTGAGTCTAAGTTCATAAATCTTTTTTCCTAAAAATACAATAGCCTAGCCATCTTGCATTCATGTGACTTGACTTCATGAATTTAAAATATGCTTAGGTGGTGTTAGCTGGTAGCCTTCTCCAGGTAGGCTGTAAGTCCAGAAGAGTCAGGGATAGGCTAATTCCCTCAAGTGAAGAGAATGGACATTGATTCCCAAGGATAGAACTAGGTCAAGCATCTGACATATATTAGAAGCGCCTATAGACAGGTTCTGAAGCATCATTTTTAAGAATAAGTCTTCAACTCTAAGTATTTCTGCAGTCTTGTGCTGCTAGAATCTATGCCCTAGATTTATGAGAAAATGATAACTCAAAATCTAAAATTAAATCCCAAATTTGAAGCCCAATCATATGATAGTTGAAATGTCTCCTGGGCATCCCAGTATCAATAGGCATTTCCTACTTTTTCCCATTTGACTCTTGATAATAACTCTCTCTAATTTGGACCTCTGCTAATTGAATTTCCAAAAATCAATCCTTTGAAAGCTACCTTTGTAGTCTTTAGGAATAACCCATTTATTTCTTTAATCAAGAGTAATCTTAAGAAGAGACCCTTCCTAAGATGTAATTAACTATAAAGGCTTCTTTTATAGGCAACCATGATCCCAGAATAAAATAAACTTTGTTCCACTTTTCCATGTATTTCATGGGAAAATACTCTAGTACACGAAAGACCCATTAGTCTTAGGAGTCTTTTTTTTTTGAAATGATCAAATCTATTACAGGATAGCATGTTTATCTTTCAAGATAATATGTTTATTCCTTAATGCAATATTTGGTCATCTAAATAAAATATTCCTAAACTCTATGTTGTGTCATTTCTTTCCTCTATTCCAAAGGAAACACCAACACTATCAAGCAAGCTCCTAGACGCATGCGATTAGACATTGAATAGCAGGTCATTTTTGAAATCAAGAAATTGATCGATGTTGGTTTTATCAAGAAAAAAAAGTATCCTAGCTGGTTGGCCAGTGTCGACCCAGTTAAGAAAAAGAATGACCAAATTTGCATTTGCGTCGATTTTAGGGGTCTGAATATGTCATGTTCAAAAGATGAATTTTCACTACCAATACCAAAATTGATGGTGGACATTGCCTCATCTTATGCAGTCTTCTCTTTCATGGATGGCTCATCTGGTTATAACTAAATAAAGATGACCCCTGAAGATGAAAGAAACACTGCATTTCGAACCCCGATCAGAATCTTTTGCTTTAAGGTCATGCCTTTCGGCCTTAAAAATGTCGGTGCTACATACCAATGGGCCATGACTCGGATCTTCAATGAACTCATTCATCATCAAGTTGAATGTTACATCGATGATCTTGTAGTCCAAAGTAAATAAAAGGAAGACCATCTCTTCGACTTGAGAGTAGGTTTCGAATGGTTAAGAAAATTTAATCTTAAAATGAATCCCCTGAAGTGTGCATTTGGAGTCACTTCAGGAAAATTCATTGGGTTTGTTCTCCGGCACCGTGGAATAGAAATTGATTTGGAGAATATTAAGATGATATTAAAAATTCCACCCCCTAAAACTGTAACTCAACTAAGATCATTTAAAAGGTGGTTGGCATATCTAAGATGCTTCATTTCTAACCTATCAGGAAAATGCCAACCATTTTCGGCACTTGTCAAAAAGGATGTCAAGTTCAAGAGGGATGATAAGTGTCAACATGCCTTTGAAGACATCAAGCACTACCTGATGATACCGCCAGTTTTAGCAGCCCCTATCCAAGGCAAGCCATTGATACGATATACTACAGCATTAGATGACTCTCTTTGGTGCTTTGTTGGCCCAAATCAATGATGAAGGGAAAGAGAATGCACTCTACTATCTTAGTCATCATCAAATCCCTACTAAGGAAAACTATCCACCAATTGAAAAGTATTGCCTAGCTGTGGATGTTTGTTTTTTCTCTGATGAGAAAATGTGATATGGGACACCACCTAGATCCGTATATGTACTTATTAAGGTGATCAGGTGTGACATTGAGGAATAGTGTACTATCTCGAGAGAAAGAAGTCACCATCCTATGATTGACCTAATCACCTAATAAGGACTCCTAAAGATAATGGGTCTTTGAATGTACCAAAGATTCTTCCCTTATCTTACATGGAAAAGTAAAGTAGGGTTTATTTTAAACTGGGTTCATTAAGTTCTCTATGGAAGAAAGCACCCATAGTTAATTACATCCTAAGAAATGAGATTCCTTAGAAATACTCTCGATTAAGGTAAATGATCATTGCCTCCAAAGATTTCAAAGATTGGACCATCAATCAATTGGTTATTTGGAAAATTAAGTTGGATTTGAACAAAAGGAAAGAGTTTTATCAAAACCAAAGGGAGATGAGTTGGGGATGCTCATGATATTAGGAAGCCTATCGAGCATCCCAAACTATCCTGTGGTTAAGGTTTACATTTTTGAAATTGAGGTAAATTATATGTTTGAGTTGAATTTTTATTAGAAATCTAAGGCTTACAATTCCATAACACAATATCATGAAAATATCTAAGAGGTGAGGATTTATGCTTGTAGCCCATAAAGGAAAACAACGACCACAGATCCTAAGTCTAGGGAGCTTTGGCAAGGGCCAAGGCATGACCTAAATTTAAGGAAAAATGGGCATATGATTTATCTCCATAAAAGAGAGTAAACCACGCGATTGTTGGACTTACAACTGCCTGGGGGTGGTCGCCAACTAACTCCTCTTATGAATTTAAATACATGTAAGCAAGTCTTATGCTTTGCAAGATAGCTAAGTTGTTGTTTATTTAAAAAGGAGACTAAGTCCTTAAATGCACTCCCTAAGAGACTAGATCATGAAGGGCATGAATAATGACCTAATCTAATTCAAACTTTGCTAATTTTTATTTTGATTTTTGGACATTGTTATTTGACACAGGCAATGGAATTTTATATTCCTAATGCATGAGAAGATTGGTTATGGGCCAAAATTAGAGAGAAGGAGGTGTGTTTCCACCATGGCTCTCAAAGGTCAAGCCATTTTCTCTAGCAAAGGCGGAAACCTTCTATTAGCAAGAGTGAAGCAATATGATTTATGCATGATGTGAGACATACAACATCTAGCTAAGGGGTTGCTAAATCTTTTATTATCTTATTTTATGTCTTAAGTTTTAGGTGAGGCTATGAGTTATTTAATTTAATTTTGAGTTAATTAATTGGAAAGAAAATTTAATTTTCCTTAAGAGCCTAATTGCCTCCAAACCATTCATCAAATAATGAAGAAGCTAGAGAAATCATGCTATCTTAATTGTCCAATCATAAACAAAACATCAATCAATTTATAAAATTGGTGCAGAAGAATAAGAGGCTGATGTGGTCAGGCTCCACCACACAAACCCAAAAAGAAAAATGGGTAGCTGAGCTCTACCCTTATACAACCTGGATTACAAATGAATAATTATAATTTAGAAGGAATTTATGTTATGGGGGTCTTCATTCTTCATTCTTCATTCTTCACTCTTCATTTTGATTTGCTTATTTTCTTTCTTCTTTTTGTCTTGATTGAAATATGGTTGCTCTAAAGGCATCACATGGTGCATAAGACTTGATCTTATGACCAATGTTCATCCTAATCCCCGTAACATTCATTCCAAATCTTAATTGTAAAAGTTACATCAAAATGAAAAAGATAAATTTAACTAAACTTGCAAAATAGAGATTAGCCAAACATACCACACAACCCAAACATTTATATGAATAAGTTGGACTTAGCACCCCACACATGGGTAACCAAGTCCACCTGTCCTAGTTTGGATTAAGCTTAGGGGTATAAGCAACCTGCACAGTAAAGCATTTATATTTTTATTACAGTGCCCCTTAAGCATGATCTCCTATAGAAGACATGATTAGGCTAAGATCACCCTATCATCCAGTCTACGCACATACACCCTAACATCCAGTCTAAAAACATTACATCACAAAATAAAATCAGGCATCAAACCACGCATCGCCCTAACATAGAGCTAGAAATGGTGACTTAGCCTAATGTGTGTGCCATTTAAGGCTTGTGTGGCATGTCTTAGCTAGGCTTTAAGGTTGAAATTTTCTAAATGTGAAGGATTTAATTTAGAGGGTAGTTTCATTTTAAGTGATTTAGTTGATTTTTTTTATTTTATTTGATGATTTGATTTGGTTTGAATGAACATACATTTAGTTACTAAATGTTGTAAAGAGAAGAAAAGAGAAGAGAACTTCTCTTTTATCCCTACCTTAAGTAATTTTTAAGGTAGATTCATTAATGATTTTTCTTTAATGAATATTTTATTATGTGTTTTAATTAACCCTAAGTTTAGATTTACTCTAAATAGCCCTATTCAATAAGAAAGGCATCTTAGGATTAATTAGAGTGAATTACTATCACATAACACAGACCCATTCATTTCTTTCCACCATGTATACATGCATATGAATAATCTTAAGCATATCTAAACATGCAATGCAAATCTTAGCACACCTTAATGATGAATGCAAAGAGATGCTGTTTAAGAAAATTTGGATATTCCATAAATGCATGTTTTTATTATGTAGAGAAGAGGGACTCTTTTATCCATTAAGTAAATGCATATCCACATGTATAAAATACATAAGTGAGTACAACGCCATTATTTTCTACATTAAGGGTGTAAGGTACAAGACCTACTTGGGGCTACTTAAAGCCTCACAGCCTTAGGATGTCCGGACTAATATATCACTTTTCTTAAATACGTGTGAATGTACAAAAAGAAATAAATGGATGAAGAATCATGCAAAATATCATGTTTGATTTGGTTGTATAATTTACATGTGTAAATGTGAAGACCCTTCTTAAGTCATAACAGAGAAATAGATTTAAGCAAGTGTTGTGCTCTTTTCAAATGAACTATACACTTTGAAAACCCTATTCAAATCCATGTTAAGAGAAGAGAAGAAAATCACATAATACACATCTTATGTTATAATCACATGCAAGCCTATAAGTACTTAGAAGTAGCATCGCTTCATTTATAATCTTTGATTTATATGCTTTGAAAGTACTTTTTGATTTAATAGTTATAATAGCCACTCATATTCTTAATCTTTAGCCAAAACATGCAATTTGACATAAAAGGAAATATTTCATTTAATTGATTTTTCAAAAGAAATGAATGCATAATTTCATATGACAAACAAAGTTTAGCATGCTCAGAAAGAAATAAAGGGATGTAAGCACATGACTTCATTCACTCTAATTACTAAATTTTAAAAGGTAATTAGAAAAATGAAGTTTCCAATAAAACCCAAAATCAGAGAAAAATATAATTTAAAACCCATTGAAATTTATTTTAAAATAATCTAGGTTGAAGTACCTTTCCATGAGATTTTATTTCATCTTTTCCTAAATTTTATTGAGAAAGTTATGTTTAGAAAATTCTTAGATTAATTAAAATTAATTAAAGCATTTTAACTAATCCTCCTGCTCTCGGCGTGATGCGTGGCAGCGGTGATCAATGCACTTTACACACGTCGTGTAGTGAGCCGTTCACTTAAGTTGTCAAATCCAAAAGGTGGCTGACAGCGGACGTGCTTTGATCTCGATTTTCTGATCAGAGATCGGACAGCCAGAGATCTCCCCTTGATTTTAAACAGATAAAGGATTTTCTAAATTTCTAAATGTGTGTTTAATCTCTATCATCCATCCAAAATGTGCAGATGGATGGCTAGAGGTCTATCCCTACCAATCTCTGCAAAAAATGGAGACTGTCCACCTTTGCAGCTATAATTCAAGCTTGATTGAGCTCAGATTGAATTGGAAATCAACCCACACCATCTAAGCATGGGTACAAACACATTTAACGGTCAAAATTCCATGGAATTAAAATTTCTTTCACAAGCTCCACACGACATTGAGTTTAATGGTCAGAAAATGGCATACCTCATTGGAGGTGAACACCAGCGCTCGATTCCCTTGGAGAAGCTTTGTCTGGTTGAGACGAAGCTCTGTTGAGAGTTTTAGCTCTTGAAGTTGAGTGTAGAGCTCTATTGACCAACTCCTCCTATGCTTGCTTGTGGCCTTGATCGAGCTAGCCTTCCTCTTGCCTTTGGAACTTGAAAGAGAGCTTGGGTGCACTCAACTTGCCTCTCTGATAGATTGTGCAAAGGGAATTTGGTGGAAATTGAGTATGGAGAAAGTCAGCTTTTCAATTTTCCTCCCCTATTTTAATTGTTCAAAAATCGAGGATAGGAAAATGGCTGGAGCTCTAGAAAGCTAGGGATCACTCTTTGATGGCTCCTTACTCTCTCTAGTACTCAATCGAATGTGGAATTGCATAATTCAGATTGAATTAGAGGGAGTATATCTCCCCCTTGAAGGATCGGACAATCGTAAGCCATTGTGCCATTTTGATCCAATTGATCATAATGGGAAGGCTGTTTGAGCTATTAGGAGTGTGCACATGGTCGGTTTGAGGCTTGAGTGGATTGCCAACCTCCCATGTGCTTGAATTTGAGTGGGAGATGGATTTTGAATTAGCCATTTTGACCCATGGAGTCGGGTTTAGTCTTAGGGCAAATTGGGCTGACCCAAACCCATTGGCTTGGGTGCACCACTTATCATTAGGTCCCCTTGAGCTTTTAGGAAAGCCTAAAGTGGATATGAAGTGGGTATGACCAAATCACCCATGGATTAAGCCAAAATTTGGTCTATGTCTTTGTTGATTTTTCACTTTGGATATGTTGAGTATGTGGAGAAACTAGGTTTGGCCAAGTTTCATGAGAATTGGAATTCATTTGATAGGGTTTGGCTCATGTTGGCCCATTTAGGTCAAAATGGGTCAACTTGGGTCAAGTTGACCAATTGGTCAAATTTGGTCAAACCAAGGGTTGGGTCAAGTTCATATGACCATTTGAAATGTTTTGGTAACTTTGGTTTGATTCAATTTGGTATAGTTTTGGATTTGGCTCATATGACTTCATTTAGGTCAAATGGGTCAAGTTGACCCATTTGACCTATTTGACCTATTTGAGGTAGGTCAAGGGTAGGTATAGGTTAGGTTAGTCATATGGAGTGGATTGTTATCTCTATTTCTAATAAATTTTGGTTAAGTTCAAATTTGGCTCAACGTGACCCCTTTAGGTCATGTTGGGTCTAAGTTCAATTGGGCTAGGTTAGGTCTAGTTGCCCAATTGAGGCTTTGGTCAAGTTCAACAAGTGATTTGGAATGAACTTAACCCATTGGTTTCAATTAATTTGGCTTAGATCAAGTTTTAACACATTTTGATCCTTTAGGTCAAAATGGGTCAACTTGGGTCAAGTGGCCAATTGGGCTAGGCTAGGCTAAAATGTTGGCTTGGTCAAGTTCAAACATAGGTCATGAGTGAACTTAGATCAATGGTTTCAATCAATTTGGCCTATGATGGAATTTGGCTATGTTAGGTTTCATTTTGGGCTAAGTGTTGACTTGGTCAACCCTTAGGTTTGACTTGGTTTGACCCAATTTGATTGATTGATCAACCCATGATGATTGTTGATCATGATGAGAGGCATAGATGAGTTGGTTCAATCCAATTTGGTTAGGATTAGAATTTGGCTCATAAGAGTACTTTAGGTCACTTTAGGTCAAGTGAGCCTAAGTGGGTCAAATGGCTTGGTCAAAGCTTGATTTGAACTTGAGTGATCTTGTATATGGACTCATGATTGAAATATAAATCCATTTCAAGTAGTTTGAAGTTAAATGGGTTCTGATCCATTTGACAATTTCATATTCAAAGGAAGAATATGAAAGGGTTTTGGCTTTTATTTTTTACTTAGGTTTTGATTGTTTGATTGAAGCTTGTATTTATATATGGACTCATGATTGTAGGTTTGATTGAATCATGAGAGAAAATCAAGAGTTTGGCTTGATTTGAAATTGATTTGGCTAAGTTCAAGATTTTGACTTTAAAGGCTTAGCTTGAATTTTGAGTAAATTTGGGTTTGATTTTTCAAATTGGTCTTGATTATTTGAGTTTATATTTCATTTATATATGTGAATATAAATGAGAATATAAATGGATCATGAGAAAATTTTAAGGATTTGAAGTGGTTTAATCATTATTTAGGCTAAGTCCATTAATGGATTTAAAGGACTTAGGAAAATTTTGGAGTTTGAAGTTTGAATTTTTGAATTTGGTTTCATTGATTTATATTTATATTTTATTTATATATGTGAATATAAATGAAGATATAAATGAATTATGAGAAAATCCCATGACTTCGAGATGGTTTGGTCAAGATTTTGGTTAAGTCCTTTAATGAAAAATTAAGGGGCTCAGGAAATTTTTAGATTGGAAATTTAATTGGAGGGTTTGATTTAATTGATTTATATTTATATTTCATTTATATATGTAAATATAAATGAGTTTTGAGAAAATCCCATGAATTTGAACTGGTTTAGAGTTGATTTTGGCTAAGTCTATTAATAAAAAATTAAAGGGACTTAGGGAATTTCATGAATTGAACTAGAATTTTGAGTTTAGTTTGATTGAATTGAATTTATATTTCATTTATATATGTGAATATAAATAAAAATATAAATGAATTATGAGAAAATCTTAAAGATTTGAATTGGTTTAAAGTTGATTTTGGCTAAGTCCTTAAGAGAGGATTAAGGACTTAGAAAAATTTGGACTTAGGAATTTTTTATGGATTTTGATCATGGGTTTCAATCATATATTTCAATAATGGATTTCAATCATATAGAATTGATTTGAGTTTGGAGAAAATCAAATGAGATTGATTTGGAGTTTGACTTCAAAGAAGGAAAGTGAGGAATGGTTTGAGCTGAGGATAGGAAATTTTCCTAAGGCATGACCTATTCACATCTTCTAAAGTCTCTAAGGATAGGTTGGGTGTCCACCTAGTCGCTAGATGTGTATTAAGACTAAGGAACTCTTAAAGTCTAAGAGAAGTCCTATATTTAAGATGGAGGAGTTGAGAGCTCATTCTAAAAATGAGATCAACAAAGGGCGCCCAATAGGTGTGGTGTGATTGATAAGGAACACTGCACATATTGGTGTTGATCGAAATGATCAACAACACCAATAGATCATAAGCAGTAATAAAAATAATCTATCCTTAACCCCAAGGAAAAGAAAGAATCTAGAGCTTAGTGCAATGTGGCTCTACTTATGTCCAAGTAATAAGAGAGGGAGGGAATCCACTAAGGGATAAAGTGTGAACCTTCCACTAGGGAAATAGGTTCAAGTCATCCATAAGGGAATGAAAGGTTTGATTTGATTAGAGTCTCATTGAGGACAAAAAGATTTGATTTGTTCACTGGGGAAGAGGGTTGAATTTGTTTTAATTTTTGTTAGGTTTGAATTTTTTAGATGAACCCCATGGGTTTCTTTGGGACTAAGTAAGAGCCAGTTCAGACTCAACTTCGATTATATAAGGACTAGGAAGAAAGTGTAGTATACTTACATCCTCTAGAGTAGAGACCAATTGCAGGGGTAATCTATTGGAAAGACAACAGATTGAAACCCAACCTAGGGCTGACTATTGAGTGAATGTCACTGAGGGACTTAGATCAACTCAAAGATAGTTAAGATTGATTTCATTTTTATATTTGTTTATTTTGATGATGATGGATCCCATAGGTTTGCAATGATGAGCCATGGAGGCACGGACTAACCAGATTTATCAATTCAAAGGGAGTAGTCTACCAACCACAAGGTAGAACTATCCAACCAAGGGGGTGGTATACAATGGTCAAGTCTTAAGAAGAAAGCGCGGGAACTCACATCTTCTAAGAACAAGGAACCATTGGGGTGACCGGTTGCTTTGGGCAACAAATCAAACCTGACCTAGGGCTGACTATTGAGTGAATTCTACTAAGAGACTTAAATCAACACAAGGATAGTCAAAATAGATTTTCATTTTTAGTTTTGTTTATTTTGATGGATTTTGTTGGTTTGCGATGGATCAAATTGAGGTGGAGCTTATAGAAGCCTAGACCTAACTTCAGTTCTTGAACCAAAAGCGACTTCGGTGGGAGAACTATTTGACCAAGGGTGCCCTTCGGTTGCAATGATCAATTGAAGAAGAAAGCTTGGGGACTCACATCTTCCACTAGAAAAGATCCTTTGGGGTGATCAATTGCTGGGCAATAAATCAGACGACTGCGTCGGTTTGCGATAATCATGTTAGAAAGAATGTGTTATAGTCTTATATCTTTCAAAGAAGAATGAATGACTATCAATGCTTGTGGCAAAATAGATTGAAAGGACCCGACTGGGGCAATGTACAGGATTTATCTCAGTAGTCAAGCAATTCCTATAGGGAGTTCTGCTCTGTTGGGATGCTGCTTGGGAAAAGGGGCCCTTTGGGGCTTGAATTCCTAATATGCAAGCGAGTTAATTTTGTTTATTTTATTTAGTTTGTTTATCATGGACCATGTTAGTTTACGAGGGATCAAACTAAAAAAAAGCTTATATCAGCCTAGACCTATCTCAAATTTATTGAACCAAGGGAGAATCTGCGCATCTGCTAAATAAATTCTCTAACCATAGGGGTGGCTACTAGGAGAGGGGGACTATCCAATCTAAAAAGTAACCTGAATAGTGTCTAAATGGGGTTGCAAAGGACTTGATCCAAATATATGTGGGGATGGGGCGCTAAGGCCTTCTCCACCTAGGGAGAAATTACATCATCATATATAAGTAATGTGTCCAACTCAAGGGAAGAGTGTGGGGACTCACATGCCGAGATTACTCATAGGGTGAGTCATTATCATCATAGCAAACATCAACTGGGTGCCAACCTAAGGTTTGGTTTGGAACAATCACTAGGAAGAAAGCTTGGGGACTCCTCATGGTGGGCTGTTGGGATAGTCTATCTTGACGAGAGGTGCTATCCGACCTGGGGTGACTGAGGTGAATGCCACTAAGTGACTTATATCGATTTCCAAAGGGGTCAAGAGGAAAGAAGGGAGCCTGGGGGACTTACCTAAACCTGATATACTCTCTACTGGTTAGAACATGATGGCTAGTTCAGAAGAAGAAATCATGGGGACTCATATCTTCTTAAATGAAGTCAACCACAGGGTGAAACTGGCAGGAAGTCATGACCATACCATAGGCTCTTTAGTTTGCAATGATCAAGTTAGGAAAAGCTGGGGACTCATCCTAATAAATAACCCTTTGGGATGACATCTATGGTAACCTGACTCAATTGAAGTACATTAATGGAATAAAAGCTTTGTGTTTTTTTTGCTATGCATGTGTTAAAGGGATAGGATGCCTCACGGGGCAGGGGTTTTATGAAATGGTGCCGTGGATGGAAAAGGATTCCCACTAAGAAGGATGTCACTTGGGTTGCTCACACTTAGCAGTTATGATAATCAAAAGGATGCTGCTCGTGTTCTCTTAGAATAACCTGAGGAGGCAGTGTTGTGTGTTGTGAAAGAGGATAGTATAGTATGTCCTTTGGGGACTCTTATACCTACCCTAAGAAACATCTTGACGGATTAGCGGTAAACAAACAAGAAGAAGAAGATTTGATGAATGGAATCATATTTTGTTCTTTTAATAATGATTATTTTCAAACATGATTTATTTCATGGGTAATATTTCTTTAGATAGAGCCATTAATTGGAAGCATCGGATGTTCTCCTTTTGCAATCAAAAGGCGATAAGACTTCTCTCGGGCACTTCTAGGTGGGTTCAAACTTATCTCTCATCTTTGGGCGACAATTGGTCTCACTTGGGACTAACACAAGTTCTCTACTGAAAGACCTAGAGCGGTCGACTTGTGTGACCTTGAATCATTTTTCCTTGTCTGTTCGAGGATTACGGCGGAAAGGCAATTCTCCTTCAAACTTTTGAGCTCTTCTAACCACAACTTTGCATTCTGCTCTGTAGTAATCTTGTTACCCAATGTTATCCTTAGTGATAGGAGTTGAACTTCTAAAAGAAAAATGAATTCAAACCCATATACTAAGGAAAATGGGGTAGACTGAGTTGGAGTTTGGTATGTGGTGCGGTAGGCCCACAAGGCTTCAACCAATTATTCATTCCACTATGGTTAGTTGTCATCAAGTGTCTTCTTCAGTAGTTGGATGAAAGTTTTGTTGAATGTTATAGCTAAGCCATTTGCTCTAGGGTAGTAGATGGTGGAGTATCTCTAATCTATATCGTGTCTTCTAGCGAAGCTATTGATCTTCATGCTTTTGAATGCAGTACCATTATCAGATATAATTTGTTGAGGCATCCCAAACCTATATATGATATGGTTCCTACAAAAGCGCAGATCTTTGAAATTTATGACCTCTCACGAGTGGCATGGCAAAGTAGTCGATGCTTGTTAAGATGGTCGATGCCTTAGAAGATGGAAGATCAATGGACCCACAATGTCGTACCCCAACACTCAAATGGCCATGAAGCAAGTAGAGTGTAGAATGTTGTGGTGGTGGAGAGACACCATGCCTACTAATGGCATCTCCTAGCTACATCCATGGAGTCTGTGATCATGGAAGGCCAGTAGTATCCAAGTCTTTTGATCTTTATCTTCATCTTTAGATCGGATTGATGTGCTCAGTATAGACCTAAGTGAACCTCAATTACAATGCCACGGGCTTTATGTTTGTCCAAACAATGTAACCATATTTGGTCAAAGGATTCTGATGAGTGCCATCAATAAGAGGAGAGAGCTCTTTATTTCACGATGGGCTTGTAATTTTCTTGGTAGTTTGCGGTGTTCAGTAATCTATGAACGGTTGCCTCCAATCCAACTCCTTGTCCATTTTGGCAATGGCAACCTCCCCTTCAAGAGAAAGTCTCTCGATGAGTTTAGCATCATTAAGGGATAGGACTTGTCTATTTTGGACCCTTATTGGAATGGACTCATCTTTCGGATATGCCAATTCTTTGGCAAGTTTGGCCAAAGCATCTACTACTACGTTCTTTGCTTGGGGAACCTTGTAGATGGTGACTTCAGGAATCTGGGCCAACAGCTTCATGGTATACTCATAGTAATGATGAAGCTTGGGTTTGAGACCGTAGGACCGATGTGATGACCAACGAGAATCCCCAAAGATGTTGATGCTCTTGACACTGATAGTGATGGCTAACTCCAGACCGATAATCAAAGCCTCATACTTAGCTTTGTTGTTGGTGTAGGGTTGGAAAGATAGTATGAGAATCTCATCACATCACAGTTTGGAGTTAGAAGAACTATTCTACCCCACTTTCTGGAGAATAGATGTAGTGCTTCACCTTTGAAAGAAGCGCACCATCAAAATACATCTCCCATCAATAGTTGTACCTCCCCAAGTTCATGATTTGTTCATCGGAGATCATCACTAAGGAGAATAGGTGTGGGTGTCTTTAAGAAATCCACTAGTGCTTGTCCTTTTACCTCACAGAGGGGTACAAATGTGACATCAAATTGTGAGAGGATCATGGACCAATGAGCCAAACATCCGGATAACGTTGGTCATGTCATGAGATACTGCAGTGGATTAGTTCAAGAGATCAAGTTCACCTTATGAGAAAGCATATATTATCATAGATTCTGAGATGCAAAGATCAAAGCTAGGCAATGTTTCTCAATAGGTGGTAGTTTGCTTCAGCAAGAATCAGATGACAGTTGAGGTAGTAGAGTGCGCTCTCCTTCCCTTTATCATTGGCTTGGGCCAACTGGATGCCAAGAGAGTCAACCAATGCAGTAGTGTAAAGGATCAGTGGCCTGTCCGGGATAGGGGCTGCTAGAATTGGCGGCTTCACCAAGTACTCTTTGATGTCTTCGAAGGCATGCTAGCACTTGTCATCCCACTTGAACTTGGCATCCTTTTCAACAAGTACTGAGAATCATTTGCATTTTCTTGATAGGTTTGAGATAAAGCGTCTTAGATATGTCAGCCATCCTTGAAAGGATCTAAATTAAGTTAAACTCTTAGGAGGTGGCAGTTCTAAGATAGCTTTAATCTTTTCAAGATCTATTTCTATTCTCAGATGTCAAACAACAAACCTAAGGAATTTCCCTGAAGTGACTCTGAATGCACATTTAAGGGGATTCATTTTGAGGTTATATTATCTTAACCATTTGAAACTACTCTCAAGTCAAAAGATTGGTCTTCCTTTTCTCTCTTGACTACTAGATCATGTAGCACTCAACGATGATGGATGAGTTCATTGAAGATCGAGTCATGGCATTGGTATGTAGCACATTTTTAAGGCCAAAAGGCATGACCCTATAATAGAAGATTTTGATGGGGTTCAAAAGTGTTTCTTTCATCTTCGAGACATCTTGATTTGGTTATAGCAGATGACCCATCCATGAAAGAAGCGCATGAGATGAGGCAATGTCCACCATTAACTGGTATAGGAAGAAAACTCATCCTTAGGACATGCCTTATTTAAGTCCTAAAATCGATGCATATGTGAATTTGGTCATTCTTCTTCTTAAGGGATGACATAGCTAACCGGTAGGATATTTTTCTTCCACGATGAAACCATCGATCAGTTCTTGACTTTAGAAATGACCTGTTGTTCAATTTTTAATCGCATGCGTCTAGAAGCTTGCTTAATAGGGGTAGCATTAGGGTCTATTATTAGCTTGTGGACTACTACGTCAGAAGATAATCCGGGCATTTTTTTCATAACTCCATGCAAAGCAATCTTTAAACTCAATCAACAGCCTAACTAAGTCATTGGTTTCTTCTTCATTCAGCAATAAATTGATGTATATCGAGCATGGAATTTCTTCTGTCATGAGATTGATTTCTTTAAGCTTATCAATTGTTGAATGAATCTCCTCTTCAAATTCTGGCAGTGCCTCTTTAACTTGGAGATCATCTGGATTATCTGAAGTTTCTAAACACACATTCTCATAAGAGTTTGGGATGTGTGAGAAGAACTGTCATTCAAATGATTGGTAACAACTAGGCAATAATCTTCATCATCGGGGACCCCTTGAATCCTAGTCTACTCTTGATTGTGCTTCTACGCTATATTGTTCCATATCTTTCAGTATTTTGCTTGGAATGTGTGAAACTAAACCTTTTGTATAAAATTTTGAACACAAGGTAAGTAAAGTCAAAAGGTAATTCCATTAATTCTTTAAAGTATCTTCCTCAAGCTCATCATTAACTGACTTGAGGGATGATCCCAAAAGAACTCTATGCTTGTCACGGAATACTTAGGGACTTCCTTAACTACTAAACCTTCAACTTTTTGAGATGTAAGTGAGGTAAGAGCTACGGTTCCCAACTGCTGCCTAATAGTTTCACATAAACTAGAATTGAATTCTTTGTGGGGTTGGCTGGTATACTAATCACATTAGACTCATCCTCCGAGTTGGATTCCAAGTCTATGTGAATAGTAGGGGTACTCCTATGAAGTGGAACACAACCTCTATTGGTTGAAGGCCAACTAGGGGGTCTTCCACCTCTAGAACTGCCTCAATTTCTACTTCTGCCTCTGCCTGGTGGAGGTTGAGCCATCCTACCCACATGTCCATATGATGGAATGAACTGTGGGTGGAATGTGATATGCAAATCTATTTCTTCTTCATTTTCCCTTTCTTGTTTACTTGGACTTTTATATTTCTTTTCAATTTCTTTTATCAATTCTTTTGCTTCATTTTCATTTTCTTTTGGTTTTCCATTTGAATTTTATCCAAGTTCATGAGAAAGGATGTTTTGAGAAAGATAGTAGGTCGCATCCTCAAAAATCTAAACCTCTCTAACTGAAAATGGCTTTTCATCTTCATTAACACGGTACTCAATTCCATTTTTTTTGAACTTGATGCACTGATGAAGGGAGGATGGAAAGATCTTGTTCTGATGTATCCAAGGCCTACCAAGCAAACTAGTGAATGAAGTATTCGAATCAATGATGTAGAACTTGGCTTCAGTCTTCCAGTCACATATCTCCAAAAGTATTACTATAGAACCTAAAGCTCGCTCACCATGAACATTGAATCCTCTCAACATCATCCTATCTCCTCAGAGTGTAGAGATGTTGATCATCAAATAGGCAAGGGTCTTTAGACTCATAATGTTCACCAATGCACCCAAATCCATGAGAACCTTGGCGAGTCTAAACCTGTCCATGTCGGGTATGATGTAGAGGGGACAATTGTGCTCCAAGTCCCCCAAAAGAAGGTCTTCATCTGTGAAGGTGATCTCTTGGGCTTCTTTTGCATAATGTGCTTCCTCACCTATAGCGGTTAGCTGAGCTAAGCATATTTCATGTTTAAGGAGGATATTGATTAGTGATTCCCTCATCTCTTTGGATAAAATAAGGGCGTCGTATATGCTTATCTTAGAAGGCAACTTTCTTAGATGAGAAAGGACATTGTAATCCACCTTTGGCTGGTCTTCCACATGCATATCCATCGATGGAGCATTCTATGGAAAAGCTTTTTGATCTTTAGTTCCAATGACTTGTTTCCCTCTATCTTGAGGTGCTGCCTTAGGAGGTAGAACCTTACCACTATGGAGGTTGACTTTGGTGATCTCTTGATGCAAGGTGGTGAAAGTTTCTACCTGCACTTCAGACTCACCAATAGCTTCTCCTTTGGGACGCTCAAAACTGGATGATTCCAAGTCTATCTCAAGAGGTGAACCCATAGTATTCAGAGTTAAGAAGTCCAACTCTGAATCAGAAAGGAGAAGATCAAAATTATTATAGTTATTAAACTTGGAGAGTTATCATTAGGAATAGAAGAAGATAACCCATCAGAAGTGACACAGATGTAATTCAAACTAGCTTTATTCTTCAATTTCTTGGAATTATTTGGAGGTACAAAGTAGAAGTCAAGTAAAGTGAGTGGAGTAAGGGATTTGATGCCCTTATCCACTGATAAAAGTGTTTTACTAGTAGAACAAATAGAAGGGCTAACTGAAATGGAAGAAATCGCTGGTGTGGAAGCTACAAATGTAGGGTGGAGGCTGGACTCGATCGGTGGTTGTGCTAAAGGGCTATCCTGAGCTTACACATGCTGCTGCTGCTGCTGCTGAGCTCTCACTTTCCTAGAGTTGGCATTGGCAATTTGTAAACCTTTCTTAGTGTTGGAGGTCTGAGCTAACCCAGGCACCTACAAGGAAAGCTTCTTGATCTTTTGAATTATTTTCTTAGAGGTTTTGGACAGATAAATTTCCCAACCTTCTTTGGTTTTGATAGGATCACATGTATCCCCGAGGATTACCCTAATGGAACTAGAAGGTTGTTCTACAAGATATTCCTTTGGGATAACTATAGCATCGGTCTTGAAACTATGTTCAAGCTAATCCTTGAATGTTAAGCAATCCTCCAAAATGTGGCTAGCATACAGTGGTAAAGGAAAAAATTTGGATCATGACTTTTTCCTACTTCCTCCGGTCTCCTAGGCTCGGGTAGCTGAAAATTAAGTTTTTTTAAGACATTCTTAAAGTTTTTCTGATTACCTCCCACTTAAAAGAATAAGGTTTGTTTAACTTATCTAAAAAAGTAAGTAGACCATAGCTTTCTGGCGGCGAGTATGCATGCCGCTACTGCAGCTGATATGGCTGAGGTGGTGACTGTGCTAGCCGTAGAGGCTACGATGGAGGCTGGTAAGGCTGCCTTGGTGGTGCTAAAGGAGGTGGAGGCTGCTGAGGTCATGGTCTCTCGGTGATCTAGGCCTTCTCTTATCAACTACTTCTAGGTTTCTTCTCATAAGACCTTTGGCTTTGCTTGGTAGCGATCTTGAAAAGGCAACTATTTGGCCTCTCCTTATAGACTAGACACCTTATTGATTAGCTTCTCAAATGTCTTGATAGTGAAGCCCTTAAGCATGAAGGCGACCAGGTCATGGATATTCTTCAAGAGAATCTTAATGGTATGTTGTTCAAACAGCTGTGGTTCAACTTCATACTCAGGTTACACCATCGAAGAATATAATCAACAAGGGACTCACCGAGGTGCTATTTTACTACAACGAGATCACCTACAGTAACCCTTTGTTGAGCTCCAACAAATCTCTTGATGAAGAGTTGCTCTAACTCAGCAAATGTCTTTACTGAATCATTGGATAGTTCATTATACCAATCGAAAGCAATACCCGTTAGGCTACTAATGAAAAGGCGAAAGAGTAAAGTATCACTGCCACCTGTGTTGCAATAACTTACCCTGAAATGTGTTATGTGTTGCCTTGGGTTTCCACTGCCATCAAAGCTTTTAAAGGAAGGAGGCACGAAACCCTTGGGATATTGGATAACATCAAATTCCTCTAGGTAGGGTCTACCCTTTGGAACTGATGATCCTCCCCGGGATTGAGCCAAAGCTTCCTTCACCTGCTGCTCAACCATGGATTTTATGTCTTTTTCTTGTATGGAGGTACTTTCCACTACCTTCTTATACATGCTAGTGCTATTTTGATCAATAGGAGGTATAGTCTTTGCTGGGTTGAAGACATGCACTAACTCAGGCTGACTGACATCGAGTGTAGTATGATGAACTAAAGGGGCTTATTTCTGAAGCACTGACACTGTTGCTAACAAGTACTGTAATTGACATGCCATCTTATCAATCTGCTCATCTTTCTGCTTCAACTCATGTCAGAGGTGTTAGGCTAATTCTGCGGTGTCTTCTAGATCAACCTCATCACCTTCCATGGCTTGTTATTCCCTAAGAAGAGACCCTCTAGTCTCAACCATGCAAACTACTATTGAGTCCCCCATCAAGTCATCTTCATTGGGATCGAAGCTAACTTTCTCTTCATCCAACCAATTATACCCCAAGATCTCATTCTTCTCCATGAAATAATGTGCAACTATCTCATTTAAAGCCATCTGAATAGGTACAAATAGTCTAGAGGTGTGATCACTATCGCAGAGAGGCACGGACCTCACATGCTTGGAGAGTCAATCCTGTGTGGACTATACTCATTGGATGAATGACACTTTTGATTGCTACTGGCTATGAGAGGGTAGCAATCCTAGGATGTTCCTCTACCACTGGTGCAGTTGGACTATCATCTGGAATATCTGTAATAACTATCACCATCTTCACATCTGGCTGTATGGGCAGAGTTGGTGAAGGGATGACCACGATGCTTCGGGGTTGCCACTCCTTCCACACCACCATTGGGGTGATGGTGGTGGTGTAGAAGGGGAGGAGGATCCCTTGGCATAGCGAATCACCTGGGGTGCTTTTCCCTGGATGGCCTTCATGGCTTTAGATGGAATAGGAGATACTGTAAACTGAATTGGCGATGGCGGATGAGGGGTAGAGTGGTGGGGTGGAGACACCACCAACTCTCCATGCACAGAAACTACCCTACTATGATGGCTAGTCCTTGTGAGAAGGATACTATCAGTATGGATGGTGGCAGCGGCAGAAAATCGAAAAATCAGAAAAACACCACGACTGAACCCTCTCTGTAGTAATGTATGGGCCCCTCTCACGGAAAATCTACTTCCCCACGCTACGGGGATGATAGAATGGAGATCAAACTATGTACCAGACTCAGAGCGTCTGTATGCTCTGCCTACCTAGAGTAAGACAGATTGAAGGCCGGTGAATGACCTCCTGCTCCTAGAAACTGCTGGCTAAAAATGCACCACTAGAGGAGCTGATGATGGATCCTCCCGACATCCTCTCTGTCTGATCCAGAGAGAGGATGGAACTAGTTTTCTATAACTAGTGGTGAAGAGATAATGGGAAACTTATCCACGGCTGATCTAGCTGCTGCCTCTAGCTCCCTAGCGATCCTGGTGTGGTACCGCTTGATCATGTGGTTCTTATTCTTACACTATGTATGGGTAGGATGGGAGGAGTGTGAGCTAGAACCATACTCAAATGTAGGGGAGGCAAGCCAGACCGGGGCCTTACCCTTAGAGGGTACATATGTTAGTACTAGCCCTCCTGGGGCAACATGAGCAACTCTAGGGCTGCTGTCAGGAGCACAGTTCACTACTTATGACTAGTGCCACTTTTCTCGGTGAGGAGACATCAAAATTAGAGGGTAAGTCAATCCTGATGACTGGCTTCTGCCCGGTCACCTTGGTCCTACTAACTGTAGTGAGGGGAGTGCCCTCACAAGTAATCCTGACTCCCTCAAATCCCTGACCAAAGTGAATTAGGTGATTATGGTCCATACGGGGGAAGTCAGCCTGATCTAAAGCCAGATCCATACCATGGGGGAAGGTAAAGACAAAGTTCAGAGAACCGGCTATTTCAACAACTATAATAGACTGAAACTAAACTGCTACTGCACTGACTATAAAGATCTGCAATGACAAATGAATTTGTATCATATTTCTGTCTCTATAGATTTTTGAATTTAAATTTGAAAATTTGAACCCACATCCAACAACTTGGAAGTGTTAAGTGGGGTTCAAATGGATTTGAGAAAATTGATTGAAAGAGGAATTTGAATATGAATCCAACTTCAACAAATTTAGGTATGTTGAAATATGGGGTCAAAAATTTTGATAAGGATGCTTCCATAGGTTCATGTTTGTTTTGAATTTGAATTTTTTTGATTTTGAGGACCCTTTCCTTTAATAGATTTGGGTATGTTAAACTAAAGGTCAAATTGATTTTGTTTTTGTTTGATGTTTTGGAATTTCACTTACTTAGCAAATTTAGGTATGCTAAGCAAAGTGTTTGAGAAAGTGATTATTTCTTTTTTGTAAAAATTTTTGTTTTGATTTTGGAAATATTGAAATTCTCACTTAGCAAATTTAGGTATGTTAAGGGAAGAATCAAAGTGTGTTTTGTTTGATTTTTTTTTTTTTTTTTGAAAATAGGATTCTTAGAAAATTTATGTATGCTAAGGAAATCTTAAGTGTTTCATTTTGTTTTGATGTGATTGAAAGTGGAGACTTTACTTTAGCAAATTTAGTATGCTAAAGATGAAATCCCACTTAGTTTTGTGAAATGGAAATTTCATTTAGCAAATTTGCATATGTTAAATGAAATTCCAAATGCTGTGTTCAAAATTTTGATTTCATTTTGGTTTGAAAATGGAAACCTCTCCTTAGAAAATTTGATATGCTAAGGGAAGAAGTTCTAAAGGTGTTTGAAAATTTTTGATTTTGGATTTGCAGACTTCACTCAATAAATATGGGTATGTTAAGTGAAGTTCCAAAAGTGTTTTGAAAAAAAAATTTTTTTTTTTGATTTTGGATTTGGAAACTTCACTTAATAAATCTGGGTATGTTAAATGAAGTTCCAAAATGTGTTTTGAAATTTTTAAAATATGATTATTGATTTTTGATTTTGGATTTGAAAACTTCACTTAGCAAATTTGAGTGTGCTAAATGAAGTTCCAAAGTGTGTTTGAAAATTTTTTGGATTTTGGATTTGGAGACTTCACTTAACAAATTTGGATATGTTAAATGAAGTTCCAAAAAGTTGTTTGAAAATTTTTGATTTTGAGATTTGGAGACTCCACTTAAAAAATTTGGGTATGTTAAGTGAGGTTCCAAATGTGTTTAGAAAATTTTTGGATTTTAAATTTGGAGAATTCACTTAACAAATTTGGGTTTGTTAAATGAAGTTCCAAATGTGTTTAAAAATTTTGAAATATGATTGTTGATTTTGATTTTAGATTTCGAAACTTCATTTAGCAAATTTCAATGTGCTAAATGAAGTTCCAAAATGTGTTTTAAAAATTTTGAAATATGATTGTTGATTTTTGTGATTTTGGATTTGGAAACTTCACTTAGCAAATTTGAGTATACTAAATGAAGCTCCAAATGTGTTTTAAAATTTTTGAAATATGATTGTTTAAGTTTTAATTTTTTGAAAAAGGACTTCTATTCAACAAATTTAGGTATGTAGAATGGAGATCAATCTTATTTTTGAAATGTAAATTTTTTTGTTTTGTGTGTGATTATTTCTTCTTCTTTTTTTTTTTTTTGAAAGAGAGGAATTCCAACTTAATCATATGTGGGATATGTTTAAGTAGGATTTCCCAAATGATATTTATTTTTTAGTTGGGAATGAAATCTTCATTTAATAAATTTGAGTATGTTAAATGAAGATATTCATATGTGCTTTTTAAAAAGTTTAATTTTGTTTACAAATGAAACTTCCATTCAATATGTGTGAGCGCATTGAACAGAAAAATTCATGTGTTATTTTTTGAAAATTTTAATTTTATTTGGAAATGAACCTTCAATTCAATAAGTGTGAGTGTATTGAATAGGAAGATTCATGTATGCTTTTTGAAAATTTTAATTTTTTTTGGAAATGAACCTTCCATTCAATAAGTGTGAGTGTATTGAATAGAAAGATTCATGTCTACTTTTTGAAAAGGTTAATTTTGTTTGGAAATGAATCTTCTATTCAATAATTGTGAGTGTATTGAATAGGAAGATTCATGTGTGCTTTTTAAAACTTTATGATTTTGATTTTGATTTTTAAAAAGATTATTGTTCATTTTATTTTAAAATTGAAATTTCATCAAAGAAGATGTTCATTTATGCTTTGGAAAATGTTATTAGTTTTATTTTTGAAAATACCTGCATGTAATAATTATGGGAATTGTTAAATGAGGATGACAAAATTTTATGGAAAATATTTTATTAAGTGTATTTTTGAAAAGGTGCTTTTTGAAAAAGAAAGTTCTTATGGAAGATTTATTTATTTATTTATTTTTTGTCTTAATTATTCTTGAATGAACCTTTCCTTATCATGAAAATGATAAGGAGGAAGTCTTTAAGATGTTTCTTTTTAATTTAAATCTTTTTATTTTTTTACCCATTGGAGGACCCAATGAGGGTTTTAAGACCAACAAGGAATGCAGTCCTAAAACCTAAAGATGTTGGATAACTCAACTTAAGAATAAAATAAGCTAAGTGCCAACAGAAAGAAGGATAGTCTTGGATTCATACCAAAGTACAAACCACTATGGATACTCGAAGACAATGATCATTTACCAAATATGGAGAGAGGAACCATCCCCAGCGAAGTCACTAGAAAAATCTGTGGAGAAAAAAATTCCTATAACGAGTGTCGCCTTTCAAATCTATTGTGGAGAAATGAAAGAGGAGACTTATAGAAATTCATCTTTTTAAGATGTCACATAGATCTACATATGTACTTATTCAGGTGATCGAGTACGTCATCAAAAAAATAGTGTACTATCTTGAAAGATGAAAGTCGTTACCCTTTAATGGATCTAATCACCTTAATAAGGACTCCTAAGAATTATGGGTCTACATATGTACCAGAGATTCTTCCCTTACTTTATATGAAAAAGTAAAGTAGGATTTATTTTAAATCGGGTTCGTTAAGTTCCATATAGTGGCAAGCACCCATAGTTAATTACATCCTAAGGAATGGGAATTCCTTAGGAAAACTCTTGATTAATGTAAGTGATCATTGCCTTTGAAGATTTCAATAGGAGGGACTATCGATCGATTAGTTTATTTTTAAAAGATCAAATGGGATTGATCAAAAGAGGGAGTTATTATCGAAACCAAAATGGAAGATAAGTAGGAGATGACCACAATGCTAAGAAACCTAGCAAGCATCTGAAACTATCCTATAGTTGGGCTTTACATTTTTGAAATTAATTTAGTTTGTTTGTGTTGCATTTTTCATTAGAAATTTAGAACTTAAGATTCCTTAACACTAGATTAAGGAAATGCCTAAGAGGTGAGGAATTATGCTTATGGCCCAAAAAGGGGAGAAGTAACCTCAGAACTTAAATCTAGGGAGCTTTGGTGAGGGCTGAAAGTACAACCTAAATCTAAGGCAAAAATGAGTAATTGGTTTGCCTACACAAGAGAGAACAAATCACCTGATAACTTGGACTTACAACCACATGGGGGTGGCCACCAACTAACTCCTCCTATGATTTTAAATACTTGTATGCAAGTCATTATGCTTATGCAAGATAGCTAGGATGTTATTTATTTAGAAAGAGACTAAGTCCTTAAACTCACTCCCGAAAGAGACTAGATCATGTAAAGGGACAAGCTTCAAATGAACTAGATCTAATGCAATTCAAATTTCATTTTATTTTTAATTTAGATAATTATTTTGACTTAGGCTAATAGGATTCATATGACTAATGCATGAGAAATAGAGTAATTGGCCAAAATCAACGAGAAGGGAGGAGGTGAGTTTCCACCATGGCTCTCAAAAAGTAAGCCAAGTTTCTCTGGAAAAGGAGGAAGCCCTCCGATCAAGAGTGAAATAAGATGCATTTGTGTATGATATTACAAAGAAATGCTCATCCAACTAAGGGGTTGTTAATTCTTTTATCTTGATTTCAAACCTAAGCTTTAAGTGAGGTTATAAGTTATTTAATTTTTATTTTGAGTTGTTAAGTTAGGTTAAAGATTTATTTTTCTATAAAGAGCCTAATCCACATCCAGGCCATACATAAGGCAAGGAAGAAACTAGGAAAAGCATGTCACTTAATGTAAAAGCTAAATAAATCATCAATTAATTTATAAAGCTAATCACAAAAAGAATAAAAGGCCATTCTGGTCTGGCACCACCGCACAAACCTGAAAATATCAAACGTTGGTAGCTGAACTCTACCCTTATATAACTCATATTACAAATGAATTAAATTATAATTAAGCAAGGAATTCATTGTTAAGGGGTCTTCAAGCTTCATTCTTCTTTCTTCTTTTCTTCTTTCCTCTTTTTTTCTTCTTTCTTCTTTGGTTCCTTCTTTTGGATGGTTGGATGGTGGATGCTTCAAGGCTTCACATGGTGCATAAGATGGGATCTTATGACCAATGCTCATTCTAATCCCCATAATAATTATTCCAAAATCTTAATTACATAAATTTACATGAAAAGAAAAAGTGAAAATCTAACTAACACCTACAAAACAAATGTTAGCTCAAACAAATCACACAAATCCCAAGCATCTATATTGGACTTATCACCCTACACATGGGTGACTAAGTCCACCTGGCCTATTGTATTATTCTTAGGGGTATAAAGCACCAGCAAGCAAAAGCATTTATATTTTTATTTATGATAACTCCCCTTAAGCACAATCCTCTGCATAAAAGAATAGTTAAACTAAGAGCGTCCTACCATTCATTCTACGAGCATACACCCTAACATCCAATCTAAAATATATATCAAAGAAACAAATCAAAACATCAAACCATACCTGCTAACCTAAAATAATGTGACTTGAAGGTTTGTGACATACTTAGCTATGGCTTTAGGTTCAAATTTTCTAAGTATGAAAACATGTTCAACTTAGAGGGGAGTTTCATTTAAGTTGTTTAATTATTTTGGGTTGATTTTATTTCATATTTTTATTTGGTTCAAGTGAATCTTACAATTAATTACTAAGTTATGAAGAGAGGGAAAGAGAAGGAGACTTCTCTTTCCTTCCCTAACCTAAGAAATTTCTAAAGTAGATTTACATTTTGGTTTTGTTTAGGTGAATGTTTTGATTAAATCTTTTAATTAATCCTAAGTTTAGATAAAGTCTAAACAAACCTATTCAAAAAGGAAGGCATTTTAAGATTAAATAAAATGAATCAAGATTCACATAACACACATTACTTCATTTCTTTCCTAACATATATAACATGCATATGGATGGACCCTAAGCATATCTATACATACAAATAAGAGTATTTAACATACTTTATGATGCATTCTAAGTAATCTATTTAAGGAAATTTAGAAGTTGAATATACATGATTTTTTTTAAGTAAAAAGGGATTTCCTTATCCAAATTTTCACATACACACATGATTGTAAGAAAGGTATAAGTGAGTATTGCGCCATTGTTAACCAGAGGTATAAGGTAAAAGACCTACTTAGGGATACTTAAAGCCTCACAACCTCGGGATTATCCAAACTACTATACCACTTTCCTTAAATACAAACATATGTATAAAAAAATGAAATAAGAAAGGAGAAAGTAAAAGTTGTATTAATGGATTAATTTCATTTATGCAATTTATGTATGCAAGTATAGGTAACCCTTCTTAAGTGGTAGCATAGAGATGAATAGGATATAGAATTAGGTAAGTCTTAGGTCCTTTTCAAATGTACCATATATCTTACCAAATTTCTATTTAAAACTAGACCAACATAAGAGAGAAAGGAAACCTATACTAAGCATACCTTTATAATCTTTCACGTGCAAGCTCATAATTAAAATATAAGTAGCATACTTTCATATTTGATATTTGATTTATATGTTTCAAAAATAATTTGTATTTAGTAGTGACAATAGCCACTCATATTTCTACTTTAGCCAACACATGCAAATTTGATAGAAAGTAAACAATTTCATTTTTATTTTTAATTTGAATTTGAAAAATATGAATGCATGAAATCACATGACATACAAATAGGCAATGAAAGCATGTAAACAAGTTCACTTCACTTAAATCCTAACGACATTCTTAATGAATAAGAAAGTTTAAAATAAATCAAAGTAAATTCAATGTAATTTTTGTTTAGTTTGAAGTTTGATTTAATTTTGAAAAGGTGAGTTAAGTTTACTATTTCTAACCCATTCCCATATGAGTTTGATATTTTGTTTAATTTTTAGATAATTAGATCCATTTTTATGTATTAATTAGGTTAAAGTATGAATTAAGTAACTTAATTAACCCTTATATACACCACCTTAGAATAATTAACCAAATTATGAGTCAATGAGATGACATAAAAACCCACAAGGAATTTAAATTTTCAATGAACCTAATAAGACAAAGGCCTAATGCAATTTGGCTCATAATTAAAGGTTATTTAAGCTAAAGGGATTTAGCTTAAGTAATTTCAAAACACCCTTTCACACATATGAATTGGGTTTTGATTTCCTTAATTGAACTTAGGCTATTAAACACCTACGCATCTACCCAAAGTAGATTAATTAAGTTCTAGAAATTTTTAAAATTTTAAAAAATTAATTAAGGAGATCATTAATGAATTAAACCTTAATTAAGAGAAGATTAAGGAAAGAAAAGGGGGTTTAGGGAATAGCTTAGGGTAAAATTCCCAAAATTCCCTAAACCTTCTCTCTATTGGATTTGATCTTAATCAACCCTAATCATGGATTAAAACCACTAATTATACCTTAATTATTCTTAATTACATAAGGAGGGTAATTAAGAAATCCATATGCAATTATTCCAATCAAGCCTTCAACAAATCATAATAAAATTAGGAGAGGTAGAAGTCATCCCCTAAATCATACCCAAGAAGTTTGGGATTAATCAGAGACTTAATTAAAAGGTAATTAACAAAATGATGTTTCCAATAAAACCCAAAATCAGAGAAAATTATAATTCAAAACCCATTGAAATTTATTTTAAAATATTATAGGTTGAATTATCTTTCCATTGAATTTTATTTCATATTTTCTTGAATTTTATTGAGAGAGTTATGAATTTTAGAAGATCCCTAGAGTAATTAAAATTAATTAAAGCATTTTAACTAATCCTCCTACTCACAACATGATGCGTGGCAGTGGTGGTCAACACGCTTTACGATGTAGTGAGAGTCATTCAGTTATCAAATCCAAAAGGGTGGCGTGCCTTGATCTCGATCAAAGATCATATGGAAAGAGATCTCCCCATGATTTTAAAATTGATAAAGGATTTTCTAAACATGTGTTTAATCTCTGTCATCCATCCAAAATGCACGGATGGGCGGCCAGAGATCTATCCTTACCAATCTCTACAAAAAATGGAGATCATCCACCTTTGCAGCCATGATCCGAGCTCGATTAAGCTCAGATTGAATTGGAAATCAACCCACGCCATCTAAGCATGGGTACAAACACATCTAACGGTCAAAACTCCATGGAATTAAAATTTCTTTCACAAAGCTCCACATCACATTGAGTTTAATGGTCAAAAAATTTTCCTATGGCTAACACCCCTAAGGCATGACATATTCCTATGGCTAACTCTTCTAAGTCTCTAGGGCTAGTTTGGGTGTCCACCTAATCACTAGATGTGTCTTAAAAAGTCTAAGAGAAGTCCTATATCTAAGATGGAGGGGTTGAGAGCTCATTCTAAAAATGAGGTCAACAGCATCCTTTTTGACAAGTACTGAAAATGGCTTGCATCTCCTCAATAGATTGAGGATAAAGCATCTTAGATAAGCGAACCACCCTTGGAACAATCTGAGTTGGGTTAGACTTTTATGGGGTGGTATTTCTAAGATAACTTTGATCTTTTCTAGGTCTATCTCAATTCCCTACTGCTGGACAACAAACCTAAGGAACTTTCCAGAAGCTACTTTGAATGCACACTTCAGGTGGTTCATTTAAGATTGAATTATCTTAATCGTTCAAAAACTACTCTCAAGTCATAGAGATGGTATTCCATTTCTTTGCTTTTGACTACTAGATCATCAACATAGCATTCAACTTGATGATGAATGAGTTCATTGAAGATCTGAGTCATGGCCCATTGGTATGTAACACTGGCATTTTTAAGGTCGAAAGGCATGACCTTATAATAATAGATTTTGATCGGGTTCAAAAAGCAGTATTTCTTTCATCCTTGGGGGCATCTTGATTTGGTTGTATCCAGATGAGCCATCCATAAAGGAGAATATTGCATGAGATGAGGAGATGTCCCCCATTAATTCTAGTATAGTAAGTGGAAATTCATTCTTAGAACATGCCTTATTTAAGTCCCTGAAATCGACACATATGCAAATTTGGCCATTCTTTTTCTTAACTAGCATGACACTAGCTAATCAGGTAAGGTATTTTTCTTCCCTGATAAATCCAGCATCGATCAGTTTATTGACTTCAAAAATGACCTATTATTTGATTTCTAATCGCATGTTTCTAGGAGCTTGCTTGATATGGTTAGTGTTAGGGTCTATTGCTAATTTGTGGATTGCTACGTCAGGAGATAATCTAGGAATTTATTCATAGCTCCATGCAAAGCAATCCTTAAACTCAATCAATAGCCTAACTAATTCATTTATTTCTTCTTCATTTAGCAGAGAATTGAGGTATGTAGGGCATGAATCTTCTTCTATCCTGAGGTTATTTTCTTTGAGCTTGTCGATAAGTGAATAGATTTCTTCCTCAAATTTTGGAGGTATATCTTTGATTTGGAGATCATCTAGATCATCTAAAGTTTTCAAACATACTTCCTCATTAGAGTTAGTGTGGTTTGAGAAGATCATATTATACTCTAGATGATGGTAACAACTAAGCAGTAACCGTCATCATCAACTGGACCCACTGTACCGAATCCTAGTCCTGGTCTTGATTGTGCATCCCTACCTTTGTTGCTCCATAGCTTCTCAAAATACTTTGACCTGTGCCTGGACCATGTATAAGGAATCAAATATTTCTTTGTAAGATTATTGACACAAGGCGAGTACCAATCAAAAAGGTATTTCCCTTAAATCTTTATATGAATTATCCTTAAGTTCTACATCAGCTTTTGGACATGAGGATGATGATCCCAATAGGAATCTCTTTGGCTTGACATCCATGGAAGACCTAAGGGCTTCCTTAACTACTAAACCTTCAACTTTTTGAAAAGAAAGTGAGGTTAGAGCTAAAGTTCTCAAGCTAATGGTTTTATAATTGATTGAATACTTTTGCTTTGCTTTGGAGGCACGGTCTTCATCCTTTATGTTCGAGTGTCACCTCTAATGAAACTGACTAAGAGGAGTTGGCTGGTGTGATAATCATATGATACTTGTCCTTCAAGCCCGGTTAAGTCTATGTACTCATGAACATGGCCCTATTTGGTCGCCCACCAGGGCTTCCACCTTAGGAACTGCCTCTATATCTGCCTCTACCTCTACCTCTGCCTGGTGGAGGTCGAGTCATCCTACCCATATGCCCATATGATGGAATGAACTGTGGGTGGAATGTAACATGTGGCTCTACTTCTTCCTTAGTGTTCCTTTCTCGCTCACTTGTATTTTTCCTTTTTCTTTTCTTTTTCTTTTTCTTTTTCTTTATCTTTTTCTTCTTCTTATTCTTTTGTATTTGAATTTTCACCAAGTTTGCAAGAATATACACTTTGGTTTTGAGGAAGATAGTAGGTCACATCTTCATATATCTCGACCACTCTAACTAAAAATGGCTTTTCATCTTCTTTGACACAATATTTGATTCCATCTCTTCGAAACTTAATGCACTGATGAAGAGAAGATGGAATCATCTTGTTTTGGTGTATCCCAGGCCTACTGTGGTGAAATTTATATTCTTGCCTTCATCTATCCTTTTGGAAGAGGACAAATGAAAACAAAAATATATTACACCTTGTTGGGACATCACGTAGATCTACATATATTCTTATTAGGGCGATCAGGTAAGACATTGAGGAAAGGTGTACTATCTCAAAAGAGAGAAGTCACTACCCTATAATGGACCTAATCACCTCAATAAGGACTCATAAGGACTATGGGTCTTTGTAAGTACCAAATATTCTTCCCCTACTTTACATAGAAAAATAAAGCAGGTTTTATTTTAAACCGGGTTTGTTGAGTTCCCTATGGAGGCAAGCCCCTATAGTTAATTACATCCTAAAAAATGAGATTCCTTAGCAATACTCTCGACTAAGGTAAATTAAGGTAAATGATCATTATCGTCAAAGATTTCAAAGATAGGACTATCAATCAATTGGTTTATTTTAAGAAGAACAAGTGGGATTGATCAAGGGGAGGGAGTTATTATTGAAGCCAAAGGAAGAAAACTAGGGGATGCTTATGATACTAGGAAGCCTAGTAAGCATCCCAAACTATCTTATGATTGGGCTTTACATTTTTAAAATTGTGGAGAATTATTTGTTCGAGTTGAGTTTTTATTAGAAATTTAGGGCTTACAAATCCACAACACAAGATCATGGAAATGCCTAAGAGGTGTAGCCCACAAAGGGGAGAAGCAACCTCAGATCCTAAATCTAGGGAGCTTTAGTGAGGGCCAAAGAATGACCTAAATCTAAGGTGAAAATGGGTATATCATTTACATCCACAAGAGGATAAAACCACTATTGGGACCAACTAACTCCTCCTACGATTTTAAATACATGTAGGCAAGTCATATGCTTTTGCAAGATAGTTAAGCTATTGTTTATTTCAAAGAAGACAAAGTCCTTAAACACACTCCCTAAGAGACTAGATCATGTAGGGCATGATTTAATGACCTAAATCTAATGCAAAATTAATTGCATTTTATTTTTATTTTGGACTATTGATTTGACACAGGCTTATAGGATTTATATGCCTAATGCATGAGAAATTAGATTATGGGCCAAAATCAATAAGAAAGAAGGTGTGTTTCCACCATGGCTCTCAAAGATCAAGCCAAGTTTCCTGGCATGGGTGGAAGCCCTCCAAATCAAGAGTGAAATAATATCTTTATATCTTGATGATATGAGAAAGAAAATACAACATCCATTAGGGGTTGCTAATTCTTTTATCTTGATTTTATAACTGAGCTTTAAGTGAGGGTTATAAGTTATTTATTTTAGTTTTGAGTTGATTAATTAGATAGAAAATTCATTTATTTCCTAAGATACAAATCATCATCTAGGCCATACATGAAAGCAAGGAAGAAACTAGGAAAGCATGCCATCTGAATGCATAAGCTAAACAAACATCAATCAATTTATAAAACTATCGCAAAAGAATAAGAGGCCAAGTGTGGTCGGGCTCCACCATACAAACTCGAAAATAAATTGGGTGGCTGAGCTCTACCCTTATACAACTCGGATTACAAATAAATTAATTACAAAAATGAATTTATGTTATGGGGGTCTTCTTTCTTCATTTGGTTCTTTCTTCATTTGGTTCTTTCTTCCTTTTGGTTCTTTCTTCCTTTTGACTTGGTTAAAACATGGCTTGCTCCAAGGCTTTACATGGTACATAAGATATGATCTTATGACCAATGTTCATCTTAATCCCCCATAACATTCATTCTAAATTCTAATTACAAAATAACTTTAAAATGGGAAAAAAATAAATCTAACTTAAACCTATAAAATAGAGGTTAGCTAAACAAATCACACATCCCAAGCATGTATTAGACTTAGCACCCCACACATGGGTAATTAAGTCCACCTGGCCTAATTCATATTATGCTTAGGGGTATAAGCAACCTGCAAAGCAAAAGCATTTATATTTTTATTACAGCACCTCTTAAGCACAATCCCTTGCAGAAGATAATGATTAGACTAAGATCATCTTACCATTTAGTCTACACACATACACCTTAATATCCAGACTAAAATATCACATCACAAAATGAAAACAAATATCAAACCATGCACCGCCCTAACATAGGACTAGAAGTGGTGACTTAGCCTAACGTGTGTGCCATTTAAAGTTTGTGTGGTATGCTTACTTAGGCTTTAAGGTTAAAGTTTTTTAAGTATGAAAGGTTTAACTTAGAGGATGGTTTCATTTAAGTGATTTAGTTGATATGATTAAGTTTTATTTCATGATTTGATTTGGATTGAACAAACCTACACTTAATTACTAAGCGTTGTAAAGAGAGGAAAAGAGAAGAGAACTTCTCTTTCCTCCCTACCTTAAGTAATTTCTAAGGTTGATTCATTAATGATTTTTTTAGTGAATGTTTTATTATATATTTTAATTAATCCTAAGTTTAGAACAACTCTAAACAAACTTATCCAAAGAGAAAGGCATTTTAAGATTAAGTAAATTGAATTACTATCACAAAACACACAATGCTTTATTTATTTCCAACAGGTGTAACATGCATATGGATGAAACCTAAGAATATCTATATATGCAAATGGAAATCTTTTAGCACACCTTAATGATGATTGCTAAGAGATGTTACTTAAGAAAATTTGGATGCTTCATGATGCATGATTTGGTTAAGTAGAAAAAGAGAGATTCTCTTATCCATTTTCATATGTATATTTACAATTATGAAAGACATAAGTGAGTACGATGCCATTATTTTCTACACTAGGGGTGTAAGGTACAAGACTTACTTGGGCTACTTAAATTCTCATAACCCTGGGGTATCCAGACTAATATACCACTTTTCTTAAATATGTGTGCATGTACAAAAAAAGGCATGGAAAGAGCAATCATGCAAAAGGTTTGTACTTGTTTGATTTTGGTTTGATTGTTTAGTTTACATGTGTGATGTGGTGTTCCTTATTAAGTCATTACATAAGAGTGTATAGGAATGGATTTAAGCAAGTGTTATGTCCTTTTCAAATGGACTATACACTTGACAAATCCTATACAAACCTATGTTAAGAAAGAGAAGGAAATCACATAACACATTTTATGTTATTCACATACAAGTTTATAAGTACTTATAAATAACATACTTTTAATTTATAATGTTTGATTTATAAGTTTTAGAAATAGTTTTGGGTTTAGTAGTGATAATAGCCATTCATATTCTTACTTTAGCCAAAACATGCAATTTGATATAGAGAAAATATTTCATTTTAATTTGATATCTTAAAAGACATGAATGCATAATTTTCATATGACATACACATTTAGCATGCTAGAAAAAAAAATAAAGTGATGTAAGCATGTAATTTCACTCACCCTAATTAATTCCTAAAGATAATCCTATGGAATAAGATTACTTAAAGTGAATCAAAGTTAATTTAAGGAAAGTTTGATTTTATTTTGAGTTTGATTTAAATTTAGGAAATGTGAGATGGTTTGTTGGTCCTAACCCATTTCCCATATGTATATCTTGATTTAGTTTAATTTTAGGACTATTAGATTAATTTTATATTTTTGCTTAGGTTAAGGACATTAAGCTCATTAATAACCCCTTACCTACACCACTATAACATATTTAATCAAATAATTATGAACCAATGTATGACATAAAACCACAAGAAATTTAAATCAAAATGCACCTAAGAAAGGGGCCTAATGCATTTGGCTCATAATTAATGATTAATTAAGCTAAAGGGTTTAATTTAAGTACTTTCATAACCCTTCCCACACATATGGGTTAGATATGATTTCCTTAAGCTACTTAGGTTATTGAACACCTAAGTATCTACCCAAGAAGGAAAAGATTAAGTTCAGATTGATTTGACTTTAAAATTTTGATTAATTAAGCCATTTAATTAAGTGATTAAACTATTTAATTAATTTGCACCTTAATTAGATTCTTATCCAAATGAAATAAACTTAGGGAAAAGATTTGGGAGAGGACTCCTAATCTCATTCCCTAAGTCCATTCACTGTTCTAAGGTAATTAGCAAACTTAATTAATGAATTTATTACCATTTAATTAATTAAGAGAATAATTAGGAATAAATCAAGCAATTACCCTAATTAGACAATTAATAAATTCCAAGAAAATTAGGGGAGGCATAAGTCATCCCATTAAACATAAATGAGAAGTTTGGAATTAATCAGTGGGATAATTATAGAGTAATTAACATAATTACATTCCCAATAAAATGCAAACTACATAAAATTTATTGTTCAAAATCAGTTAAACTTAATTTTATATTTTTCCCCTTTGAAATATCTTCAATATGCATTTGAGTTTGTATTATTCTACTTTTACTACATTTAGTTATACATTTTTGAATATTTTGTGATTAAAACTTAATTAAATAGCCTAATTATATAACTAATCCCATTGGATCGGATGCGAGCACTCTTCCACATGGCGATGAGATTATTTAAGTTATCACATCGCTACATATTACCGAAGTACGCTCGACCATCGATCAAAGATCGGATGGTCAAAATTAAGCCCACGATTTTAAAGGGACTAAAATGCAGATCTAATGTGAATTAATCAAGACTATCCATCCAAAACAAGCGAGATGGGCAGTCCAAGGTTCATCCTTGAGCTTGCCTATGGGAAAGGGCAACCATCCATCTTTTAGGGCTTAATCCGAGCTTGATTGAGCTTCGATTGGGATAAAATTTAACCCACTCCATCATCATGCAAGGAGATACAGATCTAACATTCATAATGCAATGAAATTATAATTCCCTTCAAAAAGGACCAAATAAAATTCTCCCTAAGCTCGATTTTGATCCATACCTTGCCGAAGGCTATCACCGGCGCTCCCAACCATTGAGGTAGCTTTGTCTAGTGGAGATGAATCTCCGTTTAAGATTTGAGGGCTAAAGGTTGAGTGGATCTTTCTATTGACCAAAGTGGGCTTCAATTGGGTGCGACCTTGGTCTAGCTCCCCTCTCCCGTGCATTGGAAGCTTGGATGAAGACTTGGATCAACTCGATTGGAGCCTTTGAGGGTGCTTGCAAGAGGAATTGGATTGAAATTGACTAATGGATGAGTTTGATTTTCCCTTGAGCTCCCCTATTTTTGACTTGAAGAAACCTAGAATGGAGAATTCAAAGTAGCTTAGGAGACCTTAGGGGAGCTTGGAATTGCTTCCTCTAAGTTCCTATGCTTCAATCAAATGTGAGTCAGTGAAGTTTAAGTGAAATTAGGGGCAATATATATCCCCTAGAAAGATCAGACAGCCGAGCATGGATTTTCCATTTTGATCAAATTGATCCTAGGGGTTGAGTTGGTTAGGCCATTTTGGATGCCATGGATGAGATATTTTGATAAACTTTTCAATGAAGGATCTGAAAGTATGATTGATTTTAGCAACCTTAATACCCTAAACAAAAATAGAGAATTTTATTTTTATCATCGTATTAGTAAATTTGAAGTTAGAGAACCTTTAAAGAAAATGAAATTTGAAAAAATAGTAGGACTTGATGATATTCCAATAGAAGTGTGGAAATGTTTAGGAGATCAAGGAATTTCTTAGCTTACAAATTTTTTAATATTATTTTAAAGACTAAAAAGATGCCAGATGAGTGGAGGAAGAGTTTGTTAGTTTCTATATTTAAGAATAAAGGTGATGCACAAGAGTGTGCAAATTATAGAGGAATTAAGTTAATGTGACATACATTAAAATTATGGTGAGAGAGTAATTGAGCATTGGTTACGATGTGATACAAAAGTTTCTCACAATTAGTTAGGTTTCATGCTAGGTAGATCTACTATGGATGTTATACATTTGTGAAGAGGTTCCATGGAGAAGTATAGAGAAAGTAAGGAGGATCCGCATATGATATTTATTGATTTAGAGAAAGCTTATGAAAAAGTTTCAAGAGATGTTCTTTGGAGAGTTCTAGAATAGAAAGGAGTTAATATTGGATATATTCAAGTCATTAAGGATATGTATACTAGAGTTGTTACTTGTGTCTAAACACAAGGAATATTGGCAAAATATTTTCCTATTTTAGTTGGATTATATCAAGGATCAGCTTTTAGCCCTTATCTTTTTTCTTTAGTTATGGATGCTCTTACTAGGCATTTATATGAAGATTTTAGATTTAGAATTGATTTGATTTGAATTTGATTTGAGCGAAGTCCATAAGATGGAATCAAAGTGACTTAGGAAAGATTTTAGATTTGGAATTCAATCATGGGTTTCAATCATTTGGAATTGATTCATGATTTGAGAAAATCCATTGGAATTGATTTGAGGTTTGTTTTTAGAATTGGAGTAGATTTGAGTTTGAGGTTGATTCAAATTTAGAGGAAGTGAGGATTTGAATCATGCTATGGGGTAGGAAAATTTTCCTAACACTCTAAGGCATGACCTATTCTTATGGCTAACTCTTCTAAGTCTTTAGGATTAGGTTAAGTGTTCACCTAATCACTAGAAGCGTCTTAAGACTAAAGAACTCTTAGTATCTAAGAGGAGTCCTATGTCTAAGATGGAGAGGTTGAGAGCTCATTCTAAAAATGAGGTCAACAAAGGGCACCCAATAGGTGTGGTGTGACTGACAAGGCATACCACACATATTGGTGTTGCCCAAAATAATCAACAACACTGAACGATCATAGGCATAAACAGAAATGATCTACTCCCAACCCAAGGTGTAGAAAGAATTAAGAGCTTAGTGCAATGTGATTCTACTCATGTCAACAACATCAGAGAGTGAAGGAGGAATCCACTAGGGACTGAGTATATGAACCTTCCACTAGGGAAAGAGGTTCAAGTCATTCACTAGGGGATGAGAGGTTTGATTTGATTTGAGTCTCACTGGGGAGAAATTGATTTAATTTGTTGATTTAGTGTTCCACTGGGGATGAAGATGTGAACTCTCCATTAAGGGGGAAAGTTCAAGCCATCCACTGAGGAAAATAGGTTGTGAAATCTGCTTAGGGATTAGAATTCAGTATTCGCTGAGGAACCAAAAAACTTGCATCTCATTGAGGAGAAGCAGAGTAATTTAATTTGTTTGATTGATTTGGTTTATTTTGGTTTTGTTTGATTTGGAACCACAGGGGGAGATTGATTGGATTTGTTTTGTGTTATTTTAAATTTTGGATTTTGAGATGAACCTTGTTTGTTTACGATGGACTGCACTGAGTAGGGGCCGTGTTGGCCTTGATCTAGCACAGATTTATCAATCCAAAAGGGTAATCTACTAACCACATAGTAGGACTAACCAACCAAAGGGATTGTCTTTCGATTTGTAATGATCAAGTTTAAAAAGAAAGCATGGGGACTTACATCTTCCAAAACAGATAACCACTAGGGTGATCAGTTGCTTGAGCAACAAATTGAGCTCGACCTATGGCTGACTATTTAGTGAATGTCGCTGGCGGACTTAAATCAACTCAAAGATAGTCAAGATTAATTCCATTTTTAATTATTTTTGATGAATCCCATCGGTTTGCGATGGACTGCACTGAATAGTGGCCATGTTCGCCTTGATCTAGCTTCTAGGCCGAGGAGATAACTATCTAACCAAAGGGATGCCTTTTGGTTTACAATGGTTAATTCAGAAAAGAAAGCTCAGGAACTCACATCTTTCACTACAAAAAGACCACTCAATTGACACATTAATAAGGTAACATGTTGACTCGACCTAGGGCTGCCTGTCAATTTGTGAAGTGATGCTAGAAAGAATGCATAGTAGACTTATATCTTCCAAAGAGAAATGACAGCCAGGGTAACCTATTTTTGGTAAAAAGATTGAACCCAACCTAGGGGTGACTACAGAGAGAGTTCAAGCCCGAGGACTTATCTCAACTCAGGTAGTCAGGCAATTCTTATAGGGAGTTCTTTTGGCACTGCCTTAAAGATAGGATGCTTGCATGGGAGAAGGGGCCCTTTGGGGGCTTGAATTCCTAATCCACAAGCTAATAAATTATTTATTTTATTTTATTTGTTTATTGTGTACCTTGTTAGTTTGCGAGGGATCATACTAAGAAGGAGCTTATATCAGCCTAGACCTATCTCAGATTTACTGAACCAAGAGAGAATCTATGCTTCCACTGAACGAATTCTCCAACCACAGGGGTGGCTACTAGGAATGAGAGACTGTCCAATCTAAAAGTAACCAAGGTAGTGTCTAAATGGGGTCACAAAGGATGTGATCCAAATAGATTGCCCGTAGGGGATGGGACTGCTAAGGGCTTAATCCAAAACCTTCTAATAGGTATTCAGTGGCCAACTCAAGGAGAAAGTGTGGGGACTCACATCTTCCAAGAGTGGTGTATCTACTGGGTGAGTCACTGTCAGCATAGCGAACATCAACCAACCTAAGGTGCCCATCGATTTACGATAATCAGCCTACGAAGAAAGCTCGGGGACTCACATCTTCCTAAGGATTCTTGGATAGCTTCACGCCTATCCGAATTTAGGCAACTATTGAATGAATACCACTGGGGGGACTTATATCAACTCAAAAGTAGTCAAGAGGAAAAGAGCCTCTTGGGGGGTTATCCTAAGCCTCAAACAAACTCAACCTAATCAGTATATGATGGCTAGTTCAAGAAGAAAGCTCGAGGACTCACATCTTCTTAAACAAAGTCAGCATGAGGTAGCTTACTGGCTGGCAGTGAAGCCTACCAAACTAACAAAGCGCTCATCGATTTGCAAATGGTCAAGTTAGGAAGAAAGTGTGGAGACTCGCATCAGACCAACAAGTGACCATTGAGCTGATAGACTAGCAAGGTAGTATGTCAACCCGACCTAGAGCAATAAATGAGTGGGTGAACACAGGGGGCTAGCTCCCACATCACAATAGCTCTAGACAAAAGATTTGGGTTTATTTTTTTTGTGATTGTGTTAAAGGGAATAGGACACCTATTGGGTTCTCTCACACCTATTCTAAACACGCTTGGGGAATTTTGATGAAATTGTGCCATGAATGGCAGTTGGGACTCCCACAAAGAAAGGATGCTGCTTGGGTTATCTTACTCGTAACTTAGTAGAGCTAGTCAAAATAGGATGTCTCTTTGGTTCTCTCACACCTATTCTAGTAGTGCTGGGGAATTATGTTTGATTGAGTTTGTATTATGAAAGAGGGATAGGATGCCTCTTGGGTTCTCTTATACCTACCCTAAAACATGTCATGGAAGATTCTCAAGGTAAGAAAACAACACTTCGGATGAAAAGAAGATTTTGAAGAATTGGAATGAAATATTGTTCTTTTGATGATAATTATTTTCAAACATATTTTTATGGGTAATATTTTTTCAAATAGAGCTCATTAATTAGAAGCATCGGGAGTTCCCCTTTACAATCAATAAGCTGATAAGATCCTCCTTGGTAGGCTTTCTCTATGGCATAGGGGCCTTCCCGAGTGGGTTTAAACTTGACTCCCATCTTTCGACAGGCAACAATTGGTCTCCTTAGAACTAATATAAGTTCTCCTTCTTGAAAAGACCTAGGGTGGACCAGCTTGTTGTGAGCTAGAATCATTTTGGCCTTGTATAACTTGAGGTTCTGGCACGCCCGTAGGTGCCTCTCCTCCAAACCTTTGAACTCTTCTAATCACAACTTTGCATTTTGCTCTGTAGTGATTTTGCTACCTAGTGCTATCCTTAATGATGGGAATTGAACTTCTAAATGTAGAACGGCTTTGGATCCATACACTAAAGAAAATAAGGCAGATTGAGTTGGAGTTTTGTATGTGGTGCGGTAGGCCCACAAGGCTTCAACCAACTGCTCTTGTTGTCTTTGAGTGTCTTCTTTAGTATCTGGATGAGAGTTTTATTGAATGCCTCTGCTAGGCCATTTTCTCCAATCTATATCATGTCTTCTAGCAAAGCTGTTGATCTTGATGCTTTTGAATATAGTACCATTATCGGATATAATTTATTGAGGCACCCAAAACCTACATACGATATGGTTCCTAAAAAATTGAAGCACATGCTGAGCTGTGAACTCTTTGAGCGGGATTGCTTCTGCCCACTTAGAAAAGTAGTCGATGGCAGCTAAGATGAACTGGTGATCCTTTGAAGAAGGAGGATCGATCAGACCTACAATATCGATACCCCAACACTCGAATGACCACGAGGCCAAAGTAGGATGTAGGATGTTGGGTGGTTAATGTAAGACCACACCGTGTACTTGACATTGATGGCATCTCCTAGCCACGTTCATGCAATCTATAATCATAGAAGGTCAGTAGTATCTTAGTCTCTTGATCTTTGCTTTCATCTTTGGACCTAATTGATGTGCTCCACATAGACTTGAATGCACCTAAATCACAATCCTATAGGCTTCGTGTTTATCCAAATAGCGTACCATATTTGATCGAAAGACTGTCGGTACAAGGTGCCATCCATGAGAGCATAGGAGAGAGCTCTATGTTTCATCTGATAGGCTTATGACTTCTCTTGAGGTAGTTTACTGGTGTTCAAATAATCTATGAAAGGTTTCCTCCAATCCAGCTCCTCATCCTTTTTGGCAACAGCAACCTCCCCTTCAAGAGAAAGTCTCTTGATGAGTTTAGCATCAATAAGAGATAAGACTTGTCAGTTTTGTACCCTTATTGGAATGGAATCATCTTCCAAACTTGCCAGTTTGGAAAGTTTCGCCAAAGCATCTGCTACTGCATTCTCTCCCTGATGGACCTTGTAAATAGTGACCTCAGGGATTTGGGCCTACAGCTTCATGGTATACTCATGGTAGTGATGAAGCTTCGGTTTGAGAACCTTGTAGGACCCGATAATCTATTGATGACCAACTGAGAGTCCTAGTAGATGTTGATACTTTTGACACACACTGTGATGGTTAACTCCTGGCCAGCAATCAAAGCCTCATACTCAGCTTCATTGTTGGTGCGGGGATTGGAAAGATTATGAGAATCTCATCACATCACAGTCTGGAGTTAAGAGAATTATTCCTACCCCCTGCCTTTTCTAGAAGAGTATATCATGGTGCTTCACCTTTATGAAAGGAAGCCACACCATCAAAATACATCTCCCAATGGTGATTGTTGACCTCCCCTAAGTTCATGATTTATTCGTTATGGAGATCGTCACTAACCAGAGAGTCAGCAAGAAGTAGGTGTGCTGCTAAGAAATTTGTTAATGCTTATCCTTTTGCCGCACAAAGGGGTGTAAATGTGATATCAAATTATGAGATAACCATGGACCAATGTGCCAAACATCCGAATAGTGTTGGCCATGTCATGAGATGTTGTAGTGGATTGATTCTTGAAATCAAGTTCACCTTATGAGAAAGCATATAGTGTCATAGCTTTTGGGATGCAAAGATTAAAGCTAGGCAATGTTTCTCAATAGGTGGGTAGTTAGCTTCAGCAAGGATCAGATGATGACTGAGATAGTAGAGAGTGTCCTTCCCTTCATCGTTGGCTTGGGCCAATAAGGCGTCAAGGGAGTCATCCAATGCAACTATGCAGAGGATCAAGCTTGCCGGATAGAACTAGCTTTTCTAATCGGTTGATATTTTCCAAGGCATGCTGGCACTTGTCATCCCAGTTGAACTTGGCATCCTTCTTGACAAGTGCTGAAAATGGTTTGCATCTTCCCGATATATTGGAAATAAAGCAACTTAGATACACCAACCGCCCTTGAAAAGATCTGAGTTGAGTTAAACTTTTAGGGGGTGTCATTTCTAAGATAGCATAGATCTTTTCTGAATCTATCTCTATTCTTTGGTGTCGAACAACAAAACTAAGGAATTTTTCTAAAGCTACTCCAAATTCACACTTCAGGGAATTCATTTTGAGGTTATATTATCTTATACTACTCTCAAGTAGATTCTCAAACTATCTTGATGAAGTTGAAGATCATTGGTATGTAACACCAGCATTTTTAAGGCTGAAAGGCATGACCTTATAATAATAGATTATGATCGGGGTTCGAAAAGTAGTGTTTCTTTCATCCTCGAGGGCCATCTTGATTTGATTATAGCCAGAAGATCCATCCATAAAGGAGAAAACTACATGAGATGAGGCAATGTCCACCATTAATTGGTATAGGGAAACTCAGGGGTGTTTAAGTCCCTGAAATCAATGTATATGCAAATTTGTCCATTCTTCCTCTTAATTGGGATTACACTGGCTAACTAGGTAGGGTATTTTTCTTCCTTGATGAAACCAATATCGATTAATTTCTTGACTTCAGAAATGACCTATTGTTCGATTTCTAATCGCATGCGTCTAGGAGATTGCTTGATAGGGTTGGCGTTAGGATCTATTACTAGTTTGTAGACTGCTACGTCAGGAGATAATTTGGGCATCTCTTAATGACTCTATGAAAAGTAGTCTTTAAACTCAATCAATAGCCTAACTAAGTCATTAGTTTTTCCTTCATTCACCAATGAACTAATGTATGTCGGGCAAGAATTTTCTTTCGTTCTGAGGTTGATTTCTTTAAGCTTATCGATTGTTGAATGGATCTCTTTTTCAAATTCTATTAGTGCATCATTGATTTGCAGATCATCTAGATCATCTGAAGTTTCTAAACATACTTTCTCATAAAAGTTGGTATGGTTGGAGAAGAACCTATCATACTCTAGATGATTGGTAACAACTAAGCAGTAATCATTATCATCGACTACACCCACTATACCAAATCCTAGTCCTGATCTTGATTGTGGTTCCCTATCTTAGTTCTTCCACAGCTTTTCAAAGTACTCTCACCTATGCTTAGATCATGTATAAGGAATCAAACCCTTCTTTGCAAGATTAAGAACGCAAGGCGAGTACCAATCAAAAGGTAATTCCATTAATTCTTTATATGAATTATCCTCAAGTCCTATATCAACTTTAGGACTTGAGGATGATGATCCCAATATGAATTTCTTTGGCTTCTCATCAATGGAAGACTTAGGGGCTTTTTAGCTACTAAACCTTCAGCTTTTTGAGATGAAGTTCCTAACCGCTGTCTGATAGTTTCACATAAATCTGATTTGAATACATTCATGCTTTGTCTGGAGGCTTGATCATCATTGCTATCTGGGTTGAGTGTCACCTCCAATGAAACCTATTGAGAGGGGTTGGCTGGTATACTAGCCACATGAGACTCATCCTCTGAGCTGGATTCCAAGTCTGTGTGAATAGTAGGGGAACTCCTAAGAATTAGAACATAACCCCGTTGGTGGCCAACCGGGGAGGGTCTTCACCTCTGACCCTCTATTTTTCTCTAGCTCTGCTTGGTGGAGGTCAAGTCATCCTACCCATGTGTTCATATGATTGAATGAACTATAGGTGGAATGTGATATGCAGCTCTACTTCTTCTTCAATATCCTTTTCTCGTTCACTTGAACTTTCATTTTTGTTTTCTCTTTCTTTTTCTTTTTCTCTTTCTTTTTTTTTTTGCATTTGTGTTTTGACCAAGTTCACGAGAAAAGGTATTTTGAGGAAGATAATAGGTTGCATCTTCATATATCTCAACCTCCCTGACTAAAATAGCTTTTCATCACCTTTGACACAGTATTCAATCCCATCTTTTTAGAACTTGATGCACTGATGGAGGGAGGATGGAATCATCTTGGTCTAATATATCCACTACCTACCAAACAAAGAAGTAAACAAAGTATTCAAATCAATTATGTAAAATTTGTCTTCAATCTTCCATTTACCTATCTCCAAAAGCAACACTATGGAACCTAAATCACTCTCGCCTTGTTCATTGAATCTCCTCAATATCATTCGATCTCCTCAGAGTGTGGCAATGTCAATCCTCAAATAGGCAAAGGTTTTAAGCTATAATGTTCACCGATGCCCCTAGATCAATAAGAACCCTAGAAAGTCTAAATCTACCTGTGTCCACTGTAATGTAGAGGGGGCAGTTATGCTCCAAGTCCTTTAGAAGAAGGTCTTAATTTGCGAAAGTGACTCCTTGGGCTTTTTTAGCATAATTTTAGGATTAAGAAGTGTCTTGATTAATGGTTCCCTCATCTCTTTAGATAAGACAAGGGAGTCATATATGCTTAACTTAGATGGCAATTTTCTTAGGTGAGAGAGGACATTGTAATCCACTCTGGGCTGATCCTCCATATGCATATCCAAGGGTGGAGCATTCTATGGAGGAGCTTCTCGATCATCTAAACCAATGACTTATTTTTCTCTATCTTGAGGTACTGCCCTAGGAGGTAGAACCTTGACACTACGGAGGTTAACTTCAGTGATCTCTTGTGGCAAGTTAGTGTAAGGTTCTACCTGCTCGTCAGGCTCACCTAAAATTTCTCCTATGGGATTCTCAGAATTGAATGATTCCAAGTATATCTCAAGAGGAAAACCCATAGTATTTATAGAAGGAAAGTTCAACCCTTAATAAAAAAGAAGAAGATCATAGTTGTTATAATTATTATTTATGACTTGAAGAGTTTTCAATAAGAGTAGAGTTAGACAACCCATCATAAGTTATAAAGATATAATTCAAACTAGCTTTATTCCTTAATTTTTTTGGATTTTGAAGGAGGTACATAGTAGAAGTCAAGTAAGTGAGTGGGGTGAGAGATTCTATGCCCTCATCCGCCAATACAAGATGTCTAATATAGAAAGAGCTAGTTGAACTAGAGGTGTTGGCTGATGTAGTAGCTGCAATGCTAGACTGGAGACTAGGCTCGGTCAGTAGTTGTGCTACTTGGCTATCCAGGGTTGGCATAGGTTGTTGCTACTGCTGCTGCTGCTGAGCTCCTTCCTTCCCTAAGTTATCTTGGACAACATGTAAACCTTCCTTGATGTTGGAGGTTCGAGCTGCCTCAAGCACCTCTAAGAAAATTTTTTGATTTTGGAAATAATTTTCTTAGAGGTTCCAGATAAAGAGATATTCCAACCTTCTTTGGTCTCAAAAGGATCACTGGTATCCCCATGGATTACCCTAATGGAATAGGATGGTTATTCCATAAGGTATTCCTTCGAGATAATTATGGCGCATGTCTTGAAGCTATGCTCAAGCCAGTCCTTGAATGTAAAGCAATCCTCCAAAATGTGATCTAGCATGCGGTGGTAGGGCAAAAGTTAGGATCATTGCTCTTCCCTACTTCCCCCGGCCTTCTAGGTTTGGGTAGCTGAAAATCAAATTTCTTTAAAAGATTCTTAAAGATTTTCTTGATTACCACCCTCTTAAATGAATATAGTTTATTTAGTTTATCCATAAGAGTAGGTGGGTGAAGAATAGCGGCGGTAGTATGTGCTTATGGATATGTGGCTAAGAGGAGGTGGTGTAGGCCATGGAGGCTATTGTGGCGTAGTGGGATCTGGTGGTAGAAAGGTGGAAGTGGTTGGAGCATGTGGTCTCTCATACTGCTCTCTAACTGGCTATTTCCCCTTATCTACTATTGTCATTGCCCCTGGTTTCTTCTCATAAGCTTTTTACAGCTTTGGCTTTGTTGATTGATCCAAAAAAGTCAACTATTTAGCTTCTCCTTGTAAGCTAGCTGCCTTGTTGATTAGCTTCTTAAATATTTTGATGGTGAAACCTATGAGCATGAAGGCTACCGGGCCATAGATATTCTTAAGCAAAATATCATTGGCATGTTGTTTAGACAATTTTGATTCGTATTTTATACTCAAATTATGTCATCTGAGAATGTAATCAATGAGGGACTCACCATGGTTTTGTTGAGCCACAACGAGATTGTCTATAGTCAGCTTTTCCTGAGCTCCAGCAAACCTCTTAATGAAGAGTTGCTTCAACTCAGCAAAAGTCTTCACTGGACTATTGGGGAGTTCAGCATACCAATCGAAGGCTATGCCTACTAAGCTACTAACAAAAAGTCAAAAGAGTAAAGCATCACTGCCACTGGCATTGCAACAACTGGCCCTAAAATGCACTATGTGCTACCTTGGGTTCCCGCTGCTATCGAAGCTCTTGAAAGAAGGTGGTATGAAACCCTTAGAATACTGGATGGAATCAAATTTCTCTGGGTAGGGTCTACCTTTTGGGAATGATGATCCTCCTCAGGCTTGAGCCAATGCTTCTCTCACATGCTGCTCAACCATGGTTTTAATGTCTTTTTCTTATATGGAGTTACTATCCACTACCTTCCTACACAAACTGGTGCTGCCTTGCTCTACTGGCAGTAAAGTCTTGGCTGGATCCAAGACATGCACCACCTCTGGCTAACTAGTCTCTGCTATAGTAGGATGAACTATCGATGCTTGGTTTTGAAGTGCTAAAATAGCTGCTAGCAAATCCTCAAGCTGCTTTCCCATCCTATTTATTTGTTCATCATTTTGCTTTAGTTGTTGATAGATGTGTTGAGTTGAGTAGGTTGTGTCTTCTTGCTCGGCCACATCACCTTCCAAAGTCTGTTGATCATGCAGAAGATAACCCTGGTGTTTATCATATGGACTCCTGCTGAATCCTTTAATAGATCATCCTCATTAGGATCAAAATTGACCTTTTCATCCTCTAAATCAGACAAGGAATATCCTAAGATTTCCATCTTCCCTTCTAGATAATAAGTCATAATGTCATCTAGGGATCAGTCTAATTGAATAAGTATAAAAGATCAAGGCTAACCAACAGTAGGATCACTATCATGAACAGAAATGCATCTGACCTCTACTATTGCTAAAAAGCTAACCCTATGAGGGTTACGCTTGCTTGAAGAAAGATGCTCTGGCTATCACTGGATTTGGATGGAGTAGTACTCTTAAGAGGATCTATAGCCATGGGGATGACTGAACTGTCTCCTCCTCCCTCTACTACTACAATCTCCATAGCCTGCTGAGGTGGTGGTGGTGATGGGATGACTACGATACTGAGGTTTCCTTCTCACCATAAGGCGTATTAGCAGAGCTCACCTCACCACAGGGTGATGTAGATGGAATGGGATCTCTTGGCCATAGCCAAATCACCAGTGGGTCCTCTTCCAATGCGCCTTCATCCTTCTGGAATGGTAGATGTGAACATGATGGAGATGGGATGAGGGAGAGCGTGTGTGGTGAGCACCACTCTCTCAATAGATCCTCTCCTATGATGGGTAGTCCCCATCAATAAGATGATGTCAGTATGATCGACGCGCGGCGTTGATTAGAAAGTCCACAAGTGAGGTCGACCATCTGCACCTTACCCCTCCGTAACATATGAATGACATGGGCCTCTAGCCCTCTCCCTCCTATCTAATCTACACCACACCGAGGGGAATAACTCAAATCAATTGAGCCCGACTGATCATCCATACACCGCCAACTCGATGAAGAATCTCAAGGCTCTACCTCCTCCTCACTAATAGGAGCCAAAATGAACTCAAGCAGGGTGAAGCTAAAATCCTCCTAACATTTCTATCAGAATTAGAGAGGGGGTGAAACATGTTCTCTGTAATGAGAGGAGACACTACCCTAGGTGACTCCTACACAGCAGCCTAAGAAACTACCTCCAACTCCCTCGCTATGCAAGTGTGATACCGCTTGATCATGCAGTTCTTGTTCTGCCAGAGTCGAGTAGTGTGGGAGACCCAATCTCAAAGGTGAGGAGACAATCCCTAGAATAGGGAGCCTTCCCTAAGGTGCCAAGTGGGTAGCTGCCCTAAGGGGGGAACAACTGGGCAGCACCGGCACTAGCTACCGCTATGGGAACTACCACGCCTTCCTCTTAGTGAGGGAATCAATGATGGTAACTCAACTCGATGACCGCCCCGCCTCGGCCACTGTGCTATCGACATGAGGGTGGTCCCTCACATGAGCCCCCTCAAAGCCTGGCCAAAGTGGATGAGGTGGGCATAGTCGAAGTGGGTTGGCTGATCCAAGGCCAAATCCATCCCAAGAAAATGTGAAGACATTTATCGCCATTAACCTAACCAAACTAAAACTAAAACTAACTAACCGAAAGTGCAATAATGAACAAACTTGAAATTTTTATTTTGTTGATTTTTTTGAATTTGATTTAATTTGAAACACTCAACAACTTGAAAGTGTTATGCTCAAATGAATTTGGAAGAGAGATTTTGAGATTGGAAAAGGAGATTTTTGAATGTAGAATCCATTTCCAACATATTTATGTATGTTGAAAATGGGTTCAAATATTTTTGATGCTTCCATAGGTTAATATTTGAATTGGATTTTGAGTTTGAGGACCCTTCATTTAACAAATTTGAGTATGTTAAAGTAAAGGGTTGATTGATTTGATTGATTTATTATTTTTTTGGAATTTACTCACTTAGCAAATTTAAGTATGTTAGGTGAGGTGTTTGAAAACAATTTCCTCTCTTTTTTGCTTGTTTTTTTTTTGAATCATGTGTGAATTTGAGAATGGAATCCTCACATAGAAAATTTGAGTATGCTAAATGAAGAATCCAAGTATTTTTATTATTTTTGAAAAGAGGATCTCTACTTAGCAAATTTAGGTATGCTAAGTAAAGGATCCATGTGTTTTGTGTTGACTTTGTGATTTTTGAAAGGAGGATTCTTAGCAAATCTAAGTATGCTAAGAGAATCCAAATCTGATTGATTTTGTTCTTTCAATTTTGAAAAGAGGATTTCTATTTAGCAAATTTAGGTATGCTAAATAGGAAATCCAAATGTGTTTCATGTTTTTGTGATTTTAAAAACAGGATTCTTAGCAAATTTAGGTATGCTAAGAGAATCCAAATATGTTTCATATTTTTGCGATTTTGAAAAGAGGATTCTTAGAAAATTTAGGTATGCTAAAGAAATCCAAATGTGTTTCATGTTTTTGTGATTTTGATTTTGAAAAGTGGATCTTCACTAAGAAAATTTGGGTATGCTAAATGAAAGATCCAAATGTTATTTGAATATTTTTGATTTTGAAAAGTGGATCTTCACTTAACAAATTTTGGGTATGCTAAATGAAAGATCCAAATGTTGTTTAAATTTTTTGCTTTGAAAAGCGGATCTTCACTTAGCAAATTTGGGTATGATAAATGAAAGATCCAAATGTCTTTCAATTTTTTATTTTGAAAAGTGAATCTTCACTTAGCAAATTTAGGTATGCTAAATAAAGGATCCAAACATGTTTCATTTTTGAAAAAATGGCTATTGATTTTATTTTGAAAATGAAATCTTCATTCAACAAATTCAATGAGGATGTTCATTTGTGTTTTTTCTTTTTTTTTTTAAAATATGAGTGTTGATTTTAATTTTGAAAATGATGATTGTTGATTTAGTTTTTGAAAATGAAATCTCATTCAAAAAATTGAATGAGAAGATGTTCATTTGTGCTTGAAAATGATTGTTTATTTTATTTTATTATTATTATTATTATTATTATTATTATTTTGAAATTATTATTATTATTTTATTTTTGAAAATGAAATCTTCATCAATAAATTGAGTGAAGATGTTCATTTGTGCTTTAAGAATTGATTTTGATTTTTTTGAATGAAATCATTCAATAAATTGAATGAGGGTTCATTTGCTTTTGAGAAGGATGATTATGGATTTTATTTTTGAAAATGAAATCTTCTTCAAAATGAATTGAGTGAAGATGTTCATTTGTACTTTTGGAAAATATGATTGTTGATTTTCATTTCGAAAATAATCCAACATATAACAATCATGAAGATTGTTAGATGAGGGTGATTTAGAAAAAAAATTTGCAAACATTTTATTATGTGTATTTTGAAGAAGTGCTTTAGGAGATTGATGTTTTCATAAAGAATTTATTTTTCTTTATTTTTAAAACAAACCTTTCCTCACCATAGCAATGGTAAGAACGAAGTCTTTAGTTATTTCTTATTTATTAAATTTTTTATTTTATTTTTTATCTATTGGGAAACCCAACAAGGGTTTTAAGACCTACACGGAGTGACGTCCTAAAACCTAAAGATGTTGGCTAGCTTGGCTTAAGGATGAAATAAACAAAGTACAAATCCACTATCAATACTTGGAGACAATGATCATTTACCAAAGATGGAGAGAGGAACCATTCCCCAGTGGAGTTACCAGAAAAATCTATGGTGAAATTTATATTCTTGCCTTCACCTATCCTTTTGGAAGAGGACAAATGAAAACAAAAATATAATATGCCTTATTAGGACACTACGTAGATTCACAATTGTTCTTATTAGGGTGATCGGGTGTGACAATGAGGAAAGGTGTGCTATCTCGAAAGATAGAAGTCACCACCCTACAATGGACCTAATCACCTCAATAAGGACTCCTAAAGACTATGGGTCTTCTGTACTGAGATTCTTCCTCTACTTTACATGGAAAAGTAAAGTAGGTTTATTTTAAATCGTTAAGTTCCCTATGGAGGCAAGCCCCATAGTTAATTACATCCTAAGGAATGATTCTTGTGAATACTTTAAGGTAAATGATCATTATTCCAAAGATTTCAAAGATAAAGGACTATCAATCATTGGTTTATTTTAGAAGATCAAGTGGGATTGATCAAGAGGAGGAGTTTATAGAGGTATTTAATTACATCAAAGAATGATTCCTTAGGAATAGATTAAGGTAAATGATCATTATCTAAGATTTAGAAACTATCTCCATTGGTGATCAAGTTTATATTATTTTAAGTTGATTGAAGCCTAGTAAGCATCTAAACTATCTTATGGTTGGGCTTTATTTTTAATTGTTTGTTTGAGTTAAATTTTTTATTAGAAATTTAGAGCTTATAATTTCACAACACAAGATCATGGAAATGCCTAAGATGTGAGGATTTATGCTTGTAGCCCACAAAGGGGAGAAGCAACCTCAGATCCTAAATCTAGGGAGCTTTAGTGAGGGCCAAAGCATGACCTAAATCTAAAGAAAAAATGGGTATATGCTTTACCTCCATAAGAGAGGATAAACCACCCGACCGTTTAGACTTACAATTGTCTAGGGGTGGCTACCAACTACCTCCTCCTAAGATTTTAAATACGTGTAGGCAAGTTATACGCTTTTCCAAGATAGATATGCTATTGTTTATTTGGAAAGACACTAAGTCCTTAAACACACTCGCTAAGAGACTAGATCATATAAGGCATGATTTAATGACCAAAATCTAATGCAAACTTTATTAAATTTTATTTTTTTAGACTATTAATTTGACATGAGATTATAGGATTCATATGCCTAATGTATGAGAAATTGGATTATGGGCCAAAATCAGCAAGAAAGGCGGTGTGTTTCCACCATGGCTCTCAAAGGTTAAGCCAAGTTCCATGGCACAAGTGGAAGCCCTCCAAATCAAGAGTGAAATAATATTCTTTTTTATGCATGATGTGAAAAATAAAATACAACATTCAACTAAGGGGTTGCTAATTCTTTTATCTTGATTTTATAACCTAGGCATTAAGAGAATTTATGATGTTTATTTTTAGTTTTAAGTTGATTAATTGGATAGAAAATTTATTTTTTTCTAAGAGCCTAATCGCCATCTAGGTCATACATCAAAGTAAGGAAGAAACTATGAAAACATGTCATCTTAATGCACAAGCTAAACAAACATCAATTAATTTATAAAACTAGCACAAAAAATAAGAGACCAAGTGTGGTCGGGCTCCACTGCATAAACTCAAAACAAATTGGGTAATTAGCTCTACCCTTCAACCCAGTTACAAATGAATTAATTATAAAAGGAATTCATGTTATGGGGTCTTCTTTCTTCATTTGATTCTTCATTTGGTTCTTTCTTCCTTTTTTGACTTGGTTGGAATGTGGTTGCTCCAAGGCTTCACATGGTACATAAGACATGATCTTATGACCAATGTTCATCCTAATCCCCATAACATTCATTCAAATCCTAATTATGAAATTACATGAAAATGGAAAAGTAAATCTAACTAAAACCAAAATAGAGATTAGCTAAACAAACACAATCCCAAACATGTATTGGACTTAGCACCCACACATGGGTAACCAAGTCCACTGACCTATTTTGATTATGCTTAGGGGTATAAGCAACGACAAAAGCATTTATATTTTTATTACAAGCCCAGCATAATCCCCTCAAGAAGATAATGATTAGACTAAGATCATCCTACCATTCAGTCTACACACATACACCCTAACATCCAGACTAAAATATCACATCACAAAATAAAAATAAACATCAAACCATGCACCGCCCTAACATAGGACTAGAAGGGGTGACTTAGCCTAATGTGTGTGCCATTAAGGATTTTGTGGTATGCTTACTTGGGCTTTAAGGTTAAAGTTTTCTAAGTATGAAAGGTTCAACTTAGAGTGTGGTTTCATTTAAGTGGTTTAGTTGGTTTGGTTATGTTTTATTTTATTATTTGATTTGGTTTGAATGAACCTACACTTAATTACTAAGTGTTGTAAAGAGAGAAAAAGAGAAGAGAACTTCTCTTTCCTCCCTACCTTTAGTAATTTCTAAGGTAGATTCATTAATAATTTTGTTCAGTAAATATTTTATTATGTGTTTTAATTAATCCTATGTTTAGAACAACTCTAAACAAACCCATTCGAAGAGAAAGCATTTTAAGATTAAGTAAAGTGAATTACTATAACAAAACACACAACACTTTATTTCTTTCCAACATGTGTAACATGCATATGGATGAACCCTAAGCATATCTATATATGCAAATGAAAATATTTTAGCACACCTTAATTATGAATGCTAAGGGATGTTACTTAAGAAAATTTGGATGCTTCATGATGCATGATTTGGTTAAGCAGAAAAAGAGAGATTCTCTTATCCATTTTCATATGTACATTTCCACGTATGAAAGACATAAGTGAGTACGGCGCCATTATTTTCTACACCAGGGGTATAAGGTACAAGACCTACTTGGGACTACTTAAAGCCTCGCAATCCTGAGATTTTCAGACTAATATACCACTTTTCTTAAATACATGTGCATGTACAAAAAGAAATGCATGGAAAAAGGAATCATGCAAAAGGTTTGTACTTGTTTGATTTTGGTTTGATTGTTTAGTTTCCATGTGTGATGTGGAGTTCCTTCTTAAGTCATGACATAGGAGTGTATAGGAATGGATTTAAGCTGGTGTTATGTCATTTTCAAATGGACTATACACTTCACAAATCCCATACAAACCTATGTTAAGAAAGAGAAGAAAATCACATAACACATTTTATGTTATTCACATATAAGTTTATAAGTACTTATAAATAGCATACTTTTCATTTATAATATTTGATTTATAAGTTTTAAAAATAGTTTTGGGTTTAGTAGTGATAATAGCCATTCATATTCTTACTTTAGTTAAAACATTGATCATGAATTGGTTTTGATCGATGGTTTCAATCAATTTGGCCTATGCTGAATTTTGGCTAGTTTAGGTTTCATTTTGGCTAAGTGTTGACTTCATCAACCCTTAAGTTTGACTTGGTTTGACCTAATTTGAGTGATTGTCATCTCATGATGATTGTTCACAATGTGAGATTAGGTAAGCTTAGTTCAATGCAATTTGGGTGGGATTAGAATTTGGCTCAAAGAGTACTTTAGGTCACTTTGGGTCAAGTGAGCCTAATCATGTGGATCAAGGCTTGATTCAAGTTTGGTTGAACTAACATATGGACTTATGATTGAAATATAAATCCATTTTACAAGTGATTTGAGTCAAATGGGTTTTGATTCACTTTAATTTTAAATTCAAAGATCATTTTGATTTTTTTAGTTTTGTTTATGATTGAATTTTATGTTTATATTTGGTTTCATGATTGAAGGATTGATTGAATCATGAAGAAAAAATGAAATTTGGCTTGATTTGAGTTTTATTTGGCTAAGTTCAAGAATTTGACTTGAAAGGCTTAGGTTAAATTTTGGTTGAATTTGGATTTGAGTTTTGAATTTAGTTTTGGTTTGATGACAGTAGTTTGTGTTTATATTTGGTTTCATGATCAAAGGACTGATTGAATCATGAAGAAAAATCAAGGGTTCGGCTTGATTTGAGTTTGATTTGTCTAAGTTCAAGAATTTGACTTCAAAACTTAGGTTGAATTTTGGTTGAATTTGGATTTGAGTTTTGAATTTAGTTTTGGTCATTTGAATTTATATTTCATTTATATTTGTGAATATAAATGAGAATATAATGGATTATGAGAAAATTTCTTGAATTTGAATTGATTTGTATTTGATTCAAGCTAAGTCCATAAGATGGAATCAAAGGGCTTAGGAAAGATCTTTGAACTTGAATTGAGTTTTAGGTTTAGTTCAATAATTTGAATTTATAGTTCATTTATATTTATGAATATAAATGAGAATATAAATGGGTTATGAGAAAATCTCTTGAGTTTGAATTAATTTGAATTTGATTTGAGCTAAGCCCATAAGATGGAATCAAAGTGACTTAGGAAAGATTTTAGATTTGGAATTCAATCATGGGTTTCAATCATTTGGAATTGATTCATGATTTGAGAAAATCTATTGGAATTGATTTGAGGTTTGTTTTTAGAATTAGAGTAGATTTGACTTTGAGGTTGATTTGAATTTGGAGGAAGTGAGGATTTGGTTCAAACTATGGGATAGGCAAATTTTCCTAAGGCATGACCATTCCTAACTTCTTAAGTCTCTAGAGTTAGGTTAATCACTAGAAGTATCTTAAGACTAAATAACTCTTAGCATCTAAGAGAAGTCCTATGTCTAAGATGGAGAGGTTGAGAGCTCATTCTAAAAATGAGGTCAACACCTACAAAGCAAAGCAGTGAATGATGTATTTGAATCAATTATATAGAACTTAGCTTCAATCTTCTAGTCGCATATTTTCATAGGTAACACTATGGAGCCTAAATCCCCCTCACCTTGTTCATTGAATCCTCTTAACATCATCCAATCTCCTCAGAGTTTGAAGATGTCAATCTTCAAATAAGCAAGGGTTTTCAAGCTCATAATGTTCATCAATGCACCTGGATCAACCAAAATCCTGGAAAGTCTGAATCTGCCCATATCCACTGTGATGTAGAGAGGACGATTGTGCTTTATTTCCCCTAGAAGAAGGTTTTCATTGGTGAATGTGACTCTCTAGGCTTCTCTAGAATAATGTGCTCCTCTCGATGGCGTTCTTAAGCATATCTACGGATCAAGGGTCTTGATTAATGATTCACTCATCTCTTTGGATAAGGCGATGGCATCATATATGCTTAGCAGCTAACCTTTCTTAGATGAGCGAGGACATTATAATCAACTTTAGGCTGATCCTGCGTAAACATATCCATGGGTGGAGCATCCTGTGGAAGGGCTTCTTGCCCGCTGGTACCAATGACTTATTTTCCCTTATCTTGAGGTGCTATCCTAGCAGGTAGAACCTTGCCACTACAGAGATTAACTTCGGTGATCTATTGTGATAATTTAGTGGAAGATTTTACCTGCTCGTCAGGCTCACCTACAACTTTTCCTACATGACCCTTGGAATCAGATGATTCCAAGTCTATCTCAAGAGGTGCACCCATAATATTCAGAGACGAAAAGTCCATTTCTGAATCAGAAGGAGGATGATCGGAGTTGTTATAATTATTTAGTCTTGAAGAGTTTTCTAAAAGAGTAAAATCAGATAAGCCATGAGAAGTTGCACAGATGTAATTCAAACAAGCTTTATTCCTCGATTTATTAGATTTAGGAGGACGTACATAGTAGAAATCTAGTAAAGTAAGTGGGGTGGGGGATTTGATGCCCTCATCTACCGATACAAGATGTCTACTAGAAGAAGAGCTAGTTGAAGTAGAAATGTCAGCTGAAGTAGTAGCTGCAACGATGAAATGGAGGCTGGGCTCATTGATGGTTCTTTGGCTATCTACAGTATGGGCTATTTTCTCTTAGCTGAGCTTATTTTCCCTAAGTTATCTTTGGCAACTTGCTAACCCTCCTTGATGTTGGAGGTTTGAGCTGCTTCAAGCACCTATAAAGAAAGTTTCTTGATTTTAGAAATAATATTTTTAGAGGTTCGAGATAAGGTGATATCCCAACCTTCTTTTATTTTGAGAGGATCACATGTATCCCCAAGGATTACCCTAACATAACTAGATGGTTGTTCCACTAGATATTCCTTTGGGATAACTATAGTGCCTAACCTATAGCTATGCTCAAACCAGTCCTTAAATGTAAAGTAATCCTCCAGAACATGACCTAGGATGTGGTGGTAGGAGCAAAAGTTAAGATCATTACTCCTGTCCACTTCCTCCGGCTTCCTAGGCTCAGGTAGCTGAAAATTAGGTTTCTTTAAAAGGTTCTTAAAGATTTTCTTGACTACCTCCCTCTTAAATGAATAAAGTTTATTTAGTTTATCCAAAAGAGTAGGTGGATGATAGCTACCTAAGGGTATATATGTATACCATTGCTGAGAATATGGCTGAGGAGGAGGTGGTGAAGGCCGTGGAGGCTACTACAGCGGCCGATAGGATAGCCTAGGTGGTGGTAAAGGAGGTGGAAGTGATGGCTGTGGAGCACGAGGTCTCTCAAATTGATCTTTGGTCGGTTGCTTCCCATTATCCAATGCTACTGCTGCCCCTGACTTCATTTTATAGCCTTTCTGTGGCTTTGGCTTTGACAACTGATCTTGAAAAGGAAACTATATGGCCTCTCCTTGTAGACTAGCTGCCTTGTTGATTAGCTTCTCAAATTTCTTGATGGTAAACCTTTAAGCATGAAGGAAATCGGGCCATGAATATTCTTTAGTAGAATTTTAATAGCATGTTGTTCAGACAGCTGTGGTTCATATTTCATACTCAAATTGTACCATCAGAGAATATAATCAATGAGGGACTCACCGAAGTGTATTGTGCTATAATGAGATCGCCAACAATTACCCTTTGCTGAGCTCCAACAAACCTCTTAATAAAGAGTTGCTCCAACTCAGCAAAAATCTTCACTAAATTGTTGGAGAGTTCAGTGTACCAATCAAAGGCTATGCCTGCTAAACTGCTAACAAAAAGATGGAACAATAGTGCATCATTGCCACCAGTGTTGCAATAGCTGGCCCTGAAGTGTGCTATATGCTGGCGAGGGTTCCCAATGCCATCAAAGCTCTTGAAGGAAGGAGGCACAAAACTCTTAAGATATTAGATAGCATCGAATTCCTCCAGGTAGGGTCTACCCTTTGAAACCGATGAACCACCTCGGGTTTGCGCCAGTACTTCTCTCACTTATTGTTCAACAATGAGTTTAATATCTTTTTATTGTATGGATGTACTATCCACTACCTTCCTATACAAGCTAGTGCTGCCCTGCTCTACTAAAGGTGAGCTCTTGGGTTGATCCAAGACATGCAACAACTCAGGTTGACCAGCCTCCATAATAGTAGGATGTGATGTTGGGGCTTGATTCTGAAGTGCCAGAACTACCACTAATAAATCTTCAAGCCTCTTTCCCATCTTGTCAATCTGCTCATCCTTTTGTTTGAGTTGTTGAAGGAAGTGTTGGGTCGAATAGGCTGTATCATCCTATTCGGCCGCAGCACCTTCCAAACTCTAGTGATCCCAGAGGAGAGAACCTCTAGTATCAACCATATGCACCTCTGCTGAGTCTTCCAATAAATCATCTTCATTGGGATCAAAGCTAACCTTTTCCTCTTCTAGGTCAACCAGGCATACCTTAGGATTTCTTTCTTCTCAGTGAGATACTATGTTACGATATCATCTAAGGAGCAGTCCAATTGAACAGGCATAAATGATCATGGCTGACCAGTGGTGGGATCATGCTCATGAAATGGAGATACATCTAACCTTCCCTACCACTTAAGTGCTAACCTTGTGAGGCTACGCTCACTGGAGGATAAATTCTCATGACTATCACCTAATGTGGGTGGAGTGTTGCTCCTAGAAGAATCTATCGCCATAAAGATAATAGAACTATCTCCTCCCTCTACTGTTGCTATATCCATGATCTGTTGTGGTGGTGGTGTTGATGGCACAACTACAATGCTACGAGGTCACCACTCCCTCTTCACCACTACTGAAGTAGGAGGTCGAGCAGGAGAGCTCGGCTTCACCTCATTTGGTGGCGTAGATGAAATGGCATCCCTTGGTCGTATCCAGATCACCAGTGGGGATTTTTTTCCCTTGATGCTGCCTTCATGGCTTTAGATGGAACTTACACTAGCGATGGCAGACGTGGAGTAGAACGGTGTGACGGAGGCACCATCGACTCTCTCTGTGTGGGGGCTCTCTTCCCATGATGGGTAATACCAGTCAATAGAATACTGTCAGTATGACCGGCACTGGTAGCACGTCAATCATGGAAATTGATGAGGGTGGAGGTCACTGACTACCTGGCATACCTTCGCCTCTCTCTGCTAGTAATATGAATGGATGCATGGGCCTCTCTAGCTCTCTCCTATTAAATATGCTTGCCCACGCTATGATGAATAATCGATCATAAATCAAATTGGGCTTTGGACTATGACCATCCAGAAGCCCTGCTAAGTTGGCATAGAACTGTCCTAAGGTCAGCATACAACCTCCTCCTATCTCTAGTAGGTGCCTCAAAATGAACTACAGGTGGTGGTGACATTATGATGCTCCTAACATCTTCCTCTCCATCAAAACCAGAAAGAGGATGAAACTTATTCTAAGTGGGTAAGAGGTAGACTACTCTGGGTGACTCCTCTACTGCAATGTGAGAGACTGCTTCCATCTCCTTGGTGATGTGCACATGGTGTCACTTGATCTTGCAGCATCTATTATGGCATTGAGTCCTACTGGGAGGAGCAGTATGGGAACTAGACCTTATCTCAAAGGTAGGGAAGACTATCCCTGAAGCTAGGGTAGCCTTCCCCTGGAGGTGAGTGGGTACCCGTCGGGGATGACAACAATGTATAAGCATTGGAGTTATGGCTGTGGTAGGAACCTCTATCGCCTTCCTCTTCAGTGAGGGAAATTCAGAATATGAAGGCATCTCAATATGGATGACTAGCTTCTTCCTAGTCACCACATTCCTGCTGACAGTTGTGGGGGTTGCCCCTTCACAAGTGATCCTGGGCCCCTCGAATCCTCAGCCAAAGTATATCAGATGAAAGAAATGAGTCTAGTGGAGGCTAGCCCGATCCAAGGCCAAATCCATCCCAAAGGGGAAAGTGAACACATACTTCTGGACATCCATTTGTATTGAATTGAACTTGGGAAAAGCTGACTGAAACTGAGTTGAAATTCTGTAATTTTTGAAAACAAACTCAAATCAGATCTTCTACTTTTATATTCTTCTAACTTTTTAAACTTTGATTCCGAATTTGAACCCACACTCAAAAATTTGAATATGTTAACTAGGGCTCATTAATTTTAGGAGAGAGATTTTGAATGAATTGGAGAAGACATTTTTGAGTTTAGAATCCATTTTCAATAAGTTTGTGTATGTTGAAAAATGGGTTCAAATATTTTGAAGAGATTTTTGATGCTTCCTTTGGTTCATATTTGAATTTGATTTTTATGTTTGGCGACCCTTAATTTAACAAATTTGAGAATGTTAAATGGAGGGTCAATTGATTTTTCTTTTGATTTTGATTTTTGGGATTTACTCATTCAGTAAATTTGGGTATGTTATATGAGATGTTTGAAAACAATTTTCTTATTTTGCTTATTTGTTTATGATGTTTATCATGTGTGAATTTTAGAAATCGGATCTTTACTTAGCAAATTTGTGTATGCTAAATAAAGCCCAAGTCTAATTTTGATTTTGATTTTAAAAATGGGATCTTTACTTAGCAAATTTGTGTATGATAAATAAAGCCCAAATGTATTTGATTTCTGTGTTTGATTTTGAAAATGGGATCTTTACTTAGCAAATTTAGGTTTGCTAAATAAAAATCCAAATATGTTTGAGTTTTGTGTTGATATTTTTTTTAAATGAGATCTTTACTTAGCAAATTTGGGTATGCTAAATAAAGTTCAAATATATTTTGGTTTTGATTTTTGAAAATGAGGTCTTTACTTAGAAAATTTGGGTATGCTAAATAAAGTTCAAATGTGTTTGATTTTTGTGTTCTTTTGAAAGTGGTATCTTTACTTAGCAAATTTGTGTATGCTAAATAAAGTCCAAATGTATTTTGTTTTTTTGTTTTTTGAAAAAAAAAGGATCTTTACTTAGTAAATTTGTGTATACTAAGTAAAGTCCAAATGTATTTGATTTTTGTTTTGATTTTGTGTTATTTTTTAAAAGAGGGATTTCTATTTAACAAACATGGTATGTTAAATGGAATCCATTTATTTTAAATTTTCTTTTAAAAGATGAAACTCTCATTTGACAAGTTTAGGTATGTCAAATGGCATTCCAATGTATTTTGATTCTCATGATTTTTGCAAAGTAGATTTCCATTTGCAAATTTGGGTATGTAAAATGGAAGTCAATTTTTTATTTTTAGAAGATGAAAATTTTTTATGTGTGATTATTGCTTTTTTAAAGAGAATGAAATTCCAACATAGCACATCTGGAATGTGTTGAGTGGAGTTTCAAATGGTGTGATTTTATTTGAAGACAAAGCCTCCATTCAACAAGTTTGGACATACTGAATGAAGAGGCTTATCTTCAAATTTATAATTTTTGCAAAGGAAGAAATGCCAACTTCAACATATGTAAGATATATTGAAATGAAGTTTTAATTTTATGATGTGATTTTATTTGGGAATTAAATTTCATACAATGAATTTGGGTATATTGAAGTGCTTTTTGAAAAGGTGATTTTGATTTTAGTTTGGAATTGAAATCTTCATTCAATAAATTTGGGTATACTAAATGAGGATGCTCATATGTGTTTTTTGAAAGATGATTTTGATTTTAGTTTGGAAATAAAATCTTCATTCAATAAATTTGGGTATACTGAATGAGAATGTTCATATGTCCTTTTTGAAAGATGTTTTTGATTTTATTTGGAAAGATCCTACATGTAACAATTTTGAAGATTGTTAGATGAGGTTAAGTTATATATATATATATATATATATATATATATATTGAAAATTTTTGTGTTGTTTGCTGAAAATTTTGAAGATTTTATCCATTTCCCCCATGTGTGAATCAATTTAGTTTAATTTTAGAATAATTAAGTTTATTTTATGTTTTATTTAGGTTAAGGTATGAATTAAATACATTAATTACCCCTTACCTATACCACTTTAACATAATTAAATAAGTAATTATGAGCCAACATATGATATACAATCACATGGAATTTAAATGAACAATGCACCTAAGAAATGCAATTGGCTCACAATTATTGATTAATTAAGCTAAAGGGTTTTTAAGTACTTTCATAACCATCCTACACGTGTAGTTTGATTATAATTTCCATTGAAGTCTCTTAGGTTATTGAACACCTAAGAATCTACCCAAGATTAAGTGATTAAGATTATGGAGTGATTTAGTTTTGAGTTTGGTCAATTAAGCCATTAACAAAGTGATTAAGACATTGATTAATTTACAAATTAATTAAGTGTTTACCCAAATGAAATAAATTTAGGGGAAAAGATTAGAAAAGAAATCCTAATCTCATTCTCTAAGTCCATTCACTATTTCATGATGATTAACAAACTTAATTAATAAATTTATCACTAATTAATAGGTTAATTAATTAACTATTTAGTTAAGAGATGGATTAAGGATGAAATAAGCAATTCCCCTAATTAACTCAACAATAAATTCCAAGAAAATCATGGGAGGTAGAGATCATCCTACTAATTAACCCTATAAAGTTTGGAACTAATTGCTGAAGTAATTAAGGAGTAATTAGCCTAATTACATTACCATTAAAACCTAAATTGAGTGAAAGCTACTGCTCAAAATCAATTGATGTTAATTTTATATTATTTCCCTTTGAATTATCTTTAAAATAAATTTGAGTTTATATTTTTTTAGATTTTTCTATAATTAGTTATGAATTTTTAGCATTAAAAAATTATGAATTAAGAGCTCTTAATCCTCGGCCATGTATGATGCGACGCTTCGCATGAGGTTTAAGTTATCACATCCATAAGTCAATGGCGGGACGCTTTCTCACGGGTCATCCAAGATGATCGGAATAATCTCATTATTTAGGCTTAAATTAGAGAGGGATCTAGCGTGATTTAATCACAACCACCTATTCCAATCATGCAAAATGGACAGTGTGTGCTCTATCTCCATGAAGAGATATGTCAATACAAGCTCACCTGAGTTCGGATGGAGCTCAAACTCACCCCACACCTTCAAGACAAAATATCAATCCAAATCTCGGGATTACAGGGACTAACCAAAAATTCCTATGGCTATAATTTTGAGCAATACCTTGTCAGAGGCTATCACCGACACTTCCAACGGATGAGGTAGCTTCATCTAGTAGAGACAAAGTCTTGTTGAAGGTATCAAGTCATGATTTGTGGTGGATGGCTCAGTTGACCAAGCTCCTCGTCAATGGCAATCAGCTTTGATCAAAGTCCTCCTTCCCGTAGCTTGGTTACTTAGGAAATAACTTGATTGAGCTCGATGAAGTCCCTTAATGGTGCTTCCAAGTTTAATTTGGTTTTGGTAGAGAACTGATTGACTTGGAAATGGGATGGACCTCCCCTATTTCAGCTTTGAGCAAAATCGAGAAGGAGAATTCAAGGGAGCTTGGAAATAGCTTCAGAAAGCTTAGGGATGCTTGGTTTTGATTCCAAGAGCTCAGTCGAATTCAGTTCTTGTACATTAAGTGGGAATGAGGGGGAGTATATCTCACCTTCCTTAGATTGGATGGTAAAGAATAGAGTTGCCATTTTTGAACAATTGCTGAGATTAGCTAATCGGTTTGGGTTATTTAGCATCCCATGTTATTTGTTTTAGGTAATGGAGGGAAGAAGAGTGAGTGCCCATGTGCTAGGTGAGTGTATGGGGCGATCCAAGTGTCCAATTCCCATTGGAGGGGTCGGTTTGGCCTTGGGTTGGGTCATGGTCGACCCAAACCCATTGGGTCATGATCACCACCCTCCTTGGTGTCCATGTGGACCACTAGGAGGATGCCAAGTGGCCTTGAGAAAGAAATGACCAAATTTCAAGTGAATTTGGTCATAGGATACCCTTTGACCTAAGGTTAAAATGGTCATTTGGCTTTGATTTTGATTTGGGCCAAATTTTAAGTGATTTGGAGTTCATTTGGTTTGAATTGGTTCAATTTGACCCATTTAGGTCAAGTTAGGTCAAATTGGGCTAGGTTGACCAATTGGTCAAATTGGGTCAAAACATGGGTTAGGTCAAGTTCAAGTGGTCATTTGGAGCCTATGGGTATCATTGGTTTGGTTCAATTTAGTTTATATTTGGTTTTGGTTCATTTGAGTTCATTTAGGTCAAACTAGTCAAGTTGACCAATTTGACCCATTTAACCCAATTGGGTTAGGTCATAGGTTGGTTTAGGCTTGGTTGATCATTTGAAATGTATTGCAAGCTTTAGTTTTAATCAATTTTGGTTTGGTTTTATTTCAAGTTGATTTGACTTTTTAGGCCAAGTTGCGTTCATGGTCAATTGGGCAAGGTTAGGTCTAGTTGGCCAATTGAAGTTTTGGTCAAGTTCAATAATCAATTTAGAATGAATTTGATCCATTGGTTGCAATTAATTTGGCTTAGATCAAAATTTGACCTATTTTGACTTTTTAGGTCAATTTGGGTCAACTTAGGTCAAGTGGCCAATTAGGCTTGGTTTGGCTCAATTGATGGCTTGATCATGTTCAATCATTGATTATGTATTGGTTTAGATCAATGATTATGATAGATTTTGGCTTGTTTAGGTTTCATTTAAACTAAATGTTGACTTGGTCAAAGGATAGGTTTGACTTGGTTTGACCCAATTTGAGTGATTGATCATCCTAGGATGATTGTTGCTCATAATATGAGGCTTAGATGGGCTCAGTTCAATCCAATTAGGGTTGGATTAGAATTTGGCTCAAAAAGATGCTTTAGGTCACTTTGGGTCAAGTAAGCCTAAATGGGTCAATTGACTTGATCAAGGCTTGATTCAAGTTTGGTTGAACTCACATATGGACTTATGATGAAAATATAAATCCAATTGTAAGTGATTTGGAGTCAAATGGGTTTTGGTTCATTTGATAATTTCAAGTCAAAAGGGTGAACATGGGTTTGACTTGAGTTAGTTTGATTTTGGTTTGGTGATTCTAGTTTATGTTTATATTTGAGCTTGTGATTGAAGGAGTGATTGTTTGAAGAGAAATTCCAAGGGTTTAGATTGATTTGAGAATGATTTGGCTAAGTTCTAGGATTTGGCTTGAAAGAGCATAGGTTAAATTTTGGTTAGATTTGGATTTGAGTTTTGAATTGATTTTGGTTATTCGAATTTATATTTCATTTATATTTGTGAATATAAATGAGAATATAAATGGGTTATGAGAAAATCTTTTAAGTTTGGAGTGATTTGGATTTGTTTGAATGAGTTTAAGGATTTGACTTGAAAGAGTTTAGGTTGGATTTTGGTTAAATTTGGATTTGAGTTTTGAATTGATTTTGGTTATTTGAATTTATATTTTATTTATATTTATGAATATAAATGAGAATATAAATGTATTATGAGAAAATCTTTTGAGTTTGGAGTAATTTGGATTTGTTTGAAGGAGTTCAAGGATTGGGTTTAAGCTATAGGTATGCAAGTTTTCATAATACCCCTAAGGCATAACCTATTCATATGGCTAACTCTTCTGAGTCTCAAGGGTTAGGTTAAGTGTTCACCTAATCACTAGAGGTGTCTTATGACTAAGGAACTCTTAGTGTTTAGAGGAGTCCTATGCCTAAGATGGAGAAGTTGAAAGTTCACTCCAAAAGTGAGGTCAACACTAGCTTTAAACTTTGTATCCCAAAAGCTGTGGCATTACATACTTTCTCATAAGGTGAACCTGATCTCTAGCATCAATCCACTGCAATATCTCATGACACAGCCGAAGTTATCTAGATGGTTGGCGCATTAGTCCATGATTTTGTCACAATTTGACATCACTTTCGTACCCCTCCGTGCGGTGAAAGGACAAGCACTAGCCAATTTCCTAGTAGCACACCCTTGACTCTCCACTTAGTGATTACCTCCCTAATGAATAAATCAGTAACTTAGGGGACACTAACATCTACCACTGGGAGATGTATTTTGATGGTATGGCTTCCTTTCAAAAGGGAGAAGAACCATAATATACTCTTAAAAAAGTAGGGAATAGTTCTCCATGATGTGATGAGATTCTCATATCAATCAACCATGCTATGCTATAAAGCTTTGAAGATCTAGAGGTAGCCATTACACTATGCATCTAGAGTAACAACATCTTTGAGGATTCTCAATTAGTTATCAACCAATTTGTTGGATCTTACAAGGTTCTGAAGCCTAAGCCCCATCATTACCATAAGTACACTATGGAGCTATTGGCCTAAATCTCAGAGGTTACCATCTATAAGATTCCTCAAGGAGAGAATGCAATAGCAGATGCATTAGTCAAGCTTGCCAAATAGTTGGCATGTCCGAAAGATGAGTATTATCCCTTGTTGACATTGAACTCATCGAGAGATTCTCTCTTGAAGGGGAGGTTATCATTTCCAAAAAGGACGAGAAGTTGGATTGGAGGCAACCATTCATAGATTATCTAAATATAGGCAAACTATCTAAAGAGAAGTCACTAGCACATCATGTGAAGCAAAAAGCCCTTTCTTACGCTCTCGTGGATGGCACCTTGTACCAGAGGTCCTTCAATCATATGTGATTATGTTGTTTGGACAAACACAAAGCTCATAGAATCATAATCGAGATGCACTCAAATTTAAGTGAACGCATCAATCTGGTCTAAAGATGAAAGCCAAGATCAAGAGACTAAGATACTACTGGCCTTCAATTATCACAAACTGCATGGACGTAGCTAAAAGATGCCACCAATGTCAAGTACATGGTGTGGTCTTACACGAACCACCCAACATTCTACATCCTACATTGGTCGTATGGCCATTCGAGTGTTGGAGTACCGACATAGTGGTTCCAATCGATCCTCCTTCTTCCAAGGGTCATCGGTTCATTCTAGCTACCACTGACTACTTTTGCAAGTGCGTTGAAGCAATCCCACTCAGTGAGGTCACAGCTCAGCATGTGCTCTAGTTTTTTAGGAATCATATTGTATATATGTTCAGGGTGCCTCGACGAATTATATCTGATAATGGTACTGCATTCAAGAGCTCCAAAATCAATAGCTCTGCCCAGAGATAGGACATAGATTAGAGATACTATACCATCTACTACCCAAGGGAAAATAGCTTAGCATAAACCTTCAACAAAACTCTCATCCGAATATTAAAGAAAATACTCGATGATAATAAGTCATAGTGGCATGAGTAGTTAGTTGAAGCCTTGTGGTCTTACCGTACCATATACAAAACTCCAACTCATTCTACCCCATTCTCCTTATTGTATGGACCTGAAGCAATTTTACCATTAGAAGTCTTACTCCCATCATTAAGAATAGTTGTGGGCAGTAAGATTATCATGGAGTAGAATGCCAAGTTATGGTTAGAAGAGCTCGAAGGTTTGGAGGGGAGATGCCTCTGAGCATGCTAGAACCTTGAGTTATATAAAGCCAAAATGATTCAAGCACATAACAAGTTGGTCTGTCCAAGATCTTTTCAATTTAGAGAGCTTATTTTAGTTATAAGGAGGCCAATTATTGCTCGTTGAAAGATGGAAGGCAAGTTTAAACTCACTTAGCAAGGCCCTTTTGCCATAGAGAAGGCCTACTAAGGAGGATCTTATCAACATATAAATTATAATGGAGAGCACTCAATGCTTCTAATCAACGGGCTCTACCTAAAAAAAAATACTATTCATAAATCTTGTTTCAAAATAATTATCAATAAAATTTCTTTCATCTCAAATTCTATCCTTTTTGTGTTTAGAAATATCTTTGTTTGTAAATCTGCCATAATGTGTTTAGGATAGGTGTAAGGAACCCAAGTGGCATCCTATCTTTTAGAAACATAGCACCAACTCAAACTACACACAATCACATAAAATAAACACATATCTTTTGGCTTGGGCAATTTTGATGTGGGATAAAGTCCCCTGTGGCACTCACTCATTAGCTGCTCTAGATCGGGCTAACATGCTATATTGCTAGTGTGTCACCCTAGTGGTTACTTGTATGGAGAATGCAAGTCTACAAGCTTTCTTCCTAACTTGACCATTGCAAACTGATGAGCGCCTTGTTAGTTTGGTAGGCCTTACTGCACAGCCAGTAAGCTAGCTCATGTTGACTTTGTTTAATATGATGTAAGCCTACATGATTTTTCCTTTAACTAGCCATCATGCACTGACTGGGTCAAGTATATTTAAGGTTTAGGATATTTCCCCTAGTGGCTCCTTTCCTCCTGACTACTTCAAGTCTGGGTCCAGTCCTTACACGGGAATCCCCACTTAGTAGTCGCCCTTGGTCAGATAGCATCTATCTTGTGGATGATAGACTGTCTCGATTATCATTTTCATCTGTAAAGATGTAAGTCTACAAGCCTTCCTCTCAGATTGATCATCGCAAATTGATGGGCACCTTAGGTTGGTTGGTCATCTCTATGTTCACAGTGACCCACCCGGAGGTTACACCACTCATGGTAGATGTAAGTCTACAAGCTTTCTCCCAGAGTTGGCCACGGTATACCTATAAGCTTTCTTTTGCAAAGTCCTCGATAAAGCCCCTAGTGGCACCTCTCTTGTGGGCACTCTATTTGGATCATATCCTCAGTGACCCCATTTAGATACTACCCGGGTTACTCTTGGATTGGACAGTCCCCCTTTCCTAGTAGCCACCCTTGTGGTTGGAGAATCCATCTTGTAGATGTGTAGATTCTCCCTTGGTCCAATTAGTTTGATATAAGACTAGGATGATATAAACCTCTTCTCAGTGTGGTCCCTCGCACACCAATAGGATCCACGCAAACATAACACACATATATATATATATATATATATATATATATATATATATATATATATATATATATATATATATTATGGATTAGAGAAAACCCCGGGTACCTTTTTTCCCAAGCGACATCCTATCTTTAAGGCGGTCAAAAACTCCTTATAGGAATCACAATTTTTTAGTTGAGAAAAGTCCGACTCTCGAGTCACCCTTAGGTCGAGTTCAACTTCTTGTGCCACCAATAGGTCACCCCAGTGGTCATCCTTGCTTTGGAAGATATAAGTCTATCACGCATTCTCCCCAGCACGACTGTTGCACATTGACGGGAAGCCTTAGGTCAAGTTCAATTTGTTGTGCTATCAACTAATCACTCCAGTGGTTCCTTATTTAGAAGGATGTAAGTCTACAAGCTACTTGACCATTGCACATCGAAAGGCAGCCCTTAGGTTGGTTAGCTTAACCCCGAGGCCGGTAGACTATCCCATTGGATTTGTAAATCTAAGATAGGATTAGGTTGTTATTAGCCCCTTCTTAGTGGATCCATCACACACTAATAGGGTCAACTTAAAATGAATTTAATTTTGACTAGTTTTGAGTCTATATGAGTCCACAATGGCATTCACTCAATATTCGCCTTAGGTTGGTTTCATTTGTTGTGCTATCAACATATCACCCCAGTGGTTCCTTGTTTATGAGGATATAAGCCTACAAGCTTTCTTCCAGACTTGACCATTACACACCAAAAGGTAAATCTTAGGTTGGATAGTCCTACCTGATGGTCGGTAGACTGTCCCTTTGGATTTATAAATCTAAGATAGGACTATGCTGATACCAGCCCCTTCTTAGAGGATCCATCACACACTGATTGGGTCCATTTTATTAAATCCACCATCCTTCCCTAATGAAGGCTGAATTAAATCCATCCACTCTTATCCCTAGTGAATGCTTATCTGAAATAAACCAAAGAAAACCATAAATTAAATCCACTTTATCCCCAGTGGATCCGAGCTCTTATCTTCAGTGAATGTGCACTCAAAATCAAATCAAATTCCTCCCCAGTAAGGCATGAATCATATCCTCTCCCTAGTGGAGCCCCACAAAATCAAACCAAATCAAATTCCTATCCTTAGTGGATAATCTAAACATGCTTCCCTGGTGGAAGGTTCATGCACTCATCCTCGGTGGGATACAAATGCTAATTTCCCATAGATCTTTTCCCCCAAATCATATTTTTGAACAAACTCAAACTCTTATCCTCCCTATGGATAATCTAAACCTGCTTCCCTAGTGGAAGGTTCACATACTTGATCGCTCAGTGGATCCTTTCTTCCTCTTTTATGCCCTTGGCATGAGTTGAGTTTCATTGCACCGAGATCTTGATTTTGTCTACATCTCAGGTTTTGGGGTAGATCATCTCTGATTAGTGCTTTCAATCCTTCAGATGTTGTTGATCATCTCAATCAATGCTAATACATGTGGTGTGCCTTGTCAATTACACCATACATATTGGAGGTCCTTTTATTGGCCTCACTTTTAGAGTGAGTTCTCAACTTCCTCATCATAGATCTAGGACTCTTATAGACACTAGAGTTCTTTAGTCTCAAGACACTTCTAATGATTAGGTGAACATTTAACCAAGTCTAGAGACTTAGAAGGGTTAGCTATAGGAATAGGTTATGTCTTAGGGACTTAGGAAGACTTACCTACCCTATAGCCTAAACCCAATCCACACTTTCCTTCTCAAGCCAAACCTCAAATTCATACCAAACCAAATTTCCAAGACTCATAATCAATCCCAAGATCAAATTCAAGCTCAAGATTTCTCCATAAAACCCCATAATTAAATTCAAAGCCCCTTTTAAGTCCTTTGATTTCATCTTATGGACTTAGCCTTGACCAAATTCAAATCAATCCCAATTCAATTGATTTTCTTAAATATCGATTCAATCTCTCAACCATTTACCAAATCTAATTTCAAATTCCAAACCAAATCCCTGAAACCCATAATCAAATCCAAGATCAACATTCTTCCTAAGCCTTTTTATTTTATCTTATGGACTTAGCCTTAACCAAATTCAAATCAATCCCAATTCAATTGATTTTCTCAAATATCAATTCAATCTCTCAACCATTTACCAAATCCAAATCCAAATTCCAAACCATATCCTTAAAACCCATAATCAAATCTAAGATCAACGATTTTCCTATGCCCTTTGATTTTATCTTATAGACTTAGACTTAACCAAATTCAAATCAATCCTCATTCAATTTATTTTCTCAAATATCAATTCAATCACTCAATCATTTTTCAAATATAAATTCAAATTCCAAACTAAATAATTCAACCTCAAATCAAATCCAAGATCAAAATTCCTTCTTAAGCCAAATGACCCACTCTCATAAGATTAGCCAAAATCTCCACCTAAATTAACCCAAACTTGATTAATTTCTTTATAAATCAATTATTACTTCATTTATATTTAGAAATATAAATGAAACTCATACCCAAATGACCAAAACTAAATCAAACCAAATCAGTCCAAGCCAAATTGCCTCTTAAGCCCTATGGACCTATCTCCACAAGCTTAATCAAATCTCATACAAATTAACCCAAAATCAATTGATTTCTTTATAAATCAATTATTCCTTTATTTTTATTCACAAATATAAATGAAACCCACCCTCCAATGACCAAGAATAAAATTAAACTAAATCAATTCCCTACTTAAGCCCTTTTCACCAACATCCTTAAGCTTGGTCAAATTTGCTTCCAAATCACTTTAAACTCAAGTGATTTTCTTGTGAATCATTTATATCTTCATTTATATTCCCAAATATAATTAAAATATAAATCCAAATAGCCAAGATAAATCAAAAATTAAACCAAAACCTAATTCAAGCCTTTTAGCTAATTTTTTGTACTTGGAAAAATCCTATCCAAATCAAGCCCAAACCAATGGACTTTCTCATGAATCAATCATTCCTTCGGTCATCCACTATATACCAAATTCATTGAAACCATTGATCCAAACTAACTCATGATCAATGATTGCACATGACCAAACCCTCCATTGAGCCAAACTAAGTCCAATTGCCATTAGACTCAAGTTGACCCAAATTGGCCTAAAAGGCCAAAATGGGTCAAACCATGATCTAACCCAAATTGATTGCAACAAATGGCTCAAGTTCATTCCAAATCATTTATTGAACTTAACCAAAGCCATAATCAAGCCCAATTTGATCAATTGGTCAACTTAACCTAACCTAGCCCAAATTGATCTAAAATGTCAAATTGGCCAAAATTCAAATTAAACCCAAATTGATTGCAATTAATGGCTCAAGTTCATTCTAAATCAATTATTGAACTTGACCAAAGCCATAATGGAGTCCAATTTGAACAACTGGTTAACTTGACCTAACCTAGACCAAATTGACCTAAAGGGTAAAATTAGGAAAACTCCAAATTAAATCCAAATCAAATCAAACCAAAGCCTAAAATCATTTTCAATTATCCAATTGAACTTGAACCAACACCTAACCCAACCTAATTTGGTCAAATTGGTCAAATAGGTCAACTTAGCCCATTTGACCTATATGAATCCAAGTGAACCAAAATCAAACCTCAGCCAAATTGATTGAAACCACTCAAACTAAAATTGTTCAAACTATCAATTGAACCTAACCTAAGCTTAGTTTGACCCAATTTGACCAATTGGTCAACCTAACCCAACATGAACCCATTTGACCAAATGAAGCTAAAGCATCCAAAACCAACCCATGGGACCTTGGTGGCTGACCAAACCTAGCCCAAATTGACCCTGGGTCAGCCCAGAATCATCCCAAAAGCAAAGTGGGCCCCATACAAGGGGATTAGCCATTGGACAAACATCTTCATATAGTATTCCCTCCCCCATTTGGCAAAGTTCACTCTCCTATCACTTGGGCAGCCATCCAATTATCAAATGAAGCATGCCTAGCCTTCCTAGCCCACCTTAAACACACTAGGGCTTGCCATGGACCAAAGGGAGGTGAGTTAATTCACCTCCCATGCAAACTGAGCACCCTATGAACAAAGGAAACCAAATCTCCCTACATCAAGCCTTGAGCCACCTCCCAAGCCCTCCTCCACTCTTGGAGAGCCACGTGGACCTGATGTAGACAATTTCAGCGATCTGATGGTGGTTGGCCAGTGATAAAATGGGATTGAATTTTGTCCGTCCACCTCAATAATTAAGGAGATATACCCCCTCAATTCAAATGGGAATTCATACATTCAACTTCGTTTGAGCCAAAGAGAGTGAAGGAGAGTCTCCCACAGCCATTCTCCAAGCTCCCAAGCTCCCCCATTTTTCCTTCTCTTGGTTTTATGTCAAGCCAAAATAGGGGAGGCTAATTCCAAATCTCATTTGCTAAATCCTCCACCAAACTTTAATCAAACATGCACACACCTTCTTTGAATCTAGTCAAAGCCATACGAAATCAATTCCCAAGCTCTAAAGCCATCAAAAGTGGTTCTTTGATCAAGACCAAATACCAAATAGGATGATCTTGGTCTCCAAGGCAATCTACCCCAAATTAAGGCCCAAGCTCCTCAACAGGGTTTCATCTTTACTAAATGAAGCTACCTCCATCAATCCCACCACCAGTCTTGAGCTCCAACGAGGTAATTCCTCAAAATCGTAGCCTATGTGATTTTGGGTTTGGTCTTTTGTGAAAGAAATTTATATTGCATGTGATCTTAGTCATTGGGTGTGTTTCTCTCCTTCCCTTGCTGGTGTGAGATCATTTTGGAATCAATCCAAGCTTTCATGAGCTTAGATCAAATGGAGAAAGACAGATGGAATCCATCTTTCGTCGCTCGCAAAGGAGAAAGATCACGGGTCGTCCATTCTGCATGATCAAAATGAACGACCGTGATTGGATCACACTTAGATCCCTTATTATTCCCTCTAAATCACGGGATTAATTATGGCCATCCAATCTTAGATCGTACGGTCCATGAGAAAGCACATTCATCGCCGGTTGACTCAACTACACGATGTGACAACTTAAATAACCTATCCCATCGCGCCATATGGAAAACGCATCGTGTCAGCATGCCACATGGTGCCGATGGGATTAAGGCTTTAATCAAGGCTAATTAATCTATTTTTAAGGCTAAAAATTCCATAATTTATAACTAATTATAGAAAACTCCAAAAAAAATGCAATTGAGGATTCATTTTAAAGGTATTTCAGAGATGAATTTAACAAAAATATTTCTAATGTATTTTGAATAGTAAACATAGCTTAATTAGGGTTTAATTTAAAATTTAATTAGCTTAATTACTTTTTAATTAATTAACCAGTTGATTTCAAACTTTCTGAAGATATTTAGGGGTATGACCTCTGCCTCCCCTATTTTTCTTGGAATTTATTTGTTGCTTAATTAGAAAAATTGATTGATTATGCCCTAATTACCCTCTTAACTTCATTAAGGGGTGATTAAGCATATGAAAAGTTATTAATTAATTATTTGGACTCCCTAATCACTGGTGAACAGTAAGGAGACTTAGGGAAGTGGATTGGAGCCTCCCTCTTAATTCTTTCTCTAATTTTCCTTCTCTTTTTAACTAAAGTTTTAATTATTAATTAATTAACTAATTAGAAACTTAATTAGCTAAATTTGAATTCAAATCATATTAAGTCTAGCTTAATCCAATGGATGGCTTATAGAATTAGCTGGGGACCTCTTTTCCCACCTTTTTCCCTTCAATCCATTTCATTTTTAAAAGATAATCAAATTTGATAATTAAGAGAGAGAGAAAAATGAATTAATGGATTAATCCTTTAATTAATTAAACTAAAACTTTTATTAAATTTAATTTCTCTAATTAAACCTTGGGTAGTTCTTTGGGTGTTCAACAACCTAAAGAGAGCTAATGAAACTATGGTTAACTCACATGTGTGAGAAAACTATAAAAGTAATTGAAATGGTTCCTTAAGTTTAATTATTAAATGACTATGAGCTAATTACATTAGGCCCCTTTCATTTTATAGGAGCATTGTCATTTACTTTACAATTTATTTGCATATCAAATTAGCTCATAATTGTTTAATTGATTACCTTAAGGTAGCATAGGTAAAGGTTAATTAATTGCTTTAATCCATGCTTAAATTAATCAATCCATAAAATTCACATATGGGAATGGGTTTAAGATTAGAAAGCACATCTTTCTCACACTTTTTAAATCAAATCAAACATAAAATTAAAAATCACTTTAAGAAACTTTGGTTTATTTTAAATAAGCTTATTCAATGTGATTGTCCTTAGAAATTAGTTGGATTGAATGAAATTACATGCTTGTGGTTCTTTATTTCTTTCTAATCATATTAAAATGTTGTATGCCACTTGTAGTCATGCATTCATTTCTTTCAAAAAAATCAATTAAAATAAATGGTTTCTTTTATGTCAAATTTGCATGTGTTGACTTAATTAAAAATATGTGTATTATTATCATTATTAGATCTCAATAAGCTTATTAATGAAAATACATATAAATGAGATGCTGTATGCTTAATGAAGTTCCCATTCACATGTTGATTTGCATAAGTACGAATGTTAGTGGGTATATTAGTCTGGACATTCCAGGGATGCACGGCTTTATGTAGCCTCAAGGAGATTCCTACCTCACTCCCCTAGTGCAAAATAATGGTGATGTACCCATTTGATTTCATTCTTATGCATCTTGACATTAAAATTTGGATAGAGCTTTAATTCATTCACACAAATAAATCAAAGAAATTGAACACAATTTTTGCATGATTTCCATTCTTATAGTTGTTTGTACACTCATATGTATTTAAAAATAATGGATATATCTAGTCTGGATATTCCAGGGACGCAAGCTTTAAGTTGCCCCAAGGAAGTTCCTACCTCACTCCCTTGGTGCAAAATAATGGCGAAGTACTTGCTTAGAACTTTCATATATTTGAATGTGTATTTAGCTAATGAATGAGAACCCTCTTTTTCTATAAAAATTATTTATTCATCCTGCATTTAAGTGTGCCAAAAATATATTACATCCATAGATATGTTTAGGACTTAATAATATGCATGTTGTATATGATGGGAAGAAATGAATAAACATATGTTATGTGATAGTAATTAACTACAATTAATCTTAAGATGTATTTTTATTGAATGAGATCATTTAAAGTGAACCTAAACTTAGGATTAATTAAAATATGTAATAAGCCATTTAGTAAAGAGAATTTATTAATTAATATTCTTTAGATGTGGCTTAAGGTAGGAATAAAGAAGGGTGATCCTCTCTTTTCTTCTCTTTATAACACTTAGTTGTTAAGTGTAAACCAAGTGAAACAAAAGAAAATATTAAGTAAAACTTACAAATCAATTAAACCACTTAACGTGAAACCATCCTTTATAATTAAATCATTTCTTACTTAGAAAATTATAAATAAACCTAGTTAAGGCATACCACACAAGCCTTATTATACACATCTTAAATGAAGTCACCATTTCTAGCTTTATGTTAGGGCAGTGCATGGTTTAATGTATATTTATTTTGTGATGTATTATTATAGACTAAATGTTAGGTGTGTATCAGACTACTAGATGTTAGATTTTAATCATATTTTCTATAAAAGATTATACTTAAAGGGTGCTTAAAAATAAATATAAATGCTCTCTCTTGTAGGTTGCTTAACCCCTAAGCATTAATCTAAATTAGGATAGGTGGGCTTAGTTTCCCATATACAGGGTGCAAAGTCTAAATTATCCATATAACTGCTTGGGTTGTATGGTATGGTTAGCTAGCACTTATTTTGCAGGTGTAATTAGATTTATTTTTCTTATTTTTAATGTAATTGTGCATTAGGAACTAGGATTAGTGTTATGAGGGGATTAGGATAAATGGAGGCTAGAAGGCTTTATCATGGGAGGCCCCGTGATGCCTTTGAAGCAAGCACATCCAAATCAAGCCAAAGGGAGAAATAAGAGGAGATGTGAAGAATGAAGAATGAAAACCCCCATAGCATTTATTTATTTGTAATTATAATTATTCTTTCATATACCAGGTTGTATAAAGGTAGAGCTCGGTCCTATTTCTCTTTTTGCATTGTACGGTAGTACTCGACCATACCAACCTCTTATTCTTTTATGTTGGGTTTATAAATTGTTTGATATTTTGTTTACAATTGTGCAATAGAAATGATGTCTTTTCCTAATTTCTTCATATATGGTGATTTAATGTGTGGCCTAGATTCGATTTGACTCTTAGAGAAAAATTAATTTTTCTACCCCAACTACAACTCATAACTAAATTTCTTTAAAATAACTCATAACCTCACATAGAGCCTAGGCATTAAATCAAGATAATTATAAAATTTTGTAACCCCTTAGCTGGATGTTGTATGTTTCACATCATGCAAACCATATTGCTTCACTCTTGCTAAGAGAGGGTTCCCATCCTTGCACGATAGGGGAAGACTTGACCTTTAAGGGTCTCCTCTGTGGTGGAAAACATCTCTTTCTTTCTGATTTAGCCAATAACCTTATTTAATCATGCATTTAAACATATTAAAAATCCTATAGCTTTTGTCAAAATAAAGAGTCCAAAATTTAAGTAAAAATTAAAAAGATTTATATTAGATTAAGTCATTACTCATACCACTCATGTACTAGTCTCTCAGGGAGTGAGTTTAAAGATGTTAGTCTCTTTCTAATAATAATAACCTAACCATCTTGCAAAATATATAACTTTCCCACATGATTTTAAAATGTAGGAGGAGACAGTTGGCTATCACTCCATGCGGTTATAAGTCCAGCAGTCGGGTGGTTTACCCTCTCTTGTGGTGGTAAACCATATACCCATCTTCGCTTAGATTTAAGATGTACGTTGGCCCTCACTAAAGCTCTCTAGAATTAGAATCTGAGGTTGTTGTTTCCCCTTGGGCTACAAGCATAAATCCTCACCTCTTAAGTATTTCCATAATCTTGTATTGTGGGGTTATAAGTCCTAGTTTTCTAACAAAATTTCAACTCAAATATATATAATTCTCTTCAATTTCAAACATATAAAGCCTAACCATATGATAGATTGGAATGCACACTATGTTTTCTAGTATCATGATCATTCCCTACTCATCTCCCTTTAGCTTTGACAATAAGTCTCTCCTTTTTTTATCTATCCCATTTGATTTTTCAAACATAATCAATCCTTTAATAGTCCTATCTTTGAAATCTTTGGAGACAACAATTGCCTACTTTAATCGAGAGTATTCCTAAAGAATTCATTTTCCTTAGGATATAACTAGGGGCTTGCCCATAGGAATTTTAGAACCAGAAAATAATCCCTGCTTTATTTATCCATGTAAAGTAGGGGAAAAATCTCTGGTATATTCGAAGACCCATCATGCCTTAGAAGTCATTATTAGGTGATTAGGTCTATTATAAGGTAATGATTTCTATCTTTCAAGATAGTGCACTATTCCTTGATGTCACATATGATCACCTCAATAAGTACACCCTCAGATCTGCGTGGTGTCTCTCATACACATAAATCAAAAATAAACACCACAGTTATTCACAATTTACTTTTTCAACCTTCATCTAAAATGTGTCCTCTCATATTTCATAAATCTCAACCAATAGCATTAGTTGATATCAAACTCTACTTGTCCTCATCAAAATTGTTTATTTGGTTTTTAAACAAGGCACCACATCTATGTAGACACCATCATATACTATGCTCTAAAATAATCACATTGAAAAAACTCAAAAAGAAACCACACATGATATAGAACTTTTCATACATAGGATACATTTTTTAATTAATATTTTGTAGAACTAAATCATGATCAATGAATTTACAAAATTTCCTTTGCTCAACTATGGGAAGGGTTGAGTTTTATCTATAAAGAAAGAAGTTTTAAGTATAATATTAAAGTAAAGGATTTGAATTAGTAAAATTTTCATATATAGCACACAAGTCTTTTGCATTTACATATCTAACACCTAAAGTTTAATATTTAAAAATATAACACTTTTATTATGCATGAAAATGTGCATTTAATTTTAAAAATTAATAATATTTTTTTATTTAATATTAAAGTTATGAACACTACCTATGTCAGGTCCCAAGTCTCAGATGTAAAAAGTGGAGTGTTACGATAAGCAATCGACAGGCAATGTAAAACTTGTCAAAATAATCATGTCATGAATCCTTTAAAACATTTTGTTGCTAGGTATCCCCGAAGAAGCGTGTATGGGTAATATAGTGACAAGTGTGACTGATGGCCCAGTGCAATGTTAAATAAGCAAGAGTTCTCACATTATGGATGGATGCAGGCAAACAAGTTAGTCCATGAAACTAGAATTATGTTAGGAACTTTAAATATAGGTACTTACAAGTAAATTAATGAAATTAATAGATATTATGGTTCATATGAAAATAAATATTTTATGTATTCAATAAACTAAATGGGTTGGGGAGAAGGCCAAGGATATTGATAGTTTACCTTTTAAACTTTGGTATTTAGGTATAAGTTGAATTAGAAATGGTGTATGTTTGATTAGATAAAAGTTTGAAGGATAATATTATAAATATTAAAAAGATTGGAGATAGAATTATAGCTTTAAAGATTATTGTTGATACTAAGATTATCAATGTTATAAGTGTTTATGCTCCTCAAGTAGGCTTGGATGTACGCTCAAAATAAAAATTTTGGAATGAATTAGAGGGATTAATACAAAAGATGCCTCTTAAATAAAAAGTATTTATTGGAGGAGATTTAAATGGACATGTTGAGAGTGGTAGAAAATTTTAAAAGTATTCATGGTGGCTCTAGATTTAGGAGTGACTAATGAAGAAGATAGGACTATATTAAATTTTGTTTTATCCTATGATTTTGTAGTTTCTAATATTTTATTTAAGAAAAGAGGTTAGCATATTATTACATAGAAAATAGATCTAGCAAAACATAAATTGATTATTTTTCTGATAAGAAACACAGATCATTTAGATTGTAAGGATTGTAAGGTCATTCTAAGTGAAAGTTTAAGTATCCAACATTGACTATTAGTTTTAGATTTTAAGATGAAGGATTGGAAGATGAAAAATAAATCAAATTATTATTCTAATATTAGATGAGGGCACTTAAAGAACACTAATAAAAATATTTTTTAAGAGCAAACTACAAGAACTTAGAATTTAGTATGTTCATAAGGAAGCTAATGTTATGTGAGAAAAAATAGTAAGTGAAATTAAGCAAGTTGCAAAAAATATGCATGGATAATCAAAAGGAAAAGCTTTCTTTAATAAAAATAGTTGGTGGTGGAGTCAGAATGTGCAAAAAAGATAAGAAATAAGAAGCATTATTATAAAACTTGGTTTAAATATAAAAACTCAGAGGATTGGGAAAGATATAAAGTGGATCATAGAGATTTTAAGAAAGCAATATATGTTAAAAAAATTAGCTTTTAGTGATTTATACAATAGATTGAATGCCAAAGAAGATGAAAGATGTATGTATAAGCTAGCCAACTAAAGAGATAGGAGAAGTAAAGATCTAGTTCAAGTGAGGTGTATTAAGGATAAAAATCATAAATTTCTTTTCTTAGAAAAGGATATTCAAAATAGATGGATGAGGTATTTTGATAAATTTTTCAATGAAGGATTTGAAAATATGATTGATTTTATCAACTTTAATATCATAAATAAAAATAGAGAATTTTATTTTACCAATGTATTAGTAACTTTGAAGTTATAAAAGCTTTAAAGAAAATGTAGTGTGGAAAAATGATAGGACCTGATGATATTCAATTAGAAGTGTGAAAATGTTTAGGAAATCAAGAAATTTCTTGACTTATAAATCTTTTAAATGTTATTTTAAAGATTAAAAAGATGCCAGATAAGTGGAGAAAGAGTTTGTTGGTTCCTATAATTAAGAATAAAGGCCATGCACAAGAGTGTGCAAATTATAGATGAACTAAGTTAATGTGTGAGCATAGATTACAATGTGATACAAAAGTTTCTCAAAATTAGTTTAGTTTCGTGAGATTGATATATTTGTTAAGAGGTTTGATGAAGAAGAGAAAGTAAGAAGAATCTACATACGATATTATATTTAGTTCAAGGATATGTATACTAGAGCTATTACTTGTGTCCAAACACAAGGAGGATTGACAAAATATTTCTTATTTCAGTTGGAGTACAACAAGGATTGGCTTTAAGTCCTTATCCTTTTGTTTTAGTTATGGATGTCTTACTAGGCATTTACAAGAAGTGGTTGCTAGACATTCTTATTTTTGATAAGACTAAAGAGGGAGTCCAAGAGAAATTTGAATTATGTAGGTCAACCTTTAAGTCTAAAGATTTTCATTTAAGTAGATCTAAAATTGAATATATAGAGTGTAATTTTAGTTGTATAAGTTCTAGTGGTGGTGTAGTGACATTAAGTGAACAAGTCATTAAAAAGAGTGAGTGATTTAGGTATTTAGGCTCTATTATTCAAAATGATGGTAAAATAGATAGAGATGTTATTAGTAGAAGTCAAGTTGGATGGTTGAGCTGGAGGAATGCATTGTTGTGTGATAGAAAGCTTAAACTTAAGGAAATAAGATGATGATAAGACCTTAAATTTATGAGGAATTTTAGCCAAGAGGTGAAGGCTAAGTATGTAGATGAGATGCAATATGAGTGGCTTTACTCTGAGATAAATGTGAAATAATATATGTTAAAAGTTTAAAATCCCATGTTAGATGACTGAGATCTTGATAATTAGCCACAGAGAAAAAGTACCTAAATAAGAATGATTGATTGTTATGTTAATTATAAAACCAAAAAATTTATAAAATAAAAAATTGATGTTAATATTAAATATTACATATATAAAATATAGTATATAAATGTAATCAGAAAGTATTTTTATTGTCTTCTTTTTTTTTTGTATCCCTTAAAATATGATTTTCTTAATATAAAAAATTTATCACCAGCTGTTTGTGCATTTAAAAAATACATAATCTTTCCCCATTTTTTTTCATAATTAATTAATTTTTGAATTAAAAAACATTTTAATTCTTCAAACTTTTTAAAAAATAAAAACAAATGTTAAATTTTATCATGCATTAAATTGATTACTAAAGATTCATTTATTAGTAATTGCTATATATTTTAATGAAATTTATTTGATTTATTCATTTTAAAACATATTATAAGTAAATGGCGTCAACATAAAATACATATGGTGATATTATTATATTATATATAATATTATTTATATAATATATTTTATATCCAAATTAACAGAATTAAATATTAACACATAATATAAATTATATTTCCAACATAAAATATTTAAACGACATCTCTATTATTATTACACAAAGATTACAAAAGATTCATTACATTACAAAAACGTTCATATCATACTAGTCATTTCATCGGCTCTTTTTTTATCTTAAAAACTTAATAGATATAGATGCAATCTTCTCAATTGATCAAAGCATTAGTCTAATGACAAGTAACACCGGGACTGAGAATAATCCAACACCATCCCTATATTTCATTCAGATTTTGGTCCTCTTCAGCTATAATGATAAATATTTTATGTGCCACTATAAATCTTAAACATTTAATTCATTTAAATTAACTAAGATTAATTCAGTCAAACTTTTTTTAAATTAATTTAATTTTAAAAAAATTTAATTCCAGCCTCAACTTCAATCCAGCAATAATTATAGTGCCATATGTGCTGTGGGTGTATTCCAAGTTTCAAAGCGTTTGTTCCATTCCTTTTGTAAATGGAATGATCACAGGCTTCGGTGACCAAATCTCGTTATGAACATCAATAAAAAAATCTGTTTTATTTTATCTCTTTATCTTGGTGGGTAGCCTGCAATAAGAAACAAAATTATATAAGAAGGGTAGGACTGTGGGTCCCATGGAAGTTTTGCTTGAGACATATGTTTAAGGCGTCAGTTTTACAACATTCAAAAAAAATTTTGTCTGCATAAAAAAGATCTCATTATTTTGAAATCTCGATGGGATAAGGCATCTAAAAAAAATTAATTTAAAGGTCTTCTATCGAAATTTTAAAATATAATTTAAATGATATAATAATATTTGCATGTAATATATATATAATATGCTAAGTTTGTGAATGTAACAAGTAAAAATTATGTTAATTTTGTAAGTTCTCATGATATTGTATGTTTTGAAGGCCTAAATGAAGAATTCCTTTTATAGAAAGAACAAAATGTTTGTTCAACCTAGATTTTGAAAGTTTAATCGGTTCTTCCCAGATTTTTTTAGTCATAACTAATAATTTTAAAAATACATTGGACTTTGTCATTCAGACATAGAATTTGCATCAGGGATTTTAAATTTTTTTAGTTAGAATTTTAATTTCATTAGATAAAATATATGTTGATAAAATTTTGATATTTAAGAGGATCATCCACAATATCTCCTTAGAGTCTTGATATGAAAATTTAAATTTAAATTATTGAATTTATTTGAAATAAATATAATACAATTATATTTTATTTATTTCAAAATAAATTCAATAATTATAATATAATTTTAATCAAATTTGGATAAAATTTTTTGATTAATTTTTTTTTAATAGATGTAGAAATAGTAGTTAATAAAAATCTAATTTATGAAACATTCAAATTTTAATATATGAGTAGAGAGAGTCTTTCTCATTAAATGTTAGGAGAAACATAATAATAAAATAAATCAGAGCAATTTTACAATGAAACAAACAACAATTAAAGGAGAACACCAAAATTTACATGAAAAATCTGAGAATGGAAAAAACCACAAAGCCACATCACAACAAAAAAATTCAGTATGAAAAAAAATTAGAATTGTACAAATCACTCTTCACTTAAGCTTCTCTAGTAATCTCTACATTTCACTCACTCTTCACAAAGACACATAAAAACTAAAAAAATGCTTTAATATGGATTCTACTGATTCGTAGAGTCACGAAAACATCATTAGTGCTAGTGGCTCCAACATTCTGCTCTTTTGCACATGTCCTAGCATCACTGTGTTACTGTTGTAGCGCCAAGGCGCTAACCTCCTAATGCCGAGGCACAATCTTCTTTGTCTTTGAAGCTCAATCCTTCATTTCACAGTGCTGAAGTGCTATACACAAAATAATTTTGGGGCTCACTACCCCCTTATGACCTTAGCGAGCTCACGGTCGTGCTCAGTCAACGAAATTGAGGGTTGAACTTCTAGTTAGAGACTAATTATGATCAAATCTCCTATAGTTTGCAGCATCAGTTATAATAAAGATTATAGTGTGGCTCACCCCTACCTTAACCTTCATGAAGACCAACTAAACCTAAATACATATTCAATTTCTCAATTGTCTTTGACTTTGTCAACATATCTGCAGGATTCTGAGCTATATGTGTTTTCTTCAAAGGCAATTTATTATCTTCTATGAGTGAACGAATGAAATGATTCCTTAACTAGGTATATTTCATCCTAGCATAAATTACAATATTATTGGCTTGATGAATAACACTCATGTTGTCACTATGTAACTTATCAATCCCTTGCCCCTTGCTAAAAACTGCCATATGGTTTTGCAACTATGTTATTTTCTTGTTAGCCTTAGTGACAAAAATATACTCAATTAATATGGTTGAGACAGCAACAATCTTCTACAATCTGTAATCCCAACTCACTATAGTATCTCTTAAAGTGAAGAAAATATATATTATGCTTCTCCAATCATCAATGTCTCCAATAAGATTAGAATATATTCTTATAGTACAAACCTTGCACTTCCAAAGCAAAGTGATTTGTCAGTTGTCCCTCTAAAATATCTGTGAATCCATTTAACTAGTTCCCAATAATATTTTCATGGATTACTCATAAATTTACTTACCACTTTCATTACATGTGAAAATTTTGGTGATATATAAATCATGGAACACATTAAACTTCCAATAACTGAAGCATTTGAGGTTCTCTTAATTTGTTATTGTTATGCTTCAAACTTTGGTGATTATTCCTTAGATAGTCAAAAGTGACTAGCAAATGAGGTGCAATGAGTACTTTACCTGACTCATGTTATTGAATCTCAAAGAACCTTTTTAAAATATTCAAATTGAGATCACTTCAATGTGCTTGCACTCTTATCCTTGTTGAATCTCATATTTAGTATTTGCTTAGTTGGACTCAAATCTTTTATTCAAATTTCCTTTATAGTTGTTCTTTCAGGTCCATAATCTTCTCAATATCTGATTTGACAATCAATATATTATACATATACATGAGAAAATATATATAACAATTATCAAAATATTTAAAGAAGTGATAATAATAATATGCCTAACACTTTGTGTACCCATTGCTTGGAATAACTTGTCAAAACTCATGTATCACTAGCATGATGTCTACTTCAAATCATACAAACTCTTTTTGAGTTTATGCATAAAACCTTCTTTTTATAGAATCACATATCTCTATGGTTGCAACATGTACAACTCTTCTTTTAAGTCACTTGAAGAAAAGCTATCTCCACATCCATTTCTTTAGATCGTGAGATTATGTTGGATCTCTTGACTTCAATAATAGGTGTTTAAGGAACTCCCTATGCTTCATCAGCTTGAGCACGATTATTTTCTTTATCTTTTTTATCACCAACATCCACTATCTCAACATATTTGGAAGAGTCTTTTGGATTAATTGATGAGCCATCCTAAGTCTTATATTTGTCCTTGTACATCTCATTTTTATTGAATGTGATATCCTTACTCTTGATGAATTTTTGCTTTTTATAGTCTCAAAAATTATAACAAAATTCATCTAACTCGTATTCCATCCACTCGCCGCCTATGGCTCACCGGATGAGAGGAAGAAAACAAGCAGCCGTCCGATCCCCCTTTAATGGCACTGATAATTGTGATTAAAACCCCTTTAGGATTTGATTTGTCCCCTTATATCAGAAGATTCGATTTGGATGCCGCGTGATCGACGGTTCAAAATGCCACATCGATTCTAATCGCTTCGACACATAAAGGGAGCCTAGTTATGGGTTAAATAGAAAAATAGGGAATTTTGGATTTAAAAAAAATGCTTAAATTGCCTTAAACATTCAAAAACTCATAAAACATAAAATTTTCATCAACAAATTGCAAATAATGGCTTGTTGGATTTGTCATTTCTAGAGAAGTCTAATAAACCCAAAATCCTTAATTTTCATTAGGTATTTTAAGCTTAATTTAGATTTTAGGAAAAATTGAATTTCATTAATTAATCCAAAATATTAATCTGATTGACCTGAAACTTTTAGAGAATAAATTGGAGGTTAAAATACACCTACCATAAAAAGCTCATGATAAAATGATGGTCATATTAAAAGATATTAAATTTTGAAGCTCAAATAGTATATTTTAGTAAAATAAATTAATGACTTTTATAAAATTATGAAAGTTTATCAAAATGACTTAAAACACTTTAATTAACATCACAGAGCTTAAAAAATGGAACTCTTTGGATCTCAAAATAACTAATATTCTATTTGATTTAGTTTAATTAGGATTTAAGAAATAATTAAAACCAACATTGATTAAATTTTTTGAAGCTAAAACTCAATAAATATCAAATTAAACTCATATGTAGATTAATATTCAAACTCCCATTAACTAAACTCTAGGTCGAATCGAACAAGCTTAAACTTAATCAAACAAAGTTAAACTAAATGCTAATCCAATTATGAATTAAAAGTTAATTGCTTAATATAATAAGCTATAAATTATATAGACTAAATCGTAACTAAATTAAATATTCAATAATGAACTTAAACTAAAAACTAACTAAATGAAGTAAACATCTAATTATAATTAAGCCAACCTAAAAGGCCATCTAAATAAAATGAAATAATCAATAATGAAACTTAAACCTTATAAACCAAATTAAACATGAAACTTAAGTAAACCACCCAAATAATTTCATAATTAAACTTTTATCAATTTATCATGCTTAAATTTTTTTATCAAATGAAATACTTAGTTAATCCTTATTTCTAATGAATTTAGTTAATTATCAAATCAAATTATAATTATTCAATTAAGTCAAAGGCCTAATTAATCATTAGTTTAATGCTAATTAAATCAGTTATTCAAATAATTTAAACATAATAATTCATTAACTTCTAAACTAAGACTAACCCCTAATCCATTTAATAATGAAACTTCAAATTAACCTAATCAATCACTTAACTAAACTAAAATTATAGTTAAATTAACCTTATAAAAATAATGATAATAATAATAATAATAATAATAATAATAATAATAATTCTTTAGTCAATCAAACTTATGTGAAATACTTAATGAAATCTATGATAAATACTTACTAATCAAATCAAACACATGTGGATAATTAAGTCATTAACTTATAATTAATTAAATAAATATTTAATTAATTTAATAATTTAAAACTATATTACACTTAATTAAATCTAGTTAATTAAACATCTAATTAATATGAACGTAATTTGAATAAATTAACCCATCATTTTATTAAACCAAATTCATTTAAATAAATCATATTAAAACTAATTCTTAAGTCAAGCTTAAATCAAACACTTAATTAAATTTAAATTTATTATCAACCTTGAATTTTATTCAACATAATAATGATTAATCAGATCTTTAATTAATTTATAATTAATTTAATCAGACCTCTTTATTAAGTTAATCACATTGAACCTAAAAAATCCTTAATTTAATTAAATAAACCAAATATCCAAGTCAAATATAATATGAACAAATTAGTTTTGATAAGATAAACTAAGATAACTATTAATCAAACCCCAACTACACCAAGTCAATCAAATTAAACATGAATGCTTAATTGATTGTTAATTATATTAATCTTGATAGTATTAAAGAAATCTAATTAAGTCAATCATTTACATTAAGTTTTAAATAATTAAATAAAATAATTAGGTTAATTGCCATCAATTAATCTATAATTAATTCAATCAAATCTTTTAATCAAGTCAAATACCCAATTGAATTAAATCATCCTTAATTAAATTAAGTTAATCAAATATTTGACAAAGTTAAATCCAATTTGAATAAATTAAGCTAATTAAAATAAATCAAGATAATCATTAATCAAATTTCAATTATCTAAACAAATAAATCAAGATAATTATAAGTATCCAATTAATCATTAATTATAATTTGATCAAATCAATGAATTTAGATGATAATAGGCTAAAATTGATCATATAAAGTAGTTAATCAAATCTATAGCCAAATTGACTTTATTAATCATTGATCAATCATGAAGTCCTAATTAAATCCATCATTTAAATTAAATAAATAATAAACTAAACACATCTTGAACCTTAATCAAACAAACAACTTAATCAAATCAAGTAAGACTAAAGTAGGTTATAAATCAATTCAATTAAATAATTTGATAGGTTAAATTATTTGAATGATTGATGAAATTTAAGTGAAGTGATCAAATTGAACATTGAATTGTTATTTAAAGACACTAAACAAACTCTAATTAATGTGACAAATGCATTTATTTAAGTGAAATTCTAATCAAGTAAACATAGTCGAATTTAATTGAATAATAATTGCAATAAATATTAGATGAATAAATTATCAAATAAACAAATAATATTACATAAATATTAATCTTAAAGGACTTAGCTAAATAATCTAAATCAAATAAAACTCTAATTAATTTGATAAGAAGCCCACAATCAACCCATGATAAACCTTAATTAAGCAAATCATATTGAAATAATTAATCTTCAATCAAAACAGTCAGGTAATCTCTAATTAAATTTAATATTTATTACCCAACTAAATTTAATCATTTAAATAAGTTTAATCATTTAATTAGAAATCAAACTTGATTGATTATTAATCCAATTTTAATTAAATGAATAACTTAGAATATTGATTAATCAAATCAATAAATCTTTAATTAACATAAAATTTAATCAACTATTTGGCCAAGATAATCATTCCTAGGTCAATAATAATGTAGCTATACAATTACCTAACTAGGGTGGAATCAATTGATCATTAAATTCTTAATCAAATCAAACATTTGATAAGCTAAAGGTTTGAACAATTACTAACCCAATAAGAATTGAAATTAATTAGATTAAACATAACATAACCAAAGTAAAGCAACTTAATCTAGATAAATTAAGTCACTCATATGCTTGGCCAAGTGAAACCCAAATTAGATTTATTTTAATCTATTTGAATAAAGTTGAATTAATTAACCACTAAATATATAATTTTAAATAATCACATCCAACATGAATTATTAATTAGAGACATTTAACATAACTGACGAATCAAAGTAAGTGAAACTCTAACTACAAACAATCAAGTTTAATGAAATCAAAGTAAGCCTTTAATTCACCTAATCTAAGAAAATCAATAAATAAATAAACTTTAACAAATAAAATTAATTAAATTAAATCAAAGGATTAAATTGAACCAAACAATCATCAAACTATAATCAACATATTAATAAAGCACAATAAAGTTAACTAGTTATTAACTCATTAGTCAAAAGAATAAGTTTAATTAATCGATCTTTAAATTAAAATTAAAAATTGAATAAGAATTTTAATTGAATCAAATAACTTCTAAATAAATCATCCAAACTAAGCCAAACAAAATTAAATGGAACTAAATAATCATTAAACGAAGTCAAACATAACTAGACTAAATCAAATAAATCCTAGTCAAATCATCTAAATTAAATCAAACATAACTAAACTAAATTGAATAATCATTAAACTAAATCAATCAAATTAAAATATTCAAATTTAATAAGTACTCAAATTAAATTCAATAGAAAGAGTAAATTATAAATTGATCAAACTTTAAATAAATAAATAAAATTATCAATCCAAAAAAATATATGTGAAATTGAATAATTACAATAAATTTGTCTTAAATCTTAATCAAATTAAAGAAACATAAACTTAAATGCAAACTCCAAATCATCAAATCATTTTCAATTACTATCAATTCCAAATATCATCAAAATAAACCAATCAATATAAGATTCAAACAAAACAAACAAACCTATTAAGCTAAGATAAGGGATTAATTAAACTAAATCAAGTTGATCATCAAATCAAAAATAATTAATATATAAACTAAATGATTAAATTTAATGAATTAAACCTTAATTAGAATTCAAATAAAAGATCACATTAAATTTCAATCAAATCAAATGTTAATTAAATTGAAATATATTCACTAATGCAAATCAAGTTTAAATGAAATAATAAAATCATTAAATTTAAATAACATTAAAATAATCTAATCAATATCATAAATATTAAAATCTTAAATTAAAACCCAAGAGAAAAGAATTAAATATTAATTCAAAGGATATTGAATTATCAAATTTTAATCAAATCAAACATCTAATCCAAAAATTAATCAATCAAAATATACTAAGTTAAACAAATTCAAAGTTTGGAATCCAAATAAATATTAATCAAATCAAATCGATCATCCAAATAAATTTAAATGGGCTAATTAAGATACTTAGGTTCTTAGTTTGACCCTTAAAAATAAATTTTCATCTCAGGGTGAAAGTTTCATTCTATTAGGATTACGATGTTGAATAAAATGAATTCTATCCTAAGCAGAATCATCTTATTCTTCATTATTTAAAGCTTAAATTCAACATAAATATAAAAATGAACTTCAAATTGAAGTGAAATCTAAGAAAATTAATTAAATATTTAAATCAAAACCATCCAATGGTAAAATTGAATAAACTCTGAATTCAAATCAAACTTAAAAATAAAACAAAGCCTAGAACTGACTTGCCACACAAGCCTTCTTTTCACACACTAGAATAATAGGTCATCGACCCTAGAATTAGGTTAGGCCAATGTGTTGATGTGATGTGATACTTTTTTTTGTTTTGTGGTGTACTGTTTTCGACTGGTTGGTTAAGATTGTTTGCTTGCTAGTCTGGATATTAGGACGTTCTTCTTAGGCTAACAATATTTTCTGTAGGGGGTTGTGCTTAAAGAGACCGGTGTAATAAATATAAAATAAATGATATTTGCTTACAGCTATTACATAAGTCCCTAAGCATAGCCCAATATGACAGATGAGCTTGGGAATCACTAATATTAAGCTCGTATGTTTGAAATATAAAATGTTGATATGTTGTATGTTTTTCCTAACGTCTATTTTGCAAGATTTAGGATTTTATTTTATAATTCTAAAATGTAATTTGAGCCTAGAAATAGGTTAGGATCTATAGGCTTTGGGGTTAGTAGGAGCTGACTATACCTATTTGGTGGTTTTAGTGGAGCCTAAGAAGGCCCCTGAAGAAGGCGACGATCCTAAAGTTGATAAAGACCCCATAGATCAAACTTTTATTTCTAGGCCAGGTTGTATAAGAGCATAGCTCAACTACCTACTTTTCTTTTTCCAGGGTGTATAGCAGTACCCGGTCGCACCGGCATATTTTATTTATTTAAATTTGGATTGATTTATTTTAGGGTGCGTAATAGAACTACATGCTTTTCATAGGTTTATTTCTATGATTATTGTGTTTTACAATAAATCCTAGATGCGATAGGCTCTTAGAAAAATTAAATTTTCTACTCCAATTAATAATTTGAATTAAATTTTAATCAACTCATAACTTCACTCCTATGATCTTAATCAAGAAATAAAAGATTTATTAACAACTTAGCTTAATGGTTGTATGTTTCAACATCATGCATACATATTATTTCATTCTTGCAAATAGAGGGTCTCCATTCTTGCACGATAAGGGACAGGCTTGACCTGTGAGAGTAGTCTCTTGTAATGGAGAACATCTCTTATCTCTAATTTAGCCCATAATTGATTTTTATCATGCATTTAGGCATAAATCTTTCCAAGCCTGAATCTAAAAATGATGAGTAAAAATTGAATAAAAAGTTATAAATTTTATTACATTAATCTAAATCATGGAATGCATGCCATATATGATCTAATTTCTTAGGGAGTGAGTGTAAGCTCTTAACTTTCTTTCCTAAACATAACAACACAGCCATCTTGCAATTGCATAAGACCGACTTACATTATTTCAAATCGCTTGGGTGGTGTTAGCTGGCAACCCCTTCTAAGCGAGAAGTAAGTCCAGAAGAGTGGGATAGGTTTATTTTCTCAAGTGAGAAAGAGAACTGATAATTCCTTAATTTATAAAATTAGACTAGGTTGAACCTTTGGCTTATGTCAGAAGTACTTTTAGACTCAAGTTCTGAAGCATCCAATTGGAATAAGTCTTTACATTTTAGGCATTTCTACAATCTTATGATGTTAAAATATAAGTCTTAAATTTCTAATAAAACACCAACTCAAAATTCTAAATAATTTCAATTTCAAAAATATAAAAATCAATAATATGATAGTTGAAATACTTACTAGGTTTCTCAATATCCAAAAGTATTTTCTATTCAATCCCATTTGGCTTTTGAAAAGAACTCTTCCCCTTTGAAGTGTTCCAACTTGGACTTCTAAATTAACCATACTTTTAATATATACTTTGAAATCCATAAAGATTATAGTCAATTTCTTTAATTGAGAGTACTCTTAGGAGGAATTCTTTTCGTTCCAAGATGTAATTAAATATAGGGGCTTGTCCTTATAGGGAACTATGAACCTACAATAAAATAAACTCTGTTTCTACCTCTCCATGTAGTTCAGGAGAAGAATCTCTAGTACATCGATGACCCATTAGCCTTATGAGTTCTTATTAAGTAATTGAATCTATTATAGGGTAATATGTTTATCTTTTTAGATAATATATTTATCCTTTAATGACGTATTTGATTGCCTAAATGAGTACCCCCAAGATCTACGTGGTGTTCCAAATAAAATTCCCACAAGCTTGCAAGCTAACGAGTTGAGTCAAGGTTAGCTTGATCTTGGCTTGTTAGCTCATTAAACTTGGTTCACGAGCAACTTATTGAGCCAAGCTCAAGCTAGCTTATGAGTCAGCTTGACTCACTTACAACCCTAACTCCAAGATTCCTCAATTAACCCTTCATTTAGAGGAATTGATGGACCATAATTGATCAAATAAGTAGTAGCATTCACTATTTTACCTAAAATTATTTGACAAGCTAGCACACAATCTCATTCACTTGGCATGCTCTGTGATAGTTTTATTCGTATGCTCTAAAACACCATTTTGTTATGATGACCTTGGAACACTGAACTCATGTCTGATCCCATTCAAACACTAGTACTCTTTGAACTTTTTATCATAATACTCATAATTATTATCTGATCTGAAATATTTCAACTTCATACATGTTCTCAACCATGGCTTTTTTATTTCTTAAATACATCAAATACATATGACTTGTGTTTTAAGAAATACATCTATATCTTTTTTTGTACAATCATCAATAAAAGCGATAAATTAAAACTCTTGAAGAGAAAAAACTGGACCAGTGTTGGCTTTATGAGCCTCATTTTCAATCCAATTAATTTTGATGATAACAAACATATGATTAGATGTTCTAATATATATTTTATGTATTTTAAATATATTAAGTGCTAATTACATATCCAATACATCTCACAATATGTTTGATGAAATTGCAAGTATAGAAGAATGAAAGATAGATCAAAATAGATACCTTAAAGCTCAAGATACAATATTTTAGGTTATATGCATTTATAACTATCTTAGAGGTTTTTATGAGTTCATTGGCATGAATTAATTTTCTCACAACTTAACATATTATTTTTATTTATTTTAAATAATGATAATGAGGCTAATTTATATAAATCTTTATCTAATTAACATTCAATGCTTCATACATAACATTTAAATTGTCAAAATAATAAATGATAATTGATTATGAATATTGACTCTAACTAGTTTATATGATTCATATAATTAAATATTTTAATTTAATTTAAAGTACATGATAATTAATATATGTATGATTATATCTAAATTATATCATAATATTTAAATGTAATATTTCAAATTTGACAAAAAATATATGAAATTTTGTCTTTCAGCCAAAGTCATTTTATAATCAATGAATTTAGATTCGATTTCATCTCTAACAAATTCCTTGGATTTTTTTTCTTGGATTTGATAGGATACATGACCCACGTTTGAGTAAAATTAAATTTATTATGATTTGTCAAATATTAGCTGATTTTAATAATAAATGCATGCTACATGCTTTGAATATATTAAGAGTCGTATTTGATTATTTTTAACTTATGCATGTGACTAGCTGATTTTTGGTTGTTTGAATTTAATATTTATTTAATTTAAATCATATTTTTATTGAATATTATATTATTATATGATAAAATAATGTTAGAATAATATATTTCTTTGAAATAATTTAAAATAACCTTATTGCTTATAAATAGCCCTCACTCTCTTCATGAAATGGTTGCTCATTCAAATTCAAATCTCTCTAGCAAATCTAAGAGAAAAGTTTTTAGATTTTTCTTCCAAGTGTTCTCAAATATTGCAAGATCAAATACTTTGTTTGGAAACTTCAACATCTTCAACTAAGAAAGCTTTCTCAAATTACTTGAGTTTTATTTTTCTTGATCTTAATCTCTTTTAGTTGTTCATATTATTTTTACCATCTATTTATTCTTTCAAATTTTTTACTTTTGGTGGATTAGTCTTTGGACATCAAAGTTTCTTCAATCATTTTTTTGTGAAAAACTATTGTGATAGTTTGTAAGATTTATTTCACCTTGTTAAAAATTTTATCTTCCTACAAATTTCTTTTAGTTTCTTAAAATATTTCTTCATTAGTCTTATTTGAAAGATCATTTATTCTTAGATCTATTTTAGAAGTATATTTTAAGCATTTTAAATTAATTTATTATGCTGAAAATATTTTAAAATTTGCTAGATCTCTCTTTTTAATTAAAAGCTTACTAGTTTACTTAGATCTATTATATATTAGTTTTATTTAAGTATTTTGTGATCAGTTGCATTAATTGAAAGCATCATTTTGGTTAAAATAAAACAAATTATTGCTGAAATTTTAGAGTATATGCTAAATATATTATAAATCAAGTTTCTTTATCAAAATAAAATTTATTAAAAGTTAAACTATTTTATTTGTCACTTATCATTTTATTTCAACTAATATCCTTTGTTTAAATAATTTTATCTTACTAAAATTTAGTAAAGCTTTCTATTTTTATTGTTTAATAATTAAAAAAAGAAGTTTAGTAGAGAATTAATCATTCTTACACCATTACATACATACTAGTTATAGTTTCTCTTAAACTTAAAATTTATTTTATTGTGCAATAGACTATTTTGAATTTATTTTTCAATCATTTTTATATTAGTTTATAAATTATAATAACATAAATATCTTAATAAGATCACTTTAAAATATTTATTTTATTATTTCTTATCAAAATTAAGTGAGCATTCTGTCTTGTCAAAATTATAAGTTGTAATATGATCATTTATAAGTTGTGAGATTACTTTTTGAATTAGATAGCTTGGTATATTTGTGAGAGAGATATTTTATCAAAATTTATTAGTTTGTATTTTTCTTTTCGTGCTATAAAATTTAAATTAGGGTTATACTTGCCCCTTTATAGGAGAGTACATATTATTGTAGGAGTTATACTCACCCCGTTATAGGAGAGTACAGTTTGAAATCTATTTTGCATTTAGTGGATTCCTAATCACGGGTGGCTTGGCATGGCGTAGGCTGGTTTTGGAGTTTAGCTGAACCATATAAAAATTGTGTGCCTATTATCTATACTTACTTTACTGTACTTTATTTTTTGCTGCAATGAGAATTGTATCTTGTCATTATAAGATCAAAATTTAATTTTCTACTAAAATTTAAAATTTAAGATTTAACTTTTGAAATTTTTAATAACGCCTAATTCATCACCTCTCACCCTAGTGAGTGCTATGGTGACTCACAACCAAAACCCTATACGTCTATATGAACCAACTCTAGCTTCTTTGACTTTAACTTTAATCCACTTTTTGAGAAACTAACCTTTTTTTTTTTGCCATATACATAATCTTCGCAAGAATCTAAATTTATAGATTTTAATCCTAGAAACTTTCTTTTAAAAAAGAAAGATTTTATATCTTTCTCTCTCATATGACCAAGCCTACTATGCTAGAGACCTTCATCAATATCTTTTTTAGCTACTATGATGGATATACATAATTTGTTAATCATATAAACGGTGCTTTCAATGTTGCTATAAACTATAACCATAACACTTTTTGACATATTTCAAATGTCTCATGTGAAGGTTATCATATAACATAAGTGTGTAAGCTAACTCACATAAATTAGATTTTCTTCAAGCATGAAACATATATGACCTTTAAAAATTTTCAAATTGATCAATTTGACAACTTAATATCAACATCATTTTTTCAAATAATGCTACAAGTCTTGTTATTTCTCAGGTACACCATCACTAGATAACCTTGTATATAATTTTTAAACACCTCTTTATTTAGATTAGCATGAAATGAGGCACATAAATCAACAACCCGGGATTCAGTACCATCTAGAGACAAAACTAGAGCATCACCTTAGACTTCATCTATATAAATGTTTACAGAGTGACTTTTATTTTGACCTCTACTACCAAATTCTCTTAAATTTTATAATCCTTTTTGAAGCATGTAGTTCCAACATTCAAATTTTCCTCTTCTTGGTTTTGATGTTCCTCTCCTAGACTTAGATCTTTCTCGGTTTGAGATTCTATTCAAACTTTTTCTCTAGTTTCAACATTCAAAGCAGAATTTTAAGTTTACCATTTGTGTTTTTTCAAACTTTTTCATTCAGCATTAACTCAACAATACCATCAAAGTTTAACTTAGCATTTTCTAAAGAGTTATTCACCGCAATAGTTAAACTACTCCAATTATCTAGCGATAAAGATAAAATTAACAAAGCCCTAAACTTGTCATCAAACTTGATGCCAATAGAGCATAATTGATTTGTCAGTGTTAAAATTATTTAAATATTCATACACTGAACTACCATCTATTATCTTCGCATTGAATAATCTCTTCATTAAAAAAAATTATTTGAAGCCAAAAATTACTCAAACATTCTTATTAGTATAGTCATGAGATCAATAGTAGTTTTTTCATTAACAATGTTGAAAATAACAGCTGAGGAAGTAGAAAGCCGAATCAAACCTAAGGCTATTCAATCAAGTACTTGGCTTCTTGGTAATTCCTTCCAATGAAAAATATAACTTCTTCTAATATAGAAGATATTCTATTTGCATCTTCTAGAAACCAAAATTTAAACCATTGAACTTTTTAAACCGAGTCACACCACATCAAGAAATTAACTATGAAGAACAAACTAAAAAGAATCGTGCAAATCACTCTTCATTCAAGCCTATATAGTAATATCTACACTTCACTAAGCTAAAATTGCATAAAAATGCTTTAAGATGGACTTTGCTATTAATTTTTGGATGCTAAAGTTTTATTTCTAGAAATATATATATATATATATATATATATCATATTAAAATTTTGGGCAGACTAGTGGGGATATTGGCCTTGAAGGCCCTCATTATAGCTCTGCTCATGATCATATGACTGGTTCATAATTGAACTAACTTTGATTGATATGTTGAGATTTCTAAAACTTCGGAGGATCCTAAAAATAAGAAATGTTAACACCCAGGAGGTTGGAGATTGAATCCCTCTTAAATAGTTAATGAGTAAAATCGTTACTTTGTGGTTAGTTGTGAATCAATTCATATTAATTTTCCTTTTCTTCTATAACAATCAATGTGTCAATTGGTCTTCTTCTTAAGTGCCATCAAAGTTATTGTCAAAATCTTTGATTCAAATATCATCTACATTATAATAAAATTTTATCCTATAAATTTAAATGAACCTAACAAATAAGAATTATTAAATAGATGTTTTATTAACAAGAATTATTAAATATACTCTCATGTGCTTATTATATTAAATAAATGTTTTATTGTCCAAAGAAGGAGAGCGGTCTTTAAACAGGACTTAAAAATGGCAAGGGGTACAAACTGTAATAAAGATTATGCATCCAGAACTAAGATAACATTTTGACTATAGACAAGGTTTATTTATTTATTTATTATTAATAATCCTTCACATCCCAAGTTAAAGTAAATAAATATTAAAAGTGACATTAAGTGTAGAATAATATGTGAACAGTAAAATGTAAGAGATGTAAACAGTAATTCAATATAATAAATAAATATTTAATATGCTAATATTATTTCAAATATATATATATGAGCCATCATTGAATTTATCATCAAATATTTCACAAATTATTTATTGAATAATAAAAAAATAGCTATGTGTATAAATAAATAAATTGAATTGTGTTAAATTTGTTTCATCTAATAGCTGATCTTATAAAAACTTATTTGAACTTAATTATCACATTGAAGAGCATGATGGAGCACAATTTGAGCTAGGAGTATAAACGAGTTGAATCAAGATCGAGTTATAGATATATTGATCTCAGCACGTTTAAAGCGAGCTCCAACTTGAGTCGAGTTTATATAATGAGCTCAAACTCGGCTTGAAAAAAAAAATTTGCCCTTGAGCTCGATTTGTGTGCTCAAGCTCATTTCAGAAGCTCAAGCTTAGCTTGATTTTTGAGCTCGATTAAGCATCATTTTAAAAAAAATTTTGAAAATTTTGGTGATAGAGATTTTATATATCCAAATTAGAAATTGTAGTGATTAACTATAGAACCAGTTACAAAACACCACAATTATATCTCTATTGACCCACTTGAATTTTTTTTAGAAACATCTAGCTATTAGTTTTTGTATTTATAGTTTACACTAAGCTTGTAAAATCAATTGATATCAAATACAATTTTTTTCAAGAATTAACATCAATATTATAAACTTGATGGCTAACAAACATAAAAGATTTAAGAAATTAAATTAGTCAAAGAACCTAAAAAACACAATTGTTCATTAGGTCACAATGAAACCAACATGAAGTATAGCTTACAACTAATATAATTTTTGATATCTTCAATCAACAAAATATTTCTTTTTCAAATACAAAAAATAATAAAATCAATAAAAACTTAAAATGATGATAAGATTCTTTATATCTCCAACTTTGTTATATTTCGTATAGATAATTAACATAGAAGTCTATATCTTCAAAATTTAATGTTCAAAATTTAATCTTTCCTATTAAGATATAGGCAATAAGATCTCCATCTCTTCAACATTATCTTCTTCATGTAAAATCAAAGAACACAATATGATGTTATTATTGTTATTAAACCATATAATTGTATTGATTTATAAATAAATAAAAATATAAAAATCAAAACTTCACTTTGATTTTCCCCTTTAATCCATAATGAGAATGAACCCAATTTAATCCACAAATAAGAGCTTGCACATAGCTTCTACATCTAATTTAATGCCATATGTATCAATGATTCTTTCACCTACACTAAATGTTGACTCAAAAGCAACGACATTGATTGATATAAACAATATGTTTACAACCATCCAACATAATTTCTTATATTTCATTTGATTATTTTTTCATCATGCAATAATATCAAAGCTTTGATCTTCAAGGCAATTGCTAAACCATTCTCTAAATAGTTGTCCTTGTTGCATATGCAACAAAATTATATATCCACTATATTTCATAGTCCCATAAATTTGACTTGTTCCAATATAATTATTTTCATTAATTGCAATTGATGCTATAGCTCCAAATATGCCTACTACACCTTCAATGTTGGACTCATAACATGTGGTGTACTTTCATAGAGCTCGTATAACATGTTTTGAATATGTGAGACATTCCTCATACTCTCATCAACACTATAAATCTTAGTTAATGCAAATTATATCACATTAAACTTTATTTTAAGTTCCATAACTGCACCAAGGCCTATAAGAAGATTACATTCGCCCTAGTTTTTATCATTTTTTCCATTTTTTAATAAAATAATAAAAAAAATTATACCTTCATCTAACACCTTATTTATCATACAAATTTGGCATAAAAATAAGTTAAAGGTTGGGTACAACCCCTGAAATGATGTTAGTTGCCCCATTAATAAAATCAAGAATATCACAAACTTTATCAATGCTATTACACTGCTTTGTGGGACAATTCACATGTACAATCCCTCCTTCGTTATACGGGAATAAAGTTTTCCTTGATTGTAATATAATATTCAACATATAATAAGTAGAATTTTATTTTGTATAACAATTCATCACCAGCTTTTTATGGGCTATTGTAATTGTTGAATGACATCAGCAAATCTTCTCAACTATTTTCAGAAGAACTGACAAATCTAATTGTGCCACAAACCTTATCAACCATATATTCAATACATTTAATTTTATCTTTGACCATTATATTCAGCATAGTCAATATAATAATGATAATGAAATAGTTTGCCCTCAAAGAATATCTTTTTTACTCTTAAACTATTCACCAATAACTTGATTTCTCTATCATTATTTAAATAATTATCCACTGATATTGTAATAACAATGTTCTCAACTACCCAATCAGCAAAGTTTTCATAAAATATGTGAACAATTATAGTAATTGTGTGTGGAGGAGGCAAATGAAGAAAACAAATAACACATTTTTCTAATCAATAACTAGAACCAATGTATGTTTATTAACAATCATATATTTATTTTGAATGTTATTCTACTTGTATTCTTCAACATATTTTTCAACTTCCTCTTCATCTCACACACTAACATAACATCATTACAAACACTTGCCCTTGGATGCTTTATAAAATGTTAGGGAATTGACTTTAATACTAGATAAAGACAAATATTTCAACAAATGAGAAATATTTTTTATTTAGTAAGATATAATGTGTAATCATCGCTCTAACTTTATTGTAATCATACTTAAAAGTTGTTAAAATACCTCCATCATGGCTTAAGTGAACATTATTTGCATCTTTTCTACCAACTGGTAGAAATGTAATACTTTTTGCTTCTTCAAAGCAAGTAACCTAATTGCACAATAATTTAAATACTTTCAAAATTGAGTTATTCCATCAATATTTTCTATTGCAAGTTTCTTTTTTACAATGTAAGTATTTTTTTCCATACAAAAGAATTATTTCCTTGAACTCTTCATACTCTCTTAATATATATATATATATATATATATATATATATATATATATATATATATATATATATATATATATATATATATATATATATATATATATATATATATATATATATTATTGAATGACCTATTTAGCCCGCAAGACATGAATCATTGGCTTTTAGTGCACTTATAAATATTAAGAAATGTCATTTTCATTTGTACCAAAGTATAAGAGAATTGCCAAATTGTCCATATACATTCCATACAAATGACAGAAAAATAAAGATGATTTACAATAGGCTCACATGCATGAGATGGCAAGGCTTGAATTCTATTTTATAAGATAGATAAAAGATCAAAGCAAGAAAGAAATATTCAACCTATATTTCTAGGTTTCAAGTTTACAACATAATTCAAGTATTATTTGTGCATCATAATTGCTGGGGTTCACCATTTAGTATTAGCATCAAAAGTGTTAAGAAAAGGATTCACATGACCAATTAATAAGATGCATAATTATAAATTTTTCTATTAAAAATATTTCTATAGTAGAAATAGCCCAAGACCACACCTTACTAGCAAGTCATTTGTGCCTCAAAACAAATAAATAGAAAACTTACTAGCAAAAGAACTCTTGTAGAAAATTGTGAATGTGAAAGTAGAAATCTATAGCTCCTAGCTTCATGAGCAAAATGACAAATAAAGGAGAGGCAAGGAGTTAGACAGAGAATTGTGAGTTGATTTTTCATATCAATGTACATAGCACACTTAAAAAAAAAAAAATCCAATATTTTATATATGTTATATCAGTGGGCTAGATGATGTGAAGATCAGCAAGGTCTTCGTGCATGGAGGAGGATAGCTACCGGTGGTCCAGCTTAGTCGCGACTGACATGTGGGCTTGAAAGGAATGGAAGGCGGAGGCATTCTTGCAGTATACGACGAATAAAGGGAGAGGTGAAGATAAGGCGAGGAACTAAGATAGAAAATCATGAATGTGAAGACAACAAGTGTTTCAAACTTTAGGAGGTGACTTTAGCGAGGCGAAGAGCTCTTAGGTCTCTAAGGCCTAATTTGGGGTGGTGGTGGTGCGGTGCAGTCTGCACCGCACGATAGTGTCATTTGGGACACTGTATTTTGAGAAATCTACAGTAGAAAAGTTATGTTTTTCAGTCTAACTTAATTAACTACAGTGACAGTCAGAAAATTATGATTTGACTTTTGCAAAATAAAAAAATTTTATATGCCTACCATAATTTTTTCAAATAACAACTTATGTAATAATTTCATCACTATATCTTCATACAACTGAAATTATATCAAATAGACCCAAAATAATACAAATTTAGGTAGTGATAATTAGGTAAGGGATATTATGGTCACATGCTTTTGTTAATGAGGCTGTTGGGCCAAGTGATGGTTAGCTTGGCCTAGCAACTTAATAAGTGTACGAGCTGAGTCACCTTTAACTTAAGCTCGAGCTTTTACTCAAATGCATAACTTAATAAGCTCGAATTGTGAGCTTGCTAGTGAGCCAAGCTGACTCACAATTGAACATTCACGCCTGAGTTCGAACAGTAGGATTTTAGGGGAAAATTAAATTCCAGAGCCTACCTGAACCGCCACATGGGGAATTACAAGCACTCTGATTCAGGGTTTCGGTAGGGTTTCCTCTCCGCCTCACATCTTTTTCTTCTCCTTTCTTGTTGCGCCGTAGTCGGTAACGCGAAGATGAAGACGATACTCTCATCTCAGACTATGGACGTCCCGGAGGGAGTCACCCTTAAGGTGAAGGCTAAGATTGTAGAGGTTGAGGGGCCGCGCGGAAAGCTCACGCGCAATTTTAAGCACCTGAACCTTGATTTCGAGCTCATTGAGGGCGGAAAGAAGCTCAAGGTCGATGCCTGGTTTGGTTCCCGTAAATCTACGGCTTCGATACGCACGGCGATCAGTCACATTCAGAACTTGATCACAGGAGTAACAAAAGGCTATCGGTACAAGATGCGATTCGTCTATGCACATTTCCCCATCAATGCCAGCATCACCAACTCCAATACCTCCATTGAGATCAGAAACTTCCTTGGCGAGAAGAAGGTTCGCTCATATAGCATTGTTCCATTTTTCATCATTGAATTATTTCATTTTTTCGCGGAACTTTTTTTAATCAGAAACTGGCTTTATTGATTTGTTAATACCTTCTACATGCGATAAAATGATATGAAAACCTATTTTGTGGTAAAAAAAGTTCATAGACAAAGAATACAATAATAAGTGCAATTATGAAAAAATGAATATCATTTCATAAATCAAATTTAGAATATAGATACATTAAATGAGGTACAAACGATATCTAATGAAAAGAAAATTTGATGAAACAATTGCAATAATTAAAATTACCCAACTCAAAGAAAATGCGAATAAAACTACTAAATATACTTAAAAATACCAATAGTACTATTCCAGCTGAAAAAATTCTTTTGTGGTGTTGGTCAATTCAGCATTCTAGTAGAACCTGTTATGAAATTTTATAATGAGTAAGCTTGATAATTCAAACCCATCAAATAACTCCCATCTATTAAATTATAAATGACATGACAATATGTCATGCAATATGAAAATAAAAGAAGTACGAGTGTGAGTGTGTGTGTATCAGAAATGAAATGAATGCTTAAAATGCTGAATGAAAAGTGATTTAATCTAAAATGAAAATTTTCTCTTACTCTAAGATGATTTTCAACATAAACAAGCTCATGATCTCCTACAAATTTAACTAATTCCTATGTAAGCATATGTATCTCATCTAAATCATGTACTTTTATACACATCTAAATAGTACTTAATAGTCATTAACCATTTTATTGGGTATCATTTAGATAACTATAGTCAGTTTTATCAAGATGTCTTGAATCAAGAAAGTAAACATTAACTCAATGAAATCTAAAATTTTTCTATAGAGTCATCACTCTGTAAGTTCATTGATCTACCTAACCAATATTCAAATAGGTTTTACCGACCTATACATCATTGCACTTGGGCATACAACTCCATAAATTTTGAGATTAGTAAGTTTCAACATTAATTTTTGTACAATATGACCAAAGTTATTTGTACGTCAAAATATGAATTGCGGGAATAAGATCTATTATATTTATCAGATGTAATGTGTATGAAAAATAAATGTAACAAGTACAAAAATTCTTTTAATAACTAGAAATTTGTGTAACAATAAGTCGAGACAAAACTTTTTTTATGGCTTCGTAAGTAGATTATGAGCAATATACAAAATATATAAAGTGTATACAACAATAATTGAGTATTAAAAAATATAACCGATGATTTTAAAAATATCTAAGCACTTAATAAAAGTAACACATATTACACACCTAACAAAGGAGAGTACATTTATCTTTTAATAAGTAAAAGTACAATTACCTTGAGGCAAGTGATAAGAAATTATAAGTTTATCAGAGGTTCAGCAACTAATATTTAATGGACTCAGCTTGTAGGTCTTACATAATATAAACTGTCAATGAAATGTGTGCACATAAATGAACATATTAAAACTGACTAGTTATTGAAATAACTTTAAGCAATCCGATTGGATCTATCTCACTATCAATCTAAATTAATTATTGTCATAGAAAGAGTTTAATTTATCTTATGAATTAAACCAAGATATGAAATTTTAATTATCAAACATCTAAATTGCACTTATTTTAACTAAGACAAATCAACTTAAATTGCATAAACTATCCTAAAGTTGGATGAAAGATAATTATAATTATCAAAGGATTTGGCTAATAATATTAAACTAAGCCATCCCACTTCATCTAAAATTTATTAATGGAAATAATAATTATGTGATATTAGTATTACGAGTTCATATATATAAATTATCAAATTAAGGCACAAAAAAGATGAAAGTACCTCAAGTTTTATAAATTAAAGCACAAGTGAGGGGTGATGCCCTAGCCCTTAGCCTCCCCCATAAATCAGGAAAAGAGGTAGCTCTAGCTTGATGGGTGAAGGGTTGTCGTTGCGAAGAGCATGAGGTTGCATTGGCTTGATTTGTGTGAGGATGCGAAGTGACTTAGGGTCGTGAATGGGGATACTGGATCAATTTGCTAGGCTATTTTGGTTCTAACATACTATTTCTTTAAAAGAATTTGGTACTCAAAATTCATATGTTAATTATAGCATAGTTGCAGATGCTTCATGATCATCTGTTCTTCAATCTCTTAAGTAGTTTCTAGTTTTGACTAATTTTTTCAAATTCCTCGGGCAAAAGGAATACATTGATGATGAAGCTATTAAATATCTTACTCCAAAATGTGCTTAGTTACTTCTTTAAAACTCAGATCTTTTTGAATCACCAACAGCTCAAATTTAATTATGTAAGTATTATCATGCACATAGTGTCGTAGTAGAGAGATAAGGAAAATATTGTGCATTCATGGTAGCTGTGGAGGAAGAGCCAATCAATATGAAACTCTATCAACCATTTAAATTGTTTCAAAAATATTAATGAAGTGAGGTAGAAGATTTTTATTGTTGTCAAATTTCATAACTCCACCTATGGGTGAAATTTTGAGGACATGATTTTTGACTCAAATTCAATCTCTTTATGCTTATGATCAAAATATCTATATTAATGTTATTGAATTAAATGCAATCATTCTTGAATCTAATGAATTTTCATGATACCTTGATCAATTAGCTAAAATCCAAAGAGTTTCCTTTCATTAACTTTAAACTAACACAAAGGAAATCCACACTTCTTGTTATGTTGGGTGTAGCATGATGTCATGCCGATACTAGCTTGAAAATTGTTGTTATAATTAAACCTTATAAATAAAATGTAAATCTCATAATTATCTTAGAAGTCAAGAATACAAACTTTTGGGAAATTTTTTAATGTTTGAGTGGTGAGCTCAGACTAAACGTTTGTTTAAGGGTGAAAAGCTATTCTGAAATCTAATCTCGTACCAAAGTTTCTTATATTTCTTACAATATGACAACAAATCTTTCATTTCGATTTGACATAATAGTTATTGAAATTTCATGTAGTCGAAGAATATAATCAATGGAGATTTTTGTTAGTTTTCAACTGAATAATTATACTTAATTGATACAAAGTGAGAAAACTTGATGAGCTAATCAATCACAACCCAAATTGCATAATGACTTTGCTTTGATCTAGGCAAGCCAATCACAAATTGATTGCATTTTCATTTCACTTTCATTCTGAGATAAAAAAAGAGGCTATAATAGACTATTTGGCCTTCAATTTTTTGGCTTAATCGTCTAGCAAGTTAATCATTTGACTGCAAATTATGTCATTTCATTTTTTATATTCGACCACCGAAAAATTTTCTTTGAAGTCTTGATGCATTCTAGTATTCGCTATATTGACAAAATACAAAGTAAAGTGTGCTTCACAATCTCCAATCTCCTATTGAAGTCCTTGATCTTGGATACATAATCGATCTTTAAATCTCAACATGTTGATCTGGTCAATATTGAACTCAAGTTTCAACCAATTTTGAAGTTACATCCTAAGCTATATCAATTCACCATCTTTTATTTGAGTTGCATGAATTCTATCTATTGTTTTTTTGAATTTTTTTGAATAATTATGTAACATTAGATATGATTGTCTTCTAGAGGTACTATCTCAAGTTAAAATTGTTCCACCTTGATTCTAAATATCGCTCTTGAGTTATCATCCAAGTTGCATAAGTTTAAAATTTTTTACTCAATGTATCTACAACTATGTTAACCTTCCCTATGTGATATTGAATTAATAGATGATAGTCCTTCATTAACTCAAGCCATCATCTTCGTCTTAGGCTCAATTTCTTTTGAGTGAAGACATACTTCAAATTCTTATGATTTGTGAAGGCTTCATATTGAATGCTATATAGTTAATCTTACCAAAATTGATTAGCTATTTTTTTTAATAATATGAGATTGTTGCAGTATCATTTTTTTTTCATTGGGTAATAGTAATGTTATTTGACCCATTAAAAACTATTAAGAGTTTTGCTAAATTTTGGTATCATCACATCATTAGTCTTATCCTAAAAGTATTTGGGTTTGGCTTTTAAATCCTCATATTTTATTTATTCTTGTTGAATAATCATATGACATACCATTGCTTTGCCTTAAAGATGTATTATTTCAAGCTGTAGTTGCTTCATCTTAATCATCAATTGATGTTCTTTAGTGATATTCAAGTTGCATAATTTAAAAATTCTATGTTAAAAGTATTCACCATTACAATAGCATTACTTGGTTTATATTGAATATGCTATTCATATCATTTCATCAATTCAAATCATCATTTCTATTGCAAATTCTTTTTTTTTAAAGTTAATATATACTTAAATCTCTTAGGATATGGTAAGTGAAAACACCACAGTCAGATGTTCCTAAATTAAGATATACATGAAACTCTTTATGTTATGTGAAGACCTCATACTAAACTTCATAAAAATAGTGTTTTTTGATCTACCATGTAAAAAATAGATGTAGTCAGTTCCAATTTATGAGGATAATTTTTTTAGTGCACTTTTAATTGCTTGAGACAAAGCTACCACTACCACTCTTTCATCTTGCATTAGAAAATCTTAACAATTCTTCTACAAAAATCAAACTGTTAAAGAAAATTGTGAATCTCTGTGTTTTTAGTCTTGACCAATCCATCACCTCTTTGACCTTTGGCAAAATTCATATAAATTGTAGCTCTGTAGACAGTATACCAAAAAGACCACCACTTTTTGGATATAATTTGTTCTCCCTTAATATACTCAATACTACTTTGAGATGTTTAACCTCCTAAAATTTGACATACTAACATCAAGGTCGAGTTAGACTAGAACAAGATAATATCAATAAGTACCATAACAAATAAACTAGCTTAAGTTTCACTAGTTTTTACTAGCTTGTTGCTTAACAAACTGAACAGGAGCATGACCTTGTTTGATTTTGTCTATAATATATTTATATATATATAGTTATATGTTATATATTGGTACATACATATTTGTTGCGTTTCTCTATATATGCAAGCATATATGTATAGAATATGCATAGTTATCTTCATACGTGTATATTTATATGGATAAGTGCATATTTGCATGTTGACATGTATATTCTATAATTTTAATAAGATATTAAGTAGATTTCATGCCATTGGCTCATGTTTAGCTTTATAAGTAATGACATATGAAAAATTCAAAATGTATGCACATTTGCCTAACAAGGTAATTTGCACACCACTCGAGCTAGTTCAAGCTTAGCTCATTTACACCCCTAACTCTCGAAATATTCCAGCTCATTTGATTAAGGAATTAATTCTTAGAAGTGGAATATGCATATCTAACTAGAAATTTTATTCGTTGGCCAATTCATTTTATGCATTCCTTGGAGCTTTATTTATCATCGCATTTCAGTCAAGGACATTTATTGTTATTTGCTAATACATTTTTCATTCATCAAAATTGAAAATTGAGAAATGGTTCCACACAATTAATCACAAAAGGATTTTTAAAACAATTTCATTAACTTCAACCTTAGAGAGAACACGACACAAACATGGCAACACGACAAATCGACAAAAAGTTAGACACAACACATCATGGATATGCTATATAAATTTTATTTTATTTTTCTCCTAAAAATAAAAATAACAAAATAAAACAAATAATATGTATGATTTAATAAATGTTTATCATAAAGTGTTAATATCACCATTGTTTAAAAATATTTTCAAAAAGGTACATAACATCCACTTGTTGTCCGTGTCCGACACAGACACTACGCTTGTTTGGGTGTGTCCATGCTTCATAAACAACAAGGAACTATTAATTCAAAAAATTGAATTGCTACACTTTTGGAAGTAATGGTACCATTTAAGTTTATTTGGCTTGAAAAAAGAGTTGATAGTGTTCCTAATGATTTGGGTATGGTTGTTGTAGTTTTAGTCAAAATATTTATGAATTGTCATTTTTTGGCACGTCTTTTTTGTTTTTAAGGTATAATTGATATTCATAATTAATATTTGATATAATTTCTTCACTAATAATAGCTTAAGACATAAGATTAGTGTGAATCCTTGAAATTATTTAAATGATGTTTTGGATATGAAAATTAGAGGAGATGAAAAAAGAAAATAATTTGAGGCATTGGTTTGCAGTTTATAATATAAAATCAGATTATATACATTAAAAATACTACTAATAATAGAATTTTATTGGATTTTTAATTTTTAAGCCTTCATCTTAATTCACTGCATAACTTCATAGGGTTCTATTTTACTAACATTGAGTTTTTGGAGAATTTTTTTTTTTTTGATTTAGTTGAACAATTATAATTTAACTGTTGGATTTTCATATCGTTAGCTAACATCTTTATTAGGTTCAGCAACAAGGTTCAAGCAAATATTTTTATTCAAATCATGTGTACGAATAATGAATAATGTTGTAAGATATGATTCGTGTAAGGGTTATAACAAAATACCTATATGGCAATTGCAAGTGAGAGAAAATGTGAAAAAATGCTTAAATTAAATTTTATTAGATTCCAAGAAACTATCTTTTGATAAGGGAAAATCCACACAAATATAACTACTATTACATGGTGTAATATCTGTTTAAATAAAAGTAATTCAAATTGTTCAAAGATTGAGCATGGTTAATTATAATTTTCCGATTCAACCTGATAGATGGAATTTTAAAATTTCATTTTATTTAAAATAATTACCATTAATATTCTGGTTTGTTGATGTAATTTGACCGTTTTGATAGAATCTTTAAACCAAGAAACTAAGAATCAACAAAAAATTCATGTCAATTTGATTTTTCAACATGGTGATAATTGTAGGAGATGATTTTTTGGGAGTTATATTATCAAGTTCATATTATTAAATAACATTGACATACATCGTATATTCAATTCTGTGATTATGGGTAGTTTGAAGTTTGGTTGAGATTTCAGTTTATATTTGATTGCATGCTTAAATTAGGTTTTGACTCTAGCCCAAATTTGGGTTCAAATAAAAGAATAGGTTCTAGTTTATACTCTTCACATCCTAGTTACATTTAGGTCTATGTTCTAACTTAATTTTAGATATCAAACAAGATTTATAATAATTATAATTTTTTATCTAATTTTTTTAAATAATATTCATAAAATTATAGTTTTATTTATGATCAAATTTTGTCATAAATGATACTGGTGGTGTTGTATTTTAAAAATATTTTTCAAACCTAAAGTGCTTTGGTAGGATTCATCTATTGCCTTAGAAGAATTGTAGCTATACTTCATACTTTTTTTAGCTGCCTTTAATGAAATGAATATCGATAGCATGATAATATCAAGTCAAATGATATTTATTATAAAATCTTTAAATCTAGGAAAAATATTTAAACGTTGTTGGCATATTGTTTAAATTTTTCAGAATGATGATAGAGTTGATCTTTTATGGTTTAAGAATGATAAATATTATCCTTTAAATTTATATTTTTTTAGCAATATATGTAGATTTTGTTTTATCAACAGCACTTAGTTAAAATGTTAGAAGATTTTTTGTTAATTTTATTTTAGGTCAATTGGAATTAGACATTTTATATCTTTCAAGTAGTCCTTCAACTTAACTTTTCTATATTAAAATAGCACAGGGTGTTAAGCTTATATTTAGCCGTAGCTTATTTATTTGATTTAAATTACTTTTTTGCTGTTGTTATGTTAATCGGCCCCTAGTAGCATATCATACTTTTATTTTAAATTGTGATACAAGTTTAAGCTTCAATATCAAATTAGAGGCAGGGTGTCTTTAGATCTAGGGTTTTTAATTTAGATATAACATGCAATGTGAAAATTCCTGCAACATACATGGCAAAGCTTGTTTGTGCTAAGCTATTAATTTAAAACAATGACTAATTTTACAAAAACCAAAAAATGGTGGAAATCAATTCAGGTAAAAGATTTAATGACCTACTAAGAATTAACAATAGAATTAAGAATCATGAAAACAACATAAATTATTGAAATTTCATTCAACAACAACAACAAGCCTTAATCCCACTAGGTGGGGTCGGCTACATGAATCCTTCGTCTCCATTATGTCCTATTATGTGTCAAATTCTCATTTAATTCAAGTATACTAAAATCATTTTTTATACATCTTAACCAAGTCTTTTTAAGTCTACCTCTACCTTTCTTAACATAAGAATCAATAAATCTACTCTCTGTCATCGATTATGGTGACGCTTTATGTGGCCAAACCATCTAAGGCATTTCTCCCTAATCTTATCTACCAGCTACTCCAACTTTTTCCCAAACATACTCATTTTGCATTCTATCTCTAAGGGTAAAACTCATCCACAGCATCCTCATCTCTCAACACTTAACTTAGTCTTGCTCTCTCTTTTATTGGCCAACATTCTCCCCATAAGTCATTGCAGATCTTACCACCATCTTATAAAATTTTCCCTTAAGTTTAAGTGGAACTTTTCTGTCACATAATAGGCCAGATGCATTCCTTTACTTCAACCATCCAACTTGAATTCTACTAATAACATCTCCATCTATTTCACCATCATTTTGAACAATAGAGCCTAAATATTTGAATCGCTCACTCTTATTAATGATTTGATCACCTAAAGTCACACTTCTATCACTAAAATTACACTCCATATATTCAGTTTTAGATCTGCTTAAACGAAAACCTTTAGACTCTAAAGTTGACCTCCATAATTCAAGTTTCTGTTGGACTCCCTCTCTAGTCTTATCGACAAGAAGAATGTCATCAGCGTGAAATTTCATTCCACTGACAAAATTTTAAACTGTAGCAAATCTCACTTAATATAATTTAAAGTTCAACCAATGATAAAAAATAAAGAAAATTTTAGAAGTCATTAGGGGAGAAGAATATGAGGGACATAAGTCACTAGAAAGGCAAGTCCCATATTCATGCAAGAAGCTAACCTCTCATGAAATTCTTTCTGGTTTTTCACTTGATTCGTGAAATAAATCTCAGTAGAATTTGCATATCCAACTAGAAAATAATTAAGTTGCTAATTCATTTTCCACATGCTTCATTCCCCTATTTATAATTACCAAAACTGCTAAGCAACAATCTTCACCGACTTGATCCTCATAGAATGCTAACAAAATTTCCACCCAAATTGCAAAATACTATTGCTGAGACTCACTGACTTATCCTACAGTGACAACTGAAATCAAACAGCTATTGTCCTGATAAACCTAAACAAAGGCCACGCTACAGACTTGATAAGGATCCGCAGATCACTGCAGCAAGGATCCCACAGTGTTACGAATCCAACAGCTAAAATCCTAAGATGAAAGCCATTATGTCATCCTTCATTGTCTGAAACTGCTTTTATTTTCTTTAATTGGAACCCAAACCCAAATAAGAAAAATAATTACCCTGTGAAAAATTAGCTTATAGCTCTGATTGCAATGCGACGTTTTTGAATATATGATTTTCTAGTTTCAATTTTCATTCATATGAGTTAGTGATTATTTGTAAACCTACATATTGGTAGATTAGAGTTGTTTGAGATCACTTTTATTTTTTCGTTTTTTTATTTTATTTATATTTTATTTCAAAATAAAACATATTTGATAATAATTGTTGTTTATAAAAATATTTAAAATATCTAAAAGTTGTTTTGAGTGTAATTTATTTTTGAAAAAAAATATAAATATTTAAAAAAAATATAATAAACAAATATATTTTAAAGATAACATAAAAAAATACACAACAAAATTGATACCAAAAGGCTCCTAATCAAATAACATAGAGGCTGTTTGGGATCACTTTTATTTTTTATGTTTTTATTTTGTCTGATTTATGTTTTATTTTAAAGTAAAATATATTTGATGGTTAATGTTATTTTTAAAATGATTCAAAACATCTAAAAAGTCATTTGAGTATTTTTAAAAATAATGTTTTTTTATTTTTAAAAATAAAAAATATATATCAAATAAACATATTTTTAAAAATATTATAAAAATAAAAAGCACAAAACAAAATTGATCCCAAATAGCCCCTTAGACGATCTTTTTTTTTATTATTTTTTTTATTTTGAAGATTGTTCATCTTGTAGATACTCTGTTATGCTATCAACAAATTATCATTGAAGCATATTTGATATCCTCACTTTGTATATTAAAAAAGTTCTTTTGTCATTTTTAGGTTCGAAAGGTGGATATGCTTGAAGGTGTTTCGATCATCAGGTCTGAAAAGGTCAAAGATGAACTAATCCTTGATGGAAATGACATCGAGCTCGTCTCTCGTTCTGCTGCATTAATTAATCAGGTTAGAACCCTCATTCGGCTTACAGATTGCTAATTTGTTTATTTATTTATTTTTGATTTGAAATAAAATATGCACGGTGATGATAGTTTTTTTAAAACTCAAAACATTTAAATTTTATTTTTAAGTGTTTTTAATAATAATAATATTTTATTTCAAAAGCAAAAAACATACCACACAATTCTTTTGCATTTACATACCTAACACCCGAATCATGATATTTACAAATATAGCATTTTTTTTTTCTTTGCACGAAAAAAATGTATTTTATTTTAAAAAGATAATGTCTGTGATATTGTTGATGTGATCTTAAAAATTTTGATGTTATTTTTGTAAATATTAAAGTTTAGATATTAGTTGTGAAATATATAAGATGTTTATGATATGTATGTAAATACCTTATAACAAAAATATTTCAAAACTATACTAAATAAAATATATTTTTGAAAATAACATAAAAATATAAAAATAAAAAATGATCTCAAACAAGCCCTAAGCGAATCTCCAGTAAACCTTCGATTTGCAGTCCTTGATTGTTCCTAACACAAACTGTCTGTTTTTCTTCGTTATTTCACTAAACAGAAATGCCATGTTAAGAACAAGGACATCAGAAAGTTTCTTGATGGTATATATGTGAGTGAGAAGGGATCAATTACAGATGATCTGTAGCTGCTTTTTCTGTGCTTTTTCAAGAGAGTCAAGCTTTCAGGTATTTAATATTGATGGCGTTTAGTTTATGTTTCTGTTTGGTAGTTCCATCTTATTTTTTCCATGTTATTGAACTTCTCACGTTCCTTGCATTGTCACCTTTCTTTTGCACAAGCTATCTTTTTTATTTTAGTGGGAAACAGAATTATTATTTCAAGTTCAAGTGTTACAAGATTGCTACGTTTTAAAGTTCAAAAGTTGTTGTCAGCGGTGTTTATTCGTTAGTAGCTTCGTGTTATTTCGTTTAGTTAAGCGACAAGCGATATTCTCGATATATAAATGAGCGAAACGAACAAAACAAATTTCAAACCACAAGAGTTCTGTTCGCTTAAGCTCGGCTCGTTTACACCCCTAGCTACAGGTGTGATAGTTGGAGTCTTAAGTTCTTGATTTATTCTTGGCTTGGTTTTGTATGTTTCTGTTCTTGTTTCAATGATTAGAATTGGAGCGTTTACATAATGATTTATTTAGACAATTTCGTAAATATTTGATTATTTCTCTTGAATTTTTAAATTGGGTTGATCTATTTAATTTTAATTTTAAATATTTATATTTAAAATACTATTTTCAAATCTTAAATGATAAGCCTCTTATTTTTAAAACATAAACAAAAATTAAAATAAAATTTAGAGAAATTTATATAAATATTTATATAAAAATAAAATATATAAAATGCTTGCAATGAAGATAAATGAATTATATTCAGAAATTAATGATGGCCCAAGATGCGGGCCTCGTGGGCTTCGCAACCAGCATTCTCTTCTAGAATAATTTCTTCTAAAAATATTTTTTGAATTTCGCAAATTTAAATTTTTAAGTATCGATTTTTTTATGATTATTAAATTGAATAAAATTGATTTCAATTTATAATGAACTTGAAAAAGCTTGGCATTCCAGTAAAAAATAATTAAATAATAATTTTGGTGAAGATCTACGGATAATAAGGTGTTAATTTTTAGTTTTGGAATAATAAAACATCTAATGAAACTATATATGATGATAAAAGTGCATTCCTGATGAACTATAAAGAGTTGAGCTTTTTATAGTTCATCAGAAATGTACTTTAAAGAGAAACAGTTCAATTTAGCTCAATTTCTATATATTTAGAAAGAGCACTTATTCTTATGCTATCTTTTGCCATCTATCAACAATTTTGAATGATTTAGATTCTAAGTACCTTGAAGTTATTGGTAATATCAAAAAGTTAATAAAAATTTATCAGTTTAGAACTTTAAATTCTAAATATTTAAAATTTTTATTATGATTATTGATGTGTGAGGATAAGTGTTACATTTTTCTAAATAAATAGTAGCCTACTTCTCTCTCTATTTTATGTTTTAACAAGTTGATTTGATTTAAACAACCAATTTAATAAAATAATCTCATTTTAGTTTTGATTGATCTATGAATTATAATTGATGATACATATCATACTATAAGATATGCCATATTTAGAAATTAAATTGAGCAAATCAATTAAGCATTTATTGATTTAATTTTATCTTTATATAATGTGAGCTCTGAAAATTCATGTCCAGCCTCTTGTTGAAGAGAGTTTGGATTTGTCGGTTAAATTTTTAGAAGTCCAATGAATATATAGATAAGGCATTACCCAGAGATTTTACTCTCATTTTATGAGAATTTTAGATCTTTTTCTAAATTTCTTATAGACACAAGCACCAATAGTTAATTATCTCTCTCAATATTGAGTAAGAACTTTTAGGTAAGGTCAGTTATTAGGTCGTTAATTATTTAGTATATAGTAGCAACAAATAGAGTTTTGAATTAATAAAATTCACCAACTTTAACTTAAAGCAGATGATGGGGGAAATGATGAGGCGCTCGATCAAAATCCCATGGTTCCATCATCTCGAGCTATCATGGTCCCTGATTTCCTTAGTCAAAGGAGTTAGTCGATCTAACTTGATTAAAGGATTCTTATTTGCAGTCATGAGTTGTTTCATCTAAAAGAACTTTATAGAGTGTGGTTGATGTTTGTCTAAGGAGATACATTTAGATCCTTCTTAGTTAACATAGGAATTTGTGCTCTATCAAATGTACCCCAACTCAAAAGTCTAAGCCATTGTGAAATATATAAGCTATAATTATGATTATAATATAATAATATTATTTGTTGGCAAACAACCTAGTCAAAAGGCTCTGATTGTAATCATTTAGTAATATATAGGGCCTACTGTCCAAGCCACGTGGATAGAGACTCGGGCCACATTCTTTAGAATGAGTGCTCTCTTCCTCTCCCTCAACACCACATTTGGCTCTTGCAACAATCTATTCTTCCACCCGAGCTCACATTGTTTAGCTTGCACAAGCCGAATCACACATGCTTACGATCTAGCTCTCAGTTCAGCATACAACTCCTACATTATCCTAGCTCTACCATCGGCAAACTCCCCAGCGTGATAATTTTACTTGTTAACTTAACATCCTACCACCTACAATCATCACAATGTCATTCGCTTTGCAGAAAATAGATGACAGAAGTGAAATCCTGTTTAGAATCTTTGGAGTCTTGAGAAACACTAAAGAATGGCTTGAATATGTGTTTGCAAACTTGTGCTTTTATGATTTCAAGTCGCTTAATGCCATTAGGGCATATTGCGCTGAAGACAAGTGTCAAAGACACTACTCACTATCTCATAGGAGATCGAATGAAAAATTGTTAGATGTAGTCCCATATGTTGAAATAATGCCGAAATTTTGATTGAATTTTGGACTTAGAAAAAAAAAAGGGGAAGAATCATGATTCATTTAAAGAGAAATCGAGCACATAAAAAATACATAATCTAAAATGAAATTTGAATAATTTAAAAGTGCATATATATTTGTTTTTATGTAGGTGATCAAAGACTCCACTACGCTCATAGAACTCGGGTATGAAGACTCAGAAGGTCACAAGACACCATCCGATACGCTCAATAGACATACCGAAAAGCCAAAATAAGCCTGATGTAGTCTGAGGACGGCTGGAATGAATTTTATTAAATTTTGACCGTGAAAAGTGTGGGGAGAATCAAGATTCATTTAAAAAAGAAATCGAACACATCAAAAATGAATAATCTAAAATAAAATTTGAATGATTTGAAATTACATGTATATTTGTTTTCGAAGATCAAGACCCCATTAATACTTAATGCGCTTTAATGAGTATGAAGACTCTACAGAAGGTAAAGACACCGTCCGCTATACTCAATGGATCTTGGGTAAAAGCAAAGTTAGCCTGATGTAGCTCAGGACGACTCTGAATACCGTTGAAATCTTGAAATTTTGTCCAAAATTCATACATGCAAATAAAATTCAAGCTAAACAAATAGCGCTGCCTAAGCACGCTAAAATAAAATTAATATCAAATTGAATGTTGAATTATAAATGAGAATGAATTTGAAATGAATTTGAAGATTATATTTCAAATAAAGAAAGGATTGATCAACTCAATAGATTTATGAACTCAAGTGAATTGAATATTTTAACAATAAATATAAATTTGACACTTCAATATATGTTATTCCAAGGGATCTAATAAGATATTATAACAATTTAAAATGCCTTCGATGCCACCGGATTCAAACACATCGCATGTAAACAACGTAAGACGTTAATTACTTCAATCAACCCTCACATATTAAGTAGGATTAAAATTCAAATTCATCTTGTGAGCATTCTTAAAAATACCCACATGCCCGACATTACGTCAATACTTAAATTTAACTCGGATGACGTTGCATTGCTTTCCCTCGGTTTTATCTAGACACAAGTTAACAAAACCTAAAAATTTAATTATTATAAGAATTTCAACTTATTAAAATATACGAGGTTAATTTCATTATACGACAAGTAGATCTGATCCTCTATTATTAAACTAATGGAGTCGACAAGATCTGAAATAATAAATTAAATGATCAGACAATATATTCACCCCGATGATGGTTGTGTTGAATGGTGATTTCAACCGGAGGGGATACTTTCATAAAAATGCGATTCTAATTTCAAATCAAATTAACTCAATTTAAATATCAATCTAAATGCAAAATCTAACATGTCATTAAGTGTTAAATGCTTAAATGAAATTCATTCTCTAAAAACCTAAAACTAAAATCCAATATATCTTCCACAACTATTTGTTAAAGGTGACAAATTAAGAAAACTCCCCAAATTTCCACAGAACGCTAAATCAAGTTTGCTCTACTATGTCACTCTCAATCAATCTCACGCCAACAAAGATGCTACCGAAATTCCTCTGGATCAAGGACTGCATTACCGGCAGTTTCCATATATACGATGCAGCTTATAACTAGTCTGATCGCTACCGCCGCTAACGACACTTATATATTACGATCACGAAGACACCTAATAGGCAAAAAAGCTATAAGTTTTAAGGTAGACTTAAAATTATCTCTTTAAACAAACACCCCTTTCTACAAGAATTTCTTGACATATAACTCATACGCCGTACATCGGTTAGATAAACTACCTCCTCTAACTAGCCAAGATGCAAGACCCACGATCGGAACTGAGATCAGATGGGACGCCATCATTCCCAACCATCCGCTTTAAGTTAAAATGATAAATTTCATAATTTTAAATTTTAAACTTCACATTACTACTTATCTAATCATTACGACCAAAGTAATCAAAAGTTCTCTCGAGTGGGAGGTAATTAACAATAGGGGCTTACTCCTATAGGAAACTTAGAACCAGATCTAAAGTCCTTACAAAATGAGGATGAAATCTCTGGGTAGTGTTTTATCTACTATTTCATCTACCTTCTGAAAATTACATCGACATTTTAAATTATACTCTCTTCAATGCGAGAGGTTGGTGGAGTTTACGATTTATAACGATTGGGGACTACTTTCTTTCCATCTTTGGCTAAATTGAGATAAGTAGCGATTTATAACTAATCAAAATTAAAATTTAGTCATAAAATTAAATCTTTAATGAACATTATATTTTGTTGAGTATGATTTTATTTGTTTGAAATTTTCTTTTGACTATGTTGTTTTATTTCTATTCTATTGTGTCTCTACATTTTGAAAGTATGGGGTAGAATATTTATTTCTGGTTATTAATCCCCATCTTTCATTTGTGCAGATGGATCTTCAGAACACTTCGTTTATTGTGAAGCTGAGTCATGGGTCTAACATTCGTCTGGCTAATGCTATCATCAATACTAGAGATGCTGGAGCTACTATTCAATTTGGTAGTGAACTTTTCGTACTAAAGCTACGTCAATCCAATCAAGATATATCGCACGTCGGCACAGTCTAGAAAAATTTTACCAAAGTAGTTACTGCTGAAGCTCCCCAAAAGAGAGCTTTTGTGTTTCAAAGATTGAGATATTCTGACACTTTGACTATCAAAAGAACTGTTATTGGGAAAAAAAGTCTCAGCCATTCTTGTAAACACCACTCTACCAATTGAATCTTTCGTACCAGGAAAGCATGATAATGAAACTTCCTCGTCTGGAAGAAAATTAACAGGAAGGCAGAAAAGAAGGATGAATGCTGAACTAAGATCAACATTTATCGAACAACGTTATGTGCTAACCAAGTGAGTATTCCCACTCGGAATAAATTTGAGAACCTGAAATGGGTAAAGAGGAATATCTATATTGATGAGTTGAAATAATCTTTTTGGGATTCACCACTGCATCAAGCTCTGGTGCCCCAAAAGAAAATTCCTGAAACCTTATCTGCTAGAGTGCATCGAGTGTTGAAAGTTGCCAAGAAAATAGGCCTAATGAAAAGAAGAGTCCAAAGTCCTGTGATGGCTGAAGCTGATAATGTTTCATCTAGAAAGTTACCATCTGTTGTGAGAGCTTGTGATCGATTCAAGCAAATCTCATATGGTGAGCATCGAAGTGTGACACCCAGACTGTATGTCAGGGAATCCGCTTTCGAAAGGTCCCGATGGAAGGGCAAGCAAGCTTGGAGGCTGAGGCCCCGAAGAGAAACTATTGAAAATAAAGGGAAAAGATGTGACATCTGGTTTGCACTCCTGGACATCCGCTAATGATAAGAACCGATAAAAATGGGTTTAAAAGAAGAAATCTTCTGATGATGAATTACAGGATGGTCGACACCTAGGTGAACATTCCATGGAATCCCATTGTCGGTCAACTGAATCTCCACGAAAGAAAGTTCACTTCGATCATAGCCCTCCAATTAAAGAGAGGTTTGACTCAAATCCAGAGCCAAAAATTCACTAGACGAGATGTTCTGAAGTTAGATTACAAGAAGATGAAGAATATGATGAGGATACTATGGAAGTGGAAGTAGTGTGGTACACATTGGAGAACCATCAATGCGACACAACACCAACATAGACATCGTGGGCGCACCTCTATTCATATTGAAGAACCGACTCTTGAGAAAGCGAGCGGGAGCAAGTACATCCTCAGGTGATGAAAGGAAGAAGTACTAGAAAGAGAAGAGGATAACTCTTCTTTGCCGACACTATCACGTTAGCCCAAATGAATAAACAAATGCAATGGCAGATGAAGGTAAAGGATAGGGAGATCATCCAATTAAATGTAAAGATGAACAAAATGATGATACAAATAAATGTGATGCTACAAATGATGCAGAGAAATGCGGCAGATGCCGATCTACTCACTGTATTCGATATTAATGCTACATCTTGATCCACCAGTTGACTCTGCAAGCTTCAAAATGCACCAGGGGAGAAATGAAGTCAATCAACTAGCTCAAGCCATCCCTCAAGATAACATATCTAAATGACAACGAATTGGAAATAATTATAAATGAAAAGATCAAAGATGTCATGTGACGGGAAGAATAATTAGCAAAGGTCATCCATACCCGGGTAGAATCACCAAAATTTTGATTAAATATTACGCGAACGTTGGAATAAAATTTTGAAATTTTGGAAAAAAAAGAGAAGAAGAGAACGGTTCATTTAAAAAATGAAAGCACATAAAAATAAATAATCTAAAATGAAATTTGAATGATTTGAAATTGATATATATTATTTTATTACGATCGAATCACTAATGCTCAATATTTAATGGGTATGAAGACTCGGTATGTCAAGCATCATCTTATATAATAAGAAGGAACTGTAAAAATAGTATGAATTCCCACTGGATGAATCTCGAAATGTTCAAAATTCATACTGCAAATAAAATTCAATAAACAAATGGAACTAAGCTCACTAAATAAAATTGATATCAAATTGAATTTTGAATTATAAATGAAATGAATTAAAGATATATTTCAAGAAAGATAAATAAATAGATGATGAGTGAATTGAATATTTTGGTGAATAAATATAAATTTCATCATGTTATTCAAATGGATTCTAATTAAATAAATTAAAATTAAATATTAATCTAAAATGCATAAATCGAACAAAATTAAGATTAAGCTTAAATCACTACCTATTAATTGTTAAAAAAATTGAATCAAATTCTCTTTAAAATTAGCTGCATAAAACACGTCAATAACATGCACACCGCTCCATGGCCAACAGGCCTAAGAGCATACACGCATAATTTAGCCCTTCTGATTAGCATTTGCCAGCCAAATTATGACATTATATTACAATCATGATCAACTCAGATGCTCTCCAATGCATGGTGCATTGGGACGGTTCAAATCGAAAATCGAACCAGCATGTTAATTGGTTGGTTTGGTTCGGTTTTTATATTTATTATTTAGTTTTTGGTTGAAATTATGGGTTATTGCGGTTTTATGGTTTTTGGTTCGATTTTACGTTAATAAATTTTGGTTTATACGATAAAACTATTATTTCTAAGAGGTTACTCTGAGTCTGCCGCTCAGTCCATGACCGCTTTGAGTCGCTGAGTCGAATAGTCGATGAGACGCCGAGTTCGAGTGTTCATTCCTCATTCCCCTCGATGGCGAGGCCATACACTTCTTCGAGGATGGAGAGTCTCGAGTCTCGACTAGGGCATAAGGCATTGACATTCAGGGTTCCCATGATTCTCAATCTCGATCTTTCGGCCACACTTTCCTATTTTATGCACTTCTCCTTCCTTTTTTTATGATGCCTATGGGCTACAGCCTTATGTGTTCACTTATGTCTTCACTCTTCACTTTCACTCTTCATGATTTTGAATTTAAGTCTCTTTGAGTCTTTGAGAGGTACCAATGTGTAAGAACTAAATCACATTATCTCAACTCCTCTCTCTCTCTCTCTCTCTTCCTTTGTTTGTTGATGGTTTGATTGTGAGTCATGGTGTTTATCTGGTTTATTTATGGAGATTGTGTCGGGACTTATTATTGTTGATGGTTTAGGTTTATCTTGCTACTATCACTGGAAGAAGAGTTTTGAAGAAGTTTTGACTTTTTTTTCTTATTGATAAAGAAAAAATAGCTTCAAGTTATTGACATATTGTTGATATTATGACCAAGTTATTGTTGGTTATGGTTACGCATATCGAGATATTCAATTGTTCTCTGTTATGATGTTATGCCTATGCGGCTTATGCCATTGCTTTTAAGCCTTTTATCTTACCTCCACGCCCACACTTGTTATGCCTATGTCTTTATGATGATATTCAATTGTTCTCAAGTTATTGTTGGTTGGTTACCGGCAAGAATTAGGCCTTTACTCTTTGACCTTTTGAGTTGGGTTTGTGTTGCTCGCCTAAGGTGCTATGAAATATGAACATGCTAACATGGAATTACATGCCCTTTAGTTTACTCTTTACTCTCTATTTGATCAAAATGATATGAGTATACAATATAATATTATGTATGTATGCATCATGCATGCATGCATATGTTAAACAATAGGATGACGAGATACATATGCAAAGTGAAGACTATTAAAACAACAATTTCTTTTGTTGTTAACTGTTTCATGGTATTAGAAAATACCTCATGGACCATGGTATCATCGCCTCTTAAGTTCCCTACTTATTATTCCTTCAAAATTCTTCTTAATGAATTCTCCCAACAATCCATTTAATACACCAAAGAGCATTACCTTAGTCCTAGAAGTATATGACATAGAAAACACAAACTCCACCATAGCTCAAATTCCTGATGTTTAAATTTTAATATCAAAATGGTTATCTCTACTCCACTTAGTGCAGAGAACCATCCCATTTGGAAATCTCAATGCAAAGAATTTTAGAACATATATACATCGGTGACTTTTTTTTTGGTCATTTCATCATCATCATCAAGATATAGTATAACATATTTGAACTATCGTATCTCTATTCTCAAGGATAATCGTTCTTGCTTCATTCTAGTATGGCATGTAGATGCATGTCTTGGAAAAATAATGTAAGCCTTATGATATTTTTTTTTTTATCTTAGTATTTTTTAATGCAACTATGCAAGTAATACAATTTGATTTATGGGATGGCTTTAATAAAAAATATTGAAGGGTAATGTTGAGAAATGTGACATTATATTATAATATTTGGGATACATTACTAGATGGATGATTGAGCATTACAATTTGTTAACATGATTCATGAATTAACACCGCTCAATTATAATGATTCATGTCTCTTTTTTTCTTCTCAATATTGTAGTATCCAAGCTTTTTAATTGAAGTAAGTTTTGTTATGTAATTTATTAAAGCATATTTTTTCATTTTTTTTTAATTTATTTAATTTTTTAGATTTCTAAGTAGAAACATGTCACAAGTTGAGATAGTTCAAACACCGTTAGTTCCTCTAGAGCTATGACCAAGACAAGTTCAACTGGAGATGTCGCGATGAGAAACCACCAATTTCAAAGAAAAAAAGAAAAGCTCCTAGACCTAGATCTGATGTTTGGGATCACTTTGTGAGGTATACTAATGAGGAAGGAGAAAAAATGAGCAAGTGTAATTATTGTGGGAAATCATATCACAGTGATCCAAAGATTAATGACACTTCAAACTTAAGGGCACATCTTTCTTTGGTCAAGAATCCTCTTAAAATGAACCAAATCAAACTAAACTTGCATTTCAATTTAGTGGTAAAGGTGAGGAGCATTCTCGCAAGTCTTAAGGCATGGAGATTTGACCAAGAAAATTTTAAGAATGATGGTTATGAGATGAATTACCTTTCAAGCATGAAGGGGGGTTTAAACATTTCATGTCGTGTTGTCCAATGTTTCAAATACCTTCACTGGACATTGACACGTGATTGCTTTAAATTTTATCGATGAGAGAGCAATTTTAAAAAATCTATTCAAAAGTCCCCGCCACGAGTTTGTACTATCGATACTTGGACATCAATTCAACGAATTAACTATATGTGTATCACGCATTTTATTGATGATGATTGGAAACTCAATAAAAGAGTTATAAACTTTTGTCCATCTATAGGGAGAATTATAAGTCAACAAGTTGTGTCTAGATTGGGATTGAAGCAATTTTTACTGTGACTATTGATAATGCAAGTTCTAATAATGGCATCATCACGCACCTACAAAAAAATTTGGCAAAAGGGGAGGTAGTATTCTAGATGGTCGCTTACATATGAGAGATAGCTCACATCATAACTAAGATGCAATAAAGAGATATCCAATCTATCATGTTCAAGAGCAAGAAGATATATTCGTCAATCACCTGCAAGGTTACAAAAATTTAAAGAATGCATTGAAATTAAAAAAATAAAAACTAAAAGCATATTATGCTTATGTTCCTACAAGATGGAATTCACATTTTAATGTTAAAAGCTAAGTTGAGAGAGCTTTTGAAAGGTATGAGGAGATTGATACTCAATTTAAATAACTGATGAGAAGTCATATCAGAAGTCATGGTGTTTTAAGTGATGATGATTGGAATAATGTTAGAAGATTGCTCCCTTTCTTAAAAAAATTTTATGAACTCACTTTAAGAATTTTGGTTCTTTATGTGACATCAAATACTTTTTTTCATGAAATTGAATTTGTCTACTTCAAAATTGGCAAATGGATGGTGATCCAAATGTGAGAAGTATGGCTTCCAAAATGATGACAAAATTTGCTAAATATTGTGCCATAGAAAAATGAATTTGAATATATATCTTGTTTTAGATCCCCGCTCTTCATATGTAGAGTTTCTTATGGATATGTATAGGACCGATGGTGTTGCAAGACAACTTATTAGTCATCATGCTATGATATGTTTCATGATTACAAAATAAAAGTTCTGTGAAAGCCAAATAGAAGTGGTCTCCATGAGAAACAAATTTTTCAAGGGTCTAGTTTTTACAACGCAATCTTCCTGATAAGATATTCAATGATAGAAATTCAAAAGATCCAATTTTGGCAAGGATGATGTAGATAATAAATCGATCTAGATAAGTATTTGGTCGAGGAGTCCAAGTGATGATGATCGCTTTGATATTTTAAATTGGTGGAAGGTTAATGCACCAAGATTTCTATTTTCTCTACATCTACTCGTGATATTTTAACTGTTCCAATTTCAATGTACCTTAATCGCCGCATGTGTCGATTCTTGATGCATTTAGAAGTTCATTATCCCCAAAGATTGCACAAGCTCTAATATGTGCAGATTGATGCAAAGCAAATGGACGTAAATCCAAATGTGGAAGAAAATATTAATGACATTGACAAGTTTGATGAAGGTATTTTTATGCTTAAATTTATAATGATTTATTTTTTAATCATAATTAGAATAATTAATGATTCATTTTTTTATTTAGCAAAATTAACAAGTGAAACACAAACTTCTTTTATGATGAGGATGGGAATGTCGATTCCAATATGGGATATAGTCTTAAAGACTTTCAGATTTCAAATTTCATTGGTCTAATGGTCTTCCTTTCAGTTTATCTTATGTTGCTATTTTTTTGCTTACATCTCTTATATATTACTGTCGGATTGTAATTTTGGTATAGCTGTTAGTTTTATCTTAAGGTTTTCAATACAAATAGTTTTTTTAGGGGCAATGATAATGATGAAATGATCAATGTATACATGCGGGTGACTTTTTTTGGTTATTGCCTCTAAGTCTTAAAGGCTTAGTCATGATTTCTCAAAATTATTGATGCCTGTATGTATATATATGGTGATCATATTTTCGATATTACACTTGAATCTTGATAATAAAAGATATATTTTATATGAGCTTCCCCAAAATCCAAATTACAAATATAATGTAAGTATATATTATTTATTCTAGACTATTGGGAAGGATGTTGGATGACACTAAATATTTGTAATCCTTTTCTTGATCAAATAGAGTAGGTGATGGGTTTAGTTAATTGAAAGAAGTTGATGGCATCCTTTTCTACTCAAACTAAACTAAATGGTTTTTCTTGGTGGTATTCATCAATTTGTTAACTGTTAAATGAAGAAGTGGCATCCTTCATTGGTGGATGTCGGTCCGATACTCAGCGGTCGATACTTGGTGGCTTACATTATGGTCGGTGATTTTAATTAGCCAATGATTTTTTTTCAAAGTAGCCCGCTAAGTTGATTTACATCCTTTCTACCTATTTTAGTGGTCGCTATTGGTATATAATATTTGTATTATGTTGTTGGTGCTTTGAATCGGTTCTTTTTGGACTTTACAAATCTTCCTTCGTCAGCCGGTGGTCGAGTGGTTCTTCAATCGCCTCTCAGATCTTTTGGTGGTTTGCGTTTATGATCGTATGGATGATGTCTACCGCCGCAGATATTTTATTACCGTTGTTGCATTGGCTTATCTTCTTTATCTTACTCTTCGCTTCATTGGTGGTACATCACCGACACTTAGTTGCTCATGTGCGTATCAGATCTTCCGGTGCTGCCAGGTGTTTTGATTGATATGGCGTTGGTTATTTATTGTGTATTGTGTATGTTTGTATTAAATTGCTACTTTGGAATTCCCGAATTGGTTGTCTAAGTCTTGTCTTTCAATTCTTTCGCTGCAACTTCTTTGGTAGCTGGTGGCTCTATCACCGACCTTGGATCAGATCTTCTTATTTTATGGGTTTGGGTGTTTGTGATTGATCGTTACAATTTTTATTTGGTAATGTGGTTGTTTGTTCGCGCCGTTGTTCTTTGTCTCACAGTTCTGGAAGCCTTTGGGCTACTTGTTTGCCAACCTTGTGAACCAACCCCGAGTCCCCGACTTACTGACTTGGGACTTGCGCCTTTTGTTTACTTCAGTTCATGAAGGCCTTTGCTCATTTTTTTGAATGAACACTAATTGCTTAAAAGTTTTGTTCTTTTCATGAATTCTTACATGAGGTCGCCATGAATGCTTGAAGACAATGACAAAGATGGAGATGAAGATATTATTTTACATTAACTAGGAAGTGGCCCAACACTTGATTTGGCATCGCTCGCTAAACATAAGCGTCTGTGCGATAGTCTATCTTTGGATTCCTTTTTGTGCTCAATAAAATTAAATTATGTTGTACTATTTTTTCCTATCTTAATTGTTTATAATTTTTATTTGTACATGAAATTGTATCAATATGAAAAACTATTTACATTGTACATTAAATAGTCCTATCTTTGGCCTTCTGTCTTTTATTCATTTGGATCACTTAGAAGTATCTGGCTCACAGTGTGGCTGAGTAAAGTTATTTTTCATCTAAACTCTAGCATAAGATGTCTAGCATATCTTTTAATTGGCTTGAGTTTAACAAAAAACATGTGTCGCTATATCTATTTTTGAGTTCACGGCTATCATTTTGACTTTCCAAAGCCATTCACTATCTTTTTCAGATTGTCATCTATATTTTTTTAAGTTCCAATTACAAAGTTTTTCTTCATTTGATTTACTGATTTTAAAGAACCAAATATTTCTCGCTTAGATTCAACCATTTTTCCATCCATCACACATATGACTTGTAATAATTTTTTTCCTTAACAGGCATACAGTTCTCCCAATGAAGATCCTGAATTTTTGTAGATGAGAAAAGGCTTATTTTAGATGGGAATAAATTGTATCAATATGTATACGTTTAGTAACTTTAGTTAATAAAATTTCTCTATTATTTGTTTGTTAACTTTAAAATCCTTTTTTTTTAATTTGTCTATGTAATTCGGTTTAGGGAAAACCAAACCGAATAAACTAAAATCTAATTCGGTTTATTCGGTTCGGTTTATACGGTTTAGTTGTGTTACTTTGGTCAATTCAGTTTTTTCAAAATAACGGTTTGGTTTATTTGGTTTCACCAAAATCCCAAATGAATAAACCAAACCGACCGAATGCTCACCCCTACCAATGGCTCTGCTCTTTGAGTTATGAATCATAGGGTACACCTTATAGGGCAAAAAAAGCCCTTTGTCAGCTAAGCTAGACTTAAGATTGTCTCCTTAGACAAACACTACTCTAAGTCTACAAGAATTTCTTGGATGACGAAACCCATGTGTTTGAGCAAGGATCATTCTGTCGGAGTTGCACCTCCCTCTAATTGAGTGGGGACCCACATCCCGGATGATAAACCATGGGATCAAATCCATTCCCCAACCATCCACTTTAAGTTAAAATGATGAATTTCAAATCTTAAATTTTAAACTTCACACGTCACTTATATGTTATTCAAAGAATCTAATGACTAAATAATCGAAAGTTTCTCTCTAATGGGAGGTAATTAACTAGCTATAAGAAACCTTAAACTAAAGTCCTTACAAAATGAGGATGAAATCTAAGGTCTTCTACTATTCCGCTTTTCAAAATTACATGATATTTTTAAATCATACCTCTTATCCACAAATTTTGAGACACACTTGTTATGATTGGAGTTTGAATAATAATGGTCTTTGTTTATTTTATTTAAAATTGATTTGCTAATATAATATTTAACTTAGATGTTTAGTTGATTTAATTAAATTAATGATTATTTAGATTTAATATGATTGACCTAATTATGTAATTAATATGATTGACCTAATTATGTAATTAACTTGATTAAGGGGTGTGATTAAATTAATTATATATTAATTAAAGAACTAATTAATCATTATCATGTTAATTAAAACTTGATAGTAAATTTAATTAAGTGTTTGATTTAAATTAAGCTTGATTTAAGAATTAGTTTTAATATGATTTATTTAAATTAATTTAGTTTAATTAAATGATGGGTTAATTTAACTTGAAGTCTTATTATTAACTTAAGGAATGTAATTAAGTTAATTAAAGATTCATCAACAATTTAATTAACTATGATTTTGGTGGAGATTAATTTATGATGAATTTCAATTAAGTGTTTAGTTTGCATTAAACTCAATTTAAGAGTTTTTTTTGTGTCTTGTTCTAATTCATTTGAATGATTGATGTGAAATCTAATTAAAATAGTTAAAGGCTTAATATTTAATTAGATAACTCTTTTTAATTGATCTAATTAAATGATAAGTTTAATTAGATAACACCATCCCAAGTCCCATGCAAAAGTGGAGGGTTGCTAGTAGTACAAAACAAAATTTGTCAAAATTTAAATAAATCATTTAATGTTATCGAAGGCCCTAACATTGCTTGAATGATGAAAAAAAGTCACGATCTACGCCGTGCGATTAAATAAGAGGTTCATTATACGGATGACGGCAAAGAAGTTAGTCCATGAAACTAATTAGGTTAGGATCTTGGAATATAGTATTACGAAATTAATTAATTAATAGATATTATATTCATGAAAAGATAAATATTTTATGTGTTCAAGAAACTAAATGGGGAGAAAAGCAAGGAGATTGATACTTTTAGGTTTTAAACTTTAGTCAACAGAAAAAATGTGATTATAAATAAAAGTTTGATGGATAATGTTATAAGTATTAATAGATGTGGAGATAGAATTATAAAAATTAAAGATTATCTCAAGATTATCAAGTTATACGCAGTAGGTTTGGAGGTAAGTTCAAAAAGAAAAATTTTGTAATGAATTAGAGGATTAATACATACCTCGAAGATTTAAAAGAGATTTAAAATTTAATAGAAAGTAGGTAGAAGATTTTAAAAGTATTCACATGGTTATGGATTTGGAGTGAATTAATGAAGAAGGTAGACTATATTAGATTTCTGCCTTATGATTTTGTAGTTCTAATACTTTATTTAAGAAAAGAAACATATTATTACTTATAAAATGGATCTAAGAAAACAGATTGATTATTTTTTGATAAGAAAAATAGATCATTTAGATTGAAAGATTGTAAAGGTCATTCCAAGTGAAATTTTAAGCACCAACATCGTATTAGTTTTTTAGATTTTAAGATGAAAGGTTGTAAGAGAAAATAAACTTAATTATTGCAGGATTAGATGACACTTAAGAACACAAATAAAAATATTTTTAAAGAAATTAAAGTTTGGGATGTTCATGAAGCTAACGCGTTATGTGGAAAAAGTATCAAGTCTATTAAACAAGTTCTAAAGATGCTGAATCAAAAAAGGAAAACTTAATTTAATAAATATTGGTGGAGTCGAGCGCAAGAAGAAAAGATAAAAAATAAGAAGATTGTTATAAAACTTGGTTTAGATGTAAAACTGAGAATTAGGAAAGATATAAAATGGCGTAGAGATTCTAAGAAGAATATATGATGAAAAATTTAGATTTATACAATAGGGATTAATGAAAGATGTATGTATAAGTTAGCCAACCAAAGAGATAGGAGAAGAAAGACATTCAGAGAAAGGATGAAAATAAAGTCTTTTTAGAAAAGATATTGAAAATAGGTGGATGAGGTATTTTAATAAACTTTTCAATGAAGGATCTGAAAGACGATTGACGATTTTAACCCTTAATCTAAACAAAAATAGAATTTCATTTTATCGTCAGATTAGTAATAAGTTAATGAAGCTTTAAAGAAAATGAAATGTGGAAAAGGAGACGGATAAAATTCCAAAAGTGTGGAAATGTTTAGGAGATCAAGGAATTTCTTAGCTACAAATCTTTTAATGTTATTTTAAAGACTAAAAGATGTCGATGAGTGGAGAAAGAGTTTGTTGGTTCTATATTTAAGATAAAGGTGATGCACAAGAGTGTGCAAATTATAGAGGAATTAAGTTAATGTGTCCTACATTAAAATTATGGGAGAGAGTAATTGAGCATAAATACGATGTGATATAGAAGTTTCTCAATCGGTTTGGTTTCATGCCGTAGATCTACTATGGATGCTATACATTTGTTAAGAGGTTTGATGGAGAAGCAGAGAAAAAAAAAGGATCTACATATGATATTTATTGATTTAGAGAAAGCTTATGATAAAGTCTCAAGAGATGTTCTTTGGAGAGTTCTAAACGTAGAAGTTAATATTGGTTATATTCAAGTCATTAAGGATATGTATTAGAGCCACTTGTGTCCAAACACAAGGAGGATTGACAAACTATTTTCCTATTTCGGTTGGATTACATCAAGGATCAACATTAAGCCCTTATCTTTTTTACTTTAGTTATGGATGTTCTTACGAGGCATTTACAAGAAGATGTACCTTGGTGTATGCTTTTCGATGACATTCTTCTTGTTGATAAGACTAGAGAGAGTCCAAAAACTTGAATTATGGAGGTCAACTTTAGAGTCTAAAGGTTTTCGTTTAAGCGAGATCTAAAACTAAATATATGGAGTGTAATTTTAGTTGTAGAAGTTTTAGTGTAGTGTTGACTTTAGGTGATCAAGTCATTAATAAGAGTGAGCGATTATATTTAGGCTCTATTGTTCAAAATGATGGTGAAATAGATGGAGATATTATTAGTAGAATTCAAGTTGGATGGTTGAAGTGGAGGAATGCATCTGGCCTATTATGTGATAGAAAAGTTTCACTTAAACTTAATGGAAAATTTTATAAGATGGTGGTAAGACCTGCAATGACTTATGGTGAATGTTAACAAAAGAGAAACATAAGACTAAGTTAAGTGTTACAGATGAGGATGCTCGTGGATGAGTGGCTTTACCCTTAGAGATAGAATGCAAAATGAGTATGTTGGGAAAAAGTTGGAGTAGCTCCAGGTAGATAAGATTAGGGAGAGTCGCCTAGATGGTTTGGCCACATGAAGCGTCCGTCATGAATTAGGAGAGAGTAGATGCATTAGATTTGTCTATGTTAAGAAAGGTAGAGGTAGACCTAAAAAGACTTGGTTAAGATGTATAAAAAATGATCTTAGTATACTTGAATTAAATGAGAATTTGAATACAATAGACACAATGGAGACGAAGGATTCATGTAGCCGACCCCACCTAGTGGGATTAAGGCTTGTTGTTGTTGTTGTTGTTGTAATTAAATGATAAGTTTAATTTACTTGAAAGTTGGTTAAATATCTTAATCAAATATTGATTATTCATCAATTAGATTGACCACCCTAACTATAGTTCAATTATGTGTTGTTTAAATCAAAGGATGAAGTTAATTAAAAATTTTAGTTTAATTAATTGATTAATATTACTTATTTGATTTTTTTTCATTATTATCTTGATTAGGGTTTAATTTTTGGTTATTTATCATAATTAACTTACTAAAGCATAATTGATGATTAATTCAATCTTCATTAATTTAAATAATTAAAGTTTAATTGATGATTAATCCTAATTTATTCTATTTGAGTTAATTTATTCAAATTATGTTCATATTAATTAGTTGTTTAATTAATTAAATTTAATTAAGTGTAATTTAGTTTTAAATGATTAAATTAATTAAATATTTATTTAATTAAATAAAAGTTAATGATTTAATTATCCATATGTGATTGACTTGATTTAATAAGTATTTATCATAGATTTAATTAAGTATTTGACTTAAGTTTGATTGGCTAAAGAATTATTATTATTATTATTATCATTATCATTAGTTTTATAAGGTTAATTTAATTTTAATTTTATTTTAGTTAAGTGATTGATTAGTTTAATTTGAAGTTTCATTATTAAATGGATTCGGGGTTAGTCTTAGTTTAGAAGTTGATGAATTGGCTATGTTTAATTCACTGGAATAATGGATTCAATTAGCATTGGACTAATGATTAATTAGGCCTTTGACTTAAATAATTATAATTTGATTGATATTTAACTAAATTCATTAGAACTAAGTATTAGCTAAGTATTTTATTTGATCAAAAATTAAACATGTTAATTTAATAAAAGTTTAATTATGTAATTATTTGATGGTTTAATTAAGTTTCAGGTTTAACTTGATTTATGAGATTTAAGTTTCTTTAATGATCATTTCATTTTATTTAGATAATCTTATTAAATATGATTGAATATATGATTTACTTAGTGTTTGATTTAAGTTTAGTAGTTCTTAGCTTAATTAAATGTTTGAGTTGATTAAGATTCAATCATTGTTTAAGTCATAATTTGTTAATACTTTATTTAGTTTCCCTAATTAAATTTCAAGTAATAATTTATTAAATTTCATTAAATTAAATTAATCAAGATTTGAATCTTATGACTTTGTACTTTAGCTAAGCTTAAATATCTTAATAATTCACTTCAACTATTTTGATTATTTTCTTGATTTTGTGATTTCAAACTTCGATATACATTTTTTTTAGTATTCCACTTATCATAATATTTTTTAAATATTTTAATTTTTTTAAAACATATTTTAGGCCTAAATTAGATGATATTGAAGTCTAGTGAGATTCATAAAGTTTAGATATTTGTTTCTGAGTGTTATGAACTTAATTAAAGTTGCTTAAACTATTTTGGCAATTTTCCCTAATTTCTTTAATTTTAAATTATTTATTTCATGAAATTAAAGCATTTGACCTTTGAAATTTAACAACTTTTGTTCTTCTCATAATTTTGACTTGAAAGTTTTGTAGTAAGTGTGTTTTAACCTCAATTTCATTCCCTAAAAATTTCATTGTAATTTGATTATTATTTTAGGATTAATTAGAGAAATTTAGTTTTTACTAAAACCTAAATTTAGGCCAAAATATTTAATAAATTAGGGCATTTGGATTTATTGGATTCTTTTTCAAAAGATGAATCCAATGAGATTTTATTTGTGATTTTTTATTAAATATTTTATTTTATTTATGATTTTTTGAAGTTTCAGGTGATTCTAAGCATTTGTTTTAAATCCATAAAATCTAGATTTTTCCATTTATCCCAGTCAGCGCCATTTAACATGGTGATGACTGGGCATGCCCTTACAAGTGCTAGCTGTGGATTTGTCCACATGAGCCTAACGTAGGATTTCAAGCTTTTTAGTTTAACTTAGTCAGCACCATTTAACATCGCTACCGACCGGCATGCGCTCTTGGTGGATTGGTCCACAGTGCTTGAGAGATTTTAGGCAAGGAATTGAATTTGTTTGGCAATCAAATGGTCCAAATAAAGGACTACGATCTAAGGACTTAAATTGAATCTATCTAGTAATTTAATCTAAACCATCTATCTTATTTAAGTATGATCAAGCAGCTGAGGATTCATCTTCCCCTTTGCCGGCGAACGAACCAGAGGGGGATGGGATTTTAGCCTCCATTGTCTGTCCACGCCTTGGTTCACCGGCACACTTGCCATAAACATGATTTCTTGTGTTCGAAATGCTTGAAATCAAAATAGAAGGTTGAATCTAAGTCTAAATTTAGAAATCATGTAAATCATTTTCACAAAATATCAACAACTAAAGCTTGGATATGATATTTGGAAATTACCTCACTCAAGTCAATGTTGAGTAAAATTTTCAATTTAAAATCGATCCTCAGGGCGAATCAAAGCTTCAAAATTTATTTGTGCATTTACCTCCCTTCAGATTGCTTCAATCACTAAGATCCACCGGAGTTCACTGGAGTTTGGTTGTTTTGGTGTTTTAGTGAATGAAAAAAAGGGAGGGAAAGCTTGGTTTAGTCTTCTTAGGAGTTGAGAGAGCATTTTTTTGTGCCAAAAAGAAGTCCTTTGAAGCTCCTTTTCTCCTCTTTTTAATAGTGGCTGAAAATCACCATTAATGGTGATTGGAGTTGTAGTGGTTGGTTGGGATAGGTTTACAATTGTTCATGAGCATGTTTATATCAATTCTCAAGTCAAGGATGAGGGGATAAGTGGTGTCAAAGTCTCTTTTAGTGACCATTGGATGTGATTATTAGATTTTCATGATATCTTCTTTGACTTTCACGTTCATTTCTCCCCTCTCTCTAGTCCAACTTGGGTTATCCACTTGATTTGACTAAGATCTTGCAACCTTTCTTGACTTTGAAGATTAGATTATGCAGGAGTTATATGAAAAGGAAAAAGGTATGGGGAACGGTGGAAAGTTTTGATCTCATGTGCATGAGCTCTGGCCTTTCATATTCTCCTCTTTTTTTTTATCATGGTTCGACTTCACTTTAACTCCGCCCCATATTCTTAGCTCCACTTCACATGATTTTGGGTTGCTAGTTGATTGTTCAAATCAAGCCAAAGTGAGCTATGGGCTGGTTTGAGCTCACTTAAGTTGAATTAGAGTTAAGTATTTTGAGTTTGGTTTATTTGAGTTTAAGTTAAGTTGGATTAAGTTAAGTTGGATTGAGTTGTGTTGAGTTCATTTGTTCAATTAGATTTAGATTGAGGTTTAAATTATTATTGATTATTCATTGCAATAGTTTGTAAATTAAGTGATCCATGCCTTACAAAATTTTAAAGTGAATTTAGCTAGTTTGACCCATTTCACCTAAATGGGTCTAGTTGAAATTCCTAGCTCAATTAGTCATTTAAGATTTAAATTTTGGATTTAATTATGTTTAATTAGTCATCTATAATGATTGTGATCAATCAATTTGATTTGACTTAAATTATATTTTGATTTTAACCTAAATTAACTCATTTTGATCCAAATGAGTTAAGTTGGGTTCAATTGAGTCAAATGGTCAATTTGGCTCAGTTACGGTGCATACAAGTTCCACTGATGTTTGGCCAACTATTTAGGATGATTTGAAGTAATTGATTTCATTTAATTTGATGTCAGTTTGAATTTTGACTTAGTTTGACCCAAATTAGGCTTAATGGGCTACATTGGATTCATTTGGGTTAAGTGATCAAATTGCTCAAATTAAACCCAAAGAATGGTTGAATTATGCCTATAAATTAATTTAAGATAATTTTGACTGATTAATTTGAATTTCTTTCAATTTATTTTGAATTTGGCTCAATTAAGTCCATTTTAGTATGCTTGGGTTAAGTAGCTTAATTAGCCAATCTAAGTCTTAATTGAATTTAATTTTATTTAGTTTTATGTTTAAATAAGCTCATGTGATGGTTTTGAGCTCTTATAGTGGTTTGATTTGATCAAAATTTGATAAGTTAAACTTTTTGACTTGGTGGGACCCACACTAATAAACTTTTAGGTCAAATAACTTGGTTGACCATTTTATACCTCACTTGTATTTATTTTTAAGTTCATTTATATTTGTAAATTGATTCTATGTTCTTTATTTTGATTTAATTTAATTTTATTTGTACTTAGGTGATTTTGAGCTTAAATGAGTTAATTGAGTTGATCAACTCACGTACCTCAATCCGAGCTCATTTGAACTTAGGTTTCAATTCAAATATATTTGATTTAGATTTCTGTTGAGTATTATTAAGTTTAATTTTAATTTGGATTTATCCAATATAATTGGGTTAGGTTAGGTTCTAAAAAAGTTCACTAAGATGATTTTTGGCTTTTATTTTAGAGTATTTGTGTTTGATTTGGTTTTAGGTTTAGTTTTGATATTTTCTTTTAGTATTTGATTCAATTTATTATTTGATTTTGGTTTGTTCTCCTAGTCAGTAAACACAATGCCCTAAATGCCTAACTAGGAAGCTCATAATTTAAGCTTAGGGGTCCTAATTACTAAGATTAGGGATGGTGTTAATCTTATCCAGAAATGAGGTCAACAACAGATCTGATCAATTCTAGATTGAGCGTAGAGGATTGGGCTTAAGATTTGCATTTTTAGGAATTTGGATTTGAGATAATTTAACATTGAAAATTATGTAAATTTTAATGGTAATAATTTCTTCAGTTGGAATCTACGATCAACACAACGATCATTGAGCTAATTTAGAGATAGCTATCCCATAATCATATGATAAAATTAACATTTTAAAGATTCTCTCAAAGGGAGAACATTATAATAATATCAATAAGTTATGTTAACTTGGACCCAATCCAAAGATTCAACCGAGAATCAACCCGCATAGCATTCTTATACACTGAATTTATACATTTAATGTATATGTCAGGGCCCATGCAGGTTACTCTTCTTTTAATTAATTTTTAAGCAATTTTTAGGATTTTCACACTTTTAGAGGCAATTAAAGCTGAGTTCAAAAAACTTCTCATAAGGTGTTTAAAATACTTAAGAGCATTTGTGCACCTATTGAAACATTAGATTTGAATTAATTCTGGCTCTTGAAGCACACATATAATTCATTTTATCATTTATTCTAATTCAGAGGCATTATATTTGCAAGAAAGAGTGCCTCATAATATGTGTAAAGTTTCATTTAAAATCATATTAATGCCTCATGTTCACTTGCAAGTGTGTATTACGAATTTGGTGGCATACTATATTTTAGATTGCTTTGTTATGCTTTTAAGGTGATGTTCATTTATTTTCATCTAGCACATGATTCAATGGATTTTGAACATTTAATGAGTCTTTGTGCTCATTGAAGGGTTGTTAGGTTCATTCATTACAAGCCACTTTGATCACTAAAAAAAATACCTTTGAGAATGCTCCCCACCATCTTTATTGATATGGGTAAGAGTATTTTTTTTGTGAGTCAAATTGGTATATATTCAACCAAATTTTCCTTAACATTATATTAGAGTTTATTTAGATCTGTATTCCACTTTGTATGAACACAAGCCTTCATAGTTAATTATCCCTCTTACCATAGTAAGAGAGCACTCTCGATTAATATTGGAAAACAAACTTATCTTATTTGATAAGAATTGGTGTCTAGAGAAGCATACTATGGCATAAATGATTGTCATTTAACTTAATGTGTATATTGGAGGAACGATGACACTCCTGATCAAGATCACATGGTTCCATTATCTCAGGCTATCGTGGTCCTTAGTCTATTTATCCAAAAAAAATAGTTCATAACTAAAGAATCCTTGTCAGCAGCTATGAGTTGTATCGTCCAAGGTGTTCTTGTAGACCTAAGATGATATTTATCTATGGTGATAAATTTAAGCCAACCTTAGTTAATAGAAGGCTTTTTGGCTATTAAATATATTCTATGATTCATAGCTCCAGGAGCAAAGCCATTTAGGGAACATACGGGCTATTTCCATGACTGAAATATAATGTAGAAATAAGAAAGCTAAGTCACCCATTTAGAGGGTTTTAGTTGTATCCACATTTCATGTGGTATCGTTTGACGACTAAACCATGCAAACAAAGAATGTTGGTCATGTCCTTACTAGCATGAGATTATTTGAGTATGAATATATTTATATTTACTTTTAACATTAGCTATTTATGAGCAGAGGTTTTCTTAGCCTATCATCCTAGACAAATAATTATGGATGGGTGGATGATTATTTACTTTAAGTTATTTAGAATGATGAATTTTATACAATTTGAACATATCTCCTTTTAATGAATTTTACAATCAACATGACCATCATCGGGGACTAATTAGGTTTTATTGACCTGGACTCAATCATAGGACCCAACTGGGAATATTAACCCGCACAGCATCCTCAAACAATTAATTTATATTTTAATACATCTGTTGGGGCACATGCGAGTATTTTCTATAAATTTTAATTGACATTGGAAGAATATCTTCAAGTTCGTACACATGCAGGCAATTCAAATTTATTTTATATTAACTTGTGAAGCATCCTCAAACATGAAATTTAGGCAATTGTTATTGTGCCAAAGACCATGCAAGTGTTTAGGTCCATTTTTATTAAATGCCATAATATTAAAAATATATTTATTAGGATAGCGCCTCGATGTTGGGGACATAGCGCTATGTTGCTATTAAATTGGTGGCATGACATATAGTGCTTAATGCTTTAGCATTTTAGGACAAATATTTATATTGACCAATTGACTAGCGCTTAGGCACTGACCAGATGGTGCTACGGTGTCATTCAAAGCTCAGTTCAAAAAAGTTGGTAGACGGGTACATGCTTTAAATGGATAGGATAAATTTTTTAACAAGCATTGTGGCGCTGTGTCAGAGCGTTGTTGTGCTACCAATGCCTAACACATTTTTAGTTACAAAATTAAGGGTAATGAATACTCTTTTTGATCGGCACGGTAATCGAGTTGACCAGATGACTAGTTTCACAACACTGCATGTGAGCATTGCAGCATTAGGTTACTGTTTCAGAACTCAAGAGGTAAGTACCTCAACGCTGACATTGTAGCATCACAACACTAAATTGGGTTTATAAATAGACCTCTTGGGCTACTCATTTTTCCATTCTGAACTTTCCAATTCTTAGAGCTCTCTCTCTCTCTCTCTCTCTCTCTCTCTCTCTCTCTCTCTCTCTCTCTCTCTCTCTCTCTCTTTCATTTTATCAGCTTTTTTCCTTCTAAGAAAGTGATCATGTAGCTCAAGAAGCTTGTCAATAAAAGGAGGGTGACTTCAAGCGAATTTAATAGATTCGTTAGGGCAGAAGCTGAACAGAGGCATCAATACGCTCTCACTTATAAGCATCTCATCCTGAAAATGAGCTTCTACAACTCGGGTGGGAAAGTAGAAGGTTTAATCAATGAGTGCGGCTGAGCTAAGCTGGCTTATGAAAGTAGCTCTAATGTCATCCTCGTGGTATGAGAGTTTTTTGCCAATGTGAAGGAGCATTAGAATAATAAAGTTTTCATTCAAGGCAACTGGTAAGTTTTGATAGCATTACCATTGATGCATATTACAGATTTCCAAATGTGGATTATGATCAATTTCTTTTCTATTATAACGAGCTCTTGAATTTTGATGAAATTCTTAGTTTTCTCGCTGTTAGAAATGTCAACGCCCAGTGGAAACGGTAGGAGAAAAGAATTATTAACTTTTTTGTTGCTGGCCTAACGACAAAATCAAAAGCTTAACATTATTTCATTTCTATTAAGCTGATGCCCACTGGTAATATCAGTGAGGTAACCAAGGATAGGGCCATTTTGAATTTTGCAATTCAAAAAAGTTTAATAATTGATATGGAGAATATTATTTATAATTCTATGTATAATATGCTTAGAGGCAGTACTACAATAGTGTATGGCCATCCCTCTTTTATCTATGGTTTGTGCACTGCGATGGGTGCGTTAGGGGAGCCCCGATGAATAAGTTTTTATTCAAAAGACTCCTTTAACAATAAGGCTTATTATGGGGTTTGACTCAAGGTTCGAAGTGGGGGAGAGCTCAAGCGCCCCATGACTTCTCAATCCTTAAAAGAGCAAGTCTCAGATCTAAGGAGGTAAGTAGGTGAGAATAGTCGTAGGTAGCGGACTTTAGAAAAGAAATTTGATTATCATATGGATCAATATCAAAAGTAATTTCCTTATATGTCACAGTTCAATAAGACACTGGTCCATATGTTAAAAAATTATGATTTTGGGGATCCAGGTCAGGCTTCTTTTTTTGCGATGCTTCAATATCCCTCTTATGTAGCTACCTCTTTCTCTCCTTCTAAGAAAGTGATCATGCCACTCAAGAAGCTTATCAACAAGAGGAGGACGACTTCAAGCGAATCTAACAGATTCATTAGACCAAAGGTTGAAGAGAGGTGTCAATAAGCTCTCACTCATAAGCATCTCATCCCGAAAAGAAGCTTCTACAACCTAAGTGGGGGTGTAGAAGGTTTGATCAATGAACGTAGCTGGGATAAATTGGCCTACAAAAGTAGCTCATGTGTCATCCCCGTGGTGTGAGAGTTCTTCGCCAACATAAAGGAACTCCAAAATAATAAGGTTTTCATTTTAAAGAAACTAGTAAATTTTGATAGCACTACCATAAACACATATTACGAATTATCAAATGTGTCTTATGATCAATATCTTTTTTATTATAACGAGCACCTAGATTTTGATGATATTCTTGGTTTTCTCATTGGTATAAATGCCAACATCCACTAGAATGGTAGGAGGATAGAATTATTAACTTTCTTGCCATGATCTAATGACAGAATCAAAAACTTGGCATTATTTCATTTCACTAAGCTAATGTCCACTGATAATATCAGTGTGATAACCAAGGATATGACCATTTTGAATTTTATAATTCAAATAATCTTTACAATTGACATAAGGGATATTATTTATAATTCTATTTGTAATAAGCTTAGGTTTAGTACTACAGTAGGGCATGGTCATCCCTCTCTTATTATGGTTTGTGCACTGTGGTGGGTGCATTAAGGTAGCCTGATAAAGAAGTTATTATTTAGAAGGATCCTTTAACCAAAAAAATTGCTTATTGAGAGGTTTGGCTTGATGTTCGAAGTGGGGGAGAGCTCACGCTCTCCACAACCTTGACCCCAATCTTCTCAATCCTTAAATAAGTAAGTCTGGGATTTAAGATGGTAGGTGAGAATAGTTGCAGACATCATACTTTAGAAAAAAATTTGATTATCATATAGATCAACATCAAAAATAGTTTTTTTTTATATGGCCTAGCTCAATACAACATTGGTCCATATGTCCGAAAATTATGATTTTGGAAATTTAAGTCAAGCTTCTTTTCCTACAGCGCCTTAATATTCTCCTATGTAGCTACCTTGCCAGAGCCAGATGAAGAGGAGGAGGAGTATGATTTTGACTATTAGTTTCCCTCTCTTTTTTTAAATTTATTTTTTGTAATAAATGTTTTGTATTAATAAAGATGTTTTTTTTCATTGCTTTTGTATATTTTTTGTATATAGCTTTCTATTTGAGATTTGAAAGCTTGAGGATTTAAAATAAAATTTTCTAACTTAAAAAATGGCATTACAATAGTATCGGGCTCTAAGAATGCAGTGCCTAGGCATTGCTAGCCTGCAGGACATAAGTTTAAAACCTGAGATCTCAGCACCTCAGCACTATATTTATAATTCTACGACACTGTGGGGTATGATTTGGATCACACAATGAATGTCCTAATATTATTATTTTGAGTGTAGAAACACAGCGCCTCAGCGCTAGGATTACGGTGCCACAATACTATAAGATACTCGCCAAAGTTTATTTTTTTAGCACACAGCACCTTGATGCTGGGCCTACAGCACTGCAACACTACTTTACTGATATCTAGAATTTAAAATTTTGATAGGAGAATATTTTAGTAATGCTAGTTTTTCATGATGTTAGTGCAAAGCACTTCTCCCCCTTGTTTTGGATTCAAGTTCAACGGTAGAGAGTATAGTGCCTCGACATTAAAAGGATGGCGTTGTAGTGTGGTATTAGAGATAAGAAACCCATAGACTTTAGCTCAACTACACTGAATGATAGTGCCTTGGCGCTACTAGAATTTCTTTATGCCCGAGAGCTTAGCGTCACTATGCTCAATTCTTGGAGCTTCGGCACTCTAGACAAAGCGTTGAAGGTTTTATTCTCGAGAGCTTGGCTCCTCGACAATGAGCTTTGCCGTCACGACATTACGGGATGGAGAGATCTATATTGAACCGAATTCTATGTCATTTTAACAGGTTATTTATGAAATTTTGACAGTGTAATTCCTTAACACTGCTAAGTTTTGATATATTTTAGTGTAAACACACTCTTCTACCTTATTCCAGATCTAAGATCGATAGAGGGAGGGTATTCTTCTCACGTCAGAATCAAGCTCAACAGAGGAGGACTTAAACATTCAACATTTAAGAATCTGTAATATTTTAAGTCTTAAGGAGCTTTCTTTTTTACTCAGGATCCAAGATCGATGGAGATACTCTCTTTTATTTCTTACCGGATCTAAGATCGATGTTGAAAATTTAGTTAAATTTCATTTTCATGAGGTAAATTGTGTAAAGAAAGCCTTTCCAAAAGTTTTTATCTGGAATTAACGAGAGTAAGTCTTGATTTTATTTCTTGCATGAGGAGATCGCTCTCGTAGCCGAGGGAAGCTTGTTGTTGAGAGTGCAGACGACCTGGAGTAAGAACAGTGAAGGGGGTTAAAGTGAGAGTGAGGGAGGAAGGAAGAAGAAGGGAGAGTGAGGATACTTTTTTTCTTTTCATAGTGAATTTCCCCCTACTGAGGGCAATGTTATGCTCTATAACAATTTCCCCCTCTCCCAGTAGACGATTATTTCTACTAGGGTAGGGACGACAGCTTTCTTGATTTAAAAAACTGAAGATACATGACAATGCCTCAACGATGGTATGACAACATCATGACACTGTGCCGTTTTGTTGGGCAACCGTTAGGGGCGGCTTGAGCTTCTAGATTTTCTTAAGGCAGCAGCAGTACTTAAGCATTGTGATTGTAGTGTCGCAGCACCCCAAAACCAAGATATGTAAATTTTTATCATCTCATCATCATTTTTTTATTCATCTTGTTTCATCATCATTTTTAGATGCAAACACACACATATGTTCTTCGGTTGCTATACTTGTTCAAAGTGAGATGAAAAATGGTCCAATTTTCATTAAAAGATTTTTTTTATGCTCATTAATGAGTTACTCAAACTACTATAATTCTATTATGAATCTTGTTAGAATTCTATTCTTGTCTGAATATTGGCATTAAGATACATTATAGGCCCCATATGTTTCAATCCTACAATCAAATGGAAGATCAAAGTGTTCTTTGAGGGGTCGCATCCATGCTCTTGCAAGTTCTCTAATTTTATTCTTGTTTGTGAGTAAGTTATCAAATCTTTATGGAATTTCATTTCCAAGTTTGACGTGGACTTTGTTTTCATTCGAAAGAAAACCTCCAAGTTTAATTCAAATCTTTGGTATTCAATTCTATTTCTGATGTAGGATATAATAGTCCAAGCATTCTAGAAATGACACATTCACGCTCCTAGGCAATTGGTGAGATCATCATAAGTTTTATGTAGACTTCATCTAAAATTTGTTCTCATTTAAAAGATTGATTTTCAAGCCTACTATAAGTTTTATTTGTGTTGATTAATGAATCCCGCAGTCATTTGTTATTAAATTTTGTATTTGATTTTGTATCCAATTCAAGTTATTGTAACTTAGTTGATGTGACATGTGTTGCATCTAAAAGGTTCTTCTTATTTTATTTATCTGAAAATGTCTTATTTTAAGCCACATTAATTTTACTTTCATTATGTTATTGAGTTGTGAATGAATCATATTCTAAGTTATTTTGCATGCATGTTCACTCAAAATTTTAGCAATCTCATGCTATCAGTCCAACATAAGGGGATGCATCAATAATCTAGTTGTCCTATTCATCACGTTCTTTTGAGCACAGTGGTTGATATCTTACAACACTGCAACCATAGTCTTCAAACACATCTACTTTACCAAGTATAAGAAAGTCTTCAAACTCATTACGCTCTTTTATGTGTGACGAGGTCTTGGAATACTTGCATAAAACCTGCAATATTCTGAATGACACTTGCAAAAAGGGCCGACCGTACATGCTTGCTCTTCTCCTTTGTAGGGAAACAAGTAGTTGCAATCTCACTAGTGGAATTAATAAGAGCAAATTTCCAATATTGGGAACTCCAACCTCCATAACTAGAAGTGTAGGTTCTTTAGAGATTACTTCTCTTAATTTCAACTCCACCAAAAAACAACTGGTTGCTAGAGCTTCTACAATGTGCATTAATTGAAAGGCAGTCTTGGTTGAAAGACTCAAAATGCCTGATCCAATTCTATTCTTCCTGATAAGGAGATGCTGAAGCTTCTCATTAGTAGATGATAGTGGAATACAGACATCACAAACTTTGATGATGAGATCAGTGAGCTTAAGATCACGTATGGCCCGAGTGGAAGCTGCCATGTGGCCCAGAAACCAGTTGATGACTCCACCGTCGGTGATGCAAGTCATATCACCGACCAACTTCCCGAAAATCGACAACATTTCCCATCTCTACTAGCCTAAAGCGCAACTTCCATCTCTCATCGAGTATAAACTCTTAGTCTAGAAGCGAGCAAAGCTATATGCTGCTTTGCATAAGGGGAAGCAAGGCTCGAAAGAGGGAGAGTCTGAGAATTGCCGGAGGCGCTAAACAGAAAATAGGACGGGATATAGTACTGGTTATGTGTGCTTGGTTCTTGATTTAGGAATTTTTTTTTAAGAAGTGCAACTGATATGATGGCATTTTAGCAGGAGGCAAGTTGGGAGAGAGTGCTTCACGTGTAGATATGGGTGTGATGGGATGGGGTGGCTGTTGCCAAAAATGGATGCATTGATTTAATTAATTGAGTGTGCGCGTGCTTATATGAAGTCGAGAAGTCAGTTTGAGCTTTATTTTTTTTTATTTTTTTTATTTTTTATTTTTTGGAAAAGTTGAGGGCAATAGCCCAATATCATTTCAAAAGTGGTGTTTACAAAAGATCAAGGGTGAAAAAAACACGACGAAGGCCTAAAGAGACTAGGCCAAGAAAGAACTATGACAGAAGAGCGTTACAAAAGATCACAAAAAGAGAAAAAAAGTGGACTCAGATCACAAAATTAAACAAAATACTCCCAAAGGGATGAAACCGATATTGTTAAGGACCATTCATCGGTTGCTGAATTGCCCTCCAAAAGTATTAGAACAGCCATCAGTAAAAAGAGGCTAGATAGAGCACACGCCATAGCAAAAGTAAGTCTTGGTTTCAATCCAGCCCTCCAAAATGAATGGTAAAGCATTCTATTATGTGCACCAGCATTCCAAAGAAAGGCATCCTTAATCATCATCGTCCACCAAAACCAAAAACCAAAGTCAAGCAAGAAGAAAACTGAAATAGCCAACGAAACCTTGAAAAATTCAGCTGAGAAATGCATAAGACACCCTTCCAATTTTCTGAATTTTCAGATTTTTCCAGCAGCAAGCATCCCCATAAAAAACAGACGGTTGACAGAATGAACATGGCCAGCAGCAGAAAAGAAAGAATAAAGCTTAAACTTCCTGATTCCTCCATCTATGCAATAAATGAAGAGTCTCCTCAGACCAATGATCTTTAAACACCCATCTTCTAAGCTTAAATGCCACAATAGTTTTAATGTGATTACCCAACCAAATAACAGATTTATCAGCTTGATGATGAAATCGAGAGTTCCTTTCTCTCCATAAAGTATAGACCGTAACAGCAGAAATAAGGAAACAAAGTCTAGCAATAACCTTATTCTCCATGTTGCTAATTTCACTCAACAGTTGAGGTAAAGTAGTAGGCATCAATAATACATTTCCAATGGGGAGAAGATTCCGCACTATAGACATAGATATGGGGCATTCGAAGAAAAGGTGGGAGTGAGATTCTGAAGTAAGTTTACAAAGATAGCAAATGTGAGTAACTCCCAATCCTCTTGCCTGAAACTGATCTGATATTTTAAGCCCATTTAAAAAAGCTATCTAGCAATATAAAGCATAATTGATAGCAAACCCCTTAAACCATATATGTTTAGACCAACTTACTTTAGGACAATGCTCAAATAATGATTGAATAATAATTTTTGAGGAAAATAAGTTGGAGTTATCCCATAGAACCGCATGATAATCCATCTTTCCAGAAAAATCAGAAAATACGTTCATAACAGTAGGAAACCGAGATTGCAATCCAGAAAGTATTGGCATCCCACCATCACAAAATAAAGAATTAAGTCTAGCATAAATTGGTTGACCAAAATATATAAAACATTCTTCTCCCATAATGTTAAAAGAGATAATCCTGCACCAAGGGTCAAATAAAGAGAATGTAAAGAATTTTTTTCTCCTAAGATAGAAATTTTTTCTCTAAATTTATAGGCAAGAAGCTTTAATTCTCTCCATAATGGTGACATACGCATGGCAAAGTTATACCAAGGAGATATGTATTTACTTTTGCACCAACCTGCAAATTGAGATGTATTGTTGAGAATTCTCCAAAGGCATTTAAGCTTACAAACCATATTAAGATGAGAAATCGAAAGGAGACCCGTGCCTCCCCTATCCCTAGGAAGGGTAGTGTTAGTCCAAGATATAAGATGTAGTTTGTGTCCTTCTCCATTATGATAGAAAAAATTTGACATAATAGATGATATTTTTTTAAGGATGCATTTTGGAATTGATATGGACCTCAACCAATAAGCAAGAAGATTATTAACCTGTTCAAGTAATTGATATCTGCCACCAATGGATAAAAGTTTGGATTTCCATCCAGCCAGCCAATTCTGAATTTTTTCCAAAAGGGTAGCAAAATGATGTGTTTTCAAAGAGCCAGCAGTAATAGGTATGCCAAGATATTTAAAAGGAAATTGACCCACATTGATATGCAGTAATCTGCAAAAAAATTCTGTATTAGGGCAATTCTTAGAGAAACAAATAGTTGATTTCTCTCTATTAATCTCAAGACCAGCATAATCAGCCAATGTGTTCAAGGTACCCCATAAGGAGTTGATCGATGTGTTGTTTGCCTTTCCTGTGACAAGTAAATCATCAGCAAAAATCAAATGAGAGATAGCATAGTTTCCAACTGTAATAGGAGAGAAATTTCCAATCCTGATCTGATGGTCAAATAGACATGAAAGGGAATCCATAGCAATAGTAAATAGAAAGGGTGATAGTGGGCACCCTTGTCTAAGTCCATTGGAAGAATTAAAATAGCCTTTTACACTACCATTGAGAACCACTGAGAAGGGAACTTCAGAAATGCAAGCTTCTACCCATTTGATAAAACGTGAGGGAAATCCCTTCTGAGCTAACCGATGAATTAGAGCATTTCTATTGATTAAATCAAAAGCTTTCCGCAGGTCAAACTTTGCAAGGAAGGAATTTCCTTTTGTATTAGTTGCCAAATCTAGGCCAAGTTCATGAGCTAGAGCAATATTGTCAGATATATCCCTACCTGTAATAAATGCAGATTGTGCCAAATGAATAATAGAGGGTAGTACCTTTTTGAGCCTGTTGGCAATGACTTTGGCTATTACTTTATAAAAAGTATTGCACAGTGAGATAGGCCTATAGTCAGAAATAGTATTAGCATGCTTGGATTTTGGAATCAATGTAATAAGAGTATGCTTGAAAGAAGAAGGAAGTTTTCCATGTTTGAAGAAATGATGCACGGCCAAAAGAAATTGTTGCCCTGTTATTTCCCAAAAGCTTTGAAGAATTTTGCATTGAAACCATCTGGACCAGGGGATTTGTTGTCATCAAAACTATGCAAAGCATTTATGATTTCTAAATCGGTAGGGTCCATTTCAAGGTCTGCTGCTTGAACAGAAGAAATAACCGAACCAGTGGGAAGATTGGAGCTTGGTAAAACAAAACCATCCCTACAATTGAAAAGATTAGTATAATGTCTACAAAGTTCATTTCCAATAGAGAAGGGGTCATATATGAATCCATTTTCAACTTGCAAGCTCGATGCGGTTAGAGGTCCATCTCTCCTTAATGGAACAATATAGATATTTAATGTCATCATCCAGGATGTAAGCTGCACCTTGGCTCTTTGAGCCCCACCCATGTTCTTCCTTAATAAGATAAGCATATCTATTTTTTATTTCAAATATTCCTTCAAAAGAAGCTCATTGTCATGTTCGCTTCCAATCTAAGGAGGATGTCTTCTGCTCCAATTTAGTAGGTTATAGTGGACGGAATAATGATGAGGTCCACTTTTGCCTTTTTAGAATCATTTTAGTGATTTGTAGTTTCTTTTGAAGCACAAATAAAGGGTCCCTTGAACAAAAGTATTCCAAGCCAAACTAACAATGTCTGAAAAACCAGTGTAAGATGTCCAATAATTCCTGAAGCAGAATCTCTGTTGCTCCTTAGGGTTATTTTTGGTAAAGATTAATAATGGACAATGATCCGAAGATAGAGGGGAAGATACTTTGTAATATGCATTGGGAAACATGCTTAACCAAGAATAGTTACAGAGGACCCGATCAATCTTAGTAAAGATAGAATTTTCAGCTTGAAGATTAGACAAAGTGTAAAAAAGACCCATGTGGGGAAGCTCCAAAAGCCCACAATTATGAATACAATCTCTGAAATCCTGCATTTTGCTCAAAGGAATAGAATTACCTCCAATTTTTTCCTTATATGATAGAACGCAATTGAAGTCTCATTGAATTATCCAGAGTGAATTGATAGTGTTTGTTAAAGCACATAAAGAATTCCAAAGTGGTTTTCTTTCTTGTGGGTTGTTGTGGCCATAAACAAAAGTGACAAAGATATTTGGCATTCCATTCCCAGAAATAGTACCATGAATAAATTGAGCATCCTTTAAGATTACCTTAAATGTAATAATTGATGGATTCCATTTGAGCCAAATTCTACCACCAGGAGAGCACTCAAAATTATCAAAAGAATCCTCTGGAAAGAATAACTGAAACTTGTTAGAACAAGAGCTTTGACTAATAGAAGAAAGAGTTTGGTTTGCAGCAAGCATAACATATCGAGATTAAACTCTTTTATTAGTCTTTGCGTCTTGAAGTCGCCTAGAAGACCCTAACATTCCAACAACCCAAGACTTGGGGTAATAGTCATAAGGGTTATTTACCTTTCCTTTTGGGCATAGCCCTTTGATTGGTCCCCTTAGTAGGTAGAGTAGATTTAGAAGGATCAACCTCTGAGGAGCCCTTACTTTTGGTCTCAGGGTTATGCTCAAGGGAGGTTTGAGAATGGGAGTGAGCAGAAGAAGCATGTTCAGAGGAAGGCATAGCCCCAGAAGGATTGGAAATCAGATTTTGGGGTTGTGATGGTACTAGTGATTCAATGTTGGAAACATGGGAAGGGGGGTAGTGGTCCTGAGTATCGTCTTGGGTCGAAGAATGGGCTGGCAATTGGTTAAGGTCATTGATGTGGGTATTGCTAGAAGGTTCTTTATTAGTAGGAGGGTCATTTTGAGAGTAAGATGGAAATGGGATATGAGTTGTTTGTTGAACCAGTACGAGGGATTTGGTGTGAACGATCAGACTATTTTTATTCACCGAGGGCTCTGCCTTCTACCTGGAGAGTGGGTTTTATGAGGATTAGTAGGACAGTTTTCAGCTTCATGAGAGAAAGTAGAGCAAGTAGGACAAGCTTTCGGCTTCCAATCATAGATTATCTCTTGCCTAATTTTTTTCCCATTTAGATTAAGAAAAATTGAGTCTGGTAAAGGGGATGAGGGGTTGACTTGTACACAAACTCTAGCAAAAGTAACTCTTGATTTGGATGCTGTAAGATTGTCTACAGCAAGAGGGATACCAATGGAACTAGCAACTTTGGAAAAATTGGTGTCATTCCAGCAACAAAGAGGAAAGTTTGGTAATTTAATCCATAATGGGATGTCTGTGATATGTTCTTTGGAGGGTCGAAAATCCCAAGACCACTTCTGAAAAATAAAAGGTTTACCATTAAGAAAACATGGCCCATGATCCCATATCATGTCATAATCCTCTTGACAAGCAAATTTAAATAGGAAAAATCACCATCTAAAGATAATAATTCCAATCCACCCTTGAATTGCCATTTTGATAGCGAAGCAAAGACCCATAAAAGCTCTCTTACCGATAGCATAACCGATTAAAGAAAGAGACCAATCCTTAAGCCCTTCGGTCACTTCAAGTTCAGAAAAACAAATTTCGTCAGATGAAGGAGGAACATAAGATAACGAATAAGCTTTGCTCTTCTCATTTTGTGAAATCAAAAGGTCTTTCCAGTTTCGGGAAATAGACGGCGTCGAAGCATTAGGTCTAACAATTGAAGAAGACGGGGCAGAGGAAGGGGCGCCCAAAATAGAAGTAGGTTGAGAAAGTATCGGGAAATTAGCAGAAAAAACCGCGTCGGCAGCCATTAAACAAAGCAATCACAGTAACAATCCAGATGAGGAGTGAAAAGCGGTCCCCGGCTAGATGGCGGAGGAAACTAAAGAAGCTTACTTACAGTGTGATGTGCCAAATTACCAATCCAAGAAGTGAAGAGCCAGATCCGATCTGCCGTAGAATGAAATTTTTCCCGAGAAAAGCATAAACCCTAGCCGCTCCCTCTCCCTTTGTTTCGGGTGCGACCAAAAGCTCGTTGGGGTTGCTGTTAGCTAAACCTAGGTCGGTTCTCCAATGTTTTGAGCTTTATTTGGACAAGAAAACTTGCATGATTGAGATGGGCTGCAATAATTGAATGCTTTAATTTGGCAGTTACTTGTGGTAATTCATTAGAATTAATGTGGCTTGAAACTTGTGCCAATTCATTAGAATTCGGCAGTAGCGTTGGGCTTTATAAAAGGAAGCTCTAATATTTACTTTAGCCCAAATTTCAGCTCACAAGTAATCTAGTCAATAATAACTTGGTTAATAGTTGTGATTGTCTTTTATATATATATATATATATATATATATATATATATATTATAATAAGCGATTATTGAATAACTATCATTGTAGTTAGACATGTTTTGAACTAGCTTTCTTTGATGTAAAATTTGTTACTCGTCACTCACATTCGTTTTTTTATTGTTTTTATTGTATTTACTCAAATTGACTTGTGGAATAAATATGGAGGTCAATAAATAAATCATATCATATGATGGTGAATGGATATAATGATATTTGTCAAATTTTAAAATTATGACGTGTATCAGTCAAATCAAATATTAAGCCAATTAAATAGACACATCATATCATACGATGAAGGTCACTGTTGATCTCATTTTTGAATTTAGGTCGAGAAATTTTATGATTTATAGTTCTAATGAATTATTCAAATTTAAGTTTTAACAAATTAATTCATTGATCAATGCTAACAAATTATGAGATAATTTAACTCAATCAAAATCTATTAGAGCTATTTCAAATTGTAATACATTGAAATTAAAGTTCAAGTTTGATCTAAAAAAAAGAAGCATTCATGATTTTAATAAGTTATTTGAATCAAATGTAATTTTAATCAAGTTTAAACCTAAATTTAATCAAATCATGATTTGAATGGTTATTCACTAATATATATATATATATATATATATTTCACAAAACTATTAAGTCACATACTCCTTGCTAATTTATGTGATCATGATAATACATAAAAAATGCAAAAAAAATGAAGAAATAAAAAGAGGGAACCTGACATATAAGACAAAGCTGTCATATATATATATATATATATATATATATTGATATGACCGAAAATTTAGTGAGCGAATCTTGATGTCAAAGCGATATGATTCTAAATCAGACTAGAGATCAAGCTTATTATCAATCGAGTTAAGCGGGTTTATAGTCAAATCGAAGCGTCTTGTGGATCTAACAAAAGATCTCATAATTTTGACTTCATTTGAGCATTCAAATACACAAAATACATCATATGATCAAAGGAATCATTTTGAGCCGTCCAGATGAAGAGGAGTGGTTGGATTTTGCGTGTATTTACGCGTCACTCCTCCGATTTATAAATAGCTAATTATGAGGAGGCGAGTTAGAGAAGAGAGCTCTAAAGCGAAAATCCTCCGGGCATAATCGTACCCTCTTGGCCGTATACCACCCCGTTATTCACGCCGTCACCATCGATCCTGTAGTCAATCGTCGTTGGTTGTCACCCCGACCCTCGTCGCCATCATCATCATCGAACCAGCGGTCACCGCCACTACCATCGTCGATCACCCAATACTAGACATCTTGCGGTCACCATCCGAAGACCTCGTCATTGTGACCCCAATTCTTATATGAATGTTGTTGCCTGATTTTGGGATTCCCATTATGAGTCATTCTCATGTACAATTTTGTAATCCCGTTATCGGGAAATGTTGTACTCAAAATAAATCGTGGTGGAAGATTAACTCAGAGGCGCGTAGTTTTCCCTTTTTTTTTTATTAAAAGATTCGGAGTTTTTTCTTGTTCACTCTTTAAATCGTATATGGATTACAGAGTAAAGTGTTCCATTTCTGCTTGATTTTATATGCGTATATATATATATATATATATATATATATATATATATATATATATATATATATATTCTCTCTCTCTCTCTCTCTCTCTCTCTCTCCCACTCATACAAGTACAAAAAAAAGCTCTCGTCCTCGACGGATTGAAAAAAAAAAAAAAAAGCTTGACCTCTCTCTCGTTTTTCCTTCACGCAAGGGCAGCCGGAGCCTTTTTTTTCCCCTCCTCGGCATAGGTCAAACTCAACATCATCTCAACCTAACAAATTTGCACGACGGCCAGCTCTATCTTCTCCCACTCCCATCTCAGCCTTGGTTGCAACCCCTTTCTACTTCCTCAGTGAACGAAACTACCGTCAAAAAAGGGAGCCTGTAGCATCTCATCTCAACTCCACGTGAAAATCTCTACATCTTCGCCCAAGTTGCAGCCGAACCCTCTTTTTCCCTTCTCTGTATTGGTCGAAGTCAGCTCTTTCTTGACCTGCTGAGCTCATTGAACCCAGCCATCGACCATCACAAGAGTCACGGCTCGTCCATGCAAGTTTCAGCTAGCTGCAGCTGCTGAAGGCTTTTCTTCCTTACTGCATGCATGACTCGGCTCCTCCTATCTTTCATTTTGTCCTCTCATGGCAACCTCCAAGCAAGAGCACCCATCCTACTTGACCTGCCGATCACTCCCTCCCAAGCTGCAGCTACAAGTCTCGCCATCTACTCTCACATCTAGATGCCAAAAAAGGAGGTCGATGAGCTTCTATCAGCTGGCTAGGAACTAAGATCCTGCCTCCTCTTTAGTTAGAACGCCTCGAACCATCGAAGCACAAACCTTGCATTCGAATCATCCCCGTTGCCACAGACCATTTCACTCGTCCAACAATCAGGCCGATGTCCTCTCATTCTGAATTTTTTTTCTTTTCCTTTTGTTTTTCCTTAAGGCCGAGACTCCTGTTTTTCCTGAAGGTCGAGACTCCATCACAACCCATGGCTGAATGAACATCCCAACATCCTCAATTGTCTGCTCCTTCGATCAGCCTTACACGTAAGGAGAACTCCTCCAGCAGGTGGCCTCTCGTCCATTAGTCACTCCAAAATCGAGACAACCAGCAGCTACTTCAAACTAGCCTCCTCCCATTTACATGCACTCGTTGCTCTCAGCTTTAGTAGAATTTGCCTAATTCTTCTCAACTTTTTGCTATGGACTGAACCAAACTCCTAACAGCAGCCACTTTGACTGTCCATGATGATAAACCCATGCCAAAGCCTTTAATTCATCCTTATTCTCACTTTCCTTTGTCCCAAGAATTTTAGGAGTTGAGAAGGAACACTCTCATTTCTTCTCAATTTCTCAAGCATAGAGTTCAATCAAATTTGACGAATTGTAATGGTGACTCAATCTTTGGAGTATTTGGCAAGGAGGCACCCAAAGCATCTCAATAGGGTTTCGTTTCTTCCAAACGAACCCACCTCTTGGTCGAAATTCACCGGATATTAGCTCCGGTGAGGTATAATTCTTAAACTCTTAGAAAGACTTGGGGATCTTATGTTTGGTGCATTAAATGCAGTGTGTTAGGATCCTTTAGAACCATGCACTTTACTTTTGTCCTTTTGGCGAGTTTAAAGACAAAAGCAAGACTATTTATTTTATGTGTTTGAAATGAATAGTTTTGATTAGTCTGAATGACGTAGTGAGTTGATTCCACCTATTAAGCTATGATTAACTCGAGGGTCATTTGATTTTTCATCGAATGATCACGATTAATCAAATATTATATTTATTATTAAATTCAATCGGATCTAAATAGGAGTTAATAAATCTTTAGAATTCCAAATAAAAAAAGAGATAACATATGATCAAACAAAACAAAAAAAATGTATAAATTAAATTACCATAAAATTTAAATAAAACTTAGTATAAAAAAATTAACAAAACAAAGAATATTATAAATATTATAATCAAATATAAAAAGTTGTTTTGACATCATTTATGAAAGTTAGATGTAAAATCAATTTAATCCCTAATTATTATAATCAAATAGTTTAAACTAATCAATTAAATGACTAAATTAAATCAAATTAAAATGTTAATCACTTTAGATAATCAATAATCAAATTAAGGGTTCCTCTTTATGTGTTCAATAACATAAAGACCCTTATGAAAATTATGATTAACACATAAGTGTGGGAAAATCATAAAAGTACTTAATTAGATTCTTTAATTTAATTAATCTCTAATCATAAGCCAATTGCATTAGGGCTTTTAGGAGCATTGCAATTTTATTTTCTCTCATGTTCATATCATTTATGGCTCATGATTAAATGATTAATTAAATTAAAGAAGCATAGAAAAAGGTCATTAAGTGATTTGATTAATGATCCAATTTAATTAATGCATAATATCCACCTAATTACCTTTCCTTAAATCATTTATGATTACCAACTTGGGAATGGGATTAAAATAACAAATAATCTCTCCTCTTTAAGTTTAACCTAAAATTAAAATTAATAAGAAGCTTTGGTTTTCCTTATGTGATTTTATTTAATGTGTTTGTCCTTAGGAATTAATTTAGTTGAATGAATCACATGTTTATATTTAGTTATTCCTTTTTAATCACTTTAAATATTGTATGTCATTTGGTTTCGTACATTCATCTTTTAAATCAAAATAAAACAAATGTAATTTATTTAAGTAAGCTTGTATGTGTTGGCTTAATTAATTATATGTGTGGCTAATCACTATTAAATCCAAAAATGTTTTCCAATGTTTATAAATTGATAACAATATTTGGAATATTGATAGTTATAAATACATAAAGCATGATGTGCTTATAGTTTAAAGGGTATGAAGTAAAGTCTCTTTCCTTTATTCACATGTTGATTTACATGTTTGAATGGTAATGGGTGTATAGTCTGGACATCCCTAGAATATGAGACATTAAGTAGCCCCAAGAAGGTCATTTAATTACCTCATTTCCCTGGTTTAACAACGACACGTCCCAATTTGATTTCATTCTTATGTATATTTAACATTAGAATTTAAATAGAGCTTTAATTCATATACATAAATAATTCAATTAAATAAAAATACAAGTTTTGCATGATTTTCACTCTCTTAGTTATTTATACATTCATATGTATCTAAACAAACAAGTATATAGTCTGAACATCTCAGGAATATGAGGCTTTAAGTAGCCATAAGGAGGTCACCTCACTTCCCTGGTTAACAAAGGCATGTACTTGTTTATGTCTTTTATACATATGTGTATATTTAATTAGAGAATGATTATCCTCTTTTCTATTGAAAATACATGCATTCATAATCATTTAAATGATTAAATTATTTAATCATGTGATTTGGAGCTCTCTTTCCTATGTTATGTGTGCAAATTTATATATGTTTGAATGTAATGGGTATATAGTCTAGACATTCCGAAAATAAGAGGCTTTAAGTAGCCTCAAGGAGGTCATTTGATTACCTCACTTCCTTGGTTCAACAACGACATTTAATTTCACTCTTATGTAGTTTTGTATAAGAATTTAGATAGAGCTTTAAATTTATATATACTAAGTAATTCAATCAAATGAAACGATAAATTTGAAATACACACATACATTTATTATTTAAATGTGTTAAAACATGTTGTATATATAGATATGCTAAGTATTAAATCATATGCATAATACATGTGATGGAAATAAATAATTTAATATATGTCATGTGTTAGTAATTCAATTAGATTGATCTTAAGAAGCCTTTCATATTAAATAAAGTTATTTAAAGTGAATCTAAACTTAGGATTAATTTAAAAATGTGTAATAAGTCATTCACTAAAGAGAACTAAATCAAATTAATATACTTTAGACATGGCTTAAGATAGGGATGGAAGAGGGTAACCCTTCTTCCTTCTCTTTATAACACTTAGCTGTTAAGTGTATATCATATGAAACAAAATAAAATACAAGTTAAGATTCACAAATCAATTAAATAATTTAAAGTAAAACCAACCTTCATGATAATTTGAATATTTTCTACACTTAGAAAAGTATAATTCTAATGCTTAGTTAAAACCATTAGAACTAAGTCACTAATTCTAGCTCTATGTTAAGGTGATGTATGATGTGATATATATTTTATTTTATGATGTATTATTTTAGATTAGATGTTAGGGTATATGCTTCGTTGACTAGATGTTAGGCTACTCTTAGCTTAATCATATTTCCTACAGGGGATTGTGCTTAAGGGGATGCTTAAAAATAAATATAAATGCTTTTTTTTTGCAGGTTGCTTAAACCCTTAAGCATAATTCAAGTTAGGATAGGTGAGCTTGGTTACCCATGTGTTGGGTGCTAAGTCCAAATTATACATATAACTGCTTAAGATTGTATGTATATTTATCTAACCTCTATTTTATAGGTGTAGTTAGATTTACTTTTCTTTATATAAATATAATTTTTACAATAGGAATTAAGATTAGTATTATGAGAGATTAGGATTAGCAGTGGCTAAAAGGCTTTATCCTAGGAGGCCATGTGATGCCTTTGAAGCACAATCAAATCAAAGAAATGGAGATATGATAAATGAAGACCCCCATAACATATATTCTTTCTAATTATAATTATTCTTTCATATACCAGATTGTATAAGGGTAGAGTTCGGCTACCCATCTTTTCTCTTTTTGGGTTGTACGGCAGAACCCAACTGCACCGGCCTCTTATTCTTTTGCAGTAGCTTATAAAATTGTTTGATGATTTGTTTAAATTGTGCATTAGGATGGCATGCTTTTTATAGTTTCTTCATGTTTGATGGTTTAATGTGTGACCTGGATATCGTAAGCTCTTAGGATAAAATAAAATTTTCTACCCAACTAATCACTCATAATTAAATTTTAAGCAACTCATAACCTCACCATAAAGTCTAGGCTATAAGCAAGATAATTAAAAGATTTAATAACCCCTTAGTTGAATGTTATATGTTTCACATCATGCATGCATATTATTTCTCTCTTAAAAATAGGAGTTTCTATCCTTGCATGATAGAAGAATGCTTGACCTATAAGGGCATCCCTTGTGTTGGAAAACACATCTCTCTCACTGATTTAGCCAAAAAATTATCTTCATCATGCATATATGCATCAAAATATTAAAGCCTTTGTCCAAAAGAAGTGTCAAAAAATTAAATAAAATTTGAAATGATTTTCCATTAGACAAAGTTATTATTTATACCACTCATGCTCTAGTATCTTAGGGAGTGGGTTTAAGGACTTTTAGTTTCTTTCTAAATAAATAATAACTCAATTATCTTACAATTTCATATGAACATATTACATGGTTTTAAAATTATAAGAGGAGTTAGCTGGTGATAACTCCAGACAGTTATAAGTCCAGAAGTTAGGTGGTTCATTCTCTCTTGTAGAGGTAAACCTTTATATCCACATGTCGCTTAGATTTAGGTCGCACTTTAGCTCTTACTAAAGCTCCCTAAATTTAGGATCCGAGGTAGCTATTTTCTTCGAGCTACAAGCATAAATTCTCACCTCTTAAACATTTCACAATCTTTGTGTTGATGGATTATAAGTATAACAATCTAATAAAATTCAACTCAAATGAATAAATCTCTTCAATTTTAAAATATAAAGCCCAATAGATAGATTTGAATACCTTCACACAGTATCATGAGCATTCCTACTTTCTCCATTTGGATTCAAAAAATAAGTCTTCTCCTTGAACTTTCCCATTTGATTTTTCAAATATAATCAATCCTTTGATAGTCTAGCCTTGAAATTTTTTGAGATGATAATTATCTACTTTAATCGAGAGTATTTTTAGAGAATTTTATTTTATAGGATGTAATTAACTATGGAGGCTTGCCTCCACAAGGAACCTTAGAACCCAGTTTAATATAAACCTCACTTTATTCATCCATATAAAGAAGAGGAAACATCTATGGTATATTCGAAGACCCATTGCGTCTCATTGTGATTAGATTTGAAGAGGCGATATCTCTATCTCTGATAGTACATCATACCTTATAAATACTGATCACTTCAGTTCCCATGATCTGCGTGGTATCCCCATACATCTGAAAATAAACACCATAAGATTTTCTGGCGACTCCGCTGGAAAAGTTTCTCTCTCCATCTTTAGTATACAATTATTATCTCTAAGAATCGATAGTAGACTTATACTTTATATAAGTCCAAGGCTATATTTCTTTTCATTGGCACTTTGCTTATTTCATCCTTAAGCGAAGGCAGTCAACATCATTTAGGTTTTAGGATCTCACTCAGGTATCTTAAAATATTAGAACCACTTTCACTAGGTAATCCCATTATTTTTGTAAAATTTCTTTTACAAAATTTTCAAAATCTTTTCAAAATAAAAATCATATGAACCCCATTTATCATAATCCAATTTGTTAAATGGAGGTTATCTCTTTAAAATAAAAATTAAATAAAGACAAAAATCTTTTCTCCAAAAATTTTTAAACCCCTTTCAAAATTAAATTAATTGAATCCCACTTAGCATACTCAAATTTGTTAAGTGAAAGTTTCTTTCTCAAAATCAAAATTAAATCAAATAAAACCTCTTCTTCAAAAATAAATATCATAACTTTTTTTCAGATAAAATTAATTAACCCCATGTTGACCTCACTTTGGAGTGAGTTCTTAACTTCTTCGTCATAGACTTAGGATTCTTATAGATATTAAGAGCTTCTTAGTCTTAAGACACTTCTAGTAATTAGGTGAACACTTAACCTAAGCCTAGAAACCTAGAAGGATTAGCCATGAGAGTATGTCATGCTTTAGGGACTTAGGAAGACTTGCCTACCCTATGGCTCAAACCTAACCCATGCTTTCTTTGTCAAACCAAACCTTAAATCCAATTCAAATCCAAATTATAAATTTATTCCAAATCAAATGATTGAAATTCATGATCAAATTCAAATTCCAAAACCCTTCCTAAGTACTTTGATTTTATCTTATGGACTTACCCTTAATCAAATTCAAATCAATTCTAGTTCAATTGATTTTCTCAAATACCAATTCAACCTCAAATTCAAATCTAAATCAAATGATTGAAACCTATGATCAAATTCAAATTCTAAATCCTTTCTTAAGCCATATGAACTACCTTCATATACTTAGCCAAAACCTCCTTTAAACTAAATTAAACTTGGTTGATTTATTTATAAATAAATCATTCCTTCATTTATATTCACAAATATAAATGAAATCCAAATTCAAATGAGTCAAATCAAATCAAACTAAATCAAACTAAATCAAGACCTTTCTTAAGCCATATGGACTTACCTCCATAAGCTTAATAAAATCTCAACCCAAATTAACCCAAACTCAATTGATTTTTTTATAAATCATTTATTCCTTCACAAATATAAATGAAACCCACCCTCAAATGACCAAAAATAAATCAAACTAAATCAATTTCCTACTTAAACCCTTTTGACCAACATCCCTAAACTTGATCAAATTTGCTTCCAAATCACTCCAACCTTAAGTGATTTTCTCATGAATCATTTATACCTTCATTTATGTTCATAAATATAAATGAAATATAAATCCAAGTGGCTTAAACCAAACCCAAATCAAATCAAATTTCTAATTTTAGCCTTTTAAGCTAATTTCCAAATCATATCCAAATCAATTCAAAACCCATGGATTTCTTCATGAATCAATCATTCCTTCAATCACTCACCCAAATATAAACATAAACTTATAAATGTGTTATCTCATCCTCTTTTTTATTATCAACCAAATTAGTGTCGATCAAAAAAATCATTTTCCTATTAAATAACTAATATATATATATATATATATAAAGTACATATATTTTCATGTAACCAAAATGAGCCCAAAATATTGTTATCAATATTTTTTTCTGGTTGATTCCAATTAAGTTATTTTATTAATAATAAGTTATAGCTTTCTTTGACTCAATAAATGGCTCGAAAAATGAAATACTTAGTTAATAAATAATAGAGTGATAAAGATATAGGTATTTCAAAATTTGAAATGAGTCAAAATCCATTACACTCAAAATTGAATATAGTTGGATTTATATTTCAATCCTAGGCTCATATAGAAGTTCAACTAAACTTGAATCAAGCTAAAATCAAATCAATTGACCCATTTAAGTCCACTTGACCCAAAATGACTTAAAGGATCTTATTGAGCTAAATTCTAATCTCACCCAAATTGGTTGAACCAAGGCCATCCAAACCTTTTATCATGATCAAAAATCATCCTAGAGTGATCAACTACCTTGAATTGGGTCAAACCAAGTCAACCTTTAGCCCAAATGAAACCCAAACTAGCCAAAACTCACCATATACCAAATTGATTGAAACTATTGATTCAAACTCATTCATAATCAATGATTGAACATGACCAAATCCTTAATTGAGCCAAACCAAGTCTAACTGACCATTTGACCTAAGTTGGCCTAAATTGGCCTAAAAAGCTAAAATGGGTCAACCCAAATTGATTGCAACCAATGGCTCAAGTTCATTCTAAATTATTTATTTAACTTGACCAAAGTCATAATTGAGCTCAATTTGACCAATTGGTCAGTTGACCTAACCTAGCCCAAATTGACCTAAGAGGTTAAATTGGCCAAAATCTAAATCAAACCAAACCAAAGCTTACAATCATTTTCAATTAACCAACTAAATATGAACCAACACCTAATCCAACCCAATTTGGTCAATTTGGTCAATTTAGTTAACTTGATCCATTTGGCCCATTTGATTTCAAATGAACCAAAATCAAACCTAAGACAAATTAATCAAAAACACTTGATCCAAAACTCTTTAAATCATCATTTAAACCTAACCCAAGCCTTGGTTTGATCCAATTTGACCAATCGGTCAAACCAATCCAACATGAATCCATATGAACCTATTTGAACAAATGAAGCTTAAGCACCCAAAACCAACCCATGGGACCCTAAGGGCTAACCAAACCCGACCCAAATTGACCCTGGGTTAGCCTAAAATCATCCCAAAAGTAAATTGGGCCCCAACCAAGGGGATTAGCCATTGGACAAACATCTTTGCATTAGATTCCATCCAAAAGAGGCAAATTCCACTCTCCCCTTTCCTTGGCAACCCTAAGCCTCGCCATTTGGAGTATCATTTGCCCCATAACCCACTCTAAGCAAGCCTAGGATTAGCCATGGACCAAGGGGAACCCAACTCCTCCTCCTAACTTAAAGCTGAACCCCATGGATAAAGTAAAGGAGAAATCAGCCACCACCTGCCCATATCGGCCTTGGAGACTCCTCCCACAGCTTCCCCCACTCAAGTCGTGCCTCATGGACTCGATGGAGACAAGTCTGATGCCCTGGCGGCGGCTGACAGGCTGAAAGTTTGGGTTTGATCTCGTCTGTCCATCAAGCTCGATTGAGGGGTATACTCACTCATTCTCACAGGGATTGACACAATTAAAAATCATTGAGCTTCCTACTATTTTCGAAATCCCAGAGAGCCTCCTTAAGCCTTCATGAGTTTCTCTTCATCGAAATTCTCCATTCTCATGCACAACCGAAATAAGGCATCCCTCCTTTGATTCAAACTCATCCATCTCTCAACCAAACTTCAATTAAACTTACACACACCATCTTCGTGTGTCGACAAAGCCATTCAAACCTTTTCCTGAGATCCAAATCCACTTCAAGCACAAGTTTAATCAAGATCAAATGCTCAAAGGGAGGATCTTGGTCTCTAGAGTAATCCACCTCAAATCAAAAGATCGTGCAGCTTAATAGGGCTTCATTTCTACCAAAAAAAAGCTTCCTCGATCGTTAGAACTACCAGTCATAAGCTCTGGTGAGGTATGCCAATAAAATTGATCCTTGTATGAAAATGTGTTGGTCCTTTCCAAAGAAAACTTGCATTTGAGCCCATCTTAGTTCTTGGATCCTTGTGGATCCTTCGCACGAAGGTGTGGGTTGAGTTTGAAGTGGATCCGAGCTCGGGTGAACTCGGATCGAGCGATCCATGGCGGACAGGCTCCGTCGTTCATTGCTCGTAGGAGGATGGATCATGGGTCGTCCATTTTGCATGATTGGAATGGATGGTCATGATCAAATCACACTTAGATCCTCTCTATTTTCTCCTTAACCATGGGATTTAATCATGGTGATCCGATCTTAGATCAGACGGTCCATGGGAAAGCATCATGTCGCCGGAGTGCTTTGACACAAAACTTTATGCATGGAAAGCGCGTTAGCTACATGGCGTCAATGGGATTAAGGTTTAATTAAGGCTATTTAATTAATTTTTAATATTGAAACTTTCAAAATTCATAACTAATTGTATAAAAATCTAAAAAATATAAATGATGGCTCATTTTAAAGGTATTTCATAAGGGAATTTGTTAAAAATGTAATTAAATAATTTTGAACAGTGATTTAGATTAATTGGAGTTTAATTGAGAAGGTAATTAGCCTAATTACTCTCTGATTAAGCATCTAATTAACTCTAAAATTTCAGAGCATGTTTAGGGGGATGACCTCTGCCTCTCTTAATTTTCTTGGAATTTATTAGATGCTTAAGAAGATAAATTAGTTAATTTAACCTTAATTACCCTCTTAATTTAATTCATGGTTAACTAAGCAAATGAACAATGAATAAATCCACTAATTAAGCTTATTGCCATCTGTTAACAGTGAAAAGGCTTAGGAAAATGGTTTAGGTTTACTCCTTATGACCATTTCATTAAGCCTCTTCATTTATTTCAAATTAATTAAGGTTCAAGTAATTAATTAACAACTTAATTAATTAATTAAAAGAAAAGGGAGTCTAATTATTTCAGAGCCTAATTGATTGTTTGAAATGACTTAAGGATTGGGATTGAGGCCTCTTCTTTGATCTCTTTCCCTAAGTTAACTTCATTATCTTAATTAAAATATAATCAAAGGATTAATTAACTAATTAAGGGCTTAATTAAATTAATTTAAAATCCATTCATTCCTAACTTTGATTAATCAACCTTGGGTAGTTCTTTAGATGTTTAATAGTCTAAAGAAATTTAATGAAATTATGATTAGCTTTCTTGTGTGAGAAAATCTTAAAAGTAATTAAACAAATTTTTTAAGCTTAATTAACTATTAATTATGAGCAATTGCATTAGATTTCATTTTTTAGCATTGCTAATTTACTTTTCTATATGTTGGCTCATCATTATTTAGTTAATTAACTTAAGGTGATGTAGGTAAGGGTTTAATTAATTGATTTAATTCATACCTCAACCTAATTAAGCCATAAAATCAATTTAATTGCTTTTCATTAAATCAAATTGACTCACACATGGGGAATGGAACTAGGATTAGCAAATCTTTTTCACAACTCTTAAATCAAATCAAACATGAAATCAAAAATGGCCTTAAAAAACTTTAGTTTATTTTAAATAAGCTTATTTAATGTGATTGTCCTTATGAATTAGTTGGATTGAATGAAATTACATGCTTGGGTTGCTTTATCTCTTTCCAATCATGTTAAAATATTGTATGCCACTTGTAGTCATGCATTCATTTCTTTCAAAAATTAACTAAATAAAATAATTTCCTTTATGTCAAATTTGCATGTATTGACTTAATTAGAAATACGTGTGGCTATTATCACTATTAAATCTCAAATGTATTTTTAAAAGCTTATTAATGAATAATATCTCTCTCTCTCTCACTCTCTCTCTCTCTCTTTATATATATATATATATATATATATATATTGTGACTATAGTTACATATACATATGAGCTGTATGTGAATATAAGCTTAGTGTATGAAGTGAAGTCTCTTTCTTACATTCATATATTGATTTGCATAGGTTTGAATGTTAATGGGTATATTATTCTTGACATTCTGGGGACGCACGACTTTAAATAGCCCTAAGAAGGTTCCTACCTCACTCCCCTGGTGCAGAATAATGATGATGTATCCATTTGATTTCATTCTTATGCGTCTTAACAATAGAATTGGAATAGAGCTTTAATTCATTTACACAAAGAAATTAAATAAATCAAATTCTACTTTTGCATGGTTTTCTATTCTTATAGTTGTTTATACATTCATATATATTTAAGAATAGCGGGTATATTAGTCTGAATATTTCAGGGATGCACGACTTTAAGTAGCCACAAGGAGGTTCCTACCTCACCTCTCAGCTGAGAATAATGGCGGCACTTTGAATGTGTATTTAGCTAATGAATGAAAACCCCATCTTTCTATTAAAAACACATGCATTCATATTTGTTCAAGTAGTTGGATTGATTAGTCATATGATTCAGAGTTATTTTCTTATACTTTTGTATAAGAATTTAGATAGAGCTTTAAATTAATATGACAAAATAATTCAATCAAATGAAACATCAATTCTAAGTACATTTGCTTACATTCATCATTTAAGTGTGCTAAGATACAAATTGCTTGTATAGACATGTTTTAGGACTTAATCATTTGCATGACATATATGGTGGAAAGAAATGAACAAACATGTATCATGTGATAGTAGTTCATTAATCTTAAGATCTTTTCTTATTGAATGAGATTATTTAAAATGAACCTAAACCTTGACTAATTAAAATATGTAATATAAGCCATTCATTAAAGGGAATTCATTTTTGCTTTAGATGTGACTTAAGGTAGGGATGAAAGAGAGTGATCCTCTCTTTCCTTCTCTTTATAACATTTAGTTGTTTAGTGTAAATCAAGTGAAATGAAAAAAACATTAAGTAAAATTTACAAATCAATTAAGCCATTTAAATTGAAACCACCCTTTGTAATTATATGTCCATCATACTTAGAGATTGATAACTCTAAAGCCTAGGTAGGATATGCCACACAAGCCTTAATACACACACCTTAGATTAAGTCATCATTTTTAGCTTTATGTTAGGGCGGTGCATGATTTGATGTATATTTATTTTGTGATGCATTATTGTAAACTGGATGTTAGGCCGTTATTAGCCTAATCATATTTTTTGTAGGATATTGTGCTTAAGGGGTGCTTAAAATAAATATAAATGCTCTCTTTTATAAGTTGCTTAACCCCTAAACATAATCTATATTAGAACAGGTGGACTTGGTTACCCATTTGCAGATTGCTAAGTCCAAATTATACATATAACTACTTGGGTTGTATGGTGTGTTTAGCCAATTTAGATTTATTTTTCTATTTTTAATATAATTTTGCATTAAATTAGGATTAATGTTATGGGAGATTAGGATGAGCGGAGGAAGGCTTTTCCATGACAAAGCAAATCAAGAAGAAGAAATGAAGAAGATATGAAGAATAGCATTTATTCATTTATAAATTTGTAATTATTCTTTCATATATAGTTGTATAAGGGTAGAGCTCAACTACCCATTTCTCTTTTTGGGTTATATGGTGGTACCCAACCGCACCGACTTATTATTCTTTTACGTTGAGTTTATAAATTGTTTGATGCTTTATTTATAATTGTGCAATAGAAATGACATATTTTCTTAGTTTCTTCATGTATGATGATTTAATGTGTGGCATGGATCCGATTAGGCTCTTAGGGAAAAATTAATTTTCTATCCCAACTATAGCTCATAACTATTTTTTTAAACAACTCATAACCTCATTTAAAGCCTAGGTATTAAATCAAGATAATTAAAAGATTTAACAGCCCCTTAGTTGAATGTTGTATGCTTAATATCATGCATATCATCTTTTTTCATTCTTGCTAAGAGAGGGTTTCCATCCTTGCACGATTGGGAAAGACTTGACCTCTGAGGGTCTCCCTTATGGTGAAAAATACCTCTTTCTCTCTAATTTAGCCAATAATCCTATTTCATCATGCATTTAGACATATAAAATTCTATAGCCTTTGTTAAAATGGGAGTCCAAAATCAAATAAAATTTGTATTAGACTAAGTCATTATTTATACATGCTAGTCTCTTAGGAGTGGTTTAAGGACTTAATTTCTTTCTAAATAATAACACCATCTTTTTAAAACATATGACTTGATATGGTTTTAAAATGTGAGGAGTTAGTAGTGCCACTCAGAGGTTATAAGTCTGTAGTGGTTTACTCTGTGGAGGTAAAAAATATACCCATTTTTTTCTTAGATTTAGAATGTGCTTTGGCTCTCGCTAAAGCTCCCTAGATTTAGGATCTGAGGTTATTGTTTTCCCTCGGGCTATACGCATAAATTCTCATATATTAGGCATTTTCATAATCTTATATTGTGGGATTATAAGTCCTAGTTTTCTAATAAAATTCCAACTCAAATATATAATCCTCTTCAATTTCAAATATATAAAGCCCAACAATAAGATATTTTGGGATGCTCACTAAGTTTTTTAGTATCATGAGCATCCCCTACTCATCTCCTTTTCGCTTCAATAATAATCTCTCCTTTTAATCAATCCCACTTGATTTTTCAAATATAGCCAATTTTATTGATAGTCCTATCTTTGAAATCTTTAGAGACAATAATTTTACTTTTAATCGAGTATTTCAGAACTCACCTTCTTAGGATATAATTAACTATGGGGCTTGCCATAGGAACTTTAGAACCTAGTTTAAATAAACCTTTTTTTATTAAAGTAAGTAGGGAAAATCTCGGTATATTGAAGACCCATCATGCCTTAGGAGTCCTTTGGGTGATTAGTCCATTATGGGTAGTGATTTCTATCTTTCAAGATAGTGCACTTTTCCTTGATGTCATACCCGATCACCTCAATAAGTGCACCTCAGATGTGCATGGTGTCCCCCCATACATATATTTAAAAATAAACACCACACCCCATTTAGCATACCCAAATTTGTTAAATGAGAGTTCTCTTTCAAAATCAAAATCAAACAACAGCAAAGAAAAAAATCATAAAATTTTGAACCTACTATCATATTAATATTTGAAAAGTAAGGTTCCAAAATTTCTTAAGTTATAGTCAAAGCTCTCTGAACCTATATCCATATCAACATTTGACTAGTGAGGTTCCAAACAAATTCTCTTCAATTCTCTCCAAATCAAAATCTAATAATTTTAACCCTATTATAATATTCAAATTTGATGAGTGTGGGTCCAAATTCTTTAAATCCATCAAGAATGTCTTAAACAAATTTGACATAGAGCTTGAAAACCTTAAGATGACTTATGATAATGCAATATTCACTATTATGGGCCATAAAGTTTTGGTTAATAAAAAAATAAAAAAATTTATGATGGAATTCAACTTAAAACCAAAATGCGAATTCTCACCATAAAAAAGAAAGGCCATAGAGGTTCCTTCAATTACAAGAATGAAATTGATAAGGATTTTGAGTATGTCTTATCTATTTCAGATATGTATGACTCAAATGACTTGAATCCTAATTTCCAAAAGAAGACAACTCTCAAAATGACAATCATAATAATGATCATAATCCATAAAATAATAGTATCGATGGACTTCATGTATTTAATGATTCTAACTCGGATAGAGATGCCCCCATTATAAGCTTTCATGATGTCACTATCGATAAAGAGTTAGAATCATCAGATTTTAAAGATCTAATAGGATAAACTTTGGGCACTAAAAAGAGTAGGTAGACATCAATTCTACCTCTCTTTTAGAAGATATCATAGAAGTCAATTATTGTAGTGGTAGGGTCCTACCACTTTGATCAACACCATAGGAAGAAGTAAACAATCATTAGATATAATCAAATTCTAAATCATTCTTAAGATACACCTCATAATCTAAAGTAAGGGAATCAAATTATTCTGAAGGTTAATCTTAAGGTCCTAAATTATATTGGAAGGTTGCCCACAAAGCTAAATAATAAGTGCATCCTCACCTTCTCTAAGGAGATAGAAAAGTATTTGATTGAAACTTAACATGATTCTTCCTTGCTTAGTTAGTGGCAACCTCCTCAAGTCATACTTAACATAGAATATCCTATGGAAAAGAAAGATAAGCAATATCCTCTAGAAAACATAATATAAACAAAGGCTAAAAAAATGAAATTCAAAAGAAAAAGAGAGAGAGAGAGAAAAAAAATGGATTTAAAAAAAAGGAGAAAGAGAAGAAGGAAAATAGAAAAAGTAAAGCACTAATAATACACATTGGTTTGGAATCCAAAGGACAAATCATGTGTACGAGGTGTAAACTAAAGGAAAAAGAGAGAATAAGGATATACAAAATAAATTTTGAGTCAAAATTTGACAAGTCTCTGGAGTTAGATAGCAATAAAGAAGTTCTAAAAGGATGATTCGAGTATGACATTACTAGAAACTTAGTAGGTATGAGAGCACATTGACTCCAATTCTACTATCTCATGATATTATTATACGATTAGAAGTTAATAATTGCTCCCAACCTCTAATAAAAAAAATTATGAGATATCAATTTTTCACTTCATATCCCTTTCTTCAAGCTTGAAATAGGATTCAACGCTTGTAGATAAACTTTCAAATGAAATATTAAAATCATCTTTTGCCTAGTCTACCTACTTTGCTCAAAGAATTTTGAAGACTTTCAAGTAGAAGATGCACTCCCTGAAGTATGAAGTTAACCTTATTAAGAAAGTGTCCAATACATCTCCAAAGGTAGCAGTCTACAAACTCAAAATTGAATATATTGCTATTCCTATTTTATAAACTTTTGACTTGAATATTTACATCAAGAAGATGATCAAAGTTTGAAGTTAACCTTATTGAAGAAGAAAGATACTATCATGATTACCCAACATTATTCCCAGTTAAAAGGAAGAACATGTCTTGAAATGAATTCACGTTATATATCAAATTTAATAGTATACATAGCCTCTTCTCATGCAGTCTCTTCATTCAAGGATGGGTCAAATGGTGCCAGAGGATGAGAGACTGTTTGCATTTATAATTTCCATCAAAATTTACTGCTATGTGGGCATGTCTTTAAGCCTTAAAAATGTTGGCACCACATACCAGCAGGCCATGACTCGAATCTTCGATGAAGTCATTCATCACCAAGTTGAATGTACGTCAATGATCTCTAGGTCAAAAGAAAAGAAAAGGAAGATCATCTTTACAATCTGAGTAGTTATCTTCGATTAGTTATGACACTACAACCTAAAAATGGATCCCCTAAAGTATACAATTAGGATGACTTTAGGGAAGTTTCTAGGGCTTGTAGTAAAGCATCATGGGATAATAAAAATTGATCTAAAAGAGATTAAAGTGATATTAGAGATGCAATCTCCAGAGAGAGAGAGAGAGAGAGAGAGAGAGAGAGAGAGAGAAGAGAAATTGAAAAGCTAAAGGGTCTTGCCAAAAAAAAGAGAGAGATCTCAATTAACATTGAATATATATGGTTTAAACTCTTTCAAAGTTAGTCTATCTCAAAACTCTCCAAATTAAGATTTTGCTTCTGATCATTAAAAGACCTACTTTGGTGCTTCGAAGGATGGAAAGTAGTTTAAATGACTATGATAGGAGAGTGTCTTGTATTTTTAGTCAACAAACACTACCTCAAAAGCCATTACACTCGAAATCAAATTCCAAATTTGGAGAATAATTCAAGTAATTGGAATGAGAAATTTCTTTCATTCAAATGCAAATTAGAGCATAATACTTAAGAAGCCATGGTGAATTTCATTCACTATAGATGATCAATTACTTTGACTGGGTCCCAAGGACTTTGGAGAAAGAACACTACTCTTAGTTGTTCTTGTTCCATTTTCACACATCTAAATAAATTTCAAAAAAAAAAATCAATCAAAATCAATTCCTTAGTAAAGTTATGCTTTCACGTCTACATTGGTTGAGTTCGAATTCAATAATAATAATAATAATAATAATAATAATAATAATAATAATAATAATAATAATAATAATAATAATAATAATAATATTGGTCTATAATCACCCTTTAAAATTTCTCATCAATCTAAACATTCCTTCAATGTTACATCCAAAACTCAATCTTTATCTCCAGTGTTATTAAGATAGGTGTAAGCAACCCAAGCGGCATCCTTTTTCGACTAGCATAACTAAGTTAGGTGCAAGCAACCAGAGCGACATCCTTTCTTGGTGGGGTCACATTGCCCTATGACACAATTTTATCCATTCTTCTATGTGTTTAGGGTAGGTGTAAGAAACCCAAATAGCATCATATCCTTCATCGACATAACACAAATATAAACTACATACAAACACATAAATAAATACATATATTTTGTCTCGGTCTACCTTGATATGAGATAACGCCCCCCTGCGACCCTCACTCATTAGTTGCTCTAGGTCGGGCTGACATGCTACCATCCTAGTGTGTCACTTTGGTGGTTTCTTGTTTAGGAGGATGTAAGTCTATCATGCTTTCCTTCCTGACTTTACCATTGCACACCGATGAGCGCCATGTTAGAATGGTAGTCCTTAATGCGCGGCGGGTAAGCTACCTCATGATGACTTTGTTTAAGAAGATATAAGTCTGCTACGCCTTCTTCTTGAACTAACCATCGTGCACTGGCTCGGTCAAGTATATTTGAGGCTTAGGGTAAGCCCCCCAATAGCTCCTTTCCTCCTAACTACTTCAAGTCTGTGTCCAGTCCCCCTGTGGGACTCCCCGCTTAGTAGTCGCCCTAGGTTAGATAGTTTCTGTCTAGCCGACGACAGGATTTCCTGGCGATGAGATATGTTTAGAAAGTTATAAGTCTATACGCCTTCTTTTCAGATTGATCGTTGCATACTGATGGGTACCTTAGGTTGGTTGGTTCTTGCTATGCTGCCAGTGACCCACCCAATGGATACACCACTCTTTGTAGATGTAAGTCTGTTATGCTTTCTCCTTGAGTTGGCCACTATATACCTACAGGATTTCTTTTACAAGGTTGTGGTGTTTATTTTTGAATGTATGTGGGGGTGGGAAACCATGCAAATTGTAGGAGGTACTTATTAAAGTGATCGAGTGCGACATTGAGATATGATGTACTATCTCAAAAGATAGAGGCATCATCCTTCAATAGACCTAATCACCTAATAAGGTCTCCTAAAGCATGATGGGTCTTTGAATATACCAGAGATTTTTTCTTTATTTTATATGGATGAATAAAGCAGAAATTATATTAAATCGGGTTCTAAAGTTCCTTATGAAAGCAAGATTTCATAGTTAATTGCATCCTAAGGAATGTGAATTCATTAGGAATACTCTCGATTAAAGTAGGCAATTATTGTCTCTAAAGATTTCAAGGTTAGACTATCAAGGGATTTGCTATATTTAGAAAATCAATCGGAATAGATCAAATGGAGAGACTTATTTTGGAAGCCAAAAGGATGCTCATGATACTAGGAAGATTAGAGCATTTCAATCTATCCTATAATTGGGCTTTATATATTTAAAATTGAAGAAATTTATATCTTTTGAGTTGAAATTTTATTAGATTACAAGGGCTTATAATTCATCAACACAAGGTTATGGAGACACCTAAGAGGTGAGAATTTATGCTTATTTCCTAAAAAAAATAACTACCTCAGATCCTAAATCTATGAAACTTTAAGAAGAGCTAAAGCATGACCTAAATCTAAGCGAAAATGGGCATAAAGTTTACCTCCACAAGAGAGGATAAATCACCTGACTTCTGAGCTTACAACTACCTGGAGTGGCTATCAGCTAACTCCTCCTATGATTTTAAAACCATGTAAGCAAGTCTTATGAGATTGCAAGATAGTTGGCTATATTTAGAAAGATACTAAAGTCCTTAAACCCACTCTCTAAGAGACTAAAGCATGAGTGATATGAGTAATGACTTAATCTAATGCAAAATCTTTTTAAATTTTATTTAAATTTTGACACTTCATTTTGACAAAAGCTTTAGGATTTTGATGTCTATATGCATGATGAAAGTAGATCATTGGCTAAATCAGTAAGAAAGGGTATTTTCCACCACAAGGGATGCTCTCACGGGCCAAGCATTCCCCTATCGTGCAAGGATGAAAATCCCCTATTTTCAAGAGCAAAAGAATATGATATCTATGTTGTGAAACATTCAATCATTCAGCTAAGGGGTTGCTAAATCTTTTAATTATCTTATTTAATGCCTAAGCTTTATGGTGAGGTTATGAATTATTTAAAACTTTAGTTATGAGATATAGTTGGATAGAAAATTTATTTTTATCCTAAGAGCTTAATCGCATCCATGCCACACATTAAAGCATCAATCATAAGAAACTATGAAAAGCATGTTATTTCTAAGACACAAGCTAAACATCACATCAAATAATTTTATAGCTATCGCAAAAGAATACGAGGCCAGTGCAGTCAGGTACCACCGTATAGCCCAAAAAAAAAAGGCAACCAAGCTCTACCCTTACACAACCCAGAATATGAAAGAATAATTATAATTTATAAATGAATAAGTGCTATTGTCTTCAAACCTTCAAGACTTCATGTCTTTTCCATCTCCATGTCTTCATTTGATTTGATTTGCTCCACTTCATAGGCATCATATGGCACCCAACGATAAAGCCTTCTAACCAATGCTCATCCTAAACCCCATAGCACTAATCCTAATTTCTAATTATAAAATTACATGAATAGGAAAAGTAAATCTAACTATACCTCTAAAATATAGTTTAATTAAACATGCATACAATCCCAAGTAGTTATATCATAATTTGGACTTGGCACCCTACACATGGGTAACCAAGCCCACCTGTCTTAACTTAGATTATGCTTAGGGACTTAAGCAACCTGCAAAGAGAGCATTTATATTTATTTTTAAGCGGCCCCTTAAGCATAATCCCCTGTAAAAAATATGATTAGGCTAATCATGACCTACCATCCAGTCTACGAAGCATACATCCTAACATTCAGTCTAAAACATTACATCACAAAACAAAATATACACCATACATACATCAATCTAACTTAGGACTAGAAGTGGTGACTTAATTCTAATGTGTGTGTTAAGGCTTGTGTGGTGTGTTTCAACTAAGCATTAGAGTGGTGATTTTCTTAGTTTGGAAAGATTCAATTCAACATGGAGAGTTGATTTCACTTGAAGTTATTTAATTGATTTGAGAATTTTAATTCATGTTTTCTTTTGTTTCATATGATTACACTTAGCAACTAAGTGTTATAAAGTGAAGAAAGAGGATTGCCCTCTTTCATCCCTACCTTAAGCCACTTTTTAAAGCATGTTAATTTGATTTAATTCTCTTTAGTGAATGGCTTATTAGATGATATAATTAATCCTAAGTTCAGGTTCACATTAAATAACTCTATTCAATGCGAAAGGCATCTTAAGGTTAATCTAATTGAATCACTATCACATGATACATGCTAAATCATTCATTTCCATCACATGTAACATGCATATGATTTAATCCTAAGTATATCTATATATGCAACACATTTTAGCACACTTCTATAATGAATGTAGATATGTATATTTAAAGTTTATATTCTTTCAATTGATTAAATTATTTAACCATAAAGCTCTATCCAAATTCTTATACAAAATACATAGGGATGAAGTTAAATAAGTATGTGCCATTGTTAAACCAGGGAGGTTAGGTAATCAAATGACCTTCTTGGGACTAGCTAAAGCCTCATATTCCTAGGAGTCCGGACTATATACCCATTTGCCTTCAAATATTTATAAGTTTGTACATATGAACATGAGAAAGAAACTCCAAATCACATAATTAGATAATTCAATCATTTAAACAATTATAGATGCATGCATTTTTAATATAAAAGAGGGATTCTCATTCTTTAATCACATATACATACACATGTATAAAAGATATAAACAAGTACGTGCCATTATTAAATCAGGAAAGTGAGGTAATCAAATGACCTCCCTGGGGCTAGCTAAAGCTTCGTATTTTCGGGATATCCAGATTATATACTTGTTTATTTAAATACATATGAATGTATAAATAATCAAGAGAATCAAAATCATGCAAAACTTGTATTTTGTTTAATTGAATTATTTATGTATATGAATTAAAGCTCTATTTAAATTCTAATATTAAAATACATAAGAATAAAATTAAATGGGTACATGCTGTTGTTAAACCAGGAAAGTGGTAATCAAATGACCTCCTTGGGGCTACTTAAAGCCTCATATTCCTGGGATGTCCAGACTATATACTCATTACCATCCAACCTTATGTAAATCAACATGTGAATAAAGGAAAGAGGCTTTACTTCATACACTTTAAACTATAAGCACATACATCTCTTATGTATTTATAACTATCATTACTACACATGTCATCATTCATTTATAAGCTTTTGAAAAAATATATTTGGATTTAATAGTGATAATAGCCACAGATATATTAAATTAAATCAACACATGCAAGCTTTAAATAAAAAAAATTATTTAATTTAATTTAACTTTTAAAAAGATGAATGCATGATTTCAAATGACATACAATATTTAACATGATTGGAAAGGAATAAATAAACATAAACATATAATTTCATTTAATTAAATTAATTCTTAAAGCCAATCATATCAAATAAAATCATTTAATATAAACCAATGTTTCTTTAATGTCATTTTTAATCTCATGTTTTGATTTGATTTAAGGTTGTGAGAAGAGATTTGCTGATCCTAACCCATTATCATATTTGTTAATTAAATTGATTTATTGAAATATGATTATGTTGATTTTATGAGTTAATTAGGTTGTAATATGCATTAAATCCATTAATTAGCCCTTTCTTAGGTTACCTTAATATAATTACTCAAATAATTATGAGCCAATGTGATATGAACATATATTGGAAATTAAATCAGTAATGATCCAAAGAAATAAAATGGATCTAATGTAATTGGCTCATAATTAATGATTAATTAGTTTAAGAAACTTAATAAAGTTCTCTTATAATTCTCCCACACATGTGGGCTAACTATCATTTCCTTAGGATTTTCTTAGGTTGTTGAACACCTAAGGGTCTACCCAAGATTTCATTAATTGAGATTCCATATGATTATAATTTTAATTTGATTAATTAAGTAATTTGATTAATTGATGAATCCTTCATTAATTTAATTAATGAAATAAACTTAAGAAAATAGATTAGGAAGGAGGCCTTTATATTATCCCATGGGTTCATTCACTGTTAAGCAATAATTAACCACTTAATTAACTAATTTATTACTATTCATGGGATTAATTAATTATAAATTAATTTAAAAGAGTAATTAGAGCTTAATTAGTTAATTTTTCTAATTAATTAAGTAATAAATTCTAATAAATTATGGGAGGCAGAGGTCATCACATTGAATTAACACACAAAGTTTGGGGTTAATTACCTAAGTAATTAAAAAGTAATTAAGTTAATTACTTTTTAATTAAACCTTAATCAAGTGATAATTACTATTCAAAATTAATTAAAAATATTTTTAGTAAATTCTCCTATGGAATACCTTCAAAATGAATATTTATTTGTATTTTTATGATTTTTCTATGATTTGTTATAATTTTTCAAAGTTTCAGTCGATTTAAATAATTTTTCATAATTTTTATAAAGTCTATTAATTTAGTTTACTAAAATGGACTAATTGAGCTTCAAAATTCAATATCTCCCAATCTAGAAATTCTTTTGACTTAAAATTTTTATGGTAGGTATATTTAACTTCAGTTTCAATCCCTAAAAATTTCAAATCAATATGAAGTGTATTATTTTGTTTAATTAGTGAAATTTAATTTTCATTAAAACCTAAATTAAGCTCATAATACCTAATAGAAATTAAGGATTTTGGGCTTATGGGATTCCTCTCTAAAAAATTAATCCAACGAGGCATTATTTGTAATTTTTTGCTAAGTATTTTATTTGTTGTAAATTTTTGAAGTTTCAAGCAATTTAAATAATTTTTAAAATCAAAAAAATCTCGATTTTCCCACTTAACAGAGTTAGCACCATGTCGTGCTGACTGGACCACATGGTTACATGCGTCACCACACAATTGGGTCACACCTGCCCGTGGCATGTGATTACGCTGACAACCCGACAATGCGGTGGTTTCACGGCCTTTGAGCTGAAAACGCCGCTCGATCGACATTCTAGATCGAATCCTATGATTTAAGGGATGAAAGTAGACGAATATGCTTCTAATATCAGCCATCCGTCCCTATTTAAAGGAGATTGGATGGCTGTTGTGTCATCATCTTCCTAAAGGATGAAAATAATGCCCGCAATGGGTGAACCGAGCGGGCGAACGGGAAACTGAACGGTGAGGGTCCATTTTGGGTTTGATTTTACGGTGATTTTCACCCAAAAAAACTCCTATTTTTTGCATTAGGATCATGTGAAAAAAAATGCAATGGATATCTAAGGGATTTTCCTAAAATCAAGAAAACATCATCACAACCAAGCAATCCTATGACAGGCTACGGGATTTGAAAATTATCTCACCATGGATGATTTCTGGCAATTGAGACAATTCAAACACGTTTTTGGATACGAATGAAACTTTGGAATGAATCTAGACTCTTGCCATGCCTTGGAACATCGCGATCACCAACCTTCGCCGCACTTCACCGAAATCTGCTCGAATTTAATAGTTTTTTGTCAAAAGGAAGTGGGGAATGGGTTTCTCCCCCTCACTGGAGTTCCCAGAGTTTATCTAATGCAAAAATTGAATCCCTAAGGTGCATATTTTTCTTTGTGCTTAATGTTGGCCAAAAATCACCACTAATGGTGATTTTTTGGCTCCTACTGGGTGTCCTATAGCTAGTGGTGGTTGGGAATGGCAAGGAATTATTCTAGGTGGCTTGGTTTGGTTGGCCAAGGCTTGGGAGATGACTGCCAAGATAGATTAGTGGGTGTCCTATGGGTTTCAAATGCTCCAATGGGGGAGGTGAGGTGAATTCACCTCCCCATGAGTCATGGGGTCAACCCAACCACCTCTTGGGTCTAATTTGGCGGTCTCAGTGCCTGTGGACCATTGTCAAGTGGCAAAGGAATGGAAATGACCACTTGCATAAGTGATTTGTCTCATGTGATACCCTTGACCCAAGGGTAGAATGGTCATTTGACATTGGATTTGATTTGGGCAGATTTGAAATGAGTCAAAAGTGAGTTGGGCTAAATTTCAAGTTATTTGGAGTTCATTATGTTCAATTTGACTCAATTTGACCCATTTAGGTCAAATTGGGTCAAATTGGGTTAGGTTGACCAATTAGTCAAATTGGATCAAACCGGGGGTTGGGTTAAGTTCATATGATCATTTGGGATGTGTTGGTGTCATTGATTTGGTTTAATTTGGTTTATATTTGATTTTGGTTCATTTGAATTTAGTTGGGTCAAATGGGTCAAGTTGACCAATTTGACCAAATTGGCCAACTTGGCATGGTCATGGCTTGGTTTGGGTTTGATTGATCATTTGGAATGTGTTGTAGGCTTTGGTTGAGTTTAATTTATATTTGATTGAGTTTTAGGTTGGTTTGACCCTTTTGGTCAAGTTGGGTTTAATAGTTCAAATTGGTTTAAGTTGGGTTTAATAGGTCAAATTGGTCACTTTGGGTCAAGTGAGCCAATTAGGTTTAGTTGGCTTGATTTTGGGTTGAGTTTGATTCAGTTGAGTTCATATTTGGATTTGAGATTGATATATAATTCCAATTGCAATTGGTTTTGGTTCAAATATGTTTTGGTTTATTTGAATATTTCAGGTCAAATGGGCTAAATTAGGTTTGGGTTGGGTTGATTTTGATTTGGCTTGGTGATTGTAGATTTCATTTATATTTAGAATAGTGATTGATGAAATGATTAGCTAAGTCCATGAAATTGGCTTAAAGGGTTTAGCTTTAGATTTTGATTTAGTTTGATTTATTTTTGATTATTTAAATGTATATTTTATTCATATTGTTGAAGATGTTTGAAGATATGATTGATCCATGAGAAAATCAATCGAATTAGAAGTGATTTGGGCTAACATTTGGCTAAGCTCATGAAGATTGACTCATATGGCTTAGGAAGAGTTTTGATTTAATTTTATTTAGTTTGATTTAGTTTTGATCATTTGAATGTAGATTTGATTTATATTTAGAGAGATAATTGAAGATATAAATTAATTATGATAAAATCATTTGATTTTGGATTGATTTGATTTGGATTTTTGTTAAGTTCAAGAAGGTTGATTCACATGGCTTAGATTTGGATTTGATCATGGGCTTCAATCATTTGGCTTAGAATTTGAATTTGGATTTGGATTTAGATTTGAATTTAGTTTGATTGAAGGTTTGATAGGGTGAATCTAGATTGGATTTGGGTTGTAGGGTATGAGGATTATCATAAATCCCTAAGGCATAACTTTAATCCTATGATTAACCCTTTTAAGTCTCTAGGTTTAGGTTAAGTGTCCACCTAATCACTAGAAGTGTCTTATGACTAAGGAAGTCTTAGTGTCTAGAAGACTCCTAAGTCTAAGATGAGGAGATTGAGAACTCACTCTGAAAGTGAGGCCCACAGCTGTGGTAACCCCTGCAAGCACCTCCCATGTGGGCACTCTATTTGGATCACATCCTTATGACCCCATCTAGATACTATCCTGTTACTACTAAATTGACTGCCTCTTTCCCAAGAACCACTCGTGGTTGGAGAATCCTTCCCATGGATGCGTGATTATCCTTTGGTCCAAGAATCAGATAAGTCAAGGCCGACATAGCCCCTTCACACTGTGATCCCACGCACACCAATAGGGTCCACAAAAATATATAAACTAACAAAATACATATTTTCTTATGGATTAGGAGAATGCCCCCAGTGACACTTTTTCCTAAGCAGGCATCATATCTTTAGGACAGTGTTAGCAAAAATCCCTATAGGAATCACCTGACTACTCTTGAGTCAATTATAAGTCCCCAGTAGCATTCACTCAGTAGTCACCATAGGTCAGGTTCGACTTATTGTGCATCCAACGGGTCACCCTGGTGACTATTTTGCTTTGGAAGATGTAAGCCCTCACGCTCTCTTCCTAGCACAATCATCGCACATTGAAAGGAAGCCCTTAGGTTAGTCTCACCATGTGGCTGGTAGACTATCCCTTTGGATTTGTAAATCTAAGATACAAGCCATAGCCCTTCTCAAGGTCCATCGCATAACGTGGTCCATGAAATTAAAATAAAATTAATCCTGACTACACTTGAGTTGACGTAAGTCCCTAGCGGCATTCACTCAGTAGTAGCCCTAAGTCAAGTTTGATTTGTTGCGCCATCAACAGGTCACCCTGATTGTTGTTCCCTGCTTTAGAATATGTAAATCTGCTACGCTTTCTTCCTAGCACAACCGTTGCACATCGAAAGTCAACCCTTAGGTTGCATATTCTCCCTCTTTAAGAGGTAGACTACCCCTTTGGATTCATAAAACTTAAGGAAATCCTTAATCACATGCTTAAACCTAATATATACACACTTTCTTAAATCAATCCCAGATTCAAATCTCGAACCAAATCTCAAATTCAAATTCAAATTCCAAATCTAATTTCAAATTTGACTCCAAATGATTGAAATCCAAAATCAAATTTAAATCCTAAGACCCTTCCTAAGCCCTATGATTTATCTTATGGATTTAGCCTTAGTCAAATCCAGATCAATCCTAATTCAATTTATTTTCGCAAAGATCAATTTAACTCTTTGATCAATTTATTAAATTCAAATTCAAAATCAACTTCAAATGATCCAAACCTAAATCCAAACCCTTAAGCCAATTCTTTGGACTTAGCCAAATTCTATCTCAATCAAGTCAAAACCAATGGATTTTCTCTTTAATCAATCATTCATTCAGTTATCTATCCAAATATAAATAAAACATACAATCATCAAACCAAATTCAAGTCAACCCAAGTCAAGCCTAACTTAACCCTTTTGACTTAAAACTTTCAATTGAGCTAAAACTATTGGACTCCAAATTGATTGTTGTTGAATTTATATTTCAATCAATGGCTCATATATATGTTCAACTAAACTCAAACTAAACCAAAATCAAACTAATTGACTTACTTAGGTCTACTTGACCGAAAGTGACCTAAGGGATCCATTCGAGCCAACTTCTAATCCAACCTAATTTGGATTGAACCAAGCTCCCAAAACCTTCCACCATGATTGTTGATTACCCCAAATGATCAATTGTAATCAATTGGGTCAAACCAAGTCAACTTAGTCATTTGACCAAGTCAAACCTTAGCCCAAATGAACCAAAACTAGCCAAAACTCATCATACACCAAATTGATTGAAACCAATGATTTGGATCAACCCAAAGTCAATATTTAAATATGACTCAACCATAAATTGTGCCAAACCAAGCCCAATTGATCGTTCGATCCAAGTTGACCCAAATCGACCTAAAGGACTAAATTAAGTCTAATCATGATCTAACTAAAATTGATTGCAACCAATGGCTCAAGTTCATTCCAATTTGATTATTGAACTTGACCAAAGCCATAATTGAGTCTAATTTGACCGATTGGTCAACTTGACCCAACCTAGCCCAAATTGACCTAAAGGATCAAAATTTTCCAAAATTCAAATTAAATCCAAATTGATTCAAACCAAAGACTACATTCATCTTCAATTGGCCAATTGAACATGAATCAACCTATAACCAAAGCCAATTTGGCCAATTTTGGTCAAATTGGTCAACTTGACCCATTTGACCCATTTGATTCCAAATGAGCCAAAATCAATTCTAAGCCAAATTAAATCAAATTAATCATACCAAAACTCTTCAAATTATTATTTGAACCTAACTTAAGCCTTTGTTTGACCTAATTTGACCAATTGGTCAACCTAATCCAATATGACACAATATGACCCATATTCAGCTAAATCCCTTAAAACTAAGCCATGACCCATTGGGTGCTGATCAAATCAGATCTAAACTCATTTATGATCAGCCCAAAATCAACCCAACCTAATTAAATTCCTCATGGATCCTCCCCCATATAAGATTCCACCCAACCTTAATTAATTCTCCCCATCACATGCATTTAACTCCTCCCCAACATTTGCATTCAATGGAACTGATCCTATGGCAGCAAGAGAGGACTTTAGAGCAAAAATTCAAAGTCCTCAATCAATCCATCATACATCCTAACCACCTCAAGCAAAATGACAACACTTTAGAGCGAAAAAATTCAAAAAAAAGATGGGTTTTCGACTACTATTAAAGGAGGGGGAAATGAGGCTTCATTCATCTTCTTCTTACCACTTTTGAGCCCCCAAGAGCTCCCCAAAGAAACCAACAACCACTTCCCCACCTCTCTTGAGCCAAAAATATCAAAATTGGGTAAATTTCGATGGGGAAATGGCAAGCACCAAAAAATACTTCATTCCGAAGTGAAGGCAAAGGCTACACTCATTCCAAAGCTTTCTTTTGCACCTAAGAGCTCGCTTGAATCTTTACCGCCATCAGAAACCATCCCCGGCGAGGTAAATTTTGCCAAACTTTAGCTGGCTTTAGGATTTCTCATTTTTTATGTTAATTTTCTTGCGACTTTAATAATTTCCCTTAGATAAACCCCACATTTTCATTTTATTTGATCCAATACAAAGTATAATTTTTACAAAGAAAAATGATGTGAAAATGAGCTCAATCGGACCTCATTTCACATTTTTTGCATTTTTCCATCGGTTTCGCCTGTCGGTGAGCAGCTCATCCGATCCCGTTGATTGGATTGTTGCGATCGCGTGACCCGCTTTAAACGAACACTGATCCGCTCGATCCCATGGATCGGATCTCGACTATCCGATCCGCGATCGCTTAATCGAACGCGTCTTCCCGGATCGCTTTTTTTCGCTGCTGCCGTAGCGCATGCGTGCCACATGGCGTCGCATCACCAATCACAATGTGGGAAAATCACCTATATTCTGATTTTAAAAATTATTTAAGTGTCCTGAAACTTTAAAAATTCATAAGTAAAATAAAATACTTAGCAAAAAATTACAAATAATGGATCGTTGGATTCATCATTCTAAGAGGAATCCAAAAAACCAAAAATTTTCAAATTCCGCTAAATGGTTTGAGCTTTATTTAAGTTTTAGTCAAAATAAAGTTTCATTAATTACTTTTAAAATATAAATTAGATTGAGTTGAAATTTTGAGGGATTGAAATTAAAGTTAAAGCACAACTATGATAAAATTTTCAAGTAAAAAAAAACTCCTAGATTGGGAGAAATTAAATTTTGAAGTTCAAAATATCTATTTTAATAAAATAAATCAAATAACTCACATGTGGGAAATTAAGTCATTAGTAAAATAAATCTTTGATTAATCCAATAATTCAAAATTTAATTTTTTTTAATCAAGCCAAATTAATCAAACGTCTAATTAATGCAAACTTAATGAATTAATCTATCATCTTAATGAATAAAATAAATTTAAATAAATTACATTAAAGCTAACTCTTAAATTAATCTTAAATCAAACCCCTAATTAAATTTAATAATTAATCACGCCCCTCAAGTAAACTAATTAAGTTAACCAACTAATCATATTAAACCTAAGCTTAATCAAACATAAATGCAATTAAATACCAATCAAATCTTAAATTAAACATAAATCATTAAGTCATTAATTACATCATTAATCTAAATAAATAAAAAATTGAATTAAAAATTAAGTAAATCTTTATTTAAATTAATAATTAACTTAATCACACTTCTTAACTAAACTAGTTACCCTTAATCTAATTCAATTGAATAAACACCTAATTAATGCAAACTTAATGAATTAATCTATCATCTTAATTAACCAAATTAACTTTTTAAATCAAAATTCAAATCAAACACTTAATTAATCTACTAATTAATTTGATCACACATCTTAAATAAGCTAATTAAGTTAATCAAATTATTCATATTAAACTTAAACTTAATCAAATATAAATGCAATTAAATATTAATCAAAACCTAAATTAAACTTAAATTATTAAATCATTAATTATATCATTAATCTAAACAAATATGAAATCAAATTAAAGATTAAACAAATCTTTATAATTGACATAAATACAATTCTTAATTAAACTAATTACATATTCACATTGGACCTAAGCAAACCCATAGACTAATAAAGCTAATCAAATCAAATTAAATCAAATTAAATTAAATTAAGAAGGACTCTCATCAATTTAATATGTAATCAATTCAAATCTCATTCAACCTACTTAAATAAGATATGCTAATTAACTATCTAATGTATAAAATCAAAATACAAACCAAACTTTGATAAACATGACAAATGGATGAGATTAAAAATAAAATCCTAATTACAAAGAATCAAACTCAATTAAAATCAAAATAAAATATCAATTAATCTAATCCAATCAAACTAAAAATAAATGAGCCATAACCAAATCAAATAAATATAAAATTAAATCACAGAGCTATAATCAAAGAAAAGAATTAGATATTAACTTAAAAGGATATTGAATTATCAAGATTTAATTAAACCAAAACATCTAATCTAAAATTAATTAATCAAAAACACATGAATTTAAATAAACTTAAACTTCATTAGATATAAAGGATATTGAATTATCAAGATTTAATTAAATCAACACATTTAATCCAAAATTAATTAATCAAATACATGAAGCTTAAACAAGCTCAAATTCTAAATGCTAAATTAAATCAAATCAATCAAATCAAATGAATTACATAAGTTCAAATGGGTTAATTAAAATAGTTAAGGACCTTAGTTAGATTCTTTAGGAGTTAGGATGTAGAATAGAGTGAGTTCTATCTACAAATGGAATTCATTCTACTCTTCATTCTTGAAAACCTAAACATCATTTTAACCAAATAAAAGTGAAATAAAAATAAAAAATAAATTATTAAATTATTTAAATTAAAATCACCCAAAGGTAAAATTTAGACAAATTCAAACTCCAAATTGAAACTTAAACTAAAGAAGCCTAGTAAAGTCTTGCCACATAAGCCTTAAGCACACACATTAGAATACTAGGTCACCGACCCTAGAATTAGGCTAGGTCTATGTATTGATTGTATTTATGATGTTTTGTTTTGTTTTGTGATATAATGGTTTAGATTGGATGCTAGGGTGTATATTTCATAGACTGGATGTTAGGCCGTTATTAGCCTAATCATATTTTCTGTAAGGGGTTGTGCTTAAGGGGTCATTGTAATAAAAATATAAATGCTTTTGTGTGCAGGTTCCTTAGGCCGTAAGCATAACCCACGTTAGGATAGGTGAACTTGGTTACTCATGTGTGGGGTGCTAAGTCCAACTTATTCATATAACTGCTTGGGTTGTATGGTGTGTTTAGCTAACATTTATTTTATAGGTGTAGCTAGATGTAATTTTTCTATTTTTAATGTAATTCTGCATTAGGAATTAAGATTTGTGTTATGGGAGATTAGGATTAGCAGTGTCCAGAAGGCTTAGTCCTTGGGGTGCCCTATGATGCCTTTCGAGCAAATCAAATCAAAAGGAAGAGAAGGAAGAAATGAAGGAAAGAATACCCCCATAGCATGCATTATTTTTTATAATCCGGGTTGTATAAGGGTAGAGCTCAATCTTCTTTTCTTTTGGGTAATGCAAGAACTACCTCTTTTTTATACGGTGGTCTATAAAATTATTTGATATTATGTTTAGATTACACACTAGAATTGCATGCTTTCCTAGTTTCTTCATGTTCGATGTTTGAATGTGTGTGGCTTGGATGCGGGAGGCTCTTAGGATAAAATTAAATTTTCTATCCCACTAACATCTTATAGCTAAAATTTTAAAATAACTCATAACCTCACATAAAAGCCTATAAATTAAATCAAGATAATTAAATTTTTAGCAACCCCTTAGTTAGATGAATGAATGTATAATATCATGCATGTCATATTCTTCCACTCTTGTTAAGAGGGGCTTCCATCTATGCCAGAGAATAAAGCTTAATCTGTGAGAGCCATTGATGGAAGAACACCCCTTTCTCTTTTGATTTGGCCCATAATCAAGTTCTCATGCATTTAGGCATGCAAAATCTCATAGCCTGTGTCAAAACAAAGAGTCCGAAAGACTCGAATAAATTTGATAAAATTTGCATTAGATTAAGTCATGAATTCATACCACTCATACTCTAGTCTCTTAGGGAGTGAGTTTAAGGACTTAATCTCCTTCCTAAATAAATAATAACCTATCTATCTTGCAAAGAATAAAACTTGCCTACATGGATTTAAAGCATAGGAGGAGTAAGCTGGCTGCCACTCCAAGCGATAATAAGTACAGCAGTCGGGTGGTTTATTCTCTCTTGTAGAGGTAAATCATTTACCCATTTTTACCATAGATTAGGTCGTGCTTTGGCCCTCGCCAAAGCTCCCTAGATTTAGGATATGAGATTATTATTTTTCTTTGTGGGCTACAAGCATAAATCCTCACCTCTAAGGCATTTTCATAATCTTATGTTGTGGAATTATAAGTCCTAGTAATCTAATAAAATGTCAACTCAAATAATTAACTCTCTGCAATTTAAAAAATATAAAGCCTAATTATAGGATAGATTGGAATGCTCACTAGGTTTTCTAGTATCATAAGCATTTTTTACTCATCTCCTTTGGCTTCCAAAATAAGTTTCTCATTTCGATCTATTCCATTTGATTTTCGCAACATTGCCAATCCTTTGATAGTCTTGCCTTGAAATCTTTGGAGATCATGATTTTCTACTTTAATCGAGAGTGTTCTTAAGGAATCTCATTTCTTAGGATGTAATTAACTATGGGGACTTGCCTCCATAGGAAACTTAATGAACCCGACTTAAAATAAATCCGATTTTACTTTTCTATGTAAAGTAGGGAAATGATCTCTGGTACATTCGAAGACCCATCATGCCTTAGGAGTCCTTATTAGGTGATTAGATCCATTATAAGTTGGTGATTTCTATCTTTTGAGATAGTATATCATTCCTTAATGTCGTACCCGATCACTACAATAAGTACCCCCTAAGATCTGCGTGGTGTCCCACAACTCAAAAATAAACACCATAGATTTTTCTGGCAACTCCGCTGGGGATGGTTCTTCTCTCCATCTTTAGTACATAATTATTATATCTAAGCATCGATATTGGACTTATATTTTATATAAGCCCGAGGCTATCATTCTTTCTATTGGCACTTAGCTTATTTCATCCTTAAGCAAAGCTCGCCAACATCTTTTAGGTTTTAAGACCTCACTCCGTGTAAGTCTTAAAATCCCTATTGGGTTCCCCGAATAAGTAGAAATTAAAATTAATCAAACAAAGGAGATGACCAAAATTAAGAACCTCTTCACCATCCTGATGGTGAGGCAAGGTTCTTCCCATGAACAATGAGAAAATAAAACTCTTTTGCAAAATAACATGTCTTTCCAAAAGCACTTTTTCAAAATCCACATAATAAGAGATCTTTACACAAAAATTTATAAGAAGTTTTCAAAAAGGCACAAAACACATATAACCAAACCTCGTTTAACAAATCCTATGATTGTTACAAGGAGGTTCCTTTTTAAAATCAAAATCAACCAGTTTTAATGTCATTTTCAAAAGCATATTTTCTTTGGAAATAGATATCCCCATCCCGCACACTCAAATTTGTTGGATGAAGATTCTATTTTTGAATAAAATCATGATATAAAATTGAAACTCCACTTAACATACTTCACATGTGCTAAATTTGTAGTTTCCCTCCTTTTTGAAAAGCAATAAATCATACACACACAAAAAAGAAGTCAAGACATATTTGAACCCCCACCCCACCCCACATACCCAAATTTATTAAATGGGAGTTCCCCTTCCCTTGGAGAAGGTAAAGCAATTGCATTTGTCTGATAGAACTCCTTCTTGCCAAAGTCTTGGACTTCAGGATACATTTTGATCTCATTTGACATATCTAAGTACGTCAAATGAGAACCCCTTTTATGAAAATCATAAGAACAAGTTGAACTCCATGTAACATACCTAAGTTTGTTAAATAAGTTCTTTTCTTTCAAAAATCATAAACACATTTGACTTTCACTTAACATACCAAATTTGTTAAGTGAGAGGTTCATTTTCAAAATCATAGACACATTTGACTTTCAACATACCAAATTTTTTAAGGGAGAGTTTCATTTTCAAAAATCATAAACACATTTGACTTTCACTTAACATACCAAATTTATTAAGTGAGAGTTTCATTTTCAAAAATCATAAACACATTTGACTTTCACTTAACATACCAAATTTGTTAAGTGAGTGTCTCTTTTCAACACACATTTGATCCCTATTTTAACATATCAAATTTGCTAAATAAGGATCCAATTTTTCATGTCAAACCACACTTGAGCTTTCACTTAACAAGCCAAATTTGATAAGTGAGAGTCTCATTCTCAAAAAAAAAAAAAACAAACATATCTCAAACACATTTGGGGATTTCATTTAACATACCAAATTTGTTAAGTGAACTCCCATCTTAAAAAAAAAAGAAACAAATTTATCTCACAATCACATTTAACTTTCACTTAACATACTAAATTTGTTAAGTGAAAGTCTTATCATCAAGCACAAATCAAACACATGTGGCCTCTACTTAACATACCAAATTTGTTAAGTAAGATGCCCCATTTTCAAATCAAAATAGCACACAATCAAATCTTCACAAGCAAATATATTTCAAATACATAATCACAATCTCTTCTTAGCATACCAAATTTGCTAAATAGAGGTCTTTCAAACTATCAATATTTTCAAACAAGATGCACAAAACACAAATATCTCCAAGAAAATCTCTCCTGAAATTTTAGAACCCTGCCCAACATACCTAAATCGGTTGAGTATGGGTTTTAAATAGAAATCAAATGGCAAAGACTCTCATCAATATCCAAATCTCCCCAATGAACCCCACTTAACATATTTGAATTATTGAGTGTGGGTTCAAAACTCTAAACTTATGTTGCATGGAACAAATATCAAGGCAGAAATCTGATATAAGTTATATTCAACAAATGTAGACATACAACTCGTATCGCAGCTTTTGCTGCAGACATGTGATGTTTTTCACCTTTCCATTTGGGATGGATTTGGCCTTGATTGGGCCGCCTCCCTCGACTAACTCCACCCATCAAGATACTTTGAGGATTTGAGAAGTCGATCACTGAGGGGCAACCCTCACTACTTATGGGACGTAGGCGTAACCCAGACGACCTACCTAATGACCGAGTATCCTTCCAAGAGGGCGCTTGAGGTTTCACCAGTCTCCTCCACCGCCGCTTTTCCCATAGCCTCTCGAGTGCATGCTAGACCTCCTCCCTCTGGGAAGGCTATCCTGCTTCAGAGATAGCCTCCACGGTAGCCTTCGCCACGCATACTGCACAGCACCACATAGAATAGAGATGCCACCATGATGAGAGATGGATATCCGCATTGCAGAGGAAGGTTCCCCCCGCGAGGTTTCCCCATTGCTGACTAGCAACCAATTTCACTCTCTCTCAGCATCAGATGGAGAGGAAGGCTATCGAAGGATAGCTGCATTGTCTCCACCTCTTACATACCACGAGGTTCCAGCTAGGGATAGGAGAAAGTCCTAGCCTATGTATGGCCAGGCAGGGTACACGATGTTGACTACTCTCGACTTGAGGTCTGTCTTCCCGAGTGTTACAAAGGCATTCGCATGAGAGCCGTGAGGCCTGTAGCATTCGCAGGAGTTAGCTATCGGTGCCTCACTCACGATTTTCCCATCATGCCAAGGTCGATAGACAGATAATATTAGTCAGTACCACCACCATAGGAGAAATCCTCAGGATAGCAAGTGTTTTCTCCACCATACCAATCCACTTCTCTCCCATCATTACCTGTTCAGGTCCCGCCATCCACCGTGCCTACAAAGGTACAGAAGACAACATCTGGGGAGAAGAGAGCCTCGTTGGTGATCTGGCTATGGCCAAAGGATCCCACTTCATCTACTCCAGCATCTGAGGTGAGGGCGAGTTCCTCTACTTGATCTCCTACTTTAGTCTTGATGAAGAAGGAGTGGCGACCCCGCAATGTTGTAGTCGCACCACAACAACCACCACCATCAGTGGCAGTAACAACAATAATTGTAGAAGGGGAAGGGGACAGTTCTGCAGTCCCCATGGTAGTGGATCTCCCTATTAACACTACTCCACCCATGAGCAGCTAGGAGCATGTCTCTTCTAGCAATCATGACCCTCCCAGAGCCAGCACTCCAATCATAGGCAGTGTTAGGTGCATCTCCATCAGTGAGCACAACCCCTCCACTAATTAGCAATGCATATTTGTACCAGCATGATTAGACCGTTCCTTAGAGGAAATTCTGGAACAATACTTTACAGAGAAGTGAGAGTTTCAAGGGAGTGATCGATCAGATTATGAGAAGAGAAAGGTCAGCTTCGATCTAAATGAGGATGATCTCCTTGAGGATTCGACCAAGGTCCACATGGTCGATACTAGGAGCTCCCTTCATGAGATCGATATAAGGTGTTATGGAGGAAGTTGATGCCATCCATTCAACCCAACACCTCCGTTAGCACCTTAAACAGAAGGATGATCAGATCAACTGGATGGAGAAGAGGATAGAATACTTGTTAGTAGCCCTCCATGCACTTCAAAATAAGGCCTTAGTATTGGAGCATATACCGATAGAGATAGATCATTTCGAGTTAGCACATGTCCTAGATCAGCCCAAAAGCGCTTCTCTAATAGATTAGGACAGTGGTAGCTTACATAGGAAGGAGGTGGATAGCACCTCCATGCAAGAGAAGGATATCAAGCAATTGGTGGAGCAATAAGTGAAGGATGTGTTCGCACCAGCCTGAGGTGGCCCATCTATTCCAAAGGGTAGACTCTACCCTGAGGAATTTGATGTTGTCCAATATCCTAAGGGTTTTGTGCCTCCTTCCTTCAAAATTTTTGATGGTAGTGGGAACCCCCGTCAGCACATAGCACACTTCAGGATTGGATGTTGCAATGCGGGTGGCAGCAATGCACTCTTATTTCATCTCTTCATTAGTCGCATTTGATTGGAATGCTAAACTACTCGTTGGTTTAGTGAAGATATTTGCTGAGTTAAAATAGCTTTTTATTAAGAGATTTGCTGGAGCTTAGTAAAGGGTAACTGTGGGTGATCTCGTTGTAGCTCAATAACACATCAGTGAGTCCGTTGTTGATAATATATTCTTAGATGACACATTTTAAGTATGAAATATGAACCATAGCTGTCTGAACTGCATGCTATTGAAATTCTACTAAAGAATATTCATGGCCCGGTCACCTTCATGTTTAAAGGGTTTACCATTAGGACATTTGAGAAATTAATCAACAAGGCAGCTAGTCTACAAGGAAAAGTCAAACATTTACCTTTTTAAGATCAGTCAACCAAGCTCAAACTGCAGAAGGCATTTCAAAAAAAGTTAGGGGCAGTCACAGCAGTGGACAAGGGGAAGCAGCCATCCAAGGTTCATCCAAACAGACCTCGAGCACATCAACCTCCTTTACCACCTCCTTTGCCACCACCTCGACCATCATATCAGCCACCTCAATTGCCACAGTGACCTCCACCACCACCTACTCAGCAGTATCCCCATACACAACATTAGTAGTATTATCCCCACCCATAGCATCAGCAGCAGTACTCCTATCCACCACCAGGTAGCTACCATTTACCTACTCTTGCCGATAAATTGAAAGCCTTATTCATTCAAGAGGGAGATAGTCAGGAATATCTTTAAGAATCTCTTAAAGAAGCCTGATTTTCAGTTACCAGAGGAGAAGATTGCTTTACCTTTAAGGACTAGCTTGAGCGTAGCTACAAGTCGGGTGTCATTGTCATCCTTAAGGAATATCTACTAAAACAACCATCTAGTTCTGTTAGGGTAATCCTTGGGGATACAAGCGATCTTTTCGAGACAGAGGAAGGTTGGGATATGTCCCTATCCCGAACCTCCAAGAAATCATCTATAAGATTAGAAAGTTACCTTTGTAGGTGCCTAAAGTAGCTCAAACCTCTAACTCTAAGGAAGGTTTGCAAGTTACTAAGGAAAACTTGAAGGAGGAAGACGCCCAATAGCAACAGCAGCCCAATCCACCTTACTTGCCCGGGATAGCATAGTAACACAACCACCGACTGAGTCCAGCACTCCATCCACCGTTGCAACTACTACTTCTTCCTCCACTAGGTCCTCTTCTGCAGCAGGAGTGTTGTATCAGTTGACAAGGGCACTAAACCCCTTACCCCACTTACTTTATTAGATTTCTATCATGTACCTCAATCTAAGAAGAAATCAATAAAGAAAGCTTTCACTTACATCTTGTCCACTTCTGATGCTCTAAATTTTACTCCTCTCAAAAACTCTCCAAATCTACAAAATAATAATGATAACTCTAGTTTTGATCATTCCTTTTTTGATTTAGAAATGGATTTACCATTCCTGAATCATTCGGGTTCGCCCTTTGAGATTGAATTGGAGTCATCCGACTCCGATGATCCCATAAGAGAAATTATAGGTGAACCTGATGAGCAAGTAGAGCTTTCCACTAAATCATCTCACGAAGTCATTGAAGTCAACCTCCATAGTGGCAATGTTCTACCTCCTAGGGTAGCACCTCAGGATAAGGGTAAATAAGTCATTGGTTCTAGTGATCAAGAAACCCCTCCATAAGATGCTCCACCCATAGATATGCTTGTGGAGGATCAGCCCAGAGTTGACTACAATGTCCTCGCTCACCTAAGAAATTTGCTAGCTAAACTAAGCATATATGATGCCCTTGTCTTATCCAAAGAGATGAGGGAGTCATTGATCAAATCACTTCTTGATCCAGAAATATGCTTAGCTTAGCTGACCGCTATTGGAGAGGAGGCATGTTATTCAAGAGAAGCCCGTGGAGTTACAGTCACAGATGATGACCTTCATTTGAAGATAATAGAACACAACCGTCCCCTCTACATCACAGTGGATATTGGCAGATTTAGGCTCTCCAAGGAATTAGTTGATCAAGGAGAGTCAGTGAGCATTATGAGTCTAAAAACCCTTGCCTACTTGAGGATCAATATCTCTGAACTTCGAGGAGATCGAATGATATTGAGAGGATTCAATGAACATGGCGAGAGGGCTTTAGGCTCCATAGTGTTACCAATATAGATAGATGATTAGAAGATAGAATCCAAGTTCTACATAATAGATTTAGATACATCTTTCACTACTTTGCTTGTTAGGCCTTGGATACATGCAAACAACATGGTTCCATCTTTTTGCACTTGTGCATCAAATTTAGAAGAGGTGGAATCGAGTATTATGCAAAGGAGACTTGAAGCCATTCTCAGTTAAAGAGGTTAAGATTTATGAAGATGTAGCCTACTATCTTCTTCCAAATCAAAAAGTCTATTCTCGCGAGCTTGGTGAATGTTCAAAAACAAAAGAAAAATAAATAAAAGAAAAAAGAAGAAAAAGAAAAAGAAAAGAAAGAAGAGAAAATGAAAATACAAGTGAACGATAATCAAACACCGAGGAAGAGGTAGAGCCAGATGTTACATTCCACCCACATTTTGTTCCTCTATATGAACACATGGGTAGGATGACTTGACGCGCACTACGTAGAGGAAGAGACAAATTGAGAGGTAGTTCTAGAGGTGGAAGACCTCCTTGCTGGTGGCCAACCAATAGGAGCTATGTTCTAACTCACAGGAGTACCCTCGCTATCCACATAGACTTAAAGTCCAGTTCAGAGGATGAGTCTCACGTGGTTAGCATGCCAACCAACCCCTTACAGTGGGTCCTTTTGAAGGTGACATTCAAGCCAGATAATGATGAAGACCAGACCTCCAAGCAAAGCATGAATGTATCTTAATCACTATTATGTAGAACAGTCAGGTAGCCGTTGGGAACTTTAGCTCTAACCTCACTTTCTTTCCAGAAAGTTGAAGGTTTAGTAGTTAAGGAGGCCCCCAAGTCATCCACAGATGTCAAGCCGAAGAGATTTTTGTTGGGAGAATCATCTTCAAGTCATGAAGCCGATGTAAAACTTGAGCATGATTCATATAAAGATTTAATAGAATTACCTTTTGATTAGTACTCGCCTTGTATTCTTAACTTAACAAAGAATAGATTAATCCCACATACTTGGTCTAAACACAGGTCAGACAACTTTGAAAGGCTATGGAACAACCAAACCAGACATCCTCAATCAAGACCAGGACTAGGATTTGGCATAGTGAGCCCAGTCGATGATGACAACCATTGCCTAGTCATCATAAATCATTTGGAGTCTGATAGGTTCTTCTCAAATCATGCTAACTCTTATGAGGAGGTATGCTTAGAAACTTTAGATGACCCAAGTGAGCCTGAAGTTATAGATGCACTACCAGAGTTCAAAGAAGAGATTAGATAAACCATCAATGAGCTCAAAAAAATCAACTTAGGAACTGAAGATAATCCACGTCCGACATACATCTGCTCTTTGTTGAATGAAAAAGAAACCAATGACTTAGTTAGGCTACTAGCTGAATTTAAGGACTAATTTGCATGGAGTTAAGGAGAAATACCCAGATTATCTCCTGACATAGCAATCCACAAACTAGCAATAGAACCTAATGCAAACCCTATACGCAAGCTCCTATACGCATGCGATTAGACATTGAACAACAGGTCACTTCTAAAATCAAGAAAATAATCGATGTTGGATTTATCAGGGAAGAAAAATATCTTAGTTGGTTAGCCAATGTCATCCTAGTTAAGAAAAAGAATGGCCAAATTTGCATATGCATCGATTTTAGGGATCTAAATAAGGCATGTCCAAAGGATGAATTTTCACTTCCTATACCAGAATTAATGGTGGACATTGCCTTATCTCATGCAGTATTCTCCTTTATAGATAGGTCATCTAGCTACAACCAAATCAAGATGGCCCCCGACGATGAAAGAAACACTACTTTCCGAACCTCAATCAAAATTTATTGTTATAAGGTCCTGCCTTTCGGCCTAAAAAATGTTGATGCCACATACCAGCAGGCCATGACTTAAATCTTCGATGAACTCATTCATCATCAAGTTTAATGCTACCTCAATGATCTCGTTGTCAAAAGCAAAGAAAAGGAAGACCATCCCTTTGACTTGAGAGTAGTTTTTGAATGGATAAGACAATACAACCTCAAAATGAACCCCCTAAAGTGTGCATTCGGAGTAGCTTTAGGAAAATTCCTTGGGTTTGTTGTCCGACACTGGGGAATTGAAATCAATCCAAAAAAGATCAAAGTGATATTATAAATGCCACCCCATAAAAGCCTAACACAACTCAGGTCATTTCAAGGGCGGTTGACATATCTAAGACTCTTCATTTCCAACTTATCGAAAAGATGCCAACCATTTTTGACACTTATTAAAAAGGATGCCAAGTTGTGCCAGCATGCCTTCAAAGACATCAAGTAATATCTGATGATGTCGCCAGTTCTAGCAGCCCCTATCCCAAGCAAACCACTCATATTATATACCGCTACATTAGACGACCCCCTTGGTGCTTCGTTGGCCCAAGCCTGTGATGAAGGAAAAGAAAATGCTCTTTAGTACCTCAGTCATCATCTAATCCATGCTGAGGCAAACTATCCACCTATTGAAAAGCATTGCCTAGCTTTAATCTTTGCATCCCAAAAGCTATGGCACTACATGCTTTCTCATAAGATAAATATGATCTCTATAATTAATCCACTGCAATATCTCATGAAATAGACGACGCCCTCCCCAATGAACAAATCATGAACTTAGACACTAGCATTTGCCACTGGGAGATATATTTTGATGGTGTGGCTTCCTTTCAAAGAGGAGAAGAACCATAATTTACTATCCTAGGAAAGGCAGGGGTAGGAATAGTTCTCCTAATGCTGGATCGTGATATGATGAGATTCTCATATCATCTGCCCAATCCATGCACCAACAACGAAGCTAAATATGAGGCTCTGATTGTCAGTCTGGAGTTAGTCATTACGCTATGCATCTAGAGAATCAACATCTTTGGAGATTCTCAGTTAGTCATCAACCAAATTGCTGGGTCCTACAAAGTTGTAAAGCTAAAGCTCCATCATTACCACAAATACACTATGGAGTTATTGGCCCATATCCTAGAGACTACAATTTACAAGAATTCTCGAGGAGAAAATGCGGTAGCAGATGCATTAGCCAAGCTTGCTAAAGAGTTGGCATATTCGGAAGATGAGTCTATTCCAAAATAGATAAGTCTTATCTCTTATTGATGCTGAACTCATCGAGAGATTCTCTCTTGAAGGGGAGGTTGCCATTGCCAAAAAGGATGAGAAGTCAGATTGGAGGTAACCATTCATAGATTATTTAAATATAGAAAAATTGCCTCATGAGAAATTACTAGTACACCAGGTGAAGCAGAAAGCCCTTTCCTACGCTCTCATGTATGGCACCTTGTATCGACGGTCCTTCGATCATATGTAGTTACGTTGTCTCAACAAACATGAAGCCCATAGGATCATGACTGAGGTACACTCAGGTTTATGCAGAGCACATCAATCTGGCCCAAACATGAAAGCCAAGATCAAGAGACTAGGATACTACTAGCCTTCAATTATCATAGACTGCATGGATGTAGCTAGAAGATGCCACCAATGTCAGGTACACGGTGTGGTCCTACATCAACCTCCTAATATCCTACATCCTACATTGGCCTCAAGGCCATTTGAGTGTTGGGGTATCAACATAGTGGGCCCGATCGATCCTCCTTCTTCCAAGGTTCGCCGGTTCATTCTAGCTACCACCAACTACTTTTCCAAGTGGGTGGAGGCAATCTCACTTAGAGAGGTCACAGCTCAGCATGTGTTCCAGTTTTCAGGAATCCTATCATATATAAGTTTGGGATACCTCAATGAATTATATCTGATAATGGTATTGCATTCAAGAGCACTAAAATTAATAGCTTTGCCCAGAGACACAACATAGATTGGAGATATTCCACCATCCACTATCCAAAGGAAAATGGGTTAGTAGAAGCCTTCAACAAAACTCTTATTCAAATATTAAAGAAAACACTGAATGACAACAAGAGACAGTGGCATGAGCAGTTAGTTGAAGCCTTGTGGACCTATCGTACCGCATACAGAACTACAACACAATCTACCCCTTTCTCCTTAGTGTATGGGTCCAAAGCCATTCTACCATTAGAGTTCCAACTCCATCACTAAGGATAGGTGTGGGTAATAAGATCACGATAGAATAGAATGTCAAGTTGCGGTTAGAAGAGCTCAAAGGTTTTGAGGAGAGGCGCCTCCGGGCATGCCAGAACCTCGAGTTGTACAAATCCAAAATGATTCAAGCTCACAGCAAGTTGGTCCGTCCTAGAGCTTTTCAAGTAGGAGAACTTATTTTAGTTTTAAGGAGACCAATTATTGCCCGTCGAAAGATGGGAGGCAAGTTTGAGCCCACTTGGGAAGGCATTTATGCCTTAGAGAAGGCCTACCAAGGAGGATCTTATCAACTCATAAACTGTAAAGGAGAGCACCCAATGCTTCTAATCAATGGGCTCTACCTAAAGAAATACTATTCATAAATCTTGTTTGAAAATAATCATCAATAAAACTTTCTTTCATCAAAAATTCTATCTCTTTCATGTTGAGGACTATCTTTGCTTGTGAATCTGTCACGATGTGTTTAAGGTAGATATAAGAGAACCTAAGAGGCATTCTATCCCTCCACAACACAAACACAAACTATAAATAATCCTCCAGTGTTATTAAGATAGGTGTAAGAGAACCCAAGAGGCATCCTATTTTAACTAGTACAACTAAGTTAGGTGTAAGAGAACCCAAGCGGCATCCTTTCTTGGTGGAGTAATAATTTCCCCTACACCACCATTTCATCCATCCTTTTAAGTGTTTAAGATAGGTGTAAGAGAACCCAAGCGACATCCCATTCCCTCTTTCACAACACAAACAAATACATATATTTTATCTCGGGCTATTTCAATGTGAGAGCAAGCCCCCGTGACACTCACTCATTAGCTGCTCTAAGTCAGGCTGACATGCTACCTTGCTAGTGTGTTACCCTAGTAGTCATTTGTCTAGCAAATGTGAGTCCCCGTGCCTCTTCCTGACTTGACCATTACAAACCAACGAGCATCTTGTCAGTTTGGTAGGCCTTACTGTGCAGCCGATAAGCTACCCTATGTTGACTTTATTTAAGAGGATGTAAGCCTACATGCTTTCTTATTGGACTAGCCAATATGCATTGATTAGGTCGAGTATATTTGAGGTTTAGGATAAGTCCCCCAGTGGCTTCTTTCCTCCTGACTACTTTAAGCCTGGGTTTGGTCCCTACACAAGACCCCTCGCTTGGTAGTCGCCCTAGGTCGGATAGCCCCTATCGAGTCAAAAATAGACTATCCCAGCAATTAGCTTCGCTTTAGGGAGATGTAAGCCTACACGCCTTCTTTCTAGACTGATTGTTGTAAATTGAAGACCACCTCAGGTTGGTTGGTTATGTTGACAGTGACCTACCGGATGGATACACCACTCTTGGCAGATGTGAGTCCCTGGGCTTTCTCCTTAAGTTGGTCATCAAATACCTATAGGCTTTCTTTTACAGGGTTTTGGATAAAACCCCTAGCCGCACCTCCCCTGTGGGCACTCTATTTAGATCACATCCTTAACGACCCCATTTAGACACTACCCCAGTTATTTTTGAATTGGATAGTCCCCCTTTCCTAATAACCACCCCTGTGGTTGGAGAATTTGTTCAGTGGATGTGTAGATTCTCCCTTAGTCTAGTAAGTTTGAAAAGATATAAGTCTATTACACATTCTTTCTAGCACGATCATTGCAAACCAACGGGCATCCCTAAGTCAGGCTCGATTTGTTGCGCAAGCGACTGATCACCCCAGTGGTTCCTTGTTTAGGGAGATGTGAGTCCCTACACTTTTTTCCTAACTTGACCATTACAAACTGAAAAGTACCCCTTAGTTTGGTTAGTTCTACCTAACGGCTGGTAGATTATCCCTTTGGATTTATAAACTTAAGATAGATCTAAGCTAATATTAGCTCCTTCTTAGTAGATCCATCACACACTGATAGGGTCCATCTAAAATTAAATTAATTCTGATTATTCTTGAGCCGATATGAATCCACAGTGGCATTTGCTCAAATAGTCACCCTAGGTCGGGATTGATTTGTTGCACCATCGACAGATCACCCAAATGGCTGATCCCTACTTTGGAAGATGAAAGTCTGCTATGCTTTCTTTCTAGTACAGTCGTTGCACATCGAAAGACAACCCTTAGACCGGATAGTCCTACCTTGTGGCTAATAGACTACCCCTTTGGACTTGTAAATCTGAGATAGGTCAAGGCTGACATAGTGCCTTCTCAGTAGGTCCATCGCATGCCAACAGGTCCAAGACATAACACACCAAATTAGATTAAATCAATTTGAATCAAATCAATATAAATTAAATTAATCATCAGGATTACTCTTGAGTTGACGTAAGACCCCCAATGACACTCACTCAATAGTCACCTTAAGTAGGGTTGATTTTTTTGGATCACCCCAACGGTCCCTACTTTGGAAGATGTTATGCATACCTTCTTCCTACTACGGTCATTGCACAGAAGGCAACCACTTAGGTGGATAGTCCTACCTTTATGGTGGTAGACTACCCCGACTTATAAATCTAAGGCAGGCCAAAAGTGGCTCCTTCTTAGTGTAGTCCATCACACACCAACAGGGCCTATAACAAAATAAATTCAAAACCAACCTCCCTAATAGAGTCAAATTAAACATATCAAACAAATCAAATTTTTCCCCACTAAGAAGCAAATCAAATTAGCCTCCCTAGTGGAACCTACATCTAAATCAAACAAATTCAATCGAGTGTACATCCCCAGTAGATATGCCCTCAATCTAAAACCCTTCTCCCTAGTGGAGCCATAATAAATTAAACCAACCTCCCTAGTGGAGTCTAATCAAACAAATCAAAGAACTCCAATCAAATTCTTATCCCTAGTAGATATGCCTCCACATCAATTAAAATAAAACAAATTAAAATTAATTTGATCTTGATCCCCATCAGATTAGATTCTTATCCCCAATGGATACACACTCAAACTAATCATATTCACAATCAAACTTAAATTCTTATCCCTCAGCAGATAACTTGAACCTACTTCTCTAGTGCAAGGTTCATGTACTCAATCCCCAGCAGATTCCTTCTTGCTCTTACTTGGCATAAAGAGAATGCATCATAAAGATCATGATCATCTACCTCTCAGGTCTTGGTATAGATCATTTTTCATTAGTATTAACAATCTTTTGGATGTTGTTGATCATTTTGGTCAATGCCAATATGTGCGGTGTGCCTTGTCTGTTACACCACATCTATTGTGGGTTCTTTTGTTGACCTCACTTTGGAGTGAGCTCTTAACCTCTTCTTCTTAGACTCAGAACTCTTCTAGACACTAAGAACTCCTTAGTCAAAGACACTTCTAGTGATTAGGTGAAACCTTTAAGCCGAGACTTAGAAGGATATCATAGATTAGGCTATGCCTTAATACTTAAGAAATCTATCCTATAGCTAAACTGTCTAGATACACTTTCTCAAATCAAACCCAGATTCAAATCTCAAACCAAACCACAAATTCAAATTCAAATTCTAAATATAATTTCAAATTTTACTTCAATTGATTGAAACTCAAAATAAAATTCAAATCCTAAGACCTTCCTAAGCCTTATGATTTATCTTATGGATTTAACCTTAGTCAAATCCAAATCAATCTTAATTCAACTGATTTTCTCAAAGATCAATTTAACCATTTGATCAATTTATCAAATTCAAATTCAAAATCAACTTCAAACCATGATCCAAACCAAAATCCAAACCCTTAAGCCAATTCTTTGGACTTAGCCAAATTCTATCCAAATCAAGTCAAAACTAATGGATATTCTCTTGAATCAATCATTCATTCAGTTATCTATCCAAATATAAATAAAACTTACAATTATCAAATCAAATTCAAGTCAAGCCTAACTTAGCCCTTTTGACTTAAAATTTTTCATTGAACCAACACATATTGGACTCCAAATTGATTACCGTTGAATTTATATTTTAATCCAGGGCTCATATATATGTTCAACTAAACTCAAATTAAACCAAAACCAAACTAATTGACCCACTTAGGTCCAGTTGACCGAAAGTGACCTAAAGGACTCATTTGAGCCAACTTCCAATCCAACCCAAATTGGATTGAACCAAGCTCATCAAAACCTTTCACCATGATTGTTGATCACCCCAGGATGATCAATTACAATCAATTGGGTCAAACCAAGTCAACTTAGTCATTTGACCAAGTCAACCCTTAGCCCAAATGAACCAAAACTAGCCAAAACTCATCCTACACCAAATTGATTAAAACTAATGATTTTAATCAACCCAAAGTCAATATTTAAATAGGACCCGACCACTAATTGTGTCAAACCAAGCCCAATTGGTCGTTTGATCCAAGTTGACCCAAATTGGCCTAAAGGACCAAATTGGGTTAAATCATGATCTAACCAAAATTGATTGCAACCAATGGTTAATGTTCATTCCAATTTGATTATTGAACTTGACCAAATCCATAATTGAGTCTAATTTGACCAATTGGTCAACTTGACCCAACCTAACCCAAATTGACCTAAAGGGTCAAAATTAGCCAAAATTCAAATTAAATCCAAATTGACTCAAATCAAAGATCACATTCATTTTTAATTAACCAATTTAACATGAATCAACCCAAAACCTAAGCCAATTTGGCCAATTTTGGCCAAATTGGTCAACTTCTCCCATTTGACCCATTTGATTCCAAATGAGCCAAAATCAATTCTAAGCCAAATTAAATCAAATTAATCATTCCAAAACTCTTCAAATTATCATTTGAACCAAATCTAAGCCTTGGTTTGACCCAAGTTGACCTAATGGTCAACCTAACCTCATATGACCCAATATGACTCATATGGCCCAAATTGAGCCAAATCTCATGAAACCAAGTCATGACCCATCAGGGGCTAATCAAACCTGACCCAAACCCATTTGGGATTAGCCCAAAATCAACCCAACCCAATTAAATCTCTCATGGATCCTCCCCCACATAGGATTTCACCCAACCTCATTTAAATCTCCCCATCACATGCATTTAACTCCTCCTCAACATGGGCATTCAATGGAGCTGATCATATGGCAACAAGAGAGGACTTTGGAGCAAAAATCCAAAGTCCTCAATCAATCCATCATCCATCCCAACCACCATAAGCAAAATGACAACACTTTGGAGCCAAAAAATTTTTTTAAAAAAGTGAATTTTCAGCCACTATTAAAGGTGGGGGAATTGAGGCTTCATTCCACTTCCTCTTACCACTATTTAGCCCCCAAGAGCTACCCAAAGCAACTATCCACCACTTCCCCACCTCTCCTGAGCAAAAATATCAAAACCGGGTGGATTCTAGCAAGGAAATGGCAAGCACCAAAAAATGAATCATTCTGAAGTGAAGGCGAATGCTACACTCATTCCACATATTTCTCTTGCACCTAGTAGCTCATTCGGATCTTACCACCGTATAAAACCATCCCCGATGAGATAAATTTTGTCAAACTTTAGCCGGCCTTAGCATTTCTCACTTTTTTGTGTTAATTTTCTTGCAATTTTAGGAATTTCCCTTAGATATACCCTGCATTTTTCATTTTATTTGATCCCAATACGAAGTACAATTTTTTCAGAGAAAATTTATGTAAAAATGAGCTCAATCGGACCTCATTTCACATTTTTTTGCATTTTTCCCATCGATTTTGCCTATCGATGAGCAGCAGTCATCCGATCCCATGTTCAGTGGATTGAGCTTCGTCACACGGACCGCATCCCGACCCCAAAACATGTGATCCACTCTCTGATCCCTTGGATTAGATTTGGACTGTCCAATCCGTGATCAAACGGTCCGGATCGAACCACACATCATTTTCCCAGATCCCGCATTTTCCTCGAGCCTTTGCGTGGCCATCGACTGTGGCACCTGGTTCCCGAACCATCGTGCATGGTGCCACTGGCACCGCGTTTATATGTCGGCCTTGCCGAGGTTAAGTGGGAAAATCACCTATTTTCTAATTTTAAAAATAATTTAAGTGTCCTAAAACTTTGAAAATTTATAAAAACTAAAATACTTGGTGAAAAATTACAAATAAGGGCTCGTTGGATTCGCGCTTTTGAGAGAAATCCAAAGAACAAAAATTTCCAAATTCCACTAAATGGTTTGAGCTCAATATAGGTTCTAGTGAAAATAGAATTTCATTAATTACTCTAAAAATATAAGTCGAATTGAGTTAAAATTTTGAGGTATTGAGATTAAAGTTAAAACACACCTATGATAAAAATCTCAGCTAAGAAAGATTTCTAGAATGGGAGAAATTAAATTTTAAAGTTCAAATTGCCTATTTTAATAAAATAAATCAAATAAAAATCTAGAAATCTACAAAAAATCTTCAAAATTGCTTAAATCACTTAAGTTAACATTTAAGATCCTAATAATAATAATAATATTAATATTAATAACATGATCTTATGAAGCTTAATGAACCTACAATAAGGGGTTATTTGGTTGCCTGCATTTGGAATACACTGCATTCCAAATGCACGCTTTTAAACATTTCAAGCGTTTGGTTACAAGTAAAGTAAAATTCTAGTGTAATGTAATGTATTTTAAATACACTAGAAATGCTAGTTTGCATGTATTTGGAATTCACCAGATTTGGGCGAATTCCAAATACACCGGCCAATGTAAAGTGATGCGGCGGAACCACCGCCAATTCTTCGCCTCGGTTTACGTTAGCCAGATGTCAAAACCTTCAGTTTACTTTACATTATATTTTGTCAACCAAACAAAAAAAGCAAAGTCATGAATTTGTAAAGCTCTAAACCAAACAACTATAAAGTAATCCTTTTACACTGAATTTCTTTTATACTGCATTCCTTTTACACTGCATTCCAAATGCAGGCAACCAAACATCCCCTAAATATTTAGGGTTAAAATTTAATAAATTAAGAAATTATTTAAAATGGAATTCATAGTAATCTAAATAATAAATTCAAATCAAAATTGAAATAACACTTAAGCAATCATTAATCAAACCTCAAATTAGAAAAATATCATATAATCCTCAAAGGAAATTAAATTAAATATGATTAAACCTATTTAAGTTAATAAAACTCAATTAAATGATTAAATCTTAAATCAAACTTAAAATTAAATAAATCTAGGAAACTTTAATATGTGTCAAACTAGTATAACTAAACCTACACTAAGCATGAAATCTTAATCATGTGAAACTTCTTAATGAATATAAATAAACTGAAACTAATTAATCATTAAGTAAAGTAAAAGGTTAAATTAATTATAAATCCAGTACATCATAATCGCTTAATATTAATCAAACCAAACCAAGTCAAATGAAGCTAAAATGAACTTAATTAATTTCATCAATCCATTTGGAATATAAGAGTTACTCAACCATTAAATATTTCAACGTAATAACTAAATCAAACATGTTAATGAAATTAAGCAAACATAATAAATGAATCAAATCAAATAAAACTCTAATCATAAATAATCAAGCTTAATTGAAATAAAATAAACAATTAATTCACTTAATAACAATGATGGTAATGATAATAATCCTTTAATCAAATCAAAGTCAAGTAAAACACTTAACTAAATCAAATAACTCACATGCGAAAAATTAAGTCATTAATTAAATAATTCTTTGATTAATCTAATAATTCAAAATTTAAATTTTTTAATCAAGCCAAATTAATCAAACATCTAATTGATGCAAACTCAATGAATTAATCCATCATCTTAATGAATCAAATTAATTTAAATAAATTACATTAAAGCTAACTCTTAAAATTAAGCTTAAATCAAACCCCAAATTAAATTTAATAATTAATCACACCCCTCAAGTAAACTAATTAAGTTAATCAAATTAATCATATTAAACCTAAGCTTAATCAAACATAAATACAATTAAATATTAATCAAATCCTAAATTAAACATAAATTATTAAGTCATTAATTACATCATTAATCTAAATAAATATAAAACTAAATTAAAAATTAAATAAATATTTATTTAATTTAATAATTAACTTAAACACACTTCTTAATTAAACTAATTACCCTTAAGCTAATTCAATTGAATAAATACCTAATTAATGCAAACATAATGAATTAATACATCATCTTAATGAACCAAATTATCTTTTTAAATCAAATTCAATTTAAACACTTAATTAATCTACTAATTAATTTGATCACACATCTTAAATATACTAATTAGGTTAATCAAATTAATCATATTAAACTTAAACTTAATCAAACATAAATACAATTAAATACTAATCAAAACCAAAATTAAACCTAAATTATTAAGTCATTAATTACATCATTAACTAAACAAATATGAAATGAAATTAAAAATTAAACAAATCTTCATTATTAACATAAATACACTTCTTAATTAAACAAATTGCATATTCACATTGGACCTAAGCAAAGCCATAGACTAATAAAGCTAATCAAATCAAATTAAATCAAACTAAATTAAATTAAGAAAGACTCTCATCAATTTAATATGTAATCAAATCAAATCTCATTCAACCTACTTAAATAAGATATACTAATTAACTATCCAATATATCAAATCAAAATACAAACCAAACTTTGATAAACATGACAAATGGATGAGATTAAAAATAAAGTCCTAATTACAATGAATCAAACTCAATTAAAATAAAAATAAAATCTAAATTAATCTAATCCAATCAAACTACAAATAAATGAACCATAACCAAATCAAATAAACATAAAATTAAATCACATAACTATAATCAAAGAAAAGAATTAGATATTAATTTAGAAGGATATTGAATTATCAAGAGTTAATTAAACTAAAATATCTAATCTAAATTTAATTAATCAAAAACACATGAATTTACATAAACTTAAACTTCATTAGATATTAAGGATATTGAATTATCAAGATTTAATTAAATCAACACATTTAATCTAAAATTAATCAATCAAATACATGAAGCTTAAACAAACTCAAATTCTAAATACAAAATCAAATCAAATAAATCAAATCAAATGAATTACACAAATTCAAATGGCCTAATTAAGATACTTAAGGACCTTAGTTAGATTCTTTAGGAGTTAGGATGTAGAATAGAGTAAGTTCTGTCTACAAATAGAATTCATTCTACTCTTCATTCTTGAAAATCTAAACATCATTTTAACTAAATAAAAGTGAAATAAAAATGAAAAATAAATCATTAAATCATTTAAATTGAAATCACCCAAAGGTAAAATTTAAACAAATTCAAACTCCAAATTAAAACTTAAACTAAAGAAACTAAGAAAGTCTTGCACAAGCCTTAAGCACACATATTAGAATACTAGGTCACCACCCTAGAATTAGGCTAGATGTGTATTGATTGTATGTATGATGTTGTGTTTGTTTTGTGATGTAATGGTTTAGTGATGTTAGGATGTATGTTTATTAGATTGGATGTTAGGTTATTAAGCTAATCATATTTTATGTAGGGAGTTGTGCTTAAGGAACTGCTGTAATAAAAATATAAATGCTTTTACTGTGCAAGTTGCTTAGCCCCCTAAGCATAACCCATGTTAGGACAGGTGGGCTTGGTTACCCATGTGTGGGGTGCAAAGTCCAAATTATTCATATAACTGCTTGGGTTGTATGTTGTGTTTAGCTAATATTTGTTTTGCAGGTGTAGCTAGATTTAATTTTTATTTTTTGATTGTAATTTTGCATTAGGAGTTAGGATTAATATTATGGGGGATTAGGATGAGTAGTGGCCAGAAGGCTTAGTCCCTAGGGTGCCCTGTGATGCCTTTCAAGCAAATCAAATCAAAAGGAAGAGAAGGAAGAAATGAAGGAAAGAAGACCCCCATAGTATGTATTATTTTTTATAATCCGGGTTGTATAAGGGTAGAGCACAGCTACCCATCTTCTTTTCCCTTTTTGGGGTGTACGGCGGAACCTGACCACATTGGCCTTTTACTCTTTTACGGTAGTCTATAAAATTATTTGATGTTGTGTTTAGATTGCACACTAGAATTGCATGTTTTTCCTGGTTTCTTTATGTTTGATGTTTGAATGTGTGTGGCCTAGATACGGTAGGCACTTAGGATAAAATTATATTTTCTATCCTACTAATAACTCATAACTAAAATTTTTAAACAACTCATAATCTCACAGAAAATCCTATGAATTAAATCAAGATAATAAAATTTTTTAGCAACCCCTTAGCTGGATGAATGAATGTATAATATCATGCATATCATATTCTTCCACTCTTGTTAAGAGGGGGCTTCCATATGTGCCAGAGAATAAAGGCTTAACCTGTGAGAGCCATTGATGGAAAACACTCCTATCTCTTTTGATTTGGCCCATAATCAAGTTCTCGTGCATTTAGGCATACAAAATCCCATAGCCTGTGTCAAAATAAAGAGTCTAAAAGAATCAAATAAATTTGATAAAATTTATATTAGATTAAGTCATGAATTCATACCACTCATGATATAGTCTTTTAGGGAGTGAGTTTAAGGACTTAGTCTCCTTTTCAAATAAACAACAACCTATCTATCTTGCAAAGCATAAGACTTGTCTACATGGATTTAAAGCGTAGGAGGAATTAGCTGGCTACCACTCCAGGCAGTAATAAGTCTAACAGTTGGGTGGCTTATTCTATCTTGTGGAGGTAAATCATATACCCATTTTCACCTTAAATTTAGGTCATGCTTTGGCCCTTGCTAAAGCTCCCTAGATTTAGGATTTTAAGTTATTATTTCTCTTTGCTTGCTACAAGCATAAATCATCATCTCTTAGGCATTTTCACAATCTTATGTTGTGGAATTATAAGCCCTAGCAATCTAATAAAATATCAACTCAAATAATTAACTCTATTCAATTTCAAAAATATAAAGCCTAATTATAGGGTAGATTAGAATGCTCACTGGGCTTCCTAGTATCATAAGCATTCCCTGCTCATCTAATTTAGCTTCTAAAATAAGTCTCTCTTTTTGATCTATTCTATTTGATTTTCGCAACATAGCCAATCCTTTGATAGTCTTGCCTTGAAATCTTTAGAGATCATGATTGTCTACTTTAATCGAGAGTGTTCTTAAGGAATCTTGTTCCTTAGTATGTAATTAACTATGGAGGCTTGCCTCCATAGGAAACTTAACGAACCTGGCTTAAAATAAATCATGCTTTACTTTTTCATGTAAAGTAGGGGAAAGATCTCTAGTACATTCGAAGACCCATCATGCCTTAGGAGTCCTTATTAGGTGATTAGGTCCATTATATGGTGGTGATTTCTATCTTTCAAGATAGTATATCATTCCTTAATGTCATACCCGATCACTTCAATAAGTACCCCCTAAGATCTACATGGTGTCCCATAACTCAAAAATAAGCACCACGGGATGTAAGTCCTCAGCGGCATTCACTCAGTAGTCACCTTTGGTCAGGTTCAGTTTATTACACCATCAACCAGTCACCCCAACGGTTGTTCCCTACTTTGGAAGATGTAAGTCTATTATGCTTTCTTTCTAGTATAGCCGTTGCACACCGAAAGGTAACCCTTAGGTTGGATATCCCTACCTTATGGTGGGTAGACTACCCCTTTGGATTCATGAATCTAAGATAGGCCAAAGCCCTCGTGACTCTTTCTTAGTAAGTCCATCGCACACCAACTAGGTCTATAAATCAAATCGAAATTAAATCAATCAAAATCAACCGAACTCATATCCCCCACGAGTAAGCCGACAAATTAAAATCAAAACCCATCTTGATTCTCCGCGGTGGAGTCAAATCACATTCTTCTCCTTAGTGGAGCTTGAACAAACAAATAAATAAATCGTATAAAATAAATCAAGTCAAAAACAAATCTAATCTTGATCCCTAACGGATTCAAGCCTATATCCCTAATAATATTCCCCAAATTAAGTCAACAAAATAAATTAAACAAACATAAACTTGTATTCCTAGTGGATCTCCCCTCCATAAATCATATTAAACAAATTAAAACAAAGTAAATCAAATCTCCATCCCCAGTGGATTCCTATCAAACAAATTCAGTCAAATTCAAATCCATATCCCTAATGGTTAGCTCGAACCTATTTCCCTAGTGGAAGGTTCATATACCCAGTCTACAATAGATTTTCTTCTTCTATGCCCTTAGCATAAACCCCTCACATGTCATATACAATGCATGTGTGATTCCTCAGCAAATCCCCCATCATGTCCTTGACATGAAATGCCCATCAAAACCTCTTTGCTCTCTTATACCGTTGACATGAGTTGAGCCGCATTGCACTAAAATCGTGGTTTTATCTACCTCCCAGGTTTAGATATAGATCATTGTTGCAAGTGCTTACAACTTTTGGACATTGTTGATCATCTCGATCAATGACAATACGTTCGGCGTGCCTTGTCAGTTACACCACACCAATTAGGGGTCCTTTTATTGACCTCACTTTTAGAGTGAGGACTCAATGTCCTCATCATAGATTTATGACTCTTCTAGATACTAAGAGCTCTTTAGTCTTAAGATACTTCTAGCTACTAAGTGAACACTAAATTTGAGCCTGGAGACTTAGAATGATTTTTCATAGGGTTTAGACCAGGTCCTAGGATCCAAGGTGACCTACCTATCCTATCGCCTAACCTATAACCTGTGCCTACCTCCTTAGCCCAAACCAAACCTCAAATTCATCCAACCAGTTCCAATTCATAATCAAATTATAAACCAAATGATTGAAGCCAAAATCAAATCCAAAATGATTTAAACTTAAGACCTATGATTCAATCCTATGGACTTAGCTAAAATTCCTTAAATCAAAACCTAACTCAATTGATTTTCTCAAAATCAATCAATCCTTCAATCATCATTCCAAGTTCTACCTAAAACTATAATCAAAACCATCAAGTAAATCATTCATATTAGAATTCAAAATCAAATGGAATTTAAAGCTTTTATTGTAATCAGTCAACGTCAATATGTGTGTTGTACTCTATTAGTCCACCACCCATATCGGGGATCCATTTGTTGACATCATTTTTGGATTTAGGTCGAGAAATTATATGATTTATAGCTCTACCGAATTATTCAAATTTAAGTCTTAACATATTCGTTCATTGATCGATGCTAACAAATCATGGAATAATTTAACTCAATCAAAACCTATTAGAGCTATCTTCAATTGTAATACATTGAAATTAAAGTTCAAGTTTGATCTTAAAAAAAGAAGAAGAACCATTCATGATTTTAATAAGTTATTTGAATTAAATATAATTTTAATCAAGTTTAAACCTAAATTAAATCAAATCATGATTTGAATGGTTATTCACTGATATATATATATATATATATAACACAAACAATAAATTTTAATTTAACATACACAATCCATTTGAAATTAAAAATGAAATACAAAAGAGAGAGAGAGAGGGAGAGAGAGAGAGAGAGAGAGAGAGAGAGAGAGAGAGAGAGAGAGAGCTAATTCTAAACATCAAATAAAATTTGTCCAAAATTAAATCAAAATAATTAACTATAAGCACATGTTATATATAAAATATGTTAACCATTAGATCAAAATAATTAATTTATTAAATTATATATCTATATTATAATCAACAATTATTAATCATAATTAAAATTATCTTATACACATAACTTATAAATTTTCATTCAATTATTTACTAAAGTTATTAAAATCATATAAAACTTTTAAAATCATTTATTTAAAAGCAAAATCATGTTTCACCAAGTTGAAAAAAAATGAAAAAGATAAAACTATTAAATCACCTATTCCTAGTTAATTTATATGACCATGACAACACATAAAAAAAATGCAAGAAGAGGGAATGTCAGATCACTTGGGCATGTAAGACAGCTCTCATCTCTCTCTCTCTCTCTCTCTCTCTCTCTCTCTCTCTCTCTCTCTCTCTCTCTCTATATCCAACTCACACTCGGACAAAATAAAAAAAAGAAAACAAAAAAAAGGCTCTCGACGGGGAAAATATTACGTCGAGTCCACGTGAACTTTCGCAGGACTCCAATCGCTATATGGCGTGGCACATTAAACGGCCAAAAAATGAGTAAGAGGAACGGCGCTATTTTTTCATGTTTAGCGCGCCCGACCAGCTGGAATGAGTATATCGGAAAAATTAAAAATATCTTCATTTGGGGTCGTATTTTTTATTTGAGTGAGCATTATGAAAGCTATGAAGAAGGAGAATGAATGGAAATGGAGGTGTTGAGAAATAGTTCTTCGAGCAGGACTTTTTTGCATGTGAAGCTTGCTTTGCAGGTACTCTCATGTCGACCGACTTCATATTATTTTTCATGATTTTTAGAGATTTGTATTTCTACTCTGTCTGCAGTTTTGTTTCAATTTACTAGCGGTTGTTGAGATCATGGTAACTAAATCCTAACCGAAGCAATGAGGTGGCTGTTTCGACAAATTTTAGGAGATTTCTTGTATTTGTACTCTCCGTGCAGTTTTTGTTTCACTTTCTGTAGCCTAGTTGTTCAGATCATGGTAACTAAATCCCTACTGAGGCAATGAGGTCGTTACGAATTTTAGGATGTATCGTATCTGTACTCTGCCTGCAGCACTCATACCTCAGTACCTCACGTACCTCTGTGCCTCTGCACCTCTATCATCTGTACTCTCCTCTGCACTACATATCTCTGTACTTTGTATCTCTGCATTCATCATATCTCTGTATCTCTATATCTACTTGTATATATATATTTCATTGAATTTATTTTTTTAAAACACTAAATTTTTTAATATTTTTAAAAATAATTATCATTATAAAATATATTTTTTTAAATCAAAATATAAATAAAACAAAATAATAATAATAAATAGAATAAATAAAATACAACTGATGTCAAATAGTTTATAAAATTATTTATTTATCTAACATAGAATGGATATGCACTTTTTTTTTATTGTTTTCATAATAGATAATTTGAGAATAAGTCAATAATATATATTTTTTAAAGCTTTTAAAAACTCTCTAATTTGCTTATAAAATAAAAAAATAATTAAGAGGCTATCTGAGATTACTTAATTTCTCTATTTTTATTTACTTAATATACATTATAACATATAGTATATATATATACTATTTTTATTTATTGATTATTTTACTCAGAAGAATAATCATTAAAAGCTTCTATTGAGTTACTCTATAAATAAAAGATTTTGGTATGAACCAAAGCAGCCATGTGCAAGAATCACTGCATTGTGATTGAACAAGAATTTATGGATTAAAAAAGGATTAAGAATAAAAGATCAACAAGAAAACTTTATTATAAGCAAAAAATCAATTAGCATTCCATCATAGCCTATTCAATGTAAGTAAAATATGGCAAATAACAAGTAGCGTTTTTTTCCTTTATAACTGTCATAACAAAATAAAGGAAAGGAATGTATATTAAAATGGCAACAATATAAACAGCTTTACTCAGCCTTTAATTAAATTTAATTTTATATATATATATATATATATATATATATATATATATATATATATATATATATATATATATATATATATATATATATATATATATATATATATAACCAGATTCTCGGATAGAATGAACTATTGCAAGTTTAGCTCATTTTTTATAAGAGTGAGTTCTATGATTTATAAAATTTATCGGAACAATGAAAAATGGATTGTCATAACTCATTTTATTGAGTAATGCTTGTTTTAAGTTATATAAGAAATAAAATATTATATCAATTATGATTATATGTTTAAATTTTAATAAAAATATGAGGTAAGAACCAATCTTTTCAACAAAAAGTAAAATAATTATATGAAAAACTACTGATTTTAAAAAAAGAGCGAGGACAAAATACTCGATAGTATGGTAGAGAGAAAATACTCTTTTATTAGGTGTCAAAATTTGACTTAATAAGTAATTCTATTCAAAATCGAGTTCAAGTTGATGGAATAATTTTCGGTCACATTTGAGTCCAAAAAATTGACTTATTTAATTATTCGGATGTATTATTATTGTTAACGAAATTAGCTTCGATTTTGACTGTCAATTAGGATTTGATTTTTTGACCCAAGAACATTGAAATTGAATTTTTTACTTGTGAACTTCTTTGACTCGATTTTGATTCAATTTTGACTGCATGTATAAATAGATCATTTGGGTCATGTCTGAGTCAATTGGCTTGAAGGTAGATCGGGTTTGAGTCAAGTCTATCATATCGTAAAACTCAAATCGACCTGTCGACCCCACACTCCTACTCTTTCAATGTGGGTCTTTGTATTTAAAATTTATGACATCATTCGTATTACAATCAATCAAGCCTCTTTTTTATCTAATCTTCATAAGAATAATCTGATTCTATAGTTCTCATTGTTAATTCTAAACTTCTCAGCGGAGAAAAGCAAAAGAAATATTAAAGTGAGAAATAATAGAGAATAAATGCGAGAAGCAATAAGATGGATGTACATAATAACCGAATTTTATCTAATATCATTTTTTAACCAAAATTAATATTACATTATAATAATTTAAGAAAAAATAAGCAAGCATAAAGGATGTACACAATCATTTTACTAGAAAATTATTGAATTGTGAAGACCAAAGTAGATAATTCAATTCGAATTAAAAGTTCAAAATGATAGAATTTTTTTTCAAAATAAAATAGGCGTTCATAATAATATATCATAATATAGAGCTTTATAGATCAATCAATCTCTTAATAATCTTTCAAATATCAAAGCGGTTTTCAAATTATTTTTAAAATTATTTTGTTTTATTTATGTTTTGATTTGAAAAAATATATTTTAAAGTGATAATTATTTTAAAAATATTAAAAAATTTAGTGTTTTAAAAAAATAAATTCAATGAAATATATATAGAGTGCAGAGATATAGAGAATTGAGGAGAATGCAGAGGGAGGTATGAATGCGAAGGTGCAGTGCATGCAGATATGAGGTATAGAAAGTATACGAGAGTACAGAGGTATGATGCAGTGCAGAGTGCAGGAGTACAGTGCAGTGCAGTCAGAGGAATGAATCAAATCTCTAAAATTACCGACATCATTTCCCGGTAGGGATTTGGTCCATGATCCGAACACAACCTGAAAGAAAAAACACATGAGAGTACAAATACAAGAAATCTCCTAAAATTGTCAGCCCACCATTCGGTTGGGATTTAGTTACCATGATCCAACAAGACTACAGTAAACAAACATGAGTAGAAATACGAAATCTCTAAAAATCATGAAAAATAAATATGAAGCGAATTGAGAGTAGGCAGCAGTTCCGCACATGCAAGTCCTGTGAAAGAACTATTTCCTCAAGCCTCCATTTCCGATTCATTCTCCTTCTTCATAGCAGAATGCTCTCTCACGAAATAAAAAAATCGTCGTCTCAAATGAAGATATTTTAATTTTTCCGCTCATATACTCATTCCGCAGTTTGCTAAACCGCGAAAAATAGAGCCGTTCGTCTTACGGCGTCATTTTTTGGCCGTTTAATATGTGCGTGTCATAATGATTGAGTCCGCCGCGTAAAGCTACGTGGACTCGATATTTTCCGTCCCTCGGTTTGAAAAAAAAGAAAAGAAAAGAAGCATGACCTCTCTCTCATTTTTCCTTCATGGAAGAGCATCCGGAGCCTTTTTTTCCCTCCTCGGCATAGGTCAAACTCAACACCATCTCAATTGTACGACGGCCATCTCTATCTTCTCCCACTCCCATCTCAGCCTTGGTCACAACCCCTTTCTACTTCCTCAGTCAGCGAAACTACCTTAACAAAAGGGAGCATGTAGCATCTCATCTCAACTCCACATGAAAATCTCTACATCTTCGCCCAAGTTGCAACTAAACCCCCCTTTTCCCTTCTTATCGAGCCTCATAGAGCTCATTGAACCCAGCCATCAACCATCACAAGAGTCACGGCTCCTCCATGCGAGTTTTAACTAGCTGCAGCTGTTGAAGGCTTCTCTTCCTTGTTGGATGCATGACTTGGCTCCTCCTATCTTTCATCTTGTCCTCTCATGACAACCTCCAAGCAAGAGCACCCCTCTGACTCCATCACCCCTCCCAAGCTGCCTCTAGTCGCCATCTACTCTCACATCTAGATGCCAAAAAAGGAGGTCGATGAGCTTCTATCAACTGCCTAGGAACTATGATCCCCCTCCTCTCTAGTTAGAATGCCTCAAACCATCGAAGCACAAACCTTGCATTCGAATCATCCCCGTTTCCATAGACCATTTCACTCGGCCAACCATCAAGCCAAGCTCCTCTCATTCTGGATTTTTTTTTCTTTTCCTTCTATTTTTCCTTAAAGCGGGGACTCATGTTTTTCCATAAGGCTGAGACTCCATCACAACCCATGGCTGAAATCACATCCCCACATCCTCAATTGTCTGCTCCTTCAATCAGCCTTACACGTAAGGAGAACTCCTCCAGCAGGGTGGCCTCTCATCCATTAGTCACTCCAAAACTGAGACAACCAACAACTACTTCAAACTAGCCTCCTCCCATTTACATGCACACCTTGCTCTTAGCTTCACTAGAATTTGCCTAATTCTTCTTAACTTTTACCTATGGGCTGAACCGAACTACTAACAGCAACCACTTTGACTTTCCATGATGATAACCCCATACCAATGCCTTTAATTCATCCTTATTCTCACTTTTCTTTGTCCCAATAGTTTTACCAGTTGAGAAGGAACACTCTCATCCCTTCTCAAGTTCTAAAACATGGAGTTCGATCAAATTTGATGAATCGTAATGGTGACTCAATCTTTGGAGTATTTGGCAAGGAGGAACTCAACAAGCATCTCAATAGGGCTTCATTTCTTCCAAACGGAGCCACCTCTTGGTCAAAATCCACTCGACATTAGCTCCGATGAGGTATAATTCTTAAATGCTTAGAAAGCCTTAGGGATCTTATGTTTGGTACATTAAATACAAGCATCGTTAGGATCCAACCTTTAGAACCTATGCACTTTACTTTGTAATCCTTTTGGCGAGAGTTTAGAGATAAAAGCAAGACTATTTATTTCATGTGTTTGAAATGAATAGTTTTGATTAGGCCGAATGGCGTAGTGATTTGATTCCACCCATCAAGCCATGATTAACTCGTGGGCCATTTAATGTTTGATTGAATGATCATGATTAATCCAATATTTTATTTATTATTAAATTCAATCGGATCTAAAAAAGGAGTTAATCAATCTTTAGAATTCCAAATAAAAAAAGAGGTAATATGTGATCAAACTAAATAAAAAAATGTGCAAATTAAATTACCATAAAATTTAAGTAAAACTTCGTATAAAAAAAATTAACTAAATCAATAATATTATAAATATTATAATCAATTATAAAAAGTTGTTTGGATATCATTTATGAAAGTCAATTATAAAATCAATTTAATTATATAAACTCAAATCCCTTAGATCATAAACTATTGAAGTTAAGAAAAGTTATGAGCAAACTTATATAATTCATATCTTAAATATCATAATCAAATAGTTTAAACTAATCAATTAAATGACTAAATCAAATCAAATTGAAATGTTAATCACTTCACATAATCAATAATCAAATTAAGGGTTCCTCTTTATGTGTTCAATAACATAAAGACCCTTAAGGAAATTATAATTAACTCATAAGTGTGAAAAAATGATAAAAGTACTTAATTAGATTCAATAATTTAATTACTCTCTAATCATGAGCCAATTGCATTAGGGTTTTAAAGAGCATTGTAATTTTATTTTCTCTCATGTTCATATCATTTGTGGCTCATTATTAAATGATTAATTAAATTAAAGAAGTATAAGAAATGGTAATTAAGTGATTTGATTAATGATCCAATTTAATTAATGCATAAGATCCACCTAATTACCTTTCCTTAAATCAATTATGATTACCAACTTGGAATGGGATTAAAATAGAAAATAATCTCTCCTCTTTAAGTTTAATTAAAAATTAAAAATAATAAGAAGCTTTGGTTTTCCTTAAGTGATTTTATTTAATGTGTTTGTCCTTATGAATTAATTTAGTTGAATGAATCACATGTTTATATTTAGTTATTCCTTTTCAATCACTTTAAATATTGTATGTCATTTGGTTTCGTACATTTATCTTTTAAATTAAAATAAAGCAAATGCAATTTATTTAAGAAAGCTTGCATGTGTTAGCTTAATTAACTATATGTGTGGTTATTATCACTACTAAATCCAAATATATTTTCCAATGTTTATAAATTGATAATAATATTTAGAATATTGATCGTTATAAATACATAAAGGATGTATGTGCTTATAGTTTAAAGTGTATGAAGTAAAGTCTCTTTCCTTTATTCACATGTTGATTTACATAAGTTTGAATTGCAATTGGTATATAGTTTGGACATCCCAGGAATAAGAGGCTTTAAGTAGCCCGAAGGAGATTATTTGATTACCTCATTTCCCTAGTTTAACAACAACATGTACCCATTTGATTTCATTCTTATGTATCTTTAATATTAGAATTTAAAATGGAGCTTTAATTCATATACATAAATAATTCAATTAAATAAAATACAAGTTTTGCATGATTTTCACTCTCTTAGTTATTTATACATTCATATGTATCTAAACAAACAAATATATCTCGACAATATGAGGCTTTAAGTAGCCCCAAGAAGGTCATTTGATTACCTCACTTCCCTGGTTAACAAAGGCACATACTTGTTTATGTCCTTTATACATGCATGTGTATATTTAATTAGAGAATGATGATCCTCTTTTCTATTAAAAATATATGCATTCATAATCATTTAAATGATTGAATTATTTAATCATGTGATTTGAAGCTCTCTTTCCTATGTTATGTATGCAAATTTATATGTGTTTGAATGCAATGGGTATATAGTCTAGACATCCTAGGAAAACGAGACTTTAAGTAGCCCCAAGGAGGTCATTTGATTACCTTACTTCCTTAATTCAATAATAGCACATACCTATTTAATTTCACTCTTATGTACTTTTGCATAACAATTTGGATAGAACTTTAAATTTACATATACAAAATAATTCAATCAAATGAAAAAGATAAACTTGAAATACACACATACATTTATCATTTAAATGTGTTAAAACATGTTGTATGTATAGATATGCTAAGTATTAAATTATATGCATGATACATATAATGGAAATGAATAATTTAATATATTTCATGTGTTAGTAATTCAATTAGATTAATCTTAAGAAGCCTTTCATATTAAATAAAGTTATTTAAAGTAACTGAAACTTAGGATTAATTTAAAAAATGTGTAATAAGTCATTCACTAAAGAGAACTAAATCCAATTAATATGCTTTAGACATGGTTTAAGGTAGGGATGGAAGAGGGTAACCCTTCTTCTTTCTCTTTATAACACTTAGTTGTTAAGTTTATATGATATGAAACAAAACAAAATATAAATTAAAATTCACAAATTAATCAAACAATTTAAAGTAAAACCAACCTTCATGATAATTTGAATATTTTCTACACTTAGAAAAGTATAACTCTAATGCTTAGTTAAAAACCTACCACACACATTAAAATTAAATCATCACTTCTAGCTCTATGTTAGGGTGGTGTATGATGTGATGTATATTTTATTTTATGATGTATTATTTTAGACTGGATAACAGGGTGTATGCTTCGTAGATTGGATGTTAAGCTGATCTTAGCCTAATCATATTTTTTGCAGCTGATTATGCTTAAGGGGGTACTTAAAAATAAATATAAATGCTCTCTTTATAGGCTGCTTAAACCCTTAAGCATAATTTAAGGTAAGACAGGTGGGCTTTGGTTATCCATGTGTAGGGTGCTAAGTCTAAATTATGCATATAACTGCTTAAGATTGTATGTATGTTTAGCTAACCTCTATTTTTCAGGTGTAGTTAAATTTACTATTTCTTATACAAATGTATTTTTATAATAGGAATTAGGATTAGTGTTATGGGGGATTAGGATGAGCAATGGCTATAAGGCATTATCCTAGGAGGCCCTATGATGCCTTAGAAGCATAATCAAATCAAAGAAATGGAGATATGAAGAATGAAAACCCCCTATAGCAAGTATTCATTTTAATTGTAATTATTCTTTCATATACCGAGTTGTATAAGGGTAGAGCTCGGCTACCCATCTTTTCTATTTTTGAGTTGTACTGTGAAACCCGACTACACCGGCCTCTTATTCTTTTATGGTAGCTTATAAAATCATTTGATGATTTGTTTAAACTGCACATTAAGATGGCATACTTTTTATAGTTTTTTCATGTTTGATGCGTTAATATGTGGCCTGGATACAGTAGGCTCTTAGGATAAAATAAATTTTTCTACCCAACTAATCACTCATAACTAAATTTTAAGAACTCATAACCTCACCATAAAGCCTAGGCTATAAACAAGATAATTAAAATATTTAGCAACCTCTTAGCTAAATATTGTATGTCTCACATCATGCATGCATATTATTTCGCTCTTACAAATAGGGGGTGTTCTTCCATACATGATAGGAGAATGTTTGACATGTGAAGGCATCCCTTGTGTTGGAAAACACTCATTTTTTTGTTGATTTAGCCAATAAATTATCTTTATCATGCATATAGGCATCAAAATCCTAAAGCCTTTGTCCAAATGAAGTGTTAAAAAATTAAATAAAATTTGAAAATATTTTAGATTAGACTAAGTCATTATTCATTCCACTCATGCTCTAGTCTCTTAGGGAGTGGGTTTAAGGAGTTTTAGTCTCTTCCTAAATAAATAATATCCCAACTATCTTATAATTCCATATGATTGGACTACATGGTTTTAAAATCGTAGGAGGAGTTAGCTGGTGGCCACTCTAGGCAGTTATAAATCCAAAAGTCGGGCGGTTCATCCTCCCTTGTGGAGGTGAACCTTTATGTCCACCTGTCGCTTAGATTTAGGTCAGGCTTTAGGTCAGGCTTTAGCTCTTACTAAAGCTCCTTAGATTTAGGATCCAAGGTAGCTATTTTCTTTAGGCTACAAGCATAAATTCTCACCTCTTAAACATTTCCACAATCTTATGTTGATGGATTATAGACCCTAGTAATCTAATAAAATTCAACTCAAATGAATAAATCTCTTCACTTTCAAACATATAAAGCCTAATTACAGGATAGATTGCAATGCTTAGTAGGTTTTCTAGTATCATGAGCATTTCCTACTTCCTCCCTTTATATTCCAAAAATAAGCCTTCTCCTTTAACTTTCACATTTGATTTTCCAAATATGAACAATCCTTTGATAGGTCAGCCCTTAAATCTTTGGAGATGATAATTATCTACTTTAATCAAAAGTATTATTAGAGAATTTCATTTTATAGGATGTAATTAACTATGTGTGGTGAATAAATCTCTTATAAAGAGTCGCCTTTCAAATCTATTGGAGAAAAGAAAGAAGAGACCTTATAGAAACTTGTCTTAGTAAGACATCACGCAGATCTGCAGATGTACTTATTCAGGTAATCGGGTACATCATCAAGGTATAGTGTACTATCCCGAAAGATAGAAGTCACTACCCTTTAATGGAACAAATCACCTTAATAAGGACTCCTAAGGATGATGGGTCTGCATATGTACCAGAGATTCTTCCCCTACTTTACATGAAAAAGTAAAGCAAAGTTTATTTTAAATCGGGTTCGTTAAGCTCCCTACAAGGGCAAGCCCCCATAGTTAATTACATCCTAAAGGACAGGATCATTTAGAAAAACTCGATTAAGGTACATGATCATTGTCTCTGAAGATTTCAATAGGAAGGACTGTAAATCGATTGTTTATATTTTTGAAGATCAAATGGGATTGATCAAAAGAGGAAGTTATTATCGAAGACAAAATGTGAATAAGTTGAAGATGCTCACGATGCTATGAAACCTAGTGAGCATCTCAAACCATCCTAAAATTGGGCTTTATATTTTAGAAATTGATTTAGTTTGTTTGAGTTGTATTTTTCTTTAGAGATTTAGGACTTAAGATTTCTTAACATAGGATTAAGGAAATGCCTAAGAGGTAAGAAATTAAGCTTATGGCCCACAAAGGGGAAAAGTAACCTTAGAATCTAAATCTAGGGAGCTTCGGCGAGGGCCAGAAGCATAATCTAAATCTAAGGAGAAAAATGGGTAATTAGTTTGCCTCTACAAGAGAGGACAAACCAACCAATAGCTTAGACTTACAACCGCCTAGGGGTGGCTATCAACTAACTCCTCTTACGATTTTAAATATACATGTAGGCAAGTCTTTATGCTTGTGCGAGATATCTAGGCTATTTTTATTTAGAAAGAGACTAAGTCCTTAAACTCACTCCCTAAAGGGACTAGATCATGTAAAGGGACATGCTTTAATGACCTAAATCTAATGAATTTCAAATTTCATTTTATTTCATTTTTGGACAATCAATTTGACTCAGGATAATAGGATTTTTATGACTAATGCATGAGAAAATAGATTATTGGCCAAAATCAGCTAGAAGGTTAGGAGGTGAGTTTCCACCACGACCCTCAAAGGTCAAGCCGGGTTCTCTGGCAAAGATGGAAGCCCTCTGATCAAGAGTGAAATAAGATGCTATTGTGCATGATATTATAAAAAAAATAACTCATCCAGCTAAGGGGTTTCTAATTCTTTTATCTAGATTTTAATCCTAAGCTTTAGATGAGATTATGAGTTATTTAGTTTTAGTTTGAATTGTTAAGTTGAGTAAAAGATTTATTTTTTTTCTAAAGAGCCTAATCCACATCTAGGCCATTCAAAAAGCAAGGAAGAAACTAGGAAAATCATGTCGCTTAATGCACAAGTTAAACAAATATCAATCAATTTATAAAACTGGTGCAAAAAGAATAAAAGGCTATTTGTGGTTAGGCACCATCGCACAAACCCAAAAATATCAAATTGGGTAGTCGAGCTCTACCTTATACAACCCAGACTACAAATGAATTAAATTTATAATTTTTGCAAAAGAATTCATTGTTATGGGGGTCTTCAAGCTTTATTCTTCTTTCTTTCTTTCTTTCTTTCTTCTCTTCTTTTCTTCTTTGGATCTTCCTTTGGATGGTTGAATGGTATATGATCCAAGGATTCACATGGTGCATAAGAGGAAATCTTATGACCAATGCTCATCCTAATCTCCCATAATAAATCATTCCAATAATCCTAAATATATAATTTTTTACATGAAAAGTGAAAAGCATAAATCTAACTAACACTTGCAAAACAAAGGTTACTCAAATAACACCACACAAATCTCAAGCATGTATATTGGACTTATCACCCCACACATGGGTGGCTAAGTCCACCTGGTCTATGGATTATGCTAAGGGGTATAAGCACCTGCGAGCAAGAAGCATTTATATTTTTATTTATGATAGTGCCCCTTTAACACAATCCCTTACAAAAAAGAATAATTAGACTAAGCGAGTCCTACTATTCATTCTACGAGCATAAACCCTAACATCTAGTATAAAACATTCATCATAAAATAAAACATAACATCATGCCGTGCATCGACCTAACCTAAAGCTAGAAGTGGTGACTTAGACTAATGTGTGTGCTTTGAAGGTTCGTGTGGCATGCTTAAGTTAGGACTTTAGGTTTAAATTTTCTAAGTTTGAAAGATATGTTCAACTTAGAGGAAGGTTTCATTCAAGTTGTTTAGTGACTTTGGGTTGTTTTTATTTCATATTTTAATTTAATTTGAGTGAAACCTATAATTAATTAATAAGTTATAAAGAGAGGAAAAGATAAGAAAACTTCTCTTTCCTTCTCTAATCCTTAAGTAATCTCTAAGGTAAATTCACATTTTTAATTTCATTTAGGTGAATATTTTAATTACATTTTTTAATTAATCCTAAGTTTAGATTAACTCTAAATAAACCTATCCAAAAATAAAGGCATTTTAAGTTTAAGAAAAATGAATAAAAATTCACATAACATACATTACTTAAATTCCTTTTTAATATATATAACATGCATATGGATGGACCCTAAGCATATCTATACATGCAAATGAGATAATTAAAACACTTTATGATGCATGCCAAGTAATTCATTTAAGAAAATTTAGAAGATTTAGATGCATGATTTTTCTTAAGTAGAAAAGATTTTCCTTATCCAAAATTTCACATACATGCATGAAAGTAAGAAAGGCATAAGTGCGTACAGCGATATTGTTAACCGGAGGTGTAAAGTATAAGACCTACTTAGGGCTACTTAAATCCTCGCAACCTTGGGGTTGTCCAAACTAATATACCACTTTCCTTAAGTACTTAACATGCATATAAAAAAAATGAAATGGAAAAGAAATATGCAAAAGTTTACTTAATGATTTCATTTTGTTTATGCAATTTGTTCATGCAAGTGTAGAAAATCCTTCTTAAATGATGTAATAGGGATGAATAAGGTATAGTATTAAGTAAGTGTTGAGTTCTTTTCAAATGAACCGTACATCTTATCAACCCTTATTCAAAACTATGCTAACATGAGAAAAGAAGGAAAGACTACACTACACATGACTTTATAATCTACCACATGCAAGCTTATAATTAAATTATAAGAATAACACATTTTCAGATTTGATGTTTCATTTATAGTTTTTTGAAAATACTTTGGATTTAGTAGTGATAATAGCCATTCATATTTTACTTTAGCCAACACATGCACATTTGACATAAAGTAAACAATTTCATTTTAAAACTTTGAAAACATGAAATCATGGATTCATAAGTCACATAGAATATAATTTAACATGTTGGGAAAGATCTAAAGCAATGTAATCATGTAAGCAAACTCACTTTACTTAATTCCTAAAGACATTCTTAAAGAATAAGAAAACTTAGAATAAATCAAAGTGAATTTCAAAATGATTTTTGTTTGTTTGAGGTTTGATTAATTTTGAAAAGGTGAGATGAGTTTGTTGTTCCTAACTCATTCCCACATGTGTTTTGCATTTTAGTTTAATTTCGGATAATTAAATCCATTTTTAAATGTTGATTAGGTTAAGATATGCATTAAGTGATTTAATTAACCCTTACCTACACCACCATAGAAAAATTAACTAAGTGATTATGAGCCAATGAGATGACATAAAACCCACAAGTGATGTAAATTTGCAATGCACCTAGTAATGGAAAGGCCTAATGCAATTTGGCTCACAATTAAAAGTTAATTAAGCTAAGGGATTTTAGCTTAAGTACTTTTAAAACACCCCTTCACACTCATGAAAGGGGTTTTAATTTCCTTAATTAGACTTAGGATATTCAACACCTAAGAATCTACTTAAGGTAGATTAATTAAGTTCTAGAGATTTTTTTTAGAAATTTTTTTTGAAAATTATTTAAAGGGATAATTGATGAATTACTCTTAATTAAGAACGGATTAAGGAAAGAAGAGGGGGTTTAGGGAATAGCTTAGAGGAAATACCCCAAAATTATTCCATAAAATCCCAACTCACTGGATCTAACCTTAATCCAACTTAAGCATAAGGTAAATCCACTAATTATACCATAATTACCCTTAATTATATGAAGGGGTAATTAGGGAATGAGTTAGAAATTTCCTTAATCAAGGCTTCAATAAATCTCAAGAAAATTAGAGGAGGCAGAGGTCAACCCCTAAAATAAATCCTAGAAGTTTGAGATTAATTGGTGGCTTAATTAGGGAATAATTAACTAATTATCATTCCTAAAGAAACATAAATTCAGAGGAAAAGGGAAATCAAAATACATTGAAAACATTTTTAGAAAAATTTAAGTGGAAATATCTATCTAAGGCATTTTTTCTTTTATTTTTTTGATTTTTGTATGAGGAGTTATGATTTTTAGAAGCCATAAGGATTAGGAATTAATTATTTAAATAACGAATCCCCACTTAATACCCAATCCACGGTGCGGCGAGTGGCGGCGGCGGTCAGCGTGCTTTACACGCATCACGTTATGAACCCCCTACTTAAGTTGTCGCATCAGGGGAATGGCGGTGGTGCACACACTTTTATCCTTGGCTATCCGATCAAAGATCGGACGACTGAGGATATACCCGCAGTTTTAAAAGGGAAATTAAATTCTAAAACATGGAAAATAATCTCAGCCATCCATCTAAAAATGCGTGGATGGACGGCTGAGATAGGCTGAGTTCTTCCCTGAGGATTAATGTGAGCCATTCACAATCCAAGGAGAGATTCGAGCCCGATCCTTCATGGATTCAATCAAGACTCAACCCACACCATCTAAAGGACCAAAGCGGCCAATCCAATGGTGAAATTTACATGAAATGGAAATTTCTTTCACAAAAGACCAACACCCCTTAGCCTAAGTGGTCAAAAATTTACTAACTCGTGAGTAATCCGCCGAGATCGATGAGGTAGCTTGTCAGTGGAGAGAAGATTGAAGTTCCTAGCTCTTGAGATTGAGTGGATGAATGGGTGGACCAACTCCTCTTCAGTCCCCTTGTAGCTTTGATCGGATTGATCTTTTCTTTGCCTTTAGAACTTAATTGGATGCTTAGGCAAGCTCGAATTGGTCCTTAGATGATGAGTGTAGAAGGAATTAGAGTGGGATCAAGTGTAGAGGAATTTGGAAATCAAGGTGAGCTCCCCTATTTTTGCACAGTGCAAAACCGAGAAGAAGCAATTCTAATCTTCCTTAGAAGGCTTAGGGATACTCTCTGATGATTACTAATGCTCTCTAGGCCTCAATCAAGTATGAGTCAAGTGAAATTTCAGTGGATTAGGGAGAGTATATCTCCCCCTATGGCAATCGGATGGTTGAGCATAAGCTTGTCATTTTGATCCAATTGACCATATGGGATGAGTTTTTTGGGTGGTTAGAGGTGTGCACATAGTCGGTTTGGCCAGAGGAGTGGAAGCATAACTCCCATGTGCATCCAATTGAGCTTTGGAGGGAGTTTGGAATTTTAATTTGGCCATGGGTGGTCAAGTTTGGTCCATGGGCCAAATGGGTTGACCCAAACCCATTGGATTAGGTGCACCACTTATCACTAAGTCCACTTGAGGTTTTGGGAGAGCCTCCAGTGATTGTGATGAGTGCATGACCAAAATACCCATGGGCTATGCCAAAATTTGTTCAATGGCCTAGGGGTATAATGGTTATTTTGCTATTTTTCAATTTAGGTATGTTTGGTATGTTGAGAAAATAGGTTGGGCGAAGTTTCAATAGATTTGGAATCCATTTGATAGGGTTTGGCTCATGTTGACCCATTTAGGTCAAGATGGGTCAACTTGAGTCAAGTTGACCAATTTGTCAAATTGGGTCAAACCAAGAGTTGGGTCAAGTTCTTATGACCATTTGAAATATTTTGGTGCCTTTGGTTTGGTTCAATTTGGATTAGATTAGGCTTTGGCTCATATGACTCATTTAGGTCAAATGGGTTAAGTTGATCCATTTGACCTATTTGGGGTAGGTCAAGGGTAGGTTTGAGTTTGGTTAGTCATATGGAGTGGATTGGTATCTTTGTTTTCAATCAATTTTGGTTAAGTTTAGTTTTGGCTCAACATGACCCACTTAGGTCATGTTGGGTCTAAGGTAAATTGGGCTAGGTTGGGTCTAGTTGGCTAATTAAGACTTTGGTCAAGTTCCACAAGTGATTTGGAATGTACTTGACCCATTGGTTTCAATCAATTTGACTTAGATCAAGTTTTGACACATTTTGGCCCTTTATGTCAAAATGGGTCAACTTGGGCCAAGTGTGCCAAATGGGTTATGTTAGGCTTAAAGGTTGACTTGGTCAAGTTCAAACATAGGTAATGAGTAAACTTGGATCAATGGTTTCAATCAATTTGGCCTATGGTGAATTTTGGCTATGTAGGTTTCATTTTTTATTAAGTGTTGACTTGGTCAACGCTTAGTTTGACTTGGTTTGACCCAATTTGATTGATTGATCATCCCATGATGATTGTTGATCATGATGAGAGGCAAATATGAGTTTGGTTCAATCAATTAGGTTTGGATCAAAAGTTGGCTCATAAGGGTACTTTAGGTCACTTTGAGTCAAGTGAATCTAAGTGGGTCAAATGGCTTGGTCAAAGCTTGATTTGAAGTTGATTGATCTTGTATAAGGACTTATGATTGAAATATAAATCCATTTACAAGAGATTTGAAGCCAAATAGATTTTGATCCATTTGAAAATTTCATATTCAAAGGAAGAATATGAAGGAGTTTTGGGTTTGAATTTTGATTTGGGTTTTGTTTGAAAGATTGAAGTTTCGATTTATATATGAGTTCATGATTGTAGGATTGATTGAACCATGAGTGAAAATCAAGAGTTTGGCTTGATTTGAATTGATTTTGGCTAAGTTCAAGATTTAGACTTGAAAGGCTTAGATTTGATTTTGAGTGGATTTGAGTTTGACATTTGGAGTTGGTTTTGATTGTTTGAATTTATATATGTGAATATAAATGAGAATATAAATTGATCATGAGAAAATTTCAAGGATTTGAAAGAGTTTAATCATGATTTGAAGTTAAATCCATTAAAGAGAATTTAAAGGATTTAATTGAATTTTTAATTAGAAATTTAATTTTTGAATTGAATTGGATTGATTTATATTTATATTTCATTTATATATGATGACATAAATGAGGATATAAATTGATTTTGAGAAAATCCCATGAGTTTGAAGTGGTTTGATCAAAGTTTAGGTTAAATCCATTAATGAAAATTTAAGGTATTTAAGGGAATTTTAAGCATTTTAAATTTGGAATTTAATTTCTGAGTTGGATTGAGTTGAGTTATATTTATATTTCATTTATATATGAGAATATAAATGAGGATATAAATAAGTTTTGAGAAAATACAAAGGGTTTGAATAGGTTTGATCAAGATTTGGAGTTTGACTTAAAAAGAAGGAAAGTGATGAATGGTTTAGGCTAAAGGGTAGGAGATTTTCCTAGCGCCCCTAAGGCATGACCTATTCCTATGGCTAACTCTTCTAAGTCTTCTAGGGCTAGGTAGAGTGTCCACCTAATCACTAGATGTGTCTTAAGACTAATGAACTCTTAAAATCTAAGAGAAATCCTAAGCCTAAGATGGAGGTGTTGAGAACTCATTCTAAAAATGAGGACAACACTATGGAGGCTTGCCTCTAAAGGTAAACTTAGAACCCGGTTTAATATAAACTCTGCTTTATTCATTCATGTAAAGCAGTAAAAAAATCTCTGGTATATTCGAAGACCCATCATGCCTTAGGAGTCCTTATTAGTTGATTAGGTCCACTGAAGGGTGATGTCTCTATCTCTCGGGATAGTACATCATACCTCAATGTCGTACCTGATCATTTCAATAAGTACCCCCTACGATCTCCGTAGTGTCCCCATACATACGAAAATAAACACCAAAGTCACATTATATGTTATTTAGTTCATTTTGTAAATCAATATGATCTAACAAGGTGAGCTAGGTCATGCAATGCAATTAGCTATTTCAATTGGGAATGTTGATTAATGTCATGAAAGTGCCAACAAAGTGTAAAATGAGAATTAGTTACTTGCAAACCCTAGGAAAGAGGGAAATTAAAAGAGAGATTTTCTTATTCCAACCTTTAATCTACAAGATTATTCATTTAGCTTATATGAAGCTTTGTTCTCTAATTTCAAGAGTAAGATCATCGATGTCAAAAGTGTTCTTTGTGAAAGGGAGCTACATAACAAGTTGTGTTATGCTTGATGTGTTTTGTGCCTTCAAGTGTATGTTATATCTTTGTGGGTTGTGTAAAGAGTACTATACTTCTTATTTTGAGTGAAAGTATTGAATGATTTTATCATCTATGAAGAAAAGATGTTTCTCCTCTCTATGTTAATGAAGGAGAGAAAGTGAAAATTCTTATAGAAAGATTCAAGGAGTTGTCATAGGGCCTTTAAAGGTGAAACCACTATAGCTTAATTTGCCCACTTTGCTTTTCCATAATTTTAGATATAGTAGCTTTGATTCTAGTAATCATTATTATTTATCATTTATTACTTTATATCACAATATTGATCACTTGTGACTTTATCTTAATGATAAAAAAATTAATTTCTTGAATACTTGAAACATCATTTCATAAAAATATAATTATAGTTGAGTGCCTGAAATATCAATTTGAAAAAAAAAATGATTTTATGTGATATTGATGTTATCATCTTGAAAAAAAGAGAAAATTTTAAATTTAGATTAATGATCATATTATTTTAATTTTATGTTATTATCAAATCATTTGAAATAGCAATAAATAGCTTAATATATTTTATTTGATTACTATATGTTATCACCTTAATAAAAGAAAATTAAAATCTTTGTTTTCAAATTAATTTAATCATATTAGAAAAAACTTAACGCCAACAACAACAACAAACCTTTATCCCATTAAGTGGGTTCAGCTACATGAATCCTTCGTCTCCATTGTGCCCTATTATGTGTCAAATTCTCATTTATTTCAAGTATACTAAGGCAATTTTTTATACATCTTAACAAAGTCTTTTTTAGGTCTACCTCTACCTTTCTTAACATAAGGCAAATCTAATGCGTCTATTCTCCTAACCGAGTCATCAGGCGGTCACCATCTTAATAGAAAAAAAATTATTAAATGACCTAATTCACCATCTTTTTTGTTGTGCCAAAACATTCCACAAGAGACTACATGGAAATATAGTTATATGCTAAAGATTCTCAAATAACTAGGAAGCCAACTTGCTTGTCTTCAAGCCTTGTTATTCCATAATGTGTTATGCCATTAGATAGACTTTTTTCTTCCAAGAATTGGATGAATAATCCTCTGAAGGTTGAATATCCTTAACCTCAATCTCATATCTCACACTCTCAACTACGTCAAGGAAAAGGACATTTATTGAATTGCTTATATCAAATATGATTCACAGAATCTCATAATAATTAATGATAACAAAATTTATATTTGCGTCATCATAGATGTTTATGTCATTATGAGAGTAGACATTGTAATTGCATCAACATAGATGTTTATGTACGATGATAAGTCAATGTTGGAGTAGGAAACTAATAAGGATGGCAAGGAAGTTGAATGAACTTCAAACTAAGTGAGGCATTTCAAACTTCTATGCCGAACTATTTATCCTCTAGTTCCAATCTAATAATGTCCATAGTACCAAACATTTTGTTCTTTTTGTAGGGTCTAACCATTAGTTTGTATTGAAGTTGCTAGTCTCAACAATGTATTATTTTTATTGTCCCTTTTTCATTAGTTTTATTTAGTTAAACCTTTATCACTCTAAAATATTTATTATTATGATTATGACCATTATGGTATATGCAAAATTTAGTTTGATCATGGCCTTCCATTAGACTCTTCATGTAAGCTATCCACTTGAAATGTTTATTTTTATATAAAAGATTATATTTATGACTGAGTTGAGCAACTGATTTAGTTGTGGGAGATGTGCATTGAAATATCTTATTTAAACCATCATAAATTGATACCTCCTTGGATCCAGTAAATGTAGTCCCTAAATTGATTTTCTTGAATTTTTACAATTTTCTTCTTTATATGAGAAGAAATAATATTTTTAATTTTTTTTATCATTTTTATCTTCTCAAAAGAAAACAAAAAAAAAAAGAATGAGAGAGCATGTTAGTAGCTATAATTCCCACACAAACTCCTTGGCCTTATAGATTTTGTCTTTTTTCTTAAAAAGGCTCTCTATGTTATATAAAAGATTATTAGCTAAAGGAAATTTTAATTTTGATAAAAATAATTTTTATATGAGATGCCTTAATGAACTTCACTATGTGCTTTAACAACCTCTTATATTTTACTTGATATAAAAGAAAGATTGAGGGGTCTATAAAAGTCTTTTTAATGTAGAGACTTGCACCATAATAAATATGAGAAGTTCTTAAATCTGATAATGCATAAGGGAGGAAAATATTTGAACTACCTCTCTCATAATCTTTGAAAGTGGTGACAAAAAATTACACTTAATGATATTATAAATATTATGTAGAGGCCATGCATTCTTAAATGTGTCGAAGTGATGAGAGGGGTTAGTAGTTCCCTTTTGGAACTTTAATTGAACAGTCTCAAACTTCAAAAAGTTTACTTCTTCTATGATCTGTAATGTGAAAGGAAAATTATAACAAGAACTTTGCACATGTTAAGGCGAAACATTACCATTATGAATCATAAGGTTTTTATCTTATAATGCATTCATTTTTTTTTTGCTACAGTTTATATTCTTAAGAATTTATCTTTATTGAATTACGTTGAAGTAGTGGAGGTAAGAATATCAATATCTATATATATATATATATATATATATATATATATATATATATAGTTATAATTATGAGAACTAAATTTTAATCCAAATGAAAATCAAACAATACTACAATTATGAGAACTATTTTTTTTTCCAATTTTTTCAATATGACATACACTATACAAATCATTAATAATATTATAAAAATTATTCAAAGAATGTAGTTAATCACATTTTATGGTAAGAGGAGCATAAGAAAATAAAGTTCAATATGTATTACAAATGCAATTGATTAAAGAGAAATATGACTCACCTAAAAATAACTTCCATTAATTAAGGAAACTCATCTTAGCAATGCATTTTTAAAATTAAGATAATCTAAATCAACAATCATTTTTCCTCCATAAATATAATTTTTTACAGCTATTATTACTCAAGTTCCACTATTATTATTACCATGTCCACTACCTATAAAATTATTATGAATCACCTACTATTATAATCACTCCTCTAGGTCCTCATGACACAATTAGCTCTATAATAATAAATGATATTTATAAAAGTTTTTGTATTGACCACCTTGTAGAAATAATATATATTTTTTTGTATAGGTTGAATATCTTACACCTTTTATACAAACACACATAACCTTCAACTCTTCTAGAAAAAGTTTTTTTTTTTTTAATTTAAAAAGAATTGACACAAAACAAGAAAGAAAACTTTATCAAAGATAATAAAAAAATGATAAAAAAAACTAAGGTTAAATGATTGGCCACCTTAACATGTAAACCTCATCAAATTTTGTAAGATTCAATTAAATAAGCTTATAATACTTTTATTTTATTGTTATATTTCATATTATTAAGTATATAATTTTATGTTGAAGTGTTAATGCTATAAACAATATAAATAAATAAAGTTATGCAAGCTAAACTTTTATTTTAATGCTAAAGTCAAATTGACACAACACTAGACACCGTACCTTATCATGCTATCCAAAGTCAAGTCAATGTGTAAAGCTGATTTTTTATGGTTATTTCAAGGTTCTAGATGTGATCTAACATTTCAAGAAGTATTAGATTCTTGATTATTATCCCTTGAGTATCCAATAAGAGAAATTAAATATGAAGTTTTTATATAAAGATTTTATGGCATGCCACTCTTTTCTCTCCCTTATAATGTTTCATATTCTCAAGCCATGTAATGTTTATAAATATGAAAAAAATGATATTTATGGATCTTTTGATGAAGTAGAAATAATTTGGAGAAGTCTTGGTTTCTTCCTTAAGCTTAGGGATTATTAGTTTTGTAATTCTAGAGATCCCTCTTTGATGATATGTTTAATTCCAATCATTTTTATATTATTTTGTAGTTTCTATATATATTTCTTATTTAAACATTCAATTTGAGTATTCTATAGCTTCTCTCTAAATGTTCATATCCAATGTCAAGTTATTCATAAAATATTTATACCGCCTAATATCTATGTAGATGTAGTTAATCAATCTTCAACACTTTTTACACATAAAAATATTCATATAAACACTATAAAAAAAACTCTACAAGCTTAATCCTAACATTCTTAGCTTTCTAAGTAGTATTAAATATTATTTAACTCTAAACTTAACATTCTCCTGAGTTCCTCATAAAATTAATTAACATAGAACAACCTAAATCTAGGCATTTTTCTTATAGGTCTATGACACCTTTGAAAATCAACCTCATTAGAGCCTCGTTTATACCAAACTACTTAAATTAAGATATCATACATCAAATAAATTTATTTTGATCAAGCGTCCACCTTATCCATTGTAACAATAGGGAGGTAACAGTAATAAAGTCATAGATAAAAGATTAACACAAATATTTATGGTGGGTTGATTGAGTGAGCTACATTCTCTAAAAGGAGAGATAAGAGTTGTATTCCTTTTATTAAAAAAATTTAAATAGATCATCTATATAATGAATACAAGTAACTTTTGAATTATTTTAAGTGTTCAATGTTGTTGAGAGGCTAACCATAATTGATGAGATACTCTCTTTTCTTAGAGACCTATTTATGATATTTATAATAAAGCCATTCCAAAAGTTCGTTTGAAGTTCATAATATTAGCATTGGGTGGCATTAACCAATAAATGATCTCGAAACATAATAATTGCCGCATTATCTCTGGACTCGATTTTCACTGGTTAATGTTGGGGGACATAATGACATTCATATAATATAATAAATGATAATAATAATATATTTTCATTTTTATTATAGTACAATTTCTTTTTTTTACGCATTATTCAAATTCATGTCATAAATACCATTCAAATATTATTTTATCTTTTTTCCTTAGATGATTTTTAATGTTGGACTATTGCTTGAAAGATTTGCTAAACTCTAAAGAGAATAAATTAGCTATTCACAGGATTGATGAACTCCATTGAGAATTAATATTGATTTGCTCTTAAGTGAAATCACAAGTGGCTTTTTTTGTAAGCTTTGGTTATAGAATTTGAAGTATATTATTATTAATTTTATCTTACTGTGCACCTTATCTACATATACGATATGGATGACTTTGATACTTATCATCAATTTGAAGAATTAGAAATAGGTTAAATGAGCTATATCTTTAAGATCATTATTTGTTGGCGATGGGGATAATGGAGCTAAACTGACCTTGACTTATAAGAGTAGAGCTATTATTCAAATACTTCCAAATTAATGTTCTCTTATAAGGTAGTTAGTTTGTGGCTATTATTCAGTAGATAGAGGGTCTCATTGTTTGTGAAAGGGTTATCTACTTTTTTTACATTATTACTATTTTATATTTTAAATCTTATGCATTCAAAATTTATGATGATAATGAAAAAGGAATGATAAGTGATTATCTTTTTAGGTGAACAATAATCTAACTCTATCATTTAGTGCTTATGCTTAGATATCTTTTTTTCACATATAAAATATGTTAAATAACTAAATTTTAAAATTTTAAAAATTATTAGTAATATACAAAGTAGTTAACAAATTATCTTTAGCTATTTTAAAATTTAATTATTTAAGTATTTAACATATATTATAAAATCTTATATATTTAACACCTATATCTTTCTTTGTACTTATATGATAATCAAATCATTAAAATATATAAATATATTATTAATATTAACTTAATTAAATTAAAATACACCATTTCATATATATATATATATATATATAGTATAAATGAGTCATTTACATACATAGCACATTATTCAAATACATTTGCATACTTATACTTTCATATTTATATAAATATCACTTAAATCTTTAATATTACATAATAATAATACTATCAATAAATTTGAAAGTGAAATAAATCTTTTCATACATAATAAACATATTATATTTATAAATATCAAATTAAGTATTATATATGTATGTGTATAAGAATTGGGTGTTATGTATGTAAATTTCTCTTTATTATATTTCAATATTTAATATTTAAACTTTAATATTTACTCGCATATTATTTTTGTGTATTAATCATATTAAATATTAAAATTTGAAATATTTTTAATGTGATTTTAATATTCAAATATTAAATAAATAAGTATTAAAATATAGATATTAAATATATAAATAGTGGTTTGTATGTAAATATGCCTAAAATATTGCATATAATGAAATCCCCTGAAAGATATATAACAATAAATATTACATGAGTGGAATTAAGCGTTTAACCTGAATGTGGCTAGGGCTCCTCCCGGTTTTGAGCTCTCTGCCGGCGCCTCCCTCCTCCTTACCCTACTCATTCCTTAACATCCAACCTCTTCTTTTTCTGCTTTTCCACTCCATTTCTCTCGACCTCGGCCTAGGGGTCCATGGTCTCTTTTCCCGCATCCACATGGGTACCCTTAGCAATTTCTTCCCATCTCTCTCTTCTAATTCTCCTTCTACTGCTGCGCCTTGGAATCCTGGTCAATGTAACTGGAAGGAGTTGTTGCTTGCTCAAAATGAAAAAAGTAGGGATTTCCCCTTATCCTTTATTCCATCGGTTTCTCCTGAAGTATTGTTTTCGGAGGAAGATCTGATGGAAGGTCAGCAGGAGTGGAATTTGTCTCTAGTTGGTCACGCCATAGGTAAGCGCCCATACTATGGTTCTCTATTGGCTGCGGTTAGAAAGAAATGGCGATTCAAGGGGACACTTGAATTGCTCTCTCTCGAAGGAGACTTCTTCTTATTTAAGTTTTCATGTATGGAAGACTACGATGCTGTTTGGAATGATGGGCCTTGTTTTCTCAATGGTCAGCCATTCATCTTTCAAAAATGGACTTGGGACTTTCGGCCTTCCAAGGATCAGGTGACTGAGATTCCTCTATGGATCAAGTTACCAAATTTTCCATTATGTTGTTGGAACGAAAAAGGTTTTTTGAAAATCGGAAGCATGATTGGAGTCCCTTTAGTAGTAGATAATCTTACGGCTTCCAAAGCACGTATTACCTTCGCTCGGCTCTGTGTGCAGATCACTACATCCTCGGTTCACGACTGATTCCTATTAACATGAATGGGAAGAAAATTGATCACCAATTTGATTGGAAATCCCATGTTCCAAGTGCAAAACATTCACACACAATGATAATACGTTTCTGGGGTAAAGCCTTGCCTCAACATCCAAATTCCAATCGAGTCCCAAATAGGGAAGGAGAAGTCGTCCAAGCCATCTTACCCCAGCAAATAACTTCTCAGCCTTGGCTGAGCAAGGTGAGATTCTAGTGGATGATATTGTACTTAGGGAGACTGAGGTTGAAGCTGTGATTCCACAAAGTGTTCTATCTACAGATCTTAATCAACCTCCCACTCTTTCTCCCCAACCAGAAAATTTTCCTGGGCAAGCGAAAGATCTATCTATCTATGAGGACACAAACATTGTGGAAGGTCGTCTTTTCCTCGATCCCGCAGTGGTGTTGGACCGATTCTACTTCCTCTCCCAAGCAGACTGAACAATCTAATGGTTAGATTAAGGGAAAAATTCCTAACTCTTCGACCAAGCCAAACCATGAAGGAGAAGACTTGAAAGTAAGTTCTATTATGACATATTCCAATTAGAAAGGTAAACATAAAAAGGGTAAAAAATCCTCCTCTTCTTCTTCTCAATGACCCTTCCAAAATTAGGTAGCTGGAATATTAGAGGCCTTTGATGAACTGGATTGTTTGAGACTCATTAAGGAATTTAGATTGGATCTGTTCTGCCTTCTGGAAACTAAGATCAACTCTGAAGCTTCTCTTAATCCCTTTCTTTTGCATAAATTTTCGATGCTCCCTTCTGAATCCTGTTGTTCTAATTTTGATGTGGCGACTGGCGGCCGCATCTGGATTAAATGGTGCTCTGAGCGAATTGACTTTAAGCCTCTGGTAGTTTCTAATCAGTTCATCCATGGTTCTGTTTCTTATAATGGCAACCCATCTTTTTTTCTAACCTGCATATACGCTGAAAATGATTCTCAATCTTGAAATTCTCTCTGGGATTCACTAAGGGAACTTGTTGTTGGCCTTTCGGATCCTTGGTTGCTGATGGGTGATTTTAACTACTGTCTTTCAAGTAAGGAAAAGACGGGAGGTAATCCACTATCTCATTCTAACACCCAATCCTTTTTTACCTGTGTACAAGATTGTGAATTACTGGACCTTCCTTATACGGGTTTATTTTATACTTGGTCTAATCAGCAAGTTAATAACCCCATTTTCTCCAAATTAGACAAGGCTTTATGTAATGTTGGTTGGTTGGAAAAATATCCTACTTCTTTTTACAAAGTTCCACCCCCTCTCTCTTCGGATCATTCCCCCCTCATTATCTTCTTAAACCATATGAGTGTTCGGATTATCCGGTTTATGTTTAGAAATCATTGGTCTCTTTCACCTGATTTCTTGGAGGTCACTAAAGTTGCTTGGAAGAATTATGTTGCAGGGGATCCTATCTTTGTTCTTGCTAACAAATTATCCAATGTTAAAAGAGCGCTCAAAGAATCTATGAGAAGTTACTCACACCTGCAAATCCAAATTGATGAAGCTAAAAGGAATCAAAATGACATACTTGAGAAGCTGGAAAGGAACCCTAATGATACCCATCTTATGGTTGAAGCCAAGGAAACTAAAGACTCTTACCTTAATCTACTACAAATGGAAAATGCTTGGGTTAAGCAACGAGCAAAAGCTCATTGGCTAACTTCCTCTGATGACGATCTCAAGTTTCTTTATTTCTCAATCAAAGAAAGGAGAAATTCCAACTGCATTAGGGAGCTCCTTACTGATAAAGGAATTTTAAATGACCAGGATTCAATTGCTGAGGAAATTAGCAGGTACTATTCAACACTTTTCAATAGCAACTCTCTGATTCTTTTATATTACAGGATTTCCCCATCGGGAATTCTCTCTCGACTGATCTTGCTATGAGCTTGGAAGATATTAGTGACCGTGAAATTCAAGCGATTAAACAAGATTAGTGAGAACAAAGCCCCGTGATTTGATGGTTTCAATTCCAAATTTTTCATGCTTCAGAAGAAAAAAAGACAAAAAACTCGATTCAATCGCTGACATTCTTTGATTACCTTTAAGATTAATTTATTGTCGACTATAGACCCATATCACTTTGCAACACTTTTATAAAGTCATTGCTAAGGTTCTTGCTAGACTTAAGAAGGTCCTTCCTTTTTTAATTAATTCAGCTCAATCTGCATTTATTAAAGGAATGGATATTTCAGACAATATAACTATGGCTTATGAAATATGTAATGAGTTGTTTCACAATCATTCTCATGGTGGTTTTCTTGCTAAACTAGACCTCAGGAAGGCTTTTGATTCTATTAACCGGGAGGCTCTTCTGCATAGGCTTCACTCATTTGGATTTCCCAGATTCATTAATTGGGTGAAGGCATGTATTATGTCCCTTTCTCAATTACTCTAAATGGGGAAATTAAAGGTTACTTTTCCTCAAAACATGGACTTAGACAAGTCGCCTTATCACCCTTCCTTTTACTTTAGCCATTGACACTTTCTCTTGCTTAATAGAGAGAGATCAATTTATTTAGATATAGACCTCTTATTGGGACATGCAAAATTTCTCACTTGCTTTTGCGATGACCTTCTTGTGGTGTCGATAGCCTTTCTGTGGGATCTCTGAAATTTTGTCTTGAGAGCTTAAAAAAATATACTGGACTTGTGGTTAATCATGATAAATCTCTCATTTGTTTTTCAAAAGGCTCTAGGGAAGTGGAAAGTCTATGCAGCATTCTTAATATATCTCAGGGTACTTTCCCAATCAAATATTTGGGCCTTCCCCTAACTTTGGGATCTCTTAAACTAATAAACTTCTCTAGCTTATTTGATAAACTTCAAAGTTAGCTTGCTGGTTGGAAATGCAAATTTTTGTCTCTTGGAGGAAGGTTGCAATTACTTAGATCCTCGGTTAACAACTTGATTTCATACTGGTTTAGATCTATGATGATTCCAAAGGGTGTTTTAAAGAGCATTTACTCTCTCACTTCACGCTTCTTCTATCATAATGGGGATTCTAATAAACTACCTACTATATCTTGGGACAAAACCTCGTCCCCAAGGAAAAGGGGAATTGGAATCCTCTGCTTTCTCCCTTAATTCTTTATGTAAGATCAAAACCATGTGGAAGACTCTTAAGGGGACTCTCTCTTGCAATTTGGTGTAATCAAATATGGATCCATTTGGAGTAATTCCATTCCAAAAATCTCCCTATGTGGAAGGAATTGAAACTATATGCAAACCGTTGACAAAATATCCTACCACATTGGGGATGGTAATACTTTTCTCTCTATATGATCCTTGGTGTGTTAATAAAACAATGATTGAATCTTTGGATTCCAATGACCAAACTTCTCATTTATAATGATACTAGCTCTTTTATTATGAGGGTGGAGATTGCCTACGCCTGTCAAGAATTCCCATTGCTATTTGCTACTATTGATTACTATCGCAGAGGAGAGGATTGGATTGCATGGGATTCAAAGCGTATCCCTACAACTAGTGACTTTAAAGGGGCTCTCTTTGATAATATGCCTTCAGTAAATTGGTATAAAGGTATATGGTATCCAGGTTGTGCTGTTAATTATTCTATCTATTGCTGGTTAGCTTATTTAGGGGGTTTAAAGACATCTGATTTACTTGTTAAAAGAAGGCTAAGTATACAAACTACTTGCTATTTTTGTCTTAGAGAATCTGAATCTCACTCTCACCTCTTCTTTGAGTTTCTCGATGCATTTGATCAAGTATTCTTCCTAATGACAATTTTTTTTAATGCAATCTACATTACAACAAGTTTTGAATAGTTTGGAACCCAAGATGCACAAAATTATTAAAAGGCTTTTATCTATCGTTGTTTTATTCTCATATGGTGAGAAAGAAATAAAAGAATCATCACTTACTGCCTCTTCTCTTCTTGTCTCGATCAAATTATGGATCGAATTGCTTTTAAAGTTAGATGGGAAGTCAAGGACTCTTGGCCGCTAGTGTTACGAATATTTTTTTGGGTTGGAGGAACAGATTTACACCGATTTGCCAAAGTGGTTTGATTGATTCTCGTGGTTGTTCAGACGGATACCGGACGATGATGACTTATATATTACCAATGGTTTTGTTTTTGGCTCGCCTTGGTTGCACAACACAGTAACCTTGGATGGAGTTCTTTCTTCGCCAACTGGATGGTCGAGGTGCCGCGGCGTTTGGTCGCTTTTTTTCGGGTTGGAGCTATCTTGGCTTTGATCGATGTCTGAGTCCAGAGTAAAATACAACACTAATCACTTGCCGTAAGTTTTGGTTTTGGGTGCTGTTGGTGCTGTACATTATCTAGTATGTAAGCTAAGTGGTCCTGCACCAGTTTTTTTTTTTTTTGGGAAGAGTTGTAATTTGCTTTTCCTTTTCTGTCTGTTCTGTTGTTTCCCTATATGTTTTTGTTTTGTATCGCTTGTTGAATTCACTTGTTGAATTCACTTTGTAACCTTGTACTGATTTCTTCTTTTGGAATATAATTGAGCTAAGGCTCTCAAATTCTTCCAAAAAAAAATATTACATGAGTATATGTGCATACATTAGGTTAGAACTTCGTTACGAGAGATTGAAGTTTGTTTGATTAAAGTCGGTATAATTTTGACATGACTTATTTCGAATGCGTGTTTAGCGGAGCTTAGGCTTTCAGCCCGACCCGACACAATTGTGAGAGGGTGATCGGGCTAGATTTCATCGCTAACCGGATCGGGGACGGGCGGAAATAGAACGGTGATAGGTTGGCTAATCGCAGGGATATCGAAGCTGGAGAGGTGGTGGTTGGTCGTCGGAGTGGGGGCTCGGTCGGTGTTTCCAGTGCCTGTGTGTGAGCTCACAGCGCTTGATTAAGGTATCGATAATCATGCCGTTTTCTCTTCCCCTCTCTCCAGTCACGGCAGGATGCTACTGGCTGTGATTCTCAAGTGACAGAGCTTCTCGTGTAATTAATGTGGGTTGGGTTGTCGTTAACACTAATATATTTGTAGACAATGGGTCGCCTTCAAATTATGATAATGTGGCGTGGGTTCTTGTTAACCCTAATTTACTTGGATGATAAATTCTATTCAATTAGTTGAATCTGAAGTTAACACATTGAAGTTCATGTTAGTGGCTTTATTTGTGCAAGTAGATCATAATTCGAGGTTTCTCTTGTTAAGGATGTGTTTATGGTAAAACTTCTAAATTTAGTTTTTGTAGGGATGTTCCAATTGAAAGAACTAGAAGCAAGGACTAAATTAGAAGTGTAAAATCATGCATTTTATTATATTGCTGAACAATGCAATATAACAGGATATATATAGAGGATTTGTAACAAGTGTAGTAGAGTTTGTTATAATTTGATGGTGGTGATTAACCCAATGACTGGTGTAGAATGGTGATGATTAATTCTGCCTGTTATAAGAGCTATTGCGTATCATATGTGATACTGATACAAGTTGCCTTTATACTGCCCCTCATACTGAGCATTGTGGAAGTAATGGCCAATTTCTCATGTAGCTAGTTAAACTGAGTAATGGGCAGTATTTTGGTGAGAATATACGCAGGTTGTTCCTTGGAATGAAGTTGATTGACAATGATCTCCTTGGAATGCATGCATTCTCTGACAAAGTGACGGTTTGTTTCAATACGTTGGTTTTTGTATGGAATACTAGGTTGGCTAGTGCTATAATTGATGTATGTCACAAAAAGGACATGTTGGCTTAGTGTTATTGAGTTGAAGTTCCTTAAGGAGTCATCGGAGCTAGATTATGTTGGCTACTGTTGCTGTCAACACACAACATTCTGCTTCAGTAGAAGATTTAGCTACTGTGGGCTGCTTCTTAACACTCCAAGAAATAAGAGTATTACCCAGGAATGAATAACCTGTTGTTGATTTGCGGTCAGTTGGGTCAGTGGCCTAATCAAAACAAAATAGGAATGAAGATGGAGCTCTCCTTTGCTGATTGGAAGTCCAAAATTTGTGTTACCTTTGATGTAGCGAAGGAGCCTTTTGAGTAGCTAGAAATGTTTGTTGAGAGGGTTGCACATGAGCTGCAAGAGGAGATTTACAGTGAAGGCAATATTTGGACGGGTGATTGTAATGCTGCTAGGAGCCAATGATTTGACTAAATAAAGAAGGATTGTCAAATGCCTAATTGGCTAATGGATTATCTGGAGGTTCGACAGGTACTGCGACCATGCTAATTTTTTGTATAATTTTAGTGGCATATTTAGTTTTGCTGAGAAAGAAGCCTGTGGTGGTTGTGAATATTGGTTCTAAGAAAAAAAGAGACTTGACTAGATTTTTCAAAGGTATGGAACTTTGAAAATCGGTGATGAGATGTTGAATTTTGGATGTATTTTTGCTAGTGAGTAATATGTTATCAACGTAAATCAGAAGATATATAGTAGTAGGTTCATGAAGATATAAGAAGAGTGGGGGGTCCAAATGACTTAGAGTGAGGATTTTATTGAGAATCTACCTGGAGAATGTAAGAAACCAGTGTCATGGTGCTTGTTTCAAACTATAGAGTGGTGCTTTGTGGAGTTGACAAACATAGTTGGGGTGTTGAGTACCCTAAAATCCTGGAGGTTGATGCATGTAGATGCGTTCCTTCCTGTAATGTTCCATGAAGAAAGGCATTTGCAACAGCAAGTTGGAAAGCTGGCCAGGTGAGGTGAGCAACGATAGTAAGAAGAATGCAGATGGTTGGCATTTTATCAATTGGGCTAAATGTATTAGAGTAGTTGATGCCATGTTCTTGGTTGAATCCCTGTGCAACAAGCCGTGCTTTGTAACGGTCCACAGTGCCATTTGGTTTAAGTCTATAAGTTCATTGACAATCCAAAATTGGTTGATTGGGTGGAGGGGGTACCAAAGACCATGTTTGTTGTTGTTGTAAAGCAAGAAATTCTTGGGACATAACATATCGCCAATGAGAGGATTTACTTTCTTGAGTGTTGTAGGCAGGTGTTGTAATTCGTGCTGATCTTGTAGAGAGATTGAGGAGTTGATTGGGTTTCAGATAACTTGTCGTGGCTCTTATTTGCATGTGACGAATGTTAAGAGGTGAGGTTGGATGTGTAGATGGGAAATATGGAGGATTAAGGTGGCTGTTGGGAGAAGGGGAATGCATAGGGGATGGGGATGGTGGTGAGGTATGATTTGTAGAGGAAGATGTAGGAGTAGACGAATTTTTAGAGTGGTAATTGTTTGTAGATAAGGTGGAAGAGGGAATAAGAAGTGGTGAGTGAGGTGGTGTATTTGTCGAGGTGGAAGGTAGTTGTTGAAGAGTGACATGTGTGAAAGTATTCTCGTCGAATGTGATGTGTTTGGAGATGAAAACTTTGTTGGTTTTAGGATTGAAGCAACAACAGGTTTTGTGAGAGGGAGAGTAGCTGATGAAGATGCATGGAATGGATCTTGGAGATAGTTTGTTAGAAAATTATGGTGTAATCTAGGGAAAGAATAAACATCCAAAGGTTTGGATATGAGAATAGGATGGGGATTGATCGTAGATAAGCACATAAGGGGATTTGTTATTTGTGGTGGGGGTTGGTAGTGCGTTGATGAGGTAAGTAGAGGTGAGAAGTGCTGAGAGAAAAAATTGTTTTGTTATGTGAGCTTGGTGAAGGAGGGTCCTTATAGTGTCAATAAGATGACTATGTTTATGTTTGGCTACACTATTATCCTCTGGCGTATGGGAAGAATTGAATTGATGGAGGATTCCATTGGTAGTAATAGATTGTTGACGAGTATGGTTACGAAACTGACAACCACTATTTTATCATAGAATTTTAATTTGCGCACCATTGAATTGTGTTTTTATCTTTGTGGAAAATTGATTGAATTTATGTGGTGTTTCTGATTTGTTTTTCATCGGACATATCCATATATAATGTGTATTATGGTCAATGAAAAAAACACAGCATTTATATTTACCGAGAGTTAATATAGGTGGACCCTAGACATCCGAATGTATGAGTTTAAAGGCTTGGTAATAAGTTTTACTATATTTGGGAAATGATAACTTGTGGCTCTTAGCCAAATCACAAGAAGTACAAAAGAAAGAACTAGATGAAATTCGTAGAAAATTATTGATTTTTGGAGATGACGGTGAGTACTGATTGCTGTGGATTGTCAATTCTATTGTGCCATAGCTAGGAGTTGGAAGTTAACAGCAATAAAGCTACTGAAGATGCAAATTTTGGAGGAGCAGAAAAAAGATAAAGACCATTATAGCTGGGTCCCTTGAGCAGAATTTGGTTTGTCAGCTTATCCTAGATTGTGCTTTTGGTATCATCAAAAGAAATAGTACAATTCTTGTCGATGATTAGCTTGTTAGTAGAGAGAAGCTTATGTGATAGGGAGGGAACATGATGAAGATAATGGAGAAGTAGCTTATGGGTGAATGAGGAGTTGGTAGAATACCATAGCCACTGCGTGCAATTGGTAGTGGGGCTCCATTACCAACTAAGACTTCTTTTGTTCCTTAATATGGGGTAGGTCGGTGAAGTTGATCGAGTTCAGTATTGTGCCATTGTCTGATTTTACCGCTGTTATATTATCAACAAGTGCTTTGATGGAAGACATGTATTGTGCCATTGTCTGATTTTTCAAAGAAAGGCTGTGGAGCTCAATTTGAGCTGAATCACACGAGGCTGATCTGTAGGTTAGAGTTGTTTCTTAAGTGTTATTTATATTTCAGAACAAGAATTAACATTAAGGACGCATGGAAGAATGGAAGCACTAATAGTAGATTAGATTGTTGCAGCCAAATTTTAATCTATGAGTTTCCAAGCATTGTATTCCAGATGGCGTGAGATATTACCATTGGAAGTGACTGATTGTTTGGATGGGCATGTAGTGGTTCTATCAATAAAACCTCAAAGGCATTTGCAGTGAGGATATTTAAGATTTGTTATCTCTAGATAGTATAGTTGTCTCTAGTAAGTTGAACACTGGCAATGTTTTTGAGGTTTGAGATTAGATATTTTAGAGAAGAGGGAATTAGTGTGTTATTCAATCTGATGAGAGAAGAAAGTTGAATGATGTTGGCAGAGGAGGTAGCTGAATCACTCATTCAGATTTGTAGAAGAAGAAGAATATAGTTTTGTGAGATTGAAATGAGAAGAAGAGAGACTTAGTACGGATGTTGTGTAGCAGATCGCTCTCATGCCAAGAATGAACTAGCGGTAGAGAGTAAATTAGAATTACAAAATCATACATTTTATTATATCACTGAGTAGTACAAAGTAATAGAATGTATATATAGAGGAATTGTAACAAGTAGAGTTTGTTATAATTTGATGGTGGTGATTAACCCAATGATTGTAGAATGGTGAGGATTAATTTAGTTTGTTATAAGAGTTATAGCTTATCATATGCAATATTGATATAAGAAGTTGCCTTTTCTCCTATGTCAATAAGTTGAAGATTTGGTTTTTTTATTTTATTTTTTTTATTTTTTGAGAATATTGAGTAGAAAGTCTGTTGTTATATTGCTTCAAATCTTCACCTATAGAAGGAGAGTGAAGTCCTCAACTACTAGAGGAATAAAGTAGTTATAAGTTGAAGGTGTTGAGTTAACTATTAAGTTGTGCTTTTTAAAAAAAAAAATTATTTTAGGGATTTCTTATGCCTTTTAAGTTTAAGAGTGATTAGATGAATAATAAGGAAACATGAGCTATTTGATTATCAAGAGTAGTAAGTTATTGCTACATACATTAGGTGTTGTGCTTGTCGTTAGCTATTTATGTAGAGTTCATGAATCTCAAGATAGGAGTTGGGAGTGATGAGGAGGTTGTATTTGAGTTGTTGAGGCAAGTTGTTCCAAAGTGATTTATTTAAGTTTCTATACATTTGTAGCATTGTTGTTCTATTGTTATGACTTTATTTGTAATACCTAATTAGTTTATTCTTAATTTATTCCTAATTATTGTTTTAGCTAATTAACGTCGTTCTTGTAGCATCAGGTCTTAAGCATCGTGGATTAAAGCTCTCCGGCGTATAGGATCGATCGAAAGGTAATACGTTCATTTATTTCATTTCCTTTCATTGCCGGCCTCTTCTTTGTTGTCAGTTCGTTCCTCCTTTCCCTTCCCGGCATCGGCGACGGATTGCCTCTCCGTGACCGAAACGCCGAGCCGTTCAGCGTCGGCTTCAGAACCGCCGCTCTCTTCATCGCCAGTGGCCCGGTAGTGCGCTTCAGGTGGCACCGGCGGCCCGACGAGTCGCGCCTCTCAGGTAGCAGCGTGCTCGTTCGCGGAAGGCGTCGGCCGCTTGGATCGACGACTTGGCGTCGGCGAGCCCTGCGTCGGAGCGCCGCACTTTTAAGTCCTTTCGGGTTGGAAATCCGTGAGCCGGCGTATTAGAAATCCGTAAAACTGGGGGAAATCCGGTGAACCGTCGGCTGGTTCGATTTCTGTTCGCGATCGGAAAACTTAGGGTAATTTTGTAAGTTCTTAATTTTCTTTCACTATCTCTTTTCTTTCTGACGCTTCCGGTGTTGAAATCGTGAAATGATTGATTGGGAAGTTCAATCGATCTTGCTAGGTGAGTTGCAGAATTATTGAATGAGGATTTAGGATTGACAGTGTTGACAGTGTTTGTTAATTTTAGTTTGTTGATTGAAGCAGGTAATTAATATTGGCGTTAGGAGTCGTACTCCAGTAAGCTTATGAGGAGATATCAATTTCAGGTAAGATGGGTGTTAATTATGAGTTTCATTTATGAGTTGCATGTATTAGAAGTATTTAGAAGAGTTATTTCATTATAGGTTGTGTACTCGAGGAGGAATCGAGGCATCACGACAACGACTTGAACGGAGGTGAGACATAATTCTTAATTTAAATTCGGTTTATTCATGTATCCGTTTGTTTACGACTTACGTATAAATAGTATGAATAGCGTAGATATTTACGTCGTATTGAATATAAATGTTTATTACTTGGCGCGTAGATTAATGATTTACGATGATTCAATAGTTTGACATTGATTTCATTGGGCATATATAAATGTTTGAAAACATGTTAAATCTGATAATGTGATAAGCGAGGAAAATGTCGGAAAATTGTGATAGGAAGGCTATATTACGAGTCTGAGATAGGCAAAAGTTACGACGAGATGAGCGTGATTAGGGGATCTTAGTATCCCGACTTTGGCATTTGAGGTTGGGTAGTTAGAACATCAATTAGTGTCGGTACATTAGGACGGCTCGCCCCGCTACCTTCGCCTTTAGGCCGACGTAGGACGCACTTTTATATGAAGTCAAAACCTACTGATTATAAACGACATTTCTAAAATGATTTGATATAATCGAACCGAAATGATTTAATGAAAATTACCGATCCTCGACATCGATACGATGTCCTACAAAGATATTACCTACAAAGATATTGTTCAGTTATATTGTTACATTTCTACAGCACCTACAACATATTGTTCAGTACATTGTTACATTACTGCAGCACAGTTTACCAGTTTTGCAAATTTACATGTACATGCACGATCATTTTACCATCTCAGACCGAGCTTACTTTAGATTCTTGTCTCAATGCTTTTTATGACGCTACCATTGAAAATTTTAAAAGAAAAGTGTTTTACGTTTTGTTAATCAGATATAGTTTTAAAGGCTTTTGACGCATAAATTAAATGTCTTTTGTTTTATATTTATTTCACGCTCTGAATTGTGATATGAATTAAGTTAAGAAGATATGATGCAAATATTTGTGATGATTTGATTAGATACACCTTTCACTTCTTGCTCAAGAAGACAGCGAACCTGGGTAACTGTTTAATCGAAATATCCTATTCTTGTTTCTGACCGACCAGATAAGGGTCATCTGCGACGTAAAGTGAGACGAGCAATAAGGTTGATAACAGAGCAAAAAGATTGATAGTAATGGAAGCATGATTTGGATTTAGGGATAAGTGTTGAATTGATCAATACAGAGCTATAGGACGTTAATTTTGGGTTAGGAATCTATATGTTCTTAATTTCATGCATGATATTTTAATATATGTATCATATAATCACTTTTATAATTACGATTAATTTGCTCAAGAAATGCGAAAAGGTTAGTCTACTAAATGCAGACTCGAACCGCCAAGATAATTCTAACAGAGTGAAATACAACCTAGCAAGTGGTGAAGGTAGATCGATGAATTGCAGAGTAGTTGATTTCCCGTTGTTGATAAGCAAGATCATGGAAAAATCGCAATCGCACGATCTGAGTATGGTTGAAGTGGATCAACATTTGAGGATCTTTCAAACGCTCAAACCACCAAGATTGGGAGCCGTGATCCCATAGAAGATTGGTCGCTTAAAATTGGAAAAATTCGGATGGGATGATTTGCCCCGAAAACGAAGAGTAAGACGCTACTTTGTATTAGGGGAGGTAGAAAGGTGGCTCAACAGGGAAAGATTTCGATACCCATTACTGATCATCAGGATGAGTTTGTCAAAGTATTCAAAATTGGTTTATTCCTCCATCACCTGACTGCTTTAAGACAAATTTTTCAATCTAACTCCAAAAACTATAATGCAATATGGTTCACCCACTTTCTAGATATGCCCACATTATATCGACATGAAGAGAAATGTCATATTTCGGGCGATCAATTAAAGATAAATTTTCGATATCGCTGAGTTCTGTTAGTTGAAAGTTAGAAGAATTGAAAATGAATTTTTTTTCAAGAACAGGATTTACAAGCAGAAACGAAAGTTTTGAAAGAAGGCCGATTTGCACAAAGAAATTTAAGACGATGATAAACAAATTCAATTGGAGAAACCTATTTGTGACAAGTGTGGAAAAGACATTTTGGTCAATGTATGACCGATCGGAGAGATGTGTCGTTGAACATCGTAAACCGATGCCCATTGAGAAGAAGAAGGATATAAAATCATACAATTATCGTGGACGTCAACAAAGAAAATTTTGGAAGCCGAAGCCGTAACACACAATTTTGGGGAAACTTTCAATTCAAGAAAAGGAGAAACTTTAACTAAAAAAAACCAACCCTCCAGAAAGCCGAGTTTTTATCACTCCACAAGCAAAGGAATCAAAAGTGGTATCGATATGCTTAAAATTTCGTGATCATTTGGTTGTTTGATTCGCCGATTCGTTCAGATTCCTTTTCCACCGCCACTGATACTATTTATTTCATACAGAATGTGGTAATGCCTTCGGTGATAATAATACAATAGGAAATGTGTTGGACATTAACATTCAAGATAAACACTTTCCTACTGCCACTATCTTACCAATCGACATTTTGACGTTATCTTGGTATGGATTGGTTGATCAAATATTTTGCAACAATTGAATCTTTGGAAGAGAGTGAAATTTTGCATGCGAAAAAATCATTTTATTTTTCTTGTGATAAGACGTGCCTTCTTTGATTAGTGAAGTTGAGTAAATATTTAAGAAGCGGTGAAATTATATTTCTAGCCAAATTAGATGTGTTGAATAAGGAGGTGTTTGAGCTGAAAAATATTCCCGTTGTTTCGAAATTTCCTGATGTGTTTCCTTATTTGATAGAATCAAAGCTGCACAGAAACTGGATCGTGGATATCATAAATTCATTGAACAAATCCGCAAAGTCGGAATTTTCTGTAGATGTGGGTGTTGTTGGAAGAATTCACAATTATACCACGATAATCGGAGACAAGAAATTTTCTGGGCTCATCGGCGGTATACTATTCATCCGGTAGTTCAAAATGTATAAAGATTTAAAGATTTTGAAAGATAAATAATAGTCTAAATGTCAAATTGTTCGAGCATCAACCCGGATTGTTACGCCATTACCTATACCGGAGTGGAAGTGGGAAGAAATTGCTATGGATTTTGTTATGGATTTCTGAGATCTAAAGGTCGTGATAAGATCTGGTTGTGGATAGATTGACCAAGTCACCATTTCTTACCCATAAAACGCATTGATTGTTGATAAATTATCCGATTATATGTTAAAGAAGACTGGTGCACTAAAAGTGATCGCTCGACGAGATGGTAGATTTACTTACATTATGGAAAGGAATTTGAGACTACACTTAAGTACTTTTTCATCCCCAATGATGGACAAGAACAATTCAAGTCTAGAAGATTTGTTGAGACTATGTGTTTTAGATTTTGGAGGTAGGGAAGATCATATTCCTACGATCGAAGCTACAATAATTACCAATCTAGATTGAGATCTGCATGAAGTATATGGTCGAAAGTGTAACTCCATTAAGTTGGGTGGCGGGGAGAAAGACATTAGTCCAGTTGAGTCTGAGAAAATCGACAATCGAGAGATAGATTGAAAGTCGCCGGATCGCCAGTAAGTAACACTTAAAGCACCGATAGAATTTCAAGTTGGAGAATTTGTATTTTGAAAATCAAACTATGAAAGGAATTAGTAGATTTGGAGGGTAAATTGGCATAGGACCTTTGAAATCATCGAAAGGATTGACAATACGGCTTGACTTACCCATTGAATTGCGACATTCACAATGTCTTTCACATTTCAATGAGAAAATGGATCATGATGCGAGAAGATTCCATATACAAAGTTTGAAATACAACCAGATTTGACTTATGACGGAAAAGATTTTGGAATTTGATGTGAAGAGATTACTAAATGTAACAAATTTCTTATGTTAAAATTAAAGCACGCAATCAAGCTATGGGAGGTTGAACAAGAGATGAGGCGTAAGTTTCCTTCTGTTTGAATGATTCGTAAGAAATTTGAGGACTAAATTTTTGTTTAAGAGGGAAAATTGTAATACTAATTAGTTTATTCTTAATTTATTCTAATTATTGTTTTAGCTAATTAACCCGTTATCAGAAGATCTAGCAGCACGCTTTTGGATTAAAGCCCTCGACGCGTATGGCTGGGATCGAAAGGTAATAATACGTTCATTTATTTCATTTCCTTTCATTGCCACGCTCCTCGCCTCGCGTCGTCGAGTTCGTTTCCTTTCCCTTCTAAGACGGCCGACGGATTGCCTCTCCCGTGACACAGAACGCACGAGCCGTTCCGCGTCGGCTTCACCAGGAACCGCCGCTCTCTTCATCGCTTCGTCGCTTCGATAGAATTGCCGCTCGTAGACCGACACGGCGGCCGACAGGAGTGCGCCTCGGGCGTAGTCAAGGTGTTTCGAGCGGAAGCCCGGCCGTGACGCGACACGGCGTCGCCGAAGCCCGCACTCATAAGTCTGCCGGGTTGGGAAATCCGTGAACCGGATTGACGGGAAATCAGTCGCCGGACGAAATCAACCGACGGCCATTCAGATTTCTGTTCGGCCGATCGGGAAACTTAGGGTAATTTTGTAAGTTCTAATTTTCTTTCCCTATCCTTTTCTTTCACGCCAGCCTTCCTTGAAATGCGTGAAATGCGTGATTGGGAAGTTCAAATCGTTCTCACAGGTGAGTTGTAGAATTATTGAATGAGGGGACGGTTAATTTTAGTTTGTTGATTGAAGCGTGTAATTAATATTGGCGTTAGAGTATCTAGGCGAGGAGATATCATCGTAGTTAATTATGAGTTTCATGAGTTGCATGTATTAAGATATTTAGAAGAGTTATTTCATTATAGGTGCTCGAGGAGGAATAGGAACACATCACGATTAACGACTGTATTAATCGAGAGACATAATTGTTAATTTAAATTCGCTTTATTCTGCGATCGTTTCTACGACTTATAAATAGTATGAATGACATGTAAATATTTCATATCAATATAAATGTTTATTACTGAGTAGATTAATGATTTACAATGATTAGTTCAAAGATTGATTTCATCGGCATATAAAATGCTTGAAAACACGTTAAATGCAGAATGTGATAAGCGAAATATCGCGAAAATTGTGATAGAAGGTTACGTTACTGCGAGAGATAAAGAAAAGTTCGACGAGATGGTGACAGTGATCTTGTATCCCCGACTCAAAAGATTTTGAGGTTGGAGCCGTTAGCCGTCAATGCGGGTCAGCAGTAAGTAAGACGGCTCGCCCCGCTTTACCTTCGCCTTTTTTAGTCGACGGCGACGACTTTTATATGAAGTCAAACCTACGAATTATAAATGACATTTCTTAAAATGATTTGAATGAATCAGAACGAAATGATTTAATGAAAATTACCGATCCTCGACATTGATATAAGATGTACCTACAAAGATATTACCTACAAAGATATTGTCAAGATTGTTACATTATCGCAAAGACGCTTTACCGTAAATTTATACGTATACGCACGATGTTTCTCGCTCAGCGAGCTTACTTTAGATTCTTTGTCTCAAGCTTTAGCTTTATGATGCTGCTTGAAAATTTCGGAAAAGACGATGGGTAGAATAGTCTGTTTTGTTGAATCAGATAGTTTTGTGTTTTAAAGCTTTTAGTGCACAAATTAAATGTCTTTAGCTCGTATTTATTTCACGCCCGATCAGGTGATATGAATTAAGTTAAGTAGTATATGATGCAAATATTTGTGATGATTTGATTAGATACACCTTTCACTGCTTCGTTAGAAGACGTTGGAACCTCGCATAATCTGTGTCCAATCGAGTCATCCTATTCTGTTACACTTCTGACGACCCAAGATAAGGTCATCTCAGTGACATTATTATTATATGATTCCATATTCCTGTGTAGCATCATGTTTCATCAATTATACAACATGATCATTAGCATCAAATTTCTTATATATACATTGCTTTCTTGTTTTACACAATATTGAGTTCTGATTAAGATATTACTCTTGCATGACAAGAATTTCTTGTAAGTTGCATAATTTTTTTTTATGCTTGGTACTTTAATATTGTGATTGACTCATGAGAGGACCAATTGTTTTTTACTATTTGAATTGATGGACCCTTCTTAGAACCAATTAGTTCACTATTGAAGCCAATGTGTACTATTGGGGTTAACAAGATCACTACATATTCAATGGGATCATTATTGGAATAGATGGCATTATTTGAGATGATAACTCATTTTTGTGAACCGAATCAAATCAGTCTAAAACACCTAACATTGTCTTTGTTCAAGGACCGAGAGTTATGTCATGACATCTCCCCTCTCTCAAAGCCTTAGCTGTTAGCTGCTTTACTTTCTTCACTATTTTTTTTCTTTTTTATTGTGAGCAGCAACCAAGCTTCCTCCTTCCTCCCTCGATAACAGTCGCCAACCACCTTTCATCATCTTCTCCTTACTTGACTGTAAACCACCCACTGCTCCCTCTTTTTTTATCTCTTGCAACAACAATAGTATGGCTTGCTCTTTTCCTCCCCTTAGCATCAAAAACTTATATTTTTACATTTGCTAGCTTTTTTAAATAAGAGAGCTTGATTAATTTTCTTCTGCAATTTAGGTTATCAGTTATTTATGTGGATTTTGTTATATCATGAACTTCTCTTATAATTTGATATTACTGATTTAAAGAAGTTTTAATTTATTTTGTAATGATATGTTATTATTGTAATGCATTATAAGTTAATAAAAAATGGATTTAGTTTGATTATGGATTAACATATATTAATTAGATTTACCTAATGACTTTCTATACCTTCATTTAAGGTCTTAAAGAATTAATTTTTAAATTGGATAGTCTTGGCTTGTTTTATACTTTAAATATTAATTTATGTTTTGTATTTATAGGATCACTAAGTTAAATTTCATTTGACAACATTATTGGAATCTCAATTAATTTGGAATTTTGTACCGCTTAACTTTGAGGTAGCTTTTTTGCATTCAACGATAAACATGTCTTTCTTTGTTTGAGGTGTAATTCTTGTTGTTTATATTATGTTTTTTTAAATATTTTGATTGTTAGTCTTGCCTTGATATTCCATTATTTAATATGCACTGTAGATTTCTTTTAATGATCATGATAAGATATTAATTGTGTTGATAGATATGCCTTGGTTAGTTTTGCATAAATCGTTATTTAGTTATTTTTTTTTTTTGGTAGCAACATTAATTATTTTGCATGCATAATATTATTATTAGACATAATAATCTTATTCTTATACAAATTGTATTTTATTTTAATGATAACATTGGTTATATTGAAGATTATATTTTTGTTTAATACTTGTAATGTGTAGAATATGCCTGCTTATTATAATAATATATATGTCAGTATTAGGCCATTTTAATAAGCGCTAGCCAAATTTATTGGAAATAAAAAAAAATCATTAGATTTACATGACATTGATGCTCACCTCATATTATTTCAAGTTGTCATAGTAAAATGTGTGTCTATAACCATCACATTTAAAGCATTTTTGGCTAGTAAAGTCTTTGGGGTGTTGGTCTATTTACTCTTCTTCCATTCTTAGGCCATTTCTTCTTACGAGGGATTGATTTTGTTCCCTGAAATGATGTACCTTTTTTTCCTGATGTCATGGTTGAACTTTGCTTGAATGGTGTGGTAGCCCTAATGTTGTTGTGCTACTTGTCCACCTTCAGAGCTAATGCTTGGACATCCAATATGGGCTAATATGGTTCTAGTTGCACCATTTTACTAATGGATGGCCTCAATTCTCCAAGATATTGTGTCGGTGTGTTCTCCTCTGACCCCAACTCATATTTTAGTTTGAGTTGTTCAAACTTAACGGTCTACTTTATGGTCATGTCCTTTTATTATAGATTGTGCAACTTAAAGTAGATATCTTACCGATAGTGTGTTGGAAGGTAATTACATTACATCTACCTCTTCATTTAGAACATGTAGTGATATTACTTCTCACTTCAAGTTGATCCATAGACAGATTCTCCTATCACGTTGAATTTTTTGAGTTTAATGACTATCAATTTAATCCTTAGATCTTGTGGAATGTTTTTGTATCGAAGATCCATTTCACAGTTTAAAGCCATTCTCATTTGGATCCATATGACCTTCAAAATTCGGTAGTTCAATATTCACTCTAAGGCCATTATCTATTCTCTTATATTCAATGTCAAATCAGCAAGATAGTGACCCTCTTCATCACTTGAGGTTTCTTAGTGAGAAGGATTTTTTTCATCGTCATCTACCGGTTGGTCACCATTATGATTATTGGTGACTTTCCAATACTGTCTTCTTTCAAATTTAGCAAGCCTTTTTTATAATTGGAGGATTTTTCATTGCATATCCTCTATGGTAAGCTTTTAAGCACATCTTTGGGGATTCCTCCTTGACACCATGGTGGTTTCTTTCCAAAGAAGCTTTCGGTTAGGTGGAAAAGTGGAGTTTTAGGGTTGGACAATAATAGGAGTGGGAGGTTTTAGGGTGAATAGTGTTTTTTTTTTTTGGTTTGGTTTTTGTTCAAAATGTGAAGGGATTTAGGGCTAGCCAAGGGGTGTAGATCTTGATTTGTGTGTTGGAGTAGGGATTTTGGGTAGATAGGTGGGTTAGGTTGTGTGGGTTTGGATTTGGAATGGAGGGAAGGAATTTCAAAGAGATCTAGGGTTAAATAGCTCCAATACCAAATGTCACCAATCATGAATGCCCAGGATGGCAGTAAAGCATCAATAAAGAGGTTTAGGATGTTTGTAAAGAGTTGTATAGGGAGATTACTTGGGATAGTGGACTTAGGAGGAAAAAATTAGCAGCATCTTACTGATTTGGAGGTGTCGACTTAGGGAGGATTGATCGGTAGTTAGGAAAGAAAGGAGGAAAAATATTGAAGGCAATCCACCTCCTAAACGCAATCAAGATACAAAACTCACTACTTGAAAGAGTAGTTGCAGTTCTTCAAATAGGAGAAAAGTAGAGAAGGAAATCTCCAAACACAAACTCAAAGCAAAATGTCCCTATTAAAGTGAAATATCTTTAATGCTAGCAAACTAAATCCTAATTCTAACATAAACTAGGTAATTAAGATTCCAATAGAAGGGATTGCCTTTGGATTGATTTAAACCTAAATTGGCCTAATGTGAACCTACCTATGGCTAGGGATGCTTGGTTTTGCCCTTCCCAAGACGTTCGTTTCTTTTCCTTCAATATAATCATTCCTAGTTTTGATACATGCATCTTAATATTACTATTTCTACTTGATATTAATGGTTTTCTTATAGCTCCATATTTGGATCCATACAATATTATTGATCTCCATAATATTCTTTTCTTGTGCAATACTTTAGCTCCTTCTTTATGTTAACCATCCACCTGATATGCTCATTTATATATTTATTCTTTTATATAATAGACCTCTAATTCTTAAACATTAGTATCATATTATCTTCTAATAATATTGATTGATGATTATTAACATTATACCAACTAATATTACATATCATGTACTAAGTTTTTATTAATTTTAAACTCTTTATCTTCGACATAGCCTCCACTATTCTAATTTTTTGCTCATTTTAATGGATGCCTTACTAAGTAGAATCATATCATCTACAAAAAGCATATACTAAGACATCTTGCTTTGAATATCATTTATTAGTATTTCATAATTAATATAGAGAGTTATTCAATGTTGACCCTCGATGTAAGCCTATGGTAATTGGAAAACCTTGGCAAACTCTACAACTACTTCTATTACTAGTTAGTGTTCTATTACTATATCTTTATTAAGGTCCATATGGGCAAAGGGTAAGCCCAAATTGAGATCCATTAAAAAACCATCACCATTATGCTTCTATACAACTTATAATGACATTACTCAAAGCTATCTTACTAGCAAGAACTTATGTGAGAGTTGGTTTTGATTCAAAGGTCATGTTGATTTTGTTATTTATTAAACTTGAAGGAAAAATGGATGCCCATTAGTAATGAAATTAAGAAATCCCATCATTTAGTTGTTTTGTAAAGTCAAGACATTGGTTCTTACTCTAAATTGAAAGTTTTTTGTCACATTAATTCTCACATGATTTGAACAACTTATGTTATGAGAAATAATTGTAGATTGTATCATATCTAGCCTTACCATTTGTAATTCAAAAAAATTTATGCGCAAATGATCAATGAACAAGAAATTGTCAAACCCAATAGAATTTATTCCTCACATTGGTTTTATGATTAGATAAGGAGTAATAGTCTGCATTTGTGTTTAGTAGATAGTAAAACTAAATTTTATGGAAGTATTTACAGAAAGTAATGATTTTATTCCCTTTAGGGTTGGATCTTGAGTTTCTTTAACCACTTACTTGCATATATCCATGTGATATTCTAGGATGTAGTCTTTGGATAGAGAGTCTTGATAAACTTCTTTTTCAACCTTAGGGTGTCCAATGCATAACCTTCTCTATTGTATCTGGCAGCAACTTGTATTTAATTGCCTGGAAATTTTGATACTTAAACCTTCAAACTATTTTCATTGAATTTTTCGATTGTTTTTAATTTACTATATTATTAAGATTCTTTAAAATGATGTAGACGGGATGTGTTTAAGACCTTAACAATTTTTTTGAAGACATTAAACATTTTATTGTGTAGACGTTTCCAAGATGCATGTAATAATGCACAAGATACAAATGATATCCAGAAAAGTTAAGTTGATTTGATTCTTGAACATTTTCTTCTTTTTTCTATTTCTCTATCTAGACATGCACACACCTGCACCACCTCACATACACACATGAGGTGGGGGCGAGGAAAGAGAGAGAGAGGGATGTTCTCTTTTTTCTAGGGATGGAATAAGGACTTATACTCACAGAGAAACCTTCCTCATGCACCAGCACCACTACAGTTGCAACACATTAAGTTGGGGGAAGGGGAAACTGAGGAGTGGTTCTCCTTCTAGGGATGGAATAAGGACTCCTGCCCTGTTAAGTATTTATAGGTTTTCACACATATGTAAGCTATCCTTTGATGCAATAGGAGAATGTTGCTTAAATAGTTCAGGGGTGATATTGTAGTTGTAATGGATACTCATTTTTATTGTAGAGCAAAAAGTTATGGATGTTCGTGTTTTTATGTTTATGTTATTGCAAAGCTCAAATACATCTTTTATTGTTTCTAAAGCCTATATTTTTCTTGGGTTTTTATTAAAGAGTAGGAGTTTCATCTATTAATGATTAATAGACAATAAATGCTATTGATTTGGTCTAATACAATGGAATACTTATGTTTAAATATGTTTAATGCCTTAAGCAACATGCAATTGGAATAAATGGAGAATAAGGATTCATGAAGCCAACTCCAAATAATTGACCAATGATAATGATGTGGCTTGTGCAATGGAGTGTAGAAGATGCTTCAAGAAGGCGGGTAATATTAGCAATTGGAAGGATTAGGTTAAGCAAAATGAATGTAGATCCTAGGTAAATGCCCAAAAGGTGTGGATAAATTTGCATTAAATAGCCTTAATATCACAAATAGAACTCATGGAAGTGCATGGTAATGAGGATTCATATAGCGAATTACAATCTGCCCCTAATAATTGGTTAGCCCCAAATATTATAATGGTGATAATCCTCATTGACCTGTTTATATGATTTGTTAAATTCAAGCATTTATTGTAAGTATCCCATTTTATCACCATGGATGCATGTGTTTAGGAGCTTACGGGATAGAAAGCAATATTACTTTTAAGCTTTGCTCTATTGAATACATTATGATTTAATATTTTTGTAAAAATAATCAACAAGTTATGCTGATAAAATAAAATGGGACAATTATTGTATTATATTAATTAGCTACTTATAAAACTAACATGTAATTATCTCCATTTGCTTGTCAACCACCCAAATCTTGAAGAGCACAATAACCCTTGCTTTTTTTATTTAAATTTTTAATGAGTTGGGCATGTTTGACTGTCCTTTTTTTGCTTGATGTTAGGTAAATGGTCAAGTGCATAATTTTCGAAAAATAGAGATGCAATTCATTTTTTTTGGCATTCATATTAATCTTTTTTCTTTCTATCATTGGTTACACTCTTTATCAAACTATTTTTTACCAAGAAGTGTGGGCTTTATTTATTTATTTATTATTATTGTTTTTTGGATTGCAATGATGAAGCACACATATGGCTACATATTTTTGTTTTAGTTGGTGATGCGATCATGTGAATAATGTTAGGTGTTGGCTGAACCAGCTTTATGATTCACATCAACAATGCTATTCATTTTTTATAATATTATTTAATTTTGTCACTTGTCAGGGGGAGTTTTAAACATGTTTGATGTAGGGCTATTAACGATTTGATCTCTATGTGAATTTGGCCGTAGCTCAAGATGAACTTGATTTCATTCAATCTAATCTCAAGTTGAGCCAAGCCTAGTTATAGGTCAGCTTGATTCAATCTCGATTTGATTCATACATAGACATCAATTCAAGTTTGATTTGAGCCGAAAGCCAATTTGATCTCAATAATTTTCAGTCTCCTAGTGTAAGATCTTAACCCATCATACATACATTTATACATATATAGATTCATATTTATAAACACATATTCATATATGCGTTCATTCAAATCTAAATAATTACTAATATATGTGTATATACATTCATACATATTAATTTATTGATTTGATCTTGAATTAGTTCGATTCATTTTATTTTTTACTCAATTCAAGTACAATCAAGACTATACTTAGCTTGTTAGTCAACTTGGTGACTTTAATTCGAGTTTGATCCATGCCAAAAATTAATTTACTTTTTGATTGATCTTGGAGTCAAATTCATGGCTCTAGCTTGATGGTGAGATTATGTTTTAAATATGTGGATATCTAAATATATATGAATGAGAGTGAACAAGACACTTGCCTATGTTTTCTCATTCTTGGATCATTGTTGCTATCACTTCAAGTAGATGAACTCTTTCTTTTGGTTAGAATGTAGCCTATTTGCTAGGATAACGTGGTTGTTACTTATGCTAGTTCATAAATTAGTGCAATATCTTATAACATAGTCGAAGTTCTATGTATGTGAATAGTTTGCTTGTGTATAGATTTTTGAGGTATATGAGATGCTTCATGTTGGTTCACATTTTTATTTTATTTGAAGATCCTCCATTTAGCTTCATGCACCATTTTGATGCACAAGTTCTCTAAGTTAATTCACAGTCGTCATTGATGTCCTCTTCTGTTAACTTTTTCATTAAGTTCAGTCATGCGAATATCTTTTTGTTTAAATTGCTAATTTCTAATTATTTTTTATGGAAGTGCCCCAACTTGGGAAATAGTGGTTATGATTTGAGTAATGTTATTATGATTTATATTAATATCTAACCTACTTAGCCAGGTCCTTTTCTTTAATTGTTAACAAACATTATTCATTGTAGATTCTTATTTAGTATTTTTTCTTCTTGCCTCTAGAGGCAGCCTTCTTGGTCGGCAGTCCTTTATTTGTCATGGTTTTTTTTTTCATAAGATTTTTTTCAGCTTGGACCTTCTTTGGCCTCCTTATCTTCTAGCAGAAGCTTTATCTTCGCTATTTTCTACCATAGGTTATATATCATGACCTACCCGAGCTTAGAATCTGGCACAGAATGATTGAACGGATAAAAGAAAATTTTGCTTAACATTTTTAATAGAAACAAAATTTCACAATATATTCCTCAAAGTTATATAAGAGCTACCACAAATCCACATCACAATTAATAATTTATCCACATCTATAACATATTTACTAATAGAAGTCATATGAAATACAATTTAAAATATAAACCAATATAATACCTATCTCTTGAAGTCTTTCTACGACGATAAACATAACCCTCCATTCCATCCTCCATCTAGTTAGGAAGGTTACTTGAAAAGAATTAAGCAACTTGTAATTGAATAAAATTCAGTGGGTGAACTATGCTTTTACACTATAGTAAAACAAGAAAGCGGAAATAATATGAATGACAAGTTTTGCTATTACATGTACATAAAAGAAATTGCTCAAACAATCAAACATATAGGAGGTATGTACAAATAAACATTTCTTATCAAGCTATAATAGGTATATAAAATAAATTGCTCAAATAATCAAACATATAGGAGGTAGGTACTAATGAACATTTTTTATGAACTTTACTTTTATATTTATCAACCATTTTTGGGAGTCACTGTCTAAACCTTTACCAAAATTAAATATTTGTCAAAACTCATCCAAAGGACAAGTAATCATTATCATTTGTCATTTTCATTTGCCTTTTAGACGCGATATCAGATCCCCAAGATCATAAGGGTAATCTTCACTTTCAACATACATTCAAAGATACAACGATATATACGATATTGATTCATAATAGTAAATCAGTTAATTTTGTGAAATGATGAAGTGACAATATGATCTAACATTTAGGCTATTATTCAATATGAAGAAACGAAAAAATCAATCATAATTTGCAGTGCAGGAAAAAGTCATAATCATGCATAAATGCATTTCATCACAAGAAAGTAAATAAACTTTTATCATAAATGTAAGAACATAATTATCCACATTAGTTTCAAGCCTGCTCTTGAATCTCCTTCGTTTTAATACTTCTTTCTTTAATTTGAGTACCTATAACATGACAATCTTGACATTATCAATATTTGAAAGTAGTTTATTTATTTATTTTATTCTCTATGATATTTGCGTATATCTTTTATTTTTTAACGCTCACATTCATCAATATTTCATTGTGTATTTTCTAAATCAAGTTAAATTCTTATATAATAATAATATTGTTTATAACCTTTAATTCATTTAATATAATGATATTTATACATGTTTAATTTTCCATATAATACTCTTTAAATCTTATTATTTTTCTTAATATAAAAATATTAAGTGTTAAAGTGACTTAATATAGATAAATTTTATTTTCATTTAATGTTTATCATTTCTCTTAAAATGATTCTTAATTAATTAAAGTAATATAGATAAATTTTATTTTCATTTAATGTTTATCATTTCTCTTAAATTGATTCTTAATTAATTAACGATAATATAACTTAGCATAGGTTTAAGATTTTATTTAATTTGTAATTATATTTCATATATAAAGATTTAATACTTAATTTCTTGATTTTGATTTATCCTACACATTCCCAAATTAAATTCTTTGTTGTAATCTATAACACCCTAAGCCAATTGAATTAATAACAAAAGAAATAAGATTTCCAAATTAAATATAATTTATATAAATTATCTATTTACTTACCTTTTTCCACCTTTCCCTCAATCGTCTAAGACTCAAAAGCTCCTGTCAGTCACGGACGCAGACTCCCTTCCTCCGGTGCTCAGTGGGTTCCCTCCTTCTTCTTCCTCTGCGCGGACGGAAGGCTCTCCTCCTCTCTGTCGTACAGACGGTGTTTCAGGCACGCACACGCGCAAGGAAGCCGTCTTCCCTTTTTTCTCCCTCTCTCGTTTCCCTTTTTGCTATTTTGGGGGTTTAGTTTCGACCAACCGAAATCGAGCCCCCTCCGATTCTTTTATTTCGTGACCAACTGTCATGGCGGTTGGAATTATTATTTTTATTTTATTTTCTCTCTTATTTTTCGATTATGTTTTTCGATTATTATAATATCTCCCTCTTATAAAAATTTCGTCCTCAAAATTTAACGATAACAATAGAAATGAACATACCTTTGATCAAACAGATGAGGATAAAATCCTCGCATTTTTGATTCCTTCTCCCACGTAGCTTCTCGTTCTGATCTATGTTTCCATAGTACACGGACAAAAGGAATCTCTCTATTCCTGAGATACTTAACATCACAGTCTATAATTCTTTCTAGCTCCTCTACAAAGATGAGATCAGGCTGAATATCAATAGGATCAGCAAAAATCTTGTTGGTTTTATCAGTAACATATTTTCGTAAGAGAGAAATATGAAACATATTATGTACTCCTTGCATATGAGAAGATAAAGCCAATCTATAAGTCACTTTCCTAATTTTTTCCAAGATTTCATATGAACCAATATAGCGTGGGCTCAACTTTCTAATCTTATCAAATCATTTTATACCTTTCATGGGACTAACTTTAAGAAATACAAACTCTCCCACTTCAAACTCTATTGGCATATGTTTAGCATCATAATATTTCCTCTGCCTATCTTGAATAGCTTTTAAGCTATCACGAATTAATCGATCTTTTCAATGGCTTCATCTACTACATTTGCACCAATGATTCTTCTTACACCAGTTTTCACCCAACAAAGTGGTGTTATGCACTTCCTTTCATACAATGCTTCGTAAGGAGCCATACCAAAACTTGCTTGAAAATTATTATTGTTGGCAAACTCAATCAAAGGGAAGTTAATTTTCCAATTTCCCCCAAAATTAAGGGTACAAAGTCTAAGTAAGTCTTCAAGTGTCTGAATTGTTCTTTCTGTTTGACCATCAGTTTGAGGGTGAAATGCAGTATTGAAAGTAAGCTTGGTACCTAAAGCTTCTTGGATTTTCCTCCACAATCTAGATATGAATCGACCATCCCGATCATATACTATTGATTTTGGCACACCATGTAGCTTCACAATTCATCAACATACTTTCTTGCTAACTTTTCAACAACATCAGATTGTTTGATAGATATAAAGTGTACATATTTAGTCAAGATATCAATAATCACCCAAATAGTATCGCAATCTCTTCTAAATCTAGGTAAGTCAACCATAAAATTCATAGTAATATTATCCTATTTCCTCGGTATTAGGGTTGTAAAGTCCACTTACTACGTTCACTTAATGGCTTTGAGACGGACTTATGTGACAAGACAAATTTACATTTCTTTTTCGCCACCAAAAAAATATTTTCTTAAGATCTTGATACATTTTGTTACTGTCTGAATGAATTGTATAATTAGAATGATATGCTTCATGTAAGATTTCTTTCCTCAAATCTTCAACATTTGGAGTGCAAACTCTGTCTTGATACTTTAGTATTCCCTCTTCATCAATTTCAAAATCTTCTGTAAGATCTACTTTTACAAAATTTAAAATTTTCTGAAAGTCATCATCTGAGAAAGATCTCAGATTCTGCTTTAAATTATCAGATACCTGATTTAACAATAAACATGATCATAGATTTAATAATTAAAATTTTCAATTTTCTAAATTCGAATCAACTCCTGCGGTAGATCAACCAATTAAGCACCAGGATATTTTTTTACTTAAAACATCTGCAACTACATTTGCCTTACCCGGATGATATTGAATATCCAAATCATAATCCTTAATGAGTTTCAGCCATCTCATTTGCCTTAAATTTAGCTCCTTCTGAGTAAAGATGTATTTTAAGTTTTGATGATTAGTGAAAACTTCACACCTTACTCCATATAAATAATGTCTCCAAAGTTTCAATGCAAATACCACTACTGCTAACTCTAGATTATGGATTGGATAATTCTTTTTATGATTTTTTAATCGCCAAAGAGACCACTCTTCTCAGATATCGTATACACATCCCAATCCTCTTAATGATGCATCACTATAAATTTGAAATACTTTTGTCCCTAATGGAATAGTTAATATTAGTGCAATCATTAAACAGTTCTTCAATTTTTGAAAAGTCTCTTCATACTGATCTGACCATTCAAACTTGACTACTTTCTAAGTTAGTCTAGATAGTGACATGAAAATCTATGAAAACTCTTCAACAAATCTTCTGTAATATCCTATCACTCCTAAGAAACTTCTGGCTTATGTGATAGTGGCTGGTCTGGGCCATTCAGCTATTGCTTTGACTTTACTTTGATCTACTGAAACACCCTCACTACTAATCATATGCCCCACGAATATTTTAACAACATGAAAATTTGCAGGACAAGCGGACGTTATAGTTTTTTTTTTTAAACAACTTTGTTAATGAGAGGACCAAAGTGACGTGTTTTTTGTGCCTCCAGGGCCTAAACACGGGATTTTTAACAATGTGATTTAATGTGAAGCACCTTTATACAACGGAAACTTGATGTAATTTACCTATCAGTACTTGTTATTTTCAAATTCCATGACAATCAGATTTTACTATTTCTAATGATGTGGCTATGTTTATAATTAAATTATTTATTATTTATCTAAGGGGTCCATAAATCTGTATTAATGCAGTCATATACTATATTGCTTGATGAAGGTTTAAGCATACATCCATTTGGTAAATCACGTTATTTTGATCTGAACTGTCACTGATGCTTATTCATTTGGTTGATTCTGTGAGCTTATTTGTAAGCCTGGTGCATGATCTTTGGAATTATAATCTCATTGCTAACTATTTTTCTTAAATTTATTGATCAGATAAGGGGAGTAATGGCAGGAGTAATGCATAAGTTCTTTTTTGCATCTATTGCCATGTGGATTGCTCCAATCGTAATACTCTATGGGTTTAATCACCATATATTTCCTGGTAGGCTTCCTTGGCTTTAAAAAATAGATTACATCATTCTTGCATTGTTTTAATCAGTCTTGATATTAATTGCAATTCTTGTTCCTATTTTCTTTTAATGTGTTGTGATAACTATGATGCCATTTTTATGCTTTTATCTATTTATTGCTTAACCAGTGACATCGGTTCTAGTCTTCTAGATATCCTTACCATTCTTAGGTAAAAGATTTACTTATGCATTTAGAATGCATGACTTGAGCAGCAATTGTAACTACCACTGAAGTTCTTATCATCTTTTTTTGTATCGCATTATGATAACACGGATTGTGATGTCAGGATTCTTTTTTTTTCAAGAACAGTTACATTTTTGTTGAACACTACCTTGGCCGGTCCCAAGTCCGGATGTGAAAAGTGGAGGGTTGTGATAGGTAGTCAACAGCCAGCATAAAACTTGTCGAAATAATCATGATATTAATCCTTTAAATCTTTGTGTTATCTTGGCCCTGAAGCGACGTATGACTTGAATACTTGAAAAATGTGCGACGCGTTGCTTGGTGCGTTAATGGATGGATGCGGACAAAGAAGTTAGTCCATGAAACTAGAATTATGTTAGGATCTTGGAATATAGGTACTCTTACAGGTAAATTAATGGAATTAATATATTATATCATAGAAAGATAAATATTTTATGTATTCAAAACTAAATTGGGAAGAAGGATTGATAGTTTAGATTTTAAACTTTGGTATTCAGGTAGAAGTCGAACTAGAAATAGTGTATGTGTGATTATAAATAAAAGTTTGAAGGATAATGTTATAAATATTAATAAATGTGGAGATAGAATTATAGCTTTAAAGATTATTGTTGATATTAAGATTATCAATGATGTTTATCAGTAGGTTTGATGTAAGCTCAAAAGAAAATTTTGGAATGAGAGATTAATATAAAGATAGAAGAAAAAATATTTATCAAGGAGATTTAAATGGCATGTGAGCGTAAGATTTTAAAGATTAAAGTATGATTTGGATTAATGAAAGAGGACTATATTAGATTTTTTATGATTTTGTAGTTCTAATACTTTATTTAAGAAAAGAGATAAACATATTATTACTTATAAAATGGATCTAAGTAAAACATGATTGATTATTTTCTATTAAAAAAATAGATCGCTAGAGATTATAAAGATCATTAAGCAAAAATTTAAGTCCAACATCGTTATTTTGATTTTAAGATGAAAGGTTGAAAGAGGAAAAATAAATCAAATTATTGTCTGGGATTAGATGGGACACTTAAAGAATAAATAAAAATATTTTAAGAAGCAACCGCTTAGAATTTGGGATGTTCATAAGGAAGTCAATTATGAAAAAAGAAGTGAAATTAAGTAAGATAAAGATGTCAAGAATCAAAAAAAAAAAACTTTTAATAAAAATAGTTGGAGTCGAGTGCCCAAGAAAAGATAAATAAGAAGATTGTTATAAAATTTGGTTTAAATATAAAACTGAGAATTGGGAAAGATATAAAGTGGTTTGTAGAGATTCTAAGAAAGAATATATATGATCAAAAATTTACTTTTAGTGATTTATGATATTATATACCAAAGGTGAAAGATGTATGTATAAGTTATAACCAAAGAGATAAGTAAAAAATCTAGTGAGTGTATTAAGGATGAAAATAATAAAGTCTTTTCTTAGAAAAGATATTGAAAATAGGTGGATGAGGTATTTTGATAAACTTTTAATGAAGGATCTGAAAGACGATTGATTTTAAGAACCTTAATAAAACAAAATAGAGAATTTTATTTTATCGTCAGATTAGTAACTGAAGTTAGAGAAGCTTTAAAGAAAATGAAATGTGGAAAACAAGAGGACGATAATATTCCAATAAGTGTGGAAATGTTTAGGAGATCAAGGAATTTCTTGGCTTACAAATCTTTTAATGTTATTTTAAAGACTAAAATGATGTGGATAAGTGAAGAAAAGAGTTCTTATATTTAAGAATAAAGGTGATGCAGAGTGTGATTATAGAGAATTAAGTTAATGTGTCATACATTAAAATTATGGGAGAGAGTAGTGAGCATAGGTTATGATGTGATACAAAGTTTCTCACCGTTTGGTTTCATGCCGTAGATCTACTATGGATGTTATACATTTGTTAAGAGGTTTGATGGAGAAGTATAGAGAAAGTAAGGAGGATCTACATATGATATTTATTGATTTAGAGAAAGCTTATGATAAAGTTTCAAGAGATGTTCTTTGGAGAGTTCTAGAACAGAAAGGAGTTAATATTGGTTATATTCAAATTATTAAGGATATGTATACTATAGTTGTTACTTGTGTCCAAACAAAAGGAGGATTGACAAAATATTTTTCTATTTCTGTTGGATTACATCAAAGATCAACTTTAAGCCCTTATCTTTTTACTTTAGTTATGGATGTTCTTACTAGGCATTTACAGGAAGATGTACCTTGGTGTATGCTTTTTGCTGATGACATTCTTCTTGTTGATAAGAATAGAGAGGGAGTCCAAGAGAAACTTGAATTATGGAGGTCAATTTTAGAGTCTAAAGGTTTTCGTTTAAGTAGATCGAAAATTGAATATATGGAGTGTAATTTTAGTTGTAGAAGTTCTAGTGGTAGTGTGGTGACATTAGGCGACAAGTCATTAATAAGAGTGAGCGATTCATATATTTAGGCTCTATTGTTCAAAATGATGGTGAAATAGATGGAGATGTTATTAGTAGAATTCAAGTTGGATGGTAAGTGGAGGAATGCATCACTATTGTGATAGAAATTAAGGAAAATTTTATAAGATGGTGGTAAGACGCAATGACTTATGATGCAGAATGTTGGCCAAAGAGAAGCATAAGACTAAGTTAAGTGTTGCGAGATGAGGATCTTGAGGTGGATGAGTGGCTTTACTCTTAGAGATAAAATGAAATGAGTACGTCGGAAAAAGTTGGAGTAGCTCAAAATAAGATTAGAGACTTCCAGATGGTTTGGCCACATAAAGCGTCGATGACCGGTTAGAATAGATGCATTAGATTTGCCTTATGTTAAGAAAGGTAGAGGTAGACCTAAAAAGACTTGGTTAAAATGTATAAAAATGACCTTAGTATACTTGAATTAAATGAGAATTTGACACATAATAGGACACAATGGAGACGAAGGATTCATGTAGCCGACGCCACTTAGTGGGATAAAGGCTTGTTGTTGTTGTTGTTGTAAATACATTTTTGTTGATTGTTATATTGATGAGGCAAGCATGTCACTCTAGCATTAAATGGATCAATATATTGATATTTTCTACACAAGCCCCATAGTATGCTGAACGACCTAAGATATTCAGTGTAGCTCCTTAACATCAAGGAATACTTTATTTGTTGAAAATACAATTATGGAACTTTGCATTTACCCAATTACTCTTTGCAACAGGATCTATTATCTTTGAAAGGTGAAAATCTAAGATAATGCCATCTGTCGTAGTGCTTGAAGGTGCCCAAATATTGTTTTGTATGTAAGCAGGATATTGGGACAAACATGACTTGAGAGTTGTGCCCTTATCATTTACCAAAACTATTGCCTTTAATATATTGCATGAAGATCACAATTAGACTGATATGAAAGCTTTATCAAATATGTGCTAGAGGTCATCAACAATAGATAAAATATGTCTAATGAGAGACTAGTTATGTGCGAGAAGCCATCAATAATAGATGAGGTATTTTAATGATAAAAATCTTTAAGCATGGTATGACGAAAGTCGTTCCATGACAACATATCAACTAATTCAATCTAACTATACGTTAATTGAATCTAATTGATAGCAACTTCAATGATGAGATTTATGCTTTAAGTCTTTGAAGTCAAAAAATTAATAATGTTCAAGGTTTATGTCATGTGTCTATGAAGTTGAAGCTCAATAATGTTCAAGGCTTAATTCTACATGAGGACATGTGGGGACTAGAATTAAGTGAAGACTTTATTTGAATCTTGAAAGTTGGGGAAAAACTACCAAAATTGTATTACAATCAATGGAGGTCCTAGTATGATAGAAGTAACACAATGATACAATGATTAAAGGAGAAATTTATCCAATTGTTATGATGTGTATGTTAACTAGCAGAAAGTTCAAGCATATAAAAAGAGTTTACTTATAGAAGAGTATTTGACAAAATACAAACAAATAAAAAGTGTTGGTTGTTGAATAAATCTCTTTCCCAAGTGGAATTATGATAATGAGATTGAGAAATAAGCTAGAAAAATAACATAGGATAATTCAAATGATTTATTCAAATCAACCGATGTGCATGATTATACAAAGAGATAAATGTTCAATATTCTAGAGACAACATGATGCAAATATTTATCCTAAAATATTTTTTTATCTCAATCTCATTAGTATTCTCCCAACTCTCTCTCTCTCTCTCTCTCTCTCTCACTCTCTCTCTTATTACATGCCCAAACTTGAGCATGATTCCTCGATTGATTATGCTAATTTAATATAGAGGAAAACTTACCTCCTGTGTTGGACACCTCATTGGTCACATCCCTTTATGAAGGTTGCCAATTTCCTCTTTTGAAGGCTTTTGGCTTTCAAATGTCACTTCTAGCCATTCAATGCTTGTTATGGATTATCAAACAAAGAAATCCCTCCATATGATACTAGCCAAGATACTACCAACTTATGATTGCTTTGTCAGTTATCTCTTTGGTCTGTCTTTACACTTGATTAAAGAAATGAGATGAATGTGTGATGCCTTTCAACTTGGAAGCAACAGTAACATTTTTGTAGAAGTTGAGTAGATGACATGTGGTGGTAGCTAATATGCTTGTTAAGGTTATGTAAAATTTTAGGAATTCATGAAAAACACATTTAAAAAATTCTAGTTTGATGAGAAAATTATCTCCACATCTTATTAATTTACGACATAAAAGGTTAAATTTTTGATGTATTATTGTGAGAGAGTTATCTGTATTTGACACTCCCTCTCAATCATCCATAAAGGTTGATTGAGGATTTGCAAATCTTTAATCTACAATGATAAATTTATCTTTTTTATTGACATCTTTATTTTGTTACTTTGCTTCTCTTTGATTCTAAAATACCATCTACTCTGTAATGCTCTTCAATCACTTGAAACTTTTCACTTGATAGATAATTGTCTTGCATTGCACCTCTGAAATCACTGCCAATAAATTTAATAGTTGCTCCCACTATTCTAATGTTTGATTTAATATATATGATGCCATCATGCTTCTACATGCTATCAAATAACACTCTTGGTCACCTTTTAAGTTTTAGCACAAAAGTTGATGTAAATTTCTTTAGCAAGTTACAAATGTGAATCATATTGTGAAGCTTCTATATAATCACATAGTAGTCTTGATTTACATATCATCAACTTCTACAATATTCACGTTTCACCATTATCAAAATGAATATTCTCACAGTCTTCTATAGAATTATTATATATGACCTTATGTGAACTTGAAAGAAAACATGCACTTGATTCTAAGATCTAACACTCCATAGGAAGTGCATTATTGATCTCTTCACTTATAACATTCATGCATCTCTCTAGCTTATTCTAACTTTGTCTACCATTCTTCTATGGACAATCTCTTTTTATATTGTTAGCCTTGTAATATCACCAACATACTTCACTTTACAATATTTTGATTGATTTCTTTGTTAAGATTCAAATCTACTTTCATTTTTTTTTCCTATGCTTCTTTCTTTTCTCTCAAGATTTAGAACAACGAATGGAAAATCACCTAATTCTTACTTTTTGATGTCTTCACGTAAGATTAGATCATTGGCATCATTGAGTTTCAACTTTGTAGACTCACATGAATTGCATAGAACAAGCTCAATGTACGAGCTTCCTTATCCAAGTTGATATTAACCATGATATGTTGAATTGTCATTGTATTGATTTTAACACTGCCTTTGTCGGGTCTCAAGTCTCGGATGTGAAAAGTGGAGGGTTGCGTTAGGTAGTCGACAGCATAAAACTTGTTGAAAAAATCATGACAAAGATAAAACTTGTCAGCGAGAAAGGATGTAATCACGAATACTGATGAAAAGCCACATACCGTATAGTGTTAAATAAGAAAGGGTTCTCACATTATGGACAGATGCGAGCAAATAAGTTAGCCCATGAAACTAATATTAGGTTAAGAACTTTGAATATATGTACTCTTACAAGTAAATTAATGGAGTTAATAAATATTATGGTCTAAAGGAAGATAAATATCTTATGTATTTAAGAAATTAAATGGATTAGGGAGAAAGCTAAGGAGATTGATAATATAGGTTTTAAATTTTGGTATTCAAGTATGAGTCTAACTAGAAATAGTGTAGGTGTGATTATAGATAAAAGTTTGAAAGATAATGTTGTAGATATTAATAAAATTGGAGATAAAATTATAGTTTTAAAGATTGTTGATATTATCAACGCATGAGTGTTTATCTCAGTAGGTTTGAAAAAGAAATTTTAAAATGATTTGATTAATATAAGGATACTCTTAAAGATATTTATTGAAGAAGTTTTAAAAAGGCATGTTGGTAGAGTGATAGAAGATTTTAAAATCATTTATGGTGGCTATGAATTTGGAGAGACTAATGAAGAAGGTATGATTATATTAGATTTTATTTTAACTTATGATTTTGTAGTTGCTAATTCTTTATTTAAGAAAAGAGATCATATTATTCCTTATAAGAATGGATCTAATAAAATATATATTGATTATTTTTTATAAAAAAAATAGATCATTTAGATTATAAAGATTATAAGGTCATTCCGAATGAAAGTATAAATACCTAGGATCGATTCTTTATTTTAGATTTTAAGATGAATTATTGGAAGATAAAAACTAAATCGAATTATTGTCTTAGAATTAGATGAGGTATTTAAAGAACATTAATAAAAAATATTTTTAAGAGCAAATTATAAGATCTTAGAATTTGAAATATTCATGAGGAAGATAATGTTATGTGGGAAAAAGTAGCCAGTGAAATTAAGCAATTTATAAAAAATTTGTTTAGAGAATCATAAGGAAAAACTTTTTTTCGTAAAAATACTTGGTGGTAGAGTCAAAATGTGTAAGAAAAGATAAGAGATAAGAAGCTTTATTATAAAACTTGGTTTAGATATAAAAACTCTGAGAATTTGAAAAGATATAAAATAACCTATAGAGATTCTAAAAAAGTAATATGTGAAGCAAAAAATTTATCTTTTAGTGATTTATATAATAGATTGGATGTCAAAGAAGGTGAAAGATGTATGCAAAAGTTAGTCAAGCAAAGAGATAGGAGAAGTAAATATTTAGTACAAGTGAGATATATTAAGATAAAAATCATAAAGTGCTTATCTTAGAAAAGGATATTGAATATAGGTAGATGAGTTACTTTGATAAAATTTTCAAAGAAGGATATGAGAATACAATTAATTTTAGAAATTTTAATACCCTAAACATGAATAGAAAATTTTACTTTTTATCATCGTATTAATAAATTCGAAGTTTGAGAAGTTTTAAAGAAATTGAAGTGTGAAAAAATAGTAGAACTTGATGATATTTCAATAGAAGTGTGAAAATGTTTATGAGATCAAGGAATTTCTTGGCTTACAAATATTTTAATATTATTTTAAAAATTAAAAAGATGTTAGATGAGTAGAGAAAGAGTTTTTTGGTTCCTATATTTAATAATAAAGGTGATGCATAAGAGTTTGCAAATTATAGAGGAATTAAGTTAATGTGTCAGACATTAAAATTATGGGAGGGAGAGTTGCTAAGCATAGATTATGATGTGATACAAAAGTTTATTAGAACCAATTTTGATTTATGTCGAGTAAGTCTCGTTGGGATGCTATACATTTGTTCAGAGGTTTGATTGAGAAGTATAGAGAGAGTAAGGAGGATCTGCATATGATAATTGTTGATTTAGAGAAAGCATATGATAAAGTTTCAAGAGAAGTGTTTTGGAGAGTTCTAGAAAAGAAAAGAATTAATATTGGTTATATTCAAGTCATTAAGGATATGTTTACTAAAGTTGTTACTTGTATCCAAACACAAGGAGGATTGACAAAATATTTTACTATTTCAGTTGGATTACATCAACGATCAGCTTTAAACTGATATTTTTTTTTGCTTTAGTTATGAATGTTCTTACTAGGCATTTACAGGAGGATGTACCTTGGTGTATATTTTTTGTTGATGATATTCTTCTTGTTGATAAGACTAGAGAGGGAGAGAGTCAAAGAGAAACTTGAATTATGAAAGTCAACCTTAGAATCTAAAGGTTTTCGTTTAAGTAGATCTAAAGCTAAATATATGGAGTGTAATTTTAATTGTAGAAGTTTTAGTCGTGGTATTGTGGCATAAGATGATCAAGTCTTTAAAAATAGTGAACATTTTAAATATCTTGGGTCTATTGTTCAAAATGATGGTGAAATAGATGGCGATGTTATTAGTAGAATTTAAGTTGAATGGTTGAAGTGGAGGAATGCATCTAGCCTGTTGTGTGATAAATAAGTACCGCTTAGACTTAAGGGAAAATTTTATAAGATGGTGGTAAGACCTGCATTGATTTATGGTGTTATAATGTTGGTTAGTAAAAGAGAAGTATAAAACTAAGTTAAGTGATGCAGAGATGAGGATGCTTAGGTAGATGAGTGGCTTTATTTTTAGAGATAAAATGCAAAATGAATATCTTCGTGAAAAGGTTGGAGTAGCTCCAATGGCATATAAGATTAGAGAGAGTCGCCTTAGATGATTTGGTCACATAAAGTGTCGGCTTTTCGATGACCCAGTTAAGAGAGTAGATATATTAGATTTGTCTTATGTTAAAGAATGTAGAGGTAGACCTAAGAAGACTTGGTTATGATGCATAAAAAAATAAACTTAGTTTATTAGAATTAAATGAGAATTTGACACTTAATATGACATAATGGAGAAGAATGATTCATGTAGTCGACCTTATATAGTGGGATAAATGCTTATTGTTGTTGTTGTTGCGTGCTTCTGAATCGCCTTTAGCCATCATAAGATTGAAAGTTTTTTCATTAGATATATTTTATTCACCATGAAAGGCTTCTTGTGCATATATAACAGTCTTCATCGCATTTATTGTGATTTAATCGTGCATTATATTGAAGACGACATTCTTCACCAATGATAGTCTTATAAGTTCCAATACCTTTTTATCCAGGAGAGAGCAATTTAGTTGGCTTGCTGTAGTAGGTTTGACTCTGAGAGTTACATGTAATTTTTTTTAATATAAGTAATCCTCAATTTGTATCTTCAGTATTCAAAGTCTTTTTCATTGAACAAATCAATCCTCACTTTCCATCCTCGTAAGCAATTGCTCTGCTCCCACTTTTTTTTTACTACTTCAAAGCACCTAGCTCTCATACAAATTGTTAGTAAAAAGTGTTCTATTGAGAGAAATTATGATAGTAAGAATAAAAAAAATAATATACAAGGAAAACACTAGTAAAAGATTATGCTATAGTTTATATGGTTTTTCGATATCTATTTATGTTTATAACCACATAGAAGGATAAATGTCTACTAATCTAGATGCTTAAATAGAGAAAAAAATATTTACCCTTAAATATTTTTCATATTTTTTATCTCACATGTATTTTTTTGGTCTCTCTTATTTCCTCTATAATCTCGAGCACGATTCCTCCATTAATTATGTTTATTAAATATAGAGAAAAACACATCACCGTAAATGTCAGACCATCTTGTTAGTCATCAGCCCTTAAGACCACACCTCTAACACTTATTCTTTCATCTCTAAACCTGACTAAATGAAGGAGAAGATTGAGCAATACCCTTCAATACCATGTAGCCATCTCCTTACATATTATGCTTAAAAATGGTGATTAACAAACTCGTAGAGGTTAGGAACATAAGATTAGGTGCTAGGTAACATATGTAGAAGTTAGGTGGATTTTTTCAGGAATGTTTACAAAAAAATATGAAACAATTTTATTTAATAAGTTTTATTATCAAGTTTAATGAAAAAATTATCTTCACATTTCAGCATCAATAAATGTTTCCCTATAAGAGATCCGCAATGCATTAATTCATAATGTTCTCCATGGGATCCTAAATTATGAACTTGCGTGCATCTTTTCACTCTACATTATATAAGGCGTTCACTTCTAGGTATTTTGTAAGAAATAATGGGAAGGTTTATCTTTTTGACAATAAAGTCTTAAGCATTATAGGTATTTCTAATATTTAAATCGAAACCATCAATTATATTGTTGCTAATGGTGAATGGTGCAAGGGCTACTTGGAGCCATAAAGCACCATGCCTTTAAATGATCTCAAAATCACATGAAATGAAGAATATACTTATAATTCAGTAGCTTTTTGTTAACATAATATGTAATTTATTTAGTCTATTAAAGTAAATGACACTCACAATCAAGCAATCAATTAACAAGTTTTATTTAATATTGATTTTAAGGATATTTTCAATCCTAAACTTTTTATTATATTGCATTAACAAACCTATCCAAACTAGTATATATATTGAAGTTTATTATACTTTAAATCTCTACCCTTACATTTCCGCTACCAACAATCCAACCATTGAATGCATTGTTAAGTGGAATTTGGAATTTTTTACAGTAATCTAATGGATTTTAATTACGGAACAGTCAATTGGAATGGATTTACATAATTTTATTTAAACAATATAATTAAGATTATTAATTAAGTAATTTTTTTATATCTTAAACTAATTTTATAATTATGATTCTAATTATAATGTATATAAGTTTTTATATTTCAATATTATCATAATAAAATATAGGATTTTATAAAAATGTCTATGATGATTTTTAAGATATATGAAATGTAATACCCAAAAACTTTCAACAAGGAAAGGTAAAATTTGCATTTTAAAATATACCCCATTTTTCATATATCTTAATAATCATCATAGGCATTCTTATAATTTGTTAAGATAATAATGATATAAAAATGATGATAATAATAATTTATTTGATTAATAATCTTAATTATATTGTTTAAATAAAATTATATAAATTTATTTCAATTGATTGTACTGTAATTAAAATCTATTAACTACTGTAGCAAATTCTGAATTCCACTAGCCTTGCATGGAACCATTTAATTTTTGATGGTAGGGAAGAAAAAGGGTTAAAAGTAATTCTTAATTAATTTATATTGAATTTCTAATTAAATAACCTGATTATATAGCCATCAATTTTGTACTGTAGCTTCATTAATTGCCTCCACTACGCACAACATGCATTGGTGGACCTTTTTAGTGACTGGTTGGATGGTGGTGATTAACGTAGCCATCAAATCAATAATTCTGAAATAGCGTTATTAAGGATAATTCCCATTTAATTCCTTCTCGTCAATCGGCCTGCTTTGCCTTACATTTAACCAAAGAGAGAAAACTCTTGAGAGGAATTCTAAGGTAATTGGCAAGACCAAAAGGGGTAAAGGAGCCAGTTGGGCGGGGATTAGATGCTGTGAGCGTAAGAGGGGTGGGAAGAGACTTTAGCATGTAAGATTAAATTTTAACTTGGTAATTATATATATATATATATATATATATATATATATATATATATATATATATATCAATGATTATAAATCTATGTATATATATTATATATTTTGGGTAACTCTCGTATTCCTTGTATTTTCAGCCTGCTGTTTGTTTTCAGTTGTAGAAATTCAGTCATTTGATGGTTGTAGTGTAGCTAGGAAAAATGGTAGGTTGTAAAAGCTGTGAGAAACAACAATTAAAAGAAAAATCTTTTATATAAGAGTTAATTTGTAGATGTATATATGGATGCATTTAATTACATTCATATATATGTTCTTATATAAAACTTAAATCCCTTCCTCTTTATAATTCCGCAACCCTCCAATTTGTTGACTGTTACTGTGGATTTCTTCTTTATCACTGTGGTTGTGCCTTCTTCCTAGTTGATTGTTGTCCTTGGCACTTTAATAATTGCTATCCGTGGTAATTTACCAGTTTTTGTCCCTCATTAATGGTGTATGAGTGTAGTGTGAAGTGAAAATTAAACAGCCAATAGGTTGTTGGATTCAGTTAGTGCCAGCAGTCATGCATATTGTTGTGGATGGCGGGAAAAGGAGGTTGATATGATAATTTATTTCTTAAGTTTCATATATAAATTGATAATTAACCAGAATATTATAGATAAATAAATAGATATTAGGACAACCACAATTATGTAAGTGTATAGGGAGCATGCTAATATTATGTTAGAATTAGTTAAGTGATAATTTAAAACATTCCAACCTTATGAATAGGATAAGTTAATAACATTAATTTTAATATAATCAGGTGGATAGTCTTTGAAGTTTCTCTGAAGTGAAGAAATCTGGTTGTTAATTAAGATATATTATATGAGGAGACATTAAATTCAGGTAAGAATGAAATTTAAGCTTGTGGAACTACTAAGTTAAATTAATTTATGAATTTCATGTATGAAGAAGAGTTATTCAATTATAGGTTATGTATTCAAGAATACGCCGACATCACATTAATCGGCGTACATATAATGAGACATGTAATCGCTAATTTAAATTTAGTTTATACCCCAAGATATGCCATTTCTATTAATTCTTATTACTTTTATGAATACTGTATACATGACATATATATATTCCTATCATATTTTTTGCAAATATAAATACTTACTATCTATCCTATTATATTTTACTGATTTACAGTGATTATAAGTCAGTCAAATGCTTTGATGTCATATGATATTGCTGTGCATATTGAAATATTTTAGCCCATGAATTGTTAATTGCTAAATGAAATGTAATGTGATAAACAGAGAAATGTCAAGAAATTGTGATAGAAAAACTATATTATAAAACCTGCGCAGGTAGGCAAAAGTTTTGACGAGATGAGCCTTTAATAGGGGATCTTAGCATTCCCGACTCTTGATATTGAGGTTGGGCAGATCAATTGGTGTCAAGGAAGATGTTAGGTAAGTAGTATGATACCGACCCATCTTCAGCTTTAGGTCGATGGGCCGGGTGACGATCCTTATGTTATGAAAGTCAAAACCTATGTAATTAAATGACATTTTTAGGGAAAGGATTCGATACAGAACTGAACTTGATTTCATTAAATACCTGCTTCATAGGTTTAGATAGTTTTATTGTAAATTATTTACACATTACTACTTTACAGATTACTGTTTAGTTCTTATACCATACAACATATTTTACAACTCTTACCTTCTTACGAGTTTCAAATGTACATGCGCATTATTTCTAAATCTTGTTTTGAGATTACTTTAGCAATATTTATCTCACTGGGCTTTAGCTTATGATATTGTATGTTGATATTTCAAGCAAGAGCGAGGAGGGTAGAAGCTAGTCATGCTTTTTGATTTGTACAATTTTAGGTGTATAGTTTTGGAAGATTATAAAGGCTTTTTGGGCAGATACAAATTTTAAAATTGATGTCTTTAGTTGCTCTGCATTTGTGTACAAACTTGAGAATTTTCATGCTTCTAATTATGTGATCTAAATTAATTATTAGATCTAAATTAATTATTAGAGGAATTCAAAACGTAAGAATTTGATTGTTTCGAAATGATACATGTTAGAACTTATTAGTGAAAACTATGTCTAATTGAGTCATCATATTTTGTTATACCTCAGACTAATCTTAGAATAGAGGGTCATTTGAGGTGTGACATGAAAATAGGGTATATTTTAAAATGCATAAAATACAAAATATACCTCTCCTTATTGAAAGCTTTGGGTATTACAATCTTCTACCCCTTATAAAATTTCGTTATTGAAATTTCTTTAACAAGCATTCGAACAGGAAGGGAAACATTTATCTCTTCTTTTGTTCATTCTCATAAATGACTTCTTTAACTGGTCTGTGCTTCCATTTAATTTTAATATACGAAATTTATCTATTTCATAACTTTTAAACATCAGATTCTAAAATTCTTTCTGGCTCTAATGCATATGTTAAATCCGGTTGTACTTCAATTTTTTCATACGAGATCCTCTGCTCTGAATCTGTGATCTATTTTCTTAACATTGAAATGCGAAAGACATTATGAATATATAATAATTTATTTGGTAGAGCGAGCTTATAAGCATATTGCTAGTTCTTTCAAGAATTTCAAACATTCACATGTACTCAGGGCTTAATTTACCTCCTTGACTAAATTTGCTAATTCCTTTCATGAGTTTGACATAAAAAAATGAAAATTCTCCAGCTTGAAATTCTACAGCTCTGTGCTTTGGGTCGTAATACTTTTGTTGACGATCTTGAGCAGCTTTCAATCTGTCTTTGATCAATCTGATTTTCTCTGTAGCTTGATCAACTCAACTACTTGTCTTTCTTCTTACTTGACCCAACTCAAGTTCGCCTTTAGATCATACAATGTTTCATATGGAGCCATCTGAATATTAGATTGGTAGCTATTATTATAGACAAACTCGATCATAGGAATATGATCTTCCTAGCTACCTCCGAAATCTATAATACATAATCTTAACAAATCCTCTAAGATTTGAATTGTTTTTTCTGATTGGCCATCAATTTGAGGATGAAAAGTTATACTCAAATGTAATTGTGTGCTCAGGCCTCTTTGAATTCTAGTCCACAATCTGGAAGTGAATCTAACATCTCTATCCGAGACAATCACCTTTAAAACACCATGTAATCTTACAATCTCTTTAATATATAATCTGGCCAACTTATCAACTGAGCTTGTCTGTTTAATAAGCAAGAAATGAGTTGACTTGGTCAATCTATCCACGATAACCCAGATTGTATCATGACCATTCTTGGACCTAGGAAATCCCAAAACAAAATTCATTGCAATTTTCTCTTGTTTTCACTCAGGTATAGGCAATAATTGTAACAGCCCATTGGGTCTTTGATGTTCAGCTTTAACAATCTGGCAAGCTTGATATTTAGAAATATACTTGGCTATATCTCTTTTCATACTTGGCCACCAAAAAATAGTTTTTAAATTCTTATACATCTTTGAACTTCTTGGATGAATTGTATATCATATATGATGAGCCTCTTATAAAATTTCTTGTCTCAATTCTATGCCATTTGGCACCTATAATTATGATTTCTTTCTAATAATACCCTCTGTATCTACAGTAAAATTCTGCTTCTTACTAGTTTGGATTTGTACAATGAATTTTTGAAATTCACGATCCAATTTTCTGTGCAGCTTTGATTCTGTCAATTATAGTTGATTGCACTGTCAATTGATATAAATGCCCATTATCACCGACCTTCTAACTATAGAGCATCCAATTCTCTAATCAACTTTGTTTTGTGAGTGACAATTCAGCTAGCATTGTTCATGGATTTGCGGCTTAAAGCATCTACTACCATATTTGCTTTGTCTGGACAATATTGAATATCTAGGTCATAGTCTTTGATGAACTCCAACCACCTCCTTTGTCTCAGATTCAATTCTTTTTGTGTAAAGATATACTAATGACTCTGATGATCAGTAAAAATTTCACATTTCACTTTATATAAATAGTGTCTCTAAACAAATACAATAGTTGATAATTCTAAATTATGAGTCAAATAATTTCTTTCATGAAATTTCAATTGTCTAGAAGCATAGGCAATTACTCTTATATTCTGTATCAATACACAGCCCAAGCCTTTTAAAGACGCATCACTGAATATTTACAATTCTTCAGTCCGTAATGGGATGGCTAAGATTGGTGCAGTGGTCAAATACTCTTTCATTTTTAAAAACTTTGCTCACATTCAGCTATCCATTGAAATCTAGCATTCTTTCTCATTAGATTAGATAGAGACATTGCAATTTGAGAAAATCTTCTGTAATAACCTACTAGACTTAGAAAATTGTGAACTTTAGTTACATTCTTTTGTATAGGACATTCTAGATTGCTTTTATTTTCTGAGGATCAACGGAAACTCTTTCCTCATTGTTAATGTGACCCAAAAATGCAACACTACGCGTCCAAAACTTACATTTTGAAAATTTGGCATACAATTGATTCTTCTTCAACAACTCTAAAACAATCCTCTAATAATTTACATGTGCTTCATCAGTTTTAGAATATATCAAAATATCAATAATGAAAATAATAACGATTTGGTCTATGAATGACTTGAAAATACGATTCATCGGATCTATAAAGATTGTAGGAGCATTGGTTCGACCAAATGACATGATAGGGAATTCATAATGTCCATATCTGGTCCCAAAAGCTGTTTTGGAAATATCATTATCCTCGATGATATCTGGATCTCAGATTTAAACTATAAGTAACTCATTTAAGCGATAAATTATCAATTCTTAGAAGTGGGTACTTTTTATTTATTGTGACTTTGTTCAATTCTTTGTAATCAATCCACAGCCTCATAGATCCATCCTTCTTTTTCACAAATAGCACTGACGCATTCAACGGTGAATTATTAGGCTTAATAAATCCTTTGTCCATCAATTCTTGCGGCTGACATTTTAATTCTTGCAATTATTTAGGAGTCATTCTATAAGGAGATTTGTGTATGGCATCTATACCTAGTTGTACATCAATCCCAAACTCTACTTCTCGCTTCGATGGTAACCCTGTCAATTCCTCAAGAAACACATCAGAAAATTCAAAAATAATTAGAATGCTTTTCAGCTCTAACACATCCTTATTCAGTACTTCTAACTTGGCTAAAAATACAATTTCGTTACTTACATATTTATTCAGCTTCATTGCATTGATCAAAGAAGACATTTTGTTCTTATCACAAGAAAAATAAAATGGTTTTTCACTAAGCACACTAAATTTCACTCTCCTTTTCGAGCATTTGATTATTGCAAAATATTTGATCAATGAATTCATACTCATAATGATGTGAATATGTCTAATTGGCATAATAATTTGTTTTGTAGGTAATTGTCTACCCTGAATGTTAATGTCCACAACACATTTTTTATTTGCACTCAAATTATCACAAGAAGGCATCACAATACTCAATGCAGGTGTAAAACAAATAGTGTTAATAGGTAAACTGACAGAGAAAGTGTCGGAAATGAAGGAATGTGTAGCGCTAGAATCAAACAAAATTGAACCCAACTACTCTGAAATTTTAAACATGCATGTCACCACTTCGTTTGATTTCTTTGCTTCCTGAGGGGTGATAGCAAAAACTCTGGCTTTTATTGAAGGGTTAGTTTTACGTTCTGAAGTTTCTCCTTTTTCATGAATTGAAGGTTTTCCCATAAACTGAGTGTTGCTTGACTTCTTGCCTTTCAAAAATTTCTTTTGCTGACCCTGTCCTTCATAATTGAACACCTTTATATCCTTCTTCTTTTCTAATGGAAAATCTGTTGCACGATGTCCAACCTAACCATATTGGTAATATTTCCCAGATCCAGCTAAACATTGTCCAAAATGTCTCTTTCCACACTTATCATAGATAGGTTTCTCCAGCTGAATTTGCTTCTTTCTGTTATCAAATTTAAATTTCTTGCTAGAGAAATTTGGCTTCCTTTCAAAACTTTTGCGCTTGCTCGCTTGTGGATTCCAATTTTGTTGAAGTTCAGCTGATTTTCAATTCTTCTGGCCCTTTCAACTAATAGTGATAATTCATTGATTTCAAATAGTGTTGGTGCCAACTTTAACTGATCTCTGAGGTCTCGCAAAAATCTGTGATATTTCTCTTCCTATGTACTGATATATTGTGAAGCATGCTTTGAAAGGGAAGTGAATTCGACTTCATACTGCATTATAGTCTTCAATCCTTGAGTTAGATTGAAAATTTTGTCTTGTAGTGCAAGCCTGATTGATGGTCAAATAAACCAATCGTTGAACACTAACAAATTCATTTAATTTGATCTGAGTAATAGGCACCATATCAAACTTTTCTCTATGCTGAGCCTGTCACCACCTTTTTGCCTCCCCTTTTAGCGTAAAAGTAGCCAGTACTACTCTTCTTCTTTCAGGACAATCATCCCATCCAAAAATTTTTCAATTTTGAGCAATCAATCTTTAACCACTGTAGGATTACTGGCCCCTTGAATGCTAGTGGCTTGGATATCTGAAATATCCTCAAATTCTGATCCACTTTTAAACCAAACTCAGATTTGTAGTAGATTTTTCAATAGATGCTAGCTTATTAACTACCTGTAAAATCAACTGAATTACCCCCTATAATTCGTTGGGTCGGCCTTCTTCATTTGTTCTGGGTTGTATTTCATTCCTATTAGAATTACCACTTATTTATAAGTCAAGATCTATAGCTGGTCTGGAGGACTGACCATCTAATATTTCTGGCATCTCTTCAAGCATATTTATTTATAATCATATAAATTATTTATTTGATGTGCATTTATCATATAACATTAATATCATGTATGCACGACGTTCAAAATATGTATATTGCTAAAACCAACTCACTCGTTCTATAGCTCTGTATTGATTCATTCAATCCCTACTTCTAAATCCAATCACACTTCCATTATTATTACATATCAAGCTTTACTCTGTAACTACTTTCTATCACACCCCAAACGATCACTTCTATCTCGTGGTCAATGAGAATAATGATGCGGCGACTTCCACCAATTTATCTTGACTTATAAAGAATTGGGGTTAGTAGGTGGAAATTGAACCTCACCAAATCATCACGAACAAATTCTTACATTTTAAATTTCTCTAATAATTAATTCATATTTAGATCACATAATTGGAAGCGTGTAAATCCCTAAATTTATATACAAATATAGAGCAACTAAAAGCATCAATTTAAAATTTATATTTACTCAAAAAGTCTTTACAGTGTTTCAAAATTATACAATTTAAAAATTTTTATTAGCTTACTTTCTATTACGCCCCAAACGACCACCTCTATCCTAGGGTCAATCTAAGGTATAATATAATAGGATGACTTAAGTCAGGTGTAGCTTGCACCAACTCATCTCGACTTATAAAGAATCGGGGTTAGTAGGTGGAAATTGAACCTCATCACATTATCACAAATAAATTCTTATATTTTGAATTCTTCTAATAATTAATTCATATTTAGATCACATAATTGGAAGCATGTAAATCCTCAAATTTGTGCAAAAATACAGAACAACTAAAAACATCAATTTAAAATTTATAAGTATCCAAAAAACCTTTACAGTCTTTCACCACTATACACCCAAAATTATACAATTCAAAAAGCTTGACTAGTTTTTACCCTTCTCATTCTTACCTGAAATATCGACATATCATATCATAAGCTAAAGCTCAGTGAGACAAGTATTGCTAAATTAATCTTAAAACAAAATATAAGCAGTTTGCATATACAATTAAAATGTGCAGGAATGTAACAATTATAAAGTATGTTATCAAGTATAATAATTAAATAGTAATCTGTAAAATTGTGATATGTATATAACAAAAATATCTATACATATGATTCATTCATTTAATGAAAATAAATTCAATTATATATTAATCATTTCATTAGAAATATCATTTATATTTGTATAAATTTTGACTTTTATAACATGAGAGTCGTCACCCAGCCCGTCAGCTTGAAAGATGAAAATAAGGCAGGGTTGAAACCATACTATTTACCAAATAGTTACCATAACACTAATTGGTCTGCCCAACTTTAATGTCAAGAGTCAAGAATTCTAAGATCTCCTGGTAAAGGTTCATTTCGTTAGAACTTTTGCCTACATGTGTAAATTATCGTAAAACAATCCACCTATAACATTTTAATGACATTTCTAGCTTATCATATATATTTTATTTTATTTAGTAAGTAGCAGTATTGCATGAAAATATTTCAATGCGCTCAACTGTGTAATATGATATTAAGATATTTGATTGACTTATAATCACATTAAATTAGTAAAATATAATTAAGGTCGTGCAATAAGTATTTGTTCTTATATAAAATATGGCAAAAATATCTGTGTTATATATACAATATCCATAAAAGTGGCAGGACATAGTAAGAACGGTGACATACAACAAACCTATAAAAATTGAATTTAAATTAGCAATTACATGTCTCACCTCAATATACAGATTGACATCGTGATGTGCTAGACGCTGCCTTGAGTATATAATCTAACAACAATTCATTCCTTTTTATTCAATGAAGTTTTCAATATAAACATAGGTTTGCATATAGTAATACACTACTGGCTTTTCTGAATTTGATTTCTCCTCATATCATCTATCTTAATTTACAACAAATTTTTTTCACTTCATTGAAACTTCAAAGTCTACCCACCTGATTATATTAAAATTAATGTCATTAACTTATCCCATTATACGTATGTGATGTTTTATTATAAAAATAAATAAATTAAATTAATATTAGCATGCTCTTTATACATTTGTTCATATTATATTATTATTAAAGCCATTTTTCTAATTCAGAAATACATATAAAAATATTACTTAAAATATATAGAAATTATTTTTCCTATATTTTCCATCACATTAAATTCATTGAATTTAAAGTTTGTTTACTGTTTTTCTTTTCATATTAGATTTATATACAATTATATCTATTTATATCTGACCAACCTATACACACACATACACACACACACACACACAATACATACATACGACCTACCTACCCACTTACCTAATTTAATTTTTCCTTGATTTCTCTTTAATAATAGCTGCAGATTTGTAAATAAAAGAAGTGGTCAAAATAGCAGAGTATATTATCTAATTAGTTTTAATCAATATATATTTTACTTATTTTTCCTAATTCCTATATTATTCTATCAAAATTTTCCAATCCAGCCCTTATATATCTCTCATTTTCTCCTGCCTTATCTTTTGGCATCACCAGTTTCCACTCCTTGATTTCCTAGCAGCTGAAAACATCAGCTGATTTCTTGCTCCAAGGACGCTTCTCGGCTCCCAGGTACCGGACAACAGGGAGAGGAAAATCCGAGGGAAAGAAAAAAAAATATGGGGTCTACTGTGCTGTCTTAGGTTATAATGTATATATATATAAATTAAAGTTTATTATACTTTAAATCTCTACCCTTCATTTCCACTACCAACAATCCAACCATTGCATGTATTGTTAAGTGGAATTTGCTACTGTGATTTAATGGATTGTAATTACAATACAGTCAATTGAAATGGATTTACATAATTTTATTTAAATGATATAATTAAGATTATTAATTATATAATTTTTTTATATTTTAAACTAATTTTATAATTATGATTCTGACTATAATGTGTATAAGTTTTTATATATCAATATTAATGTAATAAAATATAGGATTTTATAAAAATGCCTATGATACTTTTTAAGATTTATGAAAATGTGGTATATTCTAAAATGCATAAAATGTGAAATATACTTCTCCATTTTGAAAGTTTTGGGTATTACAGGGATAAAGGCTGATTATTGTTGTTGTTGTATATCTTAGGCTCATGGGGTCAACATGATTATGCTGTCCCTTTTACCTTGGACTATTTGGTTAATAATTAACTTTTCTTGTATCTTGTTGGTATGGATGTCATTGGACATCTGATTTGTTTTATGGCATATAGTCATGTTTTGGTTATGTAGTCTGATCTGATCTCGATCACAATGGTGCTGGTAGCCAATGCATGCGGTTTTATGAAGGTCCTCCATCACATTTTTATAGTGCAATCATGTATTTTGAATGTGATATGCACATCTTTTTTTCCCCATAAACCCCATGTAGAAAATGCAGACAATATGATTCTTTTCTTGTTTTTGGCTCATGTCATTTATGCTAAAACCTAAAATCGTGAAATTGTGACACTGATTTTTGTGTTGTTCTATTGATTTTCAATAATCATCATTATTACAAATCATGAGTTTTATTTTAGTACTAGGGATGGCCTTGTGAATCTTCAAAATTCATTAATGTTTATAATTTTTTTCTATGATGCTAACTCTATGTCTGCACAAGATTTTATTAGTTTTTTTTTTTGGGTTAATCTATTCCGCGTTCCTTTGAAATTACTTTCAGTGCATCATTTTATATAATTTTAGCTCGCTTTTGTGTTCTTTTGACATTAATTATTTCTTGGTATGTCTTCTCATATAATTTCTAACTATTCCTTTTTTATTTTTAGAACGCTTCTATGTTTCCGTTGCACTCATGAGTTGTTTGATTACAAGTATTTAAAATTTAGGTGAACTCTAAATGCAGTTCAGATCATTTGAAATACTATTTTGTGTTTGATTGGTTGTAGAATATAGAAGATTACTTTTCTGTGTTTGCTGGACTGTAAAATAAAGCTATTTGAGCCCCATGGTGGAGATCTAAAATTCTAAACTCAGCATCCTTCCCTTCTTCCGCCTCATCGAGATCTTTGTCTTCCCTTGCACCTATTGTCGCTTCACCGCTCTTTGTAGCCCCTTTCCTCTCTTTCATCAGCCTCAAGCTCATCCTATGTGAATGTTGACTAGGATACAAGGCACCCAACTCTAGTGGAAGAATTTTTTAAAATAAGTATTAAATAAATACTAATTATAATTTTAAGTAGATATAAAAAAAATTTTCAATTTACCGCCCCATTATATGATCGGCCGCCCATATCACGAGGTGGCTTAGAGCCCGATCGATCGATTACGATTAAATAACCAACCGATTATCGCGACCGGCTACATCTAAAGCCCTAATAATCGGCCGACTAGCAGTGCCGCTAATAAGGGGTGACTTTCCTATTGTTATTTTTTTTATGAAAAGGAGAAGTGTCTTTTACAAAAGATGTATTTGTCTGCTGTTTGCAAATATAAACTCAACCAAATATCTACTAGCATCAAATTAAAACTACTTTACATCAATTAGTTATACTAAACAAATTATACAAAAAAATTTCATTTATATCTTAAGTAAACCCATTTATAAATACAGAACTATACAAAATATACAAAAGAGTATCCATTCATATTTGACGTAGAGTCAGTCACAAATACACACAATACAAATATATCTCAGATACTATCGCTCTACGGACGATACGCTTATCGCGACACTAGGGTGGTGAATGGACCATCACGCATCTGGGATGTGTGCGCAATCTCAGATCATGGCATATCTTCTCATACCTATTTATAGCCAACTTAAAGTCCGAGTCACGTGGACGTCCAAAGAAAGGCTGCAAAATATCCTCCGTCGCTAAGATATACTCCGCCTATATGAAACAAGTGTAAAATGTTACTATGAAAATCTGTGGACAGAGTAGCTAAGAAAATTTATAGATTTGTAATATTATCTTACATAGGCTCGCTTGGCTTCCTAGTGATGTCATCTGGATCAATAGCGCTTTAAGCAAACGTGTTTCATGATCAACCATAACATGTACTGTTGAAGGTTCATCGACATCGATGTCCTCTAGCCTCCCAAGTAGGGATGTGACTTTAACAGTGGGTGGCAACAAGGATATAGCCTCGCATCAAAGTCCACCGCTTATTTGATCTAGCGAACATGAAAGTTCGCGGAGTATGTACGCCCATACATTGTCATGGTGTAATACCTTGACACATAAGCCAAATGATTCAATCTCTGATGGACTAAAGCAGCAATAGAATGACCACATGACATGTGATAAATTAGTGTCCGGGTACAACTACATGAACTGAATTGCTCAACTGTGAAGTCAATTCTGAAGGATCGACAACCCATGTCGAACACTTGCACTTCATTAGCATTGATATTGACTGGTTGTAGATAGTTCCTGGCCTCACACTTGAATCTGCTGAGCACAGTCTATGTTCTAGGAGAGAATGTAAATTCATCAGTTAGTTCTCCCGAATCCATGATACTGGCTCTCTTATAAATAAACTCACAATGCTATAATAAACCGGCGTGATCGGCGAAAATTAAGCATTCTGCCATTTGAAAATTTCAATAAATATTTTATGTTCGCTTAACGATTGAATATGTTTTATTATTCGTATGCTGATGATGTATATTTTCATAGAAATTCAACATCTGCAATACCCATTCTCCGCATTGCTTTTTTGAAGTTCTCCCTCAGATGCCTTAAGCAAAGACGATGTGCAGCCCATGAGAATACATCTTGACAACCACGTACCAACCTCGCATGCTTATCTGAGATAATACATAAATTGCTCATTGCTGAAATAAATAATGCTGTATCATAATGAACGAGGACTCATTATGATTCAACCGGATGAAATAAAGCTAATCTATTGTTGGCATCAATACCAATAGCTGTGAGTAACATACCACGATACTTTCCTAGTATGAATGTTCCGTCCATGCTCAGAACATGACGACAAAATTCCCAACTTGATATTGATGTTCTAAATGCCCTAACAATCTCTGAAACTTGCATGTATTTGATGATAAAATTCTATAAACAGTTCCTGGCAGAACAGAGCATAACGAATCCATGAATAGGCCAAGAGAGCGGTACGAGTTCCTCCAACTATTAAATATTGCTCTAATACTCTTACGCCACGCATCCCATGCCTTCATGTAAGATACTTCAATATTAAATTTTGATTTCATTCTTCTAATGATCTCCCTTAGTTTCAAGTCTATCTGAGATCGCATAATTAGTATTATGAAATTACTAATGAACTTAGAAGTGCATTGACGATGTCTAGAACCACTGATAGTGTTGATGCATATATGCGGTGCACCTAACGTTGATATCCTCCAAGCACCTCCCAACCTTTTGCTGCTGTACGCGCCATTGACAAGATCTGCTAGGTTGCTATGGCACATATAACAAGAAATTATTTTGATTCAGTGATGGTAAGAAATCAACATTATTTAGTATTAACTAAGAATAGAATTGAAGTTCCTTCTTATTTGAAAAATGCATACCTTCATCTAGCTCAACTGGAACTTCGATGTCATCTGAAAAATTTAAACTATCAGATGGATCATCAAACACAATGTCTGCATCCCAATTTTTTGTGGTTTGGCATGTGCGTACATAGTCGTTATTGCAGATCATAGCATCATCATTTGAAAAATTCCGGATTGAATAATTTCGAATAAACTCGTGACCAACATTGTTGTCACATAAATTGCTATTACCAAGGAAAGAATCATCTTCAGCATCGCTATCATCAGATGCATTGCTTGATTCGCTATTCATTGTGTCGTACTCGTCATCAGATAATACTCTAGATGCACTAGGTTGCTCATGCAATCATGCTTCAATAGGCATCTGAGTTTTGTGTCAACAAAGTCAAAATCGTTAAAAAAAATGAGAGAGGATGAACCATAAAATGAAGACACTAACACTACTGTTGAGGTAATTGCTAACCTTAGGTCCTGTAGTGGGGTACGCAAATGCTGACAAAGTGAAATCATGTGCGTAATCAGATGGAATATTATGCTGCATGAGATCAATATTAGTTGCAGCTGAAGCAGAATATTGTGGCTTGACTTTCACATAAAGAACTAATATTTGATTTCATCCAAGACAGATCGCACTTCATCGAATTGTAGATGCTATGTATCTCGCCGAGGAAACGACACGCTAGTTCCACTATGAAGTTATCTACGCCATAGAAATCTAAGCACTTTCGCTTTAAATCTTCTAAGCTTGCATACGCGAGATGACGACATTTTGCCACCGACATAACTTGAAATAAACTGATCATCAACAATCAGTTGTCCATCATAGAAGAGGATCAAGGAAACAAGGTCCTGACTCATCCTAATATATGCTCAACAACCAACCTACAGTGTTGAATGAACAAAATGCAAAATTGATATTTCACTAATCTCAAAAATAATCTACTCAATTTCTAACGCATCTTAAAATAATTTTCAAACTCATCACTCATCAAACTTATTTCATCACTAATTCAAATGTAGTACATTGTGGAGTACCTCTCTTAATCTATGGTACTTTTCATGAGGTTCACAACTTAAATCTTAATCTCACATATATAATCATACTAATTCAAGCCTTGCATAGATAGCTATACATATTAAAAATTGGTGCTTCATCACATGATATTATTATTTTTTTCATTAAAGATAAAGAAAAACTTGCACATTTCATACCACAAAAACCCTTAAAGAGATAAGAACTTCCACCTTACTCATTCTCTAGATGCTTGGAATGAATATTTATCCCACATAGAGTTAAAAATCAATCACCAAATCAAAGATTAACTTGCTCCTGTCACACCACCAAAAAAATGGAATACTAGGGAAACCGAAAAATATACCTCATGGACGGTCGTGCCGTGGACCCGAGTCCCACGTGAACTCGCAACGGAGCCGGACTTGGTGGTGGAACCGGAATCTAAAGGTGGAGCCTAGAGCACAGCGATTCGCGTGAGATTAGGTCATCGTCGCAGGGTCGGGAAGGAAAGATTTGCGCACGGGGTCTACCACAGCCGCAGCCTAAATATTTAGGCTGTAGTCAATCGCCCGATAATCGGTCGACTCTAAGCCATCTCGATGGCGCCTTCCACTTACGCAGATCGATCTAAACTGAAATTTTTTTTATAACTACTTAAAATTATAATTAGTATTTATTTAATACTTATTTTAAAAAATTCTTCACTCCAGTGTTGTTTGGTCATCTGGCATATCTTCTGACACTGCATCTACAGTAACTTCTTCGGAATCCCACCCCTTGTTTTCTTCATTTGGAGCCATTCTTTTATCAACGACTCCATCTCATCTTCCTCTTTTATCTCTTGGTATGTCATTCGCAAATGCTTTGTCAAATGCACACTGCATTAACAATTTATTTTATTTAGGTGAATTTAAGTACACTGAACAAAATCTGTTTGCAGAGTTCAAATCCCTCAATTAATTATTTTGAATTTATTTTTCTTCGGGAGAACTAACTGAAAATTTTAAACTCCATTTTGATTTACCCTACACCCTTAGACATTTGATCAAACATCCCTTTAATTTACTGAGTTGCTGCATCACCTTTGCATGGTCAAATGAAAAACTTCTACGTATAAATCAAGGCCAGCAGGATCCTTTCTTTTCAAGTGGCTCTCATTTTTTGGCCGCCATTCATGTTCATATAAAGGGAATTTTATTGTAGACTTCGCATCAAAATACTTATTATCTATAGCTGATACTATTGCCAAATATATTGTTATCCTCTCCAAATTCTTTTTCTGCTTCAGGTTCGAGTGAGTTATCCTCCTCCTCCATGACTCTCATAAGCGGGTTTCTTGCGGTCATATCAGTGAACCTTGTCATCGTGCTGTACATAGTTTTGGCCATGAAGGAGCCTACAAATCTACAGCACCAGCCTGACCCATCCTTCTTAGCAGCTGCGAAGGCCAGCATTAATCACCCTATGTCGTCAGGAAGCAACAGCGAAGATGCTATAATTCGAGAGAAAACAGACTGATCTCTTTCTCAAAATTCTGAAAGAAACTGTTTGTCTTTGATGATTGATACTGGAGCACTCCGAGACTACAGGATTAATCGAGTCTTTGGCATTGTTATTACTTTTTTTTATAATTTTCTTTCTCCACCTTCTGAGGAGCAACTCTAGTATTTTTGGCCATTTAGCATCCTTATTTTCTATTTGTGAGAGACTTTTGGTTGTGACTCTGCAGAATAATTCTGAGGGTGTCCTAATTAAGTGCATCTTAGTTCCCAGTGTAGATAAATGGCCCATGCTTTCTAATAATGGCGTATAGTGAGATTATTTATTTATTTTCTAAACTTCTGCTCCACTCTTATTGGGAACCTGAAACGATCCTAATGTTGTGTTCATCAAATTCTGTCTTTTGAAAGAATGTTGCAGATGATTGGCATGTGCATCAGCTTAATAAATCAATGAGTTTATAGGTCTTTCTCAACCAGATGAGCATTTCAGAGTGATCAACCGGCTATGAACAATTCATTCAATATTTTTAATCATAACAAAGCAGTGCAGTTTATTCTGAAAAAATTTGTGAAAATTGTAGATTATGTAATTTGGATTAAAAGATACTCTCAATGGGGGATGATGGATATGAAAATAAATGAACAAGCTTCCCCCTTCACGCATCAAATTTAACACAAGTTAGCTTTCTGTTCTTGATGAGCCATCATTGTTTTAAGTATTATATTGAATGCTATAATGCAAAAAAAAAAGACCTCAACTTATTCGTTATATATTAAAAAAATAATATTAATGTCATTTCAAGAGCTAGCAATGCTTTCTATATCCAGAAAGTTGATATTTGTCTACATCTAAATCTGCATGACCTTCTAAATGTGATACTGTACTGTATGAATCCATGGCATGTGAATATTGCATTTTCTTCTAAGGCCTATTTCATATAAGTACTATTGAAATGTGTTGGTTTCAACGTCGCACTGAGGTGCTCTGTAAAAACAATCCATAATTTATATAAAAATGATGCTTGATTTGATTTATCAATCAGTAAAATAAAACTTACGTTTAACACCACAAAAAAAAAAACTCTTTGTCTAATGATATGCTTGTTATTGTAGTTTTTGAAAAAATTAATACTGGTCCTCAAGTTTTAAAATTTTTTTATATAATTAAATAATTTAATTATAGCAATAGTATGTTGCAAATCATTTTTGATTATTTGTTCAGATTAGAATCTAAAATTGATCAGTTAGTCGAAGAAAATTTTTTTAACTAAGATTCTCCTATAAGAAGAATTATTGAAGGAATATCTTCAATAAATTCATCTTTAGTTATATTAAAATTTCTTTTTCAGCCTCTTCTTAAACTCACTTTAATGTTATGACCTAATAATAAAGACATTCAGGATTTAATTCTAAAATTTAAGGATCATTCTCTAGAAATTTTAGAGGATGAATCATCTAATGAATCATCATAAGATGATTTAATAAATGACCAAGTCGAAGAAATACAAGTATTTCAGAATCTTCGAATTCAATCTCCACTTAAGATAAATAAAATATCTTATCTAAAAAAGAAATTAGATAAATACTATTATAAGAGATCTACACCTCAAGATTTACTCTTTGAAGAACCTATTAATTTTATCAGTAACTCGTATGATGGTAATTCTCTTTGTGAATAGAATATTGATGGACTTGCAGAATATCAACTCAATCAAATTCTTCACCGTATGTTAATGTTTGCATCGACCTTTAAAGCCAAATATCGGTCTGCTGCTTCCGAGCAAGCTGCTCGAGCTATCATTTCTGGATTCTCAGGAATGTTAAAAGACTGGTGGGATCATTATCTTTCTCAAGAACAAAAGGATGATTTACTTAGTGAAATCGATCTTAATACGAAAGGTTTACCCAAAGAATAGCACAAGTCAAACAATAATAATGTTTATAATTTGATCCAAACTATTTTAGATCATTTTGCCGATACAATTGGAGACCAAGGAGAAAAAAGTCGTTCCTTGCTTCAAAAATTAAGATGTCCATCTCTTACACATTTTAGATGATACAATAATATTTTCCTGGCTCGAGTTATGACATTACATGATGTTAATAGCCTACATTGAAAACAAAAATTTATAGGACTTCTTAACCTTTTCGCTGAAAAGGATAAATCTTGTCTTCATTTATTCAATGTTTCAATCCCATAAGAATCATACACATATTAAAATCTTATATCTACTTGTGTTAACACTGGTTTAACCCTTTGTTCTGATATAAGGCTAAACAATCAAATCAGACGAGAATGCCTTCTTGAAAAAAGACAACTCGGAGAATTCTGTGAACAATTTGCTTGTGACCCTCATCTGGTAAGATCTTCCACCAGAAGAAATTGTAAACAAAAAGAGAACTTTAAAGCTAAACAAACTAAGAGGGCTTATAAAAACTCTAAGACCTCTAAATCTAAATGTTATAAATGCGGCCGAATGAGCTATTATGCTAATAGATGTATTGTTAAAAAGAAGTTAAATGAATTAAACATTGATGAAGGGTTAAAACAAACTTTCATGAAAATTCTTTTAACTTCTTTTGAATCAGAGAAAGAATTATCATCCGAAGAAGATGAAATTTTATCATCCTCCTCTGATGAAGAAAAATCTGAATGTTGCAATTCTTATCAACAAACAAATTATTATAAAAATATTATAGAAATATCTGATCTTTTCACTCTTACTTCTGATCAAAAAGATCAACTTATTAAAATCTTAGGTCAAGTAGATGATTCATCTACTCGAAATAAGATTATAAATGCCTTGAATTAAAAGGAACCCGATAAATCCTTTTTAATTTTCCTATATACTCTATGAAGGAGGTATATAGAAGAAGAGCTGAAAAGAATATTCAGCCAGCAAAAATATCTTTGAATGATTTAAAAATGAAATAAAATAATTACTGCAAGAAATCAAAGATATCAAAACTGAACAATATTAGATGAATAGACAAATAATGGATTTGGAATTAAATCAATATCCGACTTATTCACAGCATGAAAACCCTGACAACAATCTCAAAACTTCTGAAAATCAAGAACAAGGATTGCTGCAGAGTATTCAAATGACAATATACCAAAAATGATATATTTTCATAAAATTAATTATAAATAAAGAATTTATTTTATCAAATCTGACGGCCCTTATTGATAGTCGCGTAGATTTAAATTGTATTTAAGAAGGACTTTACTTTCTAAATACTTTGAAAAAATCACTCAGAAGTTTAAAGCTACTGATGAAGAATCCTTACAAATTGACTACAAATTATCTTCTGTAGCAAATTGTCAGGAGAATATTTGCATTCATATGCCTTTTTTGTTAGTTAAATATTTAACTCAACATATTATTTTGGAAACATTATTTTTTTCTCAAAATAATGTCTATAACTAGAATTGATGATATCATAATTCATTGTAAAATATGGGACAAAAAGATTATGTTCTGATTTATCACCAATTCTAAAGAAATTATTCTAAATGAAATGAATAAACTTAAATAATAAGTCTATGCATTTAAATTACTTAAAAAGAAGAAATTTATGATTTAACTATTAAATAAAAAAAATTTCTCTATCAATTCAAAATAAAATTCAATCTTGCCTTCAAGATTTCCAAAATTATATTTATGGTGAAAACCTAATAGCTTTTTGGAATAGAAAAATTCATTCAGTTGAACTCCCATACACTGTTACTTTCAATAAACGTGACATTCCAACTAAGGCTCGTCCTTCTCAAATGAATGACCATTATTTTGCTTTATGTAAAGCAGAGGTAGCTGAATTATTAACAAAAGGAATAATTCGACCATCATATTCTCTTTGGAACTATATTGCTTTTATGTCATGAATGCAGTCGAAAAGGAAAGAGGAAGGCCGAGACTTGTAATAAATTACAAGCTTCTTAATAAAGTCCTCAAATGGATTAGATATCCTCTCCATAATAAAAGAGATTTGCTTAATCGGCTCCACAAAGCAAAATTTTTTTCTAAATTTGATTTGAAATATGGATACTGGCAGATTCAAATTAAAGAAGAAGGCAAGTATAAAACTGCATTTACAGTTTTATTCGGGCATTATGAATAGAATGTAATGCCATTTGTGCTTAAAAATACACCATCTAAATTTCAACATATTATGAATAATATATTTGAAAACTATTTTAAATATATTATTATATATATTGACGATGTTCGTATATTTTCTAACTCCATAGATGAATATTTTAACCATTTAAAAATATTTAAATGGCTTATACAGAAAAATGATCTAGTTGTCTCTGCTCCAAAAATCAAATTATTTCAAAATGAAATTAGATTTTTATGACACAATATCTCTAATGTGTCTATTATTCCTATTAATGTAAGCATTAAATTTACTAATAAATTTCCAGATATTATCCTTAAGAAAAATCAATTACAAAAAATTTTTAGGCGCTTTAAATTATGTTGCTAATTTTTATCAAAATTTTGCACAATATGGCTCATCACTTTTTGATCGTTTAAAGAAAAAGCTACCGCCATGGACAGATTTGCACACCGTGGCAGTTCAAAAAATTAAAAAACATGTAAAAAATCTTTTTTGCCTTAACTCTGCTGATCCTGATAGCTTTAAAATCGTTGAAACTGATGCATCAGATCTAGGTTAATGATGATATATTAAAACAACAAAAAAAATTATAAAGAAGAATTAGCTCGCTTTACTTCCGGGCGTTGGAATTCGACTCAAGTTAGATATTCTATTATCAAAAATCAAATATTTTCTATTGTTAAAAGCATTTCAAAATTTCAAGATGATATTCTCAATCAACGATTTTTATTATGTATTGATTGCTCATCTGTTAAATATATTATTGAAAAAGATATCAAAAAATTAATTTCTAGACAAATTTTTGCCTCTTTATAAGCTTAACTTTATGTTTATGATTTCAATATTTAATCCATTAACGGTTCTGCTAACTCACTTTCTGATTCTTAACCCGCAAATTTTTGCAGAGACAATCAGGGGTAAATCACCCCTCACCAGAGGATGAACTCCTCTAATCGTGGCGATCCCTCTATTGGAGAGGGAGAGGCAGGGAGAAAGATCCGTTCAGTTCTGCTGTTGGGATGATCTATCTTAAGACTTATTTTTATGGCTACTCTTCTTAGCCAACAATTGGAAAAGATGAATCTTCTAAAACAAAAGAAGCAGCAACATCCCTTAAAAATGTCGTTACTCAGGAACCTATTTACTTCACAAAAGAAGTAAAACATAACATTATTGAAATAAATCTATTGAACTTATTCTATCAAGGTTCTAACTTAAATGTGTTGAAATCTCTCATGTCAAGTAAGTCAAATCATTATGTATAAAAAATGTATTAAATATAAGATTATTTATTAAAGCGAATGAGAATTAACTCCATTTCAAGAAAAAATTATATTTCTTTTCACCAATTTATAAAATAAAATTGGTATAAATTATTGGTGCTATGATTCTCCCTGATCAAATCAAGGAGATATTCAATGAATGGATGGAGGCCACACCAAAAATGCGAACCATCAATCTTAGAAGAATGATACAAGGCTAAAATTTGGCATAATTCTTTACAGACTATTAAATTCAATAGATTTTGTCTTAGAATATTACTCTTGGAAATGACTCTTTTTAATTAATTAGTCCTCCAAAGATAATTTTTACTTAAATGGTGGAACCAAATCAATGGTGAGGGTAAGCTCAAGGAGATCCGGATCATTATTAAATTTTATTCAGAACTAACTATTCCTCAGAAGCCTTCAGACTTCAAATTATCTGTGGAAGATATTCTCGAAAGTATTCGTAGAAGATACCCACATGAAAATGAAGATCTACATAAAGATCGCTTGAAGAAAATGTATGAAATCAAATTCGTCAAAGTCTTCAAGTATCCAATTTACATCTGTGATAGTAGAGAGTCCTCTGATGATGCTGATGTTGATGTTGAATCTACTAGAGAAAATTATTCACAGTAGACTCAATTATTATGCGCACTAACCTTAATAATTCAACATATTTTCTTTAATTATTTAGAGCACTACAACAATTGAATTGACACAAAGTAACTTTACCAAAAGTAAAGTTTCCTTTTGAGCTGTCATGGAGAAAAGGGTCCTATTTACAAATGTAAAGAGTTTTCAGCCAAATAACTTTAGATAAAGTTATTCACTTTCTGTCTTTCTATCACTTATCTCTATTATTGTACATTTGCTTAAAGATTAAGCGAAGTTATTATATTCTGCATATAATTTTGGTGTCCACCTCCCTCTATATAAGGAGGCCTCATCTTATATCTCAGGTGTGCAAGTTTCTTATTTCTCTTCTTTTGTGTGCCTTAATGAGTTTTCTATGTGTTTTGTCTATAACAACATTGAGTAAGTATTTAATAATAAGTAAGTTTGTTTATATTTCTTGTGAATTTCAAAGAAACCCTTACTTCATCGCATATGGCGAATTCTGTAAGTTGTAATATATATTTTGTATTTTTTCTCTAAAGATTATGAATCTAATTTATTATAACTCAAAATTATTTAATTTATTTATTAAGCTAATTTATTTATCGAATTTCTTCCCCTTCTCCTTTTATGGGTTTTTTTCTCTGATTTAGTAAATTCTGATCTTATGATTAGAAATTTAAAAAATAATAGTTTAATTAAAAATGTCGAATTAATAGAGTTTCCTCTAAATGAGGAAGATCTAAATAGGTGGTCATTACCAAAAGTCGATAAACATTTGATTTCAAAGGAGACACTTCTGTTAAAGCGGCAGAACAATCGATCACAATAGATCAAATAGATAAAACTTGCACACATAGGATACAAGACGAGACCTCCTAATATAAAGGGAGGTGGATACTAAAACTATCTGCATAATACAATAGCTTTGCTTAACCTTTAAGCAAATCTATAATAATAGGGATAAGTGATAGAAAGTGAATAACTTTATCTAAAGTTATTCGGCTGAAAACTCTTTACAATTATAAGAGATCCTTTTATTCGATAACAGCTTAAAAGAAAATTTTACTTTTGGTAAAGTTGCTTTGTGTCAATTCAGTTGTTGTAGTGTTCTAAATAGTTGAAGAAAATACGTTGAATTGTTAAGGTTAGTGCACATAATAATTGAGTCTACTGTGAATAGTTTTCTTCGATAGATTCAACATCAATATTATCAGAGGATTCCCCACTATCACAGATGTAAATTAAATGCTTGAAGACTTTGGTGAATTGGATTTCATACATTTTCTTCAAGTGATCTTTATGTTGATATTCATGTTGATCTTCATTTTCATGTTTTCGAGAATATCGTCCACAGATAATTCGAAGTTTGAAGGCTTCTGAGGAATAGTTAATTCTGAATAAGATTTAATAATGACCCGGATCTGCTCGAGCTTGCTCTCAACGTTGATCTGGTTCCACCATTTAAGTAAAAATTATCTTTGGAACACTAATTGATTAAAAGAGTCCATTCTAAGACTAAATTCATAGAATTTGGCAGTTTGTAAAGAAGTAGGCCAGATTTTGGCATTGTATCATTCTTCTAGGATTGATGGTTCGCATTTTTGGTCTTGTCTTCATCCATTCATTGAATATCTCCTTGATTTGCTCAGAGAAGATATTTAACTTTGTTCCAAAGTAGTTACACCAGCGATAGAACTAGGCTGATAAATCTTTGAAAATAATTTTTTACTCATAACAAACATTCATGAATGTCGTCTTTTATCGTTGATAAGAAAAAAAAATTTTATTATGGCTTGTACATATCACTGGTAATTTACACCAATTTTATTTTATAAATTGGAGGAAAGAAAGATAGTTTTTTTCTTGAAATGGAGTTAATCTCTATTCGTTTTAATGAATAATCTTATGTATAACATATTTGTTATATATAATGATTTGACTTGCTTGATCTCTTATATGAGAGATTTTAACACATTTGAGCTATGTTGGAACATTTTCATAAAATTTTCGAGAAATGTTGAGTTTATATGAGAAAGAATTGTTTCCCAAATGCTTTTCAAGTAATGCCTACAGATTATTGATAGAATAATCTGATGGGTTTATTTCAATAATGTTATGATTTACTTCTTTTGTGAAGTAAACAGATTCCTGAGTAACATCTTTAAGGGATAGTGCTGCTTCTTTTGCTTTAAAAGATCTGTCTTTCTCAATTGTTGTTTGAGAAGAAGAGCCATAAAGATAAGTCTTGAGATCGATCATCTCAACGGTAGAGCTGGACGGATCTTTCCCCCTGTCTTTCCCCTCTCGAAAGGAGGAACCCGCCTCGATTAGAGTGGTTCATCCTCCGGTGAGGGGTGATTCACCCCTGATTGTCCCTACAAAAATTCGCGGGATAAGAAATCATGAAGTGAGTTAGCACAACCTTTAATGAATTAAATATCGAAATCAAAAATAAAAAGTTGAGCTTGTCAAGAGGTAAAAATTTGTTTAAAAACTAAAATTTTGACATCTTTTTCAATAATATACTTAACAGATGAGCAATCAATGCATAATAAAAATCGTTGATTGAGAAGATCATCTTGAAATTTAGAAATATTTTTTACAACAAAAAATATTTTCTTTTTGATAATAGAATATTTAACTTGAGTTGGATTCCAACATCCAGAAGTAAAGCAAACTGATTCTTCTTTAGAATTTTTTCACTGTTTTAATATACCACCATAACCTAGATCCGATGCATCGGTTTTAACGATTTTAAAGCTATCAAGATCAGCAAGGTTAAGATAAGAAAGATTTTTTACGCATTTTTTAATTTTTTGAACTGTCATGGTATGCAGATTTGTCCATGTGAGTGGCATTTTCTTTAAATGATCAAAAAGTGGTGAGACATATTTTGCCAAATTTTGATAAAAATCATTAACATAATTTAAAGCGCTTAAAAATCTTTGTAACTAGTTTTTCTCAAGGATAATAGACGCATTATTTTTGAATTGATGGAGAAGAAATTTTTTATTTAATGGTTATATCAGAAAGTTCTTCTTTTAAGTAATTTATCCTATATCCTATCTTGATTAGGAAATTTTTCTTTGACTAGCTGATCAATTTTAAGTTCTAATCTGAACAAATGATCAGAAATGATTTGCAACATACTATTGCTATAATTAAGTTGTTTAATTATAACAATAAATTCGTTTAAAGTTTGACGATTAGTATTAATTTTTTCAAAAGTTGCAATATCTAGAGGTTTATCATCAACCATTAAGACAACTGGTGGAGGATATAGAGTTTCCACAACTTTGTCTTACTCATTTAGCCATTTTTTATTACTTAAAACAGCTAATTGAGCCGATTGCATATAATTTTGAAGGAACCAGGCTACAAAAGGAATTGTTGCCTTTCCTTTCTTATTTTATTTAGTCATTTCCTCGAAATATATGTCAAATATTTTGATTCTTTGTTTGTCCGAAGTGATATTTCTGTACCACTTTTAGAAATTATTATACTTAGATTGTCTATATTCTCTCAGAATAGTCTCTCTAGACTTATAACTTATTTGATAATACATTAACACTAAAATATATTTCAGAAGGAGTGGGAGATTTATTTTCTCAAAGGATGGTAAATATTGTTATGATTCAATTGAATTGCTTTAATTGATGATTCTTTAATATGGGTTGAAGAACCTATAGATCTTGTTCTTGCCGAGATTCCAGAAGGGAAAGAAATCCTAGGAAGAGTTATGGATCTACGAGGATTGAATCTAACTTCTACATCACCATCAAATGTTTAGGTTATCTGATTGATGCCTTGGTTAATTGATGGTCTAGGAGTAACAGCAGCTGGTATAAACCAAGATTCAGGAAAGATAACCTCATTCCACTTAATCACTCTATTAGTGGCTATGTGAGAAGCTAACAAATTCATTTCAATTAAAGTTGTTCGCTCAAATGGCTGAATAGCTTTTTTAACATTAGGATTTAGGGTATTCAAAATCCTAAAGTGTAATTTGAAAATAAGTGCAATAGTTTCAGATCTTGGAAGAAAATCATAACCATGCAGTTGTAATTGAAGTTTGATAGCTTCAAAAAGGTTTATATCAGTTAAAGATAAACTTAAATTAAGAAATGTATTAAAATAAATTGGTCCGTGACATAGACTAGTCTCAATTACTCCCATAAGAGATTGTGCCCAGTTAAGGCATCTACCGTTTCTTAGATAGGCAAGGATGGAAGCATTTCATCATTTTAACGTTAAAGGTTTAAATGCTATCTGAATTATCCCAAATATGAATATACTTATAATCCTGCATATATCTATGCAAATCTTCTTGTGTTAATAGATAAATAGTTTTATCTATTTGATCTATTGTGATTGATTGTTTTACCATTTTAACAGAAGTTTTTCTTTTGAAATCAAATGTATCAATTCGATAAATTAAAGATTTATTGATTTTAGGTAATGACTATCTATTTTGATCTTCCTCATTTAGAAGAAACTCTATTAATTCGGCGTTTTTAATTAAACTATTGTTTTTTGAATAAGATTAGAATTTACTGAATCAGAGGAAGAAATTCAACATATAAGGTACCTTAATAAATAAATTAAGCAACTTTGAGTTATAATAAATTAGATTCATAATCTTTAAAAAAAAACCTAAAACAGTCAACATAAATAAGACTTATAACCTGAAACATAACTAGAATTACTACCATATGCGAGACGAAGTAAAGGGTTCTCTGAAAGATTGTGAAAATAATTTGATTATAATTCGCAAAGGGATTTATTATGTTGGTATAAAACCCAGTCAAGGATTTATAAGAGTTTCAACAACTCTAATCCGACTTTGATAGAATTACAGCATAATAAATCTTTTAATCAATTTATTAAACTATAATCTAAAGATTCCTCCCCCCCCCCCAAGGACTTTATCCCATCATGGCTCTAATACCAATGGGTTTTCCCATGTCCTAATCCATAAGAAATATAAATAAACATATTTATTATTAAGTACTTACTCAAGGTTGTTACAGACAAAGCACATAGAAGGCTCGGAAGGCACACAGAAAAAGAGAAATAAGATTAGATATATAAATATATAAGAATTATATGATATAGATATAAATTTCTCAAAAAAATTATAACTAAATCATAACTAAAATGATTGCTAAAAATTTTTATTTACTTTTAAATAAATATAATACATTAATTATTAATATTAATTTTTTATCAAAATTAATTAAAAACTTCAGTCTATTCTATTTATTTTTTATCATAATATCTTATTACAATTTTTTCCTATTTCCAAATGATTAGAGAGGATAGCATGAGAATTGTTATTAAATGTAATTGCAAGTGTAAAATTGGTTTAAGCTCATCTCAAGCTATGAAGCCATTTTCAACGATTTTAATATTTGTAAGATCAAATGAAAATTCAACGTTGATAACATAAAAACAAAAATAAAATAAAAATTAATCTTCCTTGCCTCTTCTTTGTTTTTCTCTATTTACACACTCATATATAGGATTTGGGTTTGTTAGGGCTAAAAGTCAAATTAAATAATAGTAATGGGGATATGCGACATAGGGTTCACCATCATACTTAAAAAATTAATGTATTATTATTTGACATGTTGACATACTGAATTAGAATAAAGTTGGATGTAACAAATATGAGTTATTAAGATATCCCTTTCTCTCATTTTTGGCATTAGGGCTAGGGCAACATGAGATTCTTTTTTTTTTTAATTTGTAGAGTTATTTCTTTCAAAAAAGAATGTTATTGTGGCAGAAAATTATTTGTTTAAAACCAAAATGACAACATTAAACATCATACTGCTTAATTCTTTATTTAGGTGTACCCAACATGGCTTTTATTGTTATATGTTACCTTATACAAACATCCAACAAGAATTCCCCAAATTCCTACGAGATTATCTCATCAACATCTTTCTTTTTTTAGTCAAGTATTTTGCTTTTTTTATCATAAATCTTTATTAATAATAGTAATTTCTAAACATAATGATGCAGCTAACTTAGTCTTATCTCTATTTGCATGTAAATCGCTATTAAAGTTATTTTCGTTATGGTATACTCAACAAGTTGTATTGTCTTCATTTCCTATTATGCACTTAGTCTATTGATTTTACTTATATTGTTTGGGCATTGTAGTTATTTCGAAAACTGATTACCATGTGGGTTGTTAACTAGGAGATATTGCCCCCATGTAGGTTGAACACATTTATTCTGTATTAATATTTTTTTTTGGTAATCCCTTAGTAAAACTTATTTGTTACTACTTGTGTTGCAATTTTTATGAGACTGATGATGATTTGATTGCACTCTGCATCAATTCATATCAGAGCTAGTCATGGTGGATAATAGCAACACCTCAGTGAGTGATGCTAATCGCAGTTAGGAGCATTTAATCGAAGCTCAAACTCACCTAGAATGAAGATTGAAAGGTTTAGCCATGAATTCCAACTCTTTGTGATTGAGGTACACCGAGAACTTCAATCCATCAGGAATGGTGGAATTGCAAATCTGGCAACCACATCGGTGGTCGCAGCACCCACACCAGCGATCAGAGATTTCAACCGTAATGGAAGACACAATTGAGGATTAGGCTTGATCAATTTGAATCAAATGAGGAGAGGGTGTACTGCCACAGAAATATTCTTTCTGACTCAAATTCAAATGGAGAGCCATTATTAGATGAAACCCCATCACGAACTCGACACCAAACTGGTCGGATGTTCACTGATTGAAAGGTAAAATTTGAAATTCCTTAGATGCGTCACGAAATGTATAGCATAACATTGATTTAATTCCAAGAGCCCAACTTTCAAATCAAGCACACTATCAGATGTGCACAAAGGAACACAAAATACTTAAACAAATTATTGATGACCTTTTAGTGAAGTAGTATATTAGACATGGCTTAACTTTCAAAACCAGAGAAGGATTAATGCATGAAGTTTTAAACTATTTCTTGGTCGCATCTGTGTTGTGTATTTTGATGATATCTTGGTCTATAGCATTTCATTGGATGAGCATTTAGACCACTTGAAAAAACCATTTTCACCACTTTGAGAGACCATAAATTGTATCTAAATGTGGACAAATGTGAATTTGCCTTAACCCAAGTGCATTTCCTTGGTTTCATCATTAGTCAAGATGGCATCATAGCTCATCTTAAGAAGGTAGAAGCCATTTAGTCCTTGCCAACTCCATGGTCTATGGCGGATGTGCGAAGCTTTCACAGCTTTTATGGGCCCTTCATCTGAAATTTTAGTACTTTTCATGTACCAATAATAGATTATCTGAAGCCAAAAGCTTTACACTAGACTACGGATCACCAAAAGAGTTTCAAACAGTTAAAGGATAGGTGAGCTTCGCCGAAATTTTATGTTTTCTGAATTTTGATAAGCCTTTCCAGGTGAAGACTGGTGCTTTAGGAGTCGGTATAGGAGCTGTTCTAACTCAGGAAGGGAGGCTTGTAGAATTCTTCAGCAAAAACTAAATGCTCCACATCAAAAGTGGCCCACGTAAGAACATGAGCTATATGCTATGGTGTGAGTGGTGAAAAATTGCGAACATTGCTTATTGCATCAAGAGTTTGTTTTGCTTTTTGACCATCGACCCCTACAGTTCCTACAATCCCAACGAAATCTAAATAGGATGCATGCTTGTTGGCTCATCTTCCTGCAGAAGTTTAGTTTTGTGGTCAAGCATAGAGCATGTCGATGTAATTGAGCTGCCTATGCTTTAAGTTGAAAGGTGAGCCTACTAGTAGTGTTACAAACTAGAATTATAGGTATGGAGAATCTGGAGGATCTATACTCACAAGATGAGGACTTCGCAAAGGCCTTGAACCTTTGTTCACATCACCAAGCTCATGAAGACTATTCAATTCAACAAGGCCATCTCTTTAAAGGTAATCAGTTGTGCATTCCAAATACTTCCCTTAGACAACAAATTATTCAGGATTTCCATGGTGGTGGGCTAGTGGCACATGTTGGTAGAGACAAAACTATATAATTATTACAATCCCAATTTTTCTGGCCTTGATTAAAGAGAAACATTAGTAGATTTATAGAAAGGTGTTCAATTTATTAAGGATTCAAGGGAACCGATCAGAATACTGGGTTGTACATGTCATTGCCAATCCTGGATTCAATTTGGGAAGACTTGAGCATCGATTTTGTACTGGGCGTACCTCGCACAAAACATGGGTCTGACTCCATCATGGTGGTTGTGGACCGTTTCTAGAAAATGGCCTGTAAGAAGACGTTCTATGCTTTGAATGTAGCCAAATTCTTCATAAGGGAGGTAATTAGATTACATGGTCTCCCAAGATCTATTACATCCGATAGAGATGTCACGTTTATTAGTTATTTTGGAGAGAATTATGAAAGAAACTTAAAACAGAAATTCGATTGAGTTCTGCATACCTTCTGCTGACAGATGGCTAAACCGAAGTAGTTAATTGCACAATGGGTAATATTTTACGTTGTCTTGCAGGTGATCATTCCAAATAGTGGGATGAGTGTTTGCCCCAAGCTGAATTCGCATTCAACTCCATGGTTAGCAAGTTAATCAGCTACTCTCTTTTTAGTATAGTCTATACTAATCCAAGAGCAGTAATACAACAAAGTTAGTGGATAGTTTAGACTTTTTGCTCCAAGATGTTAATGAAAACTAACTGACTCCTCTTAGTTATACAAAGCCAAGGCAGACATTACTCATAGACTCAAAATATTTTAGGAAGGCAACCTAGTTATGGTTTAGCTTCACAGGAAGAGGTATCCGCCATGAACATACTCTAAATTGAAACCAAGAAAAATTAGACCATTCTCAGTGAAGCATCTCATAAATGATAATGCCTATATACTAGAGTTTCCACCTGATTTGAATACGTCTTCTAACTTTAATGTCGCTAATATGATGGATAGATTCAAACTTCAGAACTCCAGTCTGAGTTCTTCTAGGACAAAGGGGACCTAATACGACAACCTTAGTATTATCTCTATTTGCATATAAACTACTATTAAAGTTCTTTCAATTATAATATACTGAATAGGTGTTTTGTCTTCATTTCCTGTTATGTACTTAGCGAGTCTAGTAATTTTACTTTTATTTGAATAATGATATACTTACCACACCCATAGGCTGACCCCTGGGAAAATTTAGGACTATTTTTCTAAGATCCCACTCTGAATAATAAATTTAGAGATGGCTAATTCATAGTTTTCAGATAAGTATTTGACTTATCTTAATTTTTAAAATTTATTTTAATTAAATCATTTAATTAAGGCTAATTAAAGCTTGAATTAATGGTTTTATGATTTAATTGAGATCATAGAGTCTATTTAAGTTGATTAAGTTGCTCTTTATTAGAGGAAATGTTTTTAAGTCATTTGATGATGTTTTTATAATTTTTGTGATTTAATATTAATTATTTGATTAAAATTTTCAAGAGAGTTTAAAAATCTATAACTTTTAATCTAGTTGTTAAAATGCTTTGAATTTTATGGGAAGTAAGAAATGATGTGAGAATTATACCCTAAAATTTTCAAGTTAACTAAGTGTGTATTTTGGAGTAACTAAAAAATTGTTCTTTTAATTAAAGTCAAATTATTTCAAAAATATTTAATAAAAAATTATAGATTTTAGGTTCATTAGATTCCTCTCTAGAGGTTGATTTTAAAAGAGACTTGTTTCCATTTTTTGGCTCAGTGGCTAATTTTCTATGAATTATTAAAATTTTAGTTTAATTAGGCTAATAATTAGGGCATAATTAGCTTTAATGAAGTATTTTTATGAGTTAATTAAACTTATGGGTTTAATTAATTTTCTTAAGTTACACTCCATTTTGGTGAGTTTCACTATTTTTTTATAACTTAAAATTAATTACCTATTTAAAATTTTCCAAGATAGCTAACTTTTGATCCATAACTCTGAATAGCTTAATTTTTTTATGAAAAGTAGAGAATAACCTAAGGTTCATTCCTTAAAATTTTCAGATTATTTGGACTTATATTTTAAAGTAATTAAGAAAATATTATTTCTAATTAAAACTCAAATTACTCTCAAATATTATGTAAAATTTGAGGCTTTTGGATCTATTAGATTTTTCTTTGAAATGTTGAATCCAAAGATGGGTCTTTTTTTTTTTTAATTAAATATTTTATTTTTTATGATTTTTTGAAATTTTGAATGATTTTTAGCATTTTAAATAATTGTAAACCTTTTTTTTTAATTCTGTGCATCAATGATTGTTGGGGCACGCTTTCTGACATGTGATTGGATCATGCAGATCTAGCCTAGATGGCAATCACATGTAATTTACTAGGACTATCTAATCAGAGATCAAACAACCCATATTTGATCCATGATTTTAAAAGAGGTTTAAATTAGAATCTCACATGATCAATCCGAGCCATCCATTCTAATTAAATAGAATAGATGGCCTTGGGACTATCTTCCCCAACTTGCTAGCAATGGAGACCATTCACCCATGATTTTAACAATCATGTCCCCATTTTCATAAAATTTTCCATTGAAAATGATCAGAATGATAATTACATTGGGGTTCTATAATTTGATCCTAATAAATTGAACATTTCTTTTACAAAGAATGGGAACCTAAGGCTTTCTATGCTTTGGAGAGGTTGCCTCATTGGAGCTAATGTTTGGCGATTTTCTAAATTCAAAATTTTTGCTCTTTGGCATGAGATGGAGCTTTGGGATGAATTTTCACTCTTGCCTCTCCACTAATCGTCGAAAATGCCAACCCCCACCTCGGCTCATCAGAATTTGGTGGTTTTTGATGTTAAAAGTGGTATGGGGAAGTTTGGTTTGGCTCCTTAGATGTTAAAGGTGTCTAATGTATCAAAAGTGAGAGATGTGGCTTTTGGTTCTCTCTTTATTGTTGGTCGAACATCTCCATCATTAGTGGAGTTTGGAGGTAGCTAATCATGGGGATTTAAGGTTGCCTTTTGGTTGTTAATTGATTGAGATCAATTCCAAATAGGGAGAGTGAAGAAATCTCATCAATAACTTTGGGAATGGCTAAGGTAGGGAGAATTTGGACTTTTGTATATTTCAAAAAAAATTTGTATTTGATTTTCTTTTTACTTCATTAAAGTTGAGTTAGTAATTCAAACTTATTGAAATTTGCTTGAGTTTGGAGGTCAAACGTTAATTTTGTGCCCAAAGTGCCATACTTCATGGGTTAATTCATCTTGACTCAATTGAGTCAAGTTGGTCAAGAAGCCCAATTTGACCAAGTTAGGTCATATTTAGGTTTTAACTATGTTTTTTTAGTTGCTTGGAATGTATGGGTTGGTTAATTTCCATGCATTCTTGATTTTAGTTTGATTTAACTTCAAGTGACTCAAATGGGTCACTTTGGGCTCATTAGATTTAATTGGCCAAAATGACTACATTGAACTCAAAATGAGGTGGGGGTTAAACTTAATTAATTATTTTAAGTGATTTGGAATGATCAAATTAATTTAATTTTAATCTGATTAGGTTTTAGCTCAATAAGACTTAATTATGTAAAATTTGGTAAGCTTGAGTTAAATGTGGCCAAATTGAGTCTTAATTGGGCATGTGTTTGACTCAATTAAATTTAATAATGGATTTTAAGTGCTCATTTGGTTAGGTTTTTGCTCTTAAAAAATTTTGTTTTAAAATTGTTTTTAAAAAATTGAGTCAAAAAGCCATGTAATGAATACAGTTCAACCAAAAATACAAATAGAGTTACTTAAAAAAAATACTTTTAAATGATCAAACAAAATTAAAAAGTGTAATAATTTTTTTTAAAATATGAAGCAATTAAAAATTGTTTCAAACAAAGCCTAAGTTTATAGTAGGGTTAATTTGACTTAATTTGAGTTTAATTATAATTTGGTTCAATAGGATCAAATGGGCTAACATAGGTCAAGTGGCCCTACTACAAATTGGGAGTCTTTCAGGCTCTTATTTATGTTCAAATAAGTTTAGTTTTGAATTTTATTTGATTTAATTAGATTTAGAAGTATTTAAATTTACCTAGGCTATTTGGGCTATGTTGGGTTAAGTCAAGCCCATTAGTCTAGTCTAGGCTAACCTTAAGATTTTGATTTCATTTGAATTTAGTTTTTATTTGAGTTTAATTTAAATTTTATTTTAACTTAATTTAGGCTTGGGTTGTGATATTCACCAAGTCACTAGGATAGTGTTCTAATAATTTATGTAAGGAGGGCCCTACGAGAAAAATTTGTGACACCACATAGATTTTAGGAATTTCTTATTTAGATGATCAAATGCATCATTAAGGAGTAAATATATTATCTCGGAAGATAAATATGTTATCTATAATGAATTCAATCATTTAATAAAAGAATCCTAAGGCTAATGTGTCTTTGATGTACCTACATCAAAAGTAGAGTAGGGTTTAGTTTAAATTGGGTTCATGATTCCCTATAAGGGCATGTCCTTATAGTTAATTACATCTTTGGAATGAATGATCTCTTCCTAAGAATACTCTCGATTATGGAAATAAGCTATTATTTTTATGGATTTCTAAGCTGGTTTCCAAAGGAAATGATAATTTGGAATTTCAATTGAGAACATTACAATGTGGAAAGACTTATTTTTGAAAGTCAATCAATATTAAGTAGAAAATGCTAGATATTGGGATGCCTAATAGATATTTCAATTATGTTATCATTGAGCTTTAAATTTTAGAATTTAAATAGAATTTTGAGTTGATATTTTGTTAGATATCTAGGACTTAGATTTTAACAGCATAAGACTACAGAAATACATAAGGTTGAATACGTACTCCAATAGGATGCTTCTGAACCTGAGTCTATAAGTGCTTCTATCACAAGTCAGATGCTCGACCTAGTTTCACTTTTGAGAATTATTGGCTTTCTTTTTTTTTTAGAAAGGAAATCTATCCCCAACTCTTATGGACTTATAACCCACCTAGAAGGGTTGTCAACTAACACCATTTAAACACATTTTAAATCCATGATGCCAAGTCTCATGTATACAAGATAGGTAGGTTATTATGTTTTAGGAAAGAATCTAAGAACCTAGACTCACTCCCTAATTTCTATGATCATGTAGGGTATGATATGCACCTAACAAATGCACATTTTTCAACTTTTAGATGATTTAACTCATGATTCATTTAAGGACTTGGGTATGTAATTTATTCCTAAATGACATGCAATTAGAAGTGATCATGTGTCAAATCAAGAAGAGAAAGCAGACTTTTCTATGAAGGTGGACATCCTCAAAGGTCAGATGCCTCTTATGTGCAATGGGCGAAGTGCTCAATTTATGGAGTTAGAATAATATGTTTAACATGGTTCACAAAAGCTAGTTGTTTCTAGTTGATTTTAAGTTATTTTGAGGGCTTTAATTAATATAAAGTTTTTAGTTTCTTTATTTGTGTTTTAGTTGTTTAAATTTAGATTGGGTAAAAAAATTAGTTTTTCTAAGAGCCTAATTGTCTAAGCATTCATCATAGAAAATATAGCACAGAAAGAAACCTAGAAAAAATAGGTTGATTTTATTGTGCAGCCAAAGTAAATCAAGCCAATTTAAATTAAAGAACGGGCTAATGCAGCTAGGTATCATTGAACACCTCGAATGAATGAGAAAATGGTCAGCCAAACTCTACCCTTATACAGCCCAGCTTAGAACTGAAGTTTACATCTATGGGTCTTGTCTTTAGGATCTTCTCCTTCTTCAGGGACCTCCATTGGGCTTCATAGGGGACCTCTACACCGATCTATTGGTAGGGTCAGCTCCTGTTAATCCTAGACCTTATAAATCATAGCCTAATTTTAAGCTCAAATTTACATTTCATATTTAAAATAAATCCTAAACCTTGCAAAATAGATGTTAGAAAAATACAAACAACACATATCAATTTATTTTACAAACATTTAGGCTTAGCATTAGTTGCTTGCCAAGCCCACCTATCTATTTATGCTATCTTATTCAAGACCTATACATACAATATATTTATATATTTATTTATGACAATTCCTTTAGCATTGCCCCTACAAGAGAAAGATTAGTTCTAAAAGAACGTTTCTACCATCCGCCTAATGACATAATTTTAAACATCTAGTCTAAAATAATGCATCACAAAATAAGAAAAATACATCACATTACATCAAAATATCACAGATCAACTTAACCTAAGTCTAGGATTCATGACCTAATAATCTAATGTGTGAAGGAATTAGATTTGGGTGGCAAGATTTTACTAGGCCTTTTTATATTCAAATTTTAATTTTAGTTTCCAATTTTAATTTAATTTGGTATTTAGACTTTTTAATATTCATAATTTTGCTTTATAAGTACATGTCATTATTATACCAGAGATTTGATGTATCAAGACCTCCTTCGGACTAGTAGCCCTACGATATCGGGTGTCCAAACTATATACCATATCTTGGTAATTATGAAAATTATTATTTTTATTATTTTAACTTCTTTTAGTTTTCAAATTAGTTTAATTTGCCACAAGTGGTTTTAATTTAAGTTATTTAATGGTTTGCAATTTTCTTTTCATTTTAGATGCATTTTATGTTAGGGTGAAATTATGTTTTAAAGAATAAAGAATACAATAAATTTTATTTTGGGTGGAATTCATTTTATTCAACAACCTAAGCCATAATAGAATGAAATCTTCAATATAAAGTGAGGATTTAATTCTAAAGGTTAACTAAGATCCTAAGTATCATAATCAATCCTTTTTAGATTTATTTAGATCATTTAAGTTATAATTTTAATTATAATTCTTTTGAAAATTTATTATTCTTTTAATTCCTTTTAATTTAACTTATTATTCTTTTCTTATTTATTGTTTATATTCAATTGATTTTTGTTTTTATGTAATGTGTTTTCATTTAAATTATGTTATTTAAATTAATGTTCTTCATTCTTTTTATATTTTATTTATTAATGTTATTATACTTTAGTTTAAGTTAAACCTTTATGTTTGATATTATTTATCCTTACATTTCATTTTTCATCATTAAGTTTCATTAGGCATTAAGTATATTCATTTTATTTGTTTCTGTTGTTTCATTTAATTTAGGATAATTGGATTTACTTGTAACATTTGGTTGTATTGATTTATTCATTTATTCAATTCAAGTTAATTTCATTCATTTATCTTATCAATATTTATTTTCATTAACTTGAGTAAACTTAACATTCAATCTTAATTTGAATTTCATTCAATTCCTTATGCTTCAATTTTATAACCCATTTATATACTTTGATCTCTTTTATTTCTATTTGTTTATTTCATTAACCCTTCTAATGTTTGATAATGAACTTAGATTAAAATAGTTGATTTCAAGTTATGATTTCATATTCTATGGAATGGTTCAATTTCTTTTTAATTAACTTAAGAGAAATGATAATTCTATTTAAGAAGATTATTTTTATCATTTTGGTATAATATGATTACCATAACTAACTATGATCTAAGAAGTCTAAAGAAGGATTATTTTTATATGTATTAAACTCATCCTAGGTTACTTTAACTCTTATATCATTTAAAGTTCATTCAAACTTAATCTCATTAAGTTTGTTTATATTTACATTTATAGCCACTTTATTCCTTAATCTAAGTGGCCTTAATGTTGATAGGTTATAAAGTTAAGAGGTTAATGAATTTTATGTTTCAGTTTATTAGTAGGTTTATCATGATTTCATTGATTATTAGCTTTGAAGTTTAATTAAATTTTATTTTATTAATTATTCTTAGTCCTTAGCTTATGTTTAATTAAATTCTTTTACTTTTAGATGACTTGGACATCTTATTGAAGTATTTTGATGTTAATTATGATATTTTAAGTTTATATTATAGATTTGTGGTGTTTATTTTTGGATTTACATTTGTTTGTTGTGTATATGAGGATATCGATAATTATGGTGACACTACCTTATAATATGGAATAGATCACCTAATAGGACCCTACATGATGGGTCTTCGAATATACCAGAGATTTTTCTCCTACTTTACATCAAAAAGTAAAGCATAGTATATTTAAACCGGGTTTGTTGTTCCCTATGGAGACAAGCCTCCATAGTTAATTACATCTTAAGAGAAGTGAATCCCTTAAGAATACTCTCGATTAAAGTAGAAAAATGTTGTCTCCAAAGAATTCAAAGATATGACTATTAAAGGATTGGTTGTATTTCAGAAAATCAATGGGATAGATCAAAAGGGGAGAGTTATTATTGAAACCAAAGGAGATGTGTAAGGAGTGCTCATGATACTAGGAGACCTAATGAGCACTCCAATATATCCTATGGTTGGGCTTTATATATTTGAAATTAAGGAGATTTATTTATTTGAGTTGAAATTTTATTTAAAAATCTAAGACTTATAATTTCACAATACAAGATTATGGAAATGCCTAAGAGGTGAGAATTTATGCTTGTAGCCACAAAGAGAAATAATAATCTCTGATCTTAAATCTATGGGAGCTTTAGCGAGGGCCAAAATATGACCTAAATCTAAGGCGAAAGTGGGTATATGGTTTACCTCCATAAGAGAGTAAACTAATTTGGACTTATTAATGCTGGTAGCTAACTCCTCCTACGCTTTAAATCCATGTAGGCAAGTTATATACTTTGCAAGATGGTTAGGCCGTTATTTATTTAGAAGAGAGACTAAGTCCTTAATCTCATTCCTTAAGATACTAGAGCATGAGGGGTATGAATAATGACTTAAATCTAATTCAAATTTTTATCATATTTTATTTAATTTGAGATTTTTTATTTTAACACAGGCTATGGGATTTTGTATGCCTAAATGCATGAGAAATTGATTATGAGCCAAATCAAGAGGGAAAGAGGTGTTCTTCCATCATAGGCTCTTAAAGGTTAAGCCCATTTTATCTAGCAAAGATGGAAGCCTCTCTTAGCAAGAGTGAAACAAGATGGTTATGCATGATGTTCAAAATACAATCATCCAGCTAAGGGGTTACTAAATATTTTATTATCTTGATTTAATGCCTAGGCTTTTTTTATGTGAGGTTATGAATTATTTTAAAATTTTAGTTATGAGTTATTAGTGGGATAAAAATTTTATTTTTAATCTTAATAGCCTAATCGCATTCAAGTCACACAACAATCACCAATCATAAAGAAACTATGAAAAGATATGCTATTTTTAATACAAGCTAAACAAAATATCAAATAATTTTATAAAGTTATCACAAAAGAATAAGAGGTCGATGCGATCGGGTACCGCCGTACAACTTGAAAAGAAATGTGGGTACCCGAGCTCTTCCCTTATACATCCTGGCATAATGAAAGAATAATTACAATTATAAAATGACAAGTGTTATGGGGGTCCTCATTCTTCATCTTTCATTTCTTCATTTTGATTTGCTCCATTTCTTTCTTTTTTTTGATTTGATTGGGATGTTGTTTACTCCAAAGGCATCACATGATGTATAATACTTGGTATTATAACCAATGTTCATCCTAATTCTCTATAGCACTTATCCTAATCTTAATACTAAATTACATTAAAAAAGAAGGAAAGTAAATCTAGCTACACTTACAAAATAAGTGTTAGCTAAATATATCATACAACTCAAGCAGTTATATGAATAATTTGGACTTAGTACCCCACACATGGGTGACCAAGCCCACCTGTCCTAACTTGATCTATGCTTAGGGGCTAAGCAACATGCATAATAAAAAGCATTTATATTTTTATTACAGCGGCCCTTTAAGCATGACCCCCTGCAGAAAACATGATTAGGCTAATATCGGCTAGCATCTAGACTACGCACATACACCCTAACATCCAGTCTAAAATAATATATCACAAAATCAAACATACATCAAACCATGCACCGTCCTAACATAAAGCTAGAAATGGTGACTTAATCTAATGTGTATGTATTAAGGCTTAAGTGGTATGTCCTAACTAGGCTTTATAGTTATGATTTGCTAAGTGTGAGGGATTTAATTTATAAAGGGTTGATTTCTCTTTAAGTGATTTAATTGATTTAAAGATTTTACTTAGTGTTTTCTTTTGTTTCATATAGCCTACACTTAACAACTAAGTATTATAAAGAAGAAGAAATAGAGGAAATCTCTCTTTTACCCAATCTTAAGTCATTTCTAAGATAAGTTAATTAGCTTAGTTCTCTTTAATGAATGGCTTATTATGTGTTTTAATTAACCCTAAGTTTAGGTTTATATTAAATATGCTCATTCAATAAGAAATGCATCTTAAGATTAATTAAAATGGATTACTATCAGTTAATACACATTCAATCATTTCTTTTCATCATATATATCATGCATGTGAGTAGATCTTAAGCATAGCTATACATACAATTTATATTTTGTAGCATACTTGAATGATGAATGCAAAGAAGTGTATTTGAAATTTAAATATTTCATTTTTGGTTGAATTATGAATGCATGTCTTATTGCATAGAAAAGAGGAATTTTTCATCCATCATATATACACATTCACATGTATAAAAGTTTTAAGTGAGTATGTCACCATTATTTTTTACACTAGGATGTAAGGTACAAGACCTACTTAGAGTTACTTAAAGCCTCGCAACCCCGGGATGTCCAGACTAATATACCACTTTTTTTAGATACATGTAGATGTATAAGCAACTATAAGGGTAGGAAAGCCCATGCAATAGTTATGGTTGATTTATTTGATTTATGATTCATTGATCACATCATACATACATATGTATAAGAGTTTTAAGTGAGTATGGCACTATTATTTTCTACACTAGGGGTGTAAGATATAAGACCTACTTAGGGCTACTTAAAGCCTCGCAACCCCGTGATGTCCAGACTAATATACCACTTTTCTCAGATAATATGAATGTACAAAAAAGAACCACATGAATAAGGAATCATGCAAGAAGTTACATTTGATTTGGTTGTATGATTTACATATGTGATATGAAATTCTTCCTAAGTCTTAACATGGAGATGCATAGAAATATATTTAAGCAAATATTGTGTTCTTTTCAAATGAACTATACACTTTCAAATCCTATATGAATCCATGTTAAGATAGGGAAAGAGAACTTCATATTGCACATCTTATATTATCATCACATGCAAGCTTATAGATATTTTTAATTAACATTACTTCATTTATAATAATTGATTTATAAGCTTTTGAAAATAGCTTTTGATTTAATAGTGATAATAGCCACACATATTTTAATTTAAGTCAACACATGCAATTTTACATAAAAGAAAATATTTTATTTAATTAATTTTAAAAGAAATGAATGCATGATTTCATATGACAAGCAATATTTAGCATGATTGAAAAGAAATAAAGGAATGTAAGCACATGATTTCATTCATCGCAGTTAATTCCTAAGGACAATCATATTGAATAAGGCTATTTAAAATAAAGCAAAATCCTTTAAAGACATTTTCTTAACTTTGAGCTTGATTTGATTTAGGAAATATGAAAGAGGTTTGTTAATCTTAACCCAGTTTCCCATGGTTTAATGAAGAATATTTAAGTTGATTTTATGTTTTAATTAGGTTAATGTATGAATTAAATGAATTAATTAACCCTTACTTATATCACCTTAAGTTAATTAACTAATTAATAATAAGCCAATATGATATGCAACCATATGAAAAGTAAATTTGCAATTCTCCTAAGAAATGAAAGGGGCTAATGCAATTGACTTATGATTAATAGTTAATTAAGCTTAAGGGATCTCACTTAATTATTTTTATGATTTTCTCACATGTGAGCAAACTATAATTTCATCATCTCTCACCTTGGGTTATTGAATACCCAAGGAGCTACCCAAGATCAATTAAGGGTTGCTTAGGTGTGGATGAATTGATTCTTAATTTTAATTTTATTAAGCCTTTAATTAATTGATTAAACACTTTGGTTATATTTTAGTTTGAATGATGAAAATGACTTAGGGGAAAGGATCAAAGGCAAGCCCCAATCTTAATCCCTAAATCATTTAAACAATCAATTAGATTCTGATTTCCTTATCTTAAAGATTAATCACTTAATTAATCAATTAATCATTTCATTAACCATTAATTAATTTGATTTTTAAAAGTAAAGAAAACTTAGGAAATGAATTAGGAAAATCATCCCCAATCACATCTCCTAAGTTATCTTATTGTTCAAGAGAGGTAATTAGGTTTAAATGATTAATCAAGTTACTATTCATTCATTAATTATGATTAATTAGATTAAGAGAGTGATTAAGGCTTAATCAAGTAATTTTTCTAATTAAGCAATCAATAAAATCCTAGAAAAATAGGGGAGGAGGCAGAGGTCATCCCCTTAAGCATCCACAAAATTTTAAAATTAATTGAGTGTTTAATTAAGTTGTAATTAAGCTAATTAAATTTTTATTAAAACCTTAATTAAGCTAAAATTACTATTCAAAATCAATTAATAATAATTTTCCTAGATTCTACTCTGAAATATCTTCAAAATGAGCCTAAGTTTGTATTTTTTAAAAAAAATTTATAATTAGTTATAATTTTAGGAAGTTTCAGGATTAAAAACTAATGAATTAGTCTTAATTAAAGCCTTAATCCGGGCCATTGGCGACGCGCTTCTTTTCCATGTGGTGTGGATTAGCTATTTAAGTAGTCACGTCAAGACGACCCGGAGGACGCACTTTCTCCGTGGACCGTCCGATCTAAAATTGGATGACCACGATTCTATCCGAGGTTTAGGAAAAGAGTGAAATGCTCTACCACGAGATTTGGTCAGAGTCGTTCATCCCAATCATGCGGATGGACAGCTCATGATCTATCCCATTTGTGAGCGACGAAAGACGGATGTCGTCCCTCTTTCCTCGTTCGATCCGAGCTTACCCAAGCTTGGATTGTCTCCAAATTCTTCCCGCACTTTCGGAGAAGAAATTCACACACATCCAATGGTCAAAAATCCATGAATTTCAAATTTCTTTCACAAAAGACCATCCCACTTTTCCATACAAGGCTCGGTTTGTCAAATTACCTCACCGGAGCTAATGTCAGCGGTGTAATGTCGTAGATAGCTTCGCCTAGTTGAGTGAGGCCTTGTTGAAGAGTTTTCAGCTTGATTTGGGCTAGAACGCTCGGTTGACCAATTCACGCATGCAAGGGGCTTGACTCCGATCGAACTCACTCCCTCCCATGGCTTGGAAGCTTGAGAATTGGTTCATTTGTGCTCGACTAGGTATGCGTTGGTGTGGCTAGGAGGAATTGAGGTTTGATTGCAAAATGAGGGAGTATTGCTTGGGATTGGGGTGTCCTATTTCAGCTTTTCTCGGGAATGGGCAATGCCGATCGAGGAGGGCTTGGGGATCCTTGGAAACGCTCTAAGGGGCTTCGAAATTAGCTTAGGAAGGCTCACAATATAATTGTCTAATTTTTTGCTCAAATTGAGGGGGTATACCACTCAATTGCCCATGATGAAGGTAGTGTGCGCATGATTTGCACTAGCTCGCCACCATCTGACCGTCGGACTTGTCTCCATCAAGTCAAGGTGGCATGCTAGGGATGGGAGGAGTGATGGGAGGCTGTCATGGATCCATTGTGCAAGGGTGCAAGGGCTTGGATCCAATGGGTGCTCGATTTGGGTTAGAGGTCCTTCTTAGTTAGAATATCTCGGGGTTTGCAACCCTCCCAAAGGTTCTTGGCCAACCTAGGGTGGGTTAGGTGTAGTGGGGTTAGAAGAAAGTTTCATGGAGTGCTAAGGGGCTGCCATGGGGATGGGAGAGTTGGCTTTGGCTTGGATCTAATGGTTTTGAAGTTTAAATCTCATAGTTTGATGGCTATCCCCCTTGGTGGGGCCCACTTGGATTTTAGGGAGGTCTTAGGCTAACCTAGGGTGAGTTTAAGCTAAGTTAGGTCAACCCAGAAGATCCTATAAGTTGGATTTGAGTGGTTTGGCTTGGATTGGTAAAATGGGTTCCATTTAGGCTAGGTTGGGTTGGGTTGACCAATTGGTCAAATTGGGTTAAACCAAAGAGGTTCATATGATGATGATTTGAGATTTTTGGCCTAGGTTTGGATTTTACTCATTTGGATTCAAAAGGGTCAAATTGGTCAAGTTGACTAATTTGACCAATTTAGGTTAGGTTAGGTGTTGAGTCAAATTCAATTGGTTAATTGAAAATGATTGTATGCTTTGGTTTGGTTTAATTTAGAATTAATTTGAATTTTGGTCAATTTGGGCTAAGTTGGGTCAAGTTGACCAATAGGTTAACTTGGGCTCAATCATGGCTTTGGTCAAGTTCAATAAGTGATTTGAGATGAACTTGAGCCATTGATTGCAATCAATTTGGATTAAATCATGATTTGACCTATTTTAGCCTTTTAGGCCAATTTGGTCAACTTAGGTCAAGTAGCCAATTAGGCTTGGTTTGGCTCAATTGATGGTTTGGTCATATTCAATCATTGATTTTGAATGGTTTGAGTCAATGGTTTTAATCAATTTGGCATATGATGAATTTTAGCTAGTTTAGATTTCATTTGGGCTAAATGTTGACTTGGTCAAATGCTAGATTTGACTTGGATTGACCTAATTCAAGATGGTTGATCACCCATGATGATTATTGATCATGATGGAGGTTTGGATGGGCTTAGTTCAATCCAATTTGGGTTGGATTAGAACTTAGCTCAAAAAGGTCATTTAGGTCACTTTGGGTCAAGTGAACCTAAATGGGTCAATTTGCTTGATCAAGGTTTGATTCAAGCTTAATTGAACTCACATATGATCCTAGGATTGAAATATAAATCCAATTGCAATTGATTTGGAGCCAAGTGGGTTTTGGTTCATATGATAATTTCAAGCTAAAGGGGTTAATTTAAGCATGATTTGGGTTGACTTGGATTTTGTTTGAAGATGGTGATTTATGTTTATATTTGGATCAATAATTGATGGAATGATTGAATCATGAAGAAATCCTTGAGTTTTGAGTTGATTTAGATATCATTAGCCAAGTTCAAAAGTTTGGCTAAAAAGGGGTAAAATTGGGAATTTGATTTGATTTGAATTTGGTTTGGACCATTTAAATTTATATTTTATTTATATTTATAACATAAATGAGTTATGAGAAAATCACTTGAGTTTGGAGTGATTTGGAAGCAAGTTTGACCAGATTAAAGGATATAAGTCAAAAGAGGCTAACTTGGATTTTGAATTGGTTCGATTTATTTTTGGCCATTAGAGGGTGGGTTTCATTTATATTTATGAATATAAATGAAGGAATAAGTGATTTATAAAGAAATCAATCATGTTTGGGTTGATTTGGATCATGATTTGATTGGGATTATAGAGGTGGGTCCATATGGCTTAAGAAGGGTCTTGATTTGGTCTGATTTATTTTGATTTGATTTGAAGTGTTTGAATTTGGATTTCATTTATATTTGTGAATATAAATGACTAAATGATTGATTTATAAAAAAATCAACCAAGTTTGAGTTGGTTTGAAGGAGTTTTGGCTGAGCATATGAAGGTGGTTCATATGGCTTAGGGAAAGATTTTGGAATTTGGACTTAATCATGGGTTTCAATTATTTAGAGTTTATAATTGATTTATGATTTGGAATTTAATTTGAGATTGAATTTGATAATTGAGGTATTCAATTGGATTGGTGATTTGGATTTGGTTAAGGTTAAGTCCATAAGATAAAATCAAAGGGCTTAGGAAGGGATTGAGTTTGAATTTGGTGATAGACTTTAATCATTGGATTGTTGGATTTGATTTTGGGGTTTTGAATTTATATTTGAGATTTGGGTTTGATAGAGGGAAGCAAGGATTAGGGCTATAGGGTAGGGAAGCCTTCTTAAATCCTTAAGGAATAACCTATTGCTATGTCTAACTCTCTATGACTCTATGGTTAGGTTAAGTGTTCACCTAATCACTAGAAGTGTCTTAAGACTAAGGAACTCTTAGTGTCTATAATAGTCTTAGATTTATGATGAGGACGTTGAGAGCTCACACCAAAAGTGAGGTCAACAAAGGGTGCTCAATAGGTGTGGTGTGATTGACAAGGCACACCGCACGTATTGGTGTTGACCGAGACAATCAACAACGTCCGAAGGATCACAAACACTAACAGAAATGATCTACTCCTAAACCCGAGGTGTAGAAGGAATCAAGATCTTAGTGCAATGCAACTCAACTCATGCCAAGGGCATAAGGGAGGAAGAATGGATCCACCAAAGGATTAAGCATGTGAACCTTCCACTAGGGAAGCAGATTCAAGTTGTCCACTGGGATAAGAGGTTTGAATTTCTTTTGGGGGTGAACTCACTAAGGAATGCAAGTTTGAGTTGGATTCAATTGACTCCACTGGGGGGTCAAGATGATCGATATCTCGCTAGGGAGAAGTTGGTTGATTGTTTGTTTTAAGATTTAGATTTTTGAGATGGACCCTGTCAGTTTGCGATGGACTTCACTGAGAAGGGGCTATGTCGGCCTAAGCCCATCTTAGATTTATCAATTCAAAGGGGTAGTCTACCAGCTACATGGTAGAACTATCTAACCTAAGGGATTGCCTTACGGTGTACAATGGTTGTGCTAGGGAGAAAGTGTAGCAGACTTGCATCTCCAAAAATAAGGGATAACCAGTAGGGTGATCTATTGGACAACAAATCGAACCCAACCTAGGAGACTACTGAATGAATGCCTCTGGGAGACTTATATCAACTCGAAAGTAGTTAGAAGATTCCTATAAGGAGTTTTGCTAACACTACCCTAATGATAGGATGCCTGCTTAAGAATGAGGTCACTGGGGCTTGAATTCCTAATCCACAAGCGAGGATATATTTTATTTGTTTTATATTTTTGTAGACACTGTTGGTTTGCGAGGGATTGCATAGAGAAGGGGCCATGTCGCTAGGCCCATCTCAGATTTACCAAACCAAAGGAGAATCTGCATATCCGCAAGACAAATTCTCCAACCATAAGGGTGGCTACTAGGAAAGGGGAACTGTCCAATCCAAGAGTAACTGGGGTAGTGTCTAAATGGTGTCGCTAAGGATGTGATCCAAATAGAGTGCCCATAAGGGAGGTGCTGTTGGGGGCATTATCCAAAACCTATAAAAGAGAGCCTATAGGTATTCGGTGGCCAACTCAAGGAGAAAGCGTGAGGATTCACATCTGCCAAGAGTGGTGTATCCACCGGGTGGGTCATCGTCAGCATGACGATAGCCAACCAACCTAAGGTGCATGTTAGTTTATGACAATTAGTCTAGAAAGAATGTGTGTAGGCTTACATCTCCTTAAAATGGAACTGATTGTGGGGGTAGTCTGTCTTCAACAAGACATGGGCCATCCGACCTAGGATGACTACTAAGCAGGGAGTCCTATGTAAGGACTAAACCCAAGCTCGAAGTAGTTAGAGGAAATGAGTCATTGGGGGACTTACCCTAAGCCTTAAATATACTCAACCTAATTAGTGCATGATGATGTCTAGTTCAAGAAGAAAGCATGTAGGCTTACATCCTCTTAAACAAAGTCAACACGGGGTAGCTTACCGGCTGCGTGATAATACTTACCAAACTAACAAGGCGCTCGTTGGTTTGCAATGGTCAAGTTATGAAGAAAGTACATGGACTCACATCCACTGGGGTGACATACTAGAGGTAGCAGCAACAGAAAATAATGAGTACTAGGGGCTTACTCCCACATCAAAATAGCTCGAGACAAAAAATATGTGTTTGTTTGTGATGTGAAAGAAGGAATAGGATGTCGCTTGGTTCTCTCATAGCTATCCCAATAGTACTGGAGGATCGAATGTAGTTTGTGTTTGTGTTGTGGAGGGATAGGATGTCGCTCGAGTTCTCTTACACCTACCATAAACACGTCGTGATTCCCAAGCAAAAGATATTTATAACACATGAGAGATGGAATTTGATATGAAAAGAAGTTTTATTGATGATTATTTTCAAATAATATTTATGGATAATATTTCTTTAGATAGAGTCTGTTGATTGGAAGTATAGAGCGCTCTCATTTACAGTTTATAAGTTGATAAGATCCTCCTTGGTAGGCCTTCTCTATGGAAAAAGAGCCTTCCCAAGTGGGTTCAAACTTACCTCTCATATTTTGACGAGCAATAATTGGTTTCCTTAGAACTAAAATAAGCTCTCCTACTTGAAAAGCTCTAGGACAGACAAACTTGTTGTGAGCTTGAATCATTTTGACTTTGTACAACTTGAGTTTTGGCATACCTGAAGGCGTCTCTCCTCCAAACCTTTGAGCTCTTCTAACCGCAGCTTGGTATTCTGATCTGTAGTAATCTTGCTACCCACAGCTATTCTTAGTGATGGGAGTTAGACTTCTAATGGTAGAACGGCTTCGGACTCATACACTAAGGAGAATGGGGTAAATTGGGTTAGAGTTCTATATGTGGTAAGGTAAGCCCATAAGGCTTCAACCAACTATTCATGCCATTGTTGCTTGTTATCGTCGAGCATCTTATCTTCATATTTGGATAAGAGTTTTGTTGAATGCTTCTACTAAACCATTTTTCCTCAAGTAATAAATGATGGAATATCTCCAATCTATGTTGTATCTCAATAAATCTGTTGATTTTGGTGCTCTTGAATGCAGTACCATTATTAGATATAATTCATCGAGGCACCCTGAACCTATATACGATATGGTTCCAGAAAAACTAGAGCACATGCTGAGTTGTGACCTCTCTAAGTTGGATTGCCTCCGTCCACTTGGAAAAGTAATCAATGGCAGCTAGAATGAACCGGTGCCCTTGGAAGAAGGATGATCGATCCGACCTTTTATGTCAATGCCCCAAAACTCAAATGGCCATGAGGCTAGTATAGGATATAGAATGTTGGGTGGTTGATGCAGGACCACACCATGCACCTAACATTAGTAGCATCTCTTAGCTATATACATACACTCTGTAATCATTGAAGGTCAGTAGTATCCTAGTCTTTTGATATTGACTTTCATCTTCGGACCAGATTGGTGAGCTTCGTATAAACTTGAATATACCTTGGTCACGATCCTATGAGTTTCATGTTTGGCTAAACAGCGTAACCACATATGATTGAAGGACCGCCAGTATAGGGTGTCATCCACGAGAGCATAGGAGAGAGCTCTCTATTTCACCTGATGGGCTAATGACTTCTCTTGAGGTAGTTTGCATGTATTTAAGTAATCTATGAATGGTTACCTCCAATCTAACTCGTTATCTTTTTTGGCAAAGGCAACCTCCCCTTCAAGAGAGAGTTTCTCGATGAGTTCAACGTCAATAAGGGATAAGACTTGTCTATTTTGGACCCATATTGGAATGGACTCATCTTCTGGGCATGCCAACTCCTTGGAGAGTTTGGCTAATGCATATGCTACAACATTATCTCCTCGAGGAATCTTGTAGATAATGACCTATGGGATTTGAGCCAACAACTCCATGGTATACTTGTGGTAATGATGGAGCTTAGGCATTAGAACTTTGTAGGACCCAACGATTTGGTTGATGAAGAGTTGAGAATCCCCAAAAATGTTAATGCTCTAGATGCATAATGTAATGACTAACTCCAGACCGGCAATCAGAGCCTCATATTCGACTTCATTGTTGGTGCATGGATTGACAAATGATATGAGAATCTCATTACATCACGGTTCGGAGTTAGGAGAACTATTCCTACCCCTGTCTTCCCTAGAAGAGTAGATCGTGGTTCTTCTCTTTTTTGAGAGGAAGCCACACCATCAAAATACATCTCCCAACGGTGAATGCTAGTGTCCCCTAAGTTTATGATTTGTTCATTGTGGAGGTCATCACTAAATGGTGAATCAACAGGAAGTAGGTGTGCTGCTAAGAAATTTGCTAGCATCTATCCTTTCATAGCACGGAGGGGTATAAATGTGATGTCGAGCTATGATAAAATCATGGACCATCATGCCAACCGTTCAGATAATGTGGGTCAATGTCAAGATATTACGCGGGTTGATTCTTGTGAGATCGTGATTCACATGAGAAAGCATGTAATGTAAATAGCAGCATTTGGATGCAAAGATTAAAGTTAGGCAGTATTTTTCAATAGGTGGGTAGTTCACCTCAGCAGGGATTAGACGATAAATGAGATAATAGAGAATTTTTGTGGTGAAAAATTATCTTTAATTTCTCTAAAAAAAAGTGTATACTTCTATCTTCACTCTATGAGGAATAAAATGAAGATAAAAATATACTTTTCCTTTTTTTTATGTATTTCAGCACCACATAGATCCACAGATATTCTTATTAAGATGATTAGGTACGACATTGAGGAGAAGTGTACTATCTCGAAAGATAAAAGTTATTACCCTACAATGGACCTAATCACCTAAATAAAGACTCTAAAGGATAATGGGTCTGCATGTGTACTATAGATTCTTCCCCTACTTTACATGAAAAAGTAAACTAGGGTTTATTTTAAATCAAGTTCATTAAGTTCCCTACAGGGGCAAGCCCCCATAGTTAATTACATCCTAAGAAAGGGGATTCTTTAGGAATACTCTTGATTAAGGTAAATGATTGTTGTCTCCAAAGATTTCAATAGGTTGGACTATCAATCGATTAGTTTATTTTGGAAGATTAAATGGGATTGATCAAAGAGAGGGAGTTATTATCGAAGCCAAATGAAGATAAGTTGGAGATGCTCACGATCTAGGAAACCTGAGCATCTCAACTATCTATGGTTGGGCTTCACATTTTGAAATTGATTTAATTTGTTTGAGTTGAATTTTTCATTAGAAATTTGGCTTATGATTCCATAAGATTAGAGAAATGCTAGAGGTGAGGATTTATACTATGACCCTGAGGGAAGCAATCTCAGAACTTAAATCTAGGGAGCTTTAGTGAGGGCCAAAAGCACAACCTAAATCTAAGGCAAAAAAGGGTATTTGGTTTGCCTCCACAAGAGAGGAAAAACCACCAGACTATTTGACTTACAACTGCCTGGGGATGGCCACCTATTAACTCCTATGATTTTAGATTCATGCGGATAATTCTTATGCTTTATACAAGATAGCTAGACTGTTATTTATTTAGAAAGAGAATAAGTCCTTAAACTCACTTCTTAAGAGACTAGATCATGTACGGGCATGAGTGATAACCTAGATCTAATGCAATTCAGATTACATTTTATTTTCATTTTTGGACAATCATTTTGACTCAGGCTTATAAGATTCATACGCCTAATGCATAAGAAGTAAGATTATTGGCCAAAATCAGCGAGAATGGAGAAGGTGTATTTCCACCAAGGCTCTCATAAGTCAAACCAAAATTTCTCTGGCAAAGGTGGAAGCCTTCCAATCAAGAGTGAAACAAGATGCTTTTATGCATGATGTTATAAAAGAAATACTCATCCAGCTAAAGAATTGTTAATTCTTTTATCTTGATTTTTTAGCCTAAGATTTAGGTGAGGTTATGAGTTCTTTATTTTAATTTTGAATTGTTAAATTTGGTAGAAGATTTATTTTTCCTTAAGAGCTTAATCCACATCCAGGCCATACATCAAGCAAAGAAGAAACTAGAAAAGATGTCATCTTAATGCACAAGCTAAATAAATCATCAATCAATTTATAAAGCTAACATAAAAGAATAAAGACCATTTGGATCGGGCACCACCACAAACCAAAACAAATTGGGTAGCTCTACCCTTATACAATATATACAAATGAATTAAATACAATTAAGCAAGGAATTCATTGTTATGGGGGTCTTCAAGCTTCATTTCTTCTTTCTTCTTTGGTTCCTTCTTTTGGATGATTGGAAGGTGGATGCTCCTAAGGCTTCACATGGTACATAAGGCATGTCCTTATAACCAATGCTCATCCTAACTCCATAACAATCAATCCAAAATCCTAATTACAAAATTTACATGAAAAGGGAAAAAAGGAAATCTAACTAACACCTGTAAAATAGAGATTAGTTAAAACAAACCATACAAATCCCAAGTATGTATACTGGACTTAACACCCCACACATGGGCGACTAAGTCCACCAGGCCTATTGGATTATGCTTAGGAGTATATGCACCTACATAGCAAAAGCATTTATATTTTTATTTATTACAGCGCCTCTTAAGCACAATCCCCAGCAGAAGACAGTGGTTATACTAAGATCGCCCTACCATTCAATATACACACATACACCCTAACATCTAGTCTAAAACATTACATTACAAAATAAAAATAAACATCAAATCATGCACCGTCTTAACCTAAAGCTAGAAGTGGTGACTTAGTCTAATGTGTGTGCTTTAGAGGTTTGTGTGGTATGCTTAGCTATGGCTTTAAGTTAGAGTTTTCTAAGTGTGAAGAATGTTCAACTTAGAAGAGGGTTTCATTTAAGTTGTTTAGTTGTTTTGGGTTGATTTTATTTTGTGTTCTAATTAAGTTCAAGTGAATTTTACAATTAATTACTAAGTTGTAAAGAGAGGGAAAGGGATGAAAACTTCTCTTTCCTTCCCTACCTTAAGTAATTTCTTAAGTAGATTCATGTTTTAATTTCATTTAGTGAATGACTTCTTATGTGTTTTAATTAATCCTAAGTTTAGATGAAGTCTAAATGAACATATTCAAAAGAATGACATTTCAAGCTTACGTAAAGTGAATTAAATTCATAAAATACACATCACTTGATTTTTATCCCAACATATATAACATGCATATGAATGAATCATAAGCATATCTATACATATGAATAGAAATGTTTAGCATACTTTATGATGAATGCTAAGTGAATTACTTAAGAAAATTTGAATACTTATGATGCATGATTTTTCATTAAGTTGAAAAAGGGGTTTCTTATCCAATTTTCACATGCAAACATAAATGTATGAAAGACATAAGTGAGTATGGTGTCATTGTTAGCACCAGGGATGTAAGGTACAAGACCTACTTAGGGTTACTTAAAGCCTCACAACCCCGGGGTTGTCATATCACTTTCCTTAAATACAAGCACATGTGCAAAAGAAATGAATGGAAAAGAAAGGATGCAAAAAGTTTGTATTTATACCGTTGGATTTTTTTATGCAATTTATATGTGTAAGTGTAAGGATCTTTCTTAAGTCATAACATGGAAGAGAATAAGAATAGATTTAAGTAAGTGTTATGTTTTTTAAAAGAATTATACACTTTGTAAATCTTACCATGTTAAGAGGAAAGAAAGGAAGCAAACATAAGACACATTTTTATATTCACATGCAAATCTATAAATAAACTATAAGTAGCACACTTTCAATTTTGGTAATTGATTCATATATTTTAAAATAATTTGGATTTAATAGTGATAATAGCCTTTCATATTTTTAATTTAGCCAAAACATGCAATTTGACATAAAGAAATATTTCATTTTTGAATTTGATTTTTTTTTAAAAGCATGAATGCATGAAACTCATATGGCATACACATTTAGCATGTTAGAAAAGAACTAAAATGATGAAAGTATGTAAACACATTCACCCTAATTAATTCCTAAATGAGCTTAAAGTAAATCAAATTATTTTTAAGGAAGGTTTGATTTTATTTTGAGTTTGATTTAATTTGAGAAATGTAAGGTGAGTTTGATGTTCCTAACCCATTTCCACATGTGTTTGTTGTTTTAATTTAATTTTTAGATGATTATATCAATTTTATGCTTTGGTTAGGTTAAAGTATGAATTAAGCATATTAATTATCCCTTACCTATACCTCCTTAGTATAACTAATCAAATAATTATGAGCCAATGAGATGACATAAAATCTCACAAGGAATTTGAATTTTTAATTCACCTAGGAAGAAAGGGGCCTAATGTAATTTGGCTTATGATTAATGATTAATTAAATTAAGGGGTTTAAGCCTAAGTACTTTCAAAACCCCTCTCACACATATGAGTTAGATTTTGATTTTCTTAATTGTACTTAGGCTCTTGAACACCTAAGCATCAACCCAAGCTAGATTAATTAAGTTTTGTAAAGTTTTAGAATTTTATGAAATTAATTAAGGGGGTAATTAGTGAATTAATCAAGTAATTCCTTTAATTAAACCACCAATAAATCTTAAGAAAATTAGGGGAGGCGGAAGTTATCCCACTAATCATGCTCAAGAAGTTTGGAATTAATCAGTGGTGTAATTAGAGAGTAATTAGAAAATTAATATTCCCATTAAAACCCAAATTCAGAGAAAAGAACTATTCAAACTCAATTAAATTAATTTTAGAATATTCTATGTTCAATTATCTTTCTAGCACAAATTTTTTTGATTAATTAGTAATTAAATAAGGCTAATTAAATGTTTAATCCCGTCGGCACCATGTGGGCCACTGACGCTTCATGCGCTTTGCATGTGGCGCCACGGGATTGGATCTTTAACTTATCACATCATAGCGATGCGCCAGCGGCGGCACTATGCGCTTTCTCCTCAGCCATCCGATCAAGGATCAGACGGCTGAGATTAAAGCCACAGATCTAAAGGGAGGAAACGTGGATCTGCATGGATTAAATCTCGGTTGTCCATCCAAAATGCGCGGATGGACGGCCAGAGATCCATCCCTGTAATTCTCTTTGAGAGAGGAGATCCTTCCATCTTCAAGGACATGATCCGAGCTTGATTGAGCTCATATTGGATCCAAACTCAACCCACACCATCAACATACAACCTAGATCACATCTAATGACTAAAATCTCATGGGATTAAACTTTCTTTCACAAAGCTCCACACTATGGCTAGATTATGCTCGGAAAAATGGTTTACCTCGTTAAAGGTGATCACATGTGCTCGATTCCCTTGGAGAAGCTTCGTCTAGTTGAGACAAAGCTTTGTTGAAGTTTATAGGCTTTGAAATGGGGTAGATTTTCTATGGACCAACTCCACTTGCACTTGAGTCCAGCTTTGATCTAGGGCACTCCTCCCTTGCTTCAAAAGCTTGTATGAAGCTTTTAGTAAGCTCGATTAAGCTCCCTGATGAAACTTGCAAGAGGAATTGCACTGGTTTTGAGTGTGGAATGAGTTTGGATTTGAGTTTCCTTCCCTTATTTTTGGCTTGAGAAACCGAGAAAATGGGAAATTTACTCTTGCTTGAGAGAGCTTGGGAAGGTTGAGGAATGGCTTCTCTGACTTCTCTAGGGTTCAATCGAATTGAGGAATGATGAATTGAATTCAAATTAGGGGAAGTATATCTCCCCCTTTTGCAATCGGACAGTCGAGCAATGCTTTGTCATTTTGATCTAATTGACCATAAGGAGTGGGTTGTTTGGTGTTAAGGTGTCCTTGATTTTTTTGGCCGGTGGAATGGTGAACTTCCCATGTGCTTGAATTGAGTGGAAGGAGGATTCCATGTGCTCCATTTCAAGGCATGTGGTCGATTTGGCCATTGGGCTAGTTTGGGCAGACCCAAGCCCATTGGGTGGTGCACCACACTCCCTAGTGTTCACTTTATCCACTTAGAGTGCAGTGGTTGTAGAGAATTTTGACCAAATTCAAGTGAATTTGGCCAAAATTTACCCTTTAGCCTAGGGGTAAAATGGTCATTTGACCTTGATTTCAGTTTGGGTATGTTTGGTGTGGTGAGAAAATAGGTTTGGCCAAGTTTCATTCAATTTGGAGTTGGTTTGATTTGATTTGGCTCATGTTGACCCATTAGGTCAAAATGGGTCAACTTGGGTGAAGTTGACCAATTGGTCAAATTAGGTCAAAACAAGGTTGGGACATGTTCATATGACCATTTGAAATATTTTGGTGGCTTTGGTTTGATTCAATTTGGTTTAGGTTTGAATTTAGTTCAATTTTGTTCATTTAGGTCAAATGGGTCTAGTTGACCAATTTGACCCATTTGACCTATTTGAGCTAGGTCATTGGTAGGTTTAGGTTTGGTTGGTCATATGAAAGGGATTGTTATATTTTTTTCCAATCAATTTTGGTTAAATTTGAATTTGGCTCAATTTGACCCTTCAGGTCAAGTTGGGTTCATGGTCAATTGGGCTAGATTAGTCTAGTTGGCCAATTGAGGCTTTGGTCAAGTTCAATAATCATTTTAGAATGAACTTGACCCATTGGTTTCAATTAATTTGGCTTAGATCAATGACATATTTTGACTTTTAGGTCTGGCCAATTGGGCTAGGTTAGGTTCAAATGTTGACTTGGTCAAGTTCAAACATTGATCATGAATGAACTTTGATCATTGGTTTCAATCAATTTGTCCTATGGTGGATTTTGGCTAAGTGTTGACTAGGTAAACCCTTAGGTTTGATTGGTTTAACTCAATTTGAGTGACTGATCATCTCATGATGATTGTTGATCATGATGAGAGGCATAAATGAGCTTAGTTCAATCTAATTTGGTTAGGATTAGAATTTGGCTCATAAGGGTACTTTAGCACTTTGGGTCAAGTGAGTTTAAGTAGGTCAAATGGCTTTATCAAAGCTTGATTTGAGTTTGATTGAACTCATATGGACTTATGTTGAAATATAAATCATTTGCAAGTGATTTGAAGTCAAATGGGTTTTGATTCATTTCACAATTTCAAGTTCAAAGGGTGAACATGAGTTTGATTTAGCTTAATTTTTGAATTGAGTTTTGGTTAAGTGATTGAATTTTGTATTTATATTTGGATTCATGATTGAAGGATTGATTGAATTATGAAGAAAATCAAGGTTTTGGCTTGATTTGAAATTGATTTGGCTAAGTTTGAGATTTTGACTTGAAAGGCTTAGGTTGAATTTTGATTGAATTTGATTTTAATTTTTGGAGTTGGTTTTGGTTGTTTGAATTTATGTTTCATTTATATATGTGAATATAAATGAGAATATAAATGGGTTATGAGAAAATTTCAAGTATTTGAAGTGATTTGAACATGACTTAGGATAAATCCTTAAGAGAGGGTTAAAGGACTTAGGAAAGATTTAGAATTTTGACCATGAATTTTGGATTTAGTTTGATTGATTTGAATTTATATTTCATTTATATATGTGAATATAAATGAGAATATAAATGAGTTGTGAGAAAGTTTCATGAGTTGGAATTGATTTGGATTAGATTTAGGCTAAGTCCATGAGAAGGAATCAAAGGACTGAGGGAAGATTTTGAACTTGGAATTTCAATCATGGGTTTCAATCATGGATTTCAATCATATGGAATTGATTTGAGTTTGGAGAGAAAATAGCTAGAATTTATTTAAGTTTGATGTGATTAGATTTGAAGTTTGACTTGAAGGAAGGAAGGAAGTGAGGAATGTGGTTCAAGCATAGGGTAGGAAAATTTTCTAACACCCTAAGGCATGACCTATTCTATGGCTAACTCTTAAGTCTCTAGGCTAGGTTGAGTGTCTACTAATCACTAGATATGTCTTAAGACTAAGGAACTCTAAAGTCAGAGAAGTCCATGTAAGATGGAGGGGTTGAGAGCTCATCCCAAATGAGGAAACAATTTTCTTTCCATTCATCATTGGCTTTAACGCAAGTCATCTAATGCATGTAGAGGATCAATGGCTTGCGGGATAGGGGTTTAAGCGTCATCGTAGTGTTTGATGTCTTCAAAAGCATGCTGGCTCTTGTCATCTCACTTGAACTTGGCATCCTTTTTAACAAGTGCTGAGAATGGCTGACATCTTTCTGATAAGTTGGATATGAAGCATCTTAGATATGCCAACCACCCTTGAAATGATCTAACTTGAGTTAGAATTTTAGGTGATGGCATTTCTAAGATAGCCTTGATCTTCTCTGGGTTGATCTCTATTCCCCGGTGTTGAACAACAAACCCAAGAAATTTTCTTGAAGCTACTCCAAATGCACACTTCAGGGGATTCATTTTGAGATTAAATTTTCTTAACCATTTGAAAACTACTCTCAAGTTGAAGAGATGATCTTCCTTTTCTTTTCTTTTGACTATTAGATCATCAACATAGCATTCAACTTGATGGTGAATGAGTTCATTGAAGATTTGATCGTGGCCCGGTGGTATGTAGTACTGGCATTTTTAAGGATGAAAGGCATGACCTTATAACAATATATTCCGATCGGGGTTCGAAAAGTAGTGTTTCCTTCATCCTTGGGGGCCATCTTGATTTGGTTGTAGCCAGATGACCCATCCATAAAGAAGAACACTGGATGAGATGAGATAATGTTCAACATCAATTCCAGCATAGGTAGTGAAAATTCATCCTTAGGACATGCTTTATTTAGATCTCTAAAATCGATCCAAATGTTAATTTGGCAATTCTTTTTTTTTTTTTAACTGGGATGACACTGGCTAACCAGGTAGGCTACTTTTCTTCCCTAATAAAGCCAGCATCGATCAGTTTCTTAATTTTATAAGTGACCAATTGTTCAATTTCTAATCGCATGTGTCTAGGAGTTTGCTTGATAGGGTTAGCATTAGGATTTATTGTTGGTTTGTGGACTGCTATGATAGAAGATAAACCAAGCATTTCTTCATAACTCCATGCAAAATAGTCCTTAAACTTAGCTAATAACCTAACTAAGTCATTGGTTTCTTCTTCATTCAACAAGGAACTAATATATGTCGGGTGTGGATCTTCTTTTGTTCCCAAGTTGATCTCTTTAAGTTTAATAATGATTTGTCTAATTTCTTCTTCAAAATCTGGTGGTTCATCTTTGACTTCAAGCTCATTTAGGTCATCTGAAGTTTCTAAGCATGCCTCCTCATAAGAGTTAACATGATTTGAGAAGAACCTATCATATCCCAAATGAGTGGTGATGACTAGACAATGGTTATATCGTCATTTGGACCCCATTATCTAGTCTGGTCTTGATTGAGAATATCTACTTTGGTTGTCCCATTATTTTTTAAAGTAGTCCGACCTGTGCTTAGACCAAGTATGTGAGATTAATCCCTTCTTTGCTAAGTTAATAATGCAAGGCGAATACCAATCAAAAGATAGTTGTGTTAAATATTTATATGAATCATCCTCAAGTTCTACATACGACTTGAGGATTATGCTCCCAACAAAAGCCTCTTACGACATGTGGATGACTTGGGGGGCCTCTCAAACCTTCAACTTTACGGAAGAAAGTGAGGTTGACTAAAGTTTCAAGCTATCTAATTCTACATAATGATGATTTGGGCACATTCATGCTTTGCGGAGTCTTCACTAGCAGAATGTTACCTTCAAAGGGACCTTGAGAGGGTTGGTCGTGCTAACCACATGAGACTCATCCTCAGAACTAGACTTTAAGTCATGTGAATGGTGGGGCTATGATGGAACATAGCTCTCTGGTGCCAGGAAGAGGTCTTCCACCTCTAGAACATGGACTTGTCTCTTCCTCTGATGGAGGTGTCATCCACCCATGTGTTCATATGGAACAAGCGTGGTGAATCTCATCGACTACCTCTTTCTTGGTGTTTGATTCTCGCTCACTTATCTTTCTTTTTCTTTTCCTTTTTTCTTTTCTTTTTCTTTTTTAGTTTCTTTTTTCTTTTTCATTTTATTTTTTATTTTGATTTTGAACTTTCACCAAGCTCACAAGAATAAACTTTTTGATTTGGAGGAAGATAGTAGGTTGCATCTTCATAAATCTTGACCTCCCTTACTGAAAATGGCTTCAAGTCTCCTTTGACATAATACATGATTCCTCCTCTTCTGAATTTTATGCATTCAAAGAATATAGAATCATGTTGTTTCCATGTATTTAAGGCCTACTAAGCAAAATAGTGAAATATGTATCTGAATCAATTATGTAGAACTTGGCTTCTATCTTCTAGTCATCTATCTCCAATGGCAACACTAAAGTCTAAAGCCCTCTCACCTTGCTCATTGAATTCTCTAAACATCATCTGATCTCCTTGGAATTTGGAGATGTTGATCCTCAAATAGGCAAGGGTCTTTAGACTCATAATATTTACTAATGCACCTGGATCAACTAACACTCTGGACAGTCTAAATTTGTCCATGTCCACTAAGATGTAGAGGGGATGGTTATCTTCCATGGTCCCCAAAAGAAGGTCTTCATCGGTGAATGTAATTCCAAGGGCTTCTCTTGAAAAATATGACTCTTCTCCAATAGCAATCAGCTGAGCTAAACATATTTCTGAATCAAGAAGGGATTTGATCAATGACTCCCTCATCTCTTTGGATAAGACAAGAGCATCATATATACTTAGTTTAGCTGACAATTTTATCAGGTGAGTGAGAACATTATAGTCAACTTTGGGTTGGTCCTCCACAAGCATATCCGTAGATGGACCATCCTGTAGAGGGGCTTCTTGATCGCTAGAACTATTGACTTATTTACCCTTATCCTGAGGTGCTACCCTAGGAGGTAGAACTTTGCCACTATGAAGGTTGACTTCAGTGATTTTATGAGATGGTTTAATGGAAAGTTCTACTTGCTCATTAAGTTCACCTACAGCTTCTCTTATAGGATCATCAGAGTCAGATGACTCTAAATCTATCTCAATGGGTGAACCCAGGTGATTTAGGAATGTGTAATACATTTCAAAATCAGAAAGGAGTAGATTGGAATTGTTATAATTATTAGTACTTGTAGAGCTTTCTATAAGAATGAAGTCATCAAGATCATCAAAAGTAGATAGAATGTAAGCGGAATCAATCTTCTCCTTCATTGATTTCTTAGATTTGGATGAAGATACAAAATAGAAATCAAATAGAGTAAGCGAAGTGAAGAATTTGGCACCTCCAGTACAATCTGACGCTAGAAGAAGAATTGAAACTGTGGCTATGGTAGGAGTGCTAGACTCAGTCAATGGTTGCTCTAATATCTACCAGGGCAAGTGAAAGGCATGTTGCACCTCACCTCCCTGGTTGTCTTAGCAACTTGCAAACCTTCCCTAGAGTTGGAGGTTTGGTCTTTAGCACTGCAAGGATAACTTTCTGATCTTAAAAATGATTTTCTTGGAGGTTTGGGATAAGGAGATATCCCAACCTTACTCTGTCCTGAGAAAATCATGTGTATCCCCAAGGATTACCCTAACAGAACTAGAAGGTTGTTTTAGTAGGTATTCCTTAGGGATGACAATGGCACCGACTATATGCTTTCCTTAAAAGGCAAATCTTCAGACATGTCCGCATGTGGTGGTAGAGGCAAAGTTTGGATCATGACTCTTACATCATCCACCTCCCAGGCTCACACTAAAAATCATGCTTCTTTAATAGGTTCTTAAAGATCTTCGACTACCTCCCTCTTGAATGAATAAGGTTTATTCAATTTGTGGTAAGAGTAGGTAAGTGATAGCGGTGGTGGACGAATCTTGTTGATCTTTGCGGATGAGGATACTCTTGGAAAGCGGCGGTGGAAACCTTGTGACAATTGAGGTGGTTGATATAACATGGCAAGAAGGTGGTAGAGGAGGGTGTTGAGCTAGAGATCATCGATTGAACCATTGCTCCCCTCAAATGTTGTGGCGCCCTATTTCTTAAATGCCTTCTATGGTCTGGGCTTGGTTGACTGATCTTGGAAAGGTAACTATTTGACCTCTCATTGTAGACTAGTCATTTTGTTGATTAATTTTTCAAATGTCTTAATAGTGAACCCTTTAAGCATGAAGGTGATCGGGCCATGAATATTATTGAGTAGAATTTCAATGGCATGTTGTTCAGATAATTGTGGTTTGCATTTCATACTTAAATTGTATCATCTAAGAATGTAATCAATAAGGGACTCATCGGGGTGTTGTTGAGCTATAACGAGATCACCCACTGTTACTCTTTGTCGAGCTCTAGAAAATCTCTTAATAAGGAGCTACGCTAACTCAGCAAATATCTTCATTGAATCATTGGGTAGTTCAGCGTACCAATCAAATGCGGTGTCTTTCAAGCTACTAACAAAGAGGTAGAATAAGAGTGCATCCCCGCATTGCAACATCCAGGAAGCTTAAGTTCCCCTGCCAAAATTTTGAAGGATGGAGGAACAAAGCCAGGGTATTGGACACCATCAAATTCCTTCGAGAGTTTACCCTTTTAACATATGAGCCACCTCCTTGCTTGCATCCCTCACCTGTTGATCCACCATATGTTTGATACCTTTTTCATGCACGGAGGTGCTATCTGCCACCTTCCTGTGTAAGCATCACTGTCTCCCTCTACAAGAATGCATCTTGGATGATCTAAAGTGTGTGCCAACTCTGCTCTATCAGCTACTACGAGAGAAGGTTGTAAAATCAGAGTTGAATTCTGCAATACTGACACCACTGCCATCAACTCTTCGATCTTCTTCCCTATTTGGTCAATATGATCATCCCTCTATCTAAGCTGCTGGAGGAGGTGCTAAGTTGATTGGATGACATCATCTTCTTCAACTACAATACCTTCCTAACTATGCTAGTCTCTATAGAGGGACCCCTTAGTATTGACCATGTGAACTTCAACCAAATCCTCAAGAAGGTCATCCTTATCTGGATCAAATCTGACCTTTCCCTCCTCACAATCTGACCAATCACTCCCTAAAAGTTCTCTCTTTTCTGTGAAGTAATGTGCTAAAATATCATCTAGGAGCTGTCATGTCATACAAATACATGCTTATTAGGTAGAGTCAGCTTGAGAATACACCAAACACCGTCACTTGAGTCGGCTTTGGGAGGCATGCTCACTTGAAGATATGCTCATTTGATAGAATGTGTGGGAGATCCACTACCATAGGAATTGCAAAATTGTCCCCTTCCCCTTCAACAACTGTCACTGTCGCTGGCTCTGATGGTGGTGGAGGTGGTGGTGTGACCACGATGCTACGGGGTCACCACTCCTTCTTCACCAAGACTAAAGTAGGAGATCAAGTAGGGGAACTCATCCTCACTTCAGTCGATGGAGTAGATGAAGTGGGATCCTTTGACTATAGCCGGATCACCAAGGGAGTTCTCTTCTTCCCGGATACTGTCTTCTATGCCTTTGTAGAAATGGTGGATGAAGGGACCTGAACTAGTGACAGTGGGTGAGGAGTGGATCAGTGTGGTGGATACAACACCACTCATTGAGGGCCTTATTGGTGGTACCCATCATCAATATATCGGTCTATCGTAGTAGATGACCGGAAATCAACTAAAGCAAAGGCCGCTTGGCAAATCTCACGCTCCTTGCTCCACTACTACTGGTCCTAACTCTATCACTATGAATATGCCTGATAACACTCTTAGGGATGGTTGACCTTAAGTCAAATAATGTGTCAGACTTTGAACATCTGTGTGTCTTGCCTACCTGGCGTAATACCTTCCTTAGACCGGCATAGGTCTTCCTCCTATCCTTAGCCGAAACCTCATGGTATGTAGGAGGTAGAGACAATACAGCTATCCTTTGGTAGTCTTCCTCTCCATGGCGTCGAGTGGTGGGCGGTTCTTGGTCAATGGAGAAATCTCATGGGAGAACCCTCCTCTGCAATGTGGGATGTGGCGTCTATCTCTTGGGTAGCACGCTCGTGGTGCCACTTGATCTTGCAGCTCCTGTTACATTGTTGTGTGCGGTGCTATGTGCGACTGAGTAAGATGGTGTGAGAGCTAGATCTCTGTGTGTAGGAGACTATCTCAAATCGATAGCCTTCCCTTTAGGGACCAGATTTGCATGCTCACAGTTGTTGTGGGGTCCAGTGGGAACTTGACCCTGTCCACCTTCCTCTTCAAGGAAGCATACTCAGTGTCGGAAGGTGGGTCATCGATGGGCCACCTCATTTACATGGTGAGTAGCCCAACAAGTAACTTGTGCTCCCTCGAATCCTCGGCCAAAGAACATAATATGGGTGGAGTCAGTCTCAGGGAGGTTGGCCTGATCCAAGGCAAAATCAATCTCATGAAGGTGAAAACAAACCAGCCATGTGTACTAAAGGCTGTTTCGTGTTATGTCTGCATATGTTGAAATGTAACTTGTATTAGATTTATGTCTTGATATTTGTTCCAAGAAAGTAACAAAGGCTTGGAGTTTTGAGATATGTTTATTTTCCTTTGAAAATGAGACTCTCACTTAACAAATTTGGTATGTTAAGTGAAAGCTCAAGTGTGATTGATATGAAAAATTGGATCCTTAATAAATTTGGTATGTTAAATAGGGATCAAAATGTGTGTTGAAAAGATAGCCTCATTTAACAAATTTGGTGTGCTAAGTGAAAGCCTAAATTTGTTTGATATGTATTTGAAAATGGGACTCCCACTTAATAATTTGGTGTGTTAAAGTGGAAATCAAAGTATGATATGACTTGAGAATGGGATTCTCACTTAACGAATTTGATATGTTAAGTGGGAACCTAATATGGCATGATTATATGATTCTTACTTAACATATTTGATGTGTTAAGTGGAACCAAATATATGCAGAGGTAATTAGGTTTAAATGATTAATCAAGTTAATGTTCATTCATTAATTATGATTAATTTGATTAAAGAGTGATTTGGTCTTAATCAAGTGATTTCCTTAATTAAGCAATCAATAAAATCTCAGAAAAATAAGGGAGGCTGAGGTCATCCCCCTAAGCATCCACAAAAATTTGAGATTAATTGAGTGTTTAATTAAGGTGTAATTAAGCTAATTAATTTTTGATAAAACCAAAATTAAGCTAAAATCATTGTTCAAAATCAAAATGAGCCTAAGTTTGTATTTTTTGGATCTTTTTTACAATTACTTATGATTTTAAGAACTTTCAGGATTAAAAATTAATTAATTAGCCCTAAAAGCCTTAATCCCATCGGGCCATGTGGCGGCTGGCATGGTGCGCTGACGCAGCATGCTTTCCATGTGGCACGACGGGATTGGATATTTAAGTAGTCACATCCGAAAGCTGACTCAACCGGAGGTGGACGTGCTTTCTCCGCAGACAGACCATTCTAAGATTGGACGACCACGATTAGATCCACAGTTTAGGAAAAGAATTAAAGGCTCTATCGTAAGATTTGATCAGACCTGTACATTCCTATCATGAGGGATGGATGGCTCATGATCTATCTCATTTGCGAGAGATAAAGATGGATGTCTTCCATCTTTTCTCGTTTGATCCGAGCTCACCCGAACTCAGGTTGTCTCCAAATTCTTCCCACACCTTTGGGGAAGGGAGACACACATCCAACGGTCAAAATCCATAAATTTTAAATTTTCTTTCATAAAAAACTAACTCACTTTTTCATACAAGGCTCAGTTTATGAAATTACCTTGTCGGAGCTAATGTCTGGCAGTGTAATGCGGGAGGTAGCTTTGTTTAGTTGAGGCAAGGCCATGTTGAAGAGCTTTGAGCTTGAATTGGGCTAGAATGCTCGGTTGACCAATCCACGCATGCAAGGGGGTAGGCGATAAAACTCACTCCTTCCATGGCTTGGAAGAATAGGAATTGGCTCGTTTGTGCTCGACTAGGTATAGGGATGGTGTGGCTAAGAGGAATTAAGGTTTGATTGAGAAATGAAAGGAGTATTGCTCGGGATTAGGGTGTCATTTTTTACTTTGCTCGAGAATGGGCAATGTCAATCGAGGAGGGCTTGGGGATCCTTGGAAACACTCTGAGGGACTTCGGAATTAGCTTAGGAAGGCTCATGAAGCAATTGTGTATAATTTTTCACTTGAATTGAAGGGGTATACCCCTCAATTTCCTACAATGGATGAATGGTAGCGTGCATGATTTGCACTTGCTCGCTGTCATCCAGCTGCCAGACTTGTCTCCATCAAGTTAAGGTGGCACGCCATGGATGGGAGGAGTGATGGGAGACTACCATGGATCCATTGTGCAAGGGTGCAAGGGCTTGAATCCAATGGGTGCTTGGTTTGGGTTGGAGGTGAGTCAACTCACCTCCCAAAGGTCCTTGGCCGACCTAGGGTGGGTTAGGTGGGTTAGGTGGTCTTGGTGGGCTAGGTGGGGTCAAGAGAAAGTTTCATGGAGTGCTAAGGGGCTACCATGGGGATGGGAGAGTTGACTTTGGCTTGGATCCAATGGTTTTGAAATTTAAATCCCATAGTTTGATGGATAACCCCCTTGGTGGGGCCCACTTGGCTTTTGGGGAGGTCTTAAGTTGGCCTAGGGTGAGTTTAAGCTGAGTTAGGTCAGCCCACAAGATCCCATAAGTTGGATTTGAGTGGTTTGGCTTGGATTTGTCAAATGGGTTCCATTTGGGCTAGGTTGGGTTGGGTTGACCAATTGATCAAATTGGGTCAAACCAAGGCTTGGGTTAGGTTCATATGATGATTTGGGATGTTTTGGTTCAATTAATTTGGATTTGACTCATTTGGATTCAAAAGGGTTAAATTGGTCAAGTTGACCAATTTGACCCAATTAGATTGGGTTAGGTGTTAAGTCAAGTTCAATTGATTGATTGAAAATGATTGTAGGCTTTGCTTTAGTTTAATTTGGAATTAATTTGAATTTTGGTCAATTTGAGCTAGGTTGGGTCAAGTTGACCAATTAGTCAACTTGGGCTCAATCATGACTTTGGTCAAGTTCAAAAGTGATTTGGGATGAACTTGAACTATTTGTTGACAATCAATTTGGACTAAATCATGATTTGACTTATTTTAGCCTTTTAGGCCAATTTGGGTCAACTTAGGTCAAGTGGCCAATTAGGCTTGGTTTGGCTCAATTGATGGTCTGGTCTTGTTCAATCATTGATTGTGAATGGGTTTGAGTCAATGGTTTCAATTAATTTGGCATATGATGGTTTTGAGCTAGTTTGGGTTTCATTTGGGCTAAATGTTGACTTGGTCAAATGCTAGGTTTGACTTGGTTTGACCCAATTCAAGGAGGTTGATCACCCCATTGATGATTGTTGATCATGATGGAGGTTTGGATGGGCTTAGTTCAATCTCATTTGGGTTGGATTAGAACTTGGCTCAAAAAAGTCTTTTAGGTCACTTTAGGTCAAGTGAGCCTAAATGGGTCAATTGGCTTGATCAAGGTTTGATTCAAGTTTAGTTGAACTCACATATGAGCCTAGGATTGAAATATAAATCTAATTGCAATTGGTTTGGAGCCAAGTGAGTTTTGATTCACATGACAATTTCAAGCCAAAGGGGTTAATTTGGGCTTGATTTAGGTTGACTTGGATTTGGTTTGATAATGGTGCTTTATGTATATATTTGGATCAATGATTGAAGAAAATATTGAATCATGAAGAAATTCACGAGTTTTGAGTTGATTTAGATGTCATTTAGTCAAGTTCAAAAGTTTGGCTAAAAAGGTTAAATTTCAAAATTTGATTTGATTTGAGTTTGGTTTGGACCATTTAAATTTATATTTCATTTATATTTGTGAATATAAATAAAGATATAAATGGGTTATGAGAAAATCACTTGAGTTTGGAGTGATTTGGAAGCAAGTTTGACCAAATTAAAGGATATAGGTCAAAAGAGGCTAACTTAGATTTTGAATTGGTTTGATTTATTTTTGGTCATTGGATCGGTGGGTTTCATTTGTATTTATGAATATAAATGAAGGAATGATTGATTTATAAAGAGATCAGTCATGTTTGGGTTGATTTGGATCAAGATTTGACTGGGCTTACGGAGGTGGGTCCATATGGCTTAAGAAGAGTCTTGATTTGGTTTGATTTATTTTGATTTGATTTGAATGGTTTGAATTTGAATTTCATTCAAATTTGTGAATGTAAATGATAGAATGATTGATTTATAAATAAATCAACCAAGTTTGAGTTGGTTTGAAGGAGTTTTGGCTAAGCATATGAAGGTGGTTCATATGGCTTAGGAAAGATTTTGGAATTTGGACTTAATCATGGGTTTCAATCATTTGGAGTTTGGAATTAATTTATGATTTGGAATTTGATTTGAGATTGAATTTGATAATTGAGGAAATCAATTGGATTGGGGCTGATTTGGATTTGGTTAAGGCTAAGTCCATAAGATAATATCAATGGGCTTAGGAAGGGATTAGTTTGAATTTGGTGATGGACTTCAATCATTGGATAATTGGATTTGATTTTGGGGTTTTGAATTTGACTTTGAGATATGGGTTTGATAGAGGGAAGCAAGGATTTGGTTTGGGCTATAAGATTGGTAAGTCTTTCTAAATCCCTAAGGCACAACCTATTCCTATGGCTAACTCTTCTAAGTCTTTAGGGTTAGGTTAAGTGTTCACCTAATCACTAGAAGTGTATTAAGACTAAGGAACTCTTAGTATCTATGAGAGTCCTAGATCTACGATGAGGAAGTTGAGAGCTCACTCCAAAAGTGAGGTCAACAAGATTTTATGATTTTTGTGATATTTTGTTATTTATTATTTACTTTAAATTGACTTAGGGACTTGGAAATTCAATAATTTCTAATCCATAGGTCAACTAAGTTTCAAATTTTTTGTAGCAAGTGGGGTTATTTGCTAATTTAAATTTCCTAAAACTTCACTTTGATCATATGTGTAATTTTAGTTTAATTAAAGTTTTAATTATTTCATTAAAACCTAAATTAAGCTTGATTTAGAAAAATCATTTAAGAGTTTTATTTTTCTTAGATTCCTCTCTAAAAGATTTATAATTTTTAGATTCTTGGTTGATTTATTATGATTTTTCTAAGTTCAAGTTAATTATTTGAATTAATTAATTCAATTAGATTCCAAATTAGGTCATTTTTTATGATTTATTAAGTTTTAGTGGGTTTTAATAGTTTATTTAAGTTCATTATTATGTGTTATGATATATTAGATTATTTTCATGCTTTTCGTAATTCATTTGATTCTTATGTAACTTATTTTTATTAAAATTAAAGTTTATGATTGAAAATTTCATATATTTACATTTATTCATCAATAAATTATGATAAATTCACATAATGGGTATCTTAACACTAATTTTAATTCTCGAAAGTTTCAAATCAATTTGATCAATGATTTGAGATTAATTTAGGTTTGATTATTTTCATTCAAACCCAAATTAATGCAAAAATACCTCATAAAATTTGTGGCTTTTGATTTTAATAGATTTCCTCACTGAGATGAATCCATAGATCCAATGTTTGCATTTTTTTTTTTTTTGGTTTAATATTTAATTTATTACGATTTTTTGAAGTTTTAACTATTTTCTGTAATTTTTTAAATTCAAAAATATCGATTTTTGTTTTTAACTGCGTCGGATCCACGTGGATCTGATGTGATACCGCTTTACACACAACACCATAACATTCATCCATGCGGGATCCACGTAGATCTCGCGTTAAAATGGCGACAATCATAATTTTGGTTCAAGCCTTCCAATCTTCGATCGGACGACTCGGATCATTCCATAGATTTCATATAGGGATTAAATCATTCAGTCCGGATAAATCTTGATCGTCCATTGCTAAGGAACGGACGGTGGAGATTCTACCTCCTTTAGCGACGGTGAGAGCCATTTATCGAATTGAGGTGATTTCCAACGATCCAACCGCTAAATCGCTCAATTTCGTTCCAAAATGATTAGTGAACTAAAATGAAGGGATTTATACGGTTTGATCTCCCTTGAGATCAAATTCACTTCGAAAAGGACCAAAATCGACAGCTTGAGAGGTGGATTTAATGGCATAGCTTGATTCCGACAATCTCCGCAAGGTTGACTCGAATAGCTTTGGAATGATGTGACAAAGATTTGGAAAGAAGCAATTGGGTTGCCTCCTCATGGATCCACCTCTGGACCAATGCATAGATGGATTTCAACAAGCTTGATCGTTCTCCTTCTTTCTAATGAGGGATCAGAGTGTATGGCGCTCAACTTCATTTCACTCAAGGAAGGTCATGGAATGCTCAATTTTGCCTGAGGATCACTCTATCTTGACTTGTCATTGAAGGCCAAGATTCTCTTGTGGTTTTCTACCTTCTCTTGGTTGGAAGGGATGATTGTTTTCCTCTCTAAGGATGATTAGTGACTTAACACTTGTCTAAAGGTACTGAGATGGAGAAGAAAAGAGGATGTGGGATTGGGGGAGTTGGATTTGGTTTCAATCTCTCATTGATTGACATATTCCATTATTTTGAAGTTTAGTTAAGATTAGTTTAGTTGCTTAAACTTGTCAATCCTCCTTAAACCATCTTAGGATAGGTTTGGATGGATTTGAATGAGTTTGGTTCAAGCTTGGGTTCAATTATGCCATTTAAGGAATTTCGATGTAAGTTAACCTAGCTTAGTCCATTTAGTGGATTAGCATTATATTAATGTTACAATTATGTCAATTAAATCCTTTGTGATGTTTGTAATTAGTGGATTTCATGGAATTTACAATTATGCATGAGTTTTTTCCATAGTTTAGAACTCAATTTGGCCCATTTAGACTTAATGTGTTAGGTTTGAGGTCATTTTGGTCAAATGACCAAATTGGTCAAATTAGGCTCAATGTTGAGTTGATTTGTGTTTGACAGTCATTCCTTAATGATTTTGGACAAATAAGTTGGGTGGATTTTAGTTTGATTTGAATTTGAATCCAATAAGGTCCATTTAGGGCCATGTAAGCCAAATAAGCTATTTAACCTAATTAAGGCCTTATTGGATTTATATTCTTTTTAATGTATGTTTAAACATGAATATATTATCATTTAGATCATTTGGAATGATTTTATTTGATCAAATTTTGGTGGGTTGACCTTTGACTTAGTGGAACATATATAAGTCAAACCTATGTTAAAAGGGTTGACCACTTTTTTTACCTTGATTTGGATTTGGATTTATTCATGCTTTTAATTTGATTTCATAGTTTTATTTGATTTTGATTTGCATTTGTTTTAGTTTGGTTTGAGTTTCTTTAAGTTTAAACGACAATAAGGTTAAATAGGATAATTAGATGAATTATCCTATTCACTTTGATTTAAATTCAAGTATATTTAGATTTTAATTCCTTTAGATTTGGATTTGAATTTGACTTAGGTCAATTCAACCTTGTTGGGTTAGACTGGATCCAAGAAAGCTGCATTAGGCCACTAAGTGAAGTGTCCTAAGTACCTAATTAGAAGATTCCTAATCTAGGATTAGGTATCCTACTTATTAGTTTTGGAAGTAATGTTAACCTCATTCAAAAATGAGTTCAATAGGCCCCGTGTTAAAAATTAAATTCAAAGTACTAGGATTGAATCCTATAGCTTAAGGAATGGGTGTATTAACCTGTCTAAAACTAAGGTCAACATTCCTCATTAGCATTTACATAAGTAATTGTATAAAAGTTATCTTATTATACTATAAAAAAGCATCCGTCGTTTACAATTGCCAGCTGCTACCCACCGCCACCCGACTATCTTTAGATAGTTTTTGTCGGATCATCAGACTACCACCTCAAGTAAGGCATTCACCGCTAATCTAGTGAAGCTTGCCATAAAACTTATTCTTGTAAACAATCCTTCTCCAACTTTCTCCAACTTTGGAGAAAGGATAATAATTGTAATATAAGCTGATATAGTGAAATTATTTCTAAGTGGGCTAAGCCCATGGTTTTTTCCTTTTTGGGTTTTCACGTAAAAATCATGAGGTCTCTCAAACTCTTTTAGTGTCTTTTGAGCAATGCTAAGATATCGAATTCTACTAATCTATCGACCCGAATCTCCCTTCATGCAACAATACTAATTTTGAGTTTATGCCTTTTCTTGGTGAACCGCTTTGGCACATCAGATTGATCTTTTCTAGCAGATGCTTTTTTTCCTCTTCAAAAGTCTTGTTTAGTTACTTCGAAGCTACTATGCCAACAAAAAAGGTTGTTAGCCAAGATGATAGTTTTGGAAACACCCATTTCAGAGGTTGCTTGTGATGCTTCCTATTTAGGGATTGGAGGTGCTCCTTTGATAGAGCCTAACTAGGGAAATTTTATTATTATGTTTGATCTTTTTTGCTTGAATTGACAAAGGCATTTCAGTTACCATTTCGCTATAAGAAACAAAGGGCGAAGGGAAGTTGGGTGAAAGTTGATGATGTTGGAAGGTGCACCTATTTTGAGTTATTCTTTTTATTATTAGAAGAAACACCTTTTCCATGGTCAATTATGTTTTGTGAATAATAGAAGACATAGAACAACTTCTTTTATAACAACTTAAAATACATTAGGAATTTGTAGTGATAGGCTTAGAATTGACATTGGAGGCAAGCTTTGTCTTAATTTCACATGTGGCATTTGGATTTGCAATGTTATAAATAAATTATTTCCTTTAGGTAAATTTATGGAATATGTTAAATTTTTGGTATTTTCATGCATTACAATAACCGACCTATTCTCACCCTTAGGTTGGGGCCAACTTACTCTCGATCATAGAAATATGCTTAAGGCGCATGTATAAAGGTTTTCTATCATTTGAGCAATTATTGTATAGTTTTAGATTGCAATTTGTGTGTCTGCCTATGGGACTGCTGGCCTCTTCTTATTTTCTCCATTCCTTTTTATTTATTTTTATTTTGTAATGCCTCTTAGAGATTTGTATATTTCTTCTCCTTGTAAAAAGTGAGATTAATAAAAATTCTCATGAGGTTTTTTATTATTTATTATTTACATGATATCAAAGCAAGGTTGGGATTATCTTCCAACTTTTGTTTTATTTCTCTGAGGTTAGGATTTTCACTTCCAATCTTATTTTCTCATAAGATTCTCCTTCTAATTAATTATATTTGAGTTCTTTGACTTTTCTTTAAAGGAGTCGACCATGATTAATGGTGAAATTCAAATCATGCAAAATTGTAGTGATTTCAAGTATCTCATTGCTTGAAGGAAAAAATTGCCTTAAACGATTCCAAATCATGAAGACCTTATTGAAAGGGATGGAAACATTCAACTTCTTATGGATCTATCTCTAGAGCCTAAAGACCTAAAATTTGTACTTCGGGATGAAGTTGATTATATGACCATGAGCTGATTATGAAACAACTTGCTGTCGTAGATCAATGAGTCTTTTATGTTCACCTCCATTGCAAAATAGGTTTAGGATGTAGTTAAACAAACTTACTTAAAGGTGAAAGGTGCAACACTTATTTATGAAATCAAGATAATGCTCAACACTATCAAATAAGATAACTTTCATATTATTGAATACTTAATGTCATGATGGTTTACTGGTTAGAGTTGGATTAATATCAAGATCTTAAGATATTATCGTGAGGATGTGATGAACCTTAAATATATTATGGAGCTAGAGAGAATTTTTGAGTTTTTGGCAGACTCAATAATAATTTTGACTAGATTTGAGTCTGAATCTCAAATAGAGAAAATCTCTCTTCTCTGAATGAAGTATTCTCTCTCACGTGGGCTAAATGAGACAGAAGGATGATTATGATCAATGATCCAACTCTTAAGATATTTTTCATTGATAACTTTTGAATTTAAGATAGGAGATTTTCTATCACAAAATCTCTTCCACATGGATACAAATCTTTTTTAAAGGAAATTTTTGGTGCAATTGCTATAAAAAGAAATGGCACACCAAAAATAAATGCTAGAAGCTCCATGAAAAGTTTCAAGATTATGGAGGAAATAAAATTAGAAATAAAAAGGATACGTTTGCCTAGTGGATTCAAGAGGACTCAACTTAGAAGAAATTTACAAATTAAATGCTTTCCTCAATCCCTTATAAAAAGCCATTCCGCTTTTGCTTTTGCTCAGAATGGTACAATATTTAATTCTTATATTTTTAGTGCTACAAATGATTCTTCTTCTATTTTGGTCATAGATTCATGAGCCATTGTCCATATGATAACTTCACTAGTATATTTTAAACTCACCAACTATGTTCCAACAATAACAAATAAAAAAAATAGAAGTTGCAAATGGATCTTTAACAATTTTTGCAAGATAAGAAGGCATTTTAATTTCTCTCAATCATATATGTCAATGGCGCAAAATATGACAACAGGTGTTGTGCAGCACACCCTGGGCACCATTTATATGGTGCAACGCAACACATCGAAATGGTTCATGCTATTTGTGCCATGCATGGGCAATGATGCATGATGCTCATGCGTCATTGTTGATTTTTTAAAGCTTGATATGAAAATAATATATACATATCTATATATATGTATGTATGTATGTATTCATATCTTTATTTATAATTTTTAAATATTAGTTTTTCATACATAGATACGTACATACAATAGTTTTTCAAATTTATCCATATCTTTATTTATAATTTTTAAATATTAGCATCATATTTAAAATGATACCTGTAGCGCCATGTGCCATGGCTTCACGAGGAGGTTTTGTGCTATGGTGCGCTTTTTGTCATTGATAAGTATACTCCCAACTTAATCATTCGTAACATATTGCCTATTCCACACCTTTCATTTAAACTTTTATCCATCAAAAAGTTTTTCAAAGGTCAAAACTGCAACATCATCTTCTTTTTTATCATTGTGCTTTTTAGGACCTTACTATGAAGAAGATGATTGGACAAGCTAGAGAAAATAATAGGTTATACCCTCTTGAGTATCGAGATTAGTTATGTTTCTTTATCTCTTACACCACTGATATCATTTAGATATACCATTGTAGATTAAGATGCTTTATTTTTAAAAATCTTTAGTCTATGTATCCTTCTCATTTCTTAAATGCAAACATTAAAAACATTCATTGTAAAACTTATGAAATTGTTAAACATCATCGTGCTTTCTTTCTTGAAAGCAATTATATATGTTTTTAATCTTTTTATATTGATTCATTTTGATATTTAGGGGTCTTTAAAATCATCATAATCTTGGAACTACTTGTTTTGTTACTTTTATTGATGACTATACTTGAATGATATGGGTATATTTAATTAAACCAAAATTTGATGGTAGTATTATACTTTTAATGTTTCACTTCTAGAATAAAAAATCAATTCAACTCTAATATAAATTTTTTTTTGATTGATATTGCTCATAATTATTTTAATTGTGCATTTTTTTCAAAAGTGTATTATTTACTAATCTTCATGCCTTAATACTCAACAAAATGAAGTGACAGAAAGGAAAATTCACCATCATCTAGAAGTTCAATCATACATTTTTCACAATCAAATGCTAAAATGATATGGGATGAAGCTATTCTAACAATTACTTATTTAATCAATAGAATAACCTAAAAGTAATTAATTTTAAAAGTCTCCTAAATTATTTACCAGAATTATTTCCTATAAACAACTTTTCAAAGATCTCTCCTAAAGCCCGAAAGAGTTCATAAATTCAATTAAGCCTTAAGTATAAACCCAAAAATTATGATAAAATTACTGAAAATGCAAAAACATGAAATGGACATGTCCTAAAAGTTCTAATACAATTAGGCTTATAATTAAATGTTAATTAAAGAAATCAAAAAACTTAAAATTGCCAATTACACACAAAATATCCAAAACCAATTAGGGATTTTGATTTCATTGAAAATCTCTTTCTTAGTTGAGCACAAAGAGGGCTTGGACAAAATTTTGGTGATCTACACTAATTATTATTATTTCTCTAAGCCATAGGTTAATTGATGATTTAATTAATTAAATTAAAGCCATTTGGCATGATTTTAAGAAATAATTAAGATCATGGGTTCTAATTAATTTCTTTGACCACTCTTGCTATTTTGATATGTAATTGTGTTCCCATAATTAATCTCAAAATTTTTCTATTTTATATAATTATTAAATGCATAAAATGACTAATTTAAGTTTGAAAATTTGGATTTTCTAAATTATTTGGCATATTAATTTAAAATAATTATGAGAGGTAGGGGTCATCCCATGGAACAATCACACTAACTTTCAAGTTAATTAGATATGTAATTAAAGCTTAATTATACTAAGTAAGTGAAACTTCAAACCTTAATTAATCAATATTTTTTAGGAAAAATTACAGCTTTCATTTTCCTAGATTCTTCTGTATCTAAGCTTTTCAAAATGGGTATATTTATATTTTTTTTTTTTTGAATCTATCTATAATTAATTATGATTTTTAAATCTTTGATTATTTTAATTGATCTTTAAATATATTTAATTGATTTATACAATCGGCACTGTGTTAGTGTTAACGTGATAATGCTTTCGCGTTGGACCACAAGATTGGTTATTTAAAGCATTATGCATGGTTATTGACTCAGCGAAGGTGGACACACTTTCTCCTTAGTCATTCGATTATGGATCAAATGATAGAGATTAACTTTATAAATTAAATCAAAATTTCTAATGCATTTAATCACGATCGTCCATTTTAATTATGCAGAACAGATGAGATGATCCGTCATTGACCTCCGGTAAGAGATGTATGTCGTTCGTCTCTCGTCACTCGGTCTAAGCTCACTAAAGCTCATTTGACAATGGAATCAAATCCAAAATGATCAGGGGACCAATCTAAAGGGATCCTATGAGTGGATTAACGACAAATGTACATTCACTTCAAGGTAGTTTCACCTTGAAGAGGCGAAACCCTATTGAGAAAATCATGACTTGCCTCCCCGTCAATTGTCCTCTAGACCAAGCACCATCGCGAAGCTCACTAGAGTTGATCTTGGTGTAGTTTCTAATGCTAAAATCAAATATTTCTTGATTCATTTTTGATCGATATAGCGAGGGAAAGGTGTAGGGAGAGTTAATTTAAGTTTGTTTAAGGATTAGTGGAGTTGGTATAAGGGGGGCTTGGCTGAAGTGGAGCTCGATCTCATCAATAGTAGAGTGCACGGGGAGCTCTTGAGAACCTGAGAGACTAGATCTTGTGTTATGAGGAAGTGTGCTCAAATCAAAATGGTTGGTTCATGCCGTGATAGTCATCTGACTAGTGGGAATGGTCAGAAATGGCATGTGACTGGTGAGATGGATGTCCCCTAGTGGCTGGAGAGATTTGGTAGATTGCCATGAAGTGAACAACTCATGGGGATTGAACCAAAGGTCAACCAAAGTGAGAGGGACCTCAGCTTAACCTTGAGTTGGGTCCACTTAGGCAGGTCAGTGGGGACCTAAGGATGAGTCATGCCAAGTTTGATTGGGTTTGGAATTAACTTGGTTGGGTTTAGCTCAATTTGATCCATATAGGTCAATTTGGATTCAAATGGGTTAGATTGACTAATTGATCAATTTTGGTCAAGTGAGTTATTAAATTAAGTTCAAATGATGATTTAGAGCTTAATGGTGTAATTATTTTAAAGTGGATTTGGATTTGACTAATATGGGTTCATATGGATCAAATGTGTTAGGTTGACCAATTTGATCAAATTGGTCAAATTGAGTTAGATGAGGGGTTAAGTCATGTAAAATTAATCATTTGACATTGATTGTAGACTTTAATTTTAATTGATTTGGTTTAGAATTGGTTTTAGTTTTTGGCTCTTTAGGCCAAATTGAGCTAAATAGGTCAATTGGGTTGGGTTGAACAAATTAGTTTCAATTGATGGTTGGAGAGTATTTAATAGTCAATTTGTGAATGATTGGAGGCATTGGTTCAATCCAGATTTAGAATGAGTTTTGGTCCAATTTGACCCTTTAGGTCAAATTGGGTCGACTTGAGTCAAATAGCCAAATTGGCTCAATTTGATTCAATAGATTGCAATTAGGTGATTAGTCATGATCAATGATCATTTTGAAAATGATTGGATGAATTGGTTTGGTCCAATTTGGATTGAATTAAAGTTTAACTCAATTAAGTCTTTTAGGCCAAATTGGGTTAAGTGAGTCAATTGGCTTAATTTGGTTCAATTAGAGTTAATTAATTATTAAAATATATTCAATGATGGATTTGGAGTTGATTCATTGCTTTGATTACATTCAATTTTGGTTAGATTGAATTTTGGCTTATTTGGACCTTTTAGACCAAATGGGTAAAGTTAGGTTAATTGGACTAATTGGTGAAATTAGGTTGAATAGAATGGATTAAATGTTCAATTAAGTGTTTGAAATGATCATGAGGTTAGATTGGTTCAAATTGTCTTAAATCAAGTTGAATTGGATTTTGGCCTTATAGGGTTCAAATGAGTCGACTTGGGTTAATGACCAATTTGGTTCAATCTAATCCAATTGAATTATAGTCAAGGTTCAATCAAGTTCAATTGAGGTTCATGTGAGTTCGAATTAGTTCAATTTCAATTAGATCGGTTAATTTTGGATTTATCCCTTTTAAGCCAAAATGACTTAAATTGGACCACTCAGCCATATTAAACATGGGTCAAATTAGGTTTGAAGTCAATTTATCTTGGTTAATGTTTAGTTGTAATCGATTGGTTTAGTTTTGGGGAATTGATTTGGTATAGAAGATGGTTTGGGTTTAGGGTAAGTGGGCCCTACTTGACCTAAGTCGGAGTTTAACTTTAGGGTTGAGCCCAATGAGTCTTTTAGGATTAGGGTTTGTGTTCTCCTAGCACTTGAAGTGTCTTAGCTCTAGGAATACCTTGTGCCTAGATGAATCCTAGGTATAAGGAGATGATCGTCAACCTCACTCCAAAAGTGGCATCAATAGTTCCCTTATTTCTTGCTTTTGTTTCTTCTTCTACAACATATGCTACATGGGTTTAGGTTGATTCTTTATTTTACTTTCCCATATCATTATTTTTCCTTTCTCTTTTTTTTTTCCTTAGAGGCATGTCCTTATTATTTTACAATTTGTTTGTTAATATTCTTGTTGACCTCAATTTTAGATGAGGTTAACATCATCCATAATCATAGTAATTAGGTCCCCTAATCTTAGATCAGGAGTTCCCTAATTAGGCACTTAGGACACTATGCTTAATGACTTGGTAAACAAATCAAAATAAAATAACAAATCGAATCAAACTTTAAAACTTGAAACTAAAATCAAATTTGTAATCGAATCAAACTCAATATGCTAAAGTGAAAGGCTAGATCATCCTAATAGATCCTTCTAGGACCTATCCTAACCCAATCGGATCAGATGAACCTAGATTAATCCCAAATCTAACCAAACTCAATAAAAATATAAATCAAACATATTTTAATTGAAATCTAAATTCAATTGAGCATGGGTTGAGGTAATTAGATTGTTTAACTCAATTAATCCATTTAAGCTTAAAATCACCTAGGTCTAAACAAAATCAAATTAAATCAAATTAAGTTAAACCAAATTAAATCAAATCAAAATACAAAATTAATGCATAAATACAAATAAACCAAAAAATAAATCAAAACGGGACACAAAGTGGCAAATAGATCATTTGACCTAGAGTTGACCCCATGTGGCCCCACTAACTCAAAGTCAACTAATCAAAATTTAGCCAAATTGAATCATTCCAAAGACAGAGGATCATCAAATGAATATGTTTAAACACAAATATGAACCCAATAAAACTCAAATGGGTTAATTGGGTTATTTAATCCAAATTGACCTAAATTAAACTTATTGAACTAAAATTTAAATTAAACTAATTCAAATCAAACATCCAAAATTATTTGAAAATTATAAATGAACATAATTCAACCTCTCTTTGGATTCAATTTAATCAATTTGGTTATTTGACCTAAGTGAACCTATTAAGCCTAATTTAGGTCAACACTAGTCAAATTCAAGATTAAACTGAAATTAGTCAAAATTAGTCAAATCTAAATCATTCTAAATGCTTCACCAATCATATTTGAAGTTCAAATAAACATTTATTTGACCAATTGAATCATTTAACTCAAATAAACTCAACTTATTTCATTTAAGTCAAAATGGGTCAATTTATGTCAAACTCAAAATCTAATTCAAATCAAATAGAATTAATTAAATCTAAACAAAATAAGTGATCTATCAAATGCAAATGAAGCATAAAATAAATTCAAAATGACCAATTATGATGTTCAAGTCAATTTGGTTCATATAAGTCAATGCTTGGCTAAACCACGTTAAACCTAAATAAACCTTAGGCAGTTGGCCTCTAAGCCTTCCAATGGGCAATTAGGCATAAATACAACTTAAAAATAAATTTAATCAATCAAATGGAATGAATGAACTTAAGCCAAAAGTAAAATAAATTCAAATGAATCAAACTTAAAACATTCAATCTCAACCAAACTCAAGTGAGTTTAACTTTGACTCCAAGCTCACTTTGACCTTAATTTAGCACACGATATCAATCTAAAGAAATGGTGAGGTAGCTATGGGATGTGAGATATAGTCATGAGAGAAGAATAAGTTAATTCCTATGCTCAAGAGGTTAAATAAGTTTATCTCATTCTCATCCCTCAATCCACTTGACTTGGGCCCATCTTAATTAACTAACCACCTCTCTTAGCAATAATCCAAGGGAGGCAATAAACCATGGCATCCATATTAGACTTTGGGCAAAAAAGAAAAGGAAGAAGAAGAAGAGAAGAAGAAAGCCATAAGAGAAGGAGGAGTCTCGGCCAAGAGAAAAAGGAGAAGAGGGGGCTATCCTAGGAGGGTTCTAACCATTCCAAGGCATTCTAGTGTGTGAGAGAAGTTCAATAGATCCTTCCCTAAGTGTCTAGTGCCTCCGGCCGGATTCAAGCCATCCCAAAACTTCCCATGGCATAGCTCGGCCAAGAGAGAAAGAAAAGGAAGGAGAGCTTGAATCCTCATTCCATCCATTCCAACACATTCCTAAAGGAAGGAGGAGCTCAACCGACCATTTTCCAAGATCCCTCGCCACCGACAAGCGGAATTTCGGCCTTAGTCTCACTACCAAACATGAAAATGAGGGAGGACCGCTCCTTCCCCTCAATTAACCTTCCCTACACCTTCCTTGGATGGAGGCAAACCCAAATGAACATTTCCTCGAGTCTCCCGTCGCGATGAGCCAGAAAATGACCAAAGGTAGTGGAGGATGGGCAAAGATTGGTCTCCATGGCAATTGGCGGAGACAAGGCACAAAATTCATCCCAGAGCTTTGTATTGATGAGGTGAAGGTGCTCGAACAGTTTCGACCACTGATGATCAATGCTAGTGAGGTATTCACCAAATCCAACCATCTTTACATTAGGTTTGGTCCTTTATGAAGCGAACTTAATTGCTAGTGAAGATCCAACTGTATAGATTTTCTCTAATAGGAGTCTTGATCATTTTACAATTGAAATCACATGAAAATTTCACTTAGATCATTGTATTTTGCTTCCTAAAGGTGGGTGGCTCTTAGTTCTCATCGAATAGGGACAAAATTTGGGTCGTATGTTTTTATTTGGAATGGATGGCCATGATCTAGCCACATCGCTTGACTAAATCCCTTAAGGAAATCAGGATTTAATCTGATGATCGGACGACTCTAGCTAATCTCGCATCCCACCACCATTTTAATGCGGGAGTCACGTGGATCCCACATGGACCAACCCACCCGGAAAGGGCCCACCTCATCAGCGCCACGTGGCGCTGACTGGTTTAAATAGAAAAAATAGATTTCCTGTGTTTAAAAAATGCTGAAAAATGCCATAACTTCAAAAATTCATGAAAAAAATAAATTACTTAACCAAAAAAATGCAAATCATAGCTCTATAGATTCATCTCAATCAAATTGATCTAAAACTTTTAGGGATTGAAATTGATGTTAAAATACACCTATTATAAAATTTTGAAATCAAAATAATGAATGGATTATGATGAATTGAATTTCAAAGTTCAAATGCCTAATTTCATGAAATAATTAATTTACAAATTAGAAAAATAGAAAAATCATCAAAATGATTTTAATCACTCTAATTAACATCAAATAACCTTATGAAAATAATACAATCCTTTGAAGTTAAAAAAATCATTTAAAATTAGGGTTTAATAAATCATTAAAATTAACATTAATTGAATTTATCAAAGCTAAACTATAATGAATTAATATAACCAAGCTAAAATCATAAATAACACTCTAAATTAAATCAACTAAACATCACATAACCTTCAACTGAAACTAAACTAAACCTAAGCTTAATCAAATATAAATTTGAACTTAATTAAATCACAATTAAGTATCAATTAAATCTTAAATTAAACCTAACCTAGTAAACTTAAATCATCAGATCATTAGCTACATCAACATGAAATCAAATTAAAACCTTCAACAAACAAATAACCTAAATAAAATCTAACTCTACTCAACTTGATAAAAGACTAATCAACCCATAGTTAAACTTTAATTAAGCCAATCAAATAAATTAAATCAATCAAATCAATTAAATAAATATCAAATTAAATTAAATAATTGAATCAAATTAAAATAATAAAATACACTCTAAATAAATTAAACATAATTGATCAATTCAAATCAAATCATAATTGATTCAATTATGAAAACAAATTAAATTCATTTAAGAAAACTTAATCTAAATAAACTAAATCAATCAAATTGATCAAGAGAATCCTAAGTTATAATGAATCAATTTAGATAGAGTAATCACTAATCAAGCTTTTATTAGCTAATCAAATCAATTATGAACATTCAATCATATTCAATTAAATTATTAATCAAAGCAAACACTCAATTTGGTTAATCAAAATAACAAAGAGTTATAACTAAACTTTAATTTGATTAATCATCTAAACCAAAATTTAAACAAACAAATAAACTATCCAATCAACCTAACTAATTTTATGAAACAAACCAATCTAATTAAATCTTAATTAAGCATTAAACCTCAACTACATGAAATCATTTAAATTTAATATACAGAAAACTAAATTGATCCCTAATTAACCATCAAACCTTAAATCAAATAGATCACAAATCATAATCAAATTAAATCAAATGAAACTAAAGTAAACCTTAATCAATTCAATATATAATCAAATTAGGTTCAATTTAATTTATTTGAATTAGATGAATTAATTAATCACTAAATATATAGGTTTAATAATCAATTTGGACATGAACTACCATTCAAAGACATTAACCAAATTCTAATAATGAATCAAATTAAATGAAACTCTAAATACAAACAATCATATTTAATTGAACTCAAAATAAGCCTTTAATTCACTTAACCTAAGCAAATTCATAAACTAATAAAACTTAACAAATCAAATCAATTAAGTCAAATCAAAAGATTAAATTAAATCAAATAATCCTCAAACTAAAACCAATATATAAATCAAATCACCAAATTAATAAACCAAATGATCAAACTTCTAATTAGAATCCAAACAAGAAGTTGCTTTGAGTCTTAATCAAATAAGAAGTTAATTAAACTAAATATTTTAACTAAATCAAATTAAACTTCAATGAATAGATGAAATCATTATATTTAAATAATATTGAAATAATCTAATCAATATCATATAAATTAAAATCTTAAATTGAAACTTAAGAGAAAAAAATAAATATTATTAATTCAAAGGATATTTAATTATCAAACTTTAATTAAATCAAACATCCAATCCAAAATTAATCAATCAAAATATGCAAAGTTAAACAAACTTAAACTTTAAAATCCAAATCAAATCAAATCGATCATTCAAACAAATTTAAATGGGCTAATTAAGATACCTAAGTTCTTAGTTTGACCCTTAAAATAAATTTTCATCTCAGAGTGAATGTTTCATTCTATTAGGATTAGGATGTTGAATAAAATAGATTTTCCTAAGCATAATTTATCTTATTCTTCATTCTTTAAAATTTAAATTTAACTTAAACATAAAAATGAACCTAAAATTAAAGTGAAATTTAAAAAAAATCAATTAAATCATTTAAATTAAAACCATCCAATGGTAAAATTGAATAAACTTTGAATTCAAATCAAGCTTAAAATGAAACAAAGCCTAGAATAGACTTGCCACACAAGTCTTCTTTTCAATGTCACCGACCCTAGAATTAAGTTAGGCCGATGTGTGAATTGTAATGTAATACTTTTACTTGTTTTGTGGTGTATTATTTTAGACTCTTTGGCTATGATTGTTTGCTCACTACTTTGGATATTAGAATACTCTTTTTAGACTAACATTATTTTTTGCAGAGAGGTTGTGCTTAAAGGGACTTCTGTAATAAATATAAAATAAATATTATTTGCTTGCAGATGCTACTTAAGTCCTTAAGCTAGCCCAATAAGATAGGTGGACTTGGTAATCACTGATGCTAAGTTCGTATGTTTGAAATATAAATTGCTAGTGTGTTGTATGTTTTTTCTAATAACTATTTTGCATGATTTAAGATTTTATTTTGAAATTTTAAAATGTAATTTGAGCCTAGAAATAAGTTAGGATCTATGGGGTTTAGGGTTAACAGGAGTTGACTGCACCAATCTGGTGGTTTTAGCGGCTTAAGGAGATCCCTGAAGAAGGCGATAATCCTAAAGTTGATAAAGATCATAGATCAAACTTTTAGTTGTAGGCCGAGCTATATAAGGGCAGAGCTCGGTTGTCTACTTCCTTTTTTTTTTCGGGGAGCAGTACCCCGCCGCACCTGCATGTGTTATTTATTTAAATTTAGCTTGATTTATTTTGGAATGCACAATAGAACTGCATGCTTTTCATAAGTTTATTTATGTGATTGTTACATTTTTCAATAAAGCCTGGATGCATTAGACTCTTAGGAAAATTAAATTTTCTACTCAAATTAATAATTTTAATTAAATTTTAATAAACTCATAACCTCACTCTAAAGCCTATGATCTTAATCAAGAAATAAAAGATTTAGTAACCTCTTAGCTAAATGATTGTATGTTTCAATATCATGCATATATATTATTTCACTCTTGCAAATAAGGGATCTCCATTCTTGCACGATAAGGGACATGTTTGACTAGTGAGAGTTGTCCCTTATAGTGGAGAACACCACCTCTCTCTGATTTTTAACCTAATTTTTTTATGCATTTAGACATTAATCCTCTCAAGCCTGAGTTCAAAAATTGATGAATCAAAATGAAATAAAAATTTGTAAATATTATAACATTAGTCTAAGTCATGGAATGCATACCACACATGATCTAGTTTCTTAAGGAGTGAGTTTAGGCTCTTAGCTATCATTCCTAAATATAACAACCAATCATCTTGCACTTGCATAAGATTGGCCTACATGATTTCAAATCTCTTAGGTGGTGTTAGCTGACAACCTCTTTCAAGCGGGAAGTAAGTCCAGATGAGTCGGGATAGGTTTATCTTCTTAAGTGAAAAAAAAAAGAACATATAATTCCTAATTTATATAAAAAAATTAGACTAAGTTGAACCTCTGGCTTATGTTAGAAATACTTTTAGACTCAAGTTTTGGAGCATTCAACTGAATAAGTCTTCAAATTTAGACTTTTCTACAGTCTTGTACGGTTAGAATCTAAATCTTAATTTTATAATAAAATGCCAACTCAAAATTCGAAATAATCTCAATCTCAAGAATGTAAAGCCCAATAATAGATAGTTGAAATATTTACTGGGTTTGTTAGTATCCAAAAGCATTTTCTACTCAATCACATTTAGCTTCCGAAAAGAACTCTTCTCTCCTTGAAGTGTTCCCACTTGAATTTCTAAATTAATCATCCTTTTAATATGTACTTTGAAATCCATAGAGATGAAAGCCAATTTCTTTAATCTATAGTATTTTTTGGGAGGAATTCTTTTCCTTTTAAGATGTAATTAACTATACAAGCTTACTTTTATAGGGAGTCATGAACCTTGCAATAAAATAAACCATGTTCTATCTCTCCAAGTAGTTCAGGGGAAGAATATTTGGTATATCGAAGACTCGTCAGCTTTAAGAATTCTTATTAAGTAATTGAATCTATTATAGATAATTTGTTTATCTTTCGAGATAATATATTTATCCTTTAATGATGTATTTGATTACCTAAATAAGTACCCCCAAGATGTGCATGGTGTTCCAAATAAATAAAATTCTCACAATTCTCTGTTCAAACTTTTTTATTGTAATCTTCTCACAAATCTTTTGTAAAATTTCATAGAAGAGGAGAGAGGGAGCATCCAAGATATCTTTAGCAATTTTAAATTTGCATTAACTGTTAAATTATTTGATAAGAGGGAATTATAAAATATAAATATACAATAAATTCATTTTATATACAATTTAATTTCGACGAGATATAACAAATTAAAAGTATTTTCACCAAAAATCCCATTTTCTAAGCCAGTAGAAAAAAACCATAGCTATTCAAAACTATATGCCATAACTTAGTGATAATATAACAAAAATTTATAAAACTTATATTTTGCAATGATTAAAAAATAATTTATCAAAAAAATTAAAGAATAATCAATTGATTTTTTTAAAAATGGAAAATTTGTTGCCATAAAAATTTAAACATTCTTAAATGCCACTTAATGCTTTAGTCTATATAGTTCAAGTTGCTCCTCGCTCTCTTAGTTGGGTTAACCATTTATACTTAATTAAATACAATGCACCTTTAGCTTAAAATAGAGATGTTCCAAGCAATCTCTAGTCTTGACTAATATGATTACATGATTATGATATTTCATTACTAATCTCTTTTTAATGAATTCAATTATGTTATATGAGTCATTCTAAGGTTAAGCCCCTAATTAGCTTAACAAGGTGCATCATTTGAAGTATAACAAGTTATTATAATAGAAAATTATAATAAATAAAAAAATTGAAAATAAAAAGTACAAAATTTTAAAAAATAAATACTAATTTAGTATAGTTTGTCCACAACAAGCCTACATCTGCTTCCCAAGTTCTCTTCTTAGAATTTGTTCAACTATTCTCTCCTTACCTTAGTTACCATGAGATTGAGAAGCCTCTCACATTCATAGACATGTAGAAATCTTTTACAATCAATCTAAAAATCTTATATGTGCTTTTACTAACAATTAAAAAGCCATATATTCTTAGCATAACAAGTTATATAATTAAGCTCTTACAAGGTTACTTTTGAGGTTTAAGATCTCTTTCTCAAGAACATAAGTCAAACAAGGCTCTCAAACTAAATTTACAAATATAAGGATCATAAGTTATTGAAGGTATTGAAGGAAGAAGACAACATTTATATGTCACTCTCTTTTTCTCTCTTTAAGAACTCTCTTTAGGGTTGTCAGGTGATCAAGAGTCTATTTATTTATTTTTCATGTAGAACTTGATATTTCTTTTTATATAAATAACCTTTATTATATTTTTATCCCCAAAATGTTGTAAAAAAAATTTGTTATGTGTTGATTGTAATGTATAATTTGGATCATAAATTATTATTAATTTAATTTGGATTGTATTAACCATTGATATAATCATGTAATTTATTAATTTTTTAAATGACAAATCGATTATATTGTATGATATAAATACAACTTAATAAGTTAAAATTTTAAATAATTTTAATTAATGCAATTTAATTTTGATAATATATTTTTGTATTAAGATAAATTATATTGCATGAGATATAACATATGGTATGATATAAGAATTAATTTTCTTTATTCATAGTATTTATAATATTAATAAATCTTCTTAATTTGTTTAATTTGAAATTGATCTAAATCATATAATATGATAAATTCAAATATTCTTAATTTTTATTAGTCATGATTTAATTAAATACTTAAATTTAATTATATGTGTAGTTAGACATCGTGGTATCCTCAACTGTTGAAAATATAACAATATAAGTCTCAAAAAATAAATATTTTTTTTACATCTTGAAGATTTATTTTTGAATATCTTACTAACTCGGGATAATTGGATGATTTGCTTCCTTTGAGTCATGAATGTGCTTCAAAATATCTTATACTCTTAATGTAACTTTTTAAGCTCTATCTAATGTCCATGAGGTCATACTTACTTTAACCTTAATCAATAATGCTAGCTCAAATGAAATTATATTTATAATAATAATATTATTATTAATAATAAGCTTAGGCTATGGGGTTCACCATCCTTGACCTAATACTCCACAATCATCTTAAATTTTTCATCCACGATATTAGCCAAAACTACTCAGATTTTGCTTAGTCCTATTTTCTATGGTTACATAAACCCTTCAAACTTAGAATACTCCACCAAAACCATCTTCATATCTTAGCTTAATTGTTCATATCAATTTGCCTCTATTTTTCCTTCATTGAACTTATTCCCTAATAAGCCAAACTAAATTAACAAAAAGTATCCTAAATTAAGCTAGTCTTGTCTTCCACATCAAACTCTTCTTAAGGCCTGATGATTAGACCATGAATTTTAAATTATACGTCCATATTCTAAAATAAACTTTCATAACCATTTTAAATCACTAATCCCTTCATCAAAGGCATAATTTTAAATTATATTTTCAAATATAACCATGTTTTTAGAGTCTAACAAATTTTTTAGAGACATATGGTTCAACCAAGACACATGTGATGGATGGGCATGATAAAAATATTATCCTAATAAATATTTAAATGCCCACAAAATTTAAAGAAAAGCCATACAATATTTAGTTATTAATAGAATGAACTCATAGGTTAAGGAATGCAATCCAAATAGGAGTAATAAGTGACACCATTTGAATATAAAAGAGAATGATCCATTTTAGTAGATGTATATGAGAAACTTTATATATATTAAAGGCAATGGGAAAAAGCCAATAGTACTAATATATTTTTGTGTGTGTGTGTGTAAATGGCTCCATTGGTACATTATTGGCATACCCAACCATTTCAATTAGCTTGCAAATAGTTAATGATAATGTTATATCAATAAGGAGATGATTGAGTTAAGATATAATTAATTATGTAATCAATGCTATCAATGATATACTATAGTTTGAATTTAAGTGATCAATCTCAATATAATGGCTCAGAATATTTTAGATGATTTTTAAATTTAGAAAATGAATGTCATCATTACTTTTACTTTAAGTGATAGTTCATCTTTGATTTTGCATAGTATTTGATGATAATATTGATTAAAAGGAGCACAATTATATTTGTTGTTGGCCTAAAAGGAGTCTGGATCATTCTCATCTTAAGTATTCCTATTACACTTGTGGCTCAAGCCATTACAACTCTTATATTTCTCCATCTATTTCTTTGTGTAAGAAAGAGAGTGGGTGAGATCTCAACTCCTAACCAAGCCTTAAAAAATATATTTTCTCTCACTCATACATGCCCAAGATATAAAATATAAAGAATTAAAGAAAAGGAAAAGTAATTTAGTTTGATGCTCAGTTAGTCCAATCTCATTATGCTATTTTTATATATACATTTTTGATGTTGAGGAATCCATAAATAAAGTAAAGTTCCTTCATTTAACGTAAAGGAATATAAGTTATAGTCTAAGTTGGGAAGCTTTACCAATTGTTGCACCAATTATGTAATTTGAAGAGGTCTCTCCATACTTTTTTGGGTGTGGGTTCCATAAATTCTCTCTAGATGTTGGAAAACAAAACCTTAATAGTATAGCTTATAGTCCACTGAGAGGGTCTATTAAGCAGCTGTCACCATAAATTTGTAATGCTTGTATTTACATCTTGATCAACATGATTCATAATACCATCAACATGGTTTGCCCCTTATATTAATTTAAGCAAAAAGAATGTCCTTTCCCCTATGTATGCCATGTATGAGAGGATCATAATGGTTTCTTCATCAACCCTTCAAAATTAGGTTAACAAATAATGGAGAGGGGGTTTATGCATATGTCAATTATTATATCATATCTATTTAGGCTAAATGTGAAAGGGTTAGAAGTTTGGTGAAATTTTTTTCTTTATTAAATTTTTATAATTTTTTGTTTACAAGAACCTAGAATAAAGTTATGTCCCCCCACTTAATTGTTATTGAATAGTCTTCACTATTATTTATCTTTAATCCCCATATAAGTTCTAAAAACCATAAAAAAAAGTCTCATATGCTAATAGTGTGAGCATTCCTTGCCTCATGATCCATTACTCACTTGCTTAAGGAGTAAAAAAGTTATACAACTTTCTCTTTGAAAGTGTCAAAAATTGAAGATCCTAGGTAATGACCTACTTATGGTTGTTTCTCTCTCTCTTTCCATCATAAAAAGAGAAAGAAAGAATAACTAATAGATGTTGAATCTCATAAGAAGTACTCACCAATTTAAATAGAGGATATTTGGATTTTATAATTTGTTATCAAAGAAGAGAGTTTAGCTTATTTGAAGTGAGTGATATCAAAGGATTGAGAACATTTATAGAAGTAATGTACATAGTTTATACCAATCAAAAATGACATTGTAGCTAAATAACATAATTGTTAGAGAGAAATTGTTGTAGAACATTAAATAATTCAAAAAAATTAGACAACATGATTAATGATAAGAGCATGAGCAAAGCTCCAAACAATCAATGGCCTAAGAGTCATAGCTCATAACAAAGGCCAAGTTTAGATTTATTTCATTGTAGTTTTACTTACTTTTGGCATTTTTATTTTTCTTCCATGAATCATGTTCAGATGATCTTGTTAAAGTATTTTGTATGATAAATAAGTTGTATTAGAAAGCATATTAGAATCACTCCAAATATCTAATGACCAACCTTCTCCAAAAATGGTAGCCTAAAGGTCATATGATGCTTATAATTGTATAAATCTTTTTTAATGTTAAATAAATTATGTTGGTGGACAATTAAACTTTTATTTTATTGGTTCTTATTGGCTTCAAGAAATTTTCTTTCTTTAATGGGATGAGTAGTTATCCTCTTATTTCCTTAAGTTATTTGCTAATCCTCTTCCACACTCACTCTAAAATCTTCTCATATCATTCTTTACATTCTAAAATATTTCAAGACTAGGAATCCATCACATAAGGCCTCACAATCACTCCCAATCCCTCCATTATATTCTCAACCAAACTAAAAAAGATAAGGACCTAGTTTTGATGTATACACCATCACACTCCCTTAAACTCTACCAAATCATACCCTACTATTTTAGATTACAAGTTTAAAAAATTTAATATTCCATGGTACTATCTATCATCAATTTTTAACATTTCAATCATGTAAAAAACTTCTTTAAAGTGGGTTTTAAAAAATTTACCCAAACATGACTAGTCTTGGTTTTCTTCCACCAAATTAGTTTAAATCTCTCACCTTTATATCATAAATTCTAGATCTCACCTTCACACCTTATGATAAATATACATAGCCATTTTAATCCACTGACTTTGCCAAAAAAATGCACCAACTATCATTATATTGGGTATTGAAACAAATCTTGAAAGAGGCAAATCCTATCAAAACATTTGATGATAAAGGGGCTTTATATTATTGTGATTTTCCCTCCAAAGATTTTGAGTTATTGTAACAAACATGAGTTTAATAAATTATTTTTATGAAAGATTAATTTTATATAAATATTTTGGACATATATTATTTACAAGCTTATAATTATAGCATAAAAATCTAACTTGTTAGCTCCACCATAAAGAAAAGACAATATTACTTTTATAAACTTATCATTAAACTTTATAGTGAGTAAACATGTTGAAAAGAGAGTGCTAAATGCACTTTACAAGTAAAAATCTTATCCTATTATAAGCAAAACTTTATACCACCTACCTTATTTTCTATATTAACTATTTTAGATAAAATAACTAGTAGCTTATTTGCAAAAGTTGGATCAACTTGCTTTTTTAAAGACTTGAAGTTTATTAGTTTTAAGAATATTTTTCTTGCATTTGAAATACATGCATAAAAATATAAACACATGAAATTTTACATTTCAAAATCTTAAAGAAACTTTGTTAAAAAAAAATCTTAAATTGTCTTAGAAGAGTTTGTAATGTAAGAGGTTCCTATACCACTCTCCTCACTTGAAAATTTTTTATAGCTTGAAGTTTATTTTAATTTATATTTATATTTTATCTTCACTTGGTCTACTATATAATTCCTTTCTTCTCATCTTTCTTTTTATATATTCTTAAAATCATCTCATAACATTTACATTTGTTTCTAAACAAAAAAAAAAAAAAATCAAAATTTGACCAAATTAATATATAGCTTGAGATTCATAAAATTGATGCCAAGAATATAAAACTTTTTGAAGAGAGTCAAATAAATTTTAAACTTGTAAAGAATAAATTTAAATTTTAATAAATAATTATTAGAGCCAAACTAAAAATTAAATTGTACATAAAAATCCCTTATAATTGTTGGGTCAATCATACATCTCTTTCTATGACCAATAAATATCTCTCTCCTCATTACTAATAAATCTTCAGTCCACAAAAAAATGGTGGTTATAAGATCAAATATGAGGTAATGTTCTGCCTACAGGAATTGCTCATATTTTGTTAGCAAAATTTTAATTTTATACATTATATTCACTTTTTTTATTATTTATTTATTATCTGTATTCTTTTTGAATAATAAACTCCTTAGTTAATTAATCCGCCCATAAAAGTAACATGCATTATGCGCAAAGTTAAATATTTAAATTTAAAATAAATTTAATTACTTTAATAAAATTTTTTATCAAGTGCTCTTATTTCAAAATAATTTTTTAGAATATTTTTAAAATTTTCCGGTGGCAAATTGCAATTCACTTATCAGGTCATAGAGTTCGGATCCAACGCCGCATCCGCTATCATCTGTTCCGGGTTGGGTTCGATCATCCGCAGTAAGAAGAGCATAAATGTAATGCAGAGCATAAAGCGCGGACTGTCGCTAGGGTTTCTAACTCCATAGGTCGGTCTTTCTCTCTCACCGTTTATTTAGAGGTTTCGGCGAGGAGACGACGTTTTCTTGCAAATTTGTGCGGAATTGAAGCCAGCCGGAGACCATGTACAGGTCAAGGGGGTAAGAGAAGCAAACAGAAACCCTAGCTCTTTTTTATCTCTGCGTTGCAAGGGTTTTCTTTGTCTTGGTTTGTTAGTCTTTTCTCCAGGCATTTGGTGTGTTGATTCCTTTTAAATGTTTTTGCTTGCCATATATTTTTTTCCATCTCTGGTTATGGTTGGTTAATTTTATTGGTATTAGTTTGGGAATTGGACATTGGGGTGCTGGTAGAGAGAGAACTTACTGGAGAGATTGTTCTTCGTTTTGAGTGCTGGGTTGCTTATAAAAAATCTCGCTCTGGGTTTAGGGTGAACTTTGGTACAGGCAAGTTTTTGCTGTAGAATTTGAACCAATAGGTATGATTTTTTCCTTTCTTCGGTTGTTTTTTTTTGGGCTAAATGTTTTTGCGTTGAGATCATATGTGATACTAATTCTGAGTTTATGCTTTTTCTTGGTGAAACCGCTTTGGCACATCAGATTGATCTGTCCTAACGGATGCTTTTTTTCCCGTCAAAAGTCTTGTTTTGTTACTTGGAAGCTACTATGTCAACAAAAAAGGCTGTTAGCCAAGATGATTGTTACTGGAAACACCCATTTTAGAGGTTGCTTGTGATGCTTCCTATTTAGGGATTGGAGGTGCTCCTTTGACAGAGTCTGACTAGGGAAATTTTATTATTAAGTTTGATCTGTTTTGCTTGAATTGACATAGGCATTTCAGCTATCATTTCACTAGAAGAGCCAAATTGCGAAGGGAAGTTGGGTGAAAGTTGATGATGTTGGAGCGTGTACCTGTTTTGAGTGTTTCTTTTTATTATTAGAAGAAACTCCTTTTCCATGGTCCATTATGTTTTGTGAATAGTAGAAGACCTAGAACAACTTCTTTTATAACAACTTAAAATACATCAGGAATTGATAGCGACAGGCTTAGAATTGACATTGGAGGCAAGCTTTGTCTTAATTTCACATGTGGCATTTGGATTTGCAACATTATAAATAAATTATTTCCTTTAGGTAAATTTATGGAATATGTTAAGTTTTTGGTGTTGTATCACATTACAATAACCAACCTACTCTCACCCTTAGGTTGGGGCCTACTTACTCTCTAATCATAGTAATAAGCTTAAGGTGCATGTATCAAGGTTTTGTATCATTTGAGCAATTATTTTATAGCTTTAGATTGCAATTTGTGTGCCTGCCTATAGGACTTATTGGCCCCTTCTTATTTTCCCCATTCTTTTTGATTTATTTTTATTTTGCAATGCCTCTTGGAGATTTGTATATTTCTTCTCCTTGTACAAAGTGAGATTAATAAAAATTCTTGTGTGGTTTTTTATTATTTTATTTTTTACATGATATCAAAGCGAGGTTAGGATTTTTCTTCCAACTTTTGTTTTATTTCTCTAAGGTTAAGATTTTCACTTCCAATCTTATTTTCTCATAAGATTCTCCTTCTAATTCATTATATTTGAGTTCTTTGACTTTTCTTTAAAGGAGTCGACCATGATTATTGGTGAAAATCAGATCAAGGGAGAACTATAGTGATTTCAAGTATCTCATTGCTTGAAGGAAAAATTTGCCTTAAACGATTCCAAATCATGAAGACCTTATTGAAAGGAATGGAAAGATTCAACTTCTTGTGGATCTATCTCTAGAATCTAAAAACCTAAAATTTGTACTTTGGGATGAAGTTGATTATATGACCATGACATGATTATGAAACACCATGCTATCGTAGATCAATGAGTCTTTTATGTTCACCTCCATTGCAAAAGAGGTTTAGGATGTAGTTAAACAAACTTACTTAAAGGTGAAAGATGCAACACTTATTTATGAAATCAAGATAATGCTCAACACTATCAAATAAGATAAATTTCATATTATTGAATACTTTAATGTCATGATGGTTTATTGGTTAGAGTTGGACTAATATCAAGATCTTAAGATATTATGCTGTGAGGATGTGATGAACCTTAAATATATTGTGGAGCTAGAGAGAATTTTTGAGTTTTGGCAGGACTCAATAATAATTTTGACTAGATTTGAGTTTGAATCTCAAATAGAGAAAATCTATTCTCTTTGAATGAAGTATTCTCTCTCATGCGGGCTAAATGATACAGAAGGATGATGATGATCAATGATCCATCTCTTAAGATATTTGTCATTGATAACTTTTGAATTTAAGATAGGAGATTTTCTATCACAAAATCTCTTCCACATGGATACAAATCTTTTTTAAAGGAAATTTTTGGTACAATTGCTATAAAAAGAAATGGCACACCAAAAACAAATGCTAGAAGCTCCATGAAAAGTTTCAAGATTATGGAAGAAATAAAATTAGAAATAAAAAGGATAAGTCTGCCTAGTGGATTCAAGAGGACTCAACTTAGAAGAAATTAACAAATTAAATGCTTTCCTCAATCCCTTATAAAAAGCCACTCCACTTTTGCTTTTGCTCAGAATGGTACAATATTTAATTATATTTTTAGTGCTACAAATAATTCTTCTTCTATTTTCATCGTAGATTCATGAGCCATTGTCCATATGATAACCTCACTAATATATTTCAAACTCACCAACTATGTTCTAACAATAAAAAATAAAAAAAAAATAAAAATTTGCTGATGGATCTTTAACAACTTTTGCAGGATAAGAAGGCATTTTAATTTCTCTCAATCATATATGTCAATGGTGTAAAATCTGACGCATGGTGTTGTGCGGTGCACCATGGGCACCATCTATATGGCGTAGCGCGCGACACATCAAAATGGTTCACCCTATTTGTGCCATGCATGGGCAATGATGCGTGACGCTCAAGCGCCATTGTTGATTTTTTAAAACTTGATATGAAAATAATATATACATATCTATATATATGTATGCATGTATGTATCCATATCTTTATTTATAATTTTTAAATATTAGCATCATATTTAAAATGACCGTGCCATGTGCCATGGCTTTATGAGGAGGTTTGTGCTATGGTGCGTTATTTGTCATTGACAAGTATGCTCCCAACTTAATAATTCGGAACATATTGCCTATTCCACACCTTTCATTTAAACTTTTATCCATCAAAAAATTTATCAAAGGTCATAACTGCAATGCCATCTTTTTTTTTATCATTGTGTTTTTTAGGACCTTATTACGAAGAAGATGATTGGACAAGCTAGAGAAAGTAATGGTTATACCTTCTTAAGTATCAAGATTAGTTATGTTTCTTTATCTCTTACACCACTTATATCATTTAGATATACCATTGTAGATTAAAGGCTCTATTTTTAAAAATGTTTAGTCTATGTTTCCTTCTCATTTCTTAAATGCAAACATTAAAAACGTTCATTGTAAAACTTATGAAATTGCTAAACATCATCATGCTTCTTTCTTGAAAGCAATTCTATATATTTTTAGTCTTTTTATGATGATTCATTTTGATATTCGAGGATTCTTTAAAATCATCATAATCTTGCAGCTACTTGTTTTGTTACTTTTATTGATGACTACACTTGAATGATCTGGGTATATTTAATTAAACAAAAATTTGATGTTAGTATTATACTTTTAATATTTCATTTCTATGATAAAAAATTAATTCAACTCTACTATTAATTTTTTTTGGATTGATGGTGCCCATAATTATTTTAATTGTGCATTTTTTCAGAAAGTGTATTGTTTACTAATCTTCCTGCCTTAATACTCAACAAAATGCCTTAATACTCAACAAAATGAAGTGATAGGAAGAAAGAATCACCATCTTTTAGAAGTTCAATCATACATTTTTCTATAATGGGGTGAAGCTGTTCTAACAATTACTTATTTAATCAATAGAATAACCTTTGAAGTAATTGATTTTAAAAGTCTCCTAAATTATTTAGCAGAATTATTTCCTATAAACAACTTTTCAAAGATCTCTCCTAAAGTTTTTGGATTTATCGCCTATGTTCATATCCATAAATAATAGAGGAGAATATTTGATATAAAAGCTCTCAAGATTGTATTTATCAAATATTCTTCCACACAAAAGGGATACAAGTTCACACATAAAAGGTTTTTGATTTCAATGGATATCACTTTTGATGAAACTATAGCTTTTTTACTCAAACTCATTTTCAAGGAGAGAATTCCCAACTTGAATACATATTTGATTTTTTTTTCATCTTGGCATTTTTATTGTCCAAATTCTATAAATTAAAGTTTTGTACAAACTATACTTTTTTAGGCTTATACAAGAAGAAGCAAGCCCAAGTCTAAGACTCGGAATTGTTACTTAATAATATTAGTCATCTCATTATTATTTATTTATATCATATCTCTCAGTATACATCCTTTTATAATTTTTTTCTTTCATCAAGCCTTTCTAACTAATCTTTACACTAGCCTTATTTTATTCTATAAAATTTATTTGGGTCATTTGAAAATAGGAATTGGAAGGAGGACATGAGAGAAGAGATGATTGTCTTAGAAAAAATTCATACATGAGAGATCATTGAATTGCTGAAAAGAAAGAAGATGATAGGATGCAAATGGATCTTCACAGTCAAATACAAAGTAGGTGGGACCCTAGAAAGGTACAAAATAAGATTCATAGCAAAAAGATTTCAATAATATAGGATTGACTATCCATAATCTTTTTCTTCAGTTGTGAAAATAAGCACAATTCACATTCTGATATCTTTTGCGACAAATTATGGGCGGCATCTACAATAAGTGTGTAAAAAATGTTTTATTACATGGGATGTCGAAGAAGTGATTTATATGGATTTATCATCAGAATTCCTTAAGAAAGAATCAGGTATATGGATTGAAAAAGGCTATGTACAGATTGGACCAATCATTAAGAGTTTGGTTTGACTGATTTACAGAAGTTATGGTGAGACTTGAGTATAAACAAAGCCAAGGATTATACTATTTTCATAAAGCAATATCATAATGGTAAAGCCTCATTTGTTGTACATGTTGACAATATGATTGTTATAGGAATGACAATAAGGAAAATACTTGATGAAGAATCTAAAATCAGAAAATTAGGAAAACCCAAAATTTTCTTGGGCATGAAAGTGGCTCAATCTGAACAAAGGGTATTTCTCTTCCTACAAAAAATATGTTATGAACTTGTTAAAAGAAATCAAAATGATGGAGTGCAAGCCATGTGAAACTCAATTGAACCAACAAAAAATAAATCTTGATGAAAAATAACTGATGTAGATATGAGATAATATTAAAACTTAGTAGGAAAGCTAATATGCTTATCTCACAGTCATCTTGACATTGAATTCACTTTATGTTTAATCAACCAATTTATGCATAAACTCATAGAGTCGCATCATCTTCATGCTACTTATAAAATTCTCAAATATCTTAAATCAACTTTAGAAATTTTTTTTTTAAAAGAATGATATTCTATAAATTGGAAGATACATGGATGTAGATTATATTTGATCACCAGTAGATAAAAGATCCACTTCAAGGTATTATAAATTTTTGAGAGGAAATTTCATAACTTGTAGGACTAAGAAAACTGCTTGTGATTTCTAAATCAAGTGTTGAAGTTAAGTTAAGCTATTGCTTAAGATGTCTGTGAGCTTCTATGGATCAAATCATGTTAGAAGATTCAAAAATTAGGTAGAAATAGTATACAAAAATATATAATGACAACAAATTTGCCATTAACATCATAACAAGATAGAATAAAGCATGTTGGGTTGATGGCCACTTTATAAAAGAGATATTAGAAAGTATATTTGCATTACATATGTGCCTAATAGAGAATTAATTAGCCGATATACCCACTAAAAGACTGCAATTTCACATTTGTAGGCGAATTTGGAATAATAAATGTGTTGAATTGTGGGTAATGTAGCACATACAACAACAATACAACAACAACAATAACAATAGCAACAACAACAACATCAACAACAACAATAAGCCTTTATCCCACTCCATTCGGCTACATGAATCCTTTTTCTCCATTGTATCCTATTAAGAGTGAAATTCTCATTTAATTCTAATAAAATAAGATTATTTTTTATACTACTTAACCAAGTCTTTTCAGGTCTACTTTTACCTCTCTTAATATAGGTAAAATCTCATATATCAAGTGGTCGACGTTTTATGTGACCAAACCATTTAAGGCGACTCTCTAGAATCTTATTTGCCATTGGAGCTACTCCAACCTTTTCTCGTATATGTATGCTTCGCATTGTCTCTTAAGTGTAAACTCACTTATCCACCTGAGTATCCTCATCTCTACAATAATTTTATGCTTCTCTTTTATTGGCCAACATTCTGCTCCATAAATCATTGCAGGTCTTACTACCATCTTAAAAAATTTTCCCTTAAGTCTAAGCAATACTTTTCTATCACATGTTAGATGCATTCCTCCACTTCATTCATTCAACTTGAATTCTACTAATAACATCCTCATCTATTTCACCATCATTTTGAACAATCGATGAGATATCTAAAACGTTCACTCTTTTTAATCACTTGATCACCCAATGTCACGCCACCACTAAATCTTTTAAAACTAAAATTACACTCTATATATTTGATTTTAGATCTACTAAAACAAAAGCTTTTAGATTCTAAGGGTGACCTTTATAACTCATTTTTCTCTTGAACTCTTGGTCTAGTCTTATCAACAAGAAAAATATCAACAACAAAAAACATACACCAAGGTAAATCATTCAGCAAATGTCTAGTAAGAATATCCATAACTAAAGCAAAAGATACAAGCTTATTGTCGATCTTTGATGTAATCCAACAAGTAGGAAAATACTATCAATCCTCATTTTGTTTGAACACAAGTAATAACTCTAGTATACATATCCTTAATGTCCTGAATGTAAGCAATATTAACTCTTTTTTTTCTAGAATTCTCCAAAGCACTTTTATTTGGAACTTTATCATATGCTTTCTTTAAATCGACAAATATCATATGAAGATCCTTTTTCCTCTCTCTATGCTTCTCCATCAAACCTCTCAACAAATGTATAACATCCATAGTAGACCTACACATGAAACCAAATTGATTTTGAAAAACTTTTGTGTCATGTTATAACCTATGTTTAATTACTCTCTTCCATAATTTTAATGTATGACGTATTAATTCCTCTATAATTTGCGCACTCTTGTGTATCACTTTTATTCTTACAAATAAGAATCAACAAATTCTTTCTCCACTCATCAGACATTTTTTGTCTTTAAAATAATATTAAAAAGATTAGTAAGCCAAGAAATTCTTTGATCTCCTAAGCATTTCCACACCTTCTATTAGAATATCATTATGTCCTTATTTTTTCACACTTCATTCTCTTTAAAGCCTTTTTCACTTCAATTTTGTTAATACGATGATAAAAATAATCTTTTCTATTTCATTTAGGGTATTAAGGTTGTTAAAATCAATCGTATTCTCACAACCTTCATTTAGCGCACTAAGGTACTGCACTATAGTAATCGCCTCACTCTCTCATGATGGGGCTCACTCACTCTCCATTCATAGTAAAGAAAAATGTTTAAAAAGGTGAAAAAATAAAAAATTCTTAAAGTAAAAAATAAATCAAAAAATGACAAACTATAAATATATTCACCTAGTTTGTTATCATAAAAACACAAATCACAAATCACAAATCACAATATCAAATGTTAATATAAAACATAAATTGAAGTAAGATTTCATGTAAGTATTCACTTAAAATTTAAATGTATTATGAGAATCAAGATCTATAATAATAACATTATCATTTTTAGAAAAATTATTATATTTAACTATCATACTCATAATACATTTCATCATATTCAAAATCTTATTAAATTGCTATAGCTTTCTTCTTATTTTCTATAACAGTTAACAATGTATTTAATATAATTTTAAATAAAATAATAGATTAAAAATATGGATGAAAATAGAGGCATTAATCTAGATCGTGCTTTTTGGAGACGTGTCATTGTCTAGAGATTCTGGCTTGTGCTACTTGGAAAAGAAAGGTAACATTGATTTGTATAATTTGAGAGAGTTAGATCACTCAAAATTAAGAACTCTAACTCATTAAGATGGTGAGATAAATAAATAAATATGTATTATAATTTATAAAATAAATTAATATTATAAGAAGTTAATTATAATTATTATTTATAAAAAATAAAGAAGCTCTGCTTCAAATCGCCTCACTTGAAAAATTTGTAAGTCTCTCTAGATTGAGTAAGGCTTAAGCCTTGAGGTGCTCTTCATGTGCCTTACTTCGAGGTGTGCCTCGAGGCGTACACTCAGGGGCGGAGCCAAAAAAGTTTTTCAGTGGGGGCATAAAATGATAGATTTTAATAATATCTTTAACTTTTTAATTCGAGTTTGAGACTGATATAAGTGACTTTATTTTTTAAACTTTAATATAAACAAAGAAATGTGATTATAAAAACTTACAAAGTTATTACATTTTTTGAAATTTCACCCTCCAAATTTTTAGATAATGAAGTTGTATAATATTCAACACAATTATATTTATTATTATTTAATAAAAAAATTCTTATAAGATTATGCAAGTGATTTATAATAACTATTAAGCACTAATTATGACAATAAATCTAATTAAATAAAAAAATATATATAATCAATTAAAATAATAAATAATATTAATTTAATTAACTTAAATCTTTTTTATTAATATTAATTAATAATTACTAAAATGGAACTCTCGTCTTGATTGGCTTTTGTTTGGAAAAAAATGCTTGGGATTGTGACAACGAGCTCGTTATTTTGATGTCCGAAACCCTTGTTTTTGTCCCCCTAATGCTAGCTCTGTTTCTACCCAAAATCAGAGAAGTGAGAATCACAAAAGTAACCTCACCTTTCCTCCCAAGTTACTCTTTCTGCATGCTTCAATTTATGTAAATCTTGTAAGGCTATAAGTCCATCAGCTAATGAGTTTTGCTAAATCAAGGCTTTAAGGTAAAATAGAGAATTGGATGAATAACAAGATAGACTCCTGCAACATTCAGAGGCTGTTTGGCTGCACGTAAGATTTAACTCTTAAGTAGGATTTAGTAAAAAAAATAATAATAATAATAAAAAAAAAAAAAAAAGATTTAGTAAATTCTAAATCTGGATTTAATAAATCTAGTGAAAGTTAAGTCTAGAAAACAATTTGGTATAATGATAGTTAAATCTAGTTAAATCCCGTGCTAATATTTGGTTATTTATATCAAGATTTAAGTTAATAATTTTATTTAATATTTAAATAATTGAATATTTAGAGGTTATTTTTTATTGTATTTTTTATCACAAAATAAAATTAAGAAAAGTAATTAAATAATTTAGTCAAGAAGATGTAAGCCAAGTAATTAAGAATATAATAGCAATATAGATGATAATATTAATTGAAATTATAATAAATAATATCTACTAGATATTCAAATGATAGTTATAAAAACACAACTAAAAAAATAAGCAAATGATAGCTATTAACGTATCCTTCTTAAATATTATTTAAATAATCAATAAAATATATAATTCGCCTGTGTGTTGAGATTATGATTGAGGATATTTAATAAGTGAATTAAATAATAAGTTCTATTTAGTTTATTTATATTAAAATACTAATAATTAAATTAATTATAATATATTTATCATAATATAATATATCAATTAATTATAAATCTATTAATCAATCATAAAGTAGTAAGGCCATATTAATTACATCTAAGTCTATTAAATTATAATTAATCTAAGATGATATATTAATTAATTATTATCTAAATAATTTAAAATTAATTAAAAATAAATCAAAATAAAATAATTAAGAGAAGATCTTAATGGCATTTTGGCATTCGAAATCCTCATCTTTGTAGTCCTTCCTTCCGCTTCATTGCTGCCTAAAAAAGAGAAGGGAGACGTTGCGAAGGTAATCCTTGTCTTCCTTCCCACCCTCCTTCACGTGCCTTTGCTTCTCTAAATCCCGTAAATCCATGATTTAGTAAATCAGGATTTAACTTGCAAAAGTGGCTTTAACGGTATTACAAAATCAGCGAATTGAACTTGTCCAAAATACAGTTTGGCTAAATCCACCTTAAATCCTACTCAAATCTTGTAGCCAAACAATTGGCCTACTTCGTTCTCTCGGCCAACTCAGTGGGGCCCAGTGCTCCCATTGTAGATCCGCCCGTGCTTCAAACGCCTTTTTTAAACAATGGTGAAGAATTTAAGGCACATGGATCATCATAATGTACTGTTGGATCAATTGCTTTATAGCAGCTCTCGGATTGTAATATGTGTGTCCTTATAGGGGCCGTCATCTTCTTAATTTTCCTTTTTTGATTTATTCATATTTTGCAGTGACTCTTGGAGATGTATATTTAGCTCGTCTCTTGTACCAAGTAAGCAATAAAAAATCTTGAGATTTAATTTCCATTATTTTTTTTATAGAATCTCTTTTGTTGGATTTGTGAGCATATGATTTTTTAACCTAAATATGTGTTGTATCACACCTAGGGGGTCCAAATCTTTTTTCTAATTTACTTCCATTGTGATGTTCTTGAAGTATCATAGCTTGTGACTTTTTTGCTCAGAATGTACTTGTTTGTCGGGATTAACGCTAAATTGTCATCTTTTAAAGTATTGTCGAATGTTGAAAAGAAATGAACTTCTGCATATAAGGCCTCATTTAGTTTTTTTTTTTTAACTTTTAATAACCTTAGATATCATTATTTTGACTTGCGGTAAAAGCAAGCAACATCTTGTCTTTATGAAACGATGCTAAATAAACACTGAAAGGAGCGGAGAAGGAAAATATCTTGGAAATTCATGTCTACATGAGGCCAACTTTGAGCGGCATGTCTTTACGAGGTTGAATGATCTATGCAATTTGATTGCGAGGAACCTGAACGAAAATGAGCAAATAGGATTCCAAAACAATAAGCTTAAGGAGTCGTATTATTCAGTATTTATAATTTGAAGTCAATGCAGAATGATGACCATGGTTATCATTCATATTTTAATTTTGTTTTTGTTTTTTAAAATTTTTTAAGAATTTGGTTTGGTTTGTAACCTAAAATCTGTATATGAAAATATAAGAGAGATTAGTTATTTTGGTAGGTTACACCTGAAAATCAGGTTTACATATTGGATACACCAACTAAATGACGGAACATAGTGACTATTATTTTGCATTTGGGAGTTGGTTTACTGGTATAGTTGAGGGAAAAAACCTCTGGAGATGTTTCTTACATTTTTGTTTAAAAAGAGAGCCAGTTGTGTTTGAAGGGGGCAACAAATGAGTTCTCCACTTCACTTAGACATGCTTTTTAAACTCGTTTCTTGTTTTCTTAAAGCATAAAATATAATGTAGAAGACAAAAGGAATCCTAACATGGTTAGTGGTTTGTTTTAATGGGGATTTTGTGTGTGCCAAACTTGTTCCTCATTGGGCTCTACATTGACTGCTGCTTGAAACATCACAACCACCTTTCAAGAAATTGCATCAAACATGTAAATTTTGGATTTGATAGGCTAGGGCGAAACCGAATAACAACAGAGGGTGCGATGAGGACTCTCCGCGAAGAAGTAGAACGCACCCCACCCATGTGGCTTGCTCGAGGGACTCTCCGCGATTGCAATGTGAGTGCTTAGGGTTTCACATGATCTTGTGAGAATAGAGAGAGACAAGGAGTCATGGGTGTGAGAGCGGCTTCGATGTGGGTAATTTGGAGAATATAAGCAAATGACCGTGGAACATCAAGTGACTCCAATCAGGAAATGCGGTTTTCAGACTGGCTTCCTGAGCAAATGCGAAAGTGCCGCACCTAACCAAACGGCTTAAGTGGCTGTTTAGTTGGCTCAAGAAGATATGCAGTAAATGTGAAATAATGTATTTCGAATACTTCCAGATTGTTTTGGTTGAAAGTATTTTAAATTCAGGTGTTCATCATTTTCGGGTTGGTAAAACAAAGTAATGGAAGGTAAAATAGTGGCGATAGTAAGTGGTGGGCAGTGTCAATTGCTGGCAATGGTACAATTGATTATAGTGAAGTTTTTCAATGAATTTGAATTATTTGTTTTGAATGAATTCCAAGTATATAAAGATGAACTAAATTGTGAATTTGTAATTAATTGATAAAATAAATTACATGTGGAATGTCTGATCGAATATTTGAATTTTCAAAATACATTTATTTACATTACACTAAAATGCATCATATGTGACAAGGCCTAAGTTTTTTAGCCTTTATGCTTTTTTAATAAATGGGATAACTATGTAATAGTTCAAGGCCAATATAAATTTATTTGCTGATTTGGTTTTATTGGAGTTGTTAGCTCAACCATCATGCTGCAGCTGTTTAATTTAACAAGGTTTGCATAAGCTTATTATTCATTGGATCTTGTTGAAGTTGGGGTGTGGTAAAATCTGATTTGATGCATATCATGGAAACTGGATAGGATTACTTGATACCTTTTTTTTATTAAAAAAATAGATTTTATTGATACCAAAAGTTACTGGAGCTATTTGCATTAACAACTTATCGGGTAAACTCAGGACTTTTCATCTCTAGCTATATTTTTTGCATTAACAAATTCCCCCTTTCAAATTCTGCGACATTATACTGCAAAATTAAATTTTCTTTGATTGTTTGTTATTCTCAAGTTAATCTTTTAAGACACATTATTGAGAGTGGTATATTGAAATTTTTTTAATTGAGTCAAATTTGATATAATATAAGATGATTAGTTTCATTACCAAGTTTACCATAGAAGTTTTAAAGTCTAAGAATATATTATACATTTGAAAGGTAATTTGGTGGAGTGAGGATGTACAAAAGATTCTTAAGAAAATGAGATATTACTTTTATAGTGGCAAAAATTGAATATTATTGATGCTTGTAATAATTATAAGAAGGCCAAAAGTCTTTCAAAAGAAATGTGGTAAGCAAGGTAAAAGCTACATTTAAATTTTTTTTTTTATAATAGGCTTTGTACTAGCAAATGAGATTTATAGAACAATCAATACAAGAGAAATTTTTTAAAATTTTAATCAAGTTAGATGCATTAGAATCAAATGTCATAGGATCTTAATTAAGGATTACGTTAACAAAAGTGAAAATGATATTATGAGAAATTATTAAATGATAGTTTTAATGAATAAAATATTTTGGAAGAGTATAACAATTAACATAATGAGTTTTATTATAGATTGATCAACAAAGTGAATTTAGTTGAAAAAATATATAAAGGTAATGTGTTAGGTTCATATAAGATATTTATAAAATTTTTGAGATTTACAAGGAATATTAATTTTTTTTAATTAATAAATCTTTTCATTGGAAATTTGAAGATTACGTGTGTGAAATAGTTGGAGAATAAATGTCAAGGATTGTACTAATTATGCAGGATTTGAATTTGAGTCATATAACACTGCTTTTGCCAGTCCCAAGTCCGGATGTGAAAAGCGGAGGGTTGTGATAGACAGTTTACAGCTAGTGTAAAACTTTGTCGAAATAATTATGACATGAATCATTTAAAATAGTGTTATCTTGGCCTCACAGGCGGCCTTGTATGTCACGAATCGCGATGAAAAAATGTCAGAAGCCGTTCATCCGGTATTAGTCGCATGTTAAATAAGCGAGGTTCGCATTATGGATGGATCTTCAAAGTTAGTGAAACTAGAATTAGGTTAGAAACTTGGAATATAGGTACTCTTACAGGTAAATTAATGGAATTAATAGATATATTGGTTCATAGGAAGATAAATATTTTATGGGTTCAAGAAATTAAATGGGTTGGGAAGAAGGCCAAAGAGATTGATAGTTTAGGTTTTTAACTTTGGTATTCGTGTCGAATTAGAAATAGCGTAGGTGTCTTTATAGATAAAGTTTGAAAGATGTTATAAATATTAATAGATGTGGAGATCAATTATAAACTTTAAAGATTATTGTTGATCTTAAGATTATCGATGTTATAAGTATTTATGCTCAAGTAGGTTTGGATGTATCGAAAATTTTGGATTGAATTAGAGATTAATCTGATCTTCGAAGAAAAAATATTTATTGGAGGAGATTTGAATGGACATGTTGGTAGAGTGGTAGAAGATTTTAAAAGTATTCATGGTGGCTATGGATTTGGAGTGATTAATGAAGAAGATAGGATTATATTAGATTTTGCTTTAACCTATGATTTAATAGTTAATATTTTATTTAAGAAAAGAGATGAACATATTATTACTAATAAAAAAGGATCTAGTAAAACACAGATTGATTATTTTCTGATAAGAAAAATAGATCGTTTAGATTATAAAGATTGGAAAATCATTCCAAATAAAAGTTTAAGTACCCAACATCAACTGTTAGTTTTAGATTTTAAGATGAAAGATTGGAAGATGAAAAATATATCAAATTATTATTCTAGGATTAGATGGGGTTTTAAAACACTAAAATAGTTTTAAAGAAGCAGAGCTTAGAATTTGAGATGTTCATAAGAAAATTTAATGTTATGTGAGAAAAAGTAGCAAGTGAAATTAAATAAGTTGTAAAATGTCTTGGAGAATTAAAAAAAACTCTTTTAATAAAATAGTTGGTGGTGGAGTCGAATAATGCGAAAAGATAAGAAATAAAACGTTGTTATAAAATTTGGTTTAGATGTAAAAACGAGGTGAGAAAGATATAAAGTACCATAGAGATTAAGAAAATAATATATTATGCAAAAAATTTAGCTTTTAGTGATTTATATAATAGATTGTATATCAAAGAAGGTGAATGATGTATGTATAAGTTAGCCAACCAAAGAGATATGAGAAATAAAAATTTAGTTCAAATGAGGTGTATTAAGGATGAAAATCATAAAGTGCTTTTCTTAGAAAAGGATATTGAAAATAGGTGGATGAGGTATTTTGATAAATTTTTTAATGAAGGATCTGAAAATACGATTGATTTTAGCAACCTTAATACCCTAAACAAAAATAAAAAGGTTTTTTTATCATTGTATTAGTAAATTTGAAGTTAGTGAAGCTTTAAAGAAAATAAAATGTGGAAAAATAATAAGATTTGAAGATATTCCAATAGAAGTGTGAAAATGTTTAAGAGATCAAGGAATTTTTTGGCTTACAAATCTTTTTAATGTTATTTTAAAGACTAAAAGATGCTGATGAGTGGAGAAAGATTTTGTTGGTTCTATATTTAAGAATAATGGTGATGCATGAGTGTGCAAATTATAGAGGAATTAAGTTAATGTGTCATACATTAAAATTATGGGAGAAATGAGTATAGGTTACGATGTGATATAAAAGTTTCTCACTGTCGGTTTGGTTTCATGCCAAGTAGATTTACTATGGATGCTATACATTTGTTAAGAGGTTTGATGGAGAAGTATAGAGAAAATAAGGAGGATCTACATATGATATTTATTGATTTAGAGAAAACTTATGATAAAGTTTCAAGATGTTTTTTTGGAAGTTCTAGAAAAGAAAGAAGTTAATATTGGTTATATTCAAGTCATTAAGGATATGTATACTATAGCTGTTACTCATGTCCAAACATAAGAAGCATTGACAAGATATTTTCCTATTTCAGTTGGATTACATCAAGGATCAGTTTTAAGCCCTTACCTTTTTTGCTTTAGTTATGGATGTTCTTACTAGGCATTTACAAGGTGTACCTTTGTGTATGCGTTTTGTTGATGAAATTTTTCTTGTTGATAAGACTAGAGAGAGTGTTCGAGAGAAACTTGAATTATGGAGGTCAATCTTAGAGTCTAAAGGTTTTCGTTCAAGTAGATCTAAAACTGAATATATTGAGTGTAATTTTAGTTATAGAAGTTCTGGTGATAGTGTTGTGACATTGGGTGAACAAGTCATTAAAAAGAGCGAGCGATTCAGATATTTAGGCTTTATTGTTCAAAATGATGGTGAAATAGATGGAGATGTTATTAGTAGAATTCAAGTTGGTTGAAGTGGAGGAATGCATCTATTGTTGTGTGATAGAATAATATTGCTTAAATTTAAGGTGAAATTTTATAAGATGGTGGTAAGACCTACAATGATTTATGGTGTAGAATGTGGGCCAACAAAAGAGAAGCATAAGACTAAGTTAAGTGTTGCAGATGAGGTGCTCACGTGGATGAGTGGCTTTACTCTTAGAGATAAAATGCGAAATGAGTATGTTCGAGAAAAAGTTGGAGTAGCTTCAGTGGTAGATAAGATTAGAGAGAGTTGCCTAAGATGGTTTGGCCACATAAAGCGTCGGCCGTCGATGAGATTAGGAGTAGATACTGATAGATTTCTTATTTTAAGAAAGGTAGAGTACCTAAAAGACTTGATTAAGATGTAAAAATAATAGTATACTTGAATTAAATGAGAATTAACTAATAGGACACAATGGAGACAAGGATTCATGTAGCACCACATAGTGGGATTAAGACTTGTTGTTGTTTGTCGTTGTTGTTGTTGTTTATTGATGTTGTAATGAAATTTAGGCTTAAAAATATTATATCAATTTTGGATAATTAATTTGGTTTTATACTAGAAAGATCTACTTTGCAAAGAATGTGTTAAGTCAATAAAAAGCATAGGGAGAAGATAGTAAGTCTTCATATGTTTTTGTTAATTTTTGAAAGGCATAATTGAGTATCATGAGAGTTGATTTGAGGCGCATTAAGAAGAAGATTGTGTTAAAGGTAGGAAGTTATTAAAGATATGTATCATGGAGTCCTCATTAGCATTAGTAGTTTTAAATCGATAAAATAATTTTCATTTATGATAGGATTACATCAAAGATTAGCTATTAATGTGTTTACAATGGATGTTAAAGGTGGGGTGTATTTTTATTCACAAGTGATAAGTTGTTATCTGTGAGATATTGGTTGAAGTGAATGAAAAGTTAGAATAATCGAGAAAATATTTAGAAGTTAAATGGCTTAGAATTAGTTCAATAAAATTGAGTATGAAATAAATTTAGTCCTTATGCTCTTAATAATTATTAAATAATTAGAAGATAAAGTAATACCTAAGTGCAATATTTTTAGGTATTTTGGATCTATTATACAAAAGAATGTAAATATACATATGCAGTATTACTTTTTGAGTGTATATTGGGTGGTTAAAGTGAAGAAGTGCCCAAAGAATCTTATATGATAAAAGGATAACACAGATTTAAAGGTAAATTTCATGAACTTATAATTAGGCCAACAATCTTATACGAATGTGAGTGTTATGCAATAAAATAATCCTTGATAGCAAAGTTGAGTGTGGTAGAAATGAGGATTTTAAGAAGAATACATAGCAAATTTAGGAAGAATAAATTAAAGATTGATTTGAGGAGCAGTAGATGTGACATTTATTAAAGATAAAGTAATTGAAAGTAGAGTCATATAGATTAAGAAAGAGAAGGGTTGGACCTAAAGGCTGATCGAAGTTGTTAAAAATGTTGACAAATAATAGGTTTTTATCACTTTATGCAGTAATGTTGTGAAGCCATGCTTCTAATTCAAATCTTTACATGATATGATTGAGATCTCCTATTTATTGTGACTATTTGATTAAGATTTTCAAATATATTGCAAGTTCTAGTAAAATCTTGTAATAAATTATCCTCAAATTCGTCTCTAATTACCATTATAAGTAGAGAGCTATTGAAGGAAGGTTTTTACATCCTGTAATCATAACAAATTGGAAGAAGAGGAGAGAGTGGAGAGGGTTTGCCGGTTGAGAGTGCGGTTGGGAGTTTTTTATGGTCTTTTAGTAGGGTGGTCTTTTTCTTCTAGCCTTTTTTTCTAAGAAGGCGTCATTTGTTTATGTTCCATCGAAACAAGTTTGTCTATATCAGGGAGGATCTCTCATTTGGACACCCGCAACAAAGAAATGAAGAGAATAATAACAATAATAATGTCTTGTTCTCCACGTTTGGCTTTTGTCCTTGCAATAGGTGATTGCTTTCTGTCTCAGCAATTGATATAAAATTTTTTAGTGTCTCTATCTTTATCTCCAACTTCATATGAAAATAAAATAAATCTTTTTAATTGAATATTTGATTTATTGGCAAGTATAGTTGTTGGTAAGTTTGATAGAATCATGTAAACTTGTGTCTTGTGTGTGCCATATTTATTGCGTTTATTCTCATCTTCATTTGATTTTTACTTGATGTTTTATCACTATCCTAGCAACATATAGTTCAAATGAATGAAAAATAAGAATTCATTTTCTGATTAGTTGGTATAAAGTTAATGATGATGATGATCTGCATTGGTCTATGATTGACTTGCATCATGTCATGTGATGTTATGTTACAAGGCTGCTTTCTAGAAATCTGGACTCAGATTTGCTTCCTTGGTTTTGATCTTGATTCAAATTTTAGAATTGTATGCACCTTTCTAGTCTCTCTTTGCCGCATTTTTTATATGCATGCGCATTCTTTTCTGAGTGTTGCTGGAGAAACCAATGTAATGAGTAATCAACCTGTTCAACCAATTAACCTAACTTGTCCTTTTGTAGAGTCTTATTGGTTAAGTATGAAAATCAACTTTGTGATGAGCCAATCAAGTTTGCAACGTAGTTTTCACAATATCTCCACTGTTTGGCCTGGCGTTTTGATCATAAGCTCTCCAACTTTGTGCATACCGTCTGGGCAATCTGTCGTTGCTATATCCAGTCGATTGCTCTGCTGTTGGTTTAAAATATTAGCTTATCGTGCAGATGAGTGGTTAAAGCAGTGGTAACAGTTGGGGATTTCCAATATTGTTTCTTGATGGAGGACCTTGGATTGAAACTAAAGGATCTCTGGAGCTCATCTACTTATAAGAAGTTTCTAAAATCTTTTATTGGTGACTGAGAGTTAGAAATTCTAGTTCATTTCGGGGTAAAGATTAATTTGTTGCAAACTTTTGATTGGATTATGTCTTCTTTTAACATGTGTTTAAATATGCCATCACCGGTGAATACCTAGTAGAAAGGGTGATTGAAGTCACACCAAATTACTGTGAAAAGATGTATGGTAGTGCATTTGCTTCATTGTATGGATCCTACTACATAGCAAAAAAAATAGACATTGCGAAGGTCTTTGCAGATTTTTCATTCAGCTCTATCGATCTGGATCCCTCTCCTTAGATTGCTTTTGTCATCCTTCCTGCAATTTGTCATATTTTGCACTTTTGCTGCTTGATTGAAATTGTTTTGATCCACACATAAGCAACGTTTTTTGAAGCTAGAATCTTACTTCAAATTGAACGTTGAATGTTAAATTTGATTGTCTGAAAGCGTAACTAATCTACTGCTTCATGACCCACATTGAAGATTAGTATTAGTGGCTGATTTGTATTAGGTAAACTTGTAGAGTTGTTTACTTGCTGTCACGCTAACCATTTGTGTTTTTCGAGATTACTTTTCTGCAGTTTTGAAATTTGCTGATACTTGATTCTTCTTTGTTTTACCGTTGCATTCTTACATAATGTGCTTAATTGAAATGCTATTATAATCATCCCTTCATGTGAAAATATTATATAATTTTCTTGAGAATTTATTTAATTAGATAATTTTATATCTAGCACTACTTGCTTTTCTTTGTTGTTGTCTGTATTCTTTAAATTTACGAATATACTGGAGGAATCATGCAGTGCTCTTCTATTTCTCTTTTCAGCCGTTTATTCTGCATTGTTTCTATACTATATAGCAAAGCATGATAAATTACTCCAGCTAGATAGATAGCAACTAGGGTGAAATTCTAGTGATTGCTAGGATACAATTTTCAAATGGGGATTGAGTGTTAGGGGGTACCATCTCCTTTTTTTTTTCTTTTTCTTGGGATTTTGGTTATTATGAAGGGCAATGATGGGAAGCGGGGGGGTTACGGACGGGTACGATGGCGCAAAGAGACAGCGAATGATGGAATCCAATCCCTACTTCGCAGTGAGCGGTGGAGTTTCAGACAACTATGACTTTTCTGCTGCCTCAAAGCATCCCAGGATGCTGGAGTCGAGCCCCTATTTCAGCGGGGCTGGTGCTGGCTCATTTTACGCTTCAGCATATGGAAACTATACTGGCGGCCCGAGCAGAAGCAGCAGCAGCGCCTACAACTTCCCTGTGGTACGCCTGCGCGGTCTGCCTTTCAATTGTGATGAGCTCGAAATCCACAAATTTTTTGCCGGTTTGGATGTGGTCGATTGCTTGCTGGTGCACAAGAACGGGCGCTTTTCAGGTGAGGCCTTTGTCGTCTTTTCTTCTCCAATGCAGGGAGAGTTTGCCCTCCAGAGAAACAGGCAGAACATGGGACGCAGGTACATTGAGGTCTTCCAGTCCAAGAAACAGGAATATTATCATGCCATAGCTGATGAGGTGAACAGTGGTGGCGCATTTGACGGCGAACATCGAAGTCGCTCGCCAGCCCACCGTGTGAAGAAGACCTACGATGACAAGGATCAGGTGGATTTTACTGAGGTTCTCAAGCTTCGCGGGCTCCCCTATTCTGCAACTGAGCTGGATATTACCGACTTCTTTCGAGATTATGAGGTGAAGGAGGGGAGCGTCCACATTGTTCGCCGCCCTGATGGGAAGGTTACCGGCGAAGCTTATGTTGAGTTTGCGTCAGCGGAAGTTGCGAAGAAGGCAATGTCGAAGGACAAAATGACCATTGGGTCGCGATACGTTGAGCTGTTTCCGTCGACACCGGAGGATGCGAGGAGGGCGGAGTCGAGGTTCAAGCAGTGAGCATTGTTATGAAGTTAGCTTTGTGCTCCGTCTTTTTCGTGTCCTTTTAAGATGTTCAATATTTTAGGAGTTAATCTGTTCTTCATTGTGTCTTTCTTTTTTCTAAGGATGATTTATCATATATTTTTCATGTATTTTCTCAACACCTGACTTTTTTTTTAATGTTATTATTTCATACTGAGTAGATTTATGCTGCTGTTGATGCGCATGCTCTTTTTTATTTATTTTTTTATTTATTATGAACTTGATGTTAGTTTATTGTGTGTGTATATATATATATATAGATGAACTAATATTATGTTCAAATCAAACTATAACATAAAATTATTCATAATCTAAAAAGCTACATTGTAAAACTATTATAAATATTTTGATTCACTTGATAATAGGAATAAGAATAGTTTGTTAGTTTAAAATTAGAATTTATCCTGATTGTTTTATGGGTTTTAAGCATTCTTTCTTAAAAAAAAGTGTAAATGTACATGCTAGAATGGTGTTGCTACTGTAAATTAAAACTCTTAAGGTACTAAATAGAAAAATTAGGAGGAATCAAGATGGAATTAAAATAGAAAATGTTAGGCTCTTCTTCCTTTGTTCATAAAATAACTTTGATTATCATACCAATAAAAACTAAGCACTATTAATCATGTTAATTAACCCCTAACCCTTTGCATTAAGGGAGTTCACTGCTGAAAAAAATACTCTCAAAAGCAGCCCAAAAAATGTTTAATAACTAGAATCTCACCTATCATGTTCATCAGCCAACACAAAACATAAAATTAAGACATTAGTTATGTCTTACTAATAAAAAATATAGAAAGTGGTAGATTTATCCATTTTTAAACTAAAATATATTATAAAAAAAAATGTTGTAACCATATTCATCAAGATACTATACAAAGATATATATATATATATATGTCAGAAGTTCCTAAAGAAGTGAGAAATTCTGCCATAATATTTATGATAGATTTTTTGGTGGCATTTTGGCAAAACTTTTGTTAGCATATCTATCATAAATTTTTTTGGCATAATTTTTTGCTGTAATATTTTTTGTATTGAGCTTGGTGATAAAAATGCCATTGAAAATCCATCGAAATACTAGACAAAATGAAAAAAATAAAAAAGCTTTATTTATATTCTTATTTTTACACCTATAATTGTAATATACAAAAAAATAAATTTGACATTTTTGTAAAAAATTCAAAATCGATTAAGAAAACATTAATACAAAAAGAAAACATAAATACAAAAAGAAATGTTCAATCAAATATATCATACGATTATAAAAAAAATATTAATATTGTATATAATTGTTCAATAAATTTAGTAGTATATAAACAATAACATGATACAAATAAGTACTAATCATCATTAATCTTCTTATCGTCCTCCTCCTCTTGTTCATCCCTTACTATTTTTTTTTTTAATCTTTCTCAGCACATACTTTTTATCTTGTTTTCATAATAATCATTCAGGCTTTCATTTGAGCATCCATGTTCTTAGCAAATTATGCAACATGCCTTTTAACCATCTCATCGATCGAATCAGTATTGCCTCTAAAGATAGAATGTTGTGCATTAGATGTCAAACCCTACAATTCTTTATTCTTTCTTTTTCTGACTCCACTAATTTGTCTCCAAATGTCAAACTTTGATTGCTCAAATTGTCCACTTGACCTTTCTACACTAGTAGAACTTTATATCTCTTTCAGCCTCACATACTCATCCTATAAAATATTATGATGTTATTAAAATAGAATATATCTTCAATCAGATTCTAATTCAAATATAAATTTTACTTACATAACTTCTTTATGATATAAAGTTAACCCACTGGTAGTCCACTTGGTACTATTGTATTTTAATATGTAACTCTATAGTTGTTAGTTCTTTTATAAAAATATGCTTTTCTTACAAACATACTAATAAAGATAGTAAATAGGATGATGTAGACTAACTATATGATGTGAAATCATCAACACATAAATAAAGTTTGATGTTGCATGGATTAGCAACAATGTCACGATAAGTACGGTTGAAGAGTTTGCATGCATCTTTGTCTGATGGATGACTTAAAAAATTTGCTTCAGTTTCCCTCACACTCTTAGCCAAAATTTTGTAATAATCTATTATAAATTTTTTAACAATCACCACAAATTTGTTAAATTTATTTTCACATAATTAATATTATTCATATAAAAAAATCTCTTAATTTGAACTTAACTATATAAAATTATGTGAGAAAGAGAGCAATATAGATATATATATATATATATATATATATATATATATATATATATATAAACTTAAAATAATAAAAATAGTATGAGATACATGAATTCTAAGTAAATTTCAACAAGATTTAAGGTTTGAACTAAAAGTTTTAAAAGAAACTTTGAATACACAACACAAAGAAAATAATGAAATCACAGAATAAACACTTCTAGAAATTGGTGATAGAGTTTTACTTTTGATCAAGCAAGAAATCAAAATATTTCATGGAGATTTGGAGCACTAGGGCACACCATTCTGTTGTCAATCTGAGTGGAAACCAAGGGAAGAAGGAAGACATGGGGAAAAGTCAGGAGTAAGTTTCAATATAAACAAGTTTTTGATGAATTTTCTAGTGAAAATTTCATTGGTAAATTTTTTCAAGAAAATTCAATCAGAAAATCCATCAAAAAAAGAAGTGAAATATAAATGATGGTTTTTTCATGAAAATTTATATTAGAAATTTTTTGGAATATTTTTTTGGATAATTACACTGATTATTTCTCATAGATTAATCTGTCATAAATTATATTTGTTATGAGTGCTATTCCTATAGTATTGATTGCTTGCCTCTATCCATAAGAGTATGAGCATTAGCCAAGGTAAGGAGTAAGTGAAAAGGAAGAGAAGTCTAGCCTATACAGCCGTAGGTGCCAACTGGAGGTAGGAGTAAGAAAGAGAGAAAGTGAGTTCTGGCCTATTTGGAGAGAGAGAGAGAGAGAGAGAATCTTGAGCAGTGTAGTTGTGTTGGAGCGAGTGATGGGTCTAGGTGCTTAGAATGGCAACAAACCCTAGCAAAGTTTTTTTAAAAATATTGGCAAATAAGTTTAATAGAGAGAAAAGTAACAAAAAGTTTTTTATTATAATTTTGTTTTAAATTTTCCCTACCCTCATTATCGTCCATTAGTAAGTGCAAAAATTCTATGAAGTTTTCTTGACTGTTATTGTTTTAAAATTTATCATGATGAGAAAAAGTTAAATCTTAGTATAAGATGAAACATACACAATCAATTATGGTAGTTAGTTATGGTTGCTAATCTTTATGACCTTAGTTATAAATCTTATTCATTTTAAAACATAAAAATTATATATTTACATCATTTCTAAACTAAAAAGTACAATATATATATATATATATATATATATATATATATAACTTTAGTGTCTAACTATCATAGCTTGTTCTCCTGTGTCAACAAGCATATAAAGATGACAAAACAAATAAAAAGCTACATCTTTTAAAATATTATATTTCAACCAATTTTTTGTATTCATCAAATTATTAGATATTAAATCTACATAATTTCTACATAATTAATTTTTAGTTTTGATATGATCCTGAAAATTCTACTAGTCAATGCATCTTGATGTCTCGATTACGAAGACCACCAGATCAAACATTTATTATCAATCGACTCTTAAATATATGGAGTGTTTATAGTCAAATCGGCGTCTTGGAGTGGATCTAACAAGCCCAAGATCTAATTCGACTTCATTTGAGCATTCAAATACACAAAATACATCATATGATCAAAGGAATCATTTTGAGTCGATGGGAGGAGTGGTTCGGATTTTGCATTTATTTACAGAGATGCACCATCTATAAATAGCCTCATTCTTCATGAGAATGGGCTGCAAGAGATGAGAGAGCTCTAAAGCGAAAATCCTCCGAGCATAATCGTGTCGACTCGACTCCTCGTTGTTACCAACCACCGCCGCCATTTGATCTGCCGCGTCAATCTCAATCCGGTCGTCACCCGACCACCGCCGTGCCCTCATCGCGGTCATCGCCGACCACCGACGCCGGTCACCGCCGACTACCATCGTCGATCACGATCCTCGTCGCCATCTTCGTCGGCCATCCGGACCTTCATCGTTAGTTCTTGTGCCATTCTACTTATATGATTGTTGTTGCCTGATTTTGGGATTCCCATTGTCAGCTTTTCTCATGTACAATTTTGTAATCCCGTTATCAGGAAATTTTGTACTATGAAACAAATACATAGTGGAAGATTCTTACTGGGCTAGGCCCCGTGATTTTTCCCTCTTTTTGAGGTTTTCCACGTAAAAGATTCTGGAGTTTTCTTGTTCACTCTTTAAATACTTGTGTGTGTGTGTTGGATTTCACAAACAAGGCTAAGGCATAAACTTTTACTCTATCGCAACTGGTTTTCTAGCACACAACAAATTTATATTTGAAAGAATTGATAATCATGAGGTAGACATGTACTTTTTTGTAAGCATACTCTTCAAATTGTATCTAAATCATTCAAACAATTTTTATGAAATCTTTTTTCTTAATGAAGAATCTGCTGAAGTTTCATCCAAATAAATTTATATATATATATTTTGGATTTTCTATTACATTTATTATTAATAATAATAAATATCTCTTCATATATAATTAAATAAAAAAGATAGTTAAAATAGAAAATATTTTATAATAAGTCAAAGTAGCTAACAAGAAACTATAGTAAAAAACATAAATGCTATAACAATCATTATTTGTAAACAATTTATTTAAAAAAGCTTTTTAATAAAGCTAATTAAAAACTACTAAGAAATGATATGCTATAACATTTATAATGCCAAAAATGCTATAAATATCATTTTTTTTTGTAATATCTCACAAATTCTTTGGTTAAAAATATCCCACAACTTTTTTTTATGCCACTACCTACTATGAAAGAATATTCTAGGTTAATATTGGTTGCTTCATAAGTTAATATTAACATTTATAATAAAATTGAGTTCCAAATTTTAACTTACAGGCGAAGTATGGAGAGCAGGCATGCCATGCAAACTAAAATAGACATTAATGTGACTAAAGGAGAGTGGTAGGAGCACAGGTAGTTAGTTGTTTCTTGATCTCCCAAAATCCCATCTATAGATGGTTTGATTTAGGGTGGTGTGATAGTAGCGAATGATTCCTAGCCTATCTTAATCTCTCTCTAGTGGCAACCCCTTTCCTCTCTCTTACTCTACGGGCCAACTCCTTTGCTCTCAATATTTATCTGATGGTTAGGTAGAAAATATAATTTCATGCTGCAAATTATTTCTAACTATATAATAACCTTAAATTTTAAGTAAATTTTTAATATATTCTTAATAATGGGTTTGATTAGTGGGGATATAATCCCTTGGACCACTTTTATGGATCTGCTCATGGTCATTACCAAAAAAAAAAAAAAAAAAAAAATCAAACTATCCTTACACATTTTTATCCCCAAAAGGTTATCCCATATTAGTGATAATTTTATTTGAAATAAACTTTTGGACATTTTTTCAAGAGGATAAATAGTGAACAAATTTGGTCAAATTACATGAATTATGTGGCATATAAATTAACCTTCTATTGGAATTTGATTTAAACTAAAATTTATTATTTTAGAGGCTAATTTTGAGTTATTTATTAAGTCATGAACACTTATATATATATACCAGTGCATGTATTTTTTTATATAAAAAGAGGAGATTATTTTTATGATTCAAAGAGTTATTCATTAAGAAGAAAATATGATTTGAAGTGTTACTTTTTTTTAATACTTTGAGATTAAGCTTATAGTAATATACTTCTCTTAACCTAGTAGTTTTATCTTTTGCATTTTCATTTTAACTATCTTATAAGGATTTTTATTAAAGATTATTATGAGCTTGCAATAATTAGTGATATTCTTAGTCACCACCAACATTATTGGATTACATTGATAAAAGGAAATTATAAAAATTTGTTATGCATAGGTTTTGATGTGGTGCATTTTGTCCATAACTAATGTGAGGGCTCAATTCATTTCTAAGAATGATGAGGGTATATTTTTTCTTAAAAAAGTAATTATAAGGATTTTCTCACTAGCATAAATATTTGGAGTTATACATGGCCACTTAGGTGTGAACATATACTTTTGATTAGGTTGAATCAAATAAACATCAATTGTGTTCATTTTTTTTTCTATAATTAAGATTTATTTTCAATACATGTTTATTTTATCATTATTATGCATGAATAATTTTATGTTGTCTAAAGAAAAAAATATTTATACTCTTGTATTAAGTTGATTATCACCATTGGGATTAAGACACTTATTCTTTGAACATAAATTTACTTATATCAATATAATCTATTTTTTATGCATATATACTTTCTGTTTAATTAGAATCATTCAATAAGCTTATGTGGTATTTTTATTCTTTATATTTCCATATTGACCTCACTTTTGGAGTGAGGATTCACCTCCTCCATCATAGATCTAGGAGTCTTCTAGACACTAAGAGCTCTTTAGTCATAAGACACTTCTAGTGTCTAAGTGAATATTTAACTTAAGTCTAGAGACTTAGAAGGAGTAGCTATAGGATTAGACTATGCCTTAGGACCTAAGAAAACCTACCTAGCCTATAGGCTAATAAAATTTATGCCTATTTCCTTAGCCAAATTCCAACCTCAAATCAATTACAATCCAATCTAATTGAATTTCAATTCCAATCCAAACAATCAAACCAAAATCGAATCTACCATAATCCAAACCTAAGCCCATGATTTAATCTTATGGACTTAGCCAAAGCTTCCTTCAATCTAAACCAAATTCAATTGATTTTCTTATAAATCGATCAATACTTTAATCACCAAATAACCAAACCTACAATCAAACCAAAATCAAACCCAAACATAAGCCTATGATTCAACCCTATGGACTTAGCCAAAATTTTCTTCGATCCAAACTAAATTCAATTGATTTTCTCATAAATAAACCAATCATTGAATTATCATTCTAAACCAAATCAATTTTACAATCAAAGCTAATCAATTAAACCAATTCAATCAACATAACTTAACCCATTTGAACCCAAATATTCAAATAAGCCAAAACTCAAATAAATCCAAATCAATTGCAACCAAAGCCATAAATTAATCCCAAATCAACATCCAAACTCAACCAAACTAAACTCAACCCAAAGTCCAATCCAATTGACCCATTAGATTCACTTGATACAAAGAGACCTAAAGGGGCCCAATTGAGCAAAACTCCAATCCAACCCAAATTGGATTGAGCCATCCCTTCAAATCTTCTCCATGATGATTATTGATCATCTTGAATAGCCTAACTACAATCAATTCAATTCAATCAAGCCAATTGACCTATTTAAGCGAACTTGACCCAAAGTGACCTAAAGGACCTATTTAAACCAAATCTCAATCCAAACCAAATTGGATTGAATCAAACCAATCAAAATCTCCTACAATGATTGTTGATAATCTTGATTGATCAATTGCAATCAATTGGGTCAAACTAAGTCAATTTGATCATTTGACCAAATCAACCCACTTAACCTATATAAGCCAAATGAACCAAATCTCATCCTAAGATAAATTAATTCAAACCAATGACTCATACCAATCTATAATTAATCGTTGAACATGACTTGATCATCAATTAAGCCAAACCAGACCTAATTGACCCTTTGACCCAAGTTGACCCAATTTGACCTAACGAGCCAAAATGGTCCAAATCAAAATCTAACTGAAATTGATTGCAACCAATTACTCAAGTTCATTCCAAATTGATTATTGAACATGATCAAAGCCTTGATTGAGCCCAATTTGATAAATTAAACCCAATTGACCCATTTAGCCCAAATTGACTTAAATGGTCGATTTGGCCTAAATCATTCCTAATCTAAATTGATTGAAACCAATGCCTACAATCATCTTCAATTGATCAATTGAACATGAACTAATGCATAACCTAAGCCAATTTGGCCAATTTGGCCAAATTGACGAACTTGACCTATTTGACTAATATGAACTCAAATGATCCAAAATCAAATCCAAGCCAAATTAAACTAAACTAATTACACCAAAATATTTTGAATACTCATTTGAATTTGACTCAAGCCTTGGTTTGACCCAATTTGACCCAACCTAGCCTAATTTGACCTATATGGGTCAAATTGAGCCAAACTCACTCAATCTAAGTACAAACCCATTGAAACTTGGCATGACCCATCCTTGGCTCACCTTGGATTAGCCCAAATGAAACTCGACCTGATTTGGACCTAGTTTAACCCATTACCCACTTGGTAAAGCCTCCCATATGAGACAAAATCCAAAATTAGGTGGTCAACAACCCTCCTTTGCACTTGGTAGCCACCCAAAGCCAAGAATGGACCCTTAGTTAAGTGGCTAACCTGACCCAAAGGGGTTAGGTCAGCCCTTGGTCAAGGGGAGGTGAGTTAACCCACCTCCCCTCATTGGCTCATCCATAGGAGAAAGAGACATGACATTGCAGCCACTCCCATTAACTCACCCTAACCAAACTGAGCTAACTCAGCACCTCCTTGCCACCCACGACCACCTACTGCGGCTGGATGGCCACTGGAGGCCAAAAAGATCCCCACCGTCCGATCCAAGGGAGGAGGGGGAATACCCCCATTCATTTAATCTAATTCAAAAAATTGAGGATTCTTAGAGCCCTAACTACTCAAGATGAGCTGCTAGAGCCTCTTCTCGAGCTTCCCTAGCTTCCTCCTTCTCGAAAAATACCAACTCAAAACAGGACAACCTCCATCTCCCTCTAACTCCACCAAAACTCAACCTTATTTAACTTAACTTCACCCACACATTCACCAAGCTCCAGAGAAGTGAAATGAACTCTCCCCCTGAGTGATTCGAGCACCAGAAGCCCTCTATAGACCAACTTCGGCAAGTTTTTCGGTGATGGTTGATCCACAGAGCCATTGGCTAGGAATCAAGGCACCATCTTCTCAATAGGGCTTCGCCTCTTCAAGGTGAAGCTACCTCAGTCAGTTCACCACTAGTCCGAAGCTCTGGTGAGGTATGATTCTGTCAAACCGAGATTTTCTAATTTTTTTTGGGCATTTTCAAAGAAAATCTTTTTTATGTGCAAATCCAACCATAGGATCCTTGTAGATCTACCCCATGAAGATGTGGGATCTATCCTGAGCCTCCCCAAGCTCCGATGAGCTCAATTTGGGAGGAGGAAGGTGGATGTCCATCTTTCATCGCTCAGGGGACGATAGATCATCCACCATCCATTCCACATGATCAAAATGGACAGCCGTGATCTTCAAATTAGTTTAATCTTGATTTAATCCTTAAGAGCCACAGGAATAATCTCTACCATCCAATCTTAGATCGGATAGTAGGGATAAAAGCATGTCCGCCGCCACCAAGTTAGCCTTGAGTTAGGTGGCTTTACGTGACCAATCCTGCGACACCATATGGAAAGCGCACCACATCAGTGATTCACCTGGCGCCAACGAGATTATGGTTAATTATTCATTTTAATCACAAAAATTTAAAAAATCATAACTAATTATAGAAAAATCAAAAAAGTGTAAATAAATTCTCATTTTAAAGGTAAAATGGAGGAGATTTAATTAAAAATAATCTCATTTGATTTTGAACATTAATTAATGCTTAATTAAGGTTTTAATGTCTACTTAATTAGCTTAATTAATCCCTAATTATATAGGTAATTAATTCCAAACTTGAGGATTTGATTTAATGGGACCACCTCTACCTCTCATGATTTTCTTAGAATTTATTTCTTAGGTAATTAGAAAAATTGATGTTTCAAGCCTTAATTACCTCTTCAATTAACTTAATGATTAATTAAGTTTCAAAATAATAAAAATTAATCAATTAAAGCTTATTAATCATTGATTAATAGTAAGTGGATGAGGGAGAGTAATTAGGACCTCTTTTCTAATCTCTTTTCTAAATTCATTCCATTAAAGAGGAGCAATTAAGATAGTTAATTAATTAAGTATTTAATTAACCAATTAAGTGGATAAATTAATTCAAATTCAAATGAAAATCACATTAGATAATTAACAGTAAGATTAAGGATTCCTCTTTATGTGTTAAATAACATAAAGACCCCTTAAGGAAATTATGATTAACCCATAAGTGTGAGAAAATCATAAGAGTACTTAATTAGGTTCTTTAATTTAATTAATCTCTAATTACGAGCCAATTGTGTTAGTTCTTTTAGGAGCATTGCAACTTTGCTTTTCTCTCATGTTCATATCATTTGTGGCTCATGATTAAATGATTAATCAAATTAAAGAAGCATAAGAAAGAATAATTAAGTGATTTAATTAATAATTCAACTTAATTAATTCATAAAATTTATCTAATTATCTTTCCTTGGACTAATTATGGTTACCAACATGGGAATGTGATTAAACAACAAATAAATTCTCTCCTCTTCAATTCAAATCCAAAATCAAATTAATAATAAGCTTTGATTTTGTTTAAACAATTTTATTTAATGTGATTGTCCTTAAGAATTAATATACTTAAATGAACCATGTGTTTATATTTAGTTATTCCTTTTCCAATCACTTTAAATGTCTTGTGTGTCATATGTTTTCATGCATTCTTGTTTTCAAATCTAAATGAATCAAATAGATTTTATTTATGTAAGCTTGCATGTATTGGTTTAGTTTAAAGATATGTGTGACTATTATCACTAATAAATTTAAATCTATTTTTCAAAGTTTATAAATTGATAATAATATGTGGAGTGATGATAATTATAAATACACATAGGACTTGCATGTGCTTATAGCTAAAGTATGTGAAGTGACACTCTCTCTTTCTTGAATTTATGTATAGATTTACATAAGTTTGAATGATAATGGATATATAGTCTGGACATCTCAGGAATATGAGACTTTAAGTAGCCCAAAGGAGATCATTTGATTACCTCACTTCTCTAGTTAACAAAGGCACGTACCCATTTGATCTTATTCCTATGTTATTTTGGTATTAGAATTTGGGTGGAGCTTCAAGTCATATGCATAAATGATTTAATAAATGAAAAAAAAAATACAATGTTTGCATGGCATTTATTCTTCTAATTCATGTATAATTAATGTGTATTTAAGATAACAAGTATATTGTCTAGACATCCCGGGAATACGAGGCTTTAAGTTGACCCAAGGAGGTCATTTAATTATCTCACTTCTCTAGTTTAAATAATGACACATACTTGCTTATATCTTTTATACATGTGTATGTGTATGTGATTAAAGAATGGAAGCATTCTCTCTTTCAACTAAAAAACATGCATTCATAATTGCCTAATTCATTAAAACATGTAGTATGTGGATGCAAAGCTTCTTTCCTTTATTTATGTATATAAATCTACATATGATTGAATGATAACAAGTATATAGTCTAGACATCTCGGGAGTACGAGACTTTAAGTAGCCCTAAGGAGGTAATTTGATTACCTCACTTCCCTGGTTAATAAAGGGATGTATTTATTTGATTTCATTCTTATGTACTTTTAATTAGAATTTGAATAGAAATTTAATCCATATATACAAATAATTCTATTAAGTAAAATATCACTTCTTGCATGACTTTCATCTTTTTAGTTATGTGTACATTAATATGTATTTAAGATAACAAGTATAAAGTCTGGACATCCCGCGAATATGAGACTTTAAGTAGCTCCAAGGAGGTCATTTGATTACCTCACTTTCCAGATTAATAATGACACGTACTTATTTATATCTTTCATACATATGCATGTATACTTGCGTAATGAATAAAAATCTTCTTTTCCATTAAATGTGTATGCATCATTCATTATTTAGGTGTTTTAAAATATATTGTATTTATAGATATGCTAACTGTTAAATCATGTGCATGTTACATGTGATGAAAAGGAATGACTTGATATATGTCATGTGATAGTAATTCAATTATATTAGTCTTAAGATACCTTTCATATAGAACCAACCTCTGTGTTAAATTAAATCCTTCCACACTTAGAAAATCATAACTCTAATGCTTAGTTAAGACATACTACACAAAGCCTTAGCACACATATTAGAACTAAGCCACCACTTCTAGTCCTAAGTTAGAATGATGTATGTGTGATGCATGTTTTATTTTATGATATAATATTTTAGACTGGATGTTAGGGTGTATGTTTCATAGACTGTATGTTAGACCATTATTAGCCTAATCATATTTTCTATAGGGGATTATGCTTAAGGGGCTGCCTAAAAATAAAAATAAATGCTTTTCTTGCAGGTTGCTTAAACCCCTAAGCATAATCCAAGTTAAGACATGTGGGCTTTGGTTACCCATGTGTAGGATGCTAAATCTAAATTATAAATATAATTGCTTGAGATTGTATGTGTGCTTAGCTAACCTCTATTTTGTAGGCATAGTTAGATTCACTTTTTCTATATAAATTTAATTTTGTAATAGGAATTGGGATTAGTGCTATGGGGGATTAAGATGAGCAGTGGCTAGAAGACATAGCCCTGGGGTGCCCTGTGATGCCTTTAGAGTAAATCAAATTAAAATGAAGACATGAAGAAATGAAGAAATGAAGAAATGAAGAAATGAAGAATGAAGACCCCTATAACATCGAATTTAATTTCAATTGTAATTATTCTTTTGTAATTCGGGTTGTATAAGGGTAGAGCTTGATTATCCAATTTTCTCTTTTTTGGGGTGTACGATGGTACTCGATCGCACCAACCTTTTATTCTTTTACAGAATCTATTCATGTTTGATTGATGTTATGTTTAGATCGTGTAATAGAATTGCATGCTTTTCATAGTTTCTTAATGATTGATGATTGTATGTGTGGCCTGGATGTGGTGGGCTCTCAGGATAAAATTAATTTTTCTATCCAAATTAATAACTCATAAACTCACTTTAAAGCCTAGGTTATAAACAAGATAACTAAAAGATTTAGTAACCCCTTAGCTGTTTGTTTTATGTCTAACATCATGCATAACATCTTGAGTCATTCTTGCTAAAAATGAGGGCCTCCATTTCAACACTTTAGGGACCGCTTGACCTATAAGAGCAACCCTTTATGATGGAGCTTCACCCTCTTTCTCTTTTGATTTAGCTAACAACCAAATTTCATCATGCATTTAGGCATGAATATCCCAAAGCCTTTGTCCAAAATATTATGTCAAAATGAAACAAAAATTGTAAAGGTTTCTTTTTTAGATTAAGTCATATGTTCATACCACTCATGCTCTAGTCTCTTAGAGAGTGAGTTTAGGGTTTCAGTTCTCTTTCTAATTAGATAACAAGCCTAACTATCTCATAATTTCATAAAAGTAGACTACACAATTTTAAAACATAGGAGCTATTTACTGGCGGCCACTCCGGGTAGTTGTAAGTCCAGAAGTCAGATGGGTTTATTATTTCTTGTGGAGATAAACCCCTGTGTCCCCTTTTCACTTATATTTAGGTCGTGCTTTAACTTGTGTTAAAGCTCACTAGATTTAAAGTTTGAGGTTACTGTTTGGGCTACAAGCATAAATCCTCATTCTTAGGCATTTTCATAATCTTATGTTGATGGATTGTAAGCCCTAATAATCTAATAAAATTTCAACTCAAATAAATAAATCCTTTTAATTTCATAAAGCCCCACCATAGGATAGATTGGAGTGCTTACTAGGTTTCACAGTATCATGAGCATTCTTTACTTATCTTGGCTTCCAGAATAAGTCTTTCCATTGATCTATCCCACTTAATTTTCCAAAAATGACCAATCCTTTGATAGTCTTAACCTTGAAATCTTTGGAGACAATAATTGCTTACTTTAATCGAGAGTTGTGGTGTTTATTTTTGGATGTGAGGGGACACCATGCAGATCGTATGGGGTATTTATTGAAGTGATTGGGTATAACATTGAGGTATGATATACTATCTTGAGAGATAAAGGCATCACCCTTCAATGGAATGTGGTGAAAAATAGTTTTGCCTTCATCTATCCCTCTTTGAGGAGGGATAAATGAGAATAGAAATATACGCCTTTTAGGGATGCCATGCAAATCTGCAGATGTTCTTATTAGGGTGATCGGGTATAATATTGAGGAAAGATATACTATCTCAAGAGATAAAAGTTATGACCCTACAATGGACCTAATCACCTCAATAAGGACTCCTACGGACTATGGGTCTTCAAAATGTACCAGAGATTCTTCCCCTGCTTTACATGAAAAAGTAAAGCAGGGTTTATTTTAAATCAGGTTCATTAAGTTTTATACAGGGGCAAGCCCCCATAGTTAATTACATCCTAAAGAATGGGATTCCTTAGGAATACTCTTGATTAAGGTAAATGATCTTTGTCTCCAAAGATTTCAAAAAGGTAGGACTATCAACCAATTGGTTTATTTTTAGAAAGTTAAATGGGATCGATCAAGAGGAGGGATTTCTTATCGAAGCTAAATGAAAATAAGTTAGGGATGCTTAAGATACTAGGAAGCCTAATAAGCATCCCAAACTACCATATGGTTGGGCTTTATATTTTTGACATTGAATTAATTTATTTGAGTTGAATTTTTATTAGAATGCTAGGACTTATAATTCCATGATACAAGGTCACAAAAATGCCTAAGAGGTGAGGATTTATGCTCGTAGCCCGCAAAGGGAAGTAGAACCCTTGAACCTAAATCTAGGGAGCTTTGGCGAGGGCCAAAAGCACGACCTAAATCTAAGGTGAAAATAGGTATTTAGTTTACCTCCACAAGAGAGGATAAACCACCTGACTGTTGGATTTAACTACCTAGGGGTGGCTGCCAACTAACTCCTTTTACAATTTTAAAATATTTAGACAAGTCAAATGCTTTTGCAAGATAGCTAAGTTATTATTTATTTAGAGAGAGATTAAGTCCTTAAACACACTCCCTAAGAGATTAGATCATGTAGGGCATGATTAATGACTTAAATCTAATGCAAATTTTTTCACACTTTAATGATGAATGCTAAGAGAATTTATTTGAGAAATTTGAATGTTTTTTATGATGCATGATTTTGTTAAGTAGAAAAAGAGGAATTCTTTTATCCATTTTTCATATGCACATATATATGTATGAAAGATATAAGTGAGCACAACACCAGTATTAACACCAGGGGTGTAAGGTACAAGACTTACTTAGGGCTACTTAAAGCCTCTCAACCCTGGGGTTTTCCAGACTAATATACCACTTTCCTTAAATACATATACATGTACAAAAGAAATGAGTGGAAAATGAAAGATGCAAAAGTTTGTGTTTGTTTGTTTGATTTTTTTATGCAATTTATATGTGTAAGTGTGGATGTCCTTCTTAAGTAATAACATAGGAGTGAATAGGAATGGAATTAAGCAAGTGTTGTGTTCTTTTCAAATGAACTATACACTTTGCCAAATCTTATTCAAACGAATGCTAAAAGAAAAGAGAATGAAAGCCACACTATGCACATCTTTATATTTTTACTCACATGCAAGCTCATAAATAATTATAAGTAGCATACCTTTCAGTTTTGATGTTTGATTCATAAGCTTTGAAAGTAATTTTGAATTTAATAGTGATAATAACCATTCATATTCTTACTTTAGCCAAAATATGCAATTTGACATAGAAGATACATTTCATTTTTAATTTGATTTTTAAAAAGCATGAATGCTTGAATTTCATATGACATACACATTTAGCATGTTAGGAAAGAAATGAAGTAATGAATGCAATGTAAGTTCATCCACCCTAATTAATTCCTAAAGACAATCTTATGAACAAGATTATTTAAAATAAATCAAATTTGGTTTAAGGGGAGTTTGGACTTTGTTTGAGTTTGATTTCAATTTGAGAAATGTGAGATGAGTTTGCTAGTCCTAACCCATTCCCCCATGTATGAGTTATTTAAGTTCAATTTTTAGGTTATTAGATCAATTTTATGCTTTGGTTAGGTTAAGGCGTGAATTAAGTGCATTAATTACCCCTTCCCTACACCACTTTAGCATATTTAATCAAATAATTATGAGCCAATGTATGACATAAAATCACAAGGAATTTAAATCAGTAATGCATCCTAGGAAAGAAAGGGCCTAATGCAATTGGCTCACAATTAATGTTTAATTAAGTTAAATGGTTTAATTTAAGTACTTTCATAACCCTTCCCACACATGTGAGTTGGATTTTGATTTCCTTAAGCTACTTAGGTTATTGAGCACCTAAGAACTTACCCAAGATAAATTGATTAATTTCTATAATGTTTTGAAAATTTTATCAAGTTAATTATATAGGTGGCTAGTGGGTTAGCCCTTAATTAAGTTTGGATTAAGGAAGAGAAGGGGTTTAGGGAATGACTTAGGGGAAATTCCCCAAATCCATTCCATAAACCTCTTCTTAACTTAAGCAAGGCTTAATTAACTTAAAAGGGGGTAAACCACTATTCATATGCTTAATTACCCTTAATTACATAAAGAGGGTGATTAAGGATTTATTACATGATTTATCTAATTAACTCATCAACTAATCACAAGAAAATTAGGGGATCATCGCACTAAAAATACTAGAGAAATTTGAAATGAATTAATGAAATAATTAGGGAGTAATTAGGGTTATTAAATTTTCATTAAAACCCTAATTGAGGAAAATACACTATTGAAAATCCATTAGAAATAGTTTTAGATTATTCTACTAAGAAATATCTTTATAGTGCATTTTACCTTGTATTTTAATGATTTTTCTAAAATTAGTTATGTTATTTTGAAGTTTCCATGATTATCCATTAATTAAATAGCCGAATTAAGTGATTAATCCCGTCGGTGCCACGTGGAGGCTGGCGCGGCATGCACTTTCCACATGGAGCAATGAGAGAGGTCGCTCAAGTTATCACATCGTAGCACCGCATTAGTGGCGGTGCTACGCGCTTTCTCCTCATCAGTCTGATCAAGGATCAGACGACTGAGATCAAGCCCGCGATTCTTAAGGGATGAAATCAGGGATCATATGCATCTTGATCATGGCCGTCCATCCAAAATGCATAGATGGATGGCCCATGATCCTTCCCTAAGCTCGCTTGCAGGAGATGGCCACCGTCCATCTTCCATGGCATGATCTGAGCTCGATTGAGCACAAACTTAACCCACACCATCATCTTGCAAGGGAGAAGACATCCAATGACTAGTTTTATAGGAAGTGAAAACTCCTTTCACAAAAGACCACACACTCTACTTTAAGCTCGATTTTGATCCATACCTCATCGGAGGTTATCACCGGCACTCGAATCTGATGAGGTAGCATCATCTAGTAGAGATGAAGCCTTGTTGAAAGTTTCAAGTCTTGGGATGGAGTAGATCTTCCTATAGACCAAGCCCACCTTCAAATCCTTGCGGCCTTGAGTGAAGTCCCACTTCCCTTACCTTGAGAAGTTGGATTAAGCTTTAGACAAGTTCTATTGAGTCGTCTGATGAAGCTTGCAATAGGAATTGGCTTGATATTAAGTATTGAGCAAAGTGGAAATCTCCTTAGCCTCCCCTATTTTTGGTTTGAAGAAATCCAAAAATGGAGAATGCCAAATGCTTGGGGATTGCTTGAGGGAGCTTGGAAAGCTCGAGGGAAGTCTCTCACAGCAAATCGAGTGTGTGTGATCTTGAATGAAGTGGAATTAGGGGGAGTATATCTCCCCCTAGGTGAATCAGACGGTCGTGAAGAGCTTTGCCATTTTGATCCAATTCACCCTATTCAATGGGTTTGTTAGGCTGTGACTTGCACATGGTTCAGTTTTGAGTGTGGAGTGGAGTAGTGAAGCTCCCATGTGCTTTAATTGAGTGGAGGAGGGATCCTATGTGCTCAATTCCTAAGCGGGTGGTCAGTTTGGCCATTAGGTTGGGTTTGGCTAACCCAAACTCAATGGGTCATGTGCACCATGTCCATTAGTGATAATTTGGTCTACTAAGAGGATGCCAAGTGTCCATGAAAAAGAATTGACCAAATTCCTAGTGGTTTTGATTTTAGGTTACCCTATGGCCTAGTGATAAAATGGTCATTTGGATTGGATTTCAATTTGAATATGTTTGGTATGATTGAAAAATGGGTTGGGCCAAGTTTCATTGAATTTGGAGTTGGTTTGATATGATTTGGCTCATGTTGACCCATTTAGGTCAAAATGGGTCAACTGGGGTCAAGTTGACCAATTGGTCAACTTGGGTCAAATGAAGGGTTGGGTCAAGTTCATATGACCATTTAAAATGTGTTGGCATCATTGATTTGGTTCAATTTGATTTATATTTGGATTTGGTTCATTTGATTTCATTTAGGTCAAATGGGTAAAGTTAACTAATTTGACCCATTTGACCTATTTGGGTTAGGTCATGGATTGGTTTATGTTTGGTTGATCATTTGAAATGGATTGGTATCTTTGTTTCTAATCAATTTGGTTTATATTTGGATTTGGCTCAATTTGACCTTTTAGGTCAAGTTGGGTTCAAGGTCAATTGGGTTAGGTTGGGTCTAGTTGGCCAATTGGGATTTTAGTCAAGTTTAACAAGTGATTTGGAATAAATTAGAACCATTAGTTTTAATCAATTTGGCTTAGATCAAGTTTTGATGCATTTTGACTTTTTAGGTCAAGTTGGGTCAACTTGGGTCAAGTGGCCAATTGGGCTAGGTTAGGCTCAAATGATGACTTGGTCAAAGTTCAAACATTGACTCAAAATGTGAGGCTTAGGTGGGTATAGTTCAATCCATTTTGGGTAGGATTAGAATTTGGCTCAAAAGAGGTACATTAGGTTACTTTGGGTCAAGTAAGCCTAAGTAGGTCAAATGGCTTGGTCAAAGCTTGATTTGAGTTTGATTGAACTCACATATGGACTTATGATTGAAATATAAATTTATTTGCAATTTGAAGTTCAAAAGGGTGAACATGAGTTTGACTTGGGTTTGATTTTTGAATTTAGTTTTAGTCTGATGATTGAAGTTTGTATTTATATTTGGATTAATGATTGAAGGATTGATTGAATCATGAAGAAAAATCAAGGGTTTGGCTTGATTTGAAATTGATTTGGCTAAGTTCAAGAATTTGACTTGAAAGGCTTAGGTTGAATTTTGATTGAATTTGAGTTTGAGTTTTGAATTGATTTTTGGATATTTGAATTTATATTTCATTTATATTTGTGAATATAAATTATAATATAAACTGGTTATGAGAAAATTTCTTAAATTTGAATTAATTTAGATTTGATTTAGGCTAAGTCTATAAGATAGAATCAAAGTGACTTAGGAAAGATTTTTGATTTGGATTTGAAATTTGAATTTGGTTTGATTGATTTGAATTTATATTTCATTTATATATGTGAATATAAATGAGAATATAAATGAGTTGCGAGAAAATTCCTTGAATTTGAATTGATTTAGATTTGATTTAGGCTAAGTACATGAGAGGGAATCAAAGGACTTAGGAAATATTTTGGAATTTGGAATCCAATCATGGGCTTCAATCATAAGTTTCAATTATTTAGAATTGATTCATGATTTGAGAAAATCCATTGAATTGGTTCAAGGTTTGAGTTAGAATTGGAGTTGATATGAGCTTGCAAAAATCAATCAAGTTGGAATTGATTTTAGTTTGACTTGAAGGGAGGAAGTGAGGAATTTGGTTCAAGCTATAGGGTAGGAAAATTTTCCTAACACCCCTAAGGCATGACCTATTCCTATGACTAACTCTTCTAAGTCTCTAGGGTTAGGTTGAGTGTCCTCCTAATCACTAGAAGTGTCTTATAACTAAGGAGACTCTTAGTATCTAAGAGAAGTCCTATGTCTAAGATGGAAGGGTTGAGAGCTCATTCTAAAAATGAGGTCAACAAAGGGCACCCAATAGGTGTGGTGTGACTGACTAGGAATACTACACGTATTGGTGTTGACCGAAATGATCAACAACACCGAACGATCATAAGCACTAACAAAAATGGTCTACTCCTAACCCAAAGTGTAGAAGGAATCCAGAGCTTAGTGCGATGTGACTCTACTCATGGCAAAGACATAAGAGAGGGAAGGAGGAATCCACTTGGGATAGAGTATGTGAACCTTCCACTAGCGAAATAGGTTCAAATCATCCATAAGGGATGAGAGGTTTGATTTGAGTCTCATTAGGGATAAATTGATTTGATTTGTTTAATTTGTTTTTATTTGATTGACTCCACTGGGGGAGGTTGATTGTATTTATTTTGTTGAATTTGTTTTGTTTGTTGTTTGACTCCATTGAGGGAGGAGGGTTAAATTTGTTTGAGATTTTAGAATTTAGATTTTGAGATGGGCCCTGTTGGTTTGCAATAGATCGCACTGAGTAGGAGCCATAGAGGCCTTGACCTAACTCATATTTACCAATCCAAAGGGGTAGTCTACTAAATACATAGTAGGACTGACCAACCAAAGGGATGCCTTTCGGTGTGCAGTAGCTGTACTAGGAAGAAAGCATAATAGACTTACATCCTCCAAAGTAGGGACTAGTTGCTGGGGAGATTGAACCCGACCTAGGGCTGACTATTGAGTGAATGCCACTGAGGGATTTAGATCAACTCAAAGATAGTCAAGATTAATTTCATTTTAAATTTTTTTGATGGATTTTGTTGGTTTGTGATGGATCACACTATGGAGGAGCTTATATTAGCCTAGACTTATCTCAGATTTATTGGACCAAAGGGAGTAACTTCCCGACCGATGTGGGAACTATCCGACAAAAGGAGTACCTTTCGATTTGTAATGATCAATTTAAGGGAAGAAAGCTCAGGGACTCACATCTTCCACTACAAAAGACCACTGGGGTGGTCGGTTGCTTTGGGCAATAAATTGAACCTGACCTAGGGCTGACTATTGAGTGAATGCCATTGGGGGACTTAGATTAACTCCAGGATAGTCAAGATTAATTTCATTTTAATTTTTTTTTTGATGGATTCCATTGGTTTAAGATGGATCACATTGAGAAGGAGCTTATATTAGCCTAGACCTATCTCAGATTTACTGAATGAAAGGGAATAACTTCTCGGTCGATGAGAGAACTATCCAACCAAAAGAGTGCCTTTCAGTTTGCAATGATCAATTCACAAGAAGAAATCTCAGGGACTCACATCTTCCACTACAAAATACCACTAGGGTGATCAGTTGCTTTGGGCAATAAATCGAACCCGACTAGGGCTACCCATCAGTTTGTTACAGTCATGCTAGAAAGAATGCGTCATAGTCTTACATCTTCCAAAGTGGAATGATGGGTAACCCTTAGAAAATAGATTGAACGACTGGGGAGATGAGTGAGTGGATTTATCTCAACTCAGGTAGTTAGGAAATTCCTATAGGGAGTTCTTCTGACACTGCCCTAAAGATAGGATGCCTACTTTGGGAAAAGGGGCCCTTTGGGGGCTTGAATTACTAATCCACAAGTGATTAATTTGTTTGTTTATTAAGTTTATTTTAACATGGACCCTGTTGGTTTGCGAGGGATCAAATTGAGAAGGAGCTTATACCAACCTAGACTTATCTCAGATTTACTAAACCAAAAGAGAATCTGCATATCTGCTGAACAAATTCTCCAACCACAGGGGTGGCTAACAGGAAAGGGGGACTATCCAATCTAAGAGTAACCTGGGTAGTGTCTAAATGGGGTCGTAAAAGATGTGATCCAAATAGAATGCCCAGAGAGAGGGGCCTAAGGGCTTAATCTAAAACCCTGGAGAAGATGACATGGCTAGTCGTATATCAAATAGGTATTTAGTGGCCAACTCAAGGAGAAAATGCGGGGACTCACATCTGCCAAGAGTGGTGTATCCACTGGGTGAGTCACTGTTAGCATAGCGAACATCAACCAACCTAAGGTGCTGAGTTTGCACAATACTAGGAAGAAAGCTGGACTCATCATCCTATGGCATGATTCTTTGGGATAGTCTTCTCGATGGGTGCCATCGACCTAGGGGAGACTACTTGAATCTTTGGGGAGACTTATATAGACTCAAATGTAGTCAAGAGGAAAGAAGCCTCTAGGGGACTTATCCTAAACCTCAAATATATTTGACGTAGTTAGATCATGATGATTAGTTTAAGAAGAAAGCTCAGAAACTCACATCTTCTTAAACTAAATCAACATGATGTAGTTTACTGGCTAGGCAGTGAAGTCTACCATACTAATAAGGTGCTATTTGGTTTGTAATAGTCAAGTTAGGAAGAAAGCATGGGGACTCACATCTTCTAAACAAGTGATCACTGGGGTGACATACTAGCGAGGTATCATGTAGACCTAACCTAGAGCAGCTAATGAGTGAGTGCCACAAGGGGATTGCTCTCACATCAAAATAGCTCGAGATAAAAGATATGTGTTTATTTTTATGCTTGTGTTAAAAGGAATAGGACACCTCTTGGGTTCTCTTACACCTACCATAAATACACTGGGGATTTTGATGAAATGGTGCCATGGATGGCAACTGAGATTTCCCACTAAGAAAGAATGCTGCTCGGGTTCTCTTATACTTAACTTAGTTGTGCTAATCAAAATAGTATGCCACTTGAGTTTTATCACACCTATTCTAATAGCACTGGGAGATTATCTATGATTATGTTCGTGTTATGAAATAGGGATAGGATGCCACTATGGGACTCTTACACCTATCTTAAACACATTGTAGTGGATTTGCAAGATAAGCAAACAACGCTTTGAAAGAAGAGAAAATTTTGATGAAATGGAATCAAATTTTTGTTCTTTTATTGATAATTATTTTTAAACATGTTTTATGCATAATATTTCTTCAAATACAACAACAACAATAACAACAACAACAAGCCTTAATGGGCTCTATTTCTTCAAATAAAGCCCATTAATTGGAAGCATCAGGTGTTCCCCTTTACAATCAATGAGCTGATAAGATCCTCCTTGGTAGGCCTTCTCTATGACATAGGGGCCTTTCCAAGTTGGTTCAAACTTGCCTCCCATCTTTGATGGGCAAATAAGTCTCCTTAGGACTAACAAGTTCTCCTACTTGGAAAGACCTAGGGACCACTGTGTAGCTTGAATCATTTTGGCCTTGTACAACTTGAGGTTTTGACATGCCCATAGGCGACTCTCCTCCAAACCTTCGAGCACTTCTAACCTCAACTTTGCATTCTGCTCTATAGTGATCTTGCTACCCAATGCTATCCTTAGTGATGGGAGTTGAACTTTTAAAGGTAGAATGGCTTTAGACCTATACACTAAGGAAAATAGGGTAAACTTAGTTGGAGTTCGGTATATGGTGTGGTAGGCCCACAAGGCTTCAACCAACTACTCATTCTACTACCACTTATTGTCATCAAGAGTCTTCTTTAGTATTTAGATGAGAGTTTTATTGAATGCTTCTACTAAGCCATTTGCTATGGGATAGTAGATGGTGGAGTATCTCCAATCTATACCATATTTTCTGGCAAAGCTGTTGACCTTGGTGCTTTTAAATGCAATACCATTATCGAATATAATTCATTGAGGCACCCCAAACCTATATACGATATGGTTCCTAAAAAACTGAAGCACATGCTAAGCTGTGACCTCTCTGAGTGGGATTGCCTCCACCCACTTGGAAAAGTAGTCGGTGGTAGCTAAGTTGAACCGATGACCCTTGGAAGATGGAGGATCGATAGACCCACAATATCAGTACCCCAACACTTAAATGGCTATGAAGCTAATGTAGGGTGTAGAACGTTATGTGGTTGATGTAAGATCACACCGTGTACCTGACACTGATGGCATCTCCTAGCTACATCCATGTAATCTGTGATCATGAAAGGCCAGTAGTATCCTAGTCTCTTGATCTTTGTCTTCATCTTCGAATTGGATTGATGTGCTCCACATAGACCGGAATGTACCTCAATTATAATTCCACGGGCTTCATGTTTATCTGAACAACGTAACCACATTTGATCAAAGGACCATCGGTAAAGGTGCCCATCGATGAGCATATGAGAGCTCTCTTTCACGATGGGCTTGTGACTTTTCTTGAGATAGTTTGTCAGTGTTCAAATAGTCTATGAATGATTGCCTCCAATCCAGCTCCTTGTCCTTATAGGTAATGACAACCTCCCCTTTAAGAGAAAGTCTCTCAATGAGTTCAACATCAATAAGGGATATGACTTATCTATTTTGGACCCTTATTGGAATGGACTCATCTTCCAGACATGCCAATTATTTAGCAAGTTTGGCCAAAGCATCTGTTACTGCATTCTCTACTCGGGGAACCTTGTAGATGGTGACTTTAGGGATTTGGGCCAACAACTTCATGGTATACTCATGGTAATGATGAAGCTTAGGTTTGAGAACCTTGTAGGACTCAACAATATGATTGATGACCAACTGAGAATCCCCAAAGATGTTGATGTTCTTGACACACACAGTGATAGCTTACTCCAGACCGGCAATCAAAGCCTCATACTTGGCTTTGTTTTTGGTATAGGGATTGGAAAGAGAGTATGAGAATATCATCACATCATAATCTATAGTTAAGAGAACTATTCCCACCCCTACATTTCCTGGAAGAGTAGACCGTGGTGTTTACCCTTTATGAAAAAAAGTTGCACCATCAAAATACATCTGCCATCAGTGGTTGTCAACCTCCCATAAGTTTATGATTTGTTCATCAGGGAGATCATCACTAAGTGGAGAATCAACATGAAGTGAGTGTGCTGCTAAGAAATCTGCTAGTGCTTGACCTTTTACCGCACAAAGGAGTATAAATGTGATATCAAACTACGAGAGAATCATGGACCATCATGCCAAATGTTTGGATAGCGTTGGCCATGTCATGAGATATTGTAGTAGATTGGTTCTAGAAATTAATTCACCTTATGAGAAAGCATATAGTGCTGTAGCTTCTAAGATGCAAAGATCAAAGCTAGCAATATTTCTCAATAGGTGCGTAGTTCACTTTACTAGGAATCAGATGATGGCTGAGATAGTAAAGATCATTCTCCTTCTCTTCATTATTAGCTTGGGCCAACAGAGCATCGAGAGAGTCATCCAATGTAATAGTGTAGAGGATGAGTGGGGATAGTACACTAAAGCGGGCTTCCAAATACTACTTGATATCTTCAAAGGCATGCTGACACTTATCATCCCACTTAAACTTGGCATCCTTTTTAACAAGTACTGAGAATGGCTTGCATCTCCCTGATAGGTTGGAAATAAAGCATCTTAGATACGCCAACCATCATTGGAAAGATTTGACTTGAGTTAAACTTTTAGAGGTGGCATTTCTAAGATAGATTTGATCTTTTCTAGATTTATTTCTATTCCCCAATGTGGGACAACAAAATTAAGGAATTTTCTTGAAGCTACTCTGAATGCACATTTCAGGAGATTCATTTTGAGGTTATATTATTTTAACTATTCAAAAATTACTCTCAAGTTAAAGAGATGATCTTCCTTTTCACTCTTGACTACTAGATCATCAACGTAGCACTCAACCTGATGATGGATGAGTTCGTTGAAGATCTGAGTCATTGCCCGTTGGTATGTAGCACCATCATTTTTAAGGTTGAAAGGCATGACACTATAATAATAAATTTCAATCGGGGTTCGAAAAGCAATATTTCTTTCATCCTCCGGGGCCATCTTGATTTGGTTGTAGCCAGATGACCCATCCATAAAGGAGAAAATTGCATGAGATGAGGTGATGTCCACCATTAATTTTGGTATAGGAAGAGGAAACTCATCCTTAGGACATGCCTTATTTAAGTCCCTGAAATCAACATAATATGAATTTGGCCATTCTTCTTCTTAACTGGGATGACACTGGCTAACCAGGTAGGGTATTTTTCTTTCTTAATGAAACTAGCATCGATCAGTTTCTTGACTTCAAAAATGACCTGTTGTTCGATTTCTAATCGCATGCATCTAGGAGCTTGAGCTTGCTCGATAAGGTTAGCGTTTGGATCTATTGCTAGTTTGTGGACTGTTATGTTAGGAGATAATCTAGGCATTTCTTCAAAACTCCATGCAAAATAGTCTTTAAACTTAGTCAATAGCCTAAGTCATTGGTTTCTTCTTCATTCAGCAACGAACTGATGTGTGTCGGGCACATATTTTCTTCTGTCCCGAGGTTGATTTTTTTATGCTTGTCAATTATTGAATGGATCTTCTCTCTAAATTATGGTAGTGCATCTTTGATTTGGAGATCATCTAGATCATCTAAAGTTTCTAAACACACATCCTCATAAGAGTTGGTTTAGTGTGAAAAGAACTTATCATACTCTAGATGAATGGCAACAACTAAGCAGTATCGTCATCATCGATTGGACCCATTGTTCCGAATCCTAGTCTTTATCTTGATTGTGCATCCCTTCCTGTGTTGTTCCATAGCTTTTCAAAGTATGCTGACCTGTGCTTAGACCATGAATAAGGAATCAAACCCTTCTTTGCAAGATTAATAACACAAGGCGTGTACCAATAAAAAGGTAATTTCATTAATTCTTTATATGAATCACCCTCAAGTTCTACATCAACTTCAGGACTTGAGGATGATGATCCCAAAAACAATCTCTTCAGCTTGACATCCCTGGAAGACTCAGGGGCTTCCTTTACTACTAAACCTTCAACTTTTTGGATGAAAATGAGGTTAGAGCTAAGGTTCCTAACCGATAGTTTTACATACATTTGATTCAAATACTTTGCTTTGTCCGAGGCCGGTCTTCATCCTGTCTCAGTGTCACCTCCAATGAAACCGAGAGGGGTTGGTATGCTAATCACATTAGACTCATCCTCATGGATTCCAAGTCTATGTGAATAGTAGGGGTACTCCTATGAACTAAAACATAACCCCTATTGGCTGATGGCCACCCAGAGGATCTTCCATCTTTGGAATTGCCTCTATTTTTTCCTTTGCCTCTGCTTGGTGGAGGTCGAGTCATCCTACCCCCATATGATGGAATGAACTGTGAGTGGAAAGTGATATGGACTCTATTTATTCTTCAATTTCCCTTTCTTGTTCACTTGAATTTTCATTTTTCTTTTCTTTTTTTTCTTTGGATTTTTCTTTTTCTTTTTCTTCATTTTCATTTTCTTTTGAATTTTAATTTTGTCCAAGTTCACGAGAAAGGGTATTTTGAGAAAGATAGTAGGTCGCATCCTTATATATCTCAATCTCTCTAACTGAAAATAGCTTTTCATCTCCTTTGACACAATATTCAATCTCATCCTTCCTGAACTTGATGCACTGATAGAGGGAGGATGGAATTATCTTGTTTAGATGTATCCAAGGCCTACTGAGCAAAGCGGTGAACAAAGTATTCAAATCAATGATATAAAACTTGGCTTCAGTCTTCCAATTACTTATCTCCAAAGGTAACACTATGCAACTTAAAGCCCTCTCGCCTTGTTCATTGAATCCTCTCAACATCATCTGATCTCCTCGGAGTGTGGAGATGTCGATCCTCAAATAGGCATGGATCTTTATACTCATAGTGTTCACTGATGCACCTAGATCGATGAAAACTCTGGCAAGTATGAATCTGCCCATGTCCACTATAATGTAGAGGGGCGGTTGTGCTCCATGTCCCCTAGAAGAAGGTCTTCATCTGTGAAAGTGATCCCCTAAGCTTCTCTGGAATAATGTGCCTCCTCTCCAACATCGGTCAGCTGAGCTAAGCATATCTTAGGATCAAGGAGATCCTTGATTAATGATTCCCTCAGCTCTTTGGATAAAATAAGGGCATCATATATGCTTAGCTTAGATGACCACTTTCTTAGGTGAGAGAGGACATTGTAGTCCACCTTGGGCTGATGCTCCACAAGCATATCGAAGGGTGGAGCATCCTGTGGAAGGGCTTCTCGATCCTTTGAACCAATGACTTATTTTCCTCTACCTTGAGGTGTTGCCCTAGGAGGTAGAACCTTGCCACTACGGAGGTTGACTTTGATGATCTCTTGTGGAAGGGTAATGGAAGATTCTACCTGCACGTCAAGCTCACCTACAACTTCTCCTATGGGACCCTCAGAATCAGATGATTCCAAGTCTATCTCAAGAGGTGAACCCATAGTATTCAGAGTAGGAAAATCAACTTTGAATCAGAAGAGAAAGATCATATTATAGTTATTATTTGAAGAGTTATCATTAGGAATAGATTTAGACAACCCATCAGAATTGACACAGATATAATTCAAGCTAGCTTTATTCTTTAATTTCTTGGATTTGATAAGAGGTAGATAGTAGAAATTGAGTAAAGTAAAAAGGGAGAGGGATTTGATGCACTCATCCGCCGATACAAGATATATACTCTAAGAAGAAGAGATAGCTGAAGTAGAGGTGGTCGATGATGTAGTAGCTACAATGGTGAGTTGGAGGGGACTCGGTGGTGGTTTATACTTGGCTATCGGGTTGGCACATCTGCTTGCGCTCCCCTTTCCCTGAGTTAGCTTTGGAAACTTGCAAACCTTCCTTGATGTTGGAGGTTTGAGCTGGCTCAGGCACCTGGAAGGAAAGTTTCTTGATTTTTGAGACAATTTTATTAGAGATTTTGGATCAGGATATATCCCAATCTTCTTTGGTTTTGGAAGGATCACAAGTATCCCCAAGGATTACCCTAATGGAACTGGATGGTTGTTCCACAAGGTATTCCTTCAGGATGATTATAGCACTGGTCTTGAAGCTATGTTCAAGCTAGTCCTTAAATGTGAAGCAATCTTCTAAAATATGACCTAACATATATGATAGGGGCAAAAGTTAGGATCGTTGCTTTTGCCCACTTCCTCGGTCTCCTAAGTTTGGGTAGTTGAAAATCATGTTTCTTTAAGAGATTCTTAAAGATTTTCTTGATTACCTCCCTCTTAAATGAATAAGGTTTATTAAGTTTATCTAAAAGAGTAGGTGGACCATAGCTACCTGGCGGCGGGTATGTGTACCATTACTGTTGATGATGTGGAGGGAGGAGAGGCGCAGGCCATGGAGGCTATTATGGACTGTCGATGGTGGTGGTAGAGGAGGTGAAAGTGATGGCTATGGAGCAAGGTCTCTTGCTCTCTCAGCCTTGTTTCCCTATCTACTACTATCACCCGCTTCTTCTCAAAAGCTCTGGCTTCTTTTGCTTTGTTGATTGGTCTAGAAAGGTTATTTGTTTGGCTTCTTCTTGTAAGCTAGCCACCTTGTTGATTAATTTCTCAAAAGTTTTGATGGTGAAACCTTTGAGCATGATGGCGACCAAGCCATGGATATTCTTAAGCAGAATCTCAATGGCATGCTGTTCAGACAGCTGTGATTTTCATTTCATACTCAAATTATGTCATCTGAGAATGTAATCAATGAGGGACTTACCGGGGTTTTGTTGAGCCACAATGAGATCACATACAATCACTATTTACTGAGCTCCAATAAACCTCTTGATAAAGAATTACTCTAACTCAACAAAAGTCTTCGTTGATCTGTTGGGAAGTTCAACATACCAATCAAAGGCTATGCCTGCTAAGTTACTGACAAATAAATGAAAGAGTAAAGCATCATTGCCATCGGTGTTGTAACAACTGCCCGAAATATATTATATGATGCCTTGGGTTCCCACTGCCATCGAAGCTCTTGAAAGAAGGAGGCATAAAACCCTTAGGATATTGGATGGCATCAAATTCCTCCAGGTAGGGTCTACCCTTTGGAACTGATGATCCTCCTCAGGCTTGAGCCAACGCTTCTCTCACCTGCTGCTCAACGATGTTCTTAATATTCTTTTCTTGTATGGAGGTACTATCTACTACCTTCCTATACACGCTGGTGCTACCTTGCTCTACTGGAGGTAAAGTGTTGGATGGATCCAAGACATGCACCAACTCTGGCTGACTAGTCTCAGCTATAGTAGGATGGAGTGCCCGTGCTTATTTCTAAAGTGTTAAGACTAATGCTAACAATTCCTTGAGCTACTTCCCCATCCTTTCTATTTGATCATCTTTTTACTTTATCTGTTGAAGGAGGTGTTGGGTCAAGTAGGTGTGTCTTCTCTCGCCTCGCACCTTCCATAGTCTCTCATGAGGAGAGAACCCTGTCTACCATGTGAACCCTCATCGAATCTTCCAATAGATCATCCTCATTTAGATCAAAGCTGACTTTCTCTTCATCAGACCAGTCATACCCTAAGATCTCCTTCTTCTCCATGAGATAATTGGCTACAATATCATCTAGAGAATGGTCTATCTGAATAGACACAAAGGATTTAGGCTAACTGGTGGTAAGATCACTATCATGTACTGTGAGGCACCGGACCTCCCCTGCTGCTGGAGAGTTAACCCCATGAGGGCTATACTCATTAGAAGAAATATGCTCCTAGCTGTCACTGTATTTGTATGGTGTGACACTCCTAGGAGGATCTATCATTATAGGTGTGGCTGAACTATCACCCTCTCCTTCGGCAGCTACTACGACCATCTCTATATCCTACTATGGTGGTGGTGGTGAAGGGATGACTACTATGCTTTGAGGTTGCTACTACTTCTTCACCCATTGGCAAGGTCAGCGAGAGCTTCGACCTCACATAGTTGATGTAGATAAAATGGGATCTCTCGGCCATAGCCTGATCACCAATGGGGTCCTCTTCTCCCCCGATGCAGCCTTCATGGCCTTGGCTGGAATATGAGATGCTGGAACATGTATGGGTGACGATGGATGCAGAGAAGAGTGGCATGGTGAAGGCATCACCGACTCTCTCGGGGTAAGAACTGCTCTCCTATGATGTGTAGTCCCCGTAAGTAAGATACTGTCTATATGGTCGACGTACGTAGCGCGCCAATTTGGAAAATCTAAAAGTGCAGAGGCTGCTGACTATCGACTATACCTCTACCACTCTCGGCTAGTGACATAAACTGATGAGTAGGGTTTTCTAGCTCTCTCTTGCTTAAGTTGCTTACCCACACTGTGGGGAATGACTGATCTCAAATCAAACTTGAGCCCTAGATTCAGATCGTTCATAGGCTCCACCTACTCAGCATAAAAATGAATGGAGGCTAGCGTACAACCTCCTATTCTCACTGACTGGTGCCTGGTACTGAATAGCTGGTGGAGGTGAAGTAGAAATCCTCCTAACATCCATTGTCAGACCTAGAGAGTGGATGAAACTGGTTTACTGTGACCAGTGAGGAAACCATTATGGGAAACTCCTCTACAATAGACTGAGTAGCTACCTCCATCTCCCTAGCAATGCGAGTGTGGTGCTTTATCATGAGGTTCTTATTTCTTTTTTGGGTCATGGTAGGGCAAGCAGAGTAAGAGCTAGACTCAACCTCAAAGGCAGGGGAGATAATCCCTGGGATCAGGGGAGCCTTCCCCTTGGAGGGTGCTAGTGAGTGAGTGCTAGCCATAATTGGGCAAGCATGAGGAACAATCGGGCATACTGACACTAGCACTGATACTTCTACTATGGAAACTGCCGCTGCCTTCCTCTTCAGTGAGGGAATATCCGAGTTAGATGGCATGATGATGGACGGCTTAGTCCGCGTGCTTGCTGACATGAGGGTGCCCTCACATGTAATCCTGGCCCCCTCGAAGCCTTGACAAAATTGGATGAGGTGGGCATAGTCAGTCGGGAAGGCCTATCGGAAGTCCATCCCATGAGGAAACAAGAACACATACTTTTGTGCTGCCATTGAATCAAACTGTGCTGAACTGAGACAGAAAAATTGACTGAAGCTAACTGAAATGGCAATGTTGAAAACAAACTTGAATCAAATTTTTTGCCTTGTTGAATTTGAATTTGAATTTAGAATTTGAACCCATACTCAACATCTTGAAAGTGTTAAGTCGGGCTCAAATGGATTAAGAAGAGATTTTGAGATTTGATTGAAAGAGGAATTTTTGAATGTAGAATCCATTTTCAAAAAAACTTTAGCTATGTTGTAAATGGGTTCAAATATTTTTGGAGAGATGCTTCCATAGGTTCATGTTTGAATTTTAATTTTTGATTTTGAGTACCCTTTATTTAACAAATATGGGTATGTTAAAGTAAAGGGTCAATTAATTTTGTTTTGGATTTGTGATTTTTGGATTTTACTTAGCAAATTTGGGTATGCTAAGTGAGATGTTTGAAACAATTTCTTCTTTTGTTTATTTGCTTTGTTTTGTGAATCATTTATGATTTTGAAAGATGGAATCCTCATTTTAGCAAATTTGGGTATGCTAAATGAAGAATCCAAATGTGTTTTTTTTTTTTTTTTGAATTTTTTTGAAAATAGGACTCATAGCAAATTTGAGTAAGCTAAGAAAATCCTAATGTGTTTCTTTTATTTTTAGAGATTTTGATTTTGAAAAATAGGATCCTTAGTAAATTTGGGTATGCTAAGGAAATCCTAATGTGTTTCTTTTTGTTTTTTGATTTGATTTTGAAAATAGGATTGTTAGCAAATTTGGGCATGCTAAGAAAATCCTAATGTGTTTCTTTTGTTTTGGATTTTGTTTTGAAAATGTAGACTTCACTTAAGCAATTGTGGTATGCTAAAATGAAGTTCCAAAAGTGTGTTTCAAATTTTTTTAAATGGAGATTTCACTTAGCAAATTTGAGTATGCTAAATGAAATTCTGAAAATGTGTTTCAAATTTTTATGTTTCAATTTTGTTTTGAAAATGGAGACTTCACTTTAGCAAATGTGGTATGCTAGAATGAAGTTCCATTGTATTTTGAAATTTTATGAAATGGAGATTTCACTTAGCAAATTTGAGTATGCTAAATGAAATTCAAGAAATGTGTTTCAAATTTTTGTGTTTTGATTTTGTTTTGAAAATGGATGCTTCACTTTAGCAAATGTGGTATGCTAGAATGAAGTTTTAATGTGTTTTGAAATTTTGTGAAATGGAGATTTCACTTAGCAAATTTGAATATGCTAAATGAAATTCCAAAAATGTGTTTCAAATTTTTGTGTTTTGAAAAGGGAGACTTCACTTTAGCAAATGGTGTATGCTAGAATGTAGTTCTAAATGTGTTTTAAAATTTGTTGTTGTTGATTTTGAAAAGAGAGATTTCCATTTAACAAATTTGGGTATGTAAGATGAAAATCAATTATGTTTCATTTTTCAAAGCTGTATTTTTGTGTGTGATTATTGCTTTTTGAAAGAGGAAATTTCAACCTAATCATACATGGAATATGTTAAGTGGCATTTCAAAATAATGTCATTTTATTTGGAAATGAAATCTTTATTCAATAAATTTGGGTATATTGAATGAAAATGTTCATATATGATTTTTGAAAGTTTATTTTTTTGATTTTGATTGGAAATGAAAACTCCATTGAATAAATGTGGGTATATTGAATGGAGAGGTTTCATATGTGCTTTTGGAGAATTTATTTTTGATTTTGATTGGAAATGAAACCACCATTCAATAAATATGGGTATATTGAATGGGGAGGTTTCATATGTGCTTTTTGAAAACTTATTTTTGATTCTACTTGGAAATGAAACCTCCATTCAATAAATGTGGGTATATTGAATGGAGAGGTTTCGTATGCGCTTTTAGAGAATTTACTTTTAATTTTGATTTGAAATGAAACCTCCATTCCATAAATATGGGTATATTAAATGGGGAGGTTTCATATGTGCTTTTTGAAAACTTATTTTTGATTTTAATCAATGTCCATTTAATAAATGTGGATATATTGAATGAAGAGGTTTCATATGTGCTTTTGGAGAATTTATTTTTGATTTTGATTGGAAATGAAACCTCCATTCAATAAATATGGGTATATTGAATAGGGAGGTTTCATATGTTCTTTTAAAAACTTATTTTTGATTTTAATTGGAAATGAAACCTCCATTCAACAAATGTGGGTATATTGAATGGAGAGGCTTAATATGTGCTTTTGGAGAATTTATTTTTGATTTTGATTGGAAATGAAACCTCCATTCAATAAATATGTGTATATTGAATGGGGAGGTTTCATATGTGCTTTTTGAATTTTTTTTTGTTTTTTATTAGAAATTAAACCTCCATTCAATAAATGTGGGTATATTGAATGGAGAGGTTTCATATGTGTTTTTTGAAAAGGTAAAAATTTGAACTTAACACACGTGGAATGTGTTGAGTGGAATTTCAAAGTTGTGATTTTGGCTTGAAGATGTAACATTCATCCAATACATTTGGATGTATTGAATGGAAAGTCCCATCTTTAAATTTTGTGGTTTTTGAAAGTTTAGGATTGTTGGAATTTTTTTTTTTGAAAATGAAGTCTTCATTAAAATGAATTGAGCTAAGAAGTTTATTCTAGCTTTTGGAGGCTATGATTGTTGGTTTTATTTTTGAAATGTTTTTATATGTAATAATTATAAAAATTGTTATATGTAGTGCAAATATTTTATTAAGTGTATTTTGAAAAAGTACTTTTGGAAATTGAGACTTTTCATGAAGGATTTATTTTTATTTATTTTTAGAATGAACTTACCTTTCCATAAAAATGGTAAGGAGGAAGCCTTAAATCATTTTATTTTTATTAAATTTTTTATTTTCACCCATTGGGGAACTGGACGAGGGTTTTAAGGCCAACACAGGGTGAGGTCCTAAAACCTAAAGATGTTGACTAGCTTAACTTAAGGATGACTTAAGCTAAGTGCCAATGGAAAGAAAGATAGTCTTGGATTTATACAAAAATAGAAACTCAATATCGATACTTGGAGACAACGATCATTTACCAAAGATGGAGAGAGGAACCATCCCCAGCGGAGTAGCCAGAAAAATCTATGGTGAAAAATATTTTCACCTTCATCTATTTTGAGGAGGGATAAATGAAAATAGAAATGTACACCTTTTAGGTATGCCATGTAGATTCACAGTTGTTTTTATTAGGTTGATCGGGTACGATATTGAGGAATGGTGCACTATCTTGATAGATAGAAGTCACCACCCTATAATGGACCTAATCTCCTTAATGAGGACTCGTAAGGACTATGGGTCTTTGAACTGTACTAGAGATTCTTCCCGTACTTTACATGAAAAAGTAAAGCATAGTTTATTTTATATTGGGTTCGTTAAGTTCCCTACAGGGGCAATCCCCCATAGTTAATTACATCCTAAGGAATGAGATTCCATAGGAATACTATCGATTAAGGTAAATAATAGTTGTCTCCAAAGATTTTGAAAAGGTTGGACTATCAATTGATTGATTTATTTATAGAAAGTCAAATGAGATCAATTAAGAGGATGAAGTTCTTATTGAAGCCAAATGAAAATAAGTAGGGGATGCTTAAGATATTAGGAAGCCTAGTAAGCATCCCAAACTACCTATAGTTGGGCTTTATATTTTTGAAATTAAATTAATTTGTTTGAGTTGAATTTTTATTAGAATGCTAGGGCTTATAATTCCATGATACAAGGTCACAGAAATAACTAAAAGGTGAGGATTTATGCTCGTAGCCCGCAAAGGGAAGTAGCAACCCCTGAACCAAAATTTAGGGAGCTTTGGCAAGGGCCAAAAGCATGACCTAAATCTAAGGAGAAAATGGGTATTTCGTTTACCTCCATAAGAGAGGATAAATCACCTGACTGTTGGACTTACAATCTCCTTGGGGTGGCCGCCAACTAACTCCTCCTATGATTTTAAATTATGCAGGCAAGTCAAATACTTTTGCAAGATAACTAAGCTATTATTTATTTAGAAAGAGACTGAGTCCTTAAACACACTCCTTAAGAGACTAGATTATGTAGGGCATGATTAATGACTTAAATCTAATGCAAATTTTTTCACATTTTTATTTTTTAATTTGGACAATCAATTTGACATAGGCTTTAGGATTTATATGCCTAATGCATGAGAAATCAGATTATGGGCCAAAATCAGCAAGATAAGGAGGTGTATTTCCACCATGGCTCTCACAGGTCAAGCCAAGTTCTCTGGTAAATGTGGAAGCCCTCCAATCAAAAGTAAAATAATATGCTTTTTATGCATGATGTTAAAAAAGTAAGACAACATCCAGCTAAGGGGTTGCTAATTCTTTTATCATGTTTTATAACCTAAGATTTAGGTGAGGTTATGAGTTATTTATTTTAAATTTAAGTTGTTTATATTGTATAAAAATTTATTTTCCTAAGAGCTTAATCGTCTTCCAGGCCATACATCAAAGCAAGGAAGCAACTAGGAAAAGATGCCATCTTAATGCACAAGTTAAACAAACATCAATCAATTTATAAGACTAGCATAATAGAATAAAAGGCCATTTATGATCATGCTCCACCACACAAACCCAAAAAAATAAATTGGGTAACCGAGCTCTACCCTTATACAACCCAGATTACAAATGAATTACTTACAATTAAGAAAGGAATTCATGTTATGGGGGTCTTCATTCTTCATTACTTTTTTCTTCTTTTTTCTTTGTTCTTTGTTCTTTCTTCTTTATTCTTTTGGTTGGTTTGAATGTGGTTGCTCTTCACATGGTACATAAGACATGATCTTATGATCAATGCTCATCCTAATCCCCATAACAATCATTCTAAAATCCTAATTACAAAAATACATGTATATATATAAATTGGACTTAACACCCCACACATGGGTAACCAAGTCCACCTGGCTTATTTTAGATTATGCTTAGGTGTATAAGCACCTGCACTGCAAAAAACAATTATATTTTTTTTACAACTCTCCTTAAGCACAATCCCCTACTAAAGACAATGTCTAGACCAAGATCGCCCTACCATTTAGTCTTCAAACATGCACCCTAACATCTAGACTAAAACAAAATGTCACAAAATAAAAGCAAACATCAAACCATGCACCGCCTTAACATAAAGCTAGAAATGGTGACTTAGCCTAATGTGTGTGCTATTTAAGATTTGTGTGATATGCTTAGCTAGGCTTTAAGGTTGAAGTTTTCTAAGTATGAAAATGTTCAACTTAGAGGGTTTATTTCATGTAAGTGATTTAGTTGCTTTAGTTGATTTTAGTGAATCCTACAATTAATTACTAAGTTGTTAAGAGAGGAAAAGAGAAGAGAACTTCTCTTTCCTCCCTACCTTAAGTAATTTCTAAGGTCGATTCATATTTGATTTTTCTTTAGTCAATATTTTATTATGTGTTTTAATTAATCCTAAGTTTATATTTTTCCTAAACAAACCTATTAAAAAAGGCATTTTAAGATCAAGTAAAGTAAAATACTATCACAAAACACACATCACTTTATTTCTTTCCCAACATGTGTAACATGCATATGGATGAATCCTAAGCATATATCTATATAACCAAATAGGAATGTTTAGCACACTTTAATGATGAATGCTAAGAGAATTTGTTTGAGAAATTTGAATGTTTTTATGATGCATGATTTTGTTAAGTAGAAAAAGAGGGATTCTTTTATCCATTTTGGATTATGGTGATTAAGCACCCTGTTACTGATCTGATTTCTCTGAATGTAATTTTCTTGGGGTGGGGTTCTACTCATTATCTATCCATCCATTTACTTATATATAATTTTGGGTGGCCTCTTGGCGCTATCTGTTTATTTATCTTGGATTAGTGCAGGGGTTGGTTTTCCTTGTTCCATGATGTTCTTGATTGCTTGGTGGACTTTGCCTTGAACCCCTTTTGGTCTTTAGTTGCTTATCATGTAATGTGATCTATCATATGCTCTTTTTCTTTATCCTCTCTTTGATAAACCATTTGTTGCTCATTATATTGGATGGGAGGCATTATGACATGCTAGTTTGGTTTTATTGTTTTGATTATTTCATGCCTAAATTTCCGGCTTGGTTTATCGCCACCTTGTTGGCTCCTTCTATGTTGGTCAAGATTTCGGTCCCTTCGAAACATTTGCTCTTGATGCTCGATGGTGATGGTTTTGGAGATTTTGTCGTGTTGCGGCCTTCAAGATAACGCTTTTATGGCCTAATATCTACTCGATTGGGAGGTTTTATGGCCAATCTGTAGTCCTTCTCGAATGTTCGTCTTCATTGTTGCTATCTTGGCTATTTTTTGCTTTGGTTATCCATTGTCCTATCTTTTGGATTCTATTTTACATTATTGCATTACTTGTTTTCTTGTTGGGGTTGGCTTTCGTATGCGTACTATTTTACAAAGCTTGTTCATCTCCTGAATGCTGTAATTTGCATTAACAGCTGTTGTCTCTATTCCTATCTCAGTTTGGTTTGTCCAGTTTGGTTTGTGTAGTTTTTTGAGCTGTGTATTCTGAAAGAGTGGTGTTATGGGAAGTTGCTACCTTTTGTTGTCTTGTTCTCTCGGTTATCTTGAGATTATCGAATTTTGACTCGTCGCCATGGGGCGTAGCTCTAAATGTCCTTACTTCTTTGTTAGTTTTGGTTGGTTCGCCTTTTTCCGTGTTGAGCTATCGCCTTCCTTTACAATTGTCTTTTCCAATTACTCATATGGAACATAAACAAGGGGTTGTTTCCTTACGAAAGTTTCAATTATATATCTTGTGATGGGAAGGTCCGAACTATAAGATCATTGACTTGATTAGCAGGATTGCAGCAAGTTATCTCATCTGCTATTTTTTTTTGTTGGTGGGTTTATATGCTGGTTTCACTTGGATATGAGGCTCTGGCTAAGATGACTAATTTCCCTATATTTATATACTCTCATGTCAGGATGACTATATTGCTGATATCTTTCTTGAATGAGACAACTTACCATTTAGCTCTTTGAACTTACCTCTCTATTTTAGATATGATTGTGTTTAGGATTGCGTAATAAAGTTCATAAGACTATCAACAATGGGTGTTACCTCCTCATAGTTTGTTGGCTATGATGGTGATGTTTTCACTCCCTTTGGTATGGTAGTAGCTCATGTGATGTAACCCTTCTAATAAAGTTTGGATGCTCAATTTTGCATCGCCCCAATTTGGTGTGATTGAGCGAGCCTTCTTTATCAACTTTCCTTATTATCTCTCGGTTTTATTGTTTTCATTTATCTCTCTATTTGTATTACTTTACCGCTCTAATCTCCTCTAGTGTCACTTTGCGTGATTCTCCTTATTCTCTTGCAGTTTGCTCCATATTACCAAGCTCTACAACCATCGAGTATTGGCCTTAATCTTCCTTTCGATTATTATGTTAGCCATATTATATCTTTTGATTGCTTTAATGTTTTCTCTTGCTTTTGGATGTACTTAGATGGGGATTTACTCTTTAGGCTGATTGTAGCTCTTTGAGCGGAGTTTGAGTTTATCCTCTTTAAGGATCTTGTAACCTTTTTTTGTGGCAATAAAATACCCCAGATAATGGGGTTTCCTTAAAATATATATATATATATATATATATATATATATATATATATATAAAGAAGACATAAGTTGATGGCATTGTTAGCACCAGGGGTGTAAGGTATAAGACCTACTTAGGGCTACTTAAAGCCTCACAACCTCGAGGTTGTCTAATATACCACTTTCCTTAAATACATATACTTGTACAAAAGAAATGAATGAAAAAAGAAAGATGCAATAGTTTGTGTTTGTTTGTTTGATTTGTTTATGCAATTTATATGTGTAAGTGTGGATTTCCTTCTTAAGTAATAACATAGGAATGAATAGGAATGTAATTAATCAAGTGCTGTGTTCTTTTCAAATGAACTATACACTTTGCCAAATCCTATTCAAAACTATACTAAAAGAAAAGAGAAGGAAAGCCACACTATGCACATCTTTATATTTTTACTCACATGCAAGCTCAGAAATAATTATAAGTAGCATACCTTTCAGTTTTGATGTTTGATTTATAAGCTTTGAAAGTAATTTTGAATTTAATAATTATAATAGCCATTCATATTCTTACTTTAGCTAAAACATGTAATTTGACATAAAAGTGACATTTCATTTTTAATTTGATTTTTAAAAAGCATGAATGCATGAATTTCATATGACATACACATTTAGCATATTAGCAAAGAAATGAAGTGATGAAAGCAATGTAAGTTCATCTACCTTAATTAAGTTCTAAAGACAATCATATGAATAAGATTATTTAAAATAAATCAAATTTGTTTTAAGGAGAGTTTGGACTTTGTTTGAGTATGATTTCAATTTAAGAAATGTGAGATGAGTTTGCTGGTCCTATCCCATTCCCCCATATGTGATTTAAGTTCAATTTTTAGGAAATTAGATCAATTTTATGCTTTGGTTAGGTTAAGGTGTGAATTAAGTGCAATAATTAACCCTTCCCTACACCACTTTAGCATATTTAATCAAATAATTATGAGCCAATGTATGACATAAAACAAAAAGGAATTTAAATCAGCACTGCATCCTATGAAAGAAAGGTCCTAATGCAATTGGCTCATAATTAGTGATTAATTAAGTTAACGGGTTTAATTTAAGTACTTTCATAACCCTTCCCACATATGTGGGTTGGATTTTGATTTCCTTAAGCTACTTAGGTTATTGAGCACCTAGTACCTACCCAAGATGATTTGATTAAGTTCTAGAATGTTTTAAAAATTTTATCAAGTAAATTAAGTAGGTGATTAGTAGGTTAGCCCTTAATTAAGTTTAGATTAAGGAAGGAAAGGAGTTTCGAGAATGGCTTAGGGAAAATTCCCCAAATCCATTCCATAAAACTCTTCTTCACTTAAGCAAGGCTTAAGTAACTTAAAAAGGGGTAAATCATTGTTCGCATGCTTAATTACCCTTAATTACATACAGAGGTGATTAAGGATTCATTACATGATTTCCCAAATTAACTCATCAAAGAAAATTAGGGGATGGAGAGGTCATCCCACTAAATATACAAAGAAATTTGAAATGCATTAATGAAATAATTAGGGAGTAATTAGGGTTATTAAATTTTCATTAAAACCCTAATTGAGGAAAATAAACTATTTAAAATCCATTGGAAATATTTTTAGATTATTCTCATAAGAAATTTCTTTAGTGCATTTTACCATGTTTTTTTAAAATTTTTCTAGAATTAGTTATGTTATTTTGAACTTTCCATGATTATCCATTAATTAAATTTCCTAATTAAGTGATTAATCCCATCAGCACCACGTGGAGGCTGACGCGGTGCGCACTTTCCATGTGGCACAATGGGAGATGTCACTTAAGTTGTCACTTTGTAGCACCGTGTTAGAGGCAGCACTACGCACTTTCTCCATCCGTTCGATCAAGGATCGAATGACTGAGATCAAGCCCACAGTTCTTAAGGAATTAAATCAGGGATCCTACGCATCTTGATCATGGCCATCCATCCAAAACACGTGGATGGATGACCCATGATCCGTCCTTGAGCTTGCCTGCAGAAGATGGCCACCGTCCATCTTCCATGGCATGATCGAGCTCGATTGAACTTGGATTAAGCCCAAACTCAACCCACACCATCATCATGCAAGGGAGAAGACATCCAACAGTTAGTTTTAAATAAAGTTAAAATTCCTTTCACAAAATACCACACACTCTCTAGTTTAAGCATGGTTTTAATCCATACCTTGCTGGAGGCTATCACTAGCACTCGAATCCGATGAGGTAGCTTCGTCTAGTGAAGACAAAGCCCTATTGAAAGTTTCAAGTCTTGGGATGGAGTAGATCTTCTATGGACCAAGCTCACTATCAAATCCTAGGGCCTTGATTGAAGTCCCACTTCCCTTGCCTTGAGAACTCGGATTAAGCTTTAGGTAAGTTTGATTAAGTCTTATGATGAAGCTTGCAAGAGGAATTGGCTTGATATTAAGTATTGAGCAAATTGAAAATTGCCTTAGCCTCCCCTATTTTTGATTCAAAGAAATTCGAAAATGGAGAATGACAAATACTTGGGGATTACTTGAGGGAGCTTGGGAAGCTTGAGGGAAGTCTCTCTCAGTCAATCGAGTGTGTGTGATCTTGAATGAAGTGGAATTAAGGGGAGTATATCTCCCCTTAAGTGAATCAGACGGCCGTGAAGAGCTTTGACATTTTGATCCAATTCACTCTATTTAATGGGTTTGTTAGGCTGTTAGGGCTTACACATGGTTCAGTTTTGAGTGTGGAGTGGAGTAGTGAAGCTCCCATGTGCTTTAATTGAGTGGTGGAGGGATCCCATGTGCTCAATTCCTAAGTGGGCGGTCAGTTTGGCCATTGGGTCAGTTTTGGCTGACCCAAACCCAATGAGTCATGTGCACTATGTCCATTAGTGACCATTTGGTCCACTAAGAGGATGCCGAGTGTCCATGAGAAGGAATTGACCAAATTTTGAATGGTTTTGATTTTAGGTTACCCTATGGCCTAGGGGTAAAATGGTCATTTGGATTGGATTTTAATTTGAATATGTTTGGTATGATTGAAAAATGGGTTGGGCCAAGTTTCATTGAATTTGGAGTTGGTTTGATTCATGTTGACCCATTTAGGTCAATATGTGTCAACTTGGGTCAAGTTGACCAATTGATCGAATTGGGTCAAACCAAGGGTTGGGTCAAGTTCATACCATTTGAAATGTGTTGGCATCATTGGTTTGGTTCAATTTGATTTATTTTTTGATTTGATTTATTTGATTTCATTTAGGTCAAATGGGTCAAGTTGACCAATTTGATCCATTTGACCTATTTGGGTTAGGTCATGGGTTGATTTATGTTTGGTTGATCATTTGAAATGGATTGGTATCTTTGTTTCCAATCAATTTGATTTATATTTGGATTTGGCTCTATTTGATCTTTTAGGTCAAGTTGGGTTCAAGGTCAATTGGGCTAGGTTGGGTCTAGTTGGCCAATTGGGGCTTTGGTCATGTTCAACAAGAGATTTGGAATGAACTTGAACCATTAGTTTTAATCAATTTGGCTTAGATCAAGTTTTGACACATTTGGACTTTTTAGGTCAAGTTGGGCCAACTTGGGTCAAGTGGCCAATTGGGTTAGGTTAGGATCAAATGATGACTCAGTCAAGTTCAAACATTGATCATGAATGAGTTTTGATCAATGGTTTCAATCAATTTAACCTAAGATGGATTTTAGTTAGTTTAGGTTTCATTTTGGCTTAGTGTTGACTTAGTCAACCCTTAAGTTTGACTTGGTTTGACCCAATTTGAGTGATTGATCATCTCATGATGATTGTTGCTCAAAATGTGAGGTTTAGGTGGGTCCAATTCAATCTAATTTGGGTAGGATTATTTGGCTCAAAAGGGGTACTTTAGGTCACTTTGGGTCAAGTGAGCCTAAGTGGGTCAAATGGCTTGGTCAAAGCTTGATTTGAGTTTGATTGAACTCAATATATGAACTTATGATTCAAATATAAATCTATTTGCAAGTGATTTTAAGTCAAATGGGTTTTGATTCATTTAACAATTTCAAGTTCAAAAGGGTGACATAAGTTTGACTTGGGTTTGATTTTTGAATTTAGCTTTGGTTTGATGATTGAAGTTTGTATTTATATTTGAATTCATGATTGAAGGATTGATTGAATCATGAAGAAAAATCAAGGGTTTGGCTTGATTTGAAATTGATTTGGCTAAGTTCAAGAATTTGACTTGAAAGGCTTAGGTTGAATTTTGAGTGAAATTGAGTTTAAGTTTTGAATTAATTTTTTGGATATTTGAATTTATATTTCATTTATATTTGTGAATAAAAATGAAAATATAAATGGGTTATGAGAAAATTTCTTGAATTTGAATTGATTTAGATTTGATTTAGGCTAAGTCCATAAGATAGAATCAAAGTGACTTAGAAAGATTTTGATTTGGATTTGAATTTTGAATTTGGTTTGATTGATTTGAATTTATATTTCATTTATATATGTGAATATAAATGAGAATATAAATGAGTTGTGAGAAAATTCCTTGAATTTGAAATGATTTAGATTTGATTTAGGCTAAGTCCATGAGAGGGAATCAAAGGACTTAGGAAATATTTTGAATTTGGAATCCAATCATGGGCTTCAATCATAAGTTTCAATTGTTTGGAATTGATTTATGATTTGAGAAGATCCATTGAAATGATTCAAGGTTTGAGTTAGAATTGGAGTTGATATGAGTTCGGAGAAAATCAATCAAGTTGGAATTGATTTGAGTTTGAGTTTAAGGGTGGAAGTGAGGAATTTGATTCAAGCTATAGGGTAGGCAAATTTTCTTAACACCCATAAGGCATGACCTATTCCTATGGCTAACTCTTTTAAGTCTCTAGGGTTAGGTTTAGTGTCCACCTAATCACTAGAAGTGTCTTATGACTAAAGAGACTCTTAGTGTCTAATTGAAGTCCTATGTCTAAGATGGAGGGGTTGAGAGCTCATTCTAAAAATGATGTCAACATGGACCTAATCACCTAATAAGGGCTCTTAAGGCATGTTGGGTCTTCAAATATACCAGCTATTTTTCCCTTTCTTTACATGGATGAATAAAGCATGATTTATATTAAAGTGGGTTCTAAAGTTCCTTATGGGGTCAAGGCTTGATAGTTAATTATATCTTCAAAATGAAATTTCCTAAGAATACTCTCGATTAAAGTAAGCAATTATTGTCTCCAAAGATTTCAAAGTTAAGACTATCAATAAACTGATTATTTTGGGAAAATCAAATAGGATAGGTCAAAGAGAAGACTTATTTTTGGAAGCCAAAGAGAACAAATAGGAAATGCTCATGATACTAAGATGCCTAGTGAGCATTCCAATCTATCCGGTGGTTGGGCTTTATATATTTGAAAGTGAAGAGAATTATTTTGTTAGTTAAGAATTAGGCTACCTGAATCTTAAATCTTGGGAGTTTTAGCGATAGCTAAAATGTGACCTAAATCTAAGCGAACATGGGCATAAGGTTTACCTCCACAAGAGAGGATACACCACCTGATTATCAGACTTATAACCTCCTGGAGTGGCAACCACCTAACTCCTCCTACGATTTTAAAATATGTAGTATGTGCATATAAAATTGCAAGATAGTTGTGCATTTATTAATTTGGAAAGAGACTAAAGTCCTTAAACCCACTCCTAAGAGACTAGAGCATGAGCAATATGCATAATGACTTAATCTACAAATACAAATCTTTTCAAATTTTATTTGATTTTTGACACTTCATTTGGACAAAGGTTTAAGGATTTTTATATGCCTAAATGCTTGATGAAGTAAAGTTATTGGCTAAATCAAAACAGAAAGACGGTGGAGCTTCATTAGTAGGGGTTGCTCTCACAGGTCAAGCAGTCCCTATGCGTGTAAGGATGGAGGCCCTCATTTTGCATAAGTGATTCATGTTGATGCATGATGTGAAACATACAACCATATAGCTAAGGGTTGCTAAATATTTTAATTATATTGATTTACATCCTAAGCTTTGTGGTGAGGTTATAAATTATTTAGATTTTAATTATAAGTGATTAGTTGGGGTAAAAAATTAATTTTATCCTAAAAGCCTAATCTCATCCAGGCCACACATTAAGGCATCAAACATATAAGAAACTAAGAAAAACATGTCATTTCTAATGCACAATTTAAATATAATATAAATCAATTTTATAAAACTAACACAAAAGAATAAGAGGCCGGTGTGGTTGTGTGATGCCGTACAACCCGAAAAGAAAAAAGATGGGTAGCCGAGCTCCACCCTTATACAACCCAGAATATAAAAGAATAATACAATTATATTACATGCTATGAGGGTCTTCTTTTCTTTATCTCTTCATGTCTTCTTTCCCCCTTTGATTTTATTTACTCCAATTCAAAGGCATCACATGGCCTCCCAAGATAAAGCTTTCTAGCCAATGCTCATCCTTATCCCCCATAATAATAATCCTATTCCTAATGCAAAAATTATATTAAAAATAGGAAAAGTAAATCTAACTACACCTACAAAACAAAGGTTAGTTGAAGACACATACAATTCCAAGTAGTTATATTTATAATTTGGACTTAGCACCCAGCACATGGGTAACCAAGCTCACCTATCTTAACTTGGATTATGCTTAGGGGTTTAAGCAACCTACAAAGAGAGTATTTATATTTATTTTAAGCACCCCTTTAAGTATAATCTTGTACAAAAAATATGATTAGTCTAATATCGACCTAACATCTAGTCTACGAGGCATTCACTAACATCTAGTCTAAAATAATACATCATAAAATAACACATACATCATGTCATGCACCGTCCTAACATAAAGCTAGAAGTGGTGAATTAATTCTAATGTGTGTGTTAGGGCTTGTGTGGTATATCTTACTAGGCATTAGTGTTATATTTTCTAAGTGTCGAAGGATTTAACTTAGCATAAGAAGTTGATTTTACTTGAAGTAGTTTAATTGATTTGAGAATTTTAATTTATGTTTTCTTTTGTTTCATGTGATCATACTTAGCAACCAAGTATTACAAAGAGAAGGAAGGGGATTGTCCGATTTCATCCTTACCTTAAGTCACTTTCTAATGCATATTAATTTGATTTAGTTCTCTTTAGTGAATGGTTTATTAAATGATTTAATTAATCCTAAGTTTAGGTTCACCTTAAATGATCCTATTTAATGTGAAAGGCATCTTAAGATTAATCCAATTAAATTACTAACATATGACACATACCAAATTATTCCTTTCCATCACAAATATTATGTATATGATTTAATCCTAAGTGTATCTAAACATATGACACACTTAAATGATGAATGTATGTATGTGCATTTAGAGTTTAGTTTCTTTTGATGTGATTAAATTATTTAATCACATTAGCTTAAAGCTTTATCTAAATTCTTATACAAAAAAACATAGGGCAGAAATTAAACAAGTACATGTCATTGTTAACGAGGGAAGTGAGGTAATTAAGAGACCTCCTTGGGCCTACTTAAAGCCTCATATTCTTGGGATATCCAAACTATGTACCCATCATCATTTAAACATATGTAAATTTATATATATGAATATAAGAAAGCAAGCTCCAAGTTACATGATTAATTGATCCAATGACTAAACAATTATGAACACATGGATTTTTAAAGTAGAAAAGGGGATTATCATCCTCTAATTAAATACACACATATATGTATAAGAGACATAAACATGTACGTGCCTTTGTTAACTAGAGAAGTGAGGTAATCAAATGACCTCCTTGGGGTTACGTAAAGTCTTGTATTCCCAGGATGTCCAGACTATATACCCATTTTTCTTGAATACATACACATGTATTTTTAATTAAGAAGTTGAAAATCATGAAAAAAATTATATTTTCTTTAATGGAATTATTTAGGTATATGATTTAATGCTCTATCTAAATTCCAAAATTAGAGATACATAAGAATAAAATCAAATGAGTACGTGCCATTGTTATTAGGGAAGTGAGATAATCAAATGATCTCTATGGGGATACTTAAAGCCTCGTATTCTCGGGATGTCCAGAATATATACCCATTACATTCATACTCATGTAAATCAACATGTGAATAAAGGAAAGAGACTTCACTTCATACACTTAAACTATAAGCATATGCATTTCTTATGTATTTGTAATTAGTATCATAACACATATTACTATTCATTCATAAGCTTTTGAAAAATATATTAAGATTTAATAGTGATAATAGCCACACATATATTAAATTAAATCAACACATGCAAGCTTACAAAAAGGAAAACCATTTGATTTGATTAATTTTTGAAAAGAGATGGATGCATAAAATCAAATGACATATAATATGTAGCATGATTGAAAAAAATAATAAAATACAAGCATGTGATTCATTCAATCCAATTAATTCCTAAGGACAAACATACCAAATAAAATTACTTAAATTAAACCAAAGCATCTTTAATGTTATTTTTAATCTCATGTTTAATTTGAGTTAAGGGATGTGAGATGAAGTTTGCTGATCCTAACCCATTTCCATGTTTATAAATTAATTTGGTTTAATGAAATGTGATCTAAGTTAATTTTATGGATTAATTAGGTTATGATATGTATTAAATTCATTAATTAGCCCTTTCTTATGTTACCTTAACATAATTAACCAAGTGATTATGAGTCAACATGATATGCAAATGAATTGAAAAGTAAATTAGCAATGATCCTAAGAAATGAAAAGGCCTAATGCAATTAGCTCATAATTAATGGTTAATTAGATAAAGGAACTTAATAAAGTCTCTTATGATTTTTCCACACATGTGGATTAACCATAATTTTCTTAATTTTATTTAGATTATTAAAAACCTAAATATCTACCCTTGATTTAATTAATTATGATTAGATGTGATTGAGATTTTAATTTAACTAATTAAATAATTAATTAACCAAGTTATCCTTAATTAATTCTTATTGGAAAGTGAAAAGAGCTTAGGGAAAGAGATTAGAAAAGAGTTCCCAATCCTATTCCATGAGTCCCCTCAATTAATTAAATAAGATCGATAAGAATTGAATTTTAATTTAACTAATTAAGTAATTAAATAACAAATTAATCCTTAATTAATTTTCTTGAAAAGTGAAAAGAACTTATGAAAAGAGATTAGAAATAGGTCCCAATCCTTTTCCATAAGTCCCCTCACTGTTAGACAATGATTAATGAACCAAATTAATTTATTAGTTACTGTTCACATAATTAATGAACCCTTAATTAGATCAAGGAAGTAATTAGGCTTAATTAGCTAATTTTCCTAATTAATTGACCAATAAATTCCAAGAAAGTCAGGGGAGGCACAGATCATCCCCTTAAATAGTCTCAAAAAATTCAGGGTTAATTAATTAATTAATTAGAGAGTAATTAAGATAATTATTTTTAAATTAAATCCTAATTAAGTTTTAATTACTATTTAAAATTAATTAAGAATATTTTTAATAAATTCCCCTCTAAAATACCTTTAAAATAAGTATTTATTTTTATATTTTTAGATTTTTCTATGATTTGTTATAATTATTTGAAGTTTCAACTATTAATATTGATTATTTAAGCCTAATTAAGCTTAATCCCATCGACGCCATGTGGCACGCGGCACACTTTTCATGTGGCACCACGGGATTGGCTATTAAAGCACGTCCAAGTCAGTGCTGACGTGGCTGATGACGGACGCGCTTTCAATCTCCACTGTTTGATCTTAGATCAGATGGTGTGGATCGATCCCATGATTAATAAAGGGTTAAATAGGCTCAATCTAACATATTTAATCATGACCATCCATTCTAATCATGTAGAATGGATGGCGTGCGATCTATCATCACACAAGCGACGAAGGAAGGAAGACGTTTGCCATTGCCCGAGCTCACCCGAGCTCGGATCTACGCCAAATGGATCCCACGCCTTCACGAAAATGATCGGAGGGGATCCAACGGTCAAGATCACACAACATTCAACTTTCCTTTGCAATTCTCTAAAATTTTTTCAAAGAAACTCAGTTTTAATGGAATACCTCATTGAAGCTAATGGACGATGGTTCGCATGCTTGAGGTAGCTTCGTCTAGTTGAGATGAAGCCCTATTGAGTTGCAATTGGATTGGTTCAATGCTGTTCACTCAGAAGGCCAAGGTTCATCCTTTAGAGGCTCGATCTTGATCAAACTCCTACTTTCGGTGGGCTCGGAGCTCGAGAAGATTCAAATAGTTTCGATGAGATGTGGGGATGGTGTGTGCAAAAGAACTTTGGTTTTGGTTGAGAAATGAGAGAGTTCATATCGAAAGAAGCTTGCCCTATTTCAGGTGCACTCGGGAAGGAGGAATCCGATGATGGGAAGCTTTGGGAAGGCTCGAAAGCTCATTAGAGAGTTTTGAAACTCACTTGGAAGCTTAGACAAGTCGAATGCATGAGAAATCTGTGAGAATTGAGGGGAGGGAGGGGGGGGGGGGGTATACCCCTTTTCCATTGTGATATATGGATGGGATTGGCTCCCATTTTTCGGTTGGCCAGCCACCGCCAGAGCATCGGAGTGGTCTCCATCACCTCCACGTGGCACAACTTGAGTTGTGAAAGGGTTGAGAGGTGGCTGAAGGTGTGTGACTTGGTCTTTGTCCATAGGGTTCTAGGCTTAGGAGGAAGGTGAGTTAACTAATATCCCTTTGGTCCATGGAAAGCTTAGCTCACTTAGAGTGGGCTAGGTGGGCAGGTAAGACCCCATTTGGGGTGAGTGATGGCTGCCAAGGGGAGTGGGAAAGTGGACTTTGCCATGTTTGGCAAAGATCCCATGTGGGAGGAAAATCTAAGGGGTTTTGCCTTGGGTTTGACCCCATTTGAGTTTGGGCTAGTTTTGGGTTGATCCCAAGTCAGTTTGGGTCGAGTTAGGTCAGCTCCTAAGGTGCCATGAGTTAGTTTCAAGGGATTTGGCTCAATTTGGATCATATGGGTCACTTTGGGTCATGTTAGGTTAGGTTGACCAATTGGTCAAATTGGATCAAACCAAGGCTTGGGTTAGGTTTAAATGATGATTTGAAGAGTTTTGGTTCAAGTGGTTTCAATTAATTTGGCCTATATATGATTTTGGATCATTTGGAATCAAATGGTTCAAATGTATCAAGTTGACTAATTTGACCAAAATGGTCAAACTGCCTTGGGTTAAGTATTGGTTCAAGTTCAATTGATCAATTGAATGAGATTGTATGTTTTGGTTTGAATTGATTTGGATTTAATTTGGGTTTAGGTCAATTTGACCCTTTAGTTCAATTTGAGCTAAGTCAGTCAATTAGGCCCAATTGGTCAAAATGGGCTCCATTAGGGCTTTGGTCAAGTTTAATAATCAATTTAGAATGAACTTGAGCCATTGGTTGCAATCAATTTGGGTTGGATCATGATTTGACCTATTTTAGCCTTTTAGGTCAATTTGGGTCAACTTGGGTCAAATGGCCAATTGGGATTGGTTTGGCTTAATTAATGGTCATGTCATGTTCAATCATTGATCATGGGTTGGTGTGAATCAATGGTTTCAATTAATGTGGTGTAGGATAGTTTTGGCTAGTTTGGGTTCATATGGGTTAAAGGGTCGACTTGGTTAAATGACCAAGTTGGCTTGGTTTGACCTAATTTATGACAATTAATCACTCTAGGGTGGCTATTAATCATGATGGAGTGCTTAGGTTAGCTTGGTTCAATCCAATTTGGGTTGGATTGGAACTTGGTTCAAATGGGTTCTTTAGGTCACTTTGGGTCAAGTGAACCTAAATATGTCAATTGGCTTGGTTTTGGTTTGATTAAGGTTTAGTTGAATTTATATATGAGTTTAGGATTGAAATATAAATTCAACTGCAATCAATTTAGGTTTCAATAGGTTTTGGTTCATTTAAAATTTCAAGTCAAAAGGGCTATTGGGTTTTACTTGGGTTGATTTTGGTTTGGCTTGATGATTGTAGATTTCATTTATATTTGGATAGTTGATTGAAGGAATGATTGATTCAAGAGAAAATCCATTAGTTCTGGTTTGATTTAGATGGGTTTTGGTTAAGTCCAAGGAAATGGATTAAAGGGTTTAGATTGAGTTTTGATTTGATTTTGGTCATTTGAATATATATTTGATTTATATTTGGGAAGATAATTGATGGAATAGTTAATTTATAAGAAAATCAATTGAGTTTGAAGTGACTTGAAGGAAAATTTGGCTAAGCTCATGGAGGTAGGTCCAAAGGGCTTAGAAGAGAATTTGATTTAGTTTGATTTAATTTTTATCATTAGAGTGTGGATTTCATTTATATTTGTGAAGATGATTGAATATATAATTGATTCATGAGAAAATCAATTGATTTTGGGTTGATTTGGGATAGGATTTGACTAAGCTCATGGGATTGATTCATTTGGCTTAGAAAGGGTCTTGACTTGACTTGATTTAGTTTGATTTAGTTTTGATCATTTGAATGTAGATTTAATTTATATTTGTGAAAATAATTTATGGAATAATTGATCCATGAGAGGATCAATTGAGTTTGACTTAATTTGAATGGGACTTTGGCTAAGTCCAGGGAAATGGATCACATGGCTTAAATAATATTTGTCATGATTGTAGGTTTTTTTGGCAAATTGGATTTGGAATTGGTTTGGTTGTAAGTTTGATAGAGTGATTGAAAGGTTGAATTGATATTTGGGAAAAAAATCAATTGAGTTTGGATTGATTTGTATTTTCTAGGGCTAAGTCCATGGAATTCAATCATAAGGCTTAGAAAGGATTTTGAGCTTGGATTTGAGGTTGAAAATGCTTGTAAATTTTGGAATTTGAATTTGAATTCAGATTTGAATTTGGGGTTTGGTTTGAGAAGGTGAACATGGATTGGGTTTAGGCTATAGGGTGGGTAAGTCTCCCTAAGTCCTTAAAGCATAGCCTACTCCTATGACTAACCCTTCTAACTGTTTAGGCTTAGATTAAGTGTTCACCTAATCACTAGAATTGTCTTAAGACTAAGGAGCTCTTAGTGTCTAAAAGAGTCCTAAATCTATGATGGGGAGATTGAGAACTCACTCCAAAAGTGAGGTCAACAAGAGTATTCTTAGAAAATCTCATTTCCTAAAATGTAATTAACTATGAAGGCTTGCCTGCATAGGGAACTTAAGAACCCGCTTAAAATAAACCTTGCTTTACTTTTCATATAAAGTTGGGAAAAAATCTCTGGTATATTCGAAGACCCATCATGCCTTAGGAGTTCTTATTAGGTGATTTGGTCCATTATAGAGTGATGTTTCTATCTTTCAAGAAAGTACATCATACCTTAATGACGTACCTGATCACTTCAATAAGTATCCCTTACGATCAACGTGATTTCCACGCCGCATCCAAAAAAAAAATACCACATTCCGTTTATAATTAATACTCCCAATAATCTAATCATAACTAAGACCCTTATTATTTTAAATTTAAAATTACTTAATATTATAAGTATGTGCTATAATTATAGCTAATATGGATATTTATATTGTAGTTATTCATGCTTAGACTAATTTTTTTACTTGTATATGCATATTACATATGGATCATTATTTCACAATTATTATTTTATCTCTTATATATTCTATCATTGATGGGTTCTACTATAGATATTCATTGTTATGAATTTTTTATTTTTTTATATGGGATTTATGTTAGGAAGAATTTTAACTAAAATATTTATCTTGCCAAAAAAGGTGCACATTAATTTTCTTCTTTGGTATGCCTTGATTCCACACTTATTAAAAATCATGTTACATTATCCAAAACAATCTCATTGACCTTAAGGGGTAAGGAGACCTAATCTTAGACTAATAGATGAAACTTAGGGTTTCTTTGGGATAGCTGTAGTAGTATGAAAATTTAGTTGTGGAGCTTCTGTAGAAGAACCTGTTGTTTGAAAAGCTATGGTGGGTATTACAATTTTTTATTTAAAAAAAAATTATACTAGAGCTTTCTAGTAGCCACCACACTTTATCAAGTAATGTTACAAAATGCATCTTTCTCACCATAGATTTTTCAATATGTAGCTAGAACACAGTTTCTGAAATGGCACATGTGGTGCATTTTGCATTCCACTTCACCACAACCGTTGCCCCAAACACAACTTTATACTTTATAGCCATTAATGAAAAAAGGTTATATAAGAAACCCTAGGTTCTAAAGGTTGAGAATTAAGAAGAGTATTAAAAAAAAAATACGGATGAGACTTACAACATGGTCATATAAATGACTAAGAAGCCCTATTTGTTAGACCTACATCCTACTAGTTAAGAATGCCACTAGCCCATCTAATTATATTTAAAATAGAAGATTGTTGATTAAAAAGAGTTGATAATATATAAGAAATTTTTTATTAAAAATTACAAAAAAAAAAAGAAAAAGAAAAAGGAAGAGGTCTAATATGGTAAGACCAATTAGTCTTATCAAAACTTATATAATATATTCATAAATTATTATTAAATTAAAATTTTAAAAGTTAATTTTTGAACTAATTGAATTGTTCACCAAAACCCTAAAAGGAATGCATCTATAATACTTAATTACACTTATAGATCACCTCGAGGAGATACTCCCAGGAGTCATATTTGTGTTCTAATATAGATATAGAGTATATATATATATATATATATATATATATATATATATATATATATATGATATCTAAAAAAAAGATAAAAAAGACATATTCAAGATTTTATGACTCCATCATCTCAAGCCACCAAGTTCTATATCATTTAACCTTAAAGATGTCAACATAGTCTAATCATGCCATCAAGAGAAACCTCAGGATTTAAAACTAAAATGATATAAAGAATTATTAGATAGATGAATCTATTAGATAGATCTAATGAGAGTATATAGCTTATAACCTGTATACAATAAAGAAAAGATTGATAGAAAAAAAATGATTGTTTTACTACATAAGTCGAACTACCCAACTAACTTAAAAACTCTATTTAGACCATGAATGCGAAAACATAAATGTGTTTTTAGATGACCACCTAAAAATTATAACTAAATTATAATGCATAGTAGTATAAATATTATGCAAATATATTACTGTTGACGCCACTTTTGGAGGGAGGATTCAATCTCTCCATCATAGATCTAGGAGTCTTCTAGGCACTAAGAGCTCCTTAGTCATAAGACACTTCTAGTGGCTAAGTGAACACTTAACCTAAGCCTAGAGACTTAGAAGGATTAGCCATAAGATTAGGCTATGCCTTAGGACCTAAGAAAACCTACTTAACCTATAGCCTAACCAAACCTATGCCCATCTCCTTAGCCAAAATCCAACCTCAAATCAATATAACCAAAATCCAATGGAATCTCAATTCAAATCCAAATCTCAAACCAAATGATTAAAGTCCATGATCTAAACCAAAACCCATGATTCAACCCTATGGACTTAGCCAAAATCTCTCCAATCCAAGCATAACTCAATTTATTTTCTCATAAGCAAATCAATCCTTCAATTACCATTCTAAACCATATCAAAAATTACAATCAAACCAATCAAGCCAAAATCAATTCAACCAACCTAACCCATTTGACCTAAAATACTCAAATGAGTCAAAACCTAATTAAATCCAAATCAATTACAACCAAATCTATCAATCAATCCCAAATCAAATATCAAACTCAACTCAACTCAATTCAACCCAAAATCGATTCAATTGACCTATTAGGCTCGCTTGACCCAAAGTGACTTAAAGGACCTATTTGAGCCAAATCTCAATCCAACTCAAATTGATTGAATCAAACCATTCAAAACTTTCTACAATGATTGTTGATCACCCTTGATTGATTAATTTCAATCAATTGGGTCATGCTAAGTCAATTTAGTCCTTTGCCCAAATTAACCCAATTAACTTACATAAGCCAAATGAACCAAATCTCATCTTATTCCAAATCAATGGAAACCAATGATTTATACTAACCTGAAATCAATCCTTGAACATGACGTGACTATAAATTGAGCCAAACCAAACCCAATTGGCCTTTTGACCCAAGTTGACCCAATTTGACTTAAAAGGCCAAATTGGGTCAAATCAAAATTCTATCCAAATTGATTCAAACTAATGATTTAAATTCATTTCAAATTGATTATTGAACATGATCAAAGCCTTGATTGAATCCAATTTGACCAATTAAGCCCAATTGACCCATTTAGGCCAAATTGACCTAAAGGGTCAAATTGGCCTAAAATAATTCCTAAATCTAAATTGATTGAAACCAAAGCTTAGAATCATCTTCAAATGATCAATTGAACATAAACCAATGCCTAACCTAAGCCAATTTGACCAATTTGGCCAAATTGGTCAACTTGACCTATTTTGACCCACATGAATCCAAATTGGTCAAAATAAAATCCAACCCAAATTAAACCAAATCAATTGAACCAAAACATTCCAATACTCATTTGAGCTTGACCCAAACTTTTGGTTTGACCAATTTGACCAATAAGTCAACTTGACCCAACCTAGCCCAATTTGACCTACATGGCTCAAATTGAGCCAAACCAATTCAAACCAAGCCCAAACCTATTGAAAGTGACATATCCTTTGGTCAGCCCAAATCCAACCCAACCTAATTTGAACTCGAATTGATCTATTACACAATGGGTAAAGCTTCTCAGATGAGACAAAACTCATATTTGGTTGGTCAAACCCACTCTCCTCCCCTTGGTAGCCATCCTAAGCTCCAAAATGGACCCAAGGACCACTAGCTCACCTGACCCAAAGTTTTTTGGGTTAGCCATGACCAAGTGGAGGTGAGCTAACTCCATTTCTCCATTGGAACACTTGGAACTCCAAGAACATCCACCTCAGCCAAGGACACCCACCTCCCCTTGGCCACTCAAACTAAGCCACCTCATTGATTCTCTGCCACTTACGGTTGCCTGTGGCGGCTGGATGCTTGCAAATGACAAAGGAAATCTCCACCATTGGATTGAAGGAGGGGAGGGGTATACTCCCCTCATTCTCAATCAAATCCACACATTGAGTCTTAAAAAAAGCTTTGACACCTATAAATAAACTTCTCTAAGAATTTACTAAGCTCCCTAAGCCTCCCCATCACCGACGATGTTGAAATTGAGCTGAATAGGGCATTAGTTCCATCCTCCCCCACTGAATCTCAATCAATCTCAAATTAACTCTTCCCACATGTTCACCAAGCTCCGACGAGGTGAAACAAATATTTTCTTGAGCAATTTGAGCATCGGAGACCACTCTAAGGCCAACTCCGGTGAGTTTTCTAGTGACAGTTGATCCACCTAGCCACCGGTGAGGAGGCAAGTCTTGGGCTTCTCAACAGGGCTTCGTCTCTTTAAGACGAAGCTACCTCGGTCAGTTAGTTGCCGGTCCTGGGCTTTAGCGAGATATTATTTTGCTAAACCATAGTTTTAGCATTATGCATTGGTCTTTTTCAAAGAAAATTTAATGTCATGTGATGTACACCATTAGATACTTTTAGATCCCTCTTGTGAACGTTTTGGATCGATCTTGAGCCTCCATCGACGATTCAAAACTTGCAGGGGAAGGTGAACGGTGTCTGTATTTTGTCGCTCGGGGAATGATGGATCATCCGTCCATTCTGTATGATTAGAATGGACAATTATGATTATTCACTAGATTAATTAAATTTTTAATGCTATAAGAACCATGGGTTTGATCCCCATCGTTCGATCTTAGATCGGATGGAGGGGTTGAAAGAGCATCCACGACCACCACATCAGCACTGCATCAGATGGGTTTAAGTAGCCAATTAGTGCCACATGAAAAGTTTTGCCACGTTAGTGATTTGTGTGGTGCCGATGAGATTAAGGGTTAATTAGGCTTAATAATTCATTTTAATGGTTGAGACTTCATAAATTCATAACTAATTATAGAAAAATCCAAAAAATATAAATAAATACTCATTAGAAAGGTAGAATAGAGGAGATTTTATTGAAAATGTGTCCATTTAATTTTGATAGTAATTAAGGCTTAATTAAAGTTTATTATTTTCCTAATTAGCTTAATTAAGTCCTAATTACTTGGGAAATTAATTCTAAACTTGGTGTGTTGATTTAATGGGATGACCTTTATCTCTCATATTTTTCTTAGAATTTATTGCCTAAGGTAATTAGGGGAATTGATAATTCAAATCTTAATTACCCTCTTAACCAATTTAGTGATTAATTAATGTTCCAAATGGTAAAAATTAATTAATTAAGATTCATTAATCACTGATTAATAGTGAGATGATGACGGAGAGTGATTATGACCTCTTCCTATCTTTCCCAAATTCATTTCATTAAAGAGAGTTATTTAATGTGAGGTTGTTGACCTCACTTTTGGAGTGAGGATTCAATCTTCCTAACATAGGTCTAGGAGTCTTCTAGACACTAGGAGCTCCTTAGTCATTGGATACTTCTAGTGGCTAAGTGAACACTTAACCTAAACGTAGAGACTTTATAAGGTCATTTAACTTAAACCAAATTGAATCAAATAAAAAGCATAGAATCAATGCATAAACATAAATGAACTCAAAAATAAATCCAAATGAGGTTTAAAGTGGCAAATAGGTTATTTGACTTAGAGTTGACCCATGTGAGGTCCATTAAGTCAAAAGTCAACAAACCAATTGTCTAAATTAAATCACTCTGAAGGATCAAAATCATCAAATGAATATGTTTAAATATAAAATTAAACAAATATAAATCAAATGAGATCTCAAATGAGTTAATTGGATAATTTGACCCATTAAGCTCAATATAGATTAAAATAGATTCAAATCAAAATTAATATAAAATCAAATGAATCCAATTACTCTAAATCATAATGATCACTTAATTGAACATGATTAGAGCTTAAACACATCTTGGTTGAGTCAAACAAAACATTTAACTCAATTGAACCCAATTTGATCCATTTGAACTCAGAATGGGTCAAATCCAAATCTAAGCCAAATTAACCCAAATAATTGATCAACAACACTCCAAATAATTCATAAAACATAATTAAAATATAATCTAAACATAAAATGACAAATTGATTCACATAAATCAACTTAACCAATTTTGGTCAAAGTTGGTCAAACGTTGGTCAAACTTATGTCAAATTCAAAATTAATCCAAATTAAATAAAATTATTCACTTAAAACCATCATAAATGATCAATTGAACATAATTAAAGTAAATTTAAAGCTAATGAGTCAAATTGGGTTGCTTTAACCCAACCCAACTCATTTGGGTCAACATGAATTGACTTAATTCTAAATTAACCCCAAATTGGATAAAACACTCAAATCATCATGTAAAAAGTTGAATTTAAATCTCTATGGCTTGGTGAAATCAATAGAGAGAGAGAGAGAGAGAGAGAGAGAAAGAGAGAGAGGAAGAGAGAGAAAGAGAGGGAAAATACACAATCTTTCAAAATCTCCTCATTCAATCCTCCCCACACCTCTTTCATTTAATGGAAATGACCTCACAACAGCAAGAGAGGACTTTGGAACTAGAATCCAAAGTCTCCAATCAACCATCACCACCTAACCATCCTCCCCATCACCATTATTGGTGATTTTTGGCCACCATTAAGGGAGGGAGGATAATGCATGAATGAGATCTGATATTGGCATTAGAGAGCTCCTAGCAACTCCAACAAGCAAGAGCAACCCTTTCCCCACTTTCCTTTACAAAAAATCATCAAATTCAAGTAGATTCTGATGAAATACATTAGAGGTTCGTGATTATAATGATCTGAAGCAAGGAAAGAGTCTAGATTCATTCTAAAGCACATCCAGGAGTGTATTCAAATTATTCTGGCCACCAAAAATCATCTCCAGTGAGGTAATTCTCAAATCTCGTAGCCAGCACTATGATTGCCTGCTTGTGAGAATGTTTACTCAATTTTAAGAATTTTCCTTAGATATCCTTTGCATATTTTATTTTACTTGATTCTAATGCAAAAATAGAAGTTTTTTAGTGAGAATTGACATGAAATGGTGCCCGATCGATTGAAATTCCATTTGATTTCACAAAAATCTCATAAAATCTTGCAAAAATACTGTTTCGAATGTCATTGTCATTTGCTAGGAGGAAGATGACCATCAGCCATCTGATCTTACCTCAATAGGTATGGAGGGCTATGATTAGATGCTAGATCACAAGATTTTGGCTCCTCAGATCATGAGATTTGATCTAATCGTCTAATCAAAATCGCGTTCCTATTTGTCGGCATACGCGACCTAGTCGCACGTAAGACCGCCATGCAGAATCGCATGGCCCAATCGGTCGGCACTGAGTGGAAACGCTTGATCCAGTCAGCACCGCACGATGTTGATTGGGTTATGTAAGAAATTAGGGTTTTCAGCTTTTAAAAATTATTTAGATCACTTAAAACTTCAAAATTCACAGAAAATAAAATACTTAACAAAAAATTATAAATAAGGGCTCGTTGGATTCATTTTTTCGAGAGAAATCTAATAGACCAAAATCTCTAATTTTTATTAAGTATTTCAAGCTTAATTTAGGTTTGAGTGAAAATCAAATTTCATTAATTAATCCAAAAGTACACATCTGATTGATTTAAAATTTTCAGAGATTGAAATTGAAGTTAAAATACACCTACCATAACAATTTCAAGTCTAAAGGATTTTTGGATGGGAGATATTGCATTTTGATGCTCAAATAGTCTATTTTAGTAAAATTAAACTAATAGACTTTATAAAAATTATGAAAAATTATTTAAATCAGCTGAAACTTTGAAAAATTATTACAAACATAGAAAAATCATAAAAATGCAAATAAATATTTATTTTGAAAGTATTTCAGAGGAGAATTTATTAAAAATATTCTTAATTAATTTTGAATAGTAATTAGGACTTAATAAAAGTTTAATTATAAAATTAATTAACTTAATTACTCTTTAATTACTTAATGAATTAATTCCAAGCTTTTTGAGATTGTTTAAGGGGATGACCTTTACCTCTCCTAATTTTCTTGGGATTTATTGGTTAATTAATTTAAAGAATTAGTTGATTAAGCCTTGATTACCTTCTTAACTTAAATTAAGAGTTAATTAAGCATGTGATTGATTGATCAATTGGGCTCATTTATAATTATTTAATAATGAGTGAACTTATGGAGTAGGATTGGGACCTCTTTTCTAATCTCTTTCCCTGAGTTCCTTCCACTTTTCAAGAAAAATTAATTAAGATTAATTAGCTAATTAATTACTTAATTGGTTTAATTAAAAAGTGAAATCACATCAGAATCTCAATTAATGAAGTCTTGGGTAGACCCTTAGGTGTTCAACAACCTAAGAAAATCCTAAGAAAATTATAATTAGCCCAAATGTGTGGGAGAATTATAAGAGTATTAATTAAGTTTCTTAACTTAACTAACTGTTAATCATGAGCCAATTACATTAGGCCTCTTTTATTTCTTAGGATCATTACAAATCTATTTTCCATTCATGTGCATATCATGTTGGTTCATAATTATTTTGTTTATTAAATTAAGGCAACATAGGTAAGGGTTAATTAATGGATTTAATGCATATTACAAATTAATTAATCTATAAAGTCAACTAAATTACATTTTATTAAACCAAGTTAATTCAAAACATGGGATGGGATTAGGATCAACAAACTTCTCTTCACATTTCTTAAATAAAATCAAACATGAGTTCATAAATGATACATAAAAAGCTTTGGCTTATTTTAAGTGGTGTTATTTGACATGATTATCCTTAGAAATTAATTTGATTGAATGAAATCAAGTGTTTATGTTTGTTTATTCCTATCCAATCATGTTAAATGTTGTACGTCACTTGAAATCATACATTCAACTTTACAAAATTAATTAAATCAAATGGTTTTCCTTTATGTCAAACTTAGATGTGTTGAATTAATTTAATATATATGTGGCTATTATCACTATTAAATCCAAATGTATTTTCAAAAAACTTATAAATGAGTAATAACATATGTTGTGATGCTAGTTATAAATACATAAGAGGTGTATGTGATTATACATTAAGTATATGGAATGAAGATTTCTTTTCTTTAATTCATGTGTGATTTTACATGTATTTGAATGTTGATAAGTATATAGTCCGAACATCCTAGAAACATGAGAATTTAGTTAGCCCCAAGGAGCTCATTTGATTACCTCACTTCCCTGGTTAATAGTGACACATACTTAATTGATTTCATTTACATGTATTTCTACATTAGAATTTGGATTGAACTTTAATCCATATGCATAAATGCTTTAATTGAATAAAAAAATGCAATATTTACACGATATTTCTTCCATAATTTATGTATATATCTATATGTATTGAGAAAAGCAAGTGTTTAGTCTAGACATCCCAGGAATACGAGGCTTTAGTTAGCCCCAATGAGGTCATTTGATTATCTCACTTCCCTAGTTAACAATGGCATGTACTAGGTTATGTCTCTTATACATGTGTATGTGTATTTAATTATGAAATTAGAACCCATCTTTCTTTTATAAAAAATTCATGCATTCATGAATGATTAAATTGTTGAATTAATTGATCATGAGATATGGAGCTCTCTTTCTTACATTTATATATACAAACTAACATATGTTTTAATGCAAATGGGTATATAGTTTGGACATCCAGGGAATATGAGATTTTAGCTAGCTCCAAGGAGGTCATTTGATTACCTCACCTTCCGTGGTTAACCATGACACATACCTATTTAATTTCATCCCTATATATTTTTGTATAAGAATTTAGATAGACCTTTAAACTAATATGATTAAATAATTCAATCACATAAAATTATATATACTTCACATGCACATACAATCATCATTTAAGTGTATTAAAAATATGTTGCATGTATAGATACATTTAGGATTAAATCATATGAATGTTACATATGATGGAAATGAATGATTTAACATATGCCATGTGATAGTAATTCAATCAAATTAATTTTAAGATGCCTTTCATATTGAATGAGATTATTTAAAGTGGACCTAAACTTAAGATTAATTTAAAATGTGTAATAAGCCATTCACTAAAGAGAACTAAATCAAATTAACATGATTTAGAAAGTGGCTTAATGTAGAGATAAAAGGGGCAACCCTCTTTGTTATCTTTATAACACTTAGTTGCTAAGTGTAATCACATGAATTTAAATAAAACTCAAATTAAAATTATCAAATCAATTAAACAACTTTAAGTGAAACCAACACTTAATGTTAAATTAAATCTTTATATACTTAGAGAACTACAACTCTAATGTCTAGTAAGACATACCACACAAGCCTTAACACACACATCAGAGATAAGTCACCACTTCTAGTCCTAAGTTAGGATGATGTATTTTTGGTATATGTTTTGTTTTGTGATGTAATGTTTTAGACTAGATGTTAGGGTATATGCTTCGTAGACTGGATGGTAGGCCGTGATTAGCCTAACCATATTTTCTGCAGGGGTAAGGGTAAAAAAAATAAATATAAATGCTCTCTTTTGTAGGTTGCTTAAACCCCCTAAGCATAATCCAAGTTTGGACAGGTGGGCTTCATTACCCATGTGCAGTGTGCTAAGTCTAAATTTCAAATATATCTGCTTGGGATTTTGTGTATGTTTAACTAACCTCTTTTTGTGTGTAGTTAGATTTACTTTTCTTATTCTTAATGTAATTTTGCAATTAGGAATTAAGATTAATATTTTGGGGTTTAGGATGAGCATTGGCTAGAAGGCTTTATCCTAGGAGGCCATGTGATGCTTGAAGTGGAATGAATCAAATCAAATGGAAACATGAAGATGAAGACATAAAGACCCCCATATAATTCATTCATTATAATTGTAATTATTCTTTTATTTTTTGGGTTATATAAGGGTAGAGCTTGGCTACCCATCTTTTCTTTTTCGGGTTGTATGGTGGCACCCGACCGCACTGGCCTTTTATTCTTTTGTGCTTAGTTATAAAAAATTGTTTGATGTTTTATTTAACTTGTGTAATAGAAAAATGCATGCTTTTCATAGTTTATTTATGATTGATGCTTTAATGTGTGGCCTGGATGTGATTAAGCTCTTAGGGCAAAATTAATTTTTGTACCCCATTAATCACTCATAATTAAAGTTTTCTATAACTCATAACTCTACATAAAGCCTAGGACATAAATCAAGATAATTAAAAGATTTAACAATCCCTTATTTAAATGTTGCATGTTTAACATCATACATTCATATTACTTCACTCTTGCTAAGAGTGGGTTTCCATCCTTGTACGACAGGGGAAGGCTTGACCTTTGAGGGCATCCTCTGTGTCGAAAAACACCTCTTTCTCATTGATTTAGCCCATAATCAACTTGATCATACATATAGGCATAATAAATCCTATGGCCTTTGTCAAAATGAAATGTCAAAAATTAATTAAAATTTGAAAAAAATATTTCATTAGACTAAGTCACTGCTCATACCACTCATGCTTTAGTCTCTTAGGGAGTGGGTTTAAGGACTTTAGTATTTTCTAAATTAATAATAACCCAACTATCTTGCAAATTCATATGACTTGACCAGATGAATTTAAAATGTAGGAGGAGTTAGCTGGCTGCCACTATAATTAAGTCCAGCAATCAGGTGGTTTATCCTCTCTTATGGAGGTTAACCTTATGTCTATCTTTACTTGGATTTAGGTCGTGCTTTAGCTTTTTCTAAAGGTCCTTAGATTTAGGATCCAAGGTAGCTATTTCTTTTAGGCTACTAGCATAAATTCTCATCTCTTAGGCATTTCTACAACCTTGTGTTGGTGGATTATAAGCCCTAACAATCTAATAAAATGTTAACTCTAACAAAATAATTCTCCTCACTTTCAAATATATAAAGCCTAACCATAGGATAGATTGAAATGCTCATTGGGTTTCCTAGTATCATGGGCATTTCCTACTTATTCCCTTTGGCTTCCAAAAATAAGTCTTCTCCTTGATCTTTCTCAATTGATCTTCCAAATATAACCAATCCTTTGATAGTATAGCCTTGAAATCTTTGGAGACCATAATTTCCTACTTTAATTGAGAGTATTCTTAGGGAATCTTATTCTTTAAGATGTAATTAACTATAGAGGCTTGCCTCCATAGGAAATAAAGAATCCAACATAAAATAAATCCTGTTTTACTTTTCCATGTAAAGTAGGGGAAAGATCTCTAGTATATTCAAAGATCCATCATGCCTTAGGAGTCCGTATTAGGTGATTAGGTCTATTATAGGGTGATAATTTTTATCTCTCGAGATAGTGCATCATTCCTTAATGTCGTACCCAATCACTTTAATAAGTACCCCCTACGATTTGCATAATGTCCCCCAACATCTAAAAATAAACACCACAAAGGTTTAATTAATTGATTAATTAATCAATTAAATGATCAAATAAAATCAAATTGAAATGCTAATAACTTTAGATAATTAACCATAAAATTAAGAGTTCCTATTTATATGTTTAATAACATAAAGACACCTAAGGAAATTATGATTAACCCATATAAGTGAGAAAATCATAAAAGTAGTTAATTATGTTCTTTAACTTAATTAATCTTTAATTATGAGCCAATTGCATTAGGTCCCTTAGGAGCATTGCAACTTTACTTTTATCCATGTTCATATCCTTTTGGCTCATGATTAAATGATTAATCAAATTAAAGAAGCATAGGAAAGAGTAATTGAATGGTTTAATTAATGATTCAACTTAATTAATTCATAAAATCCACTAAATTGTCTTTTCTTAAACCAATTAAGAATACTAACATGGGAATGGGATTAAAATAGCAATTAATTTCTCCTCTTTAGGGTTAATCAAAACCCAAAACCAAAATTAATAAGATGCTTTGATTTTCTTTAAGTGATTTTATTTAATGCGATTATCCTTAGGAATTTATGTAGTTGAATAAATGATATGTTTATGTTTGGTTATTCCTTTACAATCACTTTAAATATTGTATGTCACATTATTCCATGCATTCATCTATTCAAATCTAAAAATGAAATTTATTTATGTAAGCTTGCATGTGTTGGCTTAATTTAATTATATGTGTGGCTATTATCACTAATAAATCCAAATCTATTTCCCAAATTTTATAAATTGATAATAACATTTATAATGATAATAGTTATGAATATACATAGGATTTGCATGTATTTATAGCTTAAACATGTTAATGTGAAGCCCTTTTCCTTAAGTTATTATTTAGAATGATAATAAGTATATACCGAACATCCCAGAAATACGAGCTTTAAGTTGCACCAAAGAGGTCATTTGATTACCTCACTTCCCTAGTTAACAAAGGCACATACTTATTTAAGTTTATTCTTATGTATATTAGTATTAGAATTTGGATAGAGCTTTAATTCATATGTATAAATAATTCAACTAAAGAAAATACAATCTTACATGATTTTCATTCCTTCAATTGTATATACATTTATATGCATTTAAGATAGCAAGTATATAGTCTAAAAATCTCAGAAATACGAGGCTTTAAGTAGCCCCAAGGAGGGAATTTGATTACCTCACTTCCTTAGTTTAACAACAACACATACTTTTTTACATCTTTTATAAATGTGTATGTGTACTTAATTAGAGAATCAAAATCCCCTTTTTTATTAAAAATACATGCAACCATAACCACTTCAAGCTGTTAAAATACATTACATGTAAAGATAGTGCTCTTTTTCTTATATTATATATATAAATTTACATATATTTGATGATGATAAGTATATAGTCCAGACATCCCAGGAATACGAGGCTTTAAGTAGTCCCAAGGAGGTCATTTGATCACCTCACTTCCTTAGTTTAACAAAGGCACACACTTATTTAATTTCATTCCTATAAATATTTGTATTAGAATTTGGATAGAGCTTTAATTGACATGTATTAATAATTCAATTAAACAAAATACAATCTCTTGCATGATTTTCATCTCTCTAATTGTATATACATTTATAGATATTTAAGATAACAAGTATATAGTCTAGACATCCCAGGAATATGAGGCTTTAAGTAGCCACAAGGATGTCATTTGATTATCTCACTTTCTTGGTTTAACAATGACACATACTTGCTCACATATCTTATACATATGTATGTATATTTGATTAATGAATGAAAATCCTCTCTTCCATTAAGTGTGTATGCATTCAAAAATGTAATTTTACAATAGAAATTAGGATTAGTACTATGAGGGTTAGGAAGAGTAGTGGCCAGAAGGCTTAATCCTAGGGTGCCCTATGACGTCTTTAGAAGACAATCCAATCAAAAGAGGGAATGAGGAAGACATGTAGGAATGAAGAAAAGAAGACCCCATAGCATGCATTCAATTTCAATTATAATATTATTTTGTAATTCTAGGTTGTATAAGGGTAGAGCCCACCTATTTTTTCTCTTTTTCGGGGTGTACGACGTTACACGGCCGCACCAACTTCTTATTCTTTCATGATAGTTTATAAAATATTTGATGTTATGTTTAGCTTGTGCATCATGATTGCTTCTTTTGCATAGTTTATTTAAGATTGATGTATTAATGTGTGGCATGGATGCAACAGGCTTTGAGGATAAAAATTAATCTTTCTACCCCAGCTAAAATCTCATAATTAAATTTTAAATAACTCATAACCTCATCTTAAATCTTTATGGTGTTTATTTTTGGATGTATGGGAGACACCACGCAGGTTTGAGGGGTTACTCGTTGAAGTGATCGGGATGATATTGAGGTATGAAGTACTATCTCGATAAATAGTGACATCACCATTCAATGGACCTAATCACTTTATGAGGACTCTTAAGGCATGATGGATCTTCGAATATACTAGAGATTTTTCCCTGCTTTACATGGATGAATAAAGCACGATTTATGTTAAATCAAGTTTTAAAGTTCCCTATGGGGGCGAGCCCCCATAGTTCATTACATCCTAAAGAAAGTGAATTCCTTAGGAATACTCTCGATTAAAGTAGGCAATTGTTGTCTCCAAAGATTTCAAGGATAAGACTATCAATAAATTAGTTATATTTGGAAAATCAAATGGGATAGGTCAAAAGAAGAGACGTATTATCAAAGCCAAAGGAAATGAGTAGGGAATGGTCATGATACTAGGAAGCCTAGTGAGCATTCCAACTTATTCTATAGTTGGGCTTTATATATTTGAAATTCAAAGGAGTCATTTTATTTGAGTTGAATTTTTATTAGAATGCTAGGGCTTATAATCCACCAACACATGGTTATGGAAAGGTCTAAGAGGTGAGGGTTTATGCTTGTAGCCCAAAGGAAACAACTATCTTAGATCTTAAATTTAGGGAGCCTTGGCATAAGCCAAAGCATGACCTTAATCTAAGTAAAAATGGGTATATAGTTTATCTCCATAAGAGAGGGTAAACAACCCAATTGTTGGACTTATAATCATCTAGAGTGGCAGCCAGCTAACTCTTCATATACTTTAAAACTATGTAGGCAAGTCATATGATTTTGCAAGATAGTTGAGTTATTATTATTTATAAAGAAACTAAAGTCCTTAAACCCACTCCCTAAGAGACTAGAGCATGAGTGGTATGAGCAATGACTTAGTCTAATGCAAATATTTTCAATTTTTATTTGATTTTGACTCTTCATTTTGATAAAGGACATATGATTTTTGTATGACTAAATGCATGTTGAAATGAGTTATGGGCCAAATAAAAAGAGAAGAGGGTGAAGCTTTGTCAGTAGGGGGTGCTCTCACAGGTCAAGCGTTCCTTATATGTGTAGGGATGGAGGCCCTCATTTTTCAAAAGTGATTCAATATGATATGCATGGTATTACACATACAACATTCAACTAAGGGGTTGCTATATCTTTTAATTATCTTGATTTAACATCTAGGCTTTATGTGAGGTTATGAATTATTTAAAACTCTAATTATAATTTGAAGTTGTGTAAAAGATTTATTTTTCCCTAAGAGCCTAATCGCATTGAAGATAGACATTAAGACATCATTCATGAAGAAATTATGAAAAGGAATGCCATTTATATTACATAATTTAAACAAAACATTAACCAATTTTATAAATTTTACATAAAAGAATAAAAGGTTGGTGTGGACGGGTACCGCTGTACAACCCAAAAAAGAAAGATGGGTAGTCGAGCTCTACCCTTATAGAACCCAAAAAATGAAAGAATAATTACAATTTACAAATGATAAATACTATGGGGGGGGGGGGGTCTTCAAGTCTTCAGGTCTCCTTCATTTTTTCATGCTTCCTCCTTTGATTTGGTAGGCTTCAAGGCATCACATGGCACCCCAGGGCTAAGTCTTTTGGCTAATGTTCATCCTTATTCCCCATAATACTAATCTTAATTCCTAATGAAAAGTTGCATTAAAATAAAAAAAATGTAAATCTAACTACACTTGAAAATAAGTATTAGCTAAACACACCATACAACCCAAACAGTTATATGAATAATTTGGACTTAGCACCCTGCACATGGGTAACTAAGCCCACCTGTCCTAACTTGGATTATGCTTAAGGGCTTAAGTAACCTGTAAAAGAGAGCATTTATATTTATTTTTAAGTGGCCCATTAAGCATAATATCTTGCAAGAAACATGATTAAGCTAAGGTCAGCCTAACATCTAGTCTATGAAATATGCACCCTAACATCTAGTCTAAAATAATACACCATAAAACCAAACATACATTTCTTCGTGCATCACCCTAACATAAAGCTAGAAATGGTGACTTAATTTTAATGTGTGTTTATTAAGGCTTGTGTGATATGCCTTAGCTAAGCTTTGTTATGATTTTCTAAGTATGAAAGGGTATTTAATTATAAGAGGTTGATTTCATTTTAAGTTGTTTAATTGATTTGAGAGTCATACTTAACATTCTCTTTTGTTCCATTTGACTTACATCTAGCAATTAAGTGTTATAAAGAGAAGAAAAAGAGAGGGATTACTCTCTTTCATCCCTACCTTAAATCATTTCTAAAGCATATTAATTTAATTGATTCTTCTTTAATGAATGGATTATTAAATAATTTAATTAATCCTAAGTTTAGGTACACTTTAAATGACCTCATTCAATAGGAAATGCATCTTAAGATTAATTAGAATGAATTACTATCACATGACACATGTTCATTCATTTCTTTCCATCATATGTAACATGCACATGATTAGATCCTAAGTATACCTACACATATAATATGTTTTTAGCACATTTAAATGATGGATGTAAGTAAATACATTTGGAATTTAGATGTTTCATTTGATTGAATTATTCTATCAAATTAATTTAAAACTTTATCCAAATTCTTATACAAAAATACATAGGGATGAATTTAAATAGGTACATGTCATTGTTAACCAGGGAAGTGAGGTAATTAAATGACCTCCTTGGGGATAGCTAAAGCTCGTGTTCCTCAAGATGTCCAAACTATATACCCATTACATTCAAACATATGTAAGTTTATACACATGAACATAAGAAAGAGGACTTTAAATCATATGATCAATCAATTCAACCACTTGAACAAAATATGAATGCATATCTTTTTAATAGCAAAGAAGATTTTCATTCATTAGCTAAATGCACATACAAGTGCATAAAAAGTTTTAAGTGAATAGTTCACCATTGTTAAACAAGGGGAGTGAGAGAGACCTCCTTGGGGCTCCTTAAAGCCTTGCATCTCCAAAATGTATAGACTAGAAATACAAACTACTCTTAAATACATATGAATGTACAAATAACTACAAGAATGGAAAAAATCATGCAAAAGTTGTGTTTGATTTAATTGAAAGGAGACTTTCATCATTAGCTAAATGCACATATAAGTGTATAAAAGTTTTAAGCGGATACTTCGCCATTATTAACCGGGGGAGTGAGGTACAAAACTCCTTGGGGCCACTTAAAGCTGTGCTCCCCCAGAATGTCTGGACTTGATATACCCACTATTCTTAAATACACATGAATGTACAAGTGACTACAAAAATGGAAAATCATGCAAAAGTTATATTTATTTCAATTTAATTATTTATACATGTGAGCTAAAGATCTATCTAGATTCTATCATAGAGGTACATTGGAATGAATCCAAACAAATATTATGTCCTTTTCAAATGAACTATACAAGAGAGATCAGAGGAATCAAATGCCAGGGAAATCCTGTTTGAATTGAGGAGGTATATCCTCAGTTTGTTGAGGTGGATGTATGGGATTGTCTCCCATTTTTTAGCCAGCCAGCCACCGCCAAGGTGCTAGGTGGTCGCCATCATGTCCACATGGCTCATCTTAGTTGGAGGATGGAGTGAGGGGGGCTCAAGGCTTGATATGGTCTGATTTTTTTTTTTTGGATCCATTAGGTGGTCAGTTTGCAAGGAGGTGAGTTAACTCACCTCCCTTTGGTCCAAGGTATGTCCTAGCCCGCTTAGGGTGGGCTAGGGAACCATCCAAACTAGATTGCAAATCTAGATTTTGGTAAATATGGATGCATAAAGATAATAAAGAATTTACTTCCTTTAGTATAACACAAAGACATTATCAATGGAATGTAATATCTTTTAGATAAAAAAATGCACCACAAATATTTCAAAGATGAATGGATCATTTATTTTCTGAATTTCATACTTTTATTTTAATATATGTAAATGATATCCTTAATTTTAACAATACATTAGCATTACATTTAAAAAATTTAGCAATCTTTTCACAAAAAGCATATAAGAATGGTATTGTTTTAAGTAAGAAAAACTATTTTTGTAACACAAAATATCAACTTTTTAGGACTAAAAATAGATCAAAGATCTATTGAATTGCAAGATCATATTCTACAAAAAATTGATCACTTTTCTACTATTAATAATACAAAAGAATTACAAAGATTTCTAGGCTATATTAATTATGCGAAAGCTTTTATTAAAATTTTGGCAATGTTACGAGCCCCCCTCTAAAAGAAACTTAAAAAAATTGGCTTATAGCTAAGATAAAAATGATGAAGATATTTTATAAACTATTAAAATAGTTTGTAAAAATCTTCTTGAATTAAATCTTCCCAACAATGGAGAAAATTAATTATTGAAACAGTTTAGAGACTTGTTGGGGTGCAACTTTAAAGACGAAGCAAAATGAAAAAGAAATTTTATGACGATCTGCATCTGACACTTATACATCTACTAACCAAAATTATTATATTGATAAAAAAGAACTTTTAGCTATTAAAAAGTAATTAAAAATTTAAAATATTTTAAATGAAAATTTATTATTAGAACTGATAATAAAACAACCATTTCTTTTATAAAAGATAAAATAGTTGACTCATTATCTAATAAATGACTTATCAGATGGTAAAGCTAATTTTCTGCATACACTTTTGATTTAGAATATATTGAGGGTAAAAATAATTACCTTGTTGATACTTTAACTCGAGAATTTTGTAGGACATGAATATCAAACAAGATGTCAAAATGCAGCTCAACAAAATACCAGAACATATGGAATCTGAAGAAAATTTAGATAAATTATTTGCCAAATCTAATGATCACCTCATCAAAAATTATCTTCAAATTATGGAATTCTAGATATGGAAAGTTTAATGTGAAATATGTTAAGGCAACAAAGTTTTAACCGAATTATAGAAAATCAGAAAATATCTTTCTGGGGAATTAGACGAAGATGAGTTACCCTCTGTCACATAATTACGCTCTCAATTAAGTTTATCTGAGACAATTACAAAAATAGAATAATACTTTATGGTTCTTCTTAAAGAACTAAGAAAAGAAAAAAACACACTTGAAATAATAAAAGAATGGCAACAATTTTCACTATTCCAAAAAAGAATTAATCTTTAGACATACTTTCATACATATGAAAATATAAATGTGGCGTACATTTATGGAGATACTAATCCTAAATTGGTTCAGGAATTATGTCTTAGTGGTTTGCTAAGAATGATATATCTTAAAATATATCAGTTCTAAATAAATTACCAAAAGCATTTATCGATGTCTATTTCAATACTAAAACATTAGAATATATATATATATATATATATATATATATATATATATATATATATATATATATATATATATATATATATATATATATATATATATATATATATATATATATATATATATATATATATATATAACTTTTACATGTCACAAATAGTTGAAGGAACAATCACTATAATTCAGCTTGGAATTAGCAGTGAACCTTTCTATCCCAAATATATGGACACAAAGAAATTTGTCAAACAAAATAAAGATGAAGAACTCTATCTATTATGGATAGAAATGAAGAAAATATACCCCTCCAATATATGGGTCTACCATTATTTAAACAACTTATTTATCTACAGTCATTGCAAACAACGAACAAAGAAGATACATGAAGTAATGTATCTCAAATGGACAAATGTACTATTAAAAAATATGGAGAAACCAAGTATTGAGATAAAAGAAAAATTTTGTAAAAAGATACAAAAAGAAAAGTTGCATCATTATAATTTTTGTAAAAGCAAAAATAATTACAAGCTATAAAAGAAAAGTTGAAGACCAAACTTCTAGAAAACTAAAGCATCAACCATGACATCAGAGTAAAAATTCGTAAGCAGTGACATCACATACCAGATGACATAAGCACTTACGACAGCATCAATTATTGAACAAACCATTTCTCACTTATATAAGAGGAAGAAATTCAGATGAAGAGGAGGAGCCGAGAGCAAAGTAAGAAAACTAATAGAGAGAGAAATCCACCACTCAAATTATATATAATAGCCATCTAGGCTAAAGAATTAGCATCTCTCTAATCTATGTCTATAAGTATTATTTGATTACTATATCTATGTGTGTTATCATGCCCTGTATCTTGTTATAATGTTGGAATAATATGCTTTTATGATTTCTATCTGATCCGAGTACGCTTAGGGTAGGAAACGAACTAAAGCTGTGTTGCGATTCTCTGAAGTAATCAAATAAGGTTGTGGTCTTTTGTTAAGCCTGGATCTCCCCAACAAAACTATTGGATAGGAGAATTTGATATAAATCAGAGAATTTACTGTAAAAAATTAGATATAAAGATTATTAGCATAAATTTCTAAGTATTTTAATAAAATACAGAAGTGTGATAGACCCTATTAAATATAATTTTAGTTTCACTTTGGGCAAGATTAAAGAGAAGACTTAATGATTATGAATCTAGATCTGGAGTCTATTAGAATTAAAATATGTAATATTGAAAAAGATCTACAAGTCATCAGGTAGAGACCCCCGCCAAAATGGTATCAGACATGATAGATTTAAAGAAATTACAATAGATAGTCAACTCTGTGATAATAATTATGCTTGCTTATGCATGCCTAGTTATTCATATAATAGTAATTTTCCCTTTTATAATTCAAAAATAAGAGAAGAAAAAGAAACCTATAAACACCTTAAACTAAAGGAGTTAGAGGAAGATATATTCTTATCCAAATGATAAGTATAACTAAAGAATATTTAGAAGATGAATTCAAAAGAATTTAAGAACTATTAAGAATAAACATCTCTAATAATTAGTTAGAAGTCTTCTTAAATAAACAAATTTTCATATAAAAGCTCCATTAGAAAATTTTAATGAATGAACTATTATTAGTTATATGTTATTAAAATAATACTATGAACTTGGAATCAGTTCAAATACTTTGAACAAAATAACAACCTGTGGTATATGGAATTAAATCAAAGTCAACATAATAAAACCAAAGCATTTAAAAACCTGTAATAAAAAAAAATATAAACCTATACTCTATACTGAAAGCATGAGTAATATATCTGAATTAGAAAATTTTTTTTAGAAAACCAATAAATTCTTAATAATAAAATTGCTATAGCTATAATTTTAGTAGAATGCATCTGCACTAAATTTGATTTACAAGAGCCTAAAGAAAACCTACCTTGGTATTCTAAAAAAATTATAACTACTCCTAGCATAAGTAATATTTAAGGAGTTATAAGGATTAATAAGATTATAAATGTTTACGAATCATCCCAAGAGTTACATGATTTAATCTCTGTATTTTATCAACACCAATTTATGAATAATACTCCACAAACTCCTTCCAAGGAAAGACCTCTATCAGAAGTAGCTTCTCAAACAACTTTGCTTAGTACAAGTAGTGTTGGTTCTTCAATTATTTCAACTACCAGACAAGAATTCATACCACCAAGTGTTAGGAGAATTCCTACACCTAGAAATAATCCACTAAATCCATAAAAAGACTATTCTCATGAGCCAATTAGTAGACATGGAATCTATTTAAATATAGACTGTTATAAAAATATAGCAGAAATAGTTGACAAATGGACTATATAAAATAGTCTAGCTATTTACAATTATAATCTTCAAGGTGAAGATGCATACAACTTCATTGAAAATACTTTAACAAGTATTTATAAAAAATAGATTTTTGGTCTTAGATCAATTAAGAAACAAGAAGTTAGAAATACTTGTTTAGCCGAATCCACTATAAGTACACCTCATAAATGGGTAAAAATTTACACAGATTTTTATTAAAAGTGAATTTCTAAGATATAGAATTAGAGTCACTACAGAAGAAGAAAAGGCTAAGAAATAATCTGAAATTGTAAAGAAAAAACTTATAGTTCTCAGTATTTGTAATAATTATTATTTAAATGAATATAATTGTAAATATCAAAAATTCTTTTATGATATTCTTGATGATGAATGCAATTAATATTTAGATACATATTTTTATAAACTACCTGAACCATATAATATAATATAGAGTCAAACATTTCTTTAACAATATCCTATAGACATAACCTTAGGTAGTAGAATTCTATTTGATGAAGAAAAGTTAGGAGAAGCTTGCTAACAAATAGATTTACATAAATAAAATAAAAAGTATAAACAATCTTTATGTTGCAATAAAAATGATCTAGTTGAACATCAATGGGGATGTTCAAAAAACACAAATTCATATATATGATCAACCTGTAATAAAAATAAAAATTCTTTAAAAAAATAAATAAACATAAATTGGACATAAAGAAAAGAAATTTCAAAAAAATGATAATTTAATAAAAAATAAAAAATTTGTAAATGCTAGTTATGCAAAGAGGAAGGACATTATGCTAATGAATGTCTAAAAAGAAAGAAAGTCTCAGGAAAAAAATCTGTTCAAATTATAGAAGAACAAGAATTTGAACCCATCTTTGATATCTATGATATCAATTCTGAAGAAGAAATCTATGAATTATCTGATCAAGAAGAAGATCTTATTGATCAAGTGATCTTATATCAATTAAATGTTTGAACTTGAATGAACAATTAGAGTGAAATTATATTCAATTACAATGTTAACTTGAATGAACAAGATAGAAAATTATCTTTAGAACAAAGACTATGATAACCAAATTAAAAAATATAACATAGACAAGGAGAATATATTGAAAGAATTAACTCAAGAAAAAAATATAATTATATAATAAAAAATTAGATTAATAAAAAAAACAAAAAAGACTATTTTTTGGAGGAATCCAAGTATTGATAAAAGCATATTTTCGTAAAGGTATAGATAGCCCTATAACTTTATGGGTATACGATGATATAATTATTCATTCCAAAAAATATACTTTATTAAGAGTAATTCAAGAAATTTATGTTATCAAACCCTAATATTTAATCTGCACCCTAATTATGCTATAAATATCAATGATAGACATATAAATAAAACTTTTACTCTTAAACATAAGTTAGATCGAGTTCAATTAAGACAAAGAAGTGATGTCTAAAGTATTACATACCAAGCAGCATATGCTTTTAGCAATCATAATAATATTGTGGTATTCAGAACACATAATGAACCTATTCATACAGACTCTATGTTCTCTCAAATAGGATAATCTATCCAACCTGACAAAGTAGATTATACAAATTTAGAACCACCACCTGATCAGGTATCTCTTGATTTTGGAGAAAGTAGTAGTTTTAGATTACATAGAAGATAACTCTCATTTAATGAACATAATAATAATCTCATTATCCAACCAAGAAAATCTATTGATTCAAAAAAAATACAATATTGCAATAATCATCTAATTCTTAAAGGATATTAAATTTCACCCAAAAATAGAATATCTATTTTATTAGATATAGGATCACATAACTATCATATAGATGCTTTATTAATTCTGTCAAATTTACAAATGCAATCAAATTTATATATATATATATATATATATATATATATATATATATATATATATATATATATATATATAAAGATTAACATGGTACTAAAGATTATTGTTATAATGAAACTAATATTCTATTTGTCTTTTGGGAAATATAGAATCAAAGATTAGATTTTCAACAAACATTTTTAACCGATGAGATAGAAGAAGGATAAATTTTAGTAGGTATGGATTTCCCACAACAACATACTATTATCTTTACTGATTCTACCGTACGAATTAATTCTTCTATCCCATGACATCATAGTTAACTTCCACAGTTATATTCAAATTGAATTATACATCACTACTTATGACCCTATTCTTATTCATGCTTTATACGATACTGGTAGTGATATCATCTTTTGTAAATGATGCATCCTTCCTTCACATATTCTACCAGGCAAAGATAATTTACTCTTAGATACATTTAAGGTATCTGTACAATTAGTAATTATTGGTTGAATCAATACATACCGCTCTATGAAACACTCATTAAAATACCACATCTTTGGTGTATGGATGATCCTGATCTTGATTTCATCCTTGGCAATATCTTTTTTAAATCTATGTAATCCTTCACCTAATATTTCGATCATCTCAAATTAATTACACCTTGCCAACATAAACTTTCCTATCCCTTTATATGTAGTCCTACTTACCACGACCCTACACTCCACCTATTTTTAACAGCTAACATGGTGATTTATATAACATAATTCATCAACATCTTCTACTAAATAGCATGGTGATTTGGGTTAAGATTTGGTTAAGCTCATGGAGGTAGGTCCATATGGCCTAAGAATGGTCTTGGTTTGGTTTGATTTAGTTTGGTTTAGTTTGGGTCGTTTGAGTTTATATTTAATTTATATTTGTGAATATACATGATGTAATAATTGATTTATAAAGAGATCAATCAAGTTTGGGTTGATTTAAGTGGAGATTTCGCCAAGGTTTATGAGAGTGAATCATATGGCTTAAGAATGATTTTGGAGCTTGAATTTGATTTTAGATTTCAATCATTTGGAATTGAGTTTGGACTTGGATTTGATAGAAGATTGAGGGATTGAATTAATATTGGAGAATATCAATTGAATTTGGGTTGAATTGGATTTGGCTAAGGTTAAGGCCATGGAATCCAATCATAGGGTTTATGAAGAATCTTGAGAATTTGATCATGAGATTGATTGTGAGTTTTGGGAATTAGATTTTAAATTTGAACTTGAAGTTGGGTTTTGATTTGAAGAGGAAAGCATGGATTGGGTCTTGGCCATAGGGTAGATAAGTCTGCCTAGATCCCTAATGCATAACCTGCTCCTATGACTAACCCTTCTAAGTCACTAGGCTTAGGTTAAGTGTTCACCTAAACACTAGAAGTGTCTTAGGACTAAGGAGCTCTTTGTGTCTATAAGAGTCCTAGATCTATGTTGAGGAGGCTGAAGAATCTCTCTAAAGTGAGGTCAACAAGCTTACATCATTATAAAGATAATTAAAAAATTTAGCAACCCCCTAGCTGTATGTTATATGTCTCACATCATGCATGGCATCATCTATCACTCTTGTAAAATGAGGGCCTCCATTCTTGCACTTTAGGGACCACTTGGCCTATGAGAGAAACCCCTTATGATGGAGCTTCACCCTCTTTCTCTTTTGATTTGGATAATAATCAATTTTGATCATGCATTTAGGCATAAGAAAGCCCAATGCCTTTGTCTAAAATATTGTGTCAAAGTCATACAAAAATTGTAATTTTTTTGCATTTTTAGTGTAAATCATATGCTCATACCAAACATGCTCTAGTCTCTTAGAGAATGGGTTTAGGACTTTAGCCTCTTTATAATTAAATAACAAGCCCAACCATCTTGCAATTTTATAAGATCGGACTACATGGCTTTAAAGCATAGGAGGTGTTAGCTGGTGGTCACTCTAGGTGATTATAAGTCTAGAAGAGTTGGACGAGTCTATATCCTCTTGTGGACCACTTGGCCTATGAGAGAAACCCCTTATGATGGAGCTTCACCCTCTTTCTCTTTTGATTTGGATAATAATCAATTTTGATCATGCATTTAGGCATAAGAAAGCCCAATGCCTTTGTCTAAAATATTGTGTCAAAGTCATACAAAAATTGTAATTTTTTTGCATTTTTAGTGTAAATCATACGCTCATACCAAACATGCTCTAGTCTCTTAGAGAATGGGTTTAGGACTTTAGCCTCTTTATAATTAAATAACAAGCCCAACCATCTTGTAATTTCATAAGATCGGACTACATGGCTTTAAAGCATAGGAGGTGTTAGCTGGTGGTCACTCTAGGTGATTATAAGTCTAGAAGAGTTGGACGAGTCTATATCTTCTTGTGGAGTAGACCTTTACGTCCCCTTTTTTGTTTAGATTTAGGTCGTGCTTTAACTTTTGTTAAAGCTCCCTAGATTTAGGGTATGATGTTTCTGTTTCCCTTGGGCTACAAGCATAAATTCTCACCTCTTAGTAATTTTCACAACCTTGTGCTGATGGATTATAAGCCCTAACAATCTAATAAAATTTCAATTCAAATGAAATAAATCTTCTCATTTTCAAACATATAATGCCTCACCATAGGATAGGTTGGAATGCTCACTATCCTAGTATCATGAGCATTTCCTACTCATCTTCCTTTGGATTATAAAATAAGTCTTTCCAATTGAACAATCCCACTTGATTTTCCAAAATAACCAATCCTTTGATTGTCTTAATTTTAAATCTTCAGAGATAATAATTATCAAATTTAATTAAGAGTGTTCTTAGGAAATCTCATTTCTTATGATGTAATTAACTATGGAGGCCTGCCTCCATAAGGAACTTAAGAACCCAGCTTAAAATAAACTCTACTTTACTTTTTCTATGTAAACTAGGGGAAAGATCTCTAGTACATACGAAGACCCATCATGCCTTATGAGTCCTTATTAGGTGATTAGGTCTATTATATGGTGATATCTCTATCTTTTGAGATAGTGCATCATTTCTTAATGCCGTACCTGATCACTTCAATAAGTACCCTATCTACGTGATGTTCACATGAGCATTCGAACATAAACACCACAATTACATGGGACATGACTTAATGCAAAGTTATCTATCCATAAGTGACAATGTTGAACTATATGTAATAATGATATGCCATTTCATGATTAATGCATCAATTAGGCTCAATATTGATAAACTCCCATGGTGTTTATTTTTGGATGTGGGGTGGACACCACACAGATCGTAGGGGTATTTATTGAAGTGATCGGGTATGACATTAAGATATAAAGAACTACCTCAAAAGATATAAACATCGCCCTACAATGGACCTATTCACCTAATAAGGACTGCTAAGGCATGATGGATCTTCGAATATATGAGAGATTTTTCCACTACTTTACATGGAAAAGTAAAGTAGGGTTTATTTTAAGATGAGTTCTTAAGTTTCTATGGAGGAAAGCCTCCATAGTTAATTATATCTTAGGAAATAAGATTTCCTAAGAATATTCTCGATTAATGTAGACAATTATTATCTCCAAAGATTTCAAAAGTCAAGACTATCAAAGGATTGGTTATTTTGGAAAATCAAATGAGATTGTTCAATTAGAAAGACTTATTTTGAATCCAAAAGAAAATAAGTAGGAAATACTCATGATACTAGGAAGCCTATTGAGCATTTCAGCCTATCCTATGGTGAGGCTTTATATATTTGAAAGCAAAGAGATTTATTTATTTGAGTTAAATTATTATTAGATTGCTAGGGCTTATAATCCATCAACACAAGATTGTGAAAATGCATAAGAGGAGATGATTTATGCTTGTAGCCCGAAGGAAACTACCTACTTCGAATTCTAAATATAGAGAGTTTTAGCACAAGATAAAACATGATCTAAATCTAAGTGAAAGATGGACAAAATGATTTACCTCTACAAGAGAGAATAAATCGTTCGACTCTTCTGGACTTACAACCGCCTGGAGTGGCTGTCAACTAACACCTCCTATGATTTAAAACCATGTAGGCTGGTCTTAAGAAATTGTAAGATGGTTAGGCTTGTTATTTAATTTGAAAGAGACTAAAGTCCTAAACCACTACAAAAGAGACTAGAGCATGAGTGGTATGAACATATGACTTAATATAAAAATGCAAATATTTACACTTTTTTAATTTCATTTTGAAACAATATTTTAGAAAAAAGGCTTTAGGATTTCTTATGTTTAAATGCATGATGAAGTAGGTCATTAGCTAAATCAGTGAGAAGAGGGTGTTCTCCACCACAAGGGATGCCCTTACAGGTTAAGCATTCCCCTATCATCAAGGATGGAGATCCCCCATATTCAAGGAAAAAGGAATATGACATGCATAATATGAGACATACAACCATAAAGCTACGGGGTTGCTAAATATTTTAATTATCTTATTTAACACCTAAGATTTATGGTGAGGTTATGAGTTGATTAAAATTTAATTATGAGTGATTAGTTGGGGTAGAAAAATTAGTTTTTACCCTAAGAGCCTATCGTGTCCACAACATCAAACATGAAGAAACTATGAAAATGAGGCAATCTTGATGTGCAATCTAAACATAACATCAATCAATTTTATAAACTATCATAAAAGAATAAAAGGTCGGTGCAGCTGGGTACTACCGTACACCCCAAAAAGAGAGAAGATGGTTAGCCGAGCTCTGCCATTATACATCCCAGACATAAAAGAATAATTACAATTAAAAATGAATACATGCTATGGGGGTCTTCACTTCTTCATGCTTCATATCTTCTTTCTCCTTCTTTTGATTTGATTTGCTCCAAAGGCATCATAGGGCATCCCAGGACTAAGCCTTCTGACCACTGCTCATCCTAATCCCCCACAACAGTAATCCTAATTCCTTGTACAAAAATTGCATTTATATAGGAAAAGTAAATTTGACTATACCTATAAAACTTAGGTTAGCTAAACATATATACAATCCAAAGTAGTTATATTTATAATTTAGACTTAGCACCCTGCAAATAGGTAACCAAGCCTACCTGTCTTAACTTTGATTATGCTAAGGGATTTAAGCATCCTGCAAGCAAATTAATTATATTTTTAATTTTTTAAGCAACCCTTTAAGCAAAACCCCCTATATAAAACATGATTATGCTAATTACAACCAAACATTCATTCTACGAAGCATACACCCTAACTTCTAGTCTAAAATATTACATCACAAAATAAAATATACATCACACATACACTGTCCTAACTTAGGACTAGAAGTTGTGGCTTAATTCTAATGTGTGTGCTAAGGCCTAATGTCATATGTCTTAACTAAGCATTAGAGTTGTAACTTATCTAAATTTGGAAAATATTTAAGTTAACATGATGGTTGGTTTCATTTCAAGTTGTTTAAGTGGTTTGCAAATTTCAATTTAAGTTTTACTTAGTTTCATTAGATTTACACTTAACATCTAAGTGTTATAAAGAGATGAAATAGAATTACCCTCTTTCATCCCTACCTTAATCCATTTTCTAAAGTATATTTTTTAATTTAGTTTTCTTTAATGATAGCTTATTAAACATTTTATTAATCATAAGTTGAGGTTAACTCTAAATAATCCTATCCAATATGGAAGACATCTTAAGATTAAAATAATTGGATTACTACCACATGGAACATTTTAAGTCATTCCTTTATATTACTTATAACATGCATATGATTCAATCCTTAGTGTATCTATACATGCAATATATTTTGTCACACTTAATGATGATGGATGCATATGTTTGAAAGTTATATTTTACTTGATTGAATTATTTATATATGTAAATTAAAACTATATCCAAATTCTAATATAAATATACATAGGAAATAAATTAAATAAGTATGTGTCATTGTTAAACTAGGGAAGTGAGTAATCAAATGACCTCCTTGGGGCTACTTAAAGCCTCATATTTTCGGGATGTCTAGACTATATACCCATAATTATTCAAGTCCATGTAAATCTACATATAAATCATAAGAAAGAGAACACTAATTTACATGTAATGTATTTTAATGACTTATATGATCATGGATGCATGTATTTTTAGTAGAAAAGGGGATTTTCATCCTTTAATCAAATACACATACATATGGGTAAAAGTTTTAAGCAAGCATGTGCCATTATTAAATCAGGGAAGTGAGATAATCAACTGAACTCCTTTGGGCTACTTAAAGCCTCATATTTCTGAAATGTCCAGACTATATACTTGCTTTTCTTAAATACATATGAATGTACATATAATTGTAAAATGAATATCATGCAAGGCTTGTATTTTGTTTAATTGAATTACTTATATATGTGAATTAAATCTCTATCCAAATTCTAATACCAAAATACATATGAATGAAATTAAATGAGTACGTGCCATTATTAAACCAGGGAAGTGAGGTAATCAAATGACCTTCTTGGGGAAACTTAAAGTCTCGTATTCCCGGGATGTCCAGATTATATACCCATTACCTTTCAAACATTTGTAAATCTATATATGACTAAAGGAAAGAGAGATTCACTTTACATACTTAAGTTATAAGCACATACAAGTCCTATGTGTATTCACAATAATCATCAACACACATATTATTATCAATTTATAAACTTTGGAAAATAGATTTGAATTTATTAGTGATAATAGCCACACATATAATTAAGTTAAATCAACACATGCAACCTTACATAAATAAATTTCTATTTAATTGATTTGAATTTGAAAAGATGAATGCATGAAACCACATGACATACAACATTTAAAGTAATTTGAAAGGAATAACCAAACATAAACATGTGATTCATTCAGCTAAATTAATTCATAAGGATAATCATGTGAAATAAAATTATTTAAGGAAAACCAAACCTTCTAATTAATTTGATTTTGGATTTGAGTTGATTTAAAGAGGAGACAAATTATTTGTTATTTTAACCCCATTCTCATGTTGGTCATCTCAATTAGTTCAAGGAAGGATAATTAAACAAATTTTATGAATTAATTGAGTTAAATCATTAAGAAAATCATTTAATTGCCCTTTCCCATGCTTCTTTAATTTAACTAATCATTGAATTACGAGCCAAAAATGATATGAATATGTGAGGAAATAAAATTGCAATGCTCCTAAGAACCTAATTGGTTCATAATTAAAGATTAATTAAGTTAAAAAAATCTAATTAAGTACTTTTATGATTTTCACACACTTATGGGCTAATCATAATTTTCTTAGGGGTCTTTATGTTATTAAACACATAAGGAGGAACCCTTAATTTCAGTATTAATTATTTGATGTGATTAATATCTTAATTTGACTTAATTTAGCCACTTAATTAATTTCCATATTAATTAACTCTCTTAAAGTGAAATGGATTTAGGAAAGAGATTAGGAAAGAAGTCCTAATCCTACTCCCTCATCCATTCATTGTTAATCAGTGATTAGTATGCTTAAGTTAATTAATTTTGACTATTTAATTCATTAATTAATCATTAAATTAATTGGGATAATTAAGGTTTGAAACATGAATTTCTCTAATTACCTAGGCAATAAATTCCAAGAAAATGATGGGAGGTAGAGGTCATCCCATTGAATGAATATACAAAGTTTGAAATCAATTGTCCAAGTAATTAGGGCTTAACTAAGATAATTAAGTGGACATTCAAACTTGATTAAGCCTTAATTACTATTCAAAATGAAATAGAAATATTTTTAATTAAATATCCTCTATTTTAACTTTAAAATGAATATTTATTTGTATTTTTTGGGATTTTCTACAATTACTTATAATTTTTTTAAAGTTTTTACCATTAAAATGAATAATTAATCCCTAATTAAGCATAATCCCATCGAGGTGATGTTGATCACTGATGTGACATGCTTTTCACATGGCATCGCAGGATTGGTTATTTAAAGTTGTTCGAGTTAGCCCTGATGTGTCTTGCAGCAGATGCGCATTCGTCCCCATCGTCTGATCTAAGATTAGATGGTGGAGATTAATCCCATGATTCCTAAGGATTAAATTAGATTAAATCTAGTCAAGAGATCACGACCTCCCATTCCAATCATAGGGAATGGACAGTGGATGATCTATTGTCTCCCGTGTGATTGTAGATGGACACCATCCACCTTACTTCACCCAATTCGAGCTCTTCGGAGCTTGAATTGGCTCAGGATTGATCCCACACCTTAAGGGAAGTGATCTACAAGGATCCTACGATTGAATTCTCATGGCATTCACATTTCTTTGAAAAGGTTAAAAAAATTAGAAAATCTCAATTTAATGGAATAGTACCTCATCGTAGTTCAAGACCGACAATGAACAAACTGAGGTAGCTTCGCCAAAATGAGCTGAAGCCCCATTGAGAAGATGGTGCGATGTCTCCCTATCATTTTCTTTGTGGACCAAACACCACTAAATTCCTCATCAGAGTTAGTCTAGGAGGTAGTTCTAGTTCTTTAAATGCTCAGGCGAAGATGCATTTCACTTCGCCAGAGCTTGGTGAACGTGTGGGAAGAGTTAATTGAAGTGGGGTTGAGTTTTGGTGGAGATTGTTAGAGCTAAGCCTCACTTTGGCTTAGTTCCATCATCTCCATCGAGAGGAAGGCGTTACAAGCTTGGAGAATGCTCTAGGGAGTTTGACTCTAGCAGTTAGGGCTCTGAGAATGCTTAGTGTCCCGGTTTGGATTGAAATGAGGTGTGTGTGTGTGTGTGTGGTATACCCTCCCTCCCAGGAATAGATGAACTTAATGGATTTGGCTTCCAGTGGTTCTCCGACAACCGTAGGAGGTCGTGGGTGGCAAGAGGTGACTCAGTTTGGTTGGGTGAGGGAGGGAAGGTTGCTTCCATGGGAGGAGAGTGGGTGTCCTTGGGTTGCCAAGTGTGCCAATGGCTTTGGAGAGGTAAAATCACCTCTACTTGGCTTATGGCTGACCCAATCACCTTTGGGTCAGGTGATCCAGTGTCCCTCTTGCATAGGTGGAGGCCTAAGGGGAAACCATGTGGAGGGGAAGTGGATTTGACCATTCAAATGGGGTATTTATCTCATTTGGCAAGCTTGACCCGTTGGGATTGGGTCAATTCGAGGGTTGATTTGGATTTAAAGCGAGCAAGGATCATGCCAAGTTAGATTTGGACTTGGTTTGAATGAGTTTGGCTTAATTTGACCAATTTAGGTCAAACTAAGATAGGCCAGGTTAGATTGACCAATTGATAAAATTGGATCAAACCAAGGGTTGAGTCATGTTCAAATGAGTATTTGGAATGTTTTGGTGCAATTTGTTTGGTTCAATTTGGCTTGGATTTGGATTTCACCCATTTGAGTTCATATGGTCAAATAGGTAAAGTTGATCAATTTGATAAAATTGGTCAAATTGGATTGGGTTGGGCATTAGGTCATATTCAATTGGTCAATTGAAGATGATTGTAGGCTTTGGTTTGAATTAATTTGGATTCAGGAATGATTTAGGCCAAATTGACCATTTAGGTCAATTGGGCTAAGTTGGTCAAATGGGTTCAATTGACTAAATTGGGTTCAATTGGAGCATTGATCATTTTCAACAATCAATTTGGAGTGAACTTGATTTTTCAATCAATTTAGACCAATTGGTCTTTGTGGTCAAATTAGGTCAACTTGGGTGAAGAGGGCCAATTGGGTTTGGTTCAGCTCAATTGATGGTCAAGTTATGTTCAAGGATTGATTTTAGGTTGACATGAATAATTTGTTTCAGTTAATTTGGTTTAGGAGAAAATTTGGTTCATGTGGCTCATGTAGGTTATATGGATTGGCTTGGTCAATGGCTAGGTTGACTTGGTTTGACCCAATTGATTGAAATTGATCAATCAAGGATGATCAAAAATCATCATGAGAGGTTTTGGATGGTTTGGTTCAATCTAATTCGGGTTGGATTGGAGTTTGGTTCAATTTGATAAAATTGGTCACTTTGGGTCAAGTGGATTAATTAGGTCAATTGGATCAATTTTGTGTTGAATTGAGTTAGTTGAGTTTGAATATTAATTTGAAATTGGTTTATAACTTTGGTTGCAATTGATTTGGATCCAAATGGATTTTGGCTTATTTGGGTATTTTGGGTCAAATGAGTTAACTTGGTTTGGTTAATTGTGATTGTTGATTTTGGTTTGGAATGAAGGATTGAATGATTGAATTGATTTATGAGAAATTTAATTAAGCTTGATTTTGATTGAAGAAAATTTGGCTAAGTCCATAGGATTAAGTCATAGGGCTTAGGATAGGTTTGATTTAGTTTGAGTTTGGTTTGGAGATTTGATTGTAGATTCATTTGGAATTGAATATATGGACTTGAGATTGGATTTTGGTTAAGGAAGTAGTCATGAATTTGATTGAGCCATAAGATGGGTAGGTCACCCTAGGTCCTAAGGCTTAGCCTAATCCTATGGCTAATCCTCCTAAAGTCTCTAGGCTTAGGTTAAGTGTTCATTAGCCACTAAAAGTGTCATATGATTAAGGAGCTCTCAGTGTTTAGAAGACCCCTAAATCTATGATAGGAAGATTGAATCCTCACTCCAAAAGTGAAGTCAATAAAAGGACCCCCAATAGGTTTGGTGTAACTGTAGGGCACCCCGCATGTATTGGCGTTGACCAATATGATCAACAATGTCCAAAAGATTGCAAGCATTAACAAAAATGATCTATACCTAAACCCAAGAGGTATATAGAATCACGATCTTAATATAATGTAATTCATCTCATGCAAATAGCATAAGAGTGTTAAGAAGATTTGGTTTGATAAAACTTGATGTCAAAGACATGAAGAGAGATTCACTGGGGGATCACACATGAATTGGGTTAGAAAGAAACTTATGTGAAGGGAATAAGGAAGAAATCTACTGGGGATTGAGATTTGAATTTATTTGATTTATAGAAGGGAGATCCATTAGGGATACAAGTTTGAGTTTGATTTTTAATTTGGGGCATATCCGTTAGGGATATAGGCCTGAGTCCTATGGGGATCAAGACCGGGTTTATTTTGATTTGATTTATTATGACTCCACTGGGGAGGTTGGTTTTGAATTTGATTCAATTTATTTGATTTGTTTGTTGGTTTGGGCTCCATTAGGGAAAAGGGTGTGATTTAACTCCACTAGAGAGGTTAAATTAGATTTGATTTAGTTTGTCTTGATTTAATTTGAGGACATACCTACTGGGGATATGAACTTGGTTGAATTTGTTTGATTTAATTTGAGAAGATTTATGGCCATATCAATGTGTGATGGACCCACTAAGAAGGAGCCATGAGGGCCTTAGCTTATCTTAGATTTACCAGTCCAAAGGGGTAGTATACTTGCCATAAGGTAGGGCTATCCAACCTAAGGGTTGCCTTTCGGTGTGCAATAGCTATGCTAGGAAGAAAGTGTAGAAGACTTACATCTTCTAAAGCAGATAAAATCGGGGTGACCTATTGGTAGGATAATAAATTGAACCTGAATCTAGGGCGACTACTGAGTGAGTGCCGCTAGGGATATAACCTCAACTCAAGAGTAGTCAGAGTTAATTTAATTTTAATCTGATAGACCCTATTGGTGTGTGGTAGACTACACTGGGAAGAAGGGTTATGTCACAAAATCCAGTAATCTCTTGAGCCAAATATGCTTCACATATTGATCCTTCAAGGCATACTTTACTCTCCTTATCTCAAATTTACTAATCCAAAGGGGTGGACTATGAACCGAAGGGTGAGACTAACTGACCTAAGGGTTGACTTTCGGTGTGCGATGACTATGCTAGGAAGAAAGTATGAGAACTTACATCTTCTAAAGCTGAACAATCGTCAGGGTGACTTGTTGGTAGAACAATAAATCGGACTTAACCTAGGAAGATTACTGAGTGAGTGCTGTTGGAGATCTTATCTCAACTCAATAATAGTCAGGCAATTTCTATAGTGAGTTTTGCTGACACTGCCCTAAAGATAGGATGCCTGCTTGGGAAAAGGTACTACCGGGGGTGTTCTATTAATCCACAAGCAAATATATATTTTATTTGTTTATATATTGTGTGGATCCTGTTGGTGTGCGAGGGACCACACTGAGAAGGGGCTATGTTGACCTAAACCTATCTCATTTACCATTCTAAAGGGAGAGGCTACACATATGTAGTATAAACCTTCCAACCACAGGGGTGATTACTAGGATAGGGGGATTGTCCTAATCTAGTAGTAACCCGGGTAGTGTCTAGATGGGGTCGCAAAGCACATGATCCAAATAGAGTGCCCATATAGGAGGTGTAGCTAGGAGCATTATTTTGATCCTTGAAAAGAAAGCTTATAGGTATACGGTGGCCAACTCAAAGAGAAAGCACATGGACTTACATCTGCCATGAGTGGTGTCATCCACTGGGTTGTTGTTAACATAACGAACACCAGACAACCTAAGGTGCCCATCGGTGTGCAATGATCAATCTAGTAAGAAGGTGTAAGAGACTTTCATCTTTATAGATGGAAATGATCATCGGGAGAACCTGTCATCGCTAGACAGGTACTATCCGGCCTAGAGCGCTACTAAGCAAGGAGTCCTAAGGAAGGACTATACCCAAACTTGAAATAGTCATGAGAAAAGGAGCCATTTGGGGACTTACCCTAATTCAAATATACTCACACAGTCATTACACAAGGCTAGCCTAAGAAGAAAATGTAGGAGACTTACATCTTTTTAAAGAAAGTTAATGTGAGGTAGCTTACCGGTTGCACGGTAAAGTTTACTGTACTAATAAGGTGCACATTATTGTGCAGTGGTTAAGCCAGGAAGAAAGCATAAGAGAATTACATCCTTCTGAGCAAGAGACCACTGGGGAGACACACTAACTAAGTAGTGAATCAACCCGGCCTAGAGCAGCTACTGAATGAGGGCCGCTGGGGCATTATCTCAACTCAAAGTAGCCCGAGACAAAATATATGTGTTTGTTTGTATTTATGTTTGTGTTGTGCTGATAGAGGATATGATGCCACTTGGGTTCTCTTATACTTTTCCCAAATACATCGTGGAAAATTCAAAGATGGAATAATTTAAAATGGAATTTTTATTGATGATAATTATTTTCAAACATAATTTTATGGAAAATATTTCTTTAGGTAGAAACCATTGATTGGAAGCATTAAACGCTCTCCTTTATGGTTGATAAGTTGATATGATCCTCCTTGGTAGACTTTCTCTTTGTTAAAAGGGCCTTCTCAAGTGAGTTCAAACTTATCCCTCATCTTGCAATGGGAAACAATTGGTCTCCTTAGAACTAAAACAAGCTCTCCTACTTGAAAAGCTCTAGGGCGGACCAACTTGTTGTGAGCTTGAATCATTTTTGCCTTGTACAACTTGAGGTTTTGGCATGCCCGTAGGCATCTCTCCTCGAAACCTTCAAGTTCTTCTAACCTCAACTTGGCATTATGCTCTATTGTGATCTTGCTACCCATGGATATCCTTAGTGATGGGAGTTAGACTTAAAATGGTATAAGGGCTTCGAGCCCACATAGTAAGGAGAAAATGGTAGATTGAGTTGGAGTTTTGTAGGTGGTGCGGTAGGCCCATAAGACTTCAATTAAATGCTCATGCCATTATTGTTTATTATCATCAAGTGTCTTCTTGAGTATTTGGATGAGAGTTTTGTTAAAGGTTTCTGCTAAACCATTCATTCTCAGATAATAGATGGTGGAGTATCTCCAATCTATGCCGTGTCTCTAAGTGAAGTTGTTGATTTTGGTGCTCTTAAATATAATACCATTATAGGATATGATCCGGTAGGGTAATCTGAATCTATATACAATATGGTTCCTGAAAAACTGGAGCACATGTTGAGCTTTAACCTCTCAAAGCAAAATCACCTTCGTCCACTTGGAAAAGTAGTCGGTAGCAGCTAAGATAAATTGATGGCCCTTGGATGAAGGAGGGTCAATTGGGCTTACTATGTTAGTACCCCAACACTCAAATGGCCATGAGGCCATTGTTGGATGTAGAATGTTGGTGGTTGGTGTAGGACTATACCGTGTACTTGACATTGATGGCATCGCCTAGCTACGTCCATGCAGTCTGTGATCATCAATGGTCAATAGTATCCAAGTCTCTTGATTTTGGCTTTCATCTTGGGACCAAATTGGTGAGCTCCACATAATCTTGAGTGCACCTCAGTCATGATCTTATGAGATTTGTGCTTGTCTAAACAACATAACGACATATGATCAAAGGATCATTGGTATAAGACACTATCCATGAGGACGTAGGAAAGTGCTCTTCTTCATCTAATGTGCTTGAGATTTCTCTTGAGGTAGTAGGCTTTTATTTAGGTAATCCATTAATGGTTGCCTCCAATCCAAATCCTCATCCTTTTTTGCAACATCAACCTCTCATTTAAGAGGGCATTTTTCAATGAGTTCAGTATCAATAAGAGGAAGGACTTGTCTATCTTGGACCTCTATTAATATGGACTCATCTTCCAGACATGCCAATTCCTTGATAAGCTTGGTTAAGGCATCAGTTATGTCATTTTCTCCTTGAGGGATCTTGTAGATGGTCTTTTATGGAATTTGGGCTAACAGCTTCATTGTATACTTATGGTAGTGATGGAGTCTAGGCTTTAGAACTTTACAGGACCCATCAATTTGGTTAACCACTAGTCAGGAATCCCCAAAGATGTTGATGTTCTGGGTGCTTAGCAAAATGGCTAACTCCAGACCAGTAATGAGAGCCTTATATTTAGCTTCATTGTTGGTGTAAGGATCAGATAGATGATATGAGAATCTCATCATATTTCAGTTTGGAGTTAGGAGAACTATTCTTACCCCTGGATTTTCTAGAAGAGTAGATTGTTGTTCTTCTCTTCTTTGAGAGGAAGCTGCACCACCAAAATACATCTCATAGCGGTGAATGCTAGTATCCCATAAGTTCATGATTTATTTATTGGGGAGATAATCACTAAGCAGAGAGGCAACAAGAAGTGGGTGCGGTGCTAAGAAATCCACGAGTGCTTATCCTTTCACCGCATAGAGGGGTACGAAAGTGATGTCAAACTATGACAAAATCATAGACCAATGTGCCAACCGTCCGGATCGTATCAGTTGTGTCATGAGATATTGCAGTGGATTGATTGTAAAAATCAAGTTGACTTTATGAGAAAGCATGCAATGTCATAGCTTTTGGATGCAAATATTAAAGCTAGGCAATGTTGCTTAATGGGTGAATAATTTGCTTCAACAGGGATTAGACGATGAATGAGATAGTAGAGCACATTTTTCTTTCCTTCGTCATAAGCTTGGGCCAACAAAGTGCCAATGGAGTCATCTAATGCAGCAGTATATAGTATAAGCGGCTTGCCTAGGATAAAGGTTGCTAGAACTGGCGGCATCATCAAGTATTGCTTGACATCTTCAAAGGCATGCTGGCACTTATCATCCCACTTGAACTTGGCCTCTTTCTTGACAAGTGCTGAAAATTGCTGGAATCTTTCTAATAGGTTGGATATAAAATATCTTGGATACACCAACCTCCCTTAGAATGATCTGAGTTGAGTTAAACTTTTAGGTGGTGACATTTCTAATATCACTTTAATCTTTTTTGAATCAATTTTGATTCTATTGTGTCAAACAACAAACCTAATGAATTTTCTTGAAGCTAATCTAAATGTACACTTCAATGGATTCATTTTTAGTTTATATTACCTTAACCGCTCAAAAACTACTCTCAAGTAAAAGAAATGGTCTTCTTTTTCTTTGCTCTTGACCATGTGATCATCGACGTAGCATTCGACTTGCTGAAGAATGAGTTCATCAAAGATTCAAGTCATGGCATGCTGGTATGTGGCACTGACATTTTTAAAGCTGAAAGGCATAACCTTATAGCAATAGATTTCTATCGGGGTTCTAAAAGTAGTATTTTTCTCATCTTGGAGGGCCATCTTTATTTGGTTATATCTAGATGAACCGTCCATACAAGAGAAGACTGTATGTGATGAGGCAATGTCCAGCATCAACTCTGGTATTGGTAGCCCATTCTTATTCTTAGATGAATTTGGCCTTATTAGATCAAGAGATGAAACCAAAGATCTGACTTCCATTGCCCATGTGTGTCTGGACCACGAGCAATCCGAGCATCTCTTCATAACTCCATACAAAGCAATCCTTAAACTCAGTAAGTAGCCTAACTAAATTATTAGTTTCATCTTCATTCAATAAAGAACTAATGCACGTCGGGTGTGAATTTTCTTCAGTTCCCAAGTTAATTTCTTTGAGCTCATCGATGGTTGATTTGATTTCTTCTTCGAACTATGGTGGTGTATCTTTGACTTAAAAATCATCTGGTTCATCTAAAGTTTCTAAGCACACCTCCTCATGTTAATGTGATTTGAAAAAACTTATCAGATTCCAAATGATTGGTGGTAACTAAGCAGTAATTGTCATCATCAATTGTGCCTATTATGCTAAAGCCTAGTCCTGGTCTTGATTGAGAATTCTGGTATTTATTATTCCATAGCCTTTTGAAGTAGTCCGATCTATGCTTAGACCATATATGTAGAATTAAACCTCTCTTTGCTAGATTATGAACATAAGGTGAGTACCAAACCCTTAACTTTTTGTGAGGAAAGTGGGGTTAGAGCTAAGGTTCTCAATTGATGCCTAACGATTTCACATAAAGAGGACTTAGATACACTTATGCTTTGCTTAGAAATCTGATCTCAATCACTATTCGGCTCGAGTGTCACCTCCAAAGAGATCTGCTATCGAGAAGAGCTGGCCAGTGTGTGTGGTGAAGAATTTCTATAGGAGTCACCTTCAAATCTGTGGGGGGAAATGAGAAGGTAAGAATATAAAAATTCATCTTTTTAAGATGCACATAGATCTGTAGATGTACTTATTCAGGTGATTGGGTATGTCATCAAGGAAATAGTGTACTATCTTGAGAGATAGAAGTCACTACCCTTTAATGGACCTAATAACCTCAATAAGGACTATTAAGGATGATGGGTCTGCATATGTACCAGAGATTCTTCCCCTACTTTACATGGAAAAGTGAAGTAGGGTTTATTTTAAATCCATCATTCTCCCCACAAAGCAGTTAATTACAACATAAGGAATGGGGATTCCTTAGTAAAATTCTCGATTAAGGTAAATGATCATTGTATTCAAAGATTTTAATAGGGAAGGACTATCAATCGATTGGTTCAATTTTGAAGATCAAATAGGATTGATGAAAGAGAGTAATTTATTATCGAAGCCAAAATAAAAGATAAGTAGGAGATGCCCACAATGCTAGGAAACCTAGCGACCATCTCAAACTATCTTATAGTTAGGCTTTATATTTTTGAAATTAATTTAGTTTATTTGAGTTGCATTTTTCATTAGAAATTTAAGACTTATGATTCCTTAACACAAGATTAAGGAAATGCCTAAGAGGTGAGGATTTAAGATTATGACCCACAAAGGGGAGAAGCAACCTCAGAACCTAAATCTAAGGAGCTTTGGCGAGGGCCGAAAGCACAACCTAAATCTAAGCCACAAAGGGGTATTTGGTTTGTCTCCACAAGAGAGGACAAATCACCCGGCAACTTGGACTTCCAACCGCCTGAGGGTGGTCGCCAACTAACTCTTCCTACAATTTTAAATACATGTAGGCAAATCATTTTGCTTATGTAAGATAGCTAGGCTATTAGTGATTTAGAAAGAGACCAAGTCCTTAAAATCACTCCCTAAAAGACTAGATCATGTAAGGACAAGATTCAAATGACCTAAATCAAATGAAATTCAAATTTCATTTTATTTTTATTTTTGGACAATTATTTTGACTCAGGGTAATAGGATTCATATGCATAATGCATGAGAAATAAAGTTATTGGCCAAAATCAGTGAGAAGGGAGGAGGTGTGTTTCCACCATGGTTCTCAAAGGTCAAGCCAAGTTTCTCTGGTGAAGGTGGAAGCCCTACAATCAAGAGTGAAATAAGATGCATTTTATGCATGATACTATAAAAAAATACTCATCCAGGTAAGGGGTTGCTAATTCTTTTATCTTGATTTTAAACCTAAGCATTAGGTGAGGTTATAAGTTCTTTACTTTTAGTTCAAGTTGTTAGGTTTGGTAAAAGATTTATTTTTTCTAAGGAGTCAAATCCAAATCTAGGCCATTCATAAAATATGGAGGAAACTAGGAAAAGATGCCACTTAATGCAAAGGCTAAATAAATCATCAATCAATTTATAAAGCTAGACACAAAAAGAATGAAAGGTTGTTGTGGTCGGGCACCACCGTACAAACTTGAAAATAACAAATTGGGTAGCCAAGCTCTACCCTTATATAACCCGAATTACAAATGAATTAAATTACAATTAAGCAAGGAATTCATTGTTATGGGGGCCTTTAAGCTTCAGTTCTTCTTTCTTCTTTTCTTTTTTCTTCTTCTTTCTTCTTTGGTTCTTTCTTTTAGATGGTTGGAAGGTAGATGCTCCAAGGCTTCACATGGTGCATAAGATAGGTTCTTATGATGAATGCTCATCCTAATCCCCATAACAATCATTCTAAAATTCTAATTGCACAAATTTACATGAAAAGGTAAAGAATGGAAACCTAACAAACACCTATAAAAGAGAGATTAGCTAAAACAAATCACACAAATCCCAAGTATATATATTTGACTTATCACCCCACACATGGGTAATTAAGTCCACCTGGCCTATTGAATTATGCTTATGGGTATAAATCACCTGCAAGCAAAAGCATTTATATTTTTATTTATGATAGCATCCCTTAAGCACAATCCTCTCCAAAAAATAATGATTAGACTAAGAGCATCCTATCATTCATTCTATGAGCATACACCCTAACATTCTGTCTAAAACATAAATCACAAAACAAAACAAAACATCAAACCATGCACCTCCCTAACCTAAAGCTAGAAGTGGTGACTTAAGTTAATGTGTGTGCTTTGAAGGTTTGTGTTTAGTTATGGCTTTAGGTTCAAATTTTCTAAGTACAAAAACATGTTCATCTTAGAGGAGGGTTTCATTTAAGTTGTTTAATTATTTTGGGTTGATTTTTATTTCATGTTTTGTTTAAGTTCAAGTGAATCACAATCAATTCTTGAGTTATAAGAGAGGAAAGAAGAGAACTTCTCTTTCCTTCCCCAACCTAAGTAATTTATAAAGTAGGTTCACATTTTAGTTTTGCTTACTGAATTTTTTGATTAAATCTTTTAATTAATCTTAAGTTTAGATGAAGTCTAAATAAACCTAATTAAAGAGAACTGCATTTTAAGATTAAATAAAATAAATTAAATCCACATAACACACATCACTTCATTTTTTCCCAACATATATAACATGCATATGAATGAGTCCTAAGCATATCTATACATACAAATGAGAATATTTAACACACTTTATGATGCATGCTAAGTAATCAATTTAAGTAAATTTGGAAGTTTAATATGCATGATTTTCATTAAGTAGAAAAGGATTTCTTTATCTAATTTTTTACACATAAATATGAAAGTAAGAAAGGCATAAGTGATCATGATTGTTAGAGGTGTAAGATACAAGAAAGGGCTACTTAAAGCCTCACAACCTCAGGGTTGTCCAGACTAATATGCCACTTTCCTTAAATACAAACATATGTACAAAAGAAATAATTTGGAAAGAAAGAATGCAAAAGTTATACTAGTTGATTCATTTTGTTTATGCAATTTATGTGTGCAAGCATAGGTAACCCTTCTTAAGTGATAACGTAGGAATGAATATGATGTGGAATTAAATAAGTGTTAGTTTTTTTTCAAATGAACCATACATCTTACCAACTCCTATTCAAAATTATACTAACATAAGAGAGAAAGGAAATCTATGCTAAGCACATCCATATATTCTTTCACATGCAAGCTTATAATTAAAATCTAAGTAGCACACTTTCAGATTTGATAATTAATTTATATATTTTGAAAATAATTTGAATTTAGTAGTGATAAGAACCATTCATATTTCTACTTTAGCCAACACATGCAAATTGGACATAAAGTAAGCAATTTCATTTTTAAATTTGAATTTGAAAAATATGGATGCATGAAACCACATGACATACAAATTTAACATGTTGGGGGAAAGAATGAAAGCAATGAAAGCATGTAAACACATTCACTTTAATTAAATCCTAAGATATTCTTATGAAATAAGAAAGTTTAAAATAAATCAAAGTGTATTTAATGTGATTTTTGTTAAGTTTTAAGTTTGATTTAATTTTGAAAAGGTGAGTTGAGTTTGCTGTTCCTAACCCATTTCCACATGTCTTTGATATTTTTGTTTAATTTTTAGATGATTAGATTCATTTTTATGTATTAATTAGGTTAAGGTATGAATTAAGCAAACAAATTAACCCTTATCTACACCACCTTAGCATAGTTAACTAAATAATTATGAGCCAATGAGATGACATAAAAACTCACAAGAAATTTAAACTTGCAATGCACCTAGGAAGAAAAGGTGCCTAATGAAATTTGGCTCATGATTAATAGTTAATTAATTTAAGGGGTTTAACTTAAGTATTGATTTGGAATTTAATTAAGGATTTGATTTGATTGATTTGTATTTATATTTAATTTATATATGTGAATATAAATGAGAATATAAATGAGTTTTGAGAAGATCCTAATGATTTGATTTGGTTATGATCATGATTTTGGCTAAGTCTTTAAAGGCAAATTTAAAGACTTAGGAAATTTTTGGACTTGGGAAATTTTCATTCATGGGTTTCAATCATAGATTTCAATCATGTATTTCAATCATATGGAGTTGATTTGAGTTTGGAGAAAATCAATTAGAATTGATTTGGAGTTTGACTTGAAGGAAGGAAAGTGAGGAATGGTTCAGCCTAAGGGTAGGGAAGTTTTCCTAACACCCCTAAGGCATGACCTATTCTTATGGTTAACTCTTCTAAGTCTCTAGGGCTAGGTTGAGTGTCCACCTAATCACTAGATGCATCTTAAGACGAAGGAACTCTTAGAGTCTAAGAGAACTCCTATGTCTAAGATGGAGGTTGAGCATTCTAAAATGAGGTCAACAAATAGTTGCGGTGTGTGATAAGAACATAACACATATTGGTGTTGATCAAATGATCAACGAAGATCAAAACCACATAGAAAAATTTATCCAACCCAAGGTGTAGAAAGAATCTAGAGCTTAGTGCAATGTGGCTCTATGTCTGAGACATAAGAGGGAAAAAATCCACTTGGGGATAGAGTGTGAACCTTAGAGCGGTTCAAGTCATCCACTAGGAGATGAGAGGCTTGGTTTGATTTGAATTTCACTGGGGAGTAAAAGGATTTGTTTAAGTTCTATTGGGGAAGAGGGTTGAATTTGTTTTTATTTTGTTAGGTTTTGACTTTTGAGATGAACCCTATTGGTTTGTGATGGATCGCACTGAGTAGGAGCCATGGAGGCCAAGACCTAACCCATATTTACCAATCCAAAGGGATAGTCTACTAAACATTTAGTAGGGCTAGCCAATCAAAGGGATGCCTTTTGGAATGCAGTAGCTGTACTAGGAAGAAAGCATAGTAGACTTACATCCTCCAAAGTAGAGACCCGTTGCTGGAGTAATATATTGGTAAGAAAACAGATTGAACCCAACCAAGGTTGACTATTGAGTGAATGCTATTGAGAGACTTAGATCAACTCAAAGATAGTCAATATTAATTTTACTTTTTAGATTTATTTATTTTTATGGATTCCATTGATTTGTGATGGATCAAACTGAGAAGGGGCTTAAAGAAGCCTAGACTTATCTCAGATTTATTGAACAAAAGGGAGTAGCTCCCCGGCCGATGGGAGAACTATCCAACCAAAGGAGTGCCTTTTGGTTTGGAATGATCAATTGAGGGGAAAAAGGTGTGAGGACTCACATCTTCCACTGGGGTGCTTTGGGCAACAAATCAAATCGACTAGGCATCGATTTGAGACAATCATGCGAAGAATGCATCATAGTACATCTTCAAAGTGGGTTCTTGGGGTAACCTTTCATGGAAAAATGTATTGAAGACCCAAGGGTGGATGGAGTGAGTCACTGGGGACTTATCTCAACTCAAGTAGCAGTGCAATTCTATGAGTTACTCGACACGCCCAAAGATAGGATGTGTGCTTGGGAAAAGGGGCCCTTTGGGGGCTTAAATTCCTAATCCACAAGCAAATTAATTTGTTTATTGATTTGTTTAGTTTATTTATCATGGACCATTGGTTGTGAGGGATTAAATTAAGATGAAACTTATATCGGCCTAGACCTATCCCAGATTTACTGAACCAAGGGTGAATCATGCATCTGCTAAATAGATTCTCCAACCATAGGGGTGGCTGCTAGGAAAGGGGAATGTCCAATCCAAGAAGTAGCCCAGGTAGCATCTAAATGGGGTCACAAAGGACTTGATCCAAATAGAATGGACATAGAGATGGGGCCATAAAGGGCTTAATCTAACACCCTAGAGAAGATGACATGGCTAGTCTTATATCCAATAGGTATTTGGTGTCCAAGTCAAGAAGAAAGCGTGGGGACTCATATTTTCCAAGAGTGGTGTGCTCACTGGGTGAGTCACTATCAGCATAGCGAACATCAACTAACCTGAGGTGCCCGTCGATTTGCAACAATCAACCTAGGAAGAAAGCTCGTGGACTCACATCATCCTATAGTGGAATTGATTGCTGGGATAGTCTATCTTTAGCTCAATAAGTGCTATCCGACCTAGGGCGGCTACTGAGTGAATGACACTGGAGGACTTATATCAACTCAAAAATAGCCAAGAGAAAAGGAGCCTCTGGGGGACTTATCCTAAATCTCAAATATACTTAACCTAGTTAGTGCATGATTGCTAATTCAAGAAGAAAGCTTGGGGACTCACATCTTCTTAAATAAAGTCAACATGAGGTAGCTTACTAGCTAGGTAGTGAAGACTACCTTACTAACAAGGCGCTCATTGGTTTGCAATGGTCAAGTTAGGAAGAAAGTGCGGGGACTTACATCTTCTAACAAGTGACCATCGGGGTGACATACTAGCAATGTAGCATGTAGACCCGACCTAAAGCAGCTAATGAGTGAGTACCACAGGGGGCTTGCTCTCACATCAAAATAGCTCGAGACAAAAGATTTATGATTATTTTGTGCATGTGTTAAAAGGAATATGATGCCTCTGGGGGACTCTTACACCTACCTTAACCACACTATGGGATTTTGATGAAATGATGCCATGGATGGAAAAAGGATTCCTACTAAGAAAGGATGCCACTTGGGTTCTCTCACACCTAACTCAGTTATGCTAAGTGAAATAAGATGCCTCTTGGGTTCTCTCACACCCATTCTAATATCATCGGGAGATTGTGTTTGTGTTGTGAAAGAGGGATAGGATGCCATTGGGGACTCTTACACCTACCCTAGACACCTCACGACAGATTTGCAAGACAAGCAAATAATGCTTCGAAAGAAGAGAAGATTGGATGAATGGAATCATATCTTTGATCTTTTTATTAATGATTATTTTCAAACTTGATTTATTTCATGGGTAATATTTCTTTAGATAGAGCCCATTAATTTGAAGCATCGAGTGTTCTCCATTACAATCAATAAGCTGATAAGATCCTCCTTGGTAGGCCTTCTCGATGACATAGGGGCCTTCCCAAGTGGGTTCAAACTTGCTTCCCATCTTTTGACAGAAAATAATTGGTCTCCTCAGACTAACACAAGTTCTCCTACTCAAAAAGACCTAAGGCGGACCAGCTTGTTGTGAGCTTGAATTATTTTGGCCTTGTACAACTCGAGGTTCTAGCACGCCCATAGGCGACTCTCCTCCAAATGTTAGAGCTCTTCTAACCACAACTTTGCATTCTGCTCTATAGTGATCTTGTTACTCAATGCTATCCTTAGTGATAGGAGTTAAACTTCTATAGGTAGAATGACCTCGAGCCCATACACTAAGAAAATTAGGGTAGATTGAGTTGGGGTTTGGTATGTGGTGCGGTAGGCCCACAAGGCTTCAACCAACTGCTTGTTCCACTATTGTTTATTATCATCAAGAGTCTTCTTTAGTATATGGATGAGAGTTTTGTTGAATGCATTCACTAAGCCATTTGCTCTAGGGTAGTAGATGGTGGAGTATCTCCAATCTATCGTACCTTCTAGCGAAGCTGTTGATCTTCATGCTTTTGAATGCAGTACCATTATCGGATATAACTCACCACCCCAAACCTAAATATGATATGGTTCCTAAAAAATTGAAGCATATGTTGAGCTGTGACCTCTCTGAGTGGGATGGCTTCCATCCACTTAGAAAAGTAGTCGGTGTCAGCTAAGATGAACCAATGCCCCTTGGAAGAAGGAGGATCGATCAGACCTATAATGTTGGTACCCCAACACTCAAATGGCCATGAGGCCAATGTAGAGTATAGAATGTTGGGTGGTTGGTGGAGGACCACATCGTTCACCTGACACTGATGGAGTCTCCTAGCTACATCCATGCAGTCTGTAATCATTGATGACCAGAAGTATCCAAGTCACTTGATCTTCATCTTCATCTTTGGACTGGATTGATGTGCTCCACATAGACCTGAATATACCTCAGTTATAATTCCATGGGCTTCATGTTAGTCTAAATAGTGTAACCACATTTGGTCAAAGGATTGGAGGCACAAGGTGCCATCAACAAGAGCATAGGAGAGAGCTATCTGTTTTACTTGATGGGCTCATGACCTTTCTTGGGGTAGTTTGCCAGTGTTCAAGTAATTTATGAACGGTTGCCTCCAATCCAGCTCCTTGTCCATTTTGGCAATGACAACCTCCTCTTCAAGAGAAAGTCTCTCGATGAGTTCAACATCAATAAGGGATATAACTTGTCTATTTTGGACCTTTATTGAAATGGACTCATCTTCTGGACATGCCAATTCTTTGGCAAGTTTGGCCAAAGCATCTACTACAACGTTCTTTTCTTGGGGAACCTTGTAGATGGTGACTTTAGGAATCTGGGCCAATGATTTTATGGTATACTCATAGTAATGACCAAGCTTGGGTTTGAGAACTTGGTAGGACCCAATAATTTGGTTGATTACCAACTAAGAATCTCTAAAGATGTTGATGCTCTTGACACTGATAGTGATGGCTAACTCCAGACTAGCAATTAAAGCCTCATACTGACTTCATTGTTGGTGCGGGGTTGGAAAGATAGTATGAGAATCTCATCACATCACGCGTTTGGAGTTAGAAGAACTATTCCTAGCCTTTCTAGGAGAATAGATCATGGTGCTTCACCTTTAAGAAAAGAAGTAGCACCATCAAAATACATCTCCCATCCCATTATTATTGGCCTCCCCAAGTTCATGATTTGTTCATTGGGAGATCATCACTAAGTGGAGAATCGGGAAGTGGTGTCTTTGCTAAGAAATCCACTAGTGCTCTCCATTTTTGGAGGGGTATGAATGTGATATCAAACTACAGAGAATCATGGACCAACATGCCAAATCGGATAGCATTGGCGTGTCATGAGATCTAGTGGATTTGTTCGAGAGATCAAGTTCACCCTATGAGAAAGCATAAAATGTCATAGATTATGAGAAGCAAAGATCAAAGCTAGGTAATATTTCTCAATAGGTGGATAGTTTGCTTTAGTAGGAATCAAACAATGGTTGAGGTAGTAGAGAGTGTTCTCCTTCACTTCATTAATGGCTTGGGCCAACAGGGCACCAAGAGAGTCATCTAATGCAGTAGTGTTGAGAATGAGTGGCGCGAAGGGGTTCTAGGCGGTGAGCTTAAAATCTTTGATGTCTTCAAAGGCATATTGGTACTTATCATTCCACTTGAACTTGGCATCCTTTTTGATAAGTGCTGAAAATGTCTTGCATCTCCCCGATAGGTTTGAGATAAAGCACCTTAATATGCCAGCCTTCCTTGAAAGGATCTGAGTTGAGTTAAACTCTTAGGAGGTGGAATTTCTAAGATATCTTTGATCTTTTCAGGATCTATTTCTATTCCCCAGTGTTGAACAATAAACCCAAAAAATTTCTCAGAAGCTACTCCAAATGCACACTTCAGGGGATTCATTTTGAGGTTATATTATCTTAATTCTTCAAAAACTACTCTCAAGTCATAGAGATGGTCGTCTTTTTCTAAGCTCTTGACTACTAGATCATCAATGTAGAACTCAACTTGAAGATGGATGAGTTTGTTGAAGATATGAGTCATGGCCCGTTGGTATGTAACATTAGCATTTTTAAGGCCGAAAGACATGACCCTATAACAAAAGATTCTGATCAGAGTTTAAAAAGTAGTGTTTCTTTCATCTTCAAGAGACATCTTGATTTGGTTATAGCCAGATGACCCACATGAAAGAGAAGACTACATGAGATGAGACCATGTCCACTATTAATTTTGGTATAGAAAGAGGCTCATCCTTAGTACATGCCTTGTTTAAGTCCTTAAAATTGACATATATGTGAATTTGGCCATTCTTCTTCTTAACTGGGATGACACTAGCTAACCAAATTGGCTATTTTTCTTCCCTGATGAAACTAGCATCAATCAGTTTCTTGACTTCAGAAGTGACCTGTTGTTCAATTTCTAATCGCATGTGCCTAGGAGCTTACTTAATAGGGGTAGCATTAGGATCTATTGCTAGCTTGTGGACTACTACATCAGGAGATAATCGGGCATTTCTTCATAACTCCATGTGAAGAAGTCTTTAAACTCAATCAATAACCTAGCTAAGTCATTGATTTCTTCTTCATTCAGCAACAAAATTATGTATGTCAAGCGTGAATTTTCTTCTATCCTAAGGTTGATTTCTTTATGCTTGTCTATTGTTAAATGAATCTCCTCTTCAAATTCTGGCGGTGCCTCTTTGACTTGGAGATCATCTGGATCATCTAAGGTTTCTAAACACACATTCTCATAAGAGTTGGGGATGTGTGAGAAAACTTCTCAAATGATTGGTAAATAACTAGCATAATCTTCATCATCGACTAGACCCCTGCAATCCTAGTTACGCTCTTGATTGTGCTTCCACTGTATTATTCCATAGCTTCTTGAAATACTCTGACCTATGCTTAGATCATATATGAGGAACTAAACCTTTATGTATAAGATTTTGAACACAAGGCGAGTAAAAGTCAAATGGTAACTCCATTAATTCTTTAAAAGTATCCTCCTCAAGCTCTACATCAACTTTAGGGCTTGAGGATGATGATCCAAAGAACTTCTTACGCTTCATGTCTTGGAAGACTTAGGGACTTCCTATTAAACCTTCAACTTTTTAGATGTAAGTGAGGTAAGAGCTAAGGTTCCCAATTGCCTAATAGTTTCACATAAACCAGTTGAATACTTTGCTTTATTTGGAGGCACGGTCTTTCTCATCGGATCAAAGTCACCTCCAATGGAACCCACTAAGAAGGGTTGGTATACTAATCACATTAGACTCATCCTCCAGTTGAATTCCAAGTTTATGTGAATAGTAGGGGTACTCTATGGCCCGGAACATACCTTTATTAGCGAAGGCCAACTAGTGGTCTCCCACCTCTGAACCGCCTTTGCCTCGCTGGTGGAGGTTGAGCCATCCTACCCACATGTCCATATGATGAAATAAACTGTGGGTGGAATATGATATGTGGATCTATTTTTTCTTTAATTCCCCTTTCTTGTGTACTTGGACTTTCATTTTTCTTTTCATTTTCTTTTATGTTTTCTTTTTCTTTTGTGTTTGCAATTAAATTTTGTCTAAGTCAATGAGAAAGGGTATTTTGAGGAAGATAGTAGGTCACATCCTTATAAATCTCAACCTCTATAACTGAAAATGGCTTTTCATCTTCGTTGATAGAGTATTCAATCCCATCTTTTCTAAACTTAATGCACTGATGGAGGGAGGATGGAATGATCTTTTTTTGATGTATCCAAGGCCTACCAAGCAAATCAGTGAATGAAGTATTCAAATCAATGATGTAGAACTTGGCTCCAATCTTCCAGTCACCTATCTCCAAAGATAACACTATAGAACCTAAAGCCCACTCACTTTAGTCATTGAATCCTCTCAACATCATCCGATCTCCTCAGAGTGTGGAGATGTCAATCCTCAAATAAGCAAGGGTCTTTAGACTCATAATGTTCACCGATGCACTTGAATCTATGAGAACCTTGATGAGTCTAAACCTGTCCATGTCAACTGTGATGTAAAGGGGACGGTTGTGTTCCAAGTCCCCTAGAAGAAGGTCTTCATCTGTGAAGGTGATCCCTTGGGCTTTTTTTGCATAGTGTGCTTCCTCACCTATAGGCCACCGAGCTAAGTATATTTCAGGATCAAGGAGAGCCTTAATTACTGATTCCCTCATCTCTTTGGATAAGATAAGGGCATCATATATGCTTAGCTTAGATGGTAACTTTCTTAGATGAGAAAGGACATTGTAGTCTACCTTCACTGGTCTTCCATAAGCATATCCAAGGGTGGAGCATCCTGTGGAAGGGCTTCTTGATCTTCAGTACCAATGACTTGTTTTCCTCTATCTTAAGGTGGTGCCCTAGGAGGTAGAACCTTGACACTACGGAGGTTGACTTCGATGATCTCTTATGATAGGGTAATGGAAGGTTCTACCTGCACATCAGGCTCACCTACAACTTCTCTGATGGGACCCTCAAAATCAGATGATTCCAAGTCTATCTCAAGCGGTGAACCCATGGTATTCAGAGTTGAAAAGTCTAACTCTAAATCAGAAAGAGGAAGATCAGAATTATTATTGTTATTTTGACTTGAACAGTTATCATTAGGAATAGAAGAAGACAACCCATCAGAAGTGATATAAATGTAATTCAAATTAGCTTTATTTTTCAATTTCTTGGAATTGTTTGGAGGTACAAAGTAGAAATCAAGTAAAGTGAGTGGGGTAAGGGATTTGATTCCCATATCCGCCGATACAAGAGTTCTACTAGTAGAAGAAATAAAGGAGCTAGCTGAAGTGGAAGAAGTCTCTGGTGTGGAAGATGCAACAGATGGAGGGGACATGGTGGCGCAAAGGCTATCCCTACACGCATGCTCAGCTCCCCCTTTCTAGAGTTGGCACAGCAACTTGCAAACCTTCCTTGGTGTTGAGGAGTGACTCAGCAGGAAAGCTTCTTGATCTTCGGATGATCGAGAGGTTTTGGAAGAGAAATGTCCCAACCTTCTTTGGTTTTGGTATGATCACATGTATCCCTAAGGATTACCCTAATGGAACTAGGTTCCACAAGGTATTCCTTCGGGATAACTACAACACCGATCTTGAATCTATGTTCAAGCCAGTCCTTGAATGTGAAGCAATCCTCTAAAATGTGGCCTAGCATATGGTAAGGGGAAAAGTTTGGATCATGACTTTTGCCTACTTCCGCCTCAGGCTTAGTAGTCAATATCAAGTTTCTTTAAGAGATTCTTAAAGATCTTCGATTACCTCCTATTTAAAGAATAAGGTTTGTTTAACTTATCTAAAAGAGTAGGTGGACCATAACCACCGATGGCATATGCATAGCTGGTGGTATGGTGAGGCGGTGGTTGCCGGCCATGGAGGCGGGCCCCGTGGTGGCAAAGGAGGTGGAGGTCGAGGTCATGGTCTCTGACCGATCTCTAGTCGCTCTTATCAACCACCGCTATCACCCCCGCTTCTCATAGACCTTTTTGCTTAGGCAACTGATCTTGAAAAGGCAACTATTTGGCCTCTCCTTGTAGACTAGCCGCCTTGTTGATTAGCTTCTCAAATGTCTTGATAGTGAAGACCTTAAACATGAAGGCGATCAGGCCATGAATATTCTTCAAGAGAATCTCAATGGCATACTATTTAGATAGCTGCAGTTCACACTTCTTACTCAGGTTATGCCATCGAAGAATATAATCAACAAAGGAGTCCAACAAATCTTTTGATGAAGAGTTGCTCTAACTCAGCAAATATCTTTACTGAATCGTTGGACAGTTCAACATACTAATCAAAAGCAATACCCACTAGGCTACTAACAAAAAGGCAAAAAGGCAAAAAAGCAAAGTGTCACTGCCACCTACATTGTAATAATTGGCTCTGAAATGTGCTATGTGCTGCCTTGGATTTCCACTGCCATCAATGCTTTTGAAGGAAGGAGGCACAAAACCCTTGGGATATTGGATCGCATCGAATTGCTCTAAGTAGGGACTACCCTTTGGAAATGATGATCCTCCCTTGAGCTTCCTTCAAAGCTTCCTTCACCAACCATGAATTTTATGTCTTTTCTTGTATGGAGGTACTTTCCACTACCTTCCTATACATGCTAGTGCTACCTTGCTCAACGAGGTAGAGTCTTGGCTGGGTCCAAGACATGCACTAACTCTGACTGATCGACTGTAGTAGGATGAACTAAAGGGGCTTATTTAAGCACTACAAACAAGTCTTCTAACGTGCCATCCTATCAATCTGCTCATCCTTCCTCTCAACGATGGGATTGATGGATGTCTTCTGATCAACCTCATCACCTTCCATGACTTGTTCCCTAAGAAGAGATTCTCTAGTTTCAATCATGCAGACTCCAGCTGAGTCTCCCAACAAGTCATCTTCATTGGGATGTTGACTCTCTTCATCAATTAATCATACCCAAGATCTCCTTTTTCCATGAAATAATGTGCCAACTATCTCATCTAAAGAATGATCCATATAAATAATCTAGCCGAGTGTGATCACTATCGTCAGAGGACCCACTCGCATCATTGGAGAGTCAATCCTATGTGGACTACTACATGAATGACACTCGACCGCTACTATATGAGGGGTAACAATCCGGATGTTCCACTATCACTTGGAATATCATCTAATATCTAAATATCACACCATCTCCACATCCCGTATTGGCGAGTTGATGAAGGGATGACCATGCTGGTCGCCACTCGCACCACCATCCGTAAGGTCAAAGTGGAGAGCTTGGCCTACCACAATGGGTGGTGATGGGGAATTGGCCATAGATCACCAATGGGCGCCCTAATATGGCTTTCATGGACTTAGATGGAATTGGAGATGCCGTGACCTGGACTGATGATGGAAGATGAGGGTAGAGATGGAGACACCATCGACTCTCTATGTGAGCTATCCTCATGGATGAATAGTCCCAAGAAGGATACTATGTATGGTAGCGCGTGCCAAGCCGAAAATCAAAGAGCAAAAGTTACCGAAACGGCTGAACCTCGCCTCCCTACTAGTAATATGTGCTGTATGGGCCTCTCAAGACCTCTCATGGTGGATATAATTTCCCACACTATGGGGGATGATGGATCGAAGATCAAACTGAGTTCTAGACTCGAGCATCTATAAGCTGCCTACCGGCATAAAGATGACGGAGGTCGATAGACCTCCCGCTCAACTTAAATGCACCACTAGAGGAGGTGATGAGCGAATCCTCCTAATATCCTCTTTGTTTGACCCAGAGAGAAGGTGAAACTAGTTTTTTATAACCAGTGGTGAAGTAATAATGGGAAACTCATCCACTACTAAATAGGCTGCTGCCTCTAACTCCTTAGCGATCCTAGTGTGGTATCACTTGATCATGCGGTTCTTATTCCTATGTGGTAGTAGGATGGGAGAGTGGTGAGCAGACCCATACTCAAATGTGGGAGGCAAGCCACGGGGAGCCTTACCCTGAGGGTAAGGGCAGATGAGCCACCCTGACCCACAAACCCACAAATGACTGATCTCACATGACACCCACCCAGTCCCACCATCAACCCAAAGGCCCTCAATCACCCAAATCTAAATGATCAAAACTAAATCTGGGGAATCAATTATCCTGATTAATGAAAAGACTAAAAATTGAACTGCCACTATACTGACTATAAGAATCTCCAATGAGAAATGAGTTTGTATCAGATTTCTATCTTTATAGATTTTTTAAATTTTGAATTTAAAAATTAGAACCTCCATCCAATAACTTAGAAGTGTTAAGTGGGGTTCAAATAGATTTAAGAAGATTTAATTGAAAGAGAAATTTTGAATATGAATCTAATTTCAACAAATTTAGGTATGTTGAAATATGGATTCAAAATTTTTGAGATGGATGCTTCCATAGGTTCATATTTGTTTGAATTTAGATTTTCTTTTGATTTGAGAACCCTTTCCTTTACAAATTTGAGTATGTTAAAGTAAGGGTCAATTGATTTTGTTTTTGTTTGATTGATTTTAGAATTTTGCTTACTTAGAAAATTTCGGTATGCTAAGTGAAGTGTTTTGAAATTAGTTGTTTTTTTTTTTGTGAATTTTAGTTTTGATTTTGAAATTTTGGAATTCTTACTAAAATTTACTAAAAGATTGTTTTGTTTGATTTTGAAAATAGATTCTTAGTAAATATAGATATGCTAAGAAAATCTAAGTGTTTCATTTTTATTTTGATGTTTTGATTTTGAAAATAGATCCTTAGAAAATTTTATGCTAAGAAAATCAAATGTTCATTTTTTATTTTGATATTTTGATTTTGAAAGGTAGATCTTAGCAAATTTGGTATGCTAAGGAAATCTAAGTATTTTCATTTTGATTTGAATGAAAGTGGAGATTTACTTTAACAAATTTGGTATGCTAAAGATGAAAGTCCCACTTGTTTTGAATGGAAATTTCATAGCAAATTTGAGTGGTAAATGAAATTCCAAATGATGTGTTCAAAATTTTGATTTATTTTGTTTTTTTGAAAATGGAACTCCTTAGCAAATTTGGTATGCTAAGGAAGAGTTCCAAAGGTGTTTGAAAATTTGTTTTGTTTGGAAACTTCACTTAGCAAATATGTTAAATGAGTTCCAAATGTTTTAAAATTTTGAATTTGATTTGGAGACTTCACTTAACAAATTTGAAATGTTAAATGAAGTTTCAAATGTGTTTTGAAAATTTTGGATTTGGAGACTTCACTTAGCAAATTTGAGTATGCTAAATGAAGTTCCAAATGTGTTTGAAAATTTTAAATATGATTGTTGATTTTGATTTGATTTGGAAACTTCACTTAATAAATTTGGTATTGCTAAATGAAGTTCCAAAATGTTTGAAAATTTTTTGATTTTGATTTGGAAACTTCACTTAGTAAATTTGAGTATGCTAAATGAAGTTCCAAATGTGTTTGAAAATTTTGATTTTGATTTGGAAACTTTACTTAAAATTTGAGTATGCTAAATGAAGTTCCAAATATGTTTGAAAATTTTGATTTTAGATTTGGAAACTTCACTTAGAAATTTGAGTATGCTAAATGAAGTCCAAATGTTTGAAAATTTTGATTTTGATTTGGAAACTTCACTTAACAAATTTGGGTATGTTAAATGAAGTTCAATGTTTTGAATTTGAAAATATGATTGTTAAGTTTCAATTTTGAAAAGAGGACTTCCATTCAACAAATTTGGGTATGTAGAATGGAGATTTTATTTTGAAATGAAAATTTTATTTGTGTGTGATTATTTTTTTGAAAGAGAAGAATTCCAACTTAATCATATATGATATGTTTATGGGATTTCAAATGATGTTTATTTTATTGAAAATGAAATCTTCATTTAATAAATTTGAGTGTATTAAATGAAGATGTTCATATGCTTTTGAAAATTTAATTTTATTTGAAAATGAAACTTCCATTCAATATGTGTGAGTGTATTGAATGGAAAGGTTCATGTGTACTTTTTGAAAACTTTATGATTATGATTTTGATTTTTGGAAAGATGATTGTTCATTTTATTTTGAAAATGAAATCTTCATCAAAGTGAATTGAAAGAAGATGTTCATTTGTGCTTTTGAAAAATTTTATTAGTTTTATTTTTGAAAATCCGTACATGTAACAATTATGAGAATTGTTAAATGAGGGTGATAAAATTTTGTGGAAAATATTTTATTAAGTGCATTTTTGAAAAGGTGCTTTTGAAAAGCAAAGTTCTTATGGAGAATTTAATTTATTATTTTAGATGAACTGTCCTCATCATGAAAATGATAAGGAGGAAGTCTTTAAATGTTTTTTCTTTTATTTAGATCTTTTCATTTTTCCCATTGGAGAAACTAACAGGGGTTTTAAGATCAACAAGGAATGCAAGACTAAATCCTAAAGATGTTCGCTAACTTAACTTAAGAATGAAATGAGCTAAGTGCCAAGAAAAGAAGGATAGTCTTGATTCATACCAAAGTACAAACCCACTATCGATACTCAAAGACAATGATCATTTACCAAAGATGGAGAGAACATCCCCCAGAGTGAGAAAATCATGGTGAAAAATTTCTATAAGAGTCACCTTCAAATCTGTGGGGAGAAATGAAGAGGAAAGAATATAAAAATTCATCTTTTAGGATGCCACAGATCCAGAGATGCGTGATTACATCATCAAGGAAATAGTATCTCTCAGAGATAGTCACTACCCTTAATGGACCTAATCACCTCAATAAGGACTCCTAAGGATGGGTCTCGTGATATGTACGAGATTCTTCCCTACTTTACATGAAAAGTAAAATAGGTTTATTTTAAATTGTGTTCATTAAGTCCCTACAGGGCAAGCCCCATTAATTACATCCTAAGAATGGGGATTTATTAGGAAAACTCGATTAAGGTAAATGATCATTATCTTCAAATATTTCAATAAGAAGGACTATCAATCGATTGGTTCATTTTTGAAGATCAAATGGGATTGATCAAAGAGAGGAGTTATTATCAAGCCAAAATGGAAGATAAGTAGATCACGATGTTGGAAACCTAGCGAGCATCTCAAACTATCCTAGTTGGGCTTTACATTTTGAAATTGATTTAGTTTGTTTGAGTTGAATTTTTCATTAGAAATTTAGGACTTATGATTCCTTAACATAAGATTAAGAAAATGCCTAAGATGTGAGGATTTAAGTTTATGGCCCACAAAGGGGAGAAGCAATCTCATAACCTAAATCTTGGGAGCTTTGGTGAGGGCTGAAAGCACAACCTAAATCTAAGGCAAAAAGGGGTATTTGGCTTGCCTCCACAAGAGAGGACAAAGCACCCAACAACTTGGACATACAACTGCTTGGGGGTGGCCTCCAACTAACTCCTCCTACAATTTTAAATACATGTAGGCAAGTCATTATGCTTATACAAGATAACTAGACTATTATTTATTTAGAAAGAGACTAAGTCCTTAAACTCACTCCCTAAAGAGACTAGATCATGTAAAGGACATGCTTCAAATGACATAAATCTAATGCAATTCAAATTTCATTTTATTTTTAATTTTGGACAATTATTTTGACTCAGGCTAATAGGATTCATATGCTTAATGCATGAGAAATAAAGTTATTGGCCAAAATTAGTGAGAAGGGAGGAGGTGTGTTTCCACCATGGCTCTCAAAGGTCAAGCCAAGTTTCTCTGGCAAAGGTGGAAGCCCTCCAATCAAGAGTGAAATAAGATGCATTTTATGCATGATATTATAAAAAAATACTCATCCAGCTAAGGGGTTGCTAATTCTTTTATCTTGATTTTAAACCTAAGAATTAGGTGAGGTTATAAGTTCTTTATTTTTAGTTTGAGTTGTTAAGTTTGGTAAAAGATTTATTTTTCCTAAGGAGCCAAATCCAAATCCAGGCCATACATAAAGCATGGAAGAAACTAGGAAGAGATGCCTCTTAATACAAAAGCTAAACAAATCATCAATCAATTTATAAAGCTAGACATAAAAGAATAAAAGGCCGTTGTGGTCGGGTACCACCGCACAAACTCGAAAATAATAAATTGGGTAGTCAAGCTCTACTCTTATACAACTCAGATTATAAATGAATTAAATTACAATTAAGCAAGGAATTCATTATTATGGGGGCCTTCAAGCTTCAGTTCTTATTTCTTCTTTTCTTGTTTCTTCTTCTTTCTTCTTTCTTCTTTGGTTCTTTCTTTTGGATGGTTGGAAGGTAGATGCTCCAAGGCTTCACATGGTGCATAAGATAGGATCTTATGACCAACACTCGTCTTAATCCCCATAACAATCATTCCAAAATTCTAATTGCACAAATTTACATGAAAAGGTAAAGAATGGAAACCTAACTAACACTTATAAAATAGAGATTAGCTAAAATAAATCACACAAATCCCAAGTATATATATTCAACTTATCACCCCACACATGGGTAACTAAGTCCACCTGGCCTACTGGATTATGCTTAGGGGTATAAATCACCTGCAAGCAAAAGCAGTTATATTTTTATTTATGATAGTGCCCCTTAAGCACAATCCTCTCCAAAAAATAATGATTAGACTAAGAGCATCCTACCATTCATTCTATGAGCATACACCCTAACATCCTATCTAAAACATAAATCACAAAACAAAACCAAACATCAAACCATGCACCGCCCTAACCTAAAGCTAGAAGTGGTGACTTAGGCTAATGTGTGCTTTGAAGGTTTGTGTTTAGCTATGTCTTTAGGTTCAAATTTTCTAAGTATGAAAACATGTTCAACTTAGAGGAGGGTTTCATTTAAGTTGTTTAATTATTTTGGGTTGATTTTTATTTCATGTTTTGATTAAGTTCAAGTGAATCCTACAATCAATTACTAAGTTATAAAGAGAGGGAAAGAGAAGAGAACTTCTCTTTCCTTCCCCAACCTAAGTAATTTCTAAAGTAGGTTCACATTTTGGTTTTGTTTAGTGAATATTTTGATTAAATATTTTAATTAATCCTAAGTTTAGATGAACTCTAAACAAATCTATTTAAAGAGAAAAGTATTTTAAGATTAAATAAAATGAATTTAATCCACATAACACACATCACTTCATTTCATTCCCAACATGTATAACATGCATGTGAATGAGTCATAAGCATATCTATACATACAAATGAGAATATTTAACAAACTTTATGGTGCATGCTAAGTAATCCATTTAAGGAAATTTGGAAGTTTAGTATGCATGATTTTCATTAAGTAGAAAAGGGTTTCTTTATCCAATTTTTCACACATACATATGAAAGTAAGAAAGACATAAGTGTGTACAACGCCATTGTTAACCAGAGGTGTAAGACACAAGACCTACTTAAGGCTACTTAAAGCCTCGCAACCTCAGGGTTGTCCAGACTAATATACCACTTTCCTTAAATACAAACATTTGTACAAAAGAAATAAATTGGAAAGAAAGAATGCAAAAGTTATACTAGTTGATTCATTTTTTTTTATGCAATTTATGTGTGCAAGCATAGATAACCCTTCTTAAGTGATAGCATAGGAATGAATAGGATGTGGAATTAGGTAAGTGTTAGGTTCTTTTCAAATGAACCATATATCTTACCAACTCCTATTAAAAACTATACTAACATAAGAGAGAAAGGAAATCTATGCTAAGCACATCCATATATTCTTTCACATGCAAACTTATAATTAAAATATAAGTAGCACACTTTCAGATTTGATAATTGATTTATATGTTTTGAAAATAATTTGAATTTAGTAGTGATAATAGCCATTCATATTTCTACTTTAGCCAACACATGCAAATTTGACATAAAGTAAACAATTTCATTCTTATATTTGAATTTGAAAAATATGGATGCATGAAATCTCATGACATACAAATTTAACATGTTGGGGAAAAATGAAAGCAATGAAATCATGTAAACACATTCACTTTAATTAAATCCTAAAGACATTCTTATGAAATAAGAAAGTTTAAAATAAATCAAAGAGTATTCAATGTGATTTTTGTTTAGTTTTAAGTTTGATTTCATTTTGAAAAGGTGAGTTGAGTTTGCTATTCCTAACCCATTTCCACATGTGTTTGATATTTTTTTTAGTTTTTGGATGATTAGATTCATTTTTATGTATTAATTAGGCAAATTAATTAACCCTTACCTACACCACCTTAACATAGTTAACCAAATAATTATGAGCCAATGAGATGACATAAAAACTCATAAGGAATTTAAACTTGCAATGCACCTAGGAAGAAAAGGGACTTAATGCAATTTGGCTCATGATTAATAGTTAATTAAGCTAAGGGGTTTAACTTATGTAAGTTCAAAACACCCTTTCACACATATGAATTAGTTTTCGATTTCCTTATTTGAACTTAGGCTCTTAAACACCTAAGCATCTACCCAAGGTATATTAATTAAGTTCTAGAAGATTTTACCATTTTAGAAATTAATTAAGGGATAATTAATGAAATAACCCTTAATTAAAAGAGGATTAAGGAAAGAAAAGGGGGTTTAGGGAATAACTTAAAGGAAATACCCCAAAATTATTCCTTAAGCCTTCTATTTTTGGATCCGACCTTAATCAACCCTAATAATGGATTAAAACCACTAATCACACCTTAATTATCCTTCATTAGATTAAGGGAGTAAATAGAAATTACACTTGCAATTCCCCCAATTAAGCCTTAAATAAATTCCAAAAAACTTAGGGGAGGTAGAGGTCATCACCTAAAACATACCCAAGAAGTTTGGGATTAATCGAAGGTTTAATTTAGAGGTAATTAACAAAATATGATTTCTAATAAAACTCAAAATTAGAGAAAAGGATAATTTAAAATATATTGAAATTATTTTTAAAGTATTCTAGGTTGAATTATCTTTCCATAGGATTTTACCTCATTTTTTTATTTTATTGAGAGAGATATGAACTTTAGAAGATCACAAGATTAATTAGAATTAATTAAATTCCCTAACTAATCCCTCACAACCCAATACGCAGTGGCGGCAGTCAGTGCGCTACATGTGTCACGCGGTGAGCTCCCCACTTAAACATCCCATCAGGTGGTGGTGTGGTGGCAGGATGCGCTTTGATCCCTACCGTTCGATCAAAGATCGAAGAACTAGGGATCAACCCGCGGCTTATAAAAGGATAAATGAATTTCAAAATGTGAGAATAATCTCAGCCGTCCATCCAAAATGCGATGGATGGCTAAGATCTCCTCAGTTCTTCCCATAGGCTCAATAGATCCCATGATCAAGGGAAGATCCGCTCGATTGAGCTTCGATTGGAACAAATTGTTCCCACACCATCTAAAGCTAGAGCTTATCCAATGGTGGATTTTACATGACTTGAAAATTTCTTTCACAAAGACCAACACCTCCTATTTAATGGGTCAAAAAATTTCCATACCTCTGGAGGTGATCACGCCGATGAGCTTCATCTAGTGGAGAAAGCCGCTGAAATTTTGAGCTTGGGATTGAGTGGATCTTCTATGGACCAACACCACTTGATCTCCCTTTGTGATCCAAAGCTCCCTTCGGATAACTCAAATGGATGAGCACTCAGCTTGATCCTCAGAGGAGTGTGCAAGAGGAATTGAAGTAATTTTAAGTGTGGAGGAAGTTGAAGATTCAAAGGAGCTCCCCTATTTTTCAATGGAGAAAATTGAGAAGAAGCAATTTCAAATCCTTCTAGATGCTTAGATTTCTCTTTCTTAACACTCTATGGCTTCAATCAGGGAATCATGATTTTGAATTGAATTAGGGGAGTATATCTCCCTATGGCAATCGGAACCACACCTCCTTGCCATTTTGATCCAACACATTGGAGAGGTTATTTTGAGGTGCACATTGCCAAGAGTGGATTTCCAACCTCCATGTGCATTAAATTGAGTGGAGGAAGGATTTAGAATGAGTCAATTTGACCCATGCGGTTGGGTTTGGCCTTGGGGCCATTTGGGTTGACCCTAACCCATTGGGTTGGGTGTACCACTCTTCTTAGGTCCACTTGAGCTATTAGAAATGCATCAAGTTGATATGAAGAAGGTATGATCAAATTACCCATGGATTAGGTCAAAATTTGTTTTATGGCCTAGGGGTAGGATGGTCATTTTGCTGATTTTTCAATATGGATATGTTGGGTATGTGGAGAAACTAGGTTTGGACAAGTTTCATGAGATTTGGAATTCATTTGATAAGGTTTGGTTTCATGTTGACCCATTTAGGTCAAAATGGGTTAACTTGGGTCAAGTTGACCAATTGGTCAAATTGGGTCAAACCAAGGGTTGGGTCAAGTTCATATGACCATTTGAAAAATTTTGGTTGCTTTGGTTTGGTTCAATTTGGATTAGTTTTGAATATGGCTCATATGACTTCATGTATGTCAAATGGGTCAAGTTGACCTATTTGACCCATTTGACCTATTTGAGGAAGGTCAAGTGTAGGTTTAGGTTTGGTTGGCCATATGAAAGGGATTGGTATCTTTGTTTCCAATCAATTTGGGTTAGATCAAATTTGGCTCAATATGACCCCTTTAGGTCAAGTTGGGTCTAAGGTCAATTGGGCTGGGTTAGGTCTAGTTGGCCAATTGAGGCTTTGGTCAAGTTCCACAAGTGATTTGGAATGAACTTGACCCATTGGTTTCAATCAATTTGTCTTAGATCAAGTTTTGACATATTTTGACTTTTTAGATCAAGTTGGGTCAACTTGGGTCAAGTGACCAATTGGGCTAGGTTAGGCTCAAATGTTGGCTTGGTCAAGTTCAAACATAGGTTATGAATAAACTTAGATCAATGGTTTTAATCAATTTGTCCTATGGTGGATTTTGGCTATGTTAGTTTCATTTTGGCTAAGTGTTGACTTGGTCAACCCTTAGGTTTGACCTAATTTGATTGATTGATCATCCCATGATGATTGTTGATCATGATGGGAGGAATATGTGAGTTTGATTCAATCCAATTTGGTTAGGATTAGAATTTAGCTCATAGAGATACTTTAGGTCATTTTGGGTCAAGTGAGCCTACGTGGGTCAAATGGCTTGGTTAAAGCTTTTTGAATTTGATTGAACTTGTATATGGACTTATGATTGAAATATAAATTCATCTACAAGTGGTTTGAAGTCAAATGGGTTTTGATTCATTTGGCAATTTAATATTCAAAGGAAGAATATGAAAGGATTTTGGCTTTGATTTTTGAATTGATTTTCAATTTGGTGATTGAAGTTTGCATTTATATATGAATTCATGCTTGTAGGGTTGATTGAATCATGAAGAGAAATCAAGAGTTTGGCTTGATTTGAAGTTGATTTGGCTAAGTTCAAGAATTTGACTTGAAAGGCTTAGGTTAGATTTTGAGTGGATTTGAGTTTAATTTTTGGAATTTGTTTTCATTGTTTGAATTTATATTTCATTTATATATTTGAATATAAATGAGAATATAAATTGATCATGAGAAAATTTTAAGGATTTGAAGTGGTTTGATCATGACTTAGGCTAAGTCCATTAAGAAGAATTTAAAGGACTTAGAAAAATTTTGGAGTAGGGATTTAAATTTTGAAGTTTAGTTTGATTGATTTATATTTATATTTCATTTATATATGTGAATATAAATGAGGATATAAATGAATTATGAAAATATCCCATTAGTTTGAATTGATTTGACCATGATTTAGGTTAAGTCCTTAAGGGAAAACTTAAAGGACTTAGAAAAACTTTAGATTTGGAATTTAATTTGAGGATTTGATTTTATTGATTTGTACTTATATTTCATTTATATATGTGAATATAAATGAGAATATAAATTATTTTTGAGAAAATCCCAACGATTTGATTTGGTTACAATCATGATTTTTGCTAAGTCTTTAAAGACAAATTTAAAGACTTAGGAAATTTTCATTCATGGGTTTCAATCATAGATTTGAATCATGGATTTCAATCATGGATTTCAATCATATAGAGTTGATTTGAGTTTGGAGAAAATTAATTAGAATTGATTTAGAGTTTGACTTGAAGGAAGGAAAGTGAGGAATGGTTCAAGCTAAGGGTAGGCAAGTTTTCCTAACACCCCTAATGCATGACCTATTTCATGGCTAACTCTTCTAAGTCTCTAGGGCTAGGTTGAGTGTCCACCTAATCACTGGATGTGTCTTAAGACTAAAGAACTCTTAGAGTCTAAGATAAGTCCTATGTCTAAGATGGAGGGGTTGAGAGCTTATTCTAAAAATGAGGTCAACAGTGTGCTAACTGTTTAGGACTCATCCTCTGAACTAGATTCTAAGTTTATATGGATGGTAGGTGTACTCCTAGTAGCTGGGATGAAACTTCTGGTGGGTGGTAAGTATGGAGGTCTTCCACCTTGGGATTGCCTTTAGACTTGCCTCTTCCTCATCTTGGTGGAGGTTGGGTCATCCTCCCCACTTGTTCAAATGGAGTAACGAACTATGAGTGGAATCTAATCTCAGTCTCCACTTCCTCTCCTGAGTCTATTTCCCACTCCGTTTTCTTTTCTATTTCATTTTCTTTTCTCTTTCTATTTCTCTTTATTTTTCTCTCACATGGGGGTTTTGACTAAGTTCATGATAATAGACTTTTTTCTTTTGAAGAGATTGTAGGCCGCATCCTCATATATCCTGACCTCATGAACTACAAATGGTTTGAGATCACCTTTGACACAATACTTGATTGTACCTCTTTAGAACTTAATGTACTAATGTAAAGATGATGAAACCATGTTATATCTTGTATCCACAGTCGCCCAAGCAAAGCAAAGAGGTATCTGAGTCAATTATGTCAAACTTTACTTCAGTCTTCCAATCATCTATCTCTAGTGGCAACATTATGGAGCCTAAGGCCCTCTCACCATATTCTTTGAATCCTTTCAACATCATCCTCTCTTTTTGGAGTTTGGAGATGTCAATCCTCAAGTAGGAAAGAGTTCTTAGACTCATAATGTTGGTGATGCACCCAGGTCAACCAAAACTCGATAACCTGAATCTGCCAACCACCATTGTAATGTAGAGAAAGTTATGCTCATCATTGTAGATCTTCATTATTGAATGTAGCTCCTAAGATGTCCTTCGAGTATTGTGCTTCCTCTTTAGTAGTGGTCAGCTGAGATAAGCATATCTCCAGATCAAGCAAGGCTTTGATTAGAGATTCCCTCTTATCTTTGGATAAGACAAGGGAGTCATATATGATTAACTTAGCTGGCAACTTTCTAAGATGAGCGAGGACATTGTAATCAACTTTGGACTGGTCCTCCATAAGCATATTTGTAGGTGGAGCATCTTGTGGAGGGGCTATATGCTCACTAGAACCAATGACTTGTTTACTTTTATCCTGAGGTGCTACCATAGGAGGTAGAACTTTGCCATTGTGGAGGTTGACTTCAGTGACTTCTTGGAATGATGAGTTTGTGGAAAGTTTTACCTGCTCATTAGGTATACCTACACCTTCTCCTATGGGATGCTTAGAGTCAGGTGATTTCAAGTCAATCTCAAGAGGTGAACCCAAATGATTCAGAGAGAGAAAATTTGATTATGAATTAGAGAGAAATGTTTCGAAACTATTTGAGCTATTATTATTTTGACATGGAGAGCTTTTAATAAGATTAAAACTAGGAGCATCAGAAGTAGAGAGAATGAGTGGAATTGATCTTCTTTATTGATTTCCTTAATTTGGGTGGAGGTACATAATAGAAATCAAGTAAAGTAAGCAGAGTGAGTGGTTTGGTGCTCTCATCTCAGATAATGCTCACCAAGAAGAGTAGAGGCTAGAAGATTGCAATGATGGAAGGAGACTTTCGGTGGTGCACTTTGATCTATCCTGGCAGTGGTGCTACTGGGCTTCCACTCTCTTGTCCTTCTAATGCAAATCGTCTTTGGTATTGGAGGTTTGAGCTGCTTCAGGAATCTTCAAAAAAAGTTTCTTGATTTTAGAAATGATTTTTTTAAATGTTCGGGATAAAGAAATATTCCAACCTTCTTTGGTCTTAAGAGGATTAGAAGTATCCCCAAAGATTACTCTAACAGAATTGGATGATTGTTCTATTAAGTATTCTTTAGGGATGACCATAGCTCCTGACTTGTAGCTACGCTCAAGCCAATCCTTGAAAGTAATGCAATCCTAAGACATCAACATTTATGGTAGTAGCTAGGATCATTGCCTTGCCCACTCCCTCTAGCTCTAGGCTCGTGTAGCTAGAAATCAAGTTTTAAGAGAATCTTGAAGATCTTTACTACCTCCTAATAGTATGACTCTTAATTTTTCAGCAAGAGTTGATTTAGCTACCGGTGGTGGATATGGATACCACATAGGATTATGGAATGGTGGTGGATAACGCCAAGGTGGGGAGAGGAGGCTGGAGGCATGGAATGGGCCTCTCTAACATGAACTGCTTCCTTTTCATACAATTATCCCAAGCTTCTCAAATATCTTAAGGCTAGATGACTGGTCTAAAAAGGATAACTATTTAGCTTTCTTGTAGGTTAGCCATCTTGCTGATTAGCTTCTCAAATGTCTTAATGGTGAAGCGCTTAAGCATGAAGGCGACCGGGCCATGGATATTCTTAAGTAGAATCTCAATAGCATGCTGTTTAGATAGCTGTGGTTCACATTTCATAGTTAGGTTGCACCATCTAAGAATGCAATCAACAAGGGACTCATCAAGTTTTCTTTTCTCTATAATGAGGTCACCTACAGTTACCCTTTGCCGATCTCCTGTGAATCTCTTAATGAAGAGATGCTCTACAAAGGTCTTCACCGAACCATTGGGAAGTTTGACATACCAATCAAATGCGACATCTATTAAGCTACTTACAAATTATAGGAAGAGAAGTGCATCACTACCATCGGCATTACAACAACTAGCCCTAAAGTGTGCAATATGCTGCCTTGGGTTCCCACTACCATCAAAACTCTTGAAGGATGGTGGCAAAAAATCCTTAGGGTATTGAACTACATCAAATTTTTCTAGGTAGGGTCTACCCTTTGGAACAGATGAGCTACCCAGGATTGCACCAATGCTTCCTTCACATATTGCTTGACCATCTACTTTATGTCCTTTTCATGCATCAATGTGCTATTGGTGACCTTCCTATGCAAGCTACCGACATCCTTATCCATGGGAGTTCACTCAGGATGATCTAAGGTATATACCAACTCTGGCCGATTGGCCATCATGGGGGAAGGTTGTGAAATTGGGGTTTGGTTTTGTAAAGCTAGAACTACTGCCATCAACTCCTCTAGCCTCTTCTCCAATCTATCGATTGGGTCGTCCTTCTGTTTGAGCTGCTAGAGGAGGTGTTGAGTTGAGTGATATGTGTCATCTTCCTCAACTACAACACCTTCCTGGCTATGCTATTCCATCTATAGGGATCCTCTGGTATCAACCATGTGGACTTTGGCTAAGTCATCCAACATGTCATCCTCATTAAGGTCAAAATTGACCATACCCTCTTCTTGATTAGAATGGTTTGCTCCTAACTATTTATCTATCTACATTATGATAGTCTTCTAAAATATCCTCTAAAGAACGGTCATCTATTCGACCATGATCTACTAGAATGTAGGCTGGCTAACGACTAACTACTGGACTGAGCAGTGGACTCAATGCACTGAACACTTTGAGTTGGTGGGGCGCACTCCCTGGGTGGCTCAACTTTCATGGGGACCATCTCCCCTCCCCTCATCTAACTGACCTGATGGTGGAGCCACCACAATGCTCTTGGGTCGCCACTCTTTCTTTACCATAGTTAAAGTGGAAGGTCGAGTAGGGGAGCTCGGTCACACCTCAATGAGTGGAATAGATGGAGTGGGATCCTTGGGCCATACCCAGATTAGCGGTGAAGAAGTTCTCTTTCCAAAATGGTGCTTATGGAACTTTATGGGGACTGTGGATGTTGGAACCTGAATTGGCGAAGGCAGATGGTTAGAAGAGTGGTGTAGTGTGGGTGACACCGGTTGCCTCTCCATCAAAGATCTCCTCCTGCGATTGATGCTACTGGTATGAACTATGCAGTCAGAATGATCAACTCTAATAACTTGTTAATTGAAGAAATCCATCAAAGTGGAGGCCACCGACTATCTCACAAACCTCCTCCCTCACGCTTTTGGTGGATGTGGCCTCGTGAGGCCCTTTCTCTTGTTCCCATCCCACTAGGGATTAGACTCCTCAGATCATGTAATGTACCTGAATTTGAGCATCCATGGGCTTTATAAACTCGATGAAGAACAGATCGTAGAAAGATGGGCTTCCACCTATCCTCTAGTGTCTCATACTGCAGTGCGGGTGATGCATCTACTATAATCCTCCTAGCTAAGAGGGAGTGGAACCGACTACCACCTAAGAATGGAGAGGTCTCACTAGGGGAACCCTCTTTAGCAACATGAGAGACCTCTTTTATCAAAAGCCTCACAGTATACTATTGCTTAATCTAGATTTTTGTTTACCCAGTGAGCAGACTAACAAGAATTAGAACCTATCTAAAGCCAAGATAGCCTTCCTTCTATGAACCAGAGAGGTACTACCAGCCGGAATTACAAACAAGTATCAGAGCGCATTGATACTAGCACTGGCACAAATGACACTATCACTAGTACTGACACAGGTGTGGGAACCACAATGGCCTTCCTCTTCAAAGAGGGAAATGTTGAATTAGTGCACGAACCAAGGGCTTTTCCCCGCCACCTCTAATGGTAGAGGTTGGTCTTCAGTAGTGACCTTGAATTGCTCGAATCCAAGGCCGAACTTAATGATAGGGGCATCGGTGAGTATGGTCTGATCTTTGGATAAATCCACACTAGATGCAAAAGAGAAGATCAGCTTGTCGAAATACATGGTGATGAACTGACTGAAGGATGGAAGGAGGGACTGGGCTGGTATCTCTGCATTATCAGAAGAGAGAACTGAATTAGTCCCTTTCCTTGAATTATTGACTTGAATTGTTAATTTTGGTTAAAATTTTGAATTAGAACCCTTATTTAACAAATTTAGGTATGCTAAATGGGGTTCTATTAGAGAGATTTAGAAATTTGAATGAGAGACTTTGCCATGAATTATATATTTGAATTTTATTTGGGACCCACATTCAATACATTTTGGTATGATAAATGGGGTTCAATTATTTTAAAGAGATTTTTAGAGATGTGTTTGTTGTTTTCTTTCATTGGAATTTTATTTTGGAACCTTCATTTAGCAAATTTAGGTATTTGTTGACCTCACTTTTGGAGTGAGTTTTCAACTCCCTCATTATAGATCTAAGACTCTTATAGATACTAAGAGCTCCTTAAAGACCCTTCTAGTGATTAGGTGTCTGCAACCTAAGCCTAGAGACTTAGAAGGGTTTTTCATAGGAGTAGGTTATGCCTTAGGGACTTAGGGAGACTTGCCTACCATATAACTTAAATCTAATATATGCTTTCCTCCTCAAATTCATACCAAATCCATATCCAAATTCCAAACCAAATGATTGAAACCCATAATCAAATCCAAAATCTTCTTAAATCTTATGATTGAATTCCGTGGTCTTAACCTTAACAAAATCCAATTCAATTCTAATTCACTTTATTTTCTCAAAGATAAATTTAATTCCTCAATCATTTATCAAATCTAAATTTGATTCCAAATGATTGAAACCCAAAACCAAATTTAAGTTTCAAAATCCTTCCTAAGACTTATGATCCACTCTCATAAGCTTAGCCAAAATCCCCTTTAAAACAAATCAAAATCATATCTTCATGATTCAATCACTCCATCATTTATATTCACCAATATAAATGAAATCCATATCCAAATTTTCAAAACCAAATCAAATTAAATCAAATCAAACCAAGACCCCTCTTAAGCCATATGGACCTATCTCCATGAGCTTAACCAAATCTTAACCCAAATCAACCCAAAATCAATTAATTTTCTCATAAATCAATTATATATCTAATTATATTCATAAATATAAATGTAATCCACATTCAAATGATAGAAATTAAATCAAACTAATGCAAATTCCCTTCTAAGCCCTTTGACCTACCTCTATGAGTTTAGTCAAATTGGCCTTCAAATCACTCCAAACTCAATTGATTTTCTCATGAGTCAATCATATATTCAATTATATTCCTAAATATAAATGAAATATAAATTCAAATAGCCACAATAAAATCCAAAATAAAATCAAAACCTAATTTATACCGTTTAGGCCATTTCCCCGAACTTGGCTAAAACCCATCTAAATTAATCCAAAACTAATGGATTCTCTCTTGAGTCAATCATTCCTCCAATCATCTATCAAAAGATGAATGAAACCTACAATCATCTAGCCAAATTGAATTCAACCCAAGTGAAGCCCAACTTAGCCCTTTTGACTTCAAATTTCTAAATGAATCAAAACCCATCTTAGCCCAAATTGATTGCAGTTGGATTTATATTTCAATCCTAAACTCATATATAAGTCCAACTAAATCTTAATCAAGCCAAAACCAAGCTAATTGACCATTTAGGTCCATTTGACCCAAAGTGGCCTAAAGAGCCCATATGAACCAAGTTCTAATCCAACCCAAATTGGATTGAACCAAGCCCATGAAAATCTTATACCATGATCATCAATCACCCTAGGATGATCGATTGCCCTAAATTGGGTCAAACCAAGTCAACTTGGTCATTTGACCAAGTCAACCCTTAGCCCATATGAAACTCAAATTAACCAAAACTCATCATACACCAAATTAATTGAAACCATTGACTCACACTAGCTCATAATCAATGATTGAACATGACTTGGCCATTAATTGAGCTAAATTAAGTCCAATTGGCCATTTGACCCAAGTTGACCCAATTGGCCTAAAAGGCCAAAATGGGTCAAATCATGATTCAACCAAAATTGATTGTAACCAATGGCTCAAGTTCATTCTAAATTGATTATTGAACTTGACCAAAGCCATAATTGAGCCCAATTTGACCAATTGGTCAACCCAACCCAACTTAGCCCAAATTGACCTAAAAGGTCAAATTGGCCAAAATCAAATTAAATCCAAATTGATTCAAATCAAAGCCTACAATCATTTTTAATTAACCAATTGAACTTGAACCAACACTAAACTCAAGCCAATTTGACCAATTTGGTCAACTTGACCTATTTGACTCATTTGATTTCAAATGAGCCAAAAATCAAACCTAGGCCAAATTAATTGAAACCACTTAAACCAAAACTCTTCAATTCATCATTTGAACCTAACCCAAGCCTTGGTTTTACCCAATTTGACCAATTGGTCAACCTAAACAAACATTGACCTAATTGACCCAAATGACCAAAATTGAGCCAAATACTTTGAAACCAACTCATGACATCTTAGGAGCTAATCAAACCCAACCTAAACCCACTTGGGATCAGCCAAATCTAAGGAAAATATCTCATGGATCCTCCACCCCCCCCATAGGATTCCACCTATTTATGGCAAAGTCCACTCTCCCGCCAGCCATCAAACACCCCAAATGGAGTTTACCTAGTCTCTTATCCCACTCTAAGTAACCTAGGATTGGCCACATCCCATCATCTTAATGGGATTTTTGACCACCTTCTTGAATTGAGAAAAAGAAGCCCCCCAAAAAAAGTATTCTGCATTAGACACACTCCAAGGGCTCCTCTAAGCAACCAACACCCTTCCCCCACTTTCTTTGAGTTGAAGAACACCAAAACCAAGTGGATTCCAGTGAGGAGTTAGTGACTATTGGTAGATACAACATTCCAAGTGGAGGCAAGAGTCTAGACTCATTCTAAAGCTTCTTCTCGCTCCTAGGAGAGTGCTCGAGTCAACACAGCCGTTAAAAATCATCCCCGATGAGGTAATTTTTAAAAACTGTAGTCGACCATAGGACCTTCCATTTGTGATAGTGTTTGAGTGATTTTAGGAAATTTCCATAGATACCCACTGCACTTTTCACTTTACATGGTCCTAATGCAAGATTGGGAAGTTTTTCTGCTGAGATTTGCTAAAAACTCGGTATGGAACTCCCATTGATTTTTCTATCTTGTTTATTCATTTTTGTGTGCTGAGAGGAAGAAAGACAACAGCCGCCCGATCCCCTGTTAATAGGGATAGAAGACTGATTAGAAAAAGAATTGATTTGATTTAAGCCCTTAGAATGCTTTGTTTGATCTAGACCATCTAATCGAATGAGTAGTTCTCCACTTGCTATTGACGATGTTGTCCAATCGGGTGACACGTAACAAAGATGATCCATTCGCATCCCACCTTAAGTAAGAAAATCTTATTTTTCAGATTTTAAAAATTAGTTAAGTCACCTAAAACTTCAAAATTTTAAAGAAAATATAATACTTGAAAAATTGTAAACAAGGACTCATTGTATTCGCCTTTCTGAGAGGAATCCAGTAAGCTCAAATCCCCAATTTTTACTGAGTATTTCGAGCTTAATTTAGATTTTAGTGAAAATTTAATTTCATTAATTACTCTAAAAATACAAGTCAGATTGATCTAAACTTTTTAGGGATTGCAATTAAGGTAAAGATACACCCATCATAAAAATTTCAAGTCAAAATGACTTCTAAATTGGGAGATACCAAAATTTGAAATTCACAAGTGTCTATTTTAGTTAAAATAAATTAATAAATTTATAAAAATTATAAAAATTTATCAAGATGGTTTTAAAATACTTCAATTAACATCAGAGATCTAAAATAAAAAAAATGGGACCCTTTTCCTAATCTTTTCTTAAGATCACTTCACTCTTTTTCAATAAAATAAAATATAATTAATTAAGGGCTAATTGTGAAATTAATCACTTAATTAGCTTAATTAAAAATATAAATCACATCAAATCCTAATTAACTAATTCATATGTAGATCTGTAGGTGTTTAATAGCCTAAAGGAAGCTAATAAAATTATGGCTAGCTTACATGAGTGAGAAAACTATAGAAGTTATTATTTAAGTTCCTTAGGCTTAATTAACTATTAATTGTGAGCTAATTGCATTAGGCCCTTTCATTTCATAGGACCATTGATAATTTACTTTTAAATTAATTTGCATATCACATTAGTTCATAATCATTTAAGGTTAATTAATTGATTTAATTCATTCCTTAACTTAATTAATCTATAAAATCAACCTAATTACCTCTCATTAAATCAAATTAACTTACAAAGATTGGATGTAGTTAGGATTATCAAACTTCTTCTCACATTCCTTAAATCAAATCAAATATGAAATTAAAAATAACATTAAAAAAAGCTTTGGTTTGCTTTAAATAATTTTATTTGATATGATTATCCTTAGGAATTAATTTAATTGAATGAAATTATGTGTTTATGTTTAATTATTCCTCTCCAATAATATTAAATATTGTATGTCATTTAATTCATGTATTCATCTTTCATAAAATTAATTAAATCAAACAGTTTCCTTTTTGTTAAGCTTGCATGTGTTGATTTAATTTAATATATGTGGCTATTATAACTATTAAATCCAATTGTATTTTCCAAAGCTTATAAATGAATGTTTACATATGCTATGAATGCTAGTTATAAATACATAGGAGATGTATGTGATTATGACTTAAGCATATGAAGTGAGGCTTTTTTCCTTTCATTCTTGTATTGATTTATGTAAGTATGAATTTTAATGAGTACATAGTCTGGATATCTAGAATGAGGCTTTAAGTAGCCTGAAGTAGGTCATTTAATTACCTCACTTATTTGGTTTAGTAACAACACGTAACCCATTTGATTTCACTCTTATATAATTCAATACTAAGAATTGGGTAAAGCTTTAATTCATATACATAAATGGTTTAATTAAATTAAATACAATCTTTGCATGATTCCACTCTCCTAATTTTGAATACATGTGTATGTATTTAAGAACAGTGGTATATAGTCTGGACATCCCGAGAATACGAGGCTTTAGTTAGCCCCAATGAGGTCACTTGATTACCTCACTTCCCTGGTTAATAATGATACATACTTACTTAAGTCTTTTATACATGCATGTGTGTATTTAATTAGAGAATGTAGTGCTTTTTATTAAAAATACATGCATTTGCAATTGTTCAAGTGATTGAATTAATTTATCATGTGATTTGGAGCTCTCTTTCTTATGTTTATGTATGCAAATTTACATATGGTTGAATGCAATGGTATATCGGACATCCAGAATCTGAAGCTTTAGCTAGAAGGTCATTTAATTACCTCACGGTTAACAATGACGTACCGCAATTTCAACTCTATGTATTTTTGTATAAGAATCTAGATAGAGCTTTAAATTAATATGATAAAATAATTTAATAAAAAAAATACAAACTTTAAATATACATACTTATACCCATCATTCAAGTGTGCTAAAATATATTGCATGTTTAGGTATACTTAAGACTTAATCATATGCATGTTACATGTGATGGAAAGGAATGATTTTACATATGTCATGTGATAGTAATTCAATCAAATTAATCTTAAAATGCCCTTCATATTGAATAGGATTATTTAAAATGAACCTAAATTTAGGATTAATTTAAATGTGTAATAAGCCATTCATTAAAGAGAATTAAATCTAGTTAACATGCTTTAGAAATGGCTTAAGGTAGGGATGAAAGAGAGTAATGCTATCTTTTTCTTCTCTTTATAACACTTAGTTGCTAAGTGTAAGTCAAATGAAAAAAAATACATAAAATTCTTAAATATATTAAACCACTTAAAGTGAAATTAACCTCTTATGATTAAACATTCTTTCATACTTAAAAAATCATAATAATGCTTAGTTAAGGCATACCACACAAGCCTTAATTCACACATATTAGAATTAAGTTAGCACTTTTAGCTTTATGATAGGGTGGTGGATGGTGTGATGTATGTTTTGTTTTATCATGTCTTGTTTTAGACTAGATGTTAGGATGTATGTTTTGTATACTAGATATTAGACCGTGATTAACCTAATCATATTTTTTGTAGGAGATTGTGCTTAAGGGGTGCTTAAAATAAATATAAATGCTCTCTTTTTCAGGTTACTTAAACCCCTAAGTCTAATCCAAATTAGGATAGGTGGGCTTGATTACCCATGTGCAGGGTGCTAAGTCTAAATTATAAATATAACTAGTTGGGTTGTATGTGTGTTTAACTAATACTTATTTTGTAGGTGTAGTTAAATTTACTTTTCCTATTTTTAATATAATTTTGTATTAGGAATTAGGATTAGTGTTATGGGGGGATAAGGATGAACATTGGACATAAGACTTAGCCCTGGGGTGCATGTGATGCCTTGAATCCTACCAAATCAAAAGAGAAAGGATATGAAGAAATGAAGAAGACATGAAGACATTAAGATTTCAAGACCACCCAAAGCATTTAACATTTGTAATTTGTAATTATTCTTTCATATTCTGGGTTGTATAAGGGTAGAGATCGACCACCCATTTTCTCTTTTTGAGTTATACAGTGGTACTTGACTACACTGGCCTCTTATTCTTTTGCATTAGATTTATAAAAATTGATTGATCTTTTGTTTAAACTACATAATAGAAATGGAATGCCTTTTATAGTTTCTTAAATGAATGATGATTTAATATGTGGCCTAGATCCAATTAGGCTCTTAGAGAAAATAAATCTTTTACCAAACTATAACTCACAATTAAATTTCTAAGTAACTCATAACCTCACATAAAGTGTAGACATTAAATCAAGATAATTAAAAGATTTAATAATCCTTTAGCTGAATGTTGTATGTTTAACACCATACATATTATTTTGAATCACTCTTGTAAAATGAGGGCCTCTATCCTTACACATATAGGGACTGCTTGACCTATGAGAGCAACCCCTACCGACAGAGCTTCATTCTCTTCTCTTTTGATTTAGCCCATAATTCATTTCAACATGCATTTAGGCATAAAAAATCCTACGGCCTTTGTTAAAATGAAGTGTCCAAAATCAAATAAAAATTAAAAAGATTTATATTAGACTAAGTCATTGCTCATATCACTCATGATTTATCTCTTAGGGAGTGGGTTTAAGGACTTTTGACCCTTTCTAAATAACAACCCAACTATCTTGTGAAATCATATGACTTGCCTACTTAGGTTTAAAGCATAGGAGGAGTTAGCTGGCTGCCACTCTAGATGGTTATAAGTACAGCAGTCGGGTGATTTTCTTTCTCTTATGGAGGTAAACTTTATACCCATATTTGCTTAGATTTAGGTTGTGCTTTGGCTTATGCCAAAGTTTTTTAGATTTTGGATTTGAGGTAGTTGTTTCCTAAGGGCTACAAGCATAAATCCTCACCTCATAGGCATTTCCATAACCTTGTGTTGATGGATTATAAGCCATAACATTATAACAAAAAATTAATTCAAATAAAATAACTCCCTTCAATTTCAAACATATAAAACCCAACTATAGGATAGATTGAAATGCTCACTAGGCTTCATAGTATCATGAGCATTCCCTACTCATCTCCTTTGGCTTCCAAAATAAGTCTCTCCTTTTGATCTTTCCTGATTGATTTTCCAATAAAATTCATTTATTGATAGTCTTACTGTTGAAATCTTTGGAGATAATAATTTATTTTAATCGAGAGTATTCTTAAGGGATTCACCTTCCTTATGATGTAATTAACTATGGGGGCTCGCCCCCATAGAGAACTTTAGAACTTAGATTAATATAAACCCTGCTTTATTCATTCATATAAACCAGGGTAAAAATCTCTCGTACATTCAAAGACTCATCATGCCTTAGGAGTCCTCATTAGGTGATTAGGTCCACCGAAAGGTGATGTCTCTATCTTTCGAGATAGTACTTCATACCTCAATATCGTACTCGATCACTTCAACAAGTACCCCCCTTAGATCTGCATGGTGTCCCCCCATATATTCAAAAATAAACACCACAATATGCTAAATGGGATTCAATTATATGTTTGAAATTTTGAAAGCTTCTTATCTTGATGGTTTGATTGTTGAATGTTAATGAATTAATTTGATTTTGAAAATAAGAACTCTCATTTAACAAATTTAGGTATTTTAAATGGAGTTCAAATGTGTGTTTGATGTTTGTTGTTGATTTAATTTTTGAAATGGGAACTCTTATTTAACAAATTTAGGTGTGTTACATAGAGTTCAATTGTATGTTTGATGTTGATGTTGGTTTCATTTTGAAAATGAGACTCTCATTTAACAAATTTGGGTATGTTTAAAAATATTTTGGGTATCTTTGGTTTAGATATTGGAAGGGGGATCCTCACTTAACAAATTTAAGTATGTTAAATAGAGTTAGTTGCTTAATTTTTGAAAAAGAGTTTGAATATATTTATTTTGATATAGAGGTTTCTTGTTTTGATTTAATTTTGATTTTGAGAAGAGGAATCCTCATTCAGCAAATTTAGGTATGCTTAATGAGGTTCAATTAATTTTATTTGGAAAAAGGGTTTGAAAGATTTTGATTTTGTTTTACTTGACTTTAGTTTTGTAAGAGAGCCTTCACTTAGCAAATTTTATTATGTTAAGTGAAGTTCACATGATTTTGCTTTGAAAGATTTTGAAAATTTTGCAAAAGATTTATATTTGTTTTACTTTGGATTTCATTGAGGCTTTATTATGTATGGAACGAACCTTGCTTCACTAAGCTAGTGGTAAGAGGTTCTAAATTCTATTTGATTTATGTTTGGTCATCTCCTTTCTTTAATTAATTTATTATTATCTATTGAGGGACCCAATAGAGGTTTATGACCTACATAGGAGTGAGATCCTAAAACCTAAAAGATGTTTGCTACCTTTGCTTAAAGATGAAATAAGCATGCCAATAGAAAGAAAGATAGTCTTGGGCTTATGTAAAATATAACTCCACTATCGATGTTTGGAGACAATAATTATCTACTAGAGATGGAGAGAGGAACTCTCCCCAGCAGAGTCACCCGAAAAATCTGTGGTATTTATTTTTGGATGTGGGGTGAACACCATGTAGATCATAAGGGATACTTATTGAAGTGATTGGGTACCATATTATGGTATGATGTACTATCTCAAAAGATAGAAATATCACCCTACAATGAATCAAATCATCTAACAATGACTCCTAAAGTATGATGGGTCTTCGAATATACTAGAGATTTTTCACCTACTTTACATGGAAAAGTAAAGTATGGTTTATTTTAAGCCAGGTTCTTAAGCTTCTTATGGAGGCAAGCCTCCATAGTTAATTACATCATAAGAAGTGAGATTTCTTAAGAATACTCTCGATTAAAGTAGACATTTATTATCTTTAAAGATTTCAAAGTCAAGACTATCAAAGGATTGATTATTTTGGAAAATCAAATGGGATTGTTCAATTAGAAAGACTTATTTTGGAATCCAAATAAAAATAAGTAGAAAATACTCATGATACTAGGAAGCCTAGTGAGCATTCCAGCCTATCCTATGGTGAGGCTTTATATATTTAAAAGCGAAGAGATTTATGTATTTGAGTTGAATTTTATTAGCTTGTTAGGGCTTATAATCCAGCAACACAAGATTATGGAAATGCATAAGAGGTGAGGATTTATTCTTATAGCCCAAAAGAAACTACCTACCTTGGATCCTAAATCTAGGGAGCTTTAGCACAAGCTAAAACACAACCTAAATCTAAGCGAAAGATGGACATAATGGTTTACCTCCATAAGAGAGATAAATCACTTGAGTCTTCTGGACTTGCAATAGCCTGGAGTGGCCACCAGCTAACACCTCCTAGGCTTTAAAATCATGTAGGCTGATCTTATGATATTACAAGATAGTTATGCTTGTTATTTAATTTGAAAGAGACTAAAGTCTTAAATATACTCCCTAAGAGACTAGAGCATGAGTAGTATGAACACATGACTTAATCTAAAAATGCAAATCTTTATAATTTTTTTATTTTATTTTGACACAATATTTAGACAAATGCTTTAGGATTTCTTATGCCTAAATGCATGATGAAGTAGGTTATTGGCTAAATCAGCAAGAAGAGGGTGTTCTCCACCCCAAGGGATGCCCTCACATGTTAAGCATTCCCCTATCATGCAAGGGTGGAGATCCTCGATATTCAAAGAAGAAGGAATATGGCATGCATTATGTGAGACATATAACCATACAATTATAGGGTTGTTAATTATTTTAATTATCTTATTTAGCACCTAAGATTTATGGTGAGGCTATGAGTTGATTATAATTTAATTATGAGTGATTAGTTGGGGTAGAAAAATTATTTTTTATCCTAAGAGCCTATCGCATCCAGGCCACACATTCAAACATCAAAAATGAAGAAACTATGAAAATGAAGCAATCCTAATGTGCAATCTAAAAATAACATCAATCAATTTTATAAACTAACACAAAAGAATAAAAGGCCGGTGCAGCCGGGTACTATCGTACACCCCAAAAAAAAGAGAAGATGGGTAGCCAAGCTCTACCCTTATACATCATAGACATAAAAGAATAATTACAATTAGAAATGAATACATGCTATGTGTCATAACTTCTTCATGCCTTCATATCTTCTTTCTCCTTCTTTAATTTTGATTTACTTCAAAGGCATGACAAGGTACCCCAGGACTAAGCCTTCTGGCTACTGCTCATCCTAATCCCCCATAGCACTAATCCTAATTCTTATTACAAAAATTACATTTATATAGAAAAAGTAAATCTAATTATACCTGTAAAATAGAGGTTAGCTAAACATACATACAATCCCAAGTAATTATATTTATAATTTGGACCTAGCACCCAACACATAGGTAATTAAGCCCACCTGTCCTAATATGAATTATGCTTAAGGGTTTAAGCATCCTTCAAGTAAAGCAATTATATTTATATATTTTTAAGCAACCCCTTAAGCACAACCCCCTATAGAAAATATGATTAGGCTAATCACAGCCTAACATCCAGTCTACAAAACATACACCCTAACATCTAGTCTAAAATATTACATCACAAAATAAAACATACATCACACATACACTGTCTTAACTTAGAATTAGAAGTGGTGGATTAAATCTAATGTGTGTGCTAAGGCTTGATGTGGTATGTCTTAACTAAGCATTATAATTTTAACTTATCTAAATATAAAAATTGTCTAAGTTAACATGATGGTTGGTTTCATTTCAAGTTGTTTAAGTGGTTTATGAATTTTAGTTATTTTTTATGTAGTTTCATTTGATTTACACTTAACATCTAAGTGTTATAAAAAGAATAAAGAGGATTAGCCTCTTTCATCCCTACCTTAAGCCATTTTCTAAAGTATATTTTTATGATTTAGTTTTCTTTAGTTAATGGCTTATTAAATATTTTATAAATCCTAAGTTTAGGTTAACTCTAAATAATCCTATCCAAGATGAAAGTCATCTTAATATTAATATAGTTGGATTACTACCACATAGAATATGTTAAGCCATACCTTTCCATTACTTATAATATGCATTTGGTTCAGTCCTTAATGAATCTATACATGCAATATATTTTAGAACACTTAAATGATGATTGATGCATCTATTTGAAAGTTGTATTTTAATTGATTGAATTATTTATATATGTAAATTAAAGCTCTATCCAAATTATAATATAAATATACATATGAAAGAAATTAAATGCGTATGTGTCATTGTTCAACCAGGGAAGTGAGGTAATCAAATGACCACCTTGGGGTTACTTAAAGTCTCGTATTCCCAGGATGTCCAGACTATATACCCATTATTGTTCAAGTCCATGTAAATCTATATATAAATTAAAAGAAGAGAACACTAATTTACATATAATGTATTTCAATTACTTAGATGATCATGGATGCATATATTTTTAGTAGAAAAGAAGATTTTCATCCTTTAATCAAATACACATACATATGTATAAAAGTTTTAAGCAAGCACGTGCCATTGTTAAACCAGGTAAGTGAGATAATCAAATGACCTCCTTGGGGCTACTTAAGGCCTTATATTCTCGAGATGTCCAGACTATATACTTGTTATTCTTAAATACATATGAATGTACATATAATTGTAAGAATGAATATCATACAAGGCTCAGATTTTGTTTAATTCAATTACTTATATATGTGAATTAAAACTCCATCCAAATTTTAATACCAAAATACATAGGAATGGAATTAAATGGGTACATACCGTTGTTAAATCAGGGAAGTGAGGTAATCAAATGACTTGCTTGGGCTAGCTAAAGCTTCATATTCTCGGGATGTTCAAACTATATGACATTACCTTTGAAACTTATGTAAATCTATATATTACTAAAGGAAAGAGAGCTTCACTCCACATAAGTTATAAGCACATACAAGAGTTATGTGTATTCATAACTATCATCAATACACATAATATTATCAATTTATAAATTTTGGAAAATAGATTTGAATTTATTAATGATAATAGCCACACATATAATTAAGTTAAATCAACACATGCAAGCTTACATAAATAAATTTCTATTGAATTGATTTGAATTTGAAAAGATGGATGCATGAACCACATGTCATACAGTATTTAAAGTAACTAGGAAGGAATAACCAAACATAAATATGTGATTCATTCAACTAAATTAATTCCTAATGATATTCATGTTAAATAAAATTATTTAAGGAAAACCAAAGCTTCTTATTAATTTAGTTTTATATTTGAGTTGATTTAAAGAAGAGACAAATTATGTGTTGTTTCAACCCCATTCCCATGTTTGTAATCTCAATTAGTTCAAGAAAGGATAATTAAATGAATTTTATGAATTGATTGAGTTAAATCATTAAGCAAATCAATTAATTATCCTTTCTTATGCTTCTTTAATTTAACTAATCATTTAATTATAAGCCACAAATGACATGAACATGTGAGAAAATAAAATTGTAATGCTTCTAAATACTTAATGCAATTGGCTCATAATTAAAGGTTAATTAAGTTAAAAAATTCTAATTAGGTACTTTTATGTTTTTCCCACACTTATAGGCTATTCATAATTTTCTTAGGGGTGTTTATCTTATTAAAGACATAAAGAGGACCTTAATTCAATTATTAATTATTGGATGTGATTACTATCTCAATTTGATTTAATTTAGCCCCTAAATTAATTTCCATATTAATTAACTCTCTTAAAGTGAAATGTAAGAAAGAGATTAGGAAAGAGGTCCTAATCCCACTCCCTCATCCATTCACTATTAGTCAGTGATTAGTAAGATTAAGTTAATTATTTTTTACTATTTAAATTATGAATTAATCATTAACTTAATTAAAGGGATAATTAAGGTTTGAAACATCAATTTACCTAATTACCTAGGCAATAAATTCCTAGAAAATCATGAGAGGTAGAGGTCATCCCATTGAATGAACAAACAAAATTTGAAATCAATTGCCCAAATAATTAGAGCTTAATTAAGCTAATTAAATGAATAATCAAACTCAAATTAAGTCTTAATTATTATTCAAAATTAAATAGAATATTTTAATTAAATATTCTCTATTTTCCTTTAAAATGAGTATTTATTTATATATTTTAGATTTTTTATAATTAGTTATAATTTTTCAAAGTTTCAGCCATTAAAATGAATAGTTAATCACTAATTAAGCCTAATCCTATTGGTGTCATGAGGATCGCTGACATGGTGTGCTTTCTATGTGGCACCACGGGATTGGTTATATAAAGTTGTCTAAGTCAGGGCTAACGTGGCTGGCGACGAACATGCTTTTGTCCCCACTGTTCGATCTAAGATTACATGACAGAGGTTAATCCCATGATTCCTAATGATGATTGGATTAAATCTATTCAGAAGATCTTGGCCGTCCATTCCAATCATGTGGAATGGATGGTGGATGATCTATCATCTATCGCATGATGGGAGGCAGACACTGTCCCCCTTCCTCTGCCCAATTCGAGCTTATTAGATCTCATATTGGCTCGGGATTGATCCCACACCTTCATGGAAGTGATCTATAAGGATCCTACTGTTGGATTTGCATGGCATTCACATTTCCTTCAAAAAGGCCTAACAAAGTTAGAAAATGTCACTTTAATGGAATAGTACCTCATCGGAGCTCAGGACCGATGGTGAATCGACCAGGTAGCTTTGCCTTGACTAGCAAGCCCTATTTAGAAGATCGTGCGATGCCTCCCTGCCATTTGCTCTGTGGACCAAACACCTTTGAATCATTCATTGAAGTTGGTTTAGGAGGCACTTCTAGTGCTCAAAACACTCTGGGAAAGATTCATTTCACTTCGGTGAAGCTTGGTGAACATGTGGGAAGAGTTAATTGAAGTGGGGTTGAGTTTTGGTGGAGATGGTCAGACCTAAGCCTTAGTTTGGCTTGGTTTGATTGTCTTTAGCAAAGGGAAGGCCTTAGAAGCTTGGAGAATGCTCTGAGGAGTTCTCCTCTGGTGGCTATAGCTATGAGAATGTTAGTGTCCCGGTTTGGATCTAAATGAGGGGGGTATACCCCCTCCACCCTTGGATCAGACAACCTTAATGGATTTGGCTTCTAGCAGCCATTCCAGCCACAGGAGGTCGTGGGTGCAGGTGGTGGAGGTAGCTTAGTTTGGTTGGGTGAAGGAGGGAAGGTGGCTGTCATGGTAGAAGAGTGGGTGTCCTTAGGTTACCAAGTGTGCCAATGGCTTTGGAAAGGTGAACTCACCTCCACTTGGCTCATGGCTAACCTGATCACCTTTGAGTCAGGTGAGCCAGTGTCCCTCTTGCCTAGGTGGAGGCCTAAGGGGCAGCCATGTGGAGGGGAAGTGGATTTGGACATTTAAATGTGGGTATTTATCTCATTTTGACCCATTGAAGCCCAATGGGTTGGGTTGATCAGCTAAGGAAGGATGAGCCATGCCATTCATTGGATTTAGATTTGAATGGGTTTGGCTCAATTTGACCTATTTAGGTCAAATTGGGCTAGGTTGGGTTATTTTAACCAATTGATCATATTTGGTCAAACCAAGGGTTGAGTCTTGTTCAAATGAGTATTTGGAATATTTTGGTGCAATTAGTTTGATTCAATTTGGCTTGGATTTGATTTTACCCATTTGAGTTCATCTAGGCCAAATAGGTCAATTAACTAATTTGGCAAAATTTGCCAAATTAGCTTGAGTTAGGAATTGGTTCATGTTCAATTGGTCAATTGAAGATGATTGTAGGCTTTGTTTTGAATCATTTGGATTCATGAATGATTTAGGCCAAATTGACCCTTTAGGTCAATTTGGGCTAAGCAGGTCAAATGGGTTCAATTGGGGCTTTGATCATATTCAATAATTAATTTAGAATGAACTTGAGCTATTTGTTACAATCAATTTGGATTGAATTTTGATTTGACCCAATTTGGCCCTTCAGGTTAAATTGGGTCAACATGGGTCAAGAGGGCCAATTGGATTTGGTTTGGCTCAATTGATGGCCAAGTTATGTCCAAGGATTGATTTTAGGTTGATATGAATCATTGGTTTCAATTAATTTGGTTTAGGATAAAATTTTGGTTCACTTGGCTCATGTAGGTTACATGGAATGGTTTGGTGAAATGGCTAGGTTGACTTAGTTTGACCCAATTGATTACAATAGATCAATCAAGGATGATGAACAATCATCATGGGAGATTTTGGATGGTTTGGTTCAATCTAATTTGGTTTGGATTAAATATTAGCTCAAGTGGGTCCTTTAGGTCACTTTGGGTCAAACGAGCCTAAATAGGTCAATTGGATTGATTGAGTTGAATTGGTTGTAGGCAGGCCATCCAAGATGACCAACAATCATCATGGAGATATTTGAAGGGTTGGTTCAATCCAATTTGGGTTGGATTGGAGTTTGGTTCAATTTGATCAAATTGGCCACTTTGGGTCAAGTGTACCAATTGAGTCAATTAGATCAATTTTGGGTTGAATTAAGTTTAGTTGAGTTTGAATTTTAATTTGGAATTGGTTTATAGCTTTGGTTGCAATTGATTTGGATTCAAATGGATTTTAGCTCATTTGGGTATTTTAGGTCAAATAAGTTAACTTGGTTTGATTTGAATTGGTTCGGTTAATTACGATTGTAGATTTTGGTTTGAAATGATGATTGAATGATTAAATTGATTTATAAGAAATCAATTAAGCTTGATTTGGATTGAAGAAAATTTGGCTAAGTCCATAGGATTAAATCATAAGGCTTAGGATAGGTTTGATTTAGTTTGATTTTGGTTTGGAGATTTGATTGTAGATTCAATTGGAATTGGATATGTAGACTTAAAATTGAATTTTGGTTAAGGAAGTAGTCATGGATTTGATTGAGCCATAGGATGGGTAGGTCACCCTAGGTCCTACGACATAGCCTAATTTTGTGGCTAATCTTCCTAAAGTCTCTAGGCTTAGGTTAAGTATTCACTTAGCTACTAGAAGTGTCCTATGATTAGGGAGCTCTTAGCCCTTTTACATACATCATAATACACCGACATGGCATAACAACCATAATTATACTCACCCTAAAATAAACAACCATCTATGTGTGACTATTAAAGCATATATTATACACAAAGTCAATGTGTGGTCAAAGGGTAACCTATATAACTTTAATAATCTATCAAGCTAACTTTTCTCATAAATTTGAATAAGCTGAAGGATGTGAGTTTAATCTTATTAAATTTTTAAGATTAAAATTTAAACTAATTTTGGTAGTGTTTAATAAGATTTTAAAATAAACATAAATATATGTAAAATTTAAAAGACATGAATTGAAAATTATTTTAAGAGATTGACCTTATTGTATGGAATCAACATAATCTTTTTATTAAGATAGTAACCTGATTAGTGACCTTCTGAGATGGTGGTAGAAATGTTATATAAGCAAAAAGAAATAATTTTTAATTTTAGAAAGATTTAATGGGGAGTTTCCTAGAATTGAAATGGTAGGTTTTTCTTGAAAAAATAGAGTGAGGAACTCTAAATCAAATATATGAGAAGTTAGATAACTAATGAAATTATTTTTATAACCTAAGATTATTTAATTTATAATTATAAGTTGTTTTAATTTTTTTTGCTTAGTTATGTCATGAAATTAGGTTATTATATTAGAATTTTTACTTGAATATCTTGGGGTTAAAGGAAAGTTAAAGCCTTAGGGTGTTATAAGGCTTATAGGAAAACATATAGAAAATAGGTTGTGGTGTTATAAAGATTTTGGGATTAAAGAATGCTATGGGTTTAGGAGTTATTTGAGTCTGGCTTGTATGAGGGGGAGTTACATTGGAGAAAGATATTAAGATATGTGAGGATAACTAAGGACTCATTAAAGCCCAAGGGATTAGCCATCAAACTTGAAAAAAGTAGACCAACCATCAAGATTTTATATATATATATATATATATATATATATATATATATATATATATATATATATATATATATATATATTCAATGAATTTAAAAAGCTAAAAGTGTGGGGTATTTATAAGCCATTCTTAGTCTACAATCACCTAATGCTTATTTATAAAGTCTTTGGAGCTTAAAACTACTATTACAATTTATGACATATCATAAAAATAAGGAAAAAAAAAAAATACTTTCAAAAATAAATTTTTTTCTAAGCTAAAAATAGAAAGGGGAGTCATCTTACAAACATGCAATCTTTCAATATCCCATCTATTTTTTACTTTGTGAGGCCAAGCTTAGCATTAAGTGACTTGAATTAAAGCTTTACAATATTTTATATTGCTTTTAAAGGAAAGGTGGGTGGTCTATGAACATGCACGGAGAATTGTCATGATGATTATCCCAAAATATTAATATATACTTTAAATTTTGATTTTATCTTTATCCTTTGTGTTAATGATACATCATCCTACATATACTTTGAATAGTGAATTCAATTTTAATAATTAACTAAGGTGTCATGCTTTAAGTTACATATATTTTTTAGTAGTCATATAATATGGATATGATGTGATCATACATAATATTAGATAAATTATGAATTTCTAGTGATAATTTGGTGTAGCATAAGAAGTACAAAGAGGTCTAAAAAAGAGCTTGAGCAATAAGATTCGAGGTTGAGCATGGAGGCCCTATTACAAAAAGTATAAAGACTTTGGATGATAATGAAGCTTGAATACTTTGAAAATATTAGCTATTATGTTATGACTTATGCCAATTTTCATTTCATATAGTTTGAATGTCATGTCCTAAGTTTTATTTGTAAAAAATATGTAATTATGTCATTGAAAGTGGGAGGAGTAAATTTTTGTAATTATAATTAATTAGTTAATTATAATTAATTTTAAATACTGGAGGGGACGCCAACTTATGAGGAGTTAGGGAATGAGCAGGACACCCTCTAATCTTTCAACCTCTCTCTCTGCTTATCCCTCCACTATCCAACTATTTCCTCAAGATGCATTTCAAGTTTATGTAATTTGTATAAAACTCTTATTATTATTATTATTATTATTATTATTATTATTATTATTCTAGAATAGAGTTTTTTGTGCTATTTGAATGAAATTGAAAGAGATATTCTCTATTGGTGAAGGCTTGGTGTCTAGCCAATTTGAAGAAAGGGTTTGGAGATATTTCTTGCAAAGGCTTGTTTATTTAAGGCATCCTAAATTTATCCATTTGTATTTTTATAAAATTATATTGTGAATTTTTGTTCAAGTTTCTCTCTATGTTAAGGAATTACTTTTCTTAAATTTTCTCTATAAAATAGACATTTTCTAGATGATTGAAGTGGTTGACAAACATAGGGCTAAACTGATATAATTCTCTTGTGGTGTTTGTTTGATGTACTTAATTTCAATAAAATGTGTAAACATTTATCTTAAATGTAAAATTCAAATAAAGTTTTATCCAGAATATTATTATTATTATTATTATTATTATTATATATATATATATATATATATATATATATATATATATATATATATATATATATATAATTTTTAAAATTTTATAATTATTTTTAGATCATAGAAAGAAATCACAATGTACAATTTTATTTTTGTTTCATGTGATTTGGAATTTTTGTGAGGGGGTTCAAGTGAATGAAGTTGAAGTTTTGGAATTAAATATATTTTCTATCTTGTGTTGGCATATCTTGACCACCACTCTAAATTAAATCTTTTAATAGCCTTTCGTACACTCTTAAGCATCTTAGGAGAGCCCCCGTTTACCCATTTGTTTACCTCAAGTTGTCCCTCCACTATCCACACCATTATTTGGTATAAGAGCATATATTTGGTGGCCTAGTTTAAGAAGGTGATCATGAATGTGAGTGAATTATTTAACAATGTGTTTACAAAGGTGGAGTTGACTTTGACTAAAACTTTTACTATACTTTGAAATTGATAATTTCCTTTATATGTTAGTTTACTTTTTATTATAAATTAATATGGTATAATTGATGTTTTAGACAATTCTACAAACCTAGGCCTTAGTGTTAATAATTAGCATATTAAATTTAATTGAACCATTTACCTTAATACCTTAACCTGATTTAACTTAAGTGACACCCAAATTAGTGGAGCACTCCACCAAATCTTTTAAACCTTGATATAGATTTAAATTAATATATGGCACATACATTAGACAACTTAATTGCTTTATGTTGGTTCTATTTTTCTTGTTTTGTACTAATTTACTTCTTATTATTATTTACATATTGTGAAAGCTTTTACTTGTTATTTTGTGTGTCATTTGGATTTATTTTTTTCTTATAAATTTTGAAAACATCATTTTATATTTAAAATTTTTAAAAAAACTAAGATTCATATTACATCCATTGTTGTGTCAACATGCCTCCTAATTTTACAAGTTAAGATCAAATGAATACTTGAATAGGGAATATAAGAACTTGACCTTTGAATTAAGGAGAAATTCAATATAATCTAAGACATAGTGATGAATCAAGTCAGCCAAGTTCAAAACATGAATGCTAGGACACAAATCCCACTTGTGGTCCAAAATCATGTAGGGAATAATCCTTTAGGAGAAGAGATTATATAAACTCATTGGGAATACATATACCATAAAGCATCTTTTGAGGAATCCTCTTAGGAATGACCATCATACAATCATAAATAATTGAAATGATCCCATAAAAAGGCTAAAGTATATTATTTTACATATGATGGAGTTCTTGATCGCATAGGTTCTTAAGATGGATGAGTTTTTGATTGGTACTTGATAGCTGTCTATTGAAGGACCACCTTTGATAAAATGAAAGTAGTAAGCCATATTAAAATTTATTAAAATAATATCCTAATTAAGGAAGAGTGATTAGTAAGGCATATACTCACTTTGATATAGTTGAAAGAGATGCTTATGGTCAAATACTATTCTAAAAACTATAAGAATAAATTGCATGAAAACTAATGGCCCTTAGACAAGAAAACATGCCAGTTATGGAATACATGAATATATTTGAGAATCAGATAACTAGGATTGATTGCATTGATCAAGAGTGATAGTTAGCCAATAAGTTAATTTTTGGACTTAGAAGTGACATTAGAAATGATGTGGAATTATAAGACTTACAGACATTGAGGATTTCACTATGCTTTGCTCTTAGAAACGTATAAGAATGCAACCTCTTCATATAGACCCACAAGTCTAAATTATTTCTATCAATCATCCTCTATCTTAGCCAGTGGTCTATTATTCAACCTAGGTCATCACATTTTAGTTCCTAACTCAATAAGAGTTCCTCTAAATCATCATCAAATGCTAGGGAATTAATATGTTTCAAGTGCCATAAGAAATGGCATATGAAAAACCAATGTAATGTAATTTGATAGTTAGAGGAGAATGAGATAGAAGAGGAATTAAAGGGTGTTGATAATTTAGTTTAGGAGATTCATGATTACACCCCTATGTTTAATGAGGAATTAGACTATGTGTGAGATTAGGTTAGTGTTATTTAGTGTATTTCTATGTCTATAGATGAGAATAGGAGAAGAAGGAATATCTTTACTTTGCATGTGAGTTGTAAAGAGAAGAGATGCAAAATTAGGATAGATAGGGATGATGTTATGAATGCCATTTTCACACACTCTTTTAGGGTGAAACTTAAGCTACAACACTATCCTAATCCATTATATGAGAGTTGGGTGAACAACACATTCTTACTTATCACTTTTAAGTTTCTTGTGCTTGATGACCTCACTTTTGGAGTGAGGAATAACCTTTCTTATCTTAGATTTAGGAACCTTCTAGACACTTGGATTTCCTTAATACTAGAACACTTTAGTGATTAAGGAGACACTAAAATCTGAGCTTAGAGACTTAGAAGGTGTGACCCTAAGCTTAGAGTCAACCTTAGGACAAATAGTTTTCATCCATCTTATAGCCTAAATCAAGACTCATACCTATTCACTCATCCAAACTCAAGCTCATGTAGATCAAGCTAAACCAACTCCAACCCATTCAATTAATCTTACTTGAATTTTGTTTTCTAATTCAACCTCCATTCAAAGTTAACTTGGGCCTTAACCCAAGTTAACCCCACCATAATCCTATAACTCAACTTAAGCTCATTCAACCAAACTAAATCTAACTTAATTTTCTCAATCACTATACTTATTTAATAGATCATTTCAAGCGATTTCAACACTTGCAATCAAACTAATTGAACTAAAGGAAGGTGACCAACCCAAGTTAGCCCATTTGACCTAAAAGTTTCAAACGAGCCAAAACCAAATTGAAACCAAATCAATTGTAATCAAAGCCACCAATCAACTTAAAATTTATCATTGAGCACACCCCAACCATCCATAACCCCAATTTGTCCAAGCTAGCTTGAACAAGTCACTTGACCCAAAGTGACCCAAAAGGGGTAATTGAACCAAACTCCCATTAAACTCTCATTAGATCAAATCAAGCTATCCAATCCCTTCATTGATGATTGTAGATCATTATTGAACACTCCACTATAATCAATTGAACCTAATCAAGCCAATTGGACCCTTTGACCCATGTTGACAAATTTGGCCTAAAGAGTCAAATTGAACTGAATCAAATCTTAAACAAAATTGATTGAAACCAATTCTTCAAACCAATCACTAATTCAATATTACATATAATCCAACCTTTAATTGGATCCAATTTGGTTAACCTAACTCAATTAGGTAACTTAGCCCATTTGACCTAAGGGTCAAATTGTACCAATTCACCATAATCCAAATTAATTCAAATCAATTTTTTCAATCAATCACCAATGATCAATTGAACATGGACATAATCCATGCTCAAACCAATTTGGCCAATTTGGTCAACATGACCCATTTGACCCAAATTGAGTCACATGAATCAAATTTAAATTTAACTCAAATTGAATCAAATCAATTGCACTAATTCATTCCAAATGATCAATTGAATTTAGTCAAACCCTCACTTTGAGCCAATTTGGTCAAATTGGCCAACTTAACCCAATTGAACCCATTTGACCCATATGGGTCAAATTGAGTCAAACCCAACCAAACTTGGCATGACTCATCCTTAGGTCACCATGGGTCTGCCAATGTGGGCCCAACCCATAGTGAACTCAGTTTGGGTCAAACCCATTGAACCAACCCACCCAAATGGGATAAATTCTCATTTGGATGGGTTCTCCACCTCCTTAACCCATGACAGCCACCTTTGGCTCTTCTTAGGCAAGAGGACCACTGACCCAACCTAACCTAAAGTTGTTGGGCTTACTTTAGCCAAGAGATGGCGAGTTAACCTATGGAAACCCATTAGTCCACCTAAGAGAGAGGGTACACCCCATGCTAGCCCACTACACTCCCTCAGTTTCTAACCTTCAACCACCTCAACAATCCACTACCATCTTCAGCACCTACTTTGGTCCGACAGCTGCCAAAGGCTGAACCAATCCTAGCCTTTGGTTCAGCTATAGAGGAGGGTATACTATTCCACATGGATTCAAACTGATCATGGACCTTCTCCAGAGCATTCCACACAGTTCCATACCCTCTCCGGAGCTCTTTGTGCACTCTGCCACCAGTGAGACCAGCTCTCGATCGAACTCGAGAGCTCCGTCCATCCAATTTTCCAAAACCTCCACCAAACTCAAATTAACTCTTCCCACATCTCCACCTCACTCCAACGAACTAAAACAAATCATTTCTTGACCAATTTGACCATTGGAAGGCATCTCAAGACTAACTCCTGTGAGCTTTGTGGTAGCATTTGGTCTACAGAGCGATCGGCGAGGAGGCAGCTTGTGATCTTCTCAATAGGGCTTCGTCTCTTCAAGATGAAGCTACCTCTATTGGCAAAAAATTAGTTTATAGCTCTAATGAGTTAAAAACTTGGCAACCATAGCTTTGGCCCCTAGATGTTGATCATTTTTGAAGTGAATCATGTTTTCATGTGATTTTCACTATAAGATCCCTTTAGATTCATTCCTTGATCAATTTGGAGTCAGTTTCATCATTGAACGAGCTCCTATGAGCTCAGATCAAGCAAAAGAAGGAGGATGGTGTCCATCTTCTAGCACTCATGGGATGACGAATCACTAGTCATTCGCTCAATCTAATTAGAATGGATGATCATGATTAATTGCGTTAGAAATTTTGATTTAATCCCTTTGGAATCATGGAATTAATTTTGGCCTTTCAATCCAAGATCAGATGGTCGAGAAAAAATCACTTCTGCCCTCGCTGAGTTAGCCATTGCATTGGATGATTTAAGTAACCAATATTGCAATGCCACGTAGAAAGCGCTGTCGCGTCAGCATCCGCATGGCACTGATGGTTTAAAAGGTTAATTAGGCTTTAAAAATATAATTAAATGACCAAAACTTTAAAAAATCATAACTAATTATAGAAAAAAATCCAAAAATGTAAAAATACCCATTTTGGAAAGATTAGACGGAGGAGAAATTAAGAAAAATAAAATCTCTGATTTATTTCCGGGAATAGTGTTTAATTAAGGTTCGAAGCTTAGACAAATTACTTTAATTAAGGCTAATTACTTGGCTAATTAATTCCAAATTTGGTGGGATGATTCCATGGGATATCTTCTGCCTCCCATAATTTTTTGGAATTATTTAGCATGTAATTTAAAGAATTTAGAATTTCAATCCTAATTATCATCATTAATTTATTTAGTAATTATTAAGATTGATGAACAATAAAAAGTTAAATAATTAAGGATAATTAATCATTATGAATAGTGGGAATAGTGAGGATAAGTAATTATGACACCCTCTAGTTTTTTTTCAAATGTGTTTCTTCAAGTGAGTTAATTAGTTAGCATGTGTGATAATTAGGGATTTAATTAGGAAAATTAATGATAAAGTGAAAATCAAATAAAATTTATAATTAGTTCAGATGATTCAGACATAATCCATTAATTCCTTTTTATGTGTTTAATAACATAAAGTTATTAAGAAAATTATGGTTAACCCATTAGTATGGAAAAATCATAAGAGTACCTAACTTAGATTCTTTCCTTCTTTAATGTAGTTAACTCTTTAACATGAGCCTAATTCCATTAGATTCCTTTAGGTGCATTGCAAATTTTATTTTTCCAAGAGCATAACATTGAAGACTCATGATCAAGTAGTTAACTAGATTAAAGAAGTTTAGGGAATGGTAATTAAATTGATATGCTTAATGAATTGAACCTAATCAATCCATAAAACCCATTTAATTTCCCTCTTTAAATATGTTAAAATCACCAACATGGGGTGGGGGTAAGTGTTAACTATCATCTCTCTCCTTAGGTTTCAATAACTCAAATATCAAAATCAAATCTCATAAGAACTTTGATTGGTCTTAAGGAATGTTTATTTGACTTGATTATCCTTAAAACTTAATGTAATTGAATATTTTATAGGGCAATGTTTAATTATCTCATTTTAATCATTATAAATGTGCATTCCATTTATGTCACATGTTCATGTTTTCAAAAAAAAAAAAAGAATCAAAAGAACATGATTACATCTAAGTTGAATGCATTGGACAAATATTATTATATGGTGTGGTTATTATCACTGATAAATCCCAATTTATTTTAAAATTATAAGCTAGTGATGTAAATTTTAAGCTAATGTTGATTATAAATTCTCAATAAAGTTTAAATTTAATTATAATTTCAAAATAGTAAAGAATTTATTTTATCTTGATGTTTCATGTACATGTCTACATATATTTGAATCGGCAAGTATATAGTCTGGATATCCCGGGAACACAAGACTTTAAGTAGCCCCAAAGAGGTCTTAGATAACCTCACTTCCCTGGTTTAATAATAACATGTACTTGTTGAACATAATTTATATATATATTCATATGCTAGATTTTGAGATAAAACTTTGCTTTTCGTGTCACTAAGCTTTGCATGGACAAAAAGATTTACTATTATATAATATTTGCATGATTTCCATCCCTAAGCGTGTATATATGTTTACATGTACTTAATTTGGCAATAATATAGTCTGGACATCCCGGGAACATGAGGTTTTAAGTAGCCCCAAGGAGGTCTTAGATAATCTCACTTCCATGGTTTAATAATGGCACGTACTTGCTTAAATCTCCAATACATGTGTACATATGCTTAACTAAGGAATGAAATCTTTATTTTCTACTAAATTTATGCATTAATTATCATCAAGTGTGAAAAATACAAATATGTATTGTATGTATAAATATGTGTATTAAATCAAATATCATGAACAATGAGAATAAAGAAATGTGTATGCTATTGATGATGGAAAAAGTGGTGAAATGTTATCTATGTAATGATAATTCAGTTTTATTAATTCTAATATGTCTTTTATGTTTCAATAAAGTTCCTTAAGACTAACCCAAACTTTGGCTTAATAAATATATTTAATAAAAGACCCACTAAATAAATCAAAGTCTTAATAATATACCCTTAGAAATAACTTAGGATAGAAATGAAGGGGGGGTCAAACACATTTCTTCTCTTCATAGTAATTAGATATTAAGTAGGCATCAAATGGAACAAGAAAGTGTGAATTAAAATTAATCAATTCATTCAAAGATTTGAAGTGAAACCTTCCCTAATGTTTAACTTAAACAATTCTGAACTTTAGACAATCACACTTATAAAGCTTAGTTAAGACACACCACACTAAACCTTAGCACACACATTAAAATGCTAAGTCACCAATTCTAGCCTTAGGTTAGGTCGGTATGTTATGGTGTTATGTTTTGTTTTATGATGTAATGTTTTAGACTAGATTTTAGGATTGTTTGTGTGTAGACTAGATGTTAGGTCGTTAATCGTCTAATGCTATTTTTTTCATGGGATTATGTTGAAGGGGTCATTGTAATAATAAGTAAATATAAATGTTTATGTTTGGAGGTGTCACTTATTCTCCTAAGCATAATCCAATTAGGATAGGTGGTCTTGGTTACTCAAGTGTAGGGTGCTAAGTCAAAATATGTGAATTATAATTACTTGTCTTGTATGTTTGTTTAATTAATGTCTGTCTTGTAGGTGTAGTTAGATTTTATTTTTTTTCTATAAATATGTAAAATTAACAATAGGTTTAGGATTAGTACAATGAGATTTAGGATGAGCAGTGGCTAGAAGGCAAAGATTTGGGAGGCCCTTTGAAACTTGAAGCAAACATATCCGAAAGAAGGAAATAAAAATAAAAGATTAAAGACCCCCATAGAATTTATTATAATTGTAATTATTCTAATCTGGATTGTATAAGGGTGGAGCTCGGCTACCTATTTTTTTTCTTTTCTGGGGTGTACAATGGTCCTTGGACACACCGACCTCTTATTCTTTTACGAAATTCATATGTTTGATTGTTGTGTTTAGTTTGTGCACTAGAAATGTTTTTCTTTTCGTAGGTTTCTTAAAGTGTGATGATTTAATATGTGGGCAGGATGTGGTAGGCTCTTTAGGATAAAATTAAAATTTCTATTCTCATTAAAAAGTCATAACTAAATTTTAATACAACTTATAATCTCATCTCAAAGCCTAGGTCTATAATCAAGATAAATAAAAGATTTAGAAACCCCTTAGCTGAATGTTATATGTTATCATATAATGCATATCATATTATGCTCCTCTTGAATAGGGAGGGTCTCCATTCTTACACGATAGAGGATATGCTCCAAAATGAATATGTTAAAAATGGTTTAAAATTTATAATTTTTTGCATTTGTCTAAGTCATATATGCATGTTAATGATATTCTAGTCTCTTAGGGAGTGAGTTTAAGATTCTAGCTCCTTTCCTATTTAAATAATGTTTCAGCTATCTTGATCTACACATGACATGATTTTAAAGCATAGAGGTGTTAGCTGGTGGCCACTCCAAGCGGTTGCAAGTCTAGACGAGTTAGGGTGTATTCATTATCCTTTATGGAGGTGAACTATTATATCCCATCTTTCCCGATTAGACTTAGGTCGCTTTTAGCATGTTCTAAAGAAATTTAGATTTAGGTTACGAGGCTACTTATTTTCTTCTGGCTATGAGTATAAGTCCTTGCCTCTTAGGAATTTCTACAATCTTATATTGTTGGACTATAAGCCATAACATTCTAATAAGAATCCAACTTAAAAAAAAGTAAATCTCTCTCTTAAATATATGAAGCCTCACTATAGGGTAAACTGAAGCACTCACTAAGATTTCTAATATCATGGGTGCTTCCCATTTATTATTTTTTAGAATTCATAAATAAGTCTTCCTATTTGAATTCTCCTATTTGATTTTCATAAATATCCAATCCTTTGATAGTCTAACTTTGAAATCTTTGGAGATACTTATTGACTACTTTAATTGAGAGTGTTCTTAGTAGATTACCATTTCTTAAGATGTAATCAGCTATGGAAGCTTGCTTCCATAGAATACTAAAGAACCCGATATAAAATAAATCATACTTTACTTCTCCAAGAGGAAAGATCTCTGATATATACATAAACCCATCTACCTTAGAAGTCCTTATTAGGTGATTAGGTTCATTTTGAAGTGATATTTCTATCTTTCAGGGTAGTACATCATACCTTAATATCGCACCCGATCACTTCAATAAATACCTCATAAGATCTGTGTAGTGTCCCTATGATTCCAAATTAAAACACCACTGTGCCTATTAAAATTGGTAGCTATGAATACCACATTTGGTGTGGTGTTTTACTTATGGACGTATCACACATCTTATTAGGTAAATCTTGACTTTATGATTTGATTATGATTTATTATGGTCGAGAGAGCACATATATTTTTAAGTATGATGAATATATCATAAAATTATTCCATGCAAAGTCAATAGATAAATAGGCACCAACTCTCCCAAATAACCCTAACTTTGAGATTCAACTTAAGCCTAGTTATATGAAGAGTGATAAGCTTCAGTTGATTATTTTATCATCTCTTATTATGAGGGAGATGACTTTTGATTTAGACTTAGTGAGTCCTAACCCTCCATATTATACCTTAAACATCAAAGTAGATAAGAAAAGATTCAACACCATGTTTAGATAGTTTAGATCCATATCATGCAACCCGCTTCATGTGAGGGAAGTTCTGAAGGAGGCACCTGAGTATCATATTCTAGATATTGCTTCTCCCTTTTTATTTAAGTTTAGTGAACTATACCTAAATGGAATACCAAATGGTTTGTCACTTATAAAAGATATTCAACATGCCATAGATTTTATTCTTGGTTCTTAGTTACTAAATTTACAACATTATGGGATAAACCTTGCTAAATATGTTGAGCTTAAGAGATAGTAGATAAATTGATAAAGAAAGAATTCATTTGAGAGAGCTTAAGTTCTTGTACAATTCCAACATTGATGACACTAAATAAAGATGATACTTGGAGAATATATATAGACATTAAAGCAATTAATAAGATCACCATTAATAATAGATTTCTAATCCCTAGATTTGAAGGATATGTTAGATCTTATTAAAAATTCTAGTCACTTCTCTAAAATTGATCATAAGAGTGGGTAGCCTCAGATTAGGATTAGTGAAACACAACTTTTAGTATGAATGGGTAGTTCCTTTTGAATTATCTAATATACCTAGCACATTCATGAGATTGATGAATATAATACTTAAGCCATTTAATGGGAAGTTTCTAATAGTTATTTAGATGACATTTTTTATCTTTAGCCCAACTATGAAAGAGCACTTAGACCATTTAAGATTAGTTCTGATCAAATCAAAAGAAGCTAAACTTTATATCATTCTAGGAAATGCTTCTTTTATTAGGAAATGGTTATCTTTCTTGAATTTATACTGACTACAAATTGATTAAAGATAGATCCTGTTAAAATAAGCAATATTAGATTGGCTAAATCCAAAGAATTTTATTAACATATATAGTTTTCATGGCTTAGCCATCTTTCATGGGAGGTTCAATAGAATTTTCAAGATAATTGTAGCTCTAATAATTATATTTTGAAGAATCATTGATTTAGACTACATATGCACATGAAGCTATAAAATAAATAAAAGTCTTTATGGCCCCATCACTAATGCTTAAACTTCCAAATTTTTATTTGAGATCACTTGTGATGCTTCTAGTGTTATAATATGATGCATACTTAGTCAATATAATCATCTTGTAGTCTTTTATAGTGAAAAACAAAATGATGTAAAACAAATGCACACTACATACTATAGGGAATTTTATACCATTCTTCAGACTTGAAACATTAGAGGCATTATTTATTTCATAGGGAGCTCATCTGTAACACTAACCATCATGCTTTAAAATTTATCAACACCCAAAGAAAGTTGAACTATAGGCATACAAAATAAGTAGAATACCTTCGAGAATTCACATTTGTTATTAAACAAAAGCCTAAGGTAGAAAATATTTATGTGTGTTGTTCCAATGCGACAAAGAAAAATTATGCTTTGCTTTGTGCAAGTACCTGAACACTTATGCACGCCTTTATAGATGGGAAGGTTTGAAGAAATACAATCATGATATCACAAAACACCATCAATGTGTGTGTTTTTAGATGGTTGAGCAACCCCATTACTCTTGAGATAGCCCTCTATGGGGGGATGGTATTAGGAGGCTGTTGAAATGTTGTTGAACTTTCACATGCAGGGGAACTTAAACAAAATAATTTAAAATGAACTTAAAGTTTAAAATTGAAATTTAAAGTAAAAATTGAACTATGTAGGTACTTGAAGGCCTATGCATGTCTTTTCATGTGGGTAGGTTAACAGATATACAATAGCGATATCACTAGACACCACTCATGCACGTCTATGTAGATGAGTGGGAAGGCCTAACATTCTTGATGCAACCCCCTTACGTGACACCATGATGTGATTGAAATTCTATCAAATTTTGGACTTATACAAATTAAAGTAAAATGAAATTAAAGTAAAATGAAACAAGACCAATTAAGAGAATACTTAAAGTTCAAAAAGAACAATTTAATCAACATTGGATTGAATTTGAAATGCGTATGCAAATTGAAACCTCCACTTGACTTAAACTCGCCAAGGAGTAAGAACATAATGAATGATTTACTGATGGGTATGAATATAGTTTTTTAACACTCAGATAGTGCTCCACATTACATGAAATGAATCGAATGCAACCCTTGCAACATGTCATGTTAATTGATTTGAAAGGAAATCATCTTTAACACTAATGAATTGATGATAGACTTGAAAACAAGCCCTCAAGTATAAATGTAATTGGGATTAGAATTACAATGAACTTGACATCCTGTTAGTAAGCATATAAAGACTCATAAGATACTTGAGTATTAGTTTGTAAACAATCAAATAGTCTGTTAATGAACATAAGCTAGATTCTTTAGTGAATAATTTGAATTGTATTATGATTCATAAAAATGATTGAAAATGGTCAAATAGACTTGAGCAAAACTTGTAGTGAATTCAAAAGCTCAAATAAGTTTAATTGAAATTTACAAATTCAATGAGTCAAGGATCAAAGGTTAAATGGCTTCAACATATCAAAACTACAACTCTAATTTGCAAGTCGATGGAAGTCATTGTTGAATAGTCCTGAATGAGTTTTACACATGTCATGAAGCACCTTTCTCATTCAACTTAATGCTTCAAAGTGCATGCAAATACTTAGATAAAATAAATTCATTGCATGTATGTTGAAGAGATCTTACATGTTGTCTAACTATTACAAAATTCATACAAGCTTTTAAAAAGATGAATGAGTAAAACATTTACATGCATTACGAGATGACTTTACAGTTGATCTCATAGCATTGAGATGTGTGTAAATAACTTTGAAGATGAAGCACCACATTCATCATAAGATAACATAATATCTAAATTTGATGTATTAAAATTGGTGCAAGCATTTTTAATACACCTGTATGGGCATTAACACTACGCTGAATGTATGAATTTAGTGTTTGAGTCTATATGGGTGAACACAAAATAAATCTGAATATGCCTACATATGGTCCAATTAGCGCTTGAAATCCTTAATTACACGACCTGAGAATCCTACGTAAGCTAAAATCAAAATTAATCTAAACCTAATATTCCTCAAGAATTACATATGTATTTGAATGATTAATAAAAATTTACTTTCAAAGTCAAACTTAAATTTATTAATCATATGTATTCTTAAATGAGTTGCTTTGTCTACATGATGAAGTTGTAAGTTTCATTTAACCTATCCGATCCTCCTTCTTCTTATGAGAACATAAGTTGACAAGAATGATTGTAAATTAAGCATGCACTCTTCAAAATAGAGATTACTGATTTTACATTTTCGTATGACCATTAAAGGTATTCATTAGGTAAACTCATATTCAAACCTATAAACTCTATATTTCATGACAATGGATATGATTTTAAATTCTAGTTAGACAATGGAAATGATTATAAATTCTTATCATAAATCTGATCTTCTGGTAACAAATAATTAGAGTTGCAAAGCTTTATCATAATGTTGGATATGTTAATTAAGAATATCAACTAGAGGGGACATCATTATCAAAACATTTGAGATATTAATGTTCAATCATCTCAAATTCAAGCTCTTAAAATATAAATCTAGACTCGATCCTCTACTAGAAAAAGAGCGAAGTTGATAAGGTTTGTACCTCAATAATGATTATGTTGAATGAAAATTTCAATCGGAGGAGATATTATCATTAAAATATTATAAAATTTTAAATCAAATTAACATAAATCAAGTTTCAATCCAATTAGAAAATTTGATAATTTATTAAGCTCTAAATGAGTAAATAAAGTTCAACATCTAAAAAAAATAAAAATAACCTACTCAATCCACCTTTTTACAATTGTTTATAGTATATGATAAATTTAAAAAATTTTAGCTCATAAAGAAGTTAATGTCAAGTCAAATACCCTACTTTATTAACTCTCAAATAATCTCATGCTAATAAGGATGTAGCCCATGTCCTCATTTATGTGGTTTGACTAATAAGCTCTACATAATGATTACTATCAGAGTTCTCTAATCAAGAGACTTGGCCCCTTAATGACCCCATATATTTTGGTCACGACTATAGCCCATATGATCTATAATAATTTTGCCTTTTGAGTCATGAACCATAGGGTGTACTTGATAGAGCAATAAAACCCTCTATTAGCTAGGGATGTCAATTCGAGTGAGTGTCAGGTTTGAGTCTGATTTGAAATTGACCCGACCCAAATAAGCTTAACCCGAACTGGACTAGTTTATTAAACAAGTTAAAAATCTTAACTCGAATTTGATCTACCTTCAGCCCAATCTACCTTCAGCCCAATTGACCTGAACACGACTTGAATAATCTATTTATCCATGCATTATAGGTTAAAATCAAATCAAAATTAAGTCAAATTTAGGTCGTAAATAAAAATTAGATTAATCTTTATGTTTGTGGGTCAAAAATAAGTTAAATCTAAATTGACGAGTCAAAATCGGGTCAATTTTGGGTTAGCAGATTAACCTGAACCTGGCTCAAATAATTAAAGGGGTCAATTTCTTGAACTTGAATCTAACTTAAAAATTATTCGAATTAAACTGAACTCAGATTTTTCAAGTTACTTTCGAGTTGGATTGTCATGCTAGATCAATTTTTGACACACCTACTATTTGCTAAGGTGGATTTAAAATTGTCTCTTTCATTACCCCAGGTTTATAAGGTTTCTTTGGATGATGCAACTTAGGACTGTTGATAAAGATCCTTTGGTGCGGTTAGGTTGACTACCTCTTTGATAGACTAGGGACCATGATAGGTTGAAATGATAGAACCATGGGATCTTGATCGGGCACATCATCATTTCCCCCTGACATCTGCTTAAAGCCAAATAATGATGAATTTCACAATTTCAAATTTAAGTAATTTTGAACTTCAAAAACTCCATATGCTGCTACTATATGTTAAGCAATTAGGGACCTAATGGCTAACCTTAATCCAAAGTTCTCTCTCAGCATTGGGAGGAGTAATTAACTTTAGGTGCTTATATCTATAAGAAACCATCACAAAGTAAGGATGAAATTTCTAGATCTACTATCTCATTTGCCTTATAAAAATTTGACCAATATCAATCTAAATTCTGTTTATCAAGAGGTTGAATGTGAATTTTTGGTGCACACAGAGTTATGTGACATGATCCTTATCCATGCACTACAACCTTAACCTCGACCTTGCCTCTGCATTGTGCGAAACTAGCCAGCAATACCAGACTTTGTTGTGACCTCTATAACCTATGTTTGTGCTTGACCTTACCATCACACTCACACTTACGCCTCATGTGACTCGAGCCCGATACTTCTAATAGCTGCCATCAACATGATGTCAGTTACCTCATCATCCTCTTGCTCATGCTTGCTAGCTCGTTGGTGATTTTCTATGACATCATTCTTAATGCTGGTATGTTAGTGCTACAGAATTGATTTTTGTTTACATTCAACTAATGTACTAGAAGTGAATATCATTGCTTTGTTTTGTTGTCAACCAAATATCCCACAAATGATTAAAGTAATGCATTTAAATTACACTTCATATGGTCTTAAATGTTTGCAACTGCACAACACCTAAAATTCCTTCTAAATTACTGGATTATTTTTGTTATTTTAAATTATAAATTTGATGCAATATTAAGCTTTTCATTAAAGATTGCAAGAATGACTCTAGTAGAAGTTCGTGTTAATTGTAATGACTTTTTAAAAATATTTTATTTGTGTTTGAATTTAACAGGATGTTTAGCAATTACTTTTTAATTTAATTTGAATTAGATAAAGAAAATTAAATCGTATGGGTAATATCTCCTATTATTTGTTAAATTTTGTTAAATTGGTTTTTGTCATTAGGATTTATTTATGGCGGATTTACACACATATCACTTAAAATAATGTTATTTGCATATCCAACACCAAAACATTTTAATACATCATTTATACTACTCTTGTTACTCCAGTTGACCTAACTCCATAACCATTTGCTCACCATTAACCCATCCCAGTAGCTTTTTGTGTGCCATTACCTTCTCCTAGCAAAATATCTGAGCAAACTTTTCACTGCCCTCACAAAATCAAACCGCCCAGGCATTCCTCTTGCCAACACTTGCAAAATTGAACCATTCGATTTAGGTGAGTTTTATGCATTTATCGATTCCACCTTCTTTCCTTGGATAAAATTCATCATCTTCTTGAGATTCTTAACTTGATTGGTTCTCCTCTTCTTCTCCAAATTGGCATGAAGCCGTACTTTGCCTTTGATCTCTCGTGGTCATTTCCTGCTTCAATGAGTAATGAAATATTCCTAAATCATCTTGTCTCTTTGACTAATTTCTCTCACGAGCTGTAGCCAAAAACCCCTAAACTTCTCGTTATTTGTGCTTAGCTTGTTTAGATGCTAAATAGGTGTTAGACCATTTGGCCCTTCTATATTTATGCTTAGTTTTTGTTTATAGTGCTATGATTATGTGTGTTTATGTTATTTTTTAGCTGTTGATTTCAATCCAATAGAACTCTAGCGATTGGGATCTAACTAAATTTTGGGAAGAAATAATTCAAATTTATATTAGGGATTAGAAACTTGTTACAATAATATATATTGTTTGCTTTTAATGGAGAAAATTTAAAACGTAACTTTTTTTCTATATATTTATATAGTAATCTTTATTTTAGACCACTATGAACATCCAAAACTTCATTTTGTTGAAAGAAGGTAAGCTCTTGTCATAATTTTCATTCTTTTTTTGAATCGATCCTACCCAAATCAACGAACAAATGAGTTGTGATTGTTATCATTTACATTAATTTGTTGAGTTGTTTTTTGTTGATTAGCTATGTGTGTTCTTAAACGATAGCGAAAAATCATGAATGAGGTTTGATCGTTGAGTTTAAATGTTGATTTGCTTTTTATTATTCTAATTTGTTTTAATTTAGTTAGTAGATATTGAATTACAAACAGTGTTATTGTCGGTCCTAAATCCCAGATGAGAAAAGTGGAGGTTACATTAGGTAGTCTACAACTAGCATAAAACTTAAAAAAATTCATGATATGAATGCTTTAATACATTCCATTAATACTAGGACGTTTCTTGGAAGTGACACAAAATGAGAATATAAAGAGAAGTGTGTAAAGGCCATTACATCAGTGGTACAATGTTAAATAAGCAAGGGTTTCCACATAATGAACGGATGCAGACAAAGAAGTTAATCTTTAAAACTAGAATTAAGATATAAATTTGAAATATAAGTAGTGCTCTTATAGATAAATTAATAAAATTAATAGATATTATGGTTTATAGGAAGATAAATATTTTGTGTATTTAAGAAACAAAATGGATTGAGGAGAAGGTCAAGGAGATTGATAGTTTAAGTTTTAAACTTTAGTATTTAGAAAAAAGTCATATTGAAAATAATGTAGGCGTGATTATAATGATTGTAAATAAGAGTTTGAAGGATAATGTTGTAAAAATTAATAGGAGTGAAGATAAAATTATAGCTTTAAAGATTATTATTAATGGTAAGATTATTTATGTTAAAAATATTTATGCCCCTCAAGTAGGTTTGATTGTATATTTTAAAAAATAATGATTTAGAAGAATAATATAAAGGATAAAGAGTATTCATTGAAGAAGATTTAAATAGATATATTGGTAGTGTAATAAAATATTTTAAAAGTATTTATGGTGGCTATGAGTTTGGAGTAATTAATGAAGAAGGTAGGATCATATTGGATTTTGTTAACTTATGATTTTATAATTATTAATACTTTATTTAAGAAAAGAGATGAATATATTATCACTTGTAAGAATAAACTAGTAAAATATAGATAGATTATTTTTTATAAGAAAAATAGATTGTTTAGATTATAAAGATTGTAAGGTCATCCCGAGTAAAAATTATGTTCCCAGTATTGATTATTGATTTTAAATTTTATGATGAAGGGTTGGAAGATGAAAAGTAAATCAAAATGTTATTCTTGGATTAAATTAGGGGTATTTAAACATTAATAAAAATATTTTTAAGAGTAAGCTATAAGATTTTAGAATTTGAGATATTCATGAGGAAGCTAATGTTATGTGAGAAAAATTCATAAGTGAGATTATGCAAGTTTCAAAAAATGAGCTTAAAGAATAAAAAAATTCTTATTAATAAGATTAGATTGTGGTAGAGTTAAAATGTGCAAAAAAAGATTAAAAATAATAATATTTCTTATAAAATTAGTTTAGATGTAAAAGCTCAAGGAACTGAGAAAAATATAGAATGACTTGGAGAGATTCTATGAAAGTAATATGTGATTGAAAGAATTTAGTATTTAGTGATTTATATAATTAATTGAATACTAAAAAGTGTGAAAGATGTATGCATAAATTTTCCAAGCAAAGAGATAGAAGAATTAATGATTTAGTTCAAATGAAGTGCATTAAAGATGAACATAAAATGCATTTTTCTTAAAAGAGAACATTCAATATAAGTAGATAAGATATATGGATAAATTTTTTTAATCAAGGTAGACTTTAGTACCTTAAATGAAAATAAAGATTTTGTTATTTTTATCATCATATTAGTAAAATCAAATGTGTAAAAACTTTAAAGAAAATAAAGTGTGGAAAAATAGTATGACTTGATGATATTTTTATAGAAATTTGAAAATATTTAAGAGATCAAGGAATTTCTTGGATTAATAATTTTTTAATATTATTTTAAAGACTAAAAAGATGCGAGATGTGCATGGAAAGAGTTTGTTGGTTCCTAAGAGTAAAAGTGATGCATAAAAGTGTGCAAATTATAGAGGAATTAAGTTAATGTGCGATACATTAAAATTATAGAAGAGAGTAATTGAGCATAGGATACAATATGATACAAAAGTTTTTAAAATCAAATTTAGTTTTATATCGGGTAAGGTCTACCGTAGATACTAAACATTTATTAAGAGGTTTCAATGAGAAGTATAAAAAGTGCATGGAAGATTTACATATGATATTTATTGATTTAGAGAAAACATATGATATAATTCCAAGAGAAGTGCTTTGAAAAGTTTTAGAGAAGAAAGGAAATAATATTGTATTTATTCAAGTCATTAAGAATATGTTTTCTATTTTAGTTGGATTACATCAGTGATTGGCATTAAGCACATATCTTTTAGATTTAGTCACACATGTTCATATTAGACATTTACAAAAGGATTTACCCTGGTGTATGTTTTTTGCTGATGATATTCTTCTTGTTGATAAAACTAGAGAGGGAGTTCAAGATAAATTTAAATTATGGAGGTCAACCTTAGAGTCTAAAGGTTTTGTTTAAGTAGATCTAAAGATAAATTCATGGAGTATAATTTTAGCTGTAGAAGATCTAATAGCGGGGTTGTTATAATGAGTGATCAAGTCATTAAAAAAGAGCAAATGTTTATGTTACTCGGGTGTATTGTTCAAAGTGATGGTGAAATAGATGTGGATGTTATTAGTAGAATTTTGTGTGATAGAAAAAGTATTGCTTAGACTCAAAAGAAAATTTTATAAGATGGTGGTGTGATCTCTAATGCTTTATGGTGCAGAATGTTACCCAATAAAAGAGAAGTATAAAATTTAAGTACTACAGAGATAAGGATGCTCAGGTGGATGAGTGGCTTTACAATTAGAGAAACAAATGTAATATATATATATGAAAAGGATGGAGTAGCAATAGTCACATATAAGATTAGATAGAGTCATCTTAGACAGTTTGGTAACATAAAATATTATTTATTTGATAACCTAGTTAGGAGAGTATATGTATTAGATTTTACCTATGTTATGAAAGGTAGAGGTAGACCTAAAAAGGCTTGATTAAGAAGTGTAAAAATTGATCTTATTTTATTAGAATTAAATGATAATTTGACACTTATTAAGACATAATGTAGAAGAATTCATGCAGCCGATCCCACATAGTGGAATAAAGGCTTGTCGTTGTTGTTGTTGTGGATACTGAATTATTATAAATGAGCTTGAGCCAGTCATCAATAACAAGGGGAATCCTCTAAAACAATTAATTATACTATAAGCACAACTTATAATGTATTTTATATACTTGTTATAGAGGAGAAAACAATGGAAGATTTTATCAATTTTCACAGAATGATCAAAACATGATTGTGGATTTTTCAATTAGATGAAAGAAGTTGAACCATCAATACATGATGTATGTGTCAGTTATGAGTTCATGATGAGTTGATTAGAATGAAATTGGAGGCCATCACATTTCGAATGAAAATTTTGATTGAAGTCATTGTTGTAGCTATGTTACACTTTTCATTTGTTTGAGATAGCTATTTTGTTGGTGTTTTAAGATAGCTAGCTATATGTGATTTTTGTTGGAATTATTTATCCTAAATGTAGTAATTGTGAATGTACTCTATGTACTTTAGATTTTATTTATTGTGTTAGTTTGCTTTTTCATATTTATTTTGTATCTTAAAAAAGTTTTGATATTAGGCTATTTTTTTTCTAAAATAAGTATCTGATTAAATAACAATTAATAGTTTAAACATATTTAAAAAATTCAAAAATATTTATAATATTTAAGACTGTTAGTTAACCAAATACTACATGGCTAAGTTGGTTGTTTAAAGGGCGATTTGACTATATGTAAGTCCTTGTTAGATGGGCGACTTACTTGCTTTTAATTTTTTTTTTTAAAAAATCAACATGTGAATTGGAAAGATGTACCTCAAAGCTTTCCTGGAAAATTTTAAAAATACTTTTAACTTAATAGAAGGGGTTGATTGTTTTGCTTTATTCTAATAGCAAACATAGAAATCTAATTGCATATTTTCATTTTTTTGTAGTTGGTGAATTTTAAGGGGAAGACCATCTTTGCAATCTATTTTATGATGACCAATTAATCTTTATGGAAAGGTTTCTATTTCATTATCGAGTGCCAAAAATGTTTTACTAAAATTTGAAACTATCAAAATAATGCATTTCTACCCGACCTTGGTGAAATAGTTTTGTGAAGATGTGAGATTATCTAGAATTATTGATAATATTTACAAAATTATAATAAATTTAGTTCCTACTACTTAAAATCCAATCAGTATTACTTAGATTAATGGTAATTTTTACTAGATACTATTCTTTATACTTATTCACCACCTTTAACTTGTGGGCATCAATGTATCAATATTGATCTTGAGTTTACAATGAAAAATTCTTCTATGATTGATGTTCCAAATTCCTTATCAATTTTTAATTTTATGCTTAATAATATCGAATCAAAAGAAAATTTTTTCATGAACTTAGATTTTTTTAAAGTATCCATTCTTGAATCATTGGGGCAAAAGCATGAAAAAAATTATAACATAATGGATTAGAGCTCTGTTGATAATGTAAGCAAAATAAAGGTTCCAAATATAGTTAAATACATAATGACAGTTCAACATATAAAAATATTAGAGTAAGCCTGCATCCTAAAACTATCGATGATGATGGTGTTTATGTAAGATCGCACCACTACCAGGAGTGTAATAAGAAGGCTCACATAATGGATGACCATGCAAATGATGTTGGCCTTGCAATCAATGTGTTCCTTGAACCTCCTCTTCATTATGTGATCCTTATGCTGGCTATGGATATGATAGAGAAGGCGTGGTTTGCTGTGTATATGAAGCAACCCAATAAATCATCATAACAATCAAGCCAACTCTATCATCACTTCCCCTCTCCAATAAAAATAGGTCCAATGATTGGAGGTCCATCTACATATAGGAGAGAATCATCACAACATCTTGTAATGTAACAATCATCTCACTAACTGGTAAATAAAAAGTATTAGTCTGTGTGGACCATCTCTTAAGCAATGCAGCTATCAAATAATGATCCAAGTGAATGTAACATAGTTGGTTAGTACATATAATCTCATTGTTTATAAGACAGACATAAACCTCAGACATGTAATGGGCCACTCCTTCAGCATAAGCAGGTGAGATGCAGCCTCCAAAACAGTACCTTGGAAATAATTTTTTCAAAATCAAGCAATTTCTAAAACAAATTATATTATCTAACAAAAATAATTAAGTTCATACCATACCTAGGTGCATGACCTTATGTTGACCACGCAAGTAGGTAATACTAGGATGAACCTTTGAGGGTGTTGAATCTAGTGCATCGTCGGCCTCCCCAACATGCCTCTTCTACTGATGTTTAGTCGACCTGGTAGCTCCCTCGATCATCATACCTGCAACAATGTACCTTTTGCTGATAAAACTATAAAGATGTACCTTTTATTGATAAAACTATAAAGAGGTATCTTTTTCTACTAGGGTTGTGTGGGCATGATGATCAATAATGAGTAGCTGATTTACATAAGCTACACATTTGAGTACTTTGGTCTCTACTCTCATCTATAGTATTTTTATATCTAGTCATGTGTGGTCTTCCTCACCGTCATTTGAAATTAGGTGATAGGATCCTATATATTCCTCTCTCTTCATTAAAATTCAGCCAATCACTATGATCTAATAAGAGATGAAAGTTTGCAGAATATGTTGGCTTATGAAGTTGTGTGTATAATATCTTGATACATATGTTAGGTGATTTAATCTTTGATGAGTTAAAACATCAATTTAATTAGAGCATGCCATATGGTAAATAACTATTCTATTGCAACTACACTTACACAATCGTTCAATAGTAACATCAACTCTGAAAGATTGACAAGCCATGTTGAACAATTGCACTTCATTCACATTTATTGATTAGGCCTGGAAAGTGTCTAGCTTCAAGTTCGAACCTATTTAACATAGTTTGTGTTCTTCTAACATAAGAAGTTTCATTTGATTGTTCTTTTTCAGCTACACTATTAGACCTCTTTAGAAATAAAGTGACAATATTATAATAAATGATAGTGATTAGGGTTTGAATTGGTAAATCCCTTGAATGTCTCAGAACCACATTGAAACACTCTGAGGCATTTGTTATCATAGTACCATATCCAATACCACCATCATGCACTAATGACCACTTAGAGACATCACGATCTATTAACCATTGGTATGTCTCGACCTTCATACTTTTAATGTCACCTATATATCGATTGAAGATGCTCATGTTATCTATATTATTAAACATATACATTTTTTGACATAGAAATTTAACATTTGTAATTTCTATTATTCTAACATCTTTTTTGAAGTTTTCTCTTAGATGCTTTAAGTAATGATGATGAGTAGCCTAGGGAATATGTCTTTGTAACCATGTACTAGTCTTGCGTGTTTGTATGAAATGATACACAAATTAGGCCTTTAAGAAACAATTACAAGCAATTCATGAATGCCGATTATGAACCGTCAGGGAAATGACATGTAGATTAACTGTATAAGTTTTTGTGTCGCAAAATTTTCTATTTTAAACCATCTAAGTTTTTGTGTCGCAAAATTTTTATCGGACGATTTCTTCCTCCGATATAATTTGGAATAAAATGATCATCAATACACAGTTGCTCATCATAAAATAGTATTAAGGAGATGAACTCTTGGCTCATTCTAAAGTACGATTATTAACTAACTTACAATATTAAATGACAAAATGTACATGCTTAAGTACATATATTTGTGTGCAAAGTTAAATCTAAAATCTAAATACCTCTAACAATAAATATTTGGAGCCTAGCAATGCACAAACATTTTTATATACAACTTCTTAATATTCACTCCATTTTTGTGACATACATCATTAAGCAAATCATAAAAACCTTAAAGATATATGAAAACTAAACTATATGCAATTAAGTAATCATCACATATGTTTTTAAACTCAAATACAAATAGAATAGTTATAAAAAAAGAAACCCTAAATCCTCTTAAATCTCAAAAATTCAGATTAACTTTTCCAAAATTTCTAAACTTCATATATAACTTTACAAAGGAGTTAAAAATTTAAATAATACGGGTCGAAAACAGATCGAGTTAGGGTTATGCATTCTGCCTCCTTTCTCTCACATTCTTCGATGGCTATTTCTCTTCCTCTGTTCAGGTAACCTTCCTCCTTACTTCGGGTCTCCTCTCGCATATCTTTTTTTTGGTCTCCTGCTCTAGCCAGGGGCCAGTCCCCTTTTTACCTCACTTTCGCCATTCTTTTCTATGTTGGGGTTTTTGCTCATGAAGAATGAATCTCAACATAGTTTAGACCTCTAGCTTCCCTTTTCTCTCTTCTTCCACCCTCTCCTCTTCTATTTTGGGGACTTCTCCCCTAGATCCTACTTCCCTAAACCCTAATCCTTAAAGATCTTCCTCCCTCAAATCTTGCAATTAGAAGGATTTTCTCACCTCCCAGAATGAGAAGAGTAAAGCTTTTTCATTATCATTCATCCCTCCTGAATCCAACGAGGTAAGTTTCTCTGAGGATGAACTCAGAGACAAGCAACAAGAATGACAGCTTTCTTTAGTAGGGCATACTATTGGTAAAAATGGCTCCCTGTTAGTGATGATTAAGAAGAAATGGAATCTTAAAGGTAGTCTAGAGCTCTTCACTCTTGAAGGAGATTTTTTTCTTTACAAGTTCTACTGCCAGGAGGACTTTGACTTGGTGTGGGACAATGGCCCTTGCTTTCTCAATGATAGGCCATTCATCTTTCAAAAATGGTCTTGAGAACTACCAAGGAAAACTTTGCCGAGATCCCTCTTTGGATTAAGCTACCAAGTTTTCCTCTCTGTTGTTGTAATGAAGCCAGCTTTTCCAAGGTGGCTAGTAGGGTGGGCATTCCTCTGGCTATAGACAACCTTATAGCCTCCAAATCATGAGTTTCCTTTGTCAGGGTTTGTGTTCAAATCACAAGTGACCATCCAGGTGAAGGGCGCTTAGAGAAAAACAAAATTCAATCAATAAAAGGAGTCGAGCTCCAATAGATACATTATTATCTGACAAAACAAAGAAAGTACCAAAAAACTAGAGTATCACAAGAAGCAAAACAAAAAAAAGTATTAAAAACACTTCATTACTAGAGTAAAGAGGATCAACCTAGGTGCCAAAACTCCTCCAAGTTTCCAAAAGGGAGAGAAACTCAGTCAACCAAGATGGTTTAAACTTCCACCTTTTCAATTTGTAGGCAACCAAAAGTTTGATTTTATTTTCCAAGGTGATAGAAGCATTTACCACACTATGGTGATAATGATGATTTCGCTACCCCCAAATAACATAAAATAACAATGATCAGGAGGTACAATCTTTTAAGAGCTTTATGGTTTTGTAGGGATACTGTAGACAGCACCTGAGGGAGAGTGGCGCGAAGGAGAAAGAAATTTCCATTAGGAAGCAGGGAATGAATGAGTCTCATAGAAATTGGACATTCAAAAAAGAGGTGACTGTGGGATTCCAATTTAGTATTGCACAGGAGGCGGGTTGAGGGAGGGCTTAAACCCTGACAAAAGAAACTCATGATTTGGAGGCTGTAAGATTTTCTACAGCCAGAGGAATTCCCACCCTACTAGCCACCTTGAAAAATTTTGCTTCATTCCAACAACAAAGAGGGAAATTTGGTAGCTTAATCTAAAGAGGGATCTCAACAAAGTTTTTCTTGGTAGGACGGAAATCCCAAGACCATTTATAAAAGATGAATGGTCTGTCATTGAGAAAGTAAGGGCCATTGTCCCACACCAAGTTGAAGTCCTTCTGGTAGGAGAACTTGAAAAGAAAAAATCTCCTTCAAGAGTTAAGAGCTCCAGACTACCTTTAAGATTCCATTTCTTCTTGATTGTTGCTAACAGGAAGCCATAGAAAGGACATTTACCAATAACATGCTCTACTAAAGAAAGCTGTCATTCTCGCTGCTCGTCTCTAAGTTCATCCTCAGAGAGACTTACTTCATTGGATTCAGGAGAGATTAAGGATAAAGAAAAAGTTTTACTCTTTTCATTTTGGGAGGTGAGAAGATCCTTTCAATTGCAAGATTTGAGGGAGGAAGACAGTTGAGGATTAGGGTTTAGGGAAGTAGGAATTGGGGGAGGAGGCCCCAAAATAGAAGAGGAGAGGGTGGAAGAAGAGAGAGAGAGGAGGGAAGTTGGAGGTGTAAGCTGCTTCAAGATTCATTCTTCCCGAGCAAATACCCCAACACAGAAAAGAATGGGGAAAGGAAGGTAAAAAGGGAATTGTTCCCCGGCTAGAGTCAAGGCCAAAAAAGAAGATAAATGAGAGGAGAGAGGCCCGAAGTAAGGAGGAAGAGTACCTAAAGAGAGGAAGAGAAACAGCCACCGAAGAATACAAGAGAAAGAAAGCGGGAAGCATAACCCTAGCTCAGCCTATTTTAGACTGATTTCTGGATGATTCAAAGGCTCAATACATACAAAGGAGTTAAAAAATTTAAATAATACTATTCACAAACAAGCCTTAATTAAGCCATAATCAAGCTTCTTAACGAGATTGTTCACTAACTTTAAGTGATATTGTTCATGAATATAAATGAACATAACGATAAATAATTCAAGTTTGTTAATTTAGCAATCGAGTATTTATAAAAGTATTCAAGCTCGTTTAATTAGTTAATCAAATGATCATGAACGAGCTTTAATCGAGCCAATCCATGAGTAACTTTTCGAATGATTTGTTCATTTACAACCCTAGCTATTTGGCTAATTTGTCAATTTAAACCCCCTAGTGGGCAGAAATAAGCACTTGCACTCTCTAAGCTCATTTCTCCCAATTTTTTCTCACATTCTTCTAAGCTCTAAGCTAATTTCTCCCAAAATAGTTTCATATTCCTTCAAGCTAGTAAATTTCTTGCTACACTATTATATTATATGATGTCAATTTGTCTGGATCTTCTAAAATCTTCGGCATTACTAGATTAGGCAAACTTTTCATCTTGTATTTTTGCATTGAGTGTTATGGAAATTTTTTTTGGGGGGTAAAAATTGAAGCCCGATTCTAGTGCTTATGATTTTGCCAATGAAGTATTTTAATTTTCTAGTGTTTAGGTTATATTACGTAGAAAATCTTATTGAGTTTGCTAACATTGTGTTTTGAAGGGGTAAGAGAATACTATTATCACTTTTTAACATTGTTGTTATTATTATTGCTATTAATAGTATTTTTGTTATGATTATTAATTTTTTTTTGTATTGGTATTATGAGTGTTCTTGTTATTTGTATTATGTTTATTATTTTTGTTATTGTTATTATTTATATTATCTTTGTTAAAAATGTAATAATAATAATTATTATAATATTATTAATATTACTTTAATTGTTATTATTATATAATAATAATAATAATATTATTATTATTTATACTTATTATCATTATCATTTATTAGTAATTATTATTATTATTATTATTATTATTATTATTATTATTATTATTATTATTTGTTGTTATTGTTGTTATTGTTGTTTTTATTATTCTTATTTTTTATCTTCAATGATCACTGTTATATTGTAATATGAATTATTTTATTAACTTAGACTTAGTTAATTAAGTAATACAAGTAATCTTTTATTCAATTAATAATGATTATTAATGCAACTCAATATTTTAATGGAGTTCTCCTTCACGCTAAAGGACTCCCTATTTAGGCTTTGGCATGTTATATATACTATGATATAGTTTCAATATTTCTTAGATGATACACCTATGCATAAGAGTAGGAAATGGCTAATGATTCATCTATTGCCACATGAATACAAAGGTATAAGAGTGAAGTGAGAAGGTTTTTTGTGCCCACAAGAATTAACTTTCACGTATATGGAGTATTTGACTTTAGCAACATATTTTTCAATGTGGACCTACAACTATATGGGAGTTGCACATATGCTTGTAGTAAACCTTAAACATACAATCTATCACGTTCACAAGTCATAGCTGCTCTCACCCATAAGCGTGTTGACCATCTACTATATATTTTACATTATTACATAGTTTAAGGCTTTGAGAACACATATGTAGTAGAATTTTATGTTATGCTTAAATGATCAACATTGTCAGATATTAAATCAAGTTCTAAAATTGTTGAACTCACACCACCAAATTTTAGATGCAGGAGTGGCATGCTACAAACGAAATGATACACAAACAAAATGGATGAATGTACCACACATGGACACTGGTTTTGTAGTTTGTGTTGTGATGCAGAAAACAATAGGTCAACTATCCAAAAAATAATAGATATTTTTTTTGTACTTTTAAGAAACATGGGCCCTAATGTTACTTTTTAATCTCTCAACCATAGTTATGATAGCAGAAAAGGGAGGTAGGCGACCACATCATTGAATAAACTGAGGAGGTTGATGTTGGACCAGCATCACTTTTAGTTCACCCCAGCATAGCTTTGCTAGAGCCACACATTCAAATGAGGTATGTAATATTTTTAATAATATTTTTAAATATCTTCTTTATGTAAAAGTACCTTTAATACTGAATATTTTTTCAATAGGGTACTATTTTTGAGGCAAGCCCACACATACTTATAACGAGGGATTGGTTGTGTACATGTCCATGCTTCATAAATTCACTTAGAGTTGTAGGCTTGGATTATATTAGACATTACATTAAGTAATAACATCACCTCTTGATAGTGCTGGCAGAGTGTTGATCACCACAAACCAACACATTTCATTTACCTATATGTGAGATGTCTGTCATATTACAAGAGATAGCTATGATTCGAGGCATCAAAGCTGATGGCCTCACATTGGTTGGACCCATAGTTGTTGGTGTACGGAGGAGGTAGGAATCTTGGCTCGATTGATGTGATGATTTATTAAGCACTCACTCCATGTTGGATATGGTATATCATCACCCAGATGACCCCACATCACCACATTTCATATGGGATTGGTGAAGGCATAGACATTTGCATCACTTAGGTGGCTTAGATGTGTTTTTAGTCGAGTCATATATAGACTTATTGGAGATCACCTTTTGGAGACATGTGCCAGGCTCCTTATTTATTTCAGGCACATATGATTCAGAGATTTGCTTGTAGTATTTACCTATCATGGAGGATTTGATTGTGGTTTCTCAGTACTTTATTAGAGCAACAATACTAAGAAATTTGTATAGGGAGCTATATGAGGCTATTAAACCTCAACAGGTGAATATGACTAGATGTTTATATTTACTATAAGTGTGGTGTTGTTGGGAGAGGTTCTATATTGGTAGGCCCACACTTTGAGTATCGTGCCTAACTAACATCAATGGAAATAGTGTTAGTTTCAGGTAGGTCTTTTAGTTTGCATTTTAAATAGTACTTTACATATATGTTATTTATAATATGCTAATTGTTGTTTTAATTACAGGTGGAATAAACATCATATTCATGAGTAGCCGACCAGTCACATGCAAGTATATACATATGGATGAGTTTGATGGGCAGCGATAATGCTAGGTTTGTTTTTTGCTTGCAATTTATTCAATGCACTTTTATAATTTTTTTCTCTTAGCTTGATATTGTTTTGATCCTTTTATATTTCCTAGTAATCATATGGTCATCAAATATGGATAAGGTTATAGAACTGTGCATTTTAGAATCTAATGTTCGGGCTAGATTATCATTAATATTAGACGTCGTGTAGAGTGGTACCTATCAGAGCTAGTTACTTGATAGTTTGATTGAGTGCCCATAGTAGACTTAGAGCTAATAGAGGTAGATTTCCAGCTAGTTGATGGTCATGGGAAGGGTGCTCTTGATTGGGTTGACTACAACTGGCTGTACATTTAGATTTGGAATGACATGGATGCAGATGTTATTGCACATGATGACTCAAGCATCGATGTCAAGAGGATAGTAGCTTAGTACATGCGGTGGCATCGATCATTAATGATATTATACTTGCTTCAGACTTCTATAGATCTGCTAGACACATATTACCTTAGGTCACCTTTTGAATAGACCTTGGAATGTTTTAAAACTTTTTTAAATAAATACTAGCTTAGATTATACTTAAATAACTTATAACTTATTAGTTTCAATCTAAGTAGATGATTTGTTTCAACCATTGGCGATTAAGATGGCAATCCAAAGCAGACAACTATTGATAAATTCAAGAAGCTATGCACCAAGATGCGGTGTTCAATGTACTTCTCAGATACACCATCTAGAGTAAATCATATACTTAAGGTTATTGGAGTTCTAGTTCAAGTCATGTAAATCATGGACCACCTATATTGCTTCTGGTTCTTCCATGTACACAACTCCATCGCCTCTCACATGCCCCACATGGACACTGTACAACTTATGGTGGAGAGTCACAAGTTGGCACCTTTGGATAGTAATTGTTTACTCCTTCAGCTTTCATCAAACCACAACCTTCCTGCGTAACATCAAATAGCGTCTCATGTATAGCATCGCAGTAGTCATAGTATTAGATACACATTGCTACTGTATCATCTTATGAGTAGTAGTTTTGGGGATCCTCTATCAGTTCTATCATAGGAGTAATAGTTCGTGTCATATTTTATACAACAATCCACAACGGTAGAGGAGGAGACATAGCCTGAGCGTCTAGAGGAGAAACATCATGATCCATATGTAGACCACGACGTTCTGCTAGCCACTACATTTTAGGTAGTGGAGCTATATCACCCTAACAACGTCGTAGGCCGTAGTAGGAGGGCATCTGCATGATGTGTTGTACTTTTTATTTTTTTCATTGTATTTTGTGATGCATTAGACTTCAGTTTTGGTAGATATATTTTTTTTATGTGATTACAACTTCAATTAGCTGTTATAATTTTTATTTATTATTATTATTTATAATAACTCTCTTTTGAAATTTTGATAAAAATAAATTACATTTTTAAATAAATATACAATTCATATTAATATTTATTTTCTAATTTGAACACTCACCAACATTTAAAAAATTCTTATAAAATAATAATTTTGATTAATTTTTCATCAAAATTATTTTAAAATTACTGAATATATTTTGATTGATGAAATTTATGTAATAATATTTAAAACATAAATTTTGACTAATAAATATATTTAAAAATATTATATTTTTGTATTATTACTATTTATAAATATTTAAAATAATATTTAATAATAATAATATTTCTTAAATTTCTATCTACAATTATCTATATCATAAATTATCTATATATGTATGTATATATATAATTTATGATGTAGATAGAATACAAATTTAAGAATTATTATTATTAATAAATCTACATTATCAATTAACTGAAAAAAATAATTAAGATGTTTTCTACGGTTCAGCCATCCACAATGCAGCAGATGGGCCATTCTCGACGGCCGCCGACAATATTGATTTTTAATATCTTTTACGTACTATTTAGTTATATAAGTTTAATAGTGTCGATTTTGAAAGTTTTAACGCTTTTGTACGACAGCAATGCACCTTGATCAGTTAATAATTTAAATTCTCAGCACAGCCATTCAAGAAAAATATCCAATTTATCAAAACTTGAACTGCAATTGTATGGAAAAGCTTAATAACTTTATTTATACCCATCAAATATAATTAACAATAAGATCATATAGGTCTAGACAAAACCTGCATTTTTAACTCACGCTCAAACTTTGTGCTTCACTTATAAAATTATTTCCATGGAACATTAGAAGTCAGTTACTTTCCAGATTATAATATCAGTTTCTATGCATATTTAATTTATAGGAAACTTTGTAAGCAACAATAGCATGAAAAAGTAGACAATAACCTTCTTTTCTGCTTTTAGCATCAGCGTCATAATGCTAAAAGAAATAGTTAAAGATTATATATAAGGACAACATTTCAATGGAAGAAGAGTAATGCATTACAGGCCAAATGATTGGGCTAAATCATCTTAGAGTTGTTACAAATAAAAGCAGTAAAGTTTGTGATTTGCAGATATCGATGGGAAGTTACAGAACGTTTTTTTTTCTTTCTTTCATGAATCTAGTTTATAAAATAAGACAGCTTTGCAAATATTAGCATACCTCTGCTCTTATGGTGTAATCTTTTGCACTGGCTGTGTTGATGGTGAACCTATCAAAACCTGTGGCTTGAAAGAATCCTATTCGCATTGAGTTTTACCATCCACCTCACCATGGCTTCTTTCCTTAGCAGATGAGGATTATAGCCATGGCGCCAGTTGACTGTTTCATTTGATCAAGGTTAGCAGCAACAAAAATATACATTACCGGGTCAGCCATAATGAAATAAACACTCTGTTTCTGATTTGTGATGGTTCTTATAAGAGCAGCGTAGACATCACGAGTACAATGCAGCATGAAATAAGCATTCGTTAACCAAGGAAATATTGGGAGATCAAATTGCAGAAATCGATTCGAGAGATCTGAAGCAAAACTTTGAATAGAAGTAAATAAAACAAGAAAACATAAAAGACACCATATTTAACATGGAAAAACTCAAGAATGAGAAAAAAATCATGGAGTCACAGCGCACTAAGAAATCTACTATGAAGAAATGATGAGAATAGTATAATATATGCTTCACTTAAATCTCTCCACATTTTAGTCACTCTAGGACAAGCACTCTCCACTTTTTCTCAAGAAAATCAAGAGCAACACAAACTTCAGAAAATTGCTTAAATGCGAACTCTATTGTTTCTAAGTGCCACAACTATGGCACATAAATGATAGCGTCGTTGTTCCCCAGATTTTTCTGCATAGATTCTAGTGACGTGGTGTTGTTGCAACAGTGTTAAGGCATTGGCCTGTCTATCTTGTGGTTTTGAGTTCTCGAGCCCCAACACTACAACACTGCTTACTATAGCTAAAGCGCTGTTTTTTGTCTTTTAGTGAAAATCCATGGATCCTTGCATCATGGCGCTATCTTCTTAGTGTCAAAGCATTGTCTATTTATTTTTGGAGCGAAGACCTCTATGTCATAGCGTCTCAGCACTGTGGATGTAACATCAAGGCTCTATACACAAAATTTATTTATTTATTTTTTTTGGCATGTTGCCCTTGAACCCCTGAGCATGGGGTGTGCTACCCCCTATTGTAGCTTGACCGATGAAAGTAAGGGATGAATCGACAATACATCTCAAATGATTGACAAAATCAACCACCACATAATAACAGAAAAATAAAGAAAAGCTCATATATAAAGATATAAAAGCATGTGAAAATAAACATTTTAAGCAATGAGAATGAAATTTGAAAGTAAAAAATTCCTTGCATCTTCTTCATGGAATAAAAGTAGATTATAAGGATTAAGTCATTGAATCATATATGTTTTTGAGAAACTCTGCTCAAATAATAATTAAAATAAATCACTTTTGACCCGAAAGAACAAAGGCAAATTCCAATGACTATTAACAAAATATCAATGAATTATATTGCATATAATATGTTGATGACATTAAAGGCTCAAAAACATTAACATTAAATGCTTCTATAAATGATTTCCTTCATACCAATCTTCTTTCATCCCTTCTTATCAATAATTTAGCTTTAAATCTAGCTTCACTACATATGCTCATAAAGAAGCCGATCCTTTGTTCTTCTTCAACTATTGTTGCACGAGCTTGGTGAAGAGGAATTTTACAAGTACTTCTATGGCATCCTCAAAGACCATACCTACTACATTTGTAAACATTTCTTCTTTTTGGACTATTGTTCTTTTAAAAGTTTTTAAATCTATTCTTCCTTGCTCTACCACAAAACCTCAAAAGTTTTTGGTATACCAATGTTGAATCCATCGTCCACTACTTCCCATTAGTCCTTCCTTAGAAGAATTGATATTACTCCATCATAAACCATTCTTTATTTTTAATAATTGAGAGTTTGTTTACATATTATCAACACATAATTAGAATTAACACATTAACATGATAATAATAATCAATGTTAACATGCCATGGAGGCTCCTTATTTTTGGTGAGGGCATTTGAGTGCATGCATAGTAGGATGGTCATTGATCATAATCTACAAGTACACAAATTTTGGGTTGTACTAACATTTAAAGCAAAACATTAAATAACACATTGAAACAACAAATATAAACTTCAAAAAGGCTTAATTATAAGTTCACATAATTTTAAAAGTAATACAATGATATATTTATGAAACCACTTTATGACTAACATAATTAATCATAGATAATAAGTGATACAAAAGATAAAGTTATTATATGTTCGTGATTTTGTCTAATTGTATCATGTGGAGAAATCAGAAAGAAACATTCATGAAAGATTTTGGGTGAGTTATAAAACTCAATAGAGTTTACATGTTAAGCTAGTAAATATATATATATATATATATATATATATATATATATATGCTTTCTTGTACTTAAAATTTATAATTTTGCACATACATGCATATTAATTAATTCTTTTTATTTGTACATGTATAATTAAACTTAAGGACAAGTAATTTCAAAGCTTAAGTTAAAGTATAATAACTTGATCAAAACAAATAACAAGCTGCAGGTCATTATGACCACATATCAAATAGATAAAGTCAGATACTCTCAAAAGTCATTATGACCTCAATAAATATATTATTTATATAACGTGCTTGGATGTAATGACCTGTATGGAAGTAGTTCAAGTCTAAGATTTGCCTTAGGACAAATAGGTTTTACTTATCCTATGGCCTAAACCAAGATCCATGCCTATCAACTCATCTAAATCTAAACTCATGTAAATAAAGCACAACCAACATCAAACCTATTCAATAAATCATGATTGAATTTATTTTCCAATGCAATATCCAAGCCAAATTAACTTCGATCTTAACCCAAGTTAGCCTATTTGACCTAAAGAGTTCAAATGAGCCAAAATCTATTGCGATCAAAGCCACTAATCAAGTCTAAATCCATCATTGAACCCCTCTCAACACTTAATTGACTCCAACTCAACCCAATCAACCCGATTAGTTCACTTGACCAAATGGGAGCTAATGAACAATTTGATTCAAACTCTCATCCAACCCAAATTTGATTAAGCCAACTCATCCAATCCCTTCCATAATGATTGTTGACCATCTTTGCAATCAGTTGGGTTAAGTCAAGCCAATTTGACCACTTAACCCAACTTGACCCAATTGACCTAAAGGGCCAAATTGGGCCAAATCTAATTTCAATTCAAAATGATTGCAACTAATGCTTCTAATCAATCATAAATTGATTGTTGAATATTTTACAATCATTAATTGAATCTAATTTGACTAAGGCAACCCAATTGACCCACTTAGCCCAAATTAACCTGAAGAGTCCAATTAAACCAATTCATTCCCTAATCCAAATCAATTCAAACCAACACCTACAATCATTCCCAAATGATCAATTGAACATAAACCTAAGGAGAAAATTTAAGACACATGTGGTGAAATTTTTAATTTCTAATGAATAAAGATATATACTTCCATCTTCACTCTATGTGGGATAAAATGAAGATAGAAATATACATCTCTTCTTTTTATGCAATTTTGACACCACGTAGATCTACAGATGTTCTTATTGAGGGTGATCGGGTACGACATTGAAGAGAGGTGTACTACTCCTAAAGATTGAAGTCACCATCATACAATGGACCTAATCACCTCAACAAGGACTCCTAAAGACAATGGGTCTGTATGTGTACCAAAGATTCTTCTCCTACTTTATATGAAAAAGTAAAGTAAGGTTTACTTTAAATCAGGTTCGTTAAGTTCCCTATAGGCAAGCTCCCATAGTTAATTACGTCCTAAGGAATGAAATCCCTTAGGAATACTCTAGATTAAGGTAAATGATCATTGTCTCCAAAGATTTCAATAGGTAGGACTATCAATCGATTAGTTTATTTCGAAAGATCAAATGAGATTGATTAAAGAGAGAGAGTTATTATCGAAGCCAAAGTAAGATAAGTTGGAGATGCTCATGATGCTAGGAAACTTAGCGAGCATCTCAAACTAACCTATGGTTGGGTTTTACATTTTTGAAATTTATGTAATTTATTTGAGTTGAATTTTCATTAGAAATTTAGGGCTTATGATTCCACAACACAAGATTATGGAAATGCCTAGGGGGTGAGGATTTATGCTTATGGCCTACAAAGGGGAGAAGCAACTTTAGAACTTAAATCTAAGGAGCTTTGGCAAGGGCCAAAAGCACAACCTAAATCTAAGGCAAAAAAGGATATTTGGTTTTCCTCCACATGAGAGAAAAAACCACCTTACTGCTTGGACTTACAATCGCTTGGGGGTGGCCGCCAACTAACTCCACCTAGAATTTTAAATTCATGTAGGCAAGCCATATGCTTTATGCAAGATAACTAAGCTATTATTTATTTAGAAAAAGACTAAGTCCTTAAACTCACTCCCTAAAGAGACTAGATTATGTAAAGGGTATGCTTCAAATGACCTAAACCTAATGCAAGTTATATTATGTTTTATTTTCATTTTTGTACAATCATTTTGACACAGGATAATAGGATCCATATGCTTAATGCATGAGAAATGAGATTATTGGCCAAAATCAGTGAGAAGGGAGGAGGTGTGTTTCCGCCATGGCTCTTAAAGGTCAAGCCAAGTTCTCTAGCAAAGGTGGAAGCCTTCCAATCAAGAGTGAAAATAATATGCAGTTGTTCATGATATTATAAAAGAAATAATCATCCAGCTAAGGGGTTGCTAATTCTTTTAATCTTGATTTTAGCCTAAGCTTTATGTGAGGTTATGAGTTTTCTTAATTTTTTTAATTTTGAATTATTAAATTTGGTAGAAGATTTATTTTATTCCTAAGAGCCTAATCCATATCTAGGCCATACATCAATCAAGGAAGAAACTAGAAAAAAGATGTCATCTTAATGCACAAGCTAAACAAATCATCAATCAATTTATAAAGCTAACGTAAAAGAATAAGAGGCCAATTATGGTCGGGCACTATCACACAAACCCAAAAATAAATTGGGTAGCTGAGCTCTACCCATATAAAACTCGGATTACAAATGAATTAAGTACAATTCGATAAGGAATTCATTATTATGGGGGTCTTCAAGCTTCATTTCTTCATCCTTCTTTTATTCTTTCTTCTTCTTTAGTTTTTTCTTCTTTGGTTCTTTCTTTTGGATAGTTGAAAGGTGGTTGCTCCAAAGGCATCACATGATACGTAAGATGAGATCTTATGATTAATGCTCATTTGATTCCCATAACAATCATTCTAAAATCCTAATTGTAAAAAATTACTTGAAAAGGAAAAGTAAATCTAGCTTAACACCTATAAAATAGAGATTAGCTAAACAAACCACAAAAGTCTCAAGCATGTGTATTAGACTTATCACCCCACACATGAGTGAGTAAGTCCACTTGGCCTATTGGATTATGCTTAGGGGTATAAGCACCTGTACATTAAAAGCATTTATATTTTTATTTATTATAGTGCCCCTTAAGCACAGTCACCTATAGAAAATAATGATTTCATCCTATCATTCATTCTATGCACATTCACCCTAATATATAGACTAAAACATATATCACAAAACAAAAGCAAGCATCAAACCATATAACATCCTAACCTAAAGCTAGAAGTGGTGACTTAGCCTAATGTGTGTGTTTTAGAGGTTTGTGTGGTATGCTTAGCTATGGCTTTAAGTTAAAAATTTCTAAGTGTGAAGAATGTTCAACATTGAGGAGGGTTTCATTTAAGTGGTCTAGTTGTTTTGGGTTGATTTTATTTTATGTTTTGATTAGGTTCAAGTGAATCCTACAACTAATTGTTGTAAAGAGAGGGAAAGAGAAGAGAACTTCTCTTTCCTTCCCTAACCTAAGTAATTTCTAAAGTGGATTCATGATTTAGTTTTGTTTAGTGAATGTTTTATTATGTGTTTTAATTTATCCTAAGTTTAGATGAACTCTAAACATATCTATTCAAAAAGAAAGACATTTTAAGATTAAATAAAGTGAGTTAAGATCACAAAACACACATCACTCCATTTCTTTCTCAACATGTATAACATGCATATGAATGAATCCTAAGCATATCTATACATACCAAATGGGAATGTTTAGCACACTTTATGATGCATGCTAAATAAGTTATTTAAGAAAGTTTGAATGTTTATGATGCATGATTTTTATTAAGTAGCAAAGGGGATTTTTTATCCAATTTTCATATGCACATATGAATGTATGAAAGGCATAAGTGAGTACGACACCATTGTTAACTAGGGGTGTAAGGTACAAGACCTACTTAGGGCTACTTGAAGCCTCACAACCCCGGGGTTATCCAGATTAATATATCATTTTCCTTAAACACAAGCATATGTACAAAAGAAATGAATGGAAAAGAAAGATGCAAAAGTTTGTAATTATTTTTATTTTGGTTTGTTTATGCAATTTATATATGTAAGTGTAGGTGTCCTTCTTAAGTCATAGCATAGGAAATAAAATGAAATGGAATTAGGCAAGTATTGTGTTCTTTTCAAATGAACTATATACCTTGCAAAAATCTTATTCAAAACTATACCAAAAGGGAAGAGAAGGAAAACTACACTAAGCACATCCTTATATTTTACTCACATGAAAGCTTATAAGTAAGATATAAGTAACACACTTTCAATTTTGATAATTGAATCATATATTTTGAAAATTTTTTTGATTCAATAGTGATAATAGCCACTCTCATTCTTATTTTAGCCAAAATATGCAATTTGACATAAAGGAAAAATTTTCATTTTAAAATTTGATTTTTGAAAAGCATAAATGTATGAAATCATATGACACACACATTTAGCATGTTATGAAACAACTAAAGTAATAAAAGTATGTAAACATATTCACCTTAATTAATTCCTAAAGACAATCTTATGAAATAAGAAAGCTTAAAGTAAATAAAAGTTTGTTTAATGTAATTTTTGTTTGATTTTGGATTTGATTTAATTTAGAAAATGTAAGGTGAGTTCACTGTTCCTAACCCTTTGCCACATGTGTTTGATATTTTTGTTCAATTTTTAGGTGATTGGATTCATTTTATATTTTGATTAGGTTAAGGTATGAATTAAGCACGTTAATTACCCCTTACTTACACCACCTTAGCATAGTTAACCAAATAATTATGAGCCAATGAGATGACATAAAATCACACAAGGAATTTAAATTAGCAATGCACCTAAGAAGAAAAGGGCCTAATGCAATTTGGCTCATGATTAATGATTAATTAAGCTAAGGGGTTTAACTTAAGTAATTTCAAAACACCCCTCTCACATATGAGTTGAATTTTGATTTTCTTAATTGTACTTAGGCTCTTGAATACCTAAGCATCTACTCAAAAAGAATCAACTGAGTTCTGGAGAGTTTTAGAATTTTATGAAATTAATTAAAGGGATAATTTGTGAATTATCCTTTAATTAAGGTAAGATAAAGGATTAAAGAGGGTTTAAGGAATATCTTAAAGAGAGTATCCCAAAATTATTCCCCAAACTAAACATTCACTTAATCAAAACCTAATTGACTCAATCAGAGGGTTAAATAACTAATTATACCCTCAATTAAGTCTAATTATATTAAGGGAGTGATTAAGATATAAACTATTATTTCTCCTAATTAAGCCACCAATAAATTCTAAGAAAATTAAGGGAGGCAGAAGTCATCTCTCTAATTACACCTAAGAAATTTTGGATTAATCAGTGAATTAGTTAGAGAGTAATTAGCAAATTGATATTTCTAATAAAACCCAAATTCAGAGAAAAGAACTATTGAAAATTAATCAAAATTAATTTTAGAATATTTTAGGTTCAATTATCTTTCTAATGCAATTTTATTCATATTTTCTAATTTTTCTATGTTGAGATATGAATTTTAGAAGTTTAGGTGATTAATTAGAATTAAATAAATCCTTAATTATATCACTAATCCTACTGGTACCACACACGTGGTTGACGCGACATGCACTTTACAGGCATTGTTGTCTGATTGGTTATTTAAAATATCGCATCATAGCATTGTATGGCGGTAGTGCTACACGCTTTCTTCTCAGCCATCCGATCAAGGATCAGACTGCTGAGAATAAAGCCGCAGATCGGAAGATTAAATATAAATATATTATGCATTTTAATCTCGGCTGTCCATCCAAAATGCACGGATGGATGGCCAGAGATCCATCTGTGATGCTCTTTGTGAGCCATGGACACCGTGCATGTTTGAAGCTTTGATCCAAGCTCGATTGAGCTCAGATTGGGATGAAAATTAACCCACACCATCACCATGCAACGTAGATTACATCTAACAGTCAAGACCCTATGAGATTAACATTCACTTCACAAAGCTCCAAACCATAGCTAGATTAAGCTAAAAAAATGGCTAACCTCGTCAGAGGTGATCACCGGCACTCGATTCCCTTGGGAAGCTTCTGTGAGATGAAGCTTTCTTTGAGTTTGAGGTTGAGGCTGAGTAACTTCTCCTATGGACCAACTCCTCCTCCAAGTGAGCTCAGCTTTGGTCTATGTGACTCCTCCTTTGCTTCAAGAACTTGAAAGAGAGCTTGGGCAAGCTCGATTGGGGTCTTTGAGGGAGTGTGCAAAGGGAATTGGCTTGATTTTAGGCGTGGAGTAAAATGGACTTTTGGTGGAGCTCCCCTATTTTCACCTTGTGAAAATAGAAATGGGAATTGGCAAATGCTTGAGAGAGCTTGGGATCATTGAAGAATGACTCCTCTGGCTCTTTAACACTCAATCGACTTGAGGAATGTTGGAATGAGAGAGAATTAGTGGGAGTATATCTCCCCTTTAGCAATCGGATGACCAAGCATAGGCTTGTCATTTTGATCCAATTGCCTTGATTCAAAGGGTTTGTTAGGCTGTTAAGAGTTTCATTGATTTTGTTTTGGCTAGGTAGTGGAATGGTGAACTCCCCATGTGCTTCAATTGAGTGTAAGGAAGATTCCCATGTGGCCATTTCATGGCATGTGCTCGGTTTGGCCATTGGCTTGGTTAGGCTGTGGGTGCACCACGCTCCCTAGTGTTTACTTGATCCACTAGGAGGGTGCCAAGTGAATATGAAGAGGATTTGACCAAATTTCAAGTGAAATTGGCCAAAATTTACCCTATGGTGTAGGGGTAAAATGGTCATTTTATTGATTTTTGAATTTGGGTATGTTTGGTATCTTGAGAAAATAGGTTTGGCCAAGTTTCTTTAGATTTGAAGTTCATTTGGTAAGGTTTGACTCATGTTGACCCATTTAGGTCAAAATGGGTCAACTTGGGTCAAGTTAATCAAGTGGTCAAATTGGGTCAAGTTCATATGACCATTTGAAATGTTTTCATGGCTTTGGCTTGATTTGGTTTAGGTTTGAATTTGGTTCATGTGACTTCATTTAGGTCAAATGGGTCATAATTTGACCCATTTGACCTATTTGAGCTAGGTCATGGGTAGGTTTAGGTTTGGTTAGTCATATGAAGTGGATTGGTATCTTTATTTCTAATCAATTTTGATTAAGTTTGAATTTGGCTCAATATGACCCTTTAGGTCAAGTTGGGTTCAAAAGTCAATATGGCTAGGTTAGGTCTAGTTGGCCAATTGAGGCTTTGGTCAAGTTCAACAAGTAATTTAGAATGAACTTGACCCATTGGTTTCAATCAATTTGGCTTAGATCAAGTTTTGATACATTTTGACTTTTTAGGTCAAGTTGGGTCAACTTGGGTTAATTAATAGGTTAGGCTCAAATGTTGACTGGTCAAGTTCAAACATTGATGATGAATGAACTTAGATCATTAGTTTCAATCAATTTGGCCTATGATGGATTTTGGCTATGTTGGGTTTCATTTTGGCTAAGTGATGACTTGGTCAACCCTTAGGTTTGTCTTGGTCTGACCCAATTTGAGTGATTGATTATCTCATGGTGATTGTTGATCATGATGAGAGGCTTAGGTGAGTTTGATTCAATCCAATTTGGTTAGAATTAGAATTTGGCTCATAAGGATACTTTAGGTCACTTTGGGTTAAGTGAGCCTAAGTAGGTCAAATGGCTTGATCAAAGCTTGATTTGAGTTTGATTGAACTTGTATATGGATTTATGATTGAAATATAAATTAATTTGGAAGTGGTCTGAAGTCAAATGAATTTTGATTCATTTGACAATTTTAAGTTCAAATGGTGAACATGAAATGGATTTTGGCTTGATTTTTGAATTGAGTTTTGGTTAAGTGATTGAAGTTTGTATTTATATTTGGGTTATGATTGAAGGATTGATTGAATCATGAAGGAAAATCAAGAGTTTGGCTTGATTTGAAGTTGATTTGGCTAAGTTCAAGAATTTGACTTGAAAGGCTTAGGTTGGATTTTGAATGAGTTTGAGTTTGATTTTTGAAATTGGTTTTGGTTGTTTGAATTTATATTTCCTAAGTCCTAAAGATGGATTTTGATTTACAAATTTGAATCATGGGTTTCAATCATGGATTTCAATGTGTTTCAATCATATAGTATTGATTTTAGTTTGGAGAAAATCAATTAAGCTGGAATTAATTTAGGTTTGATGTTGATTTGATTTGGAGTTTGACTTGAAGGAAGGAAGTGAGGAATGTGGTTCAAGCTCTAGGGTAGACAGATTTTCTAACTCCCCTAAGGAATGACCTATTCATATGGCTAACTTTTCTAAGTCTTTAAGACTAGGTTGAGTGTCCACCTAATCACTAGATGTGTCTATGGGCTCCAAAAATTTGCCACCGACCTCTTCGATGAAAAGAGTGATTTAAAGGTATCGGTGTAATTTTTAGAAGGTGATGAATAGTATATAAGACACTACCCAGAGATTTCGCCCTCATTTTGTGAGGACTTTAGATCTAGTTCTAGGTTTCCTATAGGCGCAAGCACCTATAGTTAATTATCCTTCTCAATATTGAGAGAGAACTTTCAATTAAGGCTAGTCGTTAGGTTGCTAAATACATAACGTATAATAGCAGCGTGTGGAGTTTTGGAATTTAGAATTATGAAATTCATTATATTTAACTTAAAGTGGATGGTTGCAGAATGATGACGCGCCTGATCTTGATCCCATGGTTCTGTCATCCTGGGCTGTCGTGGTCCCTAGTGTACTTAGTCAGAGGAGGTAGTTGACCCAACCTGATAGAAGGATCCTTATCAAAAACTATGGGTTGTATCGTCCAAGCAATCCTTGTAGACCTGGGGTGGAGTTTGTCTAAGGAGATAAGCTTAAGTATACCTTGGCTAACAGAGAGATTTTTGCACAACTAAATACATTCTATAATTCACAAGTCATAGAGCAGAGTTGTTGGGGAACATACAAGCTGCAGCCGTGACCGTAATTTAGTGGCACCATATCGCGACGAACCACCTGGTCTGAGGGATCTATTCGTAATCGCCATTTATGTGGTGCCATTTTGGGGCAAAACCATGCGGACAGAGGACACAACCACGTCCTTACAGGCTTAAGATTATTTGAGTGTGAAAATAGTTATGTATTTGATTTGACATTGGCTCTTTATGAGCAAAAGTTTTCTTAATTTGTCACCCTCAATAAACGATTGTGGATGGGTGAATGGATTTTACTTTAAATTTAAATAATTAATTTCATTTAATTTATGTATTTTTGTTTGAATATTTGATCATTTAATAATGATTTGACATTAGAATTTGAATAGATTATTATTATTATTATTATTATGAAAATCCCTTATTGAAATATAACAATGCCATCATCGGGGTGTTGATCACTTAGTTTATTATTTTAGATCATGTCGACTCTATTAATTTAATAATAGAGGATCAGATATACTGTCATATGACAGAATTACACTCTAAGAGATTTTATTAGATTAAAAATATTATAATTTAATTATTGGATTTTTAGATTTTGTTAACCCGAATCCGGTTCTAAGACCAAACCGGGAATCAACCCGCAACATCCTCAGACACTAAGTTTAAGCATTCAGCATAGTTTCGGGACCCATGCGGTGTATTTGATTCAACATTAATTTAAATCTAAAGAATTTGTATAATATTGCTTGTTTTGACTGAATTCTATTGCAAGTATAAATTTTTAGATAAAACTTTGATAGCATTTCGGCAACCTCCCGGCATCGTCCGTACATTGGGGGCTAGGCTTGCCCACCATGCTAAGAAAGGCATATATGGGTAGTGTAAATACCAAGGTCGAATGCATCATTCTACCATGTCAAGAAAGACATGTATGGGTCTCTAAAGTACCTGTATGAAGCGCATATTTTCTTGCCACGACAAGAAAGGTGGGTACATGTACTTATATATTTGTAGTGTCAAGTTAAAATATTAACTTTAGTTTTATTATTGAATTTTATTAAGCAATTTATTAATCATGTTAGTGTAAAAATTTGGTAGCATTTCGACAGCATCCTAGTGTCATTCCCGTATAAGGGACTACTTCGGGTATGCTGGGCCTACCCACCATGCCAAGAAAGGCGTGTATGGGTGGTATAAATCACGTCCTAAATATGCCTTCCCACCATACCAAGAAAGGCATGTATGGGGCTCTAAGGTACCTGCTGAAACAAATTTCCCCGTCATGCCAAGAAAGGAATGTATGGGTACTTATACACCTACAATGTTAGTTTAAATAATAAATTTATATTGCAACATAATTTATTATCAAGCTATGCAGGTCCCCTATTGGTGTGAAGTTGGCAGCATTTCGGCAGCATCCTGGCTTTGTCCCCATATAGGAGCTACTTCGGGTATACTAAGCCTGGCCACCATGCCAAGAAAGGCGTGTATGGGTGGTATAAACCATGACCTTAATGCGCCTTCCCACCATGCCACAAAAGGCATGTATGGGTTTCTAAGGTACCTGCTGAAACCGATTTCCCCGCCATACCGAGAAATGCATGTACGGGTACTTATACACATGCAAATAGGAGTTTTCCACCAAGAAAGGCATGTCTGAAGTTCTTATGGTTAACAGGCCGGTGACCACACGAGGCCGGCACTCCTGGGCGTCATGGTGCATGTCTGCCGAGCAATACGGCTGCCGCGTGGTAGGTGCACTCGTGCATGCTGGGTGCGATGAGTGCTCCAGCGGATGGGTGCGACCTAAACAGTGGTTCCCGTGAGGAGTGCCGAATAGTGATTTCTGCTATGTGCACCCCGCTACAGTGCTTACTATAGTGTCGATAGGTTATTTCATGAGGAAACCTGCAATCGTAGGACGTAACATGGGAGTGACCGAAGAAAGAGAGAGGGGGAGAGAGAGAGAGAGAGAGAGAGAGAGAGAGAGAGAGAGAGAGAGAGAGAGAGAGAGAGAGAGAGAGAGAGAGAGAGAGAGAGGGAGACGGAGACCTTACGGGAGAGTGGTGTTGGCTGTGGGAGAGTGGAAGAATAGAAAAATTGGGTTTAGGGTTTTAGGAGAGGTATTTATAAGATTTATATTATTTATTATTTTATTTGCCATAGTTTAGATTTTTGCACCAATATCGTCATATAGATAATATATATATATCGATTTTAGGTTACTCTGTCTCTGATGCAATAGTCCCATTTTGTGGATGCGTTTGGTTCCAAACATCAAATCAATTTCAGTTCAAATTTGCGTGTCGTTGCTTCCGCTCGCTCGATATTCATGTAGAGTTATCCGAATTGAGCACAAATAGTCTTATTTAATAGGTTTTGATATTTCAACGCTAATAGAGTGATCAATTTTACAAATGAGGGTCGTTTGGGCAACATTGTGGCTTCCCGACCTTGATATGCGTGTTTGCGTATTGACGACCCTCCTTGATCAATCGACCATCAAATTATGCAAGATACATATTCCGATCAATTTTGACATTCTGAATGCGATGCAGAGTCCGTTCATCAAAAAGAAATTATTTCGACTAATTTTTGGTGTCATCGAGTGTATTTCAGCTATGATTTATGTGTTGTTATATCCGATTGCTCGATATTCAAGCATACTCATTTGAATACAGCGCGAATAGTCTCATGTGATAGGTTTTGATGTTTTGATGCTAACAGAGTAATCAATTTCACAAATGGAGATCGTTTGGGCAATGTCGCAACTTCTTGACCTCGATATGTATGTCAACGCATCGGCGACCCTCCTTGATCGGTCGACTGTCGAATTATGCAAGATGCTTATTCTGATCAATTTTGATGTTCTGAACATGATAATGGAGTCCTTTCATCAATAGGAGGTTATTTAGACTAACTTTTGATGCTATCAAGTGCATTTTAGCTCCGATTTGCGCATTGAAGCTCGTCAAATTCACCTTGTGAGCTCGACTTGACTTATGACGCATGCATGGAGGTCAACAGTGTCTTAGGACTAAGGATCTCTTAAAGTCTTAGAGGGGTCCTATGTCTAAGATGGAGGGATTGAGAACTCATTCTAAAAATGAGGTCAACAACACCACATAGTGTTTAGGAATTTCTTATTTGGATGATCAAATGAGTCATTAAGGAATAACCATATTATCTTGAAAGATAAACATTTTATCCTATAATGGATTCTATCATTTAATAAAAGACTCCTAATGCTAGTGGGTCTTTTGTGTACTAGAGATTTTTCCCTGAACTATATGGAAGGTAGAACAAGGTTTAATTTTAAGCTGGGTTCATGGTTACCTATGGAGGCAAGTCCCTATAATTAATTACTTCTTAAGAAGGGTCTCTTCTAAGAATACTCGATTAAAGAAATGAGTTGTTATTTCTAAAGATTTTAAAGTTGTTTTTTAAAGAATTGATTTTTAGAATTTCAATTGGGATTGGTTCAAATTGGAGAGAGTTATTTCGTAGGCTAAATGGGATGAAGTAGGAAATGCCTATTGATATTGGGATGCCTAGTAGACATTTCAACTATCCTTTAATTATGATTTATAATTTAGAATTTAATTTAAATTTTGAGTTGACATTTTCTTAAAAGTCTAGAACTTAGATTCTAGCAACATAAGATTATAGAAACACTTAGGGTTGAAAACTTGTTCTTGAAAAGGATGCTTCAAAACCTAGTCTATAGGTGCTTCTAAAATATGTTAGATGCTCTACTTATTTCTATTTTCGGGAATTATCAGTCATTCCACTCACTTGAGGGAACTAACCTATCCCTGACTCTTCTAGACTTACAACCCGCCTGGAGAGGGCTGATAGCTAACACCACCTAAGAGCATTTTAAATTCATGATGCCAAGTCTCATGAATGCAAGATGGCTGGGCTGTCACATTTTTAGGAGAGGAATCTATGAACTTAGACTCACTCTTTAATCCCTAAAATCATGTTGGGTATGAAATGCATCAAACTAATGCACATTTTTTTAGATTTTTAAATATTTTGATTCAAGATTTATTTAAGGTATTGGGTATACATTTTTATGTCTAATGTCATGCAATTAGAAATTATTATGGGCCAAATCAATAATAGAAGATAGGCTTCCCTAAGAAGGTGATCATCCTCACAGGTCAGATGCCCCTTATGTGCAATGGGAGAAGTTGTCCAATTCAAATGTTGGAGCAATATTATTTCATAATTTCAAAACATAATTATTTATAATTGATTTTATGTTCTGCCTATGGTTTTAATTTATGTAAGGTTTCAATTTTTCTTTAGTTTTGTTTGACTTGTTTAGATTTAAGTTGGGTATAAATTTTATTTTTTCTATGAGCCTAATTGTCCAGGAATTTATTCGTAGGAAAGCACAACATAGAAAGAAACCTAGAAAAGTAGGTTGATTCTATTGTACATCCAAAATAATTCAAGCCAACTAAATTTAAGAAAAATGCCAATGCGGTCGGGTATCATCGTATACCTCAGAAGAAAAGGAAAATAGGTAGCCGAGCTCTGCCTTTATATAGTTCGACCTAGAACTATAAGCCTAGATCTATGAGTCATCTTTCCAGGATAGTCTCCTTCTTCAGGGACATCCATTAGGCTCCATAGGGGACCACTGCACCATCTCCTGGTTGGGTCCCCTATAGATCATAACATAATTCTAAGCTCAAATTTATATTTTTTAGTTTAAAAATTAATTCCTAAGCCTTGCAAAATAAATGTTAGGAAATACAAACAATACATAATAGTTATATTCCACAAACATATAGATTTAACATTAGCTACTTGCCAATCCCACCTATCCTATGGGCTATGCTTAAGGATTTTAGCATACCTGCAAGAAACAAAATTTTAATTTTATTTATGATAACAATCCTTTCTAGCATAGCCCCATGCAGAAGATAATGTTAGATCTAGAAAGAACGTCTTACCATCCAGTCTAACGGGTAAACAATCCTAGACATGTAGTCTAAAATATATAACAGAAAGACATGTGAAGCATATCATATCAAAATACATCACAAGGAATCATAAAGAATCAAAGAACGACCTAACCTAAGTCTAAGGTCCGTGACCTAATGATCTAGTGTGTGAAGAGAATAAGCCTACATATCAAGACTTCACTAGGCCTCTTTACTTTAAGTTTTAATTTTGAGTTTGAGTTTGTTTAATTTTTTACCTTTAGGTGGTTTTAATTCAAATGATTTAGTGATTTATTTTCATTTTTATTTCCACTTTATTTGGTTAAAGTGATGTTAAGGTTTTCAAGAATGAAGAGTAGAATGTATTCCATTTTTGGATGAAACTCACCCTATTATATATCTTAATTCCTAATGAAATGAAATGTTCATCCTAAGATGAAAATCCATTCTAAAGGTCTAACTAAGATCCTTAAGTATCTTAATTAATCCTTTTGGTTTCATTTATTTTGTTTGAATTTGGATTTATTCTTTTCTTCAAAAATTTAATTTGATTTTCATTCTTGGTTTAGTTTTCAATTTAGTTTGGTTTGAATTATTTCATTTGAGTTTATTTGAATTGGTTCATTTGATTTAATTTATTTCATTTGTTTTATTTTATTTAATTTGATTTGATGTTTTGACTTTGGTTTGTTTCATTTGATTTGTATTAATGTTTTGGATTAAGTTATGTTGGTTCGTTTAGTTTGATTCATGTTAACTTAGAGTATTTTGGTTAAGATTTGATTTAATCAATCTAAGATTTGAGTTCATTCTTAGATTAATTTAATTGGAGATTAATGATTTCATTAAGTGTTGGTGATTTAAATTTTAATATTTGATTTAAATAAGGATTTCATTAACTTAAGGTTTATTCATTAGTCCTTAAGTTTGAAATTGATTAAAATATTTGACTTAGGATGTTTGGAGAATTACCCTAAGTGTTTCTAATGTTTGATTGAAATTAGTTTAAGTTGCTTCATGATTTAATGGATTAATGAATTTTCTTATTCATTATTTGATTCAAATTGATTTAGGAATTTGGAAATTCAACAATTCCCAATCCAAAGATTAATTGCCTTTTAAATTTTTATGGCAAGTGGGGTTACATGCCAGTTTAATGTTTCCAAAGTTTTATCTTGATTAAATTCATAATTATGGTGTAATTAAAGTTTTAATCAATTCATTAAAACCCAAATTAAGCCTAATTTAATGAAGGTTTATGGGTTTTATTTTACATTGATTCCTCCCTGAAATATGTTTCCAAAGAGGGTTTATTCATAGTTTTTGGACATTTGGTTGATTTATTATGATTTAATTAAGCTCTTGTTAATTATTTGAATTATTTAATTCAATTAATTGTTTACTTAAGCCAATTTATGATTTATTAAGTTTGGATGAGTTTCATTAATATTTAACGTTCATTAAGGTTCATTAAGTTGATTTAAGGTTGTTTAATTCATTTTCATTAATTATTTTATTTTATATTAATTTATTTAATTAAAATTGAAGTTTAGGATTTGAAATTCCTTTGATCATGAATTACATTGCAATAATTCATGAAAATTTTACTTAGGGTGTGTTTTAACATCAAGTTTAGTTCCCCAAAGTTTCCTTTTAATTAGATTAATGATTTGAGATTAGTTAAGGTTTAATTGATTTTAATTAAACCTAAATTAGGGCTAAACTGCCCAAATTTAATTAGGGATTTTAATTTTCATGGATTCCTCTCATCAAGATGAATCCATAGAGCCCAAGTTTTTATTTTTTTTATTTGTATTTATTTTCTTATAAAATTTGTAATTTTTTGTGATTTTTAAGTGATTTTTAATTAATTTTAAAGGGGATTAAGCCGTTATGGGATGGCGGGCTGACGTGGCTCCGTCGCCACGTGGCGCAATGCGTGTGGGCCACACAGGATCTTGCATGGCATCCAATGTCAAAAATGGTGCCATGCGGGATGATTCTAGGCCGTCCGCATCAATCCTGCTGTTCCTTAAGGGGATTAAATCAATCCGTCCACCTAGATCAGAGCTGTCCATTCCTTTTAAAAGGAACGAACGGTGGAGATTACATTTCCTTCATCGATGGTGAGGACCGAGAGTCGTCCATTGATTTCACTTGATTTTTGGTGATCCAACCGATAAAACCTCACATTTTTTTATTGAAAAGCCATCAGTGAATGCAATCTAACTAATCTAAATAGTTTGATCTCACTTGAGGTTAAACTTTATTTACAAAGCTTCAAAACCAAAGCATGGAGGAGACATTAATCGCATACCTCCATTTCCACGATCCCTGGCGGTGGGGTGAAATCCAATAGCTTCAGAATGATACGAGGAACTTGTGTGCCAAAGGAATTGTATCCTCTCCCTCTGGATTGCTCCCTAGACCAAGCCCGTTTGAACTTCAGCCGCTTTGATCATTCTCCGGCTTCCCGACGGTGAGGGAAGTGGGGGAGAGTTTGTTTCTTCTTCGTTTGTGATGGTGAAGGTGATGAGAGAGTCTATTTTCTTGAGGATTGTTCTATGTGTGCCTTCTTGTTTTAGTCATGCCCCCTTTCTCCGTGGTCTTTTTGGTGGCCAAAATCCGGCCACCGGCGGTGGCAAGGCTGACCAAGGGGTGAATTCAATCCCCTTTGGCCTTGTGAACATGTTTGGATGTTCACATGGGAGGGAGGAATGCTATGTGCTTGCTTTCTCCCTTGGCCGATCCTTTCCTTTTTTTCCTCATCCTTTTTCTTCCCTTCTTCTTGGCATTTCTTCCTTTGGAGAAGAAGAAAGATAAATTCTCCTTTGGCTTGCTTGGTGGCCTTTAATGGATGGCAGCCATCTCCCTTAAGAGGTGGGATGAGGCATGAGATAGGAAGAGTGGAATTGATATTTCCCTTCTTCTTTTTGTAATTTCAAAATTTTCTCTCTCTTCTTTTTTTATTTGAATTCCATTCTTTTATTTTTTTATTTTTTGTGATTTATGGCATCATCATCAAAGTGGACTAATGTATGGTTGCCCACCTCAAATTTAATGTGGATTTGAGGTTATGTTTGAATCCATTTGACTTAGATTGGAATTTGATTCTAAACCAAATGTTTGGATTCAAAATGCTTGGTTTTAATTTATTTCTTGTAATTTTGGATTCAATCATCTTCAATTGATGACTGACTGAGTTTTGATTTGATTAATTCATTTAATTTTGAATTTCTTTTAATTTTAACCCATTTAGCCTAAATGGGAAATGACCAATTCGACTCAATTGGATTGGGTTTGGACTCCAATCATGTTTTATCACATGTGTGAGATGATTTGGAGTAATTGATTTCATTTAATTTTAATTGGATTTCAATTTGAACCCATTTGACCCAAAGTGAGCTTAATGGGTTAAGCTTGGTTTCATTTGGGTAAAATGACCAGTTTGACCAAATTAGACCCAATGATTTTGAATTATGTTTGATTATAATTTACAAATGATTTTGAATAATCAAATTGAATTAATTTCAATTTGATTTGGGTTTGAACCCAGTAGGACCCATTTAGGTTATTTTAGAATAAGCGGTCTAATTAACCCATTTAAGGCCTAAATTAATTTGAATTTCTTTATATTTGTGATTAATCATGGTTATTTAATCATTTGGAATATTTTGAAAGATTTAATTTGTCAAATTCTTGGTGGGTTGATTTTTGACTTGGTGGGACCCACCTAAGTCAAACCTATGTTGACTAGATTTGACTTTGGATTTGATTTTCTTATTTTAATTTGATTTCATTTTAGTTTATTTGGATTTGATTTGAGTTAATCCAAATTTAAAATTTGGGTTGATTCCACCTAAGCCGATTATGTTAGCTCAAATCCAAGAAAAGTGTCCTAGGTCACTAAGTATAGTGTCCTAAGCACTAAATTAATTGATTCCTATTTAAGATTAGGACATCCTAATTATTGATTTTAGGATTCAATTTAACCTCATCCAAAAATGATTTCAACAAAACCTAACCCATGCCCAAGCTAATTTGGCTAATTTGGTCAAATTGGTCAACATGACCCATTTGGCTCAAATTAAACTATATGAGCCAAATTCAAATCCAACCCAAATTGAATCAAACCAATAGCACACACTCATTCCAAATGACTAAGTGGACTTATCCAAGCCATCACTTTGAGAATTTAGTCAATTTAGTCAACTTAACCCAATTGGACCCATTTGACCCATATGGGTCAAATTATGCCAAACCCAACCAAACTTGACATGACTCATCTTTTAAAATCATTAGATTAATCTCAACCGTCCGAGATCTGACGAACAGGATGAAATCGCATCCGCCGTCGCAGAGTCAGCTGTCGTGACAAATGGTTTAAATAACCAATACCTTAGTGCCACGGGGAAAGTTCTACTACGTCAGCGTCTGTGTGGCGCCGACAGTTTAAAAGGATAATTAGGTTTTAAAAATATAATTAAATGGCTAGAACAGCAAAAAATCATAACTAATTATTAAAAAAATTCAAAAAATATAAATAAATCCATTTTGTAAAGGTTATACACAGGGGAATTTAAGAAAAATATAATCTATGATTTATGTGTAGAGTGCTTAATTAAGCTTAGGTTTTAGGTTAATTACTTAATTAATTCCAAGTTTGGTGGGATGATTCCATAGGATGTCCTCTACCTCCAATAATTTTCTTAGAATTATTGGCCATGTAATTCAAAGAAATTAGAAATTTCAATCCTAATTACCCTTATTAATTATCTAAATATTAATTGAAATTGTTAAATAGTGAAAATTGAATAATTTATGATAGTTAATCATTATGAAGCATGGGAATAATGAGAATAAATAATTATGGCATCTTTCTTAATTAATTTTCTAAATGTATTTCTTTAGGATGGTTAATTAACACATGTAATAATTAGGAATTAATTAAGAATATTAATGATAAGATAAGAAATCAAAATAAGTTAGTGATTGGTTCAGATAATTCAAATATAATTCATTAGTTTCCCTTTATGAGTTCAATAACATAAAGTTATTAAGAAAATTATGGTTGACCAATTGGTGTGGAGAAATCATTAGATTACTTAACTTAGAATCTTTTCTTATTTTATATAATGAACTTTTAAGCATGAGCTTAATTGCATTAGGTTCCTTTAGGTGCATTGCAAAATTTTAATTTCCTAAAAGCATATCATTAGAGGCTCATGATTAAGTAGTTAATTAAATTAAAGAAGCTTAGGGAAGGGATAAATGTGCTTAATAGTTTAAACCTAATCAAATCATAAAATTCTATTTAATTGCTTTCCTTAAATATATTAAATCACCAATATGGGATGGAGTAAATACTAAGTATCATTTCTCCTCTTTATGTCTTAATAATTCAAACATCGAAAATAAAATTTCATAAGAATTTTTGGTTCTTAAGGAATGGCTTGATTGTATTTAGGACTTAATGTAATTGAATATGTTATGTGGTAATGTTTAATTACTTATTTCTAAGCATGATAAATGTGCATGCCATTTGTGTCATATATTCATGTTTAAAAAAAAACTAAAAAAACATGATTACCTCTAAGTTGCATATGTTGGAAAAATATTATTATATAGTGTGGCTATTATCACTAATAAATTCTAAATTTTTTTCAATATTATATGCTAATGGAATAAATTTTAAATTAATGTTGGTTATAAATGTTCAATAAAATTTACATTTACTTATAATTCAAATATGATAAAGGATTGTTTTATTTTCATGATTCTTCTGTATGTTTACATATGTTTGGAGTTAGCAAGTATATAGTCTGGACATCTCGAGAACATTAGGCTTTAAGTAGCCCCAAGGAGGTCTTAGATAATCTCATTTCCCTGGTTTAACAATGGTATGTACTTGCTTAATTTCATTCATGTGTATGCATGTGCTAGAATTTGGAATAAAATTTTATTTTGCATGAATAATTGATTTGTTCTTATACAATCTTTACATGATTTTCATTCCTATGCTTATGTATATATTTACATGTATTTAAGTTAGCAAGTATATAGTCTGGACATCCTGGGAACACGAGGCTTTAAGAAACCCTAATGGGGTCTCAGATAATCTCACTTCCCTGGTTTAACAATTACATGTACTTGCTTAAATCTATAATACTTGTGTATATATGCTTAACTAAGGGATGAAATCTTTCTTGTCTACTAAAATACATGCATTAACGATCATTCAAGTGTTATATATATATATATATATATATATATATATATGTGTGTGTGTGTGTGTGTGTGTGTGTGTGTGTATTAAGTCAAATACCATGAATGATAAAAATGAAGAAATGTACATGATATTGATGAAAGAAGTGGTGGAACGTTATCCATATAATTGTGATTCAGTTTTATTAATTCTAGATGCCTTTCATGTTTGAATAAGATCCTTTAAGACTAACCCAATCTTAGGTTTAATAAAAAAATGTAATACAATGATTCACTAAAGAAACTAAAGCCATAATAATATACCATTAAAAAACAACTTACGATAGGGATGAAAGGGGTCAAACAAGTTTCCTCTCTTTATAATAACTAGATATTAAGTAGGAATCAAATGAAATGAAAGAAATGTAAATTAAAATTAATCAATTCATTTAAATATTTGAAGTGGAACCTCCCCTAATATTTAACTTAAATTTTGAACCTTAGATAATTATACTTCTAATGTCTAACTAAGACAAACCACACTAAACTTTAGCACACACATTAGAATACTAAGTCACCAGTTCAAGCCTATAGGTTTGGCTAGTGTATGTTGTGGTGCTATGTTTTATTTTATGATGTAATATTTAGAGTGGATGTTAGATTGTTTATGCATAGAATGGATGTTAGGTCATTAATAGCCTAATGATATTTTCTACAGGAGATTATGCTAAAGGGGCCGCTGTAATAATAAGTAAATATAAATGTTCTTTCTTGCAGTTTGCTTATGCTCCTAAGCATAATCCACCTATGACAGGTAGGCTTGGTTATTCATGTGTAGGGTGCTAAGTCTAAACATATGAATTATAATTGCTTGGCTTGCAAGTTTGTTTCACTAACGTCTATTTTGTAGGTGTAGTTAGATTTTCTTTTTCATAAATATGTAAATTTTGCAATTGGATTATGATTAATGTTATGGGGTTATAGGATGAGCAGTGGCTAGAAGGCAAAGACCTGGAAGGCCCTGTGAAGCATGGAGCAACACCAATCTGAAAAAAGGGAAGGAAAGAAAAAAAGATTGGAACTTGAAGACCTCTATAACATTCATTGTAATTATAATATTTTATTATAATTCGGGTTGGTAGAGCTCGACTACCCAATCTCTTTCCTTTTCTGAGGTGTACGACTATATCCGACCACATTGGGCTTTTATTCTCTTACAAAATTTATATGTTTGATTGTTGTGTTTAGATTGTGCAATAGAAATGATATGCTTTTTATAAGTTTCTTAAAAGGTGATGATTTGATTTGTGTCCTGGATGTGGTAGGTTCTTTAATATAAAATTATCTTTTCTATCCTCACTAAATAACTAATAACTAAATTTTAATACAACTCACAACCTCATCTTAAAGCTTATGTTCATAATAAAGATGAATAAAAGATTTAGCAACCCCTTAGCTGAACGTTTTATATTATCACACCATGCATTTCATCTTGCACCACTCTTGAATAGAGGGTCTTCATTCTTGCACGATAAGGGATATGCTTGACCTTTAAGGGCAATATCTTAAAGTGGAGAGCACCTTCTCCCGTTGATTTAGCCCACAAATTTATTTCATCATACATATAGGCATAATTGTCCCAAGCCTTAGTCCAAAATGAACGTGTCAAAATGATGTAAAATATAATAAATTTTTTCATTAGTCTAAGTTATGTTTTTATACCAATCATGATTTAGTCTCTTAGGGAGTGAGTTTAGGACTCTAGCTTCCTTCCTAATTAAATAATAGCCTAGTTATCTTACATCTACATAAGATCGGCTTACATAATTTTAAAGTGTAGGAGGTGTTAGCTGGCGATCACTCCAGCCAGTTATAAGCCTAGAAGGGTCAGGATGGGTCTATCCTCTATTGTAGAGGTAAACCATTATATCCCATTTTTTGAATAGACCTAGGCCGTGAATTTGGTTTGTGCTAAAGCATCTTTGATTCAAGTTTTGAGGCTACTTATTTCCTTCAGGCTACGAGTATAAGTCCTCACCTCTTAAGCATTTTCACAATCTTGTGTTGATGGAGTATGAGCTCTAGCATTCTAATAAGATTCTAATTTAAACGAAGAAGTAAATTCTCTCTTTCAAATATGTAAAGCCTCACTATAGGGTGGATTGAAGCACTCACTAGGCTTCCTAATATCGTGGGCACTCCATACTTATCCTTTTTTGGAATCCGTAAATAAGTATTACCATTTGAACTATCCCCTTTAGTTTTTATAAATATCTTATCATTTGATAGTCTGGCTTTGAAATCTTTCGAGATACTTATTGACTACTTTAATCAAGAGTGTTCTTCAAAAATTTAGATTTTCTAAGATGTGATTAACTATAGAGCATTGCTTTCATAGGGAACTAAAGAACTCAACATAAAATAAACTTTATTTTATTTTTTCATGTAAAGTAGGGGAAAGATCTTTAGTATATATGTAGACCCATCTACCTTAGGAGTCCTTATTAGGTGACTAGGTCTATTGTAGGGTGATGTCTCTATCTCCTGAGATGATACATTATACCATAATATCATACCCGATCACTTCAATAAGTATCCCATAAGATATTTGTGGTGTCTCTATGGCTCCAAATTAAAATACCACAGTTATAAAGTTGATACATAAAGCATTATTATTATATTATTATTTTTATTATTGTTTATATACTCAATAATGCTTTAAATAATTTTTAAATTTTATAAATTACTTATACTCTCAAAAATTTTTTTTAATAATTTTTTATTTAATTTATAGATTCCTTGTTCTCTCAAAAATAAACTTTAATAAGTTTTTATGTAATTTGTAGATTACTTATTTTCTTATATAAATTTTAATAAGATTTTCTTTAATGTATAGGCTATTGATACGCTCAAATAAAATATTTTAATTCTTGAAAATAATAAGCTATTTAATCAAATAATTGATAAAATCAAATTTTAATTTTTTTTATAGTCTTCATTATTCATATTATTTTCTTGAAATTTAATGAAATTTTAAACTTTTCATATTTATTTTTAAATTGTGAATGCATAGAAAAAAATTAAAATAATATTTTTAATTCAATCTTATCATTCAATATATATATATATATTAATAATATCATATCAGAATAAATCACATCTACATTAATTTGAAGAAGAGAATTATGCATAATAAGATGAACATCATAAATAAGAAAATTGAAAGCATATAAATTAAGCAAACATATGAAAATTCAAATGAATAAGCTTAATGACATTTTACCTACCAAATTATGATGACTGTAGATGAAATCTTTAATTAAAGCTAGATTATGAGAACTTCTTTTAAAAGCTTCCTCTCTTTATCTATTTTCCTTTTTTTTTCCTTTTCCACTCAACAAAGTTAATTTCTCTTCTTTCATTACTTCATCTCTAAGCTTATCTCACAAAATATTTCTTACATGAAAAACCAATGTTTCCTCTCATATTTATAGGTGAAGATAAGTATGTGGAAGACAAACACTTGGTTTGGATGATGAAGAAGTGTCAATAAAAATAAACAAGTGTATAATCATTTCATGATTGAAATTTAAAAAATATTTGCATAGCTTACACACGTGAATGCACATATTTGCATGGATTATGAAGACTTGCATGCATGAAGACACATTTTAGAAATATTGCCATGAATTACATGCATGAAGATACCTTTTTTTTGCATGATTTATGAAGATTTATATGCATGAAGACACATATTTTAGAATTTGCATGGGTTTTGAAGTCTCATTGCATGGAGACATATATATATTTTACATATTTCGGAATATTTGCATGAATATAAAAGTTTACATGCATGGAGACACATTTTTGATAATATTTGCTTTATTCATGATAACTATATTAAATTTTCTAAGTTTTTATATTATATATATATGACATTTTATACAACAAAATAAAGATAAATTAATTTTTCATTTTCTCACAAATTATACTAATTTTAAAAAACTAAAATTATTTTATATTCAAATAAATTTTAATCACGAAATTTTAATTTATATTTTTATTGTATTAACTAGTAGTTATAACTTAATTGTAATATCTCATATATAAATTTATTTGAATCTAATAATATATGTTAAATCTATATTCTTTACTACTTAATAAAAGTATAAAGTTTGTATTTTAATTTTTAAATATTAAATAAATTTAACTTTTCAAATAAGATTTATATTTTAATTTATTTATTCAAGAGAAAAGGAAAAAAAAATTAAACTATTACATTCTCAATCGAAAATGTACTTCTACCACTTCCATGACAAAGAAGCTAAGTATGAATGAATTTCAAGATTGATATTAAAACTTTTTGCCACTTTTATTTCAAATTCAAGCTTTGTGTAGACATTAGTAGCAACCATACTAGGCTTCATAGTTTATGATTGTCAGAGCATTGAAAAAAATTCTTTAAAATCTTCTTTAGATGACATATACAAGCCTTATGCTTCGCATTTGGAAAAACTTATCTAATTGCTTCACCAAATATTTTCTCCATCTTTGTCATGAAGGTTAATAGATATAACTCGAAGTCAATTAAAATAAATTTTATAGAAACCATTGCCACATCTTGAACTCAATCTCTACAACTTCAAATGCCAAGTTGAATGACCCATACTACCATCAAGAGAGTTTGCATATAACACTACCCCCCTAAGTACTTTGATTTCAAGTTGCAAGAATTAACTCCTACTAGATGTCTACATCTAGCTAGAAAATCATTAGTGAAAATCTAAAAGCTCACATCAAGTTGCTGAAATAAATTGTTAGAGGTATCATAGTGTATTTTATGTGAGAACATGGATTCCTACTAATAAGCTTTACTCTTAGTGTTGTTACCCACTTGTAATTATCATAAATTTCTCTAAATTTCATTCTTTGAGCTTGTTCTCAAAAGTAGCATAATTTCTTATATGATTGTGATAATCCATAAGTCATCTTTATGTTATTCTTGATATATTTTAGAGGTATGCACAGTAACTTCACAATATCTTATATCTCCTGAGCTATCTAAATAGATGTTGCCAATTTGTTTTCGACTCTATTAATAGTTAAGCATGTTAGTGTTGCATTTAACTTTCTAATCTCAAAGGTGTGGCCATCTGCACAAAGTGATGCTCATATTCTACATAAATAATCTTGATATGAACAAGTGGCTGTAACACTAGTCCAATCACTTATTTTGATACTAACTATAAAATTATTGTTAATGGCTATGGTTCGAAGGGGTTGCTTGAAATTTAAAGGATCATGGAAGTATGCACCAATTGCTAAACTTTAACCTAGTCTAATAAAAACATATATTATTATAAAGAATGGAAATCATTACATATAATAATGTTAAGGATTGCCATTCTTTTCGTTTTTGTGCCACTTCATTTCATCCTTGATAGAGCCCACCCAACATCCTTAATTTAGGTCTAAAACCCCTTATTTATCACAGTTAAATGAGGGGTCCTAGAACTTTTTTTTTTTTTATAAATTTCAATAATATTCAAATATTTTTAAAATTCAAAAAATGAGTAAAGTCATTTTTATTATACTAAACTTTGGTTACAATAGATTTGACACTAAGAAAAAAATTAAATAAAATAATCTTTAAAAAATTATGAAAAATCTAATTCCTAATTCCTTCTTATCTTTGAAATTCATTAACTTTGGGAAAAACTAAACAAGGTCAAGACTGGGACCTCAAAATAAAATCTATGTTTCATCCTTCAAGGTGAAATGAAAGCTATTCTAAAATTCTTGAAAGAGTATCTATATACTATAATCATAACCGAAATAAAATTTACTTTCTTTTATAACAGAAAATGGCGAGATAGTTAATTTTCGATGTTGGATCCAACATCAACTTTGTTGTAGACTATGGAAAGTTGATTGATGATTCCATGATCAAATTCAGAATTGATTTCAATGATTTGAACATTACTTTTAGCAAGATCAGCCTAGCTCCTGAGTAGCACTATCATTAAGGGAAAAAAAAAGCACAACTTAGAGTTTTTTGGGCTTTCCTATACCACTTCCTTTAGTAAGGGGAAGGTAGCTAGTGAAGTAATAGAAAGAGTTGAGATGGAGCCTTCCAAAAAAAAGATGAAGCTACCCACTAGGGTTGCCATTTCCCTTCTTAGCATCTTCTAACTAGGATCTACTTTTGATCCTCCTGTAATGATGAAAATGTAAAAGAAAAATAAAAATAGAAGACTTAGGAGAATGATCTTTAAGAAAAAGAAATGGATTGAGCTACTAATATTAGAGTAAGCTAGGACTGAGGAGGGGTTTACCCTTCCTGATATTTCTCCACTCTTGGGAGGGAGCAAGTTCCACCATCTATTTATTACCCAAAAGGAGGAGAATGTACTTACTATTACGAGTTCCTCACCTTGTTCTTCTAGCATGAAGTTAAATTTTTTTTAAGTAGGTTAATGGGAGAACACGTGAAAAATAAAGAATGGTCTCTTAGAGAATGGATAAAGCTCCAGCTGTACTAAAGAGGATACCCTTAGTGTCATGAAGGGGAAAGAGAAGTAAATCCTATGTAAAGTTAGTGTTGCCCAAGACAAGGTCAAAGGAAAAGTAGTGTCTAGGGATAAGAGACATCTTGATAGAGCTGTATCCATTGTCACTAATGAATACTATCACATAGAGAGGTATAGGACTAAGACTAAGCACAGTGATGGGATAATTTTGGTTGGTTTAAGGAAAGCTAGGAACACTCCCAAGATAGAAACTAAGAAACTATATCTACCCATTAAGACAACCTAACTGATTTTAGAGTCAGTTCAATTCTACACACCACCTAGTGAACCTACAGTTAGTTCATTAGACTATAGGCCTCGAAACGAGGGACCATCATCACTACCTCCTACTATGAGAGGAGATTGGCTTATTCAAATCCATCTCTTTATGCTAACGAAGTATCTAAAGACAGACGACCTGGCTTGGGAGCCACTCTTGAAAAGGAGGGCCAACTGATGGAAGAAGAAACAAAAAAGGTAGAAGTAGTCTGAGAGGAAGCCAAAAGGCATGATATGGTTATGGATGATGAGTATTCTCCTGATTTTATGACCATCCCTCCTAGCAAGAAAATCATAGAATTTTTAGAGGAAGAAGAAGCAGATTGAAGAAGAGAGGCTGACTGAGGCTTTGACTTATATCAAGATGACCTTATAGTTGATGATTTAGTTTTACCCAAAGCACAAATCTGCATGTTAGAAACTTGGTCACCTAGAAAGGAATTTGAGGAAGTCCATGATGCTGCATCTGGGGCTCTTCTTCAAATACAAAAGAAATAGGATTAAATACTGAGGATGGAGAAGATAATGGAAGAAATTATGACTGCTATGCTATTCTTATAAGGATAAGTCCCCACTCCTTTTCAATTGCATCAAGCAGAGGAGCTAGAGACCACTGGGCTGATTGAAATTAAGAAAACTAACTCAAGCGAGTAGAGCTACAAGATGATGATGGAAAATGCTCTATCTAAAAGAAAATTTTGAAGCATATGTGTATGTCCAAATATATAGACAAGATAAATTAGCCTTCATAGTAAGCCGTCATACGAACAAGATCAAATTTTTAAAAGTGATATATTTGATAAAAAGGACTCGCCATGCATAGTGCATGTCAAAGAAGAAAGCTCGAAGAACGAAGCATAGAAATCAACTATATAAGAAAACTTGATTGAACTAGCAAGTGACCAAGGAAGACCAAACAACATAAATGGCTAAAGCCCAGCAACCTTACCATGAAATACTGCTTCACCACATAAAAAAAAAATCGACAGGTCGCCCGCACCAATAGGCTATAGAGCTTACTTCTTGTCGTAGAACACTCACCACATGCTAGGATGAGTCCTAACTTGTTCTTGACTTACATTACATATAGTTACTATATGTTATTATCATTATTTTTTTATGGTTGTTATTTTTATTATTTTTGTTATTATCATTATTATTATTATTATTATTATTATTATTATTATTATTATTATTATTATTATTATTATTATTATTATTATTATTATTATTGTTGTTGTTGTTGTTGTTGTTGTTGTTGTTGTTGTTGTTGTTGTTGTTGTTGTTGTTTTGTTGTTGTTGTTGATGATGATGATGTTGTTGTTGTTTTTTGTTATTATTATTATTATTATTATTATTATTATTATTATTATTATTATTATTATTATTATTATTATTATTATTATTATTATTATTAATTATTGTTGTTGTTGTTGTTTTTATTATTCTTATTTTTTATCTTCAATGGTCATTGTTATATTATAATATGAACCATTTTATTAAGTTAGACTTAACTAATTAAGTAATACAACTAATCTTTTATTCGATTAATAATGACTACTAACACATCTGAATGTTTTAATGGAGTTCTTTGTCATGCTAGAGGACTCCCTATTTAGGCTTAGGCATGTTATATATACTATGATATAGTTTAAGTATTTCTTAGATGACACACCTCTGCACAAGAGTAGGAAATGGCTAATGATTCATCTATTGTTGCATGAATAAGGAATACAATACAAAGGTATAAGAGTGAGGCGAGAAGGTTTTTTGTGCCCACAGGCTTTAACTTTCAGATGTATGGAGTATTTGACTTTAGCTATAGATTTTTCTATGTGGACCTAAAACCATATGGGAGTTGCACATATGCTTGTGGCTAACCTTAAACATACAATCTATCACGTTCGCAAGTCATAGTTGCTCTCAGCCATAAGCGTGTTGACCATCTACTATATATTTTATATTATTACACATTTTAAGGCTTTAAGAGCACATATGTAGTCGAATTTTATGTGGCCCTTAAATGATCAACATTGTTAGACTTTAAATCAAGTATGAAATTGCTGAGCTCACACCACCAAATTTCTGACGCAGGAGTGGCATGTCACAAACGAAATGATACAAAAACAAAATGGATGAATGTACCACACATGGACACTGGTTTTGTAGTTTGTGTTGTAATGCAGAAAACAAAAGGTCAATGTGTTCGTTAAATCCAAAAAATAATAGATAAAGATATTTTTTTTGTACTTTCTCTTAAGAAACATTGGCCATAATGTTAGTTTTTAATCTTTCTACCATAGTTATGATGGCAGACAAGGGAGGTAGGTGACCATGCCTTTGAATAAACTGAGGAGGTTGATGTTGGACCAGCACCACTTTTAGTTCACCCTAACATGGCTTTGCTAGAGCCACACATTCAAATGAGGTATGTAATATTTTTAATAATCTTTTTAAAATATCTTCTTTATGTAAATTTACCTTTAACAATGAATATTTTTCAATAGGGTACTATTTTTGAGGCAAGCCCACACCTACTTAAAGTGAGGGATTGGTCGTGTACATGTCCATGCTTCGTAAATGCACTTAGAGTTATAGGTTTGGATTATATTAGACACTTACATCACATTAAGTAATATCATCACCTTTTAACAATATTGGTAGAGTGTCGATCACCACAAACTAACACATTTCATTTACATGTATGTGAGATGTCTGTCACATTATAAGAGATAGCTATGATTCTAGGAATCAAAGTTGATGGCCTCACATTAGTTAGACCCATAGTTGTTGGTGTAGGGAGGAGGTTGGAATCATGACCTGATTGATGTGATGATTTATTAAGCAATCACTCCATCTTAAATATGGTATATCATCACCAGATGACCCCACAATCATTAACACATTTCATATGGGATTGGGGAAGGCATAAACATTTGTATCACTTAGGTGGCTTAGACGTGCTTTTAGTTCAGAGTCTTATATAGACTTGTTGGAGATCACCTTTTGGAGACATGTGCGAGGCTCCTTATTTATTTTAGGCACATTTGATTAAGAGATTCACTTGTAGTATTTACCTATCATGTTGGATTTGATTGTGTTTTCTTAGTATTTTATTTGAGCAGTAGTACTAGAAAATTTGTATAAGGAGCTGCATGAGGCTATTAACCCTCAACAATTGAAAATGACTGGATGTTTATATTTACTATAAGTGTGGTGTTGTTGGGAGAGGTTCTATGTTGGTAGGTCTACACTTTGAGTATCTTACCTAACTAACATCGATGTAAATAGTGTTAGTTCCAGGTATGTCTTTTAGTTTGCATTTTAAATAGTATTTTACATATATGCTATTTATAATAGGCTAATTGTTGTTTCAATTATAGGTGGAATAAACATAATATTCATGAGTAGCCAATAGTCACATGCAAGTACATACATATGGATGAGTTTGATGGGCTACGATAGAACTAGGTTTGTTTTTTTGCTTGCAATTTATTCAATGTACTTTTATAATTTTTTTCTCTTAGCCTGATATTGTTTTGATCCTTTAGGTTACTTGGTAATCATATGGTCATCAAATATGGATAAGGTTAAAAACTTGTGCACTTTAGAATCTAGTGTTTGGGAGGCTAGATTGTCATTAATATTAGACGTCGTGTAGAGTGGCACTTATCGGAGCTAGTTGATATTTTGATTGAGTGCCCTTAGTAGACTTGGAGCAAATAGAGGTAGATTTCCAGTGAGTTGATGGTCATGGGAAGGGTGTTGTTGATTGGGTTGACTACAACTGGCTGTACATTCAAATCTCGAATGACAAGGAAGCAGATGTTATTGCACATGATGACTCAGGCATCGATGTCGAGAGGATAGTAGCATAGTACATGCGTCGATATCGATCATTATTGACATTATACTTGCTCCAGGCTCCTACAGATCTGTTAGACACATATTACCTTAGGTCACCTTTTGAATATAACTTGGAATATTCTTAAACTTTTGTTTAATAAATACCAGCTTAGCTTAAAGTTAAATAACTTATTAATTTCAGTCTAAGTAGATGATTTGTTTTAGCCATTAATGATTAAGATGGCAATCCGAAGTAGACAACTATCGATAAATTCAAGGAGCTATGCACCAAGATGCGGTGTTCAGTGTACTCAGATAAACCATCTAAAGCAAACCATATACCTAAGGATATTGGTGTTTTAGTTTGATTCATGTGAATTGGACCACCTTTAATGCTTCTGGTTCTTCCATGTACACAACTCCATTGCCTCCCACATACCCCACATGGATGCTGTACAACTTGTAGTGGAGAGAATCACACGGTGACATCTTTGGACATTAACCATTTACTCCTTCAGCTTTCATCAAACTACAACCTTCTTGCATAACATTAAATAGCATCTCATGTATAGCATCGCAGTAGTCACAATATTAGATACTCAGTGCTACTCTATCATCTTATGGGTAGTAGTTTTGGGGACCCTCTATCAGTTCTATCATAGGAGTAACAGTTCATGTCATAGTTTATACAACAATCCACAGAGGCAGAGGAGGAGACATAGCTTGAGCATGCAGAGGAGAAACATCATGACCCACAAGGTAGACCACGAGGTTCTCCTAGCCACTACATTTTAGGTGGTGGAGTTATATCACCCTAACAACGTCGTAGGCTGTAGTAGGAGGGCATCTACATGATATGTGTTGTACTTTTAAATTTTTTCATTGTATTTTGTGATGCACTAGAATTCAGTTTTATTAGATATATATTTTTTTATGTGATTACAACTTTAGTATTAGTTGCCACAATTTTAATTTATTATTATTATTCTTAATAACACTCTTTCAAAATTTTGATAAAAATAAATTACATTTTAAAATAATATACAATTCATATTAATATTTATAAATAATCAATAAAAATAAAATATCAAAAATTTAAGTTTATACTAACATTTTGAAATATCTAGTCATTACAAATTTTAGAGATCATATTAACATTTAAAAAAAATATAATTTCAAATAAGTTATTTTAATTTCATGCTCATTATTTTTAAAATCATTTAGCATGATTATATTTTCTAATTTGAACACTCACCAACATTTAAAAATTCTTATAAAATAATAATTTTGATTAATTTCTTCATCAAAATTATTTTAAAATTACTGAATATATTTTGATTGATGAAATTTATGTAATAATTTTTAAAAGATAAATTTTGACTAATAAATATATTTAAAAATATTATATTTTTGTATTATTACTATTTATAAATATTTAAAATAATATTTAATAATAATAATATTTCTTAAATTTCTATTCTATCTACATCATAAATTATCTATATATATATATATATATATATATATATATATATATATATAATTTATGATGTAGATAGAATACAAATTTAAGAATTATTATTATTAATAAATCTACATTATCAATTAACTGAAAAAAATAATTAAGATATTTTCTACGGTTCAGCCAGCGACAATGAAGCAGATGGGCCATTCTCGACGGCCGCCGACAATATTGATTTTTAATATTTTTTACGTACTATTTTGTTAAATAAGTTTAATAGTGTCGATTTTGAAAGTTTTAACGCTTTTGTACGAAAGCAATGCACCTTGATCAGTTAACAATTTAATTTCTCAGCACAGCCATTCAAGAAAAATATCCAATCTATCAAAACTTGAACTGCAATTGTATGGAAAAGCTTAATAACTTTGTTTATACCCATCAAATATAATTAACAAAAAGATCATGTAGGTCTAGACAAAACTGCATTTTTAACTCACGCTCAAACTTTGTGCTTCACTTACAAAATTATTGCCATGGAACATTAGAATTCAGTTAATGAAAACAGGTGTTAAACTGAAAACAGGTGTTATAGTTACTTTCCAGATTATAATATCAGTTTCTATGCATATTTAATTTATAGGAAACTTTGTAAGCAACAATAGCATGAAAAAACAGACAATAACCTTCTTTACTGCTTTCAGCATCAGCGTCATAATGCTAAAAGAAATAGTTAAAGTTTATATATAAGCACAAAATTTCAATGGAAGAAGAGTAATGGTGATATGTCTTAATTTTTGATTTGTGTCTGGAACAGTGCCAATTGGGTCTGTTTGGTGAGATTTGAGTTTGATTCCGTTCTGAGTTGACTCAGTCCTGAGTGTTGGAACCCGGCTGAGTGGATTATTTGCTGTGGGAATGGCTGGTGCTTTCTGATCCATTGGATTTTTGCCTTTGCCGGATGCTATGCACTTGGATTGAGTTTCACTTGGGTCGATCTTGAACCGTCGACGCTTGTTGTCCGACCGCCTTGGATTTGTTTCTTGATCATGTGGTTCTCGTCTTTAAAGGAGTTAGTGGATTACGCGTGCTGCCCTTGTATCGGCTTGATCCTTTGACCGGATCTGAACCGTTGCTTGAGATTGCGCTGCTGCTTCTTGGTCGTTGGATGAAGCTTTGAATTAACCTAACTTGATTCTTTCCTTGTGTTGTTTCAGTCGACTGTTCGAGCCGTCGAATTGCTCCAGAGAGAAAGCAGGGGGAAAAGAGGAACCAGAGGGAGTTCGCCGGTGATTTCGCCGGAGGAGAGACCTTCCAGTGAGGATCAACCGTGGAACTACTTTGTGGAAGAAGAAGAGATTGGAGACAGGGAAAAGAGGATATTCTTGAGATAATTCTTCAACCCCTTGTTTGCTTTTCTCATCCCTATTTATAGTTTTCTTCTGCTCTCTTTCGATCTTGGTCTGCTATATCATTTGTGACTCATACAAGTAGCTTGCTTTTGTCATTCTAGATTTCGTTCTGTATACAGTGGAGCTTGTAGTTGGTTCTATTTGCCGTTATTTCTATTATGGCCTTGTATTTTATTGGCCGATTTCTGGAGGTCTTGATTCTTGATTCGCTCTGTTGTAGTTTGTTTATCAAGTCCAGCCTTTTGTTGATTTATCTTTGAATAGTTATCTGAGGGAACTTTCGTAATGCCTACTGCTCGGGTTTTTCTTCTCTGTAAACTGGCATGCCTCTGTACCTATTCTCCGAACTTGGTGTGTTTGCTTTCTTTTTCTATGCAGAGTTGTTGTTTATGGTAATTGTTAATGCTGTATGCTGTATTTTGGCTTTGGAGGAATTGGAGTCATAACATTACTCCCCTCCTCACACTGACCTTGCCCTCAAGGTCACCAATATGACTTGCTCTTTTATGCTTGCTGAATTCCTACCTTAGGAGCATCACTTGATAGTATTTCTCCCTGGATTTCTCTGTCTGCTTGTACAATGGTTTACTGTTCTACTGCTGTAGCTGTAGTTTCTGTTCCTTATTGTAATTCGGCTTCTATATTTCTTTACTTGATATCCCAGAAGCTTCTGTGGCTAGAATTCCTTCTGTTTGCCTTGATATTTCTTTAATTTGTGGATCTCCTGTCAGTACTTTTCTGTGATCTAAAACTTTTAATCAAGCTTGATTACTATCTGCCCATCTTCTGAACTGAATTGGTAATTTTACTGATTGTAGTGTAAAAGCTTGTCTGTATTGTAGTAGTCTTGGATTGAAGCTCTCTTCTATGTTATCGGCCATTTGTTTCATGTTGCTTTTGAGCTTCCTGATTTATATGGGTCTGTCCAACCTATCTGAAAATAAAAGCTCCTTTGTATGTGGCTGGATTATGTGACACTGCTCTGTTTGTCCCTCTTAATTGAGGCTGTAAAGGATTTGTGCCAGCTGACTTATTACTATGGACTATCTTATTCTATATAATTGGGTTCTATCTGACATAAAATCTAAGCTAAGTTAGTGGTTAGAAGTATTTATAATGTGTATACTTATACCATCTCTATGTCATTTGCCTTAGCCTGGATTGAATGGTTGATAGTTGAAGCTTGTTTCTAATATTTTTTCTTGAATCCACTGCCTTTCTAGTTGAGTATCATGCTGTAATTGATACTCTTGGTCCTCATTGACTATTATGAAGGCAAATAATTTGGCTTGACATATATGCCCTTTGTGATATTTTTCCTCACAATTAAAACATAATCCCTTCTGCCTTCTTTCATCTAATTGTGTTGGTGTGAGCCTCTGAATTGCTAAAGGCTGTTTACTTTGAATGTTGCTGTGTTGATTGGCACTAGGTGGATTAGGCAGTATGGGTGTTTGTTGTATTTGATGTTGCTTTACTGCTGGAACTTGGCTGATCTTGTAGTTTTTGGCCATGTGAATGTCATCAGCTAGCCTATCCTCCATTAGCTTGGCCAATTGAAATGCTTGCTGCAAGGAAGCAGGTTGTAGGGCTCTTACTTCCCTTTTAATTTCATTTCTAAGCCCTGATTCAAAACAACTTTGAAGGAATTCAGGTGGAATGTCTGAAATTTGGTTAGCTAGGTCTTCAAACTCATTATAAAAGTGTTGCACTGTGGTTTGCTGTTGAAGCTTAGCTAATTCTTCTCTTAAATCTCTGTAGAGGGAAGAGCCAAATCTTTGCATAACTTGTTCTTTAAATTGTGGCCATGAATACAATTGTTTATTTAATTGCATCCATTGATACCAACTCAAAGCAGGTCCATCCATGTATATTGAGGATATTAAAAATTTTTGCTCATCTGATGTGTTATAAAACTGAAAGAATTGCTCTGCTTTAAAGAGCCAACCTCTAGGGTTTTCTCCATTAAATCTGGGCATATCTATTTTGACAGGTATTGACATGTATGTGTGTGTATGTGGTCTGTTTGGAGAATAGGATTCTGAATGGGCTGCATCACATACCTGGATTTGAGGTTGTTTTTCCAATCTGTTTTCTATGGCAGTCAATCTCTTTGATATTTCAGTCAATACCATAGTGACTGAGGTCATTTGCTCTTCTATTTTGTTTAATCTTGTAACACATTCTTCAAGTGTTTTGGATGTGTATCTTGTGCTGTCTGCCATTGTTGTAGGTTTGAATCAACAAGAGCACCAATGATATGTCTTAATTTCTGATTTGTGTCTGGAACAGTGCCAATTAGGTCTGTTTGGTGAGATTTGAGTTTGATTCCGTTCTGAGTTGACTCAGTCCTGAGTGTTGGAACCCGACTGAGTGGATTATTTGCTGTGGGAATGGCGGGTGCTTTCTGATCCGTTGGATTTTGCCTTTGCTCGGGCCGTTGGATGCTATGCACTTGGATTGAGTTTCACTTGGGTCGATCTTGAACCGTCGATCGCCTTGTTGTCTGATCTGCCCTTGGATTTGTTTCTTGATCATGTGGTTCTCAGTCTTTAAAGGAGTTAGTGGATTACGCGTGCTGCCCTTGTATCGGCTTGATCCTTTGACCGGATCTGAACCGTTTGAGATTACCCTGCTGCTTCTTGGTCGTTGGATGAAGCTTTGAATTAACCTAACTTGATTCTTTCCTTGTGTTGTTTCAGTCGACTGTTTGAGCCGTCGAATTGCTCCAGAGAGAAAGTAGGGGGAAAAGAGGAACCGTGAGGGAGTTCCTGATTTCACGAGGAGAGACATTCCGTGAGGATCAACCGTGGAACTACTTTGGAAGAAGAAGAGATTGGAGACAGGAAAAGAGGATATTCTTGAGATAATTCTTCAACACCTTGTTTGCTTTTCTCATCCCTATTTATAGTTTTCTTTCGCTCTCTTCAATCTTGGTCCGCTATATCATTTGTAATCGATTTCTACAGTTAAGCTAAGTAGCTTGCTTTTGTCGTTCTGGATTTCGTTCTGTATACAGTGGAGCTTGTAGTTGGTTCTATTTGCCGTTATTTCTGTTATGGCCTTGTATTTTATTGGCCGGTTTCTGGAGGTCTTGATTCTTGATTCTGGCTCTGTTGTTGTAGTTTGTTTATCAAGTCCAGCTTTTGTTGACTTATCTTTGAATAGTTATCCTGAGGGAACTTTCTGTAATGCCTTACTGTTCTGGGTTTTTCTTCTCTGTAAACCCCATGCCTCTAGATACCTATTCTCCGAACTTGTTGTTTGCTTTCTTTTTCTATGAGTTGTTGTTTATGGTAATTGTTAATGTTGTATGTCAGATTTTGGCTTTGAGGAATTGGAGTCATACCAAATGGATTAGCCAAAATGGTTGAGCTAAATCATCTTAGAGTTGTTACAAATAAAAGCGAAAGTTTGTGATTTGCTGATATCGATGGGAAGTTACGTAACATTTTTTCTTTTCTTCTTTCTTTCATGAATCTAGTTTATAAAATAAGACAACTTTGCAAATATTAGCATACCTCCTCTTATGGTGTAATCTTTTACCTGTTGATGGTGAACCTATCAAAACTGGCTTGAAAGCATCCTATTCGCATTGAGTTTTGCCATCCACCTCACCGTGGCTTCTTTCCTTAGCGGATGAGGGATTATTGCCATGGCAGCTTGACTGTTTCATTTGATCAAGGTTAGCAAAGAACAAAATATACATTACCGGTCCATAATGAAATAAACACTATGTTTCGATTTGTGATGGTTCTTCTAAGAGCGAGACATCATGAGTACAATGTAGCATGAAATAAGCATTCTAACCAAGGAAATATTGGGAGATCAAATTGCAGAAATCGATTTGAGTGATCTGAAGCAAAACTTTGAATAGAAGTAAATAAAACAAGAAAACATAAAAGACACCATATTTAACATGGAAAAACTTAAGAACGAGAAAAAAATCATGGAGTCACAATGCACTAAGAAATAATGAAGAAATGATGAGAATGGTATAATTTATACTTCACTCAAATCTCTCCACACTTTAGTCACTCTAGGACAAGCACTCTACACTTTTTCTCAAGAGAAAATCAAAAGAGCAACACAAACTTCCTAAAATTGCTTAAATATGAACTCTACTGTTTCTTAGTGCCACAACTCTGGCACATAAATGATAGCACCGTTGTTCTCCAGATTTTTTTGCCCAGATTCTAGTGATGGTGTTGTTGTTACAGTGCTATGGCATTGGCCTCTCTATTTTGTGCCTTTGAATTCTCGAGTTCCAACACTGCAGCGCTGCTTACTACAACACTAAAGCATTGCATTTTTTGTCTTTGTAGTGAAAATCTATGGATCTTGGCATTGTGGCGCTATCCACTTAGTGTCAAAGCATTGTCTATCTATTTTTTGAGCGAAGACAACTATATCATAGCATCTCAACACTGTGGATGTAGCATCGAGGCTCCATACATATATATATATATATATATATATATATATATATATATATATATATATATATATATATATATATATATATATATTTCTGGCGTGTTGCCCTTGAACCCCTGAGCATGGGGTGTGCTACCCCCTTGCGATCCCCAAGCTTGACTGATGAAAGTAAGGGCAAAGTCGACAATACATCATGATTGATCAACAAAATTAAGCTCCACATAATAACAAAAAGTAAAGAAAAACTCATATATAAAGATATAAAAGCATGTGAAAATAAACATTTAAAATAAAACCTAACAATGAGAATGAAATTTGAAAGTAAAAAAATTCCTTGCATCTTCTTCATGGAATAAAAATAGATTATTAGGATTACTTCATTGAATCATATATGTTTTGAGAAACTTTGCTTAAGTAGCTGTTAAAATATATCACTTTTGACCTGAAAGAACAAAGTCGAATTCCAATGACTATTAAAAATATATCAAAGAATTATATTGCATATAATATGTTGATGACACTAAAGGCACAAAAACATTAACATTAGATGCTTCTATAAATGATTTCCTTCATACCAATCTTCTTCCATCCCTTCTTATCAATAATTTAGCTTGAAATCTAGCTTCACTACATATGCTCATAAAGAAGCCATCCTTTGTTCTTCTTTAAGTATTGTTGCATGAGCTTGGTGAAGAGGAACTTTTCAAGTACTTTATGGAATTCTCAAAGACCATACCTACTACATTTGTAAACATTTCTTCTTTATGGACTATTGTTCTTTAAAAGTTTTAAATCTATTCTAGATAACCTCAAAGTTTTTGGTATACCAATGCTGAATCCATCGTCCACTACTTCCCATTAGTCCTTCCTTAGAAGAATTGATATTACTCCATCATAAACCATTCTTTATTTTTAATAATTGAGAGTTTGTTTACATATTATCAACACATAATTAGAATTAACATGTATTAATATGTTAATGATAATCAATGTTAACATGCCATAGAGGCTCCTTATTTTTGGTGAAGGCATTTGACGCATGCATAGTAGGATGGTCATTGATCATAATTTCCAAGTATACAAAATTTGGGCCGTATTGACATTTAAAGCAAAACATTAAATAACAATTTACAACAACACATATAAACTTCATAAAGGCTCAATTATAAGTTCACATAAATATAAAAGTAGTACAATGATATATTTATGGAACCACTTTGTGACTAACACAATTAATCATAGATAATAAGTGGTACAAAAGATAAAGTTATTATATGCTCATGATTTTGTTTAATTGCATCATTTGGAGAAATTTGAAAGAAAAATTCATGAAAGTTATAAAACTCTTATAAAGTTTACATGTTTAAGCTAGTAAATATATATGCTTTCTTGTACTTAAAATTTATAATTTTGCACATACATGCATATTAATTCATAATTTTTATTTGTACATGTATAATTAAACTTAAGGACAAGTAATATCAAAGCTTAAGTTTAAGTATAAAAACTTAAATTGATCAAAACAAATAGCAAGTTGCAGTCATTATGACCACATATCAAAAACAGTAAAGTCGATACTCTCAAAAGTCATTATGACCTCAACAAATATATTATTTATATATACGCTTGGTCATACGATGTATGGAAGTAGTTGCTTATATAAACAAAAAATTTCCCTTTACACACATATATATGTACACACACACACATCTTGTATGCAAGGATTAATATTATTTTTCAAAATAATATATTTATTGAGGTTATTGTTGACCTGACTTTTGGATGGAAAATTAGCCTTTCTCATCATAGATTTAGGAACCTTCTAGAAACTTGGATTTTCTTAGAGCTAAGACACTTCTAGTGATTAAGGAAACACTAAATCTAAGCTTAGAGACTTAGAGAACATAACCCTAAGCCTAGAATGTGCCATAGGATAGATAGGTTATACCTATCCTATGGCCTAAACTAAGATCCATGCCTATTCACTCATCCAATTCTAAACTCATGTAAATGAAGCACAACCAACATCAAACCTATTCCATAATCATAATTTAATTTGGTTTTTCAATCCAATCTCCAAGCCAAATTAACTTGGACCTTAACCCTAATTAGCCCATTTGACCTAAATAGTTCAAATGATCCAAAACCTAGTTGAGCCCAAATCAATTGTGATCAAAGTCCCTAATCAACTCTAAATCCATCATTGAACCCCTCTCAAAACTTAATTGACACCAACTCAACCCAATTCAACCCAATCAACCCCATTAGTTCACTTGACCCAATGAGACCAAAATGACCATTTGATTCAAACTCCAATCCAACCCAAATTGGAATAAATCAACTCATCCAATCCCTTTCATAATGATTGTTTATCATCTTTGATTACCCAATTGCAATTAATTGGGTCAAGTCAAGCCAATTTGACCATTTAATCTAAGTTGACATAATTGAGCTAAAGGGCCAAATTGGGCCAAATCTTATTTTAATCCAAAATGATTGCAACCAAGGCTTCTAATCAATCACAAATTGATTATTGAACACCCTACAATCATCAATTGCACTTAGCCCAAATTAACCTAAAGAGTCTAATTGAACCAAATCATTCTCTAATCCAAATCAATTCAAACCAACACCTACAATCATTCCTAAATGATTACATGGACATAAATCTAATCCATGTCTAAGTCAACTTGGTCAAATTGGTCAATATGACCCATTTGACCCAAATTAAATCATATGAGCAAAATTTAAATCCAACCCAAATTAAATCAAACCATTGACACTCACTCAGTCCAAATGATCAAGTGGACTTACCCAAGCCATCACTTTGAACCAATTTAGTCAATGTGGTCAACTTAACCCAATTGAACCAATTTGACCCATTGAGTCAAACCCAACTAAACTTGGCATGACTTATCTTTGGGTCACTATGGGCCTGCCCAACTGGGCCCAACCCATGGTGAACCATTTGGGTCAAACTCATTTTTCCCAAATGGGACAAAACACCCATTTGGGTGGGTTCTTTAACTCCTCACCCCATAGTAGCCACCTTTGGCTCTTCTTGGATAAGAGGACCATTAACTCAACCAACCTGGGGTTCAACCTTTGGCCATGAGAGGGTGAGTTCACACATGACAACCCATTGGTCCACCTAAAGGAGGCTTGACACCTCATTCCAACCCATTCCACTCTCTCAGCCTCTCACCCTCAGCTAACTTAGTAGTCCTCTAACACCTCTAGCCACTTACCCCAGACGACTGCCAAAGGCTGAACCAATCTCTGCCCCTAGTTCAACTAGAAAAAAAAATCCATTGGTTCAACAGGGGGAGGAGAGTGTACTCCTCCCCAAGGATTCAAACATCACAGAGACCTTCCTTAGAGCATTCCACACAGTCCCATACCCTTCCCTGAGCTCTTTGTGTGCTCCACCACCGGCAAGACCAACCCCCGATCGAAATCGAGAGCTCCATCCGCCCAAGCTTCCAAAATCTCTACCAAACCTAAATTAACTCTTCCCAGACCTTCACCTCACTCTAGCGAACCAAAATGAATCATTTCTTGAGTGATTCAAACACTGGAAGATGTCCCTAGACCAACTCTTGCGAGCTTCATGATGGCGTTTGGTCCACAGAGCAATCGGTGGGGAGGTAGCTTGTGATCTTCTCAATATGGAATCATTTATTCAAGGTGAAGCTACCTATATCGATGGACCACCAGTCTATAGCTCCGATGAGGTAAAAATCATGCAACCGTAGTTTTCCCTCCTAGGTGTTGGTCTTTTTTGAAGTGAAATGTGATTTCATGAGATTTTTCGCATAGGATCCTCTTAGATCTCTCACTGATCTTTTTGGAGTCGATTTTGCCATCAAACGAGCTTCGGTGAGCTCAAATTGAGTGAGTGGCAGATGGCAGACAGTGGTCATCTTCTGACACTCATGGGATGATGAATCATCGGCTGCCCATTCCATGATTATAACAGACGGTCATGATTAATCATGCTAGAAATTCTAATTTAATCTCTTTGAAATCATGGGATTAATCTCGGCCATCTGATCAGAGATTGGATGAATAGGATGAACTCATATTTGCAGTTGCTGAGTGAGCTACCGCGTTGGACAGTTTAAATAACTAATATCATGGCGCCACATGGGAAGCACTGCTGCATCAGCGTCTGCGTGGCGCCGATGATTTAAAAGGATAATTAGGTTTAAAAATATAATTAAATGGTTAGAACTTCAAAAAAATATAATTAATTATAGAAAAATCCAAAAAATACAAATAAACCTATTTTGGATAGGTTAGACATAGGAAAATTTAATAAAAATAAAATCTCTTATTTATGTCTAGTGAACAATGCTTAATTAAGGTTTGAAGCTTAGGTTAATTACCTTAATTAAGGCTTAATTAGTTGGCCAATTAATTCTAATTTTGGCGAGATGATTCCATGGGATGTCTTCTGCCTCCCATAATTTTCTTGGAATTATTGGCCATGTAGTTTAAAGAATGTAGAATTGTTAATCCTAATTACCTTCATTAAATGGTTAAATAGTAAAAATTGAATAATTTATGATAGTTAATCGCTATGAATAGTGGGAATAATGAGATGAAATAATTAAGGTCTCTTTCATAATTATTTTTCTAATTATATTTCCTTAGGAGGGTTAATTAACACATGTAATAATTAGGGATTGATTAGAAAAGTTAATGATGAGATAAGAAATCAAGCTAAATTAGTGATTTGTTAAGATAATTCAAATATAATTCATTAGTTTCCCTTTATGTGTTTAATAATATAAAATTATTAAGGAAATTATGGTTGACCCATTGGTGTGGAGAAATCATAAGAATATTTAACTTAAATTCTTTCCTTCTTTAATCTAATTAACTTTAAGCATGAGCCTATTTACATTAGATTCCTTTAGGTGCATTGCCAATTTTAATTTTCTAAAAGCATATCATTGGAGGCTTATGATTAAGTAGTTAATTAAATTAAAGAAGCTGAGGGAAAGGTAATCAAATCAATGTGCTTAATGGTTTAAAAATAATCAAGTCATAGAAATATATTTAATTACTTTCCTTAAATAGATCAAATCACCAACATGGGATGGGGTAAATACTAAGTATCATTTCTCCTCTTTAGGTCTTAATAATTCAAACACCAAAAATCAAATTTCATAAGAATTTTTGGTTAATCAAATTTCATAAGAATCTTTCTTTTCTACCAAAAATACATGCATTAACGATCATTCAAGTGTGCCAAAAATACAAATATATACATTGCATGTATAAAAATGTGTATTAAATCAAATACCATGAATGATAAAAATGAAGAAATGTGCATGTTATTGATGATGGAAAGAAGTGGTTGAACATTATCCATATAATGGTGATTCAGTTTTATTAATCCTAAGATGCCTTTCGTATTTGAATAAGATCCCTTAAGACTAACCCAAACTTTTTAATAAAAAAAATTTATAATACAATGGTTCACTAAAGAAATTAAAGTTATAATAATATACCTTTAGAAAATAACTTATGATAGGGATGAAGGGGGTTAAACCTTTTTCCTCTCTTTATAATAACTAGATGTTAAGTAGGCATCAAATAAAATGAAAGAAATATAAATTAAAATTAATCAATTCATTTAAAGATTTGAAGTGGAACCTCCCATAATATTTAACTTAAACAATTCTAAACCTTAGATAATTATACTTATAAGTCCTAACTAAGACATACCACACTAAACCTTAGCACACACATTAAAATACTATGTCACCAATTCTAGCCTTTAGGTTAGGCTGGTGTATGTTGTGGTGTTATGTTTTATTTTATATTGTAATATTTTAGACTAGATGTTAAGATTGTTTATGCGTAGACTGGATGTTAGGTCATTAATAGCCTAATGATATTTTCTACAGGTCATTATGCTAAAGGGGTCGTTGTAATAATAAGCAAATATAAATGTTCTTGCATGCAGGTTGCTTATGCCCCTAAGCATAATCCAGTTAGGACAGGTGGGATAGGTTACCCATGTATAGGGTGCTAGGTCCAAACATATGAATTATAATTGCTTAGTTTGTATATTTGTTTCGCTAATGTCTATTTTGCAGGTGTAGTTAGATTTTATTTTCAAAAATATATAATTTTTGCAATAGGATTAGGATTAGTGCTATAGGTTATAGGATGAGTAGTAGTTAGAAGGAAAAGAATTGGGATATCCTGTGAAGTCTGGAACAACACTAATATAAAAAAAGGGAAGGAAAGAAAGAATGACTAGAACTTGAAGACCCCAATAACATTCATTGTAATTGTAATATTTTATTGTAATCTAAGTTTTATAAGGGTAGAGCTCGACTACCCAATCTCTTTCCTTTTCTGAGGTGTATGGTTATACCAGGCTACACCGATCTTTTATTCTTTTATGAAATTCATATGATTGATTATTATGTTTAGGTTGTGCAATAGAAATGATATACTTCTAATAAGTTTTTTAGAATGTGATGATTTGATGTGTGGCCTGGATGGGGTAGGCTCCTTAGGATAAAATTAAATTTTCTATCCTCATTAAATAACTCATAATTAAAGTTTAATATAACTCACAACCTCATCTTAAAGTTTAGGTTCATAATCAAGATGAATAAAAGATTTAACAACCCCTTAGCTAAATGTTATATGTTATCGCACCATGCATATCATCTTGTGTCACTCTTGAATAGGGAGGGCTCCATTCTTGCAAGATAAGGGATATGCTTGACCTTTGAGGGCGATCATCTGTAGTGGAGAATACCTCCTCCTATTGATTTAGCCCACAATTTTATTTCATGCATATAAGCATAATTGTCCGAAGCCTTAGTCCAAAATAAATGTGTCAAAATGGTATAATAGATTATAAATTTTTGCATTAGTCTAAGTCATATTTTCATACCAATCATGATCTAGTCTCTTAGGGAGTGAATTTAGGACTCTAGCTTCCTTTCTAATTAAACAACAACCTAGTTATCTTGCATCTTCATAAGACCAGCTTACATGATTTTAAAGTATATGAGGTGTTAACTGGCGGTCACTCTAAGCGGTTGTAAGCCTAGAAGAGTTGGGATGGGTCTATCCTCTCTTAGATTTGGTTTGTGCTAAAGCATCTTAGATTTGGGTTTCAAGACTACTTATTTCTTTTGAGCTATGAGTATAAGTCCTTACCTCTTAGGCATTTCCATAATCTTGTGTTAGTGGACTATAAACCCTAGCATTCGAATAATATTCCAACTTAAACAAAGAAGTAAATTCTTGATTTGAAATATGTAAAGCCTCAATATAGGGTAGATTGGAGCACTCACTAGGCTTCATAGTGTCATTGGTACTCCCTACTTATCCTCTTTGGGAATCCATAAATAAGTCTTCCCATTTGAACTCTCCCCTTTAATTTCCATAAATACCTAATTCTTTGATAGTCTAACTTTAAAATATTTGGAGATACTTATTGACTACTTTAATCAAGAGTGTTCTTAAAAAATTCAGATTTTCTAAGATGTTATTAACTATGGAGGCTTACTTCTATAGGAAACTAAAGAACCCAACATAAAATAAACCTTGCTTTATTTCTCCATGTAAAGTAGGGGAAAGATCTTTGGTATATATGTAGACTCATCTACCTTAGGAGTCTTTATTAGGTGATTAGCTCTATTATCGGGAGATGTCTCTATCTCGAGATGATACATCATACTTTAATGTCGTACCTGATCACTTCAATAAGTACCCCCTAAGATTTGCGTGGTATCCCTATGGACCCAAATTAAAACACCATAATTATAAAGTTGAGACATAAAAGTATTATTATTATTATATTATTTTTATTATTGTTTATATGATGAATAATACTTTAAATAAGTTTTTTAATTTTATAAATTACTTATACTCTCAAAAAATAAATTTTAATAAATTTTAATTTAATTTATAGATTACTTGTAGTCTCAAAAATAAACTTTAATAGGTTTTTAAGTAATTTGTAAATTACTTATTTTCTTACATAAAATTTAATAAGATTTTATTTAATGTATAGGTTATCCATACACTAAAATAAAATATTTTAAATAAGTTTTTATTTCTTGAATATAATAAGCTATTTAAAAAAATAATTGATAAAATCAAATTAATATTTTTTATAGTCTTCATTATTCATATTATTTTCTTGAAATTTAATGAAAATGTAAACTTATCATATTTATTTAAAAATTGTGTATGCATAGAAAAAAAATTAAAATAATGTTTTTAATTTAATCTTATCATTAAAATATCTATTAATAATATAATATTTGAATAAATCACAACCACATTTATTTGAAGAAGAGAATTATGCATAATAAGATGAACATAATAAATAAAAAATTGAAAGCATATAAATTAAGCTAACATATGAAAATTCAAATGAATAAGCTTAATGACATTTTACCTACCAAATTATGATGATTGTAGAAGAAATCTTTAATTAAAACTAGATTATGAGAACTTCTTTTAAAAACTTCCTCTCTTTAGCTATTTTTCTTTTTTTCCTTTTTCACTAAACAATGTTAATTTCTCTTCTTTCATTACTTCACCTCTAAAGCTTATCTCACAAAATATTTCTTACATGAAAAATTAATGTTTCCTCTCATATTTGTAGGTGAAGATAACTATGTGCAAGATAAACACTTGGTTTGGATGATGAAGAAGTGTCAATAAAAATAAATAAGTGTATAATCATTTCATGATTCAAAATTTAAAAAATATTTGCATAGGTTACTGTGGTGATTTTTTATTTTCATTCTACATCTATCTTTTAGAAAAAAAATAAATGAAGAACAAAAATAACATTTCTTATGTTGGACACTGCGTAGATCCGCAGATGTTCTCATTAGAGTGATCAGGTACAACATCAAGGAATGATGTACTATTTTGAGAGACAAAAGTCACCATCTAATAATGAACCTAATCACCTAATGAGGACTCCTAAAGACTATGGCTCTTTGGATGTACCAGAGATTCTTCCCCTACGTTACATGAAAAAGTAAAGCAGAGTTTATTTTAAACTGGGTTCATTAAGTTTCCTATGGAGGCAAGCCCTCATAGTTAATTACATCCTAAGAAATGAGATCCCTTAAGAATACTCTCATTAAGATAAATGATCGTTGTCTCCAAAGATTTCAAAGATAGGACTATCAATCAATTGATTTATTTTTAGAAGATCAAATGAGATTGATTAAGAGGAGGGAATTGTTATCAAAACCAAAGAAAGATAAGTAGGGGATGCTTATGATACTAGGAAGTCTAGTAAGCATCCCAAAATATCCTATGGTTGGGTTTTATATTTTTGAATTTGAAGTGATTTATTTGTTTGAGTTGAATTTTTATTAGAAATCTAGGGCTTATAATTCCAAAACACAAGATCATGAAAATGCCTAAGAGGTGAGGATTTATGCTTGTAGCCTGCAAAGGGAAGTAGCAACCTCTGAACCTAAATCTAAGAAGCAAGGGCCCAAGCATGACCTAAATCTAAGGTGTGTGTATATGATTTACCTCCACAAGAGAGGATAAATCACCTGACTGTTGAACTTAAAATCACCTGGGGGTGGCCGCCAACTAACTCCTCCTAAGATTTTAAATATATGTAGGCAAGTCATATGCTTTTGCAAGATAGCTAAGTTATTCTTTATTTAGAAAGAGACTAAGTCATTAAACACACTCCCTGAGAGACTAGATCATGTAGGATATGATTAATGACTTAAATCTAATGCAAAATTTTGTGTTGTTTTATTTTCATTTTTGGACAATGATTTGACACAAGCTATGGGATTCATATGCCTAATGCATGAAAAATTGGTTGTGGGCCAAAATTTACAAGAAGGAGGTGTGTTTACCATGGCTCTCAAAGGTCAAGCCAAATTCCCTGGAGAAGGCGGAAGTCCTCCATAGGCAAGAGTGAAGCAACATGCTTTTTATGGATGATATGAAATATATAACATCCAACTAAGGGGTTGCTAAATCTTTTATCTTGATTTATAACCTAGGCTTTAGATGAGGTTATGAGTTGTTAGTTTTTAATTTTGAGTTGATTAATTGGATAGAAAATTTATTTTTTCCTAAGAGCCTAATCGCATCCAGGTCATTCATCAAAATAAGGAATAAACTAAGAGAAATATGCCATCTTAATGCACAAGCTGAACAAACATCAAATAATTTATAAAGCTAACATAAAAGAATAAAAGGCCTTTGTGGTCAGACTCCATTGCACAAACCCAAAAAGAAATTAGGTAGTTGAGCTCTACCCTTATACAACCCGGATTGTAAATGAATTAATTACAATCACAAAGGAATTCATGTTATGTGGGTCTTCATTCTTTATTTTTTTCTTTTCTTTCTTCTTTCTTCTTTCTTCTTTCTTCTTTTAGTTGGTTGGAATGTGGTTGCTCCAAAGGCTTCACATGGTAAATAAGACATAGTCTTATGACCACTGTTCATCCTAATCCCCCATAACATTCATTACAAATCCTAATTGCAAAATTACATGAAAATGGAAAAAGTAAATCTAACTAAAATCTATAAAATAGAGATTAGCTAAATAAACTACAAAATCCCAAGCATGTATATAAATAAATTGTACTTAGCACCCCACATGGGTAACCAAGTCCACCTTTTTTGGATTATTCTTAGGGTATAAGCAAAACACTGACAAAAATATTTATATTTTATTACAGTGCTTAAGAATAATCTCTAAAGATAATGATTAGACTAAGAATGCCCTACCATTCAATTTATGCACATACACCCAACATCCAGACTAAAACATTACATCACAAAATAAAATCAAGCATCAAACCATGCATCTCCCTAACATAGGACTAAAAATGGTGACTTAGCCTAATTTGTGTGCCATTTAAGGCTTGTGTGGTGTGTCTTGGCTAGGCTTTAAGGTTTGAGTTTTCTAACTATGAAGAGGCCAACTTAGAGGGTGGTTTCATTTAAGTGATTCAGTTGATTTGTTAATTTTATTTGATGATTTGATTTTGTTTAAATGAACCTACACTTAATTACTAAGTATTATAAAGAGAGAAAAAGAGAAGAGAACTTCTCTTTCTTTCCTACATTGAGTAATTTCTAAGGTAGATTCATTAGGGATTTTCTTTAGTGAATGTTTTATAATATGTTTAATTAATCCTAAGTTTAGATTTACTCTAAATATACCTATTCAATAAGAAAGACATTTTAGTACTAATTAAAGTGAATTACTATTACAAAACACACAACCATTTATTTCTTTCTAACATGTGTATTATGCATATGAATGTATCGTAAGCATAGCTATACATACAAATGCAAAGTCTTAACACACCTTAATGATGAATGCAAAGAGATATTGTTTAAGAAAATTTGGATGCTTCATGATGCATGATTTTGTTTAAATAGAAAGAGGGATTCTTTTATCCATTATTCAAATGCACATTTACATGTATGAAAGACATAAGTGAGTACGATACCATTGTTTTCTACACCAAGGGTATAAGGCACAAGACCTTCTTAGGGCTACTTAAAGCCTCAAACCACAGGATGTCCGGTAATATACCACTTTTCTTAAATACATGTGCATGTATAAAAAGAAATGAATGGAAAAAGAATTATGCAAAAAGTTTATGTTTATTTATTTTATTTATTGGTTGTTTAATTTATATATGAAATATTAAGATCATTCTTAATTCATGATATGGGAATGCATAGGAATAAATTTAAGCAAGTGTTATGTTCTTTTCAAAGGAACTATACACTTTGCAAATCCTATGCAAACCATGTTAAGTAAAGAGAAGAAAACCACATAACACAATTTAAGTTATATTCACATGCAAGCTTATAAATACTTATAAGTAGCATATATTAATTTATAGTTTTTGATTTATAAGTTTTGAAAATAATTTTTTATTTAGTAGTGATAATAGCCATTCATATTCTTACTTTAGCCAAAATATGCAATTTGACATAAAGGAAATATTTCATTTATTTGATTTTTCAAAAAGATGTAAATGCATGATTTCATATGGCATACACCATTTATGCTTGAAAAAGAAATAAAGTGATGTAAGCATGTAACTTCATCCACTCTAATTAATTCTTAACGACAACCCTATGGAATAAGTTCATTTAAAGAGAATCAACATTTCTTAAAGAGATTTTTATTTTTTGTTTTGAGTTTGAATTGATTTCGGAAATATGAAAAGAGTGTTTGCTGATCCTAACTCATTTTCCTCATGTGTGTGTTATTTTAGTTTAATTTTTAGAACCATTAAATTGATTTTATGTTATATTTAGGTTAAGGTGTAAATTAATTTCATTAATTATCCCTTTCCTACACCACTTTAACATAATTAACCTAACAATTATGAGCCAACATATGAAATTCAATCACATGGAATTTAAATTAGCAATGCACCTAGGAAAGAAAGGGGCCTAATGCAATTGGCTCACAATTATTGATCAATTAAGCTAATGGGTTTAATTAAGTACTTTCATAATCTTCCCACACATGTGGGTTGGAAATGATTTCCTTAAATTTACCTTAGGCTTTTGAACACCTAAGGATCTACCTAGTAAAGGATTAATTAAGTTCAGACTGATTTTGAAAATTTGATTAAGCTAATTAAGAAGATTATTAGTGAATTAACCCTTAATTATGTTTGGATTAAGGAAAGAAGGGGGTTTAGGGAATAACTTAGGGAAAATACCCCAAACCCATTCTATAAACCTCCTCTTCACTTAAATAATATTTAAATATCTTAATTAAATGATTAAACCACTGCTCAAATGCTTAATTACCCTTAATTACATTAAGAGAGTGATTAGGGATTCATTAATTGATTTCCCAAATTAACTCATTAATAAATTCCAAGAAAATTAGGGATGAGGTCATCCCACTAAATATGCCCAGAAGTTTGAAATTATTGAAATGATTAGAGTAATTAGGATTATTAAGATTTCAAATAAACCTTAAATAATGAAAATTCACTCAATTAGAAATAATCTTATATTATTCCTCACTGAATTATCTTTAAAATGAGCCCTCATTTATATTTTTAAATTTTTTTACATTTAATTATGTTTTTTTGAAGTTTCAGTGATTAAGGGATAATTAAATAGCCATAATTATAAAAATAATGTGGTCATCACCACATGGATCGCTGGCATGGCTCTCACTTTCCATGTAGCATGGCAGAATTGATTATTTAAGTTGTCAAATTAAATACCGCATCAGTCGACGGCGTTATGTGTTTTCTCCTTGGACTGTCTGATCAAGGATCAGACGGTTAGGATAAAACCCATGGATCTAAAAAGATTTAATCAATGGATCTATGCGGATTAATCAGGATCATCCATCTAAAACATGCAGGATGGACGGTCCATGATTCATCCTTGCCCTCACGGAGACGAGAGGCCATCCATCCTCCATGGCTTGATTGAGCTCACTTGAGCTCAGTTGCTAGATTCAACCCATACCATCACGAGGTGGGGAAGAACATCCAATGGTCAAATTTGATTGGGATGACAATTCCCTTAACAAAGGACCAAAGAAATTTCTCCCTAAGCTTAGTTTTGAAGCATACCTTGTCGGAGGCTATTACCAGTGCTTCCAAATGTTGAGATAGCTTTGTCTAGTGGAGATGAAGCCCCATTGAAGGTTTGAAGGCTTGAGATGAAGTGAATCTTTCTATTAACCAAAGCTTTCTTCAATGGCTTATGGCTTTGGTCTAGCTCCTCCTTCTCATGGCTTGGTTTCTTGGAAAACACCTTTGGTGAGCTCGACTTGCCTCCCTGATGGTGCTTGCAAGAGCAATTGGACTTTTATGGAGAATTGTGTAAGTTGGCACTCTCACTCACCTCCCCTATTTTTAGCTAAAGGAAAATCCATAATGGAAATTTCAATTGAGCTTAGGAATGCTTGAGAGAGCTTGGGGAGCTTCCTTTGGGTTCCTAGGGTTCAATCGATAGTAAGTAATGTGAATTGGAATGGAATGAGGGGGAGTATATCTTCCCCTACTTGGATCAGATGGTTGAGAGCTTACTTGCCATTTTAATCAAAATGATCTCATGGAATGGGTTTGTTAGTTTGTTAAGAGCTTAACATGGTTCAGTTTTGGCAGGGGAGTGTAGTTGAGGAGTTGCCCATGTGTTAAATGAGAGTATGGAGTGATTCTGTGTGCTCATTTCAATTAGGTGATCAGTTTTGGCTTTAGGTTGTGTTTGGTTGACCCAAACCCATTGGGTCATGTGCACCATCCCTTAGTGTCCAAATGGACAACTAAGAGTATGCTAAGTGGCCATGAAAAAGATTTGACCAAATTACAAGTGAAATTGGCCATAGGTTACCCTTTGACCCAAGGGTAAAATGGTCATTTAGCTTTGATTTTGGTTTAGGAATTTGATATGATTGGGTTGTGCCAATGAATTGGAGTTTATTATATGATTTGGCTCATGTTGACCCATTTAGGTCAAAATGGGTCAACTTGTCAAGTTGACCAATTGGTCAAATTGGTTAAACCATGGGTTGGTCAAGTTCATATGACCATATGGAGTGATTTGGTATCATTGGTTTATATTTTGTTTGGGTTCATTTGAGTTCAATTAGGTCAAATGGGTCAAGTTGACAATTTGACATATTTGACCCAATTAGGTTAAGTCATGGGTTGGTTTAGGTTTGGTTGGTCATTTGAAATATTTTGCAATCTTTGGTTTCAATCAATTTTAATTTTTGGCTTGATTTGATCTTTTAGGTCAAGTTGGGTTCATTGTTAATTTGGGGTTGGGTCTAGTTGGCCAATTGAGGCTTTGGTCAAGTTCAACAAGTGATTTAGAATGAATTTGACCCATTGGTTAATCAATTTGGCTTAGATCAAGATTTGACATATTTTGACTTTTTAGGTCAACATGGGTCAACTTGGGTCAAGTGGCCAATTGGGCTAGGTTTGGCTCAAATGATAACTTGGTCAAGTCCAATCATTGATCATGAATTGGTTTTGATCAATGGTTTCAATCAATTTGGTCTATGGTGGATTTTGGCTAGTTTAGGTTTCATTTGGGTCAAATGTTGACTTGATCAAAGGCTAGGTTTGATGTGGTTTGACCCAATTTGAGTGATTGATCATCTTATGATGATTGTTGCTCACAATGTGAGGCTTAGATGGGATTAGTTCAATCCAATTTGGGTAGGATTAGAGTTTGGCTCAAAAAGGTACTTTTAGGTCACTTTGGGTCAAGTGATCCTAAGTGGGTCAATTTGACATGATCATGGCTTGATTCAAGTTTGGTTAAACTCACATATAGACTTATGATTTAAATATAAATCCATTTACAAGTGATTTGGAGTCAAATGTGTTTTGATTCATTTGACAATTTCAAGTTCAAAGGATGAACATGAGTTTGATTTGGGTTTGATTATTGAAGTTTATGATTGAATTTGGTTTGCGATTGAAGGATTGATTGTTTGGAGAGAAAAATCCAAAGGTTTGAATTGATTTGAGGTTGATTTGGCTAAGTTCAAGAATTTGACTTGAAAGGGTAGGGTTGGATTTTGATTAGATTTGGATTTGAGTTTTGAATTGGTTTTGGGTATTTGGATTTATATTTCATTTATATTTGTGAATATAAATGAGAATATAAATGGGTTATGAGAAAATCTCTTGAATTTGAAGTGATTTGGATTTGATTTGAGTTAAGTCCGTAAGATGAAATCAAAGTGACTTAGGAAAGATTTTGGATTTAGAATTAATCATGGATGTCAATCATTTGGAATTGATTCATGAGAAAATCCATTGGAATTGATTTATGGTTTGAAAATTAATTAAGTTGGAATTGATTTGAGATTTGATTTGGAATCATGTTGATTTGAGTTTGAAGTTGATTTGGATTTGAAGTTTGATTATGGTTTGAAGTTGATTATGATTTGAGGTTGAATTGAATTTGAAGTTTTATTTGGATTTGAGGTTGATTTGAATTTGAGGTTGATTTGAATTTGAAGTTTGACTTGAAGGAAGGAAGTAAGGATTTGGTTGAAGCTATGTGGTAGGAAAATTTTCCTAACACCCCTAAGGCATGACCTATTCCTATGGCTAACTCTTCTGAGTCTCTAGGGTTATGTTAAGTGTTCACCTAATCACTAGAAGTATCTTAAGACTAAGGAACTCTTAGCCTATGTCTAAGATGGAGAGGTTGAGAGCTCATTCTAAAAATGAGGTCAACAGTTACATGCATGAATACACATATTTGCAAGGATTATGAAGACTTGCATGCTTGAAGACATAATTTAGAAATATTGCCATGAATTACATGCATGAAGATACCTTTTTTTGCATGAAGACACATATTTTAGAATTTGCATGGGTTTTGAAGTGTCATTGCATCGAGACATATATATTTTACATATTTAGGAATATTTGCATGAATTATAAAAGTTTACATGCATGGAGACACATTTTTGATAATATTTTCTTTATTCATGATAACTATATTAAATTTTTTAAATTTTTGTATTATAGATTTATGGCATTTTATACTACAAAATAAAGATAAATTAAAATTTCAATTTTCACAAATTATATTAATTTTAAAATTTTAAAATTATTTCATATTCAAATAAATTTTAATCATGAAATTTTAATTTATATGTTTTATTATATTAACTAATAGTTATAACTTAATTGTAATATTTCATATATAAATTTATTTGATTCTAATAATATATGTTAAATCTATACTCTTTAATACTTAATAAAAGTATAAAGTTTGTATTTTAATTTTATAAATAAACTTTTCAAATAAGATTTATATTTTAATTTATTTATTCAAGAGAAAAAAAAAACAAATTTAATCTATTACATTCTCAATTGAAAATGTACTTCTACACCACTTTCATGACGGACAAGCTAAGTATGAATGAATTTCGAGATTGATATTAAAAATTTTAGCCAATTTTGTTTTAAATTCAAGCTTTGTGTAGATATTAGTAGCAACCATGCTAGGCTTCGTAGTTTATGATTGTCAGAGCATTGAAAAAAAATTCTTTAAAATCTTCTATAGATGACATATACATGCCTTATGCTCTGCATTAAGAAACACTTATCTAATTACTTCACCTAGTCCTTTCTCCATATTTGTTATGAAGGTTAACATATATAACTCAAAGTCAATTAAAATAAATTTTATAGAAACCATTGCCACATCTTCTTGAGCTCAATCTCTACAACTTCAAATGCCAAGTTGAACAACCCATATTACCATCAAGTGAGTTTGCATATAACAATCCCCTTAAGTACTTTGATTTCAAGTGGCAAGCATCAACTACTAGATGTCTACATCGGCTAGAAAATCATCAATGCAAATCTTAAAGCTTACATCAAATTGCTAAAATAAATTGCTAGAAGTATCATAAGTGTATTTTATGTGAGAACATGGATTCCATTTAAGAAGCTTTACTCTCAGTGTTTCCACTCACTTGTAATTATCATCAATTGCTCTAAATTTCATGCTTTGAGCTTGTTCTCTAAAGTTTCATAATTTCTTATATAATTGTGATAATCCATAAGTGATCTTTATGTTATTCTTGATATAATTTAGAGGTATGGATAACAACTTCACAATATGTTATATCTCCTAAGCTATCTAAATAGATGTTGCCAATTTGTTTTCAACTTTATTAATAGTTAAGCATATTTGTGTTGCATTTAACTTTCTAATCTCAAAGGTGTGGCCATCTACACAAAGTGATGCTCATATTCTTCATAAATAACCTTGATATGAATAAGTGGCTGTAACACGAGTCCAATCACTTATTTTGATCTTAACTATAAAATTATTTTTAATGCCTATGGTTTGAAGGGGTTGCTTGAAATTTAAAGAATCATGGAAGTATGCACCAATTGCTAAACTTTAACCTTTCAATAAAAACATATATTATTGTAAAGAATGACAATCATTACATATAATAATGTTAAGGACTACCATGCTTTTCATTATGTGCCACTTTATTTCAACCTTGATAGCGCCCACCCAACATCCTTAATTTAGGTCTAAAACCCCTAATTTATCATAGTTAAATGAGTGGGTCCTAGAACTTTTTTTCTTAATTTCAATGATATTTAAATATTTTTAAAATTCAAAAAATTGAGTAAAGTCATTTTTGTTATACTCAACTTTGGTTATAATAGATCTGACACTAAGAAAAAAATTAAATAAAATAATCTTTAAAAAATTATGAAAAATCTAATTCCTAATTCCTTCTTATCTTTGAATTTCATTAACTTTGGGAAAATCTAAAGAAAGTCAAGACTAGGACCTCAAAATAAAATCCCTATTTCATCCTTCAGTGAAAAGAAAGCTATTAAAATTCTTGAAAGAGTATCTATATACTATAATCATAACTAAAATAAAATTTACTTTATTTTATAATAGAAAATGACGAGATAGTTAATTTTTGATGTTGGATCCAACATCAACTTCGTTGTAGACTATGGAAAGTTGATTGTTGGCTCCATGATCAAATTCAGAATTGATTTCAATAATTTGTACATTACTTTTAGCAAGATCAGCCTAGCTCCTGAGCATCACTATCATTAAGGGAAAAAAGCAACACTTAGTGTTTTTTGGGGTTTCCTGTGCCACTTCCTTTAGTAAGGGTAAGGTAGCTAGCGAGGCAATTAGAAGGGTTGAGATGGAGACTTCCAACAAAAAGATGAAGCTACCCACTAGGGTACTCATTGCCTTTTTCCTTCTTAGCACTTTCTAACTAGGATCTACTTTTGATCCTCCTGTAATGATGAAAGATAAAGAAAATATAAATAGAAGACTTAGAATGATCTTTAAGGAAAAGAAATAGATTGAGCTTCTAATATTAGAGTAAGCTAGACTAAGGAGGGTTTACCGTTCGATATTTCTCCACTCTTGGGAGGGAGAAAGTTCCACCCTCTATTTATTATCTAGGAGGAGGAGAATGTACTTAGGATTACGAGTTCCCCACCTTGTCCTTCTAGCTTGAAGTTAGAAAATTTTTTAAGTAGGTTAATGGGAGAACATGTGACAAATAAAGTTTGTTCTTTTAGAGAGTGGATAAAGCACTCAATTGTACCGAAAAGGACAGGCTTAGTGTCATGAAGGGGAAAGAGAAGTAAATCCAATGGAAAGTTAGTGTTGCCCAAGACAAGGTCAAAGGAAAAGTAGTCTCTAGGGATAAGAGACATCTTGATAGAGTAGTTTCAGTCAATACTATCCATGAGGTATAAGAATAAGACTAAGAATAGTGATGGGATAATTTTGGTAGGTTTAAGGAAAGCTAAGAACACTCCTAAGATAGAAACTAAGAAACTATATCTACTTATTAAGAGAACTTGACTGATTGTAGAGTCAGTTCTATTCACACCACCTAGTGCACCTACTTAGTTCATTAGATAATCCTCAAATAGGGCCCATCATCACTACCTTCTACTACAGAGAGGAGATTGGCTTCTCTAAAGCGATCTATTTATGCTAAAGAAGTATCTGATGACAGATGACCTAGCTTTGGAGCCACTCTTGAAAAGGAGGGCCAACTAATGGAAGAAGAAACTAAAAGGTAGAAGTAGTCTGAGAGGAGCCACTCTTGAAAAGGATTGGCTTCTCTTGATACTATGGTCGTCCTTCCTAGCAAGAAAATCATAGAACTTTTAGAGGAAATCAGTTCTCAAATTAGGGAGGAAGAAGAAGCAAATGCTAGAAAAGAGGCTTATGGAGGCTTTGACTTATATCAAGAAGACCTTATAGATAATGATTTAGTTTTATCCAAAGCACAAATCTATATGTTATAGACTTGGTCACCTAAAAAGGAATTTGAAGAAGTCCATGATGCTGCATCTGGGGCTCTTCTTCAAATACAAAAGAAATATGATCAAATACTGAGGATGGAGAAGATAATGGAAGAAATTATGATTGCTATGCTATTCTTGTAAGGATAAATCCCCACTTCTTTTCAATTGCATCAAGCGAGATGGAGACCAACCTAAGTTAAGGAAACTAACTTAGGCAAGTAGAGCTATGAGATGATGATAGAAAATGCTCTACCTAAGAAAATTTTGAAGCATATGTGTATGCCCAAATATAAAGACTAGATAAAATAGCCTTCATAGTAAGCCATCAAAAGAACAAGATCAAATTTCTAAAGTGAGATATTTGATAAAAAGGACTCGCCATGGATAGTGCATGTCAAAGAAGAAAGATCGAAGAATGAAGCATGGAAATCAACTATATAAGCAAACTTGACTGAGCTAGAAAGTGACTAAGGAAGACCAAACAACATAAATGTCTAAAGTCCAGGAGCCTTACAATGAAATACTGATTCACCACATAAAAAAAAATCAAGGTCACTCACGGCTATAGAGCTTACTGCTTGCCGTAGAACACTCACCTCATGTTAGGATGAGTCCTCACTTGTACTTGACTTACCTTATATGTATTTACTATATGTAATTTCTCCACGTTGAGGGATCATTTTTTTCTTCTCTTCTTTGCTGGGGTGCATCTAATACTAAATCTTAGTGGAATAATAAAATTAGAGATATTTTTTACGCTTCTTTTATTTCTTATTACTCTATTTTTACTATTCATCTTTCCTAGTTATGTCAGAGAGTTTTTCCTCACTCTACATATAGATTCAGATTTAACATCCTTTTAGGTGCGGTGAGCATGGATGAGGCCAAGAACTAAGAGTTAGATATAAAGCAAAGTGGGACCCTCAAAATATGGAATCATTCAATGGGTATGGAGTAGAATGCCCAATAATTGACCATGTAATAGAGAAATGGAAGATAGAATCACTCACCTAGTGCAAGTGACTATGGAGAATACCAACTACAAAGAATCAAAGGCCAAAGATAATTAGAGATCCTTAAGATCAACAACTCATCGAGCACACCAAGAGAGGAGAAAATTATTTAAAACCCCTAGCCTAGATGACTAGTCATATCATGTTGGTGAAAAAGAATACATGTAGTTCGCAGAGGCTCACCTCTAGCATAGGTTCAAAATCTTGCACTTAGAATCATACAGAGGTCAAAAGGACCCGATTAATTATATAGCCTACTTTTAGTCAAGAATGTCACTTTTGGATTTGGATGACATAATGAAGTTCACCTTTTCTCTACCACCTTTAAAGAGTCAGCCCTCAGATGATTCTCGATCTCTTACAATTTGGATCAGAACCTTTGAAGAATTCCTAGGCTCTTCTATAAACGAGACAAACACAATGAATCCTTAATAAAATTAATCACTCACTTTCAATTAGAAATACTGATGATTAATAACTTGGAATCTTTAGTATCCCAAGCCACACTTGGTCAACGCTTGAGATAGGGGCACTTCAGATACACCCTTAGACTTCAATAGTCGAAAACACTCATCGAAGTACTTGAGTTGGTGAATAACCATAAGAATGTCAAAGAGTATAATAAGGTCATCTTGTTGATTCCAATAACTTTCACAGAGGATTCAGTGAAGAGGTCATTATTAACCTCATTTTTGGATGAGGTTGATATTATTCTAATCTTAATAAAGGGATATCTAATCTTAAATTAAGATCATCTTAATTAGACACTTAAGACACTACATTTGGTGGCTAGGTGTATCTCCAAAATAAAAGCAAACAATAAATTAATTGAAGCTAAAATTTGAAATCAAACTAAATTTGAAATCAAAATCAAATCAAACTTAATATCCTATGGTACAAGCTTAAATCATCATAATGAACCTAGGTGAATCCAATTAAGTACAAATTTATTAAAATTCAATAAAATCAAATATACTTGAATTCAATTGATCTTATATTGAGGTAGTTGAGATGGTTGACCCAATTGACCTATTTAAGCTCAAAATTACCTAAGTTCAAGAAAAAAATAAATAAAATTAAAATAAATTGAAATATAATCAAATAAAGAAATGCATTGAATCAATGCATAAATATAAATGAACTTAATCTAGATGAGGTTCAAAGTGGTCAACTGTGTCATTTGACATGAGTAGACCTATATTCCCCACCAACTCAAAGTAAACCAATAAAAATTTGGCCAAATTGAATTATTCTAAAGACTTAAACTCATCAAATGAACATTTTCAAGTATAAAACTAAATAAATTTAAATTCAATTAAGATTTAAATGGGTTGATTTGACCACTTAACCCAAACTAACCAAATGGACTTAATTAACACAAATAAAAATAAATTAAAGCTAATTAAAATTAAACACTCTATACTCACTTCAAAATCATAAAGCACAATTCAACCTTCTTAGGTTTAATTTGATCACTTAGACCAAGTGAAAAAGAAACCCATTAAGCCCAATTGGCTCAAAGTGGGTCTAAATTCATTAACTTCAAATCAATGAAATCAATCACTCTAAATTATCTTAAACACTTAATCAACTTCGATCAAAATCAAAACACACCTTGATTGAGTTAAATTATAATTTGACTCAATTAACCCAACTTAGCCAATTTGGATCAAAATGGGTTAGTTTGGGTAAAATAAAAAATCTAATTCAAATCAATTGAATTGATTGATCATAATCATTACAAATACTCAAAATATAATGAACACAAATATAAATCAAAAATATCCAAAGAGGCTAGGAGACCCAACTTAAACCATTTGAATCAAATGAATCAAACTTGCTTAAAGCCACATCCAACCTAAACTTAAAGTGGATCAATTAATCCATAAATGTTCAATGCATAATTAATTACAATTGAAATCAAATCTTCCAATCAATCAAATGGAATGAATTAACTTAAGCTAAAAGAAAAAGAAATTTAAATGAAGCAAACCTAAATACTTAACCTAAATCCAAATCAAATGAGCTTAGCCTAACCTCTTTGCTCACCATGATCTGACTTGGTCGATCAACCAGGAAGCCTAAGGGAATGCTAAAATATCCGAAAGCCATAAGTTGATGAGGTGGTCATGGAAGAGGTAAGGTGGAGCCTTAGAAGAGAGCAAAGCCAAATCACATGCACATTAAGTCAAACCCATCTTTCTCTCTTCCATATCTTCTCTCTCTTATTCAATTGATTATATTTAATCCAATCAAATTACCATTGTTTCTAACAATGTTCATGTAGAATCACCCATGGCCAATCACTTTGACCACCCATGGAGATGGCACTACCATGTATGAAAAGAAGTGAGGAAAGCTCCTCTAATTCTAAGCACTCCAACATATTCTAAAGGAAAAAAAGGGTGGATAATTGAGCTCTTCCCTAGGTTACCAATCATTATCAAGTCAAAATTCAGCCATAGTTGGCAGTAAACCTCATGAACAAACTTGAAAATGGGAGGTAATTCTCACGATCTCTTTCTATTTGTACTAGTATGCAATCAAGCCCTCACTCAGGCCACACCATTGGTGATCTGAAAAATGACTAATGATGGAGGATGAGCAGCTTGGCCATAGTGGTGTTTTATTTGATGTTAGAACATATGATCTTAGTAATTGAAGTGATTGAATATGACATTGAGGTATGATATACTATCCTGAAAGATAGAGACAACACCCTACAATGGATATAATCACCTAATAAGGACTCCTAAGACATGATGGGTCTTATATACCAGATTCTTTTTGTACTTTACTTGAAAAGTAAAGTAAGGTTTATTTTATGCCGATTCTTAGTTTCCTATGGAGGAAAGCCTCATAGTTAATTACATCCAAGGAAATGGGGATTTCCTAAGATACTCATGATTAAAGTAGTCGATCAATTAGCTCCAAATATTTCGTAGTTGTGTTATCAATGAATTGGTTATTTTTAGAAAATTAAGTGGAATATTTAATTTGAAAGACTTGTTTTTGGATCCAAAGGAGAAGAAGTGGGGAATGCTCATGATACTAGGAAGCCTAGTGAGAACTCCAATCTATCCTATGGTGAGGTTTTACATATTTGAAAGATAGAGTTTATTTTAATTTGAGTTGAAATTTTTATTAGAATGTTGTCTTATAATCCATCAACACAGATTATGAAAATGCAGAGGTGAGATTTCTGTAGTTCAAGGAAAAAAGCAACCTGGATCCTAGATGAGTTGTTAATAAGTTTGAAAAATTAATTTTTCTTAAGAGCCTATGCATCAAAGGCTACACATTCAAACATCAAGTTTAAGAAACTATGAAGAAAATGCATTGTGCAATCTAAACATAACAACAATCAAACAAGTGTTGATTTCATATAAAAAAGGTCTGTGGTGAAAATTACAGACACCCCGAAGAAAAGAGAATAGCTCATCTTAAATAACCTGATTACAAAATGATAATTACAAAAATTAAATTATATGCTATGAGGGTCTTCATTATTTGCTTCTCTTTTCCTTCTTCTTTTTTTTTTTATTTGATTCAAGGCATCATAAGGCTCTAGGACTATGCCTTCTAGCCATTACTCATCTAAACCCCATAGACTAATCCTAATTCATATTGCAAAGTTACATTTTATGAAAGTAAATCTAACTACACCAAAAATAGATATTAGCTAAACATACATGAATCCCAAGTAATTATATTTTATAATTTATACTTAGCACCCAAGATATGGGTAACCAAGCCCACTCCTAATGTGAATTATACTTAGTGGCATGCCGCAAGAAAAGCATTCATATTTACTTTAGCCCTTAAGCACAATCTTCTTTATAACATTAGGCTATCAATGACCTAACATTTAGTCTACGAACCACATTTCAACATTTAGTCTAAAATATTACATCACAAAATAAAACACAACATCATTACATACATGATCCTAACTTAGAGCTAGAAGTGGTGACTTAGTATTCTAATGTGTGTGTTTAAGCTTGGTGTGGTATGTCTTAGCTAGACTTTTGAATTATGATTGTCTAAAATTTTTAATTATTTTATTTAACATGATAGGTGGTTTCACTTTAAGTTGCTTAGAGGATTTGTAAATTTTAATTTGTATTTTTTTTTGTTTCATTTGATATTCACTTAGAATCTAATTGTTGTAAAGAAAAGAAGAAGGCTTAATCTCCTTATTGACCTCACTTTTGGAGTGAGCTTTCAACTCCTCCATCTTAGACATAGGACTCTTCTTAAACACTAAGAGTTTTTTAGTATTAAGACACTTCTAGTGATTAGGTGAACACTCAACCTAACCCTAGAGGCTTAGAAGGTTTAGCCATAGAATAGGTTATGCCTTGGGGTGTTAAAAATTTGCCTACCTTAACCAAACCAACTCCTCACTTCCTTTCTTCAAGTAAAATTCAAATCAACTCCAAATCAAACCTTGAATCAATTTTAATGGATTTTCTCAAATCATAAATCAATTCCAAATAATCGAAACCCACGATTGAAATTCATAACCAAATTAAAATTCCAAAAATATTTTCTAAGCCCTTCGATTATATCTTATGGACTCAACTCAAATTAAATCCAAATTAATTCAAATTCAAGAAATTTTATCATAACCCATTTATATTCACAAATATAAATGAATTATAAATTCAAATATCCCAAACCAAATTCAAATTCAACCAAAATCCAACCTAAGCCTTTCAAGTCAAAATCTTGAACTTAGCCAAATCACTCAAATCAAGCCAAACCCTTAATTTTTGCTCATGATTTAGTCAATCCTTCAATCATGAATCCAAATATAAACATAAACTTCAATCCTCAAACCAAAACTAAATTCAAAAAAATCAAACCCAAGTCAAACTCATGTTCATCCTTTGACTTAAAATTATCAAATGAATCAAAACCCATTTGACTTCAAATCTCTTGCAAATGGATTTATATTTCAATCATAAATCCATATGTGTTCAACCAAACTTGAATCAAGCCTTGATTTAGCCAACTAAACCCAATTGGCTCACTTGACCCAAAGTGCCCAATTTGACCTACATGAATCAAAATCCAATTCAATTCAAATCAAAATTAATTAATCCAATACAAAATTTATGTCATGTTTGTTGATCATCATAAGTTAATTAATTTTCATGAATTGGGTCAAACCAAGTCAACCTAGCTCAAGTGACTGAACCCTTTAACCTACATGAACCCAAACTAGCCAAATTGTAACATAAAACCAAATTGATTGCAACCAATGGCTCAAGTTCACTCTGAATTGATTATTGAACTTGACCAAAGTCTCAATTAAACCCAATTTGACCATTGTAGACCCAACCTAGCCCAATTGATGATGAACCCAACTTGACCTAAAAGGTTAAATCAGCCCAAAATCAAAATAAACCAAAATTGATTGAAACCAAAGCTACAATATATTCCAAATGATTAACCAAACCCAAACCAAGGATTCAAGCTAATCTAGTTAATTGTTAAATTGGTCAACCAAATTAAATTGACCTAAAAGATCAAATTGACCAAAATCTAAATTAAATCCAAATTAAACTAAATTGATTGAAACCAATTGAACCAATCCAATAAAAAATGATCTTTGAACTTGACCCAACTTGGTATGACCAATTTGACCAATTGGTCAACCTAACCTATTTTGACCCGATTTGACCCAAATTGGTCAAATTAACCCAAATTAAACTAAATGAACTTTAAATAATATTAAATTTGGTCCAACTTACTTTTGACTCATTTTAAATCTGCCCAAATCATATTCAATGCCAAATGACCACTTTGCCCTTGGGTCAAGGGCATCCCATGAGAAAAGATACTTTCCCAAGTGGTCATTTCTCTTCCTTGGTGACTTGACACTCATCCATTGGTCCACATAGACACCAAGGACACTGATTTTCTGACCCAAGGAGTGGTTGGGGCAGCCATGACTCATGGGGAGATGAATCACCTACCTCCACATTAAAATATTTGGCATGAAGGACTCTCACCTCCCCTTGCTAGGGACACCCATTTGTCCTTCATGGCGCCACTTTCCATGCCTTAGCCAACCATGGAGCCACCTAGGATGGTTCTCTTCCATTCCCAACCACCCCAAGACAAAGACATGAGTTTGGAGCCAAAATTTTAAACAAAAGGTTCATTTTCATTAACTTTGATTCATTTTATATGTTGAAGAAAATCCTCATTTCCATCATTCTCCCTCTCCTAGAGCTCCCAAAGCCATTGGCAATCACCACTTCATTTTGGAGAAATACTTCAAAACTAAGTAGATTTCATCAAGAAAAAATGATGATCACGAGGAAACTTCATTTTGACATGAAGGTGAGGATCAAGCTCATTCCAAGGACTTTTCCCTTTCTTAACTGTGCTCGTCATCACCATCACAAAATCATCCGGTGAGGTAACTTTCAAAACTATAGCCGGCCTTAGGATCCTTTATTTTATGATAGTTTTTCACACAATTTTGAGGTATTTACCCTAGATAATCCAGAATTTTTACTTTATATCATCCCAATTAGAAAATATAATTTTTTCAGTGCGAATCGACATGAAAATGAGTCCATTTGGACAAGTTTTCACTAAATCTTTTAAAAAAAATAGCCCTCATTTTATTCACCGCCGGCAAAGCAAATGTCCGATCACATGGTTCATGATCGGACGCCGGATCACGCGATCGCCATCCGCCCTTTGAATCACTTGATGTTATTTGGACCATCGATCATGGATCATGTGATTGATGCCCGCATGATGACGCTTCATCTAGCCTCTATATCACGCGATCCAATTTAGATAGTCCGATCGATGATTGGATGGTCCGGATCAACGATCGGATGGTCCCACCGCATCGCGGGTCAATGCACCCACTCATTTTCCCACCCATCCCACACACATGGCGCCGCGTTGCGTCGCGTATCACTGCCAAGTAAGAAAATTTGATTTTCTGATTTAAAAAATTACTTTAAATCACTTAAAATTTCAAAAATTCATAGAAACTAAAATGATTAATCAAAAATTACAAACAAGAGCTCGTTGGATTCATCTTTTGAGAGAAATCTAATAAACCCAAAATCCCCAAATTTTACAAAGTATTTGGAGCTTAATTTGAGTTTTAAAAAAACTAAAATTTTATTAATTAAACCAAAAATACATGTCAGATTAAGTTGAAATTTTCAAAGATTAAAATTGATTTTAAAATACACATACCATACAATTTCAAGTCAAAATGACTTTTGGATTAAAATATTTCAATTTTGTGTGTCAAATGATTTATTTTAATAAAATAAATTAACATAATTCATAAAAATCACTTAAATTAATTGAAACTTCCTAAATTCATAACTAATTATATAAAATCCAAAACATAAAAAACTCGTCATTTTAAAGATAAGGAGAATTCTAATAAAATTGTTTTAATTGAATTTAAGTAGTAGATTTTTCTTAATTAGGTTTATTTAAAACATAATAACCCTAATTACTCTAATGACTAATTAATTCCAAACTTCTGCATGTTTTGTGGGATGACCAGATATTAATTAATGAACCCCTAATCACTCTCATAATATAATTAAGGTTAATTACACATGTGAACAATAGTTTTAATTCCTTGATTAAGATAATTAAATATTTTTTTAAGTGATTAGGAGGTTTATGGAATGATTTTGGGAAATTTTTCCATGCTATTCCTAAACCCCTTTCTTTCTTCCTTAAATCCAAATCTAATTAAGGGTTAATCCACTAATGATCTACTTAATTAATCAAATCAAATTCTCAAAACCAAATTAATCTAGAAACTTAATCAATCCTTCTTGGGTAGATGCTTAGGTGTTCAATAACCTAAGTAACTTAAGGAAATCATACCTAACCCATATGTGTGGGAATGGTTATGAAAGTACTTAAATTAAACCCTTTAGCTTAATTAATCATTAATTGTGAGCCAATTGCATTAGGTACCTTTCTTTCCTAGGATGCATTGCTGATTTAAATTCCTTGTTGTTTTATGTCATACATCTCATAATTATTTGATTAAATATGTTAAAGGTATAGTAAGGGTAATTAATGAACTTAATCTACACCTTACCCTAACTAAAGTATAAAATTAATCTAATCACCTAAAAAATTAAACTAAAACAATACACACATGTGGAATGGATAAGTACCAGAAACCTCTTCACACTTTCCTAATTCAAATCAAACTCAAAACAAAATGAAAGTCTCTTTAAACAACTTTTGATTCTCTTTAAATGATCTTACTTCATAAGATTGTCTTTAAGAATTAATTAGAGTGAATGAAATTACATTCTTACATCACTTTGTTTCTTTCTTAGCATGCTAAATGTGTATGTCATATGAGTTTCATACATTCATGTTTTTCTAAAATCAAATTCAAATTGAAATGTTTTCTTTATGTCAAATTGCATGTTTTGGCTAAAGTAAAAATATGAGTGGCTATTATCACTATTAAATTCAAAACTATTTTCAAAGATCTATAAATCAAATACCTAAAACTGAAAGTGTGCTACTTATAATTATTTATAAGCTTGCATGTGGATATAAATATGAAGACGTGCATAGTGTATTTTTCCTTCTATTTCTTTTAGCATAGTTTTGAATAGGATTTGGCAAAGTATATAGTTCATTTGAAAAGAGAATAACACTTGCCTAACTCCATTCCTATTCATTCCTATGCTATTACTTAAAGAAGGACATCCACACCTACACAATAAATTGCATAAACAAATCAAACAAATAAATACAAACTTGAATCTTTTCCATTCATTTATTTTGTTCATATGTTTGTATTTAAGAAAAGTGGTATATTAGTCTGGACCATCCCAAGATTGTGAGGCTTTAAGTAATCCTAAGTAGGTCATGTACCTTACACCCCTAGTTAACAATGGCGTCATACTCACTTATGCCTTTCATACATACATGTGCATGTGAAAATGGATAAGAAAACCTCTTTTCTACTTAACAAAATCATGCATACATGAAACATTCCAAATTTCTTTAAGCAACCTCTCTTAGCATTCATTATTAAGGTGTGCTAAATACTTGCTTCACATACATAGATATGCTTAGGATTCATTCATGTGCATGATACACATGTGGGAAAGAAATAAAAATATTGTGTGTTTTGTGATAGTAATTCACTTTACTTAATCTTAAAATTCTTTTCTTTTCCTAAAATATAAAATTAGGATTAATTAAAATACATAATAAAATATTCACTAAAAAATTATTAATGAATCTACCTTAGAAATCACTTAAGGAAGGGAGGAAAGAGAAGTTCTCTTCTTTTCCTCTCTTTATAACCTTAGTAATTAAGTAAGTTCATTCAAACCAAATCAAATCATCAAATAAAATTAACCCATATCAACTAAACAACTTAAATGAGACCACCCTTCTAAGTTGAACCTTTTCACACTTAAAAATCCTAACCTTAAAGCCTAGCTAAGCATACCACACAAACTTTCATGGCACACAATAGGCTAAGTCACCACTTTTAGTCCTTAGGGGTGCATGGTTTGATGTTCACTTTTTTATTTTATGATGTGATATTTTAGTCTGGATGTTATGTGTAGAATGAATGGTAGGATGATTTAGTCTAATCATTATCTTCTAGGGGATTGTGCTTAAACGTAATAAAATATAACTATTTTTTGTCATGTGTTGCTTATACCCTAAGCATAATCCAAAATACTAGTGGACTTGGTTACCCATGTGTGGGTGCTAAGTCCAATTTATTTTATATACATACTTGGGAATGTGTGGTTTATTTTAGCTAATCTCTATTTTACAGGTTTTAGTTAGATTTATTTTTTCCTTTTCATGTGCTTTTGTAATTAGGATTTTGGAATAATTGTTATGGGGGGATTAGGATGAGCATTGGTTATAAGATCACATCTTATGTACCATGTGAAGCCTTTGGAGCATCCACATTCCAACCATTCAAAAGAAGGAACCAAAAGAAGAAAGAAGAAAGAAGAAATAAAGAAATGAAGACCTCATAACATGAATTCTTGCTTAATTATAATTAATTCATTTGTAATCCAGGTTGTATAAGGGTAGAGCTCTACCAATTTATTTTTGGTTGGTGGTGCCCACCACTTGACCTCTTATTCTTTTGCGCTAGCTTTATAAAATGTTTGATGTTTGTTTAGCTTGTGCATTAGAAATGACATATTTTTCTAGTTTCTTTCTTGCTTTGATGTATGGACTAGATGATGATTAGGTTCTTGGGGAAAAATAAATCTTATATTAAATTTAATAACTCAAAATTTAAAATAAATAACTCATAACCTTAACTAAAGCTTAGGTTATAAATCAAGATAAAAGAATTAACAACCCCTTAATTGGATGTTGTCTTTTCTTTCCTAACATCATGCATAAAAACATATTGTTTCACTCTTGATTTTGAGGGCTTCCACCCGTGCTAGAGAACTTGGCTTGACCTTTGAGAGTCATGGTGGAAACACACCTTTCATCTTGCTGATTTTGGCCCATAATCTAATTTCTTATGTATTAGGCATAAAAATCCTAAAGCTTGTGTCAAATTGACTGTCCAATATAAAAAATAAAAATATATGGAAAATTTGCATTAGATCTAGGTCATTTTTCATGCCCTTACATGATCTAGTCTCTTAAGGAGTGAGTTTAAGGACTTAGTCTCTTTCTAAAATAAATAACAACCTAGCTATCTTGCATAAAGCATAAGACTTGCCTACATGTATTTAAAATTGTAGGAGGAGTTAGTTTGTGGCCACCCCTAGGCAGTTGTAAGTCCAAGCAGTCGGGTGGTTTATCCTCTCTTATGGAGAAAAATCGAATACTCTTTTTTCACCTTAGATTTAGGTTGTGCTTTTGTCCCTTGCCAAAGCTCCCTAGATTTAGGTTTTGAGGTTGCTTGTCCCTTCTATGGGTCATAAGCATAAATCCTCACCTCTTAGGCATTTCCATAATCTTGCATCTTGAAATTATAAGCCCTCAACTTCTAATAAAAATTTGGCTCAAATAAATAATTCCCCTCAATTTCAAAAATGTAAAGCCCAATCATAGGATAGTTTGGGATGTTTACTAGACTTCCTAGTATCTTAAACATCCCTTACTCACCTCCATTTATCTTCGATAAGAACTCTCTCCTCTTGATCAATCCCACTTGATTTTCCAAAAATAAACTAATCGATTGATAGTCTTACCTATTGAAAACTTTGGAGACAACGATCATTTATATTAATGAAGAGCATTCCTAAGGAATCCCCTTCCTTAGGATGTAATTAACTATGGGGGCTTGCCCCTGTAAGTAATTTAATGAACCCAGTTTAAAATAAACCCTACTTTACTTTTCCATATAAAGTAGGGGAAGAATCTCTAGTACATATACAGACCCATTGTCCTTAGGAGTCCTTATTGAGGTGATTAGGTCCATTGTAGGGCGGTAATTTCTATCTTTCGAGATAATACACCTCTTCTCAATGTCGTACTCGATCACCCTAATAAGAATATTTGTGGATCTACGTGGTGTCCTAACTAAAAGGCGTATATTTCTATTTTCATCTATCCCCTTCAAAGGGATAGATGAAGGCAGAAATATTTTCACCACTGATATTTCTAGCGATTCCACTGGGGAAGGTTCCTCTCTCCATCTTTGGTAAATGATCATTGTCTCCAAGTATCGATAGTGGATTTGTACTTTATATGAATCCAAGACTATCTTTCATTATGTTGGCACTTAGCTTATTTCATCCTTAAGTTAGCTAGCCAACATCTTTAGGTTTTAGGACCTCACCCCCGTATTGGTCTTAAACCCACGTTGGGTTCCCCAATGGGTAAAAAATAAAAATTGCAACAAAGAGAATTAATTAAAGACTACCTCCTTACTTTTTCTATGGTAAGGAGAGGTTCATTCCAAAAATAAAGAAAGAATAAATCCTTTTATGAAAAGCATCATCTTTCCAAAAGCGCTTTTTCAAAATGCACATAATAAAATATTTTCACAAAAATTTTGCAAACCAACCTCATCTAATAATCTTCATGATTGTTATATGTAGGACCCTTTTAAAAAAATGAAATAAAATCCAAAATCATTCTTTTCAAAAAGCATAAGTGAACTTCCCTATTCAATTTATTAAATAAGGACTTCACTTTCCAAAAATCAAAATCAACAATCATATTTTCTAAAAGCACAAATGAACACTTTCATTAAATAAACTCAAGTTTATTGAATGAAAGTTTTCATTTTTCAATCAAAAATCAAAAGTCAAATTTTCCAAGAGCACAAATGAACACTTTCATTCAATATACTCAAATTTATTGAATGAACATTTTCAATCAAAATCAACAATCACATTTTCAAAAGCAAATGAACACTTTCATTCAATATACTCTAATTTATTGAATGAAGGTTTTCATTTTCAATCAAAATTAACAATCACATTTTTCAAAAGCACAAATCAACACTTTCATTCAAAATTCTAAAATTTATTGAATGAAGGTTTTCATTTTCAATCAAAATCAAAAATCATATTTTCTAAAAGCACAAATGAACACTTCCATTAAATATGCTAAAGTTTATGGAATGAAAGTTTTTATTTTACAATCAAAATCAACAATCACATTTTCCAAAAGCACCAATGAACACTTTCATTCAATATACTCAAATTTATTGAATGACGATTTTCATTTTCTATCAAAATCAATAATCATTTTCAAAATTTGAACACTTTCATTCAATATGCTCAAAATTATTGAATGAATTTCATTTTCAATCAAAATCAACAATCACATTTTCCAAAAGCACAAATGAACACTTTCGTTCAATATACTCAAATTTATCGAATGAAGGTTTTCATTTTCAATCAAAATTAAAACAACATTTGGATTCTTCATCTAGCATACCCAAATTTACTATGTAAAGATCCTCTTTTCAAAATAAAATCAATAAATATCTTTTCAAAACATAAAACAACATTTGGATCTTTCATTTAGCATACCTAAATTTGCTAAGTGAAAATCCTTTTTTTCAAAAATAAAAGTACATTTGGATTTCTTTAGCATACCAAAATTTGCTAAGGATCCTCTTTTCAAAAAAATCAAAAACAAACACATTTGAATTTTAGCATACCTAAATTTGCTAAGGATCCTCTTTTCAAAATAATCAAAATGAACACATTTGGATTTCCTTAGCATACCTAAATTTGCTAAATCTTCTTTTCAAATAAAATCAAAATAAAACACTTGGATCTCTTATTTAACATACCTAAATTTGCTAAGATCCTCTTTCAAAAAAAAAATCAAAAATAAAATCAACACATTGGATCCTTTATTTAGCATACCTAAATTTGCTAAGCCTCTTTTTCAAAAAATAACAAAACATTTGGATTCTTCATTTAGCATACCCAAATTTGCTAACTGACAATTCCATTCTCAAAATTCACATGATTCACACAAAATAAAACAAACAAAGACACAAAAAGAAGAAATTGTTTTCCAACATCTCACATAGCATACCCAAATTTGCTAAGTGAGTAAATTCCAAAATCAAATCAAACAAAAGAAAATTGACCCTTTACTTTAACATACCAAATTTGTTAAATAAAGGGTCCTCAAATCAAAATTAAAACTCAAATATGAACCTATGGAAGCATCCCTCAAAAAATATTTGAACCCATTTTCAACATACCCAAATTTGTTGAAAGTGGATTCTATATCAAAAATTCCTCTTTCCAATCAAATCTGAAATCTATTCTAAATCATTTGAACACTTAACATTTTTTAAAATGTTGAGTATGAGTTCAAATTTTAAATTCAAATCAAATCACAAATCGATTCAAGTTTATTTTCAACATTGCACTCGTTCTCATTTTTTTTAGTTTTTAGTCTTTTGATTGTAGAAATGGTCAAGTTTGTTTACCTTTCCCCACAAGATGGATTTGGCCTTAGATCGAGCCTTCCTCGTCTTGATTGCCCACCTCATTCATTTGGAGAGGCTTTGAGTGAGGATTACATGAGGGCACTCCCCTCATAACTAGATAGTGGTAGGGCGAAGTCATCATTTTGACTTGCCATGACTCGATATCCCCTCACAAGAGGAAGGTAGTGGAGTTTTACCTAGTGCTGTTACATATCTATGATAGCACCAGTGCGCCAAGTTATTTTCCATGCTACCCTAATAAGGGCTAGTACCCACTCATTAGCACCCTTAAAAGGTAAGGCTCCGATCCCACAGATTGTCTCCCTCCTTTTGAGGTGGTCTAGTTCTTACTCACTCACCCAAGACTGAGAAACAAAACCGCATGATTAAAGCATACCATGCATCGCCAGGGAGATGGAGGCAGCTACATGGTCAGTTATGGAGGAGTTGCCCTCCATGATTTTCCCACTGGATATAGTGAACCCATTCCATCTTCTCTCTGGGTCTGATAGAGAGGATGCTAGAAGGATCCCTACTTCACCACCACCAGCGGTTCAATTCTAGCCTGTAGTCAGTCATAGTAGGAGGTCATATTCCAACCTCCATTCAGCTCTACACTAGGTTGGCAGAGCCTATGGACGATCTAAGTTCGGGGCTCAATTTGACTTAAGATCTGTTATCCCCCATAGCATGGGGAAGCATCTTTGGCAGGAGAGGGCCAGGGAGCCCCATACTATAGCTCATATCACTAACCGAGAGAGGCAGAGGTTTGGTTTGCAGTCAATAGACTTTGTACTCATTGATTTCCTTGATTGATGTGCTACCCACGTTGATCACATAAATAATATTCTACTTACAGGGACTACTCATCATGGAGAGGCCCCTTCAGAGAGTGGTGTGTCTCTCCACACACCACTTTACCCCATCCACCATCACTTGTTCAATCTTTCTTCCAAAGGCCATGAAGGCCACATCCAGGAGAAGAACCCCATTGGTGATCAAGTGGCCAAGGGATCCCTGTTCCATCTACACCCTCGTGGTGAGGCGAGCTCTCTGCGACCTTCGCCCCTTGAGGTGTGAAGGAATGTGACAGCATAATGGTCATCCTTCACCATCACCACCATAGCAGGATCTAGATGGTTACAGCAGAGAGGGAGAAGGTAGCAGCAGTTGCACATGATCATAGAACCTCTAGAGTGTCACCATAGAGTCGGTGATAGTCAGGAGTGTACATCTTCTAGCGAGTACAACCCTCATAGGGTTGATTCTTGATAGAGGAGATCCTTTCGTACACAATGTGGATCCCTCCCAGAAAGCATTTATGCAGTGATAGATCATTCTTTAGATGACATAGTAGCTCATTATTTCATGGAAAAGAAGGAGATCTTGGGATATGATTGGTTTGATGAGAAGAAATCACTTTGATCCCAATGAAGATGATTTGTTGGGAGACTTGCGGGTTTGCATGGTAGATACCGAGATCCCACTCAGAGCATCAAACTATGGAAGGTGTTGAGCCTGAGCAGGAAGACATAACCCACTCGACCCAACACCTCATAGCATATATAAAGTAGAAGGATGAAAAGATAGATAGGATGGAGAAGAGGCTCAAAGATCTATTAGCAGCTATCTTAGCATTGTAGAACCAAGCCCTGATAGTTCATCCTACCCGATGAGACTAGTCGAGAGTTGGTGCAATGTCTTGTAAAGCAAGGTAACATGTATAAGTAGGTATAGATGTACCTCCATACAGAAAAGATATCAAGTCCATGGTTGAGCGGTGAAGGAAGCATTGGCTCAAGCCTAAGGAGGATCATCAGTTCCAAAGGGTAGACCTACCCGGAGGAATTTGATGCAATCCAATATCCTAAGGGTTTCGTGCCACCTTCCTTCAAGAGTTTTGATGGCAGTGGGAACCCGAGGCAGCACATATCGCATTTCAGAGCTAATTATTGCAACGCTGGTGGCAGTGATGCTTTACTCTTTCACCTCTTTGTTAGTAGCTTAGCAAGGATAACTTTTGATTAGTATGCTGAACTTCCCAATGGTTTAGTAAAGACTTTTGCTGAGTTGGAGAAACTCTTTATCAAGAGGTTTGATGGAGCTCAGCAAAGGGTCATTATTGGTGATCTCGTTGTGGATCAACAAAATTATGGTGAGTCCCTTGTTGATTACATTCTCATATGACATAATTTGAGTATGAAATGTGAACCATAGTTGTTTGAATAACACACCATTGAGATTCTGCTTAAGATTATCCATGGCCCAGTCGCCTTCATGCTCAAAGGTTTCACCATCAAAACTTTTGAGAAATTAATCAACAAGGTAGCTAGCTTGGAAGGAGAAGTCAAACATTTACCTTCTCCAGATCTATTGCCAAAGTTGCAGAAGATATATGAGAAGAAGATCGGGGCAATGATAATAGTAAATAAAGGGAAATAGCTAGCTAAAGAGTAGTTTGAGAGATCTCATGCTCCTGACCCCTCCCTACCACCACAGAGCATCTACCCATAGCGACCTCCATGGCTTCTCACCTCCTCCTTACCATCAAAACAGCATACATACCCCTGCCGGGTAGCTACCATCCACCTACTCTTATGGATAAAATTAAACAAACCATGTTCATTTAAGAGGGAGGTAGAAAATCTTTAAGAATCTCTTAAAGAAACGACTTTTACCAAACTAGAGGGAGGAAGTGCGCAAAAGTAATGATCCTAACTTTTTCCCCTACCACCTCATGTTAGGTAATAATTTGGGGATTGCTTTACATTCAAGGATTGGATTGAACATAGCTTCAAGACATGTGCTATAGTTATCCTAAAGGAATATCTTGTGGAACTACCATCCAATTCTATTAGGGTAATCCTTGGGGATGACTGCGATCTAAAACCAAAGAAGGTTGGGATATCTCCTTATCCAAAACCTCTAAAAAGATTGTTCAAAAGATCAAGAAACTTTCCTTGTACGTGCCTGAGTCATCTCAAACCTCCAACATCAAGGAAGGTTTGCAAGTTGCTAGAGCCAACTCAAGGAAAGGGGGAGCTCAACAGTAGCAGTAGGATGTGCTAGCCCAGATAGCCTTAGCAACCGAGTCTAGCCTCTCCATCATTGCTACCATAATGTAGCACCACTATTTCTAGTTCTTCTTTCGCAGTACTCTTATGAGATGAGGGAATCAAATCCTCTTTATCATTTTACTTGATTTCTACTTTATACCTCCTATCAAATCAAGAAATTGAAGAATAAAGCTAAGCTTGAATTATACATCTATGTCACTTGATGGGTTATCTAAATCTATTCTCAAGCATCAAATAACTATAATAATTAATCTTCTCTTTCGATTGAGTTGGATTTTCTACTCACAATACTATGGGTTCACCTCTTGAGATAGACTTGGAATCATCTAATTTTGAGGGTCCCATAGGAGAAGCTATAGGTGAGCTGTGTAGAACCTTCCACCATAAGAGATCACCAAGTCAACCTCCATAGTGGCAAGGTTCTACCTCCTAGGCCTCAAGATAGAGAAAATAAGTCATTGGTTTAGATCGAGAAGCCCCTCCTGGATGCTCCACCCTTGGATATGCTTTTGGAGGATTCAAAGGTGGACTACAATGTCTCTCTCACAAGAAAGTTGCCATCTAAGCTAAGCATATACGATGCCCTTGTCTTATCCAAAGAGATTTGGGAATCATTAATCAAGGCTCTCCTTGATCTTGAGATAGGATTAGCTCAACTGACTGCTATTGGTGAGGAGGCACATTATTCCAGAGAAGCTCAGGGAATCACTTTCATAGATGAAGACCTACTTCTAGGGGACATGGAGCACAATATCATTATTGACATGGCGATTTGGACTTTCGAGTTCTCATTGATCCAGTGCATCGGTGAACATTATGAGTCTAAAGACCCTTGCCTGAGGATTGACATCTCCACACTCGAGGAGATCGATGATGTTGAGAGGATTCAATGAACAAGATGAGCTTTTAGGTTCCATAGTGTTACCTTTGGAGATAGGTGGGAAAGAGCCAAGTTTTACATCATTGATTCGAATACTTCATTCACCACTTTGCTCGGTAGGCCTTGGATACATCAGAATAAGATAATTCCATCCTCCCTCCATCAGTGCATCAAGTTCAGGAAGGATGGGATTGAGTATGTCAAAGGAGATGAAAAGCCATTTTTAGTTAGAGAGGTTGAGATATATGAGGATGCAACCTACTATCTTCCTCAAAACACCTTTCTTGTGAACTTGGATAAAACTCAAATTCAAAAGAAAAGAAAATAAAGAAAGAAAAGAAAAAAAAGAAAATGAAAATCCAAGTGAACAAGAAAGGAATTGAAGAAGAAATAGAGCATATCACATTCCACCCAGTTCATTCCATCATATGGACATGTGGGTAGGATGACTCAACCTCCACCGGTAGAGGCAAAAAGAGGGCAGTTCAGAGGTGGAAGACCCTGGTTGGCCATCACCAACAAGGTTATGTTTAGTTCATAGGAGTACCCCTACTATTCACATAGACTTGGAATCAGCGAGGATGAGTCTAATGTGATTAGCATACCAACCAACCTCTGGGTTTCATTGAGGTGACCAAGAGATACTCCACAGATAAAGCAAAGTATTTGAATCAGATGTATGTAAAACTATCAGGCAATAATTAGGAACCTTAGCTCTAACCTCACTTTCATCTCAAAAAGTTGAAGGTTTAGTAGTTAAGGAAGCCCCTAATTCTTCCACAGATATGAAGCCAAAGAGATTCTTTTGGGATCATCATCCTCAAGTCCTGAAGTTGATGTAGAACTTGAGGAGGATTCATATAAAGAATTAATGGAATTATCATTTGACTTTACTCTCTTGTGTTCATAATCTTATACAAAAAGGTTTGGTTCCTCATACATGGTCCATAGTCGAGTATTTTGAAAAGGAATACGTGGGAAGCACAATCAAGAGTAGGACTAGATTTGGTACAATGGTCCGGTTGATGATGATGATTACGCTTAGTTGTTACCAATCATTTTGTCCGATAGGTTCTTTTCACACACAACACCAACTCTTATGAGAATGTGTGTTTAGAAACTTCGATGATCCAGATGATCTCCAAATCAAAGATGCACCTCAGAATTTGAAGGAGATCCATTCAATAATTGACAAGCTTAAAGAAATCAACCTCGGATAGAAGAAAATCCACAACATACATCGTTCATTTGAATGAAGAAGAAACTAATAACTTAGTTAGGCTATTGACTGAGTTTAAGGACTACTTTGCATGGAGTTATGAAGAGATGCATGGATTATCTCCTGAAGTAGCAGTCCATAAGCTAGCAATAGATCCTAGCGCTAACCCTATCAATCAAGCTCCATGCGATTAGAAATTGAATAATAGGTCATTTTTGAAGTCAAAAAATTGATCGATGCTGGTTTCATTAGGGAAGAAAATTACCCTACCTAGCTATCCAGTGTTGTACCAGTTAAGAAGAAGAATGACCAAATTTGCATATGCATTGATTTCAGGGACTTAAACAAGGCATGTCCTAAGGATGAGTTTATTCTTCCTATACCAGAATTAATGGTGGACATCGCCTCATCTCATGTGGTTTTCTCTTTCATGGATGGGTCATCGGCTATAACCAAATCAAGATGGCCCCGGATGAAAGAAACACTACTTTTGCTCAAATCTATTGTTATAGGGTCATGCCTTTTTGCCTTAAAATCTAGTGCTACATACCGAGCCATGACTCGGATCTTCAATGAACTCATCCATCATCGGGTTGAGTGCTATGTTGATGATCTAATAGTCAGAGTAGAGAAAAGAAGACCATCTCTTTGACTTGAGTAGTTTTGAATGGTTAAGATAATATAACCTCAAAATGAATCCCGTGTGCATTGAGTAGCTTGGAAATTCCTTGGGTTTGTTGTCCCATTGGGGAAAATAGATCCAAGATCAAAGCTATCTTAGAAATACCACCTCTTAAGAGTTTAACTCAACTAAGATCTTTCCAAGGATGGTTAGTGTATCTAAGACACTTTATTTTTGACCTATCGGGGAGATGCAAGCTATTCTCAGCACTTGTCAAAAAGGACACCAAGTTCAAGTGAGATGACAAGTGCCAGCATGCCTTTGAAGATATTAAGCAGTATTAGGTGAAGCCGCTAGTTCTAGCACCTATTGGGGCCACTCATCCTACATTCTTGCATTGGATGACTCTCTCGGTGCTTTATTGGCCCAAGCCAATGATGAGGGAAAGGAAAGAGCTCTCTACTACCTCACATCATCGATTCTCAGCAAACTATCCACCTATTGAGAAACATTGCCTAGCTTTGATCTTTGCATCCCAAAAGCTATGGCACTATATGCATTCTCATAAAGTGAACTTGATTTCCAAAACCAATCCACTATAATATCTCATGACATGGCCAATGATATCGGATGTTTGGCATGATGCTCCATGATTCTCTCACAGTTTGATATCACATTCGTACCCCTCCGTGCGATGAAAGGACAAGCATTAGTGAATTTCTTAGCAGCACACCCACTTCCTCGACTCGCTTAGTGAGATCTCCCGATGAACAAATCATGAACTTAGGGAGGTTGACAATCACCGATGGAGATGTATTTTGATGGTGCAACTTCTTTTCATAAAGGGAAGCACCACTCTACTCTTCCAGAAAGGCGGGGTAGAATAGTTCTCTTAACTCCAGATGTGATGAGATTCTCATACTATCTTTCCAACCCCTGCACCAATAACAAAGCCAAGTATGAGGCTTTGATTGCCATTCTAGAGTTAGCTATCACAATCAGTGTCAAGAGCATCAACATCTATGGGGATTCTCAGTTGGTCATCAATCAGATTGTCAGGTCCTACAAGGTTTCCAAACCCAAGCTTCATCATTACCACGAGCATACTATGAAGATGTAGGCCTAAATCCCCAAAGTCACCATCTACAAGGTTCCAGTAGATAACACATTAGCAGATGCTTTGGCCAAACATGCTAAAGAATTGGCATGCTCGATAAGTCCATTCCAATAAGGGTCCAAAATAGACAAGTCATATCCCTTATTAATGCTAAACTCATCGAGAGACTTTCTATTGAAGGGGAGGTTGCCGTTGCCTATAAGGACAAGGACCTAGAATGGAGGCAACCATTTATAGACTATTTGAACACTAGAAAACTACCTCAAGAAAAGTCTCAAGCCCATCAAGTGAAACAGAGAGCTCTCTCCTATGCTCTCGTTGATGGCACCTTACATGATCCTTTGATCAAATTGTGGTTACATTGTTTGACAAACATGAAGCCCATGGCATTATAACGAGGTACATTCGTCTATCGCACACCAATTTAGTCGAAGATGAAGATGAAGATCAAGACTAGGATACTATTGGCCGATGATTATAGGCGTATGGATGTAGCTAGGAGATGCCATCGATTAATACTACGGTGTGGTCTTACATCAACCACCCAACATTCTACACCCTACATTGGCTTCATGGCCATTCGAGTATTGGGTTACCGACATTGTGGGTTTGATCGATCCTCCTTCTTCCAAGGGTCATCGGTTCATCTTAGGCACCCCATTCTTTTCCAAGTGGTGGAGGCAATCCCACTCGAGAGGTCATAGCAGCATGTAATTTAGTTTTTTTTAGAACCATATGTATATAGGTTTGGGGTGCCTCGATGAATTATATCCATAATGGTATTGCATTCAAAAGCACCAAGATCAATAGCTTTCAAGACACATAGATTGGAGATACTCCATCTACTACCCGAGCAAATGGCTTAGCGAAGCATTCAACAAAACTCTCATCCAAATACTAAAGAAGACTCTTGATGATAACAAGAGGTAGTGGAATGAGCTTGGTGAAGCCTTGTGCCGCACACTAACTCAACTCAATCTACCATTTTCCTTAGTGTATGTGTCCAAAGTAATTCTACCTTTAGAAGTTCAACTCCCATCACTAAGGATAACATTGGGTAGCAAGATCACTATAGAGTAGAATGCAAAGTTATGGTTAAAAGAGCTTGAAGGTTTGGAGAGTCTGAGGCGCAGAACCTCAAGTTGTACAAGGCCAAAATGATTCAAGCTGAAAATAAGCTGGTCTTCCCTAGGCCTTTCCAAGTAGGAGAACTTGTGTTAGTCCTAAGGAGACCAATTGTTGCCCGTAGAAAGATGGGAGGCAACTTGAACCCACTTGGGAAGACCCCTATGTCATATAGAAAGCCTACCAAGGAGGATCTTATCAACTTATTGATTGTAAAGGGGGACACTTGATACCTCTAATTATTGGGGTCTATTTGAAGAAATATTTCCCATAAAAATCATGTCTAAAAATAATTCTATCAATCAACAAAAATTTTATTCCATTTTATAAATCTTCTCTTCTTTCCAAGCTTTGTTTGCTTGTCTTGAGAATCCACCACAACGTGTTTAGGGTAGGTGTAAGAGTCCCCTAGCAGCATCCTATCTTTCTTTCATGACACAAATATAATCAAACACAATCTCTTGGCGCTATTAGAATAGGTGTGAGAGAACCCAAGAGGCATCCTATTTATTAGCAACTAAGTTAGGTGTAAGAGAACCGCGACATCCTTTCTTGGTGAATTGGTTTGCCATCCGTGGCTCCATTTCATCAAATTCTCCAAACATGTTTAAGGCAGGTGTAAAAGAACCCAAGGGGCATCCTATTCCCTTTAACACAAGCACAAAAATAAACACATATCTTTTGTCTCGTGCCATTTTGATGTGAGAGAAAGCTCCTATGGCACTCACTCATTAGCTACTCTAGGTCAAACATGCCACCTTGCTAGTATGTCACCCCATTGGTTATTGTTAGAGGATGTGAGTCCTTACACTTTCTTCTTAACTTGATCATTATAAACCAACAAGTGCCTCGTTAGTATGGTAGACTTTACTGCCCAACTAGTAAGCTACCCCATGTTGATTTTGTTAAAGAAGATGAGTCCCCGTGCTTTATTCTTGAACTAATCATCATGATCTAAATATGTGAGGTTTAGGATAAGTCCCCTAGAGGCTCTTTTCCTCTTGACTATATTTGAGTTGATATAAGTCCCCTAGTGGCATTCACTCGGAGTCTACTCGGATGACACCTTAAAGCAGACTATCCCAATCAATTATAGAGGATGTGAGTCCCGAGCTTTCTTCAGGCGATTATTACAACTGGGCACCTTTGGTTGGTTGATGTTGTTATCTTTGCATGACTCACCAGTGGATACACCACTCTTGGCAGATGTGAGTACCCATGCTTTCTCCTTGAGTTGGCCACCGAATACCTATTTGATATATGACTAGCCATGTCATCTTCTCTAGGGTTTTGGATTAAGCCCTTAGCCCTCCTCGGGCATTCTATTTGGATCACATCCTTTCGACCATTTAGACCTTTGCAGTTACTTTGGATTGGGGATCCCCTTTCCTAGTAGCCACCCCTGGTTGGAGAATTTGTTCGATGCATAGATTCTCCCTTGGTTGTAAATAGATAGGTCAGAGGCTAATATAAGCTCCTTCTCAGTATGATCCATTGCAAACTAACATGGTCCATGATAAACAAACAACAAAACAAATAAATTAATTTACTTGTGGATTAGGAATTCAAGCCCCCAAAGGGCCCCTTTCCCAAGCAGGCATCCTATCTCTAGGGGTGTTGAGAACTCCTATAGGAATTGCGACTACGAGTTGAGATAAATCCCTGGTACTCACGTAGTCACCTTAGGTTGGGTTCAATCTATTTCACCACAAGTAGGTTACCTCGGCAATCATTCTGCTTTGGAAGATGTAAGATTATTATGCATTCTTCGCAAACCAATGGGCAGCCCTAGGTCATGTTTGATTTGTTGCCCAAAGCAACCGATCACCCCAGTGGTCTTTTGTAGTGAAAGATGTGAGTCCCTGAGCTTTCTTCCCTCAAATTGATCATTGCAAACTAAAAGGCACTCCTTTGGTCGGATAGTTCTCCCATCGAAGCTCCTTTGGTTGTAAATGAGATAGGTCTAGGCTAATATAAGCTCCTTCTTAGTGTGATCCATCTCAAACTAATGAAATCCATCAAAATAAACAAATTAAAAAAAATGAAATTAATCTTTTACTATCTTTGAGCTGATTTAAGTCCTCCCAACGGCATTCACTCAATAGTCAGCCCTAGGTTGGGTTCAATCTATTGCCTTGCCAACTAACCACCCTAGTGGTTTCATATTTTGGAAGATGCGAGTCCCCGTGCTTTCTTCCTAACTTGACCATTTCGAAAGGCATCCCTTTGGTTAGTCTACCTTGTGGTTGGTAGACTACCCTTTGGATTGGTAAATCTGAGTTAGCAAGGCCATGGCCCCATATATCCATCACAAAATGGGACCCATCAAAATAAACTAAAAGAAAATGAAATAAATTTTGACTATCTTTGAGCTGATTTAAGTCCGCTAGAGGCATTCACTCAATAGTCAGCCCTAGGTTGGGTTCAATCTGTTGCCTTGCCAATAGATCACCCCAACAACTAGTCCCTACTTTGGAGGATGTAAGTCTACTACGCTTTCTTCCTAGTATAGCTCGCACACTAAAGGCATCCCTTTGGTTGGTAGTCCTACTATGTGTTTGGTAGACTACCCCTTTGGATTGTAAATGAGGAAGGTCCCTTATGGCTCCTACCGTGCGATCCATTGCAAACCAACAGGGTCCATCTCAAAATCAAAATTCTAAAAATCTGAAACAAATTCAACCCTCCTCCCTCAGTGGAGTCAAACAACAAATAAATAAATTCAATAAAATAAATCTAATCAACCTCTCTCAGTGGAGTCAATCAAATCAAAATAATCAAAATAAATCAACAAATCAAATCAAATTTCTCTCCAATGAGACTCAAATCAAATCAAACCTCTCATCCCTAGGGATGGAACTTTTCCCTAGTGGAAGGTTCACATACTCAATCCCAGTGGATTCCTCCTTCTCTCTTATGTCTCAACATGAGTAAAGTCACATGCTAAGCTCTTGATTCTTCTACACCTTGGTTTAGTAGATCATTTGTTAGTGCTTGTGATCGTTGTTGTTGATCATTTGTCAATATATGTGTGTTCCTTGTTAATCACACCACTATTGGGCCCTTTGTTGACCTCATTTTTGGATGAGCTCTCAACCCTCCATCTTAGACATAGGACTCTCTTAGACTTTAAGAGTTCCAGTCTTAAGACACTTAGTGATTAGGTGAATACTCAACCTAACCTAGAGACTTAGAAGAGTTAGCCATAGGAATAGGTCATGCCTTAGGGTGTTAGAAAATTTTACCCATAGCTTGAACTCCTCACTTCCTTCTTCAAGTCAAAATTCAAATCAACTCCAAATCAAACTTGAATCAATTTCAATGGATTTTCTCAAATCATAAATCAATTCCAAATATTGATCATTGAAATTCAATTGAAATTAAAATTCAAATATTTTTAAGCCGATTATATCTTATGGACTTAGCTCAAATTAAATCAATTCAAATTCAAGAAATTTTATCATTATTTTATATTCACAAATATAAATGAAATATAAATTCAAATATCAAACCAAATTCAAATTCAACAAATCCAACCTAAACCTTTCAAGTCAAATTCTTGAACTTAGCACAAAACTCAAATCAAACTTGATTTTCTTTATGATTTAATCAATCCTTATCATGAATCCAAATATATACATAAATTCAATCTCAAACAAAACTAAATTCAAAAATTAAACCAAGTCAAACTCATGTTCATCTTTGACTTGAAATTGTCAAATGAATCAAAACCCATTTGACTTCAAATCCTTTATAAATGGATTTATATTTCAATCATATAAATCATATGTGAGTTCAACCAAACTTGAATCAAGCCTTGATCAAACTTATTTCACTTGATCCAAAGTGGCCAATTTGACCTAGATGAATAAAAATCCAATTACATTCAAATCAAAGTTAATTAAGCCAATCCAAACTTCATTTCATGTTTGTTGATCATCATAGGTTAATTAATTGTCATGAATTGGGTTAAACCAAATCAACCTAACTCATTGACCAAGTCAACCCTTTAACCTACATGAACCAAACTAGCCAAATTGCAACCTAAACCAAATTGATTGCAACCAGTGGCTCAAGTTCACTACAAATTGATTATTGAACTTTAAGCCAAATTAAACCCAATTTTGATTCAAACCCAACCAACCCAATTGACCACGAACCCAACTTGACCTTAAAGGTCAAATCAAGCCAAAATCAAATTAAACCAAAATTGATTGAAACCAAAGCTTGCAATATATTCCAAATGATCAACCAAACCCAAACCAAGCCATGATTCAAGCCAATTTGGTCAATTGGGTCAAATTGGTAAACTTAGCCCAAATTTACCTAAATGATCAAATTGGCCAAAATCCAAATTAAATAAAAATTAAACCAAATTGATTGAAACTAATTGAACTAATGCAATCAAAAGGATCATTTAAACTTGATGCAACTCTTGGTTTGACCCAATTTGAGCAATTGGTCAACCAAACTCATTTTGACCCAAATGGGTCAAATTAACCAAAATTAAACTAAATGAACTTCAAATGACATGAAATTTGGTCAACTTACTTTGACTCATTTCAAATCTATCAAATTCAATGCCAAATGACCACTTTGCCCCTTGGGTCAAGGGCATCCCATGAAAAGACACTTTCCCAAGTGGTCATTTCTCTTCTTTAACCACTTGCACTCATCCATTGGTCACATAGGCACCAAGGACAATTTTGACCCAAGTGGTTGGGGTAGCATGACTCATGGGGAGGTGAAATCACCTCACCTCTCCCATTGAACTTGGCATGAAGGACTCTCACTTCCCATGGACCCATTTGTCCTTCATGGTCACTTTCCATGCCTTAAATATACACCTAGGATGATTCTCTTCCATTCCCAACCACCCCAAGCCAAATGACATGAGTTTGGAGCCAAAATTTTAAACAAAAGGTTTATTTTCTTTCACTTTTGATTCCAAAGCTTTAGAGGCTGAGGAAAATCCCCATTTCCCTCATTCTCCCTCTCCTAGAGCTCACAAAGCCATTGGCAATCACCTCCATTTCATTTTGGAGAGAAATACTTCAAAACTAAGTGGATTTTGGGATGAAAATGACGATCACCAAAGGAAACTTCATTTCGACATGAAGACGAGAATCCAAGCTCATTCTAAGGCCTCTTCTCTTGCTCAAGACTCAATCATCACCGCGAAAATCATCCATGAGGTAACTTTCAAAAACCATTCCACTTAGATCTTTATTTTATGATGACTTTTGCATTTTTTAATTTACTAGATAATATGCATTTACTTAAATCATTCCAATTAGAAAATAGAATTTTTTGTGCCTCTTCAAAATGAGTCATTTGGATAAGTTTTCATAGAATTTTTTTTTTAAAAAACCTTGATATGTTCACCACCATTCATCCATCAATCCAGCTTCAGATCGGCTGATCGGCGGATCATGCGGAAGCTTTGGATCTTTATCATCTAAACCATCGCAAGCGGATCAATCACTCAATCACATTGATCATGTGATCCGATGGCAGTCTGATTCGACCATCCTTGGCGTGATTGATCAAACTCACGGGTCATTAATGTGGTCATTTTACCCTTCTTGATGTGGCAGATTTGCTTGCAATTGCCACATGGCATGCATGGTACAAATGCGTGGTGACATTGTGTCATATTGCCACATTAGCGCATGTGTAATAAAATTTGATTTAAAAAATTACTTTAAATCACCTGAAACTTCAAAAATTCAAAGAAAATAAAATACATAATTAAAAATTACAAACAAAGGCTTGCTGGATTCGTCTTTCCGAGAGCAATCCAATAAACCCAAAATCCCCAAATTTTACCGAGCATTTTGACCTTAATTTGAGTTTTAATAAAAATCAAATTTCATTAATAAACCAAAAATATATTTCAGATGAAGTTGAAATTTTTAGAGATTAAAATTGATGTTAAAATACACTTACCATAAAAATTCCAAGTCAAAATGCCCTTTGGATTAAGAGATATTAAATTTTGAGTGTCAAATGATTTAATTTAAAATAAATGAAAAAAATTCATAAAAATCGCTTAAATCAATTGAAACTTCCTAAATTCATAACTAATTGTAGAAAATCCAAAAACTACAAACTGAGGTTCATTTTAATGATAATTAGGAGGAGAATATATTAAAATTATTTCTAATTGAATTTGAATAGAAGATTTTTTTAAATTATAGTTTATTTAAAAACTTAATAACCATAATTACTCCCTAATGACTTCATTAATTCCAAACTTCTTCATGTTTAGTGGGATGACTTCACTCCCTAATTTTCTTGGAATTTATTAATGAGTTAATTAGGAAATTAATTAATGAACCCTAATCACTCTTAATGTAATTAAGGTTAATTTGTGAATATTAGTTTAATTCTGATTAAGATAATTAAATATTATTTAAGTGAGGTTTATGGAATGATTTTGGGATATTTTCCTATTCCCTAAACCCCTTTCTTCTTAATCAAATCTAATTAAGGGTTAATCCACTAACATCTACTTAATTAATCAAATCAAATTCTCAAAAAAAAAATTAATCTAGAACTTAATCAATCCTTCTTGGGTAGATGCTTAGGTGTTCAATAACCTAAGTAACTTAAGAAATCATACTAACCCATGTGTGGGAAGAGTTAAGAAAGTACTTAAATTAAACCCTTTAGCTTAATTAATCATTAATTGTGAGCCAATTGCATTAGGTACCTTTCTTTCTAGGATGCATTGCTGATTTAAATTCCTTGTGATTTTATGTCATACATTGGCTCATAATTATTTGATTAAATATGTTAAAATTGGTATAGGTAAGGGTAATTAATGAACTTAATCTACATAACCTAACCAAAGCATAAAATTAATCTAATCAAAATTAAACTAAAATAATACACATGTGTGGAATGGGTAAGGACGCAAACCTTCACACTTTCTAATTCAAATCAAACTCAAAAACAAAATGAAAGTCTCTTTAAACAACTTTGATTCTCTTTAAATGATCTTACTTCATAAGATTGTCTTTAGAATTAATTAGAGTGAATGAAATTACATGCTTACATCACTTTATTTCTTTCTAGCATGCTAAATGTGTATGTCATATTCATACATTCATGCTTTTCTAAATCAAATTAAAATGAAATATTTTCTTTATGTCAAATTGCATGTTTTGGCTAAAGTAAAATATGAGTGGCTATTATCACTATTAAATTCAAAACTATTTTCAAAATATAAATCAATACCTAAAACAAAAGTGTGCTACTTATAATTATTTATAAGCTTGCATGTGGATATAAATATAAGATGTGCATGTGTATTTTTCCTTCTCTTTCTTTTAGCATAGTTTTGAATAGGATTTGCAAAGTGTATAGTTCATTTGAAAAGAACATAACACTTGCTAATCCATTCCTATTCATTCTTATGCTTAAGAAGGACATCCACACCTACACATATAAATTGCATAAACAAATCGAACAAACAAATACAAACTTTTGTATCTTTCTTTTTCACTCATTTCTTTTGTACATATGCCTGTATTTAAGGAAAGTGGTATATTAGTCTAGACAACCCTAGGATTGTGACGCTTTAAGTAACCTTAAGTAGGTCATGTACCTTTACACAGTTATGATGGCGTTGTACTCACTTATGCCTTTCATACATGTATGTGTATGTGAAAAAATGGATAAGAAAACCTCTTTTCTACTTAATGAAAATCATGCATCATAAACATTCAAATTTTCTTAAGTAACCTCTCTTAGCATTCATTATTAAGGTGTGCTAATACTTGTATATGTATAGATATGCTTAGGATTCATTCATGTCATATACACATGTGGGAAAGAAATAAAATCTTGTGTATTTTATGATTTAATTCACTTTACTTAATCTTAAAATGCCTTTCTTTTTTGAATAGGTTTTTAGAAAATATAAACTTAGGATTAATTAAAATTACATAATAAAACATTCACTAAACAAAATCATTAATGAATCTACCTTAGAAATTACTTAAGGTAGGGAGGAAAAGAAGTTCTCTTCTCTTTTCCTCTCTTTACAACACTTAGTAATTAAGTAGGTTCATTCAAACCAAATCATCAAAATAAAAATTAAACCATATCAACTAAATAACTTAAAAGAGACCACCCTTCTAAGTTGACCATTTTCATACTTCAAAAATCCTAACCTTAAAGCCTGGCTAAGCTTACCACACAGACCTTACATGGCACACACATCAGGCTAAGTCACCACTTCTAGTCCTATGTTAGGGTGGTGCATGGTTTGATGTTTGCTTTATTTTTGTGATGTGATATTTTAGTTTGGATGTTAGGTGTATGTGCATAGAATAAATGATAGGATGATTTAGTCTAATCATTGCCTTATGCAGGGGAATGTGCTTAAGGGGCACTGTAATAAAAATATAATTATTTTTGCTATGCAGGTTGCTTATACCCCTAAGCATAATCCAAAATAGGCTAGGTGGACTTGGTTACCCATGTGTGGGTGCTAAGTCCAATTTGTTTATATACATGCTTGGGAATGTGTGGTTTGTTTAGCTAATCTCTATTTTATAGGTTTTAGTTAGATTTCCTTTTTTCTAATTTCATGTATTTTTTGCAATTAGGATTTTGGAATGATTGTTATGGGGGATTAGGATGAGCATTGGTTAAAACCTTTGGAGCATCCATTCCAACCATTCAAAGAAGGAACCAAAAGAAGAAAAGAAGAAAGAAGAAGAAGAAGAAGAAAGAAGAAAAAGAAATGAAGAAATGAAGACCCCATAACATGAATTCTTGCTTAATTATAATTAATTCATTTGTAATCCGGGTTGTATAAGGGTAGATCGCTACCCAATTTGTTTTGGGTTTGTGTGGTGCCACACTTGGCCTTATTCTTTTGTTAGCTTTATAAAATATTTGATGTTTGTTTAGCTTGTGCATTAGAAATGACATATTTTCTAGTTTCTTCTTGCTTTGATGTATGGCCTGATGATGATTAGGCTCTTAGGAAAAATAAATCTTCTACCAAATTAATCAACTCAAAATTAAAATAAATAACTCATAACCTCATTTAAAGCTAAGTTAAAATCAAGATAAAAGAATTAGCAACCCCTTTGGATGTTGTATTTTCTTTCTAATATCATGCATAAAAATATATTATTCACTCTTGATTGGAGGGCTTCCATGCCAAAGAACTTGGCTTGACCTTTGAGAGCCATGGTGGAAACACACCTCCCATCTTGATTTTGGCCCATAATCTAATTTCTCAGCATTAGGCATATGAATCCTATAAACTAGTCAAAATTGTCCAAAATGAAAATAAAATATATAAAATTTGCATTAGATTTAAGTCATTTTTCATGTACATGATCTAGTCTCTTAGAGAGTGAGTTTAAGGACTTAGTCTCTTTCTAAATAAATAATAGCTATCTTTGCATAAAAGCATAAGTTGCCTACATGAATTTAAAATCATAGGAGGTTAGTTGGCGCCACCCCAAGGTTGTAAGTCCAAGAAGTGGTGGTTTGTCCTCTCTTATGGAGGCAAATACCCATTTAGATTTAGGTCATGCTTTTGGCCCTCACCAAAGCTCCCTAGATTTAGGTTTTGATTGCTTCTCCCCCTATGGGCATAAGCATAAATCCTCACCTCTTAGGCATTTCCATGACCTTTGCATCATGGAATTATAAGCCTTAAACTTTTGATGAAAATTCAACTCAAAGAAATAATTCTCCTTAATTTCAAAAATGTAAAGCCCAACCATAGGATAGTTTAGGATGTTTACTATGCTTCCTACTATTCTAAACATCCCCTACTCACCTCCATTTGGCTTCAATAAGAATTCCCTCCTCTTGATTGATCCCACTTGATTTGACAAAAATAAACTAATCGATTGATAATCCTACTTACTAAAATATTTGGAGACAATTATCATTTACCTTAATCAAGAGCATTCCTAAGGAATCCCCTTCCTTAGGTTGTAATTAACTATGGGGGCTTACCCCTATAGGGAACTTAATGAATCGGTTTAAAATAAACCCTACTTTATTTTTCCATCTAAAGTAGGGGAAGAATCTCTGGTACAGATGCAGACCCATTGTCTTTATGTCCATTGTAGGGTGGTAATTTCTGTCTTTCAAGATAGTACACCTCTCCTCGATGTCGTACCTGATCACCTTAATAAGAATATGTGTGTATCTATGTGGTGTCCCAACTAAAAGGTGTATATCTCTATTTTCATCTATCCCCTTCAAAGGGATAGATGAAGGCAGAAATATTTTCACCATACTCCTTCATCCCCACCTTAAGTTATTTTTTGAAGGTGTATTCTTATGATTTAGTTTCTTTTTAGTAAATGATTTATTAAATATTTTATTAATCCTAAGTTTGGGTTAATCTTAAAGAATCATATTCAAATTGAAAGGTGTATTAAGACTAATGTAGTTGAATCACGATCACATAGAACATGTTACACCATTCTTTTTCATCACCCACAACATGCATATGATTTAGAACTTATTATATCTATACATGCAACATATTTTGACATACTTAAATGATTATGAATGCATACATTTTGGTAGAAAAGAGGATTTTATTATTTAATTGAATACGTACACACATCTATAAAATCTATAAGCAAGTTTGTGCCGTTGTTTAAACCAGGGAAGTGAGATAATCAAATGACCCTTGTGAGGCTACTTAAAGCCTCATCTTCCCAGGATGTCTAAACTGTATGCTCGCTATCTTAAATACATATGAATGTACACCCAACTATAAGAATGAAAATCATGCAAAAGATTGTAGTTTTTAGTTGAATTATTTACACATGCAAAATAAAGCTCTATCCAAATTCTAGTACAAGTACATGTCAGAATAAAATTAAATAAGTCCATGCCTTTGTTAATCATGGAAGTAAGATAATCAAATGACCTCCATGGGGTTACTTAAAGTCTCGTATTCCCAGGATGTCCAGACTATATACTTATCATCATTCAAACATATGTAAACCCATACATGAATGTAGGAAGGAAAGCAACACTTTAACATGCTTAGGCTATAAACACATGCAAATCCTATATACACATTCATAGCTAATATCACTCCAAAGTTTTATTATCAATTTATAACTTTTGAAAGTAATTTTGATATTTATTAGTGATAATAGCCATACATATAATAGGATTAAGCCAACGCAACACCCTACACATAAATAAATTTCATTTGATCTTTTGATTTTGAAAGCATGAATGCATGATATCATATGGCATACAACATTTATGGTGATTGAAAAGGAATAGCCAAACATTTCCACATAATTCATTCAACTACATTAATTCTTCAGGACAATCACATTAAGTAAAATCATTTAAAGAAAACCAAAAGCTTATTAAATTTGATTTTGAGTTTTAATTAAAATTAAGGAAGAGGAAACATTTGTTACTTTTATCCCATAATGTGTTTAAGGAGAGGTAATTAGATGAATTTTATGAATTAATTGTAATCATTATGAAACTCATTTAATTGCCATTTCCTATGCTTCTTTAATTCAATTAACCACTTATTCATGAGCCTCAAATAATATAAAAATGGGAAATTAAAATTGCAATGAACCTAAAGGACTTAATGCAATAGGCTCATGCTTAAGCATTAATTAGATTAAGAAATCTAATTAAGTACTTTTATGATTTTCTCACACCCAAGGGTTAATCATAATTTCCTTAGGAGTCTTTATGTTATCAAACACATAAAGAGGAACCCTTGAATTGAATGTTAATTATCTAATCTAATTATCATTTTAATTTGATTAACTTTCATTAATAATTGGTTAACTAATCTCTTAATTACTACATACATTAATTAACTCTCTTTAATGAAATGAACATGGAAAAGTAATTAGAAAAGAGGTCCTGATCACTCTTCCTCATTATCTCATTATTAATTTGTAATCAATGAAGTTTGATTAATCAATTTTTACTTTTTAGAATTTTAAATAATCATTAAATTACTTAATGAGAGTAATTAAGGTTTGAATTTCAAATTCCCTTAATTACATAGCCATTAAATCCCAAGAAAATCATAGGAGGCAGAAGTCATCCCATTAAATCAACATGATAAATTTGAGATTAATTGCCTAAGTAATTAGGGCTTAATTAAGCTAATTAAAAATATTCAAATTATAATTAAGCTCTATTCACTATTCAAAATTTAATGAAATTATTATTTTTAAATTCCATTCTGTTTAACCTTTCCAAAATGAGTTTATTTATATTTTTTAGATTTTTTTACAATTAGTTATAATTTTATGAAGTTTTAGAGTAATTAAAAATACTTTTAATCCCTAATTAATCCCTAATCCCATCGGCACCATGCAGAAGCTGATGTAGCAATGCTTTCCACATTTAATGCATTGGAAATCATCAGAATGACATCTTGAATCAATGACGATTGACTCACCATCCATCTTGGATATAGTGAGATTAATCTCATGGTTCTTAAGGATTAAATTAAATAAATTTAATCAAATTAATCATGAGCGTCTGTTCCAATCACACAAAATGGATGGTGGATGATTCTTCATCCCCCGAGCGACGGAAGACAGTCATTAAATTACTTAATGAGAGTAATTAAGCTTTGAATTTCAAATTTCCCTAATTACATAGCCATTAAATCCCAAGAAAATCATGGGAGGTAGAAGTCATCACATTAAATCAACATGCTAAATTTGAGATTAATTGCCTAAGTAATTAGGGATTAATTAAGCTAATTTAAAAACATTCAAATTATAATTAAGCTCTTTTCACTATTCAAAACTTAATGAAATTATTATTTTTAAACTCTCTTATGTTTAACCTTTCCAAAAATGAGTTTATTTATATTTTTCAATTTTTTTATAGTTAGTTATAAGTTTATGAAGTTTTAGAGCAATTAAACATATTTTTAATCCCTAATTAATCCCTAATCCCATCGGCACCATGCAGAAGCTGATGTGGCAACACTTTCCACATTGCGTCATGGGATTGGCCACTTAAATCGTCCGACGAAGCATACTTAATCAGCAATGGAGAATGCACTTTCACCCCAATCTTGGATCGGATAGTGGGGATTAATCTCATGGTTCTTAAGGATTAAATTAAATAAATCTAATCGAATTAATCATGGGCGTCCATTCCAATCACACGAAATGGACGATGGATGATTCTTCATCCCCTGAGTGACGGAAGATAGACAGGCTCCTCCCCTCCCAGCCACTTATTGGTGAGGCATCGGGATAGACTTCAAAAGCTTTAGGAAAGAGATCTGAAGATCCTATGGTGGAAATCACACAAAATTGAGATTTCTTTCACAAAGGCCAAACAACTTAGTGGATTTCTACTGTTTGCTAGAATTTACCTTGCTAGAGTTCAAGATCAGCAGTCTATCGACTGAGGTAGCTTTGTCTTGAAGAGATGAAGCCCTATTAAGTAACTCACGTGATGCCTCCTCACCGATGCCTCTGTAGACCAAACGTCATCGGAGTCCTCACTAGAGTTGGTCTTGGGATGGTCTCTAGTGCTCAAATTGATCGGGAATCAATTCATTCTTGATCGTTAAAGCTTGGTGAAGGTGTGGGCAAAGTTAATTTGGGTTTGGTGGAGTTTAGGTGAGGTTGGACGAAGTGGAGGCTCTATTTCACTCGAGTTTAATGTCACCTATGATGGGGAGCTCAAAAAAGGTTAGGAAAGCTCATGGAGGTTCCTCTTGACTCACTAAATCTCTCTGTTTGATTAGAATGAGATGGGAAAGAGTATCCTATCCTCCCCAATCGATCTAAGGGCTAAGATGAGTTTGGATTTTGGCAGGCACTCGATCAGCGTAGGTGGTCGGGGACGGCAGGAAGGTGCTGATGTGGTGCGCTTTAAATGGCTGAAGGTGAGGAGTGGGCTGGCAGAGGCTGAGGTGGAGTGTACCATGCCCTCTAAGTGTTCCAATGGGGTAGTTTAGGTTTGCTCACCTCCACTTGGCTTATGGCTGACCCAATCAGCTTTGGGTTAGGTGAGCCAGTGGTCCTCATGTCCCATTTGAGCTTAGAGTGGCTGCTAAGGGGATGAGAGTGGGTTTGACCTTCCAAATAGGGATTTTATCCCATTTGGAGGGGTTAACCCAATAGTTTTGGGCTAATTCAAATTCAAAGTGGGTTAGGTTTGACTTGGGTTGACTCATGGTGACCCAAGGATGAGTCATGGTAAGTTTGGTTGGATTAAGTTTGGCTCAATTTGACCCATGTAGGTCAAATTGGATCAACTTAGGCTAAGTTGTCCAATTGGTTAAATTGGGTCAAACCAAGGGTTGGATCATGTTTAAATGATGATTTAAGATATTTAGGTTTAATTGGTTTGACTTGATTTGGATTGGATTTGGATTTGGATTTGGCCCATATAGGTTCATATGGGTCAAATGGGCTAAGTTGACTAATTTGGTCAAATTGACCAAATTGGCTTGGGTTAGAGGTTGGTTTAGATTAAACTGATGATTTGAAGATGATTGTAGGTGTTGGTTTCAATATTGGTTTTAATAAATTTGATTTAGGATTTGATTTGGTCCAATTAAACCATTTAGGTCAATTTGGGCTAAATGGGTCAATTGGGTTCAATTGATCAAATTGGATTCAATCGAGGGTTTGATCATATTCAATAATCATTTTTTTTGATGGATTTGAAGCATTAGTTTTAATCAATTTGATTTAGTATTTGATTTGACCCAATTTGGCCATTTAGGTCAAATTAGGTCAACTTGGGTTAAATTGGCCAAATGGGCTTGGTTAAGTCCAATTAATGGTCAAATCATATTCAATACTCAATTAATGGTTGATTGAAAGCAATAGTTTCATTCATTTGAGTTAAGAATGAAGTTTGATTCAATTTGGTTCATGTAGGCTAATTGGGTCAACTTGGGTCATATGGTCAAATGGACTTGGTTTGACCCAATTGATTGCAATTGGACAATCAAGGGTGATCAACAATCATTGTAGAGGGTTTTGGATGAGTTGGTTCAATCCAATTTGAGTTGGATTAGAGTTTGGATCGAATGGGTCCTTTAGGCCACTTTGGGTCAAGTGAGCCAAATGGGTCAATTTGAGTTGGATTGGGTTGAATTGAGTTAAGTTGAGTTTGATGATTGATTGAGAATTGATTGATGACTTTGATTGCAATTGATTTGGGTTTAATTGAATTTTGGTTCATTTGGACATTTTGGATCAAATGGGCTAGGTTAGGTTGATTGAAATGGTTTGATCAAATTGGTTGGTTTTATTTGATTGTAGGCTTTGGAAGACTTTGAAATAGAGGTTTGAATGGCTAAAGTGCTTTTGTTAAAATTAATTAGCTTTGGTTTAGTTGATGGAGCTTTGGGTTGAGTCCATAGGAATGGATCATAGGATTAAGATGGGTTTGAGTTTAAATCATTTTGGCTTGGAGCTTGGATATGAAACAAATTCAATTAGATTTAGTAGCATAGATTTAATGTTTGGTTTTGCATTGATTGGGTAGGCATAGGCCATGGGTTGGGCCATAGGATGGGTAGGTTCCCTTGGTCCTAAGATATAGCCTAGACCTATGGTACACCATGCTAAGTCTCTAGGCTTGGGTTTAGTGTTCACTTAATCACTAGAAGTGTCCTATGGCTAAGGAGGTTGTAGTGTCTAAAAGATTGCTAAGTCTAGGATAGAGAGAAAGAATCTTCACTCCAAAAGTGAGGTCTACTATAACGATTGGCAAGGGGCAAAGTGCAAAATTTCTCTTAAATGTTCACCTCAAAGTGGGGAGGCCTTTTGAATTAATGAAGCTATTAAGGATTGATGCCGGTGAGGTATGCCATAAATCCTACCACCTATTTATCATGGTTTGTTCTTTTATTTAGGAGAACTGATCTCTAGTGAGATAAAGCCACTCTGATCTCTTGCAAGTTGATCCTTGATCAATTTGCAATTGAAATCTCTAAGAACTGCTGTTTAGATCACCGACAATCATGCCATAAGAGCCAATTGCTCTCAGTTCTCTGGTGGGAGGTTAGGGATGGAATCATTACTATTCATTCCTTTTATTTCGAATGGATTGCCATGATTTAGAAGGACCATTTGATTTAAACCCCTATAGAAAATTGTGGATTGAATATGTACCCTATGATCCTTGATCGAATAGTCCTTTTAGATTTCGCATCCCACCGCCATCCTACGTGGAATCCCGTATGATCCAATCACGCGCTGTTACGCATAAAGTGGCACCTAATCAACATCACGTTAGTGTAAACTGTGTTAAATAGGAAAATCAAAATTTTTTGGATCTAAAAAAATATTTAAAATGCCCTAAAACATTAAACATTCATAAAAAAATAAAATATTAAACCAAAAAAGATAAATAAGGGTTGCATGGATTCCTCTTAGTGAGAAAAATCCATTAAATCCAAAATCCTTAATTATAATTGGGTAATTCTACATTAATTTGAGTTTAATTACAAATAATCAAACTTAAGTTAAACCCAAAATAATGATCCAATTAATTTAAAATTTTTGGATATGATATTAAGGTTTAGAGACACCTCCAATAAAAACTAGAAGAATTATTGATGAATAAAATGAAAGTTAAAAAATTTTCAACCTACAAACCTTAATTTGTTGAAATGATTTAAAACATCTCAAAAACATCAATAAACCTAATAAAAATATTAAATCTCACTAAAACTCATTAAATCACAAAATGGCATAATTAGAAATTAATTGAATTAATATAATTCAATTAATTAGGTCGAAATTAGAAATTTATAATAAATTGAGTAAAATTCTAAAATTTTTGAATAAAGTCTCTTTAGATTCATCTTGCATAGAGGGATTAAAGAAAATTAAAATTCTTAATTAGTTCTTAATATTTTTTGTCTTATTTTGAGTTTTATTAAAGCATAAAATCTTCATTAAACCCTAAATACATCTCTGATTGAGGTAAAAATTTTAGGAGATGAAATTTGCATGTAACACCATATGCATAAAACTTTTAAAGCAAAATTGCTTCTGAATCAAAAGTTATTAAATTTTTATATTCTAGGCCAATTTAAACAAAATGATAAATAAAAAATTTCAAAAAATTATGAAAATCAACAAAATAAATTTAAAACACTTCCATTTACATTAAAGGACTTAAAAAATTGCTTAGCCTTTTGAGGTTAAAGAATCCTAAAAATTGCATACTTAGGATTAAATAAATAAATAAAGACATGAAATTAATTATCCTAAAGTTCAAATTTAGAAATTCATAACAAAATTCATGATTGACTGAAATTTCAGTTAATTACTTTTTGAATTCAATATTTAAATAAGAATCTGCTAAAATTAAAAGTTATTTCAAGTTCACTTAGTATGGAATGAATAATTAGATTGTAACTAAAAATGAATAATTAATTAAATAATTTATAACATAAGCATCTAAATGCCTTAATAGCTTATAATGACCTAGCTTAAGTATTCACACCAAAGTATTTCATCATTATAGGTTCCTTAAGCTAGAATTAGTAGTCATACAAAAACTAAATAAAATCCTAATCATAAGTAACTTAATTAAATAATAAATTATAAAATACCTTTTAGTTAATTTAAACATACAAATTGAATATTCCAATTTAAATGAACCTAATGAAAACTTGAAATTATGAAATTTTAAATAATGCTTAAGATTAAATAAACTAACATGAATCACTCAAATATTAAGACTTAAGAAATTTAATAAATCTATAAATCAAATTAAAATAGAGACTAAAGATTATTTGATCATTAAATAAAAAAATGAATCAAATTAAAACTTGATAAGATTAGTTAATCATAAAATCTTCAGTAAATGGATAAATTTAATCAATTGAACTTTTAATTAAAATTATAAACTAAATGTGAACCTTAACTAAATTAATAAAAATAAATTAAACTAAATCAAAAGATTGAGTTCAATTAAACTAATAATCATTAAATTAAATTTAAATAACATGCAAATTTAATAAATTTAATATGTGACCAAATCCTTAATTGAAATTCAAATAAAAAATTAAATTAAAAATCATTCTAATCATATGCTAATAAAAATACCTGAATCAACATAACTATAATAAAATATAAGACCTCTAAATTCAAATAATAGCAAAATAATTTTAAACAACATACACTACATAAATCAATAAAACTTAAAGAAATTTATTGAATGAAATTCAAAGCAAAGAATTAAACATTAATTGAATAAAAATGATAAATTAAATCAAATTATAGCAACCCCTGAACTTAAATCTAGGGATCTTTGGCGAGGACTAAAAGCACAACCTAAATCTAAGGTAAAAATGGGTATTTGGTTTACCTCCACAAGAGAGGATAAACTATTCGACTATTTGGACTTACAACCGCCTGGGGGTGGCCGCCAACTAACTCCTCCTACAAGTTAAATGCTTCTGCAAGATGGCTAAGCTGTTGTTTATTTAGAAAGAGACTAAGTCCTTAAACACACTCCCTAATAGACTAGATTATGTAGGGCATGATTTAATGACTTAAATCTAATGCAAATTTTATTACATTTTATTTTCTTTTTGGACAATCAATTTGACACAGGCTTTAGGATTTATATACTAATGCATGAGAAATTAGATTATGGGCCAAAATCAGCAAGATAAGGAGGTGTGTTTCCACCATGGATCTCAAAGGTCAAGCCAAGTTCTCTGGAAAAGGTAAAAGCCCTCCAATCAAGAGTGAAATAATATGCTTTTTATGCATAATGTGAGGAAAGTAATACAACATCCAGCTAAGGGGTTGCTAATTCTTTTATCTTGATTTTAACTTAGGCTTTAGGTGAGGCTATGAGTTATTTTTTTTAGTTTTGAGTTATTTTGATTAGATAGAAAATTTATTTTTCTAAGAGTCTGATCGTCATCCAGGCCATACATCAAAGCAAGGAAAAACTAAGAAATGATGCCATCTTAATGCACAAGCTAAAGAAACATCAATCAATTTATAAAGCTAGCACAAAATAATAAGAAGCCATTTGTGGTCAGGCTCCACCGCACAAACCTGAAAACAAATTGGGTAGCTAAGCTCTACCCTTATACAACATGGATTACAAATGAATAAATTACAACCAAGAAGGAATTCATTATTATGGTGGTCTACATTCTTCATTTCTTCTTTCTTCATTCTTCTTTTGGTTGGTTGGAATGTGGTTGCTCCAAGGGCTTCACATGATACATAAGACATAGTCTTATAACCAATGTTCATTTTAATCCCTCATAACAATCATTCCGAAATCCTAATTGCAAAATTACATGAAAATAGGAAAAAGGAAATCTAATTAAAACTTGAAAAATAGAGATTAGCTAAACAAACCATATAATCCCAATAATGTATATATATAAATTGGACTTAGCACCCCACACATGGGTAACCAAGTCCACCTGGCCTATTTTGGATTATGCTTAGGGGTATAAGCATCTGCATAGCAAAAGCAATTATATTTTTTATTACAACACCTCATAAGCACAATCTCCTGCAGAAGATAATGGTTCGACTAAGATCACCCTACCATTCAGTCTATGCACATACACCCAAACATCTAGACTAAAACATCACATCATAAAATAAAAGTAAACATCAATCTATGCACCGCCCTAACCTAAAGCTAGAAGTGGTGACATAGCCTAATGTGTGTGTTGTTTAAAATTTATGTGGTATGCTTAGCTAGGCTTTAAGGTTAGAGTTTTCTAAGTGTGAAAATGTTCAACTTAGAGGGTGGTTTCATTTAAGTGATTTAGTTGCTTTGATTGATTTTGTTTTGTATTTTGATTTGGTTTGAATGAATCATACAATTAATTACTAAGTTGTAAAGTGAGAAAAAGAGAAGAGAACTTCTCTTTCCTCCATACCTTAAGTAATTTCTAAGGTAGATTCATATTTAATTTTTGTTTAGTGAATGTTTTGTTATGTGTTTTAATTAATCCTAAGTTTAGATTTTCTCTAAATAAACCTATTCAAAAAGAAATGCATTTTAAGATTAAGTAAAGTGAAATACTATCACAAGACACACAACACTTCATTTCTTTCCCTACATGTGTAACATGCATATGGATGAATCCTAAGCATATCTATAATGCAAATGGAAATATTTAGCACACCTTCATGATGAATGCTAAGTGATATTGTTTGAGGAAATTTGGATGCTTCATGATGCATGATTTTATTAAGTAGAAAAAAGAGTGATTCTTTTATCCATTTTTATATGCACATTTACAACTATAAAAGACATAAGTGAGTACGACACCATTGTTAGCACCAGGGGTGTAAGGTACAAGACCTACTTAGGGCTACTTAAAGCCTTGCAACCCTGGGGTTGTCCAAACTAATATATCACTTTTCTTAAATACATGTGCATGTACGAAAAGAAATGCATGGAAAGGGAATCATGCAAAAAAGTTTATGTTTGTTTGATTTTGGTTTGATTGTTTAATTTATATGTTTGATGTTGAATTCCTTCTTAAGTCATGACATAGCAGTGTATAGGAAAGGGTTTAAGCAAGTGTCATGTCCTTTTCAAATGGACTATACACTTTGCAAATCTTATACAACTTTATGTTAAGAAAGAGAGGGAGAATCACATACCACATTTTATACTCTTCATATGAAAACTCATAAATAATTATAAGTAGCATACTTTTTAGTTGTGATGTTTGATTTATAATTTTTAAAAATAATTTTGGAATTAGTAATCATAATAGGCATTCATATTCTTTAGCCAAAACATGCAATTTGACATAAAGGAAACATTTCATTTTTAATTTTTTTTTAAAAGACATGAATGCATGATTTTCATATGACATACATATTTAGCATTCTAAGAAAGAAATAAAGTGATGAATGCAATGTGAGTTCATTCACCCTAATTAATTTCTAAAGACAATCCAATGGAATAAGATTATTTAAAGTAAATCAAAGTTGGTTTAATGGAATTTTGTTTTTTTTAGTTTGATATGAATTTAGGAAATGTGAAAGAGTTTGCTGGTCCTAACCCATTTCCCCCATGTGTGAGTTTATTTAGTTTATTTTTAGATCCATTAGATGATTTTTATATTTTGTTTAGGTTAAGGTGTGAATTAAATGCATTAATTACCCCTTACCTATATATTTAATCAAATAATTATGAGCCAATGTATGACATAAAACCACACAAGGAATTTAAACTAGCAATGCACCTAGGAATGAAAGGGCCTAATGCAATTGGCTCACAATTAATGATTAATTAAGTTAAAAAGTTTAATTTAAGTACTTTCATAACCCTTCCCACACATGTGGGTTGGATTTTGATTTCCTTAAGTAACTTAGGTTATTGAACATTTGAGAACTTACCCAAGATGAATTGGTTAAGTTTTGAAATGTTTTGAAAATTTTATCAAGTTAATTAAGTAGGTGATTAGTTGATTAGCCCTTAATTAAGTTTAGATTAAGGAAGGAAGGGGCTTTAAGGAATAGCTTAAAAAAATATCCCACAATATTCCATAAACCTCCTGTTCACTTAAGAAAACCTTATTTAACTTAATAAAGGGATTAAACCACTATTCACATATTTAATTAAGCTTAATTACATTAAAAGAGTGATTAAGGATTCATTAATTGATTTCCCTAATTAACTCATCAATAAATCCCAAGAAAATTAAGGGAGGTAGAGGTCATCCCACTAAATACATGAAAATGAATTAATGAATTAGGAGTAATTAGGGTTATTAAGTTTTCATTAAAACCCTAATTAAGGAAAAATCATGATTCAAAATCAATTGGAAATAATTTTAGATTATTCCTTACTGAATTATCTTCACAATGCATTTTATTTTATTTTTTTCTAATTTTTTTTAGATTTAGTTATGTTATTTTGAAGATTTAGTGATTAAGGAATTAATTAAAACCTCTAATTATATGACTAATCCATCGATGCCATGGACCAGACGGCGACACTTTCCACATGGTCATGCGACACTGATTCATCACAATACATCACTTCATGATGGCTATGTGCTTTCTCCTCGACCATCTAATCAAAGATCGGATGGTCAGCATTAAGCCCATGGTTCTTAAGAGATAAATCAAAGGATCCTACATGGATTGATCATGACTGTCCACCCAAAATGCACGGATGGATGGTCCATGATCCGTCACTGAGTTTGCCTACGGGAGAGGGCATCTGTCCACTCTTTAGGGCAAGATCCAAACTTGATTGAGCTCAGATTGAACTCAAACTCAACCCACACCATCATCATGCAAGGGGGAAGACATCCAACGGTCAAAATGTAATGGGGTGAAAATTCTCTTCACAAAGGACTAGACACTTACTATTCTAGGCTCGATTTGAAGGCATACCTCACCGGAGGCTATCATCAGTGCTCCCAACTGTCGAGGTAGCTTTGTCTAGTAGAGACGAAGCCCAGTTGAAGGTTTGAGGGGTTGAGGTTGAGTAGATCCTCCAATTGGCCAAAGTCACCATCAAATGGGTTCGACCTTGGTCTAGTTCCCACCTCCCTTGCCTTGAGAACTTGGATGAAGCTTTGGATCAACTTGATTAGGTCCCCTCAAGGTGCTTGAAGGAGGTGAAGCAGAGTATTGAGAATTCCTTCTACCTCCTCCCATTTTTTGGTTTAGTCGAAATGGAGAAATGCAAAGTGCTCTAAGAGGCTTGGAGAAGCTTGAGGATGCTTGCTCTGAGTTCTCTAGCTTCAATCAAGTGTGAATGTCTTTGATTCAAGTGAAATTAGGGGGAAAGTATATCTCCCCCTTGAAAGATCAGACGGTCGAGCAAGGCTTTTCCATTTTGATCAAATTCACCTCCTTCAATGGGTTGTTTTGGCTATTAAGGGTTGCACATGGTTTATTTTTGGCAGAGGGGGGTAATGGAGAAGTTGCCATGTGCAAAACAAGGTGGAGGAGTGATTGCCATGTGCAAAATAATGTGGAGGAGTGATTGCCATGTGCTTGAAATGAAGGGAGTAGTTAGTTTTGTCCTTGGGTTGGGTTTGGCTGGCCCAAACCCATTGGGTCAGGTGCACCACTCTTATTAGTTTCCATGGGGTCCACTAAGAGGGTGTCAGGTGGCCATGAAGAGGATTTGACCAAATTCCAAGTGAATTTGGCCAAACATTACCCTTTGACCTAGGGTAAAATGGTCATTTGGCTTGGATTTTAGTTTGAATATGTTTGGTATGATTGAAAAATGGGTGAGAGTTTCAATGGGAATTGATTTGATATGATTTGGCTCATGTTGACCCATTTAGGTCAAAATGGGTCAACTTGGGTCATGTTGACCAATTGGTCAAACTGGGTCAAACTAACAGTTGGGTCAAGTTCATATGACCATATGAATTGATTTGGTATCTTTGTTTCCAATCAACATGATTTATATTTGGATTTGGTTCATTTGATTTCATTTAGGTCAAATGGGTAAAGTTGACCAATTTGACCCATTTGACCTATCAGGGTTAGGTCATGGGTTGGTTTAGGTTTCATTGGTCATTTTAAATGTATTAGTATCTTTGTTTCTAATGAATTTTAGTTTAGTTTGATTTTGGCTCAATTTGACCTTTTAGGTCAAGTTGGGTTCATGGTCAATTGGGCTAGGTTGGGTCTAGTTGGCCAATTGAGGCTTTGGTCAAGTTCAACAAGAATTTGACTTGAAAGGCTTAGGTAGAATTTTGGTTGAATTTTGATTTGATTTTTGAATTTATTTTTGGATATTTGAATTTATATTTCATTTATATTTGTGAATATAAATGAGAATATAAATGGGTTATGAGAAAATCTTTTGAATTTGAATTGATTTGGATTTGATTTAGGCTAAATCCATAAGATAGAATCAAAGTGACTTAGGTAGGATTCTTTGAACTTGGAATTTCAATCATAAGCTTCAATCATTTGGAATTGATTTAATATTTGAGAAAATCAATTAGAATTGATTTAAGGTTTGAGAAAATCAATTAAATTGGGATTGATTTGAGTTGGAGTTTGACTTGAAAGAAGGAAGTGAGGATTTGGTTCAAGTTATAGGGGTAGGCAAATTTTCCTAACACCCCTAAGGCATGACCTATTCCTATGGCTAACTCTTCTAAGTTTCTAGTGTTAGGTCAAGTGTTCACCTAATTACTAGAAGTGTCTTTAAGACTAAGGAAACTCTTTGAGTCTAAGAGAAATACTATGTCTAAGATGGAGGGGTTGAGAGCTCATCCTAAAAATGATATCAACGGAGTTGTGGTTAAGAGACTTCTATAATTAAACATAATAAACATTATTTACTTGCATCTGTTGTCTTGGTTAAGTCCTAAGCATAGCCTAATAAGATAAGTGGACTTGGTAATCATTGGTGCTAAGCTTATATGTTTGTATTATAAATGTTGGTGTGTTGTGTATTTTTCCTAACGTCTATTTTGTAGTGTTTAGGATTTTATTTTGAAATGTTTTAAATGTAATTTGATCCTCAAATTAGGTTAGAATTTATGGGGTTTAGGATTAACAGGAGTTGGATATACCTGTTTGGTGGTCCCCATTAGTGCTTAAGAAGGTCCTTGAAGAAAGCGACAATCGTGAGTGAAAATCAGGTTTAGTTCTAGGCTAAGCTATATAAGGGAAGAGCTCGGCTACCCATTTTTTCATTCGGGGTGTGTAGCGATACTCGATTGCATTGGTAAGATTCATGAGTTTATTTCATTATTTTGGTATGTTATGATAAAGCTTGGATATATTAGTCTATTAAGAAAATTAATTTGTCAGCCTTATTAAATCAAAATAACTCAAATATAAATAAATAACTTATAACTGCATTAATTAAATCCTTAAGAATAAACAACTAAAAGAAACTAGAAATAATTATACTTTGTGAACAATGATTTCATAATTCTTCTCAACTTTTTGAATTGGACCCTTCTATCATTGCACATAAGAGGGTATCTAACATATAAGGATAATCACCCTTCTGGAAAGAGTTTGCTTTCTATTTTGATTTGGCTCATGGATCGTTTCTAACTATATCTCATCTCAGGCATAATTTGTATACCCAAAATCTTTAAATAAAATTATGAGTTAAAATGCATAAAATCAAAATTTTGTTGCATCATTTAGATGCATAACACACTAGTCATGATGTTAGAATTAAGGACTAGTTCTTAGCTTCCCTTCCTAAGAACAACACCTCAGCCATTTTGCATAACATAAGATTGGATTCATGGATTTATAACCACTTATGTGGTGTCAGCCAGCAACCTCTTCTAGATGGGAAGTAAGTACAAAATAGTCAGTTATATATTTTTATTCATAAGTGAGATAAAGAACTGATAATCTTCACATATATGCGACTAGATTAGGCCTAGCTACTAAATTAAGTAAGAATCTCCTTTAGAAATAAGTTTTGAAGCATCTCGTTGCCATGAAAATAAGTCTTCAACTCCTATGAGTTTCTATAGTCTTGGTGATAGAATTTAAGCTCTAATTTTCTAATGAAAGGCCAACTCAAAATTTCAATAACTTTAATTTCAAAATTGTAAAGCCCAACTATAGGCTAGTTTGAAATACTAGGCTTCCTAGTATCTAAAGGTCTTTCTTACTTATTCTATTTTGGCTTTCAAAATGAACTCTTTCTCCTTAGAACCTTCTCTTTTGAATTTTCAAACTAACTATCATTTGAAACCAACTTTGAATTTCATAGATATAAAAGTCAAATTTTTATTTGAGAGTCTTCTTATAAGGATTCCCTTTCTTCAAAGATGTAATTAATTATAGGAGCTTGTCCTTATAGAGAACTATGAAGCATTATAAAATAAACCATGATCTTTCTTTCCATAGAGTTCAGGAGAGAAATATCTGGTATATTAAAGATCCATCAACCTTAGAAGTCCTTATTAAGTGATTGAATCCATTATAGTGTAATATATTTATCTTTTGAGATAATATATTTATTCCTTAATGACATATTTGACTTCTTAAATAAGAATCCCCAAGATCTACATGGTGTTTCAAATAAAAAAAAACCCCCCACAATCATCTTTAAAGAAATTACTAGAGATAGGTTTCAAGAATAAAAGGCTAGATAAGAGAAGGTGACCCAAAGCGCCTACACTTAGGCAAGATTTTGGAAACCCTATGACTCACTATCAAAGAGCTGAGTGGTGACAACCCACTTTGGTAGCTCCTTTAATGGTGTCGATGGTCGAGTTAGTAGAAACCATTCAAAATAAAGAATACTTCAAATGACCACCGCTATTGAAGGCTGTTGGGCTCCGCAATCGCTCCAGCTACTACACACATCACTATGGCCATGGGCATGGCACTGAGGACTGTCATCAACTGATAAGTTTAGTTGATCAGTTAATAAAAGTTGGGAAACTCAAAGAATTTATTATGCGGAAGGATAAAAAAGTAACCAAAATGGGCAATGAACTGCCCCAACACACACGATCCATGTCATAAGAGTCATACCCTCTTTTTCAAAGGTGGTGAAGAATCATCAAGAAAAGCAAGCCTCAAACGACTATGATCTGAGGATGTTACCAATGGCCATGGAGTACACCACTTACCTCCATAGTTTTTATAAGTTTTTTTAAGAAAGATAAAACTGCCATTGGTAATTTTTATAATGATGTGATCATCATCACGATGTTAATCACTAATTATCACATTAGTAAATTAATCGACATGGTGAGCTCAATCAATTCATTTTCAAGTTCATCTTTAATAATTATGGTTGATAAGTTATAAACTCACCACTACTAGAGGATCACCGTACGACTTATTAGTGAAAAGGAGAGAGATGGGAGGCGATATTACTCTTCTCTTGATTTTGGGAAAGATAAGAAGCAATTCACAGTAATGGGTGATTTTATTATAGGCTTCCGCCACTAATAATGTCTTCTTCAGCCAACCATGATTCTAGTGATCTCAACGTATCACATGATTATCAAATTCCCCACATGAGCCGAAGAAATTACTATTAGTGAAAATTTGAATCATTTCAAAACTTGCTACTTGAGAATCATAAGTTGGTCAGATAAAGAAGATGAAAATTTACAATTGGATGTAGCGCAAACTGGAGTCAAATTTCTTGAGGAAATAAAAGAGAATCCTACTATATAAGACCATGGGTGAGTCCTTAGAGTTAGTTCCACTTTCTACCTTGAGCATCAAGAAGCACTCATCAAAACTCTCATGGATGATCTATATGTATTCACCTGGACCACAGTGGAAATGTTGGGTATTGAAATCAACATCATTTATCATCGCTTCAATGTCGACAAAGGTGTTTGACCATGTGGTGAAAATTTTTCATTTTCCTCTAAGTGTATACTTCCATCTCCAATCTATATGGATAAAATAAAGATAGAAATATACTCTTTGCATTTGGACACCACATAGATCCACAGATATTCTTATTAGGGTGATCGGGTATGACATTGAGGAGAGGTGTACTATCTCAAAAGTTAGAAGTCACCACCCTACAATGGACCTAATCACCTAAATAAGGACTCCTAAGGACAATGGGTATGCATATATACTAGAAATTCTTCTCTTACTTTACATGGAAAAGTATAGTAGGGTTTATTTTAAATCGAGTTTATTAAGTTCCCTATGGAGGTATGCGCACATAGTTAATTACATCATAAGGAATGAGATTCTTTAGGAATACTCTGGATTAAGATAAATGGTTATTGTCTCTGAAGATTTTGAAAAGGTAGGACTATCAATCGATTGGCTTATTTTTAGAAAGTCAAGTGGGATCGATCAAGAGGGGGGAGTTCTTATCAAAGCCAAATGAAAATAAGTAAAGGATGCTTAGGATACTAGGAATCCTAGTAAGCATTCCAAACTACCCTATGGTTGGGTTTTACATTTTTGAAATTGAATTAGTTTATTTGAGTTGAATTTTTATTAGAATACTAGGACTTATAATTCCATAATGCAAAGTTATGGCATTGTCTAAGAGGTGAGGATTTATGCTCGTAGCTGCAAAGGGAAGTAGCAACCTTTGAAACCTAAATCTAGGGAGCTTTGTTTTACCTCCATAAGAGAGAATAAATCACCCAACTATTGGACTTACAATCACTTGGGGGTGGCCACCAACTAACTCCTCCTACAATTTTAAATTCATATAGGCAAGTCATATGCCTTATGCAAGATAGCAAGGTTGTTATTCATTTAGGATGAGACTAAGTCCTTAAACACACTCCCTAAAGAGACTAGATCATGTAGGGCATGAATTCATGACTTAAATCTAATGCAAAATTTTCATATATATTATTTTTATTTTGGACACTCATTTGACTCAGACTATAGGATTCTTTATGCCTAATAAATGAGAAATTAGATTATGGGCCAAAATCAATGAGATAAGGAGGTGTGTTTCCATCATGGCTCTCACAGGTCAAGCCAAGTTCTCTGGAAAAGGTGAAAGCTCTCCGATCAAGAGTGAAATAATATGATTTTATGCATGATGTTAGAAAAGAAATACTCATCCAGCTAAAGGGTTGCAAATTCTTTTATCTTGATTTTAACTTAGGCTTTAAGTGTGGTTATGAGTTATTAATTTTTAATTTTAAGTTGATTAATTTGGTAGAAGATTTATTTTTTCCTAAGAGCCTAATCGTCATCCAGGCCATACATCAAGAAAGGAAGAAACTTGGAAAAGGATGTCATCTTAATGCACAAGCTAAACAAAACATCAAACATTTTATAAAGCTAACACAAAATAATAAAAGGTCATTTATGGTCGAGCACCACTGCACAAACTCAAAAATAAATTGGGTAGCCGAGCTCTACCCTTATACAACCCGATTATAAATGAATTAATTATAATTAAGCAACAAAATTCATGTTATGGGGGTTTTCATTCTTCATTTCTCCATTCTTCTTTTCTTTTTTCTTCTTCTTGTCTTCTTTCTTCTTTGGTTCCTTCTTTTAGATTGTTAGAATGTGGTTGCTCCAAAGGCTTCACATGGTACATAAGATGAGATCTTACGACCAATGCTCATCCTATCCCCCATAACAATCATTCCAAAATCCTAATTACAAAAGTACATGAAAAGGAAAAGTAAATCTAAATAACACCTGCATACCAGAGATTTGCTAAATAAACCATATAATTCTCAATCATGTATATTGGACTTAGTACCCCACACATGGGTAAACAAGTCCACCTGGCCTATTGGATTATGCTTAGGGGTATAAGCACCTACACAACAAATGCATTTCTTTTTTTATTACAGCGCCCCTTAAGCACAATCCCCTACAGAAGATAATGATTATACTAAATCATCCTACCATTAAGTCTACGTACATACACCTTAACATCCATACTAAAATAAATCATATCAAAACAAAAGCAAATATCAAGCCATGCATAGCTCTAACCTAAAGCTAAAAAATGGTGACTTAGCCTAATGTGCATGCTATTTAAGGTTTGTGTGGTATGCTTAGCTAGGCTTTAAGGTTTAGATTCTCTAAGTATGAAAATTTTCAACTAAGTGGGTGGTTTTATTTAAGTTTTCTAGTTGATTTGGGCTAATTTTTTTGATTATTTTTGTTTGGTTTAAATGAACCTACTTAATTACTAAAGGTTGTAAAGAGAGGGAAAAGAGAAGAGAACTTCTTTTTTATTTCCTATCCTAAGTAATTTTAAAGTAGATTCATGTTTGATTTTGTTTAGTGAATGTTTTATTATGTATTTTAATTAGTCCTAAGTTTATATTTTCCCTAAACAAACCTATTCAAAAGGAAAGGCATTTTAATATTAAGTAAATTGAATTAATATCACAAAACACACATCACTTCATTTCTTTCCCAACATGTATAACATGCATATTACTAATCCTAAGGATACCTATACATACAAATGGAAATGTTTAGCACACTTTATGTTGAATCCCAAGAAATGTTACTTAAGATAATTGTAATGCTTTATGATGCATGATTTTCATTAAGTAGAAAAGAAGGGTTTCCTTTTATCCTTTATTTCATATGCACATGTGTATGTATGAAAGGCATAAGTGAGTACGGAGCCATTGTTAGCACCAAGGGTGTAAGGTACATGACCTACTTAGAGCTACTTAAAGCCTCGCAACCCTGGGATTGTCTAGACTAATATACCACTTTCCTTAAATATATATGCATGTATAAAAGAAATAAATGGAAAAAAGAAAGATGCAAAGTTTATGTTTATTTATTATCATTATTTTTTGGTTTGTTTATGCAATTTATGTGTGTAAATATAAATATCCTTCTTAAGTTATAACATGAAAGAGGATAAGAGTAGGTTTTAAACAAGTGTTATGTTCTTCTAAAAGAACTATACACTTTACAAATCTTATCAAAATCCATGTTAAGAGGAAAGAAAGGAAGCAAACATGAGACACATTTTTATATTCACATGCAAACTTATAAATAAAGTATAAGTAGCATACCTTTTAGTTTTGATATTTTATTTATAAGTTTTCAAAATAATTTTAGATTTAATAGTGATAATAGCCATTCATATTTTTACTTTGGTCAACACATACAATTTGACATAAAGAAAATATTTCATTTTTAATTTGACTTTTAAAAGGGATGGATGCATGATTTTCATATGGCATACATATTTTGCATGCTAAGAAAGAAATAAAGTGATGAAAGCAATGTAAATTCATTCACCCTAATTAATTCCTAAAGACAATCCTATTAAATAAGAAAGATCAAAGTGAATCAAAGTTTTTTTAATGTGATTTTTGTTTTGAATTTGCTTTATGTTTGATTTAGGCAATATGAAATAATGTTTGCTGGTCTTAACCCATTTCCCCCATATGTTTGTTAATTTAGTTTGTTCTTAGGATCATTAGGTGATTTTTATATTTTATTTAGGTTAAAATGTGAATTAAGTGTGTTAATTACCCCTTACCTACACCACCTTAGCATACTTAATCAAATAATTATGAGCCAATGATATGACATAAAACCACACAAGAAATTTTAATCAGGCTAATGCATTGGCTAAAGGGTTTAATTTAAGTAAACCCTCTCACACAAGTATTTATCAAAGAGGGATTAATTAAGTTCTAGAAGGTTTTAAAATTTTATCAAATTAATTAGGTTGGTAATTAGTGAATTAATCCTTAATTGAATTTGGATTAAGGAAGAAAGAGGGGGTTTAAGGAATAGCTTAAGGAAAATATCCCAAAATTATTCCCTAAACCTTCTATTCATTTAAACAAACCTTAATTAACTTAATCAAGGGATTAAACCATTGATTACACACTTAATTAGGCTTAATTTCATTAGGAGAGTAATTCGAATTAAATCCAATAATTACCCTAATTAAACCATTAATAAATCCTATGAAAATTAGGGGAGGCAGAAGTCATCCCACTAAATACACATGAGAAGTTTGAGATTAAGGAATGGAATAATCAGAGGGTAATTAGCCTATATTCTCAAAAAGAATTTTAATTCAAAATCCATCAAAATCACTTATAATATTCTACATTCAATTATCTTTCATATGCAATTTATTTTATATTTTGCTGATTTTTCTACAGTTAGATATGAATATTTGAAGTTTCCATGATTAATTAGACAATTAATCCCTTAATTAAATAGCTAATCCCATCGGTGCCACGTGGAGGTTGACGCGGTGCGTGCTTTCCATGTGGCGCGATGGGAGAGGCTATTAAAGTTATCACAACGTAGCGCCGTGTCAGCGGTTGCGCTACATGCTTTCTCCCTATTCGTCCGATCAAGGATCGGACGATTGAGATTAAACTCATGGTATTAAAGGATTAATCCATGGATCCTACGTGTTTTAATCATGGCTGTCCATCCAAAATGTGCAGATGGACGGTCCATGATTCATCCCTGAGTTCTCCTATGAGAAAGGGGAGTCGTCCACCTTCCATGAAAAGATGAGCTTGATTAATCTCAGATTGAACTCAGAACTTACCCACACCATCATCATGCAAGGGAGATCACATCCAATAGCTAGTTTATAATAGGATGAGACTTCACTTCACAAGAACCAAGAGGAGATTAAATCATGCTTAGTTTAATGGCATACCTCATCGGAGGCTATCACCGCTACTCAATTCCCTCAAAGTAGCTTCATCTAGTGGAGATGAAGCTTTGTTGAAGTTTTGAGGTTGAAATTGGGTGGATCTTCCTATAGGCCAAGTTCACCTTCAAGTGGGCTCGGTCTTGATCAAGAACACTCCTCCCTTGCTTGGAGGACTTGTTTGAATCTTGGGGTGAGTTCAATTTGATTCTTTGAGGGTGCTCAAAGGAGGAATTAGACTAGTTTTGAGTATTGGATGAGATGGAATTCAAGTGGAGCTCCCCTATTTTTAGTCTATGAAAATTGAGAAATAGGACATTCAAAATCACTTTAGGAAGCTTGGGAGACTTGGAAATGGTTCCTCTAGCTTTCTTAAGCTTAATTGAATTGGGGATTGATGAATTGAAATGAAATTAGGGGGAGAATATCTCCCCCTAGAGCAATCGGATGGTCGAGCATCCGTTTGCTATGTTTGATCAATTGACCAGATTGGATCAGTTTGTTAGGTTATTAAGAGTTGCACATGGGTTAGTTTTTAGTGTAGCATGGAGTAGTGGAGCTCTCATGTTCCTTAATTGAGTGGAGGAGGGATTCCATGTGCCTAATTTCAAGCAAGGTGGTCAGTTTTAGCCTTAGGTTGGGTTGGGCTGACCCAAACTCATTGGGTTAGGTGCACCACACTCACGATTGTCCACTTGGTCCACTAAGAGGGTGTTAAGTGGTCATGAAGAGGATTTGACCAAATTCCATATGAATTTGGCCAAAATTTATCCTATGGTCTAGGGGTAAAATGGTCATTTGGCTTGGGTCTCAATTTGAATATGTTTGGTATGACTGAAAAATGGGTTAGGCCAAGTTTCATTAAATTTTGAGTTGGTTTGATATGATTTGGCTCATGTTGACCCATTTAGGACAAAATGGGTCAACTTGGGTTAAGTTGACCAATTGGTCAAATTAAGTCAAACCAAGGGTTGGGTCAAGTTCATATGACCATTTGAAATATTTTGGTGGCTTTGGTTTGATTCAATTTGGTTTATATTTAGTTTTGGTTCAATTGTGTTAATTTAGGTCAAATGGGTCTAGTTGACCAATTTGACCCATTTGACCTATTTGGGTTAGGTCATGGGTTGTCTTATGTTTCATTGGTCATATGAAATGAATTGATATCTTTTTTCAGTCAATTTTAGTTTAATTTGACTTTGGCTCAATATGACATTTTAGGTCAAGTTGGGTTTATGGTTAATTGGGCTAGGTTGGGTCTAGTTGGACAATTGGGGCTTTGGTCAAGTTCAATAATCATTTTAGAATGAATTTGACTCATTGGTTTCAATCAATTTGGTTTAGAGCAAGTTTAGACACATTCTGACTTTTTAGGTCAGGTGGTCAATTGGGTTAGGTTAGGCTCAAATGTTGACTTGGTCAAGTTCAAACATTGATCATGAATTGGTTTTGATCAATTGTTTCAATTAATTTGGCCTAAGGCAAATTTTGGCTAGTTTAGGTTTCATTTTTGGCTAAGTGTTGACTTCGTCAACTCTTAGGTTTGACTTAGTTTGACCCAATTTGGGTGATTGATCATCTTATGATGATTGTTGCACACAATGTGAGGCTTAGTTGGGCTTAGTTCAATCCAATTTGGTTAGGATTAGAATTTGGCTCATAAGGGTACTTTAAGTCACTTTGGGTCAAGTGAGCCTAAGTAGGTCAAATGGCTTGGTCAAAGCTTAATTTGAGTTTAATTGAACTCACATATGGACTTATGATTGAAATATAAATCCATTTGCATGTGGTTTGAAGTCAAATGGGTTTTGATTCATTTGACAATTTCAAGTTCAAAGGGTGAACATGAGTTTGAATTGGGGTTGATTTTTGAATTGAGTTTTGGTTTGAGGATTGAAGTTTGTATTTATATTTGGATTCATGATTGAAGGATTGATTGAGTCATGAAGAGAAATCAAGGGTTTGGCTTGATTTGAAATTGATTTGGCTAAGTTCAAGATTTTGACTTGAAAGGCTTAGATTTGAATTTTGGTTGAATTTGAGTTTTAGTTTTAGATATTTGGATTTATATTTCATTTATATATGTGAATATAAATAAGAATATAAATGGGTTATGAGAAAATTTCATGAATTTGAAGTGGTTTGAACTTGATTTGAGCTAAGTCCATAAGAGGGAATCAAAGGACTTAGGAAAGATTTTTAGAATTTGGATTTGATTTTTGGGGTTAGTTTGATTGATTTGAATTTATATTTCATTTATATATGTGAATATAAATGAGAATATAAGTAGATTATGAGAAAATTTCATGAATTTGAAGTGCTTTAGACTTGATTTAGGCTAAGTCCATGAGAGGGAATCAAAGGACTTAAGAAATATTTCGAACTTGGAATTTCAGTCATAAGCTTCAACAATTTGTTTCAATCATGGATTTCAATCATTTGGAATTGATTTGAGTTTGGAGAAAATCAATTAAGTTGGAATTAATTTAAGTTTGACTTGAAGGAAGGAAGAGAGGAATTTGGTTCAAGCTATAGGGTAGGCAAATTTTTCCTAACACCCCTAAGGCATTCCCTATTCCTATGGCTAACTCTTCTAAGTCTCTAGGGCTAGGTTGAGTGTCCACCTAATCATTAGATGTGTCTTAAAACTAAGAAACTCTTAAAGTCTAAGAGAAGTCCTATGTCTAAGATGGAGGGGTTGAGAGCTTATTCTAAAAATGAGGTTAACAGACCAATAAAGCAAAATAAGGAATACTATAATGCTATTCAGCAAGCCCATCATAGAGGAAGTCTAGTATGTAGAATGGGTGTCCAATATGTTAATGGTGCAAAACTCAAGTTGAAAGTGCGGAATGTGTATCAACTTCATTGATTTGAAGTTGACATATCTGAATGATGAGTTCCCTTTGCTTTGAACAGAAGCACTCGTCAACTTGGTAGCTAGTTATTTAGTGATGAATTTTCTAGATGTATTTTTGGGGTATTACTAAAGATAGATGCATCTTGTTGACTCAAAAAAGACATTATTTATTATCAGGGAAGGACTCTGTTTTTATAGAGTAATGCTTCTTGGGCTCAAGAACGTAGGGACGACCTCTCAGAGGTTGGTAAATCAAGTGTTCAAGGAGCAAAAAGGAAGAAGTATGGACATTTATAGTTGCCCACATAATAAATTCATGACCTAAAGAGAATATTCCCAACTTTTAAGAAGTATAACATGTGCCTTAACCTTTTGAGGTGCACTTTTAGTGTTAGGTTAGATAAATTCTTAAGAATTTTAATCACCCTCGAAGGCATAAATGTGAATCTCGATAAAGTAAATGCAATACTTGTGATTCATTTATCAAAAATAATGAAAGAGGTTCAACGGCTCACAGGGTGAGTCACTAGATGAATCAGGTTTATCTCTAAGGTAGGAGAACGCTGCTCACCATTCTTCAAACTTCTTAGGGGAGCTAAGAGATTTAAGTAGACCCCAAAATGTGAGAAAGATTTCTATGAACTAATAAATCTACTTTCATTAACACCTCAACTATAAAGACCAAAAGAAGGAGAAACCATACTATTATTCTTAGGGGTTAGAAAAGACTTGATCAATTATATTCTTATCAGGTAGAAAAATAAAAAGCAGTGGCCTATCTACTATGTTAGTAAATATATAAGAGGTGCCGAGCTAAATTACCCCATCATGAACTTGCACTCTCACTCATTATCTCTGGTTGACAACTCTGATTATATTTCCAAGCACATTCATACAAATCATCATAAATAATTTGCTCAACTTTATACTCACTAAACTAGATCATTCTATGAGGTTATTAAAATAGTCTATAAAATGAGCAAGTTTGATATCTCTTGCTTGCCCTGGATCAAGGCACAAACACTCACCAATTTCCTCATCAATTTTTAAGATCTTTATAATATCTTGACTAACTTAGAAATTTTATGATGATTATATATAGATGGATCATTAGGCGAGCAATGCATGGGTATTGGTGTAGTGTTAAGAAGTCTAGCCACAATCACCATATCATAGTTAGTCAAATTTGATTTCAAATTAACGAATAACTAATATGAATATGAAGCTTTACTCATTAGACTGAGATTTGCTCAAAGTCTCAGAGCTTCATATATTGTGGCATACTCATACTTACAGCTAGTGGTAAGGAAAGTTAACAAAGACTATGACGTCAGAGGTGAGTCATTGCAAAAGTACTTACCCAAAGTGAAAATAGAAATTAGACTGTTAAATTATTTTAAAATTAAGCAGATACCGAAGAGAAGATTAAACTCGTGAATCTTTTATCTAGGGCAATTAGACTCGGGGAGCACTTGGTCTCATAACTTGCCCAACCAAGTATAATAGAAGAAGAGCTGATGCAAGTGGAATATGAACACTCGCCGAGCTGGATTGATCCAATTAAAAGATACTTGCAAGCTGGTGAGGTTGAAAAGGCTACTAAAAATTTGAGGAGATTTAGGATAAGGGTCGTTCGTACTTATTGGTTGGGGGTGAGTTATTTTAAAGATCAGTAACTTCGCTTAACCTTAGATTTGTATGGGAGGTAAAAAAAGGTCCTTAAGGTGGTATACTCGGGCAAATGGGATAATCATTTATAAGGAAGAGTAGTCATCCATAGAATCTTAATGAAATGATAATTTTGGCTCACGCTCAGAAAGGACATTGTAGATTCACCAAGAGGTGCATGCATTTCCAAAAATTTTCCCTACTACACAATAGGTGCCACAACCCTTACAGCTTATTTCAAGTCTTTGGCCCTTAACTATTTGGGGACTAGACTTGATCGGCTCCTTGTTGATAGTTAAAAAAAAGAAAGTTCATTCACATCATGATTGACTATTTTAGTAAATGGATTGAGGCAAAGCTACTCGCTAAGATAACCGGTCAAGTAGTTTAGAATTTTATTTAGAATGACATTATTTATACATACGAGACACCCATGTCAATTATTAGAAATAATGGGCCATAGTTCACGATAGTGGGCTAAGAAAATTTTATGAGTATCGAGAATTACAACTAAAGTTTACTTCAGTTCATCACCTATAGAGCAATGACTAGCGGCCAGGTTGAAGTAGCTAACAAGAAGATCCTGAACTTGCTAAAGAATGAGGTAGAAGGTGCTAAAGCCAAATAGGTTGACACATTCCCCCATTGTCCTCTAGGCTTACAAGACCACTCCTACAAATGTGACAAGGCACTTGTCATTTATGTTGTTGTTGACCTCACTTTTGGAGTGAGGATTAACCTTTCTCATCTTTAAACTTAGGAACCTTCTAGGAACTTCTAGTGATTAAGGAAACACTAAACCTATGATTAGAGACTTAGAGGGCATGACCCTACGCCTAGGATATACCTAAGGACAAATAGGTTCTACCTATCCTATGGCCTAAACCAAAACTCATACCTATTCACTCATTCAAATTTAAGCTCATGTAAATGAAACACAACTGACTTCAAACCTATTCAATTAATTTTACTTGAATTTGGCTTTCTAATCCAAGCTCCAGACTAAATTAACTTGGGAATTAACCCAAGTTAACCCCCATTCCAATCTTACAACTCAACTTAAGCCTGTTCAAGTAAACTAAATCCTAACTAATTTTCTCAATTCTCCAATTACTCATTATATCATTTCAAGCCATTCCAATGCATGCAATCAAGCCAAGTGAACCAAAGGATAGTGAACAACCCATGCTAGCCCATTTGACCTGAAGGGTTCAAATGAGAAAAAAAATCTAATTGAGCCTAAATCAATTGAAACCAAAGCCACCAATTAACTTCAAATTTATCATTGAACACACCCTAACCATCCATACCCTCAATTGGCCCAAGTTGGCTTTACCAAGTCACTTAACCCAAAGTGACCTAAGAGAGGTGATTAAGCCAAACTCTAATTAAAGTCCCATTGAATAAAATCAAGCCATTCAATCCCTTCATTTATGATTGTAGATTATTATTGAACACTCTACTATAATCAATTGAGCCTTACCAAGCTAATTAGACCCTTTGACCCAAGTTGACCCAGTTTGGCCTGAAGGGTCAAATTGAACAAAATCAAATCTTAAACCAAATTGATTGAAACCAATGCTTCCAACCAATTTCTAATCTAATATTAAACATAATCTAACCTTAAATTGAACCTAATTTGGTCAACCTAACCCAATTAGCCCACTTAGCCTAATTTGACCTATAGGGTCAAATTGAACCAAATCACTCTATAATCCAAAGCAATCCAAACTAACTCATCCAATCAATTACCAATAATCAATCAAACTTAAACCATACCCATGATCAAGCAAATTTGGTCAAATTGGTCAACATGACTCATTTGAGCCAAATTGAACTATATGAGCCAAATTCAAACCTAACCCAAATTAAATCCAACCAATTATACTCACTCACTCCAAATGACCAATTGAACTCACTCAAACCATTCATTTGACCCAATTTATTCAAATACTTACCCAATTGAACCCATTTAACCCATATAGGTCAAATTGAGCAAAACCTAATTAAATTAAGCCCAAACCCAACCAAACTTAACATGACTCATCCTTAGGTCACCATGGGCCTGCCCAAGTGGGCCCAACCCATGGTGAATCTAGTTTGAGTCAAACCTATTGAACCAAGCCTCCCAAAAAGGATAAAATCCCATTTGGGTGGGTTGTCCACCCCCTTACCCCATGGCAGCCACTTTTGGCTCTTCTTGGACAAGAAGACCACTGACCCAACCTAACCTAAGGGTGTTGGGATCAGCCTTTGGCCATGAGAGGGTGAATTCACCCATGGGATCCCATTGGTACATTTAAGGGAGGTTGTACACTCCATGCCAGACCACTACACTCCCTCAACCTCTCACCAGCCACTTCAGCAATCCCCTGCCACCTCTGGCCACCTACCCCAACCGGATCGCTGCCAAAGGCTGAACCAATCTCAGCCTTTGGTTTAATTGGAGAGGAGAGTATACTCCTCCACGTGGATTCAAACTCATCACACACCTTTCCCAAAGCATTTCACATAATCCCACACCCTCTCTTAAGCTCTTCATGCTCTCCACCGCTAGCGAGACCAGCCCCCGATCGAACCCGAGAGCTTCATCCGTCCAAGTTTATAAAATCTCCATCAAACCCAAATTAACTCTTCCCACACCTTCACCTCACTCTGACAAACTGAAATGAATCATTTCTTGAGTTATTTGATCACCATAATATGTCTTAAGACCAACTTCGGCAAGCTTTGTGGTGACATTGGTCGATAGAGCAATCGGCGAAGAGGCAGCTCATGATCTTCTTAAAAGGGCTTTGTCTCTTCAAGATGAAGCTACCTCTTTCGGTGGGCTGCCACTCAATATCTCCAACGAGGTAAAAATCAGGCAACCGTAGTTTCCCCTAGGTGTTGGTCTTTTTTGAAGTGAACTATGTTTTCATGCAATTTCCATCATAGGATCCCTTTAGACTCATTCCCTGATCATTTTGGAGTCGATTTAGCTATTGAATGAGCTTAGATCAAGTGGTAGAAGGAGGATGGTATCTGCCTTCCAATGCTCATGGGATGATGAATCACCTGCCGTCTGATCCGCGTGATTAGAATGAAGGACCACGATTAACTGCATTTGAAATTTTGATTTAATCCTTTTGAAATCACGAGAATAATCTCGAGATGGCCGAGACAAAATTGTGTCCATCGCTGCTGAGTTAGTAGCCATGTCAGACAATTTAAGTGACCAATACCATGGTGCCACGTGGCGTCGAAGGTTTAAAGGATTAATTAGGCTTTTATAATGTAATTAAATGGCAAGAACTTCAAAAAATCATAACTAATTATATAAAAAATCCAAAAAATATAAATAAACCCATTTTAGAAAGGTTAGATAGAGGACAATTTAGGAACAATAAAATTTCTAATTTATATCCAATAAATAATGCTTAATTAAGGTTTGAAGCTTAGAATAATTACCTTAATTAAGTCAAAATTACTTTGATAATTAATTCCAAATTTGATGGGATGATTCCATGGGATGTCCTCTACCTCCCATAATTTTCATGGAATTATTTTCCCTATAATTTCAAGAAATTGGAATTTCAATCCTAATTACCTTCATTAATTAATTTAGTAATTATTAAAATTGATAAATAATGAAAATTAAATAATTAATGATAACTAATCATTGTGAGTAATGGAAATAGTGAGGAGAAATAATTAGGCCTCTTTCCTAATTATCTTTCTAAATGTATTTTCTTATGAGAGTTAATTAATATGTGTAATAATCAGGGATTAACTAGAAAAATTAATGATAAAATGAAAATCAAACAAAATTTATAATTAGTTCAGATAATTCAAACATAATCCATTAATTCCCCTTTATGTATTTAATAACATAAAGTTGTTAAGAAAATTATGGTTAACCCATTAGTATGTAAAAATCATAAGAGTACCTAATTTAAACTCTTTCCTTCTTTAATATAGTTAACTCTTAAACATAAGACTAATTGCATTATATTCTATTAAGTGCATTGCAAATTTTATCTTCCCAAGAGCATGTCATTGAAGGCTTATGGTCAGGTAGTTAACTAGAATAAAGAAGTTTAGGGAAGGGCAATTAAATTAATTTGTTTAATAACTTGAACTTAATTAATCCATTTAATTACCCTATTTAAATATGTTAAATCACCAACATGAGGTGGGGTAAGTGTTAAGTATCATCTCTCCTCCTTAGGTTTCAATAATTCAAATATTAAAATCAAACCTCATAAGGACTTTGATTAGTCTTAGGGAATATTTATTTGGCTTGAATGTCCTTACGACTTAATATAATTGAATATGTTGTGTGATAATGTTTAATTACTTTTTTTAAATCATCATAAATGTGCATGCCATTTGTGTCATATGTTCATATTAAAAAAAGAATCAAAAGAACAAGATTATATTTAAGTTGCATGTGTTGGACAAATATTATTATATGGTGTGTCTATTATTACTAACAAATCCTAAATTATTTTCAAAACTATAAGTTAATGATGAGAAATCTAAGTTAATGTTAGTTATAAATATTCAATAAAGTTTACATTTAAGTTATAATTTCAAATCAGTAAATAATTTATTTTATCTTTATGTTTCATGTACATATTTACATGCATTTGAATTGATAAGTATATAGTTTAGACATCTTGGGAACACGAGGCTTTAAGTAGCCCCAAGGAGGTCTTAGATAACCTCATTTCCTTGGTTTAACAATGGCACAAACTTGCTTAACTTTATTTATATCTATTCATTACTATAACTTGAGATAAAACTTTACTCTTCGTGTCACTAAGCTTTGCATGAATAAAAAGATTTACCATTATATAATCTTTGCACAATTTTCATCCCTAAGCTTGTGTATATGCTTACATGTATTTAATTTGGTAAGTATAGTCTGGACATCCCGGGAACATGCGGTTTTAAGAAGCCCCAAGTAGGTCTTAGATAACCTCACTTTCCTAGTTTAACAATGACACGTACTTGCCTAAATATCTAATACATGTCTACATATGCTTGACTAAGGAATGAATCTTTCTTTTCTACCAAAATACATGCATTAATGATCATTCAAGTGAGCAAAAATGCAAATAGGTATTGTATGTATAAATATATGTATTAAATCAAATATCATGAATAATAAAAATGAAGAAATGTGTATGTTATTGATGATGAAAAGAAGTGGGGGAATGTTATCCATGTAATAGTGATTCAATTTTCTTAATCCTGAGATGCCTTTCATGTTTGAATAAATAATATTATTTAATACTAACCCAAACTTAGGTTTAATAAAAATAGTTAATAAATAGTTCACTAAGGAAACCAAAGCCATGATAATATGCCTTTAGAAAATAACTTAGGATAGGGATGAAGGGGTTAAACCTCTTTCTTCTATTTATAATAATTAGATGTTAAGTAGGCATTAAATAAAATGAGAAAGTGTAAATTAAAATCAATCAATTTATTAAAATTTGAAGTGAAACCATCCATACGATTAATTTTAACAATTCTAAAATTTTAGACAATCATACTTTTAAAGCTTAATCAAGGAAAACCACACTAAGCCTTAGCACACATATTAGGATAGTAAGTCATCAATTCTAGCCTTTAGGTTAGGCCGATGTATGTTGTGGTGTTATGTTTTGTTTATGATGTAATATTTTAGACTGGATGTTAAAATTATTTGTGCATAGACTGGTTGTTAGGTTGCTAATAGCCCAATGATATTTTCTACAAGGGATTATGCTAAAGGGGTCATTGTAGTAATAAATAAATATAAATATTCTTGCTTGCAGGTGTTGCTTATGCCCCTAAGCATAATCTAATTAGGACAAGTGGTCCTGATTAGCTAAATGTAGGGTGCTAAGTCCAAATATGTAAAATTTAATTACTTAGCTTGTATGTTTGTTTAATTAACATCTATTTTGCAGGTGTAGTTAGATTTCATTTTTGATAAATATGTAATTTTATTGTAATAGGATTATGATTAGTGCTATGGGGTTTAGGATGAATAGTGGCTAGAAGACAAAGACCTGGGAGGCCTTGTGAAGCCTAGAGTAAACTAATCTAAGGAGAAGAAAGAAGAACAAAGATTTAAGACCCCCATAATATTCATTTCATTTGTAAAAATTTTATTATAATCTGGATTGTATAAGGGTAGAGCTCGGTTGCCCAACTTTTTATTTTTTCCAGGGTGTACGGTGGTACTCGACCGCATCGGCCTACTATTCTTTTATGGGAATCTAAATGTTTGATTGTAATGTTTAGATTACGCAATAGAAATGGCATGCTTTTCATAGGTTTCTTAAAGTGTGATGATTTGATGTGTGGCTTGGATGCAGTAGGCTCTTTAGGATAAAAATAAAATTATTTATCCTCATTAAAAATTCATAACTAAATTATAATGCAACTCATAACCGCATTTTAAAGCCTATGCTCTTAATCAACATAAAAAAATATTTAGAAACCCTTTAGATTAATGTTATATATTATCATACTATATCATATTGTGCCACTCGTGAATAGGGAGGGTCTCCACTCTTGCACGATAGGGGATATGCTTGACCTTTGAGGGATCTCTTATAGTGGAGAACACCTCTTCTAATTGATTTAGCCCATGACTTAATTTCATCATGCATATAGGCATAATTGTCCCAAGCCCTTGGTCTAAAATGAATGTGTCAGTTCATAAAGTTGTAAATTTTTTCATTAGTCTAGGTCATATTTTCATGCCAATCATATTCTAGTCTCTTAGGGAGTGAGTTTAGGATTCTAGCTACTTTCCTAATTTAATAATAGCCTAGCTATTTTGTTTCTACATACGACCAGCCTACATAATTTTTTTTTAAAGCATAGGAGATGTTAGCTAACGACCACTCCAAGTGGTTGTAAGTCCAGAAGAGTCAGGGTATGTTCACTCTCTCTTGTGGAGGTGAACAATCATATCCCATTTTTTATTAGACTTAGCTCATTGTGGTGTTTATTTTTGGATGCATTGGGTGGACACCATGAAGATCTTAGGGGGTACTTATTAAAGTGATCGGGTATGATATTAAGGAATGATGTATTATCTCACAAAATAGAAACATCACCCTACAATGGACTTAATCACTTAATAAGGACTCCTAAGGCATGATGGGTCTTCTTGTGTACCAGAGATTCTTCCCCTACTTTACATGGAAAAGTAATGTAGGGTTTATTTTATATCAGGTTCTTTAGTTGCCTATGGAGGTAAGCCTCCATAGTTAATTATATCTTAGGAAATGAGATTTTCTAAGAACACTCTCGATTATAGTCAAATATTTTCTCCAAAGATTTGAAGGTTAGACTATCAAAGGATTGATTATTTTGAAAAAATCAAATGAGATAGTTCAATTGGAATACTTATTTTAGAATCCAAAAGAAAATAAGTAGGAAATTCTTATGACACTAAGAAGCCTAGTGAGCATTCCAACCTATCCTATGGTGAGGCTTTATATGTTTGAAAATGAGAGGATTTATTTGTTTGAGTTGAAATTTTATTATAATGTTAGGGCTTATAATCCATCAACACAAGATTGTGGAAATTCCTAAGAGGTGAGGATTTATTTTTGTAGCCCAAGGAAAACAACAATCTTAATACCTAAATTATGGGAGCTTTAGCACAAGCTAAAAGAATGAACTAAATTTAAGCGGAAAGAGACATAAAGTTCTATTTCACAAGCGAAGATAGACCCGTCTGACTCTTCTGAACTTACAACTTCTTGGAGTGGTCGCTAGCTAACACCTCCTATGATTCAAAATCATGTAAGCTAGTCTTATGAAATTACAAGATGGTTTAAGCTATTAGTTAATTTTAAAAGAGATTAGAGTCCTAAACTCACTCCAAAGAGACTAGATCATGATTGATATGAGTATATGACTTAGTCTAAAATGCAAGATCTTTTTAATTTTTATGTAATTTTGACACAATATTTTAGATAAAAGGCTTTAGGATTTCTTATGTTTAAATGCATGATGAAATTTGGTTGTTGGCCAAATCAAGAGAGAAAGAGGGTGAAGCTCCATCATAAGGGGTTTCTCTCATAGGTCAAGCGGTCCCTAAAGTGCAAGAATGGAGGCCCTCATTTTACAAGAGTGGTTCAATATGGCATGCATGATGTGAGACATACAACATACAGGTAAAGGGTTGCTAAATATTTTAATTATCTTGATTATAACCTATGCTTTAAATTGAGATTATGAGAGATTTTAAATTTTAATTATGAGTTACTAGTTAGGGTAGAAAAATTAGTTTTATCTTAAGAGCCTACTGCATTTAGGCCACACATTCAAACATTTATAATAAGAAACTATGAAAAAGATGCAATCCTAATGTGCAAGCTAAACAAAACAATGATCATTTTATAAGCTACTATAAAAGAATAAGAGGTCGATACGACTGGGTACCGTCGTATGCTTTGAAAGAGAAAAGATGGATAGTCGAGCTCTACCCTTATACAACTCAGAATTACTGTGGTATTTTATTTTCATTTAAATTTGAAAATTGTTATGTTGGACACCACGTAGATCCGCAGATGAACTCATTAGGGTGATCAGGTGTGACATTGAGAAATGATGTACTATCTCAAGAGATAGAAGTCACCATCTATAATGGACCTAATCACCTAATAAGGACTCCTAAGGACAATGGGTTTTTGAATGTACCAGAGATTTTTCCCCTACTTTATATGAAAAAGTAAAGCAAGGTTTAATTAATTCGGGTTTGTTAAGTTCCCTATAGAGGCAAGCTCCCATAGTTAAATACATCCTAAGGAATGAAATTCCTTAAGAATACTCTTGATTAAGGTACATGATCATTGTCTCTAAAGATTTCAAAGATAGTACTATCAACAAATTGGTTATTTTTGGAAAATTAAGTGGGATTGATTAGAAGGAGGGAGTTATTATTGAAACCAAAGGGAGATGAGTAGGGGATGCTCATTATACTAAGTAACCTAATGAGCATCCCAAATTATCTTATGGTTGAGCTTTATATTTTTGAAATTTGTAAAGGATTATATGTTTGAGTTGAATTTTTATTAGAAATCTAGGGCTTATAATTCCACAATAAAAGATCATGAAAATGCCTAAGAGGTGAGGATTTATGCTTGTAGCCCACAAAGGAAAGCAATGACCTTTGATCCTAAATCTTGGGAGCTTTGGCGAGGGCCAAAGCATGACCTAAATCTAAGGGGAAAAATGGGTATATGATTTATCTCCATAAGAGAGAATAAACCACCTGACTATTAAACTTACAACCGCCTGAAAGTGGCTGCCAACTAACTCCTCCTACGATTTTAAATACATGCAGGCAAGTCTTATGCTTTACAAGATGACTAAGCTGTTATTTGTTTAAAAAGGAGACTAAGTCCTTAAACTCACTCCCTTAGAGACTAGATCATGAAGGGCATGAATGATGACTTAAATCTAATACAAATTTTTTTAATTTTAATTTTAATTTTGGACAATTTTTATTCGACAAAGGCTATGGGATTTCATATGCCTAATGCATGAGAAATTGGTTATGGGCCAAAATCAGAAAGAAGGAGGTGTGTTTCCTCCATGGCTCTCAAAGGTCAAGCCTTTTTCTCTAGCAAAGGTGGAAGCCCTCCATTAGCAAGAGTGAGACAATATTATTTTATGCATGATGTGAGATATACAACATCCAACTAAGGGATTGCTAAATCTTTTATTATCTTGATTTATGTCCTAGGCTTTAGGTGAGGTTATGAGTTATTTAATTTAATTTTGAGTTGATTAATTGGATAGAAAATTTATTTTTCCCAAAGTGTCCAATCGCATCCAGGCCATTCAACAATCATCAAGCAATTAAGAAACTAGGAAAGTCATGTCATCCTATTGTGCAATCATAAAGAAAACATTAATCAATTTATAAAATTAGCGCAAAAGAATAAAAGGTCGATGCGGTCGAGTACCATCGTACAACCCAAAAAGAAATATGGATCCGAGCTCTACCCTTATACAATTCGGATAAAAAATGAATGATTACAATTAAAAAGAATTCATGTTATGGGGGGGTCTTCAGTCTTCATTCTTTGTTCTTCATTTCTTCCTTTCTTCATTGCTTTCTTTCTTCATTTCTTTCTTCCTTTTGATTTGACTTGGGATGTAGCTTGTTTCAAGGCTTCACATGGTATATAAGATATGGTATTATAACTAATGTTCACCTTAATTTTCCCATAACATTCATTTCAAATTTCAATTGCAAAATTTACATCAAAAAAGAAAAGATAAATCTAACTAAACCTGCAAAATAGAGATTAGCTAAACATATCACACAACCCAAGCAATTATATGAATAATTTGGACTTAGCACTCTACACATGGGTAATCAAGTCCACTTATCCTAATTTGGGTTATGCTTAGGGGTATAAGCAACCTGCATAGTAAAAATATTTATATTTTTATTACAGTGCCCCTTAAGCACAACCCCCTACAGAAAGCATGATTAGGCTAATATCGGCCCAACATCTAGACTATGCACATGCATCCTAACATCCAGTCTAAAAACATTACATCACAAAATAAAATCAGGCATCAAACCATGCATCGCCCTAACATAGAGCTAGAAATGGTGACTTAGCCTAATGTGTGTGCCATTTAAGGCTTGTGTGGCATGTCTTAGCTAGGTTTTAAGGGTTGAATTTTCTAAGTGTGAAAGGTTCAATTTAGAGGATGGTGTCATTTTAAGTAATTTAATTGATTTGACCATTTAGTTGATGATTTCAATTGGTTTGAATGAATCTACACCTAGTTACTAAATGTTGTGAAGAGAAGAAAAGAGAAGAAAACTTCTCTGTCATCCCCACCTTAAAACATTTCTAAGGTAGATTGATTAATGAATTTTCATTAGTGAATATTGTATTATGTGTTTTAATTAATCCTAAGTTTAAATTTGTTCTAAATATCCCCATTTAATAAGAAAGGCACCTTAGGATTTGTTAAGGTGGATTACTACCAAATAACACACACCCATTTATTTCTTTCCACCATGTCTACCATGCATAGGAATAATCCTAAGCATTCATATACATGCAATGCAAATTTTAGCACACTTTGATGATGAATGCTAAGAGATATGATTTTAAAATTTGGATATTCCATGAATGCATATCTTTATTATGTAGAAAAGAGGGATTCTTCATCCATTGACATAATGCACATCCACATGTATAAAAGACATAAGTGAGTACAATGCCATTATTTTCTACACCAGGGGCGTAAGGTACAAGACATACTTAGGGCTACTTAAAACCTCACATCCCTGAGATGTCCAGACTAATATACAATTTTTCTTAAATACATGTAGACATATAAAAAGGATCAAATGGATAAAGAATCATGCAAAAGATTTTTGTGTTTGATTTGGCTATAATTTACATGTGTAATGTGAGGATCCTTTTGAAGTCAGAACATAGGAGTGCATAGGAATAGATTTAAGAAAGTGTTATGTTCTTTTCAAATGAACTATACACTTTGCAAATCTTATGCAAGTCCATGTTAAGAGAAGAGAAGAAAATAACACAAAACACATCTTATGCTATAATCACATGCAAGCTTATAAGTACCTATAAGTATCATCACTTCATTCATTATCTTTGATTTATAGGTTTTGAAAATAATTTTTTGTTTAATAGTGATAATAGTCACTCATATTCTTAACATTAGCCAAAACATGCAATTTGACATAAAAGGAAACATTTTATTTAATTGACTTTTCAAAAGATATGAATGCATGATTTCACATGGAAAACAATATTTAGCATGCTTGGAAAGAAATAAAGGGATGTACAGACATGACTTCATTCACCCTAATTACTTCTTAAGGAACACCATAAAAAATAGGATTATTTAAAATGAATCAAAATTCTTTAAGGAGATTTTTATTTTTTGGATTTGATTTGACTTAGGAAATATGAAAAGAGTTTGTTGGTCCTAACCCATTTCCCCCATGTATGAATTGGTTTGGTTAAATTTTTTTAACAATTAGGTTGATTTTATGTTTTGTTTAGTTTAAGGTATGAATTAAATCCATTAATTATCCCCTACCTATACCACTTTAACATAATTAACCAAGCAATTATGAGCCAACATATGACATGCAATCATATGGAATTTAAATCAGCAATGCACCTAGGAAATAAAGGGGCGTGATGCAATTAGCTCATAATTATTGATTAATTAAGCAAAAGGGTTTAATTAAGTACTTTCATAACCATCCTACACATGTAGTTTGATTATAATTTTCTTTGAAGTTCTCTTAGGTTATTGAACACCTAAGAATCTACCCAAGAATTAAGTGATTAAGTTATGAGTGGTTTAGTTTTGAGTTTGGTTAATTAATCTAATTAATGATGTGATTAATTTATTAATTAATTACAACTTAATTAAGTGTTTATCCAAATGAAATAGACTTAGGGAATAGATTGGAAAAGATGTCCTAATCTTATTCCCTAAGTCTATTCACTGTTTCATATTATTAGCAAACTTAATTAATGAATTTATCACTATTGAATAAGTTCATTAATCATTTAATTAATTAAGAAAGTGATTAGGGATGAAACAAGCAATTCCCTTAATTAATCCAATAATAAATTCCAAGAAATCATGGGAGGCAGAGGTCATCCCACTAATCAATCTTAGAAAGTTTGGAATTAATCACTACAATAATTAAGGAGTAACTAGTCTAATTACATTTTTTAATAAAATCCAAATTGAGTTAAAATCACTATTCAAAATTAATTAATTTTAATTTTATATTATTCTCCTCTGAATTATCTTTAAAATGAGTCAGAGTTTGTATTTTGTTTTGGATTTTTCTACAATTAGTTTGAATTTAGAAAGTTTTATCATTAAAATCAGATAAATAAGAGCTAATTAAACCCCTAATCCCATCAGGAAACGTGGTGCGCTGATGCGGCGCACTTTCCACGTGGGACGACGGAATAGATTATTTAGGTTGTCACATTCGTCTGCTGAGTCAGCTGATGATGGATGCGCTTTCTCTATGAGCCATCCGATCTATGACTGGATGGTCAGGATTAATCTTATAGTTTAGGCTTAAATCAAAGGGGATCTATCATGATCTAATCACAACTGTACGTTCCAATCACACAGAACGGGCGGCATGTGATCCTTCTCCTTCGTGAGCAACGAGAGACGAACACCATTTGTCTCTCTCCGTTTAATTTGACCCAAATTGGGATTAAAATGATCCCACACCTTCTGAAGGAGGGGGGATGCACATCCAACAGTCAAGATCCGATGGGGTAACACTTCTATTCAAAAAGGACCAAACAAAATTTCCTAAGGCTACAGTTTCAAGCAATTACCTCGTCAGATGCTATCACTCGTGCTTCCAATGGAGGAGGTAGCTTCGTCTAGTAGAGGTGAAGCCCTGCTGAAGGTATTGGATCTTGATTTGAAATGGATGGCTTGGTTGACTAAGCTCCCCTTCAATGGTGATCAGCCTTAATCAAGGTGATGCTTCTCGTGGCTTGGAGACTTGGGAAATGACTTGGTTGAGCTCAACGAGGTCCACTGATGGTGTGTACAAGGTAAATTTGGTTTTGATGGAGAATCAAGTGAGTTGGGATTTGGATTGACCTCCCCTATTTTAGCTTTGAGCAAAATTTAGAAGGAGAAATGGGGGAGCTCAGGAATGGCTTGCAAAGGCTTGGAGAAGCTTTTTTTCAACCTCCTTGGCTCTGTCCAAATCAATGCTTATGGTTTGAGTGGGAATGAGGGGGAGTATATCTCCCCCTCCTTAGATCGGATGATGAAGAGTAGTTTTGCCATTTTTTATCAATGGGTGAGATTGGTTGATCGATTTGGGCTACCAACCATCCCATGTGAGTCATTTTAGGTAGTGGAGGAAGGAGAGTGGGTGACCATGTGCTAGGTGAGTGCATTGGGTGATCCACCAATTTCCATTGGAGGTTGGCCTTGGCTTGAGTCATGGCCAACCCAAATCATGTTCACCTCCCTTGGTGCCCATATGGACCACTAGGAGGATTCCAAGTGGCCTTGAGAAAGAAATGACCAAATTCTAAGTGAATTTGGTCATAGGATACCCTTCGATCTAAAGGTAAAATGGTTTTTTGGCCATGATTTTGATTTGGGCAGATTTGAAATAATTTAAAAATTGGTTGGGCCAAATTTCAAGTGATTTGGAGTTCATTTGATTTGAATTGATTCAATTTGACCCATTTAGGTCAAGTTGGGTCAAATTAGGTTAGGTTGACCAATTGGTCAAATTAGGTCAAAGCATGGGTTAGGTCAAGTTCAAATAATCATTTGGAGCCTATGGGTATCATTAGTTTGTTCAATTTGGTTTAGATTTTTTTTTGGTTCATTGAGGTTCATTTAGGTCAAATGGGTCAAGTTGACCCATTTGACCCAATTGGGTTAGGTCATGGGTTGGTTTAGGCTTGGTTGATCATTTGAAATATATTACAAGCTTTGGTTTCAATTAATTTTGATTTGGTTTGATTTCAAGTTGATTTGACCTTTTATATTATGTTGGGTTCATGGTCAATTGGACTAAGTTGGGTCTAATTGGCCAATTGAAGCTTTGGCCAAGTTCAATCATTGATTATGAATTGGTTTATATCAATGGTTTTGATCAATTTGGCATATGATGGATTTTGGCTAGTTTGGGTTTCATTTGGACTAAATGTTGACTTAGTCAAAGGCTAGGTTTGACCCAATTTGAGTGATTGATCATCCTAGGATGATTGTTGCTCACAATGAGCTTAGATGAGCTTAGTTCAATCCAATTTAGGTTGGATTAGAATTTGGCTCAAAAAGGTGTTTTAGGTCACTTTGGGTCAAGTGAGCCTAAGTAGGTCAATTGGTTTGATCAAGGCTTGATTCAAGTTTGGTTGAACTCACATATTGACTTATGATTAAAATGTAAATCCAATTGCAAGTGATTTATAGTCGAATGGGTTTTGGTTCATTTGGCAATTTCAAGTTCAAAGGATGAACATGAGTTTGATTTAGGTTAGCTTGATGATTGAAGTTTATGTTTATATTTAGGTAGTTTGAAGAGAAAATCCATGGGTTTGGATTGATTTGAGAATGATTTAGCTAAGTCCAAGAAATTAGCTTAAATGATATAAGTTGGATTTAAGTTGGATTTGGACTTGAGTTTTGAATTTAGTTTTGGTCATTTGAATTTATATTTCATTTATATTTGTGAATATAATTGAGAATATAAATGGGTTATGAGAAAATCTTTTGTGTTTGGAGTGATTTGGATTTGATTTGAGCTAAGTCCATAAGATGAAATCAAATGGCTTAGAATAGGTTTTGGATTTGGAATTGATCAAGGGTTTCAATCATTTGGAATTGATTCATTATTTAAATTTTGGAATTGATTTATGATTTAAGAAAATCAATTGAGTCAGAATTGATTTAAGATTTGATTTGAGCTAAGTCCATAAGATGAATCAAAGGGCTTAAAAAAGGTTTTGGATTTCATTTAAGATTTGAGCAAATCAATTGAGTTGGAATTGATTTAGGGTTTGAGTTTTGGAATTTATTTATGATTTGAGAAAATTAATTGAGTTGGAATTGATTTGAGATTTGAATTTGAATTTTTATTTTGAAAGAAGGAAGCATGGATTGGGTTCAAGCTATAGGATAGGCAAGTCCTCCTAATACTCCTAAGGCATAACGTATTCCTATGGATAACTCTTATAAGTCTCTAGGGTTATGTTAAGTGTTCTCCTAATCACTAGAAGTGTCTTAAGACTATAGAGATCTTAGTGTCTAGACGAGTCCTATGTCAAAGATGATGAAGTTGAAAGCTCACTCCAAAGTGAGGTCAACAATTGAAATTGAATACATATTATATGGGGCTTTCTTTCTTCATTTCTTTCCCTTTCTTTCTTCTTTCTCTTAATTTGATTTTTGCTTCAAGGCATCACAAGGCACCCCAGGACTAATCTTTCTAGCCAGTGCTCATCCTAATCCCCATAGCACTAATCCTAATTCCAATTACAAAATTATATGTTTATGAAAAAGTAAATCTAACTACACCTGCACAATAGATATTATCTAAACATGCATACAATCTCAAGTAGTTATATTTTATAATTTGGACTTAGCCCCTGCATATGGGTAATCAAGTCCACCTGTCCTAATTTGGATTATGCTTAGGGGCATAAGCAACCTACAAGCAAAATATTTATATTTATTTTTTGAGCGGCCCCTTAAGCACAATCCCCTATAGAAAATAATATTAAGCTATCAATGGCCTAACAACCAGTCTATGATCCACATTCCTAACATCTAGTCTAAAATGTTACATCATAAAAAAATACATCATCATTACATACACCGCCCTAACCTAAAGCTAGAAGTAGCGACTTAATATTCTAATGTGTGTGCTTAGGCTTTATATGGTATGTCTTAGCTAGGATTTTAAATTATAATTTCCTAAAGTTTGGAATTGCTCAAGTTAATATGAGGGATGGTTTTATTTCAAGTTGTTTAGAAGATTAGTGAATTTTAATTTGAATTTTGTTTTGTTTGACTTGATTTAAACTTAGCATTTAAGTCTTATAAAGGAAAGAAAGTGGCTTAACCTACTTCATTTCATCCCTACCCTAAGTTATTTTTAAAGCATATTATTATGATTTAGTTTCTTTTAGTGAATGATTTATTAAATATTTTATTAATCCTAAGTTTAGGTTAACCTTAAAGAATCCTATTCAACATGAAAGGCATCTTAAGATTAATGTGGTTGAATTACCATCACATAGAATATGTTAAACCTTTCCTTTTCATAACCCATAACATTTATATGATATAACACTTAGTATACCTACACATGCAATATATATTTTGGCACACTTAAATGATTATGGATACATACATTTGGAAATTGTATTTTTACTTGATTTAATTGTTCATACATATAAATTAAAGTTGTATCCAAATTCTAATATAAATATACATAGGAATAAAATTAAGTAACTATGTGCCATTATTAAACCAGGGAAGTGAGGTAATCAAATGACCTCCTTGGGGCTACTTAAAGTCTCATATTCATGGGATGTCCAGACTATATAATTATCATCATTCAAACCTAAAATTAAAAATAATACTAAGAAAGCTTTGGTTTGCTTTAAATGGCTTTATTTAATATGATTATCCTTAGGAATTACTTAGATTGAATGAAATCATGCATTTATGTTTATTTATTCCTTTCTAATCATGTTAAATGTTGTATGTCAATTGAAATCATACGTTCATCTTTTCAAAATTAATTAAATCAAATAATTTTTTTTATGTAAGCTTGCATTTGTTCGATTAATTTATAATATGTGTGGCTATTATCACTAATAAATTCAAATTATTTCTCTAAAGTTTATAAATCAATTACATTGATTAGAGAGATAGTAGTTATGAATACATATAGGTTTGCATGTGCTTATAACTTAGGTACGTGAAGTAAGGCTTTCTTTTCCTTATTTCATGTGTAGTTTTATATGTATTTGAATGTTAATAAGCATATAGTCTGGACATCTCAGGAATACGAGGCTTTAGTTAGCCCCAAGGATGTCATTTCATTACCTCACTTCCCTGGTTAACAATGACACATACTTATTTGATTTCATTTACATCTATTTATACATTAGAATGTGAATGGGAATTTGTTTCACATACAAAAATATTTTAATAAAATAGAAATGTAATTTCTTTTGCATGATTTTCTTCCTCTTATTTACATATACATTCATATATAGAGATAGCAAAGTATATAGTCTGTACATCCCAGGAATATGAGGCTTTAGTTAGCCCCAAGGAGGTCATTTGATTACCTCACTTCCCTGGTTAACAAAGGCACATACTTGCTCATTTCTCTTTACATGTGTATGTATGTGTGGCTAAAGGAGGAAAATCTTTCTTTTATATTAAAAATGCATGCATCCATAATCAATTAAGTGTTTGGACTAATTAGTCATGTGATTTGGAGTTTTATTTCTTATATTCATGTATATAAATTTACATATGTTTGAATACAAATGGGTATATAGATTGGACATCCTGGGAACACGAGGCTTTAGTTATCCCTAAGGAGGTCATTTGATTACCTCCCTTCCCTGGTTAACAATGACACATACCTATTTAATTTCATCTATATGTATTTTTGTATAAGAATTTGGATAGAGCTTTAAATTAATATAATTAAATAATTCAATCAGAAATGAAAATATAAACTTCAAATACATGTCTACACTCCTCATATAAGTATACAAAAATATGATGCATGTATAGATACACTTAGGATTAAAAATCATATGCATGTTACATGTGATGGAAAGGAATGATTTAATATATGTCATGTGGTAGTAATTCAATTAATTTAATCTTAAGAAGCCTTTCATCTTGAATATGATTATTTAAAGTAAACCTAAACTTAGGATTAATTAAATCATTTAATAAACCATTCACTAAAGAGAACTAAATCAAATTAATGTACTTTAGAAAATAGCTTAAGGTAGGGATGAGAGGGAATGATCCCCTTTCTTCTCTATAACACTTAGTTGCTAAGTATAGATCATATGAAACCAAAGAAAATATAAATTAAAATTCTAAAATCAAATAAACAACTTAAAGTGAAACCAACCCTTTATGTTAAATTGAATCCTTCTACACTTAGAACATTGTAACTTCAATGCTTAGTAAGACATACCACATAAGCCTTAACACACATTAGAATTAAGTCACCACTTCTACTCCTAAGTTAGGATGGTGCATGGGGTGATGTATTTTTTATTTTGTGATGTAATATTTTAGATTGAATGTTAGGGTGTATACTTCGTAGACTGGATGGTAGGCTACTTTTAGGCTAATCATATTTTCTATAAGGATTGTGCTTGAGGGTTGCTTCAAAATAAATATAAATGCTTTGCTTGTAAGTTGCTAAAGCCCCTAAGCATAATCCAAGTTAGGACAGGTGGGCTTGGTTACCCATATGTAGGGTGCTAAGTCCAAATTATATATATATATATATAATTACTTGGGATTGTATATGTGTTTAGCTAACACTTATTTTATAGGTGTAGTTAGATTTACTTTTCTTATTTTAAATGTAATTTTGCATTAAGAATTAGGATTGGTGTTATGGGGGATTAGGATGAGCATTGACTAGAAGACTTTGTCCTGGGGTGCCATGTGATCCCTTGAAGCCTACCAAATCAAGGAAGCAAAGAAGTGAAGCATGAAGAATGAGGAAATGAACCCCACATGGCATTTATTCATTTGTAAATTATAATTATTCATTCATATACCAAGTTGTATAATGGTAGAGCTCGGCTACCCATCTTTCCTTTTTGGGTTGTATGGCTGTACCCGATCGCACCGGCCTCTTATTCTTTTTTTCTATTTTATAAAATATTTGATGATTTATTTAGTTTGCATATTAGAGATTGCATGATTTTCATAGTTTCTTTATGATTGATGCTTTAATATGTGACTAGATATGATAAGCTCTTAGGATAAAAATAAATTTTCTACCTAACTAATTACTCATAACTAAATTTTAAACTACTCATAACCTCATCACAAAAGTTTAGATTATAATAAAGATAATTAAAATATTTAGCAACTCCTTAGCTAAATGTTGTATGTCTCACATCATGCATGCATATTATTTCGCTCTTGAAAATAGGGGATTTTTATCCTTGCACGATAAGGGAATGCTTGACCTATGAAGGCATCTCTTGTGTTGGAAAACACCACTTTGTCACTGATTTAGCCAACAACTTTATTTCATCATGCATGTAGGAATTAAAATCATAAAGCCTTTGTCCAAATGAAGCATCAAAAATTAAATAAAATTTGAAAAGATTTTTGCATAAGATGAAGTCATTACTCATATCACTCATGCCCTAGTCTCCTAGGGAGTGGGTTTAAGACTTTAGTCTCCTATCTAAATAAATAATAGCCAACAATCTTGCAACTTCATATGACTAGACCATATGGTTTTAAAATCACAGGAGGAGTTAGCTGGCAGCCACTCCATGCTGGTGTAAGCCCAACAGTCGGCCGATTTATCCTCTCTTGTGGAGGTAAACCTTATGCCCACCTTGACTTAGATTTAGGTCGTGCTTTAGCGAATGCTAAAACTCCCTAGATTTAGGATCCGAGGTAGCTATTTTTTTAGACTACAAGCATAAATCCTCACCTCTTAGGCATTTTCACAACCTTGTGATGATGGATTATAAGCCCTAGCAATCTACTAAAATTCAACTCAAAAGAAAAATTCTCTTCAACTTCAAATAAATAAAGGCCAACTGTATGATAGATTGGAATTTTTGCTAAGCTTCCTAGTATCATGAGCATTCCCCACTCATCTCTTTTGGCATCCAAAATAGTTCTCTCCATTTGATCTATCCCAATTGATTTTCCAAATATAGCCAATCCTTTAATAGTCTAACATTGAAATCTTTGGAGACCCTAATTATCTGCTTTAATCGAGAGTATTCTTAGGGAATTTCAATCCCTATGATGTAATTAACTATAGAGGCTTACCTCCAAAGGAAACTTTAGAACCTAGTTTAATATAAACCCTACTTTATTCATCCATGTAAAGCAAGAGAAAAATATCTGGTACATTCAAAGACCCATCATGCCTTAGGAGTCCTTATTAGGTGATTAGGTCCATTGAAGGTAATGCCTCTATCTTTTGAGATAATACATCATACCTCAATGTTGTATCAGATCACTTCAATAAGTACCCCTACATCTCGTGGTGTCCCCCCCCCCCCCATACATCCAAAAATAAACACTATAGTACCATTGTTAAACCAGGAAAGTAAGGTAATCAAATGACCTCCTTAGGGATACTTAAAGTCTCGTGTTCCCAGATGTCCAAACTATACACTTATTATCATTCAAACCTATATAAATTCATATAAGATCTTAAAAAAGAAAACCAAAATTCAACACCCTTATGCTATAAACACATGCAAACTTTATGTATATATTCATAGCTAAAATCATTCCAAATTTCATCATCAATTTATAAATTTTGAAAAATAATTTTGAATTTATTAGTGATAATAGCTACACATATAATAAAATTTAAGACAACACATGCAATTTTACATAAGTAAATCACATTTGAATTTACAAATATGAATGCATGATATCACATGACATACAACATTTAAAGTAATTTAAAAGAAATAGCTAAATATTTCCACATAACTCATTCAACTACACTAATTCCTGAGGACAATCACATTAAATAAGATTACTTAAGGAAAACCAAAGCTTCTTAGTAATTTTGATTTTAAATTTGATTGAATTAGAGAGGAGAGATCATTTGTTATTTTTTTATCCCATTGCTATGTTAAAGATCTTAATTTGTTTAAGGAAAGATAATTAAGTGATTTTTATAATTTAATTAAGTTGAATCATTAAGCAATCCATTTAATTACCATTTTCTATGCTTCTTTACTTTAATTAAACATTTAATCATGAGCAACAAATGATATGAACATGAGGAACAATAAAAGTGCAATGCTCCTGAATGACCTAATGTAATTGGCTTATGATTAAAGATTAATTAAATTAAAGAATCTAATTAAGTACTCTTATGATTTTTCACACTTATGAGTTAATCATAATTTTCTTAAGTGTCTTTATATTATTATACACACAAAGAGGAACCCTTAATTTAAATATTGATTATCTGTAGGGATTATCAATTTAATTTTGATTTGATTTGGTCATTAATTAATTAATTCCTTAATTAATCCATTTATTAATTAAGTCTCTTTAAAGAAATGAACTGAGAAAAGTAATTAAGAAAAAGGACATAATCACTCACCCTCATCATCTCACTGTTAATTAATGATTGATGAATTTTAATTAATTAATCTTTAATGTTTAGAACTTTAATTATTTATAAAAATAATTAGAAGAGTAATTAAGGTTTAAATTTCAAATTTTCCTAATTGCATAGCCAATAAATCTCAAGAAAATCATAGGAGGTAGAGGTCATCCCACTAAATCAACATGCTAAGTTTGAGATTATTTACCCAAGTAATTAAGGCTTAATTAAGCTAATGAAGAAAACATTCAAACCCTAATTAAGCCGTAATTACTTTTGAAAATCAAATGAAATTATTTTTATTAAATTCTCCTCTATTTAACCATTCCAAAATATATTTGTTTATATTATTTCAAAATTTCTACAATTAGTTATAATTTTAGGAAATTTTAACCAATTAAAACATATTTTTAAGCTTAATTAATCCCTAATACCATCGGCGCCACGCAGGCGGTTGACGTGACAACACTTTCTAAGTGGCGCCATGGGATTCACCACTTAAATCATTCGTCATGGCACTGACGTGGTGACGTTAGACACGCTTTCATCCCCACCGTCTAATCTAAGATCAGACAGTGGGGATTAATCTCATGGTTTCTATAGGAATTAAATCAATTAAATCAAGTGGATTAATCATGAACGTCTGTTCCAATCATGCAGAATGGATGGCGGATGATCCGTCATCCCCCGAGTGATGGAAGATGGGCACCATCCGGCTTCCTTCGCTCGATCCAAGCTTGTCAAAACATGTGGAGGCTCAGGATTGACTCTAAAAAATTCACTGAGGGGATCTAACTATGGGAATCACGGAATCAAACTTTCCTTCACAAAGGCTAAAAAAATTGAGATTTTGATAGTTTTCCAGAATTTATCTCGCTAGAGCTCAGGGCTAGCAGTTAACTAATCAAGGTAGCTTCATCTTAAATAAAAAAAGCTGTTTTGAGAAGCTCACACTTTGCCTCCTCGCCGACAGCTCTGTGGACCAAGGATCATCAAAAACTCACCAGAGTTGGTCTTAGATGGGTTTCTGGTGTTCGAATCAATTGGGAATCTATTTGTTTCTCCTCGCCGGAGCTTGGTGAACTTGTGGGTGAAGTAAGTTTGAGAATGGTTGAGTCTGAGAGGGGTTGGATGGAACTAGGCCTCAATTTAGTTTCACCATCATTGGTGATGGGGAAGCTCAAGGAACTTAAGGGAATGCTTGGGAGGCTTGTCTTGAGTTGCTAAAGCTCTGGGGATGTGTCTTGTGTCATTTGGAATGGAATGAAGGGGAGTATACCCCCTCCTCCCTCAAATCAAATAGCTCAGATTTCATCTGCATTTGGCAGTCATTTGGCTAGCGCAGGTGGTCGAGGATTTCAGTGAGAAGCTGAGGTGGCTCACTTTGAGTGGGTGAGGGTTTGAGGTTGGATGCCATGGCTTGTCCCTATTTCCCTTGGTGAGCCAATGAGGGGACGTGGGTTAACTCACCTCCCTTGACTTATGGCTGACCCAACCAGCTTTGGGTCAGGTTTGTCATAGGGCCAATTATTGTAACTAAGCTTTGGGTGGCTGTCAAGTGCCAAAAAGAGGGTTTGACCACCCAAAAATGTATTTTGTCTCATTTGGAGAGCTTTACCCAATGGGTAATGCATCAATTAAGCTTGGACTTGGGTTGGGTTTGATTTGGGCTGACCCATGGTGACCGAAGGATGGGTCATGCCAAGTTTGAATGGGTTTGGGCTTGATTTGATTTGGTTTGGCTCAATTTGACCCTTATAGGTCAAATTGGGCTAAGTTGGATTCAGTTGACCAATTGATCAAATTGAATCAAGTCATGCATTGAGTCAAGTTCAAATGATGATTTGCGATGTTTAGGAATAATTGGTTCGGGTTTGGTTTTCATTAGATTGGAATTTGGCTCATATGGGTATATATGGGTCAAATGGGCAAAGTTGACCAATTTGGTCAAATTGGTCAAATTAGCTTGGGTTAGGTCTTTTTTTAGGTTCAAATGATCATTTTAAGATGATTTTAGGCTTTGATTTTAATCAATTTGGATTTAAGAATGATTTAGACCAATTTAACCATTTAGGTCAATTTGGGCTAAATGGGTCAATTGGGTTCAACTGATCAAATTGGGCCTAATGGAGACTTTGATCATATTCAATAGTCAATTTGGAATGGATTTGAGTCATTGGTTGCAATCAATTTGGATTAAAATTTGATTTGGCCCAATTTAGTACTTTAGGTCAAATTGGGTCAACTTGGGTCAAGAGGCCAATTGGACATGGTTTGGCTCAATTGATGGTCAAGTTATGTTCAAGGGTTGATTTATGATTGATGTGGATCATTGGTCATAATTAATTTGATTTAGAATGGGGTTTGGCTCAACGTGGCTCATGTAGGCTAAAAGGGTTAAGTTGGGTCAAATGATCAAATTGACTTGGTTTGACCCAATTGGTTATAATTGATCAATCAAGGGTGATTAATGATCATTGTAAGAGCTATTGAGTGCATTGGTTCAGTCCAATTTGGGTTAGATTGGAGTTTGGCTCAAACTGGTCCTTTCAATTACTTTGGGTTAAGTGAACCTAATGGGTGAATTGGCTTGATTGGATTAAATTAATTGCAATTAAGTTGTCCAAGATGATCAACAATTATCATGGAAGGATTGATCTAATCTAATTTGGGTTGGATTGGAGTTTAGTTCATTTTGGTCAAATTGGTCAAATTTGTCACTTTAGGTCAAGTGGACCAATTGGGCTAATTGAATTAGATTAAGTTTGATTTGGGTTGAATTGAGTTTGATGATTGACTAGTGATTGATTAATAGATTTGATTATAATTGATTTGGGTCTAGTTAGATTTTAGCTCATTTGGACATTTTAGGTTCAAATGGGCTAACTTGGGTTAAATAAATTGATCTTGGCCAATGGGTTTGATTGGCTTAATTGCAGAGTTTGGAATGAGGGTTTTGAATGGTCTGAGAAAATCAATTGAGTTTAGTTTCATTGAAGGAGGTTTGAGGTCAAATCCATAGGATTGAATCATAGGGTTAAGATTGGTCTAATTTTGGCTTGGAGTTTGGATATGAGATTGGATTCAATTAGTATTGCTTTGATTTAAGGTTTGGTTTTGCATTAATTTAAAGTTAGTTTTGGACTTAAGGTTAGGTATAAGTCATGGGTTATGCCATAGGGTATGTAGGTTTCCTTAGTCCTAAGTCACAACCTAATGTTATAGTGAATCCTCCTAAATCCCTAAGTTTGGGTTTAGTGTTCACCTAATCATTAGGAGTGTCTTATGATTAAGGAAGTCTTTGTGTCTAAAACACTTCTAGGTCTAGATGAGAAGATTGAATTCTCACTCCAAAAGTGAGGTCAACAGTCATGCTTGTAGCTTGTGTTAAGGAATTTTAGATTTAGGTTTTGAGGCTACTTATTTCCTTTGGGCTATGAGCAAAAGTTCTCACCTCTTAGGTATTTTCATGATCATATGTTGTTGGACTATAAGCCGTAGCATTCTAATAAGATTCCAACCTAAACAAAAGTAAATCCACTCCCTCAAATATATAGACTGAAGTACTCACTAGGCTTCATAGTATGATGGATATCTCCTACTTATTCTCCTCTGAAATTCATAAATAAGTTTTCTTATTTGAACTCTCCCATTTGTTTCCATAAATTCCTAATCCTTTGATAGTCTAGCCTTGAAATCCTTGAAGATATTTGTTGACTACTTTAATTGAGAGTGTTCTTAGGAGTTTCCCTTTTTCCAAGATGTAATTAATTATGGAAGCTTGATTCTATAAGGAACTAAATAACTTAGCATAAAATAAATCCTACTTTACTTCTCCTTGTAAAGTAGAGGAAAGATCTCTGGTATATACATAAACCCATCTGCCTTAAGAGTCTTTATTTGGTGATTAGTTCTATTGTAGGGTGATGTTTCCATCTTCTGAGAAGACACATCATACTTTAATGTAGCACCTGATCACTTCAATAAGTACCCCCCAAGATCTGTGTGATGTCCCAATGACTCCAAATTAAAATATCACAATCATCAAATAAAATAGAAGTTGTTTAACAATCGATTATGAGCTCTACAACCAAAGAGTATTAGCAACAGAAGGATTGGGGGATAACACTAGTGAATGAAAAAGGGTGAATTATGAGATAATAGAGGGCACACTCGACATGCTTGAAGAATTGAGGCTCAAAGCATCACTGAGATAAGAGAAAATAAAGAGGTCAATGTCGAGGTACTATGATCACAATGTGAAAGAGAAGCATTTCAAATGTGGCAACTTAATGTTGAAGAAAGTTGGTGCAGTAGCTTAACAGAATGTCTTGACTGAACTCTCCCACACATGGGATGACCGTTACATTATCAAGCAGTAGGTTAGACCTAGGGCATATTAATCGCTGACCCACGAAGGACAAGATATACCTAGTACATGGAATATTAGGGATCTTAAGAAATTTCATCCCTGAAGCAAGTAGTATCTTTTGTATTATATATTTTTATTATTATCACTATTATAGGTATAAAGGTATATTCTACAAATTTTTTACTCCTTCTTGCATAGATTATTGACTTATCAAATGATAAAAAAGGCTTAGACTTATGGTACTCAACGCACCTCTTTTGGCCCAAGAAATAGGGTTCCACCCATCGAGCTTCTAAGACTCTAGGTGAGAAGTCAAAAATCTTAATGCTCCACTCTTGGCCCTATAGTATCATAGTTGAGCAATTAACCCATAAGTTAAAGTTATTAACACTCATAGAAATTTTATATGTCAAAAGAAGAAGAAAAAGGGAAAAAAGAGAAGGCCAACACTCCATGTGATTGGCAACTCAAGTGTAAAATTGACACCCCAAGATGTCAGTGACTGTTAACTAAAAGACCAACTCTTCATAATTGGCAATCCAAAAAGACCAAAACTCTGTATGGTTGGCAACTCATGTGTAACACTAATGCTCCAAGAGATCGGTGACTATTAATTAAAAGACTAACTATACATAGTTGGCAATAAAAAAGACCAACACTCCTTGTGGTTGGTGACCCATGTGTAAGACCAACACCCTGAGAGGTCGGTGACTATTAATTATAAGGCTAACTATCTATAATTGACAATTAAAAAAGATCAACACTCCATACGGTTGATGACTTGTGTGTAAGACCGACACCCAGAGAGATTGATGACCATTAACTACAAAATTGACTCATCATAATTGGCAAAGAAAGAAACAACCATCATGGTTGGTGATAAGAAATCATCAAACTCATTGTGATCGATGAATACAAAGGAACACATGTCTGATACGTGTCACACATATTGGTACATACTTTAATCATTTCCATTCACTTTTTTAACAAAAAATTAATTATTTCTAAATTACTACATGAATTTTTATAATATTAATTTAAAAGGATTTCTAATTAAATGTTAAGTTCAGCAGAGGGTCACTTCTAATTTTCAACTAATCATTTGATTTATAATGAAAATTCTTTTTAGCCTTTGAGTTTTAAATGAATTTTGATTAAACATAATAATTAAGCCCTAAATATGTAATTTTTGTGTTTCATTGACTTCCAAGGACTAAGAAAAATTTTCTAAGTCTTTTGTTGTTAATCAAAATATTTTAAGTTAGTTTTGCATATTTTCTTAATTTTGATTATTTTATATCATTTATTTTCCCTAAAATACACTAGATGGCTTCAAAAATTATAATTTTTATTTTAAGCGTGCTAATTTCATTCCTTGAGATTTTCACCTTGATTAGATTAATATCTTAAAAGTAATTATATCTTTATTATTTTAAATAAAATTCTAATCAGTTCTAAAATATTAAGTATCATTTAGGGATTTTAATTTCTCTTTATTCCCCTCTAAAATATGAATGTAGAGAGGGCTTCTTTCTAGTTTTAAGATTTATGGTTGATTTATTATAAATTATTGGAGTTCAGCTTAATTAAAATAATTAATTAATACTAATTAATCCCTAATTAGGTGATTTTAGGGTTTCAATTATTTCAGAGGGTTTGAACAATTTTCTTATGTTCACTAATGTTGTTTAAGATGTTTTAAATCATTTTCATAAATTTTCCTAATATTTGTAATTTTAAAATAGTTATTTTCAACAAATTATGGGTTTGAACTTAGAAATTGTATAACTCTAATCCACTTAGCATTTAATTTATAAATTTTATGGTAGGCATACACTAACCTTAATTTCATGTCCTAAAAATTTTTAATTAATTAGTTCATTAGTTTATGTTTAATTAAAGTTTTATTATTTTCACTAAAACTTAAATTAAACCAAAATTACCTAATAAATAGTGAGGCTTTTTGGTTTAATAGATTCCCCTTAATGAGAGGAATTCATAGAGCCCTTTTTTATAATTTTTAGGTTGGGTATTTTAATTTTTATGTATTTCCAAAGTTTTGGGTATTTTTTAATTAATTTTTAATTCTAAATAACCCATATTTTGCTACTTATCTCCATTAGTAGCACATGCGGGAGCACTTTCTGTGTTTCAGAGGGCCATTGGCCTATGTCAGATCCATGGAAATTCAACACTTAAAGCATAAAAAAAAGAATTTATCTTGATCATGTTAGGGTTAATTCCATGAACTTAAGGGAATAATCATAATTTTAACACATTTAATCTTGATCATTGATTCAAATCAAATTGAGTCAATAGTTGAGGCTTTATCTCTTACTTGGTTGGTGAGGGACAAAGCCTGGGATCAAATCAGCATGAAATTCTTGTGATTCTTGCCAAAATTTCATTTTTAATAAATTGGGGATGTTTAGAAATGAAAGTGCAAAGATTCATTATGGATTTTTCTTAGAATCGTGTGAACTCTCTTCACACAACATCAAGGCATATTGGCTGTCTACAAATAAGATGAATTACCTCTCTCAAACCTATGTTGAGTGGTTCAAAAGTTTCAAAAACATTCAGTGGATTTGGGCAAAGCTCTGTGCAAAGTTTGCTCCTTTGCCTCCCTCTAGATCAAGTTGAAGACCAATGTTCACCACACTTGTTGTAGCTTAATCAAAATAAGGGTAAAAGAGGTTGGGAAAGTGAGGAGAATATCGAGTTTGATTTCTTAGGTGGTGGTAAAGGTGTTTGAAGTCTCAAAGGTTGGAAATAGGAGCTGGAAGCTTGATTTTATAGTTAGGCAACCCCATCTCCATTGGAGGAGCATGGAGGTGGTCGACCATGGGGAATTTGGCATTAGAGTGGTCTTTGAAGGTGGTTAGGGGATTAAAGATGACTATGAAATCAAATAAAGAAGTAGATGGGGAGTGGCATGAGAGAATTTTGGACTTTAGGCATTTGACTTGGTTTCCTCCCATCACACTAACTCTTCCCTCTATGGCTCCACCTAATCTCCTTTTGAACTGATTACATGCCATAATCAAGTTTGAGCAACTCATGGGTTAGCCTATGCTCCCTTGGGTTAGTTTTGAATTTAAATTTGAATTAACCCATTTTAGTTCAAAATGAGTCTCAGTTAATCTTTCTTAATTTAATTAAGTCACAATTTTGATACTAATCATGTTCAATTGGTCATTTGAAAGATTAGGAATCAATTTTTTCAAGTTTTATATGAGTTTGATTTGTTGTAGGCTAAGTTTAACCCATTTGACCTAAATGAGTCAAATTGACTTCTCCAGCCTAATTAGCTATTTTGGATTTAAATTAGGAATATTATTTATTTAATCATTCATGATGTTTATAATTGATTGGTTTCAATTAATTTAAGTTTGATTTTGAGTTTAACCCAAATTGACTCACTTTGATTTAAATTGGCCAAGTTGGATTCATTTGATTCAAATGATTCAATTTGATAAAATCAAAATGTTTTTGGGTTTCATTTATGTTTTAATTAAGTATTTAGAATGATTTTCCTCACATATATCATCGGTTTAAAAATATTAAAATTTAAAAAAGACCTGTGTGTCCTAAATACTTGAAGTAATGTTATATAAAAATAATTTTAAAAATAATTTATCATATTATAAGATATCATAATAAGTTTTGGAAATTTAGAGAATGTGATTTGAGTGAGAAAGAGGAGATTATAAGATATTTTTATTATAATTAATTTAACTTATATGAATTTATAACTAACTTTATCGATTTAGAATTGATAACAAATTTTATTCACTAAAGCCATTAACGTACAAAAAAAATATATTAGACATATATGTGTTGCTTAAGTAATTAATTTAATTTTTATGATTAAATGACTTATCTTTCTTATTATTTTTTAATATTTTTTATTTAATTAATATATATTATTTTTAATTATTATTATAATGTCGTGTTCTACGCGTGTCTGTGTCTCATATTTTTGATAATATAAATGTCCCATGTCCACGTGTTAGTGTAATAGAGGGAATATATTTAAAATTAGAATATAGGTATAGGCTTAAAACCCCCACAAACTTATCTCCATAAATATTCAAGCTTAAACTATCATTGATTTAAAAATTATTAATCATTATAAAACTATTTAATTAAGTGATAGAGTCAAGAATTATGAAATACCCTTATTAAACCTAAAGCATGTAGATTGGATTATTAAATTGATTAAACCTAATTAAAATATATCATTATAAACTTCAAACAATAATTAAACTAACTTAATCAATATTAATCAACACAAATAATGAAATTTAATAAATTTAATAAAAAAAATGTTCAAATTAACTATTAGGCAAATTGAAATAAGCTAAATCATGTTAAAAGGTATTGAATCATTAATCAAACTTTAACTAAATCAATCAAACATTAATCAATTTAAATCAAAAGTTAATGATTTAACTTTAATCAATTTAATCACTTAATCAAAGCACATAATAATAAAAATAAAATAAACTCTAGTCATGATTAGTTAAATATTTAACCAAATTAAATAATTTAATATATGTGAATAAAACAAATTAAATTAACCATTAACAAAATTTTAGATACTTAAGTTGAATAATCAAATTGAACATAAATTATTAATCAAAAGCACTAGTCAAATGCTAATTAGCATAACAAATAAATTGATTTAAATGAATTTCAAATTACATAAATAAATTAAACATAATTAAGTTCTAATTAAATTTTAATTAAAGCAAACATTTAATCTATTTAATCAACATAAACAAATCAATAAAAATGAACATGAAAAAAGAAAAATTATAAAAAGAAATGTCAAAATAAACAAAACCTTATAAACTAAATAGCTAAATTAAATCCTAATACCATATTTAAAAATTAGTAGATTTATAAATTTACAATCATAAGATATCTAGTTTGGAAACTTGAGAACACAAGGCTACTAGTCTGAAGGAGGCATTAAGCCTATATCTCTAGTCTAACAATGTCACATGCCTATTAATGTATAATTGTGAATGAAATAATTCTTAAAATAAATTCATATTTAAAAAGAATAATTAAAGCCATTAAAATGGATTGTATGTTTTGACCTTTATGATGAGTCTTCATCATTTCATAGAGATTTCACTATATTACGATTATGGTGTTGATTAAAATGGGTTACACCTTAAGCAGAAATCATTTTCTTCTTCACTCTTTAAAACCATAAAATTAATTTCAACATAAATAAATTAAATATTAAAATGCATTTCAAAATTATCTAAATATTTAAATTGAAATAACCTAATGGTAAACTAAATTAAACCTTGAATTCAAATTAAAACTTAAACTTAAAAGAAACCTAGTGCAGCCTTGCACTAATCTTATTTTCACGCACTAGATCACTAGACCACCAATAGTAGAATTCAGTTAGGCTAGTGCTTTGTTTGTAATGTAATATTTATTTTTATTTTTTATTTTTGCAAAATATTATTTTAGTTTTGATGGTAAGGATTGTTCGTTTATTTTTCTAAATGTTAAGGCAATATTTACTAGACTAACATTATTTTGTACAAGGAGTTGTGCTTAAAGAGATTGTTGTAATAAAAATAATAATAATCATTATTAATTTTTATCCTTATGCATAGCCCATTAGGACATGTGGGCTTGGTACCCACCAATGCTAAGTTTGAATGATTGAATTAAATATAAATTGCTTGTGTGTATGTGTATTTTACTATTCATTATTTTGTAAGATTAAAATTTTTTTGGGATTTAAAATATTTGATTCTAAAATTAGGTTAAGATCAATGGAGTTTAGGATTAGCAAGAACTGACTGCATCAATTGGTGGTCCTTTATGTAGCTTAAAGAGATCCCTGAAGAATATGATGACCCAAAAGAAGCAAAATGAAGACTCTCATAAGTCAAAATTTTAGTTCTAGGCCTGACTTTATAAGGGCAATTCTCAGCTGCCCATCTTCCTTTCGTCCAGAGTGTATACTAGTACCCAACCGCACCATTTTTTTATTTAATTTGGTTTGCTTGTTGTGTTTTACTTTGGTTGTGCACTAAAACAACATGTTTTTCATAGTTTATTTATCTAATTGATTTATTATGATGTTGAAAAAACTTATATATACTGTAGGTTCTTAAGATAAAATTAATTTGTCTACACAATTAAATTAAATTATTTAAATAAAATAAATACAATTTATAACCTCACTTAAAAGTAGAGATATAACCAATAAAATTACTTATATTTCATAGTTTTGTGACGTTAACCATATTACATATTATTTTTCTTCTATAAAAAGGGTTTTACTCATTGCATGATTAGGGATAGAGTCAAACCATTGATGACAACACCCTTAAGTAAAGAACACTTTCTAACTTATTAGCCCACAACTTGATTTTAACATACTTGTAGGCATATTTTCATACCTAAGCCTATTAAATAAAATTATGAATTTAAAAATACTTAGAAATTAAAATTTATCGCATTTATTTAAGAGTATAACATACCAGTCATAATCTTAAGATTAGGGATTAAGTGTACTATCTTAGTCTCATTTCCTAATTAATCAATTTAATCATCCTGCATTTACATAAAAACTTGACTCATGATTTCAAATCATAGGAGGAGTTAGCTAGTGACCCATACCAGGTGGGAAATAAGTCCTAAAGATCTCAAGTGAAAAAAGAACAAACATATCTCAAATTCATATGATTAGACTAAGTCAATCTCTTGACTTATGTTAGAAGCACTTTTAGAATTAGGATATGAAGCATCATATTTCTCCTTTGGTACAAGATTAAGTCTTTTCATCCTAGGCTTTTCTACATTCTTTTGCTGCTAGAATCTAAGTCAGTGTACTCTAATAAAATATTAACTCGTAACAAAATAAAATTCTATTTTAAAACTCATACTTACTCCCAATTGAAATCCGAAAAGAATTGTTCATTTTGAGTTATTCCATTCGACTTTCATATTTAGTAGTATCTGAATATATGCTTTCAATTTCGTAGAGATTAAAGTCATTTTTTTTATTTTAGAGTTTTATTAGAGAGTTTTTTTTTTTTTTAAGATGTTATTAACTATAGAGCTTGCCTTAATAGAGAATTAAGAACCTATTAATAACCTAAACTATGTTATACTTTTTCATATAGTTTAGGAGAAAACTCTCTAATTTATGTAAAACCATCATCCTTAAGAGTCCTTATTATATGATTAAATTCATTATTGGAGGGTATTTCTATCTTCTGAGATGGTATATTATTTCCTTAATGATGCATTTGATCACCTAAATAAGAACCTCTGAGACCCACATGATGTCTAAATAAAAACTCTAAAATTCTAATTTCTCTTTCTTAGATAGGAGGAAAAAAATAATCAAAAACTTTATGAATTCAAATCTTCTTTTACTATATCTTCATTATACATTAATGGGTGAACTTATTTGGGTGAGTTCTTTGAGTTTTATCATTGTAATTAAACATTAATAATTAAAATAAAAAAATTTAAGGATAGAAAATCTTCATGTCATATTCACTCCATATTCTTGGGACTTCTTTTCCAATGTGAGTGATTAGCTTATATGCTCTTATTCCAACTTCCTTCTTGATGATATACAATCTTATCAAAGTTTACTCTAATTTACCTAGTGCCATGTTGCGGACTCTTACGGCTACTTTCTATACATCAAGTCACAGGGTTGGAATTGCTTCTCTTTAACATTATTATTATTGTATTTGACAATTCTTCTTTTGATTTCCTCTTACTTCATGGAATATTGAATTCATAGATCATTCAAGTAAATCAAGATCTATCTACATTACTTCATTGTTTGATTTCTTTCATTCATCGAGTTAAGATTCTTTAAAATTTGAAGTAGTGATTATTCTTTGGGTATATAAATTACACTCTATTGGCAACACTACTTCCACTCCATGAGAAGGGAAAAAGGCTATTTGACTAGTTATACATGATGGAGTAATTCTTAAACCTCATAAAACAAATGGAAATACCTTAGCCCATTTTACTTCTCTGTCTTCAACTTTCTTCAAGAGAAGATTTAAGATTAGCTTGTTTGTTAGTTCTCTTGCCCATTAGTCTTTGGATGATATATTCAAGCGAATTCCTTAGCTTTAAAAAAAATCCTTCACTTTTTGGTTTGCAAATTAAGTATTTTATCATTGATCATAGGTAGCCCATATCTGTAAATGATATCTAATCAAATAAAATTGCAAGCCATAATTTTGGCAAAAAATATGGTTCTATCCATTTGATGAAATAGTCAATCATTACCATAATGTACTTTCATCAACCTTTTGAAGGCAAAAATGGACCAAGGAGATCCATGGACTACGCAACAAAAAGGCCATGGGCATGAGATAAGTTGATGCTTGTGAGATGGTTTGACTATCCACTTCAACAATCTTTCTGAGTGATCAAGCTTGGATAGAGTATACATCAAGGATGATCTATAATGACTTGTATAAAATGTGCTTTGAAATACTATCAGGCCTCCTTACATAAATAATTAATGCAAATGCAAACTTCTCCATGTTTGAATACCTGAGTTTTTCTCCCCATATGATCTTATTTACATAATAGATTGGAAATTACTTATGATTTATTTCCCACAATAAAATTGAGCTTGCCATTATTTGCCTACATTAAGGTATATATATATAACTCTTCGCCAAGTTTAGGACTTTGTAATAAAGGTGGAGATGCTAACAATTTTTTAACTAAATAAAAGCGTGTTCACATTCTTCTATCCAAGAAAATTATTTCGAGCTTCTGAGAATTTAAAAGAAAGCTTAATAATAAATTTTGAATTTTGAGATAATTGTTGAGGTTTGCAACTCGTGTTATTAGCATTTGAGTTTCTTTAATGTTTTAAATAGATAACATTTCTAGAATAGCTTAACTTTCTTGGGATTGACCTTAATCTCATTCAACTCCGAACATGCATTGAAGCAAATTAAACTTCATGTTGAATCTCCTTAGTGTGTTGAAGGTCTCGTTTAAGTCCTCAATGTGCTCATTTGATGACCTACTTTTTATTAACGAAACCTCAATATAAACTCAACATTTTTCTTTTAATTTACAAAAATTACATTCATAAGCCACTAATAAGTAGCACCTATGTTTTTAAGCCCAAACAACATTACATTATAACAATACACACCATCCCTATCAATAAACGTGGTGATAGCCTAAAAAGCATCCTAAAGCTCATCACCAAGAATCCAGCTGTTGAATATATTAGCATGTCACTCAGAGCTGGTGTATAATTATCTTCTAGGAAACCAAAATTCAAGTTGGTGAAGTCAATGTACATTCTCCATTTGTCATTGGACTTCTACCCCATGATGACATTAGAGAGCCAATTTAGTTATTGCACCTCCCAGATAAACCCAACATCAACCAGCTTCTTCAGTTCTTCTTTTACTAGCTTGATAAGAGTTATCACCACTAATAACATCTTCTGCTTGATCAACTTGGCTTTTGGATCAACATTCAACCTATGACAGGTGACATCAAGATCAATTCTTAGTATCTCTTCCACCGACCAAGCAAACACATCTCTATACTCTTTCAAGGTTGAAATTAGCTCACTTATAAATTCAACATCAAATGCAGTACTAACTTTGAAGGTTCTATCAACATCAACATCTCTAATAATGACTTCTTCTATTATTTGTGTAGCTTCCAAGCTACTTTCGTTTCTTACATCCAGTTATAACATCTCTTCTTATATGTTTCTCATCACCTTTAAATAACATTCCCTTGATTGTAGTAAGTCATCTTGAACTATTATGTCATTGTGATAAGTTGATACCACTATCTTAAAAGTGTTCAATGATGGACAATTAAAAATGGAATTATAGGTAGCTTGAGCAACTACCACAGCAAAATATGCTATTGTAGTGATTTCCTTTCTTCCTTCTCCCTAGGTCATTGGAATTGAGATAAAATTGTAGGTTTTTTTTTCACTCCCCAAAGAAATCATAAAGTGGTCCTGAGGTCAAAATAAAATGAGAATTGTCCAGTCTTATTTTCTCTTTGACACTCTTGAATAAGATGTTCATTAAACTTCTAGTGTCTATCAGATTGCTTCAAATTTATTAATTCATGATTAATGATGTGACCACAATTGCATAGTTGTATGGATTCCCTTTAGTAGATAGATCTTCATCAGTGAAGATGATGCATAGCCGGTTGATCAACCAAAGGTTTTGGCATGTTCACCAAATTCGCTTTGGTGTTTCATCTTTGGTTTGTTTCATTTGACTTGTATTATTTTTAAGGATTACGTTATGTTGGTTTCATTACTTTGATTCATGTTAACTTAGAGTATTGAGGTTATGGTTTGATTTCATTTGATTTGATTTAGGTTGTTTAATTATGAATTTATTAACTTAAGCTTTAATTTCTCTTGAAATGATTTATTAATTTCATTAGTCTTTAAGTATGTAATTGATTAAGTTCTTTGACTTAGGATGTTGGAAAACCTTCCTAAGTATTTTAGATGTTTGATTAAAATTAATTCAAGTTATTTCATGATTTAATGGATTAATGAATTTATTTTATTCATTATTTGATTAATATTAATCTAGGAATTTGAAAATCAAATTAAACCAAATGAACAAATGAACCAAATCAAATCAAATAAAATGAACCAATTCAAATAAAATCAAATGAAATAATCAAATCAAATCTAAATATCCAAAGAACATAAATGAAATATCAATCTAAATTCAAACAAAATAAATGAAATCAAAATGATTAATTAAGATACTTAAGGATCCTAATTAGACCTTCGGGATGGATTTTCATCTTAGAATGAAGATTTCATTTCATTAGGAGTTAGGATGTAGAATAGGGTGAGTTCCATCCAAAAATGGAATCCATTCTACTCTTTATTCTTGAAATCTAAACTTCACTTTAACCAAATAAAATGGAAATGAAAATGAAAACTAAATCACTAAATCATTTGAATTGATATCACCAAAAGGAAAAATTCAAATAAACTCAAACTCCAACTTGAAACTTAAACTAAAGAGGCCTAGCAAAGCCTTGTTATAGCCTATTTACTTGGCACACTAGATCAGTAGGTCATAGACCTTAAACTTAGGTTAGGTCGTTCTGTGAATCTTCATGATTCCTTTTCTTCCTGGTGTGTGGTGGTACCCGACCGCATTGACCTTTTTCTTAAATTAAATTGGCTTGATTTATTTTGGGTGTGCAATAAAAGCAATCTACTTTTCTAGGCTTCTTTATGTATTATGTTTTCTTGTAATTTAATGTCTAGACAATTAGGCTCATAGGGAAAATTAAATTTTATACTCAACTTAAATCTAAACAATTGAAATAAAATTGAAGAAAACTTAAAACCTCACTTGATCTGACCTGAGTCATTTGAGGCTAGTTCTTCAAGAAGATTCTAGGCCATCACTTTTGATGATAACAAAAAATTATACCTGTAATGTGGATTGCTTGTGTTGACAGAAGGTCATTGCTTGTCTCTTTGGCATGCACTTTTCCTTACCTTCTGGTGTTCTCCTCTAGGTCTACAAACTCCTTCAACTTTCCAATTTGATGATATCTTTGATTAAACTCCTTAAGTGATGACACTTCTTAGTTTCATGGTCATGATCTTTATGATAAGGACATTACATCTTTGGATCACACAAGCTATCTTTAGCTTTCATTGATGACGGCCTCTTGAAATAATTATATTCTGAAAGGATGCAATAACTTCAACCATTAAGACTTACAATGGAGTCAAAATAGGTAAATGATGAGTTGGTGGTGGTGACCTCCTATGCACTCTTTGATCTTTTTATCAATTGTTAAATTGAGTTCACCTTTTGAAGGGATGAACTAGAGCCTATCATAATCTCTTTTATTATTTTATTGTGTTGGTGACCTCCATCTCCCTTTAGAAACCTATTGAAATTTCTTTTTTGAGGGCCATATTCTCTTTATTTTTAATCCATTTCTACTAAGAAATGAATTGTAGTCTTCTACAAATATAGAGTTATTTCCAACTCCAACAACACGACTAGCATCTTCGGGTGTGCAAACCAAAACACATAGCAATAAGAACCTTCTTGCAGACCCTGAGCAAGTGTAGTGTAAGCCACTACCAGCTCTATATCTTTAACTTTCAATATTATTCTTTAGAAGTGAGTGATAAAACTCCTTAAAGACTCAATAGAGTCCTACCAAATTCATAATAAGGCTTGCAAACTTTTGTTAGACTTCTAAGCACTTATGAATTATAGAGTAATTATGCACTTGAAAAATCAATAAAATAAGTAAGAAACCCCTATAGGGAGGTTATTAAACTATTGCAATCCTGATTGCATTAAAGTCATAAAAATTAAATAGCACTTGAATGTCATTGATCCTTAATAGACAAATAGTAAATTTAAATGAGATGTGTGACCAGCAAGATTTGATCTTCTTTTGTAAGACTCCATAAATAGAATCCTGAACTTCTTGGATGGCAAGACCTCAATGACCTCCCTTAAGAAAGAAATCTCCAGTGGCTTCCTCCGATCTTTTCTTCTTCATCTTTCTTAATCTCTTCTCTCCTTCATGAGGTCAGATGAAGTAATATCTTCATTGTCGGGGTAAAAATCCTCACTATCGAGGTAGTATGTTTTATCTTTTTCCTCTATTGGTGTAGATGGTGGAGCTCTTCTAGTTCTCACCGCTGGTAGAGAACCTTTGGCATAACCCTAAACACATGTTCTAGTGCCTCTTCAATCATCATGAGCATCTACTCTTGTACCTTGTTCATTTGTTGTAGAACAAACTTCCTCGTGCACTCCATGTAGACCAAAATGTCTCTGGTGTCATTGGATTCCTCTTGATGAGCACCCTTTCTTATTTGTGGCATGATCCACACTAACTACCTCTTAAATTATGTTAAATTTTGAATTGGCTATGGTAATGCACTACTTAGTAGGGAACTAAGAGAGGAAGGAAAGCGAACGTGTAAACAGAAAGAGAGGGAAAACACTAAAAGTAAAAGCCTCTAAAGTTGTAGTGGGGAAAAGTTCCATGAACCTGTTGGGGTATTCTCTTATTCATAGGTTTGGACCAACCCTCGGGCAGTACATGATTGGTTACATTGAAATTAAAAAGTATAATGAAGAAGATATAAAAGAATAGCCTTCTAAGTTGCATAGTCAGATATGCAATCAAGCAGTGAATTTCATATAGTTTTACAGAGTGATGACTGACTGAGCTATAAACCTAAAATTCTTAAAATTTGGATTAACTGTAACCTTTGTTTTGAACCAAGTTGAAGGAGCTAACCTTCATCTTGAACCTGGTCCAAAGGCGATTTGATTGTGCATGTGTGCATGTGTGTGCATGCGTACATGTGTGTATAATATATATATATATATATATATATATATATATATATATATATATATATATATATATATATATATATATATTATTGTAATATTTATTTAACAAAAAAATTTGATTAGAATTGTGAGCCAAGTAAAGGGTCTATTTGGGGCAATTTTAGTTATCTAAAAATTAGTGGTGATTATCTAAAAAGCTATGGTTTATAATTTTTTTATTTAAAAAACAATTGACTCATTCAATCATATTAAGTTAAAAAATATTACTAGAATGTAATTTTTAAATCTTATTGTGGTTTATTTTTCGTACCACACTATTACATTAAATACAACTTAAGACAATATAAAATTCTTATAGTTTAAGAATAATGAAAAATGTCTTCCACGATTAATAATGTTATTAAAAAAAAAAGAATTTGATATAATGAATGAGCTAAAATTTTCTATTATGCTTAATTAAAATTATAATTAGGTAATTAAGCATGATAAAAAATATTTTAAAAATAGGCCTAGTCGCCCATTTAACAGGCAACTAATGCCTATGTAGAAACCACGTTAGCGCAGTCGTAGTATTTTGCCCGTATTAGATTCATCCGGTGTCAAAATTGAACAAACTTGGTATCGTTCAAAATGCAACAAATTTCTCAATGACTTTTATGTTTACAAAAATCTATGATTTCATCTAGGTACACTACAGTTTTTGCGAATGCTCACTTTTCCACAGTGCAGTGAAGCACAACCATAGTATTTTTCCCATATCAGACTCATCCGGTGTTGAAATCGAGCAAGCTTAGTATCATTGGAAATATAACAAAATTCTCCATGACTTTCATGTTGACAATAATCTATTATTCTAGCCCGGTACGCCGTAGTTTTTGCGAACGCTCACTTTTCCACAGTGCGAAATTAAAACCTTAAGCACAACTGCATTATTTTTCCCGTATCGGACTCATCCGATGTCAGAATCAAGCAAGCTTGATATCATGGGCTCAATTCATGACAGGCAATTGGCAAGCATAGTATATAGTACATTAAATACATGATCATTGCAGAATCATAGATCAGCTATGTAAATATGTCTACCCTGTGAAGCATGGAAACTTGTGGAAAATAAGTAATTTCTCTGTCAAACACATTAAAATCAATACAAATCATGACTTATCGAATAGAAAATAATTTACTAGTACAAACCACAAGTGTGAAAACATAAAATACAATAGCTATGTGCATAATAGACATAGAAAAATTGCTATCATCGATGAGGTCTGTGAGGTGGAATTACGTCACTCTCTGGAGTATACTGAACTGGTGGTCGTCAAGGACAGTCTTACAGATGGTGTTGCCACTACTGTGCTTCCTCCTCAACCTGTTCAGTGGTATGTTGTGAATCATCAAGGAGTGTAACCTCGGGTATCTCTAGTGATGCTCGTGGTAGGAAGAGGAGAGTAAGATACACTCCATGCATATGTGTAACTCAACATGCAAAAGAGGAGAGTAGACTAGTGGAGGACCATAGATGAAAGGGTCTTCAGCTTGCCATAACTGAAATGGACTCAACTTGGCTTCCTAATATGAGTACGAAGCTGGACTAGAAAATGTGTAACTGTATGGACCTACATCAAGGATGGATGATGGACATGCATCTACCCCTGAGGTATCTGGTTGACTAATTGAAGATATAGTAGAAGACCTACTAGTATCATCAGTACATCTAAATTTACTATCTAAAATGTGCAAATTTCTTCATAGCTCCTAACATAACTCTTCGTACCTATTGATTGAATGTTAAAACTCTGTGTCTTGATCTCTCCCAAGACAAGATTGAAATATATCTTGTGTGTCCAAAAAATGCTCATGCTGTAGAATAATAGAATGTTCTTGATAATCATTTAGTATAGAAGGGTAATTTGGAAAAATATTTGTTGAACATACCATAAGACCCTCTCTAGGTGCTCAGGGGTAATAACTGGTAGGAGGAATGGTATGATCTTTCAACATGTACAGTGAAGCTTAAGACCAATACCACTTTATGTCCTAACTGATTGTCGGATCAATATTTGTTAAGTTTCATCCAACAATAATTAGATCATGTATTGTGGTGTTTATTTTGGATATGGGAGGGGCACCAAGAAAATCATAGGGGATATTGAGGTATAATGTACTATCTTGAAAGATAGAGGCACCACCCTTTAATGGACCTATTCACCTAATAAGAACTCCTAAAGTATGATTATTCTATGAATATACTATAGATTTTTCCCCTACTTTACATGGATGAATAAAGCATGGTTTATATTAAATCGAGTTCCAAAGTTCCCTATGAAGGCAAACCTCCAAAGTTAATTACATCTTAGGGAATGAAATTCCCTAAAAATTCTCTTGATTAAAGTAGACAATTATCATCTCCAAGGATTTCAAGGTTAGATTATCGAATGAATGGTTATGTTTGGAAAATCAAATGGGAAAGTTCAAGGAGAAGACTTATTTTTGAAATCCAATGGAAATAAGTAGGGAATTCTCATAATACTAGGAAGCCTAGTGAGCATTCCAATCTATCCTATAATTGGACTTTATATATTTAAAAGTGAAGAGATTTATTTATTTGAGTTGAATTTTATTAGATTTTTAGGGCTTATAACCCACCAATACAAGGTTATGAAAATGCCTAAGAGGTGAGGAATTATGCATGTACCTTGAAGGAAAAATCTACCTCATATCCTAATTCTAGGGAGCTTGCAAGCTAAAGCATGACCTAAACTTAAGTGGCAAGTGGACATAATGGTTTACCTCCATAAGAAAGAGTAAACTGTCCAACTTCTGGACATATAACCTACAATGGTCGGCAGCTAACTCCTCCTATGATTTTAAAATCATGTAATCCAGTCTTATGAATTGCAAGATAGCTAGGGTAGTTATTTAATTGGAAAGAGACTAAAGTCCTAAACCCACTCCCTAAAAGACTAAAGCATGAGTGGTATGAACATATGGCTTAATCTACCAATGCAAAATCTTTTCAAATTTTATTTCATTTTTGACATGTCATTTATACAAAGGCTTTAAGGTTTTTATATGCTTAAATGCATGATGAAGTAGATTATTGGCCAAATCAAAAGAGAGTGGGTGAAGCTCTACCATTAGGGGTTGCTCTCACAGGTTAAGTGGCCCCTAAGCATGCAAAGATGGAGGACCTCATTTTGCAAGAGTGATTCAAGATTACATGTTTGAAGTGAGATATACAATCGTATAGCTAAGTGGTTGCTAAATCTTTTAATTATCTTGATTTATGTCCTAGGCTTTGTGGTGAGGTTATGCATTGCTTAAAACTTAGTTATGAGTAATTAATTGGATAGAAAAATTATTTTATCCTAAGAGCCTAATGCATCTAGGCCACACATTAAATCATCAAACATAAGAAACTATGAAGAAGTATGTCATTTCTAATATGCAATTTAAATAAATCATCAATCAATTTTATAATTATTGTAAAAGAATAAGAGGCAAGTAATGTACTGTTCCGCCATACAACCTGAAAAGAGAAAAGATGGGTAGCCGAGCTTTTCCCTTATACAACCTAGAATATGAAAGAATAATTACAATTAGAATGAATACATGATATGGGAGTCTTCATTCTTCACTCTTCCATCTTCTTCCTTCCTACTCTTGATTTAGTTTGCTTCTTCTTTGATTTGGATGTGCTTGCTTCAAAGGCATCACAGGGTACCCCAGACAAAGTCTTCTAGCAACTACTCATCCTAATCCCTCATAGCACTAATCCTAATTCTTTTTGCAAAATTACATTCATATAGGAAAAAGCAAATCTAACTACACCTATAAAATAGAGGTTAGCTAAACACACATACAATCCTAAGCAGTTATATTTATAATTTAGACTTAGCACCTTGCACATGGGTAACGAAGCCCACCTTTCCCAACTTAGATTATGCTTAGGGGTTTAAGCAACTTGCAAAGAGAGCATTTATATTTTTCAAGCAACTCGTTAAGCATAATCCCCTGCATAAAACATGATTAGGCTAAAAGCAGTATAACTGCCAATCTACGAAACATACACCCTAACATCTAGTCTAAAATATTATATTATAAAATAAAATAAACATCACATCATACACCGTCCTAACATAGAGCTACAAGTGGTGACTTAATTCTAATGTGTGTGTTAAGACTTTGTGTAGTATGTCTTACTAAGCATTAGAATTATATTTTTCTAGGTGTAGAAAATATTCAAGTTAACATGATGGTGGGTTTCATTTAAAGTTGTTTAATTCATTTATAAATTTTAATTTGTATTTTTCTTTATTTCATCTAATTTACACTTAACAACTAAGTGTTGTAAAGAGAATGAAGAGGATTGTCCTCTTTCATCGCCACTTTAAGCCACTTTCTAAAGCATATTAATTCAGTTTAGTTCTCTTTACCGAATGGCTTTTTAAATGATTTTTAATTAATCCTAAGTTTAGGTTCACTTTAAATGATCTTATTCAATATGAGAGGCTTCTTAAGATTAATCTAATTGAACTACTATCACATGTCATATATTGAATCTTCCCTTTCCATCACATGTAACATGCATATGATTTAATACTTAGCACATCTATCCATGTAATATATTTAGCACACTTAAATGATGATGTATGTGTATGTTTGGAATTTATATTTTTGTTTTGGTTGAATTAGGTAAACATATAAATTAAAGCCCTATCCAAATTCTAATACCAAAATACATAATGATGGAATCACAAAAGTATGTGTCATTGTTAACCAGGGAAGTGAGGTAATTAAATGACCTCCTTGAGGCTAGCTAAAGCCTTGTATTTCTGGGATGTCCAGACTATATACTTATTAACATTCTAAGCCTATGTAAATCTATACATGAGTAAGGAAAAGAGAGCAGTAATTTATATATCACACATGCTAATGACTTAGGTGAATATGAATGTATATATTTTTAGTAGCAAAAGGGGATCTTCATCTTTTGATTAAGCACACACACACATGTATAAAAGATGTGAGCAAGTATAATCCATTGTCAAACTAGGAGGTTATCAAATGACCTCTTTGGTGCTAATTAAAGCCTCATATTTTTGGGATGTCCAGACTAAATACTTGCTATCCTAAATACATATAAATGTATACACAACTATAAAGATGAGAATTAAGCAAAGATTGTATTTTCTTTAATTCAATCATTTAGGTATTTGAACTAAAGCTCTATCTAACTTTAAATATCAAAATACATAGGAATGAAACCAAATGAGTACGTTCCGTTGTTAAACCAAGGAAGTGAGGTAATCAATGACCTCTTTTTGGCTAATTAAAGCCTCATATTCCCAGGATGTCCAGACTATATACTCATTATTGTTCAAACTCATATAAATCTATATATGAATTAAAAGAAAGAGAGTTTTATTTACTATGCTTAAGCTATAAACTCATGCAAATCCTATGTGTATTAATAACTACTAACACTCTAAATATTATAATTGATTCATAAGTTTTGGAAAATAGTTTTGAGTTTATTAGTGATAATAGCCACAAATATATTTAATTAAGCTAATACATGCAAGCTTACATAAAGGAAATTAATTTGATTTATTTAAAATTGAAAGAATGAATGTATGAAATCAAATGGCATACAATATTTAATGTGTTTGGAAAGCAACAATTGAATATAAACACATGATTCATTTAATTAAACTAATTCCTAAGGACAATGATATTAAATAAACCCATTTAAAGAAAACTAAAGTTCCTTTATTAATTTTGATTTTAGATTAAACTTAAAGGGGAGAGATTATTTGGTGATCTTAACCCATTACCAAGTTTGTGAATTAATTTGGTTTAATGAAAAGGTAATTAAGTGAATTTTATGAATCAATTAAGTTGGATCCTTAATTAGTTCGATTAATTACCCTTACCTATATTATTTTATATAATTAACTAAATAATTATGAGCCAACATATTATGCAAATGAATAAAAAGTAAATTTGCAACAATCCTAAGAAATGAAAGGGCCTAATGCAATTATCTCATGATTAATATAAAATTAGATTAAAAAACTTAATTAAGTACTCTTATGATTTTCCCGCACATGTGGGTTAACCATAATTTTTAAATTCCTTTAGGCTATTAAACACCTTAAAATATACCCATGATTTTATTAATTATGATTAGATGTGATTATGATTTTAAATTTGATTAATTATGCCATTTAATTAACCAATCAAACCTTTAATTAATTCTAGATTAATTAATTTCCTTTAAAGTGAAATAGACTTAGGAAAAAGAATAGGAAAGAAGTCGACATCTCATTTCCCTTACCCATTCACTATTCAATACTGATTAACATGCCCAATTAATTAATCTGGTTACTGATTAGGGGGTCAATTAATCTTTTAATTAATTAAGAAAGTAATTAAGGCTTAAATGAGCAATTCCCCTAATTAATTAAGTAATAAATCCCAAGAAAATTATAGGCGGCACAGGTCAGCCCATTAAACCACCACAAAATGTTTAGGATTAATTACTTGAGTAATTAAGAAATAATTAAGCTAATTAAGTTTTCAATTAAACCATAATTTAATTAGATTAAGTTTAAATGATTTTCCTCTGAAATACCTTTAAAATGAATATTTATTTGCTTTGTTTTATTTTTCTATGATTTGATATGAATTTTAGAAGTTTCATCCATTAAAAATAACTAATCATCCTTAATTTAAGCCTAATCCCATCAGCACCACATGGACCACCTGCGTGCTTTCCATGTGGTGCCTCGGGATTGGCTACTTAAAATCATCTGATGTGGCATCTATGTTGCAGACAGACGTGCTTTCTTATCCATCTAATCTAAAATTGGATGACCTGGATTAACCCATTAGTTTTAATAGGATTTAATTGAATAATCTAATGGATTTAATCATTAACATATGTTCCAATCATGCAAAACGAACGGTACGTGATCAATCTCCCGAACGATGAGAAACGAACACCATCCACATTTCGTCACTCGATCCAAGCTAGCTAGAGTTCAGATCAATCTTCGATCGATTGAAGATCGATCCCACACCTTCGTACGAAGGATCCGAAGGGATCCAACGGTTAATATCATAGGACATGCAACTTTACTTCATAAAGCTCCAACCAAAATTTTCCAAAAGCTTGATTTTGAAGAATTTCCTAGCCATAGCTCAAGACTAGTGGTAGAATCGATTGAGGAAGCTTCGTCTAGTAGAGACAAAGCCCTATTGGTCAGCAGGCAAGCCAATTCCAAGTCGCTCACTTGGAAGGCCATGAATCAATGATTTGGAGGTCGATGTTTATCGAAGTCACACATTCAATGGTCAAAGAGCTCAGGAGGTGATTCGCTCTTGCTCGATGAGGTGTGGGGATGGTGTGTGTGAAGTTAATTTGGATTTAGTTGAGTATTGGTGGAGTTAGAATGGGAAGATCAATGTCCTATTTTGGAACAGTAGAATCTGAGCTTGGGATGGCTTGGAATGCTCTAGGGAAGCTTTGGAGTTTCAAAATGAGATTTAGGGGCTTTCCAAAGGGGTGTGTCTGTGTGTGCGTGTGTTTTGGATCGAATTGAGGGGGGGTATATCCCCACCTCCCTTGGATCAGAAGGACAAGATCATCCCCTCGATTTTGGCCGACCAGCCACCACCAAGGTGCTAGAGTGGTCAGTGTCACCTCTATGTGGCTCGATTGGATTGGTGGAATGCATGGAAGGAGGCTCAAGCCAGCTAGCTTCTCTTTTGGGTCCATGGGTTTCAGATAGTGAGAGAGGAGAGTTAACCCATCTCCCTTAGATCTAAAGCTGACATAGCCCACATGGGTTGGGCTAGGTGAGTAGGTTAGACCCGCATTTGGGTGTTTGATGGTTGGAAAGAGAGAGGGGAGTGGACTTTGCCAATTTAGGCAAAATCCCATGTGGGGAGAAGAATCCAAGGGCGATTGCCTTGGGTTGAGCCCAATTTGGGTTTGGGTTGATTTTAGGCTGACCTAAGGTGGGTTTAGGATGGGTTGGATCAGATTTCAATGGGCTTTGACTTGGTTTAAATGGGTTTGGCTTAATTTGACCCTTATAGGTCAAATTGGGCTAGGTTGGGTTAGGTTGACCAATTGGTCAAATTGGGTCAAATCAAGGCTTGAGTCAAGTTCAAATGATGATTTCAAGTGTTTTGGTTCAATTGGTTTGAATCAATTTGGCTTAGGTTTGATTTTGTCTCATTTAGATTCATGTAAGTCAACTGGGTCAAGTTAACCAATTTGACCAAATTGGGCAAATTGGGTTGGATCGTGGGATTCATGTTCAATTAGTTAATTGAAGATGATTGTAGGCTTTGGTTTGAATTAATTTGGCTTTGATTTCAATTTAGGACAAATTGACCCATTAGGTCAATTTGGGCTAAGTGGGTTAGGTTGACCAATTAGTCAAACTTGGTTCAATTATGCCTTTGGTCGAGTTCAATAATCAATTTGGATTGAACTTGAGTCATTGGTTGTAATCAATTTGGGTTAGATCATGATTTGACCCAATTTAGTCTTTTAGGTCAAATTAGGTCAAAGGGCCAATTGGGTTAGGTTTGGCTCAATTGATGGTCAAGTCATGTTCAATCATTGATCATAGGTTGGTATGAATCATTGGTTTCAATTGTTTTGGTGTAGGATGAATTTTGGCTAGTTTGGATTCATATAGGTTAAGAGGGTTGACTTGGTCAAATGACCAAGTTGATTTGGTTTGACCCAATTTATGACACTTGATCATCCTATGGTGATTAACAATCATCATAGGGGATTTTGGTTAAGTTGATTTAATCTAATTTGGGTTAAGTTGAAACTTGGTCTAGCTAGGTCAAATTGGTCACTTTAAGTCAAGTGGACCGATTGAGCTTAGTTGAGTTGATTTTGGGTTGAGTTGACTTTAGTTGAATTTATATATGAGTTTAGGACTAATTTATAAATTTATTTGCAATTGGTTTGGCTTTAAATGGACTTTGGCTCAATTGAATATTTAAGTCAAAGGGATTAGGTTAGGTTTGACTTGGGTTGATTTTTGTTTGGCTTGATGATTGTAGGCTTGATTTATATTTGGGATGATGATTGAAGGAATAACTGATTCATGAGAAAATCAATTGAATTTGGTTTGAATTGAATGGGAATTTATCTAAGTCCATGGGATTAGTCATATGGCTTATGAAGGATTTTGATTTGAATTTGATTATGGCTTGGTTGATTGAGTAAGATTGTGTTTGATTGTAGATTTGATTGGGTTTGATTTATATTTAGGATGAGGATTGAAGATATAATTGATTCATGAGAAAATAAATTGAATTGATTAAAATTTGGCTAAGTCCATGGAATAAATTATGTGGCTTAGGTGGAGCTTTTGATTTGATTTTGGTTTTGGGTTGTGATCAATTGGATGTATATTTAATTTATATTTGGGATTTGGTATTGATATTTGGATTTTGATTGAAAGGTTGAATTGATCTTTGAGAAAATCAATTGAAGTTGGATTGATTTGGAAGGAGATTTGGCTAAGCTCATAAGATAAAATCATAAGGCTTAGGAAAGATTTTGAGTTTGGATTTAATTATAGATTTCAATCATTTAACTTAGATTTGGATCTAGGTTCGATATGAATAGAATTTGATTGTGGATTAAAAATGTGGACATAGGTTGGGTTTAAGTCATGGGGTAGGTAGGTCATCATAACCCTAAGGCATAGCCTAATCCTATGGTTAACCCTTTTAATTCTCTAGTTTAAGTTAAGTGTTCACCTAATCACTAGAAGTGTCTTATGACTAAGAAAATCTTAATATCTTGAAGACCCCTAAGTCTAAGAAGAAGAGATTGAATCCTCACTCCAAAAGTGAGGTCAACAAAAGGACCCCCAATATGTGTGGTGTAACTGGCAAGGCACACCACACATATTGGCATTGACAGAGATGATCAACCATGTCCAAAAGATTGTAAGCGCTAACCAAAAATGATCAAAACCTAAACCCAAGATATAGTTACAATCATGATCTTAGTGCAATGCAACTCACCTTATGCCAAAGGCATAAGGGAGTCATGCAGATTTGATGTGAACTTCATGTTAAGGACATGAAGAGAGGTCCATTAGAGGATCACACATATATTTGATATGACATGTGAGGGGTTTCTGCCAAGGGCATAAAAGAAGAAAGTCCACTAGGGATTGGTATTTTGATTGAATTTGTTTGGTAGGCATCCACTAAGGATGAAGATTTGATTTATGAAGGGGAGATCTACTGGGGATACAAGTTTGAATTTGATTTGATTTAGTTTATGTTTAATTCAAGGGCATATCTACTAGGGATATGCGCTTGAATCCACTAGGGATATGAGCTTGAATCCACTAGGGATCAAGACTATATTTTATTTATGTAATTCATGTAGATGTGGTACATATCCATTGGGTGATATGGGTTTGAATCCACTGGGGATCAAAATCAGGTTTAATTTGTTTTAATATAGTGCGGCTCCACTAGGGAGAATCAAGTTAGGTTTAACTTAGTTTGATTTAGTTTATGGACCCTATCGGTGTGCGATAGATCCACTAAGAAGGAGCCATGGGGGCCTTGGCCTGTCTTAGATTTACAAATCCAAAGAGATAGCCTACTGGTCGTGAGGTAGTGCTAACCATCTTAAGGGTTGTCTTTCGGTGTGCAATGGTTGTGCTAAGAAGAAAGCATAGCAGGCTTACATCTTATAAAGAGGGAAACAACCTGGGGTGACATGTTAGATGTGTAATAAATTGAACTCGACCTAAGGCAACTACTGAGTGAGTGTCGCTGGGGACTTATGTCAACTCAAGAGTAGTCAGGCGATTCCTATAGAGAGTTTTGCTGACTTTGCCCTAAAGATTGGATGAATACTTGGGAAAAGGTATCGTTGGGGGTATATATATATATGTATATTTGTTTATATATTTGCATGGACCCTGTTGGTGTGCGAGGGACCACACTAAGAAGGGTCTATATCAGACTTGACCTATCTCAGAATTACTGGACCAAGGGAGAATTTGCACATCTGTAGTATAAATCCTCCAACCATAGGGTTGGTTATTAGGAAAGGAGAACTGTCCAATCCATAAGCAACCCAAGTAGTATCTAAATGGGGTCGCAAGGACATAATCTAAATAGAGTGCCCACAAGGGAGGTGTCGCTAGGGGCATTATCTTGATCCCTGAAAAGAAAGCCTATAGGTGTATAGTGGCCAACTCAAGGAGAAAGCATACCAGACTTACCTCTGCCATGAGTGGTGTATCCACAGAGTGGGTCATTATTAGCATAGCGAACACCAACCAACCTAAGGTGCCCATCAGTGTGTGACGATCAATCTAAGAAGAAGGCGTGACAAATATTATCAGACCTAGGGAGACTACTAAGCGGGGAGTCCTGAGTGAGGACTAGACCCAGACTTGAAGTAGTTAGGAGCAAAGGAGCCGCTAGGGGGCTTACCCTAAACATGAAATATACTCGACCTAGTCAATGCATTAAGGCTAATCCAAGAAGAAGGTTTAGCATACTTACATCTTCTTAAATGAAGCCATCATGAGGTAGCTTACCTACCGTGCACTAAGGCCTACCATACTAACAAGGTGCTCATCGATGTACAATAATCAAGCTAGAAAGAAAGCGTAGTAGGCTTACATCCTCCAAAGCAAGAAAACCACTAGGGTGACACACTAGTCAAATAGTGAATCAACCCAACCTAGAGAAGCTACTAAGTGAGTGTCGTTGGGAGCGTTATCCCAACTTGAAGTAGCCCAAGAAAAATGATATGTGTTTATTTTATGTGTTTTGTGTGTAGTTTGAGTTTGTTTTGTGTTGATGAAGGATAGGAAACTACTTGGGTTCCTTACACATACCCTAAACGCATCATTGCAGATTCGTAGACTGAAATGCTTTCAACATGAAGAGATTAAATTTGAAATGAAAATTTCATTGATAATTATTTTCAAACTTAATTTTATGGATAATATTTCTTTAGGTTGAGACCGTTGATTGGAAGCATTGGGTGCTCTCCTTTATAATTGATAAGTTGATATGATCCTCCTTGGTAGGCATTCTCTATGGCAAAAGGGCATTTCCAAGTGGGTTCAAACTTGCCTCCCATCTTTCAACTAATCAGTATCTTTAGAACTAAAATAAGATCTCCTACTTAGAAAGCTCTAGGACAGACCAATTTATTATCTTGAATCATTTTAGCTTTATATAACTCAAAATTTTGGCATGCCCGTAGGCGTCTCTCCTCCAAACCTTTGAGCTCTTCTAACCACAACGTGGCATTCTGCTCTGTTGTGATCTTGGTACCCATAGTTATCCTTAGTGTTGGGAGTTATACTTCTAATAGTAGAACGGCTTTGGACCCATACATTAAGGAGAAAGGGGTAGACTAAGTTGGAGTTTTGTAGGTAGTGCGGTAGGCCTGTAAAGCTTCAACTAACTGCTCATGCCACTGTCATTTGTTATCATCGAGTGTCTTCTTTAGTATTTGGATGAGAGTTTAGTTGAAGGCTTTTGATAAGCCATTTGCTCTAGGGTAGTAGATGGTGGAGTATCTCCAATCTATGATGTTTCTCCAGGAAAAGTTGTTGATCTTGGTGCTCTTGAATGTAGTACCATTATCGAATATAATTTTGCAGGCACCCCGAATCTATATACGATATGATTCCTGAAGAACTGTAGCACATGCTGGGCTATGACCTCCCTATGTGGGATTGCCTCTGCACATTTGGAAAAGTAATCAGTGGTAGCTAGAATGAACTAATGACCCTTGAAAGAAAGAGGATCGATCAGACTCAACATATTAGTACCCCAACAAACAAATATCCATGAGGCCAATGTTGGGTGTAGAATGTTGGGTGGTTGATGTAGGACCACTCCATGTACTTGACATTGATGGCATCTCCTAGTCACATCCATGTAATCTTTAATCATCAATGTCTAGTAGTATCCTTGTCTATTGATCTTGGCTTTCATCTTCAAACCAAATTGGTCAGCTATACATAATCTTGAGTGCATCTCGGTCATGATCTTACGGGCTTCGTGCTTGTCTAAATAGCAAAACCACATATGATCAAAAGAATGCTGGTACAAGACACCATCCATGAGGGAATAGAAAAGTGACCTTTACTTTATCTAATGATCTTGTGACTTCTCTTGAGGTAGTTTGTCTTTATTTAGGTAATCCATGAATGGTTGCCTTCAATCTAGCTCATAATCCTTTTTGGAAACGACAACCTCCCCTTCAAGAGAGTATTTTTTGATGAGTTCAATATCAATAAGGGATAAGACTTGTCTATTTTGGACCTTTATTAATATGGACTCATCTTTTAGATATGTCAATTCCTTGGCAAGCTTGAATAAAGCATCCGCTATGGTGTTTTTTCCTCAAGGAATTTTATAGATGGTAACTTATGGGATTTGGGCCAACAACTCCATGGTGTACTTGTGGTAGTGATGGAGCCTAGGCTTTAGGACCTTGTAGGACCTAATGATTTGGTTGATGACTAGTTGAGAATCCTCGAAGATGTTAATATTTTAGATGCTTAGTGTAACAGCTAACTCCAGACTAGCAATCAGAGCCTCATATTAGGCTTCATTATTGGTGCAAGGATTGGACAGATGGAATAAGAATCTCATCACATCACGGTCCGGAGTTAGGAAAACTATTCCTACCCCTGCCTTTCCTAGAAGAGTATATCATGGTTCTTCTCCTCTTTAAGAGGAAGCCACACCATCAAAGTACATCTCCCAGGGGTGAATGCTAATGTCTCCATGATTTGTTCATCGGGAGGTCATCACTAAGCGGGGAACCAGCAGGAAGTGGGTGTTCTACTAAAAAATCTGCTAATGCCTATCCTTTCACTGCATGGAGGGGAACAAAAGTGATGTCAAATGGCAATAAAATTATGGACCATCATGCCAACCTTTCAGATAGCATCGACCGTGTCATGAGATATTGCAGTGGATTGATCCTAAATATTAAGCTCACTTTACAGCAGGGATTAGATGGTGGATGAGGTAGTAGAGCGCATTTTCCTTCCCTTCATCACTGGTTTTGGCCAACAGGTTGCCAAGGGAGTCATCTAATGCAACAATGTAGGGTATCAAAGGCTTACCTAGGATAAAGGCTACTAGAACTAGCGGCATCATCAGGTAGTGCTTGATTTCTTCGAAGGTATGCCGGCACTTGTCATCCCACTTGAACTTGGCATCCTTTTTTACAAGAACTAAGAATGGCTGGCATCTTTCTGATAAGTTGGATATAAAGCATCTTAGATATGTCAATCACTTTTGGAATGATCTGAGTTGAGTTAAATTCTTAGGGGTGGCATTTCTAATATCGCTTTGATCTTCTCTAGATTGATTTTGATTCCCCATTGTCGGATAACAAACCCAAGGAATTTTTCTAAAGCTACTTCGAATGCACACTTTGGGGGGTTCATTTTAAGGTTAAATTGTTTTAACGGCTCAAAAACTACTCTCAAGTCAAAGAGATGGTCTTCTTTTTTTTTTTTTTTTGACCATGAGATCATCGACATATCACTCGACTTGATGATGAATGAGTTCATCGAAGATTCATGTTATGGCCCGATGGTATACAGCACCAATATTTTTAAGACCGAAAGGCATGATCTTATAGCAAAAGATTTTGATCGGGGTTCTAAAGGTAGTGTTTCTTTCATCCTCATGGGCTATCTTCATTTGGTTATATCCATATGAGCCATCCATAAAAGAGAAGATTGCAAGATATGAGGTAGTGTTCACCAACAGTTCTCGTATTGGTAGTGAAAATTCATCTTTTGGACATGCCTTTTTTAGATCCCTAAAATCGATGTATATGTGAATTTAGAATTTCTTCTTCTTAACTAGGATGACATTGGCCAACCAGGTGGGGTATTTCTCCTCCCGAATAAAACCAACATTGATTAATTTCTTGACTTCAAAAATGACCTATTATTCAATGTCTAATTGCATGCGTCTACGAGCTTACTTGATAGTGTTAGCACAAGCCTCTATTACTATTTTATGGACTACTACGTCAGGTGCCAATCCAAACACCTCTTCATAACTCCATGCAAAGTAGTCCCTAAACTCAATAAGAAGCCTAACTAAGTCATTGGTTTCAATTTCACTCAACAAGGAACTGATGTATGTCAGGCGTGGATTTTCTTCAGTCCATAAGTTGATTTCTTTGAGCTCTCAATGGTTAACTTTATCTCCTCTTTGAACTCTGGCAGTACATCTTTGACTTCAAAATCATCTGGATCATCTAAAGTTTCTAAGAAAACTTCCTCATATGAGTTGATGTGATTTGAAAAGAACCTATAAGATTCCAAATGATTGGTGATGACTAAACAGTAATCATCATCATCAACTAGACCCATTGTACCGAATCCTAGTTCTGGTCTTCATTGAGATTTCTTGTATTTTTGTTCCATACTATTTCAAAGTAGTTTGACCTGTGTTTGGACCAAGTATGTGGGATTAATCCTTTCTTTGCTAAATTTAGAAGACAAGGCAAGTACCAATCAAAAGATAATTTTATTAAACATTTATAAAAATCATTCTCAAGTTCTATATCAACTTCATGACTTGAGGATCATGCTCCCAGAAAGAACTTTTGAGTCTTCACATCTATGGATGACTTAGGGGCTTCTTAACTATCAAAACCCTTACCTTTTTTTGAGGAAAGTTGGGTTAGAGCTAAGATCCCCAACTAATGCCTGACTATTTCACATAGAGACTTGAATACACTTATGCTTTGCTTTGGAGCCCGATCTTCATCGCTATCCAACTTAAGTGTCACCTCTAAAGGAATCTGCTGCTGAGAAGAGTTGATCGGTGTGCTAACCATATAAGGCTCATCCTCTGAACTAAATTCCAAGTCTATATGGATGACAGGTGTACTCCTGGTAGCTGGGACATATCTCTTATTAAGTGGCCAATAAGGAGGTCTTCCACCCATGGGACTGCCTCTGGACTGGCCTCTTCCTCATCCTAGTGGAGGACGGGTCATCCTATCCACTTGTTCGAATGGAGTAACAAACTATAGGTGAAATCTAATCTCAGATTCTATATCCTCCCCTGAGTCTACTACTCGCTCCCCTTTATTTTCTTTTTATTTTTCTTTTCCTTTCTCTTTTTCTTTTTCTTTTTCTTTTTCTTGGCTTTCTTTTTGACCCACATGTGGATTTTTGTTAAGTTTGTGAGAATAGACTTTTTTATTTTGGGGGGAGGTAAGAGGCTGCATCCTTATATATCTCGACCTCATGAATGGTAAATAGTTTGAGATCTCCTTTGGCATGGTATTCAATCCCACCTCTCATGAACTTCATGCATTGATATAGAGAGGATGGAATAGTGTTGTTCTCGTGTATCCACGGTCTCCCAAGCAAAGCATTGAAAGATGTATCCGAGTCTATAATGTGAAACTTGGCTTCTATCTTCTAATCATCTATCTCAAATGGCAGCACTATGGAGCCTAAGGCCCTCTCACCTTATTCATTAAGGCAAGGGTTCTTAAACTCATAATATTTACTGATGCACCCAAGTCAACCAAAACTCTAGATAGCCTGTATCTGCAAACGTCCTTGTAATGTAAAGAGGGCGGTTGTGCTTGATCATCCTTAGAAGTAACTCTTCATCACTTAATGTAGCTCCTAAGATGTCCTTTGAGTGGTGTGCCTCCTCTCCAGTAGTGGTTAACTGAGATAAGTATATCTCAGGATCAAGTAAGGCCTTGATTAGAGATTCCCTCATCTCTTTGGATAAGACAAGGGCATCATATTTGCTTAACTTAACTAGCAACTTTTTTAGTTGAGCTAGGACATTATAATCAACTCTTGGTTGGTCCTCCATAAGCATATCCATAGGTGGAGAATCTTGTGGAGGGGCTATCTTCTCACTAGAACCAATAACTTAGTTACCCTTATCCTAAGGTGCTACCCTAGGAGGTAGAACTTTGTCACTGCGTAGGTTGACTTCAGTGACTTCTTGGAATGATGAGCTTGTGGGAAGTTCTACCTTCTCATTGGGTATACCTATAGCATCTCCTACGGGATCCTTAGAGTCGGATGACTTCAAGTCAATCTTAAGAGGTGAACCTGATTGATTTAGAGAAGGAAAAGCGAACTCTAAATCAGAAAGGAATGGATCAAAACTACTATTGCTATTATTATTTAAACTTAGAGAGCTTTTTATAAGAATAAAAAAAGGAGCATCAAAAGTAGACAAAATGTAAGTAGAATCAGCCTTCTTCATTAATTTTTTTAATTTAGGTGGAGGTACATGATAGAAATTAAGTAAAGTAAGTAGAGTAAGAGATTTGGTGCCCATATCCATAGATAAAATGCTCCTACCAATAGAAGAGGAGCTAGGAGAAGAAGTGAGCTGCAATAGTGGAGGGAGTGCTAGACTTGGATGGTGGTTACGTTACTGGACTATCCTGGGAAAGTATGGTAAGCCATTGTTGTTGGTGGGCTGTCACCCTCCCCGAGTTATCCATTGCAACTAGCAAACCTTCCTTTGTTTTGGAGGTTTCAGACTTCGGACACCTCCAAGGAAAGTTTCTTGATCTTAGAAATGATATTTTTTGAGGTACGGGATAAGGAGATATACCAACATTCTTTGATCTTAAGAAGATCACAAATATCCCTAAGAATTACTCTAACAGAACTAGATGGTTATTCTAATAAGTATTTTTTTAAGGATAACTATGGCTCTCGACTTGTAGCTATGCTCAAGCCAGTCCTTAAAAGTGATACAATCCTCTAAGATATGACCTAACATGCGGTGGTAGGGGAAATAGCTAAGATCATTACTCTTGCCCACTTCCTCCAGCCTCTTAGGCTCTGGTAACTGAAAGCTAGATTTCTTCAAGAGATTCTTGAAGATTTTTCTTACTACCTCCCTCTTGAATGAATATGGCTTATTCAGTCTATTGGCAAGAGTATGTACAAAATAGCTACCTGGCGACGGAAATGAATACCGCTACTGGGTAGGCTATTGTGGTGGCGACAGTGGCCTTTGTGCATAGTTCTGGTGGCCAGTAAGATGGCCGAGGTGGTGGCAGAGGAGGTGGCAAAAGAGACTATTGAGCTCATGGTCTCTCATACAGAACTTTGGCTAGCTTCTTCTCTCTATCGACTGACACAACTGTCCCTGGCTTCTTCTCAAACACCTTATGGGGCTTAGGCTTAGATGATTAGTTCGAGAAGGGCAATTATTTGGCTTCCTCTTGTATGCTAGTCGCCTTATTGATTAATTTCTTGAATGTTTTGGTGGTAAAGCCCTTAAGCATAAAGGTGACCAGACCATGGATATTCTTGAGCAGAATTTCAATGGCATGCTGTTTGGATAGCTGTGCTTCATATTTCATGCTCAGGTTGTGCCACCTGAGAATACAATCAACAGGAGACTCATTGGATTTCTATTTTTCTACAATGAGGTCACCTACAGTCACTCTCTGCTGAGCTCCAACAAATCTCTTGATGAAGAGATGCTCTAACTCAATAAAAGTCTTCACCGAACTATTGATCAGTTTAAAATATCAATCAAATGAAACCCCTACTAAGCTACTGATAAAAAGTCTGAATAGGAGTGCATCACTGCCACCGCCATTGTAGCAGCTGGCTCTAAAATGTGTAATGTGTTTTTGTAGGTTCCCACTACCATCAATGATCTTGAAGAATGGTGGCACAAAACCCTTAGTGTATTGAACTACATTGAATTCCTCTGAGTATGATCTACCCTTAAGAATGGATAAGCTCCCCCTGGCTTGCACCAATGCCTCCTTCACATTTCCACCATATGCTTGATATCCTTCTCTTGCACGGAGGTGCTATCGGTGACCTTCCTATGTAAACTACCAGCATCATCATCTGTGAGAGTGCACTTAAGATGATCTAAAGTTTGTACCAACTCTGACCGATCGGCTACCATAGGAGAAGGCTGTAAGACTCGGGTTGGGATCTACAATGCTAAGACCACTTCCATCAACTCCTCTACCCTCTTCTCCATCCTATCTATCTGATCATCCTTCTACTTGAGTTGGTGGAGGAGGTGTTGAGTCAAGTGAGAGATGTCATCTTCCTCAACCACATCACTTTCCTGGCTATGCTGATCCCACTGTAGGGATCCTCGGGTGTTGACCATGTGGACTTCAGCTGTGACGTCCAACATGTCATCCACATTAGAGTCAAAGCTAACTCTACCCTCTTCTTGATCTGAATGATCACTGCCAATAATCTTCCTGACTACAGCGTGATAGTCCTCTATGATGTCGTCTAAGAAACGATCATCTACCTTGCATGGCTCTATTGGAATGTAGACTAGCTCTCCGACCAGGATTGTACTCTATAGATTAAATACATTGAATTCTGCACTAGCGAGGTTCACTCTTTGCCAGTGTCCCCTATCCTCTCTCCCTCCAGTGGTTGTGGAGGTGGAGTGACCATGACACTCTTGGGTCGCCACTCCACCTAACTACGGCTGAAGTAGAAGGTCAAGCGGGGGAGCTTGATCTCACCTCAAGGGGTGGAATGGATGGAGCAAGATCCTTAGACCATAGCTAGATCACCAAAGGAGAGGGTCTCTCTCTGAACTGGGGCTTATGCTGCTTGGCAGGGATTGTGGATGCTGGGACTTGGACTGGTGATGGCTGGCGGTGAGTGGAGTGATGTGATGGTAAGGACATCGACTGCCTCTTTGTCAGAGATCTCCTCCTGCATCGGACAGTGCTGGTGAGAATTATGTTGTCTGAATGATCGACCCTAACAAGATGCCGATCATGAAATTCTATCAAAGCATAGGCCAGCGACTGTCAGCATACCTCTTCCTCTCTCACTTGCCCACTTAGGCGGTGACTCTAGCCTCCACCACTCTCTCTCTATGAATCTGACCCCTAACACTCCTAGAGATCAAACTCCTCAAATCATGTAGTAAGCCAGATTCTGAGCATCCATGGGCTTTGTTGAATTTGCGTAGAATGGATCGTAGACTGGCATAGGGCTTCCTCATGTCCCTAGTCGATGTCTTAATCTTTGTAGAGATGGTGGTGATGTAGCAATTCTATAGTTATAGTTGTCCTCCTCTCCTTCTGAAGCCTAGAGGGGGTGGAGCCTACTACCACTCAGAAGTGGAGAGGTCTCACGAGGGGAGCCCTCCTCAGCCACATGAGAGGCATCATCGATCTACCTCGCCTCATGCTCATAGTGTCGCTTAACCTTGTAGTTCTTACTACAGTGTTGCATCCTGGTGAGCGGGGTAATGTGGGAGATTGCACGAACCTCGAAGGTGGAAGGGACTATCTTTCTAAGATAGTCTTCCCCTTCAGAGTAGGGGAAACAACAGAGGTGGTGCTAACCCTCTCTAGAATTACAACAAGGGCGATAAACTAAACTAGCACTGATGCTGAAGTTAGCACTAGCACTATCCGGGGTGTGGAAACCACTTTGACTTTTCTCTTCAGTGAGGGAGACTCGAAACCCTACTGGATATCAAATCATAGAAGTGGCTTCTGCCCTGCCACCTCCTCCCTACTAATAGTGGTGAGGGTTGGCCCCTTACATGTGACTCTGCAGCCTCAAATCCATGCCCGAATTGAATCAAATGCGTAGTGGTAGTAGTGAGTATGCCTTGATCCAAGGCCAGATCCACACTAGACGGGAATGAGAAGATCATCTTGCCAGCAGACATGATGGAGGACTAATTGCAAAAGGGACAAAGAAACTGGGCTGGTACCTTTGCATTTATTGAAATAGAACTGAATTAGACCCTCGCCTTGAACAGTTGATTTCAAACATTGACTCTTGATTTGATTTTTGGAATTTGAACCCACACTTAACAAATTTAGGTATGCTAAGTGGGGTTCATTATTTTGGAGAGATTTGAGGAGAGACTTTACCATAAGATTTTGATTTGATTTAGAACCCACATTCAATAATTTTAAGTATTTTGAGTGGGGTTCAAATGTTTTGGAGAGACTTTTGGAGATGTATCATATATTTTTGTTTGAAAATTGATTTTGAAGACCCTTACTTAGCAAATTTAGGTATGCTAAGTAGAGTACAATTATATATTTGAAAGCTTTCTTATTTTATTGGCTTCATTTTGTTGTTTTGATATGTTAATTTCATTTGAAGAAAAGAACTCTCATTTAACAAATTTAAGTATGTTAACCAGAGTTCAAAATTTGTTTGATATTTGTTTGATTTGATTTTTGAAAAAAGGAACTCTTATTTGACAAATTTAGATATGTCAAATAGAGTTCAAATATATGTTTTATGTCTTGGTTTGATATTGTTTTGTAAATGAGACTCACACTTAACAAATTTAGGTATGTTAAATGGAGCTCACTTATATATTTGTTTGTTTATTGATATATGGTTTTGTTTTGATTTTGAAGGTTGAATTCTCATTTAACAAATCTGGGTATGTTAAATGGAATTCAAAAAAATGTGTTTGAATATTTTGATTTTGAAAAAAAAAAAACTCTCATTTAATAAATATGGGTATATTAAATGAAGTTCAGTTGTATTTTGTTTTGTCTTGATTTTGGAAGGGGGAACCTTCACTTAACAAAATTTGGATATGTTAAGTGAAATCCAATTTATATGTTAATTATTTTGATTTTGTTTTGGTTTTGAAAATAAAATTCTCATTTAACAAATATGGGTATGCTAATGGAGCTAATTTGTTTTAAAAATATTTTGGGTTTTTTTGTTTTTATTTTTGAAAAGGGGACCCTCATTTAACAAATTTAAGTATGTTAAATAGGGTTAGTTTAATTTTGAAAAATAGGTTTTAATATACTTATGAAAGAGAGGTTTGTTATTTGATTTGATTTGATTTTGAAAAGAGGAACACTTAGCAATTTTTATGGATGCTAAGTGAGATTTAATTAATTTTGAAAAATTTTGATTTTGCTTTGTTCGATTTTGATTTTAGAAGATGTTTATTTGGCCACTTTTATTATATTCATGTGGTTTTGCTTTGAAAAGATTTAAAACTTTTTTGCAAAAGACTTTATTTATTTTACTTTAGATTCTTTCAAGATCTTGCCAAATACGTAATGAATCCTTACTTTACCAAGCTAGTGGTAAGCGGTTCCAGTTTCTATTTGACTTATATTTGGTCATGTTCTTTTTTTAGTTAATCTATTATTACCTATTGGGGGACCCAATAGGAGTGTTAGGACCAACATGGGAGTGAGGTCCTAAAACCTAAAGAATGTTGGCTACCTATGCTTAAGAATGAAATGAACAAAGGGCTAATATAAAGAAAGATAGCCTCGAGCTTATACAAAAATATAAGTCCACTATCAATGGTTGGAGGTGATAATTATCTACTAGAGATGGAGAGAGGAGCAATCCCCAGTGGAGTAACTAGAAAAATCTATGGTATTTATTTTTAGATATGGGGGGACACCATGTAGATTGTAGGAGGTACTTATTGAAGTGATCAAGTACAAAATTGAGGTATGAAGTACTATCTCGAAAGATAGAGGCACCACCCTTTAATGGACCTATTCACCTAATAAGAACTTCTAAGGCATGATGGGTCTTCAAATATACTAGAGATTTTTCCCCTACTTTACATAGAGGGTTTATATTAAACTGGGTTCTAAAGTTTCATATGGAGGAAAGCCTCCATAGTTAATTACATCTTAGGGAATGAAATTCCCTAAGAATACTCTTGATTAAAGTAGATAATTGTCATCTCTAAAGATTTCAAGGTTAGGCTATCAACAAAGTGGTTATGTTTGGAAAATCAAATGGGAAAGTTCAAGGAGAAGACTTATTTTTGGAATCCAAAGAAAATAAGTAGGAAATACTCATGATACTAGGAAGCCTATTGACCATTTCAATCTATCCTATAATTGGGCTTTATATATTTGAAAGTGAAGAGATCTATTTATTTGAGTTAAATTTTATTAGATTATTAGGGCTTATTATCCACCAACACAAGGTTGTAGAAATGCTTAAAGGTTAGGATTTATGCTTATAGCCCAAAGGAAACAACTACCTCAGATCCTAAATCTAGGGACCTTTAGTACAAGCTAAAGCACAACCTAAATCTAAGCGTCAGGTGGACATAATGGTTTATCTCCAGAAAAGTGAGTAAACCGTCTAACTTTTGGACTTATAACTGCCTAGAGTGGCCGCCAGCTAACTCCTCATACGATTTTAAAACTATGTAGTCTGGTCTTATGAATTGCAAGATAGCTAGGGTAGTTATTTAATTGGAAGAGACTAAAGTCCTAAACCCACTCCCTAAGAGACTAGAGCATGAGTGGTTTGGCAATATGACTTAATCTACCAATGTAAAATCTTTTCAAATTTTATTTTATGTTTGACACAACATTTGGACAAAGGCTTTAGAATTTTTATATGCCTAAATGCATGATGAAGTAGATTATTGGCCAAATTAAAAGAGATAGGGTGAAGCTCCGTTAGTAGGGTTGCACTCACAGGTCAAGCTGTCCCTATGCGTTTAAGGATGGAGGCCTTCATTTTGCAAGAGTGATTCAATATGACATGTGTGATATGAGACATACAACCATACAGCTAAGTGGTTGCTAAATCTTTTAATTATCTTGATTTATGTCTTAGGCTTTATGGTGAGATTATGAGTTATTTAAAACTTAATTATGAGTAATTAGAATGAATACATGCTATGGGGGTCTTCATTCTTCACTCTTCCATCTTCCTCCTTCTTTCTCTTGGTTTAGTTTGCACCTTCTTTGATTAGGATGTGCTTGCTTCAAAGGCATCATAGGGAACCCTAGGACAAAGCCTTCTAGCAACTGCTCATCTAAATCCCCCATAGCACTAATCCTAATTCTTATTACGAAATAATATTCATATAGGAACAAGTAAATCTAACTACACCTATAAAATAGAGGTTAACTAAACACACATACAATCTCAAGCAGATATATTTATAATTTGGACTTAGTACCCTGCACATGGGTAACCAAGCCCACCTATCTTAACTTGGATTATGCTTAGGAGTTTAAGAAACTTGCAAAGTGAGCATCTATATTTATTTCTAGGTAACCTGTTAAGCACAATCCTCTGCAGAAAACATGATTAGGCTAAGAGCGGCCGAACATGCAATCTACGAAATATATACCCTAACATCCAGTCTAAAATATTACATCATAAAATAAAATATACATCACATCATACACCATCTTAACATAGAGCTATAAGTGGTGACTTAATTCTAGTGTGTGTGTTAATACTTTGTGTGGTATGTCTTACTAAGCATTAGAATTATATTTTTCTAAGTGTAGAAAATATTCAAGTTAACATGATGGTGGGTTTCATTTAAAGTTGTTTAATTGATTTATAAATTTTAATTTGTATTTCTCTTTATTTTATATTATTTACACTTAACAACTAAGTGTTGTAAAGAGAAGGAAAAGGATTGCTCTCTTTCATCCCTACCTTAAGCCACTTTCTAAAGCATATTAATTCAGTTTAGTTCTCTTTAGTGAATGGCTTATTAAATGATTTTTAATTAATCCTAAGTTAGGTTCACTTTAAATGATCATATTTAATATGAGAGGCTTCTTAAGATTATTCTAATTGAACTACTATCACATGTCATATATTGAATCATCCCTTTCCATCACATGTAACATGCATATGATTTAATACTTAGCACATCTATACATGCAATATGTTTTAGCACACTTAAATTATGATGAATGTGTATGTTTGGAATTTATATTTTTATTTTGGTTGAATTAGGTAAAGATATAAATTAAAGCTCTATCCAAATTCTAATACCAAAATATATAAGGATGGAATCAAATAAGTATGTATCATTGTTAACCAGGGAAGTGAGTAATCAAATGACCTCATTGGGGCTAACTAAAGCCTCGTATACCCCAGATGTCCAGACTATATACCCATTGTTGTTTAAACTCATGTAAATCTATATATGAATTATAAAAAAGATACATTTACTTAATATTCTTAAGCTATAAACACATGTAAATCCTATGTGTATTCATAGCTGCCAACACTCTAGGTATTATAATTGATTCATAAGTTTTAGAAAATAGTTTTTAATTTATGAGTAATAATACCTACACATATATTTAATTAAGCCAACACATGCAAGCTTACATAAAGAAAATTCATTTGATTTATTTAAATTTGAAAGCATGAATATATGAAACCAAATGACATACAACATTTAATGTGCTTGGAAAGGAACAATTGAATATAAACACATGATTCATTAAATTAAACAAATTCATAAGGACAATCATATTAAATAAACCCATTTAACGAAAACCAAAGTTCCTTTATTAATTTTGATTTTAGATTAAACTTAAAGGGGAGAGATTATTTGTTGACCTTAACCCATTCCTAAGTTTGTGAATTAATTTAGTTTAATGAAAAGGTAATTAAGTAAATTTTATGAATTAGTTAAGTTGGATCCTTAATTAGTTTGATTAATTACCCTTACTTATATTACCTTAATATAATTAACTAAATAATTATGGGCCAACATATTATGCACATGAATGGAAAGTAAATTTGTAATGATCTTAAGAAATAATAGGCCTAATGCAATTGGCTCATGATTAATAGTTAATTAGATTAAGGAACTTAATTAAGTACTCTTATAGTTTTCCCATACATGTGGGTCAACCATAATTTCTCTAAATTCTTTTAAGTTATTAAACACCTAAAGATCTACCCATGATTTTATTATTTAGGATCAGATGTGGTTATTATTTTAAATTTGATTAATTAAGCCATTTAATTAACCAATTAAACCTTTAATTAGTTCCAAATTAATTAATTTCCTTTAAAGAGAAATAGACTTAGAAAAAAGATTAAGTAAGAAGTCCCCATCTGATTTCCTTACACATTCACTGTTCAACAATGATTAGCATGCCCAATTAATTAATCTAGTTACTAATTATGGGATTAATTAATCTTTTAATTAAATAAGATAGTAATTAAGGCTTAAATGAGAAATTCTTCTAATTAATCTAGTAATAATCCCCAAGAAAATTATGAGAGGTGGAGGTCATCTCATTAAACCACTACAGAAAGTTTGAGAGTAACTAAGGAGTAATTAAACTAATTAAGTTTTTAATTAAACTAAAATTAAGTTTTAATTTAATTAGGATTAATTTTAAATGATTCTCCTCTGAAATAGCTTTAAAATGAATATTTATATCCATTTTTTAATTTTTCTATGATTTATTATAAATTTTGGAAGTTTCAACCATTAAAAATAATAAATTAGCCCTAATTTAAGCCTAATCCCATCCGCGCCATGCAGAACGCTGATGTGGCGTGCTTTTCACATGGCACTGTGGGATTGGCTACTTAAAGTCATCCAACGTGGCGCCTACATGGCGGCGGCGAACGTGCTTTCTTATCCACCGCCGATCTAAAATCGGATGGCCGGGATTAACCCTGCTATTTTAATAGGATTTAACCAGATACTCTAATGGATTTAATCATGATCGTCCATTCCGATCATGCGAATGGACAGTGCATGATTAATCATCCCCTGAGCGATGAGAGATGAACATCATCCACATTTTATCACTCGATCTGAGCTCACTTGAGCTTGGATTGATCGGAGATCGATCTCACACCTTCAAACGAAGGATCCGAAGGGATCCAATGGTTAAGATTGCACGACATGCAACTTTCCTTCACAAAGCTCCAATCGAAATTTTTCAAAAGCTTGATTTTAAAGAATTACCTCGCTAGAGCTCAAGATCGATGGCAGAATCGATTAAAGAAGCTTCATCTAGTGGAGATGAAGCCCTGGTGGTTAGCATGCAAGACAATTCCTTGTTGCTCACTCGAAAGACCACAAACTGATGATTTGGAGGTCAATGTTCATCATAGTCACACGTCCAATGGTCGGAGGGCTCAGGAGGCGATTTGTTCTTGCTTGATGGGGTATGGGGATGGTGTGTGTGAAGTTAATTTGGATTTGGTTGAGTATTGGTGGAGTTGGAATGGGAAGATGGATGCCCTATTTTAGAACAGTAGAATTTGAGCTTGGGATGGCTTGGAATGCTCTAGGGAAGCTCTGGGAGTTTCAAAATGAGTCTAGGGGTTTCAAGGTGTGTGTGTTTTGGATTGAATTGAGGGGTATATCCCTCCCCTCCTTGGATCGAGATGAGATTGTCCCCTCAATTTCGGCTGGCCATCTACCACCAGGGTGCCAGAGTGGTTAGTTTTAACTCCACATGGCTCAATTGGGTTGGTGGAATGAATGGAAAAAAGGCTCAAGGCAGCTGGCTTCTCCTTTGGGTCCATGGGTTTTGATTAGTGAGGGAGGTGAGTTAACTCACCTCCCTTTGGTCCAAGGCCAACCTAGCCCACATGGGTTGGGCTAGGTGAGTAGGTTAGACCCTCATTTTAGTGTTTGATTACTGCCAAGGGAAAAGAGGGGAGCGGACTTTGCCAATTTGGGCAAAATCTCATGTAGGGAAGAGAATCAAAGGAGGATTGCCTTAGGTTGATCCCAATTCGAGTTTGGGTTTGTTTTGGGCTGACCCAAGGTGGGTTTAGGATGGGTTGGGTCAAGTTTCAATGGGCTTTGGCTTGGTTCAAATGGGTTTGGCTCAATTTGACCCTTATAGGTCAAATTGGGCTAGGTTGGCTTAGGTTGACCAACAAGTTGAGTCAAACCAAGGCTTGGGTCAAGTTCAAATGATGATTTGAAGTGTTTCGGTTCAATTGGTTTGAATCAATTTGGCATAGGTTTGATTTTGGCTTATTTGGATTCATGTAGGTCAAATGGGTCAAGTTGACCAATTTCCAAATTAGCCAAATTGGCTTGGGTTGTGGGTTGATTCATGTTCAATTGGTTAATTGAAGATGATTATAGGCTTTAGTTTGAATTAATTTGGATTTGATTTAGATTTAGGGTAATTTGACCCTTTAAGTCAATTTGGGCTAAGTGGGTTAGGTTTACCAATTGGCCAAACTGGGTTTAATTATGGCTTTGATCGAGTTCAATAATCAATTTAGAATGACCTTAAGCCATTTGTTACTTTCAATTTGGGTTAGACTATGATTTGACCCAACTTGGTCTTTTAGGTCAAATTGGGTCAACTTGGGTCAAAGGGCCAATTGGGTTAAGTTTGGCTCAATTGATGGTTGAGTCATGTTCAATCATTGATCATAGGTTGGTATGAATCATTGGTTTTAATTATTTTGGTGTAAGATGAATTTTGACTAGTTTGGATTCATATAGGTTAAAAGGGCTGACTAAGTCAAATGACCAAGTTAATTTGGTTTCACCCAATTTATGACTTGATCATCCTAGGGTGATTAACAATCATCATAGGGGATTTTGGTTAAGTTGATTCAATCCAATTTGGGTTAAATTAAAATTTGGTTCAAATAGGTCAAATTAGTCACTTTAGATCAAGTAGATCAATTAGGCTTAGTTGAGTTGATTTTGGGTTGAGTTGAGTTTAGCTGAGTATATATATGAGTTTAGGGCTGATTTATAAATTTGTTTGTAATTGGTTTGGGTTCAATGGACTTTGGTTCATTTGAATATTTCAATTCAAAGTGGTTAGGTTAGGTTTAACTTGGGTTGATTTTGGTTTGGCATGATTTATATTTGGGATGATGATTGAAAGAATAATTGATTCATGAAAAAATCAATTGAATTTGGTTTGAATTAAATGAGAATTGGGCGAAGTCCATGGGATTGGTTCATATGGCTTATGAAGGAGTTTGATTTGAATTTTATTATGGCTTGGTTGATTGAGTATAATTGTGTTTGATTGTAGATTTGATTGGGTTTGATTTAGATTTAGGATGAGGATTGAAGATATAATTGATTCATGAGAAAATTAATTGAATTTGGATTGAAATTTGGCTAAGTCCATGGAATAAATCATGTGGCTTAGGTGTAGATTTTGATTTAATTTTTTGGTTTTGGGTTGTGATCATGCGGTGAAAATTTTATTAGATTTTCTAAGATGTATACTTCCATCTTCAATCTATGTGGGGTAAAATGAAGATAAAAATATACTCTTTTATGGATTTGGACACCATGTAGATCCGTAGATATTCTTATTAGAGTGATTGAGTATGACATTGAGGAGAGGTGTACTATCTCGAAAGATAGAAGTCACCACCCTATAATGGACCTAATCACCTCAATAAGAATTCCTAAGGACAATGGGTCTGCATATGTACTAGAGATTCTTCCCCTACTTCACATGGAAAAGTAAAGCAGGGTTTATTTTAAACTGGGTTTGTTAAGTTCCCTACAGGGGCAAGCCCCAATAGTTAATTACATCCTAAGGAAGAGGATTCCTTAGGAATACTCTCGATTAAGGTAAATGATCATTGTCTTTGAAGATTTCAATAGGAAAGACTATCAATCAATTAGTTTATTTTGGAAGATCAAATATGATTGATCAAAGAGAGAGAGTTATTATCAAAGACAAAGGAAGAAAAGTAGGAGATGCTCATGATGCTAAGAAACCTAGCGAGCATCTCAAACTATCCTATGGTTGGGCTTTACATTTTTGAAATTGATTTATTTGTTTGAGTTGATATTTTATTAGAATTCTACGGCTTACAATTCCATAATACAATGTCATGAAAATGCCTAAGAGGTGAGGATTTATGCTCGTGGCCCACAAAGAGAAGTAGAAACCTTTGAACCTAAATCTAGTGAGCTTAGGCGATGGCCAAAAGCATGACCTAAATCTAAGGCAAAAATGGGTATTTGGTTTGCCTCCATAAGAAAAGACAAACCACTCGACTGCTTGGACTTACAACCGCCTAGGGGTGGCCACCAACTAACTCCTCCTACGATTTTAAATTCATGTAGGCAAGTCATATGCTTTATGCAAGATAGCTTGGCTGTTATTTATTTGGAAAAAGACTAAGTCCTTAAACTCACTCCCTAAGAGATTAGATTATGTAAGGGCATGAAAATAATGATTATTTTTGGACAATCATATTAACAAGATGGGGGAGGTGTATTTCCACCATGGCTCTCAAAGGTTAAGCCAAGTTCTTTGGAAATGGTGGAAGCCCTCCATTCAAGAGTGAAACATTATGCTTTTGTGCATGATGGTATAAAAGAAATACTCATTCAGCTAAGGGGTTGCTAATTCTTTTATCTTGATTTTTAACTTAGGCTTTAAGTGAGGTTATGAGTTCTTTATTTTTAATTTTGAGTTGATTAATTTGGTAGAAGATTTATTTTTTTTTAAGAGTCTAATCGTCATCCAGGCCATACATCAAGCAAGGAAGAAACTAAAAAAAGGATGCCATCTTAATGCACAAGCTAAACAAAACATCAAATATTTTATAAAGCTAATGCAAAAAAGTAAAAGGCCATTTATGGATGGGCACCACCGTACAAACCCAAAAATAAATTGGGTAGCCAAGCTCTACCCTTATACAACCCAGATTATAAATGAATTAATTACAATTTAAGCAAATAATTCATGTTATGGGGGTCTTCATTCTTCATTTCTTCATTCTTCTTTTCTTCTTCTTTTTTTCTTCTTTCCTTTTTTCTTCTTTGGTTCCTTCTTTTGGATGGTTGGAATGTGGATGCTCCAAAGGCTTCACATGGTATATAAGATGAGATCTTATGACCAATGCTCATTCTAATACCCCCATAACAATCCTTCCAAAATCATAATTACAAAAGTACATGAAGAGGAAAAGTAAATCTAACTAGCACCTGCAAAACAGAGATTAGCTAAATGAACCATACAAATCCCAAGCATGTATATTGGACTTAGCACCCCACATATAGGTGACCAAGTCCACCTAGCCTATTGGATTATGGTTAGAGGTGTAAGCACCTACACAGCAAAAGCATATATGTTTTTATTACAGGGGCCCATTAAGCACAATCCCCTACAGAAAATAATGATTAGACTAAATCATCCTACCATTCATTCTACGCATATTCACCCTAACATCCAGACTAAAATAAAATATCACAAAATAAAAGAAAACATCAAACCATGCACCTCCCTATCCTAAAGCTAGAAGTGGTGACTTAGCCCAATGTGTGTGCTATTTAAGGTTTATGTTGTATGTTTAGCTAGGGCTTTAAGGTTTGGATTTTCTAAGTGTGAAGATGTTCAACTTAGATTGGTGGTTTTATTTAAGTGTTTAGTTGATTTGGGTTGATTTTATTTGATGTTTTGTTTAGGTTTGAATGAATCCTACAATTAATTACTAAGTGTTGTAAAGAGAGGGAAAAGAGAAGTGAACTTATCTTTCCTTCCCTACCTTATGTAATTTCTAAAGTAAATTCATGTTTAATTTTATTTAGTGAATGTTTTATTATGGGTTTTAATTAATTCTAAGTTTAGATTTTCTCTAAATTTTCTCTAAATAAACCTATTCAAAAATAAAGGCATTTTAAGATTAAGTAAAGTGAATTAATATCACAAAACACACATCACTTCATTTCTTTCCCAACATGTGTAACATGCATATGAATAAATCTTAAGCATATCTGTACATTCAAATGGAAATGTTTAGCACACTTTATGATGAATGCTAAGAAATGTTACTTAAGAAATTTGGAATGCTTCATGATGCATGATTTTCAATAAGTTGAAAAGGGAGGTTTCTTTTATCCATTTTTCACATGCACATATGTATGTATGAAAGGCATAATTGAAAATGACATCATTGTTAGCACCAGGGGTGTAAGGTAGAAGACATACTTAGGGCTACTTAAAGCCTCACAACCCTGGGGTTGTCTAGACTAATATATCACTTTCCTTAAATACAAACACATGTACAAAAAAAATAAATGGAAAAATAAGGTTGCAAAAAGTTTGTATTTATTTGTTTGTTTTGTTTATGCAATTTATATGTATAAGTGTGGATGTCCTTCTTAGGTAATAGCATATGAATGAATAGAAATGGGGTTATGCAAGTGTTGCGTTCTTTTCAAATGAACTATAGACTTTACCAAATTCTACTCAAAACTATGCTAAAAGAAAAGAGAAGGAAAGCCACACTATGCACATCTTTATATTTAAATCCACATGCAAGCTTATAAATAATTATAAGTAGCACACTTTCAGTTTTAGGTCTTTGATTTATAAATTTTGAAAATAGTTTTGGATTTAGTAGTGATAATAGTCAATCATATTTTACTTTAGCCAAAAATATGCAATTTGACATAAAGGAAATATTTTATTTTTAATTTGATTTTTGAAAAGCATGAATGCATGAAATTCATATGACATGCACATTTAGCATGTTAGGAAAGAACTAAAGTGAGGAAAGTATGTAAACACATTCACCCTAATTAATTCCTAAAGACAATCTTATGAAATAAGAAAGTTTAAAGCAAATCAAGTTATTTTTAAGGAAGATTTGATTTTATTTTGAGTTTGATTTAATTTTAAAAATGTGAGGTGTGTTTGCTGCTCCAAACCCAATCCCACATATGTTTGTTGATTTAGTTTGTTCTTAGGATTATTAGATGATTTTTATATGTTACTTAGGTTAAGGTATGAATTAAGTGTGTGAATTATCCCTTACCTATACCACCTTAGCATACTTAATCAAATAATTATGAGCTAATGAGATGACATAAAACCACACAAGAAATTTAAATCAACAATGCACCTAAGAAATAAAGGTACCTAATGCAATTGGCTCATGATTAAGGATTAATTATGCTAAGGGGTTTAACTTTAAGTACTTTCATAACCCCTCTCACACATGTGAGTTGGGTTTTGATTTCTTTAATGTACTTAGGTTATTGAACACCTAAGTATCTACCCAAGATAGATTAATTAATTTATGGAAGGTTTTAAAATTATATGAAATTAATTAATGGGGTAATTAATGAATTAACCCTTAATTAAGGTTGGATTAAGGAAGAAAGGGGGTTTAAGGAATATCTTAAGTAAAGTATCCCAAAATTATTCCCAAAACCTCATATTCACTTAATCAAAACTTAATTGACTTAATCAGAGGGTTAGACCACTAATTATACCCTTAATCAATCTTAATTACATAAATAGAATGATTATGGAATAAACTAGCAATTCCTCTAATTAAACCACCAATAAATACCAAGAAAATTAGGGGAGATAGGAGTCATCCCATTAATTATGCACAAAAAGTTTAAGATTAATCGGAGTAATTAGAGGGTAATTAGCAAAATAATATTCCTAATAAAATCTAAATCCAGAGAAAATCACTATTCAAAATCCATTAAAATTATTTTTAGAATATTCTATGTTAAATTATCTATCAAATGTAATTTATTTCATATTTTTTTGATTTTTCTAGAATTAGATATGAATTTAGGAATTTTCCATGATTAATTAAGTGATTTAATAGCTAATTAAATGTTTAATCCTGCCGGCGCCACATGGACCTCTGACATGGCATGTGCTTTTCCATGTGGTGTGATGAGATTTAATATTTAAGTTATCACATCAAAGCGTCGTGTCAACGGCGGTGCAATGCGCTTTCTCCTCACCCATTCGATCAAGGATCGGACAGCTGAGGTTAGATCTGCGGTTCTAAAGGATTAAATGATGGGATCTATGTGGATTAAATCATGTCCATCTATCCAAAATGTGTGGATGGACAGCCCATGATCCTTCCATGTTCTTCTCATGAGAAATGGACACCGTCCATCTTCTAGGAGAAGATTCGAGCTCAATTGAGCTCAGATTGGATTGAAACTCAACCCACACCATCAACATGCAAAGAAGATCACATCTAAGGCTAGAACCTCATGGGGTGATACTTTCTTTCATAAAGCTCTAAACAATAATGAAATTATGCTCAATTTAATGGCTAAACTCACTGGTGCTCAATTCCCTTGGAGAAGTTTTGTCTATTGGAGATGAAGCTTTGTTGAGAGTTTGAGGTCTTGAGATTGGGTGGATCCTCCTATGGGCCAACTCCACCTTCAAGTAGGCTCAGTCCTGATCAAGAGTAGTCCTCCCTTTCCTTTGGAGCTTGTGTGAAGGCTTGGGTGAGTTCGATCGAGCTCCCTGAAGCTTGTAAGAGGAATTGGGTTCATTTGAAGTGTGGAGTAAGTTTGAATTTCAATGGAGCTCCCCTACTTTCAGTTTGAGTAAATCCAAAAATGGAGAAGTTGATTTCCCTTTAGGAAGCTTGGGATCACTTGGAGAAGGCTCCTTTGGCTTCCCTTAGCTTAATCGAGTATGAGAGTATGAAGATTGAATGGAATTATGGGAGTATATCCCCCCCTTGAAGGATCGGACGGTCGTGCCTTCTCTTACCATTTTGATCCAATTGACCCTATTCAACCAATTATTTGAGCTACTTAGAGTGGCATGGCATTCGGTTTTGTACAAAAGAGGAGTGGGTGACGTGGCCATGTGCTCAAATAAGGTGGAGGGAAGATTCCATGTGCCCATTTTCAAAGGAGGTGGTCAGTTTTGGGTTTGGGTTGGGTTTGGCTGACCCAAACCCATTGGGTCATGTGCACTAGGTCCATTAGTGACCATTTGGTCCACTAAGAGGATTTCAAGTGTCCTTAGAAAGGAATTGACCAAATTCTAAGTGGTTTTGATTTTGGGTTACACTATGGCCTAAAGGTAAAATGGTCATTCTACTTGGGTTTCAATTTGAATATGTTTGGTATGTTTGAAAAATGGGTTAGGCCAAGTTTCAATGAATTTGGAGTTGGTTTAATATGATTTGGCTCATGTTGACCCATTTAGGTCAAAATGGGTCAACTTGGGTCAAGTTGACCAATTGGTCAAATTGGGTCAAACTAAGGGTTGGGTCAAGTTCATATGACCATTTGAAATATTTTGGTGGTTTTTGTTTGATTCAATTTAATTTATATTTGAATTTGACTCAATTGAGTTCATTTAGGTCAAATGGGTCAAGTTGACCAATTTAACCCATTTGACCTATTTGGGTTAGGTCATGGATTGGATCATGTTTGGTTGGTCATATGAAATGGATTGGTATCTTTGTTTCTAATCAATTTGGTTTATATTTGAGTTTGGCTCAATTTGACCTTTTAGGTCAAGTTGGGTTCATGGTCAATTGGGCTAGATTAGGCTCAAATGTTGACTTGGTCAATTGAAGCTTTGGTCAAGTTGAACAATCATTTTGGAATGAACTTGACCCATTGGTTTCAATCAATTTGGCTTCGATCAAGTTTTGACACATTTTGACTTTTTAGGTCAAGTTGGGTCAACTTGGGTCAAGTGGCAAATTGGGCTAGGTTAGGCTCAAATGTTGACTTGGTCAAGTTCAAACATTGATCATGAATGAGTTTTGAGCAATGCATTCAATCAATTTGGCCTATGGTGGATTTTGGATAGTTTAGGTTTCATTTTGGCTAAGTGTTGACTTGGTTAACCCATACGTTTGACTTGGTTTGACCCAATTTGGGTGATTGATCATCTCATGATGATTGTTGATCATAATGAGAGGCTTAGGTGGGCTTAGTTCAATCCAATTGGTTAGGATTAGAATTTGTCTCATAAGGGGTACTTTAGGTCACTTTGGGTCAAGTGAGCCTAAGTAGGTCAAATGTCTTGGTCAAAGCTTGATTTGAGTTTGATTGAACTCACATATGGACGTATGATTGAAATATAAATCTATTTACAAGTGGTTTGAAGTCAAATGGGTTTTGATTCATTTGACAACTTCAAGTTCAAGGGGTGAACATGAGTTTGACTTGCGTTTGATTTTTTAATTGAAGTTTTGGTTAAGTGATTGAAGTTTGTATTTATATTTGGATTCATGATTATAGGATTGATTAAATCATGAAGAAAAATCAAGAGTTTGGCTTGATTTGAAATTGATTTGGCTAAGTTCAATAATTTGACTTGAAAGGCTTAGGTTGAATTTTGAATGAATTTGAGTTTGAGTTTTGGATTTGGTTTTGGATATTTGAATTTATATTTCATTTATACTTGTGAACATAAATGAGAATTTAAATGGGTTATAAGAAAATTTCATGAATTTGAAGTGATTTGAAGTTGATTTGAGCTAAGTCCATGAGAAGGAATCAAAGGACTTATGAAAGATTTTGATCTTGGATTTGATTGTTGGATTTAGTTTGATTGATTTGAATTTATATTTCATTTATATATGTGAATATAAATGAGAATATAAATGAGTTGTGAGAAAATTTCATGAATTTTAATTGATTTGAACTTGATTTGAGCTAAGTCCATAAGAGGGAATCAAAGTGACTTGGGAAAGATTTTAGAATTTGAATTTGAGTGTTGGATTTAGTTTGATTGATTTGAATTTATATTTCATTTATATATGTGAATATAATTGAGAATATAAATGGGTTGTGAGAAAATTTCATGAATTTGAAGTGATTGGAACTTGATTTGAGCTAAGTCCATAAGAGGGAATCACGGGACTTAGGAAAGATTTTTGATCCTGGAATTTCAATCATAATCTTCAATCATTTGGAATTGATTTTAGTTTGGAGGAAATCAATCAAGTTGGAATTGATTTAAGTTTGATGTTGATTTGATTTCGAGTTTGACTTGAAGGAAGGAAGAGAGGAATTTGGTTCAAGCTATAGGGTAGGCAAATTTTCCTAACACCCCTAAGGCATGGCCTATTCCTATGGCTAACTCTTCTAATTCTCTAGGGATAGGTTAAATGTCCACCTAATCACTAGATTTGTCTTAAGACTAAGGATCTCTTAAAGCCTAAGAGAAGTCCTATATCTAAGATGGAGGGGTTGAGAGCTCATTCTAAAAATGAGGTCAACATATCAATTGGATGTATATTTGATTTATATTTGAAATTTTGTATTGATATTTGGATTTTGATTGAAAGGTTGAATTAATCTTTGAGAAAATCAATTAAAATTGGATTGATTTGGATGGAGATTTGGCTAAGTCCATCAGATAAAAATCATAGGGTCTAGGAAGGATTTTGAGTTTGAATTTGATTATAGATTTCATTCATTTGACTTGAATTTGGATTTGGGTTTGATATGAATTGAATTTGGTTGTGGCTTAAGAAGGTGGACATAGGTTAGGTTTAAGTCATGGGGTAGGTAGGTCATCCTAATCCCTAAGGCATAGCCTAATCCTATGATTAATCCTTCTAAGTCTCAGACTTAGGTTTAGTATTTACCTAATCATTAGAAGTGTCTTATGACTAAGAAAATCTTAATATCTAGAAGACCCCTAAGTCTAAGAAGAAGAGATTGAATCCACACTCCAAAAGTATGTTCTCCCACTATGAGATTTAGACAATGACAACGACGATGTAGAGCTGACATATAAATAAATAACATGAACTAATACATAACATGACTAGCGAATTACCATAGAAATTCTTCACTAGTATGCTACAAGTGCACGAACATGTATGCCATGTACAACATACTAATTCCTAAGCAAGCGATTCTAAGAACATGTTGCTCTGTTATGTCCAATATTTTTGTACAGACTGTAGATTCTATTATCTTATTATACATTCTCATCAATTGTATTCTTATATCTTCTTGTTTTGGGTCTTCCAGCTCTCCTTTTAATACTTAGAGGTGTTAGATCAACCATTAGATGATCAGTCAGATAAGTTGGCCACTTGCTTCGATCGGGTATAATATGGAATTCTCCATCATATGTACTATGGTATAGCTACAATGTGTAATAGCAAGAGACATACTGGGCATGACTTAAATGTTGTTGTCCTAATACAGCTATGACATGTGGACATGGTATATGATATAATTGTGGCTGCTTATATATACAGCTATAGCTGTTCTATTCATGTAGTTTGACCTTGAATGACCTGCATGACATGTCGAACACCTGATATTCATTCATATTGATTCTTGTTGATTTAGGACATCTTCTTACTTCACATTGATTTTGTTGTAGAATTATTTTGACATGTGGTAAAAATATTGACTCATTTTGACTAATGAGAAATGTTGTTGTCTCAAGATGTTTTGTGAAAAGTGATACAATGTTATAATATATAAATGTTATTAGTGCTTATATCGATAATATACAAGTCTTTAGTACTCCATTGAAACACTCTGACACATTAGTGGTCATGGTGCCATAGCAATAGCCACCATCATGAGCTAGAGCCCACTTAACAACATCTCAGTGTTACCACCAGTGGCCTCATTGATGTTTCTAGTCACGCCATGTAACGTGGCTAATGTATGAATGTCATCTATGTTACCTGAAATATACATCTTTTGGCACATGAACTCCACATCTGAAATACCTATAGTTCTGCAAGCCTTCTTGAAATTTTCTCTGAGATTACATAAGCAGTGTTTATGCATGGCCTATGGAAAAATTTTTCTACAGTCACATACTAAGACAACATGTCGATCAAATATAATGCATGTCATTTCTCATGGATATTAATGGAATCAAGTTCTACATTGTTTGAATAAACCAAGTCCAAGACTCATTGCATTCAGCCTCATGTGGTCTTTTATTTTGGATGCCGAGTGGACACCACGCAAATTTTAGAGGGTACTTATTGAAGTGATTGGGTATAATATTGAGGTATGATGTACTATCTTGAAAGATAGAAACATCACCCTATAATAGACTTAATCACCTAATAAGGACTCCTAAGGTAGATGGGTTTTTGTATGTACCAGAGATCTTTTCCCTACTTTACATGAAAAAGTAAAGTAGTGTTTATTTTATAGCAGATTCTTTAGTTCCCTATGAAAGCAAGCTTATATAGTTTATTACATCCTATAAAGTTAGATTTTCTAAGAATACTCTCAATTAAAGTAGTCAATCATATCTCCAAAGATTTCAAACTTAGACTATCAATGAATTATGTATTTAGAAAAATCAAGTGGGAATGTTCAATTGGAAAGACTTATTTACAAACTCTAAAAGAGAAGAAGTAGGGAGCACTTATGATACTAGAAAGCCTAGTGAGCACTCCAATCTATCCAATGGTGAGGCTTTATGTATTTGAAAGAGGGAGTTTATTTAATTTGAATTAAAATTTTATTAGAAAACTAGGGCTTATAATCCATCAACACAAGATTGTGGAAATGCCTAAGAGGTGAACATTTATTCTTGTAGCCCAAAGGAAACAAGAAACCTCATATCCTAAATCTAGGGAGCTTTAACACAAGCTAGAAGCACGACCTAAATCTATGCAAAAGGGGACATTACGGTCTACCTCTACAAGAGAGAATAAACATATCCGACTCTTCTGGACTTATAACCGCTTGGAGTGGCTGCCAGCTACACCTCCTATGATTCAAAACCATGTGAGTCGGTCTTATGTAATTACAAGAACCCTAGGCTGTTATTTAATTAGGAAGAGACTAGAGTCTTAAACTCACTCCCAAAGAGACTAGATCATGACTGGCATGAGTATATGACTTAGTTTAAATGCAAAATTTATAAATTTTATATCATTTTGTCACATTATTTTGGACAAAGGCTTAAGAAAATTATGCCTAAATGCATGATGAAATTGAGTTATTGGATAAATCAGAGAGATGAGGTGTTCTCCACTATGAGAAGGTGCTCTCACATGTCAAGCATTCCCTAAAGTGCAAGAATGGAGACCCTCCATATTCAAGAGTAAAATATGATATGCATGATGTTAGGCATTTAGCATTCAGCTAAGGGGTTGCTAAATATTTTAATTATCTTGATTATATCTTAGGCTTTATATGAGGTTGAAAGTTATTTTAAAATTTAGTTATGAGTTATTAATTAAGGTAGAAAAATTAATTTTATCCTAAGAGCCTACAGCATCTAGGCCACACATTCAAACATCAAGTTTAAGAAATAATGAAGAATATGCAATTTCTTGTACACAATCTAAACATAACAATCAACATGTATAGATTCTGTAAAAGAATAAAATGTCGATGCAGTCAGGTGCTACCATACACCCTGAAAAAGAGAAAAATTGGGTAGTCGAGCTCTACCCTTATACAACCAGATTACAGAAGAATTTTACAATTTAAAATTAAATTAGATGCTATGGGGGTCTTCATTCTTTGCTTTTTTATCTTCTTCCTTGGACTTGATTTTGCTTCAAAGCTTCACATGGCTTCTCAGGACTATGCCTTCTAGCCACTGCTCATCATAACCTTATAGCACTAATTTTAATTATATTACAAAATTACATGTTTATTGAATAGTAAAATTTATCTACACCTGCAAGGAAGATGTTAGCTAAACATACATACATCCCAAGCTAATATATTTCATATATTGGACTTAGCACCCTGCACATAGGTAACCAAGGCCACTTGTCCTAATCATGGATTATGCTTATGGGCATGAACAACCTACAAGTAGAAGCATTTATATTTATTTTAGTAGCCCCATTAGCATAATCTTTAGGCTAACAACGCCTAACATCCAATCTACATACCACAATCCTAACATCCATTCTAAAATATTACATGATAAAACAAAACACAACATCATTACATACACCATCCTAACTTAAAGCTAGAAGTGGTGACTTAGCATCCTAATGTGTGTGCTTAGGCTTAATGTGGTATGTCTTAGCTAGGTTTTACAATTGCAATTGACTAAGGTTTCGTATTATTTAAGTTAAACATGAGGGAGGTTTCATTTCAAGTTACTTAGAGAATTGGTTCATTTTAATTTATATTTTCTTTTATTTTATTTGATATTTACTCAGCATCTAAGTATTATAAAGAGAAGAAAAGAGACTCAACCCTCTTCATCCCTATCCTAAGTTATTTTCTAGAAGCATATTGTTATAACTTCATTTCTTTTAGTGAATTATTTATTAAGAATTTTATTAATCCTAAGTTTGGGTTAATCTTAAATAATCATATTCAACATGAATGGCATCCTAAGATTCATGTAATTGAATTGCCATCATATGGATAATGTTGCACCATTCCTTTTCATAATTAATAGCATGCATATGATTTTAAACTTAGAATACCTATATATACAATGTATTTTGGCACACTTAGATAATTATGAATGCATGGATTTTTGGTAGAAAAGAAATATTTTTATTCCCTAGCTAAGTACACACACACATGTATTAAATTTTTAATAAGTACATGTCATTATTTTAACCAGGGAAGTAAGATAATCTGAGACTTCCTTGGGCTACTTAAAGCCTCATATTCTCGGGATGTCCAGAATATATACTTTCTTTCTTAAATACATATGAATGTACACACAACTATGAGAATGAAAATAATGCAAAACATTGTATTTTTAGTGAATTTACACTTGTAAAGTAAAGTTCTATCCAAATTATAATACAAGTACACATAGGAATGAAATTAAATAAGTATGTGTCTTTGTTAACCAGAGAAGTGAGATAATCTAAGGCCTCCGTGGGGCTGCTTAAAGCCTCATATTCTCGTGATGACCAGACTATATACTTATTATCATTCAAACATATATAACCCATACATTAATCATGATGATAGAATAAAATTTTGACATGTTTAGGCTATAAGCACATGTAAATCCTACATAATAATGTTAATTTAACTTTTCAGTTATGATTTGAAAAATGACTTTGAAATTTATTATTGATAATAGCCACACATATAATAAAATTAACCCAACACATACAACTTACACAAAAATAAATTCATTTGATTAATTGATTTGAAAACATGAATACATGATGCAAATGACATACAAATTTATAATGTTCTAAAATGAATAATTAAACACTTCACATAATTCATTCATCAACATTAATTCCTAAGGATAATCAATTTGAATAAAATCACTTAAGGAAAACCGAAGCTTGTTATGAAATTTGATTTTGGATTTGAATTATTAAACTCAAAGAGGAGAAACAATATATTTGCTATTTTTACCCCCATCCCATGTTGATGATTTGATATGTTTAAGAAGGAATAATTAAGTGGATTTTATGAATTAATTAAGTTGAAATCATTAAGCAATTCATTTAATCATCCTTTCCTATGCTTCTTTAATTTAATTAATCATTTAATTATGAGCTTCCAATGATATGCAATTTATAAATTAAAATTGCAATGAACTTAAATATCTAATGCAATGAAGCTCATAATTAAGTATTAATTAAATTAAAGAATTTTTTAAGTATTTATATGATTTTCCCACACCCATGGGTTAATCATAATTTTCTTAAGGGTCTTTATGTTAATAAACACATAAAGAGGGACCCACAAATTCAAATTAAGTTATCTAAAGTAATTATCATTTTAATTTGATTTAATTTGGTTATTAATTACTTAATTAATTCTTTAATTGAATCATAATTTAATTAAACCCTCCCATGGAAAGAGACTTAAGCAAATGATCAAGGAAGAAACCCTGATCATTTACCCCTATCATTCTCACTATTAACCATGATTAATAATCATTAATAATCAAAATTTTAATTTTTAATAATTTTAATAATTATTAAATTAATTACGGAGGGTAATTAAGATTAAAATTTCAAATTCTTATAATTACTTAGCCAATAAATCTCAAAAAAATTATGGGAGGCAGGGGACATCCTATAGAATCAACACATTTAATTTGAGACTCATTAGCCAAATAATTAAGGTTTAATTTAGCAAATTAAAAATTTTCAAATCCTAATTAAGCTCTATTCACTATTCAAATCATAGGGAATTATTTTTATTAAAATCTCCTTTGTTTATCCTTTCAAAATGGGTTTATTCATATTTTTAGAATTTTTCTATAATTAGTTATGAATTTTTGAAGTTCAATGTGATTTAAACACATTTTAAAGCCTAATTAATTCCTAATCCTGGCAGTGCTTTCCATGTGGTGCTACGGGATTGGCCACTCTGAGTCAACGATGGAGAATGCGCTTTGATCTCGGATAGGATGATGGGGATTAATCCAGCTTTTAATGGATTAAATCAAGATTTATATCATATTAATCACAGTCATCCATTCCAATCACGCTGAATGGATGATGGATGATCCTTTGTCCCTCTAGCGACGGAAGACAGATGTCGTCTGCCCTCCTCTACTTGATCCGAGTTTGCTGGAGCTCGTGAGGCATCAAGATCAACTCCAAAACCTTTAGGGAAGAGATCTAAGGAGATCTTATAATGGAAATCACATGGAATCACAAAATCTTTCTCAAAACTCCAACTCCTAATGGATTTTCTATAGTTTGCCAAAAAAATACCTCACCAGAGCTCAAGACTGGTGATCCAACAATTGAGGTAGCTTTATCTTGAAGAGATGAAGCCCTGTTGAGAAGCTCGAGACTTGGCTTCCTATTGATGGCTCTATGGACCAAGCGTCGGCAGAATAGTCACTGAAGTTGATCTAGGAGTGGTCTCCTATGCTCGAATTGTTCAAGAATTGATTATTTTTTCATCGATGATTAAGGATAGTGTGGCTAAAGTTAATTTGTATTTGATAGAGTTGTACGGAGAATGGGCTCTATTTCACTAGGGTTCGATCTTTCCAAAAATGGGAAGCTCAGGGGAGGTCGGGAAGGCTCTAGAGGAACTCGACCTGACTCACTGAAGCTCTGTGTGTGTTCAAAATGGAATAGGGAGGAGTATACCCTCCTCCTCGAGGGATCGAATGGCTGGGATGTCCTCAACTTTTAGCAGTCATCTGGCCGGGGTATGTGGCCGGAGATGACAGTGGTAGGCTGAGGTGGTGCGCCTTGAGTGGCTGAAGGCAAGGAGTGGCTGGCAAAGGTTAAGGTGGAGTGTACCAACTCCTCCAAGTGTTCCAATGGGGTGGCTTGGGTTAGCTCACTACCACTTGGCTCATGGTTGACCCAATCAGCTTTGGGTCAGGTGAGCCAATGGTCCTCATATTCAATTTGATCTTAGGGTGGTTGTCAAGGGTTGGAGAGTGGGTTTCAACATCCAAATAAAGATTTTGACCCATTTGGAGGGTTTACCCAATGTGTTTTGGCTTAATTTGGGTTAAGATGAGTTTGGTTTGATTTGGCCTGACCCATGGTGATCCAAGGATGGTCATACCAAGTTTGGTTAGGTTTGAGCTTGGTTTGAATGTGGTTGGCTTAATTTGACCCATATAGATGAAAATAAGTTAAATTAGGTTAGGTTGACCAATTGATTAAATTGGGTCAAACCAAGAGTTCAAATGTGTTCAAATGATGATTTTAGATGTTTTATCTCAATTGATTTGGTTTAATTTGAAGTGGATTTGAATTTGACTCATATGGGTTCATATGGGTCAAATGGGCTAAGTTGACCAATTTAGTCAAATTGGTTAAATTGGCTTGAGTTAGGGGTTGGTTTAAGTTCAGTTGATGATTTAGATATGATTGTAAATGTTGGTGATTTAGATCAATTTGACGCTTTAGGTCAATTTGGGCTAAATGGGTCAATTGGGTTGACTTGGTCAAATTGGATTCAATCAATGGCTTGATCATGTTCAATAACCAATTCATGATGAATTTGAATCATTAGTTTCAATCAATTTGGTGTAGTATTTGATTTGACCCAATTTAGCCCTTTAGGTCAAATTGGATCAACTTGAGTAAAGAGCCCAAGTTGGTTTGATTTAACTTGATTGATAGTTGAATCATATTCAAGGATCAATTTATGGTTGGTAGGAATCATTTATTTCAATTAATTTGAATTGGAATGAGATTTGGTTCAATTTAGTTCATATAGACTAATTGGGTCAACTTGGGTCAAGTAATCAAATTAGCTTGGTTTGACCCAATTGATTGCAATTGGACAATCAAGGGTGATCAACAATCATTATAGAAGAGATTGAATAGGTTGGTTCAATCTACTTTGGGTTGGATTGGAGTTTGGATCAAATGAGTCATTTATGTGACATTGGGTCAAGTGAACCAAATGGGTCAATTTGAGTTGGATTAGGTTGAATTGGGTTGAATTGAGTTTGATAATTGATTAAGGATTGATTGATGGCTTTGATTGCAATTGATTTGGATTTAATTAGATTTTGGCTCATATGGACCTTTTGAGTCAAATCGGCTAAGTTAGGTTGATTGAATTGGTTTGATTGGTTTGATTTGATTGTAGGTTTTGGAAGAGTTTGAAATGATGTATTGAATGGTTGGAATGCTTTTGTGAAAATCAATTGGGTTTGGTTTAATTAAAGGAGCTTTGGGTTGAGTCCGTAGGATTGGATCATGGGATTAAGATAGGTTTGGGTTCAAATCATTTTGACTTAGAGCTTGGATATGAAATGAAAATCAGTTGGGTTTGATTGTATTGATTTGAGGTTGGTTTTGCATGAGTGGTTAGGCATAGGTCATGGATTAGACCATAGGATAGGTAGGTTCCCTTGGTCTTAGGGTATAGCATAAACCTATAGTACACCTTCCTAAGTCTCTACACTTGGGTTTAGTGTTCACATAATCACTAGAAGTGTCATATGACTAAGGAGATTCTAGTGTCTAGAAAATCCCTAAGTCTAAGATAGGGAGGATGAATCCTCACTCCAAAAGTGAGGTCAACACTTCAACTACTACAAATGCCTGTTGATATAGGTCATTATTTGCATCAACCCCAACAATAGTGAGAAGAATTCATCTATACTTACCCAACAGGAATGTGTCGTCAAGACTTAAGACAGGCCTGCAGTACTTCTAACCTACTATGGATGGCCGAAATGACTAGAATATGCATTGAAAATGATTTGCCTCAATTGAGTGTATGCGGTAAACGTGAGCAGAACTGAACATACAGTAGGCATGAAGTGATCTAGTGAACAATACGACTCTTCTCAGCTACCAAAAATAGCCTTAATCACTTTTCGACTTACTTCCCAAGCTTTCATATAAGATACTCTAATATTAAACTTAGATTCCATATGACCAATAATTTTGTTAGGCTTCAGATCTAGCTGATATCTAATCGCAGGTTATATGAAATAGCTAATAAATTGTGAATTACATTGCCTTTGTCCACTACTCAGTACTAAATGAGTGCAAGTGTGTAAGGCAGTTATAGTAGATATCCTCCAAGCACCTCCTAGTCTCTTGCTTGAGCAGGCATGTAGACACCACATGCAAGATCTACTAGGATGATCATAGTGTATACATAGTGCATTGAACTTCACATTGTTGGAGGCACATATAACGTACTCAACATTATTTGTGTTGCACCAGCCTTGAAGAGTGAATATAAGCTACTTTTTATCATAAAAACACATCCCTTCAATTAACTCATATGGAATATAATTCTCTTCTACAAACACAAATTCATCTGAGAGCCCATCGAAATTCATCTATTCATCCCATTTATGTGTTGTTTGGCATGCCCGAGTATAATCATTATTGCATAACATGTGTTCTTCAGCTATATTTATTTCGCAAGAATAATCTCTTAGTAAGTTGTTGCTCCCAAAGTTTGGACATTGATCTTATTCATTTTCACCTTCACTGTTAACAATATCGCTACTCGTTGCACTGTGCATTGTTTCATATCCATCATCTTCAATAAATAATGGTGATAAATGTTCACCATGATATTCATCCCTATTAACAGAACTTGTGGCAATATGGTGAACATGATTGAATGGAGCAGTAATATTTTCTTCAACAGTGATGTCAATTACGACATAGTGAATAAGATATAACAAAACATTAATACTTTTTAATTAATAATATTGTGATTTGATTGTGCATACCTATGAAATTATTGGTTGACTTCCGTCTGATAAGTTTCCTGTGAAACTAATGTCACTTGTTCAGTTTCAATTGGAGGTATTTGATGCCCAGTGAAATTATGAACTTCTCTTTTCTCATTGTGTATCATTGCAACTTCAACATATATAATCAAAGGTTGTATGCTTGCTGCATTAATAACAACCTCACAGACTTCATCATCAATTATCGGAGAAGCAATGAATCCAGCACTAACTGGAAACCGACATGTGAGATTAACATTAAACCGTGTTGGATCGGATTTTAATGATCTTAGGACTCGATTATGTAGGCTTCCAAGATCAGTATGTCATGAGACCTGTATATAACGCTTTTTCTCACCCGTATATATTGGAAAGAAGTCTTCACGAATACTCAGTTCGCTGCCATAATATAAAATTAAACAGACTATATCCAAACTCAATTTTGAATCTTAATATGTATATTGGACACACGCTCCATAAATATCACATATGTTCAAACCAATTAATTTAATAAGAACTACATGAAATGATTTGTTTATATGCGACGCATCAAAAAATTACTCTATAACCAAATTCAGACAAACTCATATTTTTAGTTACTACATCTTATTCTAGATCCCAACAACACTTGTAATTTTAAGATACAAATAGAAAAAAAAAATACTAATAATCAGGATATTAAACATATAATACATTCAGGAGACCTCAAGATTAGCCCTAAACAAACATCTTACATTATATAGATTAATCACCTAACTCAAACATCTACACTTACATGACAACTTAGCTTAATTTTTTAGCATTCCTTCGGCTATAATTAACATACATTTAGTTACACTTATAAAAAAATTAAAATAGCCTAAACTTAATAATCAAGATTTTAAACTTTCAATCTAAAATATCTCAAATTTCTTTAAAAAAATTATTTTTTTCCAAAAAAATCTCAAATGTAGCGTCTAACCTTACAGATCTAGCATCTAAACTTCCTAACACACATTTAAACTTACCATTGAAACCTAAGCACTTATCAATTACAAAAAAAGGAACATATAAAGTTAGGGTTGCAAACTATACCTCAAACAACTACCCGATCAACCCTAATTCCACAAGGAAAAGAAAAAATCGGCGGCACTAAGCGTCGGCCGATCACCGGCGATGGGAACTCCTATGGCGGCGGAGTCGGTGTCGACGGGTTTCACTCAAGAGAGAAGGCAGATTGGCTCGGGTTCAGGGTCGGGGAGGATGAAGCTTTAGATCGGGAGGGGAGGCCGGATTTTATGTTGCAGGTCAGTCGCCCGTTGAACAGGCGATCAACGTTGATGTGGATTCTACTTCGGCGCTAGTCACACGTTCAACGGACGATTAAATCTATTTTAAAATTTTTTTTAATGTACTTATTTACCTAATTAAAATTTTAATAAAACTTAATTATAAAATTTAGCCTAAAAATGTAATAAGACTTTTTTTTTTTTTTGGAAAAAATTTGAGAGCCTTAGCTCAATTGTATTCCAAAAGGGAGAACATTACAAAATACAAAACGAATTCACAAAGTGAATTCAACCATCTGCTTCAGACTATAGATAAAAGAAACCAGCGGGAAGAAAAAATAGAAAAACTACAAACAGGTAGGGAAAACACTTACATCACTTCCCTCAAAGCGAATTAACAGCAAAACAGAATAAAATCTAAGGAGTATAAGGACTGCCCCAAGCTACGAACAAGGAGAAACCCCAAAAAAAAGCACTTACTTCATGTATATATGCTTTGATATATTCTGGACTCAGACAAAGAACGAAGCATAGAGAGCTTCAACCCGATAAAAAAAAGCCATACCATTGCTGCTGCACCCTCACAGCCTTCCAATTGGCGTAGAAGAGGCTTCCATCCAAGGTTGCTGTGTTGTGCAACCAGGCTAAGCCATACCAAACACTTACGAATGGAAAAATATATGTCATCATTGTCCAGTTTTCCATTTAAGCAGCCCCAGAGATCGCAATACAGCCACATTGGAATTTCAGGATTGAGTTCTGTTTCTCCAAACCAGAAAAGCATTCAGAACAGTAGTAGGCCAGGAATCTCTAGTTTTCCATCGTGCAGCTTTATAAGCTATACGATCCTTGATTTGGTCGATTAAGATAGAAAGAGGAGATGTTGAAAAAGCAAATAATCTGTTATTCCTTTCACGCCATATGCTATAGACCAAAACAGCAACAGATAAATAATACACCCTTTTTATAATTTTGTGCATCTTAATAGTCATACCATTCAATACTTGTTGTAATGTGGATTGCATTAAGAAAAAATTCCCATAAGGAAGAATGCTTCTGACCAAGTGCATAGAGAAGGGGCATTCGAAAAATAGGTGAGAGTGAGATTCGATTTCCATAAAACAAAAACAGCAGTTTGTTTGAGAACCAATCCCTCTTTTAACAAGGATTTCGGAAGTCTTTAAACCCCTTAAATAAGCCAACCAGCAATATATAGAGTAATTGACATATGCAGTACCAATATGAATAACATCAATAGCCGTGCATAGTAAAATAATTACGTGCAGTAAAACCCAATATCCATCTACCCTCTACAATAAATGAAAGCACAAAAATCTCTATAAAATGCAGGAAAACGATCATTTGCATCCATGATTCATAAATTGATTTTTTAACACACCGGGTCATAAAGAAAAGAAAAGGAATTGCCATTCCCTATATGGTAGGAAATCTTATCAGGCGTTTGCATATAGTTTTAATTCTTTCCACATAGGGAAATTCGGAATGGATTCATTCCAAATGGACCCATATTTACGGTTGCACCGGCAAAGGGGAGTTCATCTTGAGAGTCTTCCACAATGTTTTAATTTTGCATAAGGAGTTGAAAGAGATGGCTGAGAGTATCCCTATTCCCCCCTTTTCCTTGGGTCGAGTTGTTTTGTCCCAGGAAATAGTTGTAAGTTTATTAGAAACACCATTATGATAGAAAAAAATGTGAAGTGAGAGAGTAGATGGTCCTCAAAACACCCTTAGGGATCATCATGGATCTAAACCAGTAAGTAAGCAAGTTGTTAACCGATGATCGAAGTAATTGCAGCCTTCCTCCTAGAGACAAAAATTTGCATTTCCAACCAGCAATCCACCTTTGAATTTTATCAAACAAACAAGAGAAGTTTGCAAGTTTTGGGGATCCCATAGTTAAGGGAAGACCCAAGTATTTGATTGGAAAAGTGCCCTGAGAAATATTAAGGATGTTGCAAAGATTTGTAACATCTCTTGATCCTTTTGAAAAACAAATAAGAGATTTGTCTTGATTGACCATAAGTCCAGTGTATTTTTCTAAACTCTCAAGACAATATTTTAAGGATCCCAGTGGAGCTATCACCATGCTTACCAAGGTCATCACGCAAAAGCAAGTGTGATATTTTGCATGACCCCAATAAGAGGTCTCAATAAGTTGACCTCCCTATCTAAAAGAGAGTATCAATGGCCAATGTAAAGAGGAAAAGGGATAAGGCGCCTTGTCTTAACCCATGCTTTGATGTAAAGTAACCTTTAATTTTCCCATTAAGAGTGATGGAGAAGGGGACATCTGAGATACATGCCTTTACCCAATTTATAAATTTAGGGGGAAAGCCAAAAGAATGAAGTCTATGCAAAAGAGCCTCCCTATTAATAGAGTCAAAGGCCTTTCTAGGTCAATTTTGCAAGAAAACCACCATGAGAGTTATTGTGAAACAACTCTTGACAAATTTCATAGGCCATAGTAATATTGTCAAAGATATCCCTTCCTTGAATGAAAGCGGTGTCTGAGTTGATTAAATAAGGAGCACCTTCTTAAGTCTAGTGGCAAGCACCTTAGCTATGACTTTATAAAATGTGTTGCAAAGAGAAATAGGTCTATATTAAAGCGAGTGGAATGCTTAACTTTAGGAATTAAGGTAATTAGAGAGTGTTTCACCCGATTCGAGCTTGTTTTGAAAAAGTGGTGAGCCGCCTTTAAAAGGTTTTCCGAAACATCCCAAGCTATGAAAAATTTGGAATTGTAACCATCGAGCACAGCTTTATTCTCATTAATGCTATTTAGAGCATCCAAAATGTCTTGGTCACAAATATCAGCTTCCAAGCTCCTAGCTTGATCATATGAGAGAGAGTTCCCAATGGGAAAATCCTGCATTATAAAAGAATCGAGATGTGTTGCAATTAAAAGTGTTGAATAGTACTAATTTCCCGAATAGAATCCGGTCATTAATAACCCCTTGATCGCTTAGGAGCTCCCTAATACAATTTGAACTCCTCCTTTCTTTGATAGAAGTAGAAACTTGAGATCATCATCCGATGAGGTTAACCAATGAGCCTTAGCTCGTTGCTTAACCCATGCAGTTTCCATATGAAGCAACCTTAGGTAAGAGTCTTTAGATTCCTTGGCCTCAAACCTTAGATGAACATCATGGGGATTTCTTTCCAGCTTTTCAAGGATGTCTTTTTGATTTCTCTTTGCTTCATCCATGAGGGATTGTAGATTAGAGAGACTTTTCATGGCTCCAATTAGGCCTTTTTTGACATAAGAAAGTTTATTTGCCAGAACAAAGATAGGATCCCCCGCAACCGAATGGTTCCATGCAACTTTGGTAACTTCAAGGAAATTGGGTGATAGAGACCAATGATTCCTGAACATAAACCTTTTACTCCGAAATCTCAAATGATCCAGGTATATGATGAGAGGAGAATGATCTGAAGACATCGGCGGTGGAACATTATAGAAGAAAGAGAGAAATTTTTCCAACCAACCCACATTGCATAGGACCCTATCTAATTTGGAGAGAATGGGATTATTGACTTGCTGATTTGACCAAGTATAAAATAAGCCAGTACTAGGAAGATCCAGTAATTCACACTCTTGAACAAAGGATGAAAAGGATTGAGTGTTAGAGTAAGACAGTGGAATTCCGCCCGACTTTTCCTTACAAGAAATACAACAGTTAAAATCACCCATTAACAACCAAGGATCCGAAATACCTTTTGCAAGATCCGTGAGCCTCAGTGAAATCAGAATTAGGGTCATTTCACGCATATATGTTTGGTTAAGAAGAATAAGGGGCCAAAGTAAGAAACAAGACCATGAATGAATTGAGAAGAGACAATGAGAGGCTTGAAGTCTATTCTCTAACACCATTTAATCAGATTTGGTTGCCACATCAAAATTGAACAACTTTAGAATGGAACATATAATATTTGCGCATGAGAATGGGGTTAAGAACAGTATCAGAATTGATCTTAGTTTCCAAAAAAAAAAATAGGTCCAGATTGTAATCCTTAATGGGTCAAACAATCCAGTGCCCTCCGCAAGAAGACCTCTAACGCTCCAAATAGCTAAAGCGAGGAAAGGTCATTGAGAGGAAGAGACGGGTTTCTTACCCTTTTATGTTTGCCTTCGGATAGAGTAAGTTGTAGATGAACTTGCTTGCACACCTTCTTCTACCATTAGATGAGGGGGAGGGTGAATTTTTCCCCAAGAGTTGACCAGCGTGGTGGCCTGCTTAGGAGAGGAGGTAGACGAACGAGTTGCTACCCCCTGTCTAGTATTAGTGACCAAAGAAGAAGAATTGCCTTCAACAATGTTAGTAACCGCACAATTAGAGAGATCTTTCTCCGATATAAGATTATTTTCTGGGAGTGAAGAGGGAGAGGGAGCTAGGTTTAGATCAGTAGAAAGAACACTGTGTGGGTTTACAGCCGCAACCACGTGCTGCCTGGGTACAGGTTCTTCTTCTATAATTTCCCCCTGCTCGGCCAATGCAGAAAAATTATTTGCAAGGGTAATATCGCAGTCGACTACTACCGGTTTGGTATACGGTTAGGATTTGAGGGCACGACTTTTCCGACAGTATGATTGCTATGTGAAAATGTTTGGCACTTGGAACAAGCGTTGGTTTCCAATCATACGTAATTGCCTATTTTTTCCCATTCAAGTTGATTGTGATCGAGTCGGGAAGAACTGAGGAAGTTGTGATTTGCAAATGAGCCGAAGGTGATACGCTTTGGAAGCTGGTAAGGTTATCAACTAAAGGAACTCCGATCCTACTCCCAATCTTTGAAAATCCTTTCTCATTCCAACAATATAGTGTGGTAATTTGATCCAAAGGGGAATCTCAAGGACTGATCCTTGGAGAAAGTCCCACTTCCATTTTTGAAAGATGAATGGCCTCCCATTGAGAAAACAAGGTCCCTCATTCCACACTACATCGTAGTCTTCCTTACAAGAGAACTTAAACAAAAAAAAGTCCCCCTCGAGAGAGAGCAAATCGAGAGTACCTTTTAGTCGCCATTTCCTTCTAACCGCAGCCGAAAGAGCACCGTAAAATGGCCTCTTCCCTATGGCGTGACCGACAAGAGACAGATTCCATTCCTGTTGGCCCTCCATCATCCTCCGTGAAAGACACTGAGAGAATCAAGGTATGAAGGATAAGGGAAATCCCTACTTCTTTCATTTTGTGCAAGTAGCAACTCCTTCCAATTGTAATGACCACGGAATGCAAGGAAACGCCTGATTCAAATTGAAGGAGAAACAGTAGAGAGAGGGGGAAAGAGCTCGTTGAGAACATCCATAATGGATTGAGGTCGTGGCTGACCCCCGGCGATGCCGGAGGTCAGGGAGAGATAAAAGTAAAGTGCCTGAACAGAAGAAGTTGGATTTTAGGGAGGAGGAGAGGGGAGGAGGAGAGCGGCGCCGGCAAGAAGCTCAGGATCGCAGGGAGCCCTAGCCACATTCGGTGCGACTGCGTATGGTTACTTGTTTATTGTTGTACGTATGTTATGTAATAAGACTGACTATATTCTGACTTTCCACGCTAAAATTCTGGTTGATTTTGACCGTCGAGCTTTTCTCGAGCGATTATTTGAATCTTCTTCGTTATTCCCAAAAAATATATAAATATATATTTGAATTTTCTTGCCAAAAGAAAAACCATGCGGTGCTCGTTGCGTGGATATATATGGCTCATATTCATATGACCGACTCGCAACGGTGTATCAACACATCCCCTGTTTTACCCATAACACCCACCCAGCATAATTACTTTATAAACTAAAAACCCGACCTATTTCAATTAAGTCTAATGCTATCCTATATGCAGCAGTGGATCAAACCAGCGCGACCGAGATAGTGGGTAACCTCGTTAGTTCACCGAGGCGTGGTTGACCGTGACGAAGACGGGGAGCCCTTTTTTCTATAAGTAAACGACGATCATATGATAGTAAGGCGACAAATGCCCGCTATTCCTCTTACTCTCTCCTATATCAGCTTCCCAGTTCTTCTCTCTTCCTATCTTCTTCCTTTCGGTCCTCCTGCAGATCATTTCTGCTCAAGCTTTCTAGTGATCTTTGTAGAAAAAGAAGAAGGGAAGAGGAGGAGAAGATAATTAAGTTATAACCAGAGGGAAGAAGAAAGGGAACCCATGGGGAACTGCTTCGGCTCCTCTCGTAAGTACGTGAGTCAAGAAAACACCATTTCAGGTACATAAATTTAGCTGAGGCTTTTGAATAGTTTTTCTGCTCTTATCCTCTGATTCTCTTCTTTGGTTTTCTAGAGTAGTTTCTTGAGTTTTTTGGACCTTGGAAAAATTAATGGGTTCTCTCGTGCGTTTGGGATAATTTCTTACAGCTTTATTTTAGAACCGTTGGTCATATTCTTTAGTTTTTAAAAAAGTTCTCATAGAAGTCTTAAGTCTAATTAATTTTATAAATAACTTGCATTAGTTGCATACTATGAAGTTTGACAAAACCCATAGTGTGAATTATTATTATTATTATTTGGTGGAATTTGCTCTTTATTTTCACATATTGACTTCTTTTGTTGACTCTCTTAGGGCCAAATTTTTTTTATTAATGTGGTTGAAAAGTTTTATACATAATTTTTTTATTAAAGTGACTTTCAGAGTCAATATATTTCTTACGAACTCAATTATTATATGTATTTTTGTTGGAGTTTTAATTTTACCCATTACTCTATTTATTAGGACATTATTTTATTAAGTTATTGTTGGCTCTAAATAAATGTACTGTTCTGTTCATCTATTTATTAGCACACTATTAAATTGGCTTATTGTCGCTGTTTGTTAGTACTTCAAAAAATTTCCTCTTTCCTCTAAATTATTAACCTAATTTATTCAAATTTATTTTTCACATTCAGAAGCCAGACTCTGATATTTCTCAATATGTTGACACCTTTGTTTCTTCTTAACTCTTCTTTCCAATCACAGTGTCATCCTCAGCAAAGCAAGCAGCAGCTCAGCCACAACTGGAAACTTATCAGCATTTAGTAGCCTCACATTTGAGCAATCCACAGGCAGCGGAGTGAGCAGTGATGATGCCTTTCCAGATGGCAGAATTTTAGAATTGTCGAATCTTCGGATCTTTTCATTTGCAGAACTGAGGAGCGCGACAAAGAACTTTAAACCAGAGGCTGTTCTTGGAGAAGGTGGATTCGGGAAGGTCTTCAAGGGCTGGGTTGATGAGAAAACTTTGGCTCCTGCCAAAAGCGGGCTTGGGATGGTAGTTGCTGTCAAGAAGCTCAACTCTGAAAGCATGCAAGGTTTCGAAGAATGGCAGGTATTTGCTTGATTCTTGTATATACTTTTTTCTCTTTGTATATTACAATATATATATTTTTTTTTTATATTACAATATATATATATATATATATATATATATATATATATATATATATATATATATATATATATATATGTGTGTGTGTGTGTGTGGATGATGCTTTTCATTGTTTGAAGCTTGAAACTTCCTAGAAATTTCTAAGTAGAAAATACTATTTCATAGCTTCTTTGAAATTAATTTCACACTCGAATGACTGAAAATGAAATCATTAAAAAGAAACATGCATGTCTTCGGATCTAATTTTTTCATGCTGTTATCTTGCAGTCTGAAGTTAATTTTCTGGGAAGGCTTTCTCATCCCAATCTAGTCAGGCTTTTGGGCTACTGCTGGGAAGACAAGGAGCTTCTCCTTGTCTATGAGTTCATGCCGAAAGGAAGTTTAGAGAACCACCTATTTAGAAGTGAGTACTATATTTTAAAATGGCAGTTAACGTGTCATGAAACATGGTAATAAACTTGTGTTCTTTCTTCCATTGCAAATTTGTGCCTCTTGAACACAATTTCGCTTAAAATCTTCCATCTGAATTTTACCAATCAATCAAGTATCAAATATACTCATCTAAAATAATAAGCTGTTTGCTTGAAATATTTTTTATTGGATTCAAATTAATTACCATCTCATGTATATTTTGTAGGAGGTTCGGCCTTCGAACCACTTTCATGGAACCTAAGGCTAGAGATAGCCATAGGTGCCGCTCGAGGTCTTGCATTCCTCCACTCTTCAAAGAAACAAGTTATCTACCGTGATTTCAAGTCCTCCAACATCCTCCTCGACTCGGTAATTCTTCGTGCATTTAAAATACATATTACCTTATCAAAAAGGTATTTTGTGCTGACATATAAACATATATATCTTGAATTTTCTTTTTGGCAGAATTATAAAGCAAAGCTCTCTGATTTTGGGCTAGCGAAGAATGGGCCTACAGATAGCAACTCTCATGTTACTACCAGAATCCTTGGCACATATGGTTATGCAGCACCTGAGTATGTTGCTACCGGTATGTATCATATTAGCTTAATTAATCGTTGTGATTTTATTTATTTCATTATAAAGAAATATAAATAAAACTGTAAGGGAAAAGGAATGAGAAATTTTGTATTTTATTTCTTTCACTAGTTAGCTTTGTTTAGCTTTTAAACTTCCATGAGGCAAATAAAATGTTACGTAGAAAGCAAGTGAAAAAGGTTATGAGGATAAATAATTTTAACAAACCTGAAATAAATTGATTCTATTTAATAAGGAGTCTATTAAAAGAATGAGTTTCAAGTTATAAGCATAATGTAATTTCGTCCCTTTATTTGATTGATCTCAACCTCAAGCTATTGGTGCTTCAATAATTGTGATTTGCGGACCTCATTACAGTAGTCGTCATCAAACACTTAGCCATTCAAACTGGTTCGGTAACAGTAGTAGTCAACTGCTGCTTGGTGTTTTTGGATTAGAACACCACAATCAACTCATCTGCACTGTCGCTTTTTCATTTGACCTCAATTCAATCCTTTCCAAAATTTTTTACTCGAACTGATGTGTAGACCCTTCTCGATCTGCATGATTCTATATGCCTCCTGTTGATTTTTTTTTTTTATTGAAATCACAACAGGTCATTTATATGTGAAGAGTGATGTGTATGGATTTGGAGTCGTCTTATTAGAGTTACTCTCCGGTCAGCGAGCACTCGACCCAATGCGCCCAGCGAGGCAACAAAACTTGGTCGATTGGGCGAGGCCATTTCTGGCTGATAAGAAGAGCCTAGCTAGGCTGATGGATTCCAGGTTTGACGGGCGCTATCCTTCAAAAGGAGCTTTTGAAGCAGCTCAACTAGCTCTTAGATGCCTTAGTGAGGAGCCGAAGAGGCGGCCTTCAATGAAAGTAGTAGTTGAAATTTTAGAAGGGATCGTCTCAGCGCAAGGCTCGCAGCCACCGAGAAGTACCGGTGCACCGTCGAGTACCGGTAAAGCTAGACCTGAAAGATATAAAGTGGGCGCTAAGGCTGTCAACCTTTCTCCCAGAGCAAGATGATTGCTTCTGATCCTCCCTGCATTCAGATGCATTCTTAAAATTGGAGCAGTCTTGAGTTTTTTATCTTTTGTAATTGAATCTTTGTAGGGTTTTTTTTGGTCAGCATTGCGGCAATGTCACCTTTTAATGCTGATGTGTTGTGTGTATTCATATATTGAAGAATGCAGAGATTATTACATATGTGACTCTAATAATATAATATGATGTAATTTTCAATTAATACATAACTTTGTGTATTAATTATAAAGTGTTATATAATATTATATATTTATGTAATAATAATTACATGATACTACATAGTACTTCACATCCAATATACAAAATCCGAAAACATAAGTTATAGGACTCGACTTATTTACCGTGATTTAACAGATAAGCGAAATACAAATAAAAAGTAATACAATGAATTCAATACTTTATCTTGTTTGGTGTACAGAAAGAAATACAAAACTATTTTTCTATTTTGCTAGATGAACGTGAAAGTAAATCTGATTCGAATACTTTTTATATATAAATTAATTACAATTTATTCACTAATTAATGTATTCAATTAAAAAATAAATATATATATTAAAATACAAATAAATTATAAATAAAATTTTTTTCTTGACAAAAATAAATAAAATCAAATACAAATATAATGTATTTCAATATTTAATTATTAGTAATTAATTTACAAATTTTCTAAGATATTAATTATTAGTGTTATAAATAAATAAAATTTGAATATTATCATTTTATATTAACATAATGACCCAAATTTAATATATATATATATATATATATATATATATATATATATATATATATATATATATATATATATATATATATATATATAATTTTATTACTATATTAAATATTAATTAATTAATAGGAATTTTATTAAATAAATTAATCGTCAAGTTATGATTTAATATTTATTTATTAAATAATTTTTCTTTAATAAATAGTTTACTCATTAATTATTTTTTGCTAAATAAATTAAAATTTAATAATTATTTTAATTTTTTTTTATTTATCGTAAATTATTTATCATCAATTTGAATAAATATAATTATATTTATTAAATTATAATTAAGCTATAAAAAAAATTGAAATCGAAAAAAAAAATTTTTTTTTCCAGAAAATAATATAGTCTGGAAGTCTCGTTTGGCTAAAAAGAAAAAAAAATTTTTTTTCCCATTTTCCCATTTTTCCCATCGTTTTTTTTCCTTCACAAAAAAAAAAAAATTTTTTTCATCGCCGCTCCGCCACAGATCCAAATACGCTTTTGATGATTTCAAAGTCAGCTAAATTTATACAGATTTCAAATACCCTAAAATAAATACAGTATTTACTTCAACCAAACGTAAAATTTTATACATGAAAATGAATACACTCACTTTACTTGCAACTAAACAGCCCCTTAATAATTTTCAGAATGTAAACTGAATAGCATTTATTATATTAAATAGATATTATTATGTCAATGCTGAACATATAGAGTTACATATAAATAATGTGAGTACATAAGTACTTATTGTGTACTGAAAAGATAGTTAAGTACCTCATTTTTTTAGGTCATTATTGTGTACTCTAATAAATTTGCAATTTGCAGAGATCCCTACATATAATGTTTAAATATATTTTTTTATTTTTTTTATTTACGTCTGAAATAATTTAATCTCAAATTTACATACATCACATATACAAAATTTTGAACTCAAGATCTTTTAGTTAAAACTTAACCTAAGATCTCTTGCAAGTGATTTCAAATGTAAAAATATCTTCAAAGTTAAGCATTAATTAGATTGAAAATTATAGTGTTATTTCATCATCAATCATGTGTATTTAAACTTTCCTCTCAGCATAGATCTCAAAAATTTCTCAATTATTTTTGGCTTATAATTTGAATAATTATAGGATTATAAGAAAGTTTTTCTCTTAATCTAACAAAAAAAAAATTTATCTTTTCACACTTATGTTATTTTTTTTTTTCTAATTTTTTATTCATTTCAAAATTTTAAGGGATATTTTACAAAAACATTGTATACAATGCTAATTCTATCTAATGTATTTTGAAATGAGTTTAAATTTGAAACATCAAAGTTAAAGATGAATTGTTAAATTTGGTGATACTTTTTGATCTAATAGTTAGAATGTTATTATAAACTCAAAAAATTAAAGTTATACAACATTTGGAAGATGGACTAATTAGTGTTACACATACACATATAAGTGCACACACTTGGCTCTCCAAAATAACATATGTCTACTTATTCATGTAGAACAATTTCTTAAAAATGACAAATTTAAAATTACTTTTAATTAAAACGACATAAAAAAATTTAAAAAGCGACATAACTAATATTATTAATAATAAACTATAATATTTAAGAAATTAATTATTAGTTTACATTTTTGTTTAAAAATAATTAATTAGATTTCATCATTCAAAATAAATTTAATAAGTTTAAAGTATCTTTAAATTTAAAATTAAGTCAAATAATTATTTTATCATATTTTTTATTTATGAGTGAGTGCTAAAAATGAAAAAAAAAATATAATTAAGTTAGAGGATTTTAAAAATAATTACCATAAAGTTAAAATAACTTATTTGAAAGGATATCTTATAATGTTAATATAATCTCTAAAAATTGTAATGAGTATATATTTCTAAATATTAGTATGAATTTAAAATTTTAATATTTTTTATAAAATATTTATAATTGTTAATATAAATTATATATTTAAAAATATTATTTATTTTTATAAATTTTTAAAAGAGAGTTTTTAAGAAAAGGTATAACAAATAAAGACTCTAATCACTAAAACTAAAGTTGTAATGATATAAAAAAGTGTATATACTAAAATTGATGTCAAATATAACTAAAAGATACATGAAAAAAATATAAAAAATACAATATTTATCAAGCAGCTAAAATCTTACTGCCACCTATGGTATTGTTTAGGTGATATGGCTCCACTGCCTAGAGTGTAATGGTCAAGAGCACATCATGGTCTATCTAGCAGGTTATGATGCAACTCCTCTAGATGCTTAGGCTGGGTATCCCCCTCTGCTGTTGTGGGCTGTTGTACAGTGTATGTCATAAACTATTGATCTTGTGGCACTAAACTAGAAGGTCCCCAAAATTACTTTTCATAAGGCGGTGGAGTGATAATGGGTATCCAGCACTATGACTCAGGTGGTACTATAAACAAACCACTGCCTGGTGTCACTAAAGATGGTCCTAGTTCAAAGAATCCTAAAGGAGTAAATGGTGATTGCCCAAAGATAACACCCTGTGATCCTCCCCATTTCAAGTCATATGATATCCATGTGAGGTATGTAGGAGGTGGTGGAGCTATGTACATGGAAGAACTAGGAACAGTAAAGGTGGATTCTCCAAGATCCACATGACTCAGCATTGCATCTCTATCATTCTCAAGTGCACCATATGTTCTCAAATAGTGTATCAGAGAAGTGCAGTGAACACCGTATCTTGGTGCATAGCTCCTTGAACTTATCGATAACTCCCTGATATGGACTATCATCCTGATCCCCAAAATATGGTTGAAACACATCCTCTACCTCCAAAATTCACTCATGCTACGAAAGTAAATTTGATTAAACTTAATAAAGTATTTAATAATAAACTAAACAAGAGTTTATAAATAAAAAGTTTACGAGCATACCATGAATCGTTCGACATGTGATCTCATGTAATATGTATCTGGCAAATCTGCAAGAGCTTAAAGCAAGTATAGTGTCCCCCATGATCGATACCACCACATATATCATGTGACTGCCCTCTTAACACCTACACCTGAGTCATGGCAAGCAATAACATATGATTCTCTGTCATCCCAAATCTAAATGTACTATCGGTGGTAGTCGGCCATATCAACACCACCCTTCCCACGACCATCGACATACTAGAAATCTGCCTCCATCGGCTCTAAGTTTACTATGAGAACCCGATCAAATTGTCAAGCAACTCACTCTGGTAGGTGCCACTCTATACAACGCCAGCATATCAACAACACCCTAGCCTCCCAAATAGCAGATCCTAAAGTGCACAAGTCTACAACCTGTAATAATATCTGGTGACTGTACGACGGTCAAGTAACCTAAAAAAACCAAATAATGTCAAGCTAAAAGAAGCAAATTATTAAAGTACATTAAGTAAATTACATGTAAACTGAAAAACAAACCTGACCCTACTGTAGACCGCAAAACTCATCTTTATATACACGACGGATCGTATCGCTGGGTCTCATTCCACCTATAATTAAAGGAACAATTTGGATGTTTTGAAAGAAAAATGTGGGAAGTCATGTTTACAAAGCCAATTAAAATAGCATACCTAAAACTAACAATCTTCCCATTGATGTCAGCTGGGTATGGGACTTAAAGTGTGGGTCTGCCAACGTGAAATCTCTCCCAACACCACACTTATAGTAGCTATAAACATCCAGCCATATACCCTCTTCTAGGCCTTGTAGCCTCCTTCAGCTTTCTATAAAATTTCCCCAGCATTGTTGCTTTAATAAAGTATTGAGAAAAACTATCAAATCCTCTATGATATGTTAGTACTATAAGTGAATATCTGAACATGATGTATCCAGAATGAGGAAAGAGCCTAATAGAAATAGTTTATATGTCCATACATGCCTCCAATAGGTGATCTCATCCAAATATTCATACGATTCTCACCTAAAAGTCCATCTAAGTCAACTAAGTGGTACATATGTCCATGCCTTCACCTAATCCATATGAAATATGGTACTAATTATAAGGTCATCTAGATGATAGTATACTATATTTGGGATTGGTGGGTGCCTAACAAATCATCACAATAATTAGGCCATAACTTCGATCTCTTCCTTACACTTGCCACTATAAGTCCAACTAGTGGGATCATCTATTTTTAATCCCTAGAGTCATAGTTACATCTTGTAATGTGACAGCCATCTCACTTACTAGTAAATGAAATGTGTTGGTCTATGGAGACCAACACTCTGCTACTGTTATCAAGACTTGGTGATCTAATCTATTATACTATAAGTGCCAAACGTTGTGCATAAATGTAACTCAAAGAGCATCCATGAAGTGTGGAAAAGTATAGAGCCAATCCCTAACCATAAGTCTGAGCTCGCCTCTAATATAATACCCTGTTAAAAAAAATTACATCATTACACACACATTTGCATAGAAATTGTATTTAAAAAATGGTGTACTTCATATGGATGTGTGGCTCTATGTGATCCTCGTAGCAAAGCTATGTATCTCGAGTGGTGCTAGTCCTATGCCAACATCCTCAGCGACTCATGGTACTCAATGACGTGGATGTCTACCTCGCTCGTCTTCTATCATTCCTATGATCAAGAAAAATAGTAACATTAGAAGCTATATTATTTGAAAAACTACACAGAAGATAAATTTACCCGTTGTTTTTAGGATTTAATGGGCATGTTGACATATTGTGTCTTGCATTATGACATAAGCTATAAATTTGGTGACTTTGTGTGCTCATTCATTCATGATATTTATGTACCTTTTTGTTCGTGATTGACCAATTCTGAGTCAAAATTTTGGTGGTTCAATAATTCCAAAACATACATCAAAGTCTAGCCATGCTGATCATTTAGAGATGATATGAAATTTAGCTGCATAGGTGCTCTTAAAGATTTTGATTGAGTAATATTGTAAGACATATGGAAGGTGGTCAACACATCATAGACCTAAGACAGTTATGACGTGCGGACATGGCATATGGTATTCTTGTGGTTTGCCACAAGCACATGCATAACTCTAATCTGGTTGTAGGTCTACGCAGAATAATCTACAATTGAAATCAAAACTTCATGTTCATGAAAGTTAATGCAAGTGAGCATAGGATACGTTCTTGCATCGCTTTCATACCTCTATAACGTATGTCTAATTTGTGTTGCAATTGGTGACTCAATAGCCATATCCAAATATTCTACAATGGTATAACGCTTAAGAAATAATGATACATGTTGCAGTAAATGGAGTAGACCAAGCCTAGATCGATAGTCCTTTGACCTGATGGAGAAATCCATTGACGCATTTTGCTATGTTTGTTGTCATTATTATATACCTACATTCACCATCATGCAATAAAGTCTACCTTCAAATATTTCTAGTGATCAACCAATTATATGCCTCTTATTTAGCATTCTTGATGTCATTCATATGTTGATTTAAAATACAAGCGTCATATGAGTTTACAACCCAATACATCTTTTGACAATGTCTTAATGTCACTAATACCCATTTGTCTAATTATTTTTTGGAATTCTCTCTAAGATGCCTTAAATAAAATCTATGGGCTGCCCAAAGAAAGACATCCCTACAACCACAAATAATCCTAGAATGACAATCTAATATTATACATAGGTCTGAGCGTGATCAAACTACAAGTAATAACTCAAATAATGTTTACAAGAACTAAGACCATGACTCATTACACTCAAAATCCACGACTACGAATGCCAATGAAAAAAGCCCATTGTTTGCATCAACTCTGATTGCAATAAGCAGTGCTATTCGATATTTTCTTAAAAGAAATATACCATCTAGACTAAGTATTGGCTTATAATAGCTCAAATCCTCTATGGATGGACCGAATGACCAAAATAGATGTTGAGAACAATTTTGTCATATATGATTGTATTTGATATATGGATCTCCTCATGGTTGTGTAAATAGCATATATCAACTTATGCAATGAATGATATGACTCTTCCCAAGTATCAAAAATATTATGAATAGCCTTTGTCCTTGCATCTCAAGCTTTCATATAAGAAATTTGTATATTATATTTAGCTTCTATTTGTCTTATTATCTCCTTTGGCCTTTAGTTTATCTAGCATTGTATAATTGATACAATATAACAACTTACAAATCTAGATGAGAACTGTCGATGGTCTCCTACCAAAATTCTATGTGCACAAGTATATGTGCCAGTTATTATTGAAATTTTTCATGCTCTCGCTAACCATTTGCTTCTAGCAACATGTAATTGCCAGTGACATGGTTTAGATGGGTATTCATGGTGCATTCACATAATGGAGAATCGAGTTTTACTTGAATTAATGATATGATATTCTACATTATTTACTATGCACCAACCATTAATTATACAATGTAAATCATTTTTATTGAAAAAATATATATTTTTTATTAATTCATTAAGAATTAACCCTTCATATGACATGCTCAGATTTATTATTAGACCATCAACATTGACATCCTCAACCCATTCTTCTGTGGTATGCAAAGCATGAACATATTTGTTGGAAGAAATCATACCATCTATGTTGTCTATGTTAGCTACTAAATGGCTCCTAATCAAATCATGACCCATTATTTTAGTCGGCACTATATCTACGAGTTCATCTACTCTATATTCATTATTGTCATCACTAGAACTATCACTACTTATGCTACTCATTGTCTTGTACCTATCCCTATGCAGCATAATTTACTCATCATCCCTTGAATGAATAGCCTCAATTAAACTACCATAGTGAATTGGCTTTACATATTAATGATGTGTCAAATTGCAAAGAAAATGTTAATTTAAGGTCAATAAAAATTTTATAATTAATTAAAAAAAATTGGTAATGTAAACATGACATATCAGTAGACTTGAAAGTTCATGAGGTCTAGTCTTGAAAACTCAATAAAATCAATAGCAGCATACCGTTATGAAGGTCCAGTTAAGGACTCGAGCATTGTTTGGACATGACTCGGACCTACCTCAACATAAGTTTCATATTTGACATGCACCACCAAGGTTTACTTTAAAGCCCCTGGCAAAACATATTATGTGACTTCGTCATCCTCAATAGGCATTGCAATGAAACCTTCGCCAACTGAAAACCTGCATATTAATGAGATAGTGTTGATCCTAATATCAACTTTTAGAGTGTGGAGGACTCTTGATTGCATAGTAATATGAAGTGGCAACAATGACCTCCAATTTACTTCGGGGAAAAATCATCAGCTAATACTAATTCTCCATCATACAATAGCTTGAGATTCAATGTTTGTCAACGCATTATAATATGTTATCCAAACTTGATTATTAAGCAAATTAAATATGAGTTGTCTGACTTAGTTAAAAATAGGTTAACTAAATGTTTTGTAATGTGATATTACAATGACTAATTTAGGTAATAATAATTATTGAAAAAATAAAAGCCATTATTTAATAAAAAATTATTGTGAATAATACATTATTAATTATTAACAACAATCACACTAAAAACAACAAAAAAAAAAATTGGTTAATTAAGGGGCCGTTTGGGATCACTTTTGTTTTTTATTTTTTATTTTGTATTTTTATTTTGTATTTTTGTTTTGTTTATGTTTTCGTTTAAAATAAACTTGTTTGATTGTACTTATTATTTTTTAAAACACTCAAAATATCTTTTAGATAATTTGAGTGTTTTTAAAAATAAAAAATAAAATCACATAAAAACACTCTAAACAAACATGTTTTTAAAAATAACATACAAATAAAAATAAAAAATAGAAAACAAAATTGATCCCAAATAGCCCTAAATGTTTGATAATGTAATATTACAATGATTGATTTAGTAGATAGTAATGGTTATTGAAAAAAAGAAAAACCATTATATTAATAAAAATAATATGAATGTTACATTATTAATGATTAATAATAATCACACTAAAAACAACAATTATTCAAAACAAAACAAAATTTTTTTGGTAAAAACAGTAATAAAATTAACTGATAGTACTAATAAAATTAATAGTAGTAATAATAAATTTAGTGAGAGTTATAGTAATATATAAAAAAAATTATAATAACAATAAAATTACAGAACTAATAAATTTAATAATAATAATAATAATTATTATTATTATTATTATTACTACAATAACAATAATAATTAAAACATAAAACGTAACAATTAAAGGAACTTAAAGAATAAAAAAAATTACATATGTAATTAATAATAATGAAAATAACAAAAAATAAAAATCGGTAGAGTTAAAATACTAAAAAAACAGATAACACTTTTATTAATAAAAAGAATATTAAAAAAAATAAACATATTAAGGTTTATAATATTAAAAGTAAAAAATCATATAAAAAACTTAAAAGAAGAAAACGAATGTAGTAATTATAATAATGAAAATAAGATTGATATTAAGAAATATATTTTATTATTTTGCAAATCAAAATAGATTTTCTACATAATATAATCTAAATATTAAAAAACAAAATACTTTGTTGAGCAAAATTATAAGGAACAAAAAACATAACTTCATATAAATATGGAATCATTCTTTTATCTTTTGAAAAAGAATTCACAACTTGATTCAAAAATATAAAATAGCAACGAATCTACAATTTTCTTCACAGAATGGAACAATTTTGCAAGAACAAAGCATAGAACTAAGAGAAATGAGAGCTCTCCAGTGGCATGCAACGTTCGTAGCCAACGACTAACGTGATTTTATAAAAATAATAATAATAAAAAGCATTGTCGTCGTTTAAACTTGCGACAATATGCTACTCATTTAAATTATCATGATATTACTTTTTATTTTTATTTTTATTTTTTAGGACATTTTAGTTAAAATTAATTTTAAAGCTATCACTTTTAATAATTTGTTTCATTTATATACTTATTTTATATATAAATAAATAATTTATGAAATTAATAAATAGACTTGAATCAACTTAAAATTAGATTAAAAGGTCTTTTAAAATTTTAATTTTGGAAAAATAGCTTAACAACAATAACGTATACCTGATAATGAAAATTATTAAAGGTAAATAAAATTTATACCAAAAATAAGGTGTGGGCATTTTGGACAACAAGGTCATTGGAAATTTTTGGCAAACATAAGTAAGAATAATTTTTGGTAGCCTGTCCATGAAAAAGTTTCTCCCATTATTGTAAATTAAAAGACTGATCTCAACCTTCTTCTCCTCCGTTCGAACCGTCAACCTTAACTACAAGCTCCTCAATCATCACCATCATCACTGCACATTTCTACTTTATTTTGTGGTTTTTTGTAATTTTGATCTTGTTCTTTTCCTTACATTGCCTTGAATTTGAGAGTTCTTCATATGTTAACTCAGCTTTTAGTTTCGAGGTGGTAAATTTCTCGCACTAGAAAATATCTAAAGCACACATGATTTCTTTCTTATGATGTAATTATCCTAATTCTAAGGTTGGTTTCATAAGGTATGAACCATAAGCATTATAGGATGGATTTAAGGTTATGCCAATGCAATCAAATTTGAATTGAATTGATGGTTCTAAGAGTTTATCTAAGCTGGTGGAGCAACTTCATTTTTGATTGTGCCACATAAAATGATGTTTAAGATGAAAACGACAAGTAAACTCACCAATGCTCAGTGAAGGAATGGATTAAGATTCAAATTGCAGCTAGGAGAAGGAATGGGGCAATTATAGGAGTCTTAAGGAGTAACTTGGGTGCAAGTGAACCCAACTTTACTAGAAATGGATCTAAATATAGACCCATGGTGGAGCATTTTCCCACCATATTGAGTACAATAGAAGAAATTTAAAGTAGACAACCATTAGGGATGAAGACATTAACTATTGACATATGGCCATGATCACTTGAGGATTTTCGGACAAATGAATATTTAGTTATAACTAAACTCGGGAATGACCATGCCAATTTTCCACAACACTCAATCTTATGTTTAGTATGCTACTATATGTGTGGCTAGGATATAATTTAAGGAGATTAGAAAGATTTTTTTATAATATAGGTTGGTAGAACCGAATCTAAACATCAAATTTTGTATGATTTTAATCATTTGAATTAGATTGATTTATCCCTTTATATTTCTAAATTAGATTATATTTGACTTGGGAGCTTGTTCATCACTTAACTATCTCGCCGAGTTTAATTATTGATTTAGAGGTTTAGGTTAAAATTTATATTTTCCTTATTTTTTGATTTAGAGATCTATTCTACATCCAGCTATCATGTCGAGTCAATTATTAACATTCTTACTTTGATTGATGTGTATGTAATTTGCACATCAATATGAATACATTTATGTTTAAATTCTTTAAGTATTTAATAATATTTGTATACTAATAATCTTAAAATTATAATTATATTATATATAATAAATAAATATTAGAGGCCAAAGGTCATGGATGTATAATAAACTTTTTGCCTAGCGAAAAAGGGATTAACTAAAGAATTTATTGAAGTGGTTAAATATTTTGTATCTATTGATTATGACAACCATCTTTTAATTATGAGGGAAAGTTTAGATGCTCATGCAAAACACAAAAATCAAATATTTCTAAGGCAATTTTTTTAAATTAAGTATGTTTAGTATATTAATTAGTTAATTAAGTATAAATAAAAAGAAATTTAAGAATAGGTATAGTCGCCCAATTAGTGGTGATCGTCTACGCCATCCTACTCGAATGCGGGTAATCGAGATTAGCCCACTAATTACCGGTTTAGATTGGCCGTCGCCCACCATAAATTGGAGTTAATTTTTTTAAGGTGTGATTTGTGTGAGATGAGTAACAACGTCACGGTTTAGGACTATGAAGAGAGAACCAGGATTTTCACGTATACATAGAGTTCCGTACTCATCAAACAAATCTTAATAACTAAAACTTTATACTTTTCCTTCAATTTTTGTTCTTCTAAAAAGTATAGAGTAATAAACCTATTTTAAAAATAAAGAAAAAAAAAGTGCAGTTTAAACTTGAAATGGTTCATGACCGCATCAAGTTGGTAATAGTTTAATGGATGACAATCATATGAAGTTAACAAATTCATTACAGAAATAGAAAAATAATAAGAAGTTCATTGTGACATAACCAAATTTAACGTATACATGACTCTCAAGTTTATAATGACTGTCTATATTCCCAAGCACAGTAGCTTCTTATTATCCTAATATCCTACTCTCAAGTTTATAATAACCAAATCATCACTAATATCCTACTCAAACTCACTACTTGAGCCACTACTCATGATACTCATCTGATGCAAAGACTCGAGGCACATATGGTTCATCCAACGATGACAAAGATCGCCACATACATAACTTATAAGTTGAGCAATAAATTATCATATTAATTATTACAAGTATAATCAGATAAATGTTGACCATATACTACCTGGGAATCAACTCATCAAAGCTGCGTTGTATCCCCGGAGGTGCTTGTGCGATGAAATCCTGTGTATGCATTAGCGGTATATCTACTGACCTTACTACCGGATCAGCTGATGTGGATGCAATATTAACATCTTCCACTTCGACATACAACACCAATATCCGAAGCTTAAGTCCAAGTGTAACTTCATAAACGTATCGCCGATCGCTACCCACGGATAACGATCTATTAGAGTGAGTGGCGCCCGGATCAATGCAAGATTCTCATAATTCCTTTTCACTTCGCAGTGTGACACGTAACCTTAATCGGACGATTTTGACCTCCCACATAATTTGGACTGAACTGCTCATCGATATTTAGTTCACCTCCATAGAAAAGGATCAACGAAATAAATTCTCTGTTCATTCTTGTCAAACAAATTATATAGCTACTTAACACCTGAATCGCAACGCCTACGCAAACATACAACTCAAATCCTAAACAAAATTCTAAAAATACTACTCAAATTCCTACCATACATACTCTATTACTTTATAAATTGATAGAAATAGGGATTTACCATGAGTTTATAAATAACGACGGGGATGTGCGCAAAAGCAAGTAGAATCTGCCACAGGAAACTTCCCCGAAGAAAATGGAGCCACCGGAATCATCACCGGAAGCTAATGTTGGCTTCCAAACCCTACTATATGAGAGAGGAAAGTGTCAAACATCGTAAATGCAGCTGTTAGTAAGAAAAATAAGTTTATTTCAAATACCCGAGGGAGACGACACAATGCAAGGGTTGGAGATAAGCCGATGGGTGCCGGGAAGCTCCAATGTTGAGAGAACGGCAGTCGGATGGGGATGTTGCGTGCTCGAGCTTGAGAGTGTAGAGGAATCGTGGCAGAATCACCTGGAATAACACTCCAAGTCAAAACAAACCGAGTATTAGGGCTGATCCCGTATAGCCACCACCCAATTAGGCGACCGGCTTCGATTTGACGCATGTACACGCCACATTGAGTTGACGCATGGCTACCAATTGGGCTTAATATACCTATTCTTAAATTTTTTTATTGATACTTAATTAACTAATTAATATACTAACCATACTTAATTTAAAAAAATTGCCTATTTCTAACAGTTGGTAAAGTTAGAATTTATTTATATCAAATGGGATTTTAGCCAACTTTTGGGATTTAAATATCACATGACAAGTGTATCACATCTATAAAATATTATTACGCTGCTTTAACTAGTTATACACCATATGGTGAAGATCAAATAGACATAAAGAAATGAATGATTTTTGATTCTACTATCCCATAATTTCATAAAACTACTGAGGAAGATCCTAATATTAACTCTTAGAAATTTTATTGCTTATTTTAAAGTGTAGTGTAATGGTCAATGTGGCATGGATGTTTTGCTTACTCTAAGTTATCAGTAGTAATTACATTATTGAGTATTAAGTCAACCTAATTGAACCCTTTATGGCCAAAATTTGACCTAAGCTTATCAAAACCAGATTAAACTTATCCAAATCAAATTGAATTACTCCAAAATCATACAAGCACTCCAAATGTATGATTGGACCTATTCCATACCCAATTCCAACCCAATTTGATAAATTGGTCCACAACCCAAATGGACCTAAGTGAATCATATTGAACCAAAATCAAATCCAATTCTAATTGAGCTAAGTCAACACCTACAATCAATCCTAAATTGTTGAAGATAAATTAATGGTCAATTGAATCTGATTTGTTCAACCCAACCAATTAAATCCACTTAGCCCCATCTGACTTAAAGAGTTAAATTGAACCAAAACTCAATTCAACCCAAGTTCAATAAAATCAATGCTTATAATCAATTTCAAATTAATGCTCAAACATATCTCAACCTTTAATTGTACCTAATTTGGTCAAATTAATCAAGTTGGTTTATTTAGCCCAATTTGACAAAAGGGTCAAATTGAATTAAACTTCAACCCAATCCAAATTAGATCAAACAAAAGCCTACAATCATTTCTAAATTAATGATTAAATATGTCTCAACCTTCAATTGTATCTAATTTAGTCAAATTGATCAAATTGGCTAAATTGACCTATATAAACTTATATGAGCCAAATTGCAATCCAACCCAAATTGGGCCAAATCAATTAATTGCACGAATATATTTCAAATCATCATTTTACCATAACTCAATAACTCCTTCGGCCCAGCTTTTCAATTGATCAACCTAGCCCAATTGAATCTAAATTGACCTATAAGAGTCTAAATGAGTCCAACCCAACCAAACTAAATTCAAACCTAACCAAACATAGGAGGACTCATCCTTGGACTCCCCTACACCTACCCAAATGGTCCCAACCCTTGGTGAACCCAGTTATCCCAAACCAACTTAACTAAGAATTCTAAATAGAATGAAATCTAAGAATAGCAAAGTCCAACCCCTTTTATAAGCAAGGCAACACCCTTAACATGTCTTGAGCTCACCCATGCTGGCCAAGCCTAAGCCAAGGTTGTTTGGTCTAGCCATTAATTAAACTGAAGTCACCTTCACCATGGTCGACCCTTGGTTCAGACACTAGGGAATGTCCCCTTCACCACTGCCTACCAAACTTGGCCAGCCACTCCAGGGACTCCACCTTATCAAGCTCCCCTTTCTAGCTAGCTAGCTATCCAAGGTTGAACCCACCAAGAATGGTGGTTCACATGGGGAGGAGGGTATACTCCAGTCTTAGCTTCTAAATTTCACATACACCTCATTAGGCATCCTAGAGAGAGTCCAAAGGCTTCTCCAAAGCTCCCTATATACCCCATCAGAGGCAAGGTCAACCCTTGGTTCTCTCATTCGTCCCTCATACCCAAGCTCACCAAAACTTCACCCCAGCCTAATTCCTTCTTCTCGCACCTTCGTGACAATCTGATAAACTTGAACAAATTGAGAAACACTTGATTCAAACACCAATGATACGAGTTGGATCAAACTCCAATGAAGTAGAGGTGTAGCTTAATCTCAAGAATAATCAGAGGGGAGGCAACCAACTATCTTCTCAACAGGGATTTGCCACTTCAAGACAATGCTATCTCACACATTGGACTGCTACTCTTTAGCTCCAACGAGGTATTTCTCTCATAACCCATTGATAGCCAAATATGTGTTGGTGTTTTGTGAAGTGGATTCGAGTCTCATGTAGATTCAACCATAGGAAACCTTGCATTTTTAATTTTAATCTTAGTGGACACAATCTCATCATGATTTGAGCCATGGTTGGCTTGAACCAAGTAGTAATAAATGAACAATGTTCGTTTCTTGCTAATGGTTTGAGATGAATCATGGGTCGTCCATCCCACGTGATTAAGATGGATAATCATGATAACCATATTAGATTTCTCTAATTTATTCCATAATAATTGGAGGATTAATCTTGAGATGAAGCTGTATCTACCATCGCTGAGTCAATAGCCATGGGGATGATTTTAGCAATCAATCCCATGGTGTCAGACATAAAGCTCAGCTGACTCAACTGCTGACTATATACCTCATTTAAATGGGGCTTAAAAATTTTGCCATCTGCTTTTTTTCAATTCGCCATCTGACTAGAAATTCCAAAAATCATAACTAATTATAAAAACAATTAAAAATATAAATAAAGGCACATTATAAAGATTAAATATAAGGGAATAAGAAAAAAATAAAAGCCCCAAATTTCATTGGGTGCGTTAAGGTTCATTAGGGTTTAAATATTTTTATTAATAATAAAATTAAACTTTAATTACATGGACAAATGACTTAAAATTTGGTGAATGTTCTATGGGATAACATCTGCCTCTTATGACTATTTCAAGTCAATTAGGTATGTATATTAAGAAATATATATTTTTAAATCCTAATGACCTATTTTGATGAATTATTAATTTAATAATTGGTGAAAATTTATGAAAATTATTTTTGATGATAATATGTGTTAAGAGAACTTAATGATGATTAGAGAAAATGATCAAGACCTCTAGTCCTAATTAATTCTCAAAATCTTTATTAAAGGGGATTTTATTAATTAAATAATCTATTAATTGGCCTAAGACTTAGAAAGTTCATAACTAATTGCACAAATCTCTAAAAATTATGATAAACCCCCCTTTGTGCTCAGCTAATAGAGAAGTTCCTAATGAAGTCAAAATCCTTAATTGATTTGGGGTATTTTGAGTGCAATTAATGATCTTGGGATTTCCCTTCTTATTTAATTAAGCATAAAATATAATCCCATTTGTATTTGGGTATGCTTTGTTTATCTATATATTTTTAAATTTCTTCATAATTTTGGGCCTATATTTGACCTCTAATTAAATTTTTTGGGGCTCTTTAGACTTAATTTAATTAAAGAATTATTAAACTTTAATTAAATCATAAAAATCATATTTTCCACTTATAAACTACCTAATTAACAAAGAGAGACATGAGATAACTTTGGAAGGTTTCTTCTTTACTAAACATAATTAACTTTAATATAAACATGCTAATTAAAAGGGAGGGCTTGATTATATTTAATGGTGATATGCTCATGTGATTATCCTTAAGAATTAATGGCTTAGGTAGGTTACCTTGTGATATAAATTTATATTTCTCCATCAACTTGCAAGTGTGTGATTGAATCCTATTCATTTACATCCATGTTTAAAATGATAACATTAAGTTCAGGCTATACTAATTACACAAATTCATGTTATTATTATTAATAAATTTCAAAAGTATTTTCTTTTTATATGAATTAAAGTGCATTGATGAGTTTCAAATTAATAAAGCTATTAAAAATGTATTAGTCTTAGACATCATTAATATATCTTTAAGGTCTATAGCCTGGATACCCGAGGGCGTAGGGCTTCTGGTCTGAAAGAAGTCATAGATACCTCAACTCCCTAATTTAACAATATCATGTACCTAAAGATTGTAGAGTGAAATGTAAGTAAATTAAATATCTTATTCTTTTCTACAAATATACATATGAATTCATATAGTTATGTTTATACTCATACTATTTTTGTAAATCCTCATTTAAGATCAACATAAAGCATATATATACATGCATGCATGAATGAGCTAAATACCCAAAAAGAATGATATATAAATAAATGAAATGTTCTCCAATAATGATAAAAAATGTATATTTAATACTTGGGATAAAATATAAATATGTATATGTATTGAAGAGATGGAGAATGCTAAGTAATGTCATAAAGGGGAACCATGATTTATGGCCAACAATCTTATGATGTCTTCCATATGATTATAATTTAATTTAAATCTAATTAAAATTTAACATTTAATTAAAGTATAATGCTTCATTTAAAATATTAGAAGTCAGGAACTCCACCTTTGGAATCAACTTATGGATAGGGTATATGAAGAGTAGGCTTGACCCCAAGAAAGCCCATTATTCTTCATACTCTTCAAAATATTAAATTCAACTCAAACTCAAATTAAATTAAAATTTAAGAATCTATCTCTAAATCAACAATCATTTGAATTAGAACCACCCAATAGTGATAAATTAAACTTCATCCATAAACTATAATTCAAACATTAAAGACTTAACCTTGTCATGTTACACTAGTCTTTGCGCATATTTTAGATTGATAGGCCAGTAATTCTAAACTTATATTAAGCTGGTGCTTGATTGTGATGTATTAATTTTTTTATCTTATGATGTAATAATTTATACTAGATGTTAGGATTATTTGTGCACTAGCCAGGATGGTAGGGCATTGTCTATTTGGGCTAACGGTGTTTTCTATAAGGGGTTGTGCTTAATAAAAGGGGTTGTTGTAAAAAAAAAGTTAATTAAATATTTTTGCTTACAGATGTTGCTTCCCTCTTTAAGCATAACCCATTAGACATGCAAGCTTGAAACTCGTGGGTGCTAATCATCTAAAACATAACTAATTGGTGTGTATGTGTATTAAAGAACTTCTATTTTATAGATTTAGTTAGGAATTTTATTTTAAAATTTTAAAAAATAATTTTGTTGTAGAATTAGGATTAGAGCCAAGGGTTTAGTATGAGCAGAGACTAGAAAGCACAGACTTAGGAGGCTTTATGATTTTTGGAGAATCCAAGAGATTAAAGATCAAAAGAAGGTTTAAATACCCCCCATAGGCTTCTTCTATTTATTACAACATTTAGTGTAATCCAAGTTGTATAATGGTTGAGCTTGCCAGCCTACTTTTTCTTTTTTTGAGGTATATAACAAAACCCAACCACACCAACCTTTTTATTATTTTGATTTATTTTATTGATTAGTGTGTTTAGATTATTTGTATAATAGAAACTACATGTTTTTTCTTATGTTTCTTATGTGTGATATTTTGATGTATGACTTGGATTTTGGTATACTTTTTAGGACTTATATTTTCCACCCCAACTTAACAATCAAATTAATAACTAACATAACTCATAACCTCACTTTTAAAGTCTATGGATTAATCAACTAAAAGATTTAGAAATAATTAGGTTTAGAATAGATGCATAACAATCATGCATACATAATGTCTTTCTTTCTTGAACATAAAGGATCTTCATTCATTGCACAATAAGCGGGGAGCGCATGACCGTTGGTAGCAACACCTAGACTGAAGAACACTCTGCTCACAAATTGACCCATAATCTTATTTAATCATGGACTCATACATACTTTCCCACCCAAACTTGAGTCAAATTTGAGAGTCTAAAACTTATTAAATGATGAAATATTATTGTATTACTCTATAACATTATTCATACCAACAATGATTTGGAATGATAAAAAGAGAGTTTAGGCTCTTAAATTCTCATTTGTAATAAATAACAACCTAGTCATCTTGCAATCATGAGAATTGATTATGTAGTTTTAACTTGTAGGAGGTGATAACTGTTGACCTTATTTTTGGATGAGGTTGACATCATTAAAATCACAAAAATTAGGAACTCTAATCTTAAGATCAGGAACTTCCTAATTAGACACTTAATATTCTACATTTTGTGACTAGGTGGATGACAGAATTAAAACTAATTAGTAAATTAAATCAAAATCATACTTAAAGTCAAATACTTGGCAACCTAGATCAACCTAGTGAACTCCACTAGAACTTTACATAACCTAATTAAACTAATCAAATCTAAACTTAATAAAATTCAACAAAAATAAAAAACAAATATATCTAGATTGAAATCTTAATTAAATTGAGCTTAAATTGAGATAATTTGGATGGTTGACCTAATTGACCCATTTAAGCTCAAATAATCTAAGTTCAAGAAAAATCAAATAAAATTAAAATAAGTTAAAATCAAATAAAAAAAGTATAGAATCAATATATAGGCATAAGTGAGCCTAAGATTGAATTCATATGGGGCACAAAGTGACTAACTAGGTCATTTTACTTGAGTTGACTCTTATGATCCCCAGCAAGCTAAAAAGCCAACACATCAAAGTTTGGTCAATTTGAGCCATTCTAAGGGCTCAAAATCATCCTATGAATTTATTCAAATATAAAACAAAATAAAACTAAACTCAATTAAGGCTTAAATTGGATAATAGGCCTACATAACCCAAGTAGGCCCAAATGGACCTAATTAAGTTAAATTCAAATCAAATTAAAATTAAACCAAATTAGGCACTCCAAATTATTTTAAACACATAATCAGACATAACCCAACTCTCTCATGGGTTTAATTTGACCAATTTGGTCTACTTAACCCAAGTAAACTCATCTTGACCCATTAAGCCCAAATTAGGTCAAAATGGGTCTAAATTAAAATTAATTTTAAATTAATTGAAATTAACTACTCTAAATTATATCAAACACTTAATCAAATATCATTGGAACCTAAACACATTTTGATTGAGTCAAATTATCCGCTTGGCTCAATTGAATCCATCTCAACCCATTTCGGTCAATATGGGTTAAACTAAAAATCTAATTCAAACCAAATGAAATAAACCAAATTTAAGCATCATAAATTATCCACCAAATATAAATGAAGCTTAATACAAATTCAATATGACCAATTACATTATTTAAGTCAATTTGATTTATTTAGGTCAAATAAATCAAACATAGCCTAAACCAAATCAAATTTACATAATAGTTGAACTAATTGATTCTTAATCCATCAAATGATCAATTAGACATGATTGACTGGTCAATAAACCAACTTTAATCATTTGAGCCAAACTCAAAACCATTTTAGTCAAATTGGGTTCGCCCAAATTTTAACCCAAAATCAACTCAAATGAAGCCACCCCAATTCATGAATCCTCCAAAACTTGATTAGGTTTAATAACATTCTAATTTAAATGATATATATATATATATATATATATATATATATATATATATATATATATATAATCCAAACTCTTTTGAAATTCAATCGAAACTTAACCTGTCCGCTAGTAATAAAATCATACCCAACTAAAATCTAATATTATTTAATTTCTTAAGTCAAAGAAAAGCACCACTAAATCTATGTGGATCTTATCTGTAGCTCAAAAAAGAAAAACATGAAAGTCAAATAAAGCTATAAACAAATCTAAGTAAAACCCAATGGATATCATCTTGAACATGCCATTCCAAGGATATGATAACTTCCCATTCTTCATCCTTAGACTTCTGAGGAGGGCTGCAATCAATTGACCACCAAATTTCAAGTGACAAGAGTTGATTGGTTGGACATCATCAGCCATCCACCATTGAAGCTCTTGGCCAAGCTTCAAAAGTGGCAAAATTGAGCTCCTCGGCGGGTTATGAAGCTTCCTACACATTCTAAGAGAGGAGAAAAGTGAAACCGAGTGTTCACCCGAGTGTCCCAATGCCAGGGAGTCGATGATCTACCAAGGCCAATGAAAAGGCGCAGCCATGTTATGTCCAAGGCGATTGGGGAGGATGCAATTATTTCTCACTGGAGGTTCGATTCAACCCAAGAAAGTTTCCTTACGCATCGACATTGTCAGAAATCCACTTCAACGAGGTAAACCCATGGCTGCCTCTCTTAGGTGCTCATGCTTTGTAAATTAAAAATGCATTTTATTGTGATCAAGTGATATAGATAGGTCCTAAGATAACCTTGATTGATTCATAATCAAAATAATGTAAAATCATAGCTTAAATCATCAAATTTTGCTCCTTAAAGACAAATAGCTCTATGTTTTTGTTTTCATTTAAGTAGTTCTAAAACTGAATATATGGAGTATAATTATAGTTGTAGAAGTTCTAGTAGTAGTGTTGTGACATTAGGTGAACAAGTCCTTAATAAGAGTGAGCGATTCAGATATTTAAGCTCTATTGTTCAAAATGATGGTGAAATAGACGGAGATGTTATTAGTAGAATTCAAGTTGGATGGTTGAGGTGGAGGAATACATCTGGCTTGTTGTGTGATAGAAAAGTTCCACTTAAACTTAAGGAAAAATTTTATAAGATGGTGGTAAGACCTGCAATGACTTATGGTGCAGAATGTTGGCCAATAAAAGAGAAGCATAAGACTAAGTTAAGTGTTACAGAGATGAGGATGCTCTGGTGGATGAGTGGCTTTACTCTTAGAGATAAAATGCGAAATGAGTATGTTTGGGAAAAAGTTGGAGTACTCCGGTAGATAAGATTAGAGAGAGTCGCCTTAGATGGTTTGGCCACATAAAGCGTCGGCCGTCTGATGACCCGATTAAGAGAGTAGATGCATTAGATTTGCCTTATGTTAAAAAATATAAAGGTAGACCTAAAAAGACTTGGTTAAGATGTATAAAAAATGACCTTAGTATACTTGAATTAAATGAAAATTTGACACATAATAGGACACAATGGAGACGAAGGATTCATATAGTCGACCCCACTTAATGGGATAAAGGCTTGTTGTTGTTGTATTTCTTTCATTTCAGATAGATGACCTGATCTAAGCTGAACCATTCAAATTAAGGACCTACCAAAATAGCGGCTCAAAACATGGCCATTAGATCTCTTTGATTAGACAACCCTGATCAAAGGCGCATTCCCACCGCCCTTTAAGAGACGTCCTACGTGGTTCCTGCATGGACCAATAGCGAGGCAAAACACAAAAGACTGTCACGTTAGCTACTGATAGGGATAGATAGAAAATTCTGAACTTTTGAATTTAAAAATGTTAAAAATTTTCTAGAACTTCAAAAAATTATTAAAAATAAAATACTATACTAACAATTAGAAATAAGGGCTCGTTGGATTCCTCTTTGTGAGAGAAATCAAAGAACCCAAAATTTATAATTTTTATTTGGTATTTTTAAATTAATTTAAGTTTAACTAAAAATAAAATTTATTAATTAATCATACAATATTAATCAAATTAGACTGAAATTTTTTTGGAATTGAAAGTGATGTTAAAACCAACCTACCATAAAAAAATTCACGCCCAATTAATGAATGGATTATAAGTTATTGAATTTTAAAGTTCGGATATCTAATTTCATAAAATAATTAATCAAAATTTAAATAAATTATGAAATATTGTAAAAGTAGTTTAAATCACTTTAATTAACATCGAAGATCCTTAAAAAACATTATAATCATTTGAAACTACATAAGTATAAAAATCACTTAAGTAGGATTTAATAAATCATTAAAATCAACATTAATTGAATTTATTAAAGCTAAATTTCAATAAATTAAATATCAATCTAAAATCATAAATAAAATAATATTTAAACCTCATTAGCCAAATCAAAAATTGAATCATGAAAATATCACATAATCTTCAATTTAAATTAAATTAAACCTAAACCTAATCAAACATAAACTTGAACTTAATTAAATTAACTATATGAAATCGAATTAAGTATTAATTAAATTTTAATTTAAACTTAACCAAGTGAACCTAAATCATCAAATCATTAATTATATCATTAATCTAATCACATAAAATCAAATTAAAACCTTTAACAACTAATTAACTTAAATCAAACCAAACCATAATTAACTTGATAAAAAGACCATAATCAATGCATAATTAAACTTTAATTAAGGTAATTATGAATGAATTAATTAATCTTTAATCAAATCACCTAAGTAATCTTCAATTAAGCTTAACATTCATTGTCCAACTAAATTTAATCATTTAAATAAGTTAATCATTTAATTAAAGACCAAACATAATTGATTATTAATTTATTCTTAATAAAATGAATAATTTAAAATATTGATTAATCAAATCAATTGAGCATCAACTAACCTGTAATTCAATCAACTAATTAGCCAAGATAATCATTTAAGCTAATAATAATGAAACTAAACAATCACTTAAATAGGGTTGAATTAATTGAATATTAAAAAAATTAAGTTGTTTAATTAAAATTCTTAATCAAATTAATCATTTAATACAGGAAGGCTTAATTAAACACTAATATAATATTAATTGAAATTAATTGAATTAATAAAATTAAATTAAGTACAAATCAATTCATTAAACTTTTGATTAGGATCAATCCGTAATCAAGTTAATAACGAAAGTGCAAATTAAGTTAACTCGTCATTTAATTGAACTAAATTAAATTAACTAAGCCATATCAAACATAATCCTTAAATCAAACACTTAATTAAATTCATTATCAAGTTTTAGTTAAAATAATCATAATTAATTAAATCATTGATTAATCTATAATTAATTTAATCAAATTCTTTAGTCAAGTTAATCACATAATTAAGTTAATCATATTGAACCTAAACAATCTTTAATTTAATTTAATCAACCAAACATCTATGCTAAACCTAATATTAGCAAATTAATTTAGATAAGATAAACTAAGATAATTATTAATCAAACTTCAATTGAGTAAGTAAATCAAATTAATCATGAATGTCCAATTAATCATTAGTCACATTTTAATCAACTTAATCATGATGGAATTAAGGAATCTAATGAAATTAATCATTTAAACTAAACTTTAAATAGATGAATGAAACAACTAAGCCAAACATGAACCATCCAATCAACTTAGTTAACTATATAAATCAAACTAACATAATTAAATTTGGATTAACCATTGAATCTCAACTATATGATCCACTTAAATTTAATAAGCAAACTAAATTGAACCTTGCTTAATCATTATACCTTAAAATTAAATTGATCATAAATCAAACTCATCTTGTCTAATCATTGAACGTTAATCAAATTAATTATTTAATCAAATCAAACAAAATTAAGGTAAACTTTATTCAATTCAATTAAATATATAATCAAATTAGGTTTAATTCAATATATTTGAATAAGATGAATTAATTAACCATTAAATATATAAGTTTAATAATCAAATTAAACATGAACTGCTAATTAAGGATATTAACCAAATTCTAATTAACATACTAAGTGAATCAAATTAAATAAAATTTAATTACAAATAATCAAATTTAATTGAAATCAAAGTAGACATTTAATTTACTTAATCTAAGCAAACCAATAAATAAATAAACCAAGATTAAAGTAAATAAAGAAAAGGAGTGCCAAACATAAATCACACATTCATGGCTCGAACTCAAAAACCAACAATGAGTTATTCGTTAGTCTAATTAGAATTATATCAATCAGTTGATTAAATTAAACATAAACCTTTAGTTAACTTATTAATAAAGCTTTAAATAACTTTATCATTTGATTTGAGTGATACATAATTTTAATCAATTTGATTAACCAGCAACCAACATTTAATTAAGTTATTGAATTTCTAATTAAATTGAACTAATCAATTAAACTTAATATTCATTTAATTGTAATATGTCAAATTAAACTTCAAGTAAATCAATCAATTATTCAAATAAATTAGACAAGATATACTAAAATAATCCTTAATCAAATTATTAGTCAAGTCAACTACACAATCAAACCTTTAGTTAAATAAATCATCTAATTGAATTGATCATGTGAAGTTTAAACAACTTTCAATTAAGCCAAATTCATCAAATATTAGCTTAATTTGATCAAGTCACTTGAATATAATAATTGAAATTAAGTAAACTTTAACTATACCAATCAACCCAAATTATATGAAAATATTCAATGAATCATTTAACAAAATCAAATTAAATCATTCAAAATAAATCTTAGGTTTACTTATTCAAAGTAAATGAATTACCAAACTAAAATAAATAAATCTTAATAATGAAATTCAACTGTGTAATAAATTCAAAAATATAGTAATCTCCCTTAATCAGACTAGACATATAAATGAATAATCAAATCAATTAAACCTTGTAAAAATTTCAAATTATGAAATTCAAGATAATCAACATAAATCAATAAAACTCAATAATGTTAGTCAATCATTAACTCATTGATAAAAGGAACATGTTTAATCAATTGAACTTTAAATTAAAATTACAAATTAAATAAGAATCATAGTTAAGTCAAATAAATTTTAATCAAATTATTTAACCTAATTAAACATAACTAAACTAAACTAAATCAGTAACATAAATTTAAATAATAATTAAGCTAACTAAACTCAATTGAAATTTAAATAAAATTTCAAACTAAAATATATTAATCAATTTGAATTTAATCAAATTTGAATGAAGACATAAACACATTAAATTTAAATAATAATAAAATCTACATGATCAACATAAATTATATAAATCAATAAAATTTAATGAACTTAAAAAAAGTAGATTAAAATAAGTCTTTAAATAAAATAAAAATAAAAAGAATTATGCATTAATTGACCATAAATTAAAATGAATTTATCCAAATTAAAACTTAGCAAATCAAATTAAAATTGAATAATGATAGCTCGATCCAATTTAAATAACAATCAAAATTATTTTAAATCAATTAATAAATCCAAAGATTACAAGAAATATCTTTAATTAACCGAAGAATATTAATTAAAAGGATAAATAAATTAAATTGTTCGAAATTTAAACAATAAGTCAAAACCAATCAACATAAATCACATAAGTGTAGAGAATATAAGTTAAGGAAACTTACTAAGAATAAAAACATATAACAATCATTAAGTAAATCTTGAATCAAAGTGAATTCAATCAACACATAATTATTTACTTAATTTAAACCTTTGATAATTAAACTCCAATCTAATTAATTATAACAAATTAACTTGAACTTGAATTAAATGAAATAAACATTAATCAAACTAAACCAAAGTCAATTAACTCAATTAAATGAAAACATCAAAATGCATAAATTATCAGGTTTGACTCAAAAGAGTGGATTTTCACACTTTGGTGAAGATTCCATTCTACTAGGATTATAATGTTTATTAGGATGGGTTCTGCCTCCAATAAAACCATCCTCTTTTACATTCTTTAAAACCTATATATATTCAACATTACCATAAACATAAATTTAAAAAAAATTTAAAAAAAATTTAAAAAAAATTAAATCATTTAAATTGAAATTATCTGATAGAAAAATTGATCAAACTCTAAATTTAAATCAAACTTAAACTTAAAGAAGCCTAGAACATACTTGCCATAGTAGCCCTCTTTTCGCTCACTAGAATACTAGGTCACTAACCCTAGAATTAGGTTAGGCTGATATATTAATTGTGATGTAATATTTTTTTCTTGGTTTATAGTGTATTGTTTTAAACTAGATGATTAAGATTATTTATTTGCTAGTCTGGATATTAGGACATCTTTTTTTTTATATTAACATTATTATTTATAGGGGATGTGCTTAAAGGGATTGGTGTAATAATAAAATTATAAATTAAATTTTATTACTGGTGCTGCTTTTCTTAAGTCCTTAAGTATAGCTCATTAGAACAAGTGGGCTTGGAAATCTCTAATGCTAAGCTTGTATGTTTGAAATATAAATTGCTAGTGTGTTGTTTGCTTTTCCTAACATTTATTTTGTAGAGTTTAAGATTTTTTTTTTAAATTTAAAAAAATAGTTTGATCTTAAAATTAGGTTATGATTTATGGAGTTTAGGATTAATAGGAGCCGACTGTACCTATTTGATGGTCTCTAGTGGAGCCTAAGAAGGTCCCTAAAGAAGGCGACAATCTTGAAGTGAATAAGACCCCATAGATCGAACTTTTAGTTCTAGGTCGGCCTGCATATGGGCAAAGCTTGGCTGCCCAGTTTTTCTTTTTCAGGGTGTACAGTGGTAGGTCTTATTTAATTTATTTAGCTTGATTTATTTTGAGATGCATAATAGAATTGCATGCTTTTCATAAGTTTCTTTCTCTGATTGCTATGTTTTGTGATGAAAAGGCTGGATACATTAGGCTCTAAAAAATTAAATTTTTTACCCTCTTAAATTAATTCAACTTAAACATAAGAATAATTAACTCATAACCTTACTCAATTGAAGTCTTAGATATAAACAACTAAAAATAACAAGAAATAATTAAACTTTGTGAACCATTCTTGTATATTCTCTTATATTTCTTGAATTGGGCACTTCACCCATTGCATATAAGGAGGCATTTAACCTATGAGGATGATGACTCTTTTTGGGAAAGTGTGTATTCTCTTATTAATTTTGCACATAATCTTTTTCTAACTACATCTCATCTTAGACATGATTTACATACCTAAAATCTTAAAATAAAATTATAAGTCAAAAATACATAAAATCAAAAAATTTTGCATTAGCTAGGACAATAACATACCTGTCATTATTTTAGGATTAAGGAGTGAGTTTAGGCTCTTGATTTTTTTCCTAAATACAACAACCCAGTCATATTTCATTCATAAGACTAGACTCATGGTTTTAAAATCTCTTAGGTGGTATTAGCTTGTAACTCCTTTCATGCATGAAGTAAGTCTAAAAGAGTTGGGATATGTTTATTTCCTCAAGTGAGAAAAAGAACCGACAATTCTAAAATTCATATGACTAGAATAAGTCAAGCTTCTAACTTATGTTAGAAGCACCTTTAGAAGTAGGTTTTAAAGCATCTTATTACAATAAGTCTTCAACTCTTAAGCATTTTTGTAGTCTTGTGCTATTAGAATCTAAGTCTTAAATTTCTAATAAAATGTTAACTCAAAATCTTAATAATTTTAACTTCAAAAATGTAAATCATAACAGTATTATAGTTGAAAGCTTACTGGGCTTCTCATTATCTAAAAGCATTTCATACTTATTCTCGATTAGCTTCCAAAAATAACTCTTCCTCCTTGGAGAATTCTTTTTTTTAATTTTCAAATTAACTATCCTTTTAAAATAAGCTTTAAAATCTATAGAGATAAAGACCAATTTTTTTAATCGAGAGCATTCTTAGGAGGAATCTCCTTTCTTCTAAGATGTAATTAACAATAGAGGCTTTCCCTTATAGGGAATTACAAACTTTGTACTAAAATAAATCATGTTCTACTTCTCCATATAGTTCAGGAGAAAAATCTCTAATATATCGAAGACCCATCAACATTAAAAGTCCTTATTAAGTGATCAAATCTATTATATGGTAATATATCTATCTTTCAAGATAATATATGTATCTCTTAATGACGTATTTGATCACCCAAATAAGGGGAGGCGGAGTGAATTGGGTTTTTAAATAATAATTTTAGAAAAGTTAATTTTAAACTTTTGTATAAAAATTAAATCTTTAATGATAAATCTTTAGAGAAATAAAATAACAATCAAAAACAACATAGAAAAGTAAAGTTCCAAAAGATAAAGAAAAAGAATGCAAAGATTTTTATGTAGTTCAGCCAAACTCCAAAACTAGCCTACATCCATGCCTAACTAATTTTAAACTTTTGTATAAAAATTAGATCTTTAATGATAAAGCTTTAGAGAAATAAAATAACAATCAACAACATTATAGAAAAGTAAAGGGCAAAAGAAATAAAGAAAGAGAATACAAATATTTTTATGTAGTTCGACCGAATCTTAAAACCAACCTACGTCCACGCCTAGTCACCCAGGCTATGAATTCAATAAGTCAAAATGAGATTATAATAAATCTCCCGTGCTCTCCTTCATGGGCAAGTAAAACCTAACACCATACTTTTCTTAATAAGTAAGTATAAGCCAACAACATACTTTCCTATTAGGCAAGTACAACCCAACAATAAAATAAGAAAAAAAAGGAGAAAGAAGGATCTAACTCTTAATTTTAAAATAATTTTGCTCTCACAACTACAACCTTGATATATATATATATATATATATATATATATATATATATATCTATATATATATATATATATATATATATATATATATATATATATATATATATATATATATATATATATATATGATGCAAATGAATCTTTAAAATATTTTATGTGAATATGATAACTTGAAATCAAGGTGATTTAATTTATGATTTGAAATATAACACAATAACGATTTGAAACTTGAATCAATCACTTGTTAGAAAGAGACTTAGAGTTTTCTAAAAGATCAAATGAAATTGAAATCTTAAATCACATAAACTCAAATGAAATCTCTTCTTAAAGAAATTATTATTTATGCAAAAGATGAGATGATTTAGAAGTAATAAAACTTGTTACTCATAAATATTTTATATGAAATAATCACAAAGATAATAATCTCTCTTTAGAACATGTAGGAATAATGAAGATAAAATAACTTGCAATAATACACTTTAATTCATCAACCATGAAGCTTTCAGCCAACTAGAGAAAGTATAGAAATAGATAAGTTAAGCACAAAATAAATTGACCAAATGCATAAGAAACTCATGCTAAGAAGAAGAATAAGGTCACTTAACATGTAAAATCACAAACTAGAATGAAAGCACCTTGTTAAGCATTCAGCCATAAGGAAATCCACCAATCCTCCAAGTTACTTTGTGCAATCTACAAGCCAATCACAAACTAGGTTGGAGGATGAAAAAATGATGAAGAAATTAGCACTTGAATCACCAAGAAGAGATCTCTAAAGGTTTTGCAAAAATTCAACCAAAAGAGAGTTTTTCTAAGAGAAATTTTTTCAAGAAGGTTTAACTTAGTCTAAGGAACATTATTTATAAGACAAGGTGTCATGAGGTTAGGCCAAGAGAAGGAAAAATAAGAGGGAAACTCATTTTGAATTAATTTAAACATAAACTAATCAAAATAAATAAAAATGGCATGAGATTAAAAAATCAGCCAAAAAGAAATATGTGAGAATTTAATATGGAAGGTTGGTTTAATTAAAAATCACTTTGAAAGTCAAATCTTATAAGAGGGATTTCGGTCAAGGAAAGTAAGAGGGAAAGTTTTTTTAGTAAGTGATTCAATTTGAATCAATTAAATTAAATTAATTAGCATGATGAAAAACATTTGACAAAAAAGGGATTATGGAGGGAAAATTAATTTGGAAAGAGATTTAAATTGAATTAATTCATCATATGACATAATTTCTAATATAATTAACAAGTTAATACTTATGTGGGTCAGCCAAGAGAGAGAGAGAGAAAGATGAGTTTGAATTATTACTAAACAAGTCATGACAAAATTAATTGTCCAAGTGAACAAAAAAAGAATAATTCAAATTTTGGTTAATTTAAATTAAGCATGATATATGGTTGGCCAAAAAAGAAGTTTCCATGATAGGATTCAATTAGTATTTAATGTAATATAACGAAATATTCAATCAATTCTTCTTGATTGAATGAAGGAAAGAGATAACATACAAGGTTTATTTAATAAAATCCAAGAAATATTCAAAAATTTGGCCAAGCTACTTTCCTAAAATAGATTAGATTTATTTTAATATATTAATTAGAATTAAATGATGATGGATCAAATCTTAGGAGAGTTTAAATTAATTTTTATTAAGAAATTAAGTTGAATTTGAATAAAGATATAGTTGGTTAAAGGAGGTTTCCAAAAATAGAATTTATATAAAAGGAAAAGAGATAATTCCATGGCTAAATTTAATTGAATTTGAATTAACTTAAATAAATTTAAATTAATTCAAATTAAATGAACTAGATTAGCATATGATCATCCACATATCATTCCATAAAGAGGAGAGTTCAAATTTGTGTATGTAATTAGAAGAATATCCAATTTGAATTCAAAAATAATTCAAATTAAATATTCAAATAAATGAATTTTTTAATTTAGAAAAATATGGGATAATTATGACAATAATTTGATAACTCCCACAGAATTTATTTAGCAAATAATCATAAAAAAAAGGTTTAGGATAAGAGATAGGATAGGAGAGAATGAATCATTTATTTTAATTTAGTGAGATTTTCATTTACCTTAATATAGTAATTCATACAAAAATTTTCACCCAGGCCATGTCTAGTAGCTTTAGCAATTTGATATAACTGAAGAATCATGAGCTAAAGAATTTTTACACGCGCACACACATACACAGATATATATATATATATATATATATATATATATATATATATATTGTTGACCTCACTTTTGGAGTAAGTTCTCAATCTCATCATCATAGATCTAGAACTCTTTTAGATATTAAGATTTTCTTAGTCATAAGACACTTCTAGCAATTAAGTGAACACTCAACCTAAGCCTAGAGACTTAGAAGGGTTAACCATAGGATTAGGTTATGCCTTAGGGATTAAGATAATTCACCTATCCTACAACCCAAATCCAATCCATGTTCACCTTCTCAAACCAAACCTCAAGTTCAATTCAAACATCAAATTCAAATCCAAATTCAAACCCAAATTCCAAAACAAAATGATTGAAGCCCATGATCAAATCCAAACTTGAAATCCTTCCTAAGTCCTTTAAATCAATTTCATGAACTTAGCCAAAATTCCATCCAAATCAATCCAAAATCAATTGATTTTCTCATAATCAATTTATATATTCAATCATCTTTATAAATATAAATCAAATCTACATTCAAATGATCAAAACTAAATCAAACTAAATCAAATTAAATCAAGATCCTTTCTAAGCCTGATGAATCAATCCCATGGGCTTAGCCAAATCTTAACCCAAATCACTCCAAATGCAATTGATTTTCTCATTATCAATTCATATCTTAAATCATCTTCACAAATATAAATGAAATATACATTTAAATCATCAAAACTAAATCAAAATCCAAACCTAAGTCACATGACCTAACTCCATGGACTTTGCCAAATTCCTTCATTCCAAAACCCAAATTAAATTGATTTTCTCATGAATCAATTATTCCTTCAATTATCATACCAAATATAAATGAAATCTACAATCATCAAGCCAAGCCAAAATCAACCCAAATCAAACCTAACCTAACCCATTTGACTTGAAATATCCAAATGAACCAAAACTAATCCAAACCCAAATCAATTGCAATTGAATTTATATATCAATCCCAAAACCATATATAAACTCAACTAAATCAAACTCAACCCAAAATCAAGCCAACTAAACCTAATTGGTCCACTTGACCCAAAGTGGTCAATTTGACCTATTTGAGCCAAGTTCCAATCCTACCCAAATTGAATTGAACCAAGCCTATCTAAACCTCCTATCATAATTATTGATCACCCAAGGTTGATTAATTGTTACAAATTAGTTCAAACCAAGTCAACTTGGTCCTTTGACCAAGTCAACCTCCTTAACCCATATGAACCCAAATTAGCCAAATTGCAACCCAAGTCAAACCCCTTGAAGCTAATGATTCATACCAACTCAAAATTAATATTTGAACATGACTTGACTTTCAATTAAGCCAAACTAAACCCAATTGGCCCTCTTGATCCAAATTGACCAAAAAGACCAAATTGGGTCAAATCAAAATATAAACTAAATTGATTGCAACCAATAGCTCAAGTTCATTCTAAATTAATTGTTGAACTTGATCAAAGCCATGATTGGACCCAATTAACCTACTTAGCCCAAATTGACCTAAAGGGTCAAGTTGGCCTAAATAAAACAAAATCCAAATTAATTGAAACTAAAGCCTACAATTATTTTTAATTGGTCAACTAAACCCAAACCAATACCTAACTCAAGCCAATTTGGCCAATTTGGTCAAATTGGTCAACTTAACCCATTTGAACTCAAATGAGTCAAAATCAAATCTAAGATAAATCAAACCAAAAAAATGACACCAATACATCCCAAATGGTCATATGAACTTGACCCAACCCTTGGTTTAACCCAATTTGACCAATTGGTCAACTTGACCCAACCTAACCCAATTTAACCTAGTTGAGCCAAATTGAGCCAAACCTAACTAAATCAACTCCAATTGACTTGAAATTTGGGCTAAGCCACTTTTGACTCATCTAAAATTTGGCCAAATTAAATCCAATGCCAAATGACCATTCTATCCTTGGGTCAAGGGTATCACATGAGACAAATCACTCATGTTAAGTGGTCATTTCTATTATTTGGCCACTTGGCACTCTCCTAATGGTCTAGCTTGGCACCTAGGACACTGCCCAACCTGACCCAAGGGGTGGTTGGGTCAGCCATGATTCCTTTCTGGTAGCCACCTCACCCTCCCCATTGGAACATTTGAAACCCATAGGACACCCATGATTCCTTTTTGGCAACCACCTCCACACCTTCAACCAACCAAACTGAGCCAACTCACCTCCTCCCTGCCACCCACGACCCCCTAATGTGGCCAGACATCCACAAAATGCCAAACGCATCACCACCATCCGATCTTAAGAATGAGGGGGTACAACCCCCCCCCCCCCTCCCCTCATTTCAATTCAAACCGAGAAGAGATCCTCGGTATGAGCTAGAGAACCCTAAGGAGAGTATCCCAAAGCTTTCTAGAGTGTTTCCTGAGCTCCCCAATCACTGCATTGTTAGTTTCACCTGAGCTAAAATAAGGCATCTCTCCTTCGATCCCAAATTAACTTTTCTCGCACCATCTCCAGTGCCCGTCGAGCAAGAAAAAATCTTCTCTTAAGCTCTCCGACAACCAGAGGGAAGACTTCGATCAACACTGGCCTCCCAAGCTTCGGGCATTGGTCTTTTGAGCAAACTACACCAAATCAAGGCTCGTGCTAATCAGTAGGGATTTATCTCTACTAGAAGAAGCTTCCTCAATCAAATTTTCCACTAGTCTTGAGCTCTCGTGAGGTATGCCATTAAAATCGATCCTTAGGAAAAAATTTGTTGGAGCTTTTCAAAGAAAATTTGCATGTCATGTGATCTTAGCCATTGGATCCCTTTGGATCCTTCACGTGAAAGTGTGGGATTTTCTTGGTGTCAATCTGAGCTAGGGTGAGCTCGGATCAAGTGAGTAATGGTGGACGAACTTCGTTCTACCTCGTTCGTGTGATGATAGATCACACACCATCCATTCCACGTGATCAGAATGGATAGTCATGATTAGATCCGCTAAATCAATTCTATTTAATCCTATTAAGCCGTGGGATTAATCGTAGCCATCCGATCTTAGATCGGATCGCATATGATAAAGCGCATCCGCCACCACCACATAGGCGCTAAATCAGATAAGTTTTTAATAGCTAATCCAATTGTGCCACGTTGAAAATGCGCTCTGTCAGCGTACCATGTCACGTCGATGGGATTAAGGCTTTAATTAGGCTTAATTAATCATTTTAATGGCTAAAAGTTCTAACAATCATAATATATAAAAATCATAAAAATATAAATAAATACTCATTTTAAAGGCATTTTAGATGAAAATTAATTAAAAATAATTTAATTAATTTTGTATACTAACTAAGTCTTAATTAAGATTTAATTATAAAATTAATTAGCTTAATTATTCTTTAATTACTTGAGCAAGTAATCCCAAATTTTGTGGTTTAATTTAATGGGATGACCTCTACCTCTCATGATTTTCTTGGGATTTATTACTCACTTAATTAGAAAAATTGACTAATAAAACCCTAATTACTCTTCCAAGTTAATTAATGATTAATTAATCCCATGAATAGTAATATATTAGTTAATTAAGCTTATTAATCATTGCTCAATAGTAATGAACTAAGGATAGGGTTGGGACCTCTTTTCTAACCTACTCCCCTAAGTTCATTTCACTTTCTCCAAATGAAATTAATTAAGATTTAACTAACTAATTAAATCACTAACTTAATTAAATTGAAACTATATTAAACCTCAATTAATCAATTCTTGAGTAGACCTTTAAGTGTTCAATAACTTAAAGATATCTTAAGGAAATTATGGTTAACCCACATGTGTGGGGAGGCCATAAGAGTACTTAATTAATCATTAATTATGAGCTAATTGCATTTAACCCTCATTTATTTCTTAGGATCATTGTTAATTTAATTTCCAATTCATGTGCATATCATATTGGCTCACAATTATTTGGGTAATTATGTTAAGGTGATAGAGGAAATGGTTAATTAATGTATTTAATGCATGATACAACTTAAATAACTCATAGAATCAACTTAATTAAATTTCATTAAACCAAAGTAATTAATAAACATGAGGATGGGTTAAGATAAGCAAACCTTTTCTCATATCCTTAAATCAAATCAAAACATGAAATTAAAAATAATATTAAAAATGCTTTGGTTTACTTTAAATGGCTTTATTTAACAAGATTGTCCTTAGGAATTAATTTGATAGAATTAAATCATGTGTTTATGTTTATTTATTCCTTTTCAATCATGTTAAATGTTGTATGTCATTTGAAATCATACATTCATCTTTTGAAAATTAAGCAAATCAAATGATTTTCTTTTATGTAATCTTGCATATGTTGGACCAATTTATAATATGTGTGGTTATTATCACTAATAAATTCAAATTATTTTTCTAAAGTATATAAATCAATTATATTGATTAGAGTGATAATAGTTATGAATATATATAGGCTTTGCATGTACTTATAGCTTAGGTATATGACGTGAAGCATTCTTTTCCTTAATTCATATGTGATTTTACATGTATTTGACTGCTAATAAGTATATAGTCTAGACATCCGGAATACGGGGCTTTAGCTTGGCCCAAGGAGGACATTTGATTACCTCACTTCCCTGGTTGACAATGACATGTACTTATTTGATTTCATTAATATGTGTTTCTACATTATAATTTGGATGGAACTTTGACATAAATGTTTTAATCAAATATAAATGTAATTTTTGCATGATTTTCTTCCGCTTATTTACATATACATTCATGTGTAGTGAGATAGTAAAGTATATAGTCTGGACATCTCAAGAATACGAGTCTTTAGCTAGCCCCAAGGAGGTCATATGATTATCTCACTTCTCTGGTTAACAAAGACATGTACTTGCTCATTTCTCTTTACATGTGTATGTATGTGTGGCTAAAGGATGAAAAACCCCTTTTCTACTAAAACATGCATTCATAATTAGTTAAGTATTTGGATTAATTAATCATGTGATTGCTTTCTTTCCTATATTCATGCATACAAATTTACTTATGTTTGAATGCAAATGGGTATATAGTCTAGACATCCCGGGAACACGAGACTTTAGCTAGCCCCAAGGAGGTCATTTAATTAACTCACTTCCCTGGTTTAACAACAGCATGTACCTATTTAATTTCATTCTTATGTATTTTTGTATAAGAATTTGGAAAAGGGTTTAAATTAATATGTTTAAATAATTCAATCAAATAAAATATAAATTCTAAACATACACATACATTCATCATTTAAGTTTGCTAAAATATGCTGCTTGTATAGATACACTTAGGATTAAATCATATGCATGTTACATGTGATGGAAAGGAATGCTTTGATATATGTCATGTGATCGTAATTAAATTAAATTAATCTCAAGATGCCTTTCACATTGAATGAAGCTATTTAAAGTGAACCTAAACTTAAGATTAATTAAATCATTTAATAAGCCATTATAATTTGGATGGAACTTTGACATAAATGTTTTAATCAAATATAAATGTAATTTTTGCATGATTTTCTTCCTCTTATTTACATATACATTCATGAGTAGTGAGATAGTAAAGTATATAGTCTGGGCATCTCAAGAATACGAGTCTTTAGCTAGCCCCAAGGAGGTCATATGATTATCTCACTTCTCTGGTTAACAAAGACACGTACTTGCTCATTTCTCTTTACATGTGTAAGTATGTGTGGCTAAAGGATGAAAAACCCCCTTTTCTACTAAAAATACATGCATTCATAATTAGTTAAGTATTTGGATTAATTAATCATGTGATTCGAAGCTTTCTTTCCTATATTCATGCATACAAATTTACTTATGTTTGAATGCAAATGGGTATATAGTCTAGACATCCCACGAATACGAGACTTTAGCTAGCCCTAAGGAGGTCATTTAATTATCTCACTTCCCTGGTTTAATAATAGCATGTACCTATTTAATTTCATTCTTATGTATTTTTGTATAAGAATTTGGAAAAGGGTTTAAATTAATATGTTTAAATAATTCAATCAAATAAAATATAAATTCTAAACATACACATACATTCATCATTTAAGTTTGCTAAAATATGTTGCTTGTATAGATACACTTAGGATTAAATCATATGCATGTTACATGTGATGGAAAGGAATGCTTTGATATATGTCATGTGATAGTAATTAAATTAAATTAATTTAAGATGCCTTTCACATTGAATGAAGCTATTTAAAGTGAACCTAAACTTAAGATTAATTAAATCATTTAATAAGCCATTATAATTTGGATGGAACTTTGACATAAATGTTTTAATCAAATATAAATGTAATTTTTGCATGATTTTCTTCCTCTTATTTACATATACATTCATGAGTAGTGAGATAGTAAAGTATATAGTCTGGACATCTCAAGAATACGAGTCTTTAGCTAGCCTCAAGGAGGTCATATGATTATCTCACTTCTCTGGTTAACAAAGACACTTGCTCATTTCTCTTTACATGTGTATGTATGTGTATAAAGGATGAAAAACCCCTTTTCTACTAAAAATACATGCATTCATAATTAGTTAAGTATTTGGATTAATTAATCATGTGATTGCTTTCTTTCCTATATTCATGCATACAAATTTACTTATGTTTGAATGCAAATGGGTATATAGTCTAGACATCCCACCAGAATCTGAGACTTTAGCTAGCCCTAAGGAGGTCATTTAATTATCTCACTTCCCTGGTTTAATAATAGCATGTACCTATTTAATTTCATTCTTATGTATTTTGTATAAGAATTTGGAAAAGGGTTTAAATTAATATGTTTAAATAATTCAATCAAATAAAATATAAATTCTAAACATACACATACATTCATCATTTAAGTTTGCTAAAATATGCTGCTTGTATAGATACACTTAGGATTAAATCATATGCATGTTACATGTGATGGAAAGGAATGCTTTGATATATGTCATGTGATAGTAATTAAATTAAATTAATCTTAAGATGCCTTTCACATTGAATGAAGCTATTTAAAGTGAACCTAAACTTAAGATTAATTAAATCATTTAATAAGCCATTCACTAAAGAGGACTAAATCAAATTAATGTACTTTAGAAAGTGGCTTAACATTGGGATGAAAGAGAATGACCCCCTTTCTTCTCTTTATAACACTTAGTTGCTAAGTGTTGGTCATAGAAAATAAAATAAAATATAAATTAAAATTCTCAAATCAATTAAATAACTTGAAGTGAAACCAACTTCTCATATTAAATTAAATCCTCTTACTCTTAGAAAGATATAACTCTAATGCTCAGTAAGACATACCACACAAGCCTTAACACACACATTATAATCAAACCACCACTTCTAGTCCTAAGTTAGGATGGTGCATGATGTAATGTATGTTTTATTTTATCATGTATTATTTTAGACTGGATGTTAGGGTGCATGCTTCGTAGACTGGATGGTAGGCCGATACTAACCTAATCATGTTTTTTTTTGTAGGGGATTATGCTTAAGGGGATATTTAAAAATAAATATAAATGCTCTCTTTGCATGTTGCTTAAACCTCTAAGCATAATCCAAGTTAGGACAGGTGAGCATAGTTACCCATATGCAGGGTGCTAAGTCCAAATTATATATTTAACTGCTTGAGATTGTATGTGTGTTTAGCTAATACTAGTTTTTCAGGTGTAGTTAGATTTAATTTCTTTCATATGAATTTAATTTTTGTAATAGGAATTAGTATTAGTGCTTTGGGGGATTAGAATAAGCAATGGCTAAAAGGATTTATCCTGGGGTGCCCTACGATACCTTTGAAGTAAGCACCATCCAAACCAAAGAAGGAGTAAACCAAATCAAGAGAAAGAAGGAGGACATGGAGATATGAAGAATGAAGACCCCCCCACACCCCATAGCATGTATTCATTTCTAATTGTAATTATTCCTTCATGTTCTGGGTTGTATAAGGTAGAGCTTGGCCTTTTTATTCTTTTATGATAGTTTATAAAATTGATTGATGTTATATTTAGATTGCACATTAGGATGGCATGCTTTTCATAGTTTCTTATGTTTGTTGCTTTAATGTTTGGCCTAGATGTGTTAGGCTCTTAGAATAAAATAAATTTTTTACCCCAATTAATCAATCATAATTAAATTCTAAATAACTTATAACCTCACCGTAAAGCTTAGATTATAATCAAGATAATTAAAAGATTTAGCAACCCCTTAGCTGTATGCATGCATCTTGAATTACTCTTGCAAACTGAGGACCTTCATCCTTACACGCATAGGGATGACTTGGCCTGTGAGAGCAACCCCTACCGATGGAGCTTCACCCTTTCTCTTTTGATTTGGCCAATAACCTACTTCATCATGCAAATTAGGCATATAAAAATCTCAAAGCCTCTATCAAAATGATGTGTCAAAAATGAAATAAAATTTGAAAAGATTTTGCATTTGTAGATTAAGTCATTTCTCATACCACTCATGCTCTAGTCTCTTAGGGAGTGGGTTTAAGACTTTAGTCTCTTTTTTTATAAATAATAGCCCAACTATCTTGCAATTCCATATGATCAGATCACATGGATTTGAATTGTAGGAGGAGTTAGCTGGCAGCCACTCTAGGCCATTTTAAGCCTAGCAGTCGAGCGGTTTATCCTCTCTTGTGGAGGTAAACCTTACACACATCTTCACTCAGATTTAGGTCATGCTTTAACTTATGCTAAATCTCACTAGATTTAAGATCTGAGGTTGTTATTTTCTTTGAGCTACAAGCATAAATTCTCACCTCTTAGGCATTTCCATAATCTTGTGTAAAGCCCTAGTAATCTAATAAAAATTTAACTCAAAGAAATAAATCTCTTCACTTTCAAATATATAAAGCCTAATTATAGGATAGTTTAGAATGCTCACCAAGCTTTCTAGTATCATGAGCATTCCCTACTTTCTCCTTTCGGATCCCAAAAATAAGTTTTCTCCTTGAACTTTTCTAATTGATTTTTCAAATATAACAAATCCTTTGATAGTCTAACCTAGAAATCTTTGTAGATGATAATTATCTACTTTAATCAAGAGTATTCTTAGAGAATTTCATTTCCTAAGATGTAATTAACTATGGAGGCTTACCTCCATAAGGAACTTTAAAACCCAGATTAATATAAATCCTGTTATATTCATCCATGTAAAGTAAGAGAAAATATCTGGTATATTCGAAGACCCATCATGGCTTAGGAGTCCTTATTAGGTGATTACGTTCATTGTAGGGTGGGGCTTCTATCTTTCGATATAGTACATCATACCTCAATGTTGTACTCGATCACTTCAATAAGTACCCCCTACGATCTGCATGGTGTCCCCCCTATTCATCCAAAAATAAACACAATAGATTTTTCTAGTGACTTTGCTGGGGATGGTTTCTCTCTCCATCTTTAGTAGACAATTATTATCTTCAAACATCAATAGTGGACTTTTATTTCATATAAGTCTGAGACTATCTTTCTTTCCGATGGCATTTAGCGTATTTCATCCTTAAGCAAAGCTAGCCAACATCCTTTAGGTCTTAGGACCTCACTCCATGTAGGTCTTGAAACCCATATTGGGTCCCCTAAATGGCAAAAAATAAATTAACTAATGAAAGGAGATGACTAAACTTAGAACCTCTACATCTTTTAGGTCTTAGGACCTCACTCCATGTAGGTCTTGATACCCTTATTGGGTCCCTTAATAGGTGAAAAATAAATTAACTAATGAAAGGAGATGACTAAACTTAGAATCTCTTTACCACTAGCTTGGTGAGGCAAAGTTAATCCCATATTCAACAAAGTTCCAATAAAATTTAAACTAAACAAGTAAAGTCTTTTGCAAAAATTTTTAAAAGCACTTTTTCTAAATAAAATCATTTTTAAAATGGACTTCACATAACATAAAGTTTGCAAAATATAGAACTTTCAAATCCCTTTTCAAATAATAAAGACAATCAAACCTCATTTAACATACTTAAATTTGTTAAATGAGGATCATTTTCAAAAAAAAAAATCAACATATCATTGAACTTCACTTAACATACCCAAATTTGTTAAGTGAGAGTTCCCTCTTTTCAAAAGCAACATCACACACAAAATAAAAATATATTTGAACTCCATTTGATATACCTAAATTTGTCAAATGAGAGTTCCATTTTTCAAAATCAAATTAAATCGAATTATGATTAACATACCTACATTTGTTAAATAGAGTTCCAAATCATAAGAAATCAAAACATATTTGAACTCCATTTTGACATACCTAAAATTTTCAAATGAGAGTTCTATTTTCAAAAATCAAAATAAATTGAACTCTATTTAACATACCTAAATTTGTTAAATAGGTTTCCCTTTTCCAAAATCATAAAAATCAAAACACATTTGAATTGCATTTGACATACCCAAATTTGTCAAATAAGAATTCCATCATCAAATAACACATAAAATAAATTAAACTCTATTTAACATACCCACATTTTTTAAATAAGATTTTTCCTTTTTCAAATCAAAATATAACAAAAATATCAAACACACTTGAACCCTACTTAACATACCTAAATTTGTTAAGTAAGGGTTTTATTTTCAAATCAAAATAAAATATCGAATACATTTGGAACCTATTTAACATACCTAAATTTGTTAAGAATCCTATTTTCAAATCAAAATCAAATCAAGCATATCAAACATATAACAACAACCCTCACAAACAAAATGTTTTCAAAGATTTTCAAACATACATTTGAATCTCACTTAGCACATCCAAATTTGCTAAGTGAAGGTTTTGAAACCAAAATTCAAACATAAGGTAAACAATAAATCCATCTCCAAAGTCTCTCCAAATGAATGAACCCCACTCAACATACCTAAATTTGTTGAATGTGGGTTCTAAATCAAAATTCAAATCCTATGGCAAAGTCTCTCCTCAAATTCCAAAAAAATCTCTCCAATTTAGTGAACCCTGCTTAGCATTCCTAAATTTTTTAAGTATGGGTTCAAATTCTAAAATCAAGAATCAATGATTAAAGGTAGCTATTAAAGCAATGGCCTGATTCAGTTCTATTTTCAATAAATATAGATATAACAATTCAGTCCTTTGTTCACTTCTTTAGTCAGTCTTCCATCATGTCTTCTAGAAAGATGATCTTCTCTTTCCCATTTGGTGTGGATTTGGCCTTGGATCAGGCCATACTCACCAACACCACCACTCATGTCATTTAGTTTGTGTGTGGCTTTGAAGCTGTTTGAGTCACCTGCGAGGGGCCAGCCCTTACGACCGTTAGCAGGGAGGAGGTGGCAGGACATAAGCCACTCCTCTACTTTGACATCCCTTCAAATTCTAAGTTTTCCTCACCGAAGAGGAAGGCTGTTGTGGTTCCCACACCCATATTACATCGTGCAGCTGCTTTTTAGTACCTACACACTTTGTCATAGCCTCTAGCTGGCTAGCACCTCCTCATTAGTCTCCCCCATTCTAAAGGGAAAAGCTATCTTGGCCTCTGAGAAAGTCTCCCCTACCTTTGAGGTAGGTTCTAGCTCTCGCTCCGCCCTGTTTACTAGGATACAATGCCGCAACAAGAACTGAAAGGTTAAGTGGAACTATGAGCGTGAGGTGAGGCAGGTTGACAACGCTTCTCACGTTGCTGATGAGGGTTCCCCTGGTGAGACCTCTCCACTCTTGAATGGCAGTAGGTTTCACCACCTCTCAGCTTTGGACGGAGGGGAGGACTATAGGAGGATTGTTGCATTGCCTCCACCACTAGTAATATTTAAGACACCAACAAGAGAGAAGGAAGCCCTATGCTGGTCTACTATCAGTTCTTCATCAGGTTGGCATAGCCCACAGACGCTCGGAGACTGGCACATTGTTCAATTTCAAGACTCTGATCCCTAGGAGTGTTAGGGATTAGATATGTAGAGAAAGAGCCACTAAGACTAGAGTTGCAGCCCAAGCGGGTAGAAAGGAGAGGAGGAGGTATGCCAGATAGTCGGCGGCCTCCACTTTGATAGATTTCTCGAATCAATAAGCTACTAGGGTCGATCATACTAACAAAGATAGCCCCTACACTACTAAAAGGAGACCACACGAGAGGTAGTCAATGTCTCCACCATCACACCGCTCCACTCGTTAGCCACCATCACCTGTCCAAGTCCCTCCTCCCACAATCCCCGCCAAGATACAAAGATCCGGAGAGGACCTCCACCGGTGATCAGTGAGTCACTATAGCACCCAAGGGGGGGGGTGAATTATTAAAATTTTAAAACTTAAATTTTAAATTTTAAGTTTTAGTAGAAAATTAAATTTTGATTTTATAATGACAAGATAAAATTCTTAATGCAGCAAAAATAAAAGTACAGTAAAGTAAAGTGAGACAATAGACACAAAATGTTTATGTGGTTCAGCCAAACCCTAAAACTGGCCTATGTCCATGCCTAGCCACCCCTGGCTAGGAATCCACTAAATACAAAAATAGCTTACAAATAGTACTCTCTTATAACGGGGCGAGTACAACCCTACAATAATATGTACTCTCCTACAAAGGGGCAAGTACAACTCAAATATAAATTTTACAGCACAAAAAAAATACAAAATAATATATTTTGATAAAATAAATCTCTCACAAATATACCAATCCAATTCAAAAAATGATCTCACAACTTACAAATGATCACTTAAAAAATTTTTGCAAGATAAAATGCTCACTTAATATTGATAAGAAATAATAAAATAAATATCTTAAAGTGATCTTACTAAGATGTTTATGTTATTACAATTTGTAGACTAATATAAAAATTATTTTAAAATGAATTCACAATATTCTTTTGCACAACAAAATAAATTTTAGCAAGGAATAATTTGTTTTATTTTAACCAAAAATATTCTTTCAATTAAAGCTAATGATTACAAAATACTTAAATAAAATGAGTATATGATAGATCTAAGTAGGCTAGTAAGCTTTTAATTAAAAAGAGAGATCTATCAAATATGAAAATAATTTCAGCATAATAATTTAATTTAAAATGCTTAAAATATACTTCTAAAATAGATCTAAGAATAAATTATCTTTCAAATGAGATTAATGAAGAAATATTTCAAGAAATCAAAAGAAATTTGTAGGAAGTTAAAAATTTCAACAAGTCAAAATAGATCCTACAAACTATCCTAAGAGTTTTTCACAAAAAGATGATTAAGAAACTTTGATGTGAAAAACAATGTCCAAAGACTAATCCACCAAAAAGTGTAAATTAGAAAGAATAAATAGTTGGTAAAAATAGCATGAACAACTAAAAAGGATTAGGATCAAGAAAACAAACTCAAGTAATTTGAGAAAGCTTGCTCAGATGAAGATGTTGAAGCTTCCAAACCAAGGATTTGATCTTGCAATATTTGGAGAACACTTGGAAGGAAAATCTAAGAAATTGTCTCTTAGATTTGCTGGAGGGATTTTGAATTTTGAATGAGGAATGTTTTTATGAAGAGAATGAGGGCTATTTATAGGCAAGAAGGTCATTTTGAATTATTTCAAAAATATATATTATTCTAACCTCATGCTATCATGTGATAATTTAATATTCAATAAAAATATAATTTATATTAAATAAATATTAAATTAAAGCAGCCAAAATTCAACTATTCACATGGGCAAGTAAAAAATAATCAAATATGGCTCTTAATATATTCAAAGCATGTAGCATGCATTCATTATTAAAATCAGCTAATGTTTGAAAAGTCATAATAAATTCAATTTTAATCAAACGTGGGTCATGTGACCTATCAAATTAAAGGAAAAAATCCAAGGAATTCATTGGAGATGAAATCAGATATAAATTCCTTGATTATAAAATGACTTTGGCTAAAATACAAAATTTCATTTATTTTTGTTAATTTTGACATGTGACATTTAAATATTATGATATAATTTATATATAATCATACATATGCTAGTTATCATATAACCATCAAATTAAATTAAAATATTTAATTATGTTAAGTAAATAAAATAATTACACTTAATAGTCATTATCATTTATTATTTTGACAATTCAAATGCTATGTATGAAACATGTAATTGAATGTTAATTGATAGAGAGATTTATATAAATTAACCTCATTAAAATAATTTGTTAAGTTGTGAGCAAATTGATTCATGCCAATGAATAAATGCATATAACCTAAAATATTATATTTTGAGCTTCACATTATCCAATTTGATCTATCTTTCATTCTTCTCCTCTTGCAATTTCCTCAAACATATTATGAGATGTATTAGATATATAATTAGCAATTGATATATCTAAAACACATAAAAATATTCATTTGTTATCATCAAAATTGATCGAATTGAACATGAGGCTCATTAAGCCAACAATCTCCATCTTTTTGATAATGACAAACTAATGTTGGATATTGATTTTGATGAAGGTGCAAATTGACCTTTCATCATAGTTTTTGAAAAAAAATTCTCTTCTAAAAAAAATTTATGCACAAGAGATGAATAATGTTGCTCCCCCTAAATGTATGCATAAAATAGGCTTAATACTAACCAACATTTTACTCTTCTCTTCCTTTTAACAACATCAAAAAGTGAGAACAAGCTACATACAGTTTTAAAAATTAGGATCTAACATTCCAAACATGCGTCTTAAAGTACAAAAATGTTCTTCTGGTAAGGGTTTTGTAAAAATATCTGCAATTTGTATATCGGTACTAATGAAATTAATATTAACATGTCCTTTCAAAATATGATCCCTAATAAAATGATGTCTAATTTCTATATGCTTGGTTCGTGAGTGCTTGATAGGATTTTTAGTCAAACTAATAACACCAGTATTGTCACATTGAACTAGAATGTGATCTTGCTTAATACCAAAATCTTCTAATTGTTGCTTTAACCAAAGGACTTGAGCAACACAACTATCGGCACTTATGTACTCAGCCTCAGCAGTGGATAAAGCTACAAAATTTTGTTTCCTAGATGACCAAGACACAAATGATGATCCTAAAAAATGACATGTGCCAGATGTACTTTTTCTATCTACTTTGCATCCAAAAATCGATCGAATAAGCAACCAAATCACATGATAAAGAATTTTTAGGATACCATAAACCTAACCTAGTAGTGCCTATCAAATATCGAAAGATACGATTGACTGCTATTAAATGAGATTCTTTTAGGTTGGCCTGAAAACGAGCACACAAACAAACAACAAACATAATATCAGGCCTACTAGCAACAAGGTATAAAAGTGAACCTATCATACTCCTATAAAGTTTTTGATCAACAAATTTTCTTAATTCATCTAAATCCAATTTTGTAGATGGGCTCATAGAAGTTTTACTAGATTTAAATTGTTTCATTTCAAACCTCTCAAGCAATTCATTTGTGTACTTGGTTTGACAGATGAATGTGCCATTTTCTTATTGCTTCACTTGAAGACCTAAGAAAAAATTAAGTTCTCCATACTCATTTCAAACTCTTTAGACATCAAAGATGAGAACTCATGGCATAAAGATTCATTTGTACTTCCAAATAATATATCATCTACATACACTTGTACCACAATCAAATCATCATATATGCTCTTCAGGAATAAGGTGGTATCTACTCTAGCCTTTCTAAATCCATGATCTATCAAAAAGTTACTTAACCTAACATACCATGCACGAGGAGCCTGTTTTAAACCATATAAGGCTTTCTTTAATTTATACACATGATTTGGACAATCAAGACTCTCAAATCCAGGTGGTTGCTCTACAAATACATCTTGGTTGATAAATCCATTCAAAAATGCACTCTTAACATCCATTTGAAAAAGTTTAAAATCCCTCAAATAAGCATAAAAAAGGAGTAACCTGATAGCTTCTAGTCTTGCTACGAGTGCAAAAGATTCTTCAAAATCTATACCTTCAATTTGTGTGTACCCTTGTGCAACTAACCTATCTTTATTTCTAACAATACAACCTGAATCATCTAGCTTATTCCTAAAGACCCATTTTGTTCCAATGACATTTTGATCTTGGGGTCTTGGGACTAATTCCCAAACATCATTTCTTACAAATTGATTCAACTCCTCTTCCATAGAAATAATCCAAAAATTATCATGTAATGCTTCTTCTAAGTTTTTAGGTTCAACCTTAGATAAAAATGTTGAATGATCTACAACCTCTCTATTATGTCTTCTGGTCATAACTCTTTTTGAAGGATCTCCTATAATTAGTTCCTTTGGATGATTTTTATTATATTTCTATTCTTTAGGCAATGAACCATCCACATTATCTTCTAAATATATTTTCTTAAAATTATCAATCTCTTCATCAATCACTTCATTTCTAATAGGATCAATTAAATTTTCATCAAAAATAACATGTATTGATTCTTCTACAATCATTTTTCTCTTATTGAAAACTCTATAAGCTCTACTATAAAGAGAGTATCCTAAGAAAATACCATCATCTGATTTGTAATCAAACATACCTAAATGATCTTTTCCATTATTCAAAATAAAGCATTTACATCCAAATACATGAAAGTGTTTAATCTTAGGCCATGAGATCAGCAACAACTAGCTAAAGTATTTGAGAAGAGGTCGAGGACAATTGTGTTAGTGGATAGAGGGAAGCAACTAGCTAAAGTTCAATATGAGAGACCACGAGATCAGCAACCTTCTTTGCCACCTCCTCTTCCATCTCCTCGGCCATCATACCGGCCACCTAGCGGCCATAACGGCCATTACCTCCACCTAAGCAACCTACCCAGTAGCGGTATACATATCCACTACTAGGTAGCTACTATCCACCTACTCTTCTGGACATGTTAAACAACCATATTCATTCAAGAGGGAGGTAGTTAGAAAAATTTTTAAGAATCTCTTAAAGAAACTTGACTTTCAGTTACTAGAGCCTAAGAGGCTGGAGGAAGTGGGTAAGAGCGATGATCCTAGATATTGCCCCTACCACCACATGTTAGGCTATGTCTTAGAGGATTGTATTACTTTTAAGGACTGGCTTGAGTGCAGCTGCAACTTAGGAGCCATAGTCATCCCTAAAGAATATCTATTAGAACAACCATCTAGTTTTGTTGAAGTAATCATTGGAAATACTTGGGATCCTCTTAAGACCAAAGAAGGTTAAAATATCTTCTTTTCCCGTACCTCTAAAAAAATCATTACTAAAATCAAGAAACTTTTCTTGCAGGTGCCTGAAGCAGCTCAAACTCCAACACTAAGAAAGGTTTGCTACTTGCAAAGGACAACTCAGGGAGGGTGATAGCCTAGTAGTGGCAGTAGCTCACCATACTTGCTTGGGATAGTCCAATAGCGTAACCAATATTTGAGTCCAGCACTCCCTCCACTGTTGTAGCTACTTCTTCTTTTACTAGCTCCTCTTCTATCGATAAGAGCATTATATCAGTGGATAAAGGCATCAAATCTCTTACTCTGCTTACTTTACTTGATTTCTATCATGTATCTCCACCTAAAAAGAAATCAATGAAGAAAGTAGATTTTATTTACATCTTGTCTACTTCAGATCATCCTGATCTTATTCTTATTGAAATATCTTCGAGTCTAAATAATAATAGCTCTGGTAATTCTGATCCTTTCTTTTTTGATTCAGAGTCAAACTTTTCTTCTCTGAATTAATTAGGTTCACCTCTTGAGATTGACTTAGAGTCATCCAACTTTGATGATCCCTTAAGAGAAGCTATAGGTATGCCCGATGAGCAAGTAAAACTTTTCACAAACTCATCATTCCAAGAAGTCACTAAAGTAAACCTACGTAGTGGCAAAGTTCTACCTCCTAGGGTAGCACCTCAAGATAATAGTAAGTAAGTCAGTAGTTCCAGTAAGTAGATAGCCCCTCTACAGGATGCTCTACCTATGAATATGCTTGTGGAGGACTAGCCTTGAGTTGATTACAATGTCCTAGGTCATCTTAGAAAGTTGCTAGCTAAGTTATGCATATATGACACCCTTGTCTTATCCAAAGAGATGAGAGAATCTCTAATCAAGGCCTTCTGATCTAGAGATATGCTTACCCACCACTCATCAAGAGGCATGCCACTCGAAGGACATCTTAGGAGTTACATTCAGTGATGAAGACATACATCTAGGGACGACCGAGCACAATCGCCCTCTTTACATTACAGTGGATGTTGACAAATACTGGCTATCTAGAGTTCTGGTTGACCCAGGTGCATCAGTCAATATTATGAGTCTAAGAACTCTTGCCTACATGAGGATCGACATCTCCAAACTCCAAAAAGAAAGGATGATGTTGAGAGGATTCAACGAACAAGGCTAGAGGGCCTTAGGCTCCATAGTGTTGCCCTTGGAGATAGATGATTGGAAGACCGAAACCAAGTTTCACATTATAGATACATATACATCTTTCAATTCTTTGCTTGAGAGACTGTGTATACATGAAAATAACATAGTTTTATCCTCTATACATTAGTGTATGAAGTTTTTGAAGGTGGGATCACCTACTATGCCAAAGGAGATCTCAAGCCATTTGCAGTTCACGAGGTTAGCATATGCAAGGATGCAGCTTACTACCTCCCTCAAAACCAGCAAGTTTAGCCACAAACTTAACTAAAGTTCAAAAATAAAAGAAAAATAAAAAGAAAAAGAAAAAGAAAAAGAAAGAGAAAGAGAAAGAGAAAAGGAAAAGGAAAAAAGAAAATGGAAAAGAAAATAAAATGGAGCGATAAATAGACTTGGACAAGGAAGTGGCGCCTGACATAAGATTCTACCACAGTTCGTTACTCCATTTGAACATATGGGTAGGATGACCAGACCTCCACTAGGCAGAGGAAGAAGCACGTTCAGAGGCAGTCCTAGGGGTGGAAAACCTCATTATTATCCATCCAATAGGAGATATGTCCCAACTACTAGGAGTCATCTGCTATCTATATAAACTTAGAATCCAGTTCATAGGATAAGTCTTATATGGTTAGCACACTAGCCAGCTCTTCTTAGTAGCAGATTCCTTTGGAGGTGACACTTGAGCGAAATAGCGAGGAAGATCAGGCTCCAAAGTAAAGCATAAGTGTATCCAAGTCTATATGTGAAATAGTTAGGCATCAGTTGGGAACCTTAACTCTAACCCCACTTTCCTCACAAAAAGTTGAGGGTTTGGTAGTTAAGGAAGCCCCTAAATCATCCACAAATGTGAAGACACAGAGGTTCCTTTTGTAAGCATCATCCTCAAATCAAGAAGTCGATGTAGAACTTGAGGATGGTTCATATAAAGATTTAATAGAATTACATTTTGATTGGTACTCACATTGTGTTCATTGTTTAGCAAAGAAAGGATTAATCCCATATGCTTGGTCAAAGCACAAGTTAGACTATTTTGAAAGAATATGAAAGAACAAATGTAAAAGCTCTCAGTCAAGACTAGGAATAGGATTTGGTACAGTGGGTTCAGTCGATGATGACAATTACTGCCTAGTCATCACCATTCATTTAGAATCTGATGGGTTCTTTCCAAATCACATTAACTCATATGAGGAGGAGTGTTTAGAAACTTCAGATGGTCCAGATGATTTTGAAATCGAAGATGCACCACTAGAGTTCGAAGAAGAGATCAAGTCAACCATTGACGAGCTCAAAGAAATTAACATAGAAACTAAAGAAGATCTATGCCCGACATACGTCAATTTCTTGTTGAATGAAATTAAAACCATTGACTTAGTTAGGCTACTCATTGAGTTTAAGGACTACTTCACATGGAGTTATAAATCGATACCTGGATTAGCTCCTAACATAGTGGTCCATAAACTAGCAATAGAGCCTAGTGCTAACCATATCAACCAAGCTCCTAGATGCATGCAATTAGACATTGAATAGCATATCATTTTTGAAGTCAAGAAATTGTTCGATGTCGATTTCAACTAGGAAGAAAAATACCCTTCTTGGTTGGCCAATGTCATCCCAGTTAGGAAGAAGAATGGCCAAATTCACATATGCATTGATTTTAGGGTTTTAAATAAGGCATGTCCAAAAGAACAATTTCCACTACCAATCCCGAAACTGATGGTAAACAATGCCTCATCTCATGAAGTCTTATCTTTCACGGATGGATCATATGGATACAACCAAATAAAGATGGCCCTTGAAGATAAAACAAACATTGCTTTTAGAACCTCGGTCAGATTCTATTACTATAAGGTCATGCTTTTCAGCCTTAAAAATGCTGGTGCTACATACCAGTGGGCTATGACTTGAATCTTCGAAGAACTCATTCATCATCAAGTCAAGTACTATGTCAATGATCTCGTGGTCAAAAGTAAAGAAAAGGAAGACCATCTCTTTAACTTAAGAGTAGTTTTCAAACAACTAAGATAATTTAACCTCAAAATGAACTCCCTAAAGTATGCATTCAGAGTAGCTTCAAGAAAATTCCTTCGGTTTGTTGTCCGACACTGGCGACTCAAAATTAATCTAAAGAAGATCAATACGATAATAGAAATGCCACCCCTTAAAAGTTTAACTCAACCAAGATCATTTCAAAGATGGTTGGCATATCTAAGATGCTTTATATCCAACCTATCAGGAAGATGCTAGCCATTCTTAGTACTTGTCAAAAAGGATGCTAAGTTCAAATGGGAAGACAAGTGCTAGCAAGCCTTTGAAGACTTCAATCACTACCTGATGACGCTGCCATTTCTGGCAGCCCCTATCTGAGAAAACCCATTAATTCTCTATACTGCTGCATTAGATGACTCTCTTGGTGCTTTGTTGGCTTAAACCAATGACAAAGGGAATAAAAATGTGCTCTACTACCTCAGCCATCATTTAATCCCTATTGAAGCAATTATGCACCCATTGAGAAACATTACTTAGCTTTAATCTTTGCATCCCAAAAGCTATGACACTACATACTCTCGTATAAGGTGAACTTGATCTCTAGGATCAATCTACTGTAATACCTCATGACACGGCTGACGCTATCCGGATGTTTGGCACAGTCGTCCATGATTCTATCATAGTTTAATATCACTTTTGTACACCTCCGTGTGGTGAAAGGACAAGCACTTGTGAATTTCTTAGCAGCACACCCACTTCCTGTTGACTCTCCACTTAGTGAGGACCTCCCCGATGAAAAAATCTTGAACTTAGGGGACACTATCATTCACTACTGGGAGATGTATTTTGATGGTGCGGCTTCCTCTCAAAGAGGAGAAGAATCATAATCTATTCTTTCAAGAAAGGCAGGGGTAGGAGTAGTTGTTCTAACTCTGGACCATAATATGATGAGATTCTCATATCCCCTATCCAATCCTTGCACCAATAATAAAGCTAAATATGAGGCTTTAATTGCTATTCTGGAGTTAGCCATTACTCTAAGCATCTAAAACATCAACATCTATGGGGATTCTCAATTAGTCATCAATCAAATCACTAGGGTCCTTACAAAGCTTTTAAATCATAGAGGTTACCATTTATAAGATCCCTTGGTGAGAAAATGTCATAGGGATGCTTTAGCCAAGCTTTCCAAGCAGTTGACATGTCCAGAGGATGAGTCCATATCAATAAAGGTCCAAAATAAAAAAGTCTTATCCCTTATTGATATTAAACTCATCAAAAAGTACTTTCTTGAAGGGGAGATTGCCATTGCCAAGAAGGATGAGGAGTTTGATTAGAGGCAACCATTCATGAATTACTTAAATAAGAGAAAACTACCTCAAGAGAAGTCACTAGCCCATCACATGAAGCAAATAGCACTTTCTTACACTCTCATAGATGGCACATTGTACCAGTAGTCCTTCAATCATATGTGGTTATATTATTTAGACAAACACAAAGCCCATAAATTATGATCAAGGTACACTCAGGACTATGTAGAGCCCACCAATCCAGTCCGAAGATGAAAGCCAAGATCAAGAGACTAAGATACTATGGGTCATCGATGATCACATATTGCATGGACGTAGCTAGGTGATGCCACCAATGTCAAGCTCGCGGTGTGTTTCTAAATCAACCACCCAGCATTCTACATCTTACATTGGCCTCGTGGTTGGGGTGCTGATATAGTGGGTCCGATTGATCCTCCCTTTTCCAAAGGTCATCAGCTCATCCTAACTGCTACCGACTACTTTTCCAAATGGGCGGAGTTGATCCCACTCAGAGAGGTCACAGCTCAGAATATGCTCCAATTTTTCAGGAATCATATCGTATATAGGTTCAGAGTGCCTCGATGAATTATATCCAATAATGATACCGATTTTAAGAGAACCAAGATCAATGACTTTGCCCGGAGACATAGTATAGATTAGAGATATTCTACCATTTACTTCTCAACGTAAAATAGCTTTGCGAAAGCCTTCAACAAAACTCTCATCCAAATACTGAAGAAAACACTCGACGCTAACAAGCGACAGTGGCATGAGCAGTTAGTTAAAGCATTGTGGGCCTACCATACCACATAACAAAACTCCAACTCAATATACCCCTTTCTCCTTAGTGTATGGGTCCGAGGTGGTTCTACCATTAGAAGTATAACTCCCACCATTAAGGATAGTTGTGGGTATCAAGATCACAACAAAGTAGAACACCAAGTTATGGTTAAAAGAGCTCGAAGGTTTGGAGGAGAGACGCTTGTGGGCATGCTAGAACCTCGAGTTGTACTAAGCCAAAATGATTCAAGCTCATAATGAGTTGGTCCATCCTAAGGATTTTCAAGTAGGAGAGCTTGTTTTAGTTTTAAAGAGATCAATTGTTGCCTATCGCAAGATGGGAGGCAAGTTTGAACCCACTTGGGAAGGCTCTTTTACCATAGAGAAGGCTTACCAAAGTGGATCTAATCAGCTTAATAATCATAAGGGAGAGTGCCCAATGCTTCTAATCAACGGGCTCTACTTAAGGAAATATTATCCATAAATCATGTTTGAAAATAATTATCATCAATAAAACTCTCATTTCAAATTCAATCTCTTCCATATTGAAAACATCTTTGTTTATGAATCTGCCACAACATGTTTAGGATAAGTGTAAGGAACTCGAGCGACATCCTATCATTCTTTAACACAACACAAACACAAACTACACACAAACATATAAAACAAACACATATATTTTATCTCAGGCTACTTCGAGTTGGGATAACACCCCAGCGACACTCCCTCAGTAGCTGCTCTAGGTCAGGCTAATGTGCTACCCTTCTAGTGCATCACCCTAGTGGCCTTCTTTCTTTTGAGGATATTAGTCTGCTACACTTTCTTCCTTACTTGGCCACAGCACACTGACGAGCATCTTGTTAGTATGATAGGCCTTACTGCATGGCTGGTAAGCTACCCAATGATGGCTTCATTTAGGAGGATGTAAGTTTGCTACACTTTCTTCTTAGAATAGCCTTCGTGCACCGACTAGATCAAGTATTTTTGAGGTTTAGGGTAAGTCCCCTATCAGCTCCTTTCCACCTGACTACTTCGAGTCTAGGTCTAGTCCTCACTCGGGACTCCCCGCTTAATAGTCGCCCTATGATGGATAGCATCTATCCCATGGACGACGAGCTGTCCAAGCGATTAGTTCCACTTGGAAAGTTGTAAGTCTACACTCTTTCTTTCTAGATTGATCGTTGCACACCGACAGGCACCTTAGGTTGGCTAGTATTTTCTATGCTGACACCGACCCGCCCGGTGGAAACACCGCTCATGATTGATGTAAGTCTACTATGCTTTCTCCTTGAGTTGGCTACCGTACACCTATAGGCCTTCTTTTCTAGGGCTCAGGATAACGCCCCTAGCGGCACCTCTCCTGTGGGCACTCTATTTGGATCACATACTTTGCAACCCCATTTAGAAACTACTCGGGTTACTATCGGATTGAACAGTTCCCCTTTCCTAGTAACCACCCCTGTCATTAAAGAATCCATCCTGCGGATGTGCATATTCTTCATAGGTCCAGTAAATCTAAGATAGTCAAGGCTGATATAGCCCCATCTCAGTGTGGTCCCTCGCACACCAACAACGTCCAGGAAAATATAACAAACAAACAAAATATATATTCTCCTATGGATTAGGAGGACAACCCTAGAGGTACCTTTTTCCCAAGCAGGCATCTTATCTTTAGGACAGTGTCAGCAAAACACCTTATAGGAATTGCCCGACTACTCTTGAGTTGATATAAGTCCCTAGTGACTATTGATCTCACTTTTGGAGTGAGTTCTCAACTCCTCCATCTTATACATAAGTCTCCTCTAGACACTAAGAGTTCCTTAGTCTTGAGATACTTCTAGTGATTAGGTGAACACTTAACCTAACCCTAGAGACATAGAAGAGTTAGCCATAGGAATAAGTTATGCCATAGGAGTTTAAGAAGACTTGCCTACCCTATAGCTTAAACCCAATCCTTTCTTCGCTCCTTCAAGCCAGTCCAATTCCTAAATCAATTCCAATCCAATTGATTTCCTTAAAGCATAAATCAATGCCAAAATCCAAATCATAAACCAATCCAAATCAAATCCTAAAGCAATTCCAACCTAATTAATTTTCTCAAATCATAAATTAGTTCTAGATCAAATCTTAAATCAATTCCAAATCAAATGATTGAAACCCATGATTGAATTCAAATCCCAAAATCTTTCCTAAGTCCTTTGATTTCATCTTATGGACTTAGCTCAAATCAAATCCAAATCACTCCAAACTCAAATGATTTTCTCATAACCAATTTATATTGTCATTTATATTCACAAATATAAATGAAATATAAATTCAAATAACCAAAACTAAATTCAAAACTCAAGTTCAAATCCAACCTAAATCCAACTTATACTCTTTTCAAGTCAAACCCTTGAACTTAGCCAAACCATTCTGAAATCAATTCAAGCCCTTGGATTCTCTCTTCAAACAATCACTTCTTCAATCACATGCCCAAATATAAACATAAACTACGATGACCAAACCAAAATCAAATAAACCCAAGTCAAACTTATGTTCATACTTTTAACTTGAAATTATCAAATGAAACAAAACCCATTTGACTCCAAATCACTCACAATTGGATTTATATTTCCATCATAAGTCCATATGTGAGTTCAACCAAACTTCAATCAAGCCTTGATCAAGTCAATTGACCCATTTAGGCTAACTTGACCTAAAGGACCATTTTGAGCCAAATTCTAATCCAACCTAAATTGGATTGAACTAAGCCCATCTAAGCCTCACATTATGAGCAACAATCATCCTAAAATGACCAATCACTCAAATTGGGTTAAACCAAGTCAAACCTATCCTTTGACCAAGTCAACATTTAGCCTAAATGAAACCCAAACTAGCCAAAATCCATCATATGCCAAATTAATTGAAACCATTAATCTAAACCAATTCATAATCAATGTTTGAACATGATCAAGCCATCAATTAAGCCAAACTAATCCTAATTGGCCACTTGACCCAAATTGACCTAAAAAGTCAAAATGGGTCAAATCTTGATCTAAGCCAAATTTGTTGCAACCAATGGGTCAAATTTATTCCAAATCACTTATTGAACTTGACTAAAGCTTCAATTTACCAATTAGACCCAACTTAGCCCAATTGACCATGAACCCAACTTGATCTAAAAGGTCAAATCAACTTGAAATCAAACCAAATCAAAATTGATTGAAACCAAAGCTTGCAATACTTTTCAAATGATCAACCAAGCCTAAACCAACCCATGACCTAACCCAATTAGGTCAAATGGATCAAATTGGTCAACTTGACCCATTTGACCTAAATGAACTTAAATGAACCAAAACCAAATCTAAACCAAATTGGACCAAACCAATGATACCCATAAGCTCCAAATGATCATTTGAACTTGACCTAACCCATGGTTTAACCCAATTTGACCAAATGTTTAGCCTAACCCAATTTGACCAAATGTTCAACCTAACCTAATTTGACCCAACTTGACATAAATGGGTCAAATTGAGCCAAATAAAGCAAATTAACTCCAAATCACTTGAAATTTGACCCAACCTATTTTTGAATCATTTCAAATCTGCCCAAATTAATATCAAGGCCAAATGATGATTTTTCCCTTAGGTCAAAGGCTATCCTATGACCAAATTTAATTGGAATTTGGTCATTCCTTTCTCAAGCTACTTGGCATCCTCCTAATGGTCCACATGGGCACCAAAGAGGGTGGTAAACATCACCCAATGAGCTTGGGTCGGCAATGACTCAAGCCAAGGCCAAACTTACCCCTCCAATGAAAATTGAACACTTGGATCACCAAATGCACTCACCTAGCACATGGGCATCCACTCTCCTTCTCTCCACTCAAACCACCAGCACTCAATTCGATAGAGCCAAGAAGATTGAAATGAAGCCTCCCCAAGCTCTTCCAAGCCATTTCCAAGCTCCATTGATTTCCCATTCTCAATTTCACTCAAAGCCGAAACAATGGAGATCAAACCTGAGCTAATCTAATCCAATTCTCCATCAAAACAAAGTTAACCTTACAAGCACAGTGGACTTCATCGAGCTCAACCAAGTAGTTTCCCAAGCCTCTAAGCCACAAAAAGCACTACTTCAATCAAGCCAGATCACCATTGAAGGGGAGCTTGATCAACCGAACCATCCAATTCAAATCAGGATCTGATGCCTTCAACAGGGCTTCAACTCTACTAGATGAAGCTATCTCCTCCATTTGAAGCACTGATGATAGCCTCCGGCAAGGTAATTGCTTGAAACCATAGCCTTAGGAAAATTTTCTTTGGTCCCTTTTGAAGAAAAGTGCACCCCATTGGATCTTAACTATTGGATGTGCATCCCCCCTCCTTCCGAAGGTGTAGGATCATTTCGATCCCAATTCGAGCTCGGGTGAGCTCGAATTGAATGGGGAGAGATAAATGATGTTCATCTCCCGTCGCTCACGAAGGAGAAGGATAACATGTCATCCATTCCGCGTGATTGGAATGGACGGCTGTGATTAGATCACGCTATATCCCCTTTGATTTAAATCTAAACTGCAAGATTATCGTATGGCCCGTAGAGAAAGCACGTCCACTGTCGACTAACTCAATAGACAGATGTGACAACTTAATTAACTCCAAACTATCTAAGATTAATTAGTCGGATGTCCTCTTACTCCCATGATTTTCTTGGAGTTTATTGCTTGATTAATAAGAGCAATTATTTATTTCATCCCTAATCACTTTCTTAATTAATTAAATGATTAATTAACTTATTAAATATTGATAAATTCACTAATTAAGTTTGCTAATCATCATGAAATAGTGAATGGACTTAGGGAATGAGATTAGGATTTCTCTTTCAATCTTATCCCCTCAGTTTATTTCATTTCGATAAACACATAATTATTTTGCAAATTAATTAATGAATTAATCACTTCATTAATTAGCTCAATTAATCAAATCCAAAACCAAATTATTCCAAAACTCAATCACTTAATCTTGAGTAGATTCTTAGGTATTCAATAACCTAAGAGAACTTCAAAGGAAATTATAATCAAATTACATGTGTAGGATGGTTATGAAAGTACTTAATTAAACCATTTAGCTTAATTAATCAATAATTATGAGCCAATTGCATTAGGCCCCTTTATTTCTTAGGTGCACTGCTGATTTAAATTCCAGGTGGTTGTATATCATATGTTGACTCATAATTATTTGAATAATTATGTTAAAGTGGTATAGGTAAGGGGTAATTAATGGATTTAATTCTTACCTCAACCTAAACAAAACATAAAATAATCCTAATTCTTCTAAAATTAAACTAAACCAATTCACACATGTGGAAGATGGGTTAAAACCAACAAACCCTTTTCATATTTCCTACATCAAATCAAATTCAAAAATAAAAATCTCTTTAAAGAATTTTGATTCATTTTAAATAATCCTATTTCATATGATTGTCCTTAGAAAGTAATTAGGGTGAATGAAGTCATGTGCTTACATCCCTTTATTTATTTCCAAGCATGCTAAATATTGATTATTATATCAAATCATGCATTCATTTCTTTTGAAAAATCAATCAAATAAAATATTTCCTTTTATGTAAAATTGCATGTGTTGGCTAAAATTAAGAATATGAGTGGCTATTATCACTATAAAAAATTATTTTTAAAGCCTATAAATCAAAGATTATCAATTTAGTGATGCTACTTATAAGTACTTATAAGCTTGGATGTGATTATAACATAAGATGTGTTTTATGTTGTTTTCTTCTCTTCTCTTAACATTGATTTGAAAAGGATTTACAAAGTGTATAGTTCATTTGAAAAGAACACAACACTTGCTTAAATATATTCCTATGCATTTCTATGTTATGACTTAAGAAGGATCCTCACATTTACACATGTAAATTATACAACCAAATCAAACATAAATCTCTTACATGATTCTTCATCCATTTGGTTCTTCTTGTACATCTACATGTATTTAAAAAAAATGGTATATCAGTCTGGAAATCCTAGGGCTGCGAGGCTTTAAGTAGCCCCAAGTAGGTCTTGTAACTTATGCCCCTGATGTAAAAAATAATGGTGTCGTACTTACTTATAACTTTTATACATATGGATGTGCATTTAGCTAATGGATAAAAGAGTCCCTCTTTTCTATATAATAAAGACATGCATTCATGGAATATCTAAATATTCAAATCATATCTCTTAGCATTCATCATCAAAGTGTGCTAAACTTTACATTTCATGTATAGTTATGCTTAAGATTATTCATATGCATGGTATACATGGTAGAAAGAAATAAATGGTTGTGTTTCATGTGGTAGTAATCCATCTTAACTAATCCTAAGATGCCTTTCTTATTAACTAGGGTTATTTAGAGCGAATCTAAACTTAAGGTTAATTAAAAAACATAATAAAACATTCATTAAAGGAAATTCATCAATCAGTCTACCTTAAAAATATTTTAAGCTAGGAATGAAAGAGAAGTTCTCTTCTCTTTTCTTTTATTCACAACATTTAGTAACTAAGTGTATGTTCATTCAAACCAAATCAAATCATCAACTAAAATTGATAAATCAACTAAATCACTTGAAATGAAACCACCCTCTAAATTGAACCTTTCACACTTAGAAAATTTCAACCTTAAAGCCTAGCTAAGACATGCCACACAAGCCTTAAATGGCACACACATTAGGCTAAGTCATCATTTTTAGCTCTATGTTAGGGCGGTGCATGGTTTGATGTATGGTTTTATTTTTTTTCTTTTTTGTAATGTAATGCTATTATACTGGATGTTAGGGTGCATGTGCATAGTCTGGATGTAAGGCCGATATTAGCTTAATCATGCTTTCTGTAAGGGGTTTTTCTTAAGGGGCGTTGTAATAAAAATATAAATGCTTTTGCTATGCAGGTTGCTTATAACCCTAAGCATAACCCAAATTAGGATAGGTGGACTTGGCTACCCAGGGTGCTAAGTCTAAATTATTCATATAACTGCTTGGATTGTGTGATATGTTTAGCTAATCTTTATTTTATAAGTTTAGTTAAATTTATCTTTCCCATTTTGATGTAAATTTTGCAATTGAAATTTGAAATGAATGTTATGGGGGAATTAAGGTAAACATTGGCTATAAAACCATGTCTTATATACCATATGAAGCCTTAGAGCAAACTACATCCCAAGTCAAACTAAGAGAAAGAATGAAATGAAGACAGGAAGAAATGAAGAACAAAGAATGAAGAAAAAGACCCCCCCCCCCCCATAACATGAATTCCTTTTAATTGTAATCATTCATTTGTAATCCAAGTTGTACAAGGCTAGAGCTAGGCTATCCATATTTCTTTTCAAGTTGTGCGTTGAAACCCGACCATATCAGCCTCTTATTCTTTTGTGCTAATTTTATAAATTGATTGATGTTATGTTTATGATTGCAATTAGGATAGCATGATTTTCTTAGTTTATTAATTATTTGATGGTTGTTAAATAGCCTAGATGCGATTGGGAACTTAAAGAAAAAACATTTCTATCTAATTAATCAACTCAAAATTAAATTGAACAACTCATAACGTCACCTAAAGCTTAGGACATAAATCTAGATAATAAAAGATTTAGCAACCTCTTAGCTGTATGTTGTATGTCTCACATCATGCATAAATTATATTGCTTCACTCTTGCTAATGGAGGGTTTCCACCTTTGCTAGAGAAAATGGCTTGACTTTTGAGAGCCATGGTGGAAACACACCTCATTCTTTTTGATTTCAGCCTATAACAAATTTTCTCATGCATTAGGCAAATGAAATCCCATAGCTAATGTCAAATAACAATGTCCAAAAATCAAAAATAAAACTTAACAAAATTTACATTAGATTAAGTCATTATTCATGCCCTTCATGATCTAGTCTCTTAGGGAGTGTGTCTAAGGACTTAGTCTCTTTTCTAAATAAACAACAGCCTAACTATCTTGCAACGCATAATACTTGACTACATATATTTAAAATCGTAGGAGGAGTTAGTTGGCGGTCACCCCCAAGCGGTTGTAAGTCCAATAGTCGTGTTCTTTATCCTTTATTGTGGAGATAAACCATGTACCCATTTTTCGCCTTAGATTTAGATCATGCTTTGGTCCTCACCAAAGCTCCCTAGATTTAGGATCCGAGTTTATTGTTTCCCTTTGTGGGCTATAAGCATAAATCCTCACCTCTTAGGCATTTCCACGATCTTGTATTGTTAAATTATAAGCCCTAAATTTCTAATAAAAATTTAACTCAAACATATAATCCTCTTCAAATTTCAAAAATATAAAGCCTAACCATAGGATAGTTTGGGCCACTCACTAGGTTTCTTAATATCATGAGCATCCCCTACTCATCTCCCTTTTGTTTCAATAATAACTCTCTCCTTTTGATCAATCCCACTTAATTTTTTTAAATAAAAAACCAATTTATTGATATTCCAATCTTTGAAATTTTTGGAGACAATGATCATTTACCTTAATCGAGTGTATTCTTAAGGAATCTCATTCCTTTAGAAGTAATTAACTATGGGGCTTGCCTCCATAAGGAACTTATCGAACCCGATTTAAATAAACTCTGCTTTACTTTTCCATGTAAAGTAGGGGAAAGATCTCTAGTATATTTGAAGACCCATTGTCCTTAGGAGTTCTTATTAGGTGATTAGGTTTATTGTAGGATGGTGATTTCTATCTCTCTAGATAGTACATCATTTCTCAATGTGACACCCAATCACCCTAATGAGTACATCTACTGATCTACGAGGTGTCCCAATAACATTTTCTTTTAAATTAAAATAAAACACCACAGATTTTTCTGGCGACTCCTTTGGGGTTAGTTCCTCTCTCCATATTTGGTAAATAATCATTGTCTCTAAGTATCGATAGTGGATTCATATTTTATATGATTTCGAGACTATCTTTCTTTTCCAGCACTTAGCTTATTTCATTCTTAAGCTAAGTTAGCCAACATCCTTTAGGTTTTAGGACCTAACTCCATGTAGGTCTTAAAACCCATGTTGGGTCCCCTTATGGGTGAAAATAAAAATTTGACTAGAAAAAATGACTAAAAACCTTGTTGAACCTCCTTACCATTTCTATGGTAAGGTAAGGTTTATTCTACAAATAAGAAAAATAAATCCCTCATAAAAATATCACTTTTCAAAAGCACTTTTCCAAAATTCACATAATAAAATATTTGCACAAAATATTTAACAAAATATATACAACTCAAACCCATCGAACTATCCTCAGGATCATTATACGTAGGTTCTTCTAAAAACTAAAATCAAAATCATCTTCTAAAAAATATAAATTTAGAATGAACACCCTCATTCAATATACCCAAATTAATTGGATGAAGATTTCCTTTCCAAATAAAATCAAAATCATCTTTCAAAAGCAAATATTTAAAAATGAACATGCTCATTCAATATACCCAAATTTATTGAATGAAGATTTCATTTCCAAATAAAATCATATCATAAAATTGAAATTCCAATTCAGTATATCTCACATATGTTGAAGTTGGAATTTCTTTCTTTTCAAAAAGTACAAATTTGAAGGTAAGCCTCTTCATTCAATATATCCAAATGTGTTGGATGGAGGTTTCATTTTCAAATAAAATCACACCATTTGAAATCCCACTCAACACATTCCACATGTGTTAAGTTGGAATTTCTATCTTTTCAAAAAGCAATAATCACACACAAAAAACTTTCATCTTTGGAAAATAAAATATGATTGACTTCCATTTAACATAACCAAATTTATTAAATGGAAATCTCCTTTTCATAAGTCATAAAAATCAAAATACATTGGAATTCCAATTGACATACCCAAATTTGTCAAATGAGAATCTCGATTTGCAATAGAAAACTGAAAATAAGCTAGATTCTATTTAACACACCATATTTATTAAATAGAAATCCCCCTTGTTTTCAAAATGAATTTGGACTTTATTTAACATACATAGATTTGCTAAGTAAAGATCCCAATTTCAAAATCAAAATCAAAATCAAACACATTTTGACTTTATTTAGCATACACAAATTGACTAAGTAAAGATCCCTTTTTCAAAATTAAAACACAAAATCAAACACATTTGGGCTTTATTTAACATACACAAATTTGTTAAATGAAGATCCCATTTTCAAAATCAAAAATTAAATTTTAACTTTATTAGCATAAACAAATTTTCTAAGTAAAGATTCCATTTCTAAATTCACACATGATACACATCATGGAAAAACAAGCAAAAGAAGAAAATTATTTTCAAACAACTCATTTAGCATACACAAATTTGCTAAATGAGTAATCCCAACCAAAATTAATTGACCCTCTATTTAACATACTCAAATTTGCTAAATAAAAGGTTCCCAAATATAAAAATTAAATTCAAATATGAACCAACAGAAGCATCAAAAATCTCTTCAAAATATTTGAACCCATTTTCAACATACACAAATTTGTTAAAAGTGGATTATAAACTCAAAATCTCTTCTCCAATTTATTCAAAATCTCCCTCCCAAATTCAATGAGCCCCACTTAACATATTCAACTTGTTGAGTGTGGGTTCAAATTATAAAGCAAATTTTTTTAAAAACAATCAGTAGAATGTTAAGAGAGAAAATTTGATTTAAGTTTATTTTCAATAATTGCAGAGTTCTAGTTTAGTCTCAGCCAGCTTTTTCTCAAGTTCAGTATAGTGCAAATGGATGCTCAAAAGTATATGTTCACCTTCCCTTTGGGATGGATTTGGCCTTAGATCGGGCTAGCCTCCCCCAAACTAACTTTGCTCATCTGATACACTTTGGTTAAGGATTTGAGGGGGCCAAGCTCACTTGTGAGGGGTAACCTCACAACTGTCACCAGGAATGCGGTGACTAGGCAGAAGCTAGTCATCCATATTGAGATGCCTTTAGATTCTGAACTTCCCTCACTAAAGAGGAAAACAATAGAGGTTCCCACAACAGCCACAGCTCCAGTGCCCGTACGTTAAGTTGTTCCCATCATTACCCCAATACGGGCCAGTACTCACTCACTGGCTTCCTCTAAGGGGAAGGATAGTCTCCCCTACTTTTGAGATAGGGTCTAGTTTCCGTATTGTTCCACCTAGCAGAACTCAGCAACTTAATAAGAGTTGTAAGATCAAATGACATCATGTACGCATCGCCAAGGAGATAGAGACAATATCTCATATTGTAGTAGAGGAGTCACCCAAGGTAGTTTCTCCTTTGATTACTCAAATTAAGTTCCATCCTCTTTCCAGTTATGAATGGGAGGAAGATGTCAGGAGGATCACAGTATCACCCCCACCTCCCGTTCATTATGAGGCACCTACCAAAGATAGGAGGAGATCATATGCTGGCCTAAGGATATTTCTACACCAAGTTGGCGGGGCTTACAGATGATCAAAGTCTGGTGCCCAGTTTGATTTACGATTAGTTATTCCTCACAGTGTAGACGAGCATATCCATCAAGAGAGGGCCAGAGAGACCCGTGTACTAGTTCATGTTACTACCAGAGAGAGGTGAAGGTATACTAGGCAGTCAGTAGCCTCCGCCCTCACAGATTTTCTTAATCGACATGCTACCCGCATCGATCACATTGATAGTATTCTATTGACTAGTACTACCCATCATGGGAGGAGAGTTCTTGCATAGAGGTAGTCGGTGTTGTCTCATCACACCGCTCCATTCCACGTACGACATCATCAATGCAGGTTCCATCTTCTACAATTCCATTTAAAGCCATGAAGGCAGCATCAGGGGAAAAGAAAGCCCAACTGGTGATCCGACTATGGCCAAGGGATCCCATTTCAGCTACACCACCGATTAAGGGGTGGGTGAGCTCTCCTACTCTACCTCCTACTTCAGATGGGGTGAAGAGAGAGTGGCGACCTTGTAGCATTGTAGTCATGCCATCACCACCACTACCTTAGCAGATCATGGATATAGTAGTAGTAGAAGGAGAAGGGGACAATTCAGTTGTCACTATGGTGATAGATCCCCCCCAGGGGAAGTACTCCATCTATAGCAATTTACAACCATGAGCACGTGTCTTTGTTGACCTCATCTTTAGAATGAGCTCTCAACCCCTCCATCTTTGACATAAGACTTCTCTTAGACACTAAGAATTTCCTTAGTGTTAAGACACATCTAGTGATTAGGTGGACACTCAACCTAACCATAGAGACTTAGAAGAGTTAGCCATATGAATATGTCATGCCTTAGGGGTGTTAGGAAAACTTTCCTACTCCATAGCTTGAACCATATCCTCACTTCCTCCTTTAAAGTCAAACTCCACATCAAATCAACTTCAAACTCTAATTAATTCCAACTTGATCGATTTTCTCAAATCATGAATCAATTCCAGATGATTGAAACCCATGACTGAATTCCAAATTCCAAAAATCATTCCTAAGTCACTTTGATTTAATCTTATGGACTTAGACTAAATCAAATCCAAATCAATTCAAATTCAAGATATTTTCTCATAACCCATTTATATTCTCATTTATATTCATAAATATAAATGAAATATAAATTCAAATATCCAAAAATCAATTCAAAAATCAAATCTAAATTCAACCAAAATTCAACCTAAATCTTTCAAGTCAAATTCTTGAACTTAGCCGAACCAAATTCAAATCAAGCCAAACCCTTGATTTTTCTTCAAGATTCAATCAATCCTTCAATCATGAATCCAAATATAAACATAAATTTCAATCATTAAACAAAAACTAAATTCAAAAATCAAACCCAAATCAAACTCATGTTCACCCTTTCAAACTTGAAATTATCAAATGAATCAAAATCCATTTGACTCCAAATCACTTGCAAATGAATTTATATTTCAATCATAAGTCCATATGTGAGTTCAACCAAACTTGATTCAAGCCTTGATCAAGTCAATTGACCCACTTAGGCTCACTTGACCCAAAGTGATATAAAGTACCCCCTTTCAAGCCAAATTCTAATCCTACCCAAAATGGATTGAATTAAGCCCACCTAAGCCTCACATTGTGAGCAACAATCATCCTGAGATGATCAATCACTCAAATTAGGTCAAATTAAGTCAAACCTAAGGGTTGACCAAGTCAACACTTAGCCAAAATGAAACTTAAACTAACCAAAATTCACCATAGGCCAAATTGACTGAAACCATTGATCAAAACTCATTCATGATCAATGTTTGAACTTGACCAAGTCATCGTTTGAGCCTAACCTTGCCCAATTGACCACTTGACCCAAGTTGACCCAACTTGACCTAAAAAGTCAAAATATGTCAAAACTTGATCTAAGCTAAATTGATTAAAACCAATGGGCCAAGTTTATTCTAAATCACTTGTTGAACTTGACCAAAGCCTCAATTGGCCAACTAGACCCAACCTAGCTTAATTGACCACGAACCCAACTTGACTTAAAAGGTCAATTTGAGCCAAAATAAAGCTAAACAAAAATTGATTAGAAACAAAGATACCAATACATTTCAAATAACCAATGAAACCTAAACCAAACTATGTCCTAACCCAAATAGGTCAAATGGGTCAAATGGATCAACTTAACCCATTTGACCTAAATGAAATCAAATGAACCAAATCCAAATATAAATCAAATTGAACCAAACCAATGATGTCAAAATATTTCAAATGGTCATATGAACTTGACCCAACCCTTGGTTTGACCTAATTTGACCAATTGGTCAACTTGACCCAAGTTGACCCTTTTTGAACTAAATGGGTCAACATGAGCCAAATCATATCAAATCAATTCCAAATTCATTAAAACTTGGCACAACCCATTTTGCAATCATACCAAACCTACTCAAACTGAAATCCAAGCCAAATGACCATTTTACCTCTAGGTCAAAGGGTAATTATTGGCCAAATTCACTTGGAATTTGGTCAAATCCTCTTCATTGCCACTTGACACCCTCTTAGTAGACTTCATGAAAACTAGTAAGAGTGGTGCACTTAACCCAATGGGTTTGGGTTATCCAAACACAACCCAATCACCAAATCGACCACCCACTTAGAAATGAGCACATGGGAATCATTCCTCCACCTTGTTTTGCACATGGAAACCTCTCCACTACCTCCCTTTGGCCAACATGAACCATGTACAAGTTCAAATAGCCAAAATAATCCATTGAATTAGGCCAATTGATCCAAACAACAAAGCCATGCTCGACCATCCGATACTTCAAGGGGGAGATATACTCCCCCTAATTTCACTTGAATCCAAGACAATCACACCTGATTTACTGAGAGAGACCTAGAGCTAGCACTCCAAGCTTCCTTAGGCAATTCCCTAGCATTTCTTATTCTCTATTTTTTGGATTCCTTCAAACCAAAAATAAAGGAGGATAAGGGAAATTCCAACTTAGCTAATACCCAATTCCAATCAAATTTCTCCTTCAAGCATCCTCAGAGGGCCTAATTGAACTCATCCAAAGATTCTTCCAAGCTTCAAAGGCAAGGGAGGTGGGAGCTAGATCAAGGCCGCAAGCATTTGAAGAGGAGCTTGGTCCATAGAAAGATCCACTCAACCTCAAGTCCTCAAATCTTCAATAGAGCTTCATCTCCACTAGACGAAGCTACCACGATAGTTAGGAGCACCGGTGATAGCCTCCGGTGAGGTATGCCTTCAAACTGAGCCTAGGTATAGGAGTTCTTGGACCTTTGTGAAAGAAATTTTCACCCCATGCAAAATTGATCGTTAGAGCTTTTTGTGCTTGCTCTAAGATGGTGTGGGTAAAATTTGAGCTCAATTTTAGCTCAGTCGAGCTTGGATCTTGCCCTAAGGAGTGGACGGATGCCATCTTCAGAAGGTGAGCTCAGTGATGGATCATGGATCGCCCATCCACACATTTTGGATGGATGGTCATGATCATGCCGCGAAGGATCCATGGATTTATCCCTTAAGAACCGCAGGCTCGATCTCAACTGTCCGATCTTTGATCGGACGATCTAGAGAGAAAGTGTGTAGTGCTGCCGCTGACGCAGCATGGGATGTGACTACTTAAATAGCGAATCCCGTCATGCCACATGGAAAGAATGCACCGTGTCAACGGTCCACACGGTGTTGATGAGATTAACTATTTATTTAGGCTATTTAATTATGTTTTAATCATGGAATCTTCAAATATTCACAATTACATGTAGAAAAATAAATAAAATAAAATAAAATTCATTGTGAAGATAAATTAAAGGGGAATATCTAAAATTAAGTTTGATGGATTTTAATAGTGAATTTTATGCAATTTGGATTTTATTGGGAATGTAATTATATTAATTACTCCCGAATTATTCCACTAATTAATTTCATACTTCTTAGGGTTGATTAATGAGATGACCTCTATCTCCTATGATTTTCTTGGAAATTATTAATGATTTAATTAGGATAGTTGCTTGATCCACTCCTAATCACTCCCTTAATCAATTAAATGATTAATTAACCTATTAAGTAGTAATAAATTAATTAATTAAGTTTGTTAATTACCTTAGAATAGTGAATGGACTTAGGGAATTAGATTAGGAGTCCTCTCCCAAATCTCTTCTCCTAAGTTCATTTCATTTGAATAAAAATCTAATTAAAATGAAAATTAATTAAATAGTTTAATCACTTAATTAAATGGCTTAATTAATCAAACTTTTCAAATCAAATCAATCTAAACTTGATCATTTCCTTCTTGGGCAGATGCTTAGGGGTTGAATAACCTAAGTAGCTTAAGGAAATCATATCTAACTCATATGTGTGGGAAGGATTATGAAAGTACTTAAACTAAATCCTTTAGCTTAATTAATTATTAATTATGAGCCAAATGCATTAGGCCCTTTCTTTCTTAGGTGCATTGTTGATTTAAATTTCTTCTGGTTTTATGTCATACTTTGGCTCATAATTATTTAGTTAAATATGTTAAAGTGGTGTAGGTAAGGGATAATTAATGGACTTAATCAACACCTTAACCTAAGCAAAATATAAAATCAATCTAATGGTTCTAAAATTAAAATAAAATAACATACACATGTGGGAAATGGGCTAAGACCAGCCAACCTCTTCACTTTTCCTAAATCAAATCAAACTGAAATAAAATTAAAAATATCTTTAAAAATAAATTTAATTCACTTTAAATGATCTTATTTCATGAGATGGTCCTTAGAAATTAATTAGGGTGAATGAATTTGCATGCTTTCATCACTTTATTTATTTCCTAACATGCTAAATGTGTATGTCATATGAAAATCATGCATTCATTCCTTTTAAAAATCAAATTAAAAATGAAATGTTTCCTTTATGTCAAATTACATGTTTTGGCTAAAGTAAGAATATGAATGGCTATTATCACTATTAAATCTAAAATTATTTTCAAAACTTATAAATTAAACATTATAACTGAAAGTTATGCTATTTACAATTACTTATGAGCTTGCATGAATTGTATAAAAAATGTGTTATGTGATTCTTCCTCTCTTTCTTAACATAGAATTGTACAGGATTTGCAAAGTGTGTAGTCCATTTGAAAATGACATAACACTTGCTTAAATCTATTTCTATACACTTCTATGTCATGACCTAAGAAGGAATTTCACATCACACATATAAACTAAATAATCAAACCAAAAATCAAACAAACATAAACTTTTTGCATGATTCTCTTTCCAAGAATTTCTTTTTTGTACATGCACATGTTTTTAAGAAAAGTGGTATATTAGTCTAGACAACCCTGGGATTGTGAGGCTTTAAGTAGCCCTGAGTAGGTCTTGTACCTTATACCCCTGGTGCTAATAATGGCACCGTACTCACTTATACCTTTTATATTAGTAAATGTGCATATGAAAAATGGATAAAAGAATCCCACTTTCCTACTTAACAAAATCATGCATACATGAAACATTCCAAATTTTTTTTATACAAACTCTCTTAGAATTCATTATTAAGGTGTGCTGAACATTTCCATTTGCATGTATAGATATGCTTAGGATTCATCCATATGCATGCTACACATGTTAGGAAAGAAATGAAGTGTTGTGTGTTTTATGTTAGTATTTCACTTTACTTAATCTTAAAATGCCTTTCTTTTTGAATAGGTTTGTTTAAAAAAAATCTTAAATTAGGATTAATTAAAACACATAATAAAACATTCACTAAATAATAATCAAATATGAATCTACCTTAGAAATTACTTAAGGTAGGGAGGAAAGAGAAGTTCTCTTCTCTTTTCCTCTCTTTACAACACTTAGTAATTAATTGTAGATTCAGTCAAACCTAATCAAATCACAAAATAAAAATCAACCAAATCAGCTAAATCACTTAAATGAAATCACCCCTTAAGTTGAACATTTTCATACTTAGAAAACTCTAACCTTAAAGCCAAGCTAATCATACCACATAAACCTTAGAAAGCACACACATTAGGCTAAGTCACCACTTTTAACTTTAGGTTAAGGCGATGCATGATTTTGTGATGTTTTGTTTTAGTATGGATGTTAAGGTGTGTGTGTGTAGACTGAATGGTTGGATGATCTTAATCTAACCATTGTCTTTTGTAGAGGATTGTGCTTAAGAGGCGCTGTAATAAAAAAATATAACTGCTTTTGCAGTGCAGGTGCTTATACCCTTAAGCATAATCCAAAATAGGTCAGGTGGACTTAGTTACCCATATGTGAGGGTGCTAGGTCCAATTTATATATATACATGCTTGGGATTGTATGGTTTATTTAGCTAATCTTTATTTTGCAGGTTTTAGTTAGATTTCCTTTTTCCCATTTTTATGTAATTTTATAATTAGAATTTTAGAATGATTGTTATGGGGTATTAGGATGAACATTGGTCATAAGACTATATCTTATGTACCATGTGAAACCTTTGGAGCAACCACATTCCAACCAACCAAAAGAAAAAAGAAGATAGAAGAAAGATGAAAGAAGAAAGAAGAAATGAAGAATGAAGAACCCCATAATAATGAATTCCTTCTTAATTGTAATCTATTCATTTGTAATCTGAGTTGTATAAGGGTAGAGCTTGGCTACCCAATTTATTTTCAGGTTTGTGCGGTGGAGTCCGACCACAAATAGCCTTTTATTCTTTAATACTAGATTTATAAATTGATTGATGTTTGTTTAGCTTGTGCATTAAGATGACATCTTTTCTTACTTTCATCCTTGATTTGATGTATGGCCTGGATGATGATTAGGCTCTTAGGAAAATAAATTTTCTATCCAATCAAAATAACTCAAAACTAAAAATAAAATAACTCATAACCTCACCTAAAGCCTAGGTTATAAATCAAGTTAAAAGTATTAGCAAACCCTTAGTTGGATGTTATATTATTTTTCTCACATCATGCATAAAAAGTATATTGTTTCACTCTTTATTGGAGAGCATCCACCTTTTCTAAAGAACTTAGCTTGACCTTTGAAAACCATGGTGAAAATACACCTCTTTATCTAGCTGATTTTGGCCCATAATCTAATTTCTCTTGCATTAGGCATATGAATCCTTATTCCTGTGTCAAATTGACTATCCAAAATAAAAATAAAATGTAACAAATTTTGCACATGCACTATATGATCTAGTCTCTTAGGGAGTGTGTTTAAGGACTTAGTCTATTTCTAAATAAATAACAGCTTAGTTGTCTTGCAAAAGCATATGATTTGTCTACTTGTATTTAAAATCATAGGAGGAGTTAGTTCGCGGTCACCCCCAGGCAGTTGTAAGTCCTACAGTCAGGTGATTTATCCTCTCTTATGGAGGTAAACCAAATACCCATTTTTGCCTTAAATTTAAATCATGTTTTTGGCCCTCATCAAAACTCCCTAAATTTAGGTTCAGAGGGTGCTACTTCCTTTTGTGGGCTATGAGCATAAATCCTCACCTCTTAGGCATTTCCATAACCTTGTATCATGAAATTGTAAGCCCTAACTTTCTAATAAAAATTCAACTCAAACAAATCAATTCAATTTTAAAATTATAAAGCCCAACCATAGGGTAGTTTGGGATGCTTACTAAGCTTCATAGTATCCTAAGCATCCCCTACTTGTCTTCATTTGGCTTCGATAAGAACTCCCTCCTCTTGATCGATCCCACTTGAATCTTCTAAAAATAAACCAATCGATTAATAGTCCTACCTTTCAAAATCTTTGGAGACAACGATCATTTACCTTAATCGAGAGTATTCCTAAGGAATCTTGTTCCTTAAAATGTAATTAACTATGGGAGCTTGCCTCTGTAGGGAACTTAACGAACCTAGTTTAAAATAAACCCTACTTTACTTTTCCATGTAAAGAAGGGGAAAAATCTCGGGTACATTTGAAGACCCATAGTCCTTAGGAGTCCTTATTAAGGTGATTAGGTCCATTATAGGGTGGTGACTCCTATCTTTCGAGATAGTACACCTTTCCTCAATGTCATACTTGATCACCCTAATAAGAATAATTACGGATCTACGTGGTATCCCAAAGAGGTGATATATATTTATGTTTTCATTTATCACTCTTGATTGGAGAGCATCCACCTTTTCTAAAGAACTTAGCTTGACCTTTGAAAACCATGGTGAAAATACACCTCTTTATCTAGCTGATTTTGGCCCATAATCTAATTTCTCTTGCATTAGGCATATGAATCCTTATTCCTGTCAAATTGACTATCCAAAATAAAAAATAAAATGTAACAAATTTTGCACATGCCCTATATGATCTAGTCTCTTAGGGAGTGTGTTTAAGGACTTAGTCTATTTCTAAATAAATAACAGCTTAGTTGTCGTGCAAAAGCATATGATTTGTCTACTTGTATTTAAAATCATAGGAGGAGTTAGTTGGCGGCCACCCCCAGGTAGTTGTAAGTCCTACAGTCAGGTGATTTATCCTCTCTTATGGAGGTAAACCAAATACCCATTTTTGCCTTAGATTTAAATCATGTTTTTGGCCCTCATCAAAACTCCCTAAATTTAGGTTCAGAGGGTGCTACTTCCTTTTGTGGGCTATGAGCATAAATCCTCACCTCTTAGGCATTTCCATAACCTTGTATCATGAAATTGTAAGCCCTAACTTTCTAATAAAAATTCAACTCAAACAAATCAATTCAATTTTAAAATTATAAAGCCCAACCATAGGTAGTTTGGGATGCTTACTTCATAGTATCCTAAGCATCCTCTACTTGTCTTCATTTGGCTTCAAGAACTCCCTCTCCATCGATCCCATGAATCTTCTAAAAATAAACCAATGGATTAATAGTCCTACCTTTCAAAATCTTTGGAGACAACGATCATTTACCTTAATTGAGAGTATTCCTAAAGAATCTTGTTCCTTAAAATGTAATTAACTATGGGGGCTTGCCCCTGTAGGGAATTTAACGAACCTAGTTTAAAATAAACCCTACTTTACTTTTCCATGTAAAGTAGGGGAAAAATCTCAGGTACATTCGAAGACCCATAGTCCTTAGGAGTCCTTATTAAGGTGATTAGGTCCATTGTAGGGTGGTGACTCCTATCTTTCGAGATAGTACACCTTTCCTCAATGTCGTACTTGATCACCCTAATAAGAATAATTACGGATCTATGTGGTATCCCAAAGAGGTGATATATATTTATGTTTTCATTTATCCTCTTTCCAAAAGGGGATATATGAAGGCATCACCCCATGTTGGTCTTAAAACTCCCATTTGGTTCCCCAATTGGTGAAAATAAAAATTTAATAAAAAGAAAATAATTAAAGACTTCCTCCTTACCATTTTTATGGTTAGGAAAGGTTCATTCCAAAAATAAAGAATAAATAAATAAATCCTTCATAAAAGTCTTACTTTTCAAAAGCACTTTTCAAAATACACTTAATAAAATATTTGCACTACATCTAATAATTTTTATAATTGTTACATGTAGGAACATTTCAAAAATAAAACCAATGATCATATTTTCCAAAAGCACAAATGGATATCTTCACTCAATTTACTTGAATGAAGATTTCATCTTCAAATAAAAACAACAATCATCATTTCAAAAATAAAACAAAAAATCATGTTTTCTAAAAAACACAAAATTTGAAGATGGACCTTTCCATTCAACACATCCAAATGTGTTAGATGGATGTTACATCTTCAAGCAAAATCACAACTTTGAAATTCCATTCAACACATTCCACATGTGCTAAGTTGGAATTTTCACCTTTTCAAAAACCACATATGAAACCTTTCCATTCAATATACCCACATTTATTGAATGGAGGTTTCATTTCCAATCAAAATCAAAATAAATTTCCAAAAGCACATATGAAACCTCTCCATTCAATATACCCACATTTATTGAGTGGAGGTTTCATTTCCAATCAAAATCAAAATCAAATTTTCAAAAAAGCACAAATGAAACCTCTCCATTCAACATACCCACATTTATTGAATGGAGGTTTCATTTTCAATCAAAATCAAAAATAAACTTTCAAAAAGAACATATGAACATCTCCCTTCAATATAACAAAATTTATTGATTGAAGATTTCATTTCCAAATAAAATGACACTATTTTGAAATCCCATTTAACAAATTCCTTATATGATTAGGTTGGAATTTCCTCTTTTTTAAAAAAAAAAAAAAACAATAGTCACACAAGAAACTACATCTTTGAAAAATGAAACATAATTGATTTCTATCTTATGTACCCAAATTTGTTAAATGGAAATCTCTCTTTTCAAAATCAACAAAACACAAAATTTAAAAAAAAACACACACACACACACAATTTTTGGAACTTCATTTTAGCATTACACATTTGCTAAAGTGAAGTCTCCATTTTCAAAACACAAAATTTAAACAAAAACACATTTTTGGAACTTCATTTTAGCATACCACATTTGCTAAAGTGAAGTCTCCATTTTCAAAACAAAATTTGAAACACATTTTTGGAACTTTATTTTAGCATACTACATTTGCTAAAGTGAAGTCTCCATTTTTAAAACAAAATTTGAAACACATTTTTGGAACTTCATTTTAGCATACCACATTTGCTAAAGTGAAATCTCCATTTTCAAAACAAAATTTGAAACACATTTTTGGAACTTCATTTTAGCATACCATATTTGCTAAAGTGAAGTATCCATTTTAAAAACAAATTTTGAAACACATTTTTGGGATTCCATTTAGCATACTCAAATTTGCTAAGTGAAATCTCCATTTCACAAAATACAAAACACATTTGATTTCTTAGCATAACCAAATTTGCTAAGGATCCTCTTTTTCAAAATCAAAACAAAATCAAAAGAAACACATTGGGATTTCCATAGCATACCTAAATTTGCTAAGAATCCTATTTTCAAAAAATTTCAAAAATAAGACACACTTGGATTCTTCATTTAGCATACCGAAATTTGCTAAATGAAAATTTCATTTTCAAATTCACAAATGATTTACAAAATAAGTAAACAAAGAAAAAGAAGAAATTATTTTCAAACACCTCACTTAGCATACCCAAATTTGCTAAATTAGTAAATTCCAAAAATCTTAAATCAATTGGCCCTTTACTTTAACATACTCAAATTTATTAAATGAAGGGTCCTCACATCAAAATTTAAAATTCAGACATGAACCTATGAAAGCATCTCTCCAAAAATATTTGAACCCATTTTCAACATACCCAAATTTGTTCAAAGTGGATTCTACATTCAAAAATCCCCTTTCCAATCAATCTTAAAATCTCTTCTAAATCCATTTGAGCCCCACTTAACACTTTCAAGTTATTGATTGTGGGTTCAAATTCAAAAATTCAAAATTCAAAAATCAACAAAAATAGAAATTTGATTCAAGTTTATTTTCAACATTGCAGACTTTCAGTTAGTGTCAGTTTCAGTTGATTGCAATGGCGGCACAGAAGTATGTGTTCACATTTTCTCATGGACTAGATTTGGCCTTGGATCAGGCCAACCTTCCACGGTCTGACTATGCCCACCTCATCCACTTTGGTTGAGGCTTTCAGGGGGCTAGGATTACATGTGAGAGAACCCCCCTCATGACAGTTAGCAGGAGCATGATGACCGGGCAGAAGCCGGTCATCCAGGTCGATAAGCCATATGATTCAGAGATCCCCTCACTACAGAGGAAGGTTGTGGTGGTTCCCACAGTAGCAGTACCACTGACAGCGCTAGTGTGTCCGATTGTTCCCCGTGCTGCCCCAGTTAAGGCTAGCACCCACTCTTTAGCACCTTCTAAGGGGAAGGCTCCCCTAATTCTAGGGATTATCTCCCCCTACCTTTGAGGTTGGGTCTAGTTCCTACTCTGCTCGACCTACCCGGACCTAATGAAGAAATAAGAACTGCATGATCAAGCGGTATCACACTCACATTGATAGGGAGTTGGAGGCAGCTATTCAGTCTGTTGTATAGGAGATGCCTAGGATGGTTTCCCTGTTGGTTGCAGAAAACCAGTTCCACCCTCTCTCTAGATCTGATAGAGAGGATGCTAGGAGGGTTTCTGCTTCACCTCTACTAGTGGTTAAGTTTTAGGCACCAGTTAGTGAGAGGAGGTTGTTGACCTCATTAGTTTTATCTTGGTAGGAGCCATGGATGATCAGTCAGGCTCAATTTGATTTAAGATCTATCATTTCCAGCAGCATTGGTAGGCAACTTAAGTAGGAGAGGGCTAGAGAGAGGCATCAGTTCATGTCCCCTCGAGTGCGGAGGTATGCAGTATAGCCTCAGCACTTGTGGATTTTCTAGATCGGCATATTGATAGTATCCTACTCATGGGGACTACACATCATAGGAGAGGAGCTCCTATCCCAAGAGAGTCGGTGGTGCCTCCACCATACCGTTCTTCTCCTAATCTATCATCTCATGTACATGTTCCAGCATCTACTGTTCCAGCCAAGGCATGAAGGCCGCATCGATGGAGAAGAGGGTGATTGGTGATATGGTAGAGATCTTCCATTCCACCTACTATGGCAAGTGAGCTCTCCCACCTTTCCCAATTATGGTGAGGAAGGAATGGCAACCTCAGAGTATCATAGTCATCCCATCACCACCACCACCACAGCAGTCTATGGAGGTGGTAGTAGCAATTGAGGGAGGAGGAGATAGTTCAGTTGCCCCTATGGCCATAGATCCTCCTAGAAGTACCACTCCGCCCAGATCCAACAGTCAGGAGTATGTTTCCTCTAGTAAGCATAGTCCTCACAGAATCAGCTCACCAGCAGCTTCAAAGGTTAGGTGCCAATTTATTCATGATAGTGACCCTACTATCGGTCAGACCCGATCTTTCATGCCTATTCATTTAGATCGATCCCTAGATGACATTTTCAGTATCTAGTGGAGAAGAAGGAAATCTTAGGATATGCCTAGTCTAATTTAGAGGATGAAAAGGTCAGCTTTGATCCGAATGAAGATGATCTATTAGAGGATTCAATGGGGGTACACATGGTAGATATCTGAGGTTCTCTCCTCCATGAGCAGCAAGGTATGGAAGGTGATGTTCCCAAATAGGAAGACACAACCTACTCGACCCAACACCTCCGTTAGCAATTAAAATATAAAGATAAACAAATAGATAGGATGGGTAAGCAACTTGAGGATTTTCTAGCAACTATTTTAGCACATCAGAACCAAGCACTAGTAGTTCATCCTACTATAGCTAAGACTAGTCAGCGAGAGTTGGTGCATGTCTTGGATCCATCCAAGACTTTACCTCCAGTAGAGCAGGGCAGCACTTGCCTGTATAGGAAGATAGTGGATACTACCTCCATACATGAAAAATATATCAAAACCATGGTTGAGTAGCAGGTGAGAGAAGCGTTGGCTCAAGCCTGAGGAGGATCATCAGTTCCAAAGGGTAGACCCTACCTAGAAGAATTTGATTCCATTCAATATCCTAAGGGTTTCGTTCCACCTTCTTTCCAGAGCTTCGATGGCAGTGGGAACCCGAGGCAGCATATTCGCACTTCAGGGCCAGTTATTGCAACATCAGTGGTAGTGATTATTTACTCTTCTGTCTCTTTGTCAGTATCTTAGTAGGCATAGCCTTCTATTGGTATGTTAAACTTCCCAATAGTTCAGTGAGGACTTTTTCTGAGTTGGAACAACTCTTCATCAAGAGGTTTGCTGGAGCTCAACAAATGGTGACTATAGGCGATCTCGTTGTGGCTCAACAAAACCCCAATGAGTCCCTCATTGATTATATTCACAGATGGAGTAATTTGAGTATGAAATATGAACCACAGATGTCTGAACAACATGCCATTGAGATTCTGCTTAAGAATATTTATGGCCCGATTGCCTTTATGCTCAAAGGTTTCACCATCAAAATATTTGAAAAATTAATCAACAAGGCAACTAGCTTACAAGTAGAAGACAAATAGTTGCCTTTTCTAGACCAATCAATAAAGCAGAAGCCACAAAAAGCTTTTGAGAAGATGTTCGGAACAGTGATAGCAGTAGACAAGGGGAAATAGCAGGCCAGAGAGCAGTTTGAGAGACTCGTGCTCCATAGCCGTCACTTCCACCTCCTCTACCACCACCGAGGCAACCCTACTGGCCGCCACAGTAACCTCTATGGCCTGCACCACCTCCTCCTCACCCACATCATTAGCAGCAATGGTACACATATCCACCGCCAGGTAGTTATGGTCCACCTACTCTTTCAGATAAACTTAACAAGTCTTATTCATTTAAGAGAAAGGTAATTAGGAAGATCTTTAAGAATCACTTAAAGAAGCCTAATTTAGCTACCCGAATCTAGGAGAGCGAAGGAAGTGGGCAAAAGTAATGATCCTAACTTTTGCTCCTCACCGCATGTTAGGTCACATTTTGGAAGATTGCTTCACATTCAAGGACTGGCTTGAACGTAGCTTTAAGACCAGTGCTATAATTATCCAGAAGGAATACCTTGTGGAAAAATCATCCAGTTCCATTAGGGTAATCCTTGGGGATACTTGAGATCCTTCCAAAATCAAAGAAGGTTGGGATATCTCCTTATCCCATACCTCTAAGAAAATTGTTTCCAAAATTAAGAAACTTTCCTTACAGTTGCTTGATACAGCTCAAACCTCCAACATCAAGGAAGGTTTACAAGTTGCCACAGCCAACTCAAGGAAAGCAGGAGCTCAGCAGTAGCAACAACATCCTATGCCAGCCCAGGATAGCCAAGTAGCACAACAACCCAGTCAGCTCCGGTCCAGATGCTACTACATCGTACTCTCTCAACCACCTCTTCTAGTAGACATCTTGTATCAGTGGATGAGGGCATCAAATCCCTCACCCACTTACTTTGCTTGATTTATACTGTGTACCTCCTTCAAAATCTAAGAAATTGAAGAATAAAGCTAACTTGAATTATATCTGTGTCACTTCTGATGGGTTATCTAAATATATTCCTAATGATAAATCTTCAAGTCTAAATAACAATTATAATAACTCTAATCTTCCTCTTTCTAATTCAGAGTTGGACCTTCCATCTCTGGATACTATGGGTTCATCTCTTAAGATAGACTTAGAATCATCTAATTTCAAGGGTCCCATAGGAGAAGCTGTAGGTGAGCTTGACGTGCAGGTAGAATCTTCCATTACCCTGCCATAAGAGATCACCTAAGTCAACCTCCATAGTGGTAAGGTGATACCATCTAGGGCAGCACCTCAAGATAAAGGGAAACAAGTCATTGGTTCAGACGATCGAGAAGCCCCTCCACAGGATGCTCCACCCCTGGATATGTTTGTGGAGGATCAGCCTAAGGTGAACTACAATGTCCTCTCTCACCTAAGAAAGTTGCCATCTAAGCTAAGCATATATGATGCCCTTATCTTATCCAAAGAGATGAGAGAATCGTTAATCAAGGCTCTCCTTGATCCAGAGATATGCTTAGCTCAGTTGATCGCTATTGGAGAAGAGGCACATTATTCCAGAGAAGCTCAGAATCACTATCACAGATGAAGACCTACTTCTGGGGGACATAGAGCACAACCGTCCCCTCTACATTACAGTGGATATGGGCAGATTCAAACTTGACAAAGTTCTCATCAATCTAGGTGCATCGATGAACATTATGAGTTTAAATACCCTTACCTATTTGAGGATCGACATCTCCACACTCTAAGGAGATCGGATGATGTTGAGAGGATTCAATGAACAAGCCTAGAGGGATTTAGGTTCCATAGTGTTAATGTGATGAATAAATCCCTATTGGGGAGTCTCCATTCAAATCTGTGGAGAGAAGAAAGAAGAGTTCTTATAAAAATTCATCTTAGTAAGATGTCACACAGATCTACAGATGTACTTATTCAGGTGATCGGATACATCATCAAGGTATAGTGTACTATCTCAAAAGATAGAAGCCACTACCCTTTAATGGAACCAATCACCTCAATAAAGACTCCTAAAGATGATGGGTATGCATATGTACCAGAGATTCTTCCCTTGATTTATATGGAAAAGTAAAGCAGGGTTTATTTTAAACTCAGTTTGTTAAGTTCCCTACAGGGTAAGCCCCCACAGTTAATTACATCCTAAAGGATAAGATCCTTTAGGAAAACTCTCGATTAAGGTAAATAATCATTGTCTCTAGAGATTTCAATAGGAATGACTATCAATCGATTAGTTTATATTTTTGAAGATCAAATGGGATTGATCAAAAGAGGGAGTTATTTTCGAAGCCAAAATGGGAATAAGTAGGAGATGTTCACGATGTTAGGAAACCTAACGAGCATCTCAAACTATCCTAAACTTGGGCTTTGTATTTTAGAAATTGATTTAGTTTATTTGAGTTGTATTTTTCTTTAGAAATTTAGGACTTAAGATTCCTTAACACATGATTAAGGAAATGCCTAAGAGGTGAGGAATTATGCTTATGGCCCACAAAGGGGAGAAGCAACCTTGGAACCTAAATTTAGGGAGCTTCGATGAGGGCTAGAGGCACAACCTAAATCTAAGGCGAAAAGTAGGTAATTGGTTTGTCTCCACAAGAGAGGACAAACCACCCGACACTTTGGACTTATAACCGCTTAGGGGCGATCGCCAACTAACTCCTCCTATGATTTTAAATACATATAGGCAAGTATTTCTGCTTGTGCAAGATAGATAAATTATTTTTATTTAGAAAGAGACTAAGTCCTTAAATTCACTCCCTAAAGAGACTAGATCATGTAAAGGGTATGCTTCAAATGACCTAAATCTAATGCATTTCAAATTTCATTTTATTTCATTTTTGGACAATCATTTTTGACAAAGGCTAATAGGTTTTTTTATGACTAATGCATGAGAAAGAAGATTATTGGCTAAAATCAGCTAAAAGTTTTAGGAGGTGAGTTTCCACCATAGCCCTCAAAGGTCAAGCCAGGTTCTCAGCAAAGATGGAAGCCCTTTAAATAAGAGTGAAATAAGATACATTTGTGCATAATATTATAAAGAAAAGAACTCATCTAGCTAAGGGGTTGCTAATTCCTATATCTTTATTTTAATCCTAGGATTTAGGTGAAGTTATGAGTTGTTTAGTTTTAGTTTGAATTATTAAGTGGGTAAAAGAGTTATTTTTTTGCTAAAGAGCCTAATCCACATCCAGGCCATACATAAAGTAAGGAAGAAACTAGGAAAAGCATGCCACCTAATGCACAAGTTAAACAAACATCTATCAATTTATAAAACTACTACAAAAAGAATAAATGGCCATTTGTGGTTAGGCACCACCGCATAAATCTGAAAATATCAAATTGGGTAGCTGAGCTCTACCCTTATACAACCTAGATTACAAATAAATTAAATTTATAATTTAAGCAAAGGAATTCATTATTATGGGGGTCTTCAAGCTTTATTCTTCTGTTTTCTTTCTTTCTTTTCTTTTCTTCTTTTCTTCTTTGGATCTTCCTTTGGATGGTTAAATGGTAGATACTCCAAGGCTTCACATTATGCATAAGATGGAATCTTATGACCAATGCTCATCTTAATCCCCATAACAAATCATTCCAAAATCCTATTTATACAATTTTTTACATGAAAAGGAAATGCATAAATCTAACTAACACCTGCAAAATAAAGGTTAGTCAAATCACACCACATAAATCCCAAGCATGTATATTGGACTTATAACCCCACACATGGGTGACAAAGTCCACTTGGCTTATGGATTATGCTAAGGGGTATAAGCACTTGCAAGCAAGAAGCATTTATATTTTTATTTATGATAGTGCCCCTTTAGCACAATCCCCTACAGAAAGGAATAGTTAAACTGAGCACGTCCTATCATCCATTGTACGAGCATACACCCTAACATCCAATATAAAACATTCATCACAAAATAAAATATAGCATCAAGCCATGCACCGACCTAACCTAAATCTAAAAGTGGTGACTTAGGCTAATGTGTGTGCTTTGAAGGTTTGTATTGCATGCTTAGTTTAGGACTTTAGATTTAAATTTTCTAAGTGTGAAAGACATGTTCAACTTAGAGGAGGGTTTCATTTAAGTTATTTAGTGATTTAGGTTACTTATATTTCATGTTTTAGTTTGATTTGAGTGAAGCCTACAATTAATTACTAAGTTATAAAGAGAGGGAAAGAGAAGAGAACTTCTCTTTCCTTCCCTAATCCTTAAGTAATTTCCAAGGTAAGTTTGCATTTTAGTTTCATTTAGGTAAATGTTTTGATTAAATCTTTGAATTAATCCTAAGTTTAGATCAACTCTAAACAAACCTATCCAAAAAGAAAGGGATTTTAAGATTAAGAAAAATGAATCAAAATTCACATAACATACATTATTTCAATTCTTTCCCAACATATATAACAATCATATGGATGGACCCTAAGCATATCTATACAAGCAAATGAAGATAATTAACACCCTTTATGATGCATGCTAAGTAATTCATTTAAGAAAATTTAGAAGATTTAGATGTATGAATTTTCTTAACTAGAAAAGGTTTTCCTTATCCAAAATTTCACATACATGCATGAAAGTAAGAAAGGCATAAGTGAGAACAGTGCCATTGTTAACCAAAGGTGTAAGGTACAAGACTTACTTAGGGCTACTTAAAGCCTCGTAACCTTGGGGTTGTCCAGAGTAATATACCACTTTCCTTAAGTACTAAGATATATATAAAGAAAATGAAATGGAGAAAAGAATATGCAAAGTTATTTAATGGTTTCATTTTTATTTATGCAATTTATTCATGCAAGAATAAGCAATCCTCCTTAAGTGAGAGCATAGAGATGAATAGGGTTTAGAATTAAGTGTTGGTTTCTTTTCAAATGAACCCTACATCTTACTAACCCATATTCAAAGTTATACAAACATAAGAAAGAAAGGAAATGCTACACTAAACATGCTTTATAATATCATCACATGCGAGCTAATAATTAATATATGAATAGCACACTTTCAGATTTGATGTTTCATTTATAGGTTTTGAAAATACTTTGGTTTAGTGGTGTTAATAGCCACACATATTTTACTTTAGCCAACACATGCACATTTGATATAAAGTAAATAATTTCATTTTAAAACTTTGAAAACATGAAATCATGGAAGCATAAATCACATGGCACACAATTTAACATGTTGGGAAAGATCGAAAGCAATATAATCATGTAAAAAAAACTCACTTTACTTAATTCCTAAAGACATTCTTAAAGAATAAGAAAACTTAGAATAAATCAAAGTGAATTTCAAAATGATTTTTGTTTGTCTGAAGTTTGATTTAATTTTGAAAGGGTGAGATGAGTTTCCTATTCCTAACCCATTCCCACATGTGTTTTATATTTTTGTTTAATTTTCAAATAATTAAATTAATTTTTAAGTCTTGATTAAGTTAAAGTATGCATTAAGTGACTTAATTAACCCTTCCTTAAACCACCTTAGAAAAATTAACTAAGTAATTATGATCCAATGAGATGACATAAAACCCACAAGGTATGTAAATTTGCAATGCACCTAGTAATGAAAAGGACTAATGCAATTTGGCTCACAATTAAAAATTAATTAAGCTAATTTACCTTAAGTACTTTTAAAACACCCCTTCACACTTATGAAAGGGGTTTAATTTCCTTAATTAGACTTAGGCTATTGAACACCTAAGAATCTACCCAAGGTAGATTAATTAAGTTTTGGAAATTTTTAGAATTTTAAAAAATTATTTAAAGGGGTAATTAATAAATTAACCCTTAATTAAGAAGAGATTACGAAAAGAAAATGGGGTTTAGGGAATAACTTCAGGGAAATACCCCAAAATTATTTCCTAAAACCCTATTCATTGGATCTGACCTTAATCCAACTTAATCATAGAGAAAATCCACAAATTATACCTTAATTACCCTTAATCACAAAAAGGGGATAATTAGAGAATGGGCTAGTAATTTCCATAATCAAGATCTCAATAAATCTCAAGAAAAATAGGGGAGGCAGAGGTCATCCCTTAAAATGAACCTTAGAAGTTTCAGATTAATTGGCAACTTAATTAGGGAATAATTAGTTAATTAACATTCCCAAAGAAACCCAAATTCAAAGGAAAAGAAAAATCAAAATACATTGAAAACATTTTTAGAAAATTTTAGATAGAATTATCTATCTATAGCATTTTTCCTCATATTTTTTTGATTTTTCTAGGTTCAGTTATGATTTTTTGAAGGTTTATGAATTAATTAGAAATTTAGAATAATCCTAGGTTAATACACACACATAGCATGACGAGTGGCGGTGGCGATCAGCACACTTTACAACGCGTCATGCTGTGAGCCCCCTACTTAAGTTGTCGCATTAGAGGAATGGTGGCGGTGCATGCGCCTTTATCCTTAGCCTGATCAAAGATCAGATGACTGAGGATACACCCGTGGTTTTAAAAGGAGGATTAATTTCTATAATGTGGGAAATAATCTCAGCCGTCCATCTAAAAACACACGAATGGATGGCTGAGATGGGCTGAGTTCTTTCATGAGGATTAATGTGAGCTATTCATAATCCAAGGGGAGATCTAAGCTCGATCCTTCATGAATTCATTTAAGACTCAACCCACACCATCTAAAGGACCAAAGCGGCCAATCCAACGGTGGATTTTACATGAAATGAAAATTTCTTTGACAAAAGACCAACACCTCTTAGCCTAAGTGGTCGAAAAATCACTAACCTTACTGGAGGTGATCACTGGCACTAGAGATCGATGAGCTAGCTTACTCTAGTGGTGATGAAGCCCTGTTGAAGTTCCTAGCTCTTGAGATTGAGTGGATGAATGGGTGGACCAACTCCTCTTCACTCCCCTTGTGGCTTTGATCGAATTGATCTTCCCTTTGCCTCTAGAACTCAATTAGATGCTTAGGCAAGCTTGAATTGGTCCTTAGATGATGAGTGTAGAAGGAATTTAAGTGGGGTCTAGTGTGGAGAAAATTAGGAATCAAGGTGAGCTCCCACACCTATGAAAATCAAGAAGATAAGATCCAAATCCTCTCTGGGGGCCTTGGGAAAGCTCTGTAAAGGTTGCTAACTCTCCTTATGCTCCAATTGATTAAGTGTGAATGAAAATTTTAGTGGATTAAGAGGAGTATATCTCCCCCTATGGAAATCAAATGGCCAAGCAGAAGCTTATCATTTTGATCTAATTGACCTCATAGGATGGGTTGTTTTGGCTGTTAGAGGTGTGCACATGGTTGGTTTGGCTTGAAGAATGGAAGCCTAACTCCCATGTGCATCCAATTGAGCTTTGGGCGGGAGTTTGAATTTCCAATTTGGCAATAGGTGGTCGAGTTTGGTCCATGGGCCAAATGGGTTAACCCAAACCCATTGGATTGGGTGCACCATTCATCACTAGGTCCCCTTGAGGTTTTAGGAGAGCCTCAGGTGATTGTGATGAGTGCATGACCAAAATACCCATAGGCTAGGCCAAAATTTGTTCTATGTCCTAGGGGTATAATTGTAATTTTGCTATTTTTTAAATTTGGGCATGTTTGGTATGTTGAGGAAATAGGTTGGGATAAGTTACAATGGATTTGGAATGCATTTCATAGGGTTTGACTCATGTTGACCCATTTAGGTCAAAATGGGTCAAGTGACCAATAGGTCAAATTGGGTCAAACCAACGGTTGGGTCAAGTTCATATGGTCATTTCAAATGTTTTGGTGGCTTTGGTTTAGTTCAATTTCGTATAGATTAGGTTTTGGCTCATATGACCCATTTAGGTTAAATAGGTCAAGTTGACCCATTTGACCTATTTGATTTGGGTTGGGTCAAGTAGGTTTAGGTTTGGTTGGTCATACAAAGTGGTATCTTTGTTTCCAATCAATTTGTGTTCAATTTTGGCTCAACATGACCCTTTAGGTCATGTTGGGTCTAAGTCAATTGGGCTGGGTTGGGTCAATTGTTGAGGCTTTGGTAAATTTCCATAAGTGATTTGGAATGGACTTGAACCATTGGCTTCAATCAATTTGGCTTAGATCAAGTTTTGACACATTTTGGCCCTTTAAGTCAAAATGGGTCAACTTGGGTCAAGTGGGCCAATTAGGCTAGGTTAGGCTCAAATGTTGGCTTGGTCAAGTTCAAACATAGGTCATGAGTGAACTTAGATCAATGGTTTTAAAAAAAATTGGCCTATGGTGGATTTTGGCTATGCTAAGTTTCATTTTAGGTTAAGTGTTGACTTGGTCAACCCTTAGGTTTGACTTGGTTTGACCTAATTTGATTGATTGATCATCCCATGATGATTGTTGATCATGATAGGAGGGATATATGAGTTTGGTTCAATCCAATTTGATTAAGATCAAAAGTTGGCTCATAAGGGTACTTTAGGTCACTTTGGGTCAAGTGAGCCTAAATGGGTAAAATGGCTTGGTCAAAGCTTGAATTGAAGTTGATTGATCTTGTATATGGACTTATGATTGAAATATAAATCCATTTATAAGAGGTTTGAAATCAAATGGGTTTTGATCCATTTGAAAGTCTCATATTCATAGAAAGAATATGAAGTAGTTTTGAGTTTGATTTGATTGATTTATATTTATATTTCATTTATATATGTTAATATAAATGAGAATATAAATAAGTTTTAAGAAAATTCCAAGGATTTGAATAGGTTTGATCAGGATTTGGAGTTGATTATGGCTAAGTCCCTTAATGGAAAATTAAAGGAACTTAGGAAAATTTTCATGAATTATTTTGGAATTTTAAATTTGATTGATTGATTTCAATTTATATTTCATTTATAAATGGGAATATAAATGAGAATATAAATGGATCATTAGAAAAACTCAAAGATTTGGATAGGTTTGAATCATGATTTTGGCTAAGTCCTTAAGAAAGGGTTAAGGAGTTAAGAAATTTTGACTTAGGAATTTTTGATGGATTTTGATCATGGGTTTTAATCATAGATTTTCAATCATGGAATTCAATCATGGAATTGATTTGAGTTTGAGAAAAATCAAATTGAATTGATTTTGTGTTTGACTTGAAAGAAGGAAAGTGTTGAATGGTTTAAGCTAAAGGGTAGGAGATTTTCGTAACACCGCTAAGGCATGACCTATTCCTATGGCTAACTCTTCTAAGTCTTCTAGGGCTAGGCGAGAATCCACCTAATAACTAGATATGTCTTAATACTAAGGAACCCTTAAAGTCTAAGAGGAATCCTATGCCTAAGATAGAAGTCTTGAGAGCTCATTCTAAAAATGAGGTCAATAGTTACATTTGAAGAAGATAGATGACTAGAAGACTGAAGCTGAGTTTTATATCATTGATTTGAATACTTCTTTCACCGCTTTGCTCGGTAGACCTTGGATACATCATAACAAGATGATTCCATCCTCCCTCCATCAGTGCATCAAGTTCAGGAAGGATGGGATTGAATACTGTGTCAAAGGATATGAAAAGCCATTTTCAGTCATAGAGGTTGAGATATATGAGGATGCGACCTACTATCTTCCTCAAAACACCCTTTCTCGTGAACTTGGGCAAAATTCAAATTCAAAAGAAAAAAGGAAAAGAAGAAAAAGAAAAATAAGGAGAAAGAGAAAAGAAAAATGAAAATCCAAGTGAACAAGAAAGGGAAATTGAAGAAGAAATAGAGCCGCATATCACATTCCACCCATAGCTCATTCCATCATATGGGCATGTGGGTAGGATATGACTCGACCTCCACAGAGCTGAGGCAAAATAGAGGCGAGAGGTGGAAGAGTCCTTTGTTGGCCATCAACCAACTGGGGTTATGTTCCAGTTCATAGGAGTACCCCTACTATTCACATAGACTTGGAATCCAGCATGGAGGATGAGTCTAATGTGATTAATATACTAGCCAACCTCTCTCAATGGGTTTCATTGGATGTGACACTCGAGTCGGACAGTGATGAAGACCAGGCCTCCAGACAAAGCACAAATATATTTGAATCAAATGAATATGAAATTATCATGCAGCAGTTAGGAACCTTAGCTCTAACTTCACTTTCATCTTAAAAAGTTGAAGGTTTAGTATTTAAGGAAGCCCCTCAGTTCTCCAAAGATGTTAAACCAAAGAGATTCTTTTTGGAATCATCATCCTCAAGTCCAGAACCTGATGTAGGACTTAAGGATATTTTAAATAAATAATTAATGGAATTGCCTTCTGATTGGTACTCGCCTTATGTTCTTAATCTTGCAAAGAAGGGTTTGATTCCTTATTCATGTTCTAAGCACAGGTCAGAGTACTTCGAAAAGCTGGAGAACAATAAAAGTGAGGACGTACAATCAAGATCAGGACTAGGATTTGGTACAGTAGGTCCAGTCGATGACGATGATTACTGCTTAGTTGTCACCAATCATTTGGAGTCTGATTGGTTCTTTTCACACCAAACCAACTCTTATGAAGATGTGTGTTTAAAAACTTCAGATGATCCAGATGATCTCCAAATCAAAGATGCACCACCAGAATTTGAAGAGGAGATCCATTGAATAATTAATAAGCTTAAAGAAATCAATATCGGGATGGAAGAAAATCCACGCCCGACACACATCAATTCATTGTTGAATGAAGAAGAAACCAATCACTTAGTTGTGCTATTGATTGAGTTTAAGGACTGCTTTGCATGGAGCTATGAAGAAATGCCTAGACAATCTCCTAACATAACATTTCATAAACTAGCAATATATCCTAGCACTAACCCTATCAAGCAAGCTCCTAAATGCATGCGATTAAAAATCAAACAACAGGTCATTTCTAAAGTAAAAAAAATTGATCAATGCTTGTTTCATCAAGGAAGAAAAATACCCTACCCAGTTAGCCAGTGTCATCCCAATTAAGAAATAGAATGACCAAATTCACGTATGTGTCAATTTTAGGGACTTAAACAAAGCATGCCCTAAGGATGAGTTTCCTCTTCTTATACCAAAATTAATGGTGGACATCGCCTCATCTCTTGCAGTATTCTCCTTCATGGATGGGTCATCTGGCTACAACCAAATCAAGATGGCCCCCGAGGATGAAAGAAACACTGACTTTTGAACCCCGATCAGAACCTATTGTTATAAGTGCATGCCTTTCATCCTTAAAAATGTTGGTGCTACATACCAACGGGCCATGACTCAGATCTTCAACAAACTCATCCATCATCAGGTTGAGTGTTATGTTGATGATCTAATAGTCAAGACCAAAGAAAAGGAACCACATCTTTGACTTGAGAGTAATTTTTGAATGGTTAAGATAATATAACCTCAAAATGAATCCCCTGAACTGTGCATTCGGAGTAGCTTTAGGGAAATTCCTTGGGTTTATTGTCTGACATTGAGGAATAGTAATTGATCCAAAAAAAGTATCAAAGCTATCTTAGAAATGGCACCTCCTAAAAGTTTAACTCAACTCAGATCTTTCTAAGGACAGTTGGCAAATCTGAGATGCTTTATCTCCAACCTATTAAGGAGATGCAAGCCATTTTCAGTGCTTATCAAAAAGGATGCCAAGTTCAAGTGGGTTGACAAGTGCCAGCATGCCTTTGAAGATATCAAACAGTATTTGGTGAAGCCGCCAGTTCTAGTAGCCCCTATCCCACGCAGGCCACTCATCCTCTATGCTGCTACATTGGATGACTCCCTCGGTGCTTTGTTGGCCCAAGCCAATGATGAAGGAAAGGAGAGTGCTCTCTGTTACCTCAGTCATCGTCTGATTCCTGATAAAGCGAACTACCTATTAAGAAACATTGCTTAACTTTAATCTTTGCATCCTAAAAGCTATAGCACTATATGCTTTCTCATAAGGTGAACTCGATTTTCAGAACCAATCCACTGCAGTATCTCATGACACAAGCAACGCTATTCGGATGTTTGTCACATTGGTCCATGATTCTCTCACAGTTTGATATCACATTGTACCCCTCCGTGCGATAAAAGGTCAAGCACTAGCAAATTTCTTAGCGCACACTACTTTGATTCCGCTTAATGATGATCTGATGAACAAATCATGAACTTACGGGAGGTTGATAACTTTCGATGGGAGATATATTTTGATGGTGCGACTTCCTTTCATAAAGGAGATGCATCATGATCTACTCTTCCAGGAAAGGTAGGGATAGGAATAGTTCTCTTAACTCCATACTACGATGTGATGAGATTCTCATACTATCTCTCCAATTCTACACCAATAATGAAGTGGAGCATGAGGCTTTGATTATCGAACTAGAGTTAACCATTACAGTGCATGTCAGGAGCATCAACATCTATGGGGATTTTTAGTTGGTCATCAGCAATCGGTCTACAAGGTTCTCAAACCAAGCACCATTACCACCGTATAGAAGTTGTTAAATGAAGTCCAAGCCCATCGTAAACAATTTATGCTCTTGATGACATCTTGTACCGATGATCTTTTGATCAAATATGATTACGTTGCTTAGACAAACATGAAGCACGTAGAATTATGATCGAGGTACATTCAGGTCTATGAGAAGTGCATCAATCTAGCCTAAAGATGAAGACAAAAAGCAAGAGATTAGGATACTATTGGCCTTTGATGATTACAGACTACATGGATGTAGCTAGGACATGCCATCAATGTCAGGTACACGGTGTGATATTATATTAACCACCCAATATTCTACACCCTACATTGGCCTCACGGCCATTTGAGTGTTGAGGTACCGACATTATAGGTCCGATTGATCTTCTTTCTTCCAAGGTTCATCGGTTCATTCTAACTGCCACCGACTACCTTTCTAAGTGGGCAGAAGCAATCCCACTCGGAGAGGTCATAGCTCACCATGTGCTTCAGCTTTTAAAGAACCATATCGTATATAGGTTTAGGGTTCCTTGATGAATTATATCCGATAATGATACTGCATTCAAAAGCACCAAGATCAATAGCTTCGCTAGAAGACACGGTATGGATTGGAGATACTCCACCATCTACTACCCTAGAGCAAATGGCTTAGCTGAAGCATTCAACAAAACTCTCATCTAAATACTAAAGAAGACTCTTGATGATAACAAGAAATAGTGGAATGAGTAGTTGGTTGAAGCCTTGTGGGCCTACCGCACCACATACTGAACCCCAACTCAGTCTACCCCATTTTTCTTAGCGTATGGGTTCGAAGTCATTCTACCCTTAGAAATTTAACTCCCATCACTAAGGATATCATTGGGTAGAAAGATAACTACATAGTAGAATGCAAAGTTACAGTTACAAGAGCTCGAAGGTTTGGAGGAGAGTCGCCTACAGGCATGCCAGAACCTCGAGTTATACAAGGCCAAAATGATTCAAGCTCACAATAAGCTGGTCCACCCTAGGTCTTTCCAAGTAGGACAACTTATGTTAGTCCTAAGGAGACAAATTGTTGCCCATCGAAAGATGGGAGGCATGTTTGAACCCACTTGGGAAGGCCCCTATGTCATAGAGAAGGCCTACCAAGGAGGATCCTATCAACTCATTGATTGTAAAGGGGAACACCCGATGCTTCCAATTAATGGGCTCTATTTGAAGAAATATTACCCATAAAAATATGTTTGAAAATAATTATCAACAAAAGAATAAAAATCTTATTCTATTTTATCAAAATCTTTTCTTCTTTTGAAGCGTTGTTTGCTTGCCATGTGAATCTATCATGATGTGTTTAGGATAGGTGTAAGAGAACCCAAGAGGCATCATATCCCTCTTTCATAACATGAACACAATCAAACTTAATATTTCGGAGCTATTAGAATAGGTGTGAGAGAACCCAAGAGGCATTCTATTTCGATTAGCACAACTGAGTTAGGTGTGAGAGAACTCGAGCGACATCCTTTCTTGGTGGGAATTCATGTTGCCATCTGAGGCACCATTTCACCAATTCCCCAAGTGTATTTAGGGTGGGTGTGAGATAACCCAACGGTGTCCTATTCCCTTTAACACACACATAAAAATACATATCTTTTTTCTCAGGCTATTTTGATGTGGGAGCAAGCCCCTTGTGGCACTCACTCATTAGCTACTCTAGGTCAGGTCTACATGCTATCTTGCTAGTATGTCACCCTAGTGGTTCCTTTTTTTGGAGGATGTGAGTCCCTGCGCTTTCTTTCTAACTTGATCATTACAAATCTATGAGTGCCTTGCTAGTTTGGTAGGCTTCATTGGCCAACTAATAAGCTACCTCGTGTTGATTTTGTTTAAGAAGATGTGAGTCCCCACACTTTTTTCTTGAACTAATCATCATGATCTGACTAGGTCAAATATATTTGAGGTTTAGGATAAGTCCCCCCAGAGGCTCCTATCCTCTTGACTACATTTGAGTTGGTATAAGCCCTCCAGCAGCATTCACTCGGAGTCTAGATGGATCTCGGGCCGAAGATAGTCTATCCTAGCAATCAATTCTGTTATTGGAGGATGTGAGTCCACGTGCTTTCTTCCTAGGGCGATCGGCGAACCTTAGGTTGGTGATGTTCTATCGACAATGACTCACCCTGGTACACTCTTGGTAGATGAGAGTCCTCACACTTTCTCCATGAGTTGGCCATCAAATACCTATCATATTATCTTCTCTAGGGTTTTGGATCAAGCCCTTAGCGGCCCCTCTCCCTACGGGCACTCTATTTGGATCACAACCTTTGCGACCCCATTTAGACATCACCTGAGTTACTTTTGGATTAGACAATCCCCCTTTCCTAGTAGCCACCCCTATGGTTAGAGAAGTTGTTTAGCAGAAGCATAGATTCTCCCTTGGTTCAGTAAATCTAAGATAGATCTAGGCTGATATAAGCTCGTCATCAGTTTGATCCCTCACAAATTAATAGGGTCCATGATAAACAAACTAAATAACAAATAAAAAAAATATTTGCTTGTGGATTATGAATTCAAGTCTTCAAAAGGCCCCTTTTCCCAAGCAGACATCCCATCATCGGGGCAGTGTCAGCAGAACTCTCTATAGGAATTTCCTAACTACTTGAGTTGAGATAAGTCCTCAGGTCGACAGTCTCTCTGTAGTCACCCTTAGGTCGAGTTCAATCTGTTTTGCCACAAGTAGGTTACCCGGGTAGTCATTTCACTTTGGAAGATGTAAGCCTATGATGCATTCTTTCTAGCATGACTATCACAAACCGATGGGCAGCCCTAGGTCGGGTTCAATTTGTTGCCCAAAGTAACAGATCACCCTAGTGGTCTTTTGTAATGGAAGATGTGAGTCCCCGTGCTTTCTTCCCCTGAATTGATCATTGCAAACTGAAATGCACTCCTTTGGTTGGATAGTTCTCCCCTCAGCCGGGAAGCTACTCCCTTTGGTTTAGTAAATCTGAGGTAGGTCTAGGCTGATATAAGCTCTTTCTCAATGTGGTCCATTGCAAACCAACGGAATCCACCAAAATAAACAAAAAAATGAAATTAATCTTGACTATTTTTGAGCAGATCTAACTCCCCTAGTGGCATTCACTCAATAGTCAGCCCTAGGTTGGGTTCAATTTGTTGCCTTGCCAACTGATCACCCCTGTGGTTCCTTACTTTGAAATATGTGAGTCCCCATGCTTTCTTCTTAAACTTAACCATTGCAAACCGAAAGGCACCCATTTGGTTGGATAGTCCTACTATGTGGTTGGTAGACTATTCCTTTTGGATAGGTAAATTTGAGTTAGCTCAAGGCCCATGACCCCTACTCAGTGCAGTCCATCGCAAACCGATAGGATCCATCAAAATAATTAAAAAATGAAATTAATCTTGACCATCTTTGAGTTGATTTGAGTCCCCCAGCGGCATTCACTCAATTGTCAGCCCTAGGTTGGGTTCAATCCATTGCCTTGCCAATGGATCACCCCAGCTACTGGTCCCTACTTTGGAGGATGTAAGTCTACTACACTTTCCTCCTAGTACAACTGCTACACACCGTTAAACAATCCCTTTAGTTGGCTAGTCCTACTATGTGTTTGGTAGACTATCCATTTGGATCAATAAATATGAGTTAGGTCTAAGCCTCTATGGCTCCTACTCATTACAATCCATGTCAAACCAATAGGGTCTATCTCAAAAATCCAAAATATAAAAATCTGAAACAAATTCAACCTGCCTCCCTCAGTGGAGTCAAATAAAAACAAAAAATTAAAAAAATCCAATCAATCTCCCTCAGTGGAGTCAAAATAAACAAAAATAATAAATAGAACAAACAATCAATAAATCAAATCAATTTCTCTCCCTAGTGAGACTCAAATCAAATCAAGTCTCTCATCTCCTTGTGGGTGACTTGACCGTATTTCCCCAGTAGAAGGTTCACATACTCTATCCTTAGTGTATTCCTCCTTCACTCTCTTATGTCTTTGACATGAGTAGAGTCACATTGCACTAAGCTCTGGATTCCTTCTACACCATGGGTTAGGGGTAGATCGTCTCTGTTAGTGCTTGTGATCATTCGGGGTTGTTGATCATTTTGGTCAACACCAATACTTGCGGTGTACCTTGTCAGTCAGACCACACCTATTGGGCGCCCTTTATTGACCTCATTTTTAGATTGAGCTCTCAACCCCTCCATCTTAAACATAGGACTTCTCTTAGACACTAATAATTTCCTTAGTCTTAAGACACATCTAGCGATTAGGTGGATACTCAACCTAATCTTAGAGACTTAGAAGAGTTAGCCATAGAAATAGGACATTCCTTAGGGGTGTTAGGAAAACTTGCCTACACCATAGCTTGAACCAAATCCTCACTTCCTCCTTTCAAGTCAAACTCCAAATCAAATCAACTTCAAACTCAAATCGATTCCAACTTGATGGATTTTCTCAAATCATAAATCAATTCCAAATGATTGAAACCCATGATTGAATTCCAAATTCCAAAAATCTTTCCTAAGTCACTTTGATTCTATCTTGTGGACTTAGCCTAAATCAAATCCAAATCAATTCAAATTCAGGATATTTTCTCATAACCCATTTATATTCTCTTATGGACTTAGCCTAAATCAAATCCAAATCAATTAAAATTCAAGATATTTTCTCATAACTCATTTATATTCTCATTTATATTCATAATTATAAATGAAATATAAATTCAAATATCCAAAAATTAATTCAAAAATCAAATTTAAATTCAACCAAAATTCAACCTAAACCTTTCAAGTCAACTCCTTTTTATGGCCACTTTGCACCCTCTTAGTGGACTCCATGGACCCTAGTAAGAGTGGTGCACTTGACCCAATGGATTTAGGTTAGCCAAACCCAACTCAATGGCCAAACTGACCACCCACTTAGAAATGAGCACAAGGGAATCATTCATTCACCTTATTTTGCACATGGCAACCTCTCCACTACCTACCTCTGGCCAAAACAAACCATGTGCAAGTTCAAATAGCCAAAATAACCCATTGAATTAGGCCAATTGATCCAAAATGGCAAATCTATGCTCGACCATCCGATCCTTCAAGGGGGAGATATACTCCCCCTAATTTCACTTGAATCCAAGACTTTTACACTCGATTGACAAGAGAAACCTAGAGCTAGCACTCCAAGCTTCCTTAGGCAATTCCCAATCATTTCTTATTTCCATTTTTTTGATTCCTTCAAACCAAAAATAGGGGAGGCTAAGGGAAATTCCAACTTAGCCAATACCCAATTCTAATCCAATTCCTCCTTCAAGCATCCTTAGAGGGCCTAATCAAACTCATCCAAAGCTTCTTCCAAGCTTCAAAGGTAAGGGAGGTGGGAGCTAGACCAAGGCCGCAAGCATTTGAAGAGGAGCTTAGTCCATAGGAAGATCCACTCAATCTCAAGTCCTCAAATCTTCAACAGAGCTTTATCTCCACTAGACGAAGCTACATTGATGATTGGGAGCATCGGTGATAGCCTCTGACGAGGTATGCCTTCAAATCGAGCTTAGGTATATGAGTTCTTGGCACTTTGTGAAAGAAATTCTCACTCCATACAAAATTGATGATTAGATTTTCTTGTGCTTGCTCTTAGATAGTGTGGGATAAATTTGAGCTCAATCCGAGCTCAATCAAGCTCGGATCTTGCCCTAAGGAGTGGACAGATGCCCTCTCCCGCAAGTGAGCTCAGTGATGGATCATGGACCGTCCATCCGTACATTTTGGATGGATGGCCATGACCAAGCCACGTAGGATACATGGATTTATCCTTTAAGAACCGTGGGCTTGATCTCAATCATCCGATCTTTGATCGGACGATCTAGAGAGAAAGTGTGTAGCATCGCTGCTTAAGTGGCATTGGATGTGACTACTTAAATAGTGAATCTTATTATGCCACGTGGAAAGCATGTGTCACGTCAGCAGTCCTTGTGGCACCGACAGGATTAACTATTTAATTAGGCTACTTAATTAAGTTTTAATCATGAAAAGTTCAAATATTCATAACTAATATAGAAAAATTAGAAAAATACAAAATAAAATTCATTATGAAGATAATTTAAAGGGAATATTCTAAAATTAAGTTTGATGGATTTTGAATAGTAAATTTTATGCAATTTGGATTTTATTAGGAATGTAATTATGTTAATTACTCCCTATTTATTCCACTAATTAATTCCAAACTTCCTAGGGTTGATTAGTGGGATGACCTCTGCCTCCAATGATTTTCTTGGAATTTATTAATAGTTTAATTAGGATAATTGCTTGATCCACTCCTAATCACTCACTTAATCAATTAAATGATTAATTAACCTATTAAATAATGATAAATTAATTAATTAAGTTTTCTAATTACTTTAGAACAGTGAATGGACTTAGGGAATGAGATTAGGAGTCCTCACCCAAATCTTTTCTTCTAAGTTCATTTCATTTGGATAAAAATCTAATTAAAATTCAAATTAATTAAATAGTTTAATCACTTAATTAAATGGCTTAATTAATCAAACTTTTCAAAATCAAATTAATCTAAACTTGATCATTTCCTTCTTGGGTAGATGCTTAGGTGTTCAATAACCTAAGTAGCTTAGGGAAATCATATCTAACCCATATGTGTAGTAAGGACTATGAAAGTACTTAAACTAAACCCTTTAGCTTAATTAATCATTAATTGTGAACCAAATGCATTAGGCCCCTTTCTTTCTTAGGTGCATTACTAATTTAAATTTCTTGTGATTTTATGTCATACTTTGGCTCATAATTATTTGGTTAAATATGTTAAAGTGGGGTAGGTAAGGGATAATTAATGAACTTAATCAACACCTTAACCTAAGCAAAATATAAAATCAATCAAATGGTTCTAAAATTAAACTAAAACAATATACACATGTGGGAAATGGGTTAGGACCAGTAAACCTCTTCACTTTTCCTAAATCAAATCAAACTCAAACAAAATTAAAAACCTCTTTAAAAACAAATTTGATTCACTTTAAATGATCCTATTTCATGAGATGGTCTTTAAGAAGTAATTAGGGTGAATGAATTTACATGCTTTCATCACTTTATTTATTTCCTAACATGATAAATGTGTATGTCATATGAAAATCATGCATTCATGCCTTTTAAAAATCAAATTAAAAATGAAATATTTCCTTTATGTCAAATTGCATGTTTTGGCTAAAGTAAGAATATGAATGGCTATTATCACTACTAAATCTAAAATTATCTTCAAAACTTATAAATTAATCATTATAACTGAAAGGTATGCTATTTACAATTTCTTATGAGCTTGCATTTGAATAGTATAAAAAATGTGTTATGTGATTCTTCCTCTCTTTCTTAACATAGAATTGTATAGGATTTGTAAAGTGTGTACTCCATTTGAAAAGGACATAATACTTGCTTAAATCCATTCCTATGCACTTCTATGTCATGAACTAAGAAGTAATTCCACATCAAACATATAAACTAAGCAATCAAACCAAAAATCAAACAAATATAAACTTTTTGCATGATTCTCTATCCATGCATTTCTTTTTCGAACATGAACATGTATTTAAGAAAAGTGGTATATTAGTCTAGACAACCCCGGGGTTGCAAGGCTTTAAGTATCCCTAAGTAGGTTTTATACCCTACACCCCTAGTATTAATAATGGCATCGTACTCACTTATGTCTTTAATACTTGTAAATGTGCATATTAAAAATAGATAAAAGAATCCCTCTTTTCTACTTAACAAAATCATGCATACATGAAACATTCCAAATTTTCTTATACAAACTCTCTTAGAATTCATCATTAAGGTGTACTAAACATTTCCATTTGAATGTATAGATATGATTAGGATTCATCCATCTGTATGTTACACATGTTAGGAAAGAAATGAAGTGTTATGTGCTTTGTGTTAGCATTTCACTTTACTTAATCTTAAAATGTCTTTCTTTTTGAATAGGTTTGCTTAGGGAAAATCTAAACTTAAAATTAATTAAAATGCATAACAAAACATTCACTAAACAATAATCAAATATGAATCTACCTTAGAAATTACTTAAGGTAGGGAGGAAAGAGAAGTTCTCTTCTCTTTTTCTCTCTTTACAACACTTTCTAATTAATTGTAGGCTCATTCAAACCTAATCAAATCACAAAATAAAAATCAATCAAATCAATTAAATCACTTAAATGAAACCACCCTCTAAGTTGAACATTTTTATACATAAAAAACTCCAACCGTAAAGCTTAGCTAAGCATACCACACAAATCTTAAAAAATACACACATTAGGCTAAGTCACCACTTCTAACTTTATGATAGGGCGGTGCATGGTTGATGTTTTCTTTTATTTTGTGATATTTTGTTTTAGTCTGGATGTTAGGGTGTATGTGTATAAATTGAATGGTATAATAATCTTAGTTTAACCATTGTCTTCTGCAAAGGATTGTGCTTAAGGGGTGTTGTAATAAAAATATACCTGCTTTTATTATGCAGGCGCTTATACCCCTAAGCATAATCCAAAATTGACCAGGTGGACTTAGTTACCCATGTGTGGGGTGTTAAGTCCAATTTATATATATACATGCTTGGGATTGTATGATTTGTTTAGCTAATCTCTATTTTGCAGGTTTTAGTTAGATTTTCTTTTTCCCATTTTCATGTAATTTTATAATTAGGATTTTGGAATGATTGTTATGGGGTATTAGGATGAACATTGGTCATAAGACTATGTTTTATGTACCATGTCAAAACCTTTAGAGCAACCACATTCCAACCAACCAAAAGAAGAAAGAAGAAAGAAGAAAGAAGAAAGAAGAAAGAAGGAAAAAAGAATGAAGAAATGAAGAATGAAGAGCCCCCATAACAATGAATTCCATCTTAATTGTAATTTATTCAATTTTAATCTGGGCTATATATAGGTAGAGCTCGGCTACCAACTTTTTTTTTGGGTTTGTACGATGGAGCCCAACCACAAATGGCATTTTATTCTTTTGCGCTAGTTTATAAATTGATTGATATTTGTTTAGCTTGTGCATTAAGATGGAATTTTTTCTAGTTTCTTCCTTGCTTTGATGTATGTCCTGGATGATGATTAGGCTCTTAGGAAAAAAAATTTCTATCCAATCAAAATAACTCAAAACTAAAAAAAATAACTCATAATCTCAACTAAAGCCTTAGTTATAAATCAAGATAAAAGAATTAGCAACCCCTTAGCTAGATATTGTATTACTTTTCTCACATCATGCATAAAAATCATATTGTTTCACTCTTGATTGGAGGGCTTCCACCTTTGCCAAAGAACTTAACTTGACCTTTGAAAGCCATGGTGGAAATACACCTCCTTATCTTGCTGATTTTGGCCCATAATCTAATTTCTCATGCATTAAACATATGATCCTAAAGCCAATGTCAAATTGAATGTCCAAAATGAAAATAAAATGTAACAAAATTTGCATTAGATTTAAGTCATTAAATCATGCCCTACATGATCTAGTCTCTTAGGGAGTGTGTTTAAGGACTTAGTTTCTTTTAAATAAATAATAGTCTAGTTAACTTGCAAAAGCATATGACTTGCTTACATATATTTAAAATTGTAGGAGTTAGTTAGAAGCCACCCCTAGGAAATTGTAAGTCCAACAGTCTGGTGGTTTATCCTTTCTTGTGGAGGTAAACCAAATACCCATTTTTGCCTTAGATTTAGCTCGTGATTTTGGCCCTCGCCAAACCTCCCTAGATTTAGGTTCAGAGGTTGCTACTTCCTTTTACGGGCTACGAGCATAAATCCTCACCTCTTAAATAATTCCATGACCTTGTATCATGGAATTGTAAGCCCTAACTTTCTAATAAAAATTCAACTCAAATAAATCAATTCAATTTTAAAAATATAAAGCCCAACCATATGATAGTTTGGGATGCTTACTAGGCTTCCTAGTATCCTAAGCATCCCCTACTTATATTCATTTGGCTTCGATAAGAACTCCCTCCTCTTGATCGATCCCACTTGACTCTACTAAAAATAAACCAATAGATTGATAGTCCTACCTTTCAAAATCTTTGGAGACAATGATCATTTATCTTAATCAAGAGTATTCCTAAGGAATCTTGTTCCTTAGGATGTAATTAACTATGGCACTTGCCCCTATAGAGAACTTAACGAAACCAACTTAAAATTAACCCTGCTTTACTTTTCCATGTAAAGTCGGGGAAAAATCTCTAGTATATTTTGAAGATCCATTGTCCTCTGGAGTCCTTATTAAGGTGATTAGGTCCATTATAGGGTGATGGCTCCTATCTTTCAAGATAATACACATTTTCTTAATGTCATACCCGATCACCCTAATGAGAACAACTATTGATCTATGTGGTGTCCCAAAGAGGTGTTATATATTTCTATTTTCATTTATCCTCTTTCCAAAAGGGGATAGATGAAGGCATGAATATATATATATTACTTTCACCACAGTCCTCCAATGAGCATAGCCCTCACAAGGTTAGTTCTCTAGTAGTAGGGGAGGTCATATGTATATTTGTTCATGAGCATGATTCCACCACCGATCATCCACGAGCATTTATTCCTGTTCAATTGGACCGCTCTTTGGATGACATCATAGTGCAGTATCTCACTGAGAAGAAGAAAATCTTAGGGTATGACTGGTCTGACCTCAAGGAAGAGAAGGTTAGCTTTGATCCCAACAAAGATGATTTGTTGGAAGACTCGGTAGAGGTGCATATAATTGATACCAGAGGTTCTCTCCTTTGGGACCAGCATAGTTCGGAAGGTGTTGCGGCTGAATAAGATGATACAGCCTATTCGACCCAACACCTCCTTCAACAACTCAAACGGAAGGATGGGCATATTGACAAGATGGGAAAGAGACTTGAAGATTTGCTAGAAACAGTTCTAGCACTTCACAATTAAGCTCCAGCAACACATCCTACCATTGTGGAGACTGGTAAACCTGAGTTATTACATGTCCTGGATCAACCTAAGAGTTCACCTCCGATAAAGTAGGGCAGTACTAGATTGTATTGGATGGTAGTGGACAATACCTCCATACAGGAAAAAGATATCAAACTCATGATTGAACAACAATTGAGGGAAGTGTTGACGCAAGCTCGAGGTGGTTCATCGGTTCCAAAAGGTAAACCCTACCCAGAGGCATTCAATGTTATCCAATATCCTAAGGGTTTTGTGCCTCCTTCTTTCAAAACATTGATGGCAATGGAAACCCATGCCAAGATATAGCACACTTCAGAGCTAGCTATTGCAATGCTGGTGGAAGCAATGCATTACTGTTCCATCTCTTTATCAACAGCCTAGCGGGTATAACTTTTGATTGGTATGTTGAACTCCGCAATGATTCAGTTAAGACTTTTGCTGAGTTTGAGCAACTCTTTGTTAAGAGGTTCGTTGGAGCTCAGCAAAAGGGTAACTATGGGCGATCTCATTATCGCTCAACAACACCCTGGTGAGTCCCTCATTAATTATATTCTTAGATGGCATAATTTAAGCATGAAATGTGAATCATAGCTTCTGAATAGCAGGCTATTGAAATTATATTAAAGAATATTCATGGCCCGATCACCTTCATGCTTAAAGGCTTTACCATTAACACATTTGAGAAGCTAATCAATAAGGCGGATAGCCAACAAGGAGAGGCCAAATAGTTTCCTTTTCAGGATCAGTCATTAAAGCCAAAGTCGTAGAAAGCTTATGAAAAGAAGCTAGATGTAGTAACAGCATTGGATAAGAGGAAGCAACCAGCCCGAGATCAGTATGAGAGACATCGAGCTCAACAGCCTTCACTTCCACATTCTTTACCACTGCCTCGACCATCTTATCGGCCGCCACAACAGCCTCCATGGCTTTTGATGCCTCCTCCTCAGCCTTAGTCTCAGCAGCAGTATACATACTCGCCCTTAGGTATCGTTCATCGACCTACTCTTTTGGATAAATTAAACAAAACTTATTCATTCAAGTGGGAGGTGGTCAAGAAAATCTTTAAGAACCTCTTAAAGAAACCTAATTTTCAGCTACTTGAGTCTAAGAAATCGGAGGAAGTGGGCAATCTTAACTTTTACCCCTACCACTGCATGCTAGGCCATATTTTGGAGGATTGGTTTACATTTAAGGACTGGCTTGAGCATAGCTACAAGTCAGGCACTATAGTTATCCCTAAGAAAAACCTGGTAGAACAACCATCCACTTCTGTTAGGGTAATCCTTGGGGATATATGCGATCCTCTCAAAATTAAAGAAGGTTGGGATATCACTTTATCCTGAACCTCTAAAAAGATTATTTCAAAAATCAAAAAACTTTCCTTACAGGTTCCTGAGGCAGCTCAAACCTCCAACATCAAGAAAGGTTCGCAAGTTGCCAAAGATAACTTAAGAAAAGTGGGAGCTCAGCAGCAGCAGCAGCAGCAACCTATACTTGCCCAAGATAGCCAAGAAGTGCAACCACCGACCGAGTCCATCCTCCATTCCATCGTTGTAGCTACTACTTCAGCTGGCATTCCTACTTCTACTAGGTCTTCCTCTAGTAGACATCTTGTATAGGTGAATGAGGGCATCAAATCCCTCACCCCACTTACTTTACTAGATTTTTACTATATACCTCCTTTTAAATCTAAGAAATTGAGGAATAAAGCTAGTTTTAATTACATATGTGCCACTTCTGAAGGGTTATCTAATTCTACTCCTTTAGAAAACTCTTCAAGTCTTAATAATTATAACAACTTTGATCATCCTCTTTTGGATTCAGAGATGGACTTTCCTTCTCTAAATAATATGAGTTCACCTCTTGAGATAGACTTGGAATCGTCCAATTCCTAGGGTCCTATAGGAGAAGCAGTAGGTGAACCTGATAAGCAGGTAGAACATTCCACTAAACCATCTCATGAAGCCACCAAAGTCAACCATCATAGTGGAAAAGTTCTACCTCCTAGAGTAGCACCTTGAGATAAAGAAAAATAAGTCATTGGTTCTAATGATTAAGAAGCCCCTCCACAGGATGCTCCGCCCATGGATATGCTTGTCAAGGACCAGCCCAGAGTTGACTACATTGTCCTCGCTCACCTAAAAAACTTTCCAGCTAAATTAAGCATATCCATGGGTGGAGCATCCTGTGGAAAGCATGCCACTTGAAGGACATATTAGGAGTTACACTCAGTGATGAAGACTTACTTCTAGGGACGACCGAGCACAATCGCCCTCTTTACATTATAGTGGATGTTGGCAAATACAGGTTATCCAGAGTTCTGGTTGACCCAGGTGCATCACTTAATATTATGAGTCTAAGAACTCTTGCCTACATGAGGATCGACATTTCCAAACTTTAAAAAGAAAGGATGATGTTGAGAGGATTCAATGAACAAGGCTAGAGTACCTTAGGCTCCATAGTGTTGCCCATGGAGAAAGATGATTGGAAAACTGAAGCCAAGTTTCACATTATAGACACAAATACATCTTTTAATGCTTTACTTGGGAGACTGTGTATACATGAAAATAACACAGTTTCATCCTTCTACATTAGTGTATGAAGTTTTTGAGAGGTGGGATCACCTACTATGTCAAAGGAGATCCCAAGCCATTTGCAGTTCACGAGGTCAGCATATACGAGGATGCATCTTACTACCTCCCTCAAAACCAACAAGTTTATTCTCATGAACTTAGCTAAAGTTCAAAAATAAAAGAAAAAGAAAAAGAAAAAGAAAGAGAAAGAGAAAAGGAAAAGGAAAAAAGAAAATGGAAAAGAAAATAAAATGGATGATAAATAGACTTGGACGAGGAAGTGGAGCCTCACATTAGATTCCACCCACAGTTCTTTACTCCATTCGAACAAATGGGTAGGATGACTAGACCTCCACCAGGTAGAGGAAGAGGCATGTTTAGAGGCAGTCTTAGGGGTGGAAAACCTCCTTAATGACATCCAATAGGAGATATGTCCCAATTACCAGAGTACAGCTACTGTCCAAATAGACTTAGAATTTAGTTTAGAGGATAAATGTTATATGGTCAGCATACTAGCAAGCTCTTCTTAGTAGCAGATTCCTTTGGAGGTGAAACTTGAGCCAAATAGTGAGGAAGATTGGGTTCCAAAGTAAAGCATAAGTGTATCCAAGTCTATATGTGAAATAGTTAGGCATCAGTTCGAAACCTTAACTCTAACCCCACTTTCCTCACAAAAAGTTGAGGGTTTGGTAGTTAAGGAAGCCCCTAAATCATCCACAAATGAGAAGATACAGAAGTTCTTTTTGGAAGCATCATCCTCAAATTAAGAAGTCATTGTAGAACTCGAGGATGATTCATATAAAGATTTAATAGAATTACATTTTGATTGGTACTCACCTCATGTTCATTGTTTAGCAAAGAAAGAGTTAATCCCACATACTTCGTCAAAGCACAAGTTAGACTATTTCGAAAAAAATATGGAAGAACAAATGCAAAAGCTCTCAGTCAAGACCAGGACTAGGATTTGGCATAGTAGGTTCAGTCGATGATGATGATTACTACCTAGTCATCACCATTCATTTGGAATCTGATAAGTTCTTTCCAAATCACATTAACTCATATGAGGAGGTGTGTTTAGAAACTTCAGATAGTCTAGATGATTTTGAAGTCAAAGATGCACCCTAGAGTTCAAAGAAGAGATCAAGTTAACCATCGACGAGCTCAAAGAAATCAACATAGGAACTGAAGAAGATCCACGTCCAACATACATCAATTTCTTGTTAAATGAAATTAAAACCAAATGACTTAGTTAGGCTACTCATATTTAAGGACTACTTCGCATGGAGTTACGAAGAGATACCTGGATTAGCTCTTAACATAGCAGTCCAAAAACTAGCAATAGAGCCTAGTGCTAACCATATCAAACAAGCTCCTAGAAGCATGAAATTAGACATTGAATAGCATGTCATCTCTAAAGTCAAGAAACTGATCGATGTCAGTTCATCCAGGAAGAAAAATACCCTACTTGGTTGTCCAATGTCATCCCAGTTAGGAAGAATAATGCCAAATTCACATATGCATTGATTTTATGGATTTAAATAAGGCATGTCTAAAAGATTAATTTTATCTACCAATTCTGGAACTGATGGTAGACAATGCCTCATCTCATGAAGTCTTCTCTTTCACAGATGTCTCATCTAGATTCAACCAAATAAAGATGGCCCTGAAGATAAAAGAAACACTACTTTTAGAACCTCGATCAAAATCTATTACTATAAGGTCATGCTTTTTGACCTTAAAAATTTCGGTGCTACATACCAGTAGGCTATCACTTGAATCTTCGATGAACTCATTCATCATCAAGTCAAGTGCTATGTCAATGATCTCATGGTCAAAAGTAAAGAAGAGGAAGATCATCTCTTTAAATTAAGAGTAGTATTCAAAGAGCTAAGACAATTTAACATCAAAATAAACCCCTAAAGTGTGCATTTAGAGTAGCTTCAGGAAAATTCCTTGGGTTTGTTGGTTCAACAGCGGGGACTCAAAATCGATCTGGAGAAGATCAAGACGACAATAGAAATGCCACCACTTAAAAGTTTAACTCTATCAAGATCATTTCAAGGGTTTTGGCATATTTAAGATGTTTTATATCCAACCTATCAGGACACCAGCCATTCTTAGTACTTATTAAAAAGGATGTTAAGTTTAAGTGGGATGACAAGTGTCAGCAAGCCTTCGAAGACATCAATCACCGCTGCCAGTTCTAGAAGCCCTTATCCTAGGAAGCCCGTTAATTCTCTATATTGTTGCATTAGATGACTCTCTTGGTGCTTTGTTGGCTTAAACTAATGATGAAGGGAAGAAAAATGTTCTCTACTATCTCAACCGTCATTTAATCCCTATTGAAGAAATTATACACCCATTGAGAAGCATTACCTAGTTTTAATCTTTGCATCCAAAAATCTATGACACTACATGTTCTCGTAGCAGGTGAACTTGATCTCTAGGATCAATCCACTGTAATACCTCATGACACGGTTGATGCTATCGGATGTTTGGCATGATGGTCCATGATTCTATCATTGTTTGATATCACTTTTGTACCCCTCTATGTGGTGAAAGGACAAGCACCCATGAATTTCTTAACAGCACAGCCACTTCCAGTTGACTCTCCACATAGTGATGATCTCCCCGATGAACAAATCCTAAACTTAGGGGACACTATCATTCAATGCTAGGAGATGTATTTTGATGGTGAGGCTTCCTTTCAAAGAGGAGAAGAATCACAATCTATTATTCCAAGAAAAGGCAAGGGTAGGAGTAGTTCTTCTAACTCTAACTGATGTGATAAGATTCTCATATCACCTATCTAATCTTTGCACCAACAATAAAGCTAAATATGAGGCTTTGATTGCCAGTCTGGAATTAGCCATTACTCTAAGCATCCAGAACATCAACATCTATGGGGATTCTCAATTAGTCATCAATCAAATCGTTGAGTCCTACAAGGTTCTAAAGCCTAAGCTTCATCCCTATCATAAGTACACTATGGAGTTGTTTGCTCAAATCCCAGAGGATACTATTTATAAGATCCTCGGGAAGAAAATGTCGTAAGGATGCTTTAGCCAAGCTTGCCAAGGAGTTGGCATGTCTGTAGGATGAGTCCATATCAATAAAGGTCCAAAATAGGTAAGTCTTATCCCTTATTGATATTAAACCTTTACTAGCCATAAATGAAGCAAAAGTATTTTCCTACACTTTCTAGATGGCACATTGTAATGTATCCTTCAATCATATGTGGTTACATTGTTTAGACAAACATGAAGCCTATAAAATCATGATCGAGGTACACTCAGGACTATGTGGAGCCCACCAATCCAATCCGAAGATGAAAGTCGAGATGAAGAGACTAAGATACTACAAGTCATCGATGATCACAGATTGCATGGACGTAGCTAGGCGATGCCACAAATGTCAAGCACATGGTGTGGTCCTACCTCAACCACCCAACATTCTACATCTTACATTAGCCTCGTGGTTGGGGTACTGATATGGTGGGTCTGATTGATCCTCCTTCTTCCAAAGGTCATCATCTTCTACTACTTTTTCCAATCATGGAGATCCCACTCAAAGAGGTCACAGCTCAGCATGTGCTCCAGTTTTTTAGGAATCATATCGTATATAGGTTCAGAGTGCCTCGATGAATTATATCTAATAATGATACTGATTTCAAGAGCACCAAGATCAATGACTTTTCCTGGAGTCATAGTATAGATTAGAGATATTCTACCATCTACTTCCCCAGGTAATATGTCTTGGAAAAAGCCTTCAACAAAACTCTCATCCAAATACTGAAGAAGACACTTGACGATAACAAGCGATAGTGGTATGAGCAGTTAGTTGAAGCATTGTGGGCCTATCATACCACATACAAAACTCCAACTCAATCTACCCCTTTCTCCATAGTGTATGGGTCTGAAGTGGTTCTACCATTAGAAGTATAACTTCTATCATTAAGGATAGATATGGGTAACAAGCTCACAATGGAGCAAAACACCAAGTTGTGGTTAAAAGAGCTCAAAGGTTTGGAGGAGAGACGCTTATGAGCATGCTAGAACCTCAAGTTATACTAAGATAAAATGATTCAATCTCATAATAAGTTGGTCCTTCCTAGATTTTTTCAAGTAAGAGAGCTTGTTTTAGTTCTAAAGAGATCAATTGTTGTCTGCCACAAGATGGGAGGCCAGTTTGAACCCACTTAGGAAGGCCCTTCTACCATAGAGAAGGCCTACCAAAGAGGATCTGATTAGCTTAATAATCATAAGGGAGAGTACCCAATGATTCCAATCAACGGGCTCTACTTAGAGAAATATTATCCATTAATCATGTTTGAAAATAATTATCATCAGTAAAAATCTCATTTCAAATTCAATCTCTTCCATACTGAAAACATCTTTGTTTGCAAATCTGCCACAATGTGTTTAGGATAAGTGTAAGCAACTCGAGTGGCATCCTATCCTTCTTTAACACAACACAAACACAAACTACACACAAACATATAAAACAAGCACATATCTTTTATCTCAAGCTACTTTGAGTTGAGATAATGCCCCAGCGGCACTCACTCAGTAGCTGCTCCAGGTCAGGCTAACGTGCTACCCTGCTAGTGCGTCACCCTAGTGGCCTTCTTGCTTTTGAGGATATAAGTTTGCTACGCTTTCCTTCCTTACATGGCCACTGCACACTGACGAGCATCTTATTAGTATGGTAGGCCTTGCTACGTGGCTGGTAAGCTACCCTATGATGGCTTCATTTAAAAGGATGTAAGTCTATTACGCTTTCTTCTTAGAATAGCCTTCGTGCACCGACTAGGTCAAGTATTTTTGAAGTTTAGGGTAAGTCCCCTATTGGCTCCTTTCCTCTTAACTGCTTTGAGTTTGGGTCTAGTCCTCACTCGAGACACCCTACTTAATAGTCACCCTATGTCGGATAGCATCTATCCCATGAACAATGAGCTTTCCCAGTGATCAGTTCCTCTTAGAATGTTGTAACTCTGCACTCTTTCTTTCTAGATTGATCGTTGCACACCGATGGGCACCTTAGGTTGGTAGCTATCCGAGACATCCACCCGGGATACATCCATAAAGCGTAAGTCTCACGCTTTCTCCTTGAGTTGGCCACCATATACCTATAGGCTTTCTTTTCTAGGGCTCAGGATAATGCCCCTAGTGGCACTTCTCCTATGGGCACTCTATTTGGATCACGTCCTTTGCAACCCCATTTAGACACTACTCGGGTTACTATCAGATTGGACAGTTCCCCTTTCCTAGTAACCACCCCTATCATTGGAGAGTCCATCCTGTGGATGTGCATATTCTCCCTAGGTCTAGTAAATCCAAGATAGGTCAAGGCCGATATAATCCCTTCTCAGTGTGGTCCCTTGCACATCAACAATGTCCATAAAAATATAACAAACAAACAAAATATATATTCACTTGTGGATTAGGATGACACCCCTAGCAGTACCTTTTCCCAAGCAAGCATCTTATCTTTGGACAGTGTCAGCAAAACACCCTGTAGGAATCGTCTGACTACTCTTGAGTTGATTTAAGTCCCTAGCAGCTGTTGACCTCACTTTTGGAGTGAGTTCTCAACTCCTCCATCTTAGACATAGGACTCCTCTAGACACTAAGAGTTCCTTAGTCTTGAGATACTTCTAGTGATTAGGTGAACACTTAACCTAACCTTAGAGACTTAGAAGAGTTAGCCATAAGAATAAGTTATGCCTTAGGGATTTAAGAATACTTTCCTACCCTATAGCTTAAACACAATCCTTGCTTTCCTCCTTCAAGCCAATCCAAATCAATTCCTAAATCAATACCAACCCAATTGATTTCCTCAAAGCATAAATCAATGCCAAAATCCAAATCATAAACCAATCAAAAACAAATCCTAAACCAATTCCAACTTAATTGATTTTCTCAAATCATAAATTAGTTCGAGATCAAATCTTAAATCAATTCCAAATCAAATGATTGTAACCGATGATTGAATTCAAATATCAAAATATTCCATAAGCCCTTTGATTTCATCTTATAGACTTAGTTCAAATCAAATCCAAATCACTCCAAACTCAAAAGAATTTCTCATACCAATTTATATTCTCATTTATATTCACAAACATAAATGAAATATAAATTCAAATAACCAAAACTAAACTCAAAACTCAAATCAAAATCCAACCTAAATCTAACTTATACTCTTTTCAAGTCAAACCCTTGAACTTTGTCAAACCATTCTCAAATTAATTCAAACCCTTGGATTCCCTCTTCAAACAATCACTTCTTCAATCACATGCCCAAATATAAACATAAACTACGATGACCAAACCAAAATCAAACTAACCCAAGTCAAACTCATGTTCATACTTTTGACTTGAAATTGTAAAATGACCCAAAACCCATTTGACTCTAAATCACTCGCAATTGGATTTATATTTCCATCATAAGTCCATGTGTGAGTTCAACCAAACTTCAATCAAGCCTTGATCAAGTCAATTGACCCATTTAGGCTAACTTGACTAAAGTGACCTAAAGGACCTCTTTGAGCCAAATTCTAATCCAACCCAAATTGGATTGAACTAAGCCCATCTAAGCCTCACATTGTGAGCAACAATCATCCTAAAATGATCAATCACTCAAATTAGGTTAAACCTAGTCAAACCTAGCCTTTGACCAAGTCAACATTTAGCCTAAATGAAACCCAAACTAGCTAAAATCCATCATATGCCACATTAATTGAAACCATTGATTTAAACCAATTCATAATCAATATTTGAATATGATCAAGCCATCAATTGAGTCAAACTAAGCCAAAGTGACCACTTGACCCAGGTTGACCCAAATTGACCTAAAAGTCAAAATGGGTCAAATCTTGATCTAAGCCAAATTTATTGCAACTAATGGGTCAAATTCATTCCAAATCACTTGCTGAACTAGATCAAAGCTTCAATTGACCAGTTAGACCCAACCTAGCCCAATTGACCATGAACTTAACTTGACCTAAAAGGTCAAATCGACTTGAAATCAAACCAAAACAAAATTTATTAACACCAAAGCATACAATACATTTCAAATGATCAACCATGATTAAACCAACCCATGACCTAACCCAATTGGGTCAAATGGGTTAAATTGGTCAACTTGACCCATTTGACCTAAATGAACCTAAATGAACCAAAACCAAATCTAAACCAAATTGAACCAAACCAATGATACCCATAGGCTCCAAATAATCATTTGAACTTGACCTAACCCATAGTTTGACCCAATTTGACCAATTAGCCAACCTAACCCAATTTGACCCAACTTGACCTGAATGGGTCAAATTGAGCCAAATCAAATCAAATCAACTTCAAATCACTTAAAATTTGTCCCATACCATTTTTGAATCATTTCAAATTTGCCCAAATCAAAAGCAAGGCCAAATGATCATTTTTCCCTTAGTTCAAAGGGTATCCTATGACCAAATTCACTTAGAATTTGGTCATTCCTTTCTCAAAGCCACTTGGCATCCTCCTAGTGTCCACATGGGCACCAAGGAGGGTGGTGAACATCACTCAATGAGCTTGGGTCAGCAATGACTCAAGCCAAAGCCAAACAGACCACTCCAATGGAAATTGAACACTTAGATCACCAAATGCTCTCACCTAGCACATGGGCATCCACTCTCATTCCCTCCACTACCTAAAATGACTCACATGGGATGTTTGGCTACCTAAACCATGAATCTAATCCTTTCCATTGATCAAAAATGGCAAAAATACTCATCACTGTCTGATCCAAGAAGGGGGAGATATCCTTCCCCTCATTACCACTCAAACCATAAGCCCTCAATTCAATAGAGCCAAGGAGATTGAAACAAATTCTTCCCAAGCTCTTTCAACCCATTTCCAAGCTCCATTGATTTCCCTTTCTCGATTTCACTCAAAGGCAAAATAGAGGAGATCAATCCTGAGGTAATCTCATCCAATTCTCCATCAAAACCAATTTGACCTTACAAGCACTATCAGTGGACTTCATTGAGCTCAACCAAGTTATTCCCCAAACCTCCAAGCCACGGGAAGCACTACATTGATCAAGCCCAATCACCATTGAAGGGGAGCTTGATCAACCGAACCATCCACTTCAAGTCAAGACCTAATACCTTCAATAGGGCTTCATCTCTACTAGCCCAAGCTACCTCCTCCGTTGGAAGCGTCGGTGATAGCTTCTGGTGAGGTAATTGCTTGAAACCGTAGCCTTAGCAAAATTAACTTTGGTCCTTTTTGAAGAAAAGTGTCACCCCATTAGATCTTGACCATTGGATGTGCATCCCCTCTCCTTCCAAAAGTGTGGGTCATTTTGACCTCAATTCGAGCTCAAGTGAGCTCAAATTGAACGGGGAGAGATGAACGGTGTTCATCTCGTGTCGCTCATGAAGGAGAAGAATCACACGCCGTCTATTCCTCGTGATTGGAATAGATGGTTGTGATTAGATCACACTATATCCCCTTTGATTTAAGCCTAAACCATGAAATTCAACTCGGTCGTCCGATCTTTGATGATGGCCCCTAGAGAAAGCGCGTCCGTCGCCGGCTGACTCAGTAGACGGACGTGACAACTTAGATAACCTATCCCATCATGCCATGTGAAAAGCACACTGTGTCAATGTGCCGCATCAATCACCATGTGGCCCGATGGGATTAAGGGGTTAATTAGGCTTAATTTATTCAATTTCAATACTGAAACTTCCAAAATTCATAACTAATTGTTGAAAAATCCAAAATATACAAACTCAAGTTCATTTTAAAGATAATTCAAAGAAGAATAATAAAAAATTAAAATTAATTAATTTTGAATAGTAATTTTAACTCAATTTATCTTTTATTAGAAATATAATTAAGCTAATTACTCTTTAATTAATTAGGCAATTAACTCTAAACTTTCTAAGGTTAATTAGTGGGATGACCTCTATCTCTCATGATTTTCTTGAAATTTATTGATTGATTAATTAGGGAAATTTCTTATTTCATCCGTAATCACTTTCTTAATTAATTAAATGATTAATTAACCTATTAAACAATGATATATTCACTAATTAAGTTTATTAGTCATCATGAAATAGTGAATGGACTTAGGGAATGAGATTAGAATTTCTCTTCCAATCATTTCCCCTAAGGTTATTTCATTTGGATAAACTCTTAATTAATTTACAAATTAATTAATGACTTAATAACTTCATTAATTAGTTCAATTAATCAAATCCAAAACCAAATCATTCCAGAACTTAATCATTTAATCTTGGGTAGATTCTTAGGTATTCAATAACATAAGAGAACTTCAAAGGAAATTATAATCAAACTACATGTGCATAATGGTTATGAAACTACTTAATTAAACCCTTTAGCTTAATTAATCAATAATTGTGAGCCAATTGTATTAGGCCCCTTTATTTTTTAGGTGCATTGCTGACTTACCATGTGGTTGCATATCACATGTTGGCTCATAATTATTTGAACAATTATGTTAAAGAGGTATAGGTAAGGGATAATTAATTGATTTAATTCATACCTCAACCTAAACAAATATAAAATCAACCTAATTGTTCTAAATTTAAACTAAACTAATTCACACATGTGGAAGATGGGTTAGGACCAGCAAACCCTTTTCATATTTCCTAAGTCAAATCAAATTCAAAAATAAAAAAATCTCCTTAAAGAATTTTGATTCATTTTAAATAATCCTATTTTATATGATTGTCCTTAGGAAGTAATTAGGGTGAATGAAGTCGTGTGCTTACATCCCTTTATTTCTTTCTAAGCATGCTAAATATTGTTTGCCATATGAAATCATACATTTATTTCTTTTGAAAAATCAATTAAATAAAATATGTCCTTTTATGTCAAACTACATGTGTTGGCTAAAATTAAGAATATAAGTGGTTGTTATCACTATATAAATTATTTTTAAAACTTATAAATCAAATATTATGAATGAAGTGATGCTACTTATAAGCACTTATAAACTTGCATGTGATTATAGCATAAAATTTGTTTTATGTTGTTTTCTTCTCTTCTCTTAATAAGGATTTGAATAGGATTTGCAAACTGTATAGTTCATTTGAGAAGAACACAACACTTGCTTAAATATATTTCTATGCATTTCTATGTTATGACTTAAGAAGGATCCTCACATTTACACATGTAAATTATTCAACCAAATCAAACATAAATCTGTTGCATGATTCTTCATCCAATTGGTTCTTTTTGTATATCTACATGTATTTAAAAAAAAGTAGTATATCAGTCTAGACATCCCGGGGCTGTGAGGCATTAAGTAGCCCCAAGTAGGTCTTGTACCTTACGCCCCTCATGTGGAAAATAATGGCGTCGTACTCACTTATAACTTTTATACATATGGATGTACATTTAGCTAATGGATAAAAGAGACCCTCTTTTCTATATAATAAAGACATGCATTCATGGAATATCCAAATTTCAAATCATATCTCTTAACATTCATATGCATGGTATACATGGTGTGCTAAAATTTGCATTGCATGTATAGGTATGCTTAATATTATTCATATGCATGATACACATGGTGGAAAGAAATAAATGGTTGTGTGTCATGTGGTAGTAACTCACCTTAACTAATCCTAAGATGTCTTTCTTATTAAATAGGGTTATTTAGAGAAAATCTAAACATAGGATTAATTAAAACATATAATAAAATATTCATTAAAGGAAATTCATCAATCAATCTACCTTAAAAATATTTTAAGGTAGGGATAAAAGAGAAATTCTCTTCTCTTTTCTTCCCTTCATAACATTTAGTAACTTAGTGTAGGTTCATTCACACCAAATCAAATCATCAACTATAATTGACAAATCAACTAAATCACTTGAAATAAAACCACCCTCTAAATTTAACCTTTCACACTTAGAAAATCTCAACCTTAAAGCCTAGCTAAGACATGCCAGACAAGCCTTAAATGGCACACACATTAGACTAAGTCACTATTTTTAGCTCTATGTTAGAGTGACGCATGATTTGATGCCTTATTTTATTTTATTTTTTGTGATGTAATATTTTTAGACTAGATGTTAGGGTGCATGTGCATAGTCTGGATGTTAGGCCAATATTAGCCTAATCATGCTTTCTGTAGCGGGTTGTTCTTAAGGCACACTATAATAAAAATATATGCTTTAGTTGTGTAGGTTGCTTATACCCCTAAGCATAACTCAAATTAGGACAGGTGGACTTGGCTACTCATGTGTGGGGTGCTAAGTCCAAATTATTCATATAACTACTTGGGTTGTGTGGTATATTTAGTTAATCTCTATTTTACAGGTTTAGTTAGATTTATCTATCCCTTTTTTATGTAAATTTTGCAACTGAATTTTGGAATGAATGTTATGGGAGAATTGAGGTGAACATTGGTTGGTTATAAGACCATGTCTTATATACCATGTGAAGCTTTAGAACAAACTACATCCCAAGTCAAACCATGAGAAAGAAAGAAATGTAGAAAAAAAGAAATGAAGAAAGGAAGAAATGAAGAACAAAGAATGAAGAATGAAGACCACCCCATAACATAATTCATTGTAATCGTATATATAAGGGTAGAGCTACCCACATTTTTTTTTCGAGTATGCGGAACCCGACCACATCGGCCTCTTATTCTTTTACTAATTTTATAAATTGATTGATGTTATATATTTTATTGTGCAATTAGGATGGCATGATTTTCCTAGTTTATTAATTGTTTGATGGTTGTTAAATGGCTTGGATGCATTTAGGCTCTTAGAAAAAAGTAAATTTTATGTCCAATTAATCAACTCAAAATTAAATTAACTAACTCATAACCTCACCTCAAGCCTAGGACATAAATCAAGATAATAAAAGATTTAGCAACCCCTTATTTGGATGTTTTATGTCTCACATCATGCATAAATCATATTGCTTCACTCATGCTAATAGATGGTTTTCACCTTTGCCAAAAAAAAATGGCTTGACCTTTGAGAGTCATGAGGGGAAACACACCTCCTTTTTGATCTCAGCCCATAACCAATTTTCTCATGCATTAGGCATAAGAAATCCCATAGTCTATGTCAAATAACAATGTCTAGAAATTAAAAATAAAACTTAAAAAAATTTGCATTAGATTAAGTCATTATTCATGCCCTACATGATCTAGTCTCTTAGGGAATGTGTTTAAGGACTTAGTCTTCTTTCTAAATAAATAATAGCCTAGCTATCTTTTAAAGCATAAGACTTGCCTACATATATTTAAAATTGTAGGAGGAGTTAGTTGGTGGCCACCCCCAGGCGGTTATAAGTCCAACAATCAGGTGATTTATTCTCTCTTATGGAGATAAACCATGTACCCATTTTTAACCTTAGATTTAGGTCATGCTTTGGCTCCCTAGATTTAAGATCCAGGTTGTTGTTTCCTCAGGCTACAAGCATAAATCATTACCTCTTAGACATTTTCACGATCTTATATTGTGGAATTGTAAGCCCAAAATTTCTAATAAAAATTCAACTCAAACATATAATCCTCTTCAAATTTCAAAAATATAAAACCCAACCATAGGATGTTTGGGATGCTCACTAGGTTTCCTAGTATCATGAATATCCCCTACTCATCTTCCTTCGGTTTCAATAATAACTCCCTCCTTTTGATCAATCCCACTTGATTTTTTCCAAAAATAATCAATTTATTGATAGTCCTATCTTTGAAATCTTTGGTGACAATGATCATTTACCTTAATCGAGAGAATTCTTAAAGAATCTCATTCCTTAAGACATAATTAACTATGGTGGCTTGCCTCCACAGGGAACTTAACAAACCTATTTTAAATAAACACTTCTTTATTTTTTCATGTAAAGTAGGGGAAAGATCTCTGGTATATTCGAAGACCCATTGTCCTTAGGAGTCCTTATTAGGTGATTAGATCCATTATAGGATTGTGACTTCTATCTCTCAGGATAGTACATGATTCCTCAATGTCACACCCAATCACTCTAATGAGTACATCTACGGATCTACGTGGTGTCCCAATAATATTTTTATTCAAACAAAAATAAACACCACCACACTCACTCTAGATGCCTAGGTGATTTATGTTACCAACGTCACCCCAATGATTATTCTTTACTTTGGAAGATGTAAGTCTGCTACGTGTTCTATCCAGTATAGTCATTGCACATCGACAAGCAGTCCTAGGTCTGGTTCGATTTGTTGTGTTACCAATAAGTCACCCTAACGGTTGTTTATTATTTTGGAAGATGTAAGTATGCTACACTTTATTTCTAACACAACTATTGCACACCGAAAGGCAACCCTTGGGTTGGTTAGCTCTACCCCATGACCAGTTGACTATCCCTTTGGATTTGTACATCTGAGATAGGATAAGGCCAATATAGCCCCTTCTTAGTGGGTCCATCGCACACTGATAGGGTCCATGAATTAAATCTATCAAATTTGATCGAGTTCATATCTCAGTGGATATGTCCTCAATTCAAAATCAAACCAAATCAAACAAATCAAATCAATTCAAACAAATCATATCAAATAACATGAAATTAAAATGAAATTAATTTTTACTACTTTTAAATTAAGGTCAGATCCCCAGCAGCACTTTCTCAGTAGTCACCCTAGATCAGGTTTGACTTGTTGTGCATCCAACTGATCACCTCAGTGGTTATTCCTTATTTTTGCAGATGTAAGTCAACATGCCTTCTTCATAATATAGTCGTTGCACACCATAAGGCAGCCCCTTAGGTTGGCTAGCTCTACCCCGCAGTCGGTAGACTATCCCTTTGGATTTGTAAACCTAAGATAGCCCCTTCTCAGTGGTTCCATCACACACTGACATGGTCCATGCATTAATCTAAATTAAATTAAACTCAATCTGATTATCCTTAGTGGAGTTAGATCACACTCTTCTTCCCATTTGAGCCCCAAATCATATATAAACAGAATAAACAAACAAATCAAAACCAACCTTCCCAGTGGAGCCAAATTAAACCAACTCCCCTAGTGGAGTATAAATTGAAACAACCCAAACCCATCTCTCCCTAGCAGAGCTAATCAAATAAATCAAAGAAATCCAACCAAACTCTTATCCCCAGTGGATAGCCTAAACTTGCTTCCCTAGTGGAAGGTTCATATTCCCAATCCCTAGCGAACTCATGCCCATATCCCTAAGGGATATGCCTCCACATCAATTAAAAAAACAAATTGAAATTAAATCAATCTTGATCCTCGGTGGATTATAGATTCTTATCCCTAACGAATCTTCTTTCCACAAATCTCCATTCAAATCAAACAAGCTAAATCTTAATCCCAAGTGGATTTTCTTCTCTTATGCTCTTGGCATAATTTGAGTTGCATTGCACTAAGATCGTGATTCTATCTACCTTTCGAGCTTAGAATTAGATGGTTTTGATTAGTACTAGCAATCTTTTGGGCGTTGTTGATCATCTCGGTCAACGCCAATATGTGCAGTGTGCCTTGTCAGTTACACCACACCTATTGGAGGTCCTTTTGTTGACCTCACTTTTGGAGTGAGTTCTCAATCTCATCATCATAGATCTAGGACACTTCTAGACACTAAGACTCTCTTAGTTAGAAGACACTTCTAGCAATTAGGTGAACACTCAACCTAAGCCTAGAGACTTAGAAGGGTTAACCATAGGATTAGGTTATGCCTTAGGGATTGGGATAATTCACCTACCTTACAACCCAAATCCAATCTATGTTCACCTTCTCAAACCAAACCTCAAGCTCAATTCAAACATCAAATTCAAATATAAATCCAAACCTAAATTTCAAAACCAAATGATTGAAGCTCATGATCAAATCTAAACTTGAAATTTTTCTTAAGTCCTTTCAATCAATTTCATGAACTTAGCTAAAATCCCATCCAAATCAATCCAAAATCAATTAATTTTCTTTAATCAATTTATATCTTCAATAATCTTCTTAAATATAAATCAAATCTATATTCAAATGATCAAAACTAAATCAAACTAAATCAAATTAAATCAAGATCCTTTCTAAGCCCTATGAATCAATCTCATGAGCTTAGGCAAATAATAACCCAAATCACTCTAAACATAATTGATTTTCTCATAATCAATTCATATCTTCAATAATCTTTACAAATATAAATGAAATATACATTTAAATCATCAAAACTAAATCAAAATCCAAACCTAAGCCACATGACCCAACTCCATCGACTTAGCTAAATTCCATCATTCCAAACCCAAATTCAATTGATTTTCTCTTGAATCAATTATTCCGTCAATTATCATCCCAAATATAAATAAAATTTGCAATCATCAAGCCAAACCAAAATCACCTCAAGTCAAACCTAGCCTAACCCATTTGACTTGAAAAATCCAAATGAACCAAAACTCATCCAAACCCAAATCAATTGTAATTGAACTTTTATATCAATCCCAAATACATATATAAACTCAACTAAATCAAACTGAACCCAAAATCAAGCCAACTAAACCCAATAGGTCCACTTGACCAAAAGTGGCCAGTTTGACCTATTTGAGCAAAGTTCTAATCCAACCCAAATTGGATTGAACCAAGCCTAACTAAACATCCTATTATGATTATTGATCACCCTAGGTTAATCAATTGTCACAAATTAGGTCAATCCAAGTCAACTTGGTCCTTTGACCAAGTCAACCTCATTAACCCATATGAACCCAAACTAGCCAAATTGCAACCTAAGCCAAATCCCTTGAAACCAATAATTCATACCAACTCAAAATAAATATTTGAACATGACTTGACCTTCAATTGAGCCAAACCAAACCCAATTGACCCTCTTGACCAAAGTTGACCCAAATTGACCTAAAACACCAAATTAGGTTCAATCAAAATATCAACTAAATTGATTGCAACCAATGACTCAAGTTCATTCTAATTGATTATTAAACTTGACCAAAGCCATGATTGGACCCAATTGAACCCAATTGACCAACATAGCCCAATTTGACCTAAAGGGTCAAGTTGGCTTAAATCAAAATCAATTCCAAATTAATTAAAACCAAAGCTAACAATCATCTTTAATTGGCCAACTAAACCCAAACCAATACCTAACCCAAGCTAATTTAGCCAATTGGTCAAATTGGTCAACTTAACCCATTACTCAAATGAGTCAAAATCAAATCTAAGCCAAATCAAACCAAACCAATGACACCAATACATCCCAAATGATCATTTAAACTTGACCCAACCCTTAGTTTGACCCAATTTGAACAATTGGTCAAGTTGACCCGACCTAACACAATTTAACCTATTTGAGCTAAATTGAGCCAAACATAACCAAACCAATTGCAATTGACTTAAAATTTGGGCAAACTCACTTTTGACACATATCAAATCTGCCCAAATCAAATCTAATGCCAAATGATCACCTACCCTTGGGTCAAGGGTATCACATGAGAAAAATCACCCATGTAAGTGATCATTTCCATTCCTTGGCCACTTGACACTCTCCCAATGGTCCACCTAGGAACTTAGAACACAGCCCAATCTGACCTAAGAAATGGTTGGGTTGGCCATGACCCATGAGAGAAGAAATCACCTCACCCTCCCCATCAGAGCCTTTGAAACATATAGGGCACCCATGCTTTCTTTTTGGCAGCCACCTCCACACCTTCAACCAACCAAGCTAAGCCAACTCACCTCCTCCCTACCACCCACGACCCTTGAGGTGGCCGGACATCCACAAAATGCTAAACCCATCACCACTGTCTAATCTTGGGAATGAGGGCGTATACCCCCATCATTTCAATCCAAACTGAGAAGAGAGCCTCGGTGAAAGCTAAAGAACCCTAAGGAGAGTATCCCAGAGCTTCCTAGAGTGTTTCCCAAGCTCCCCAATCACCGCATTACCAGTTTCACCTAAGCCAAAACAGGCATCCCACCTTCGATCCCAACTTGCTCAAACCTCCATAGAAATCAAATTAACTTTGCACACACCATCCCCAGAACCCATTGAGCAACAATGAATCTTCTCTCGAGCTCCCCGACCACAGGATGGTAGACTTCAATCAAGGCCAGCCTCCCAAGCTTTGAGTGTTGGTCTTCTGAGCAAACTACAACAAATCAAGGCTCATGCTGATCAGTAGGGCTTCTTCTCCACTAAATGAAGCTTCCTCAATTAGCTTTGCCACCAGTCTTAGGCTCCGATAAGGTATGCCATTAAAACTGATCCTTGGACAAAATTTATTGGAGCTTTTTGAAGAAAACTTACACGTCATGTGATCTTAGCCATTGGATCACTTTGGTTTATTCGCACAAAGGTGTGGGATCCAGTTGGAGTCGATTTGAGCTCAGGTGAGCTTGGATCAAGCAAGCAATGGTGAGCGAACTCCATTCTCCCTCGCTCGTGTGATGATAGATCACGCATCGTCCATTTCACATGATCGGAATGGAAAATCATGATTATATCTGCTAAGTCGATCTAATTTAATCTTATTAAGATGTGGGATTAATTATAGCTATCCGATCTAAGATTGGACAGCGAACGAAAAAAGTGCATCCACCGCCGCCACGCAGACGCTGTGTCGAATAAGTTTTAAATAATCAATCCCATGGTACAATGTGGAAATTACATCGTGTCAGCATGCCATGAGGCACTGATAGGATTAAGACTTTAATTAGGATTAATTAATCATTTTAATGGTTGTAACTTCTAAAAATCATAATAAATCATAGAAAAATCATAAAAATACAAATAAATACTCATTCTTTCTTTTGATGGAGGTGGCCATTCTTTCTTTTGATGAGATTGAGGGAACGTGGGTATTGGAGGTGAAGGAAGAAGATATGTTGGATAACTAGCGCTCCCACCAAGGATTGCCAAGGTTTGGCCACCAAGCTCTCAAACTACAAGAATAACTCAAAAATTTGTAATTGCCAAAAGATCTCCTTCATTCTAATAAGAAGGGCTATTTATAGCCATTACAAGCATCTTTCAAAAGAAAAAATTCAAAACATGAGGGAAAGGTGGGTGGCAGATTAATGTGAAGCAATAAATTGCCTCATTATTTTATGCCATCCACCCATTTCACATGCTATTATTTTATGTGGATTCAACCACCTCACATGTCATGCTTTGAATTTTAAATGCAAAATTTCAAACATGGAGTTTCTAGAAGAAAATTAAAATTACATAAATAAAAAGATGAAATCATAAAATGGGCCTTAGAGCTAATGGGCTAAGTCTTCTTCTTTCTTGAATTTTCTTGGGCTTTAGCTTGAGATCTTGTAAATGGGCCTTGGGCTATAATTTGTTGATTGTCATGATGTTCTACATCAACTCCCCTGGGCTCAATTGAACTCTGCTCCGTAGAGTTGAAATCTAAGAAGCCTTCTACTAATTGTGGGGCTAAAGTCTCCAAATCAGTACGAGTCAACCATGTGTCTTCAGCTAGAGATTTATTCTTCCAACGAACTAGAAAATGATGTTCAGAAGCTGGATTAATGGGTGCTTCCTCGGTGATAATATAGTCAACTTCAAAGGAAGAGGGCTTCTGCAAGTGATGATATATCTCCCGCTAAAGAGTTACAACAAGTGGAGGTTTTCTAATTCCTTCATATGATAGAATATCTTCAATATTAATAACCGGATGAATGAACATATCTAGCAAATCAAGGTGATAAGCATTAGTTCCAATTTTCTTGAGAATTTTAAATGGACCACAAGCTTCGTGCATGTAATTTTTATATTTAGTAGTTTGATAACCAGAATGCTAATCAATACATAATCACCTTCTTTATATTTTTCATTGAACGATTATGATTTGCCTTAGAAGCATAATTATCATTACTTATAGTAATTTGCTTTCTTATATCTTCATGGAGGCTTTGAAAATCTTTAGCAAATGAGAATCGCATCAAAAATACATGAGATGGTAGGTTTGCTACATCTATTGGTCATGGGTTTTGACCATAGACTATCTCAAATGGTGATTTTTTGTAGTTCTAGATATAGTACTATTATAGGCAAATTCGGAGGTTGGTAAATGTAAATCCAATTTTCTAAACTTTTACCTACCAAACATCTAAGCAAATTTCCTAAGGTACGATTAACTACTTCAGTTTGTCCATCAGTTTGTGGGTGAAAGGCAGAAGAGAATTTTAATTTGGTTCCTAATAATTTTCATAATATTTTCCAAAAATATGAGACAAACTTAACATCTCTTTTAAACAATGAACCATGGAGTCGCACTATTTCCTTAAAATAATTTGGCTATATAAGAAGCATCATTTGTTTTGAACAAGATAAGAAATGAGCCATTTTGAGAACCTATCCACTATAACAAAAAATGATATCATGTCCTAAGTCTAGGTAATCCTAGAATAAAATCCATTGATAGGTCTTCCCAAGGCCTATAAGGAACGTGTAAGGTGTATTGTCCGGACCTTTGTTTGATAGTTTAAACCTGTTACAAATTAAGCATGAGCCACTAATTTTTGAACATCTCATTTTAATGAAGGCCAATAAAATCTATTTTCTAATAAACATATGGTCTTATCCTTTCCAAAATGACCAGCTACACCCCGAGTATGTAGCTCAATGATAAGGAATTCTCTAAGAGAAGATCGAGGAATGCATAATTGTTTTCCTTTATATAAATATCCATTTGTTATCAAGAATGTCCCTTGTAAAGTTATTGGTTTATCTAGGTGTTCAAGATAAATTAGGTGAAAGTCAGGGCACACAATATAATCATCTTTAATTCTATCAAATCGGGATTCTCAATTCTAAAGAGGAAATCATTAGGTTTACGGATAAAGCATTAGCGGCTTATTCTCAATTCAGCTTATGCTTTAGAACAAAAGAGTAGTCTTGTAAAATTCAACCCATTTTGCATGCCTATGACTTAATTTTCATTTAGTATTAATGAATTTTAAGGCATGGTGATCAATTAAGTATAAATTCTCTATGTAAGAGATCACCAATGCTTTAAGGATTGAATTAGATAAAACTCTCTATCATAAGTGGAATATCATTGTTTAGCTTCATTTAACTTTTCACTAAAGAATGCTATAGGATGATTCTCTTGACTTAAAATTCCACCCATCCCAATTCTGAAGCATCACATGTCACTTCAAAGGCTTTAGAAAAATCAAGCCTAAGGATCAAAAGTGATAAGAACTTTAATTTGCTCTAAGGCCTTTTATGCATTAAAGTCCAAAAAATTAATCTAATTTTAGTATATCGTTATTGGAGCAACAATGGTACTAAAATTCTTAAATCTCGAAAAAGTGGCTAAACCATGGAAGCTTCTAACTTCAAGAAAACTTTTAGGTGGTGACCAAATCTAAGATTGCTTTCACTTTAGAAGGATCAGGTTTAAGCCAGAAGGATATAATAAAGCCTAAAAGATTACCTTTGTAAAAGAAACACTTTTTTAAATTAATGTATAATTTCTCTTGTTTAAGTAGTTCAAAGACTTTTTGTATGTGTTGTAGATGTTCATTTTCACTTGGACTAAAAATCAAAATATCATCAAAATACACCACCAAAAATTTACCTATATATGGTTTAAGAACAGTATTCATTAATCTCATAAATGTGCTAGGAGCATTTGAAAGTCCAAAGGGCATGACAAGCCATTCATAAAGTCCATCAGGGGTCTTAAAAGCCGTCTTCCACTCATCTCTTGATCTAATCCGAATTTGATGATATCCACTTTTTAGATCAATCTTTAAAAAAAAAAAATTGCTCCTGAGATTAAATATAACATATCATCTAGTCGGGGAATAGGAAACCTATATTTGATAGTAATTTTATTTATTGCTCGACTATCAACACACATTCTCCATGTTCCATCTTTCTTTGGAGTTAATAATGCTGGGACTACACAAGGGCTAAGACTCTCTTGAATAAAACCCTTTCTTAATAATTCCTCAACTTGTCTTTTAATCTCAACATGCTCGGTAGGGTTCATCCTATAATGTGAAAGATTAGGAAGTTGAGAACCGGGTAAAAACTCAATAGCATGTTGAATGTCTCTTAGAGGAGGTAGCTCATCAGGGAGCTCATCAGGTGCAATATCGTTAAAATCAGAAAGAAGAGAAGAGACCACAGTATGTGAGTCTCATTAGAGTCCGGTATGACTTCTTTTACATGTAATATGTGAAGAAGAAATGGATCAAAATTCTAAGTGCCAAAACCTATTATTTCTATCTTTGGGGTCAAAGGAGAAAGAGTAGGTGTTTTAAAATAAGGATCTAAAATGTTTAGCTAAAGAAGATTTTCTATGATAATTAATTGAAGTTTGGCATTTTTCTTCAATAGAGGCTTAGGTTGCAAGTCGGAAGTTATTTTATGTGGTGTTATGGAGGGTGTTTTTTCTACTGGTTTTATTGGTAGGAGTTTAATAGTCTTATTATTATGTTTAAAAACATAAGTATTTTCCCTACCATAGTGAATAACATTCATATCATATAGCCGTCGCCCTAAGAGAATATGAGCAATGTCCATAGGAGAACATCACACCAAATTTGATCCTCATACTTCCTATTTTAATAGGAACTAAACACCGATTGGTGATGGGAAGAGATGTATGATTTACCCAACTAACATGAAATGGTTCAGGTGGGTTGATTTTAGGTTGGCTCGAGTTAAGGTATGTGTTGAAATGACATTCATAGCACTCCATCTATAACTAACCTACATCTCTTTTCATTACACAAAACATACATGCTAAAATGTTCTTTCTCTTCCAATCTTCGCCTCATTTTTATTACAAGAAGACATCTCATTACATTAACATGAGGGTCATCGCTAATTCCAATTCTTCATCGATAACAATGGGGTGTCATCATAAACATCTTCTAGATTATCATCTATTGGATTTTCAACTTCTTCTAAAAATAAGATTTGAGCTTTACCTTGATTTTGCATATGACCTTTTCTATGACATTTAAAACATATTACTTCCCTAATGTTCTTAGAGCTCCCTTCAATTGAAGTTTTAGGAAAAGGGATGGGCCATTTGGATAGGCTGGTCTAACAGTAGATCTATTGGATGAAATGGAAGGTACTTGACTTTTAATTTTAGAGAGAGGCGATTGTTCAACTAATAATGCATAATGAAATGCTTCCTCTAAAGATTGTGGGTCAAATAATTCAACTTCATTACGAATTTCAGCCCTAAGTCCAATAGCAAATTTATTGGCTAATTGCCAATCATTATCAGCACAAGCAGTTCTAGAAACTAGATCTTCAAAAATGTTCAAGTATTCAGTTACAAGATAATTACCTTATCTCAAAGTTAATAATTGGCTATGTAGCTTCTTATCATGATGCCTAGACAAGATTTCTTTGCTCTTAACATTTCTTTCATTTCTATCCAAGTGAGGTTTGTTCTTTAGCTATATTTGTCCAATAAATCTTAGCATGCCCTATCAATTTCATTTTAGCAAAAGTAACCCTTTGGTAATCATCCATTTTATACCAATCAAAGAAGTCATCCATTTGAACTAACCAATCGAAATTTATTTGGATCATGTATACCATCATAAGTTGGGGCTTCCACTTTAACTCTTCAAGATGGATCATTAGAGTCTTCTATAGTCTTAAAATAATTTTCTCCCTTCCACCATTTCTAGCAATTGATTATCTTCTAAGTGGTTTTTCTATGGTTTGGATATGAATCTTCTTCATCTATCCCTATTGTACGTTGAGTAGGTATTCGAGGAGGAGTTGGTACTCTATTAGTTTGTAGATGCACTAAAAGAGTTTGCATTTGTTGTTTAAGTTCTTGCATTTGATTCTTACTTTCTTCTAATATTTGTTGAGTTTTTATTGTCTTGGATCCTAAGATTTAAGGCATCAACTAATCTAGTCAAATTTTCAACTTGATCTTGAGAGATAGATTTTGGTGCCATGAGATTTTTTTTAAAGGAAGAAAAAAAGATATATGAAAAGGGACCAATGAAAAATAAAAAAAAAATAAATAAGTATAATATAATTGTGCAATCAAAGTGAAATTTTAAGCTAAGAGAACTTCCAAGTGAGGGGGGGTACAAGACCACTTAAATCCCAATCTCTCTAGAAGTTTAGGTCTTTTGACAAAGTTCTATTTAGCTTCCAAAATCACCAAGTTTAACACCTTATATTATTATGCATGCATATTTTTTTTATATATATTTTAATGAAATGAAATAAAATGCTCAAATTTATCAAGCCTCTTTTTTTCTTTTAAGAAAGCAAGTTATCATAAGTTAACCAAAAAAACTTCTAAAATTAACCATAAACAATAACAAAGTTAATAAAGCAAGTAATTAGATTTTGATTTGCACTAATGGCTAGGTTGCTTTAGGTGATGAACTACCTCACCAAGGTACTCTCTTAATTTTTTTTTTTTTTGGAGGGAGGGAGGTGCACAATTGGAAAATGGCTAAAATATATAATGAGCTTACTAATTGAAATTTTATGCTATCACCATAAACTTGCAAGCAATATATATCTTTCCAAGCTACTAATATGTTTTTAAACTATCACATAAAAGAAAATTAATTAACCTCACAAGTCCAAGAAAACTCACAAGTTTGAAGACAAGTCCAACACTTGAGTTGCTCCCTTGCTCCCTTTGTTGAAACTTTTGACCAAATTTGCTCCTTCCAGTTTCCTCGATACCAAATTTGATGGAGGTGGGTGTTCTTTCTTTTGATGAGATTGAGGAACGTGGGTATTGGAGGTGAAGGAAGAAGATATGTTGGATAACTAGCGCTCCCACCAAGGATTGCCAAGGTTTGGTCACCAAGCTCTCAAACCACAAGAATAACTCAAAAATTTGTAATTGCCAAAAGATCTCCTTCATTCTAATAAGAGGGGCTATTTATAGCCATTACAAGCATCTTTCAAAAGAAAAAAATTCAAAACATGGAGGGAAAGGTGGGTGGCCACATTAATGTGAAGCAATAAATTACCTCATTATTTTATACCATCCACCCATTTCACATGCTATTATTTTATGTGGATTCAACTACCTCACATGTCATGCTTTGAATTTTTAAATGCAAAATTTCAAACATGGAGTTTCTAGAAGAAAATTAAAATTACATAAATAAAAAGATGAAATCATAAAATGGGCCTTAGCGTGCTAATGGGCTAAGTCTTCTTCTTGAATTTTCTTGGGCTTTAGCTTGAGATCTTGTAAATGGGCCTTGGGCTCTAATTTGTTGATTCTCATTATGTTCTACATCAATCAGCAGACCTTTTCTTACATCTTAAATCAAATCAAAACATGAAATTAAAAATGATATTAAGAAAGCTTTGGTTTACTTTAAATGGCTTTATTTAACATGATTACCCTTAGAAATTAATTTGATAGAATGAAATCATATGTTTATGTTTATTCATTCCTTTCCAATCATGTTAAATATTATATGTCATTTGAAATCAACATTCATACTTTGAAAATTAAGCAAATCAAATGATTTTCTTTTATGTAAGCTTGCATGTGTTGGACCAATTTATAATATGGGTCGTTATTATCACTAATAAATTCAAATTATTTTTCCAAGGTTTATAAATCAATTACATTGATTAGAGTAATAATAGTTATGAATATATATAGCTTTGCATGTACTTATAGCTTAGGTATGTGACATGAAGCTTTCTTTTTCTTAATTCATATGTGGTTTTACATGTATTTGAATGTTAATAAGTATATAGACTGGACATCCCAGGAATACGAGGCTTTAGCTAGCCCCAAAGAGGTCATTTGATTACCTCACTTCCCTCATTAAAAATGGCACATACTTATTTGATTTCATTCATATGTGTTTCTATATTAGAATTTAGATAGAAATTTGTTTCAAATACATAAATGCTTTAATCAAATAGAAATGTAATTTTTGCATGATTTTCTTCCCCTTATTTACATATACATTCCTGTGCAGTGAGATAATAAAGTATATAGTCTGGACATCCCGAGAATACGAGACTTTAACTAGCTCCAAGGAGGTCATTTGATTATCTCACTTCCCTAGTTAACAAAGGCACATACTTGCTCATTTCTCTTTACATGTGTATGTATATGCGGCTAAAGGATAAAAATCCCCCTTTTCTACTAAAATGCATACATTCATAATCAATTAAGTGTTTGGATTAATTAGTCTTGTGATTCGAAGCTTTCTTTCCTATATTCATGCATACAAATTTACATATATTTGAATGTGAATGGGTATATAGTCTGGACATCTCGGGAATACGAGGCTATAGCTAACCCCAAGGAGGTCATTTGATTGCCTCACTTCCCTGGTTTAATAATGATGTGTACCTATTTAATTTCATTTTTATGTCTTTTTGTATAAGAATTTGGATAAAGCTTTAAATTAACATGTTTAAATAATTCAATCAAATAAAATATAAATTTTAAACATACACATACATTCATCATTTAAGTGTACTAAAATTTGTTGCATATGTAGATACACTTAGGATTAAATCATATGCATGTTAAATGTGATGGCAAGGAATGATTTGATATATGTCATGTGATAGTAATTCAATTAAATTAATCTTAAGATGTTTTTCATATTGATTGAAGTTATTTAAAGTGAATCTAAACATATGATTAATTAAATCATTTAATAAGTCATTTACTAAAGCAGACTAAATCAAATTAATGTACTTTAAAAAGTGGCTTAAGGTAGGGATGAAAGGGAATGATCTCCTTTCTTCTCTTTATAGCACTTAGTTGCAAAGTGTAGGTCATAGGAAAAAAAAGAAAATACAAATTAAAATTCTTAAATTAATTAAACAACTTGAAGTGAAACTAACTTCAATTATTAAATTAAATTTTCTTACACTTAGAAAGATATAACTCTAATGCTTAGTAATACATGCCACACAAGCCTTAACACACACATTATAATTAAGCCACAACTTCTAGTCCTAAGTTAGGATGATGCATGTTGTGATGTAAGTTTTATTTTATGATGTATTATTTTAGACTAGATGTTAGGGTGCATGCTTCATAGAGTGAATGGTAAGCCAATACTAGCTTAATCATATTTTTTGCAGGGGGTTATGCTTAAAGTAATGCTTACAAATAAATATAAATGCTCTTATTGTAGGTTCCTTAAACCCCTAAGCATAATCCAAGTTAGGACAGGTGAGATTGGTTGCCCATGTGCATGGAGCTAAGTCCAAATTATATATATGTGGAGAAAAATTTCTATATGGAGTCACCTTCAAATCTGTGGTGAGAAAAGAGAGGTAAGAATATAGAAATTCATCTTTTTAGGATGCCACACAAATCCACAGATGTACTTATTTAGGTGATCGGGTACATCAATAAGGAAATAGTGTACTATCTCGAGAGACAGAAGTCACTGCCCTTTAATGGACCTAATCACCTCAATAATGACTCATAAGGATGATGGGTCTGCATATATACCAGAGATTCTTTCCCAACTTTATATGGAAAAGTAAAGCAAGATTTATTTTAAATTAAGTTCGTTAAGTTCCCTACAGGGGCAAGCCCCCATAGTTAATTACATCCTAAGGAATGGGGATTTCTTAGGAAAACTCTCGATAAAGGTAAATGATCATTATCTTCAAAGATTTCAATAGGAAAGGACTATCAATTGATTAGTTTATTTTTGAAAGATCAAATAGGATTGATCAAAGAGGGAGTTATTATCGAATCCAAAATGGAAGATAGGTAGGAGATGTCCATGATGATAAGAAACTTAGCGAACATCTCAAACTATCCTATAGTTGGCTTTACATTTTAGAAATTGATTTAGTTTGTTTGAGTTATATTTTTCATTAGAAATTTAGGACTTATGATTCCTTGACACAAGATTAAGAAAATACTTAAGAGGAGAGGAATTATGCTTAGGGCCCACAAAGGGAAGAAGCAACCTCAGAACTTAAATCTAGGAAGTTTTGGTGAGAGCCGAAAGCACAACCTAAATCTAAGGCAAAAATGAGTAATTGGTCTGCCTCCACAAGATAGGACAACCCACCTGACTACTTGGACTTACAACCACCTGGGGGTGGTCGCCAACTAACTCCTCTTATGATTTTAAATACATGTAGGTAAGTCATTATGCTTATGCAGGATAGTTAGGCTGATATTTATTTAAAAAGAGATAAAGTCCTTAAAATCACTCCCTAATGAGACTAGATCATGTAGGGACATGCTTCAAATGACCTAAATCGAATGCAATTCAAATTTTATTTTATTTTCATTTTTGGATAGTTATTTTGACTCAGGCTAATAGGATTCATATGCCTAATGCATGAGAAATAAGATTATTGGCCAAAATCAGCAAGAAGGGAGGAGGTGTGTTTCCACCATGGCTCTCAACGGTCAAGCCAAGTTTCTCTAGCAAAGGTGGAATCCCTCCAATCAAGAGTGAAAATAATATGCATTTGTCCATGATGTTATAAAAGAAGTACTCATCCAGTTAAGTGGTTGCTAATTCTTTTATCTTGATTTTAGCCTAAGCTTTAGGTGAGGTTATGAGTTCTTTATTTTAATTTTGAGTTGTTAAGTTTGGTAAAAGATTTATTTTTTCCTAAAAAGCTTAATCCACATCCAGGCCATACATAAAGCAAGGAAGAAAATAGAAAAAGCATGCAACTTAATACACAAGCCAAACAAATTATCAATCAATTCATAAAGCTAGTCACAAAGAATAAAGGTCATTGTGGTGCATCACCGCAGACAAAAATAAAATTGGGTAGCCAAGCTCTACCCTTATACAACTTGGATTACAAATGAATTAAATTATAATTTAAGCAAGGAATTAATTATTATGGGGGTCTTCAAGCTTTATTTCTTCTTTCTTCTTTTTTTCTTTCTTCTTTGGTTCCTTCTTTTGGATGGTTGGAAGGTAGATGATCCAAGGCTTCACATGGTGCATAAGATAGGATTTTATGACCAATGCTCATCCTAATCCCCATAATAATCATTCCAAAATCCTAATTGCACAAATTTACATGAAAAGAAAAAATGGAAATCTAACTAACCCCTGCAAAATAGAGATTAGCTAAAATAAATCACACAAATTCCAAGCATGTATATTAGACTTATCACCCCACACATGGGTGACTAAGTCCACATGGCCTATTGGATTATGCTTAGGGGTATAAAGCACCTACAAGCAAAAGCATTTATATTTTTATTTATGATAGCACCCCTTAAGCACAATCCCCTGTAGAAAATAATGATTAGACTACCATTCATTCTACGAGCATACACCCTAACATCCAATCTAAAATATATATCATAAAACAAAATAAAACAAAACATCAAACCATGCACCATCCTAACCTAAAGCTAGAAGAGGCTAATGTGTGTGCTTTGAAGGTTTATGTGTATGCTTAGCTATGGCTTTAGGTTCAAATTTTCTAAGTGTGAAAAACATGTTCAACTTAGAGGAGGGTTTCATTTAAGTTGTTTAATTATTCTTGATTTTATTTATTTCATTTTGATTAAGTTCAAGTGAATCCTACAATTAATTACTAAGTTATAAAGAGAGGGAAAGAGAAGAGAACTTCTCTTTCTGTCCCTAACCTAAGTAATTTCTAAAGTAGGTTCACATTTTGGTTTTGTTTAGAAAATGTTTTGATTAAATATTTTAATTAATCCTAAGTTTAGATGAACTCTAAACAAACCTATTCAAAAAGAAAGGTATTTTAAGATTAAATAAAATGAATTAGATCTACATAACACACATCACTTCATTTCTTTCCCAACATGTATAACATGCATATAAATAAATCCTAAGCATATCTATACATACAAATGAGAATATTTAATACACCTTATGATGCATTCTAAGTAATTCACTTAAGGAAATTTAGAAGTTTAAGATGCATGATTTTTTGTAAGTAGAAAAGGGACTCTTTATCCAATTTTTCACATATACATATGAAAGTAAGAAAGGCATAAGTGAGTATAGCGCCATTATTAACCAGAGGTGTAATCTATAAGATAAACTTAGAGCTACTTAAAGCCTCGCAACCTCTGGGTTTTCCAAACTAATATACCACTTTCCTTTAATACAAACATGTGTATAAAAGAAATGAAATGGAAAAGAGGAATGCAAAAGTTGTATTAATTGATTCATTTTGTTTATGTAATTTATGTGTGCAACTATAGGTAACCCTTCTTAAATGATAGCATAGGAATGAATAGGATATGGAATTAGGTAAGTGTTAGGTTCTTTTCAGATGAACCATATATCTTACCAACTCCTATTCAAAACTACACTAACATAAGAGAGAGGGAAACCTACTAAACACCCTTATATCCTTCACATGCAAGCTTATAATCAAGATATAAGTAGCACACTTTCAGATTTGATAATTAATTTATATGTTTTGAAAATAATTTGAATTTAGTAGTGATAATAGCCACTCATATTTCTACTTTAAGCAACATATGCAAATTTGGAATAAAGTAAACAATTTCATTTTAAAATTTGAATTTGAAAAATATGAATGCATGAAACCACATGACATGCAAATTTAACATGTTGGAAAAAGAATCAAAGCAATGAAACCATGTAAACACATTCACTTTACTTAAATCCTAAAGACATTCTTATGGAATAAGAAGGTTTAAAATAAATCAAAGTATATTCAATGTAAATTTTATTTAGTTTTAAGTTTGATTTAATTTTGTAAAGGTGAGTTGAGTTTGTTGTTCCAAGCCCATTCCCACATGTGTTTGATATTTTTGTTTAATTTTTAGATGATTAGATTCATTTTTATGCATTAATTAGGTTAAGGTATGGATTAAGCAAATTAATTAACTCTTACCTACACTACCTTAGCATAGTTAGCCAAGTAATTATGAGCCAATGAGATGACATAAAAACTCACAAGGAATTTAAACTTGTGATGCACTTAAGAAGAAAAGGGCCTAATGAAATTTGGCTCATAATTAATGGTTAATTAAGCTAAGGTATTTAGCTTAAGTAATTTCAAAACACCCTTTCACACATATGAATTGGGTTTTGATTTCCTTAATTGAACATAGGCTTTTAAACACCTAAGCATCTACCCAAAGTAGATCAATTAACTTCTCGAAGTTTTTAGAATTTTTAGAAATTAATTAAGGGGATAATTAATGAATTAACCCCTAATTAAGAGAGGATTAAGGAAAGAAAGAAAAGGGGTTTAGGGAATAACTAAAGGGAAATGCCCTGAAATTATTCCCTAAGCCTCCTATTCATTGGATCTAACATTAATCAACCTTAATAATGGATTAAAACACTAATGCAAACCCTAATTATCCTTAATTACATGAGGAGGGTAATTAAGAATCACATTTGCAACTCCCCTAAATAAAACTCCAATAAATCTAAAGAAAATTAGGGAATGCAGAAGTCATCCCCTAAAACATATCCAAGAAGTTTGGGATTAATCAGATGTTTAATTAAGAGGTAATTAGCAAAATATGATTTCCAATAAAATCCAAAATCAGATAAAAGGATAATTTAAAATCCATTGAAATTATTTTTAAATTATTCTAGGTTGAATTATCTTTCCATATGATTTTACCTCATATTTTTATAAATTTTATTGAGAGAAATATAATTTTTAAAAGATCAGGAGATTAATTAATCATTAATTAGATTCCCTAAACTAATCCCTCAGCTCACAACGCGACACGTGGCGGCGATGGTTAGCGCGCTTTACACACATCACGCTGTAAGCCCGCTACTTAAATGTCACATTTAAATGGCGACACGGCAGTGGGACATGCTTTAATCCCTGTTGTCCGATCAAAGATCGGGCAGCCAGGGATCAACCCATAGATTATAAAAGGATAAATGATTTTCTAAACATGGGAATAATCTCGGCCGTCCATCCAAAATGTGCAGATGGACGGCCAAGATCTCCCCAGTTCTTCCCCTAGTCTTAATAGAGACCATCCATGATCTAGGGGAAGATCCGAGCTCGATTGAGCTCGGATTGAAACAAAACTTTACCCACACCATCTAAAGCCAATAAGGAGCATATCCAACGGTGGATCTTGCATGACTTAAAAATTCCTTTCACAAAAGGCCAACACCTCCTATTATAGGTGGTCAAAAAATTTCATACCTCTGGAGGATGATCAGCTCGAGCTCATGAGGTAGCTTCTGGAGATGAAGCCCTGCTGAAATTCTCGTGCCTCGGCTCAAATGGATGCAGATTGATCTAGAGTAAGTAGAATAGAAAAGACTATGGAGAAAGTTGAAGATTCAAACGAGCTCCCCAATGGAAAACCTAGAATTTCAAATCCTCCTGGGAAGCAGCTCACCATGGATCAATGAGAGGGAATGTTAATTTTGAATTAAGTGGATTATCTCCTCAAGAAGCTATGCTTTTGATCCAATCAAAGGAGAGGTTGTCGGTTGAAGTTGGCACATGATTTTGAGGCCTGAGTGGATCGCCAACCTCCATGTGCATCAAATTGAGGAGGAGGATTTGGAATGATTTGACCCATGTGGGTTTGGCCTTGGGAAAGGTCATACATCCATTGGGTTGGGTGCACCACTCTTCATTAAGTCCCCTTGAGGTATTAGGAAGGTATCAAGTGGATATAAAAAGGGCATGACCAAATTACCCATGGATTAGGCCAAAATTTGGTCTATAGCCTAGGGTTAGAATGGTCATTTTACTAATTTTTTAATTTGGATATGTTGGGTATCTGGAGAAACTAGGTTTGGTCAAGTTTCATGAGATTTGGAATTTATTTGATAAGGTTTGACTCATGTTCACCCTTTAAGATCAAAATGGGTCAACTTGGGTCAAGTTGACCAATTGGTCAAATTGGGTCAAACCAAGGGTTGGGTCAAGTTCATATGACCATTTTAAATGTTTTGGTGGCTTTAGTTTGGTTCAATTTGGTATAGTTTTGAAATTGGCTCATATGACTTCATTTAGGTCAAATGGGTCATGTTGACCTATTTGACCCATTTGACCTATTTGGGCTATGTCAAGGGTAGGTTTTAGTTTGGTTAGTCATATGGCGTGGATTGGTATCTTTGTTTCCAATCAATTTAAGTTCAATTTGGCTCAACATGACCTCAAGTGTCAATTGGACTAATTAGTTGGCCAATGAGGCTTTGGTCAAGTTTAACAAGTGATTTGGAAAGAACTTGACCCATTGGTTTCAATCAATTTTAGATCAAGTTTTGACATATTTTAACTTTTAGGTCAACTTGGGTCAACTTGTCATGTGGCCAATCACGTTAGGCTCAAATGTTGACTTGGTCAAGTTCAAATATAGGTCATGAATGAACTTAAATTAATGGTTTCAATTTGGCCTAATTTTTTTTATATTAGGTTTCATTTTAAGTGTTTTCTAAGACTTAGTTTGACTTGGTTTGACCCAATTTGGTTAATTGATCATCCCATGATGATTGTTGATTATGATGAGAGGCATGAGGTTGGTTCAATCCAATTTGGTTAGGACAAGAATTTAGCTCATAAGGTTACTTTAGCTCACTTTGGGTCAAGTGAGCCTAAGTAGGTCAAATGGCTTGGTCAAAGCTTGACTTGAGTTTGATTGAACTTGTATATGGACTTCTGATTGAAATATAAATTCATTTACAAGTGGTTTGAAGTCAAATGGGTTTTGATTCATTTGACAATTTCATATTCAAAGGAAGAATATGAAAGGATTTAGGGTTTTATTTTTGAATTGGATTTTGATTTAGTGATTGAAGTTTATATTAATATTTGGATTCATGATTGTAGGATTAATTGAATCATGAAGAGAAATCAAGAGTTTGGCTTGATTTGGAATTGATTTGGCTAAGTTCAAGATTTTGACTTGAAAGGCTTAGGTTAGATTTTGAATGGATTTAAGTTTGATTTTTGGAATTGGATTTGGTTGTTTGAATTTATATTTCATTTATATATGTGAATATAAATGAGAATATAAATTGATCATGAGAGAATTTCAAAGATTTGAAGTGATTTGATCATGATTTAGGCTAAGTCCATTAAGAAGGATTTAAAGGACTTAGGAAATTTTGGAGTTTGGAACTTGAATTTTTGAGTTTGGTTTGATTGATTTGAATTTATATTTCATTTATATATGTGAATATAAATGAGAATATAAATGAATTATGAGAAAATCCCATGAGTTTGAATAGGTTTAATCATGATTTGGCTAAGTCCATGAAAGAGAACTTAAAGTACTTAGGAAAGATTTTAGATTTGGAATTTAATTTGAGGATTTGATTTGATTGATTTATATTTATATTTCATTCATATATGTGATATAAATGAGAATATAAATGATTTTTGAGAAAATCCCATGAGTTTGAATAGGTTTAATCATGATTTGGGCTAAGTCCATGAAGGAACACTTAAAAGACTTGGGAATTGTTTTCGATTTGGAATTTAATTTGAAATTTTGATTTGATTGATTTATATTTATATTTCATTCATATATGTGAATATAAATGAGAATATAAATTAGTTTTGAGAAAATCCCATGAGTTTGAATAGGTTTAATCATGATTTGGGCTAAGTCCAAGAAGGAACACTTAAAGGACTTAAGAATTTTATTTATGGATTTTGATCATGGATTTCAATCATAGATTTCAATCACATAAAGTTGATCTGAGTTTGGAGAAAATCAATTAAGATTGATTTGGAGTTTGACTTGAAGGAAGGAAAGTGAGGAATGGTTCAAGCTAAGGGTAGGCAAGTTTTCCTAACACCCCAGGCATGACCTATTCACATGGCTAGCCAAGTCTAGGGCTGGGTTGAGTGTCCACTAATCACTAGATGTGTCTTAAGACTAAGAACTCTTAAAGTCTAAGAGAAGTCCTAAGATGGAGGGTTGAGCTTGTTATTCAAAAATGAGGTCAACGAGGGTGCTAAGTCCAAATTATATATATAACTACTTGGGATTGTATGTGTGTTTAGCTGATACTTATTTTACAGGTTTATTTAGATTTACTTTCTTTCATATGAATGTAATTTTTGCAATAGGAATTAGGATTAGTGCTATGGAGGATTAGGATGAGTAGTGGCTAGAAGGCTTTGTCCTGGGGTGCCCTGTGATGCCTTTCAAGCAAGCACTATACAAACCAAAGAAGGAACAAACCAAATCAAGAGAAAGAATGAGGACATGTAGATATGAAGAATAAAGATGCATAGCATGTATTCATTTCTAATTGAAATTATTCTTTCATATTCCAGGTTATATTAGGGTAGTCGGCTACCCATCTTTTCTTTTCGGGTTGTACGGCAGAGCATGATCACACCATCCTTTTATTCATTTATGATAGTTTATAAAATTGATTGATGTTACATTTAAATTGTACATTAGGATGGCATGCTTTTCATAGTTTCTTATGAGTGATTCTTTAATGTGTGGCCTGGATGTGTTAGGCTGTTAGGATAAAAATAAATTTCTACCCCAACTAATCACTCATAATTTAATTCTAAATAGCTCATAATCTCACCATAAAGCTTAGGCTAAAATTAAGATAATTAAAAGATTTAGCAATCCATAAGCTGTATGGATGTATGTCTCACATCATGCATGCATTTTGAATCACTCTCGTAAAATAAGGGCCTCCATCCTTACACGCAAAGGGACCACTTGACCTGTGAGAGCAACCCCTACTGATAGAGCTTCACCCTCTCTCTTTTGATTTGGCCAATAACCTACTTCATCGTGCATATTATGCATATAAAAATCCCAAAGCCTTTGTCAAAATGATATATCAAAAATGAAATAAAATTTGTATTTGTAGATTAAATCATTTCTCATACCACTTATGATATAGTCTCTTAAATAGTGAATTTAAGGACTTAAGTCTCTTTCTAAATAAATAATAACTATCTTACAATTTTATATGACTGGACCACATGGATTTGAATCGTAGGAGTTAGTTGGCTGACACTCCAAGCAGTTGTAAGCCCAGCAGTCGGGCGATTTATCCTCTCTTGTGGAGGTAAATCTTATGCCCATCTTCGCTTGGATTTAGATCGTGCTTTAGCTATGCTAAAGCTCCCTAGATTAAAGATCTGAGGTTGCTTTTTTCTTTAGGCTACAAGCATAAATCTTCACCTCTTAGACATTTCTATAAGCTTGCATTGTTCAATTATAAGCCCTAGTAATCTAATGAAAATTTAACTCAAATAAATATATCTCTTCACTTTCAAATATATAAAGCCCAATTATAGGATAGATTGGAATGCTCACTAGACTTCCTTTTATCATGAGCATTCCCTACTTCCACCCTTCATATCCCAAAAATAAGTCTTCTCCTTAAACTTTTCCAATTGATTTTCCAAACATAACCAATCCTTTGATAATCAAACCTTGAAATCTTTGGAGATGATAATTGTCTACTTTAATCGAGAGTATTCTTAGAAAATTTCATTTCCTAAGATGTGACTAACTATGGAGGCATGCCTCCATAGAGAACTTTAGAACTCGATTTAATATAAACCCTACTTTATTCATCCACGTAAAGTATGAAAAAAATCTATGTTATATTCAAGGATCCATCATGCTTTAGGAGTCCTTATTAGGTGATTAAGTCCATTGTAGGGTGATGCCTCTATCTTTTGAGATATTACATCATACCTCAATGTCATACCCGATCACTTCAATAAGTACCCCTATAATCTGTGTGGTTTCCCTCCCCCCCCCCCATACACATCTATATATATATATATATATATATATATATATCAACAATATAAATCTAAATTAAGAATGATATTTATAATGATTAATGTGAATAATTTTTCATGCAAATAGATAATTAATTCTTATTACACAAGGTTTATTATCATCAAATCAAATGGTGAGATACATAAGGTGTATAGTCAATAAAGATCTGTGTCGTGTTCTAAATAAATCCCCATAATAGTGATAACCCTTTTAGGTCGTTGTAAGTCTAGAAGGATCAAGATGGGCTCATTCTTTCTAGTGACAATGAATCGATATATTTCATATTTCTCCTTTATTAAACTAAGTTAGGCTCTTAGCTTGTGCTAGAGCATCTTTGTTTTAAAATTTGAGGTCGCATGTTTCTTTTTTGCTATGGACGTAAATCTTCACCTTTTAGGCATATCCATAATCTTAGGTTGTGAGATTATGACTCATAACATTCTAATAAAATATCAATTTAAATAATAATGATTTTCTATTTTTAAAAATATATAAAGCCTAAAGTAATCACTAGGCTTCCTATTATCATGAGCACTTCCTACTTATCTTTCTTTGAACTCTATTAAAAATGCTTCCTAATTGAGCTTTCCCACTCAACTTCTAAAAATTACTAATCCTTTCTTCTAAACTTTGAAATCCTTAAGCATATTAGCAAACCACTTTAATAGGGAGTTTCTTCAAGAGATCAATATCCTCTAAGATGTAATTAATTATTAGGGATTTCCCTTATAGGGAACTTAAGAACTTGGCTTAAAGTAAATCATGTCTTATTTCATCTATGTAAGGTAAGAGAAAAATCTATAGTACACATAAACCTATCAACCTTATGAGTCTTTATTAGATGATTGAGTCCATTGTAGTATGATAATTCTATCTTTCGAGATAGTATATCATTCCTTGATGTCATATTCGATCATTTTCATAAGTACACCCTAAGATCTGCTTAATGTCCCATCATATTTTTGAACACTGCAATCTTATTCAAGCTAACCAATAATTATTATACTAAGCAATCTTCCTCATGAGATATACATGAAAATCCCTTATTTGTGTGGGCTCCGAAAATTTGCCACCGACCTCTCAACAAATTGAATTGAAAAGAGTATGACTGAAAGTGTCGGTGTAATTTTCAGAAGGCAAATGGAATAGTAAATAAGACACTACCTAGAGATTTCATCCTCATTTGGTGAGAACTTTAGATCTAGTTCCAGGTTTCCTATAGGCGTAAGCCCCTGTAACTAATTACCCCTCCCAATAAGAGAGAGAGAACTTTCGATTAAGGCTGGTCATTAGATTGCTTAATGTGTAGCGTATAGTAACATCATATGGAGTTTTAGAATTTAAAATTATGAAATTCATCATTTCAGCTTAAATTAAATGGTTGGGGGAATGATGACGTGCCCGATCTAGATTCAATGGTTTCGTCATCCAGGGCCATCGTGGTCCCTAATCTACTTAGTCAGAGGAGGTAGTCGACCAAACCTGACCGAAGGATCCTTATCAACAACACATGGGTTGCATCGTCCAAGAAATCTTTGTAGATTTACGGTGATGTTTATCTAAGGAGACAATCTTAAGTCTACCTTAGTTGACAGAGAGTTGTTTCCCCTATTAAGTATACCCTATGATTCACAACTCAAATGGCAGAGCCATTGGGGAGCATACGAGCTATGATCATGATCATAATATAATGGAGTCTTCAAAAACCGATCGGAGGACTCGATCATATTTCATCTAGCCTTAAACAAGTCACCTGAGGATATAGGTCACGTCCTTACTGGCAAGAGATTGATTGAGAGTGAACATAGTAGAACACTTGATTTGACATTGGCTCCTTCGCGAGCTAGAGTTTTCTTAATTTGTCACCCTTGATAAATAATTGCGGAAGGTGGAGAAATTAAGTTTTACTTTAAGCTTTTAATGATAGAGGTTCCTTTAAATAATTTTTTAGATTAATATCTAATTTGAGTTAATTTGACTTGAAAGATTGATTAATTTGACCATGTTTAAGAGTTTTAGATCCTTTCAACTCTGTTTAGCTGCTAATAGAGGATTAGATCTACTATTACCTGACAGGATTAGTTTCCCAGATATTTCATCAAGTTAAAATTCTCATAATTAATTTTTAGGTTTTGTTGCATCATCCACAAGACTAAAGGGAACCCATGCATCCTCAGATACTTGAATTTAAGCATTCAGCATAGTGTGGGGCCCCTGTGGGTGATTAGTAATTTAGGTAATTTTATTTCTGAATCATGAGATTGATTTTGTATTTTTATTTAATTCCAATTTATCCTACGCAGCCTTTTCAGACATTAAAATTTACACTTTAAATCACCATATCCGAGCACATGTAGGTGTTTATAGCCTAGCTAATTTCACCTATTAGTGATTTTGTTGATTTTGAAAATCAAAATTTAGAAATGAAGTTCCTTAATTTTTTTTATTGAAGGAAAGCTCCTTCATTCGTGCAGTATTTAGTTTAGTGTCGCCTTCTATCTATTTATACAAAGAATTGCAGATTCGGTGATATAGTGTATTATTAAATTTTTTCAATTCTTAGATATTGTTTGACTTGTAGTATTTTATGAGCTTTAGTTATACTTGCCAATAGGTAGATCATCCTTAGTGAGAATCTCTTTTGAAATTCATTTAATTTTTACCTCAACTTGAAGATAGCACTTAATTAGTCTCTTATGCTTCAAACCTGACTTTAAGCACAAGATCCCAATGATTCTTTTAAAAGCCACATTCATGAGTAATCATGAGTTACCTAATTGATTTTGTACTTATAAGAAAGCTACCCAATTTCTGCACACTTTATTCTCAATTTAGAATTGGATATTTAGGCGTACCGTCAATCATTTAGCATTTAATATTCAATTAAGATCCTTATTTCATTTGAAATTAAATATGATTTATTCACATAAAAAGAACTTCAGATTCAATATGAATATAACCTCAACTCTGAATCAAATTCCATATTTATTTGAAAATTAGACTTCAAATTTATTGCAGGTCTCTTATGAGTTTAGTATTTACCTCCCAAAGTTTCACTTGCATTTAACTTGAGTATCCTCATTTGTTTGAACATATTAAACAACGAATCAAGCACTCATTTAGCAATAAATTAAGTGACTAAATTCACCTTCACTTAGTACATTTTCATAAGGTAATAATATTTATTGAGCACGCCACCCTCTATTATTACTTTAAGGTACATGTGAACTCTACATTCCCTTTTCATTTTATTTTTTTAAGACTTTATGCTTCACCATTAATTTAATATCCAATTTATTTTAAATTAAAGTCTTAAAATTTGATAAAATTTTGGTAGCCTCCATCATCCGCATGTGAGGTGCATCGAGTGTTTTGGCTTTCTCGATGCTATGAGCGAGTGGTGTCTTGCACCACAGATCTTTCTATGCCCTATGGGGTGCGTCTTGAAACTTACATAAAGAAAAATATAATGCAATATATATATTCAGTTTTTTCTCCTTTTTTTGTAAGTCTAGAATTTTGTAAAAATTTTGACAGTATTTCAACTAGTGGGAGGGACATCTAACGAATGTTGGCTTACTCGGTATGCCCTATTGAGCATAGCGAGGATGTCTTTTCTTTGACCATCTTGAGATATGTATATGCATTGAGGGTCTCAAAACTTGCAAATAGAAGTAGAAGCACATGTATATATATATATAATTTTACATTCATATTTTCTCCCACCCACTACACCCTATGGGGCATTAGCAGGTCTTCGAATCTACAAAAGGACACATAAGCACAAATATACAATATTCCACACACTTTCATACACATCCACCAATTGCATTTTGAAATATCACTTCTTATTTTGGTTGAGAGAAAGAGAGAGAGAGAGAGAGAGAGAGAGAGGAAATATTTTTTTCTTCTTTTTTTTCTTTTGTTGTAAAGTCAAAAGAGAGAGGAGAGAGAGAGAGAGAGAGAGTTTTTCCTCTCTCTTTTTCTTTTGTTGTGAACCCGAAAGAGAGAGAAGGAGAGAGAGAGAGAGAGAGATAATTTTTCCTCTCATTTTTTCTTTTGCAGTGAACCTGAAGAGAGAGAGAGAGAGAGAGAGAGAGAGAGAGAGAGATAGGGAGAGAGAGAGTGGTGAGAGAGAGATCATCTTCCTTTCTTGTTCTGAACAGAAGGAAGAGAGACAAGATAGATAGAATAAACATCTTGGTCAAGATGAATGAGGAGAGAACAAGAAGAAGAACACTAGATCTTTGATTAGGAAAGTGAATCGGATATATTTAGAATGATATCATTCATTGAGAGAAGAGAAGGAGGAGGATGGATTTGGAGGGAATTTTGTGAAGCTGAGATTGGTGTGAAGTCGAACGGGAGCGATTTCCTTGTGGGAGACTAAGCCGAGAATCAACAAATGTGATTTGTGCATAGAACGAGTCACGTTTATTAGAAAATGGTTGATCCTTTAACCTTGTCACAGATCTTGCTCACTTCATCTTCAAATTCAATAGCTTATAAAGCTATGATAGAATTTGTCATTAGTATGATGCTTTATTTTGGATGAGTTAAATGACATGATTGACCGATTTGTCAGGCTCGACTTATCAGATGGATAAAAGCTTTTCTGCCATCTACTCTCTACTTCAATGGGTTTGTTGAAGATCTCTTTCTTTTATATCATTACAGATTTGCATTTCCTCCAACCCTAACTTCGTGCTTGATTGTATTTGTTGGAGGAATTGGTTTATTTATTTTGATGAAGGGCTCCGTTGGGGAGTTTGTTTATCTGTGCTTGGTCAGATTTGAAATTCCTTCTATCTTAGCTTTAAGTTTGACAAACTTGATGAAAGACTGACCTGATTTATTCATATTGACTTCTCAAAAAATGTATGTACGCCATGAATCTTGTGCTTGGTGCCTTGACGGACTCATTGAAAGGTACATACAGATGACCTAGCCTTCCGACTTATACTAGGTCTATGTTGAGTCATTAGTCTAGCAATGTGTGCTTTAACAGGCTAAATAAACATGAAATTTCTTTAGTTTGACCATCGATTTTGTATGAACTATGGAATTTCTTTCTCGGTCCTGTTCTTTTTGCTTTGACAGACTTGATGAGGAGATTGGCTTTGATCTGTGCTTTGAGCTTGATCAAATCATTCAAGAATAGATTAAAATATCACCCTGCGGGCAATATATAGATTGATTTGAGGCAGTCCTAAATTGAGAGTTCCCCCGATTATCTTGATCTATTGATCGAGTAGAAAGATCTCTTGGATCCTGGTTGCTTGTAATCACTAAGCTAGATCTAGTTTGAGATTGAACAGCTATCATCATTGGACTGATGAGCAACGGCTCTTTCACTGCGACCTTTTCTTATGGCTTATTGACTGAGGAGAGCATCAGCAACTCAACCATATTTGGGCTTGTTGAGTTTGACCTTTAGAACCTACTCGAGTCTTTGACTTAAGCTATAGTGGGCTGGTGGTATTGTCATCATATTAACAAATGGGGGCTCTTTCACTACGGCCTTTGCTTGCGGCTTATTGAGTGAGTAGAGCATCAGCAACTTGGCCATTTGTGGGCTTGTTGAGTTCGACCTTTAGAACGCATCCATGTCCTAGACTTCAGGATGTAGAGGTTGATATTTTTCTACTTAGTTTATTGAAGCTTTCGAAATCGGGAGTTCTTCTGAATTGATCTCCGGAATTTGGCAAATCTGGGAGATAAATTTTTGACATTTAGGGTTGAATTTTCATGCGTAGAAATAGATTCTTCTTTTTTATTCCTGTAAGAACTTGTAACTTAACAATAATAATTAGGGATGTATTTAGGTATTTCTCCATAAAGCTCGATGTCAACCTGAATCAGAATATATTCGAGGATCTCATCTTATAACATGACATCAACTCAAATAAACTTAACATAAACTAAAAATGCCCCCTGTCTTACAGGGGAAATTCTAAAGCACATTTCGAAGAACTTTCAAGATGACAATACGCAAATATGTCAATATTTGAATTGATAAGATTTTAAGAGGTTTTTAAAATGTAACATTACTTTCATCTATGTATATAAATCTAAAATGCCCCCTATGTAACAGGGGAATTTTCACAAAAGAGTTTTTTCATCTGGAGTGAGTATATTTATTTAGGGATTTCGACATGAAGCGCGATGTCGACCTAAATAGATATACTAAAAAATGTCCCCTATCTTGCAAGGGGATTTCTATTGTACTTCGAGAATGTAGTCATCATGTATAATACTTTTTTATGTAATGATCATTGATTGGTGGCATTGGTCTTTCACCCTTTAGGTCAATGAGTTAGTATGCCCCTTCTTGATACACTTTTTTAATGACAAAAGGGCCCTCCTAGTTAGGCTCAAATTTGCCACCAAATTTTTGATTGGGGATAATTGATCCTCTCAGCACCAAGACCAATTCTCCTTTTTGGAATGTTCGAGGTTGGACTGTATGGTCAAAAGCCCTTGACATCTTTGCTTGATAAACTTTTAAATATTGATGAGCTTGTAATCTAACTTCATCAAGCATGTCAACTTCCTCTATTCTCAAGTGAGTGTTTTGATCATCAGTTAGATTATATTGGATGGCTACTCAAAGTGAAGGAAACTCAACTTCAAGCACAAGAACTGCTTTAGTTCCAAATACTAATAAATAAGGAGTGACTTTAGTCTGGGTCTTGTAGGTGGTTCGATACGCCTATAGTGCCTCTATTAGCTTGGTATGCCAATCTCTTTTATTTTTAGTGAGAATCTTCTTGAGCAGTTTGACCAATATCTTATTGAAAGCCTCTGTCAAAGCATTTTCTCTTGGATTATATATTGAAGAGTATCACCAATCAATTTTGTGTTGATCAACGAATCTATAAATCTTTGTACTTTTGAAAGTTGTGTCATTATCAAAAATTATTTGTCACGACACTCCAAATCTATAGACCACATTATGCATGAAGAAGTTGATCACTCAATCAGTAGTAACTTCTTTAAATGGGGTAGTCTCACCAGAGAAATAATCGGTCATTCTTAGGATGAAGCGTGTCCGATGATGATGGATCAATTGGCCCAATTACATCTATACCCCAGCATTCGAATGGCTAGGGTGCTATTGTTGGGTGTAGTGGATTTGGAGGATGGTGGATTATATTCCCATGTACTTGGCATTCATGGCACCTCTTTGCATGATTGATACAGTCTCTCACTATAGATGGCCAATAATAGCCCATCCTTTTGATCTTTACTATCATCATGGGACCTGACTGATGTGCACCATAAAGTCCATCATGAACTTCAACCATCACTTTGCTAGCTTCATCTGCATTTAGGCATAATAGCCATATTTTTTCAAAGGATCTATGATATAGAGTATTATTGATGAAAGCATAGCGCAACATTCTCTTCTTGATTTGAGCTGCTAGTGATTTATTGTTTGGTAATTTTTTCTTTAATGTAGTTGATGAAGGGTTTCATACAATCATGTTGCTCTTCTATAATAAAGGCTTCACACTACTTTTCTGAAGCAATGTCAGACTTAGCTCTTCTTGGTATAACTCCTTGTTAATTTTGGGGAGTATGAGGAGCAACTTGAGTCACATCCTACAGGGTCAAATTTGATAGCCCCTCTACCTACGGGGATTGATACTTTGCTGGCTCTAGAACTCATTGAGTAAATATATCGATCATGACATAATCACCATTTATACTTGCCATCTCCTTAGCTAATTTTACTAACCAATCAGCTTTACTATTCTTGGATCGAGAGATTTGAATTAGTGTGATATTTGGTATTTATTTCATAAGCTTGAGAACTTGCTTGTGATTGAAAGCTAACTCAATTTTGTTGATTTTATAGAGGCCGAGTACTTGATTTATAATAAGTTGAGAATCACCAAAAATATGCAAGTTTTGAATGCCTATGAAAATAGCTTCTTCAAGACTTTCCACTAATGCTTCATATACAATCTCATTATTAGTTCTTGGCTTGGTCAATCCATATGATCATCTCATTATCCCTCCTTCTGGTGTTATGAAGATGATGTAGATTCATGCTCTTTCCCTTGGGAAATTTAGAGGTTTGACTTGCTTGATTGGTGAGGCTCCATCAAAGTACATTTCCCAAATTTATAATTTTTCTCTTTCATGAATGAGCATAATTTGCTCATCAGGCAAATCATCATTAAAGGAAGAGTTCGCTAGGATGGGATGTGCAGTAAGAAAATCTGCTAAGATGTGTTCCTTCACTACTTTCTGTAGAACGTATATGATATCAAATTGTAAAAGCAGTACTACCCATCTTGCCAAGCGACATGTCAATGCTGGTCTTATCATCAAGTACTTCAGTAGATCGAACCTTGAGATAAGGGTAATCTTATGAGATAATATATAATGACAGAGCTTTTGGACCATAAAGATCAGTGTCAAACAGTGTTTCTCTATCAGAGAGTATCTCATTTCTTCTCCTATCAATCTTTGACTAATATAATAAAGAGCATTATCCTTGTTTTCCTCATTATGTTGTGCCAATAATGCCCCTGGAGACTTTTCAAATGTAGTTGTGTATAGAATGAGGGCCTTCCTAGGAGTAGGCACTGTAAGGATTTGTGGATTTAATAGGTAGCTTTCAATGCTATTGAAGACTTCTTGGCACTCCTTGTCCCATTTGAATGGAGCATCCTTCTTCATCAATTTTGCAAATGGTTAATAGCGTCCTGATAGGTTTGATATAAATCGGTGAATGAATGCAAGTTGTACTTGTAAAGAATGAAGCTAACGCAAACTTTTTGGTGGAGGCATCTCCACGATTGCCTTGATTTTAGTAGGATCAATTTCAATTCCGCTATGATGTACAATATGCCCAAGGAATTTTCCATAGGACACTATGAATGCACATTTTATAGGATTCAGCTTGAGATCATATTTTCTGATTCTCTCTAGTATAATTCTCAAGTCTTCAAAGTGAATTTCATGATTTAAGCTTTTCACCACCAAGTCGTCAACATAATATTCCATTTTCTGATGAATTAACTCATCAAAAATATGCATCTTGGCTCTTTGGTATCTAGCTCCAACATTCTTCAAACCAAAATGCATGACTGTGTTGCAATAGATGCCAATATGTGTTATGAACAATGTATGTCTTTCATCTTCAGGTGCCATTTTGATTTAGTTGTATCCCGATGATCCATCCATGAATGACAACATGTCATAGTTGAAAGTGTTTTCCACTAGTAGTTCTGATATTGGAAGTGGGAAGTCATCTTTTGGGAACGCCTTATTTAGGTCCTGGAAGTCAATACATAGTTGAATTTGGTCATTCTTCTTCCAAACTGGGACAATGTTGGCTATCCAATCTGCATACTCTCCTCCCGGATGAAGCCTGCTTCGATCTGTTTCTTAGTTTCTATAATTACTTGTTCTTCAATTTCTAATCTCATTTGCCTAGGAGCTTGCTTAATAGGCGTCGCATCTGGTTTAATAGCAAGTTTATGAATTGCTACATTAGGGGATAAGCCTGGCATTTCAGAATATGTCCAGGCAAAGCAATCCATGAATTCACAAAGTAGTATTTTTAGCTCTTCAACTTTCTCATCAGGTGGAAGGGCACTGACGAAAGTTGGATGGGAATCATCCTCAGCTCCGATGTTGATTTCTTTGAGTTCATCCATAGTAGCCATTTGTCCACCATCTTCAAGTTCTTCAGGTGTGGTCTTCGCTTCTACTTCTTCATCATTTGTGAAGATTTTCATGGAGATTAACTTCTTCATCCCTCTTAGTTTCATTCTCAGCTTCTATTATATTATAATTGGCTTTATTTTGATGAGATTTGTGGATGAACCCAAGACCTTTAGTGATAAAATTATCAATTCTTCGTGATGCCTGAGGACTTCTTTGGCTCCACATCTTGTTAAAGATTTGAGTCCTATCTTTAGTAGTTTCAATATGAATTCCAAGCATATGCATCATTCTTTGCAATTTCTGTAGATAGTATATTGGTATTCTTATTGGCACTATCTCATCATAATTTTCATGTTGAGTAGGCCAATCAAAATTGCGAGGCTGAGACTCTTTAGATTTATAAAATAGAGTTTCTGCCTGCCACTCTCACTCAATGGCGGCACATAGAATAGTTTCAATTCTTCAATATTATGAACCTCAAGTGGAGTAAATTCTTTGAAGTATTACTGAGGGATGGGTATAATTTTGAAGGAGTCATTTGATTCTACCAAGTGAGCTATCATTTTTGATGCAACTCTCTGAACTCTATTTTCATAATTAGATTCAAAGTCATAGTCTGAATCTGAATCACTTATTTCATACTTTGCCTTTTATGAAAGCTTAAAAGTTCTCTTGGGTTTAACAAAGATATCTTCTTCTTGTTGTGTGTCACTTCCCAAATAAGGAACTGGTCTTCTTGACTTAGGTGTAAAGTCAAGTGCTTTAGGGAGAGTTAGCACTGCCTTCTTTCTTCCTCTTTACTTCTACCCTTTCACTTTGTGAAATTTCTTTTAGTTCCTGAAGTGGATGCTACCGCTTCAAGAGGCATTGTTGGCTCAGGCTCTTTGAGGATGAAGTACTTTGCATCTTCATAAATCTTTGCTTCATTGACGGAGAATGGTTATAGGTTCAGAATTGAATTCTTCTCCATCTTTTAGATACTTCACACATTGATGCATAGTTGATGGGACCATTAACTTATGCACCATAGTGACCTAAGAGAGCTCTAAATGATGTATGAGATTACATGAAACTTGGCTTTCTATATATAAATCCGAACTTGGCGGAGAATAAAAGAACCAGTTTTACGCCTTTTTCATTGAAATCATGAACCATCAACTTATCTCTCCCAATATGTTGGATATCAAGTGATAATCCTCTTAATACTTTTAGACTCATAAAACTGATAAAAGAACCTGGATCAATCAATATTTGACTGATCAAGATTTCATCACTCTCCGCGGTAATATATAGAGGATGATTATGATCCACTATTCCCAACATAAGATCTCCTTCAGAATTATGATTACTGGGAGATCTTAAGTTTGCAATGCTTCAGTCATGCATTTTTCAGCAAAGTAAGCTTCATAACTTTCCAGATCTTTGAGAGCCTATATCAAAGTTTCTCGGAGGTCTTTCGCCAGCAAGAGAGCCTCGTACACACTCAGTTGTCTAGGAATCTTTCTTATATGTGATAGAATATTATAGTCTATCTGTTCGCTTGATTTAGGCTTCATTTTAAGATTTTGAGAATGATATCTTCATTGACTTTAATTTGTTTTCCTTTGTCTTTATTTACATTTCTCTTCTTTGATGAAGGTGGTAGGACTTTACTGCTTCTCAACTAAACTTGAATCACCTTATCTTGCTCAGATTCTTCTGAAGAGGTAGTTTCTTCAAATTTTTTTCTTATTTTGGAAGATTGGCCAAAAGGGCTAGATTCATTTTTCAACGTCATACGTTACATATGTGATGATATCAATGAGCCTAACCCTTCTTCATCGTGAAAATATAGATCTTCATCTAAACTATTATTGTCTTGTTGAGTCATTAAACAAAATTCAGATGTTAACTCCTCGGGCTCTTCTTGCTTTTCTAATAAGAATTTTGATGGGTTGGTCGAGTATGTCTAACCACCCTTATTGTTTCATAGTAATTGATGCTGAAGAACATCTGACATCACGCAGATGATTCAGCATGTCTCTACTAGACAAAATTCACCATTATCTTCTTCATCTGATTCATCAATGCGAAGTTTAGGCATAAAGTCTACAAACCTAAATGGTTTTCTTGCCGGCTAGTGATACTCTTTTAAATTATTAATGATCTTATGAGTTGTAGTTCTCTTTTTCACCTTCTTTTTCTTAGCCAGCTTCTTTGATTTGTGAGGCCTGTGTTTAGTAGGTTGCTTCTCATGCTATGAAGAAGTAGCCTTATTAGAATGTCATTGAGAAGCCCAAATACTTGGATTAGGCATCTCTCGTAAGTCCAATATAGGTTCAAGTGGTGATTTTCACTTAACACTAGGGATGTCTTTTAGTTTTCTTGACATTTTCATGGTCTTTTGGAGACTATTTCCCATTCTTCAATGATTCTCTTTCTTTTTTTTATCTTTGATAGATGATACGGAAGATGATGTATCATCCTTGTAGACTCTCTTTTAGGGTTGACTAGAACACTATCAGATAGTGTAAATTCACCTCATCGATACTTTCTTTCTATCCAATCTTTGAAGACATAATAATCTTCAATAGGATGACTGATCATCCGATGATATGGATAGTAATTTGGATTATCGACTTGATCAGCTACTTCAGGCCTTTTAATTTAGATAATTACAAACTAGCTTTGACTGCTTGTCAAAATAATTTGGCCACACTATCTCTTCTAAAGGAATAATCTTTGTTCATCTTTTTCTTAAAAGATGGCCGCATTTGTTCATCATCTCTTATTGCTTATTTTGGATGCTCTCCACCACTTGGAAAGTCTGAGATTTGTCATTGCCTCCTAATACTAATTTTGGCGATGGATTAGAACAAGCAGGCTTCTTTCCCTTATCATCATTGTACATCAGCTGTTTTCCTTTATCCACATTATATATCATCCATTTTTCATCATTTGAGCTATAGAAAGTGACATGAATTTCATTTCTTCTTGGGTTTGAAGGTTTGTTTCACTTTTCTTTATCTGCATAGACCTCAGACTTAGGGCGATTCAGCTTTTTAAATTTAGCCACCATATCGATCAAGTCTTAGAATGTTGTAATTGACGTCATACATAAAAATGGTGTCATTTTATCATCCATATTGCTCATTAGCAATTGGATCGCATGTTCTTCCTCCAATTGTTGCTTGCACTTCATACTTAGGTTATGCCAATGACTTATGAATTTGTCACTGACTCATCTTTCCTCCTTTTCAACAAGGCAAGGTCAGCGATTATGATTTTCTTGGTTGCACTGACAAACCTCTTCATAAATATAGCTTCTAATTCAACAAAGATTTTAATTGAATCATTTGTCAATTCTGCATACTATTCGAAAGCAGCTAAGATTAGGTTACTGATGAAAAAGTAGTGCATCGTTCCTTCCTGTGTTACCACAAGTAACCTTAAATTGGGCTAGCTGTTGCATTGGATTACCAAGCCTACTAAAAGTATTAAATTTCAGCACTAAGTAACCTTTCGGGTATGACACTTGATCATATTTAGTTGGGTAAGGGCGACCCTTGCTCACCAACTTCTTAGTCTGCTCTAAGGCTATGACTGTCTTTATCTTTTCATTCATTATTGTTTCTAGCTGACTAGCTGTTACCGTTCCAAGTGCACTAGCTAGATTTTAAATTATCTACTGAAGAAGTAGTTGGTTAACTTCATTCCTCGCTTCAGGTGTAACGTGTACTATAGGAGCTTGAGGTACCATAGTGACTGGTGGTACAGAGGTTACATTATTATCTACCTATTAGTTAACAGACAAAATAACTGTTGTACTTGATGTGATATTCTTTTACAACAACTCCATCATGATATTCATTTGTACCATCATATCGTGATATTCATTTGTACCATCATATCATTCATCTTGGTACCAAGCTTTGCAATCTCCTTATCTTTGACCTCAATTTGATTTGCATTTCTCTTTACTCTCTAGCTAGCGCCATGGCATCAACAAGTATAGGTTCTTCTTCTTTCTCTATTCCTTATTGTTGTTCTGCTCCTTGCTCATCCTCAGGGGAAAAACTTGATTTTCCTTCTCCTTGTGCATTTAGGGGATGGATGATGATGATTATAAAAGTGTATAATCATTTCTGGTTCAATCATATAAACACTTCATGATCTCTTTTTCCATTCTTTCTTCTTCTTTTAGTGAGATTCATCTTCTATTTGCTTCTGTGAAGACTCTTCTTCCTGAAAGTTGAATTCATGTTCAGGTTCCTTGAGTTCATGTTGCTACTGATGGTGTTGAGCAAAGAGTTCATCTATATCTCTGATCATATGGACAACTTTTACTTCCATAGTGTCCTCTTCATTATCTTCTTCTTGCACACGAATTTTTGATCGACGTTTCCAGTGGATCTCTAGTTCAATGTGTGAAACAAATACTTCTTCTATTAAAGGACTGTGATCAAAGTCAACCTTCTCTTATGGGGGTGAATCTGATCGATGATTGGATCCCCTAGAGGATTCTCCAGGATGTCGATCATCATGTCTTTCGTCAATGATATCCCTTCTTTTGGGTATCCACTTCTGATGAGTTATTTTTAGGCATATTTTTTACTATATGTATCAGATGTCACACCTCTTCCATTCTTTGGGATTTCATTACGGAGCTTTGGCCTCCATATCTGCTTATCCTTTCTCAGGACCTTTCGACAGCAAATTCTTGGACACACGGTCCTAGTGTCATGCTCTAATGCTCACCGCGTGAAGCATACTAGGCTCGATGGTAAGTTACCATAAGAGATGGAAACCTCCTTGGTGGAGTTTCAATATTCTCAATCACTACAGGCCTCTAAAATCTTCTTTTCATTAAGCCTCTATCCTTAGCTACTTTAAGAACTTTGTATTAGCAGTGTTTCTGTCTCCTCCCATGGTGGTGGAGCTTGGCGTTGTTGGTTCCGAGAACGCTTTACTTCACCAATAGAGCTATTCCTTTTACCCACTTTAGGTTGTCAAAGTTGTGGGTAGGATACTCACTGGCGTATGCTTGTTCACTAGGTCTCAGGGGATCTCAGCCTCAGCTTCTCCTTCTTCTCTATCTTCTGGTTAATTTGCTTCCTGATGAGAAACTTCATGATCATGCCTTCCAGGTACAAAAGGTTCAATCAACGAAGCAGTTGTACCACGTGGCATTAAAGACACAGTTTGCCCATTGACGATTCTTTTCATCATGGGGCTTTATTGACTTTTAAAAATTGAAGTTCTCATCGGAGAAAACCTAGCGGTTGGTGTTGGTGATTGATGAACATGGCTAGTATGAGCTTCAATAACTTGAGGCCTCTAGCATGACCTCGAACGAATGTACTACGGGTGGGTACTTCAGGAGTTGCAGCTACGATAGCCAGGAAACTCAAGCTACCGAATTGAATTGTAGCTCCAACATCTCCTGTGTTGATGACTGTGTTGGCTAGGCAGATGTTCGCACCATGCCCTAGCTGAATGGTGAAATGAGTGCTTTGTAGATCCATTATGCAAAAGTGAAAGATGGGGATTAGTAATTATTAATTATTATTTCATCTCATACTTTCAATATGTAGAGGTACTATAGAACAAATAATGGTGTAATAAAGATATACTCCATAAAATAATTCATTCGACATAAAGTCTCATACATTAGTAATTTGAATTTATTACACATCTAAATCACCATTTTTTATTTTGAATTCTCAAATATATTGTTGCTACTATAGCATGTATATGACTAGCCAAAGATGGAAAGAGAATCCTGTCTAGCGGTTGAAATCCAAAAATTCACCATGGAGATAAATTGAATTGAAAAGAGTATGATTGAAAGTGTCGGTGTAATTTTCAGAAGGTAAATGGAATATTAGATAAGACACTACCTAGAGATTTCATCCTCATTTGATGAGAACTTTAGATCTGGTTCCAAATTTCCTATAGGTACAAGCCCCTATAGTTAATTACCCCTCCTAATAAGTGAGAGAGAACTTTCGATTAAGGCTAGTCGTTAGATCGCTTAATGTGTAGTGTATAGTAGCAACATATGGAGTTATAGAATTTATAATTATGTAATTTATCATTTTAGCTTAAACTGGATGGTTGGGGAAATGATGATGTGCCTGATCTAGATCTCATGGTTCCGTCATCTCGGGTCGTCGTGGTCCCTAGTCTACTTAGTCAGAAAAGGTAGTCAACCCAACCTGATCGAAAGATCCTTATTAGCAACACATGGGTTACGTCGTCCAAGAAATCCTTGTATGCCTAGGGTGATGTTACAACATTTAGTTTAGTATCGCCTTCTATCTGCTTATACAAAGAATTACAAATCTGATGGCATAGTGTATTATTGAATTTTCCAATTCTTAGATATTGTTTGGCTTATAGTCTTTTATGAGCTTTAGTTATACTTGCCAATAGGTTGCTCGTCTTTAGTGAAAATCTCTTTTGAAATTCATTTGATTTTCACCTCAACTTGAAGATAGCACTTAACTAATCTCTTGTGCTTCAAACTAGACTTTAAGCACAAGATCCTAATGATTCTTTTAAAGGCCACATTCATGAGTAATCATGAGTTGCCTAATTACTTATAAGAAAGCTACTCAATTTCTTGCATACTTTATTCTCAATTTGGAATTGGATATTTAAACTTACCGTCAATCATTTGTCATTTAATATTCAATTGAGATCCTTATTTCATTTGATATTAAATATGATTTGTTCACATAAAAAGAACTTCAGATTCAATATATATTTATCCTCAACTCCAAATCAAATTCCATATTTATTTGAAATTTAGACTTCAAATTTATTGCAAGTCTCTTATGAGTTTAGTATTTACCTCTTCAAGTTTCACTTGCATTTAACTTGGGTATCCTATTTTGTTTGAACATATTAAATAACGAATCAAGCACACATTTAGCAATAAATTAAGTGACTAAATTCACCTTCACTTAGTACATTTTCGTAGGATAATAATGTTTATTGAGCACACCACCCTCTATTTTTACTTTAAGGTACATGTGAACTCTACATTCCCTTTTCATTTTATTTTGTTTTAAGACTTTATGCTTCACCATTAATTTAATATCCAATTAATTTTAAATTGAAGTCTTAAAATGAAATTTAGCAACTTCCTGTGTCATCCCCGTGGGGCTACATGGGTATTTTGACTTTCTCGATGCACTTGAAGTAATGAGTGGTGTCTTTTGACATGTCTTCATGATATGTATTAGCATGAAAGATATATATATATATATATATATATATATATATATATATATATATATATATATATATATATATATATCTTTATTTCATATATATATTCATTTCTTTCTCCTTTTTCTAAGTTTAGAATTTATTAAAAATTTTCTACATTTATTGAGCGACATCTAATGGATGTTGGCTTTCTTATGCTATGAGTTAATGTAGTATCTTTCAAACACCCTCTTTTACTATGCCCTATGTGGTATTAGCAGTCTTGAAATTATATATAAGAAAATATATATATATATATATATATATATATATATATATATATATATATATATATATATATATATATATATATATATATTCATTCAATTTTCTCGAACCCACTATGCTCTATGGGGCATTAGCGGGTCTTCGAACCTGTAAAAGGACACACAAGCACAAATATACAATATTTCACACACTTCCATACACATCCATCAATTGCATTTTGAAATCTCACTTCTTATTTTGGATGAGAGAAAGAGAGGGAGAGAGAGGAAATATTTTTTTCGTCTTTTTTTTCTTTTTGCTGTGAACCCGAAAGAGAGAGAAGGAGAGAGAGAGAGAGAGTTTTCCTCTCTCTTTTTCTTTTGATGTGAACCCAAGAGAGAGAAGGAGAGAGAGTGAGAGAGAGAGAGAGTTCTCCTTTTCTTTGTTAACAGAAAGAGAGAGAAGAGAGAGAGAGAGAGTTTCAAGAACCTAGAGAGAGAGAGATAGAGTTCTTCTTTTCTTTTCTTGAACAGAGAGAGAAAGAGAGAGAGAGAGAGACAGAGAATTATCATTTTCTTTTTTATTTTATATTATGAACCAGAAGAGAGAAGAGATAGAGTGAGAGTGAGAGAGAGAGAGGAAGAAGAGGAGAGGTGTCTTTATTGTATAAAGTGAATGAGAGAGAAGAAAGAGACAGAGGAGATGCGTCTTTACTATAAAAGAGAGAGAGAGAGAGAGAGAGAGAGAGGAGAAAGAAGATCTTGCAGTTTCGAGGAGGAGTGTAAATGGGATTGATGTTCAGTCGAAATGAGAAGCCGGCTGTTGCGTTTTTGGATTAGGAAGAAGGAAAAGGAGGAGGGAGCGGTTGGAGGGAACAATTGCTGTGAAGCTGAGCGGGAGCGGTTGCTGTGAAGTCGAGCGGGAGCGGTTTCCTTGCGGGAGACTAAGCCGAGGGTCAAAAATTTGTTTCTTACATTTATTATTCCTTAGCCACATTATCAATAGATAATGTCAAACTTTTATAAAGAAAAGATAAGTTTATATATGATGTCTCAAATAATAGAATTTTTAGATGAAAGCAATACCCAAATGGATAATTGATGATATTCTATCATATGATATTATCAGGGTGAAGCATAGCAGAGAAGTTAGGTAGTCCATGTTGTTTGGAATTATCAAAGGAATTTATGTTAAAATATAATATAAAAAACTCATTGTTTAATTGCCATCAAATTTTGTTGTTTATTAATCATCCATGTTAAAATATAAAGATGCATTCATAAAGAATAGAGTTGAGAAAAATAATCCACCATTAAGATTAACTGAAAATGATTTATGGGAGATGGTGCAAGCAATATCAAAAGTTAAATTTTCAATGTCATTAGAAAGCAAGATACAATATTATGGCCTTACTTATAAATGAACAAAGTAGAGTACTTTTGAGATATACCAATTAAACGATAAATTTAATATATCATAACTTGGATGTGATGCATATTAAGAAGAATTTCTTTAATAATTTATTCAACACTATCATGGACAAAAGAAAATAAAAATAATAATTTGAAGTCAAGAATGCACATAAAAGAGTATAATAAAATAATGGAGTTAGTCTAATTAAAGCAGGTATTATGAGAATCTTGAAGCCCAAAGCAAAATTTGTGCTTATACCAAAGCAAAAAAAAAAGTTAAGCACAAGTGAGTATAATTTCTTAAGATGATGTCAACTCAAAAAAAATATTTAAGTTGAAGAGTGGTGACTACTGTATTTTTATGAAGTTATTTTTATTAATGATATGTATCACATTGGAAAAAAGAATTTGAAATCAATTACCATAGTTGAGTATATTTTTTTCAAATTTGTGCTTTGTAAGTTTTAATATGATTCATTGATGTAATATGAGAGGAACATTGCAATGATATTTTGCAAATTGGAATGAATCTTCTTATTTTAATTTTTTGATTTGATTGAGAACTTATCAATACATTTATCATACAAGACAAGAGTAGACAACCTAATTCAATATCGATGGATATATCCATTTGAAAGGCAAAAGAAATTTCAATCACTTTCTCTCTAATATGTTGTTTGTTTAAGCTTGATAACTAGTAAATAGTTTCATTTTGGACCTTGAATATTTTAAAAACAGTTTCAAATAATTATGAAAATATCTAACAAAGTATTGATATGCTGTAATATGTATTTCAATTAATTTAGTAAATTATAAATTTAAAAAATACTTATCTAATAAAGACTGTAAATTTATTATTTATTTATGAATTGGAGAATAATTGTAAATACACAAAATACAAACAAAATTTTAAACTTAGTTTATATCATTTATAAGTTTAATTTTACAAAATTTTAGGTTAATTATAAGACGATATTACTAATAATTAAATGTAGTAAATTTATTTTTAATTTCACAATCCACCTAATGGATGGAAATCAGAAATTATATGATCTAAAGTGGGGACCAATGAGATTAGTTATGATGTAGTCTATATTTCTACTTAATGGATTTATATTTCATACTAATTTGTAGCAAGAAGGGAGAATATATAATTGTAGAGTATGTGTTATAGATAATATTCATTTAAAGATGAAGGTGACTAATACAAAGTTTGTTAGTGATAGTATCATTGTAATATTCTGTAAGGTATGAGAGAATTTTGTTTCTATTTAATTACAGTTGGTTTGACCTTACTTCTAATTGAAGCACAAGAGTGCGTAAACTATATATGATAATTAAAATCATAAGAGAAAGGTAAAATATGATTCTTTCATACTAGTCCAACGAACACATCAAGTGTACTATAGGATGTATCCAAATATATTAAAATAAGATGGTCAAATCAATGCTTATCGAAAATAAACTAAAAGATAAAATAAAATAAAATTTTTCATTGAAGTAATTCATCAAGAGAAAAAAATTCTAAGATTTCTACGATACGTTCTTTATATTAAATAGATGATTAGATTGGTTAACATAAATGCTTCGTATGGGGAATATGAATTTTTTATGAAGGAGAACTCTAATGATAAGACTAAATAAGTAAAGATGACTTATGGACATCTGATGAGGAGTCAAAGGAAGATACATATTTAACTTGCTAGTGTTAGAAAAAGATTTTATTTCTTTAACTTTTTTTGCATTTTTTTCATTTTTATGTTATTGCATGAATCAGCATTTTCTTATATATTTCTTATAGATGGCCTCTAGAGGTAAAGATGAGCCGCATCGATGGTCATTCTTTGCTATGTTCACTAAGAAAAAGAAGACTACTTCAAGTCCACATGGCAATGACACAACACCTACAACCATCACCACTATTTGTATCACTCCACCAGTCCAATCTACCAAATCTTACACAATTTACCTCATTTTATTCATTCCCTTCATATCCAACACACCCACTGATGTAGCATATCAAAGGAGAAAAGAATATGTCACTGTGTCTCAAACTAAAGCTTGAACTTAGAAGGATTTCATTAGATTTTATGTGTTGTGAATTTCTATTTCATGTGTTATATTGTATAGTAGTTGGTGTATTTAATTGTGTAAGTATTGTATTAGATATGTGGTTGAAAATAAGTGAATTTTTATGTTCTTTTCTTAGATGTGGCCCAAGCTCTGAGGCGCTACACTCTACATATTTTAGTGCTTGGGACCCGAGAAGCTAGCGCCTTGGTGCTGGGATATGGCATCTCGATGCTGGACTGTGGTGCCATGGCGCTAGTTCATGGCACCACGATACTGTGAATGAAATGATAATTCCATCTTTTTTTTCAATTTTTAGTAGTTTTCTCCCCATGGGACACATCTCTTAGAGTATTGTATCTATTTAAACTCTATTTTTGACTGAATAAAGAACTTTTGAATTTTTTGTGTGAAATTAGAGTGAAAACACTCTTGGTTGGAGCTTGGTGGCGTAAGGATTCGATGATCCTTCACTATATTCTACTTTGGTGAGTATAACACCTTCATACCTCTTCTACTTTGGTGAGTGGAAGATCCTTGGTGTATTTCTCTTTCTCAACCCATTTCAGTCTTCCCACCACCTACCACCTCCACCACCATATAATAGTTTACCTCCTTACTACCACCCAGTCTACATACAGCTAGCTTACCACCCTCCACCATAGTCAATTTACTATCTAGGATCATTGACTATCATAGAGCATAGATATTCAAGTGTATATAATTCAATAAATTTACACATTTATATTGAACTTGAGGGGAACACATTATCTTATAGTTTATTTTAAATAGATTTTAATACATAAACTTTTCCATATGTCAATATTTTCTATTTATATAGCCTTACTCCTTCAAAACAAGCAATTCTTAAAATCAGAAAATAGAATAAAGAGTAAATTTAATGCTCCATATGCATCATGGAAGAAGATTCTCATAGAAGTTGGGATACATGATCTCAAGAGTTTGAAGTAAGAAGTTTTTATATACTAGAATTAATATATTTATCGAATGCTTAGAATTATTCTTATATAGAGAGACATCTTGATTGTCCTAACATCATTTAAAATAAGAAAGAACTTTGAACAATGAAGATCTACTTGCTTGGGGGACATGTTTCACAAGTATTATAATTTTTTCAATAGACTGCTATGGATTGAGTGAGTTAAGGTAGTAGAGTACACTCAAAATGGAAATCAAAATGAATAAAATTGAGCATTCAACAATGGAGGCATGAGGAGCTCATTACATATTTGTGGCTCAGTTCTCCATACTATGCATTAAAGAAGAATTGTTAGTATAATAAATATATGTTTATGATATGATTTGGTTGTTCAAATTAATAACTTTCAAATGGCTTTTATAAAAAAAATTATGATGGTGGAGCTACACATGTACACACCTCAACATTAGTAGGACTGACGGTGGGTTAATAGTATATTTTAACAAGTCTATCTGAATATTATATTTTTTTAAAAGAAATTATTATGCCGAAACTTTCACAAGTTATTATTACTAATAGTGACTTTTGTAGGATGAATACATACGTCAGAGGGATATACATAATCAATTATCTAAAGAGAAGTTATCTTTGCAACAAGGTGATTTATAAGTTAGGCTCCCATGATATAGCATATGATATTTAATCTTCCCAGACACTATATTCAACTCAGCAAAAAGTACTATTGAGAAATAAATAAAATGAAATATAACTATTTTTTTGAAGGTATGAATGCTCATATGATGCAATGTAAGTGAAGATGGAAGTGCTATGCTAGCAGTAGAGCAAAGAAAGGAAAGCAAGTAGTTGATGAAGAATATGATGAGGATGATGATGATAAGGACACAAGGAATAATGATTGAGTATTTTAAAAGATTTTTTTAAAGTATTAGAATTATATTGCTTTAATTATTTTATATTACTTTATATTGAACTATCTTTTATTGTACGATAAGTTAAAGTTTATAGCAATACTATTAGATAGTTATGATTTTAACTATATGTTTGTTTGGATTGATTGTAATGTATTATTTTTGTTAGTGTAATATATTGTAATGTAAATGAATATGACAACTACTATAAATGATTGAATGCATTAATATAATTATACTATAGGTTTTTGGTAGATTTATAGTTGAAAACTATGATAATTTCCATCAAGTGATGAAACTACAGTGAAAATGCCCACCGAAAATTAACAATAACTTATGAAAAACTTACCACTAAAAGTTTTGATGAATTTGTGCTAGCAATATCGTTGGAATTTATCACTAATTTGTTCCATCAAAAATCTTATTCTAACAATATTTTATGCCATTATAGTCTCGTTGTACTCTTTTGTCTACCACTAGTGATTTGTATGCCGGAAATCCATCGAAAATAATCACCCACAAAAAATGTGTTTGTTAAAAATTATTTCCTAATGCTCGTATTTCCTACAAAAAAATATATCTTTCAATAAATCTATTAGAAATGTATCTTACCATTGTATTTCATATTTTTTTCTAATGATTTGTCTACTTGAAATAAGGCATTTTTTATAATGAATTTTAAAATAAAAAATAGATTAATAACATATAACTTAGAAAAATTTATTGAAGGTTAAATGGGCATATATATTATGAAAGTATGGGCTATAAGAGATTTAGAAAGTGTCTGAATTAGAAAATATAGAATTAAATGGATAAGGTATTCCCGATTTTCTAGAACTCTACCTTCTCAATAACTAACACATTTAAGAAAAAAAGAACATCTTTTTACTTATTAAAGTAGAGTCATTAAATCACTAATTCTAGGACAAATTTTAGGCTTCATTTTTAGTTTTAGGTGACATTTGAACTCAACTCAATATTATTCCTATGTTACTTTAATAATTAAGCTTGTATACTAGGTAGAGCTTAGACTTACATTACTTTGAAGTTGTTGGAATAATCCATGTATCATATACAAAGAACATACTTTCATCTAAGTTTTATAATAATTAGTATCATTATAAGTTACTTAAATTTATATACTTTGAATATTTTGGGGAATTTGAATGAGAAGGTGAGAACTATTGGTCACAATGATTCAAAGTAAATATTACATGTCCAAAAGAAAGTAGATGAAAAGAAAAAAAAAAAGATTTTTGAAATATTAGAATGGATGTAGATAGAGAGTTGAAAGATAAAAATTTTTATAAGAATGTGATTAATGACAAGATAATTATTATTAAGATAATTAAAAGTGAGAATATTAGAAATATAATTTATATTCCTCAAACTAGATTAGAATGTACTTTAAAATTTTAAATTTATAAAAGAAATGGATTATCAATAACGACAACATATACTTGAAGGAAAGAGAATATTTGTTAAAGATGCATAGCTAAATGGACATATATATTTTAATAGGATGGGCTATAAGAGATTTATAAAGATTTTGAATTTTTCAATTATAGAAGACATGACCAAAATTGTGGAAGTCTATGCAGTGTACTAACTAAAATATTATTCAAGAAATAAGAACATCTTTTTACTTTTATACTTATAAAAGTAGAGCTATTAAATTAGTAATATTAGAGCTAATCTTCAGCAAAATAGTGGGGATTTTTAATCAAGATTTTAATATATCTCTTAAGTTATCAGATATCATATATAATATAACATAATCAATACTTGCTATAGTACATTATGTTATATTACATAAGATATAAGATAATATAAGAGATATAACAAAATTTTTAATAGGAAATTCCTACTATTCTATCTAAGATCAGCACTAATATTACTAATTTAATAGCTCTACTTTTATAAGTAAAAAAGATTAATAAATCATGATTTTTTTTCACATATATTAGTGGTGTAAGCTTAGAGAGCTCTAACTCAACTTGTTAATCAGCTTGCTAGTCGGGATTATCAAATCACAAGCTCAAGCTCGTGCTCAAGTTTCAGCTTATATATTTGAGTTTTAGCTGATTTAGACTTGAGTTGCTAGCTTATGAATTGACTCAATTATATATATATGTGTATATATATATATATATATATAGTTTTCTTATAGTTTTCCAAAAAAGAATTATTTTTTTATATTGCATAGAAACTAGGACATTGAATGGAAACTGACAAAAAAAAGAGCAGTCTCAGTTTTCCAAGGAAAAAGGACTGCTTCCTAGAAAAATATTAGCTCTGGCGACAGCTTTTTTTTTTCTTTTTCTTTTTTATAAATCTGTAAAAATTTCAAAATTTTAATTATTAATAATTAATTAAATAATAATACTTTTTCTATAACAATAAAATTTTTCCTCCAAAGTTTTATCCTTTACATACAAGCACGTGAGCTTCTCCGGCCACATCTTCAACCTCTCTGATGATGTTTATGATTTTATCGAATAAGTCCACCCATGAATAACTTATTAAAGAGCAGTACGTCAGCACTTACGTCTGCAGTCAGGTTCAAAGCATCCTTAAGAGGTCAAAATTTTTCCCTTTGGCCCTTTGAAAATTTCAGCCCCTGAATTCAACGTTTTTTTATAATTAATCTAATGTAGGCTATGTAGCCATGGAGTCAAACGATTTTCTGTCATTGAAAGAAATGGTACTCACATTTCTTTAATAAAAAAAGATTTGAATTTTTCTGTCTTATCAGATCAACAATTCTCAATTATGTAATTATTCTATCATTTTTCATGCACTATACATATAAAATAATATATTGTATCATAATTTATTATTTATATATAATATATCCTATGAGATTTAGATTAAGAATATATTGATAGATAAACTTTTGTTCTCTCACAAAGACTCCTCGTTCCTCCTCTGCCTGAGATAGAATTGCAACTGTGGAATCTTGAGTAGCTCTTTCATGACAAAATATTAGGAACGGAATATATTATGTCATTATTTTATTTTCATTAGTCAATTATTAGCATGAACTTTAATGTTTTGAGCTTTTTAATATTTAAATATGCAAACTATCATATATTGTTGAGTAGCCTCATCATTTTTCAACCCAAATGATATGATGTTTTAGTAGCAAAGCTTGTATTTTTAATTGAACAATAATGTATATTTTGATTTGGTGATAGTCAAAGAAGCATTAAAGAAGCTCATCACGAGAAAACTGACTACGCACTTAAGGAGAGCATCTATCTATAAAAGTAGGTAGTTGTCTTCTAGATAATTTAGATTGAGATTGACAGAGTTAATGCACATATAACACTTCATATGAACTTTTTGCACCACAATGACATTGAAGATTTAATAAAAGTATTGCACTTTGTGAATGAAGCCCACCTTCAACAACAATTGGATCATATAGTGGCAACTTACTAAATTTTTGCATGATCAGCATGGCAAATTTATCAATTTCGAGGCAACAACAAATGACATGGATGTTAACACCTTATGTCTTAGAGACATGTTTGGTTCTACTAAAAAATATTGAGGAGATCTTCCCTAATTTCGTTTCAAAATTGCTTACTCTACAAGATGAGTCAATGTCTGATATTATGACTTATTTAATCATCTCAAAGGTCTCAAGTCTAACTTCTCTTTGAACCTAACAATTGTATGATCTCCTCTTGACCAGTTCTAATCTCATTCAAAGAACATGCCCAAACCAAATCTCCATGAACTTGGAGAGTGCACCATCACACAAGAAAATTTATCATCATATGATAATTCAAGACAATTAATTTGAAAGTATTGGAGAGTGGATATCAAAGATGGTATTGTAGCTAGGTCATTGAGACAATGAAAAACCATAATGGGGTCTAATAATGGGTGCCAACCTAGAAGAATAAAGATAAACTGATCAAAGGCGTATTTTAAATGATATTTATATAACTCCTTATGTTAATATGGATCTAAGTAAGATTCAAACAAGATTCATGCATTCTTAATAACAGTTGATGAATCAAGACTCCAAATAGCTATAAGAGTGACCAAGAATAAATCTCTTAGCCTCAACAATGAAGCCACTTACCTTAAATTGTCTAACCAAATCCTACATCACACTCCCAACTCATTATGTGATCTAAGCATTATAATACTTCCTTTAAGATTAGAACAAAACTCAGAATACATAGTAAAACAACTCAAATGAGCAGAATAATTTAACCATCTTTCAAATATGGTCAAATTATAATTAAATCATGATTGAACCATATAAAATAATTTTTAGCCATGGTTGTTCAATCCATCCTCAAATTATCTTCAATCATTATTCAGATAATCTTTAAATCATGATCAAATCATCTTTGATTATCATTCAAATAATCTTTAAGCTATGATCAAATCATCTTCAATCATGGTTCAAAATGGTTCAATTGTGCTTTAAATTTGATTATTGCTCAAAGACAATTCAAACATAGTTTGAAATACTTCAATTTTGGTTCTAAGATGAATCGAACATGATTCTAAACGGTTTAATGGTTGTTCAAATCATGATCGAGATAGTTTGGTCATGATCTGATCATTGTTTAAAATTTATTTGACAATAGTTAAAAGATTATTCAATTATGATTTAGTTATAGCTCAAAGATAAAGGTGATTCCAAGAAGATTCTAATAAGTTTATATCATGTAATCTAATGCCTAACAATATTCTTGATTGAGTATTTAGTGCGTGAACACCTTAATTAAACCAAAATAATTAATGACAAAATATTACTAACCCTCATTAATAATGAATGGAGAGATTACTGCTATAAAACTTCATCGTGAACATATATGCACTACAATCAATAGAAATAAAGAAAGTCTTATGTAAAAGATCAATCAAAGAGTTCCTATGATAGAAAGCTCGTATAACTATTTAACAAGGATTTCAATCTTATTTGTAAAAAAAAAGCAAGGTTATTTAGATCCAAAGCTAACTTTCAAGCTTGTTTCTTAAAAGAAGAATTGAGAGTATTTCTCTAATTTTTGTCAATATAAGACATATAAAGTGAATATTTTATTATTATTTTTATTATATTGGTAAAAATTTAATGTTATGAATTTTTTTTTTTTTTTGGAGGAATGATAATCTTTTAGACTAGTGCAGATGAAATTCATAACTTTTCAACATTTTGATGTTTGGCAAAAAAAATAAATGTAATGTAAAACATTAATGTATTTAATATTTTTCTCTTTTTTATTTTAAAGTATTAAAAATTTATTTAATTGAAGTGAATTTTAAATATATCGCTTGTGCATTTGCTTTAATCATCATTGTCATCAATAACTTGTAAATAAAAAGTCTATAAATCACGAATTCTTTTAAGATGTCGTTATTACATTATGTTAACTCATCTGACGATTAGTACAGCAGAACCTCAGTTGGCGGTCAAGTCTAGCACGTAACAGTGCTTCCTTAAGCGTCAAAATGAAGCTTTTGGACCCTTAGAAATATTAAGCCTTCATTTATTAATAATTTGACCGACTCGTACGGTAATCGAATAATCAACGGACGCGAGGCCTGAGCTGTGGCTATTTTAACGTTTTTTTTAGGAGCATTTATATCTATAATATATATTATATATTTATTTATCTGATATCTCTATATATATATCATCTAAATTTTTATTATTATAATAAAAATAATATTTTTTTAATTTTTTTGAAATAAAATTCATCTATTTGAACTATATAAAAGATGATATATTTATAAATATCAAATTTTAAATATTAAATATGTAAATATATAAAAATTACGTACTATATATAAATTTTTCTTTTTATTAATCAATCTTAAAAGACTGGAAGCGGATAGTCTGGCTATAAAATTAATATTTTTGAATATTTTTTAAGTAAAAGTCAATTAAGGAAAATATTATTTAACGGCTATATGATATCAAATATTTTTTTTATTTTTTTTTAATTATGTTAAAAGATCTAAATATTAAGTAGATGTAGTAAAAAAAATGTATGGATAATTATAATTCTGCTCTGTGCTATAATCATGAAGTGTCTTAAGATTGCATTTATGATAATTTTTACTTGCAGTACAGTTCGAATCATATCATAGATGACTTTTGAGAAATTATATTTTAGCTATATTTTAAAAAATTAGATAACATCTTCTATTATAGCTCCACACTATATATTCATATCACTGCATTTGCCTCAAACATACTCTTAGAAAAATTTATTTTTGAGTATTCAAACTCAATGGATATTCTTCATTCTAATATTCTTAAAAGATCAATTATTGTGGGTCACTCTTTCACTCAAATTACTCATCGTACCTTATTTATTAATTTCAGTATTATCAAAACAATTTTTTTTTACTTTCAATTCAAATTACTGATTACTATTTATGGATAGAAAAGAAAAATATTATATTTTTCTGAAAATATTTACTCCATCATCAGATTTAAAAGCATAAATGAATGTATAAACATGAAATTCCTATTGAGATCAAACTTTTCCTCTTACTTGTCATTAGTAATTTTGGCAATTTTATATTTTCTATCATCAACTTTGCTAATATTTCTGGATAATTTTTTCAGTGCTACTGCTTTCAAGCCATTTATAGCTTTCAATTGGTCATTTAGGTTTATATTCTCTATATGGATGATTATACTGACGCCTGCTTTTGTGTTTTAAAGGCAAATGATGCCTTATCACCTTAAGAGCTTCAGCTGAGATGATGTTACACTCTGATTTAAGATTTATTTGAGATAGTTGTAAATTTTTTTTAAATTAATTATGAAGTTGTTGTAGTGAAAGCAGTATTTTAAAAAAGCTATTGTATATATTATAAATATTTTTTAAAAAAAAATTAAAGAGTCTCATAACATTCATTTTTAAAACAATTTTTTCACCATAAAACTTTTTAGAAAGCAGTCAAAAAATTGGTAACCTCTCTGATTGCTTTTTGAAAAGGAACTTTTTTTAAATTAAGTATCATTAGAATATTAATTACGTAATTAAGTATTGATAAAAAAAATTTAAATATAAGTATAGTTACAAATTACGGCTCGTAGACTTGAATTTAAATGCGTTAGATCAGCGTCAGAAATAGGGTCGATCGGCCATCGATATCCTCTCCTTCTGCTTTCGGTTTTGGCTCGCTGGATTCCTCCAAGGAGCTCGCCGTTTTCTCCCTCCGAGCATGCTCCTCTCCATCTCGAAGCTTCCTGCCGTGTAACTCAACCCGCTTGCATTATCTTGAAGATACCAAAAAAAATAACTTCTTTATGGTTAAAACATTTCTAAACCAAAAATACCATAGTTCTCATGGATGATTAGTCATTGTTTTCTCTCCAAAATTGAATTTTGCATGTGAAGAAAATAGTTTGGGTTTTATAAAGAAGTTGGTGTTCTCTCTCTTACAAAAAATTCTCCATTGCTTGACCAAGAAATATGCACAAGGAGGTTGTTGCATGTAAGGAAAATGGATCTCTCTAAGATTAAGGTATTCTTGTTTTAAATCTTTTTGATCCTTGAGTATGAGCCCATTTCTACATGTTTTACTCTTTGTAATTTTAATTTAATGAATGATTTGCTTTCATGGACTCGATCATTAAGTGATCACATACTTATTTGAATCTTTAATCACTTGATTTCTTTTGAATCAATTGTTCCCTTTCAAATATCTACTAAAAATCCTTAAACTTTTTGCAATTTAGTGTTTGTAATATCAAAGTAATTTATTTTGTTAAAATTAAAATAGTTATTATTGTCTTTTATTCTTTTTTCTTCCCTTGTCAACATTATTTTTCTTGAACACTATTAAAATTAAATTTCTTTTGTAACTTATATTGTGATTACTTCATCTTGTTTCAAAATTATTAATGAAAGTAATTTTGGAAAGAAAAAAAAAAACATTAACATTGTTATAATTAGGTTGAATTTTGTTCAAGCTTTTCAAGTTATGTCCTTTGATTGTTGTCATCACTTAAATTTAAAAGTATTTATATCATTTTAATATATTTGAATCATATTTGTGTAAGATTTTTCCACAAAAAATATTGTCTTGAAATTTAAATTTATATGCTACATTTGATGTCTTGTTAATCAATTATAACATTTTGTCATTTGATTTATATTAAAATAAAATCATATTTGTGTGGGAGGTCGAAATCGTTTGATTTATAGTACTATTTAAGGTGTCGATTAATATAAATTTCGATTATTTATATAATTTATTTTGCAGAATGAATAGAGAATTTATTTATTTGTATGGAGGCGAATATCGATGAACAATTCAGTCAGTTATGTGGAGGTCAAAATCGTCAGTTAAGGTTACCGTCCCGCGGCACCTTTGAATTAAACATTGATTGAGCATCACACAATAACTCTCTTCGTTATCGGTGGGTAACGGATTTATAGCGTCTGTAAGATCTAACGATGATGTTTGCGAAGTTACACTAGACGAAGCTTCCCGTCAGATGTTAGTGTTGTATGTCGAAGTGGAGGATGTTAATGTTACATTCATATCAGCTGATCCGGTAATAAGATCAGTAGATATACCACTGACGCATAATCCGGACATACTCTCACATGCACCTCTGGCGACACAGTGCAGCTTTGTTGAGTTGATTCATAGGTAATATCTTGTCAACCTTTCCATGTTTACACTTGTAATAATTAATATGATAGTTTGTCGTCCAACTTATGAGTTTTGTGGCAGTGATGATGTTGTCATCGTTGGAGGAACGATGTGTCTTTGTAAGCGAAGATGAGTATCAAACTATGAGCATTGGTTCAAGTATTGATCCGATATTAGTGATGATGACTATTTTCAGGTAGAAACCAGCGTCTTAGAATCCGAATTCGTGATCTTCTTAAATATTGACAGTGAGAGTCATATATTGTCCACAAACGAGTATGTCTGGATGTGTCAAACTACGAGAGAGTGGGACAACGAAATATACTTTGACGATCCCAGTTGACCCTAGTTTCAAAAGATGGTCGGGGTAAAGCGGATGTCGACTGGTTGTACCACCTCGCATCTTGGGAGAGGCGGAGGGATTACCTCGAGGGCTTAGATAAGGATGTGGATGGATGACGATCTCCATTATATATCGGTTCTCTCTATATTTCGGCGCCCGACAGATCCTCCGACCACTTACTATGCTAGAGCACCAGTGGAGCGTATTTATGTAAATGCTAACATAAGTATTCATTTGAATTCAATATGTTGCGAGAGACAAATTTTGCATACTATTTTTTTGTGAGCACATCTAACTCGATATTTTTTCACCATACTTTATATGGATGATCTATAGGAATGAAGTGATAAAGTAGCTATAGATCTGGATCGCGGTACATATGACACATATTACGGATCGGTTAGAGGGTGTCGTTGCCATGAAGCCGAAGTCATCTACTTATGCTAATCCAGGTCCATCTTTGTATGCTGATCCATGTCCTTCTATTTTGTGTGATCGTCTCATCTGATTAGTACCCACAGTAGTGCGATTCCACGCAGACGCCGGAGGCATTAGATGTTTAGGATAGTTTATTTGTGCTCATTACTTTTGTTCTTATCTATTTCATTTTTATTTATGTATGATCAATTTATGTAAATATTTGTACTCACTTCTTGGAATGAAAACTTGTAAATAAAAAAGTTCATTTTTGACATTGTTGTGATACCTCCCATAAGGTGCAATTGAATTAAGAATGGATCCCAATAGCAAGGAAGTTTTAGAATAAGCATGGATGATCAAATGAAAGAAAGCAGCTCGATTAAAATCTATACCTATAGCTAACTTAATCTAACCCAATTGAGGCATAAGCTAAACTTCTTTGAATTGGGCAAGACCTAAAAGCATAAACTCAATTGAGGCAAGAGCTAAAAGTCCTGTTTTACTTATGTAAATAAAACATCAAGTAGTAAATTACTCGCGTGGCTTAAATGCCACTGTCGAATGGCGAATAGGCGATCACACTAATTGACCTATCATATTTAATTTTTTTTATTAATACTTAATTATATATTTAATATTCTAATGATACTTAATTTAAAAAAATTGCCTTTTGAAAAAGTATACCCTAGGATGCTGCAATTGTTGGCCAAGCAGTTGTGACGGAATGAAGGATTAAAAATGCGGCTCTTCTTCAATTTTTTATTTTTTTATTTTTTATTTTTTGTGCTGAAGGGTTTTTATTTTTAATCTTTTTGATTTAATTTAAATTCTTCATATTTTTAGCCTTTCTTCATATAGTTTTATGCATGTGCGACCGTTCTTTTTCATTAATGAAAGCTGGGCATATCCCTCAAATTTCTTCAAAAACACATTTGAATTTTTTAGGCTTATCAGATTAATGAATCTCGACATCATTATTATTAAATTATTCTGCCATCTTCATTGCATTATACTTTTTAATATATAATGTCTTACATCATAAACCATTTATATATAATTATCTAATGAGATAGAGAACAACAATGTGTTTATGGTATTACTTCTGAACTTATATTGTTTTCAACAATAATTTTATCTTTAATATCTTAATAAAAATATATGATATTGGCTTGCTGTTGGATTCAAAATTATGAAGGAACGAAGTGAAATTATACTATTAAATATTGTTCAAGCTTAAAGAGAGAAAAGAAAAGAGAATTAAAATCAGAAACTCTGAAAATATTATTAAATTTGTGTACAAGAATGATATGATTATATCAAAATGTATTCAAATGTCCCTGAGTTCATCTTCTTATTTTATATTTATAGATTTTAAATAAAGATTTAGTGTTATATGAATGACTATAATTAATTGATACAAGTGTAATTGTATATCATAATTTGATAATGTTTGCTGTAAAATGAATAATTCTTGTTCGAGACAACTAGGGATGCAAACGAACAGAGCTGATCTGAGCTGAGCTGATCATATGTGTAATTGAGTTCAAGCTTGTTTATCATTATCGAGCTTGAGCACAACTCAAGCTTTTTAGAATGGTGTTCAAGCTTGAGTTTGTTTATCATTATTGAGCTGAGATTGATTCAAATTTATTCACGAGCTTGGTTCAAATTGGATTATAAAGCTTGTTAATAAGCAGCTTATTTAATGAAATAAATGAGCTTTAATCAAGAATTAATCGAGCTTGGCCGCGAGCAACTTGTGGAGAAATATGCATAAGTTGTATCAATTAAAACGTATTAAGCTTTTAAAAAAAATTAAACAATATTGTTCATAAATAAATCATATTCGAGTAATCAAGCCATAATAGAGATCCTTAATGAGCTTTAAACAATACTATTTATGAAAATAAGTAAACCGAATGACAAGCTATTTAAGCTTGTTCATTTAGCATTCGAATATTTACAAAATTGTTCAAGCTCATTCAATTGGTTAATCAAACGATCATGAACGAGTTCTAATCGAGCTAAATCACGAGTAGCTTGTCAAACACTCAAATCATTTGCAGCCCTAGAGACAACTAGTCAAGTGCATGATGAATTCCATAGAGTTTCATGTTGAAGCTAATTTCAATATGATTAATTCTAGTGATGAGTCCTTCTTCTAGATAAAGTAATTAGTTACTTTGGTAGGTTCTAATAAGGCTCATTATATGAGTGGACTAGTAGGTTAGGCAAAATGAAAATTTCAATTGTTGAGTCCAATGGGCAAATAGAGCCTTTCTATTGACTACTTCACCATTATCAAAGTGTGCATATCATGCGGCATAGCAAAAAAAAAAAATTTCCTAAGTGATTTAATGAATCAACAATTTGATCTCGTGTTAGCAATTTGTTGAACCCCATTCAAATTTGTAATATGACTTGATTAACTAGTCCAATTTAACATACGTGTACATTAATTTTGTAATTCTTTTGTTTCTTTAAGAAAATAAAAAAAAGATTAAAAAATAGATCTTACAAAACTTGTCTTTAACAAGTGCTTATTTTATTATAATTGATTATATTATTTAATTTGTTTTTATCATATCCATCAAAAAAAGAGAGATAAAAAATTGCAATAGATATTCAACTCGAGGTTCTTTTGTCATTATTTTTTTATCCTCTATGTTATAGTTCTTTATTCTCTACCAAGATGAAGAATTTAATGCATGCCACATTGATAATATCTTTGATTTGGAGTTTTTTTTTTTAAAAGATTTTCTCTTGATAATATAAGACGAAAGGCTCACAAGTAGGAGTACATCAAAGTATTATTAAACCTAAAATTATTTATAAAGAAATTAAAGTTTGAAATCATAAAAGTGAGGAAAGAAATAACTAATCAAGGAACCTTTGTTGATATTATGACTTCTTCCCATCTTTCTCATACCAATATTGAAGGCATTGTTGAAAAAGAGGTTATCAAGAAAATATCATATATTTATGTTGTTGTTGAGGTGATATGGTCAATATGCCTTCCAAGAATCATGGAATGTGATTGTTTACTTTGAATGAGATCTTAAATAATGCTCAAGAAGCTAATATCTAAATAAAATTTACTTCTGAAAGAATAATGAGTGTTCATTGATACAATCTCAAACATGGAAAATTTGTAAAATCGACAGTCTCACCGTCGATAATGCCATATATATATATATATATATATATATATTCGGTTTGCTGAAGGGGGCAAGAATGTCGGGCGAGGGGAAGAGAGAGAGAGAGTTTTTCAATCAAGTGATAGGGCGAGGAGAGAGAGAGAGAGAGAGAGAGGGAGGGAGAAGAGAGAGAAATACAATTTTTTAATATGAAGTTTTTTAAATATCTTAAAATAGATAATTATTTTAAATATTATTATTATTTTAAAAAATTAGATATAATAATATATCTAAAATTTTGAAATTTAAAGACATTTAAATATTATTTAATAAATTAATTTAAATTTATTCACTACTCTTAAATTATGTTTTAGAAATTATTAAATATAATTTTAAACATGAAATAAATTTAATACTTTTTAAATAATTTTGATGTAAAACAAATAAAATAATTTACGTATAATACTTTTCTAAATCTTAATTAAAAATATAATCATATTAAAAAAATTTTAACAACTAACATTTATTAAACACTATAATCACTAATGATTTATTTTTGTTGTCATTTTCTTAAAAACTCTTTTTTGAAAATATAATAAGTAAATAACAATTTAAATAATATGAAATTCATATTAAAATTTGTATATAATCATTAAAAGGAAATCAGTAATAATATTTTAAGTTTTGACCAATATTTACAAAAATATACTCGTTAAAATTTTTAGAGGTCCTATTGAACATTTTAAAAATATGTATAATTTCAAATAATTAATTTTAATTTTATCTCATTATTTTTAAAATCTTTTAATATGATTATATTTTTTTAATTAATATTTAAAAAAATATTCTACATAAATTATTTTTTACATTTTTTACATCAAAATTATTTTAAAAGTATTAAACTTATTTTAAAATTTAAAATTCATTTAATATTTTGTAAAACATAATTTTAGAGAAATAAATAAACCTTAAATTAATTTATTAAATAATATTTAAATGTCTTCTATTTTCAAAATTCTAGATATATTATTATATCTAATTTTTTTAAAAATAATAATAATATTTAAATTAATTATCTATTATAAGAAATTAAAAAAAAAAACATTTCTCTCTCTTCTCTCTCTCTCTCTCTCTCTCTTAAAAAATTATTTAAATATGATCTCAAGCCTATTCATTCTTAATTTAAAAATGATTCAATCATAGTTTTAATTAAGATTTGAAGATGAAAGTTGTTTAAAGATAATACTTAATATATCCCTTTAAAATTTATAAATCAAACATGAATCTCAAGTTAAAGAATGTATATAATTAAATTAAACGACTCAGAGTGAGGAGTCCAACAATATTTGAATCGGGTCAAATCGAGCCCAATAAAGCTCGAATGAAGCCCAAAAGCTACTTATAAAATCTTCAAAATGCTGATTGGATGATCAAATGAATTCTAAATTTGACGTGCTTATAGTTGAATCGAGCGGCTCGACAAGACGAATCCAACGAGCCTAAAATCACTTAAATCAAATATTGTTTGAATGGTCAAATCATCAAAAACTATCTGAATAATAAATCGATATAGGTATCCAGGTTGAGTGTTTTGAAATTTTTGCTTCTGATAGTATAATACCCATCTCGAATCACTATAAATAGAAGCTTGTCATTAACGTGGGAAGAGGGAAAAGAAAGCCGAAACTTGGAAGCAGGAGAAAGTTAGACATTCGTCATCACCACCGCTCCGCCGATCGCCCTTATCATTATCGATGACTGCTACCAACAACCGTCACAACCCAACTAATGTTGTATAATAGGTTGTCGACTGAATTTTCATTTTTCTGTGACATCTTGTAATCTCGTTATTGAGAAAACTTAAACTTTGTATTCCAAAACAGATATATAGTGAAGCATTTTTACTGAGCAGGACCCGTGATTTTTTCCCCTCTTTCTGATATTTTTCCACGTAAAAATTATAGAGTTTCTTATTCTATTTTTAGCTATCTATGTGTATGCTGGATTTTCATACAAACTAAGATGTCAAATTTTATTCAACTATCGATTTTCTGCACAATAAGATACAAGTCGCATCAAGCAAAGATTCTAGGTTTATAGTTTAGCGTATGAACATCTTAATCAAACCAAAATAATCAAACACATAATACCACAATTGCCCTGACTGAATGGAGAGATCGTCACTATGAAGGAGGGGTGTAAATGAGCCAAACCCTTGTTTGTGTTCGACTCATTAAAAAATTACTTTATTTGTGTTCAGCTCGTGTTTGAAATGACTCAAAATTTTAGTGTTCGTGTTCGACTCGAATTGTTCGAAAAGACTCGTATAAACTTAAACAATAATAATCCGAAAAATCTGTAAAAAAGAAAATTTGAACCTAAACTAATTTTTTGTATAACAAAAATTCCAATCACAAAACTATGCTTATAGCTTTGATATATATACATATGTGTGTATTCATGTGTGTGTATATTTATATAATATAATATAATATAATATAATTTTTTTTAGAAATCAAATCCGGCTCATTTAAAATATTCGGTTTGTTTAAAAATCGAAATATTTGTTTATATTTAACTCACTTGTTTAATAAATAAGCTAAAAATGAGCTATTTAACTAACCGAATATAAACTGTTAGTGAAAAAAAAAAAACTTTTTTTTGACAATCCTACTACAAAGCTTCTTCACAGCTCAAACACGCATGTAATACAATCACCTAAAAATAAGATTTTGAGAAGAAGAAAGATGAGACTCATATGACAAAATATCACAACTCTATACAGAAAGAGTTTCAATAACTATTCAACAAAAATTTCAACCCTTTCTACAAAAGTAGGATATTTTAATTTCAAAATTAACTTTTCATGCATATGTCCAAAAAATTTGATATATTTTTTAATTTTTTTTTTATCATGAGGCATATAAAATTAAATTTTTCCTATTACTACATGTTCTTGAGAGGGAAATGATGATCACTAAATCACAAATTCTTTTACATATATTATTGAATATAAAGCAATTAAGTTTGCAATCAAGTTGTAGTATGCATATAAAGGATGTCAAGAAGCTTCATTAAGCAGTAGAAGTTTTTTTTTTTTTTTTAATTTCATCTGTGCTTCTACTGCTATTTTATTTATTTTTTAATTAATCTACGGTAGCAATGGAGGCAACGATTGAGACCTGAGGATTCTCGTTTTTATAAAATTAAAACCTTTTAATACTCTTATTAAACGTCATTTTAAGAAATTATTAAATGTGAATTGCATTTAATTTAAGGGGTCTGGTATCAAACTAATGTTAAAAGGTATGAATATTAAGAATGTGTTGAGTGAAAAGGATAGTGTTATGAACTGCAATAACACCAAAGGTTTACTTTTTTAAAATTGGCATTTCAGATTATTGCTTATTATTTATAGATCAAAAGAAATAATATTATATTTGTTGTCTGGTTTGGTGCTCCTCTCTTCAATAATTTCCTCTTTTTTAGGGTGCTATTATTCTTATATATCAGCTTCAAGCTATTTTTAATGCCTGCTAATTTCAATTTGGGCTTTTATTCTCTATATGTATGCTTACTGCTTTGCTGTTTTTAAGGGCCATGATGACTTATACCCCCTCAAGAGGATTGACGCAGCGCCCTTTGGTTTGGTGGCCTTTACTGATACTGAACTCTAGTCTCTTTGGTTTAATTTTATTTCTTCGAACTTTGATACTTTCTTCATGAAGATTCATACATGCACTACCTTTCTTTTTCATCAATGAAAGCTGGGCGTTGCAGTTAAGGTTTATTAGATCAACATCAACATCATTATTATGTAATTATTCTACCAATTTTATGCATTATACTTTATTTATATATAAATTATTGTATCATAATTTATTTATATGCAATTCATCTTATAAGATATAGATTAAATATAAGTGGATTTTAGTATTTGGATCAACTTTTAGTAGTCTCACAGGAGACACCCCCTTCCGATTGTAGTGACATCTCATTATTTATATGACATTGTTGTTGACTCCTTATGTTTTAGATGTGAACAAGCGAAAATATTTTGTTCCACCAAAGGATACTAATGAGCTCATTATGTTTTGGGTCGAAAGTGCTTACAGGGAGTAAGATAAATCCATGTCCTAGATTGTGAATTCTTTACAAGCGACTGTAGTGCAGTCAGTTGCCAATCTCCCTGTGCTCACCAGAGAAACCATGAAGGATCCCAATAATGGGTGCCCAACCAAGAAAAATCAAGATACACCTAATCAAATACACATTTAAAAATGATGTTAACATAACTCCTTATGTTAATATAGATGTTGTTAATCTTTTAATTGACAATCAAAGCAGACACAATGACGATATCATCATAGAGATACTCAACCACCAATTGGTTAGCATTAGAGAGACATTATGAAAACTTCCAAACAAAACAAGAAAACGTTGAGTTGGTATACACCTCTCATTTTCATTTTCAAGGCATTATTGTCTCAATGCCTCCACCCTAACTCCAAACTCCTTGGATGGATAGCATGTGATAGGACAAGCTCATTTTGTTTTTCTTCCATCGATATCATATCAGAACACATCATGGATCAGAAAGGACAAACTCCTTCAATTTTCTAACATAAATGACTTGAATAAATTTAAGAGGCAACAATAATCCTCCATGTTATTCATGTGATCTATGTAAATAATATAGTAATTTTATAAATCCTAAACATTAGCTTCAACAGTGGTCGAAGAGAAATACTCCATATCATGATTTGCACTCATGAAATTGATGAGAGAGAATTGGAAAGGAGATATATTAGATAATGCTATTGGTGGAGACCTTCCCCTTCTTTTAGAATTATGAGCATGTTGACCATGTTCTCACCTCATAGGGTCAAAACTAGGGGTGTCAATTCGGGTCGACGGGTTCAGTCGACTGAATTTGACCACCGACTAAGTTTGACAGAACCAATTTATTAAACGGTCAAAACTTCATAACCCACCCATTTATTAAACGTCAACAACAACCCAACTTCAACCCGATTGACCCGCCATCACCCGAATGATCTATTTAAATTTGTTTTTTAAGTCAAATTCGGATTCGTGTGAAAATCAGGTCAATTTCGGATTCGCGGGTCAATTTCGAGTCAAATTCAAAATCGAGTCAAATTCGAGTTGGTGGGTCAACCCGAACTCGATCTGAAAAATCAAACTGGTCAATTTATTCAACCCGAACCCGACTCGAAAATTATTCGGGTCAACCCGAACCCGGATTTTTCGAGTCGGGTTCGTGTCGAGTTATGTCGAGTTGTAGTGTCGAGTTATCGTATCATGTTAATTTTAACACCCCTAATCAAAACTAGTTTATTGATGTCATTGCTAGTGCTTCCAATGGCACAGCTTCTTGTCAGAGTTATCATGGTAGTTGTGCCATCTATTCCACTGGTCTTAGAGAGTAAGAATCACCTATGGGACCAAAGGTTTGCAGCTTCAAAGAATAACCTCAACGTTAATGTGACTATTGGTAAGTTGAAACAACTAAACCGATACTTTGTTAACGCTACATGGGAAATCATATCCTCTAGATCTTGGAAATCCAATATCTTATACTACAAGCAGATAATAAAATAGCACAGTGACCCATCAGGCTCTTGCCACATGCTTAATAGACCCTGTGAATTCTTCAACAACTTTTGAGCATCAATTACTTGTTGATTCAAAGTGGTATGATCGAACTGATCCAACTTTCCTCGATGAGAATCAAAAGAAAGCATCTTAGATTTTTAGGGAGATTAAACATCCACAATCTCTACCGAAAAAGTAGTAGTGGGTTGTGCATCGTAGTTTATCAATCAACCAAGGAGAGGCATCTCTATAATATTTTCCTTTAGGAGTTACAGCTGTTAATTCAAAGCTAAAGTAACAACTCTAAAGTCGTGTCGACAACTACTAGAAAAAAAAAAAAGGCAATTGAGTCACTCTCAACTAGACCACACGAGAAAGTAACATGCAAGATCAATTTGAAGAATTCTTGAATCATCATCTCTGAACGAACCTCCATATGATTAAATTGTTCATATGTGACTGTCATTTAAGTGGTTGCTCTATAAGGACCTCTCCTTATCTTTAATATGCTTAGTGACCTATTCTTCATTTTCGACAACTCCATGTTCGCTGCAACTTTGATAATGTGAAATTCAATATTATTTTTAACACACCGACTCCACTACAAGCACAAATCAAGCCAAATGAGTAGAGAGGACCATTATTTATAAATGTAGGTCAATGTTAGCAATACAAAATAAGATGCCCAAAAAAATTACAATAAGAGTATATAGATGAGCTCGTTATGGCAAACGATGTAGTTGATGATTCTAATTGTTTACTATGTAATAGGAGAAGTTGACGGCAAGTATAATTGGCAAGTTCTTATAATAAGAACAACCAGTCAAAAAGTGAGTAATTTAGAGAAGTAGCCAAGTTCTATAAGCAGATGTCTTCATGAAGGCTATGACAAGAGTTTAGTAGCTTAATAATGAGTATCAAGTATAATATGTTTTTTGAGCAACATGATCAGTTTCAACTCTGGGTGAGTTGACAATATTCAACTCCAATAGCCTCAAAGTTTAGGCAACTTTAACAAGCACCTAGTTCATGGCCAAAAACTTGTGAACCCAATTCAAGTTACCAAGTCAAAAAGAAGACTTGATCAAGATAATCTAGATAGATATGGGTGTAAATAAACAGCACCCCTAAGCGCTAACTGAAAAGCCCCTTAAGATTACTACTTAAGCCGCAGGATAAATTTACATTCACTCCAGTGAATTTATTGGATGATACATGATCAGCAAAATCCATAATTAGAATTGCCTTAAATCTAATCCAGCCAAACTAATAATGAGTATCAAGTATAATATGTTTTTTGAGCAACATGATCAGTTTCAACTCTGGGTGACTTTACAATATTCAACTCTAACAGCCTCAAAGTTTAGGCAACTTTAACAAGCACCTAGTTGATGGCCAAAAACTCGTTGTCGTCGTCATTTATGCTCATAAAAATTATCAAAAGTCAACAAGTCAAGGAGCTGATTAAGCTTATTTGTGAATGGTATTGTTTAAATTATTATGTTTTTTAGAGCTTTAATTGATATATACCATATATTTTAACAATGCAAAGCTCGATTACGCTTGATTAAAGCTCATTTATTTCATTAAACGAGTTGTTCATTAAGCTCAATAATCCAATTTGAACCGTTGAACAAACTCAATCGATCAGCTATAATGGTAAACAAGCTCAATCTTGAACACCATTCTAAAAAGCTCGAATCGAGCTCGAACTCAATAATATTAAACAAGCTCAAGCGTGAACACATACATGCTCAGTTCGTTTTCAAACCTAAATTGAAACAACACATTGTACACTTTCTGGTATAGAATATTACTGAAAGTTTCCCTTTTGGTTGATCAATATTCTAAAGTTTAAACAACGGTTCATAATATAACACACAGCATAAACCACCGCATAGCATATAATAATAAGATATTAACAAATATCAAATGGTTGATGAGATGACAATTTTTAAATCACAATTTCAAGAATAACATTTTATTTTATTTTGATGACATATAAATATAAGCCAACTTTGCCATAAATCATAATCAAAATTGATCATTCTAAACAACATTAAATCATTTAAAATAAACTGATTCAAATTTCAAACACACTACATTTAATGAATAATGATGTTATTTAAGTAACAATATTCGTAAAATAAAGGATTATTCTTAAAAGATCGCCACCAAGGATTACGTATTTATTAGAAATGAGGGAATGTCTCCACAAGCTGCAAACAGTAAAATGGCAGTCAATAAAATACCATAGATAATGTCACATAACTCATAATTTGAAGCAAAAATATCCTAGAGCACATTTCCTTCTAGTTCTTAAAGTCAGTTTCATTTAAGCGCCAATTATATTACAACAATGAACTAAACTTCATATAAAACAGAACCAAAGAAGATTAAAAAAATTTTCTTCAAAAAATTTCTCGAGCATATATCCATAACCATGGATTATAAACAATTCACAAAATAACAGGCGTCAAGCAAATGTATATACAAAGGCTGTATTTAGCATAATCAATTTAGTGAACAAGCAAAAAGCAAGCTACGAACTCCCATATAACAACAATAAAGCACAGAGCTTTTGTACGGACTGCTAATTATTCCATGCCAGGAGTGAGGCTGCACTCGGTTATCATAGAAGGAAAACAGCACTGTGGAATACATGAAAGGACCTTACAGAACAACTTCAATTGATGAGGAAAAGGGAGAAGGAACAAGAGAAAGTTACCTGGAATCTAATGACCCATACTTCCCAATAGCCTCTCCACTGCAGCATGGACATTCCCGGCTGTAGCAATGAGAGCTCGGATGTTCTCCTGGGTATCAAAGAAACCCATTTCCTGAAGCTGAGAAAGCTGTGTAGCATACAGCTCTTCGGGTGGCACTGCAGAAGAGTATAAACAAGTTTTTCTTTTTGTTTTTCCTTTCTTTTCTGTTGAACAATGCTGAAATAAAATTCAGTATGATAGAATATGTGACCATTAAGTTATTAGCTGTGTTACCATCAGGGTTACTCGGGACGCCTAGATTACCACCTGCCCCCAGTCCACCAAACATCTGCATCAAAAGTTCCATTCCTGCTGTGGATGGCATACCAAAAGCTACATTAAAAAAATAAATGTTTGAATTGCAGAAGTTTAAAACTACAAACCAAGGTATGCGTTCACCAATGAATACAGTCAAGATTGCTAGAAAGCTGTCGACTGGCTAATCTAGTGCTACGGATTTTTTATAACTAGAGAAGGGAAAACCACTTTCATTTCCTTGAAAAGCAAAAATAATATAAGAGCTCATTTTGTTGCTTGAAGTTAGAAAATGCATTCTAGGAAATGATAAAATTTGTCAAAATTGTTATTTGGAAGTAACTAGAAACAACGTTGATTTCTTAAAAACACAAAAACTATGAAAACTCATCCAATGTAATGATAAAAAAGAAATTCCTCCTCCAAACCTATTTTCTATCTAGAAGCAATCAAATGAACCATAAGAAAAATAAGCTAAAAAATATAAGAAAAGAGAAGAAAAAATGTTGACGGACACCTATGCCAGCTTTGTCATTTTCATTTGGGTGCAGTGGCGGGTATAGCTAATGGATGATATGTCAAATGTACCATCGAGCAGCCAGCATCAATTTTAACATGGTTTTATCATCAAGTAAAACTAGTATGTTACCATGCTTATTCAGTAAAGAACAGTGTCAGATCTCTCATATTTTTTGTCAGTTTTGCTTTAAGCGATGAGTTTGTCCTGATACAAGTTGGTGTGGCAGCTTACTGCATCTCATTGCAAAAAAAATAATAATAATAATCAGGTATCCAAAACATTCAAGGGCCTAGAACCAGATACCAGTTAATTCCCAGCAGTGTACATCATGTCGCCACAGCCAGCCTTCAGCACTAAATACCCAAACCCAAGGAAATAAAATGAGTGAGAGAGAGAGAGAGAGAATAAAGGATGAAAAGGGATCTATAACTTATTTATTACATAAACCAACAAGTAGCTAAACAGCCTACCTTGTATATATGACTGCCATCTACCTTGTATGTGCATTGGTTTTAGTAATAACAGAACGTATGGATTAACAATATCTTAATTTATTTGCAATTCTGTTTAAATCATTCATGTTGAATGCAATAAAGTATATCTGCATGTGTGGGTGGGTGTATATATACACATGATAGTCATTTTCTTAAGGGTGTGTCAGAGTCATCAAATAGATACCACCCTAGAAGAGCAAGAGTTTCAAACTTGTGCCAGTCTATAAGAATATTATTCTAGAGACTGAATATCAAGATCTTCAAAACTAGATTTAATAAGGAAAAAAAGAGGTTCAAGGTTTAAAGATTCAACAAAAGTTGAACTGAATGACATGTCGCATAATAATTATTAATGTTATTTCAATATAATTTAAATTATAGAATAATAATAATGATGATGATGATATCTTTACATATTCAATATGAAATATTCTAAATCATGGCACTTCACAAGTGTATATTTGGTATATAATTCTAAATCAAAATTTTAAAATATGATATTTTGATTATTTTCTCTATAAATAGTTATACACTTATGCAAATACTTGTAAATATACCTAGAGCATTACCACTAAAATGGAGCATCAATAACAACCAAAATTAACAGAGAATTCACCAAACTCTCTTTCTATATTTATAAGACATTCAACTTCAAATTATAGTATGCAGATTTAAATAGTTTTTTAACCATAATTTTTATTTTTAGTCATTGAATCAAAATCAAAAAGCTATAAGTTGGTCAATATTAAAATTGAGATATTCATAACAACAACAACAACAACAAAAATCCCACTAGTGTTGTAGAATGTATCCAATGATGTGTCAAATTCTATTTAATTTGGTATACTAAGATCATTTTTTATACATATTAACCAAGTCTTTGTCTACCTCTACCTTTCTTAACAATCAATGCATCTACTCTCCTAATGTCATCGACGACGCTTTATAAAATAAACCATCTAAGGACTCCCTAATCTTATTTTACCACTGAGCTACTCCAACTTTTTCAACATACTCATTTTGCATTCTATCTCTAAGGGTAAAGCCACTCATCCACCAGCATCCTCATCTCTGTAACATTAACTTAGTCTTATGTTTCTCTTTATTCCAACATTCTACATCATAAGTCATCAGTCTTACCACCATCTTATATTTTTTTTGGTTTAGAACTTTTCTATCACATAAGATGCATTCCTCCACTTCAACCATCCAACTTGAATTCTACTAATAATATCTCCATCTATTTCACCATCATTTTGAACAATGGAGCCTAAATATCTCAATGTCACTCTTATTAATGACTTGATCACCTAAAGTCACAACACTACCACTAAAACTTCTACAACTAAAATTACACTCCATATATTCAGTTTAGATCTACTTAAACAAAAAACCTTAGACTGACCTATAATTCAAGTTTCTATGACTCTCTAGTCTTATCAACAAAGAAGAAAAGCATACAATACATCTTCTTGTAAATGCCTGTAAGAACATCCATAACTAAAGTAAAAAGATAAGGGCTTAATGTTGATCCTTGATGTAATAACCAAATAGGAAAATAGTTTGTCAATCCTCCTTGTGTTTGGACACAAGTGACATCTAGTATACATATAGACTTGAATATAACCAATATTAACTTCTTTTCGTTTCTAGAACTCTCCGAACATCTCTTGAGACTTTATCATAAGCTTTCTCTAAATCAATAAATATCATATGTAGATCCTTTTATTTTCTATGCTTATCAAACCTCTTAACAAATGTATAGCATCCATAGTAGATCTAGCATGAAACCAAATTGACAGAGAAACTTCAGATCACATCGTAACCTATGCTCAATTACTCTCCCATAATTTTAATGTATGGCACATTAACTTAATTCTTCTATAATTTGCACAATCTTGTGCATCACCTTTATTCTTAAATATATGAACCAACAAACTTTTTCTCCAATGCATCTTTTAGTCTTTAAAATAACATTAAAAAGATTTGTAACCTAATAAATTTCTTGATCTCCTAAACATTTTCACACTTCTATTGGAATATTATCATTTAATGCTTTTCATATTTCATTTTTTTAAAGCTTCACTAACTTTAGTCATTTAATCAAAATCATAAAATGAAATTCTCTATTTTGAGATATTCATAAAATAAAAAATAAAAAAAACAGACTAGTTCATTGGATCTTTGGTTCAACCACTGGCCTCAATCATTTCCAATCGATTCTAGGCAAAAAAGACTTTGAAATTAGATCAAACTGATCTAAGGACAAGTTCATAATTAAACTAATTAGACCAACTAGATTAAACCGAAATAGAAATACTAAAAAGGTAATAAAGGCACTCAAAAATTTCCTCAATATAAAAAAGCTTGATTATAAAACACAATTGTTGTGCAAGGACAAAAGCAGTTTAAAGTGACTAGAATAAAAGGTTGATCTCCTTAAGATTTCACATCTACAAGAAAGTTTGGCAATCAATGTCAGCTCTTCTCAACTTGAGTTTTAGAATGTTCCAAGGTTAGGTTATTCGCATAGGAAAGTGTTACACAAACTAAATTCATAACAATATGACAAATTTAGTACTAACATTAGGAAACAAAGAACATCTTTCTTTAATAAATGAGGAATAAAAAGGGCGCACCTCCATCATACCAACTATCATGCCCACAAAAAATCCTACATGGCCATAGTTTAAGATCCATGAGGAGATTTAGTCAAGAACTAAAAAGCTCTCCAAATTCTCCATCAACACTCACCAAAACTATCCAAATATTTTTGGTTGAGACCAAACATCAAATCAATAGCCTATAAGAATTACAATGCCAAGAGGGATTATGACACTCAAAAATTTTCAAGTTCTAACATCTATCGATGATTATGTGTTCTAAATCATTGCCCAATAAACCAAAAATTTGGCAAATCAAAAGACATTTCCTCACATTTTAGAATAGTAGCTCAAGAATGCGAGGCATGCTTGTTATTTTACAATAAGTGGAAAAGCTATTTCCATTTCCCTGATTAACCATATAATGAAGAGCAGTTCCTTATGCAACAATATAAGCAATTGATGCAACTTCAACTAGTGCAACTTCACTTGCACAACATGAGAATAGAATATAGGGGCATTTTGGTTAGATGCAATTAAATACATATATTTTAAAATGTTAAGTAAACAAAATGTAATTCATTTGATTTTTAAGAATTGTTTGGTTGAAGGGAAATTAAAACAATGAAACTAATTTGTTGTTTTTAGAATGCCCTTCTTCCCTCTCTCTTCCACCTATGGCGTGCTCAATCACAACTGCTTAGAAAATCAAAACAAGAAACTACGCTCTACTAAAGTCATAGAATTCCCCATAAGTAGTTTCAAAAGCTCACGACTAAAATGCTGCTCGACCATTAAGAAATACATTCGTCATTGTTATCATCATATACACACACATATATATATATATATATATATATATATATATATATATATATTATTATTATATATTATTATTATTATATATACATACAAATACACACACACACACACACACACAGATATATATATATATATATATCACAATAAAGCAAGACTAGTGGTAAAATTTTTGAAAAAGATTGGCCTGGGTTTGAATCCTCCCTCCAATAGATTTTTAATTATGATTTTGAACCATTTTGAAATGAGTAACACCTAACAAAGCAATTTTCAAACGAGTCAACACGAACAATGAAATTTCGAGCCATTTCGAACACGAGTCGAACACTAACAAAGCAATTTTCAAACGAGCCGAACACGAACAAGGATTCGACTCGCCCAAGCTCGGCTCGTTTACACCCCTACCCATAAGTCATCAATCCCAAATCCAAATTTATTTACCAACCCATTTCTAAAACTATCAATAGATAGAGATTTCTAAAGGTAAAAGGTAGATTGTAGCTCTATGAAAAGATCAACAAAAACTAGAGTCCAACATTGTGAGGTATTCCAAGGTGTCATCATTATGAGACAATTGATGCAAGAGAGTCACTCTCTTGCTCTAGTTAATGGTGAAAACTTATACAAGTAGGGAGCTATAAAACTTCACCAAATTCTCTATTTCTAGCATAGAGTAGATCTAAAAGATTTATAAGTCTCTAAGACCAATTAGTTGTAAGTGACTTATGAGGTGGTCGGTGATCAATAAACAAAAATGATGAGGAAGGGTGACACTGAAGATTAAAAGTGCAAGCTAATGTATGCGTGGCGTAAGTTAGATTGGTTGGTGAGATGGAGACAGTAGCACATGAAAGAAGAGATGGAGTTGAAACCAAATGGGGTCTAAGATGGGGTCAAGCACAACCGCATTTTAAATTTGATCAATTAAGGATAATTTGGAATAAAAAATGAAGCTTTTGAGATTCCAAATTCATTTTAAAAAATACTTCACATATATTTTATTTCACTAAAAAAATCATATTTTCTTATATTAAACTCCTCATACTTGTAACTAACACTCATAATGATTGATTGCTTCTTATCTCTCTCTCAGAAACTTATAAATCTAGATCTTTCTAATTAAGAAGAAAAGTGTATAAATTGAGACAACTTACACCAAAATATCTTTCTTAGCACATCTTGAAATCAATCTTAGATTCCAACATATGAATCTCCATGGAAAAAGGGTGATAATACATCCATTCCATCACTCTTTAAGGAAAATCCTCTCAAGGGCAACAATAAATCAATTTGTTTGAGTGTAACGAGATCCTTTCAATTCTTTCATTGAAAGAATGCTTAGGATTTGATAACTAGGCATGTGAGAGCAAAGAGCTAATAAAAGATATTGTGACCAAGGAAAGAGTCTATCGAGGCATTTAAATCTAGCGAGTAACTAAGATCTAACAATGATCATAATAATGTATTTTATTTTATTATTCATCCTATTGAATAGATGGCTATTCATTATCCATTCATTTTAATGTTTAAAGTGGTAGATGCATTTACTTACCCACATTCTTTTATTTGGATATGATTTTGTATGCAAAAAAACACCCTTTCTCTACATGATTTTTCAAAAAATGCTTTAGTAGTTGAGGTGATAGATGTTAATATTAAATAAAGTAAACTAAAAAAATAATAATTACACAAAGCAATTAATAATTAATTAGTTAGTCCCACCAATAATAGTGTGGTAATCAATTATTAGAAAGTTCAAAAGTTAATTGATTAATAAGTTAGCTAGAATAATTAGAAATTACTTGAATTAATTGAGAATTAATTACTTATTATGTTCATGAATTATTCTAATCAAATTTAGAATCTAGACCAATTAACTATTAAGTTAAGAAGTACCTCTTTATGGATTAATTAATATTGGATACTTAATTAAGATGGTTTAAAAATAATAAACTAAACAGGCATTAATTACAAAAATAACTATTAATTATTGAGTTACTCTGATCAATTATAATGATAAAGTAATTAATTAACAATAAAATCAATCAGAATAACTAAGAGATAATGAGTCTGATTAGTGATTACTTAATAACTCTATTCTTATGTTAGTGTAATTAATTAAAACAATTAATCAATAGGCTAAAAGGTAACTAATCTTGGATCAATTAAGTGTTAACAAAACTAATCATGATGACTAGAATAATTAAACCAATCAAAGATTAATTAGGTTCAAGTATAAATTGATAATTAATTAAAAATAATAATCATCATGATGAGCCTTATCCAATTATATGGGTTTGGTATTGTGCATCATCATTTTCCTATTCGTTCAAGTTGAATTCTACTTGATATGCTAAACTCTTTCTTATAAAATTACTTTAAACAACTTTTGTTAATATTGTCATAGATCTGTCCTTTTTTCCTTGCTAATCCTCCACATTAAATTTTTTTTTACAAATCTATTGGGTGCATATCTACACTTCATTGTACATGTTCACAACTTCAATAAATGTCACTCCAACTATTTCCCTCATGATATATGTAACTCTTTAATTTATCTAATTTTGCTACACATTTATCATACAATTCCCAATTCTACCACACAATTTAAGTGTCCAAAATTCAAATAAATACAACAAAGTCATACTCATTATGAATTTATAAAATTTATCTTAAGTCTACAAGGTAGCTTCTTATCACATAACACTCATAAAATTCTTGTCCTTTTAAACCAACTCTAAAATTTAAATGTTCATCTATATTATATCACCATCACTTTATATAATAAATCTAAAATATTTATACATATCACACCTAGGTATGACTATGACTGCTAATAATATTAACTATTAATTGTTAATATCACACCTCCTAAAATTGATTATATTTTACCTAGAAAAGTAATATGTTACTTATAATTATTTAAATTAATTAACATAATAAAAAAGTAAAAAAAATCAATATTGAATAATTAGTACGTAATTAATTAAAAATTAAGGTATAATCATAAAAAATTACTGAATAAGATATCTAATAATGATTATTAGAAAAATTTGAACTATTATTTTTTAAATAATAATGAGTGAAGTAAATTAAAAAAGTACATAAAAGAAATTAATAATGTATTAATTATTAAGATAATAAATTAGGCTAATCAAATGGGATTTTTAAATTATTAGGTGCTATGTAATTCAGTTAAACATGAATTAAATGAGAATTTGACATTTAATAGGACACAATGGAGAAGAAGGATTCATGTAGCCAACCCCACATAGCAAGATAAAGGCTTGTTGTTGTCGTCATCGTCATCATCTGTAACTAGTTAAAAAATTAAACTAATTTGAGCACTCAAGGTCAAAGAAGTGCAGACATGTTAAGTGTTCTTTTCAGCATAAAGATTAATCATACTTAAGACTGGCTTTAAAAAGAAGATGGGCTTCGATTTTCCAAGTTTAAAACTACTGCCCCAAAAAATCTACCTGGTAAGCCTATGAATGCTTAATTTGGCTAAAACTGGGCATAAGCTCCAACCCACCAGGTCCTTGGATCACTCTTTTCATTGACAACGCTAATTAACCCAAATAAACAAATTCCAATCACCATTTATGCACACTGAAACTTATAACGGTAGTGGCTCAGAGATTAAATTGACAATTTCTCTTGCATCACGGGGTATTTAGGATTATCACCTGTGATAGCAAAGATCTCAGACAAATAACCAAACCCTTTTAACCACCGTTTCCAAACTTTAGATTAAATTGAGAGTTTCTTTTGCATCACAAGGACTTTGTTATTATCACTTGTGATAGCACAGATATCAGACAGATAACCAAACACGTTCAAACAACTTTTCCAACCTTAATATGCATCACGGCTCAGCTTTTTTTTTTTTTTTTTCCTTTTCAATTCAATTTATCCAGAAATATGAATGCAGGAACTGCAGGGGATAACAGCGCAGGTTATTAGAAATTGTGACATTGTTGAATCAAAATTTCAAAAGGAATTTCTTCTTGTGTTTGTTTACCAATACAAACAAACGATTCCATCTACCTTTTATTTTGATTTGGCTCTCTTGCAAGTAGCAAAAGCATATTACATCAGCAATGCTAAAACAAATATAGTTTCTCAATCCAAACATTCATATTTTAATTAATGATCTAAGAAAAAATGTTTCTATTTAGTAAAGCGAGCATTGAAATAGAATTGATCATTAACAAAACAAATGGCAAAGCATTTCAGTGACAAGGCAAGCATTTGATCCATTTCATCTAGCTCTGGAGCCCACGTACAAATATTTTTTATGGATTGACAAAAATAAATTAACTGTTTTGTCCCAAGCAAACATGTTTTTGAATCATAACCAAGAATCCAGTAAGGTTCTATACTTAATTCATAACTAGAAAGCTTTGTAGGCTCTTTCCTAATAAGGATTAAAAGGAATTACGCTTATGACAAATGAAAATATAGGAATACTGCTTATACTTAATTAGAGTTTACTTTGACTTAATTTTGAAGGATGCATAGCCTAAAAAGTACATTCAAGAGCACTGATATGTGGCACAAAATTTCACATGACTAGTTCCTTCAAGATCAAAAGGACCAAGTCTTTCCATGCAGATAATAAACTTCCGCTTTCAGAGAATTTGTATTTTTCACCACTATAAAGTAGGCATGTCCTTAAGGACCAAACAAAATAGAAAGTGAAGAAATCAACATTCCATTTGTTTAAGAAAAAAAGACAAACCAAATGATTAAAAAGATTAGTCAGTTTCTACCACTTCACGTACATCATTTGAATATCAGTAAACCCAAAAAGATGAGGTGGTGAAAAGCAGCAGGGATTCAAAGATTCTAAAGGAAAAAAATGAAAGGAGAGCATAAGTCATAGTTTCTAACAGTTTCAAAATTTTCAAACATATGGAACAATTAGGAGACTATAGGTTTGTTCAAGGATTCATTATCATCATCATCATCATTATCCTAACTATGGGGTCAACTTATCCTCATTCTACATTTATTTCTACAGAGTGTCCATGATCCATTAAGCCTATTACCCATACATCTTTTTGCAGTTTGGTCAACCCTTTTTAATCGCAATCCTCTGATGGTGAAAAAAGTACATAGTGATAAATGCTTCTGCTGATAGCAAGCATTTACCACCAACAAACAGATTCAAAATACAGCATTTGGATAAACTATGAAAAATATCCATTACCTGTGGCGCCATTGCTCTGGTTTTGTCCCCTGCCATGCAAATACTGTCATATTAGCAATGGTTTCAGCTTTGGAATTTTAAAAAAAAAAATGCCAAGGCAAAATCTTTCAAAAGGTGAAGATACCCTCATAAAATAAACAAATTATCCAATAGCAAATAAAATACTCAGACCTTAAATTTTTCCAGGAAAATCACTAACCTGAAAAACAAACTATCCTATGAAAGTTATTTTTTCCAAAAAATTTTGAAAAAAAAGACGTTCCACAAATCTAAACAGTGCAGCATAAGAAAGAAAATAAATCACGACAACAATCAAACAACCATTATATAAATGCAAGTGAATTAAAAGAATGGTGGTAGAATTGATAACACTCAAAAAGATAATGCTAAAAACTCCATGAGATTGCATTTGTTGGCCAACTCGTAGGAAGAAAAGAGTGGCCAGAGGCTTAATATAACAACAGAAATCTATCATAATGCATTTATCGGTGAAAAAGTAGTAAAAAGAGGTGGTGAGGGGCTTACTGATTAGACTGCTGCCGACCAAACGTCGTAAAAAGAGATTGTTGTAATGACAAAACTTGCTACAGGTAAGAAAAACAAAATTTAGACAAGAAATCAAAATGAACGTCAATAACAGCAAATTCAATAAGAACCTGCAATGTCTCTGGCGATGCCAGCTGCCGAAGAAATTCTGGATTTTGCAACATTTCCCTCAACTGTGTATTTGATTCCATCATGCTACGAAGCTGTGGATTCATATTAAATATCTAACAGCATACAAGAATTGTGAGATCACTAGCAATCTCTATGGGCAAAATTTCTGGTTTCATCATAGAATAGGCGAGAGAAGGACCTGATTGACATATTGGGGATTTGATAACATAGATTGCATCATTTGTGCCATGACTGGATTCTGCAACACCTGACTCAGAACAGATGGGTCAAGCATCCCACCGCATCTATATCTGGAACACCAATCCCACCAAATACACCAGATCTTGCCTCACCAGCAGGAGTTGATCTTGTATTTGTCGTCAGTGTAGGTCCAGCTGCTTAGAAATGTCAGCAACTTATGTAAATACAATACTGAGTTGAAAGATTCAATAGTTTAAGTAAATGCATTTTCATTTAGCGTATACCAGCATTGCTCCATGGATTAGGAAGTGGGTTACTATTTGGTGAAGAACCACCTGTCACATCTGATGGGTTTGCTGACCGATCCCTAGACTGTACATTTCCTTGATTCCCCAAGAGGGCTGCAAATGGGTTTGAACCATCTCCCCCAGTGTTGCCAGCCATGGTCGTTGCATTTAGGAATGGCTCCTGCACAGTCTCATACATACGTCTGAGCATGTTGAACCCTTCTGGTGAGGACTCAATATTGCTCATTGCTCTGTCTGTATTCCGCATCATTTCTCTCATTAATTCAGGATTTCTAGCAGCTTCCAGAGTCTGCCTAAGAGTGCTGGGATCATTAAGAACATGTGCAAGATCAGGATTGCGGTCTAGTATCTCCCGCATTTGGGGATTGCTCATAATGAGATTGAACCAATTCGGGATTATTCATTAAATTTTGAATGGCAGGCATGTTCAGCATATCCCTCATCATGTTTGGATTCTGAGTAAGCTGCTGCTGCACTTGATCAAACTCAGGAAACCCAGACCCAAGTAAGCCAGAAGCTCCAGCACCAAAAGGCCATTTGCACCAAGTCCAGGAAATAAGGGAGAAGCAGAGCCAACACTACCTAAAACGCCTCCATCAGCAGAACTAGCATCTCTTGGAGCTGCTGCAGTGGTATTGGTATCAGAAGAACCAAGATTGGCTGAACTATTTACAGATATGTTGGAAAGTGCAGCACCACGAACCAAGTGAACTGTATGATCCGACTCCAAGCCTATTAAAGGATGAGAAGTGTAAGAGAACATTTATTTAGCATCAAATGAAATTCAATATCGAAAAGATAATACTGTCTTGAAAATAAGCAGCCGTGAGCTCAACAAACATGAGAACAAAATTTATGAAAAATTAAAACAGATTTTTTCTGGGAAGTACTACAAGTTTTATATGAACCATTCAACCTTAACAAATGAACCCATTGCTAGCATTAGCATTATACCGTACCACAACAAGGACAAGGCCTAAAAGGAAGATTTATGAAAATTAGACAGATTTTCACCGGAAAGTAGTACAAGTTTTATATGAACAATTCACCTTAACAAATGAATCCATCGCTGGGATTACCATACCGTACTCACACTAAGGACAAGGCCTAAAGGGAGAGGAAAGCAGAAGAAAAATCAAATAATTAACCAATTATCAAAAACAACATAACATTAACATCGAAAAAATAATAACTCTGAAGAAAACATTACTTGAGTTTTGCGGTCTTTAGGCAATAAAAAGACAGAAATATTTGAGACTTAGCAGCACCGAGCAAGAGTGCAATAATATTTCATTGGAAATCATATCAAAAATGTTTTAAGTTATTCCAGGTCTTGATTCAATTAATCAAGGCCTTAAAAATTAAAAATTTAGCATAGAAACTTGAAGAAGCATCAATCTAATGAAGATTTTCATCTCCTCATCAATATTTAACAGTTATGACAGCATTTCCAAAAACAAATATGACCACTTAACATCTGGAGCTATCCCACCCAGGTCTGTCCATTTGGCTTAATGTTTACTAACAACTAACCAACTCAAGCTAAATTGTTGCATAAGAGTACTGAATTGAAGCTTGAACAAGGCTAATAAGCTTCAACAAGGGTTATATATGTCCCTTTGAAAAGATAAAGCCTGACTGACAGTTTAACTGCCCAAAAGGCTCACTCCTTATGTCTCACTCCCTTAGACATTACATAGTGATCTCATGACTAAAATTTAAGCACAGGAGATATAAATGCATCACTTTTGAATCCTAATTGGTTAAACTCTAAAGAAAAAACTCCTCTTTCTATCCCCTTATATTCTCCACTTTTTGATCAACTTCCCTCCTCCCTTAATCTGCCACCCCTTGCCGGCACTGATCCCTACATCAGCAACCAATCGATATCCAAACAAAAGAAAGCCATAAACAGAAATCGGTAAGGTAGATGACCATTGCAACTTTTATCATTTTTTCCTCTAGGTGGCATGTGTAGTAGTATTAAGTGCAAAAAATAAAAGCTAAATCTAAAATTTAAAGACTTAGATCAAAATTCTTACTATCAAGTTGTGAGCAAACACTATCCTTTGGAATTGTTTCCGCCTTCGGAAAACGAGTATTGATTATGGCAATGCTCCAAAGTAAAATGACTCTTCCGATGCATCATGCACTCACTGATAAGGATCACAAAAACATCCTTCTTCTATCATAGTTTACAGTCGATGCTTGTCATTGTCTAAGGTTCAAAACAATGTCTCACTATCTTCTATTAGCTTTTCATGGTCCATACAAGAGCCGGCAATAACAAGCCTTTACCCACTATGTGGCCTATAAAAGTGCCCTCCACATTAAATAATAAAAGTTAGCCCAAGTGATCCTCCTTTGTATTATTTGTCAAGATTCATGCTGAGCTCTCCATGTTAGTAGATAGCTATAGCTAAAGATGGTAAAAGTAGAAAATGTGTTGAATCTAATAATGTAGGGCTCAAATGGAGGTGATGATACAATCATTAGGGCATGCAACAGAGTGATTGTAGCTCACGAGGGTTACAATCTCACGTTGTTGAAGGTAAAGCCAAAAAGAAGATGGCTTGGAACCAATCATTGCATGTACTCAACCTGTGAAACGCCAAAAACCTCTTGTTCCTAACTTCAAGCATGACAATAAAGAGAGCGAAATAACAAAAGTAGAATGAGGTGATGGAAATCAAACCTTTACGACAAGAAGAAAAAGGGATACAAAGGAGAAAAATGTTACTTGAATAGATTCCTATTACTAATCTCAACCTATGTTTAGAAACCAAATAATCCTCAATAGCTAAATAACCTAGACCATCCAACTTAATAGATTAGGAAAGATGTAAAAGTCTTTGAAATATTTAATATTTAACAATCCCTTATATTTAAAACAGTTAACCAAAAAAAATATGCATAAGCACTAGGTTTTTTTTTTTTTTGGGGTGGGGGGGACTATGAATCCACATTTTAAATTACACAGTAAGAAGCACGCCTCAGCACTTTTTGGAAAAATTCACCATGAGACGTACACCTCAACATAGGTGAGGCATGCCTAAAATAAACAAAAGGCATAAACCTCAAATATTAGGGATTAGGGTGTTCAAAAAGGTTTATAAATAAAATATAATCTTAAAGCCTCATTTTTATTATCTAACTCCATCTAAACCTAAACCCATCAGTTCCTCTTCCCAACTACACACAATTCCGCACACAAAATTGGAGAATGCATCACAAAGTTCATACAAAAAGGAGAAATTGTTTGATTAAAGATGAACTCATTAGTTTATATGATGTGCAACAAGAGATTAGAATAATACATATTTGAAAAAAAACCTCATGATGATGAAAATCCATTAGTTTGGAGTGTTGTGCCATCAAATGATGACAATAAGTTACACCATTATAACTTCAAAATGATCTCAATGTTGACTTATTTGATGGAGGAGAAAGAAAGAACAATAGGTCTAACACAATTTAACAAAAAAGCAATAGAAAAGTTAGTACAGAATTTATACAAAATAAGGATTCTTATTTTTATCGTTGTATTAGTAAAATTGAAGTTGTAGAGGTTTTAAAGAAAATGATGTGTGGAAAGGCAATAGGACCTGATGATATTTCAATAAAATTGTGGAAATGTTTAGGAGATCAGGGAATCTCTTGGCTTACTAATCTTTTTAATATTATTTTAAAGCCTAAAAAGATGTCAGATGAGTGAAAATGAGTTTGTTGATTCACATTTTAAGAATAAAAGTGATGCACAAGAGTGTGCAAATTATAGAGGAATTAAGTTAATGTGCCAAACATTAAAATTATGGGAGAGAGTATTTGAGCATAGGTTACATGATACAAATATTTCTCAAAATCAGTTTGGTTTCATGCTATGTAGATCTACTATGGACGTTATACATTTGTTGAGAGGCTTGATGGAGAAGTATAGAGAGAGTAAGGAGGATCTACATATGATATTTGTTGATTTAGAGAAACAATATGATATAATTCCAAGAGAAGTGCTTTGGAGAGTTCTAGAAAAGAAAGGAGTTAATATTAGTTATATCCAAGTCATTAATGATATGTATACTAGAGTTGTTCATTGTGTTCAAACACAAGGAAGATTGACAAAATATTTTCCTATTTAGTTGGATTACATCAAGGATCTAATTTTAAGTCCATATCTTTTGCTTTAGTTATGGATGTTCTTGCTAGACCTTTACAAGAGGATGTACATTGGTGTATGCTTGTTGTGATGGCATTCTTCTTGTTGATAAGACTAGAAAGAGAGTTCAAGAAAAACTTGAATTACGGAGGTCAACCTCGGAGTCTAAATGTTTTTGTTTAAGTGAATCTAAAACTGAATATATGGAGTGCAATTTTATTTGTAGAAGATCTAGTGGTGGGGTTGTGACATTGGGTGATCAAGTCATTAAAAAGAGTGAACGTTTTAGAAATCTTGGGTTTATTGTTCAAAATGATGGTGAAATAGATGGGGATGTTATTAGTAGAATTCAAGTTGGATGGTTGAAGTGGAGGAATGCATCTAGCCTGTTGTGTGATAGAAAAGTACCACTTAGACTTAAGAAATATTTTTATAAGATAGTGGTAAGACCTGCAATGATTGATGGTAACGCTCCAAGAAAAGAGAAGTATAAAATTAATTTAAGCGTTGCAGAGATGGGAATGCTCACATGGATGAGTGGCTTTACTCTTAGAGATAAAATGTGAAATGAATATATACGTGAAAAGGTTGGAGTAGCTCTAGTGACGAATAAGATTAGAGAGAGTCGTCTTAGATGGTTTAGTCACATAAAACGTCGGCCGTTTGATGACCCAGTTAGGAGTGTGGATGTATTAGATTTGTCTTATGTTAAGAAAGGTAGAGATAAATCTAAAAGACTTGGTTAGGATGTATAAAAATGATCTTAGTTTTTAGAATTAAATGAAATGAAAAATTGACACTTAATAGGACACAATGGAGAAGAAGGATTCATATAACCAACCCCACATAGTGGGATAAAGGCTTGTTGCTGTTATTATTATTGTTGTTGTAAAGTTGTAATCATCATGTCATTCTTTTAAATTTTAATTAATATTCATATCATTTTATATTAATTAAGAAAGAGAAAGATAATTTAGATTGAAGATGAGAAGAGAGATTGCGAGGATATTGACACAACTCATAATGATTCTAATAAAGATCCATTAAGAAAGAGATGAGAGTAGAAGAGACTTTGGAATTTATAGATTAAAAACTTAGAGGCTTAAATAACTTATTAATGTCAATCTAGAAATGGATGAGACTTACTGATATAATTTTACCTGAATGTTACTATGGTACTTATTATTTTATAGTTTGATTAATTTAATATTTTGACTGTGAGGCTTACACCTCAAAGCTTACGGCTTGCCCCATAGACAGAAAATACTTCAATACCCAATTGCACAAATTCAAATATTGTTATGGACAAATGCATATGATAATAAGAACTTATCCTTAAAGATTAAAGAAACTAAGTTTTCATGAACATCATTTCTTTAATATAAATTATATTCATTATCACTCATATGACATTTTTATTGTAATTATACATTGTTCACATCCTAGAAAGAATAGTGTATTTCACGTTAACCAAACACTTGTGTTACCAATAGGAGCCCATTCTTAGGATCATCATTCACATATGTTGGGCTACCATCTTTCTTAACAAATGTAATAAGCATAAGTTCCACTCCCCTCAATGCATATTCCACTAGTTTCTTGCCTATTGATTCACAAAATAAAGTATAACAAGTCTTTGGTTAACTTAATAAGACCAAGTCCCTAGATTATCTAAAGTCCCCATCCATATGGGATTAAATAGTACATAAATACAACTAAAAAAGATTGATCATTGCTCATGATGTTTTTACATAGTCCTTTGTTTTGGATGATATATTTCATTACAATGTGCATTTAATAGAGTCATATGTATGATTGTGGAAGTGAGGCAACTTTTTATGAAAACCAAGGAGAACTTGCTAGAGCGATCATAAATACAAGAATGGAACAAAGCTAAATCAGTCAAGTTCCATTGGGCAACCTTCTTTAAAAATGTAATGTGAGCAACAAAAATCTAATTCATAATAAAGTCTTATTAACTCTAAATTCATAAAAACTAGTTCTTATTAACTCTAAACATTAGTTCATTAATTTAAAATCCTATAAATACTAATGCATCAAATTCTTGATAAAGTAATTCCAATTAAAATGTATAAAGGTTCATTAAATAAATATTGATTATTTCAAAGTCTTTTACATGCTCTCTCCAATGTATCAATTTTTTTCTTCAGCTAAGATACATAGACTAGTTGTCAAGAATCCTTTGGGTTCCTGAATAAGGTTGTGCTTATTAAAAGAAATCCCACTCATCTATCCTGCTTACTCATCCCTTTTTATCTTCCATACGATATCACACAAAGAAGTTTTCATTGTCATCCATTTTGTCACATTTTGATTTCACTCTAGAATGTCTTCCTCCTTGATCGTTGTCACCACCAAAGTCAAGAGCTATAACTTTTAGCATATTCTAATAATGAGAAGAGGCAGTAATTAATATCAAGACGTCTCTTCCACTCCCAACAATAGATGATAACTATCATTAGTTGTGAACTCTCCACCAAATGCCTAACAACTACATATCATCAACTTTGACTAATCCATACATCATTGAATACAACAAGTTTGCATGTTATTGGTCCCATCTAGCCATTATGGGACATTTAGAGCTTTAAAAGGCTTGCAATTGAAAGCTTGGCAAACAACACAAAGGAGGGGGCCACTTTAACAACCTACCTCTATTTAAGGTGGAGGCCTTTGTATAAACCCTAGAAATGCTACTAGAAAGTAACAAGATGTAGAACCTCAAATTTATGAAAATATCAAGCAATACACATAATTATAGTTTAAGAATTCAAACCTTCATTATATATTTAATTTGTCAATTCAATCATTTAAGTTTTAGATTACACTTCTATTTCTTCACATGGTACCACAATTGTCTTTAGACTTAGATTATGAGTGCTACCATGAACATTTTCATGATTATCATTTTAAATCTACTCTAAGATCACATGAACAAAAGCTCTCACTGGAGTGCATTCTAAGAATTGGCAAACCAAAATCATATGTATTTTATAAGCTTCTATTTTTGCACTTATTACTACTACAACATGATCCGCCCCACATTGACCAAGTAAAAGAGGAGCTAGGAGAATATAGAATTAGCAAAGGAAATATAAGCATGCAATTAAACATAAAAAGCATCAATTTCAAAAGCATATCCATACAAAAAACGAATAAGATGGGGAACATATATTCAAAGTAGGATACATAACAAAATGAACACGACAAGCATATCATGAACTCTTTTACACGAAATTGAAGTAATCATCAAATGCTGCTTTCCTTCTAGCACGTTATCATACATCCAGAGTCCACTCAAACCTTATTATCGACACTTCTATATCCAAGGCAGTGAATCGTATTCTGCTAGGATTCCTAAACAATCCTCATCATCCTAACAATCAATCATAACATATAAATAAAAACCGATTTCTAATCATTCCAGGGAGCAAATTGATTATAAGGAGAAAATAATAGCAGAATAAGTAGAAGTACCGTAGCTCTCTAGAGTCTGCTCGTCCTTCAAGATCCGTCCTTTGTAAATCAACCTCTGCTGCTGCGTCGGCATATCAGACTTCTCAGCGAGGAGGGTCTTGAAGGCGCCGACGGTGGCGTTGAGCGCGATCTGGACGGAGAACTTGGAGCCGTTGGAGCACCGGATGTGGACGGTCGCAAGATGGGACTCGCCGACGCTGGCGGCGCTTGAGTCGCCTAATTCTCCTTCGACGCCCATGAGGTAGGTGAAGTTCGGGGCCCTCGAACCCTTGGAATGAAAGAAACGAACCCCGATTCGAGAGATTCAGTCGAGGAAAGGAAGCACCACAGCGATCGATCGGGATCGAGGACAACGAGAGTAAAAGATGTTGAGCTTTCCTTTTCCGGATTGAGCTCGAGGAGATGGGAGGACGAGACGAACGGAGAGAGGAGAGAGACACGGGCCGAAGCTTCGGGTACGGTCCAATATACGGAAGAAAGAAGTTGTTTTTTTTTTTTTTTAACTTATTAACTTAAATTGCTGATTAAGAAAGGTCAGTTTTCATCTCTTATAATATATATTTAAATTAATATTTATTATATAAAAAGTTTAAAATATTTTTAATTTGTTTTTCAAATCAGCATTTTTTTCAATGAGATATTCAAGCTCAAAATGATCCTTTTCAGATCAAGACTTATTTCAATTATATTTGATATGAGCTTAATTCAAATCTAATAATAATTTAATTTACCTAATTTGAACCTCTTATCTTTTTGTTAGTGGCTCGGCATCTCTTGCAAATCCCATATTCACATTACTAGCATCTAGCATTAGCAAATCCTTCCCCTAACTTCTATCTTATCTTAGAGCTCACTCACCTCCACCTATCAAGCAACAATTTCTTTGGCCAAATCCCATTGGAACTCCCACCTATTATCATAGTCTCAAATATCTTAACATCTCACACAACCTCATAGATGGTGACCTCATTCTCATTAGTAATATTGTCACATAAGCAAGCAAGACAATAATGTTCTTGGAGCATAAGACAATGATTATGATGATGTTTAAAGCGACAACAAACGACATATTAAGCTACCTCTCCCTGAGTGTTGTGAATTTAGATGAGATAATAATTAATAAATTTGTTAAAAGTATTATCTAGCAAATTAACAAAGTGTGTTATTGATGTAGCCTTCAAAAATGCTCTCTCTTATAGTCAAAGTTAACCATATACTTGTTAGACATGAGGCTCATGATCTTAGGTCTATTCAATCATCATTGTAGGGATTCAGAGGTGTCCTCAGGAATGTACTCAAAAGCCCTCAAGAATAATGTTTGCCCAAGTTTATGTGCTTACCTTGTTTAAGAAACCTCCAACCTTAATAATCATATCATTCATGCTCAAGATCACTTCAAGCTTAATGATTGTCCTTTCTAATGCCTTCCTATGCACAAGAGGAACATGTGTAATACAACTTGGTAGACGAATATCTAAGCATCATGATAAAAATTCACATCAATTTTATCATGCCACTACATTTATTATTGCCCATTCAGCCAAATACATTATGTTGTAAGCTTAGCTATCGCAAGTATTTATTATCATCACAATGCAAGGAAGGCATAGCTTTTGTAGTCATCAGCATTTATTATTGTCTTCTATGTAATCCAATAATATGGGAGTATAGCAACTACTTGCACACTTCTATCCCTAACTTAATATTGACCTTGAAACTAACCCTAGTCAAGGCTCACCTAGGATAATGGAACTATAATCATCATGAGGGAAAGCTTCATTCCTTATAAATATCTTCTCAATTGAGGAAGGTAATTATCTAAATTCCTTGAACTTTTTTTTTGGCTCCTATGCTCTTTGTACTTTTACTTTTAAAACTCTCTCTTTCTCTAATAAGGTGAACATAAAGTTCAAACATAAGAATGTACAACAATTCAAGTAAATTGGCTACTCTTAACTACCACCAACAAACAAAGCTCTCATCCTTATCTACTCCTATCTTCTAATCTTCTTTAAAGAACCTTATATAACTCAAACAAAAGAGTATTCCTTCTACTATTATACTTCTCTATATCATAATTATTCCCTTTTTTTTCTAAAGGTGATGTAAGATTTATAAGGATCTACCCTATGTGTCATGATAAAGAGTTCAATAAACTTTCTCAATAAAATCATAATGATGAAAGTCAATTAATCAAACCACCTTAAAATCCTTCGTGCTTATGCATGTATCTTTTTTTTTTTTTTCTTGTTTCTTTTCTTTATCATACTTATTGAGTGATATTCAAGAATAATATTTTTTTTATTTCTTCTCTCCTATGAACTTTTTATGTGTGTACTCTAATTTGTCATCTCTAATTGATGAGTAATCACTATCAATATTCTTGGCATTATTTGTGAGAATGTTGATCATCATTAACTTTATTATTGAAAATAGTCATGGTAGAAAACCATTAGGACTTTCTTCCCTACATGATGGACAATCAAGTAGTAACTCCTTTGTTACAAGTGATCAACTTGAAACCAACGTTGATGATCTTTACCGAGATTACAAACTTTTTCAATCCTAATTAAAGCTTCTCTTCACCATCATCTCATCGTGTGTCATGCTTGTTCATACACAAAAATAAAAACTAAAGAATTTTATTATTATTAATGCAACTCAATTTCTTCCTTTAGCTTGTTAGCATACCAATGTTTACCCCTTTGATATAGATATCATTGATGTAGTAGTCCCATTGAAGTTTTAATATTCTCAATCAGATATGTTTAAAGGGGGAAATGACCATTGTGAGTATCTTAATATGTTTAATAATATTAGTGAATATTAAATATTTTTGTTGTAATCAAGTAATAGCTTTTTATAAACACCTTTAAAGATCTCTCATTATTTTACATTAAGTAGAAGTAAGATGAGTCCATAACAGGCAATGTAAACATATTTACTAAGACCTCCCATGTAATCATTAACGATAATACCAATCTCATCAAAGCTTCTTTTATCATCATCTTATAACCTAGGAAGTTTAAGTTCTCACAGTTAAGAATCTATCTATTAGCATTGAGGCATCTAAGTATATTAACACCAAAGATTTTGTTTGTTAGGAAAAGTTCCTTTTTGATCTTCCCTTCCTATCTCAAGAAAAGGAAAATAGAACTTAAGAATAGTTTAATTCAATCTCCTCACTATCAAAGTAATCGAGGATAGACTTCTCCCATTGAGGAGGTCTATACCCTCATCCACCATCATATCAAACCAAGAAGGCATACCTTTTGAATATATTCTTAATGACTTTAAATTATTTTATGAGCCAACCTCTTATGACTATCATGGTTTTCATTCATATTTAGTGCTTTAAAATAGCTTGTTCTTATGCTAAAGAATATTGAGATTAAGTATACGTTTTAATTCTACTTATATTATAATGACCATAATTATAATACTAAGGAGTGTAGAATTCCTTCTTAAGAAAAGATTAGTAAAGGCCACCTTAAAAATATATCTAGTCAATCCTATGGTCTACAAATAAACCATCAAAAAATCAAATACTATTAGAGTAGAGGAATTAAAAAAAAAAGATAATTAGGTTAATGTAATCCATCATTGAAAATGTCGATGTCGAGATAACCCAATAAAGATGCATCAAATAGATTAGCTAAATATGAGATGCATGATTTTAACTATTCTTCTAATATTATTGGTCCATTCTATAATAATGGCATTTCACCATATTGTAACATCTTTAATAATGTTGTTTTCATCTCAACTATTATAAATAAAAGTGCTCGTGTTCTCATTAATGTTGAAAGCTTCATGAAGTTCTCTTTCAAGAGTTGGTCAAAAGCATAAGAATTGGTCTATTAAAATTTTGAATTATTAAGGGTTACTTTCTCTTGAGGGATAAAACCTAAAAGGGTCATCACCATTAAGGTATCCTAAATAAACAATAAGGCCTTTAAGGCTAGAAATTTTATTTTTCTATTGTCTAAAGCCCCACCGTATACTATTTCATCTTTAATTGACCTCTTCATAAAACTTTTTTTCTTTTATCTTGTCTTGTCATAATATTGTTACATTTCATCCAATGGGGAAGCTATCACTACCCATGAAGATTTGATCCAATTTATGAATGTACTTCTTTAATACGATGAAGGAGGACATCTAACTTAAGAAGAACTGAAAGGATTAAATCATTGAGATGCCTATTTTAATCGATGAGTCTATGAGCCCCTATGAAGTTGTGGGGATTTTATTGAGAATATCACACAGATCTTGGAGGTTCTTATTTATGTAATCAAATATATCATTAAAGGATAAATATGCTATCTCAAGAGATAGAAATACTATCTTATAATAAATTTGATTACTTAATAAGGAGTCTTAAATTATGAATGTACCAAATATTTTTCCCTTGAACTATATAGAGAGATAAAATATGGTTTATTTTAATACTATGTTTGTAGTTTCCTATAAGGGAAAACTCCTCGAGTTAATTACATCTTAAAAAAAAACTAATCTTTTTAAGAGCACTCTCAATTAAAGAAATTGATTTTCATTTTCATAGGTTGTAAAGTTTATATTCAATGGATGATTATTTTAAAAAATCATGGGATTGATCTAGAAGGAAAGAGTTCTTTTTAGAGGCCAATCGAGGATAAGTAAAAAATATTTTAGATATTAAGAAGCCCAGCAAGCACTGCAACCTATTATATTATTGGGATTTATAGCTTTGAAAACAAGGTTATTTAGATTTCAAGTTTGGAATTTTATTAGAAAGTTATGACTTAAATTACAAGAACACAAGACTACAAAAATATCTATGAGATGAAGACATATTCCTATAGCAAAAGAAAAATAGGATTCTTCATACTCTAAGTTTAAATAGTGCTTCTAGCACAAGTCAAAAGCTTGATTAGTCTAATCATAGAAATTTAAAATTTATTGGCTGCTTTTAACTTGAGAATATAAACTTATCTTGACTTTTCTAGATTTATAACTTGCCTGGTAAGAGTTGCTAACTAACACCTCCCAATGATTTTAAAATTATGAGTCAAGTCTTATGATTTTGATTAGATCTTATACACATTTCACTACCACTCATCGAAATTTTTTGGTGTCATTTACTTATTGGGGCTAGCCTCAATGATAGCAGGAGAGATGGCGTGTGATGCCACTTCTCCGCTTGACATTCCATCCGACCTCGAGTTTATCGAAGAGGAAGGTTGTTGTGGTTCCCACACCCTGATCAGTATCAGTGTCAATACCATTTGCTTCAATATAGGTTCAGTCAGTTGCCTCTATTGTAGTTCTAATGAGGGCTACTACCCACTCTTTGGTCACCCCAAAGGGTAAGACTATCTTGGCCTCCAAGATAGTCTCCCCAACCTTTGAGATAGGTTCTAGTTCTCACTCTGCTTTGCTCACCCGCACCTAGTGTGCAATAAAAATAGGAAGATCAAGCGGCACCATGAGCGAGCAGCCAGGAAGATTGATGCTGCCTCCCTCATCGTTGAGGAGAGTTCTCCTCGTGATACCTCTCCACTCTTGAGTGGCAGCATGTTTCACCCCCTCTCAGTCTAAAATGGAGAGGAGGACTACATGAGGATTATCAGCCTCCACCATGACACTTTGGGTATAAGGAGCTAGAGGAAGCCTTATGCCTTAACAGTTTTCTAGGTTGATAGAGACTCAGGCTCAATGTCTAGCATTATTTGTTTTGAGGTATGTGATTCTGAGTGTCGATCACATCCAGGGGAAAGAGTCACCGAGTCTTGAGTGTCAGCCCAAGAGGGCAAGAGGGAAAGACGGAGGTATGTCAATCGTGGCCTCGATGGACTGATCGCTGTCATGACATTCAAAGCATTGTTCTTACGCATAGTCCAATGTAGGAGGAGATCTCTAAATAAGTTTTGCCATCACACCAATCATCCACCATCGCATGCCTACGAGATCTACCATAAAGCTGTAAGCCCCATCGGGAGAGACCATCACCGTGATCTACTTAAGGATTCCACTCCATCCGTTCCACATGTTAAGGTGAGATCAAGCTCTCCTGCTTGATCCCTTGCCTCAGTTATGGTCAGGAAGGAGTGATAAACCAAAAGTGTCATGGTCACACCACCTCCACTGCAGACACAAAGAGAGAGAGAGAGAGGAGAGGGGACATAGACATAGTCCTCATGATAGCTGATCCTCCCAGTGAGAGAGTCCTATCAGTAGGAAGTATTCTGTAGATGAGACAATCTTATGTCACCACAAAGTGTTCGCCGGTCCAGTGCGTAGAGATCACTAGATGATATCTTAGAAAACTACTTTGCCGAGAAGGAACAACTTCTTGAGAGTGACCAATTAGATCAGGAGGAGGATAGAGTCTGCTTTAATCATGATGAGGATGACATATTAGATGACACATTCAGGGTCCATATGGTTGACAGATGAGGGTCCTTATAATGAGATCAGCATAGCCATGAAGGTGTCATGCTCGAGGAAGGTTACACTTCTCACTCAACTCAGCACCTCCTCCATTAGCTCAGGCAGAAGGATGATCATATAGATAGGATGAAGAAGAAAGTAGAGGAGTTGATGATAGTAGTCTTAGCATTGCAGAACTCAGCCCCTATCTCCCAGCCTTCTCCTATGGTAGTCGACCGACCATAGTTGGTACATACTCTAGACCATCCTAGGTGCACTCTTGCAGATGATGATGCTGGTAGATTGCATAGGAAGATCACAAATAGCACCTCCATGCATGAGAAGGGCATCAAGCATATGGTGGAACAATAGGTGAGGGAAGCGATGGCCCAAGCCAGGGGGAGCTCATCCATTCCAAAGGTTAGACTACACTTGGAGGAATTCGATATAGTTCAATACCCCAAGGGTTTTGTGTCACCTTCTTTCAAGATCTCTGATGGTTGTGGGAACCCATGTCAGCATATTGCACACTTTAGGATCAGCTGTTGCAATGCTGGTTGTAGTGACACACTCTTGTTCAGACTTTTTGTCACCAACTTAGCATGGGTTGTATTTGATTGGTGTGCTGAACTGTCCAATAGTTAGGTGAAGACTTTTATTGAGTTGGAACACCTCTTCATCAAGAGGTTTGTTGGAGCTCAGCAAAGAGTGAATATAGGCAACCTTGTTGTAGTGAAGCAATCTCAATGAGTCCCTTATTGATTATATTCTCAAGTGGTGCAACCTGAGCATAAAATATGAGCCGCAGCTGTCCGAACAACATGCCATTGAGATTCTTCTCAAGAATATTCATGGCCCAATCACCTTCATGATTAAGAGCTTTACCATCAAGACATTTGAAAAAATTAATCAATAAAGTGGCTAGCCTGCAAGAGGAAGCCAAATAGTTACCCTTTCTCGACCAATCATCTTGACCCAAGCTGCAGAAGGTGTTCGAGAAGAAGCCAAAGATAGTTGTGTTAGTGGATAGAGGGAAGTAACCAGCCAGAGTCTAGTATGAGAGACCCAGCCCAAAGATCCTTTGCCACACCTTCACCACCACCTCTGTCATACACAGCCATCACACCACCACAATGGCCATTCCCACCACCTCAAGAATTTCACCCGTGGGTACTCATATCCACTGCCAGAAAGTTACTACCCACCTACTCTTGCTAATAGATTGAATAAGTCATATTCATTCAAGAGGGAGGTAGTTAGAAAATTTTTTAAGAACCTCTTAAAGAAATCTGACTTTTAATTACCAGAGCCTAAGAGGCCGGAGGAAGTGGGCAAGAGCGATGATCCTAGCTATTGCTCTTACCACTACATGTTAGGCCATGTCTTAGAGAATTGTATTACTTTTAAGGACTGGCTTGAGTGTAGCTACAAGTCGGGAGCCATAATTATCCCTAAGGAATATCTCTTGGAATAACCATCTAGTTATATTAGGGTAATCCTTGGGAATACTTATGATCCTCTTAAGACCAAGGAAGGTTGGGATATCTCCTTATCCTGAACCTCTAAAAAGATCATTACTAAGATCAAGAAGCTTTCCTTGTAGGTGCCTGAAGCAGCTCCAACCTCTAAAACTAAGAAAGGTTTAGTAGTTGTAAAGGACAACTTGGGATGGTCAAGAGCAAGAGGCTCACCACACTTCATGCCTGAAGAAGTGCAACCACCATCCAGTCCAAAGAATCCATCCACCGTCAGTACTTTGCTAGCTCCTCTTCTACCAGTAGGAGCATTGTATCAGTGGATAAGGGTATTAAATACCTTAATATGCTTACTTTATTAGATTTATACCATATACCTCCACCCAAAAATAAATTAATGAAGATTTTAATATCTCTAAAAATTTCTATCTCCTCTCTTCTGATTCAAAATCATACTTTCCTTTTATGAATCAATCGAGTTTACCTCTTGAGATTTACTTAGAGTTAACCGACTCTGAGGATCCCATAGGAGAAGCTATAGGAATGCCCGATGAGAAGGTAGAACTTTCCATAAGTTCATCATTCCAATAAGTCACTGAAGTCAACATACGTAGTGGCAAAGTTTTATCTCCTAGGATAGCACCTCAGAATAAGGATAAACAAGTCATTAGTTCTAGTGAGCAAATAGCCCCTTGACAGGATGCTCCACCTATGAATATGCTTGTGGAGGACCAAGTCAGAGTTGATTACAATGTCCTAGGCATCTTAGAAAGTTGACAGCTAAGTTTTTTTTAGGAAAATTAGGAAAATTTTATTGCCATAAAAAAGGTACAAAGTCCTAGAGGGGGGAAATCTCTAAGATAATGCTCAAAGAGCTAAAAAGAGTCCTAAGGAGATAAGCCCCTAGCTAATACAATACATAATAAAGATAAATTAATAAAAAAATAAAGATCTAAAAAAATAATTCCTTGAAATCAGCAACAATCTTCCTCTGCATCTTTTATAATCAGCACAATCCAGCAACAAAAGTCTCCCAGCCTCTACCAGAGATCTTATGACACCAGCCCAATCCAAAGAAAAAGTCTCCCAACCTAAACCAGAGATCTGCAACAAGCTAGAAAATGGATTAGTATAGATAATGAGACAATTAAATAAGCATAAAAATAAGAGCAAATAGAAGACACAGGATGAAGAAAAGGCTCTGGCTCAGTTATAAATGTCTTAAGGAGCAACACCATATGTAAGCATCCAAACTTCGAGTGAAGGGTTGCAATTACAGATAACACTACCAGCCAAAAGAGGAAGTGAGACACATCATGGCCATCATTGCTAGCATACCTGTTGTAGCACCTTATCCAATGATGATCATCACAGAAACTTGCATAAAACTTCAAGCAGCAAATATAGCCACACAAAACCAAACAGTTAATAATAAGCTTAGTAAAATATAAGGAGGAACCCCATCAGTAAAGTATTAGACCATAGGAGCACCACCAAAGCCACCAAATATTATTTAGCTTAACAATAAGATTAACATCAAGGATGATAGGAAGTAAGGCATCTAACAAACCAAGAAAGGGTAAAGAACCATCCACAATCCAGAAGTAACAATTCCAGCAGGTAAAAACCAGAAAAGAGGAATGGGAAAGGAGAAAGCCAGTGCCATAGCTATACTTGACAGGATCAAGAAAAATGTAACAAAGCAAATACTCTTTAGACCAATCCAATCCAGAGCAACTAATCTAGCAAAGGTAGTCCACCTTGCAAGCCACCAAAAAAACCAAAAAGTCCAATCAGTGGAGCTAAAACTAGTCGGATACAAAATAGAGAGAGGCTTACCAATAGGAATATAGAAAATAACCTAAGAGAAAGCCATAACTAGTAGCCACCAATCCCAAATCAAAGACGGGAGAATCCAGTGAGGACAGCTAAATACAACAGCCAAAACCAAACAGGGTAAAAATCCTGTAGAAATAAAGAAAATTCGATAGCCAGAGATAGCCGCAGACAAGAAAACCAACAAGATCAACATCAACCCAATCCAAAACACCTCAAGCACTTTCTTAAATAGAGATAATAAGAGAATCTCATTAGAGAAGATACACCCGAAAAGCAGATGATTTAACAAGAAAGCAACAACTAAAACACCACTGATCCAAAAAAAAACATAAAAAAAAGGTTGAAAGCTGCAGGAAAACAATTCTCCAAACCATAACCAGAGGCAGAACAATGAGCCCTAAAGGGCACAAACTCCTCAAAGCCACGGGAGCAAAAACCACAACACCATAGGTGCCAACATCCACAACCCAAAAAGTAAAGCCCAAACAATGCACAGAATGGCAGGAACCAAAGGGAAGGAAAAGACTTAAGAGAGAAAGAACAACAAAAAAGTTTTGCAAATAACACTAAACAAGGCTATAAAGGGGCAACAAATGCAGAGATAACATTTCCACTATCTCTCAAAATTCCACCACAACCATGATAACCATTATATACTAAGCCATCAGTGTTAACCTTAATGAATTGACAATTATGTTTAATCTAGTATATAAACTTCTGAATAGGAGAGAAATTACAGGAGGGAAGGTTAAGCCCAAAAATGAAAGCCATAGACTTACACCCTTTAAAACTATTGTAAGTAATCATATTAGCTTTGAAAAGAGATATAATTTTATATTTGGCTCTAGCAATAATACGATGTTAGTTCATAGGAATACTATGATGCTTAGCATCATTTCTCTCCATCCAAATATACCAAAGAATGGTAGTAGCTAAAACAATTTTAACATTACCCTTAGAAGTATGAGAAAAGTAAGCTTCAAGAAGTTGCAAAATAGAAAAAGAACCATTAAAATGGAAAGAGTTAAAAATATTATTATACTAATTCCACACTCTAGCGGCAATAGGGCCATTCACAAAAACATGATCCACTATTTCAATGTGATGGCAAAAGTAGCATTTAGAGGAGAGATGGAAACCTTTTTCAAAAGAGTAGAATCTACAGTATTAAAATGCTTCAGAATGCGCCAAGTTAAAATTGAGAATGAAGTCGGAACAGAAAAATTCCAAATTTTAGTAAAAACCAAAGACTCTTGAAATTTAAATTTGATGAAATGCCAAACATCCTTAAAAACAAAATCTCAAGGAGAGGAGTTTTTAAAGAGAATTTGGTTGGGTTCATTAGGGAAAGGGCAAATTTTAAGGATTTTGTCAACTATCACCTTAGGAATAAGGGTATTTAATTGTTCCACATCACATTTATTATGAGAAATTAATTGATTAATCTTAAGCATCACAGTGGAATGTGTATTGAGTAAGGAGTCAATAGAATCCAACCCCAGCCAATTATCTTGCCAAAAGAAAGAGGAACCAAAATTGACACCCCAAGAAATAAGGTTCTCAGCATGCCATTTGATACTACAAAGTCTTCTCCACATAGGAGAATCCCCAGATTTGAAAGCATAGATGAGAGGATGTTTTCCTTGACAATATTTAACATGCATAAACTTAGACCAATAACTCTGATAATTTTAAAATTATGCCATATTTTGTAAGAAAAATGGTTAATAGAATCCTCTAATGTTTTGAAACCCAAGCCACCTTCATTATTAGTACCACAATAGTTGTGCCAACTAGCCCAATGCAACCTTTTGGAAGAAGAGTTAGAACCCCAAAAAAATTTATTAAAAATTTTATGGATTCTTTTAATAATGGAGCGCAGAACAATAGTAGACAAGAGATATATAGGTAGAGAGCAAAGAGTACTTTCGATCAAGATAATTCTAGCACCAAAGGAAAGTAAATGAACCTCCCAAGAGGAGATTTTATTTATTTATTTTTTTGAATGACTTCATCAAATAAGGAAGATCTTTTAGTTCCTTTATATAAAGGAGACCCCAAATACTTAATAGGGAGAGTTTGATGCACAAACCCTGTAATATTCTTAATAAAATAAATTATAGGCAAGGAAATAGAGGAGCTAGTAATAAAACAACTTTTTTCAAGATTAATATTCAAACCACTTTCCCTACCAAAGAGAGTTAAGAACTTATACAATTTTTTAATATAAAGAATAGAGCCATTACAGAATATAATGAAATCATCAGCCAAACTGAGGTGAGAAATGGGTAGCCCACCACTGGTTCTGAAATACATGTTAGGCATATTACTAAAAATCTACTCAAGAAATCTAGAAAGATATTCTGCAGTAATAATGAAAAGGCTAGGAGAGAGAGGGTCCCCTTGCCTTAGACAATGAGAGGAAGAGAAAAACCCATGAACTTCACCATTGACAAATAAAAAATAAGAATTCTCAATCCCATTCTTTACTAAAGCAATAAATTGATTTAAGAATCCAAATAAAGCCAAGATTCTATAAAAGAAAACCCAACCAATATTATCACAATCTTTGGAAATGTTAAGCTTAAAAAATAGATTTTCACTACGAACTTTGGCATTTAAATCATGGATTAATTCTTGAGCTAAAAGAATATTATCAGAGATGGATATCCCTTTAACAAACCTTGTTTGATTGGGGGAGATAATTTTAGGTAGAAGAATACCCAACCTTTTAGCCAAAATTTTAGAGATAAGTTTATTAAAAAAAGAGCAGAGGCTAATCAATCTAAAATCACTCTAAATTTTAGGATTGTCCTTTTTAGGAATTAAAATAATGGAGGTGTTAGCAAAGTATTTGGGGAGAGTACCACCCTTAAAGAAATAAAGAATAGCTTTAACCAAGTCCTCTTTAATGATATACCAACTTTTTTAGAAAAAGAGAGTAGTGTAACCATCAGGGCCAGCTACAGAGTCAATATTCATACTTTACAAAATGTCATCAATTTCAAATTACGAAGGTAAGGAAGAAAGCATCTTGTTATCTTCATCAGAGACGAGATTAGGGATAACTTCAAGCCAAAAAATATCATCATAAGCAACATTTTTATTGAGAAGCTCTTTAAAAAAGAGAGACAAGAATCGAAGCTCCTTATTATCCGAACAACAAATACCATCATTAGTTTTAATTTTATGAATATGATTTAAAGTCTTTTTCTTTTTAACCATAACATGAAAATATTTAATATTACGATCACCATTAGAAATTCATTTCTTAGAGGTTTTTTGCTGCCAGTAGGTCTCTTCCATGTCTTGATAACATGGTAAACTATTTTTAGCCTGAGCCAACAAATGAATTTTAGAAGGGTCCTTAACAACATCTTCCAAAACTATAACCTCATTCTCCATAGCTTTGATATTGACAAAAAGATTTTTAAAATAATATTTATTCCACTAATTAAGGCATTGTTTGAGTCTTTTTAATTCGAACCATAATCTCCTCATCCCAAAAATAGAATCATCAGGATGGAGAGGTTCACCCCAATTACTAGGAACAACATGAGAAAATATCTCATCCATGAGCCACATATTCTGAAAATGAAAGGGGATAGAAGAGGAGGGTTTAGTAGCATTCAAATTCACAAAGATAAGTAAGGGAGAATGGTCCAAAGGTTTTGCTTCTGCTAAGTCTAGAAGTACTAGGAAGAAGATTAATCCAAAAATGGTTAAAAAGAACTCGATCAAGTCTTTGCCAAAGTTTGTAGTTATTCCAAGTAAACTGAGACCCACTAAAACCAATATTAGTAAGATGACAATCAAAGATCATGTTATTAAAATCTTCCATTGAAAAGAAATTTGGAGCATTACCACCAACCTGCTTAGAGGAAGAGGAGATAGTATTAAAATCCTCACCCACAAACCAAGGAGCATTAACAGAAGAAGAAAAATTAATAAGATCATACCGAAGAGACCGTCTATCGTATATATTACAAGCAACATAAATAAATGAACCAAAACAAAACCAATTATCAAGAGTAATCTTAACAATCACAACTTGGGAAAAATCATCCAAAACTTGCAAAACAAAAGGACTATTCCAAAAAATCCAAATTTTATTACTTGAATTAGCAAAGAAATTACCAAAACTAATTATTCTAGCAATAGAAGAAATATTAGAAGGAGGATAAAAGGTTCTAATATAGCCAAAAAAGAAATGTTATGAGAATGAACTAAATTTTTAATTTTATTTCTAACAGAGAGGGTACCAATCCCTCGCACATTCCAAATAAAGAAAGAAACCATTTATTTCTGGACAGAAGAGCCATATCTAATAACTCTAGCAAAGTAAGAAAATTTAGATTTAGGAGTTTTATTTTTCTTTCTAAAAACTGTTTGAAATTTATTAGTCATATCCATAACATCACCATCAGATAAAGATTGTTCAGGGATATGCTTGGGATAAGGTTGCATATTTAAAACTTCAATACATGGCACTTCACCTTCTTCCAAATCATTATTATTTTGCAAAATCGAGTTAGAAACTAGTGCAACATTAGATGAAAAAAGTAAGAGTAGGATTAGAACCGTTTAAATTACCAGTGCCCAAATTAGGATAAGAACCTTTATCCTTAGTAATCTCACCAATCAGACCCTCATGAGGGATCCCATGTTCTTTTATTAAAGGTGGCAAAGAACCAAGAATAGAATCATTTGAAATTGGATCATCTTCCACAAGTTTTGAAGACATATTATTGTCCATATTAATACCAATATCAGTGTGATGCAAATGTGTAGGTTTATTAGAAAAAGCATCCTTATGCATAAGAGTGACATCCAAAAGTTGATCAAATAATACCAACCTTGTCCAAGGAGCAATGGTTGGATCAATGCAAAGAGTCTCAGCTTCAGGTAATGAATTATCCATGAGAATAGCTTTCTGAGGGTTAACTGAAGGCACCTTGAGATTTGGAACTGGATGAATATGCACAGATTTAGATTTCTTAAGGTGAGGATGAACCACAAAACAATTCGAAAACCCATGACCATGAATTTTGCAATGGGAATAAAAAATAAGAAAATTTTCAAAATCCACTTTTTGCAAATATCCATATCTATCTTATCCTAGCCATATTTCTTTAGGAAATTTTTTGGTTATATCCAACTTGACTAGGATCGGAGCAATAGAGGGTCTGGAATTAGAAGCAGTCGCCTGATCAACTTGAAGAGGATGACCGAACAACGCACCCATAGCAAAAAGAAACTCATGATTAATGAAATGAACATGCAGATTGGGAAGAGAGATCCATACTGGAAATATAAGAGATTCCTCCTTAATATCAAAATGAGGCATCCATTTCAACAATCACATCTGACAATTAAAAATAAAATATAGCATTGAGAGAAAACCTTAGAATAATATAAATCATTTGAAAGTTGAATTAAGATATGCCGTGAATCGATTAAACTGACAGAGAAAATGCCAAAAAATTTCAAGCTATGAAAAAATGATCAAATATTCTCCATAGTAGGACGACACAAAGTAAATTTACCCACCAACATGAATTCAAAAGGTTTTGCAAGCCTTTCTGCAACCGAATTAGAACACATTATTATGGGAACACCCTAAAAAGAGGTAGAGATAAGGTTGAGAGACTCACCAGCGCAGTTGGCCTTACCAACAAGAACATCCTTGAAGGATTTAGAAGCCAATGAAGGAATTAAGCCAGAGACCCCTAAGGAGTCAGAAGAGTTTATGGGAGCAGCCAAAATGTTAGGATTCCCCCATGACAAAGAAAAGACTAAAGCCATGATCAGTAATAGCACATGATAGGAGAAGCTGAGAATCAATAAAGCCGCCAAAAAGGAGAACCAACCAAAATGTTTAGAGTAGAAGGCAAAGGAGATGCGCCTCCACCAAGGAAATGGATTTCTCCTGAGCATCGAGGTTTAGGGTTTGACGGAGAAGATGGAGCGGAAGTGGTTAAGCATATATGACTCCCTTGTCTTATCCAAAGAGATGAGGGAATCTTTAATCAAGGCTCTTCTTGACCTAAAGATATGCTTAGCTGAGCTGACCACTATTGAAGAGGAGGCACGCCACTCAAAGAACATCTTAGAAGTTACATTCAGTGATGAAGACCTACTTCTAGGGATGACCGAACATAACCACCCTCTTTATATTATAGTGAATGTTGGCAGATACATGTTATCCAGGGTTCTAGTTGACCAGGGTGCATTAGTCAACATTATGAGTCTAAGAATCCTTTCCCACTTGAGGATTGACATCTCCAAACTCCAAAAAGAGAGGATGATGTTGAGAGGATTCAATGAATAAGCCGAGAGGGCTTTAGGCACTATAGTGTTGCCATTAGAGATAGATGATTGGAAGACTGAAGCCAAGTTTCATATCATAGAATCAGATACATCTTTCAATGCTTTGCTTGGGAGATCGTGGATACATAAAAATAACATAGTTCTATCCTCTCTACATTAGTGCATGAAGTTCATGAGAGCTGATATTGAGTACTATGTCAAAGGAGATCTCAAACTATTCATAGTTCATGAGGTTGGGATATATGAAGATGCAGCCTATTTTCTCCTCCAAAATCAACAAGTCTATTCTCATGAACTTAGTAAAGATCCCCATGAGGGACAAAAAAGAAAGAAAAGAAAAAGAAAAGGAAAAAATAAAAAGAAAAGAAAAAGAAAAAAATAAATGGGAGCAGAAATGGACTCGAAAGAGAGCTTGACATTAGATTTCACCCACAATTCAAGCATCCATTCAAACATATGTGTAGGATGACCTGACCTCCACCAGGTAGAGGAAGATGATAGTTTAAAGGTAGCCCCTGAGGTGGAAAGCCTCCCTAATGGCCACCCAATAGGAGCTATGTCCCAGCCACTAGGAGTACAACTGTTGTTCACATAGACTTAGAGTCTAGTTCAGAGGATGAGTCTTATGTGGTTAGCACACCAGCCAGCTCTTCTTAGTAGCAGATCCCTTTTGAGGTGACACTTCAATAAGACAGTGATGAAGGCCAGGCTCCAAGGCAAAGAATAAATGCATCCAAGTCTGCTTATGAAATAGTTAGGCATCAACTGAGAAACTTAGCTCTAACCCAACTTTCTTCACAAAAAATTGAGGGTTTTGTAGTTAAGAAAGCCCCTAAGTCATCTGCAAATGTGAAGACTTAAAGGTTCTTTCTAGGAGCATCATCCTCAAGTCAAGATGTTGATGTGGAACTTAATGATGATTCATATAAAGATTTAATAGAATTATCTTTTGATTGGTACTCGCCATGTGTTATAAACTTAACAAAGAAAGGGTTAATCCCACATACTTGATCAAAGCACAAGTCAGACTATTTTGAAAGAATATGGAAGAATAACTGCAAAAACTCTCTATCAAGACCAAGACTAGGATTCTGCATGGGGGTCCAACAACGATGATTATTACTTAGTCATCACCAATCATTTGGAATCTGATAAGTTCTTTTCAAATCATGCTAACTCATATGAGGAGGTGTGTTTAGAAACTTTAGATACTCTAGATGATTTTGAAGTCAAAGATGCACCACTATAATTGGAAGAGGAGATCAGATCAACCATCGATGAGCTTAAAGAAATCAACTTAGGAACTGAAGACAATCTAAGTTTGGCATACACCGCTTCTTGAATGATCAAAACTAATGACTTTAGTTATTATTAAGGACTATTTCACATGGAGTTATGTAGAGATGCATAGTTTATCTCCTAATGTAGCAGTCCACAAACTAGTAATATAGCCTAGTGCTAACCCTGTCAAGCAAGTTCCTAGACGTATACGATTTGACATTGAACAACAGGTCATTTTTGAAGTCAAGAAACTGATTAATGCTGACTTTATCAAGGAAGAAAAATATCCTACCTGGTTGGCCAGTGTCATTCTAGTTAAGAAGAAGAATGATCAAATTCACATATGAGTCAATTTTATGGATATAAATAAGACATGTCCGAAAGATGAATTTCCACTATCGATATCAGAACTGATGGTGGGTATTGCCTCATCTCATGCAATTTTTTCTTTCATGGATGGATCATCTGGGTATAACCAAATAAATATGGCCCTTGAAGATGAAAGAAACACTACATTTTGAACCCCGATCAAAATCTTTTGCTATAGGGTCATGCCTTTCGGCCTTAAAAATGCCGGTGCTACATACTAGTGGGCCATGAATTAAATCTTCAATGAACTCATTCATCATGAAGTTGAGTATTATGTCGATGATCTCATAGTCAAAAATAAAGAAAAGAAAGACTATCACTTTGACTTGAGAGTAATTTTTGAATGATTAAGGTAATACAACCTCAAAAATGAATCCCTTAAAGTGTGCATTCAGAGTAGCTTCAGAGAAATTCCTTGGGTTTATTACCTGACACCAGAGAATTTAAATCGATCCAAAGAAGATCAAGGCGATATTATAAATGGCACCCCCTAAAAGTCTAACTCAACTTAGATTATTCTAAGGGCAATTGGTGTATCTAAGATACTTCATATCCAACTTATTTGAAAGATGCCAGCCATTCTCAGCACTTGTCAAAAAGGATGCCAAGTTCAAGTGAGTGACAAGTGCCAGCATGCCTTTGAAGACATCAAGCTCTACCTGATGACATCGCCAGTTCTGCCAGCCCCTATCCCGAGCAAGCCACTAATGTTTTACACTGCTGCATTAGATGACTCCCTGGTGCTCTGTTGGCTCAAGGCAATGACGAAGGAAAAGAAAATGCACTCTACTACCTCAGCTATCATCTAATCCCTATTGATGTGAATTATTCACCCATTGAAAAGTATTGTCTATCTTTAATCTTTGCATCCTAAAAGCTACAATATTACATGTTCTCTCATAAGGTGAACTTATTCTCTTAGATGAATCCACTACATTATCTCATGCCACGACCAATGCTATCCAGACGGTTGCATGTTGGTCCATGATTTTGTCAAAGTTTGATATTACCCTCTATGCGAAAAAGGAGAAGAATTAGCAAATTTCTTAAGAAGACACCCACTTCCTCACGATTCTTCAGTGATGACCTCCCTGATGAACAAATCATGAACTTTAGGGACACTAACATTCACCACTGGAAGATGTATTTTGATGGTGCGGCTTCCTCTCAAAGAGGAGAAGAACCACAATCTACTATCCCAAGAAAGGCAGGAGTAGGAATAGTTCTCCTAACTCCAGACTATGATGTGATGAGATTCTTATATCATCTGTCCAATCAATGCACCAACAATGAAGCCAAATATGAGACTCTGATTGCCAGTTTGGAGTTAGTTGTTACTCTAAGCATCCAAAATATCAACATCTTTTAGGATTCTCAGTTAGTTATCAACCAAATTATTGGGTCCTATAAGGTTAGAAATCCTAAGCTCCATCACTACCACAAGTACACTATGGAGTTATTGGCCCAAATCCTAGAGGTTATCATTTAAAAGATTCCTCAAGGAGAAAATGTCATAGCAGATGCTTTAGCCAAGCTCACCAAAGAGTTGGCATGTCTAAAAGATGAGTCCATATCGATAAGGGTCCAAAATAGACAAGTCTTATCTCTTATTGATATTGAACTCATCAAGGGACTCTCTCTTAAAAAGAGAGGTTGCCATTGCCAAAAGGGGCGATGAGTCAGATTGGAGATAACCATTTATGGATTATCTAAATATAGACAAACTACCTCAAGAGAAGTCCCTTGCACATTAGGTGAAGCAGAGAGCACTTTCCTAGACTCTTGTGGATGGAAACTTATACCGACGATTCTTCAATCATATGTAGTTATGTTATTTGGAAAAACACGAAGCCCATAAAATCATGATTGATGTACAATCAGGTTTATGCAGAGCACATTTATCCAGTCTAAAGATGAAAGCCAAGATCAAGAGACTAGGATACTATTGGCAATCGATGATTATAAACTGCATAGATGTAGCTAGGCAATGCCATCAATGTCAAGTACACAATGTGGTCCTACACCAACCGGCCAATAGTCTACACCCTACATTGGCTTCATGGCCATTAGAGTGTTGGGGTATCGACATAATGGGCCCGATTGATCCTCCTTCTTTCAAGGGTCATCAGTTTATCCTAGCTATCACTGACTACTTTTCCAAGTGGATGAGGTAATCCCACTCAAAGAGATCACAAAGATGCTCCAAATTTTCGTGGAATCATATCATATATAGGTTTGGGGTGCTTTGACAAATAATATCTGATAATAGTACTGCATTCAAGAGCACCAAAATTAACAGCTTTGCTTAGAGACACAACATAGATTGGAGATATTCTACCATATACTACTCAAAGCCAAATGGCTTAGCAAAAGCTTTCAACAAAACTCTCATTTGGATATTAAAGAAGACACTCGATAACAAGTTAGTGACATGAGAAGAAGTCTTATGGGCTTATCGCACACAAAAAACTCAATCACCATCCTTTCTTTAGTGTACCAAAGCGCTCTACCATTAGAAGTCCAACTCCCATTACTAAGGATAGTTGTTGGTAGCAAGATCACAACAGAGCAAAATGCCAAGTTATAGTTAGGAGAGCTCAAAGGTTTGGAGGAGAGAAGATTACGGGTATCTAGAACCTTGAGTTGTACAAAGCCAAAATGATTCAAGCTCATAACAAGTTGGTCCGTCCTAGGGCTTTTCAAGTAGAAGAGCTTGTTTTAGTTCTAAGGAGACCAATTATTGCCCGTCGCAAGATGGGAGCCAAGTTTGAACCCACTTAGGAAGACCTTTTTCTATAGAGAAGGCCTACCAAGGAGGATCTTATCAGCTCATAAATCATAAGAGAGAGCGTTTGATGATTCCAATTAACGGGCTCTTCCTAAAGAAAAATTATCCATAAATCTTATTTCAAAATAATTATCAATGAAAATTTCATCTTAAATTCCATCTCTTCTTTGTTAAAAATATCTTTGTTTGTGAATCCACTATGATGTGTTTAGGGTAGGTGTAAGGAACCCAAGCGGTGTCCTATCCTTTATCAACATGACACAAACACAAACTACACACAATCACATATAAAACAAACACATATCTTTTGTCTCGGGCTACTTTGAGTTGGAATAATGCCCCAGCAATACTCATTTAGTCTTTAATAATGACGTTACCGCTAGTGTATCACCCTGGTTCCTTATTTAAGAGGATGTAAGTCTGCTTCTTCCCTACTTAACCATTGCACACTTACGAGGACCTTATTAGTTTGGTTGGCCTTAATATGCGTAGTTACCTCATTTTTAGCTTAAGAAGATATAAGTCTATGCTTCTTCTTAAACTAGCAATTATACTAGTCAGTATATTTGAGGCTTAGGGTAAGTCCCTAGTGGCACCTTACCTCTTGACTACTTCAAGTTTGGGTCCAGTCCGTGGGACTCCTGTTGTCACCAGCTGGGATAACCTCTCCCCACGTGATGTAGACTATCCCGATGATCATTTCTGTCTGTGAAGATGTAAGTCTAAACGTCTTCTTCTCAGATTGATCGCCACACACCAACGGGCACCTTAGGTTCATTGGTCCTTGCTATGCTGATAGTGACCCACCTAATGCATACACCACTCATGGCAGATGTAAGTCTGCTACACCTTATCCTTGAGTTGGCCACCGTACACCTATAGACTTTCTTTTATAGAGTCCAGGATAACGCCCCTAGTGGCACCTCCCCTATGGGCACTCTATTTAGATCACATTCTTTGCAATCCCATTTAAATACTACCCAAGTTACTCTTGGATTGGACAGTTCCCCTTTCCTAGTAGCCATCCCTGTAGTTGGAGGATTCTTCTTGTGGATATGCAAATTATCCCTTGGTCCAGTAAGTCTGAGATAAGACAAGGACGATATAGCCCCTTCTTAGTGTGGTCCCTCGCACACCAACAAGGTCCACGATAATATAATATAATATATATATATATATTCGCTTGTGGATTAAGAGGATAGCCCCAATGGTACCTTTTCTCAAGCAAACATCCTATCATTAGGACCGTGTCAGCAAAACCCCCTATAGGAATCTCTTGACTACTATTGAGTTGATATAAGTCCCAAGCGGCATTCACTCAATAGTCGCCCTAGGTGGAGTTTTGTTTATTGTGCTACCAACAAATCACCCCAGCGGTTGCTACCCACTTTAGAAGATGTAAGTCTGCTACACTTTCTTCTTAGCTCAGTTGTTGCACACCGAATGGTAGCCCTTAAGTTGGTTAGTTCTACCCTATTGCTGGTAGACTACCCCTTTGAATTTGTAAATTTAAGATAAGACAAGGCTGATATAGCCACTTCTTAGTAGGTCCATCACACACTGACAGGGTCCATCAAATTAAAATGATATTAATTCTGACTATGTTTGAGTTGATATGAGTCCACAGTGGCATTCACTTTGCCCTAGGTCAGGTTTGATTTGTTGTGCTACCAATAGAACACCTCAACAGTTGCTCCCCACTTTGGAAGATGTATATCTGCTATGCTTTCTTCCTAGTTTAATCATTGCACACCAAAAGACAACATTTTTTGTTGGATAGTTCTACTCCGTAGCCGGTAGACTGTCCCTTTGGATTTTTAAACCTGAGATAGGCCAAGGTTGATATAACCCCTTCTTAGTAGATCCATCGAACAAAGACAGGGTCCCTAAATGAATCTATGAAATCAAACCCATATACTCTTATCCCTAACAGATAGCCCGAACCTACTTCCTTAGTGGAAGGTTTGTATTTCTAATCCCCAGCAGATTGGAGCTCATATCTTCAGCAGTTATTCCCTCAACCTCAAAATTAAATTAAATTAAACCCAACCTGATTCTCCCCAGTGGAGCTAAACCACATCATCCTCCCCAGTAGAACCCCAAATCATATACAAACTAATCAAATAAATAAATCAAATCATACCCTTCTCCCTAGTGGAGCCCCAAATCATATACAAACAAATCAAACAAATAAATCAAATCATATCCTTCTCCCCTATGGAGCCATCACAATTAAAATAAAATAAACCCTATATTGATCCCCATTGGATTCAAGCCCATATCCCCAGTGGATATGTACCACCAATCATATCCATCAAATCTAGTCTTGATCCCTAACGGATTCAAGCTCATATCCCTAGCAGATATGCCCCCAAATTAAGCATAAATCAAATTCAAATAAATTAAATCAAAATCTCATCCCTAGTAGATTCCTATCAAGCAAGTCTAACAAAACTCCTATCACCAGCAAATACACTCATGAAATCAAACCCATACGATCTGAACCTGCTTCCATAGTGGAAGGTTCATACATCCATCTCCAACATATTATAGATTCTAATCCCTAACAAATCTTCTTTTCATAAATCATATAACCAAATCAAACTCAAACCCTTATCCCTAGTGGACAACTCAAACTTGCTTCCCTAGTGGAAGGTTTATATACTCAATCCCTTAGGGGATTCCTTCTTCCTCTCTTATGCCCTTGGCATAAGTTGAGTTGGATTCCACTAAGATCATGATTCTGTTTATATCTTGGGTTTAGGTATAGATCATTTTCATTAGCGCTTGCAATCTTTTGGACGTTGTTGATCATCTCGGTCAACGCCAATACGTGCAGTGTGCTTTGTCAGTTACACCATACTTATTGGGGGTCCTTTTGTTGACCTCACTTTTGGAGTGAGTTCTCAACCTCCTCACCATAGATCTAGGACTCTTATAGACACTAAGATCTTCTTAGTCTTAAGACAATTTTAGTGATTAGAAGAACATTTAACCTAAGCTTAGAGACTTAGAAGGGTTAGTCATAAGAGTAGGGTATTCCTTAGGGACTTAGGGAGACTTACCTACCTTATAGCTCAAACCCATCCATGCTTTTGTTCTCAAATCAAACCAAATTCAAAAATAAAATTTCTAAAATTCATAATCAATCCCATGATCAAATCAAAATCCTCCATAAGCCCTATGATTGAATTCCATGGCCTTAACCTTAGCCAAGTCCAATTTAATTCCAATTCAATTGATTTTCTGAAAGATCAATTCAATCCTTTAATCATTTATCAAATTAAAATCTAAATTTGACTCGAAGTGATTGAAACCCAAAATCAAATTCAAACTCTAAAATCCTTCCTAAGCCATATGACCCACTTTCATAAGCTTAGCCAAATCTCCACCCAATTTAATCCAAACTTGATTGATCTCATCATGAATCAATCATTCCTTTATTTATGTTCACAAATATAAATAAAATATAAATAAAATATAAACTCAAATGATCAAAATAAAATCAAACTAAATCCAATCAAACCAAGTCCCCTCTTAAGCCTTATGGACCTACCTCCATGAGCTTAACCAAATTTTAACCCAAATTAACCCAAAATCAATTGATTTTCTAACAAATCAATTATATATTCAATTATCTTTATAAATATAAATGAAATCTGCATTCAAATGATAGAAATTAAATCAAACTAAAGCAAATTCCTTTCTAAGCCTTTTGACCTACCTCCATGAGTTTAGTCAAATTAGCCTTCAAATCACTCCAAACTTAAGTGAATTTCTCATAAATCAATTATATACTCAATTATCTTCTCAAATATAAATGGAATATAAATCCAAATAGCCAAAACCAAGTCCAAAATCAAATCAAAACCCAATTTAAACCCTTTAAGCTAATTCTTTGGACTTAACTAAAACCCACATAAATAAAGCCAAAATCAATGGATTTTCTCTTGAATCAATCATTCCTTCAATCATCTATCCAAGTATAAATGAAACCTATAATCATCTAGCCAAATTGAAATCAACCCAAGTCAAGCCCAATTAGCCTTTTTGGCTTGAAAATTCCAAATGAACCAAAACCCATCATAGCCCAAATTGATTGCAGTTGGATTTATATTTCAATCCTAAACTCATATATAAATTCAACTAAACCTTAATCAAGCCAAAACCAAGTCAATTGACCCATTTAGGTCCACTTGACACAAAGTGGCCTAAAGAACCCATATGAACTAAGTTCTAATCCAACCCAAATTAGATTGAACCAAGCCCATCTAAACCTCATATCATGATGATTGATCACCCTAGGATGATCAATTGCCTTAAATTAGGTCAAACCAAGTCAACTTGGCCATTTGGCCAAGTTAACCCTTAGCCCATATGAAACCCAAACTAGCCAAAACTCATTATACACTAAATCAATTGAAACTGTTGATTCACACTAACTCATAATCAATGAGTGAACATGACTTCACCATCAAATGAGTCAAACCAAACCCAATTTGCCATTTGACCCAAGTTGACCCAAATTGGCCTAAAAGGCCAAAATGAGTCAAATCATGACCCAACCCAAATTAATTGCAACTAAAGGTTCAAGTTCATTCTAAATTGATTATTGAACTTGACCAAAGCCACAATTGGACCCAATTTGACTAATTGGTCAACCTAACCCAACTTAGCCAAAATTGACCTAAAGGCATAAATTGGCCAAAATCTAAATTAAATCCAAATTGATTCAAACCAAAGTCTACATTTTGAATTAACCAATTGAACTTGAACCAACATCCAACCCAAGCCAATTTGACCAATTTGGTCAAATTGGTCAACTTGACTCATTTGATCCATTTGATTCCAAATGAGCCAAAATCAAACTTAGGCCAAATTGATTGAAACCACTTAAACCAAAACTTTTCAAATCATCATTTAAACCTAACCCAAGCCTTAGTTTGACCTAATTTAACCAATTGGTCAACCTAACCCAACATGACCCAACATGTCCCATATCACCCAAATTGAGCCAAAACCCTTGAAACCAACCCATGGGACCTTGGAACCCGACCTAACTTGTCCCAAACTCATCCTAGGTCAGCCCAAAACCAGCATAAACCAAATTGGTGCCAAACTCAAGGCAAATCTCCCTTGAATATGCCTCCCTATGTGAGATTTTGCTAAAATTGGCAAAGTCCACTTCTCCCATCACTTGGCCGCTCTCACCCCTCCAAATGGGGTATCACTTGCCCACCTAGCCCACCCTAAGTGGGCTAGGACTTTCCTTGAACCAAAGGGAGGTGAGTTAACTCACCTCCCACAAGCTGAGAAACCAAAGGTCCCAAGGAGAGCCATTAGCCCACATCAAGCCTTGAACCACCTCCCAAGCCCTCCTCCACTATAATCAAGCCACATTGACTTGATGGGGACAACTATGATGCTCTAGCGTAGTTGGTCGATCAAAAAATGGGAGACACTCTCGTCCATCCACCTCAATCAATTGAAGGATATACTCCCTCAATTCGTATGAGAAAACACACCATTCGCATCATCTGAGCTCTCAAGAGAGAAATGAAGCTCCATAGCAAGCTCTCGAGAGACTAAAAGCCTCACCACTTAAGATTTCTTCTTCTCGATCAAAACTAAAATATGGGAGATTCTCTTCGAACCCAACTTCTCCAATCCTCAACCAAAACCTAATTGATTGTTCCTACACCATCTTCATACCTATTCAGGCTACCCGAAGCTTCCCTAAAGTTCTAAACCCATCAGAGCAAGGAATTTGATCGGAGCCGAAGCGTTTAAAGCACCATTCTTGGCCTTCTGAGCAATCCTCATGGAACCAATCCAATTGCTACTCAACAGAGCTTCATCTTAACTAGACGAAGCTACCTCAAGCGTGCGAGTTGCCGGCCTTAGCTCCGGCGAGGTAATTTCATGAGAAGCAAAATTTAGGCAAAGTGGTGTTGCTCTTTTATAAAAAAAATTTGCATGTGAGCCGACTTAGCCATTGGATCTTCGTGGATCCCTCGTGCAAAGGTGCAGAGTTAATTTGGACTGAATCTGAGCTCGGGTGAGATTGGATCGAACGATCCATGGCAGACGGCTCCGTCGTTCATCGTTAGGAGATCATAGATCGCCCATTCCGTGATTGAAATGGACAATTGTGATTAGATCATGCTAGATCCATTTGATTCAAGCTATTATTAACCATAGGTTTGATCTATGCCATTTGATCTGAGATCGAATGGCGAGATCACCGCATCCACCGCACCGAGCCTCAGATGTGATAACTTAAATAGCCAATCCCATGGTGCCATGTGAAAAGCCCACCGCATCAGTGCACACTAACAGGATTAGGCTTAATTAAGGTTAATTAATTAATTTTTAAGGTTGAAACTTCATAAATTCACCATAAATTATAGAAAAATTGAAAAATGACAAATAAAGGCTCATTTTAAAGATATTTTAGAGAGAATCCATTAAAATTACCCTTAATTAATTTTGAATAGTAATTTAAGCTTAATTAAGATTTAATTAAAAAGTTAAATAGCCTAATTATTCTCTAATTAATTAACCAATTTACTTCAAACTTTCTGAGAGTATTTTAGGGGATGACTCTGCCTCCCCTATTTTTCTTGAAATTTATTGGTGAAATTGATTGATTAAGCCCTAATTATATTTTTAACTTAATTAAGTGTAAATTAAGCTTATGAACATTAATTAATCAATTAATGTTGTCCTTTAATAATTATTTAATAGTGAGGAGCTTATGGAATTGGGTTGAGACCTCTTTCCTAATCTCTTTTCCTTAAACCCCTCTCATTTTCTTTAAGAAATGATAATTTAAGATTAATTAATTAATTAATGTTTTAATTAGTTAAATTAAAGTTTATATCACTTTGAATCGTATTTAATTGAATGAGAAGACTCATGGAATTAAGTTGGGACCTCTTTCCCAACCGTTTTCCCTTAAGTCAATTTCATTCAAGGGATAATTAATCAAATTTGGCAATTAAGTAAAAAGAGAAATTGATTAATTAATTAATGACTTGATTAATCAAACTAAATAATGTATAATCCCCTCTGAATCTAATTAATTAGTTCATGGGTTGATCTTTAAGTGTTTAGTAGCCTAAAGATATTTAATGAAATTATGATTTACCCATATGTGTGAAAATCATAAAAGTAATTAAGTTTCTTATGCTTAATTAACTATTAATTGTGAGCCAATTGCATTAGGCCCTTTCAATTCCTAGGACCATTGCTAATTTACTTTTCAATTTATTTGCATATCACATTGGCTCATAATTATTTGGATAATTATTTTAAGGTAACATAGGTAAGGGTTAATTAATTGATTTAATTCATATCTTAACTTAATTAATCCATAAAATCAACCTAATTACCTCTAATTAAATCAAATTAATGTACAAACATGGGATGAGATTAGGATTAGCAAACTTCTTCTCGCATTCCTTAAATCAAATTAAACATGGAATTAAAAGTTACATTAAAAAGCTTTGATTTCCTTTAAATGATTTTATTTGATGTGGTTTTCCTTAGGAATTAATTTAATTGAATGAAATCATATGTTTAAGTTTATTTATTCATCACCAATCATATTAAATGTTGTATGTCATTTGATTCATGCATTCATCTTTTACAAAATTAATTAAATCAAATTATTTCTTTTATGTCAAGCTTGGATGTGTTGATTTAATTTAATATATGTGTGGCTATTATCATTATTAAATCCAAATGTATTTTTAAAAGTTTATAAATGAATGATTACATATGCTATGAATTCTAGTTATAAATACATAAGAGATGTATGTGATCATAGCTTAAGTGTTTGAAGTGAAGTTTATTTCGTTTTATTCAAGTATTGATTTATGTAAGTATGAATGTTAATGAGTATATAGCCTGGACATCTCGGGAATATGAGGCTTTAAGTAGCCCCAGGGAGGTCATTTGATTACCTCACTTCCCTGGTTTAATAACGTCACGAACTCCATTTGATTTCACTCTTATGTATTTCAATACTATAATTTGGATAAGACTTTACTCCATATGCATAAATGTTACAATTAAATAAAAATACAACATTTGCATAGTTTTTGTTCCATTATTTATGTATACATCCATATGTATTTGAGAAAGACAAATATTTAGTCTGTACATCACAGGAATATGAGGCTTTAAGTTGCCCCAATGAGGTCATTTGATTACCTCACTTCCCTGGTTAACAATGGCATGTACTAGCTTATGTCTCTTATACATGTGTGGGTGTGTGCTTAATTATGTAATTAGAATCTATTTTCTTTTATCAAAAATACATGCATTTGTAATTGTTCAAGTGATTGAATTAATTGATCATGTGAATTTGAGCTCTCTTTCTTATGTTCATGTATGCAAATTTACATATGGTTGATTATAATGGTATATAGTCTAGACATCCTAAGAATACAAGGCTTTAGCTAGCCCCATGGAGGTCATTTGATTACCTCACTTCGATTAATAAACGCATTACGCATTTAATTTCATCTCTATGTATTTTGTATAAGAATTTATATAGAGCTTTAAATTAATATGATAAAATAATTCAATCAAATAGGAAAGTATAAACTTTAAATATACATACTCATATCCATCATTCAAGCATGCTTAAACATATTGTATGTGTAGGTATACTTAGGATTTAATCATACGCATGTTACATGTGATGGAAAGGAATTGGTTGAATATGTGTCATGTGATAGTAATTCAATCAAATTAATGTTAAGATCCCTTTCATATTAAATAGGATTAATTAAAGTGAACCTAAACTCAGGATTAATTTAAAAATGTGTAATAAGCCATTCACTAAAGAGGACTAAATCAAATTAACATGCTTTAGAAATGACTTAAGGTAGGGATGAAAGAGAGTAATCCTCTCTTTTTCTTCTCTTTATAACACTTAGTTGCTAAGTGTAAGTCAAATGAAACAAAAGAAAAAACTAAGTAAAATTCTCAAACTAATTAAATCACTTAAAGTGAAAACAACCTCTAATGATTAAACATCCTTTCATACTTAGAAAATCATAATAATGTTTAGTTAAGGCATACCACACAAGCCTTAATACACTCACATTAGAGTTAAGTCACTATTTCTGACTTTATGTTAAGACGGTGCATGGTGTGATGTATGTTTTATTTTATGATGCATTATTTTAGATTGGATGTAAGGGTGTATATTTCGTAGACTGGATGTTAGGCCGTGATTAACATAATCATATTTTCTGTAGAGGATTGTGCTTAAGCGTGCTTAAAATAAATATAAATATTCTCTTTAAGTTTGCTTGAACCCCGATGATCTTCACCCTCTTCTCTTTTGATTTTGCCCATAAATCATTTCATCATGCATTTAGGCATACAAAAATCCTAAAGCCTTTGTCAAAATAAAGCTTCAAAATCAAATGAAATTTGAAAAGATTTTGCATTAGATTAAGTCATTACTCATACCACTCATGCCCTAGTCTCTAGGGAGTGGGTTTAAGGACTTTAGTCTCTTTCTAAATAATAATAACCCCACTATGTTGCAAAATCATATGACTTTCCTACATGGTTTTAAAGTGTAGGAGGAGTTAGTTGGCGACCACTCCAAGCGGTTGTAATCCCAGCAGTCAAGTGGTTTATCTTCTCTTGTCTAGGTAAACCTTATGCTCATTTTCTCTTAGATTTAGGTCATGCTTTGGCTTATGAGAAAGCTCCCTAGATTTAAAATCTGAGGTTATTGTTTCCTTTGGGCTCACTTTTTAGGCTTTCCACAATCTTGTGTTGATGGATTGTAAGCCCTAGTAATCTAATAAAATTTCAATTCTAACAAAATAATTCTCCTCACTTTCAAATATATAAAGCACAACCATAGGATAGATTGGAATGCTCACTAGATTTCCTAGTATCATTGGCATTTCGTACTTATTCCCTTTGGCTTCCAAAAATAAGTCTTCTCCTTGAACTTTTCCAATTACTTTTTCTAACATAGCTAATTTATTGATAATTTATCATTGAAATCTTTGGAGACAATAATTACCTACTTTAATCGAGAGTATTCCTAAGGAATTCACCTTCCTTAGGATGTAATTAACTATGGGGGCTTGCCCTCATAGGAAACTTTAGAACCTGATTTAATTTAAATCTTGTAAACCAAGGAGAAAAATATCTGGTAAATTTGAAGACCCATCATGCCTTATGAGTCATGATTAGGTGATTAGGTCTATTGAAGGGTGATGTATCTATGTAAAGCAGGAAAAAATCCTGGTACATTCGAAGACCCATCATGCCTTATAAGTCCTTATTAGGTGATTTGGTCCATTGATGGGTGATGTCTCTATTTTTCGACATAGTATATCATACCTCAATATCATACTTGATCATTTCAATAAGTACCCCCTACGATCTGCGTGGTGTCCCCCCTTGCATCTGAATATAAACACCTTAAATTATTCTGTAGACTCGCTCTTGGGATATGGTTCCTCTCTTTATCTCTAGTAGATAATTTTGTCTCATCGATAGTGGACTTACATTTTATATATAAGCCAAGACTATCTTTTTCTTTGGCACTTAGCTTATTTCATCCTTAAAGCAAAGCTAGCCAACATCCTTTAGGTTTTATGACCTCACTCCATGTAGGTCTTGAAACCCCTACTAGGTCCCCCAATAAATAAAAATAAATCAATTAATGAAAGGAGATGACCAAAATTAGAACCTCTTTACCACTAGCTTGGTGAGGCAAGGTTCATCCCATATTTAAGAAAATTCCAATAAAATTCAAACTAAATAAATGAGGTCTTTTCACAAATAAATTTTTCAAAAGCACTCTTTCAAAATGAAATTATGCACTTCACATCACATAAGATTTGTAAAATATAAAATTTTCAAATTTCTTTTAAAAATAATAAAAATAACCAAATTTCATTTCAAAATAATAAAAACAACTGAATTTCATTTAACATACTTAAATTTGTTAAATGAGGATTTCTTTTTAAAACAAAAATACATCATTAAAATCCTCCCACTTCAAAATGAATTTTTCAAGCACACATTTTCAAAATGAAATCAAACAATTAACTCCGTTTAACATAAACATATTTATTAAATGAGAGTTTCCTTTTAAAATCAAAATTAAGATATGATTGAACTCCATTTAACACATTCATACGTTGTTAAATGGGACTTCTCCTTTTCAAACTAAAATCAAAATATGAACTTCACTTAATATACTCAAAATTTTTAAGTGAAGATTCCTTTTTTCAAAACAAAGTCAAAATAAGAAAACATAATTGAATTCCATTTAACATACCCATATTTGTTAAATGAGAATTCAACCTTCAAAACAAATCCATATATAAAAAAATGACACAAACGCATAGGTTCCATCCTAACATACCTAAATTTGTCAAGCATGGAACTCACTTCCAAAATATCAAAATAGAAACACATATATTTGAACCCTATTTGACATACCATATTTGTCAAATAAGAGTTCCCCCCCTCTTTTTCAAAAGATGAATCAAATCAACACATATCAAACATATACTTGAACTCCATTTAATATACTTAAATTTATTAAATGAGAGTTCCTCAAGTCATATCAAATCAATACATATATCAACAAATAATAAACATATATCAAACATATTTGGCCTCTACTTGACATACCTAAATTTGTTAAGTAAGTGCCACATTTTCAAATCGAATCAACATATATTACACACATAACAAAAAATCATCACAAATAAAGATGTTTTCATAAAATTTTCAAACATATAATTGAAAACCTTTTAGCATGCCAAATTTGCTAAGTAAAAGTTTTCCAAATCAAATCTTCAAACAAAACATACAACATATATCCAAATCAATTTTAAAACAAGACATACGACACATATATATCTCCAAAGTCTCTCCAAATATTTAAACCCCGCACAACCTACTTAAATTGGTTGAGTATGTGTTCCAAATCAAAATAATATGGCAAAGTATCTCCTCGAATATCAAAAATCTCTCCAAAAATTCAATGAACCCCACTTAGCTTATGTAAATTTGTTAAGTGTGGGTTTAAATTCGAAATCTAATCTGAAAATCAATGATTGAAGACAAATATCAAAGCAAGGGTCTAACTCAATTATGTTTCAATAAATGCAGTGATTTCAGCATAGTTAGTCTTTCAGCCTTTAGTCAATACAGTCAATAGTCAACCTACCTATCTTATAGACTAAACCAATCAAACCCAAAATCAATTAAATCAACCTAACCTAACCCATTTGACCTAAAGGGTATAAATGGTCCAAAATCCAATTATACCAAAATCAATTGTAATCAAATCTATCAATCAATCCCAAATCAAATATTAAACTCAATTCAACCCAATTTAACCTAAAATTGACTCAATTGACCCATTAGGCTCACTTGACCCAAAGTGACCCAAAGGACCCTTTTGAACCAAACTCTAATCCAACCCAAATTGGATTGAACCAAACCATCCAAAACCTCTTACAATGATTATTGATCACCCTTGATTGATCAATTACAATCAATTAGGTCAAACCAAGTCAATTTGATCACTTGACCCAAGTTAACCCTTTTAGCCTACATGAGCCAAATTGAATCAAACCCCATCCTACATCAAATCAATTGAAACCAATGATTCATACCAATTTCAAATCAACCCTTGAACATGACTTGTCCATCAATTGAACCAAAACAAACCCAATTGACCCTTTGACCCAAGTTGACCCAATTTGATCCAAAAGGCCAAATTATGTCAAATCAAAATCCAATCCAAATTAATTGCAACAAATGATTCAAATTTATTCCAAATTGATTATTGAACTCGATCAAAGCTTTGATTAACCCAAATGACCCATTTAGACAAAACTGATCTAAAGAGTCAAATTGGCCTAAATCTATCCTAAATACAAATTGATTGAGATCAAAGCCTACAACCATCTTCAAATGACCAATTGAACATAAACCAATGTCTAACCCAAGCCAATTTGTCCAATTTGACCAAATTGGTCAACTTAGCCTATTTGATCCATTTGAATCCAAATGGGTCAAACTTAAATCCAAGTCATATTAAACCAAACCAATTGAACCAAAATATTTCAAATACTCATTTGAATTTGACCCAAGCTTTGGTTTGACCCAATTTGACCAATTAGTCATCTTGACCCAACCTAGCCCAATTTGACCTACATGGGTCAAATTGAGCCAAACCCATTCAAACCAAGCCAAAACCTATTGAAACTTGGTATTACCCATCATTGGGTCACCTTGGGTCAGCTTAAATCCAATCTAATGTAAATTGAACCTAAATTGACCCATTACCCATTGGATAAAGCCCTTCATATAAGATAAAATCCATTTTTGGGTGATCAAACCTCCACCTTTGCACTTGGTAGCCACCTAATTCTTATTTTGGGTCTTTGGCTCTATGGCTAGCCTGACCCAAGGTTGGTTGGGTTAGCCCTAGGTCAACGGGGTAAGTTAACCCACCTTCCTTCATTGGCTCACTAAGGGGAGATAGGGACTTGCCATGGCAGCCACCTCAGACAATTGGCCAACCAAACTGAGCCACCTCTGCTTCCTCTTGCCACCTCCGGTCACCTGCGATAGCCGGATGACTGCCAAGGAAGATTCAACCCAAGCCATCTGATTTGAGGGAGGAGGGGATATACTCCCCCTCATTCCATCGAAACAACACATTAAGTATTCTTAGAGCTCGAGCACTCTAAGATGACTCTCCCCATTGATTTCCCAAACTCCTTAAGCCTCCCCCTAGTTAGAAACATCTAACTCAAAATAAGACATGCCTAACTCTGTCCAACTCCACCAAACCGCATCCAATTTTAAATTAACTTCACCCACAAGTTCACCAAGCTTTGGTGAGGCGAAACAAATCTTCTCCTGAGTAATTCGAGCACTAAAGACCACTTCAAGGCCAACTCCAACAAGTTTTTCAGTGACAGTTGGTCCATAGAGCTATCAGGGAGGAGTCAAGGTGCCATCTTCTCAGCAAAATTTCATCTCTTCAAGATGAAGCTAGCTTAGTTAGTTAGCCATCGGTCCTGAGCTCCAGCTGGGTAAATTTTGACGAACCATCATATTTTCAATTTTTATTTGCCCTTTTTGAAGAAACATTAAATGTCATGCAAAATTCATCATTATATCCCCTCCTTGAAGCTTTTAGAGTAGACCTTGTACCTCCATGAGCTTCGGTGAGCTCGGATCGAGCAGAGGAAGGTGGATGGTGTCCATCTTCTGTCACTTGGGGGATGACGGATCATCCGCCATTCATTTCGCTTGATTGGAATAAACAACCGTGATTAATCTACTAGATTAATTTGATTTTAATCTTATAAGAACGGAGATTAATCCCACCATTTGATCTAAGATTAGATGGCGGATGAAAGCATCTGCCGCATATCATATGGTTTAAGTGGCCAATCTCGTACCATGCCCGCACATGGCATCGATGGGATTAGAGGTTTAATTAGGCTTAAAAATCCATTTTAATTATTAAAACTTCATAAAATCATAACTAATTATAAAAATTCCAAAAAATGCAAATAAATACTTTTGAAAAGGTCAAATAGAAGAGAATTTAACAAAAATAGTTTATTTTGATTTTGAATAATGATTAAGGCTTAATTAGAGTTTGAATATTTTTTAATTAGCTTTATTAAGCACTAATTACTTGGGTAATTAATCTCAAACTTAGCATGTTCATTTAGTGAGATGACCTATGTCTCCCATGATTTTCTTGGGATTTATTGCCTATGTAATTAGGAAAATTTAAAATTCAAACCCTAATTATTATCTTAATTAATTAATGATTAATTAAGGATCCAAATAGTTAAAAAAATTAATTAATTCAACTTCATTAATCACTAATCAGGGAGAGTGATTATGACCTTTTCCTAATTACATGGTTAATTTAATTCCATTGAAAGAGAGTTAATTAGATCATGAATTATTTAGGAAATTAATTAAATAATTAATGGTAAAATCAAATCATACTAATCACATCAGATTATCAATAATAAAATTAAGGGTTCCTCTTTATATGTTCAATAACATAATGACCCTTAAGGAAATTATGATTAACCCATAAGTGTGGGAAAATCATAAAAGTACTTAATTAGATTCTTTAATTTAATTAATCCTTAATTATGAGCTAATTTGATTAGGTCTTTTAAGAGCATTGCACTTTTATTTTCCTCATGTTCATATCATTTGTGGCTCATGATTAAATGATTAATCAAATTAAAGAAGCATATGAAAGGATAATTGAATGATTTGCTTAATGATTCAACTTAATTAAGTCATAAAAATCACATAATTATCTTTCCTTAAACAAATTAAGATCACCAACATAGGAATGGGGTTAAAATAATAAATGATCTCTCCTTTTTGGGCTTTATCAAAAATAAAAAATCAAAGATTAATGCAAAGCTTTGGTTTCTTTTATATAATTCTATTTAATGTGATTGTCCTTAGGAATTTGTGTAGTTGAATGAATCATATGGTTGTGTTTAACTATTTCTTTTCAATCATTTTATAAGTTATATGCAATGTGATCTCATGCATTCATGTCTTCAAATTCAAATGAACCAAATGAAATTTATTTATGTGAGCTTGCATGTGTTGGCTTAATTATATGTGTGATTATTATCAGAAATAAACTCAAATTTATTTTTGAAAGTTTATAAATGGATAATAATATTTGGAGTGATAGTAGTTATAAATACATAGGACTTGCATGTGTTTATAGCTTAAGCATGTGAATGTGAAGCCTTCTTTCCTATGTTTATATATAGATTTACATAGGTTTGAATGATAATAAGTATATAGTCTGGACATCCTGGGAATATGAGGCTTTAAGTAGCCCCAAAAAGGTCATTTGATTATCTCACTTCCCTGGTTAACAAAGGTACGTACTAATTTAATTTCATTCCTATGTATATTTGTATTAGAATTTGGATACAGCTTTAATTCACATGTATATATAATTCAATCAATCAAAATACAATCTTTTGCATAGTTTTCATTCTTTCAATTATGTATATATCTATATGTATTTAAGATAGCAAGTATATAGTCTAGACATCATGGCAATACAAGGCTTTAAGTAGCCCTAAAGAGGTCATTTGATTATCTCACTTCCCTGGTTAATAATGGCACGTACTTTCTTACATCTTTTATACATGTGTATGTGCATTTAATTAAAGAATGATAATCCTCTTGTCTATTAAAAACACATGCATCCATAGTCACTTAAGTCACAAAAATGTATAGTATGTGAATGTAAAGCTTTCTTTCCTATGTTCATTTATATAGATCAACATATGTTTGAGTGCTAATAACTATATAATATGGGCATCCTGGGAATATGAGGCTTTAAGTAGCCCCAAGGAGGTCATTTGGTTATCTCACTTCCCTAGTTAACAAAGGTACATGCTTATTTAATTTCATTCATATGTATATTTGTATTAGAATTTGGATAGAGCTTTAATTTATATGTATAAATAACTCAAGCAAGCAAAATATAACCATAAAATATATGCATTCATTCATAATTTAAGTATGCCAAAATATATTATATGGATAGGTATGCTAAGTGTTAAATCACTTGCATATTATAGGTGATGAAAAGGAATGGTTCAACATATGCTATGTGATTGCAGTTCAACTACATTAATCTTAAGATGCCTTTTATATTGAATATGATTTTTTAAGGTTATCCCAAACTTAAGATTAATAAGATATTTGATAAGCCATTCACTAAAGAAGACTAAATCATAAGAATGTGCTTTAGAAAGTGGCTTAAGATAGGGATGAAAGAGGTTAAGTCTCTTTCCTCTCTTTATAACACTTAGATGTTATGTGTAAATCAAGTGAAAAAATAAAAATACAAATCTAAAACTTACAAGGTATCTAAACAACTTGAAATGAAACAAACCTTCATGTTAAATTAAATATTCCAAATTTTAAAAATCATAACTCTAATGCTTAGTAAGACATATCACATAAAATATTAGCACACACGATAGAATTAAGTCACCACTTCTAGTCCTAACTTAAGACGGTGTATGTGTGATGTTATGTTTTATTTTGTGATGTAATATTTTAGACTGAATGTTGGGAGTATGACTCGTAGACTGGATGTTAGGCCATTGTTTATCTAATATTATTTTATGCAGAGGGTTATGTTTAAGGGGCCACTTGAAAATAAATATAAATGCTTCTAATTGCAGGTTGCTTATGCCCCTAAGCATAATCCAAGTTAGGACAGACGAGCTTGGTTACCCATGTGTAGGGTGTTAAGTCCAAATTATAAAATATTATTGTTTGGGATTGTATTTATGTTTAGCTAATATTTGTTTTGTAGGTGTAGTTAGATTTTACATTTTGTTAAAAATGTAATATTGCAAATAAGAATTAGGATTAGTGCTATGCAGATTAGGATGAGCAGTGGCTAGAAGGCTAAATCACGGGAGATCTGTGAAGCTTAGCACACTCAAGTTAAGAAGAATGAAAGAAAAAAAAAAGAAAGAAAGAAGAAAGAAGAAAGGAAAAGTGAAGACCCCTATAATATATATTCAATTTCAATTGTAATTTTATTTTATGATTTCGGGTTGTATAAGGCTAGAGCTCGGCTACCCAAATTTTTTTTTTCAGGTGTATGGTGGTACCTGTTCGTATCGACCTTTTATTCTTTTACAAAATCTATTCATGTTGGATTGATGTTATGTTTAGATTGCACAATAGAATTGCATCTTTTTCATAGTTTCTTCAACTTTAATGATTGAATGTGTGGCCTGGATGCGGTAGGCTCTTAGGAAAAAATTAATTTTTCTACCCCAATTAACAACTCATAATTAAATTTCAAATAACTCACAACCTCATCTTAAAGCTTAGATTACAATCAAGCTAACTAAAAGATTTAGCAATCGCTTAGTTATATGTTGTATGTCTAACATCATACATATCATATTAAATTACTCTTGCAAAATGAGGGTCTCCATTCTTGTACTTTAGGGACCGCTTGACCTATGAGAACAACCCCTTATGATGGAGCTTAACCCTCTTTCTCTCTTGATTTAGACAATAACTAAATCTTATCATGCATTTAGGCATAAGAAATCCTAAAGCATTTGTCCAAAATATTGTGTCAAAATAATATAAAATTGTGAAAAGATTTTGCATTTAGATTAACTCATATACTCATGCTAAATATTATGAAGTCTCTTAGGGAGTGAGTTTAGGGTTCTAGTCTCTTTTAAATTAAATAACAGCTTAAACCATCTTACAATTTCATAAGACTGACCTACGTGATTTTGAATCATATGAGGTGTTAGCTGGTGGCCACTCCAGGTAGTTGTAACTCCAGAAGAGTCAGACGAGTCAATCTTCCCTTGTAGAGGTGGACCCTTATGTCCCATTTTTGCATAGATTTAGGTCATGCTACTAGCTTGTGCTGAAGCTCTTTAGATTTAGGATATGAGATTGCTTATTTCCCTTGGGCTATGAGCATAAGTTCTCACCTCTTAGACATTTCCATAATATTGTATTGATGGATTATAAGCCATTGACCACACTTTTGGAGTGAAGATTCAATCTTCTCATTATAGGTCTAGAGGTTTTCTAGACACTAAGAGCTCTTTAGTTATATGACACTTCTAGTGGATAAGTGAACACTTAACCTAAGCCTAGAGACTTTGGAGGATTAGCCATATGGTTTAAATCATGCCTTAAGGATTAGGATTACCTACACTAAAAACTATACTTGCTCTTAGCTTAAACCAAACCTCAAATTCAATTATCCAAATTCCAATCTCAAATCCATACAACTAAATCCCACTTGAATCTCAAATCAAATCAACCCTTCCTAAGCCATATGATTTAATCTTATGGACTTAGACAAAATTCTTTCAATCCAAATGAAACTCTATTGGTTTTCTCAAAACCAATTCAACCCTTCAATTAATCTACAAAAATCTACAATTAAATCTAATCAAGTAAAAATCAAACCAAACATTTCCTAAGCCCTATGATTTGACCCTATGGACTTAGCCAAAACTTCCTTCAATTCAAGTCAAATTCAATTGATTTTTCTCATAGATCAATTAATCCTTCAATTATCATTCCAAACCAAATCCAATCTATAATCAAATCAACTAAGCCAAAATCAATCCAATCAAACCTAACCTAACCCATTTGAACTCGAATATTCAAATGAGCCAAAACTTAATTGATCCTAAATTAATTGCAACCAAAGCCATGAATCACTCCCAAATCAATATCCAAACTCAACTAAACTCAATTCAACCCAAAATTTAACTTCGTTAGCCTGGTCCATTTGACTTGAAAATTTGATCAAATTGAACCAAATTCCAATCCAACCCAAATTGGATTAAACCATTATTTTCAAATCTTCTCCAAGATGATTGTTGATTACCTTGAAGGACTAACTACAATCAATTCAATTCAATCAAGCCAATTGACCTATTTGGGCTCACTTGACCCAAAGTGATCTAAGGACCTATTTGAACCAAATCAATCCAACTAAAATTGGATTGAATCAAACCATCCAAAATCTCCCATGATGATTATTAATCATCCTTGATTGATCAGTTGCCATCAATTGGGTCAAACCAAGTCAATTTGGTCATTTGACCAAGTCAACCACTTAACCTACATGAACCAAATGAGCCAAATTTCACCCTAAGCCAAATCAATGGAAACCAGTGATTCACATCAACCTAAGGTCAACCCTTAAACATGAATTGACCATCAATTGGGCTAAACCTAACCCAATCAGACCTTTGACCTAAGTTGACCCTATTTGACCTAAAAGACTAAATTGGGTCAAATTAAAATTTAACCCAAATTGATTGCAACCATTGACTTAAGTTCATTTTAAATTGATCATTGAACATGATCGAAGCCTTGATTAAACCCAATTTGACAAATTGAACCTAATTGACCCATTCAGCCCAAATTGACCTAAAGGGTCAATTTAGCCTAAATCATTCTTAAATCCAAATTGATTGAAATTAAAGCCTACAATCATCTTCAATTGACCAAATAAACCTAAACCAATGCTTAACCTAAGCTAATTTGGCCAATTTGGCCGAATTGGTCAACTTGACCTATTTGACCCATATGAACTCAAATGGGTCAAATTCAAATCCAAGTTGAATTGAACCAATCCAATTACACCAAAATCTTCCAAACACTCATTTGAACTTGACTCAACCCTTGGTTTGACCCAATTTGACCAATTGGTTAACTTGACCCAACCTAGCCCAATTTGACCTACATGGGTCAATTTGAGCCAAACCCATTCAAACCAAGCCTAAACCCAATGAAACTTAGCATGACTTATCCTTGGCTCATCCTTGGTCAACCCAAATTGAACCTAACCTGAATTGACCCAAAACCTAATGGCTTAGGGCCACCAGATGGGATAAATATTCCATTTGAATGGTCAAATCCACTCCCCATCTGCTTGGCAGCCTCCTAGACCTCCACCTAGGCAAGTAGAACACTAGTTAACCTGACCCAAGGGTGGTTGGGTTGGCCATGAGCCAAAGGGAGGTGAATTCACCTCTCCTCCTCCATTGGAGCATTAGAAAACCCAAGGACACCCACTCTCCTCCCATGGCAGCCACCTTCCCACACTTGGCCAACCAAACAAAGCCACCTCAGATGATTCCATACCACCCACAGCCACCTGCAATGGTTGGACGGCCGCTAGAAGCCAAACAAATCAAGGTCATCCGATCCAAGAGAGGAGGGGGTATACCCCCCTCATTTTGATCCAAACTAAGGACACACACCCTCAATGAGCTTCCTCAGGTCATTTTAAAGCCGCTTGAGAGTTTCCCGAGTGCCCCAACCATTCTTGTTGCTAAAAAGCATCAAACCAAGCTCACCCGAGATAGGATAACCCCTATCTCCGTCCAACTCCACCAAATCCCATATATTCTCAAACTAACTTCACCCACACGTTCACCAAGTTTTGGGGAGGTAAAACAAATCTTTTCCCGAGCTCTCTGTTCACCGGAAGTACCTTCTAGACCAACTCTGGCATGTTCTACAGTGGTGCTTGGTCCATGGAGCAAATTGCAGGGAGGCATCATGTGATCTTCTCAATAGAGCTTCACCTCGTCAAGCCGAAGCTACCTCGGTCGGTTCATCGTCGATCTTGAGCTCCAATGAGGTACTATTCCTTCAAACTAAGATTTCTCAAAAATTTTTAGGCCTTTTTAAAAGAAATGTGAATGTCATGCAGACCCAATCATTAGATCTCTTAGGATCTCGCCCATGAAGGTGCGAGTTCAATCCCGAGCTAATTCGAGCTTCGACAAGCTCGAATTGGGCGGTGGTCATCTTTCGTCATGTAGGAAATGATAGATCACCCACCGACCATTCCCCGTGATTGGAACAGATGGTAATGTCTGTGATTAATTTAATTCAATTTATTCCCTTAGGATCCAGGATTTATCTACCTCAGATCTTAGATCAAATGGTGGGGACGATAGCACATCCGCGGCCGACCACGTAGGCGCTGACTTAGACAGTTGTAAATAACCAATTCTGACACGTGAAGCACATCACTCCATGTGGTGTTGATAGATATTATAATTAGGCTTAATTAATTCATTTTAATCCTTTGAAACTTCAAAAATTCTAACAAATACTAAAAAATCATAAAAATATAAATAAATACTCATTTTCAAGTTAATTGAGAAAAATTAATTTAAAATATTCAATTAATTTTGAGCGGTGATTAAAGCTTAATTAGAGTTTAAATTTAAACTTAATTTACATAATTAAGCCATAATTACTTTGGCAATTGATTCTAAACTTTATGTGTTGATTTAATGGGATGATCTCTGCCTCCCATGATTTTATTGGGATTTGTTACCTAGTAATTAGGGAGAATTAATGATTCAAACCTTAATTACCCTATTTAATTAATTAAATGATTAATTAACATTTAAAATAATAATAATTAATTGATTAAGGCTTATTAATCATTATTTAATAATGATTGAATGAGAGAGTGGAATTAAGACCCCCTTCCTAAACTCTTTCCTAAATCCATTTCATTTTAAGGAGTTAATTGGGATAGGGATTAATTAGATTAACTAATTAATCAAGTTATTATTAAATCAATTGAAATCAAATCACATCAAATAATTGATAATGAAATTAAGGGTTTCTCTTTATGTGTTTAATAACATAAATACCCCTAAGAAAATTATGATTAGCCCATAAGTGTGGGAAAGTAATAAATAGTACTTAATTAGGTTCTTTGATTTAATTAATCATTAATGATGAGTCAATTGCATTAGGTCCTTAGAAGCATTGCAATTTTATTTTCTCATATGTTCTTGTTATTTGTGGCTCATAATTAAATGATTAATCAAATTAAAGAAGCATATGAAAGGGTAATTAAATGAGTTGCTTAATGGCATAACTTAATCGATTCATAAAATTTACTTAATTACCTTTCTTTAAATCAGTTAAGTTTTCCAATGTAGGAATGGGATTGAAACAACAAATAGTAACCTCTCCTCTATAAATTCAACCCAAACCCAAAACCAACTCAATAACAAGCTTTGGTTTTCTTTAAACAATTCTATTGAATGTGATTGTCCTTAGAAATTAATTTAGTTGAATGAACCATGTATTTTAATTTAATTATTTCTCTCTAATCACTTTAAATGTTGCATGTCATATGATCTCATGCATTCATTCTTTCAAATTTAAGTAAATCAAATTAAAGTTATTTATGTAAGCTTGCATGTGTTGACTTAACATAATTATAGGTGTGACTACTATCACTAATAAATTCAAATCTATTTTCTAAAGTTTATAAATTGATAATAATATATAGAGTGATAATAGTTATGAATACATATAGGATTTTCATGTGTTTATAGCTTAGGTATGTGAAATGAAGCTCTTTTTCCTATGCTTATATATAGATTTGCATAGATTTGAAAATTAATAAGTATATAGTCTGGACATCTTAGGAATACGAGACTTTAAGTAGCCCCAAGGAGGTCATTTGATTACCTCACTTCCCTGGTTTAACAATGACACAATCTTATTTGATTTCATTCCTATGTATTTTTGTGTTAGAATTTGGATAGAACTTTAATTCACATACATAAATAATTCAACTAAATAAAAATACAATTTTGCATGATTTTCTATTCTTATAATTATTTATACATTCATATGTATTTAAGAGTATTTAGTCTGGACATCCCAAGAATATGAGGCTTTAAGTAGCTCCAAGGAAGCCATTTGATTACCTCACTTCCCCAGTTTAATAATGGCATGTACTTGCCTACATTATTTCTACATGTGTGTGTGTATTTGATTAAAGAATGATAATTCTCTTTTTCTTTTAAAAATGCATGCATCCAAAATCATTTAAGTCACTAAACTATATTATATGTAAGTTAGTGTTCTCTCTTTCTGGTGATTCATATATAGATCTACATAAGTTTAACAAGTATTTATTCTGGACATCCCGGGAATATGAGGCTTTAAGTAGCCCCAAGGAGGTCATTTGATTGCCTCACTTACCTAGTTAATAATGACACATACTTATTTGAATTCATTCCTCAGTATTTTGGTAGAATTTGGATAGAGCTTTAACCTACATGTATATATACAATTTAATTAAATAAGAGAACATAAATTCCAAATGTCTTCATTCATCATTCAAGTGTGCTAAAACACGTCGTTTGTGTAGATATACTTAGGATTGAATCATATGCATGTTACATGTGATGGAAATGAATGATTTGACATATATCATGTGATAGTAATTCAATTAAATTAATTCTAAGATGCCTTTCATATTGAATACAATTCTTTAAAGTTAACCTAAACTTAGGATTAATAAAAAATGTTTAATAAGCCCTTCATTAAAGAAAACTAAATCTAGTTAACATGCTTTAGAAAGTGGCTTAAGGTAGGGATGAAGGAGGTTAAGCCTCTTTCTTCTCTATATAACACTTAGACTCTAAGTGTAAATCAAATGAAACCAAGTAAAATATGAATTAAAATTTGCAAATCATTGAACAATTTGAAATGAAACCAACCATCATGTTAACTTAAAAAATTTTCAATGTTAGAAAATCATAACTTTAATGCTTAGTAAGACATACCACACAAAGCTTTAACACACACATTAGAATTAAGTCACCACTTCTAGTCCAAAGTTAGGATGATGGATGTATTGTGTATATTTTATTTTGTGATGTAATATTTTAGACTGGATGTTAGGGTGTATGCTTTGTAGATTGGATGTTAGGCTGCTCTTAGTCTAATCATGTCTTCTATAGGGACTATTTAAAAATAAATATAAGTGCTCTCTTCGTAAGTTGCTTATACCTCTAAGCATAATCCCAGTTAGGATAGCTGGGCTTGGTTACCCATGTGTAGGGTACTAAGTCAAAATTATAAATATAATTTCTTGGGTTTGTATGTATGTTCAACTAACATCTATTTTCCAAGTGTAGTTAGATTTAATCTTTCTATATAAATGTAATTTTGCAATAGGAATTAGGATTAGTGCTATGGTGTTTAAGATGAGCACTGGCTATAAGGCTTAGTCCCAAGGTGCCCTATGATGCCATAAAGTGAATCAAACTAAAAGAAGGAGAAAGAAGATAGAAGAATGAATAATTGAAGACCCCTATAACATGTATTTATTTCCAATTGTAATTATTCTTTTATGTTCCGGATTGTATAAGGGTAGAGCTCATCTACCCATCTTTTCTTTTTTTGGGATGTACGGTGGTACCCAACCACACTGGCTTCTTATTCTTTTACAATAGTTTATAAAATTGATTGAACATTTGTTTAGATTATGCAATAGGAGTGCATCTTTTTCATAGTTTCTTAATATTTGATGTTGTAATGTGTGGCCTATATGTGATAGGCTCTTAGGATAAAATAAATTTTTTATCCAACTAAAAACTCATAATTAAAATTTTAAATAACTCATAACCTCATTATAAATCCTAGGTTGCAATTAAGATAATTAAAAGATTTAGCAATCCCTTAGCTGTATGTTGTATGTCTCACATCATGCATGCATCTTCCATCACTCTCGCTAAAAATGAGGGCCTCCATCGTTACACTATAGGGACCGCTTGACCTGTGAGAGCAACTCATCTTGACAGAGCCTCAGCCTCTCTCTTTTGATTTAGCCAACAATCAACTTTCATCATGCATTTAAGCATGAAGAAATCCTAAGCCTTTGTCTAAAAAACCATGTCAAAATGAAATGAAATTTGAAAAGATTTTTACATTTATAGATTAAGTCATATGTCAATACCACACATGCTCTAGTCTCTTAGAGAGTGGGTTTAGGACTTTAGTCTCTTCCTAAATTTAATAACAAACCCTAACTATCCTGCAAATTCATAAGGCTGGACTATATGATTTTGAATCATAGGAGGTATTAGCTGGCAGCCACTCCATGCGGTTATAAGTCTAGAAGTTGTATGATTTACTCTCTCTTGTGGAGGTAAACCATTATGTCTACTTCTCGCTTAGATTTAGGCCACACTTTAACCTGTGTTAAAACACCCTAGATTTAGGATTTGAGGTAGCTATTTCCTTCAAGCTATAAGCATAAATCCTCACCTCATAGGCATTTCCACAATCTCATGTTGATGGATTATAAACCCTAGCAATCTAAGAAAATCTCAATCCAAACAAATAAATCATCTTGCTTTTAAACATATAAACCCCACTATAGAATAGATTGGAATGCTCACTAGGCTTCCTAGTATCATGAGCGTTCCCTAGTTGTTCTCTTTGGATTCTAAAATAAGTCCTCCTAGTTGATCCATCCCATTTAAATTTCTAAAGTAGCCAATTTATTGATAGTCTTAACCTTGAAAACTTTGAGGAATAATTTCTTACTTTAATCGAGAGTATTCTTAAAAAATCTCATTTCTTAGGATGTAATTAACTATGGAGGCTTGCCTCCATAGGGAACCTAAAGAACCCAGCTTAATTTAAACCCTGCTTTACTTTCCCATATAAATTAAGGGGAAAATCTCTAGTATATTTGAAGACTCATCATGCCTTAGGAGTCCTTATTAGGTAATTAGGTCTATTGTAGAATGCTATCTCTATCTTTCGAGATAGTACATCATACATTAATGTCATACCTGATCACTTCAATAAGTACTCCCTACGATTTGTGTGGTGTCCACGACCATTCAAAAATAAAGACCACAAAGTCCTAACAATCTAATAAAATTTTAACTCAAACAAAATATGTCCTCTCACTTTCGAACATATAAAGCCTCACCATATGATAGGTTGGAATGCTCACTAGGCTTCCTAATATCATGAGCATTTCCTACTTATCTTTCTTTGGAATCTAAAAATAAGTCTTTCTAATTGAACATTCCCACTTGATTTATTTTCAAAAAATAACCAATCATTTGATAGTCAAACTTTGAAATCTTTGGAGATAATAATTGACTACTTTAAACGAGAGTATTCTTAAGAAATTTCATTTCCTAGGATGTAATTAATTATAGAGGCTTGCCTCCATAGGGAACTAAAGAACCTAGTATAAAATAAACCATGCTTTACTTTTCCATGTAAATTAGGGGAAAGATTTCTGGTATATTTGAAGACCCAAAACACCTTAGGAGTCCTTATTAGGTGATTAGGTCCATTGTAGAGTGATATTTCTATTTTTTGAAGTAGTACATCATACCTTAATGTCACTTCAATAAGTACTAAGATCTTGGTGTCCACAGTTCATCCAAAAATAAACATCTTAAATTTTTAGCGACTCCTGGGGGTTGTTCTTGCCTATCTTTAGCGGTCAATTATTATCTCCAAGCATCGATAGTGGACTTATATTTTATATAAGCCCAAGGCTATTTTTCTTTATGTTGGCACATTGCTTATTTCATCCTTAAGCAATGGTGGCCAATATCATTTAGATTTTAAGGCCTCACTCCTAGTAGGTCGTAAAACTCCTATTGGGTCCCCTAATATATAAAAATAAATTATTCAAAAAAGAAAAAATAATCAAACATAAATCAAACAAAACTAAGAACCTCTCACCACTTGTTTGGTGAAGTAAGGTCATCCCATATTCAGCAAAATTTTAATAAAATCTAAAGCTAAATAAAGAAAATCTATTTCGAAATTCCCAAATGTCTTTTCAAAACAAAATTAATGAACCTCATTTAGCATACCCAAATTTGTTCAATGAGGATTCTCTTTCAAAATCAACATCACACAAATGAAAACAAAAAATAACTTCTTCAAAAAATTTAAAACCCTTTTCAAAATAAAATTAATGAACACCATTTAACATAATCAAATTTGTTAAATGAGGGTTCTCTTTTGAAATCAAAATCAATCAAAACAATAATAACAAACAATACCCCTTCTACAAAATTACCAAAACATTTTCAAACAAAATTTTCTAGCTCCATTTAATATAACCAAATTTGTTAAATGAGAGTACCACTTTCAAAATCATAGCAAAATCAAACATCAAACATCAACAAACAACAACCAACATCAAACAAAATAAAATCCTTTTCCTCAAACTTCTCAAATTCCAACAAATAATTGAACCCCATTTAGCATACCCAAATTTGCTAAATGAGGGTCTTAAGTAAAAATTAAAATCAATTAAACCCCAACAAAAGAGAACAACAATCTCATTTCTGAAACTCTAAATCTCTCCTATAAACAATTGATTACCATACCCAAATTTGTTAAATGAGAGTTATTGACCTCATTTTTAGGATGAGCTCTCAACCCCTCCATCTTAGACATAAGACTTCTCTTAGACACTAAGAATCTTCTTAGTCTTAAGTCACTTCTAGTAATTAGGTGGACACTCAACCTAACCCTAGACTTAGAAGAGTTAGCCATAGGAATAGGTCATGCTTAGGGGTGTTAAAAAAATTTGCCTACCCTACACAGACCAACTCCTCAATTTCTTTCCTTTAAGTCAAATTCCAAATCAAGTCTAAACTAACTCCAAACTCCAAATCAAATCAGCTTCAAACTCAAATTTATTCCAACTTGATGGATTTTCTCAAACTCAAATAAATTCCAAATGATTGAAGCTTATGATTGAAATCCAAATCCTAAAAATCTTTTCTAAGTCACTTTGATTCTACTTATGGACTTAGCATAAATCAAATCCAAATCAATTCAAATTCAAGAAATTTTCTAATAACCCATTTATATTTTCAGTTATATTCACAAATATAAATGAAATATAAATTCAAAATGCAAATCCAAATTCAACCAAAAAATTCCTTTCAAGTCAAATTCTTGAACTTAGCCAAATCAAATTCAAATCAAGCCAAACCCTTGATTTTTCTTCATGATTCAATCAATCCTTCAATCATGAATCCAAATATAAACATAAACTTCAATCATCAAACCAAAAATAAATTCAAAATGCAAATCCAAATTCAACCAAAATTCAACCTAAGCCTTTCAAGTCAAATTCTTGAACTTAGCCAAATCAAATTCAAATCAAGCCAAACCCTTGATTTTTCTTCATGATTCAATCAATCCTTCAATCATGAATCCAAATATAAACATAAACTTCAATCATCAAACCAAAAATAAATTCAAAATTCAAATCCAAATTCAACCCAAATTCAACCTAAGTCTTTCAAGTAAAATCTTGAACTTAGCCAAATCAAATTAAATCAAGCCAAACCCTTTGATTTTTCTTCATGATTCAATCAATCCTTCAATCATGAATCAAAATATAAACATAAACTTCAATCATCAAATCATAACTAAACTCAAAATCAAACCTAAGTCAAACTCATGCTCATCTCTTTGAACTTGAAATTATCAAATGAATCAAAACCCATTCGACTCCAAATGACTTGCAAATGGATTAATATTTCAATCATAAGTCCATATGTGAGTTCAACCAAACTTGATTCAAGCGTTGATCAAGTCAATTGACCCACTTAGGCCCACTTGACCCAAAGTGACCTAAAGTACCCCTTTTGAGCCAAATTCTAATCCTACCAAAATTGGATTGAACTTAGCCCACCTAAGCCTCACATTATGAGCAACAATCATCATAAGGTGATCAATAACTCAAATTGGGTTAAACCAAGTCAAACCTAAGGGTTGACCAAGTCAACACTTAGCCAAAATGAAACCTAAACTAGCCAAAATCTATCATAGGACAAATTGATTGGAACCATTGATCAAAACTCATTCATGATGAATGTTTGAACTTGACCAAGTCATCATTTAAGCCTAACCTAGCCCAATGGGCCACTTGACCCAAGTTGACCCAACTTGACCTAAAAGTTAAAATGTGTCAAAACTTGATCTAAGCCAAATTGATTGAAACCAATGGGTCAAGTTCATTCCAAATCACTTGTTGAACTTAACCAAAGCCCCAATTAGTCAACTAGACACAACCTAACCCAATTGACTTTGAACCCAACTTGACCTAAAAGGTCAAATTGAGCCAAAATAAAATTAAACCAAATTAATTGGAAATAAAGATACCAATACATTTCATATGACCAATGAGACCTAAACCAACCCATGACCTAACCCAAATAGGACAAATGGGTCAAATTGGTCAACTTGGCCCATTTGACCTAAATGAAATTAAATGAACCAAATCCAAATATAATCAAATTGAAATAAACCAATGATGCCAAAATATTTTAAATGGTCATATGAACTTGGCCGAACCCTTAGTTTGACCAAATTTGACCAATTGGTCAACTTGACCTAAGTTGACCCATTTTGACCTAAATGGGTCAACATGAGCCAAATCATATCAAACCAACTCCAAATTCATCGAAACTTGGCATGACCCATTTTTCAATCATACTAAACATATTCAAACTGAAATCCAAGCCAAATGACCATTTTACCCCTTAGTCAAGGGGTAACCTAAGGCCAATTCCACTTAGAATTTGGCCATATCCTTCTAGTGGCCACTGGGCACTCTCTCAGTAGACCAAGTGGACACTAGTGAACATGGTGCACTTTTCCCATTGGGTTTGGGTCAGCCAAACCCAATCCAAGGTCAAAACTGACCACTCCTCTCATTTTGAGCACATGGGAATCACTCCCACACCTTGTTTTGCACATGGCAACTTCTCCACTACCCCCTCTGGCCAAAACTGAATCACATGCAACCCTAAATGACCTAACAAACCCATTACATAGGGTAAATTGGATCAAAAAAACAAAGGAAAGCTAGGCCATCCGATTCACCTAGGGGGATATATACTCCCCCTAATTTCACTTCAATCCAAGACTCTCACACTCGATTGAAGCTAAGGAACTCAGAGCAAGCAATTGTAAGTCTCCCCAAGCTTCCTAGAGTCATCTCCAATCCTCCATTTCTCGGTTTCTTCAAGCCAAAAATAAGGGAGCTCCACCATATTTCCAACTTACTCAATACACAAAATCAACTCAATTCCTCTTGTAAGCATCTTCAGAGGAGTTAATCGAGTTGATCCAAAGCTTCTCCCAAGTTTCAAAGGCAAGGGAGATGGTATTTAGACCAAGATCGAATCCATTTGAAGGTGAGCTTAGTCCATAGGAAGATCCACTCATCCTCAACACCTCAAACCTTCAAGAGGGCTTCATCTCCACTAGATGAAGCTACCTCAATAGTTGGGAGCACCAGTGATAGCCTCCAATGAGGTATGTCTTTAAACCGAGCTTAGGTATAGGAGTTTTTGGTCCTTTGTGAAAGAAATTTTCACCTCATGAAAAATTGACCATTAGATTCTCTCGTGCTTTCTCCTAGATGGTGTGGGTTGAGTTTGAGCTCAATCTAAGCTTGGATCTTGCCCTAAGGGATGGACGGTCTCCGTCTCTCGCAGGCGAGCTCAAGGATGGATCATGGACCATCCATCTATGCATTTTGGATGGACGATCCTAATCAAGCTGTGTAAGATCTCTAATTTAATTCGTTAAGAATCACAGGCTCGATCTCTACCGTCTGATCTCTGATCGGATGATCCAGACAAAAAGTGCGTAGCACCACCGCTGATGCAGCTTTGGATGTGACAACTTAAATAATCAATCCAGTCATGCCATGTGGAAAGCGCGTACCGCGTCAGCGGTCCACGTGGCGCCAATAGGATTAGTTAATAATCAGGGGTTTTAATTAATTATTAATCATTAAAATCTTTAAATATTCATAACTAAATGTAGAAAAATAAAAAAATACAAAATAAAATGCATTGTGAAGATAATTCAAAGGGAAATAATCTAAATTTAAATTCAATTGATTTTGAGCAGTGATAAATTCTAAATTTAGGTTTTATTAGGAATGTAATTATGTTAATTACTCTCTAATTATCCCACTGATTAATTCCAAACTTCTCATGTGCATTTAGTGGGATGACTTCTGCCTCCCCTAATTTTCTTGGGATTTATTAATGGTTTAACTAGGCTAATTGCTTGGTTCATTCCTAATTACTCTCTTAATCAGTTAAAAGATTAATTAACCTTTTAAATAGTGATAAATATATTAATTAAGTTTGCTAATCACCTTAGAACAATGAGTGGACTTAGGGAATGAGATTAGGGTTCTTTCCCATATCTTCTTTTCCTAAGTTTATTTCATTTGGATAAAAATCTAATTAAGGTGCAAATTAATTAAATGGCTTAATCGCTTTGTTAAATAGCTCAATTAATTAAAGTTTTAAAATCAAATCAATCTGAACTTAACCAATTCATCTTGAGTAGGTACTTAGGTGTTCAATAACCGAAGTAACTTAGGGAAATCAAAATCCAACCCACATGTGTGGGAAGGGTTATGAAAGTACTTAAATTAAACTCTTTAGTTTAATTAATCACTAATTGTGAGCCAATTGCATTAGGCCCTTTCTTTCCTAGGTGCGTTGCTAATTAAATTCCTAGTGTGGTTTTATGTCATACATTGGCTCATAATTATTTGATTAAATATGTTAAAGTGGTGTAGGTAAGGGGTAATTAATGCACTTAATTCATACCTTGACCTAAACAAAATATAAAAATCATCTAATGGTTCTAAAATTAAACTAAAATAACATACACATGTGGGAAATGAGTTAGGACCAGGAAACCTCTCACATTTTCTAAATTTAAATCAAACTAAAAACAAAACAAAAGTCTCTTTAAAATAAATTTGATTTACTTTAAGTAATCTTACTTTATAAGATTATCTTTAGGAATTAATTAGGGTGAATGAATTTACATGATTTCATCACTTTATTTCATTCCTAATATGCTAAATGTGTATGTCATATGAAAATCATGCATTCATGTCTTTTGAAAAATCAAATTAAAATGAAATGTTTCCTTTATGTCAAATTGCATGCTTTGGCTAAAGTAAGAATATGAATGGCTATTATCACTATTAAATCCAAAAATTATTTTCAAAGCTTATAAATCAAATATCATAATTGAAAGGTATGCTACTTATAATTATTTATGAGCTTGCATGTGAATAACATAAAATGTGTTATGTGATTCTCCCTTTCTTTCTTAACATAGAATTGTATAGGATTTGCAAAGTGTATAGTCCATTTGTAAAGGACATAACACTTGCTGAAATCCATTCCTATACACTCCTATGCCATTTCCTAAAAAGGAATTCCACATCACACATATAAATTAAACAATTAAACCAAAATCAAACAAACATAGACTTTTGCATCTTTCTTTTTCCATTCATTTCTTTTTATATTAGCACATGTATTTAAGAAAAGTGGTATATTAGTCCAAACAATCTCGGGGTTGTGAGACTTTAAGTAGCCTTAAGTAGGTCTTGTACCTTACACCCCTGGTGCTAACAATGGCATCGTACTCACTTATGTCTTTTATACTTGTAAATGTGCATATGAAAAATGGATAAAAGAATCACTCTTTTCTACTTAATGAAAATCATGCATCATAAAGCATCCAAATTTTCTTAAGTAGCACTACTTAGCATTCATCATTAAGGTGTGCTAAACATTTCTATTTGCATGTATAGATATGCTAGGATTCATCCATATGCATGTTACATATGTTGGGAAAGAAATGAAGTGTTGTGTGATTTATGATAGTATTTCACTTTACTTAATCTTAAAATGCCTTTCTTTTTGAATAGGTTTGTTTAGGAAAAAAATCAAAACTTAGGATTAATTTAAACACATAATAAAACAATCACTAAACAAAAATTAAATATGAATCTACCTTAGAAATTACTTAAGGTAGGGAAGGAAAGAGAAGTGGCACACAATGCGAGAGTGAGAAATTACTTAAAACACATAACTTGGGTGCACGATGCACGTGGTAGGTGTATACCGCACTGCAATTGGCGGCTCCGCATTAGCTCTGAGAGAATATGGCTAGCGCATCACAGTTCACTATGGACCGTTCGATCATAGATGGACCGTCGAATCGGATCACGGGATCTGGCGATCGCGCATCGACTGTCCGATCATTACCTGTGGGATCAGATGGTCCAGATCACATCAAGAGATCCAAAAGGCTAGAATTCTAAGTGAAAACTTGTCCAAATGGACTCATTTTCACATCGATTTGCACCGAAAAAATTCTACTTTATAATTAGGATTATTTAAAATAAAAATGTGGGATTATCTAGGGTAAATTCTTAAAAATGATGCAAAAAATTATCACAAATGGAGGATCCTAAGGCCGGCTATGGTTTATGAAAGTTACCTCACTAGGGATGATTTTTAGCAATGGTGATGACTCGAGCACATTGTTGAGCTAGGGAAGAAGCCTTGGAATGAGCTTGGATCTTCGCTTCATGTGAAATGAAGTTTCCACCGTGATCATTTCTCACTAAAATCCACTTAATTTTGAAGTATTTCTCTCTAAAATGAAGTGGGGGGTGATTTCCAATGGCTTTGGGAGCTCTAGGAGAGGGAGAATGAGATGCACAGGTGAATGCTCCAGCCTCTAATGCCTTGGAATGAATAGTGAACAAAAATCACACTTTTCTTTGAATTTTTTGCTCCAAACTCATGTCATTTGGCTTAGGGTGATTGGGAGTGGAAGAGGATCATCCTAGGTGGCTCTCTTGGGTTGGATAAGGCATGGAAAGTGGCCGCCATGAAGGAAAAATGGGTGTCCTAGCCAAGGGGAGGTGAGAGTCCTTCATGCAAAGTGTTCCAATGGGAGAGGTGAGGTGATTTCACCACCTCATCATGGCTGCTAAAACCACTCCTTGGGTCAGAAAATTAGTGACCTTGGTGCCTATGATAACCAATGGATGAGTGCTAAGTGGACAAGGAAGAGAAATGACCACTTGGGCAAGTGTCTTTTCTTATGGGATGCCCTTGACCCAAGGGAAAAGTGGTCATTCAATATTACATTTGATTTGAGCAGATTTGAAATGTGTCAAAAGTAAGTTGGACCAAATTTCATGTCATTTAAATTTCAATTGGTTTAATTTGGGTTAATTTGACCTATTTGGGTCAAATTGGGTCAAAATGGGTTAGGTTGACTAATTGGTCAAATTGGATCAAACCAAAGTTGGGTCAAGTTCAAATGATCACTTTGATTGCATTGGTTGAATTGGTTTCAATTAATTTGGTTTAATTTGGATTTAATTTGGATTTTGGCCAATTTGATCTTTTAGGTCAATTTGGGCTAAGTTGACCTATTTGAATTAATTGACCAAATTGGCTTGAATCATGGCTTGGTTTGGGTTTGGTTGATCATTTAGAATATGTTGCAAGCTTGGGTTTCAATCAATTTTGGTTTGATTTGAACTTTTAGGGCAAGATGGGTTCATGGTCAATTGGGCTAACAATTGGTCAAATTAATTGAAGTTTTGGTCAAGTTCAATATTCAATTTAACTTGAGCCATTGGTTGCAATCAATTTGGTTTAAGTTGCAATTTGGCTAGTTTGGGTTCATGTGGGTTAAAAGGTTGAGTTGGTGAACGGGCTAGGTTAACTTGGTTTGACCCAATTCATGACAATTAATTAACCTATGATGATCAACAAACATGACATGAAGTTTGGATTAGCTTAATTCACTTTGATTTGGATTGAATTAAATTTTGGCCACTTTGGGTCAAGTGAGCCAATTGGTTTATAGCTTGATCAAGGCTTGATTCAAGTTTGGTTGAACTCACATATGGATTTATGATTGAAATATAAATCCATTTGCAAGAGATTTGAAGTCAAATGGGTTTTGATTCATTTGTCAATTTCAAGTTCAAAGGATAAACATGAGTTTGATTTGAGTTTGATTTTTGAAATTAGTTTTGTTTGAGGATTGAAGTTTATGTTTATATTTGGATTCATGATTGATGGATAGGTTAAATCATGAAGAAAAATCAATGGTTTGGCTTGATTTGAGTTTGATTGGCTAAGTTCAAGAATTTGACTTGAAAGGCTTAGGTTTGATTTTGGTTGAATTTGAGTTTGAGTTTTGAATTTGGTCTTGGATAGAATTTATAATTCATTTATATTTGTGGATATAAATGAGAATATAAATGGGTTATGAGAAAATTTCTTGAATTTGAATTGATTTGGATTTGATTTGAGCTACGTCCATAAGATAGAATCAAAGGGCTTAGGAAAGATTTTTGGAATTCAAATTTGAGTTTTGGATTCAGTTTTGATCAATTTGAATTTATATTTCATTTATATATGTGAATATAAATGAGAGTATAAGTGGTTATAAGAAAATTTAATGAATTTGAATTGATTTGGATTTGATTTAAGCCAAGTCAATAAGAGGGGATTAAAGGACTTAGAAAAGATTTTTGATTTGGATTTGAGTTTTGGATTTAGTTTGATGTTGATTTGAATTTGACTTGAAGGAAGGAAGTGAGGAGTTGGTTCAAGCTATAGGGTAGGCAAATTTTCCTAACACCCCTAAGGCATGACCTATTCTATGGCTAACTCTTCTAAGTCTCTATCTTGGCCCACCTAATCACCAAATGTGTCTTAAGACCAAGGATCTCTTAAAGTCTAAGAGGAGTCCTATGTCTAGATGGAGGGGTTGAGTGCTCATCCTAAAAAATGAGGTCAACAAAGGGTGCCCAATAGGTGGTGTGATTGACAAGAACACATGTATGACCAAAATGATCAACAACACTAAATGATACAAGCACTAGAGACAATCTACTCTACAGGAGGTGTAGAAATCTAGAGCTTAGTGCAATGTGGCTCTACTTATGTCAAGGACATAAGATAGGGAAGGAAGAATCTACTAGGGATTGAGTATGTGAACCTTCCACTAGGGAAACAGGTTCAAATTAACCATAAGAGGCTGAGAGGTTTGATTTGATCTGAGCCTTACTAAGGAGAGATTTGATTTGATTTATTGATTTATTTTGATTATTTTGATTTGATTGACTCCACTGGGGGAGGTTGATTGGATTTATTTTGTTGAATTTATTTTGTTTGTTGTATGACTCCATTGCGGGAGGAGGGTTGAATTTGTTTCAGATTTTAAATTTTGTATTTTGAGATGGACCCTGTTGGTTTAGGATGGATTGCACTGAGTAGGAGCCACGGAGGCTTAGACCTAACTCAGATTTACCAATCCAAAGGGGTAGTCTACCAAACACATAGTAGGACTAGCCAACTAAAAGGGATGCCTTCTAGTGTGTAGCAGCTATACTAGGGAAAAAGCATAGTAGATTTATATCCTTCAAAGTAGGGACCAGTTGCTAGGGTGATCTATTGGTAAGGCAATAGATTGAACCCAACCTAGGGCTGACTATTGAGTGAATGCCTCTGGGGGACTTAAATCAGCTCAAAGATAGTCAAAATTAATTTTATTTCTTAGTTATTTTGATGGATTCTGTTGGTTTGCGATGGATCACACTGAGAAGGAGCTTATATTAGCCTAGTCCTATATGAGATTTACTAATCAAAAGGGAATAATCTACCAACCACAAGGTAGGACTATCCAACCAAAGAGATGCCTTTCAGTGTGCAGTTGCTAAGTTAGGAAGAAAATGTGAGGACTCACATCTTCTAAAATAAGAAACCACCAAGGTGATCAGTTGGCAAGGCAACAAATTGAACTCGACCTAGGGTTGACTATTGAGTGAATACTGCTGGGGGACTTAAATTAGCTCAAAGATAGTCAAAGATTAATTTCATTTCTTAGTTTATTTTGATAGATTCCATTGGTTTGTGATGGATCATACTGAGAATGAGCTTATATTAGCCTAGGCCTATCTCAGATTTACTAAACCAAAGGGAGTAGCTTCTCGACCGATGGGAGAATTATCCAACCAAATAAGTGCCTTTCAGTTTGCAATGATCAATTTAAGGGAAGAAAGCTCGGAGACTCATATCTTCCACTACAAAAGATCACTAGGTGATCGATTTCTTTAGGCAACAATTTTAACCCGACCTAGGGCTGCCTGTCGATTTGTGATAGTCATGCTAGGAAGAATTGATCATAGTCTTACATCTTCCAAAGCGAGAATGGCTGGGGTAACAGCTTGTGGCATAGATTGAACCGACTGGGGCGACTACGAGGGTAGTCTTGACAGGGATTTATCTTCAAGTAGTCAGGCATTTCTTATAGGGAGTTTTGCTAATGCTGCCCTAAAGATAGGATGCCTGCTTGGGATAAGGGGCCCTTTGGGGCTTGAATTCCTAATCCATAAGCGAATATATATTTTTTTATTTATTTGTTTAGTTTGTTTGTTTATCGTGGACCCTGTTAGTTTTGAGAGATCAGAAGGAAGGAAGACTTATCTGATTCTTGAACCAAGGGAGAATCTATGCATTTCTTTGAACAAATTCTTCAATACGAGGTGGCTACTAGGAAAGGGGGATTGTCCAATCCAAGAGTAACCCGGGTTGTGTCTAAATAGGGCGCAAAGTACGTGATCCAAATAGAGTGCCCGCAGGGGATGGGGCTATTAAAGGCTTGATCCAAAACCTTGGAGAAGATGACATGGCTAGTCATATGTCAAATAGGTATTCGCCAACTCAAGGAGAAAGATGGACTACATCTACCAAGAGTGGTGTATCCACCGTGAGTGTCACATAGAAAACATCAACCAACCTAAGGTGCTCATTTGCAACAATCAAAGAGAAGAAAGCGGGGACTCACATCCTCCTAAAGTGGAACTGATTGCCGGATAGTTTATCTTTGGCTCACAAAGCCATCACCTAGGTGATCAATGAATGCTCTTTTACATCGACTCAAATGTAGTAAGAGGAAAGGAGCCTCTGGGGACTTATCTAAACCTCAAATATACTTGACCTAGTTAGAATCATGATAATTAGTTCAAGAAGAAAGCTTGGGGACTCACATCTTAAACAAAATCAACTTAAGGTAGCTTACTAGTTGGGCAGTGAAGTCTACCAAACTAACAATGCACTCATTGGTTTGTAATGGTCAAGTTAGGAAGAAAGTGCGGGGACTCATATCTTCCAAATAAAAAACCACTGTGGTGAAATGTGTGCATGTTGTGAAGAAGGATAGGATGCCTTTTGGGTTCTCTTACTCCTGACCTAAATACATCATGACAGATTCATAAGACAAGCAAACAACGCTAAGAACGAAGAGAAGATTTTGATAAATTGGAATGAAATTTTTGTTGATTGATAGAATTGTTTTCAAACATGATTTTTATGGATACTATTTCTTCAAATAGAGCCCATTAATTGGAAGCATCTGTTCCCTTTATAATCAATAAGCGATAAGATCCTTCTTGGTAGGCCTTCTATGACATAGGGGCCTTCCCAAGTGGGTTCAAACTTGCCTCCCATCGATGACAATTGGTCTCCTTAGACACAAGTTCTCCTACTTGGAAAGACCTATCGACCATTGTTATGAGCTTGAATCATTTTGGCCTTTACAACTCAGGTTATGGCATCATAGACTCTTCTCAAACCTTGAGCTCTTCTAACTACAACTTTGCATTCTACTGTAGTAATCTTCCTACAATGTTATCCTTAGTGACGTGAGTTGAACTTAAAGGTAGAACCTCACCACACTAAGGAAAATGGGGTAGATTGAGTTGGAGTTTGGTATGTGGTGCGGTAAGCTCACAAGGCTTTAACTAACTGCTCATTCCACTATCACTTGTTGTCATCAAGAGTCTTCTTCAGTATTTGGATGAGAGTTTTGTTGAATGCTTCTGCTAAGCCATTTTCTCTGGGGTAGTAGATGGTGGAGTATCTCCAATCTATACCACATCTTCTAGCAAAGCTATTGATCTTGGTGCTTTTGAATGAAGTGTCATTATTGGATATAATTCATTGAGGCACCCCGAACCTATATACGATATGATTATTGAAAAATGGAAGCACATGCTGATATGTGACCTCTTTGAGTGGGATTGCCTTTGCCCACTTGGAAAAGTAGTCGGTGGTAGGTAAAATGAACCGACGACCCTTGGAAAGAAGGAGGATCGATAAGAACCATAATGTCGCATCCCAACACTAAAATGGCCATGAGGACAATGTAGGATGTAGAATGTTGGGTGGTTGATGTAGGACCACACCTTGACACCGATGGCATCTCCCTACATCCATGTAGTAATCATCGAAGGCCGCGAGTATCCTAGTCTCTTGATCTTGATCTTCATGTTCAGACTAGATTGATGTGCTCCACATAGACCTGAATGTACCTCGGTTACAATGCCATGGGCTTCGTGTTTGTCTAAATAACATAACAACATTTGATCATGAGCTGGTATGGTGAGTCAAAATGGGTTAAGTTGACTAAGTGGTCAAATTAGGTCAAACCAAGAGTTGGGTCAAGCTCAAATGATCATTTTGATCACATTAATTTAATTAGTTTCAACTAATTTAGTTTAATTTATATTTAATTTATATTTTGGCCAATTTGATCCTTTAGGTCAATTTGGGCTAAGTTGACCAATTTGACCCAATTGATCAAATTGGCTTGAATCATGGCTTGGTTTGGGTTTGGTTGATCATTTGGAATATGTTGCAAGCTTGGTTTTCAATCAAATTTGGTTTAATTTGATTTTGGCCTGATTTGACCTTTTAGGTCAAGATAAGTCAATCCAGCTAGGTTGGGTCTAATTGGCCAAATTAAGGTTTAATTGAGCCTTTGGTCAAGTTCAATAATCAATTTGGAGTTTTGGTTGCAATTTGGCTAGTTTGGGTTCATGTGGGTTAAAGAGTTAACTTGGTCAACATGCTAGGTTGACTTGGTTAGACCCAATTCAAGATAATTGATTAACCTATGATGATCAACAAATATGACATGAAGTTTGGATTTGCTTAATTCACTTTGATTTGGATTGAATTGAATTTTGGTTCATGCATGTCTAATTAGCCACTTTGGGTCAAGTGAGCCAATTGGGTTTAGTTGGCTTGATCAAGGCTTGATTAAAGTTTGGTTGAACTCACATATGGATTTATGATTAAAATATAAATCCATTTGCAAGAGATTTGAAGTCAAATGAGTTTTGATTCATTTGTCATCAAGTTCAAAGGATGAACATGAGTTTGAGTTGGGTTTGATTTTAAATTTAGTTTTGGTTTGAGGATTGAAGTTTATGTTTATATTTGGATTCATGATTGAAGGATTGATTAAATCATGAAAAAATCGGGTTTGGATTGATTTGAGTTTGATTCACCTAAGTTCAAGAATTTGAATTGAAAGGCAGTTGGATTTGGTGAATTTGAGTTTGAGTTTTGAATTTGGTTTTGGATATTTAAATTTATAATTCAATTATATTTGTTTATATAAATGAGAATATAATGGTTTATGAGAAAATTTCTTGAATATGAATTGATTTGGATTTGATTTAAGCTAAGTACATAAGATAGAATCAAAGGGCTTCAGAAAGATTTTTGGAATTCGAATTTGAGTTTTGGATTCAGTTTGATCAATTTAAATTTATATTTCATTTATATATGTGAATATAAATGAGAATATAATAGGGTTATGAGAAAATTTCTTGAATTTGAATTGAGTTTGATTTGATTTGAGCTAAGTCCATGATAGGGGATTAAAGGACTTAGGAAAGATTTTTGATTTGGATTTGAGTTTTGGATTTAGTTTGATGTTGATTTGAATTTGAATTCAAGAGAAGAAAGTTTGTGGACTCACATCTTCCACTAGAAAAGACCACTGGGGTGATCGATTGCTTTGGACAACAAATCAAACCCGACCTAAGGCTGCTCATTGGTTTTCAACAATCATGCTAGAAAGAATGTGTCATAGTCTTACATCTTTCAAAGGAGAATGGCTATCTGGGTAACCTGCTTATGGTAAAACAGATTGAACGACCTAAACTATGAGTGAGTACCAACCATTTATCAACTCGTGAAATTTTAATGGGAGTTCTGGCCACAAGTAACCCGTGTGTCTAAAATGGGTTCACAAGGACTTGATCCAAATACCCCTGATGGGTCACAAAGGCTTAATGAACACCTCCGGTAAAGATGACATTTATATACAATGTATTCTGTATCAAGGAGAAAGTGTGGGGACTCATATCTACCAAGAGTGGTGTACTCACCGGTGATTATCAACACAACATCAACCAACCTAAGCATCATGCAACAATGCAGAAGAAAGCTCGAGGACTCATATCCTCTTATAGCAGAACTGACTGCTGGGATAGTCTATTTTTGGCTTGAGAGGTGCCATCCGATCTAGGGTAACTACTGAGTGAATGCCACTAGGGGACTTATATCAACTCAAAATTAGTCAAGAGGAAAGGAGACTCTAGGGGACTTATCCAAAACCTCAAATATACTCGACCTAATTAGAGCACGATGGCTAGTTCAAGAAGAAAGCACGATGAGTCACATCTTCTTAAATAAAGTCAACAAGAGGTAGCTTACTGGCTGGGCAGTGAAGAATACCATACTAACAAGGCACTCTTTGGTTTGCAATGATCTAGTTAGGAAGAAAGTGCGGGGACTCACCAAGTTTATACGAACTCTAAACAAATCGATTCAAAAAGAAAGGCATTTTAAGATTAAATAAAATGAATCAAATTTACATAACACATATCACTTCATTTCTTTCTTAACATGCATAACATACATATGAATGAGTCCTAAGCATATCTATACATACAAATGAGAATATTAAACACACTTTATGATGTATGCTAACTAATCTATTTAAGGAAATTTGGAAGTTTAATATGCATGATTTTCTTTAAGTAGAAAAGTCTTTCTTATCCAATTTTCACATGTACATATGAAAGTAAGAAAGGCATAAGTGAGTACAATGCCATTGTTAACCAGAGGTGTAAGGTACAAGACCTACTTGGGGCTACTTAAAGACTCACAACCTCGGGGTTGTCCAGACTAATATACCACTTTCCTTAAATACAAATATATGTACTAAAGAAATGAAATGGAAAAGAAGAGTGCAAAAGTTGTATTAGTTGATTCATTTTGTTTATGCAATTTATGTGTGCAAGCATAGGTAACTCTTCTTTAGTGATAGCATAGGAATGAATAGGATATGAAATTAGGTAAGTGTTAGGTTCTTTTCAAATGAACCTTACATCTTACTAACTCCTATTCAAAATTATACTAACATAAAAGAGAAGGGAAACATATGCTAAGCACATCCTTATATTTCCTTCACATGCAAGCTTATAATTAAAATATAAGCAACACACTTTTAGATTTGATAATTGATTTATAAGTTTTGAAAATAATTTGAATTTAGTAGTGATAATAGCCACTCATATTTCTACTTTAGCCAACACATGCAAATTTGACATAAAGTAAACAATTTCATTTTTTAAATTTGAATTTGAAAAATATAAATGCATGAAACCATATGACATACAAATTTAACATGTTGGGGAAAGAATCAAAGCAATGAAAGCATGTAAACACATTCACTTTAATTAAATCCTAAAGACATTCTTATGGAATAAGAAGGCTTAAAATAAATCAAAGTTAATTAAATGTGATTTTTTGTTTAATCTTAAGTTTGATTTAATTTTGAAATTATGAGTTAAGTTTGCTTTTCCTAACCCATTCCCACATGTGTTTGATAATTTTGTTTAATTTTAAAATGATTAGGTTCATTTTTGATTTTGATTAGGTTAGGGTATGTATTAAGCAAATTAATTAACCCTTTCCTACACCACCATAGCATAGTTAACCAAGTAATTATGAGCCAATGAGATGACATAAAAATCACAAGGAATTAAACCTACAATGCACCTAGGAAGAAATGGGCCTAATGCAATTTGGCTCATGATTAATGGGTTTAACTTAAGTAATTTCAAAACACCCCTTCACACATATGAATTGGGTTTTGATTTCCTTAATTGAACTTAGGCTCTTAAATACTTAAGCATCTACCCAAAGTAGATTAATTAAGTTCTGGAAGTTTTAGAATTTTAGAAAATTAAGGGATAATTAATGAATTAGCATTAAGAGAGGATGGAAAGAAAAGGGGTTTAGGAATATCTTGGAGAAATACCCCAAAATTATTTTCTAAGCCTCATTCATTGGATCTAACCTTAATCAACCTTATAATGGATTGAAACACTAATCCAAACCCCAATTATGCAATTACATAATAAGGGCACATTTATAATTCCCCAATTAAGCCTTAAATAAATCCCAAGAAAATTAGGGAGGAAGAGGTAATCCCCAAAACATACCCAAAGAAGTTTGGGATTAATCATGGATTAATCAAGAGTAATTAAAAATGAGATTTCTAATAAACCCAAATCAGAAAAGGATAATCCAAAATCCATTGAAATCATTTTTTAAAATATTCTAGGTTGAATTATCTTTCCAAAAATTTTACCTCATATTTTAATTTTATTGAGAGAGATATGAATTTTGAAGATCATGAGCTTAGTTTAATTAAATCCCTTAACTAATCCCTCACCACGCAGAATATGGTCAACACACTTTACATGCATCGTGGTGAGGGCTCACTTAAATGTCATGGTGGCAATGATTGAGTGGATGCACTTTGATCCCTGCCGTTCAATCAAGGATCGAATGACCAGGGATCATCCCATAGTTTATAAAGAAATAAAGGATTTCTAAAATATGGGATTAATCATGGCCATCCATCCAAAATGCATAGATGGATGGCCAAGATCTCCAGTTAGGCTCAGAGATAAAGTGGAAGCTTCGATTGAGCTTGGATATGAATGAGACTTTACCTACACCATCTAAAGCTAATGAGAAGCATATCTAACAGTGGGTTTCTCATGACATGAAAATTACTTTCACAAAAGACCAACACCTCCTAAGCTAAGTGGCAAAAATTCCATACCTTGAGTTGATCTTGCTCGAGCTCGATGAGGTAGTTTTGTCTGGAGAGGCTCGCTGAAAGTTTCAAGCCTTGGGGTTGAGTGGATCTCATGGACCAACACCACTTCACCTTGCTTGTGACTTTGATCCAATTCCACCTCTCCTTTCTTTGGGAACTCAAATGAGAACTTGGGTGCACTCAAATTGATCCTCTGAGGGAGTGTGCAAGAAGAATTGGAATGGGTTTGAGTATAGAGGAAGTTGAAGATTCAAAGGAGCTCCCATATTTCCAAAGAAGAAAATCGAGAAATGTATTTTTCAAATCCCTCTTAGAAATCTTGTGATGGCTCTCTAATCTTTCCAAACACTCACTAGGCTTCAATCGAATGTGGAAATCACCATTTCAAATTGAATTAGGGGGAGTTTATCTCCCCCTATGGCAATTGGATGGTCGACACCTCCCTTGCCATTTTAATCTAATTGACCACATTGGAGGGGTTGTTTGATCTATTTAGAGTTGGCACATGGTCAGTTTGAGGTTTTGAGTGGATTGCTAACCTCTCATGTGCATCAAATTGAGTGGAAGAAGGATTTTGAATTGGCCAAATTGAGCAAGGGGGTCGGGTTTGGCCTTGGGTCCATATGGGCTGACCCAAACCTACTAGGTTGGGTGCACCACTCTCCATTAGGTCCACTTGAGCTATTAAGAAAGCATCAAGTTGATATGAATAGGGTATGACCAAATTACCCTTAGATTAGTCCATAATTTGTTATATGATCTAGGAGTAGGATGGTCATTTTTCTAATTTTTCAATTTGGATATGTTGGGTATGTGGAGTAACTAGGTTTGGCCAAGTTTCATGAGATTTGGAATTCATTTGATAAGGTTTGGCTCATGTTGACCCATTTAGGTCAAAATGGGTCAACTTGGGTCAAGTTGACCAATTGGTCAAATTGGGTCAAACTAAGGTTTGGTCAAGATCATATGATCATTTGCAATGTTTTGGTGGCTTTTGTTTGGTTCAATTTGGATTAGTTTTGAATTTGGCTCATATGACTTCATTTAGGTCAAATGGGTCAAGTTGACCTATTTGACCCATTTGACCTATTTAAGCTAGGTTAATGGTAGGTTTAGGTTTGGTTAGTCATATGGAGTGGATTTATATCATGTGGAAAAAATTTCTATACGCCTTCAAATCTAGAGAATGAAAAGACATGCCTATAGAAATTCATCTTTTAGGATGCCACGCAGATCCGCAGATGTACTTATTTCGGTGATCGAGTACGTCATCAAGGAAATAGTGTACTATCTTGAAAGATAGGAGTCACTACCCTTTAATGGACCTAATCACCTCAATAAGGACTCCTAAGGATGATGGTACATATGTATTGTAGATTCTTCCCTACTTTACAAAAAAGTAAAGTAGAGTATATTTTAAACTAAGTTCATTAAGTTCCCTACAGGGGTAAGCTCCCATAGTTAATTACATCCTAAAGAACAGGGATTCCTTAGGAAAACTCTTGATTAAGGTAAATGATCATTGTCTTCAAAAGATTTCAATAGAAAAAGACTATCAATTGATTGGTTCAATTTTGAAGATCAAATGGGATTGATCAAAGAGAGAGAGTTATTATCGAAACTAAAATAGAATATGAGTAGGAGATGCCCAGGATGCTAGAAAATCTAGTGAGCATCTAAAACTATCCTACGGTTGGGCTTTACAATTTTGAAATTGATTTAGTTTGTTTGAGTTAAATTTTTTATTAGAAATTTAAGACTTATGATTTCTTAACACAAGATTAAGGAAATGCCTAAGAGGTGAGGAATTATGCTTATGGCTCTCAAAGGGGAGAAGCACTAAATCTAGGGAGCTTTGGAGAGGGCCGAAAATACAACCTAAATTTAAGGCAAAAATGGGTAATTGGTTGCCTCCATAAGAGAGGACAAACCACCCAACAGCTTGGACTTACAACTGCTTGGGGGTGGCTGCCAACTAACTCCTCCTACAATTTTAAATACAAGTAGGAAAGTCTTATGCTTATGCAAGGTAGCTAAGCTGTTGTTTATTTAGAAAGAGACTAAGTCCTTAAACTCACTCCCTAAAGAGACCAGATCATGTAGGGACATGCTTCAAATGACCTAAATCTAATGCAATTCAAATTTTATTTTATTTTATTTTTTGGCTAATTATTTTGACTCAGGCTAATAGAATTCATATGCCTAATGCATGAGAAATATAGTTATTGGCCAAAATCAGTGAGAAGGGAAGAGGTATGTTTCCACCATGGCTCTCAAAGGTCAAGCCAAGTTTCTCTGGCAAAGGTGGAAGCCCTCCAATCAAGAGTAAAATAAGATGCTGTTATGCATGATATTATAAAATAAATACTCATCCAGCTAAGGGGTTGCTAATTCTTTTATCTTGATTTTAAACCTAAGCTTTAAGTGAGGTTATGAGTTCTTTATTTTTAATTTGAGTTGTTAAGTTTGGTAAAAGATTTATTTTTCCTCCTGATCCACATCCAGGCTATACATAAAGCAAGGAAGAAATTAAGAAAAGATGCCACTTAATGGAAAAGCTAAATAAATCATCAATCAATTTATAAAGCTAATCGCAAAAAGAATAAACGGTCGTTGTGGTTGGGCACCACCGCACAAACTCAAAAAGGCAAATGTGGGTAGCCGAGCTCTACCCTTATACAACACGGATTACAAATGAATTGAATTACAATTAAGCAAGGAATTTACATATGGGGTCTTCAACCTTTATTTCTTCTTTCTTCTTCTTTCTTCTTCTTTTCTTCTTTCTTCTTTGGTTCCTTCTTTTGGATGGTTGGAAGATGCTAAGGTTTCAAGATATAAGATAGATCTTATGACCAATGCTCATCCTAATCCCCATAACAATCATTTTAAAATCCTAATTGCACAAATTTACATGAAAAGAAAAAGAATGAAAATCTAACTAACACTTACAAAATAAAGGTTAGCTAAAACAAACCACAAAAATCCCAAGCATGTATATTGGACTTATTACCCCACACATGGGTGACTAAGTCCACCTGGCCTATTGGATTATGCTTAGGGGTATAAAGCACCTCCAAGCAAAAGCATTTATATTTTTATTTATGATAGCTTAAGCACAATCAGAGAAAATAATGATTAGACTGAGAGCATCCTACCATTCATTATACAAGCATACACCCTATCATCGAGTCTAAAACATATATAACAAAATACAATAAAACATCAAACCATGCACTGCTCTAACCTAAAGCTAGAAGTGGTGACTTAGCCTAATGTGTGTGCTTTGAAGGTTTGTGTGGTATGATTAGCTATGGCTTTAGGTTCAAATTTTCTAAGTATGAAAACATGTTCAACTTAGAGGGTTTCATTTAAGTTGTTTAATTATTTTGGGTTGATTTTATTTCATGTTTGATTTAGTTCAAGTGAATCAATAATTACTAAGTTATAGAGAGAGAAAGAGAAGAGAACTTCTCTTTCCTTCCCTAACCTAAGTAATTTCTAAAGTAGGTTCACATTTTAATTTTGTTTAGTGAATGTTTTGATTTAGTCTTTTAGTTAATCCTAAGTTTAGATGAACTCTAAATAAACCTATTAAAAAGAAAGGAAATTTAAGATTAAATAAAATGAATTAAATCTACATAACATAGATTACTTCATTTCTTTTCCAACATGTATAACATCCATATGAATGAGTCCTGTGCATATCTATACATACAAATGAGAATAATTAACACCCTTTATGATGCATGCTAAGTAATCCATTTTAAAAAAAATTAGAAATTGAATATGCATGAGTTTTCTTAAGTAGAACAGGGTTTCTTTATCCAATTTTTCACATGTACATATGAAAGTAAGAAAGGCATAAGTGAGTACAGTGCCATTGTTAACCAGAGGTGTAAGGTACAAGACCTACTTAGGGCTACTTAAAGCCTCACAACCTCAGGGTTGTCCAGACTAATATACCACTTTCCTTAAATACAAATATGTGTATAAAAGAAATGAAATGGAAAAGAAGAATGCAAAAGTTGTATTAGTTGATTCATTTTATTTATGCAATTTATGTATGCAAGTATAGGTAACCCTTCTTAGGTGATAGTATAGGGATGAATAGGATATGGAATTAGGTAAGTGTTAGGTTCTTTTCAAATGAACCATACATCTTACCAACTCCTATTCAAAATTATGCTAACATAAAAGAGAAGAGAAACCTATGCTAAGCACACCTTTATATTCTTTCACATGCAAGCTTATAATTAAAGTATAAGTAGCATACTTTCAGATTTGATAATTGAATTATGTGTTTTGAGAATAATTTGAATTTAGTAGTGATAATAACCACTTATATTTCTACTTTATGTGATAATTGGAATTAGGTAAGTGTTAAGTAAGTGTATTCAATGTGATTTTTGATTAGTTTTAAGTTTGATTTAAATTTGAAAAGGTGAGTTGAGTTTGCTACTCCTAACCCATTCCCACAAGTGTTTGATATTTTTGTTTAATTTTTAGATGATTAGATTCATTTTTATGTATTAATTAGGTTAAGGCATGAATTAAGCAAGCAAATTACCCTTACCTACACCACCTTAACATAGTTAACCAAATAATCATGAGCCAATTAGCTGACAAAAAAAATCACAAGGTATTTAAACTGGCAATGTACTTAATAAGAAAAAGGCCTAATGCAATTTGGCTCATGATTAATGGTTAATTAAGATAAGAGGTTTGGCTTAAGTAATTTCAAAACACCCCTTCACACATATGAATTGGATTTTGATTTTCTTAATTGAACTTAGGCTCTTAAACACCTAAGCATCTACCCAAAGTAGATTAATTAAGTTCTTGAAGTTTTTAGAATTTTTAGAAATTAATTAAGGATAATTAATGAATTAACCCTTAATTAAGAGAGGATTAAGGAAAGAAAAGAGGGTTTAGGGAATAGCTTAGGGGAAATGCCCCAAAATTATTTCCTAAACCTCCTATCTACTGTATCTAACCTTAATCAACCCTAATAATTGATTAAAACTACTAATCATACCTTAATTATCCTTAATTACATAAAGAGAGTAATTAAGAAATGCATTTGTAATTCCCCCAATTAAACCTTCAATAAAAATCCCAAGGGGGAAGAAGTCATCCCCAAAACATACCTAAGAAGTTTGGGATTAATCAGAGGTTTAATTAAAAAGTAGTTAGCAAAATAAAATTTCTAATAAAACCCAAAATCAGAGAAAAGAATAATTCAAATCCATTGAAATTATTTTAAAATATTCTAGGTTGAATTATCTTTCCATAGAAATTTATTTCATATTTTTGAATTTTATTGAGAGATATGAATTTTAGAAGATCATTTAGAAATTAATTAAGAATCCTAACTAATCCTCACTCCAATGCAACATGTATGATGCGCTTTTTCTCGCCATCCCATCAAAGATCGATAGCCGAGATCTCCCTACAGTTTTAAAAGGGATAAGAGAAATTCTAAATGTGGGAATAATCTTGATCGTCCATCCAAAATGTGCGGATGGATGGCCAAGATCTCCCCAGATCTTTCCCTTAGATCAATAGAGATCATCCATGATCTAAAGGAAGTACCAAGCTCGATTGATCTCGGATTGAAATAAAACTTTACCCACACCATCTAAAGCTAATAAGGAACACTTCCAATGGTGGAATTTGCATGAATTGAAAATTCCTTTCACAAAAGACCAACACTCTTATGCTCAGTGGTCAAAAAATTCCATACCTCACCGGAGGGGATCATTGGCACTCGAGATCGATGAGGTAGCTTCATCTATGGAGATGAAGCCCTGTTGAAATTCTTAGGCCTCGGGGTTGAGTGGATTGCTCTATGGACCAACACCACTTGATGTCTTGCGCTTTGATCCAATTGCTTCTCCTATGGAACTCAGTGGATGCTTGAGTGTGCTCGGACTGATCCTTAGAGGAAGTGTGCAAGAGGAATTGAAGCAATTTTGAGTGTGGAGAAAGTTCAAGATTGAATTGAGCTCCCTTATTTTTCAATGGAGAAAACTAAGAAATCTCAAATTCAAATCCCTCTAGGAATGCTTAGGAAGGTTCTCTAATCTCTCCTAACACTCCCTAGGGCTTGATCGAATTGAGGAATGATGGATTTAAATTGAATTAGGGGGAGTATATCTCCCCTTGAAGGATCGGACAACCGCAAGCTATCTTACCATTTTGATCCAATAGATCCAATGGGAAGTTTCCTTGATCAGTTAGCTCTTTGCACATGGTCGATTTGAGGCCTTGAGTGGATTGCCAACCTCCCATGTGCATCAAATTGAGTGGAAGAGGGATTTAGAATGAGCTAATTTGACCCATGGGGTTGAGTTTGGCCTTGGGGCCAATTGGGCTGACCCAAACCCATTTAGTTGGGTGCACCACTCTTCATTAGGTCCCCTTGAGCTATTAGGAAGGTATCAAGTGGATATGAAGAGGGCATGACCAAATTACCCATGGTTTAGGCCAAAATTTGTTTTATGGCCTAGGGGTAGAATTGTTATTTTGCTAATTTTTCAATTTGGATATGTTGGGTATATGGAGAAACTAGGTTTGACCAAGTTTCATGAGATTTGGAATTCATTTGATAGGGTTTGGCTCATGTTGACCCATTTAGGTCAAAATGGGTCAACTTGGGTCAAGTTGACCAATTGGTCAAATTGGGTAAAAACCAAGGGTTAGGTCAAGTTGATATGACCATTTGAAAAATTTTGGTGGCTTTGGTTTGATTCAATTTGGTATATTTTTGAATTTGGCTCAAATGACTTCATTTAGGTTAAATGGGTCAAGTTGACCCATTTGACCTATTTAAAGTAGGTCAAGGGTAGGTTTAGGTTTGGTTAGTCACATGGAGTGGATTGGTATCTTTTTTTGCAATCAATTTTGGTTAAGTTTAAACTTGGCTCAACATGACCCCTTTAGTCAAGTCTAAGGTCAATTGGGCTAGGTCTAGTTGGCTAATTGAGGCTTTGGTCAAGTCACAAGTGATTTGGAATGAACTTGACCCATTGTTTAAATCAATTGGCTTAGATCAAGTTTTGACACATTTTTACTTTTAGTCAAGTTGGGTCAACTTGGGTCAAGTGGCCAATTGGGCTAGGTTAGGCTCAAATGTTGACTTGGTCAAGTTCAAACATAGTTCATGAATGAACTTAGATCAATGGTTTCAATCAATTTGGCCTATGATGGAATTTGGCTATATTATGTTTCATTTTGGGCTAAGTGTTGACTTGGTCAACCCTTAGGTTTGACTTGGTTTAACCTAATTTGATTGATTGATCATCCCATGATGATTGTTGATCATGATGAGAGGCATAGGTGAGTTTTATTCAATCCAATTTGGTTAGGATTTATAATTGGCTCATAAGGGTACTTTAGGTCACTTTGGGTCAAGTGAGCCTGGGTCAAATGGCTTGGTCAAAGCTTGATTTTAATTTGATTGAACTCACATATGGACTTATGATTGAAATATAAATCCATTTATAAGTGGTTTGAAGTCAAATGGGTTTTGATTCATTTGACAATTTCATATTCAAAGGGTGAACATGAAAAGATTTTGGCTTGATTTTTGATTTGGATTTTTTATTTGGTGATTGAATTTTAGATTTATATATGAATTCATGATTATAGGGTTGATTGAATCAGGAAGGAAAATCAAGAGTTTGGCTTGATTTGAAGTTGATTTGGCTAAGTTCAAGATTTTGACTTGAAAGGCTTTGGATTTTGAGTGGATTTGAGTTTGTTTTTTGAAATTGGTTTGATTGTTTGAATTTATATTTCATTTATATATGTGAACATAAAAGAGAATATAAATGGATCATGAGAAAATTTCAAGGATTTTAATGGGTTTAATCATGATTTAGGCTATGTCCATTAAAAGGATTTAAAGGACATAGAAAAAATTTGGAGTTTGAATTTTTGAATTTGGTTTGATTGATTTATATTTATATTTCATTTATATATGTGAATATAAATGAGGATATAAATGAGTTATGAGAAAATCTCAAAGATTTGATTTGGTTTGATCATGATTTTGGCTAAGTCCATGAAGGAAAACTTAAAGGACTTAGGAAAATTTTAGATTTGGAATTTAATTTGAGGATTTGATTTGATTGATTTGAATTTATATTTCATTTATATATGTGAATATAAATGAGAATATAAATGAATTATGAGAAAATCTCAAAGATTTGATTTGGTTTAGATCATGATTTTGATTAAGTCCTTAAGGGAAGCTTAAAGACTTAGAAAGATTTGGACTTAGGAATTTTTGTGGATTTTGATCATGGGTTTCAATCATAGATTTCAATCATGGATTTCAATCATATGGAGTTGATTTTGATTTGGAGAAAATCAATTAGAATTGATTTGGAGGTTGACTTGAAGGAAGGAGAGTGAGGAATGGTTTAAGCTAAGGGTAGGAAATTTTCTAAAACCCCTAAGGCATGACCTATTCCTATGGCTAACTTCTAACTCTCTAGGGCTAGGTTGAGTGTCCACCTAATCACTAGATGTGTTAAAACTGGGAACTCTTAAAGTAAGAGGAGTCATATATCTAAGATGGTTGAGAGCTCATTCTAAAATGAGGTTAACATTTCATCAATTTTGGTTAAGTTCATTTCTCAGAACTTTAGGTCAATATAAGGTCAATTAAAGGTTGGGTCTAATTGTGCAATTGAGGCTTTGGTCAAATTCAACAAGTGATTTGGAATGAACTTGATCCATTGGTTTCAATCAATTTGGCTTAGACCAAATTTTGACACATTTTAATCATGGATTTCAATCATATGGAGTTGAATTGAATTTGGAGAAAGTCAAATAAGATTGATTTGAAGTTTGACTTGAAGGAAGGAAAGTGATGGTTCAAGCTAAGGATAGGTAAATTTTCCTAACACCCCTAAGACATGACCTATTCTTATGGCTAACTCTTCTAAGTCTCTAGGGCTAGGTTGAGTGTCCACCTAATCACTAGATGTATCTTAAGACTAAGGAACTCTTAAAGTCAAAAAGAAGTCCTATGTCTAAGATGGAGGGGTTGAGAGCTCATCCTAAAGATGAGGTCAATAGGTACCTAATGCAATTAGCTCACAATTAATGATTAATTAAGCTAAAGGGTTTAATTTAAGTACTTTCATATCCCTTCCCACACGTATGGGTTAAGTTTGATTTCATTAAGTTACTTAGGTTATTGAACACCCAAGCACTTACCCAAGAAGGATTGTTTAAGTTCTGGAATATTTTGAAAATTTGATTAAGTTAATTAAGTGGTTGGATTAGCAATTTTTAGATTATGAAGGAAATTGGGAATGACTTGAAAATACCCAAACCCATTCCATAAACCTCATTTACTCAAAACAAATTCTAATTAACTTAATCAAGGAATTAAACTACTGTTCACATGCTTAATTAAGCTAAATTATGTTAAGAGAGTGATTAGGAGTTCATTAATTAATTTTCTGATTAACTCATTAATAAATTCCAAGAAAATTGGGGAGTAGTCATCACTAAACATGTGAAGTTTGGAATTAATTAATGAAGTCATTAAAGAGTAATTAGGTTATTAAGTTTTAAATAAACCCAATTAAGAAAATCTACTATTCAAATTCAATTAGAAATAATTATTAGATTCTCCTCAATTATTATCTTTAAAATAAATCAGTTTGTATTTTTTGGATTTTCTATAATTAGTTATGAATTTAGGAAGTTTCAATTAATTTAAGTAATTTTTATGAATTCTATTAATTTATCTTATTAAAATAAATTATTTGACACTCAAAACTCAATATCTTTTATTCCAAAGGTCATTTTGACTTGAAATGTTTTTGGTAGGTGTATTTGAACATCAGTTTTAATCTTTGAAAATTTCAACTTAATCTGACATGTATTTTTGGTATAATTAATGAAATTTGATGTTCACTAAAACTCAAATTAAGCTCAAAATATTTAGTAAAATTTGGGGATTTTAGGTTTGTTGGATTCCCCTTGGAAAGATGAATCCAATGAGCCCTTGTTTACAATTTTTGGTTAAGTATTTTATTTTCTATAAATTTTTTAAGTTTTAGGTGATTTAAAGTAATTTTTTAAATTAGAAAATCCAATTTTCCTACTTAATATAGTCAGCATACCGCGCGGCGCTGATGTGACAACACGTGGTTCCACGTGATTGGGCGGACGGTGCCATGTTAGTCCAAATGAGCGGGAAAATGGCCAGCACAATGAGAGTGACATCACTTTTGGACCAATCATGATGGATGGTCCATCAATCTAGACTAGGATTACGATGAGGTGATCCAAGCCATCTGATCACGCAAACCGTAGGATCAGACGGACCAAATCGCATCAAGCGATCCAAAGGGCCGAATCACGCAATCCACTCACGTTGAGCCATCTATCTCAATGGAATTTGGACGATGCTACTCATCGAGCGGAATGGTAAAATCAGTGGGTATTTTTGGAAAAAAGAGAAATTCTAAGTGAAGCTTGTCCAAATGGACTCATTTTTGTGTCGATTCACACTGGAAAAATTCTATTTTCCAATTGGGATGATATAAAGTAAAAATACGTGATTATCAAGGGTAAATTCCTAAAAATCATGTGAAAAACCATCATAAATGGAGGATCTTAAAGCCGACTAAAGTTTTTTAAAGTTACCTCACTGAGGATAATTTTCAGCTGCAGTGATGACTCAAGCATGCTATTGAGCAAAGGAAGAGGCCTTGGAATGACCTTGGATCTTTGCCTTCACGTCAAAATGAAGTTTCCATCAATGATCACCATTTTCTCACCAAAATCCACTTAGTTTTGAAGTATTTCTGTGCAAAATGAAGTGGAGGTGATTGCCAATGGATTTGGGAGCTCTATTAGAGGGAGAATGAAAGGAATGGATGAATTCTTTATTCTCTAATTCCTTCGACTGAAAAGTGAATGAAAATTACACTTTTCTTCGAATTTTTAGCTTCAAACTCATGTCATTTGGCTTGGGGTGGTTTTGAGTGGAAGAGAATCATCCTAGGTGGATCACTTGGGTTGGCTAAGGCATGGAAATTAGTTTCCATGAAGGAAAAATGGGTGTGCTAGCCAAGGGGAGGTGAGAGTCCTTCATGCCAAGTGTTCCAATGAGAGAGGTGAGGTGATTTCACCTCCCCATGAGTCATAGCTACCCCAACCACTCCTTGGGTTAGAAAATCAGGGTCCTTGGTGCCTATGTGAACCAATGGATGCGTGCTAAGTGGCCAAGGAAGAAAAATGACCACTTGGGCAAGTGTCTTTTCTGCCCTCACCCAAGGCAAAGTAATTTGGTATTGAATTTGATTTGACTAGATTTGAAATATAAAAGTAAGTTGGACTAAATTTCATGTCATTTGAAGTTCATTTGGTTTAAGTTGGGTTAATTTGACCCATTTAAGTCAAATTGGGTCAAAATGGGTTAGGTTGACTAATTGGCCAAATTGGGTCAAACCAAGAGTTGGGGCAAGTTCAAATGATTAGTTTGATTACATTGGTTCAATTGGTTTCAATTAATTTGGATTTAATTTGGATTTTGGCCAATTTAATCCTTTAGGTCAATTTGGGCTAAGTTGATGAATTTGACCAAATTGACCAAATTAGCTTGAATCATGGCTTAGTTTAGGTTTGGTTGATCATTTGGAATATGTTGCAAGCTTTGGTTTCAATCAGTTTTGGTTTGATTTGATTTTTGCTTGATTTCACCTTTTAGGTCAAGTTGGGTTCATGGTCAATTGGGCTAGGTTGGGTCTAGTTGGCCAATTGGTCAAATTGGGTTTAATTGAGGCTTTGGTCAAGTTCAATAATCAATTTGGAGTGAACTTGAGCCATTAGTTGCAATCAATTTGGTTTAGGTTGTAATTTGGCTAGTTTGGGTTCATGTAAGTTAAAGAGTTGACTTGGTCAACATGCTAAGTTGACTTGGTTTTGACCCAATTCATGACAATTGATTAACCTATGATAATCAACAAACATGACATGAAGTTTGGATTGGATTTATTCACTTTGATTTGGATTGAATTGAATTTTGGTTCTTGTAGATCAAATTAGCCACTTTGGGTCAAGTGAGCCAATTGGGTTTAGTTGGCTTGATCAAGGCTTGATTCAAGTTTGGTTGAACTCACATATGGATTTATGATTGAAATTTAAATCCATTTGCAAGAGATTTGAAGTCAAATGGGTTTTTGATTCATTTGTCAATTTCAAGTTCAATGGATGAAATGAGTTTGACTTGGGTTTTATTTTTGAATTTAGTTTTGGTTTGAGGATTGAAGTTTATGTTCATATTTGGATACATGATTGAAGGATTGATTAAATCATGAAGAAAAATCAGTGGTTTGGCTTGATTTGAGTTTGATTAGGCTAAGTTCAAAAATTTGACTTGAAAGGCCAAGGTTAGATTTTGGTTGAATTTGAGTTTGAATTTTAAATATGATTTTAGATATTTGAATTTATAATTCATTTATATTTGTGGATATAAATAAGAATATAAATTGTTTATGAGAAAATTTCTTGAATTTGAATTGATTTGGATTTGATTTGAGCTAAGTCCTTAAGATAGAATCAAAGGGCTTAAGAAAGATTTTTGGAATTCGAATTTGAGTTTTTGATTCAGTTTGATCAATTTGAATTTATATTTCATTTATATATGTGAATATAAATGAGAATATAAATGGGCTATGAGAAAAATTCTTGAATTTGAATTGATTTGGATTTGATTTGAACTAAGTCCAAAAGAGGGAATTAAAGTACTTAGGAAAGATTTTTGATTTGGATTTGAGTTTTGGATTTAGTTTGATGTTGATTTGAATTTGACTTGAAGGAAGGAAGTGAGGAGTTGGTTCAAGCTAGAAAAATTTTCTTAACAAAGGCATGACTATTCCTATGGCTAACTCTTCTAAGTCTCTAGGGATAGGTTAAGTGTCCAATCACTAGATGTGTTAAGATAAGGATCTAAAGAAGAGGAGTTATATGTTTAAGATGGATGGGTTGAGAGCTCATCAAAAAATGAGGTCAAAAGAATAGTTGTGGTGTGAAAGAATATCGCATATTGGTGTTGAAAAATGATCAAACACCAAATATCAGCACTAACAGAGATAATCTACTCCTAACTAGAGGTGTAGAAGGAATCTAGAGCTTAGTGCAATGTGACTCTACTTATGTGATGGACATAAAAGACGAAAGGAGGAATGCACTAGGGATTGAATATGTGAACCTTCCACTAGGGAAATAGGTTCAAATCATCCACAAGGGGATGAGATGTTTGATTTGATTTGAGTCTCACTAGGGATAGATTTGATTTGATTTATTAATTTATTTTGAATGTTTTGATTTGATTATGGGGAGGTTGATTTATTTTGTTGAATTTATTTTGTTGTTTGACTTTGAGAGGAGGTTGAATTTGTTTCATTTTAAATTTTGGATTTTAAGATGGACCCTATTCGTTTGCGATGAATCACACTTAATGAGCAGAGGTAAAATTTCCAATCCAAATTAGGCTACCATAAACATTAAAGCCAACCAAAGGGGATACCTTCGCAAGTAATACTAGGGAGAAAGCATAGTAGATTTATATCCTCCAAAGTTGGGACAAAAGAGATCCAAGCAAGATTGCATCCAACCTAGGGCTGACTATTGAGTGAATGCCTCTAGGGGACTTAAATCAGCTCAAAGATAGTCAAAATTAATTTCATTTCTTAGTTATTTTGATGGATCATGTTGATTTGAAATGGATCACACTGAGAAAGAGCTTATATTAGCTTGAACCTCTCACAAATTTATTAATCCAAACGGAATAATCTATAAACCATAAGGTAGGACTATCAACCAAAGGGATACCTTTGATAATGTGAAAGAAAGCGTGGGACTCATATCTTCCAAAACAAGGAACCATGGGGTGATCAGGCAACAAATCAAACTCAATGACCTAGTTTATGGAAAATGGGGACTTAAATCACCAAAGATTAAGAAAAGATTAATTTCATTTCTTAGTTTATTTTGATGGTTTCTGTTGGTTTATGATGGATCATATTGATAAGGAGCTTATATTAGCCTAGGCCTATCTCAGATTTATTGAACCAAATAGATTTGTCAGTAGAACTATCCAACTAAAGGAGAGTTTATTGTAATGATCAATTTAAGGGAAGAAATGACTACATCTTCCACTACAAAAGATTCTGGGTGATATGTTTGGTCAACAAATCTAATGACCTTCGTTACCATAGTCATGCTAGGAAGAATGCATTATATTTACATCTTCCAAAGAAGAATGAGTAAGCTTATGGTGAAAATTGAAGACCGGGACGGAGTGAATATCGACCCAAGGATTTATCTCAACTGTGAGTAATTCCTATAGGGAGTTAGAATAAGATATGATGTCTATTTGGGAAAAGGGGCCCTTTGGGGGCTTGAGTTCCTAATCCACAAGTGAATATTTTTTTATTTGTTTATTTAGTTTATTTCTTTATCATGGACCCTGTTAGTTTGTATGATACCACTTCAAAAGTCGGGTTCACCCTAAAATATTTTTACCCAATAGAGTCGCTAGAAAAATCTGTGGTGAAAATATTTTCGCCTTCATCTATCCTTTTGAAGAGGATAAATAAAAATAGAAATATACGTCATTTAGTTGGAATACCATGTAGATCAGTAGATATTCTTATTAGGGTGATTAGGTATGATATTGAGGAGAGGTGTACTATCTCAAAAGATAGAAGTCACCACCCTATAATGGACCTAATCACCTCAATAAGGACTCTTAAGGACAATGGGTCTGCATATGTACCAAAGATTCATCCCCTACTTTACATGAAAAAGTAAAGTAGGATTTATTTTAAACCAGATTTGTTAAGTTCCCTACAGGGGTAAGCCCCCATAGTTAATTACATCCTAAGGAAGGGGATTCCTTAGGAACACTCTCAATTAAGGTAAGTGATCGTTGTCTCCAAAGATTTCGAAGGTTAGACTATCAATAAATTAGATTATTTTGGAAGATCAAATGGGATTGATCAAAGGGAGAGCATTATTATCGAAGCCATAGGAAGATAAATGGGAGATGCTCATGAAGAAATATAGCATCTCAAACTATCCTATGGTTGGGCTTTACATTTTAAAATTTGAAGAATTTATTTGTTTGAGTTGGATTTTTATTAGAAATTTAGGGCTTATGATTCCATGATGCAAGGTCATGGAAATGCCTAAGAGGTGAGGATTTATTCACACGACCCCAAAGGGAAATAAGAACCTCAAAACCTAAATCTAGGGAGATTTGGCGAGGGCCAAAGCACAACCTAAATCTAAGGCAAAAATGGATATATGGTTTACCCCCACAAGAGAGGATAAATATCTGATTGTTGGACTTACAACCACCTGGGGGTGGCCGCCAACTAACTCCTCCTATGATTTTAAATACATGTAGGCAAGTCTTATGCTTTATGCAAGATAGCTAGGCTGTTATTTGTTTAGAAAGAAACTAAGTCCTTAAAATCACTTCTTAAGAGACTAGATCATGTAAGGGCATGAAAAATAACCTAGATCTAATGCAAAACATGATATAATTTACTTTTATTTTTGGAAAATCATTTGACTTAGGCTTATAGGATTCATATGCCTAATGCATGAGAAATAAGATTATGGCCAAAATTAGTGAGAAGGGGGAGGTGTGTTTCCACCATGGCTCTCAAGGTCAAGCTAAGTTCTCTAGCAAAGGTGGAATCCCTCCAATCAAGAGTGAAATAATATATTTTTATGCATGATGTTAGAAAAGATTCCAGCTAAGGAGTTATTAATTCTTTTATCTTGAATTTTTACTTAAGCTTTAAATGAGGTTATGAGTTATTTATTTTTAATTTTGAGTTGATTAATTTGGTAGAAGATTTATTTTTTTCTAAGAGCCTAATCACCATCCAGGCGATACATCAAAGCAAGGAAGAAACTAGAAAAAGATGTCATTTCTAATGTACAAGCTAAACAAAACATCAAACATTTTATAAAGCTAATGCAAAAGAATAAAAGGCCAAGTGTGGTCGGGCACCACCAAACAAACCCGAAAATAAATTGGGTAGCTAAGCTCTACCCTTATACAACTTGGATTATAAATGAATTAATTAAAGGAATTCATGTTATGGGGGTTTTCATTCTTCTTTTCTTCTTTCTTCTTTCTTCCTTTGGTTCCTTCTTTTGAATGGTTGGAATGTGGATGCTCCAAAGGCTTCACATGGTACATAAGATGTGATCTTATAACCAATGCTCATCCTAATCCCCCATAACAATCATTCCAAAATCCTAATTGAAAAATTACATGAAAAGAAAAAAGTAAATCTAACTAAAACCTATAAAATAGAGATTAGGTAAACAAACCACACATTCCCAAGAATGTATATAAACAAAGTGGACTTAGCACCCCACACATGGGTAACCAAGTCTAGCTGGCATATTTTAGATTATGCTTAAGGGTATAGGCAACCTACACAGCAAAACTAATTACATTTTTATTAAAGCACCCCTTAAGCATAATCTCTTATAGAAGATAATGATTAGACTAAATCATCTTACCATTCATTATACGTAATACACCTTAACATTCAGACTAAAATATGACATCATAAAATAAATGCAAACATCAAATCATGCACCACCTTAACATAGGACTAGAAGTGGTGACTTAAGCTAATGTGTGTGTTTTACAAGATTTGTGGTGTCTGTTAAGGTTTAGATTTTCTAAGTCTGAAAAGGTTCAACTTAGAAGGGAGGTCTTATTTAAGTTGTTTAGTTAATATGGGTTAATTTTATTTTATGATTTGATTTGGTTTGAATGAACCTACTTAATTACTAAAAGTTGTAAAGAGAGGAAAAGAGAAGAGAACTTCTCTTTCCTCCTTACCTTAAGTGATTTCTAAGGTAGATTCAATAATGATTTTTGTTTAGTGAATATTTTATTATGTATTTTAATTAATCCTAAGTTTAGATTTTCTCTAAATAAACCTATTCAATAAGAAAGACATTTTAAGATTAAGTAAAGTAAATTACTATCACAAAACACATAATATTTTATTTCTTTCTCACATGTGTATCATGCACATGAATGAATCAGCATATCTATACATAATGCAAGTATTTAACACCTTAATAATGAATGCTAAGTGGTTGCTTAAGGAAATTTGGAATGTTTCATGTATGCATGATTTTGTTAAGTAGAAGAGAGTGATTCTTTTATCCATTTTTCATATGCACATTTACAAGTATAAAAGACATAGTGAGTACCATTATTATCAGGGGTGTAAGGTACAAGACCTACTTACTATAAAGCCTTGCAACCTGGATTGTCCGACTAATATACCACTTTTCTTAAATACATGTGCATGTACAAAAAGAAATCCATGGAAAGAGAATCATGCAAAGAATTTATGTTTGTTTGTTAAACAGAAGAGAGTGACTCTTTTATCCATTTTTATATGCACATTTACAAGTATAAAAGACATAAGTGAGTACGGCCCCATTGTTAGCACCACAAGTGTAAGGCACAAGACCTACGTAGGGCTATTAAAAGCCTCGCAACCCCATGGTTGTCCAAACTAATATACCACTTTTCTTAAATACATGCGCATGTACAAAAAGAAATGCATGGAAAGAGAATCATGCAAAAATTTTATATTTGTTTGTTTGATTTTGGTTGTTTAATTTATATGTGTGATGTGGGATTCCTTCTTAAGTCATGACATAGGAGTGTATAGGAATAGATTTCAAACAAGTGTTATGTCCTTTTCAAATGGACTATACACTTTGCAAATCCTACACAAACCTATGTTAAGAAAGAGAAGAAAAAGTCACATAACAAATTTTATACTATTCACATGCAAGGTCATAAGTATTATAGATAACATTCTTTTCATTTATGATGTTTGGTTTATAAGTTTTGAAAATAGTTTTTAATTTAGTAGTGATAATAGTCATTCATATCTTACTTTAGCCAAGACATGCAATTTGACATAAAGGAAACTTTTCATTTTAATTTTATTTTCAAAAGACATGAATGCATGATTTTCATATGACATACACATTTAACATGCTAGGAAAGAAATAAAGTGGTGTAAGCATGTAATTTCATTCACTCTAATTAATTCTTAAAGTCAATCTTATGAAGTAAGATCATTTAAAGAGAATCAAAAGTTGCTTAAAGAGACTTTCATTTTATTTTTGAGTTTAATTTGAATTAGGAAGTGTGAAAAGGTTTGTCCTAACCCATCTCATACATGTGTGTATTATTTTAGTTTAATTTTAGGTGATTAGATTAATTTTATGCTTTGGTTAGGTTAAGGTGTAGATTAAGTTCATTAATTACCCCTTACCTATACCACTTTAACATATTTAATCAAATAATTATGAGCCAATGTATGACATAAAATCATAAGGAATTTAAATCAGTAGTGCATCATAGGAAAGAAAGGTGCCTAATGCAATTGTCTCACAATTAATGATTAATTAAACTAAAGGGTTTAATTTATGTACTTTCATAACCCTTCCCACACATATGGGTTAGGTATGATTTTCTTAAGTTACTTAGGTTATTGAACACCTAAGTATCTACCCAAGAAGGATTGATTAAGTTCTAGAATGTTTAGAAAATTTGATTAAGTTTATTAAGTAGGTCATTAGTGGATTAGCCCTTAATTAAATTTATATTAAGGAAGGAAAGGGGTTTAGGGAATGACTTGGGGAAAATACCCCAAACTCATTCCATAAACCTCCTCTTCACTTAAAATAAAGTCTAATTAATGAATTAAACTACTGTTCACAGGCTTAATTAAGCTTAATTACATTAAGAGAGTGATTAGGAGTTCATTAATAATTTCCCTAATTAACCCATTAATAAATTCCAGGAAAATTAGGGGAGGCAGAAGTCAATCCACTAAACATGCTTGAGAAGTTTGGAATTAATTAATGAAGTCATTAGCCAGTAATTAGGGTTATTAAGTTTTAATCTCTAAAAATTTTAACTTAATATGCCATGTATTTTTAGTTTAATTAATGAAATTTGATTTTCATGAAAACTCAAATTAATCTTAAAATGTTTAGTGAAATTTAGGGATTTTAGGTTTGTTGGATTCCTCTCAGAAAGATGAATCCAACGAGCCATTGTTTGCAATTTTTGGTTAAGTATTTTATTTTCTATGAATTTGTTAAGTTTTAGGAGATTTAAAGTAATTTTTTAAATAAAAAAAATCTGATTTTCCTACTTAATACAATCAGCATACCGCGTGATGCTAATGTGGCAACGCGACATCATGTGGTGTCGCATGATTGGGCCACGCGACACTGCGCGGTTGGCACGCGATGCACTTCAGCTCAGACGAGCAGTAAAATGGCTAGCATAGTGAGTGCAACATGCAGTTTGCTCTGGACCATTCGATCGCATATCAGATGGTCCAGATCAGATCGCTCAATCCAGAGGCCAGGATCGTGTGATCGACGTACGATCTGAGCTGTCCGATCACACAAAATGTGGGATTGGATGGTCTAGATCACGCATCGCATTTAAAGGGCAGTCGCGATCCACGCTGATCCAGCCGTCCGATCCGCAACGCGGATCGGATGGTGATTGCTACCGTGGTGAAACATAAAATTAGGGGTATTTTGGAAAAAAGGAATTCTAAGTGAAAACTTGTCCAAATGGACTCATTTTCACGTTGATTCACACCAAAAAATTCTATTTTCTAATTAGGATGATTTAAAGCTAAAATGTGGGATTATATAGGGTAAATTCCTAAAAATCATGCAAAAAAATAATCACAAATGGAGGATCCTAAGGTCGGCTATGGCTTTAGAAAGTTACCTCATTAGGGATGATTTTCGACAGCGGTGATGTCTCGAGCACCTTGTTGAGTAAGGAAAGAGGCCTTAGAATGAGCTTGGATTTTCTCCTTCACATTGAAATGAAGTTTCCACTAGTGATCGCCATTTCCTCGCTGAAATCCACTTTATTTTAAAGTATTTCTCTCCAAAATGAAGTGGGGGTGATTGCTAATTGCTTTCGGAGCTCTAGGAGAGGGAGAATGAGAGGAATGGGTGAATGCTTCAGCCTCTAATCCCTTGGAATGAAAAGTTAATGAAAATCACACTTTTCTTTGAATTTTTGGCTCCAAACTCAGGTCATTTGGCTTGGGGTGATTGGGAGTGGAAGGGAATCATCCTAGGTGGCTCACTTAGGTTGGCTAAGGCATGGAAAGTGGTTGCCATGATGGACAAATGGGTGTCCTAGCCAAGCGGAGGTTAGAGTCCTTCATGCCAAGTGTTTCAATGGGAGAGGTGAGGTGATTTCACCTCCCCATGAGTCATGGCTGCCCCAACCCCTCCTTGGGTCAAAAATCAGTGTCCTTAATGCCTATGTGGAGCAATGGATGAGTGTCAAGTGGACAAGGAAGAGAAATGACCACTTGGGCAAGTGTCTTTTCTCATGGGATGCCCTTGACCCAAGGGCAAAGTGATCATTTGGTATTGAATTTGATTTGAGCAGATTTGAAATGGGTCAAAAGTAAGTTGGACCAAATTTTATGTCATTTGAAGTTCATTTGGTTTAATTTGGGTCAAAATGGGTTAGGTTGACTAATTGGTCAAATTGGGTCAAACCAAGAGTTGGGTCAAGTTCAAATGATCATTTTGATTACATTAGTTCAATTGCTTTAAATTAATTTGGTTTAATTTGTATTTAATTTGGATTTTGGCCAATTTGATCCTTTAGGTCAATTTGGACTAAGTTGACCAATTTGACCCAATTGACCAAATTGGCTTGAATCATGGCTTGGTTTGGGTTTGGTTGATCATTTGGAATATGTTGCAATCTTTGGTTTTAATTAATTTTAGTTTGATTTGATTTTGGCTTGATTTGACCTTTTAGGTCAAGTTGGGTTCATGCTCAATTGGGCTAGGTTGGGTCTAGTTGGCCAATTGGTCAAATTGGAATTAATTGAGGCTTTGGTCAGGTTTAATAATCAATTTGGAGTGAACTTGAGCCATTGGTTGCAATCAATTTGGTTTAGGTTGCAATTTGGCTAGTTTGGGTTCATGTGGATTAAAGGGTTAACTTGTTTAATGGGCTAGGTTGACTTGGTTTGACCCAATTCATGATAATTTATTAACCTATGATGATCAAAAAATATGACATGAAGTTTGTATTAGCTTAATTCACTTTTATTTGGATTAAATTGAATTTTGGTTCATGTAGGTAAAATTGGCCACTTTGGGTCAAGTGAGCCAATTGGGTTTAGTTGGCTTGATCAAGGCTTGATTCAAGTTTGGTTGAACTCACATATGGATTTATGATTGAAATATAAATCCATTTGCAAAACATTTGAAGTCAAATGGGTTTTGATTCATTTGTCAATTTCAAGTTCAAAGGATGAACATGAGTTTGACTTAGGTTTGATTTTTGAATTTAGTTTTGGTTTGAGGATTGAGGTTTATGTTTATATTTGGATTCATGATTGAAGGATTCATTAAAGTATGAAGGAAAATCATGGGTTTGGCTTGATTTGAGTTTAATTCTGCTAAGTTCATGAATTTGACTTGAAAGGCTTAAGTTGGATTTTGGTTGAATTTGAGTTTGAGTTTTAAATTTGGTTTAGATATTTGAATTTATAAATCATTTATGTTTGTGGATATAAATGAGAATATAAATGGGTTATGAGAAAATATCTTGAATTTGAATTGATTTGGATTTTATTTGAGCTAAGTCCATAAGATAGAATCAAAGGGCTTAGGAAAGATTTTTGGAATTTAAATTTGAGTTTTGGATTCAATTTGATCAATTTGAATTTATATTTCATTTATATATGTGAATATAAATGAGAATATAAGTGGGTTATGAGAAAATTTCTTAAATTTGAATTGATTTGGATTTGATTTGAGCTAAGTCCATAAGAGGGGATTAAAGAACTTAGAAAAGATTTTTTATTTGGATTTGAGTTTTGGATTTAGTTTGATGTTGATTTGAATTTGACTTGAAGGAAGGAAGTGAGGAGTTGGTTCAAGCTATAGGGTAGACAAATTTTCGAAACACTGGTGCTGAGTGTTCACCTAATCACTATATGTTTCTTAAGACTAAGGATCTCTTAAATTCTAAGAGGAGTCTTATGTCTAAGATGGAGGGGTTGAGAGCTCATCCTAAAAATGAGATCAACTGTTATAAATCAAGATAAAAGAATTTGCAACCCCTTAACTGGATGTTGTATTACTTTTCTCACATCATGCATAAAAAGCATATTATTTCACTCTTGATTAGAGGGCTTCCACCTTTGCCAGAGAACTTGGCTTGATCTTTGAGAGCTATGGTGGAAACACACCTCCTTATATTACTGATTTTGGCGCATAATCTAATTTATCATGTATTAGGCATATGAATCCTAAAGCCCATATAAAATTGATTATCCAAAATGAAAATAAAATGTAACAAAATTTGCATTATATTTAAGTCATTAAATCATGCCCTACATGATCTAGTCTCTTAGGGATTGTGTTTAAGGACATATTCTCTTTCTAAATGAGTAATAACCTAGCTATCTTGCAAAAACATATGACTTTCCTACATATTTTAAAATCATAGGAGGAGTTAGTTGGCAGCCACCCCTAGGTGGTTGTAAGTCTAACAATCGGGTAATTTATCCTCTCTCATGGAGGTAAACTAAATACCTATTTTCACCTTTGATTTAGGTCATGCTTTGGCCCTTGCCAAAGCCCCCTAGATTTAGGTTCAGAGGTTGCTACTTCCCTTTGCGGGCCATGAGCATAAATCCTCACCTCTTGGACATTTTCATGACTTGTATCATGGAATTGTAAGCCCTAACTTTCTAATAAAAATTCAACTCAAATAAATTAATTCAATTTCAAAAAAATATAAAGCCCAACCATAGGATAGTTTGGGATGCTTATTAGGCTTTCTAGTATCCTAAGAATCCCCTACTTATCTTCATTTGGCTTCGATAAGAATTCCCTCTTCTTGATCAATCCCACTTGACTTTTCTAAAAATAAACTAATCGATTGATAGTCCTACCTTTCAAAATCTTTGGAGACAATGATCATTTACCTTGTCAGTATTCCTAAGGAATCTTGATCCTTGGATGTAATTAACTATGAGGGCTTGCCATAGAAAACAACGAACCCAACTTAAAATAAAACGCTTTACTTTTCATGTAGGGAAGAATCTCTAGTACATTATGAAGACCCATAGTCCTTGAGTCCTTATTGGTGATTAGTTGGGGGATGACTTCTATCTTTTAAGATAGTACACTTCTCCTCAATGCCATGCTCGATCACCCTAATAAGAATATCTGTGGATCTACGTGGTGTCCCAACAAGGTGTTATATATATTTATGTTTTTATTTATCCACTTTTCCAAAAGGGGGATAGATGATGGCGGGAATATATATATAAATTTTCACCACAGGGTTCCAATTTAAAAGTCAAATCAAAATCAACAATTCAAGATAATGTTAAGGTAAAGGTTAATTTGGTTCTCTTTTCTAATAGTATGCAGATACCTCTCCTTCTTTTTTCCTATCCTTCACCATGTCTTCTGGCAAGTTGATATTCTCTTTTGCTTTTAGTGTGGATCTAGCCATACTCACCACCACCCCTGTCATCAAGTTTGGCCTTGGCTGCAAGCAGTTTAAGATCATTTGTGAGGGACCAGCCTTCACTACTATCAGCAAAGAGGAGGTGGTAGGCAAGAAGCCACTACTACTATTTGACCTACAATCTAACTCTGAGTTTCCCTCTTTGAAGAGGAAGGTTGTTAAGGTTCCCCTGCCAGTGTTGCCAGTTCTGTCAGTCCTACCAATTGTTCAATCAGTTGCATGTGCTATAGTTTTAGCATGGGCGAGTATCGCCTCTATTGTTGCCCATATTATGAAGGGGAAAAGGCTATCTTAGCTTCTGAGATTGTCTCCCCCACCTTTGAGGTCGATTCTAGTTCCCATCTGAGCTCGCTTACTAAGACCCAATGCCACAACAAGAATTGTAAAATCAAGAGGCAGCATGAGAGAGCGGGCAAGGATGTAGATGAAGCCTCCCTTGTTGTTGAGGAGGGTTCCCCTCATGAGACCTCTCCACTCTTGGGTGGCAGAAGGTTTCACTCCCTTTCAGCTTTAGAGGGAGAGGAGGACTCACGGAGGATTTACACCCCTAGATGAGACAGATGGAGGAAGCCTATGTTTGGTCTGATTATTCTTCAGAGTTGGTAGAGCCCAAGGATGCTGAGTCTAATTACATGTAAGGACTGATTCTTAAGAGTGTTAGGGATTAGATTCATAGAGAAAAGACCATTAAAGCCAAGGTGACAAGCAGAGAGAGAGAGGAGGTTCACGACCTCGCTTTGATGGATTTCCTGATTGGTGAGCTTACAGAGCTGACCATTTTGACCGCATTTTCCTTACCAATACCACTAGTTACAGGAGGAAATCTTCGACAGAGAGGCAGCTAGTGTCACCCACATTACACCGCTCCACTCGCCATCCACCTTCTCCAGTTTAGGTTCCACCATCTACAGTCTCCACCAAGTTCCATAAGCATATGAAAGCTTCTCTTTAGTGATCCGATTGCCAAGAATCCCACTCCATCTACTCCACCTATTGGTGAGGCCAAGCTCCCCCTGACCTTTCATCCCACGGTGGTGAAAGTGGCGACCCAATAGTGTCATCATCCTCACCACAACATTTGGAGAGGAGAGGAGAGGGGGGATGTCGAGATAGTCTCCATGGTAGTTTAGATAGTTAAGGTATACTCCACCGATAGAATATTGATAGCTTCCACAGATCTCAATCAATTGTATCATCAAAAATATGTTCCGGTGGCTGAGTGGATGACCCTTTCATGACATTTTGGAGGACTATCTTGCCATGGTGAGGCGTAGTTGGGATGATCATGACTAGAGGAGGTAGACTAGAGTTTGATGCTAATAAGAATGATATGTTAGACGATCTAGTAGGAGTACACATGGTTGATACCAGAGGATCCAGCATGCCGAAGGTGTTATAGTTAAGGAAGGTGACACATCTCACTGGACTCAACACCTCCTCCAGCCTCAAGATGATCGATGACATGACGAGAAAAGTGTAGAGTTGATGGTAGTGGCCCTAGCCTTGCAGAACCAAGCCCTAGTTTCACAACCTTCCCCCATGGAGGCCGATCGACCTAAGCTAGTTCATACCTTAAATCATCCTAAGTGCACTCCCATGGATGAGGATGCCCGTAGCTTTCATAGGAAGGCCACTGATAGCACCTCCATGCATAAAAAGGACATAAAGCAAATGGTAGAGTAGCAAGTGAAGGAAGCATTGGCGCAAGCCTGGGCAAGCTTATCCATTCCAATGGGTAGACCTTACCCGAAGGAATTTGATGTAGTTCAATACCCTAAGGGTTTTGTGCACCAACCTTCAAGATCTTTGATGACAGTGAACCCAAGGCAGCATATAGAATATTTCAGGGCTAGTTGTTGCAACACTGGTGGCAGTGATGTACTTCTATTCTGTTTATTTGTCAGTAACCTAGTTGGTGTTGCATTTGATTGGTATGTTGACCTGCCCGACAGTTCAGTGAAGACCTTTGCAGATTTAGATCATCTCTTCATCAAGAGATTTGCAGGAGCTCAGCAAAGTGTAACTGTAGGTGACCTCATTGTAGAGAAATAAAAATTCAACAAGTCCCTTATTGACTATATTCTTAGATGGAGAAACCTAAGTATGAAATGTGAACTATAGCTGCAGGAGCAGCATGCCATTGAGATTCTACTCAAGAATATCCATGTCCTGTTCACCTACATGCTTAAGGGCTTCACCATTAAGAAACTTGAGAAGCTAATTAGCAAGAAGACTAACCTACAAGAGGAAGATAAATAGTTACCCTTTTCAGACTTATCATCTAAGCCAAAGCCTCAGAAGGTCTATAAGAGGAAGCCTGAGATAATAGTGGCAGTTGATATGGGGAAGTAGCCAACTAGAGTTTAGTTTGAGAGGCCTAAATTTTTAGCGACCTCTCACCTCCTCTCCACTACCTCACTAGTCTGCCACCATACCTCACTCAGCGGTATCCATATCAGTAGTACTTTCCACACTCTTGTTGAAAAATTAAACAAGCCATACTCATTCAAGAGGGACGCAGTCAGGAAGATCTTCAAGAATCTCTTGAAGGAGCTTGATTTTTAACTAGCCGAGCCTAAGAAGTCAAAGAAAGTGGGTAGGAGTGATGATCCTAGCTACTGCCCCTACCACCGCATGTTAGGGCATATCTTAGAGGATTGCATTACCTTTAAAGATTGGCTTGAGCATAGCTTCAAGTTAGAAGCTATAGTTACTCCTAAGGAATACTTAGTAGAACAATAATTTGGTTTAATTAGAGTAATCCTTAGGGATATATTCGATCCTCTCATGATAAAAGAAAGTTGGAATATTTCTTTATCCCGTAACTCTAAAAAGATCATTTCTAAAATCAATAAACTATCTTTGTAGGTGCCTAAATCAGCTCAATCCTCCAACACCAAGGAAGGTTTTCTAGTTGTGAACTCGAGGAGGGTGGACGCCCAGCAGTAGTAGCATACACTTGCCTGGGATAGATCCATAGCAACCACCATCCGAGTCCAGCACTCCTTCCACCATTGCAGCTACTACCACCTCTACTAGGTCCTCCACCTCTAGCAGGAGCATTATATCAATGAATGAGGGCACCAAACCCCTCATCCCACTTATTTTACTTGATTTATACTATGTACCTCCCCCAAATTAAAGAAATCAATCAAGAAATCTGATTCCACTTACATCTTTGCTACTTCTGATCTTCCAATTAATTTTATTCCTATAGAAATCTCTTCAAGTGAAAGCAATAATAATTCATACAATTTCAATCAATCCAATCGATTAAATGAACTTTCCTTTTCTCAATCAAGTTCACCTCTTGAGATTGACGTAGAGTCATCCACTCTTGGATCCTTTAGGAGAAGGTGTAGGTATACCCAATGAGCAAATATAACTTACTACAAACCCCTAATTTCAATAAGTCACTGAAGTCAATCTCCGCAGTGGAAAAGTTCTACCTCTTAGGGTACCACCTCAGGATAATTGTAAAAAGGTCATTGGTTCCAACGAGTAGATAACCCCTACACAAGATGCCCCACTTATGGATATGCTTGTGGAGGACTAGTCCAAGGTTAATTACAATGTCCTCACACATCTTAGAAAGTTGCCAGCTAAGTTAAGCATCTATGATGCCCTTGTCTTATCCAAAGAGATGGAGGAATATTTAATTAAAGCCTTGTCTGACCTAGAGATATGCTTAGCTAAACTGATCACTATTGGAGAAGAAGCATGCTACTCAAAGAAGATCCTAAGAGTTACATTCATAGATGAATACCTACTCCTAAGAAAGATCAAGCATAACCATCCCCTCAACATTATAGTGGATGTTTGCAGATTTAGGCTATCTAGAGTTCTTGTTGACCCAGGTGCATCAATCAATATTATGAGTCTAAGAACCCTTGCTTACTTGAGGATTGACATCTCTAAACTTCAAAAGGAGAGGATGAAGTTGAAAGGATTTAATTAGAAATGCGAGAAGGCCTTAGGTTCTATAGTGTTGCCATTAGAAATAGATGATTGGAAGATTAAAGCCAAGTTTCACATAATAGACTTGGATACATCTTTCAATGCTTTGCTTGGGAGACCGTGGATACATGAGAATAACATGGTTCCATCCTTACACACCACATCAAGTTCTTAAGAGGTGGAATCAGTATTATGTTAAAGGAGATCTCAAGCACTTTCCGGTTCATGGTCGATATATGAGGATGCGGCCTACTACCTTCCCTAAAACCAAAAAGTCTATTCTCACAAACTTAGTGAAATTCTCAATGTGGAAGAAGAAGAAAAAGAAAAAGGAAGAAAGGAAAAAGTAAAAGAAAAAGAGAAAGAAAAAGAAAATAAAAGGGAATAAAAAATAGACCTTAGGGAGGAAGCGGAGCTTGAGATTAGATTCCACCCATGGTTCGTTACTCCATTCAAACAAGTGGGGAGGTTGACCCGACCTCCACTAGGGTGAGGAAGAGGTAAGTCTAGAGGGATTCCCTAAGGTGGAAGGCCTCCATACTTACCACCCACCAGGAGATTCATCCCAGCTACCAAGAGTACACATGTTATCCTCATAGACTTAGAATCTAGTTGGATGATGAGTTATGTGTTAGCATCCACTAGCTCTTCTCGATGGCGATACTATTGAGGTGACACTCAAGTTATGATGAAGATTGGATTCCTAAGCAAAGCATAAGTGTATCCAAGTCTTCGTTATGTGAAACTGTTAGATATCAGTTGAGAACCTTAGCTCTAACCCCACTTTTCTCACAAAAAGTTGATGGTTTGGTAGTTAAGGAGGCCCCTAAATCATCCACAGCTACAAATATTCAGAGGTTCTATCCTGGAGCATCATCCTCAAGTCAAGAAGTTGATGTAGAACTTCATGATGATTCATATAAAGAATTAATAGAATTACCTTTTGATTGGTACTCACCGTATGTTTTAAATTTAGCAAAGAAAGGTTTTATCTCACATACATAGTCTAAGCATAGGTCTGAATACTTCGAAAGGTTATGGAACAATAAATGCAAGAATTCTCAATCAAGACTATGATTAGGCTTTAGCACGATAGGCCTAGTTGATGATGATGATTAATGTTTGGTCATCACCAATCATTTGGAATCTGATAGATTCTTTTCAAATCACATTAACTCATATGAGGAGGTGTGCTTAAAAACTTCATATGACCTAGATGATTTTCAAGTCAAAGATGCACTGCCAGAATTCAAGGAAGAAATCAAATCAACCATCGATGAACTCAAAGAAATTAACTTAGGAACTAAAGAAAACACATGTTTGACATACATTAGTTACTTGTTGAGTGAAACTGAAACCAATGACTTAGTTAGGCTACTCACTGAGTTTAAGGACTGCTTTGCATGGAGTTATGAAGAAATGGCTAGATTGGCTCCTGACATAGTGGTCCATAAGCTAGCAATATAGATTGATGCTAACCTTATTAAACAAGCTCCTAGACACTTATGATTAGACATTGAACAACATGTCATTTCTAAAGTAAAAAAATTGATCAATGCTGGTTTCATTCGGGAGCAAAAATACCCCACCTGGTTGGCTAATGTCATCCCAGTTAAGAAATAGAATAACCAAATTTGCATATGCATCAATATTTGGGATCTTAATAAAGCAAGTCCAAAAGATGAATTTCCACTACCAATACCAGAGCGGATGGTGGACATTATTTCATCTCATACAATCTTCTTTTTCATGGATGGTTCATCTAGATACAATAAAATAAAGATGGCCCCTAATGATGAGAAAAATACTAACTTTAGAACACTGATCAGAATCTATTGGTACAGGGTCATGCCTTTCAGCCTTAAAAATATCGGTGCCACATAGCAGCAGGCCATGACTCGAATATTCGATGAGCTTATTCATCACCAAGTAGAATGCTATGTCGATGATCTCGTAGTCAAAAATAAGAAAAAGGAAGACCATCTCTTTGACTTGAGAGCAATTTTCGAACAATTAAGATAATTTAACCTCAAAATGAAGCCCCTGAATTGTGCATTTAGAGTAGCTTCTAGAAAATTCCTTGGGTTTGTTGTCTGGCATCATGGAATTGAAATCGACCCAGAGAAGATTAAAGTAATATTAGAAATGCCACCTCCTAAATGTTTAACTCAACTCAGATCATTTCAAGGGAGGTTAGCGTATCTAAGACATTTTATAACCAACCTATCAGGTAGATGACAACCATTTTCAACACTAGTCAATAAGGACACCAAGTTTAAGTGGGATGACTAGTGTCAGCGTGCCTTCGAGAGCATCAAGTAGTACCTAATAATGTCGCCAGTCTTAGCGGCCCCTATCCAAGGAAAGCCTCTCATCTTCTACATTGCTTCATTAGATGACTCCCTTGATGCTTTGTTGGCTCAAGCCAATGATGAAGGGAAAGAGAACACACTCTACTATCTCAGCAGTTATCTAATCCCTGCAAAAGCAAACAATCCACCCATTGAGATGCATTGCCTAGCTTTAATCTTTGCATCCTAAAAGCTACGACATTATATGCATTCTCATAAAGTAAACTTGATTTCTAGAATCAATTCACTGTAATATCTCATGACATGGCCAATACTATCTGGATGATTGGCAAATTAGTCCATGGCTTTGTCACAGTTTGATATCACATTCATACCCCTCCGTGCGATGAAAGGACATGCACTCCCAGATTTCTTAGCAGCACACCCTCTTCCTACTGACTCTCTGCTTAGCGATGATTATTGACCTCATTTTTAGAATGAGCTCTCAACCCCACCATCTTAAACATAGAACTTCTCTTATACTTTAAGAGTTTCTTAATCTTAAGACACTTCTAGTGATTAGGTGAACACTCAACCTAGCCCTAGAGACTTAGAAGAGTTAGCCATTAGAATAGGTCATGCCTTAGGGGTGTTAGAAAAATTTGTCTACCCCATAGCTTGAACCCATCCTCACTTCCATCTTTCAAGTCAAACTCCAAATCAAATCACCAATCAAAACCTAAATTAATTCAAACTTAATTGATTTTCTCAAACTCAAATCAATTCCAAATGATTGAAGTTTATGATTGAAATTCCAAGTTCGAAAATCCTTCTTAAGTCACTTTGATCCTATCTTATTGACTTAGCCTAAATCAAATCCAAATCAATTCAAATTCAAGAAATTTTCTCACAACCCATTTATATTCTCATTTATATTCACATATATAAATGAAATATAAATTCAAATCAAATGAACCAAATCCAAATTCAAATCCAAATAAAAATCTTTCCTAAGTCACTTTGATTCTATCTTATGGACTTAGCCTAAATCAAATCTAAATCAATTCAAATTCAAGAAAATTTCTCATAACCCATTTATATTCTCATTTATATTCACAAATATAAATGAAATATAAATTCAAATATCCAAAAATAAATTCAAAAATCAAATCCAAATTCAACAAAAATCTAACCTAAGCCTTTAAAGTCAAAATCTTGAACTTAGCCAAATCAAATTCAAATAAAATCAAACCCTTGATTTTTCTTCATGATTCAATCAATCCTACAATCACGAATCCAAATATTAACATAAACTTTAAACATCAAACCAAAAATTAATTCAAAACTCAAACTCAAATTCAATCAAAATTCAACCTAAGCCTTTCAAGTCAAAATTCTTGAACTTTGCCAAATCAAATTCAAATCAAGCCAAACCCTTGATTTTTCTTCATGATTCAATCAAACCTTCAATCATGAATCCAAATATAAATACAAACTTCAATCATCAAACCAAAACTAAATTCAAAATCAAACCAAGCTCATGTTTACCCTTTGAACTTGAAATTGTCAAATGAATCAAAACTATTTCTCCAAATCACTGCAAATATTTCAATCATAAGTCCATATGTGAGTTCAATCAAATCAAGCTTTGACCAAGCCATTGACTTACTTAAGCTCACTTGACCCAAAGTGACCTAAAGTACCTCTTTTGAGCTAAAGTCTAATCCTACCCAAATTGGATTGAACTAAGCCCAATTAAGCTTCAACAATCATCATGAGATGATCATTCACTCAAATTGGGTCAAACCAAGTCAAACCTGAGGGTTGACCAAGTCAACACTTAGCCAAAATGAAACCTAAACTAGCTAAAATCCACCATAGGCCAAATTGATTGAAACCATTGATCAAAACTCATTCATGATCAATGTTTGAACTTGACCAAGTCATCATTTGAGCCTAACCTAGCCCAATTGGCGACTTGACCCAACTTGACCGAACTTGACCTAAAATGTCAAAATGTGTCACAACTTTATCTAAGCCAATTTGATTGAAACTAATGGACCAAGTTCATTCCAAATCACTTGTTGAACTTGACCAAAGCCTTAATTGGCCAACTAGACCTAATCTATCCCAATTGACCTTGAACCCAACTTCAACTAAAAGGTCAAATTGAGCCAAATCCAAATATAAACCAAATTGATTGGAAAAAAAGATACCAATCCAATTCAAATGATCAACCTAACATAAACCAACCCATGACCTAACCCAAATAGGTCAAAAAGGTCAAATTGGTCAACTTGACCCATTTGACCTAAATGAAATCAAATGAACCAAATCCAAATATAAATCAAATTGAACCAAACCAATGATGCCAAAACTTTTCAAATGGTCATATGAACTTGACCCAACCCTTGGTTTGATCCAATTTGACCAATTGGTCAACTTGACCCAAGTTGACCCATTTTGACCTAAATGGGTCAACATGAGCCAAATCACATCAAATCAACTCCAAATCATTGAAACTTGGTCTAACCCATTTTTCAATCATACCAAACATATTCAAATTGAAATCCAAGTTTAATGACTATTTTACCCCTAGGCCATAGGGTAACCTAAAATCAAAACCACTTGGAGGTCAAATTCCTTTTCATGGACACTTAGCACCTCTTAGTGGACCAAATGGTCACTAATGGACATGGTGCACATGACCCATTGGGTTTGGGTTAGCCAAACCCAACCCAACCCAATGGCTAAACCGACCACCCACTTAGAATGAGCACATGGGATCCTCCTCAACTTAATTAAAGCACATGGGAGCTCTACTCCACCACACTCAAAATCGAACCATGTGCAAGTCCTAATAGCCTAACAAACTGATTGAATCTAATGAATTGGATCAAAATGGCAAAGCTCTTCGCGGCCTTCCGATTCACCTAGGGGGAGATATACTCCCCCTAATTCCACATCACACACTCGAGAGAGAGACCTCTGCTTTAAGCTCCCTCAAGCAATCCCAAGCATTTGGAATTCTCCATTTTTGATTTCTCTGAGGCTGAAAATAGGGGAGCTCCTTCAAATTTCCAACTTATGAATACATAAAATCAAGCCAATTCCTCTTGCAAGCTTCTTCAAAGGACTCAATCAAACTCACTCCAAGCTTCATCCAAGTTCCAAAGGCAAGGGAGGTGGTGTCTAGACCAAGGCTGAATCCATTTGAAGGAGAGCTTGGTCTATAGGAAGATCCACTCAACTTGACACTCAAATATTCAACATTCTCTCCACTATGAAGCTACCTCAATGGATTGTGCGGTGATAGCCTCCGAGGTATGCCTCAAACCGAGCTTAAAATAGTTTGGTCCTTTATAAAAGAAAGTTTCACCTTATGAGAATTTGACTGTTAGATCTTCTCCCCATTACTCCTAAATGGTGTGGGTAAAGTTTGAGCTCAATCGGAGCTTAATCGAGCTCAGATCTTGCCATGGAAGGTGGACGGTTCCCCTTTCCCACAAGAGAGCTCAAGGATAAATCATGGGCCATCCATCTGTGCATTTTAGATGGATGGGCATGATCAAGATGCGTAGGATCCCTGATTTACTCCCTTAAGAACCATGGGCTTGATTCTCCGACCTCGATCGATAATGAGGAGAAAGCACAGAACGCCGCCATCCGCTACAATGTGATAACTTATGACCACTCTGCACCACATGGAAAGTAGCACTCAGCCTCAGGTGCCAATGAGAATCACTTAATTAGGCTATTTAATTAATGGATAATCATGGAAACTTCAAAATAACATAACAAATTCTAAAAAATATAAATACAATAAAATGAAATGTGAAGATATTTCTAGAGAATAATCTAAAAATGTTTATTTTGATTGTGTATTTTCTCAAATTAGGGTTTTAATAAAAATTTAGTAACCCTAATTACTCTAATTATTTCATTAATTCATTCCAAATTTCTCTAGTATATTTAGTGGGATGACCCCACCTCCTAATTTTCTTGGGATTTATTGATGAGTTAATTAGAAAATCATGTAATGAATCCTTAATCACCCTCTTTAATTAAGGGTATTACATGTAATAGTGGTTTACTCTTTAAGTTAATTAAGCCTTGCTTAAGTGAAGAAGAGGTTTATGGAATATATTTGGGGAATTTTCCAAGTCATTCCCTAAACCCCTTCCTTCCTTAATCCAAACTTAATTAAGGCTAACCCACTAATCACTTAATTAACTTCACAAAAATTTTCAAAATATTCCAAACTTAATCAATTCATCTTGGGTAGGTACTTAGGTGTTCAATAACCTAAGTTGCTTAAGGAAATCAAAATCCAACCCATATGTGTGGAAGGGTTATGAAAGTACTTAAATTAAACCCTTTAACTTAATTAATCATTAATTGTGAGCCTTGCATTAGGCTCTTTCTTTCCTAGGTGCATTGATTTAAATTCCTTATATGGTTTTATGTCATACATTGGCTCATAATTATGTGATTAAATATGTTAAAGTGGTGTAGGTAAGGGGTAATTAACACACTTAATTCACACCTTAACCTAACCAAAGCATAAAATTAATCTAATCACCTAAAAATTAAACTTAAATAACTCACACATGGGGAATGGGTTAGGACCAGCAAACTCATCTCACATTTCTCAAATTGAAATCAAACTCAAACAAAATCTAAACTCTCCTTAAAATAAATTTGATTTACTTTAAATAATCTTATTCATAGGATTGTCTTTAGAATTAATTAGGTGGATGAATTACATTGCTTTCATCACTTTATTTCTTTCCTAACATGCTAAATGTGTATGTCATATGAAATTCATGCATTCATGCTTTTTAAAAATCAAATTAAAAATGAAATGGCCCTTTTATGCCAAATGGCATGTTTTGGCTAAAGTAAGAATATGAATGGCCATTATCACTATTAAATCTAAAATTATTTTCAAAACTTATAAATGAATTATCAAAACTAAAGGTATGCTACTTATAATTATTTATGAGCTTCCATGTGAGTAAAATATAAAGATGTATAGTGTGGCTTTCCTTCTCTTTTCTTTTAGCATAATTTTGAATAGGATTTGGCAAAGTGTATAGTTCATTTGAAAAGAACAAAACACTTACTTAAATACTTTCCTATTCATTCCTATGTTATTCCTTAAAAAGGATATCCACATTTTACATATAAATTACATAAACAAATCAAACAAACAAACATAAACTTTTGCATCTTTCTTTTTCCATTAATTTCTTTTGTATATACATGTGTATTTAAGGAAAGTGGTATATTAGTCGATAACCGGGTTGTGAGGCTTTAAGTAGCCCTAAGTAGGTCTTGTACCTTACACCCATGGTGCTACAATGGCATCGACTCACTTATGCCTTTATACATATATATGTGCATATAAAAATTAGATAAAAGAATCCCTCTTTTTCTACTTAACAAAATCATGCATCATAAAAACATTCAAATTTCTTGAACAAATTCTCTTAGCATTAATCATTAAAGTGTGCTAAACATTTTCATTTGCATGTATAGATATGCTTAGGATTCATCCATATGCATATTACACATGTTGGGAAAGAAATGAAGTGATGTGTATTTTGTGATAGTATTTCACTTTACTTAATCTTAAAATGTCTTTCTCTTTGAATAGTTTGTTTAGGGAAAATCTAAACTTAGGATTAATTAAAACACATAATAAAATATTCACTAAACAAAAATCAAATATGAATCTACCTTAGAAATTACTTAAGGTAGGGAGAAAAGAGAAGTTCTCTCTCTTTTCCTCTCTTTACAATTTAGTAATTAATTATAGGATTCATTTAAACCAAATCAAAATACAAAAATAAAATCAACCAAAGCAACTAAATCACTTACATGAAACAAACCCTCTAAGTTGAACATTTTCATACTTAGAAAACTTCAACCTTAAAGCCTAGCTAAGCATAGCACACAAACCTTAATTAGCACACACATCAGGCTAAGTGACCATTTCTAGTTTTAGGTTAGAGCGGTGCATGGTTTGATGTTTGCTTTTATCTTGTGATGTTTTTTTAGTCTGAAGTTAGGTGCATAGACTGAATGGTAGGATGATCTTAGTTAACCATTATCTTCATAGGGGATTGTGCTTAAGTATATAATAAAAATATAAGCTTTTATGTGTGCTTATACCCCTAAGCATAATCCAAAATAGGCTAAGTAGACTTAGTTACCCATGTGTGGGGTGCTAAGTCCAATTTATATATATACATGCTTAGGATTGTATGGTTTGTTTGGCTAATCTCTATTTTGCAGGTGTTAGTTAGATTTCCTTTTTACCATTTTCATGTATTTTGTAATTAGGATTTTGGAATGATTGTTATGGGGGATTAGGATGAGCATTGGTCATAAGATTATATCTTATGTACCATGTGAAGCCTTTGGAGAAACCACATTCCAACCAACCAAAAGAAGAAAGAAGAAAGAAGAAAGAAGAAAGAAGAAATGATGAAAGACCCTCATAACATGAATTCCTTTCTTAATTGTAATTAATTCATTTGTAATCCGGGTTGTATAAGGGTAGAGCTCGACTACCCAATTTGTTTTTTTCAGATTTGTGCGATGGAGCCTGACCACAAATGGCCTTTTTTGCACTAGTTTTATAAATTGATTCATGTTTGTTTAACTTATGCATTACGATGACATCTTTTCCTAGTTTCTTCCTTGCTTTGATGTATGGCCTGGATGACGATTAGGCTCTTAGGAAAATAATTTTTTTATCCAATTAAACAACTCAAATTAAAAATAAATAACTCATAACCTCACCTAAATCTTAGGTTATTAGTCAAGATAAAAGAATTAGTAACCCCTTAGCTAGATGTTGTCTTACTTTTTTAACATCATGCATAAAAAGCATATTATTTCACTCTTGATTGGAGGGCTTTCACCTTTGTCAGAGAACTTGGCTTGACCTATGAGAGCCATGGTGGAAACACACCTCCTTATCTTACTGATTTTGGCCCATAATCTAATTTCTCATGCATTAGGCATATACATCCTAAAGCCTATGTCAAATTGATTGTCCAAAATGAAAAATAAAATGTAACAAAATTTGCATTAGATTTAAGTCATTAACTCATGCCCTACATGATCTAGTCTCTCAGGGAGTGTGTTTAAGGACTTAGTTTCTTCCTAAATAAACAACAACTTTGCTATCTTGCAAAAGCATTTCACTTGACTACATATTTTAAAATCACAGGAGGAGTTAGTTGGCGGCCACCCCCAGGCGATTATAAGTCTAACAGTCGGGTGGTTTATCCTTTCTTATAGAGATAAACCAACTACCTATTTTCTTGTTAGATTTAGGTCATGCTTGTCAGCTCACCAAAGCTCCCTAGATTTAGCTTCAGAGGTTGCTACTTCCCTTTGTAGGCTACGAGCATAAATCCACACCTCTTAGGCATTTTCATGACCTTGTATAATCGAATTATAATCCCTAACATTCTAATAAAATTTTAACTCAAATAAATTAATTTAATTTCAAAAATATAAAGCCCAACTATAGAGTAGTTTGAAATGCTTACTAGGCTTCCTAGTATCTTAAGCATCCCCTACTTATTTTCATTTTTCTCGATAAAAACTCACTCCTCTTGATCGATCCCACTTGACTTTCTAAAATAAACCAATTGATTGATAGTCCTACCTTTCAAAATCTTGGAGACAACGTCATTTACCTTAATCAGAGTATTCCTAAGGAATCCTTAGGATATAATTAACTATGGGGCTTGCCAGAAAACTTAACGAACCAAGTTTAACAGAAACCCTACTTTACTTTTCCATGTAAAGTAGGGGAAGAATCTCTAGTACATTTCGAAGACCCTTAGTCTTTAGGAGTCCTTATTGAGGTGATTAAGTCCATTGTAGGGTGGTGACTTCTATCTCTTAGGATAGTACACCTTTTCTCAATGTCGTACCTGATCACACCAATAAGAACATCTATGAATCTATGTGGCATCTCGAAAAGGAGTATATTTATGTTTTCATTTATCCTCTTCGGAAAGGATAGATGAAGGAGAAAATATTTTCACTGTAGATTTTTCTGACGACTTCGCTGGGGATGGTTCCTCTTTCCATCTTTGGTAAATGATCATTGTCTCCAAGTATCGATAGTGGGTTTATACTTTTTGTATGAATCCAAGACTATCTTTCTTTCTATTGGCACTTAGCTTATTTCATAGTTAAGCTAGCCAATATCGTTAGGTTTTAGGACCTCACCCCATGTTGGTCTTAAAACACCCGTTGGGTTCCCCAATGGTTGATAATAAAAATTTAATAAAAAGAAAATGATTAAAGACTTCATCCTTACCATTTTTATGTAAGAAGGAAAGGTTCATTCTAAAATAAAGAAAAATAAATCTTTTATGAAAAGTCTCAATTTCTAAAAGCACTTTTTCAAAATACACTTAATAAAACATTTGCACTACATCTAATAATTTGTTTTATAATTATTACATGTAGAAATATTTCAAAAATAAAACCAACAATCATAACTTCCAAAAGCACAAATGAACTTCTTCACTCAATTCATTTGGATGAAGACTTCATTTTCAAAAATAAAATTCCAACAATTCTAAAATTTTAAAAAGCACAATATTTGAAGATGGGCCTTTCCATTCAATACATCCAAATGTGTTGGATGGATGTTACATCTTCATGCAAAATCACAACTTTAAAATTCCACTCAACACATTCCACATGTGTTAAGTTGGAATTTTCACCTTTTTAAAAAGCACATATGAAACCTCTCCATTCAATATACCCATAGTTATTGAATGGAGATTTCATTTCCAATCAAAATCAAAAATAAATTTTCAAAAAAGCACATATGAAACCTCTCCATTCAATATACCCACATTTATTGAATGGAGTCAAAATCAAAAATAAACTTTCAAAAAGCATATATGAACATCTCCATTCAATATACCTAAATTTATTGATTGAAGATTTCATTTCAAATAAATAACATTATTTGAAAATGCCACTTAACATATTCCATATATGATTAGTTGGAATTTCCTCTTGAAAACCAATAATCCACGAAAATACATCTTTGAAAAGTTAAACATAATTAATTTCATTTACATACCCAAATTTGTTAAATGGAAATCTCTTTTCAAAATCAACAAAACATAACAAAAATTTTAAAGATTTGAACTTCATTTTGGCATACCATATTTGCTAAAGTGAAGTCTCCATTTTCAAAACAAAATCAAAACAAATTTGAAACACATTTTGGAATTTCATTTAGCATACTTTTTTGCTAAGTGAAATCTCCATTTCAAAAAATTTCAAAACACATTGGAACTTCATTCTAGCATACCACATTTGCTAAAGTGAAGTCTCCATTTTCAAAATAAAATCCAAAACAAAAGAAACACATTAGGATTTCCTTAGCATACCCAAATTTTCTAAGGATCCTATTTTTCAAAATCAAAATCTCTAAAACAAAAGAAACACATTAGGATTTTCTTAGCATACTCAAATTTGCTAAGAGTCCTATTTTCAAAAAATTTCAAAAAAAAAAAACACACTTGGATTCTTCATTTAGCATACCCAAATTTGCTAAATGAGAATTCCATTTTCAAAATCACAAATGATTCACAAAATAAAGCTAACAAAGAAAAAGAAAAAAATTATTTTCAAACATCTCACTTAGCTTACCCAAATTTGCTAAGTGAGTAAAATCCAAAAATCATAAATCAAAAACAAAAATCAATTGACCCTTTACTTTAACATACCCAAATTGTTAAATAAAGGGTACTCAAAATCAAAAATCAAAATTCAAACATGAACCTATGGAAGCATCTCTCCAAAAATATTTGAACCCATTTTCAACATACCCAAATTTGTTGAAAGTGGATTCTACATTCAAAATTCTTCCAATCAAATCTTAAAATCTCTTCTAAATCCATTTAAGCCCGACTTAACACTTTCAAGTTGTTGAGTATGGGTTCAAATTCTAAATTCAAAGTCAAAATCAACAAAGCAAGGAAATCTGATTCAAGTTTGTTTCATTACATTTTAATCTTCGCATTTTTTTTTCGCTTAGTACAATTTGATTTAATGGCAATGCAAAAGTATGTGTTCTCGTTTCCTCATGGGATGGACTTGGCCTTAGATCAGGCCAGCCTTCCCTGATCTTACTATGCCTGACTCATCCACTTTGGTCGAGGCTTCGAGGGGGCCAAGATTACATGTGAGGGCACTCCCTCATGACTAGCAGAGCACAGTGACCGCGTCATCCAGATTGACATGTCATCTCCATCGATTCTCAAAGAGAAGGAGTGTGGTTCCCACAGTAGTAGTTAGTGTTAAGCTAGTGTTAGCATGCTCAATTATTCCCCTGTGCCCCAGCTAGACCCACTCACTAGCACCCTCCAAGGGAAGGCCCCCATCCTGGATTGTCTCCTTTTGAGGTTGGGTCTAGCTCTTACTTTGCTCACCATACCAGGACCCAAAGAAGAAATAAGAATTTCATGATAAAGTGGTACCACCTCACATTTCTAGGGAAATGGAGGCAGCTTCATGTGAGAGCTACCCACATTTGTTAGTTACAAACTGTTCCATCCTCTCTGGGTCCACAGAGGATGCTAGAGGATTTTTGCTTCACCTCCACCCCAAATGTCACCTGCAGAGGAGAGGAGAAGCCAGCCTCCATTCGCCATTTGAGATTATCCCCTCATAGTGTGGAAGCAGCGGTGAGAGGGCTGGGAGGCCCATACTCATGTCACAACCGAGGCCGAGGTATAGCTCGGCCTCTGACTTATGGATTTTTGATCGCACACCCACATCGACCATACATATAGTATCTTACTTACGGGGACTACACATCATAGGGGAGTAGCTCCTATCCTGAGAGAGTCAGTGGTGCCTCCACCACACCGCTCTTCTCTACGTCTGCCGTCACCTGTACATGTTCCAACATCTCCTATTATAGCTAAGGCCATGAAGGTCACATCGGGGGATAAGAGGACCCCATTGGTGATTTGGCTATGGCCGAGATCCCCTCCCATCCACCACACTATGGTGAGGTAAGCACGCTCTTCTCCCTCAAGAAGTGGAAGAAGGAATGACCTTAAAGTATCAGTTGTCTCATCACCACCACCACCAGCAAGATAGAGATGGTTGCAGTTGCAGGAGAGGGTGGCGCAGTCACACCTATGATGATAGATCCTCCTAGGAGTGCCACTCCATATAGATTCAATGACAGCCAAGAGCATATCTCTTTTAGCAAGTATAGCCCCTCACAAGGAAGTAGGGAGGTCCATGCCTCACATGACAAGTGATCCCACCACCATCGTAGATCCTTTGTGCCTATTCAGATAGACCATTCTCTAGATGATATTGTAGCAATTATCTCATGGAGACGAATGAGATCTTAGGATATGACTAGTCTGATGAGGAGAAAGTCAGCCTTAATCCTAATGAGGATGATCTATTGGAAGAATCAATGGGACATGCTATATACCTAGGGTTCTCTCCTCCGTGAGCAGCAGACTATGGAAGGTGCTGAGCCCAAACAGGAAGATACAGCCTACTCAACCTAACACCTCCTTTAGCAGAAAAGATGATAGATAGATGGAGAGAGACTTGTTTGCAGCCTAGCATTAGAAACATACCACTTCATCCTACAAATGAGATTAGCCACCAGTTGGTGGTCATGGATCCAACTAAGACTTTACCTCTAGTAGAGCAAGGTAGCACTAGTATGTATAGGAAGGTAGTGGATAGTACCTCCATAAAAGAAAAGGATATCAAGAGCATTGAGTACGAGAGAAGCATTGGCTCAGGAGGATCATCAAATGGTAGACCCTACTAGGAATTGATGTCATCCAATATTCAAGGGTTTCAGCCTCTTTCAAAAGCTTTGATGGCAACCCGAGACATTGCATAGGTCCAATTGTTGTGATGGTAGATGACTCTTCTCTTGTCAATAGCTTAGCAGGCATAGCCTTTGATTGATGCAAAACTTCTCAACAATTTAGTGAAGACTTTTGCTGAGTTGGACCAACTCTTCATCAAGAGGTCTGTTGGAGCTCAACAAAGGGTGATTGTATAAGATCTCATTATGGCTCAACAAAACCCTGATGAGTCTCACATTGATTACATTCTCAGATGGCATAATTGAGTATGAAATATGACTTGTCCAGCATTGAGATTCTACTTAAGAATATCCATGGTTTCAATGCTCAAAGCTTTCACCATCAAACCTTTGAGTTAATCAACAATGCTTATATGGAGAAGCCAAACGTTTCCTTTGACAATCAATGCGAAGCCATATAAAGCTTTTGAGAAGAAGCCCTCATGATAGAAATAAGGGAAAATAATCCAGATTTGAGAGATAATTTAATTAACCCTTAATTATGAGCCTCTTACATTAGGTCAAGTTTATTGCAATTTTAATTTCTCATTTGCATCATTGAGTCAAAATTAAATTAATTGAATTAAAGAGACTTAGGAAAGGGATAGTAAATTATTTGCATAAAGACTTGAACTTAATTAATCCATAAATGATACTTAATTATATTTTCTTAAATATGTTAAGTCACGAATGTGGGATGAGGGAAAAATAGTAAATATTATTTCTCCTCTCTAAGTTTAATAATTCAAAACCAAAACTAAAATTTCATAAGAAGCTTAAGGTTAACCTTAAAGCATAGGAGAGCATTTATGAGAGACTCTGCTCACACCCCCACTCCAAGCGGTAGCCCTACACCCACAAGTAGCCTCCATGGCCTACTCCACCTCCTCCTCAGCCACATCATCAACAATAACAGTACACATACCCACCACTAGGTAGCTATGGTCCACCTACTCTTTTGGATAAACTTAACAAGCCTTATTCATTTAAGAGGGAGGTAATCAAAGATCTTTAAGAATCTCTTAAAGAAGCCTGATTTTCAGCTACCCGAACCTAAGAGACTAGAGGAAGTGGGCAAAAGCAATGATCCTAACTTTTTTCCCTACCACCATATGCTAGGTCATGTTTTGGAAGATTGTTTCACATTTAAGGACTAGCTTGAACATAGCTTCAAGATCGGTGCTATAGTCATCCCAAAGGAATACCTTGTGAACAACCATCTAGTTTCATTAGGGTAATCCTTGGGGATACTTGTGATCCTTCCAAAACCAAAGAAGGTTGGGATATCTCCTTATCCAAAACCTCTAAGAAAATTATCTCAAAAATCAAGAAACTTTCCTTGCAGGTGCCTCAGCTCAAACCTTCAACATCAAGAAGGTTTGCAAGTTGCCGAGCCAACTCGGAAAGGGGAGTTCAAAGTATGTGTGCCCGATAGCCAAGTAGCAACCAGACAACAGTCCAGCCTCCACCATCATTGCTATTACATCAACACTACCTCTACTTCAACTAGCTCTTCTTCTTCTAGTAGATATCTTATATCGGTGGATGAGGGCATCAAATCCCTCACCCCTCTTATTTTACTTGATTTCTATCAAATAAGAATAAAGCTAGCTTGAATTATATCTGTGTCACTTTTGATGGGTTATTCTAAATCTATTTCTAATGATAACTCTTCAAGTCTAAACAACAACTATAATAATTCTGATCTTCCTCTTCTCGAAGTTGATTTTCCTACTCAATACTATGTTTCACCTCTGAGATAGACTTGGAATCATCATTCTAAGGGTCCCAAAGGAGAAGCTATAGGTGAGCACGCGTGTAGAATCTTCCATTACCCGCCACAAGAGATCACCAAGTCAACCTCCATAGTGCAAGGTTCTACCTCCTAGGGCACCTCAAGATAGAGGAAACAAGTCATTGAGGATCGAGAAGCCCTCCACGTGATGCTCCACCCTTGGATATGCTTATGGAGGATCGCCCAAGGTGGACTATAATGTCCTCTCTCACCTAAGAAAGTTTCCATCTGCTAAGCATATATGATGCCCTCTTATCGAGAGACAAAGGGAATCAAGGCTCTCTTGATCCTAAGATATGCTTAGCACCGACCATTATTGGAGAGGAGGCACATTATTCCGAGAAGCTCATGGGATCACTTTCAGATGAAGACCTTCTTCTGGGGACATGGAGCACAACTCTCTACATGGGACAAAGCGCATTAGACTTGAGAGTTCTCATCAATCCAGTGCAAGTGAACATTATGAGTCTAAAGACCCTTGCCTATTTGAGGATCGACATCTCCACACTCGAGGAGATCGGATGATGTTGAGAGGATTCAATGAACAAGCGAGCTTTAGTTCCATAGTGTTACCTTTGGAGATAGGTGACCGGAAGATCAAGCCAAGTTTTATATCATTGATTCAAATTTCATTCATCGCTTTGCTCGAGGCCTTGGATACACGTAATAAGATGATTCCATCCTCCTCCATCTGCATCAAGTTCAGGAAGGTTGGGATTGAGTACTATGTCAAAGGAGATAAAAAGCTATTTTCAATTAGAGAGTTGAGATATATGAGGATGCAACCTACTATCTTCCTCAAAACACCATTTCTCATGAACTTGGACAAAATTTAAATTGAAAAGAAAAAGAAAATGAAGAAAAAGAAAAGAATAGAAAAGAAAAGAAAATGAAAATCCAAGTGAACAGAAAGGAAATTGAAGAAAATAGAGCATATCACATTCCACCCAGTTCATTCCATCATATGGACATGTGAGTTGGATGACTCGACCTCCACTAGGCAGAGTAGAGGAAAAAATAGAGGTTCGAGGTGGTAGACCCAGGTTGGCCATAATAGGGTTATGTTCCTTCATAGGAGTACCCTACTATTCACATAGACTTGGAATCCAGCTGAGGATGAGTCTAATGTGATTAGCATACCAACCCCTCGGTGGGTTTCATTGGAGGTGACACTCAGACATAATAAGAGAGCCTACAAAGCAAAGTATTTGAATCAAATGAATGTAAAACTATCAGGCAGTAGTTAGGAACCTTAGCTTTAACTCACTTTCATCTCAAAAGTTGAAGGTTTAGTAAGGAAGCCCCTCAATCTTCCATGTCAGTGAAGAGATTCTTTTGGGATCATCATCCTCAAGTCCTGAAGTTGATGTAGAACTTGAGGATGATTCATATAAAGAATTAATGGAATTACCTTTTGATTGGTACTTGCCTTGTGTTATTAATCTTGCAAAGAAGGGTTTGATTCCTTATTCATGGTCTAAGCACAAATCAGAGTACTTCAAAAGCTATGGAACAACGAGGGGGCACAATCAAAATCGGGATTAGGGATACGATTGGGTCCATTCATGATGATTTGCTTAGTTGTCACCAACCAATAGAGTCGGGTTCTTTTCACACCAAACCAACTCTTATGAGGATGTGTGTTTAAAACTCGGATGATCTAGATGATCTCCAAATCAAAGATGCACCAAAATTTGAAGAGATATATTCAACAATTAAGCAAAAATCAACCTGGGATGAAGAAAATCCACCGCAATACATCGGTTCATTCTTGAATGAAGAAGAAACAATGACTTAGTTAGGCTATTAGTGAGTTTAAAGGACTTTTTTATGAGTTATGAAGAAATGCATTATCTCGGCGTAGCAATCCAACTAGCAATAAATCCTGCCAACCTATCAAGCTCTTAGGCATTATGCGATTAGAAATCGAACAACAGGTCATTTTTGACATCATGAAACTAATCGATGATGGTTTCATCGGAAGAAAAATATCCTACCTCGTTAGCCAATGTCATCCCAATTAAGAAGGAGAAAGGCCAAATTTGCATATGCGTCAATTTCAGGGACTTAAATATGGCATTTCATAACAATGAGTTTCATCTTCCTATACCAAAAATAATGGTGGACATCGCCTCATCATACAATTTCTCCTTTATGGATTGGTCATCTAGCTACAACCAAATCAAGATGACCCCTGAGGATGAAAGAAACATTGCTTTTGAACCCGATGAATCTATTATTATAAAGGTGCCTTTCGCCTTAAAATGCTTTGCTACATACCAATGGGCCATGACTGATCTTCAATGAACTCATCCATCATCGGGTTGAGTGCTACATTGATGATCTAGTAGTCAAGAGTAAAGAAAGGAAGACCATCTCTTTGACTTGAGAGTAGTTTTGAATGGTTAAGATAATATAACCTCAAAATGAATCCCACGAAGTGTGCATTCGAGTAGCGGAAAATTCTTGGGTTTGTTGTCCAACACTGGGGAATGGAAATAGATCCAAAAAAGATCAAAGCTATCTTAGAAATGCCACCTCCTAAAAGTTTAACTCAACTTAGATCTTTCTAAGGATGATTCGCATAACTAAGATGCTTTATTTCCAACCTATCAGGGAGATTGTGGTGAAGGATTTCTAAAGAAAAGGGTGATACTTCCATCTTCACTCTATGCGAGATAAAATGAAGACATAAATATACTTCTCTTTTTATGGATTTTTTGACACCATAGATCATAGATGTTCTTATTGGTGATCGGGTATGACATTAAGGAGAGGTACTATCTCGAAAGATAAAGTCACCACCATAATGGACTAATCATACAGGACTCTAAGGAATGGGTTGCATATGTACCAAGATTATTCCTACTTTACATGGAAAAGTAAAGTAGGGTTTATTTTAAATCAAGTTTGCTAAGTTCCCTACAAGGCCAAGCCCCCATAGCTAATTACATCCTAAGGAATAAGATCCCTTAGGAATACTCCTGATTAAGGTAAATGATCATTATCTCCAAAGATTTCAATAGGTAGGACTATCAATCGATTAGTTTATTTTGAAGATCAAATAGATTGATCAAAAGAGAGATTTATTATCCCAAAGGAAGATAAGTAGGAGATGCTCACGATGCTAGGAAACCTAGCGAACATCTCAAACTATCCTATAGTTGGGCTTTACATTTTTGAAATTGAATTGTTATTAGAATTTTTGGGCTTATAATTCCATAATACAAGGTTATGTGATTGCCTAAGAGGTGAGGATTTATGCTTATGGCCCATATAAGGGAGAAGCAACCTCAGAACCTAAATCTATGGAGCTTTGGCGAGGGCCAGAAGCACAATCTAAATCTAAGATAAAAATGGGTATTTAGTTTGCCTGAGGAATCACCACTTGGACTTACAAACCTGGGGTGGCCAACTAACTCCTCCTATGATTTTAAATTCACGTAGGCAAGTCATATGCTTTATGCAAGATAGCTAGGTTTTTATTTATTTAGAAAGAGACTAAGTCATTAAACTCACTCCCTAAGAGACTAGATCATGTAAGGGCATGAGAAATGACCTAGATCTAATGCAAAACATATTGCATATTATTTTCATTTTTGGACAATCATTTGATCCAGGCTTATAGGATTCATATGTCTAATGCATGAGAAGTAAGATTATTGGCCAAAATCAATGAGAAGGGAGGAGGTGTATTTCCACCATGGCTCTCGAAGGTCTAGCCAAGTTTCTCCAGTAAAGGTGGAACTCCTCCAATCAAGAGTGTAACAATATACTTTTATGCATGATGTTATAGAAGAAATACTCATCCAGCTAAGGTGTTGCTAATTCTTTTATCTTGATTTTAACTTAGACTTTAGATGAGATTATGAGTTATTTATTTTGATTTTGAGTTGATTAATTTGATAGAAGATTTATTTTTCCCTAAGAGCCTAATCGTCATCGAGGTCATACATGAAGTAAGGAAGAAACTAGTAAACATGGCATCTTAATGCACAAGCTAAACAAATCATCAAATATTTTATAAAGCTAACACAAAAGAATAAGATGCTGTTTATGGTCGCCACCAAACAAATTGGGTAGGTAGAGCTCTACCTTTATACAACCCATTACAAATGAATTAATTTATCAAGTAAGAAAATTCATATTATTAGGGTCTTCATTTCTTCTTTCTTCTTCTTTCTTCTCTTCTTCTTTTGGTTCCTTCTTTTTGGTTTCTTCTTTTGGATGGTTGGAAGGTGGTTTATAAATAAGATGTAATCTTATGACCAATGCTCATCCTAATCCCCATAACAATCATTCCAAAATCCTAATTGCAAAAAAAACATATGAAATGAAAAGTAAATCTAACTAATACCACAAAAATAGATTAATAAAAACCATACAATCCCAAGCATGTATATTAGACTTAGCACACACATGTGTATCAAGTCCATACGGCCTATTGGATTATGCATAGGGTATAAGCACATGTACAAAGCATTATAATTTTATTACATTGCCCCCCTAATCCCGAGAAAATAATGATTAGACTAAATCATCCTACCATTCATTCTACGCACATTCACCCTAATATCAGACTAAAATAAAACATCACAAAATAAAAGCAAACATCAAACCATGCACCACCCTAACCTAAAGCTAGAAGTGGTGACTTAGTCTAATGTGTGTGCTTTTAGAAGGTTTGTGTGGTATGCTTAGTTATGGTTTTAAGGTTTGGATTTCCTAAGTATGAAGATGTCCAACTTAGAGGGTAGTTTTTCTTAAGTTGTTTAGTTTATTTGGGTTGATTTTATTTGATATTTTGTTTAGGTTTGAATGAACCTACAATTAATTATTAAGTGTTGTAAAGAGAGGGAAAAGAGAAGAGAACTTCTCTTTTCTTTCCTACCTTAAGTAATTTTTAAAGTAGATTCATATTTAGTTTTTGTTTAGTGAATATTTTATTATGTGTTTTAATTTATCCTAAGTTTAGAATTTTTCAAAACTAACCCATTCAAGAAGAAAAAAATTTTAAGATTAAATAAAGTGAATTAAGATCACAAAACACACATCACTTCATTTTCTTTCCCATCATGTATAAAATGCATATGAATGAATCCTTAGCATATCTATACATACAAATGGAAATGTTTAGAATACTTTATGATGAATGCTAAGTGATTTACTTAAGAAAATTTGAATGCTTTATGATGCATGATTTTCATTAAGTAGAAAAGAGGTTTTCTTATCCATTTTCACATGCACACATGTATGTATGAAAGGCATAAGTGAGTATGGTGCCATTGTTAACCAGGGTGTAAGGTACAAGACCTACTTAGGGCTACTTAAAAACCTCCTAGGTTGTCATAATATACCACTTTCCTTAAATACAAGCATATGTACAAAAGAAATGAAAGGAAAAGAAAGATGTAAAAACTTTGTATTGGTTGATTTGTTTTGTTTATGTAATTTATATGTACAAGTGTAGCTATCCTTCTAAAGTAATAGTATAGGAATGAATAGGAAAGGGGTTAGCCAAGTGTTATGTTCTTTTCAAATGAACTATACACTTTGCCAAATTCTATTCAAAATCATACTAAAAGAAAAGAGAAGGAAGGCTACACTATGCATATCTTCATATTTATATCCACATGCAAGCTTATAAATAATTATAAGTAGCACACTTTCCATTTTGGATACTTGATTTATAGATTTTTTTAATAGTAATAATAGCCACTCATATTTTTTACTTTAGCCAAAACATGCAATTTGACATAAAGAAAACATTTCATTTTAATTTGATTTTTTTAAAGCATGAATGTATGAAACTCATATGACATACACATTTAGCATGTTAGGAAAAAAAGAGCTAAAGTATGAGAGCATACACATTCATAATTAATTCTAAATATAATCTTATGAAATAAGAAAGCTTAAAGCAAATCAAATTATTTTTAAAGAAGCTTGGATTTTGTTTTGAGCTTGATTTTATTTGAGAAAAAATGAGGTGAGTTTGTTGTTCCTAACCCATTCCCACATATGTTTATTATTTTAGTTTAATTTTTAGGTGATTAGATCAATTGTTTGCTTTGGTTAGTTTAAGTTATGAATTAAATGTGTTAATTACCCCTTACCTACACCACCTTAGCATACTTAATCAAATAATTATGAGGCAATGAGATGACATAAAATCACATAAGAAATTTAAATCAATAATGCACCTAAGAAGAAAAGGGCCTAATGCACTTGGCTCATGATTAATGATTAATTAAACTACGGGTTTAATTTTAAGTAATTTCTAACACCTCTCACATGTGAGTTGAGTTTGATTAATATACTTAGGCTCTTGAACACCTAAGCATCTACCCAAGATAGATTAATTGAGTTCAGGAAAGTTTTAGAATTTTATGAAATTAATTAAGGGGGTAATTAGTGAATTAACCCTTAATTAAGATTGGATTAAGAAAGAACAGGGGTTTTAGGGAATATCTTAAGGAAAGCATCCCAAAATTATTCCCTAAACCTCATATTCACCTAATCAAAACTTAATTGACTTCATTAGAGGGTTAAACCACTAATTATACCCTTAATTGACTTCATTAAAGGAGTGATTAAGGAATGAACTAGCAATTCGCCTAATTAAGCTAGCAATAAATCTCAGAAAATTAGGAGGGAATTAGTAGTCAGCCCACTAATTAAGCATAAGAAGTTTGGGATTAATCAATGAAGTAATCAAAGGATAATTAGCAAAATAACATGCCTAATAAAACCCAAATTCAGAGAAAGATATTATTCAAAATTCATTGAAATTATTTTTAGAATATTCTACATTCAATTATCTATCCAATGCAATTTATTTCATTTTTTTTTATTTTTCTAGGCTTAGATATGAATTTAGGAGTTTTCATTTAATTAGAACATTTAATAGCTAATTAAGTATTTAATCCCATTCGCATACGCTAACAGACATGCATTTTCCATGTGGTGATGAGATTATAACTTGTCATCATAGCGATGGCGATAATACGCTTTCTCCTCACCCAGATCAATGGATGGTGAAATTAAAATTCGATCAAATGGGTTAAAATGTGGATTCTACATGTTTTAATCATGGTCATCCATCCAAAATGCGCAGATGGATGGCCCATTATCTATCCCTCTAAATCCCTGTGAAGGATGGACACCGTCCATCTTCAAGATGATAGCTCGATTGAGCTAGATTGATCCAATTTACCCACACCATCTAGGGGCATACATCTGGCTATTTGCATGAGATTAAACTTTCACAAAGCTCCAATAATTTTGAACTTAAGCTCAAGGTTTAATGGCTAACCTCGAGGTGATCATGCTCGATTCCCTTAGAAGCTTCTTAGTGAGGAGCTTTCTTTGAGTTTGAGGTGTTGAAATTGGGTAGATGCTTCTATGGACCAACTCCTCTTGCACTTCAGCTCAATCTTGATGAAATTAGATCCTCCCTTGAATTTGGAGCTTAGGAAAGAGCTTAGGTGAACTCGACTTGGTCCTCTAATGAAGCTTGAAGAAGGAATTGGGTTGATGTTGAGTGTGGAGTCAGTTGGATTTTGACTCCTTATTTTCAAGCTATGAAGAATGGAAATTTGATTTCACTCTAGGAAGCTTAGGATCACTTGGCAATGGCTCCTCAGCTTCCTAGCAATCAGTATCAAGTGTGAATTGAATTAGGGAGTATATCTCCCCCTTGAAGGATCAAATGACGGTGAAGGTGCTTGCCATTTTGATCCAATTGAGCTTATGTAATGGGTTTGTTATTTAGAGTTATCCATTCATTTTGGCAAGGAGTGGATGAGGTGGTGTGCTTAAATCAAGTGGAGGAGGATTCCATGTGGCCATTTCAAGAGTGGTCAATTTTTTGGTTTGGGTTTAGCTGACCCAAACCATGTGCACTAGGTTAATGACCATTTGGTCCACTAAGAGGATGCAGTGTCCATGAAAAGGATTTGACCAAATTCCAAGTGGTTTTGATTTTGGGTTACCCTATGGCCTAGGGTAAAATGGTCATTTGATTTGATTTTAGTTTGGACATGTTTGGTATGTTTGAGAAAATAGGTTGGCCAAGTTTCATTGAATTTGGATTGGTTTGATATGATTTGGCTCATGTTGACCCATTTAGGTCAAAATGGGTCAACTTGGGTCAAGTTGACCAATTGGTCAAATTGGGTCAAACCAAGGGTTGGGACAAGTTCATATGACCATTTGAAATATTTTGGTGGCTTTGGTTTGATTCAATTTGGTTTTAATTTTGGTTCAATTTGAGTTCATTTAGGTCAAATGGGTCAAGTTGACCAATTTGACCCATTTGACCTTTTGAGGTCATGGGTTGGTTCATGTTTGGTTGGTCATATGAAATGGATTGGTATCTTTGTTTCCAATCAATTTTTTAAGTTTGAGTTTGGTTCAATTTGACCCTTTAGGTCAAGTTGGGTTCAAGACCAATTAGGCTAGGTTAGGTCTAGTTGGCCAATTGAGGCTTTGGTCAAGTTCAACAATCATTTTGGGATGAACTTGACCCATTGGTTTCAATCAATTTGGCTTAGATCAAGTTTTGACACATTTTGACTTTTAGGTCAAGTTGGGTCAACTTGGGTCAAGTGAATTGGGCTAGGTTAGGCTCAAATGTTGACTTGGTCAAGTTCAAACATTGATCATGAATGAACTTAGATCATTGGTTTCAATCAATTTGGCCTATGGTGGATTTTTGGCTATGTTGGGTTTCATTTTAGCTAAGTGTTGACTTGGTCAACCCTTAGGTTTGACATGGTTTGAGCCAATTTGAGTGATTGATCATCTCATGATGATTGTTGATCATGATGAGAGGCTTAGGTGGCTTAGTTCAATCCAATTTGGTTAGGATTAGAATTTGGCTCATAAGGGTACTTTAGGTCACTTTGGGTTAAGTGAGCCAAAGTGGGTCAAATGGTTTGGTCAAAGCTTGATTTGAGTTTGATTGAACTCACATATAGACTGATGATTGAAATATAAATCCATTTGCAAGTGGTTTTAACTCAAATGGGTTTTGATTCATTTGACAATTTCAAGTTCAAGGGTGAACATGAGTTTGACTTAGGTTTGATTTTTGAATTGAGTTTTGATTTGGTGATTGAAGTTTGTGTTTATATTTGGATTCATGATTGAAGGATTGATTGAATCATGAAGAAAAATCAAGAGTTTGGCTTGATTTGAAATTGAGTTGGCTAAGTTCAAGATTTTGACTTGAAAGGCTTAGGTTGGATTTTGATTGAATTTGAGTTTGATTTTTGGAGTTGGTTTTGGTTGTTTGAATTTATATTTCATTTATATATGTGAATATAAATGAGAATATAAATGGATTATGAGAAAATTTCATGAGTTTGAAGTGATTTGAACATGATCTAGGCTAAGTCCTTAAGAGAAAATCAAAGTGACTTAGGAAAGATTTTGAATTTGGAATTGAATTTTGGGTTTAGTTTGATTGATTTGAATTTATATTTCATTTATATATGTGAATATAAATGAGAATATAAATGAGTTATGAGAAAATTTTATGAGTTTCAATTAATTTGAACATGATTTAGGCTAAGTCCTTAAGAGGGGAATAAAGGACTTATGCAAGATTTGGAATTTCAGTCATGGGCTTCAATCATAAGTTTTAATCATTAGTTTCAATCATGTGGCATTGATTTGAGTTTGGAGAAAATCAATTAAGCTAGAATTAATTTAAGTTTGATGTTGAATTGATTTGGAGTTTGACTTGAAGGAAGAAGTAAGGAATGTGGTTCAAGCTATAGGGTAGGCAAATTTTTCTAACACTCCTAAGGCATGACCTACTCCTATGACTAACTCTTCTAAGTCTCTAGGGCTGGGTTGAGTGTCCACCTAATCACTAGATGTGTCTTAAGACTAAGGATCTCTTAAAGTTTAAGAGGAGTTCTTATGTCTAAGATGGAGGGGGTTGAGTGCTCTTCCTAAAAATGAGGTCAATAGCGATGCAAGCCATTCTTATCACTTGTCAAAAAGAATGCCAAGTTCAAATGGGATGACAAGTGCCAGCATGCCTTTGAAGATATCAAGCAGTATTTGGTGAACCTGCCAGTTCTAGCAGACCCTATCCCCGATAGGCCACTCATCTTGTACACTATTTCATTGGATGACTCTCTTGGTGCTCTGTTGGCCCAAGCCAATGACAAAGGGAAGGAGAGTGCTCTCTATTACCTCAGCCATCATCTAATTCCCATTGAAGTGAACTATCCACCCATTGAGAAACATTACCTAGCTTTGATCATTGCATCTCAGAAGCTACGACACTATATTCTTTCTCATAAGGTGAACTTGATTTCCAGAATCAACCCACTACAATATCTCATGACAGGGCCAACGCTATCCCTACATTTGGCACGATTGTCCATGATTCTCTTATAGTTTGATATCACATTCATACCCCTCCATGTGATAAAAGGACAAGCACTAGCGGATTTCTTAGCAGCACACCCACTTCCTGCTGATTCTTTGCTTAATGATGATCTCCCTGATGAACAAATCATGAACTTAGGAGAGGTTGACAACCATCGATGGGAGATGTATTTTGATACACGCCTTCTTTCTATAAAGGGGAAGCATCTATCTTCCAAGAAAGGTAGGGCTGGAATAAATTTCTTTAACTATGATGTGATGAGATTCTCATGCTATCTATCCAATTTTTACACCAACAACGAAGCTGAGTATGAGGCTTTGATTATCATTCTGGAGTTAGCTATCACAAAGGTGTGTCAAGAGCATCAACATCTTTGGGATTCTGCCATCATCAATCGACGGGTCCTATAAGGTTCTCAAACCCAAGCTTCATCATTACCATGAGTATGCCATGAAGCTGTTGACCCAAATACCTGAAGTCACCATCTAAAAGGTTCCCCGAGTAGAAAACATAGTAGAAGATTCTCTGGACAAACTTGTCAAAGAATTGACATGCCCGAAAGATGAGTCCATTCCAATAAGGGTCCAAAATAAATAATTCCTATCCCTTATTGATGCTGAACTCATCGAGAGACTTTCTCTTGAAGGGGAGGTTGTCATTGCCTATAAGGACAAGGAGCTTGATTGGAGGAAACTATTCATAGACTATTTAAACACCGACAAACTACCTCAAGAAATGTCACAAGCTCATCAGGTGAAACAGAGAGCTCTCTCCTATGCTTTCATTGATGGCACCCTGTACCGACATTCCTTTGATCAAATGTGGTTACGTTGTTTAGATAAATAAGAAGCTCGTGGCATTATAACCAAGCTACATTCAGGACTATATGAAGCACATCAATCTGATACGAATATGAAAATGAAGATTAAGATACTAGGATACTACTGGCCTTCGATGATTATAGACCGCATGGATGTAGCTAGGAGATGCCATCAGTGTTAGGTACATGGTGTGGTCCTACATCAACCACCCAACATTCTACACCTTACATTAGCCTCACGATCATTTAAGTGTTGGGGCACTAACATTGTGGGTTCGATCGATCGTCCTTCTTCCAAAGGTCATCGGTTCATCTAAGCTGCCATAGACTACTTTTTCAAGTGGACGAAGGCATCACACTAGAGGTCATACCGATGTGCTTCAATTTTTCAGGAACCATATCGTATATAGGTTCGGGGTGCCTCGATGAATTATATCTAATAATGGTATTGTATTCAAAAGCACCAAGATCAGTAGCTTTGCTAGATGACATAGTATAAATCGAAGATACTCCACCATCTACTATCCCAGAGCAAATGGCTCAGTAGAAGCATTCAACAAAACTCTCATCCAAATACTAAAGAAGACTCTTGATAACTACAAGCGATAGTGGAATGAGTAGTTGGTTGAAGCCTTGTGGGCCTACCGCACTACATACCGAACTCTAACTCAGTCTACTTTATTTTCCTTAGTGTATGAGTCTAAAGCCATTCTACCCTTAGAAGTTTAACTCCCATCACTAAGGATAGCATTGGGTAGCAAGATCACTATAGAGCAGAATGCAAAGTTTCAGTTAGAAGAGCTCGAAGGTTTGGAGGAGAGTCTCCTATGGGCGTGCTAGATCCTCTAGTTGTACAAGGACAAAATGATTCAAGCTCACAACAAGCTGGTCCGCCCTAGGTTTTTTTAAGTAGGAGAACTTGTGTTAGTCTTAAGGAGACCAATTGTTGCCCATCGAAAGAAGGGAAGCAAGTTTGAACACACTTGGGAAGGCCCCTATGTCATAGAGAAGGCCTACCAAGGAGGATTATATCAGCTAATTGATTGTAAAGAGAAACACCCGATGATTCCAATTAATGGGCTCCATTTGAAGAAATATTACATGTAAAACATGTTTGAAAATAATTATCAATAAAAGAATAAAAAATCTGATTCCATTTCATCAAAATCTTCTCTTCTTTTGAAGCGTTGCTTTTTTTTGTGAATCCTCCATGGCATGTTTAGGATAGGTGTAAGAGTCCGCCAAAGGCATCCTATCCCTCTTTCACAACACAAACATAATCAAACACAATCTCCCGACGCTATTAGAATAGGTGCGAGAGAACCCAAGATGCATCTTATTTTGATTAGCACAACTAAGTTAGGTGTGAGAGAACCTAAGCGGCATCCTTTCTTAGTGGGAATCCCGATTTCCATCCGTGGCACCATTTCATCAAAATCCCTAGTGTGTTTAGGGTAGGTGTGAGATAACCCAATCGACATCCTATTCCCTTTAATACAAGCACAAAAACAAGCACATATCTTTTATCTCGAGCTAATTTGATGTGGGAGCAAGCCCCTGTGGCACTCACTCATTAGCTACTCTAGGTCGGGTCTACATGCTACCTCGCTAATATGCCACCCCAGTGATCATTTGTTGGAATATATGAGTCCCCGCACTTTCTTCCTAACTTGACCATTGCAAACCAATGAGCAAGTATGGTAGACTTCACTGCCCAGCCAGTAAGCTACCTTATGGTGACTTTGTGTAAGAGGATGTGAGTTCTCGAGCTTTCTTCTTGAAGTAGCCATCATGCACTAACTAGGTCAAGTATATTTGAGGTTTAGGATAAGTCCCCCAGAGGCTCCTTTCCTCTTGACTACATTTGAGTCGATATAAGTCCTCCAAATGATTCACTCAAGATCGCCAGTCTGAAGCATCATCAAGATGACTATCCCTTCCCGCTATGGATGATGTGAGTCTGAAGCTTTCTTCCGCTAATTATTGCAAACCAGCACCTTAGGTTGGTTGATGTTCACTATATTAACAACGACTCACCCAGTGGATACACCACTCTTGGAAGATGTGAGTCCCTATGCTTTCTTCCTAACTTGACCATTGCAAATCAAAAGGAAATCAATTTGGTTGGATAGTCCTACCTTGTGGTTGGTAGACTACTCCCTTTGGATTGGTAAGTTTGAGTTAGGTCTAGGCCTCCATGGCCCCTACTCAGTGTAGTCCATCACAAATTGATAGGATCCTTCAAAATAAACTAAAAAAAATGAAACTACTCTTGACTATCTTTGAGCTGATTTAAGTCCCCTAGAGGCATTCACTCAATAGTCAGCCCTAGGTTTAGTTCAATCTATTATCTTGCCAATAGATCACCCCAAAACTTAGTCTCTACTTTGGAGGATGTAAGTCTACTACACTTTCTTCCTAGTACAGCTGCTGCACACTGAAAGGCATTTCCTTTGGTTGGCTAGTCCTACTATGTGTTTGGTAGACTATCCCTTTGCATTGGTAAATCTGAGTTAGGTCAAGGCCTCCGTGGCTCCTACTCAGTGCGATCCATTGCAAACCAATAGGGCCCACCTCAAAATCCAAAATCTAAAAATCTAAAATAAATTCAACCCTCATCCCTCAGTGGAGTCAAACAACAAACAAAATAAATTCAACAAAATAAATCCAATCAACCTCCCCAATGGAGTCAATCAAATCAAAATAATCGAAACAAATTAAACAAATCAAACCTCTCATCCCCTTGTGAATGATTTGAACCTGTTTCCCTAGTGGAAGATTCACATACTATATCCGTAATGAATTCCTCCTTCCCTCTCTTATATCCTTTACATGAGTAGAGTCACATCGCACTAAGCTCTGAATTCCTTCAATACCTTGGGTTAGTAGATGTTGTAGTGCTTGTGATCGTGTTGTTGATCATTTCCAACATTAATACGCATTTATCTTGTCGTCACACCAATATTGGGCACTTTTTATTGACCTCATTTTTAGAATGAGCTCTCAACCCTCCATCTTAGACATAGGACTTCTTATACTTTAAGAGTTTCTGGTCTTAAGACACTCTAGTGATTAGGTGACACTCAACCTGTGAGACTTAGAAGAGCCATAGAATATGTCATGCCTTGGGTGTTAGGAAAATTTTCCTACCCATAAACCATCCTCACTTCCTTCTTTCAAGTCAAACTCCAAATCAAATCACCATCAAAACCTAAATCAATTCTAACTTAATTGATTTTCTCAAACTCAAATCAATCCCAAATGATTGAAGTTTATGATTGAAATTCCAAGTTCAAAAATCCTTCCTAAGTCACTTTGATCCTATCTTATGGACTTAGCCTAAATCAAATCCAAATCAATTCAAATTCAAGAAATTTTCTCACATTTATATTCTCATTTATATTCACATATATAAATGAAATATAAATTCAAATCAAATAAACCAAATCCAAAATTCAAATCCAATCTAAAATCTTTCCTAGACACTTTTATTCTATCTTATGGACTTAGCTTAAATCAATTCTAAAACAATTCAAATTCAAGGAATTTTCACATAACCCATTTATATTCTCATTTATATTCATAAATATAAATGAAATATAAATTCAAATATCTAAAAATATATTTAAAAATTAAATCCAAATTCAACCATAATCCAACCTAAGTCTTTCAATTCAAAATATTGAACTTAGCCAAATCAAAATCATCAAATCAAACCCTTGATTTTTCTTCATGATTCAATCAATCCTACAATCATGAATCCAAATATACACATAAACTTTAAACATCAAACCAAAAATCAATGCAAAACTCAAACTCAAATTCAATCAAAATTCAACCTATGCCTTTCAAGTCAAAATTCTTGAACTTAGTCAAATCAAATTCAAATCAAGCCAAACTCTTGAATTTTCTTCATGATTCAATCAATCCTTCAATCATGAATCCAAATATAAATACAAACTTCAATCATGAAACCATAACTATGTTCAAAAATCAAACCCAAGTCAAACTCATGTTCACCCATTTGAACTTGAAATTGTCAAATGAATCAAAATCCATTTGACTCCAAATCACTTGCAAATGGATTTATATTGCATTCATAAGTCCATATGTGAGTTCAATCAAACTCAAATCAAGCTTTGATCAAGCCAATTGACCTACTTAGCCTCACTTGACCCAAAGTGACCTAAAGTATCTCTTTTGAGCCAAATTCTAATCATACCCAAATTAGATTGAATTAAGCCCAACTAAGCCTCACATTGTGAGCAACAATCATCATGAGATGATCAATCACTCAAATTGGGTCAAAATAAGTCAAACTTAAGGGTTGACTAAGTCAACACTTAGCTAAAATGAAATCTAAGCTGTCCAAAATCCACCATATGCTAAATTGATTGAAATCATTGATCAAAACTCATTCATAATCAATGTTTGAACTTGACCAAGTCATCATTTGAGCCTAACCTAGCCCAATTGGCCACTTGACTCAAGTTGACCCAACTTGACCTAAAAAATCAAAATGTGTCAAAACTTGATCTAAGCCGAATTGATTGAAACTAATGGGTCAAGTTCATTCCAAATGACTTGTTGAACTTGACCAAAGCCTCAATTGAACAACTAGACCTAACCTAGCCCAATTGACTTTGAACCCAACTTGACCTAAAAGGTCAAATTGAGCCAAATCCAAATAAAATCCAAATTGATTGGAAACAAAGATACCAATCCATTTCAAATGATCAACCAAACATAAACCAACACATGACCTAACCCAAATAGGTCAAATTGGTCAACTTGACCCATTTGACAAATGAAATCAAATGAACCAAATCCAAATATAAATCAAATTGAACCGAGACAAAGATGCCAAAACATTTCAAATTATCATATGAATTTGACCCAACCCTTGGTTTGACCCAATTTGACCAATTGGTCAACTTGACCCAAGTTGACCCATTTTGACCTAAATGGGTCAACATGAGCCAAATCATATCAAATCAACTCCAAATTTATTGAAACTTGGCCTAACGTATTTTTCATTCATTCCAAACATATTCAAATTAAAATCCAAGCCAAATGACCATTTTACCCCTAGGACATAGGGTAACCTAAAAGCAAAACCACTTGGAATTTGGTCAATTCCTTTTCATGGACACTTGGCATCCTCTTAGTAGACCAAATGATCACTAATGGACATGGTGCATGACCCATGGGTTTGGGTCACCAAACCCAACTAAATGGCCAAACCACCACCACTTAGAAATGAGCACATGATCCTTCCTCCACTCAATTAAAGCACAGCTTCACTACTCACTCCACACTCAAAATCAAACCATATGCAATCATAAAGCCTAACAAACCCATTGATTGAATTGATCAAAATGGCAAAAGCTCTTCATGTTCATCGACCACCAACATGAGATATACTCCCCTAATTCCACTTCATCACACCTCTATTGAGAGAGACCTCCTCAAGCAATCCCCAAGCATTTAGAATTCTCCATTTTGGTTTCTCTTACCAAAATAGGGAGCTCCTTCAAATTTCCAACTTACTCAATACACAAAATCAAGCCAATTCCTCTTGTAAGCTTCTTCAGAGGACTCAATCAAACTCACTCCAAGCTTCATCCAAGTTCCAAAGGCAAGGGAGGTGGTGGCTAGCCTAAGGTTGAATCCATTTGAAGGAGAGCTTGGTCCATAGGAAGATCCACTCAACCTCAACACCTCAAATCTTTAACAGGGCTTTGTCTCCACTAGATGAACCTACCTCAATGGATTTGAGTATCGGTGATAGCCTCTAGCGAGGTATGCCTTCAACCCGAGATTAAAATAGAGAGTGTCTGGTACTTTGTGAAAGAAAGTTTTATGTCATGAGAATTTGACTATTAGATCTTCTCCCTTTTACTTCTAGATGGTGTGGGTAAAGTTTGAGCTCAATCTAAGCTCAATCGAGCTCGGATCTTTCCATGGAAGGTGGATGGCTCCCCTTTCCCGTAAACGAGCTCAAGGACGGATCATGGGCCATCCATCCGTGCATTTTGGATGGACGATCATGATCAAGATGCATAGGATCCTTGATTTAATCCCTTAAGAACTGCGGGCTTGATCTCAGCTGTCTGATCCTTGATCAAACGGGTGAGGAGAAATCACATCGCGCCACCACTAACATAGTGCGAAGATGTGACAACTTAAGTGACCACTCTCATTGCACCACATGAAAAGCGTGCGCTACGCCAGCCTCCATGCGGCGCCGATGGGATTAATCACTTAATTAGGCTATTTAATTAATGGATAATCATGAAAACTTCAAAATAACACAACTAATTCTAGAAAACTCATAAAAATACAATGTAAAATGAACCATTAAGATATTTCTTAGGAGAATAATCTAAAAATGTTTTTAATGGTTTTTGAATTATGTATTTTCCTCAATTAAGGTTTTAATGAAAATTTAATAACCTAATTACTCCCTAATTATTTCATTAATTCATTTCAAATTTCTCTGGTATATTTAGTGGGATGACCTCTACCTCCCCTAATTTTCTTGGGATTTATTGATGAGTTAATTAGGGAAATCATGTAATGAATCCTTAATCACCCTCTTTACTTAACTAAGGTTAATTAAGCATGTGAACAGTGGTTTACCCCCTTTTTAAGTTAATTACGCCTTGCTTAAGTGAAGAAGAGGTTTACATAATGGATTTGGAGAACTTTTCCTAAGCCATTCCCTAAACCCCTTTCCTTCCTTAATCCAAACTTAATTAATAGCTAACCCACTAATCACCTACTTAATTAACTTGATTTTCAAAACATTCCAAAACTTAATCAGTTCATCTTGGGTAGGTGCTTAGGTGTTCAATAACCTAAGTAGCTTAAGGAAATCAAAATCCAACACATATGTGTGAGAAGGGTTATGAAAGTACTTAAATTAAACCCTTCAACTTAATTAATAACTAATTGTGAGCCAAATACATTAGGCCCCTTTCTTTACAAGGTGCATTACTGATTTAAAATTCTTGTGTGATTTTATGTCATACATTGGCTCATAATTATGTGATTAAATATGTTAAAGTGGTGTTGGTAAGGGGTAATTAACACACTTAATTCTCACCTTAACTTAACCAAAGCATAAAATTAATCTAATCACCTAAAAATTGAACTTAAATAACTCACATATGGGCAAATGGGTTAGGACCAGCGAACTCATCTCATATTTTTCAAATTGAAATCAAACTCAAACAAAATGAAAACTCTCCATAAAATAAATTTGATTTACTTTAAATAATCTTATTCATAGGATTGTCTTTAGGAATTAATTAGGGTGGATAAATTTACATTACTTTCATCACTTTATTTCTTTCCTAACATGCTAAATGTGTATGTCATATGAAACTCATGCATTCATGTTTTTTAAAAATCAAATGAAAAATGAAATGTATGTTTTATGTCAAATGGCATGTTTTGGCTAAAGTAAGAATATGAATGGCTATTATCACTATTAAATCTAAAATTATTTTCAAAACTTATAAATCAATTATCAAAACTAAAAGGTATGCTACTTATAATTATTTATGAACTTGCATGTGAGTAAAAATATAAAGATGTACATTGTATGGCTTTCCTTCTCTTTTCTTTTAACATAGTTTAATAGATTTGCAAAGTGTATAGTTCATTTGAAAAGAATAACACTTACTTAAATCCTTTCTATTCATTCCTATGTTATTACTTAAAAAGGATATCCACACTTATACATATAAATTACATAAATAAATCAAACAAATAAACATAAACTTTTGCATCTTTCTTTTTTTCCATTCATTTATTTTGTACATACATGTGTATTTAAGGAAAGTGGTATATTAGTCTGGACAACCCCAGGTTGTGAGGCTTTAAGTAGCCCTAAGTAGGTCTTGTACCTTACACTCCTAGTGCTAACAATGGCGTCGTACTCACTTATGCCTTTCATATATATGTGTGCATATAAAAAATGGATAAAAGAATCCCTCTTTTTCTACTTAAGAAAATCATGCATCATAAATATTCAAATTTATCAAACAAATTCTCTTAGCATTTATCATTAAAGCGTACTAAACATTTCCATTTGCATGTATAGATATGCTTAGGATTCATCCATATGCATGTTACACATGTTGGGAAAGAAATGAAGTGATGTGTGTTTTATGATAGTATTTCACTTTACTTAATCTTAAAATGCCTCTCTTTTTGAATAGGTTTGTTTAGAAAAAATCTAGACTTAGAATTAATTAAAACACATAATAAAATATTCACTAAACAAAAATCAAAAATGAATCTATCTTAAAAATTACTTAAGGTAAGGAGGAAAGAGAAGTTCTCTTCTCTTTTCGTCTCTTTACAACATTGTAATTAATTATTGGATTCACTTAAACCAAATCAAAATACAAAATAAAATAAACCAAAGAAACTAAATCACTTACATGAAACAAACCCTCTAAGTTGAACATTTTTATACTTAGAAAACTTCAACCTTAAAGCCTAGCTAAGCATACCACAAACCTTAATTAGCACACACATCAGGCAAAGTCACCATTTCTAGATTTAGGTTAGAGTGGTGCATGGTTTGATGTTTGCTTTTATTTTATGATATTTTGTTTTAGTATGAATGTTAGGGTGCATGTGCGTAGACAGAATGGTAGGTTGATCTCAGTCTAACCATTATCTTCTACAGGGGATTGTGCTTAAAGGGCATTGTAATAAAAATATAACTACTTTTATTGTGCATGTGCTTATACCCCTAAGCACAATCCAAAATAAGTTGGTGGACTTGGTTCCCTATGTGTGGGGTGCTAGGTCCAATTTATATATATACATTCTTTGGATTGTATGGTTTGTTTGGCTAATCTCTATTTTGAAGGTGTTAGTTAGATTTCCTATTTCCCATTTTCATGAACTTTTGCAATTAGGATTTTGGAATGATTGTTATGGGGGATTAGGATAAGCATTGGTCATAAGATTATATCTTATGTATCATGTGAAGCCTTTGGAGAAACCACATTCCAACCAACCAAAAGAAGAAAGAAGAAAGAAGAAAGAAGAAAGAAGAATGAAGAATGAAGACCCTCATAACATGAATTCCTTGCTTAATTGTAATTAATTCATTTATAATCCAGGTTGTATAAGGGAAGAGCTCGGCTACCCAATTTGTTTTTTTGGTTTTGTGTGGTGGAGCCCGACCACAAATGCACATTTATTCTTTTGCGCTAGTTTTATAAATTGATTCATGTTTGTTTAACTTGTGCATTAAGATGGCATCTTTTTCTAGTTTCTTCCTTGCTTTGATGTATGGCCTGGATGACGATTAGGTTCTTAGAAAAATAATTTTATTATGCAATTAAATAATTCAAATTAAAAATAAATAACTCATAACCTCACCTAAAGCTTAGGATATAAATCAAGATAAAAGAATTAGCAACCCCTTAGCTGGATGTTGTCTTATTTTTCTAACATCATGCATAAATTATTTCACTCTTGATTGGAGGGCTTCCACCTTTGCCAAAGAACTTGGCTTGACCTATGAGGGCCATGGTGGAAAAACACCTCCTTATCTTGCTGATTTTGGCCAATAATCTAATTTCTTATGCATTAGGCATATAAATCCTAAAGCCTGTGTCAAAGTGATTGTCCAAAATGAAAAATAAAAATATAACAAAATTTGCATTAGATTTAAGTCATTAACTCATGTCCTACATGATCTAATCTCTTAGGGAGTGTGTTTAAGTACTTAGTTTCTTTCTAAATAAACAATAACTTAGCTATCTTGCAAAAGTATTTGACTTGCCTACATATTTTAAAATTGTAGGAGTTAGTTGGTAGCCACCCCAGGATTGTAAGTCCAACAGTTGGGTGATTTATCTTCTCTTATGGAGGTAAACCAAATACCCATTTTTCCTTAAATTTAGATCATGCTTTTCAGCCCTCGTCAAAGCTCTCTAGATTTAGGTTCAGTGGTTGCTACTTCCCTTTGCAGGCTATGAGCATAAATCCTCACCTCTTAGGCATTTCCATGACCTTGTATCATGGAATTATAAGCCATAGCATTCTAATAAAAATTCAACTCAAATAAATTAATTCAATTTCAAAAATATAAAGCCTAACCATAGGGTAGTTTGGGATGCTTACTAGGCTTCATAGTATCTTAAGCATCCCCTACTTGTTTTCATTTGGTCTCGATAAAAACTCCCTCCTTTTGATCGACCCCACTTAAGTTTCTAAAAATAAACCAGTCGATTGATAGTCCTACCTTTCAAAATCTTTGGAGACAATGATCATTTACCTTAATCAAGAGTATTCCTATGGAATCCCATTCCTTAGGATATAATTAACTATAGGGGCTTGCCTCCATAGGGAACTTAACAAACTTGGTTTAAAATAACTCTACTTTACTTTTCCATATAGAGTAGGGGAAGAATCTCTAGTACATTCTGACGACCTATAGTCCTTAGGAGTCCTTATTGAGGTGATTAGGTCCATTGTAGGGTGGTGACTTCTATCTCTTGAGATAGCACATCTTTCCTCAATATTGTACCTGATCATCTTAATAAGAACATCCATGAATCTACATGGCATCCTGAAAAGGCATATATTTCTATTTTCATTTATCCTCTTCAAAAGGATAGATGAAGGTAGAAATATTTTCACCACAATGATCTCCATGATGAATAAATCATGAGCTTAGGGGATACTATCACTCTCCACTGGGAGATGTACTTTGATGGTGCGGCTTCCTCCAAAAGAGGAGAAAGACCATAATCTACTCTTCTAGGAAAGGCAGAGGTAAGAATAGTTCTACTAACTCTAGACTGTAATATGATGAGATTCTCATATCATCTATTTGATCTTTGCACCAACAATGAAGCCGAATATGAGGCTCTGATTGTCAGTCTAGAGTTAGCCATCTTGTTAGGCATCCAAAACATCACTATGTTTGGGGATTCTAACCTTGTGGTTAACCAAATCACTAGGTCCTATAAGGTCTTAAATCCCATACTCCATCACTACCATAAGTACACCATGGAGTTGTTGACTCATATTCTAGAAGTGATCATCTACAAGATCCCTCGAGGAGAAAATGCTATACCATATGCCTTAGCCAAGTTTTCAAGGAGTTGGCATGTCTAGAAGATGAGTCCTTATCAATAGAGGTCCAAAATAGGCAAGTCCTACCTCTTATTGATACTGAACTCATCAAAAACACACTCTTGAAGGGGAGTTTGTCGTTGCCAAAAAGGTCAAAGAATTTGACTGGAGACAATCCTTCATTGATTACTTAAATAAAGGCAAACTATCTTTAGAGAAGTCCTAAGAACATCAAGTGAAGCAAAGGGCACTTTTTTATGCCCTCTTGGATGATGTCTTATACCGGTGGTCCTTCGATCATATGTGGTTATGTTGTTTAAATAAGCATGAAGCCCATAAGATCGTACCCATGTATACTCAAGATTATGCGAAGCTCACCAAACTAGTCTTAAGATGAAAGCCAAAATTAAGATACTTGGATACTATTTTCCATTGATGATCATTGATTGCTTGGACGCAAGATACCACTAATGCCAAGTACACGGAGTGATCCTACACCAACCACCCAACATTCTACATTCAACATTGGTCTCATGACCATTTGAGTGTTGGGGGTACTAAGATAATTGGTCTGATTGATCCTCCTTCTTCCAAGGGTCATCAGTTTATCCTTGCTGCTATCGACTACTTTTCCAAGTGGGCGGAGGCAATTCCGCTCAGAGAGGTCAAAGCTCAGCATGTGCTCCCATTTTTTAAGAACCATATTGTATGTAGATTTGGGGTACCTCACCGAATTATATCCGATAATGGTACTGCATTTAAGAGCACCAAAATCAATAACTTCACCCAGAGACAACATAGATCAGAGATACTCTATCATCTACTATCCGCGAGCGAATGGTTTGGCAAAAGCCTTCAACAAAACTCTCATCCAAATACTCAAGAAGAATTCTACAATAATAAATGACTGTGGCATAAGTAGTTAGTTGAAGCTTTATGGGCCTACCACACCATCTACAGAACTCCAACTCAGTCTACTCCTTTCTCCTTAGTGTATGGGTCCAAAGCCATTCTACCATTGGAAATCCAACACCCATCACTAAGGATAGTTGTGGGTAACAGAATTACAACCAACTCAATGTAACTTCCATCACTCGGTCTCCTTGGGAAATTAATCTCAAATTTGGCATGTTCATTTAGTGGGATGACCTCTACCTCCTATGATTTTTTTTTGAGATTTATTGCCTATGTAATTAGGCAAATTTAAAATTCTAACCCTAATTACTCTCTTAATTAATTTAATGATTAATTAGATTCAAATTATAAAAGTATTAATTAATTCAACTTCGTTAATCACTAATCAACATTGAGATGTTGAGGGAGAGTGATTAGGACCACTTTCCTAATTACTTTGACCAAATTAATTCCATTGAAAGAGAGTTAATTAAATCATAAATTAATTAGTAAATTAATCAATTAATTAGTAGTCAAATCAAATCAAATTAAAGTTCTAAGCACATCAGATAATCAACAATGAAATTAAGGGTTCCTCTTTATGTGTTCAACAACATAAAGACCCTTAAGGAAATTATGATGAACCCATAAGTGTAGAAAAATCATAAAAGTACTTAATTATATTCTTTAACTTAATTAATTCTTAATATGAGTTAATTGCATTAGGTCCTTTAGGAGCATTGCACTTTTACTTTCCTAATATTCATATCATTTGTGGCTCATGATTAAATGATAAATAAAACTAAAAAAGCATATGAAAGGGTAATTGAATGATTTGCTTAATGATTCAACTTAATTAAATCATAAAAATCACATAATTATCTTTCCTTAAACAAATTAAGATCACCAACATGGGAATGGGGTTAAAATAACAAATGATCTCTCCTTTTTGAGCTTAATCAAAAATCAAAAATCAAAAATTAATACAAAGTTTTGGTTTCCTTTAAATAATTCTATTTAATGTGATTTTCCTTAGGAATAAGTGTAGTTGAATGAATCATATGGTTGTGTTTAGCTATTCTTTTCAATTACTTTAAATTTTATATGACATGTGATCTCATGCATTCATGTTTTCAAATTCAAATGAATCAAATGAATTTTTTATGTGAGTTTGTATGTGTTGGGTTAATTATATGTGTGGCTATTATCACTAATAAATTCAAGTTTATTTTTTAAAGTTTATAAATGGATAATAATATTTGGAGTGATAGTAGTTATAAATACATAGGACTTGCATGTGTTTATAGCTTAAGCATGTGAATGAGAAGCCTTTTCTTATGTTTATATAGAGATTTACATAGGATTGAATGATAATAAGTATATAGTATGGACATCCCGAGAATAAGAGGTTTTAAGTAGCCCCAAGGAGGTCATTTGATTATCTCACTTCTCTGGTTCACAAAGGCACGTACTTATTTAATTTCATTCCTATGTATATTTGTATTAGAGTTGGGATGGAGCTTTAATTCACATGTATAAATAATTCAATCAAACAAAATACAATGCATGGCATTTTCCATTATATATATATATATATATATATATATATATATATAGTAAGTATAGTATGGACATCCCCAATACAGGCTTTAAGTATCCCCCCAGGTCATTTCATTATCTCACTTCCTTATATAACAATGATATTATATATACATCTTTTATACATGTGTGCATTTAATTAAAGAATGATAATCCTCTTTCATTAAAAAACACATCCATAGCCTTAAGTCACAAAATGTATGGCATGTGAATGTAAAGCTTTCTTTTCATATGTATATATATATATATATATATATATATATATATATATATATATATATATATATATATATATATATATATATATATATATATATATATATATATATATATATATATATATATATATATATATATATATATTTGAATGCTAATAAGTATATAGTCTACATCCTGGGAATACAAGGCTTTAAGTAGCCCCAAGGAGGTCATTTGATTATCTCACTTCTCTGGTTAACAAAGGCAAGTGCTTATTTAATTTCATTCCTATGTATATTTGTATTAGAATTTAGATAAAGCTTTAATTTACATGTATAAAGAACTCAAGCAAGAAAAATATAACCACCAAATATATGCATTCATTCATCATTTAAGTATGCCAAAATATATTGTATGCATAGGTATGCTAAGTATTAAATCACAAAAAGGAATGGTTCAACATATGCTATGTGATTGCAATTCGGCTACATTAATCTTAAGATGCCTTTCATGTTGAATATGATTCTTTAAGGTTAACCCAAATTTAAGATTAATAAGATATTTGATAAGCCATTCACTAAAGAAGACTAAATCATAAGAATGTGCTTTAGAAAGAGGCTTAAGGTAGGGATGAAGGAGGTTAAGCCTCTTTTCTCTCTTTGTAACACTTAGATGTTAAGTGTAAATCAAGTGAAACAAAAAAAATAAAACTTACAAGTTATCTAAATAACTTGAAATGAAATCAACCTTCATGTTAGATTAAATATCCCAAATTTAAAAAATCATAACTCTAATACTTAGTAAGACATACCACATAAAGCCTTAGCACACATGTTAGAATTAAGCCACCACTTCTAGTCCAAATTTAGGATGGTGTATGTATTATGTTATGTTTCATTTTATGATGTAATGTTTTAGACTAGATGTTTGGGTGTATGACTCGTAGACTGGATGTTAGGCCATTGTTAGTCTAATATTATTTTCTATAGGGGATTGTGCTTAGAGGGGCACTTAAAAATAAATATAAATGCTTCTACTTGTAGGTTTCTTATGCCCCTAAGAATAATCCAAGTTAGGACAAGTGGGCTTGGTTACCCATGTGTAAGGTGATAAGTCCAAATTATTAAATATAATTGATTGGGATTATATGTATGTTTAGCTAATATGTGTAGTTAGATTTTACCTTGAACATATAATTTTGAAAATAGGAATTAGGATTAGTGCTATGGGAATTAGGATGAGTGCCTAGAAGACTTAGTCTTGGTAGACCTCTTGAAGCCTTGGAGCACACTCAACTCAAGAAAAAAGAAAGAAATAATAAAGAAGAAATGAAGAGTGAAGACCCCAATATCATGTATTCAATTTTAATTGTAATATTATTTTATGATTCTGGGTTTATAAGGGAGCTACTAATTTTTTTCTTTTTTTATGTCTGAGTACCATATTAACCTTTTATTCATTTATAGAATCAATTCATGTTGGATTGATATTATGTTTAGATTACACAATAGAATTGCAACTTTTTCATAGTTTCTTCAAGCTTGATGATTGAATGTGTGGCCTAGATGTGGTAGAATCTTAGGATAAAATTAAATTTTATGCCCCAATTAATAACTCATAATTAAATTTTAAATAACTCACAACCTCATCTTAAATCTTAGGTTATAATCAACATAACTAAAATATTTGGCAACCCCTTAGTTGTATGTTGTATGTCTAACATCATACATATCATATTGAATCACTCTTACAAAATGAGGGCCTCTATTCTTGTACTTTAGAGCTTGACCTATGAGACCCCTTATTATGGAGCTTCACCCACTTTCTCTCTTGATTTAGCTAATAACTAAATTTCATCATGCATTTAGGCATAAGAAATCCTAATTGTCCAAAATATTGTGTCAAAATAATATAAAAACTTGAAAAGATTTTGCACTTAGATTATGTCATATACTCATGCCAAACATGATCTAGTATCTTAGGAGTGAGTTTAGGGCTTTAGTCTCTTTGAAATTAAATAACAACTTAAACCATCTTACACTTTCATAAGACCGGCCTACATAGTTTTTAATCATAGGAGGTGTTAGCTGGCAGCCACTCTAGGTAATTGTAAGTCCAGAAGAGTCGGACAGGCTTATCTTCCCTTATAGAGGTGGACCCTTATGTCCCCTTTCTATTTAAATTTAGGACCCGAGGTTGCTTATTTCTCTTAGGCTAAGAGCATAAGTCCTCACCTTATAGGAATTTCCATAATCTTGTGTTGATGGATTATAAGCCCTAGCAATCTATTAAAATTTTAACTCAAACAAAATAAGTCCTCTCACTTTTAAACATATAAAGCCTCACCATATGATAGGTTGGAATGCTCACTAGGCTTCCTAGTATCATGAGAATTTCTTACTTATCTTCTTTTGGAATCTAAACATAAGTCTTTCTAATTGAACATTCCCACTTGATTTGTTTTCCAAAAATAACCAATCCTTTGATGATCTAACCTTGAAATCTTTGGAGACAATAATTGACTACTTTAATCGAGAGTATTCTTAGGAAATTTCATTTCTATGATGTAATTAACTATAGAGGCTTGCCTCCATAGGGAACTAAAGAACACAACATTAAATAAACCCTACTTTATTTTTCCATGTAAATTAGGGGAAAGATCTCTAGTATATTTGAAGACTCAACACGCCTTAGGAGTCCTTATTAGGTGATTAGGTCTTTTGTAGGGTGATGTTCCTATCTTTCAAGATAGTACATCATACCTTAATGTCATACCTAATCACTTCAATAAGTGTCCCATAAGATTTATGTGGTGTCCACATAGTGCATCCAAAAATAAACACCATAGAGGTGTTAGCTTGCGGCCACTCCAGGTTGTTGTAAGTACAGAGTAGAGTAGGGATATGTTTATTCTCTCTTATAGAGATAAACGTATATATCATTTTTTGCTTAGATTTAGGTCATTCTTTTAGCTGTGCCAAATCCTCTTAGATTTAAGATTTGAGGTTGCTTATTTCTTTCGGGTTTTGAGCATAAATCTTCACCTCTTAGGCATTTCATGATCTTGTGTTGATGGACTATGAGCCTTAGCATTCTAATAAAATTTCAACTTAAATGAAATCAAATTTTCACTTTCTAATATATAAAGCCTTACCATATGATAGATTGGAGTACTCACTAGGCTTCCTAGTATCATGAGTACTCCTACTTATCTTCTTTTGGATTCCAAAAATAAGTCTTTCCAAATTGAACATTCCCACTTGATTTTCCAAAAATATATAATCCTTTTATAGTCCATTCTTGAAATCTTTGGAGATATGATTGACTACTTTAATCAAGAGTATTCTTAGAAAATCCTTATTTTTAGGATGTAATTAACTATGGAAGCTTGCTTCCATAGAGAACTAAAGAACTTGACATAAAATAAACCCTACTTTACTTTTCATGTAAAGTAGAAAGATCTCTGGTATATACAAAGACCCATCATGCCTTAGGAGTCCTTATTAGGTGATTATGTCCATTGTAGTGTGATGTTTCATCTTTTGAGATGATATACCATACATCAATGTCATACCCGATCATTTCAATAAGTACCCCCTAAGATCTGTGTGGTGTACACCCAACATCCGAAATAAAACATCACAATATGCTACATGATAATGCTAGAATAATAAAATAATTTGTTATAAGAGATTAGGAGAGAAGCATTAGTGAGTTAAAGAAAGATATTTAGATCTTCCATCAAGAATAACCAAACAAGAGGGATTTATAACCTAGCTCTCAGTCTTAGAGATTTTGCTCACTATTTTTTAAATAAAAAATATTTTTCATTCATTAATGAAAATATTTAAGCTATTACATTAAGCTTTATAATTCAATGTTTAAAAAAAGAAGAGGGGAAAACTAAATACAAAAAAAAACAATTGAGAAAATTGAGTGGAATCATAATAACATTATGTGGTGGCTAGTCACTTCCTTTCAAATTAAGTCTATTTCTAATTTATTATATGATAAATGCAATTAAAATATTTTTACATTTAAAGATTGATTAAAAATGTAGAATTTATAATTATAAATTTAAAACATTATTATAATTTTATTTGATTCTTGATCATGATCTAGAGGAGTAATGATAATCTACTTGATATTCTACATTAGAGTTTTATGATGTGATTTTTCAACTTTAGAAGCAACATAAGTTACTAAAAAATCTTTAGACAATAATGAAATCTAAGGATTATGATAGATGTGATAAGGACATTAATTTGATATAATATATTCTATGAAATATGGGTTCAATATAACTTATTTAGCATTAATATATTTTTGATAGAGAAAACTATAACACTCAAAATTTTAAAATAATATAAAATAATGTATAAATATATTATGCTTAATGAATTGGGGTTTAATATTGTAAAATGTTGAAATATGCCATGTGTTGAATAATTATTTAAGTATTATATAAAGAAAAAAAATCAAATTATTAAATATTATAGAAGTTAAATTATAGTCTAAGATGTGACATTGCCATCTTACCTTCATCATCATGTTGATAATAATAACTTAAGATTGTTTAGTTGATAATTCATGAGATTTTTAGAGAATATAAGTGATGTTAGAGCATTATGTTGGTATTGAAGGGGATTTGAGCAAATGGGTGACTTCAGACCCTATAGATTTAATGATCAAGCCATATATATCCTCGTCTCTCAAGCATTAGTTAGAGAAAAATGACTCACATGATTAGACTAAAGTTTTTTTATACAAAGAATGATGCCAAAAGATTTTACATGTTTATGAGATTATGGCTTCTTATGGACATAAGGCTTTATGGTTAAATATATCATGATATGGTGATGTGTCACAAAGTTTCAATACAAAAAGAAATGGTCTTACCATAAGAACACAAGTAAAGAAAGCTAAATCTAAGTATGGAGTTCCATTTAACAAAAGTAAATTGAAGGTTGGGACATTTATATTTTATGTGGACTTACATATTAGTGTTGTATCATTCTGACTATTTATGAATTTGTACAAAATATAAGTAGAAAATAATTAAATTAAATAGAAAATATGTACTTGCATTAATTAAATGCAAAATTATACTATATGTCTATATTAGTTGGTCACACCATAGGAGTTAGTAGTTATGCAGCAGTTCTAACTACTTTAAATCAAATTTAAATACATTAGGTGACCACCCATTATTTCTCCAGTCCATTTGAATGTATGGTAAGTTGGTGTAAAATAGTATATCTTATTTATTTTTGCTATAAAAAGATTGTTGATGTTTTCCACTAAAAAATGAGTGCTAAATTCAAATAGCAAGAGCTTGGTTGGTAAATTCATAAATGCTTGCTTGGTGACTAGTCTGTTTCATATGCTACTTTGGTAAATAAATGTTTTAAATTGCATTATTTTTTTTATTATTGTTGTATAATCCTTCCCTATATTTTCATAATTAATTTATAATAATTTCCCATTATTATGTATCTTAAAAATCCCATTTATAAGCTATATAAGCTCTCAGCAATAAACAAATAATGAACAAGACTTAGTCTTGTTCTAGTAACTAATTGAAGGCCTTAAACCTACAAAAAAATTTATCTAATTGGTAATTACACTTAAAGTATTACTCTACTAATTTATAGATTTTAATCCTTATTTAAAGCATTAATCCCATTCCTTAAAGCAAAAACCTTAACTAGGCATGTCAAAGGAGGATTACCACACTACTAAGTAGAATCTATTCCACTTCAACTCATTATAAGTTACCTAGAATATTATAAAAAATTTTAATTACTAACTATAGGCATACCTTAATATATTTCATTAATCATCAAGCCTTCTCCTTTAGAATTTTTTTGGTAAACTAAGGTTGAAACCTAGTTTTGGGATTACTTCCATTTCACTCATCAAAATCATTCAAAATGAGCCCATACACTCCATAAATATAATAGATGGTCCTCATTACCATTTCCAATATTTTATCACTAAAATCTCAAGCTCGCATCAAATTGGAATTAGAGGAATAACATTAGAAAAGCATTGGAACATTGATCACAAAAAGTTTGAATGCTTTGCAAGTACCTAAAATTGGATTGAAGTACTAAGAAGGTTCATACATGACTTCTTAGAATTAAATATTTTTTATAATACTTTATTCATTATTTCTATAACTAGTGCTAATTCACATGTTTGAGTCAGTTCTATTAGCCATCGCACAAGTCTGCTAATTAGTTGCCTCCACTTTCACTAACATAACTTACCATAACCTAAGTGACTTGAGTGACTCCAAATTATTAATGGAGTGATACAAAACTAAAACAAGCCCTAATTTAGATTTAAATCAATATCAGAAACCTAATTTTTGAGTTTTATTTGCACTACTACTTGTTATTTATACTAGTTGATTATATTTGTATTTACATTTAAGTGAAGGCTCCAAAATTTTTAAAATCAATATTTAAGCATATTTTCACTATATTATAGTAAGTATCTAATGCATATTTAACCATTAATATATTAAAATTAATTATTTTAAACATCTCATTTCAGAAATCATTACATAATTATGTCACCAGATCAAGTGGATAACTTAGCTAGGAGGGTAGATGAGATTGCTTTACACAATAAAAAAAAATTCTATAAGCTATAAGTGATGATTATAAAATTAATTTAAAGATATATATATATATATATATATATATATATATATATATATATATATATATATATATATATATATATACATATATATATATATATATATATATATATATATATATACAAACAGTGCAAGATAATATACATAAAACTACATAAATGAAGAGCACTTTATGATTTTAGTTGCTCATATTATAGAAAAAAAGAACATTTGCATATATAATTATATGAGACCATTCTAAAAACTCAAAAAAAGGAAAAAAAAAATCGAGTAATTCTTCAAAGCTTGGCCTTAATCGAAGTTTTCTACATCCCAACAATGCAATCCTCTTCTAATGAATCTTCTTCTCTTTTAATTTCCATCACAAGCAACATAATAACACATGACCACAACCACAAATACTGGATCACACTCGCCCATCACTGGTCTCACTCTCTCACTCGCACTTGGACTCCACCACTTGCCAAAACTTTTCTACTCTCAAATGCATATCTATTTATACCTTTCAAGTTCCTTTAGAAGTTCCTCCAATGTTCTCCTCATCAACTCCACGAAACTACATCAAAACCACCACTAAAACTATAGCTAGAGCTACTTGAAACTGTTCTGCCGGGTCGTAGCACCACGACATCGTGAATGTAGACCTAAGTGTTAGGCTCTATCTTCGACTTGATCTTGATGTTTTCTAGCACTGTGGCGCCATAATTTCTATGCTTAGGTGATCCTTCTAGATCTCTTTATTGAAATTCCTCCGAGTACATGGTACTACGGTGGTTTCATTACAATTCATTGGTGCTTTTCTTACTCTCTCAAGGCTCCATTTGATAAATTTCCTAAGTCCTCGGCACTATGATGCTAATATTTCAATGATATAGCACTACACTTACTATCTCAAACCATTGATTTTTAAGAAATGTAGCATGTAGCAGCATTGGTTGTCCAATTCCTAGGCATCAAGCTTTATGTCTTGCATCAACTTTAAGTCTTATTGGGCTCCTTTCAGCACCGTGGTGTTGCCATTTCAAATCTTTGGTGCTAGGTTCTCTATTTTAGTGTCTAAAGTGTTTCCTAGTTATGGTGTGGCACCACAAATGCATCACTTAGGTGTTGTCCTCTCTATCTTTCATTTGCAACATTATAGCACTACTTTTGTAGTATCTAGGCATTTCACCTAATTTTTTAAACTCTTCTTTCAATAATTTTCTAACAAAAACACTAAAAAAAACTACAAATAACATATTTAATATTACTTAGGCTCTAAATATATAACTAAACTCAAAAAATCTACAAACATATTTTCACGAATTAAGTACCACCAAGCTTAATTTATTACTTGTTCTCAAGTAATTCAATATATGTGATAAATCCTTAGAAATATTCAATGATAAAAAATATTGTAAATTAAAATAATCAAGTAATAATTTTAAATGAAAATAAATTTACATTTTAAATTTATTAACTATGCAAAAATAATTAAACTATAATATCTCTAACTTCTTATTAAAACTAATATTTTCTTAAGTTACAACTTTTTTGTGCTTAATAATAACACACATGATTCTCATGAATCTTAGTGAATTAATTCCTACAAATAACCATCCATTATTATAAAAAATAATCACAATATGTTTTTCTCTCTTGAAATTTTATATTTAGTTTTTTTAATAAAATTATTGAATTGTTTATATGTTATTAAGAAGATATAAGACAATCATGAAGTGATTTCTTCTCTTAAATTCTCATTTTCTTTCTTTTTCATTATTTTTTATTTTCTCCCTTCTTTTTTATTATGTAAGAAGTTCACACTATTATCTTTGTATCCCATGACTAAACTTTTTTATACTATTAAATATTTTATACCAATTCAAAATAAATTATTGAATTCACTAAATCTATTATTTTTCAATTAATAATAATTATAGTTATGTTATTTTATAATAAATATTTCTATTTATTTCAAATCAATTGACTAAGTTCATTAAAAATCCTTTATGTGTAATGTGTGTGCAAGAAAATTCCTAAGTTCATTAAGAATCCTTTATGTGTAATGTGTGTGCAAGAAAATTCTTAACAAAAATTACTAGTTTTTTCAAGATATTTTAATTATTAATAGTTTGAATTATAATCCATGGTTAAATAAATTCTAATGCAAATTCATATTTTCAAGTTAAAATATTATCTAATTAGTTTTAATTCCAAAATTTTATTTATCAATCAAATGAAACCCAAGTTTCAACATATAACATGAAATTACATTACATTAATAACAAGCAAAGTTTGACATCAATAAAAAGTAAATAAAAATGCATAAAACATTTACAAGAATGCAGCACCTAGGTGTTGTATACAAAAAAAAAGTTCAACATTACATATTTTTAACAAAAATAAAACTAGATTTATACAAAGAAATAAAAAATAAAAGGAAACCAAAAAAACTAACAATAAAAACAACAACAGAAATATCAAATAAAATTTTATAATTCCTCTCCTCCTTATCTTTTTCTTCTTCTTAGTGTTGGCAAACATAAAGATGTGATTGTGGTGTTGCAAGGAAGTATACTATGTTAGGACCCACATTGAGCTTACAACTTTGGAACATATGTGACAAGGCTGAGTTATAATCAATCATGTATTCAATGTGGGGGCTCATGTGACAATTAGAATCTATCATTAGAGGTATGCATTCACTAAATTTATAAAATTTTAAACTATGGCATGTGCACCATTTGAGATTATTAAAAAATTTCCATAAATGCATGTATTTTAAAATTGCCAAAAAGGCATATTTATTAGTCAATTTTTAAAATAAAATTTCTAATATCATTTAAAGGAGTTAGCTAACCTCCACATGTCCAAGATAATTTTTTTGGTAAAAATAAAATCATTCTTTGCATGTGTCAAGATAGCACTCATTATTTAAAGTAGATCACACATCACAAATAAAGTAAATCAGAGTGGGGACCACAAATTTTTTGTGAGATGGATAGATAAGCCATCTTTAAAGGACATCTGATTGACTATAGATGATTTAAAGAAGATAGCATCTAAGCTTACAATTGACTATGTAGGCTTCAACTAGTCAAAAAAGAGTTTTTTGGGGCATAGGGGAAATTATGTACCAAAAAAAGTACAAGCATAAGGAGGTCCACTCACAAGGGCTAAGGCAAAAAAATTAAAGGAAAAATTGGATGATCTTATTACAAGAAACAAGAAAGCTATGAGAATAAACTTAGCTTGAAGCAATGAAGACAATAAAAGACTTATTGTGTGTGTGCTTTATTTTGTTGTGTATCATATTTATGTTGTATTATTTATGTAATCCATGTATTAATTATTTTATTTGGTGATCTAGTGTCATAATTAATATATAACTGAATTTAATTATAATTAATTAAGCTCATATTAGTAAATTATAATTAAATGGACTAGGGACTGATCTCTATTGATTTTGTGAGGGGGTAGTAATGAGTGGTTATTACCACCCCACAACACACTCTCTCTCTTTCCCTCCATTATGCAAGTTTGAATAGATAACTTGCAGAAAAATTTTACTTTATAATGAAAAGAAGTTTTTAGTGTTGTTCAAATAAAATTAGAAAAGGAAATCTCCATTGACGAAGGCTTGGTGGCTGTCTAACTTGGAGGTAGGATTTGGTATTTTTTTAAAACCAAGGCTACTTTGATGAGTTTTCATAATTTAATCTATTAGTCTTTTTATAACATTTTTATTTTAGATTGTTATTGAAGTTCTCCTCTATGCAAAAAAAAAAAAAAATTATTTGCACTAATTCTCCTCCATAAAATTGTCATTTTCTAGATCTTTGAAGTGATCAACTAAGACATGGGCTGACTGGCAAAATTTTATTGTGGTGCTTGTCGAATGCACTTAAACTCAATGAAATTGTGTAATAATCTTCGAAATTATTGTCAACACCTTGTATTTAACTTTCAAATGTTGATTTGAGTTTAATTACTATTTTTTTAAGCTTAATCAACTCTAAGTGTGAAATTAGAGAGTTAGTTAGATAGTTTTCTCTATGACAAATATTGGTAGAATTTTAAAAAATTAACAAACCTTAGAAAAATTCATTAAAATGTTTGGATCATAAATAGACTTTCAATCTAAAATGAATTTTAATTTCACGATTCAAATTTAGAGAGAAAGTTCTAAGAGTTGGAAATTAGGGTTTGAAAATTGAATCCATTTTCTATCATGACTTGGTTGACCTTAATTACTTGCATATCTTTATTAACAACCCAAATCAAACTATAATTTGAGAGGATATTAGGTGTGATAACATGTTGGTTAGGGATTTATCAATTAAATATTTTGCATGGTATGTATATATTATTTTTATTACACATCTTTGTTAATTTAATTCCATAACTTGTTAATTGTAAGAGAATTTCTTAAACAATAATTAATCCCATAGTTGGTGTGACTTATTCTTTAGTTCATAGGCTACTTGAACTCTATTTATCCAATAATGATGATTAATTAATCTAATTATATTTTATTATCAAAAGTTAAAACAATACCTCTTCTAGGAAAAAATAAGGTTAATGATATTTATTAGAGATATGATACTTTGGTTAGAATGCTTTCCTTTAACCTAGTATGCAATAACATCTTTAATTAAACTCATTCATGCTTGTAGAAGCAATGAGTGGTGAGCTACATAATATACTATTATACTTGATTGGTGTTACAATCATCGAGAGATTGTCATGTGGTAAGTAGAGTCACAACGGATTTTATCATATCATCTCGAGGGATACAAATGGTTATAGACTCTTATGCTTTGGCATGAGAATCAATGGAAGGTATACTAATTACTTATATTTTCATCTTTTAAGTACTTAATAAAGAAGTGATTGTCCAATGTCAAGGAATTGATGGCATTTCACTATGTAGAGTAGAAAGGGAAAAATATGTAACTTCGATGAAATAGAGTTTTTCCCTAGTCAACATATGGTATTAAATAAAATGTATTTTATCTTTGGTAATTAAGTATACCATTGGCACAAGCATCTATGGTTAATTACATCTTAACCAAATAGCCCAAGAAAAATCTTAATTAAGGATTTTTATTTATTTTTCTTTGGGTCTTAATACATAAAAGGATTTATAAGTGAGATTCCCTATTGGATATGTGAAGGAACGCCATCAAGTGATGTGAATATGTAGGGCTTCTAATGGATAAGAGATTTCCCAATAAAAAGAACAAAAACACTATAAAGTAATGTTAATCCCAAACTTAGATCAAAAGAAGGACTAAATGCCTAAATTTGGAATGGCTCACAACATAACCTAATATAGATGTGATGATCAAACTTACAACATGACTTCATCAAGAGCTAAGGATGCCTATAACCTAGTTTTACAATCTCAATGGGAAAGAACAATAAACTAAGCCCACTTAATCATGTGAAATTATGAAGCTTAATATGTATGCAAATGCAAGATAAGATAAGTGTGACATATAAGAAAATGTCTTATAATTATTCCATTGAACCTAATCATGAATGAACATGATATGGTAATGCATGTTTCTATTTATTATCTAATCCTATGTGAGTCATAAAAGAAAAATAAATCAAGATGAATACTCATTGGTCTATGCATATGTGAGCTTTTGTTTGAGATTTTTTACTAACTTTGAAGAGCATTCACTTTGATGGATAAGGCAATTACCAACTATTGACTTTACATTTATGGTCCATAAGGAGGCTAAAGATTAATTATTTTAATAGAATAGCATTAAGGAAAGCCATGCAATTGATATATAGAAAATAATTTTTTTGTTATTATTTTTAAGCCATTTTGTTATTAAGGTAGATAGGTTATAGCTTAATAATGACATAAAATCTAAGCCACTTCACATAAATAAAATGAATATACCTAGAAAATCATGACATCTAAGGCATACTCAATAATAATTAATAATAAATTTTAATAAAATAATAAATAAAGCCTAAAGTGTAGCCTACTTGGTTTCTACAATATATCTTAAAAAAAAAATGGCCTTGTCCTAGCTTACTTATATCAAAACATAAAAATAAATATATATATATATATATATATATATATATATATATATATATGTGTGTGTGTGTGTGTGTGTGATAAAATATTCCAACATAATTTACAAAAGACCTAGCACTAATAGGTGCCAAGCTATATTTTAGCTCTTGTTAGTCTTGCATTCTCAAATATTAAGCTTACCATAATAACAACAACAACAACAACAAAAAAACGTTTTTCCCCCTATGTAGATTAGCTATATGAATCCTTTTTTTCCATTAAATCATATTAAGAGTCATATTCTCATTTGATTCTAATAAAAATGTTCATTTTTAATGCTTACTAACCAAGCCCTATTAGGTTTACCTTTACCTTTCTTAATATAGGCTAAATTTAATACATCTACTCTTCTAACTAGATCATCGGACAGTTGATATTTTTTATGACCAAACCATCAAAGGCAACTCTCTCTAATCATATTTTCCACTAGAGATACTCCAACATTTTTATGTATGTATTCATTTCATTGTCTCTAAGTGTATAGCTACTCATCCACCTGAGCATCCTCATTCTACAACACTTAATTTTATGCATCTCTTTTACTGGCTAACATTCTACGCTATAAAGCATTGCAAATCTCAACACAATCTTATAAATTTTTTTCTTAAGTTTTTATGGTACTTTTATATCACACAATAGACTTGATGCAATCCTCCACTTCAACCATCCAACTTAAATTCTATTAATAGCATCCACATATATTTAACTAAGCTTACCATAAAACACCTACAAATAAAATAAATTATAACTTTAATTAATTGGTCACTTCTTTTCAAGACTTGGCCACTTGTAAAGAAGATATATTTATCCTAAAAACATAAAAGTAAATGCCACTACATCATATTAAAATCAACAAAATAAACAAATCAAAATACCACATCCAATCATGACATCACATCACATCACACTATATGAAAAAAAATTCTTAACTACACTCTAATGCTAAGATGCTTAAAGGATGAGCTTGTCATAACACCTAATGTGTGTAAGGTAAATGAGGGCATCAAACTAATCAAATATGTGCTATTTAAATTATAAGTTTGATTTGAACTATGTTCACATTTATTAATCAAGGGTGATGTTTATTTAAGTCATTAGTGTTTATATTTATTTATTGCATCTCTTATGATTTAAACGTGTTATCATCATGAGTTATTAAAATCCAAAATATGATGAATACAACTTACTCTTAATTCAGGACATGCCATCATAAGGGTCCTTAAACCTATTTCTTAAAAAAAAAAAAAAAAAAGAACTATGTCTTTTTAAAGAATAAGAAGATGAAAAAGCCCATCTCCAAGTCCAAATCTTAGTCTAAAACTTGGGTAGTGTGAAATGTATTAAACAAGTGTAAAGGGATCCACCCTTGACTCCTAAAACACAAACTAGATGTGTAGAAGGTCTAATGTTAGAGAATGGGCTTAATCTCATTCCAAACATCATTGGATTTTTATATTTAAGTATTAAAGAATTTAAGAGGCTCCAAGAATAAACTTGACCAAATTTACCATCAGCATCATTCTTACAATAAAAAAGGTTAACCTAACACTAAGTTAGTTACTATTCAACCATAAGCTACCCTTATATTACCTAAAATAATTCACTATTAAATTTAAGTTCATTTAGAGCTAATAAAAGAGATACTTGACCACTTATACTCAATTAGGCTAAAGTTGAGAAAAAGTCTATTAGGAAAGAATGAGGTCACAAACAAAGGTCTTAGGTCACACTACTAGCTTATTTAAGATCATTTAAAAATTCTATACCTAAATAAGATGGTCACTTAAATGGTTCATAATTACCTAAGGCTATCTAAGGTGTCATACTAGCTAGCCTAAATGATAGGATGACTATGGAGCCTCTTATAGTTGGTTAACTTAGACTTGAAAAGGATTCTGCAATGTAGTCTAGGAATAATAGACTTATCCTATAGGAAGGTTTATAATAAACAAAAAATCATCAAAGGAGAATACTATAACATGCATGGAAGTAAAAAAAAACTCAAATATCATAGGGCATTATCCAAGACAATTCACTAGCTATGTTCTATGACTAAGCTAACAGGGAAGCATGTTAAATCACCTAAGGTCCATTAAGATAAGCTGAGGACAAAGTTATGGGTCAAAACACTCCTAATTATTACACCAAATAGCTTTTAAATTCCAAAAAAAACTATGAATGTTAATAAGGAGATTAAGTCTCATGTGATTTGAAGTAATATCGAATTTAACATATTTTAATTTTCCTAAATAATTTTAAGAAATTCTAAAAACTGTTATGTATCCAATATTTGTATTCATAGGTAGGTGTCATGATATGTCACAAAATAAGAGATTGGGTGTAGGGGTTTAAATGAGCCAAGCATGAGCGAGCTAAGACTTTGTTCGTGTTTGGCTCGTTTGTATTAGCTCGTGTTCGAAATAGCTCATGAACTCACTATTTGTATTAGGCTCAAAAATATATTCGTGTTTGTTAACAGTTCGTGTCTAGGTCGAAATAGCTCATTTATATATTTTTAAATGTTATATTTAAAAATTTTAAATTAAATATTTAAAAAATAATTTTGATGAGTAAAAAAATATGTATTTCATAATCACATGCTCTAAACTAGTACAACCACAATTGATAATAATAATAATAAATTTAATTCAATTTTTAATGCTTTAATCAAAATCATCAATCAAATGATAATTTTTACGTAATTACAAATCAAATAAAAAAATTTGAATTTTTAATATTTTACACATTTACACAATAAAAAATAAATCAAATATTAAATATAATAATTTACAAATATTTACAATTTTATGCTTCTACAAGTATTAAAAGATATAATTCATAAACTAATTAATAATTACATTATATTTTATACATTTACACAATTAAAAATGAACATTTCATATACTTCAAGCTTTGAATTAGGCTTTTTGTCTTCAATCTTCAGAATACATAATTGCACTTCATCCTGCATCATATATTAATAAACCGACAAAAAAATGATATAATAAAAATAACCAATGGGCTTAGCATATTAAATCAAACAATCAATAATGCCTTCATAACTTATCTGCTATATTAAATACTTAAAAATATAAAATCAACAAAATGAAATAGCAATAGATTTTCTTAGATTTAAAAAGAACAAAAAGAAAATTAAAAAAATATCAAGATATATTGCAAAACATTTAAAAAAATTGGGTTAGGAGTCTAGGATGGGCTGGATAGTAAGAAATCATCAAACCAAGTAACATAAAATTAAACCAACACTAAATGAGCCAATAAAAATCAGCAGTAGAGATATAGTGCAGAAGCAATAGGTAGAACCAAATTAGACAGCCAACTAGAAGAACAAAAAATAAGAAAAACTCATAATCCTAAGATTAAATCAACTGTTGTATAAGTAATGATCTTTGCCTATTACAATAATATAAAAAATACCAGCAGCAGAGATATAGTGCAAAAGCAACAGGCAGAACCGAATTAAACAGCCAACCATAAGAACAAAAAGCAAGAAAAGCTCATAATCCCAAGATTAAACCAACTATTATATAAGTAATGATTTATTGCCTATCACAATAATATAGAAAAAAACCAGTAATAAAGATATGGTGCCAAAGCAACAGACAAAACTGAATTAGACAGCCAACCAGAAGAATAAAAAGTAAAAAAAACTCTTAATCCCAAAGTTAAACCAAGTTTATTATCTATTATATAAGTGATTATTTATGGACTATTACAATAATATAGAAAAAATAAATGTAGAAGCAGTAGAACCAATTAGACAGCCAACTAGAAGAACAAAAATCAAGATAAACTCTTAATCCCAAAGTTAAACCAAGTGTATTATCATTATATAAGCAGCCAAATAACAAAGCTAAGTTGCATCTCTTATAAAAAATATTATTACCATCATAGCCCATCAATTCATAACATTTAGTATACCACCAAGTGCTATATTTGTAACTTTTAAAACTATTGAATAGAAACACAACATCATAAATATAATAATATTAAACCATTAAATTCAATAATATATAATAATATAAATGCAGTATTAAACCACTGCATTCAACAAGATATAAATATAGTATTAAACCAATAAATGATAACATGCATCAATATTAAATTATAATAATTAGCAATATCAAACAATAACAAATTAGAATAATAACCAAAATCATCCAATATTCATATGGCTATGAAGATGGGATAAAAGCATGTCACCAACTAATCTTTCATTTTGAGCTTTCAAAATCTGAAAAACTCACATGTAAGTTTTCTTCTTTCATTAACTCTTGCTAAAATAAATAAATGATTAATTAGAAAAGTATATAAGGTGACTAATATGAACACTAAACTTTCAAAGTTGATTGGATATAATAACTTGAAATTATGTCTTACCAGTGAGTTCTTAATATTATTTTGATAACCTCTAATCAAACTAGATGCATAAATAAATGCATTAGTATTTGAGGATAAAGATCTCCTGTAATCATCAAGAACTCTACCACCAGCACTAAATATAGATTCAAATGCAACTATTATTATAAGAATTACCAAGATGTCCTTAGCCATCTTGGATAGGCATATATACTTTAGAGTATTCATCTTCCACCAATCAAGAACTTCAAATTGATCATTATTGAACATGTATAAACCTTCTTCTAAATAGATTTGCAAGTCAAATTTTGAGGGTTGAATAGAACCCGAAGCTACAATAAAATCAGCAAACCCAAGCATACAATCAAAACTACTGGATGAGAAAGATGCATCATTTGGTGCATGTGAAGATTCTAAAGCACTTGTTGAACTAGTAGCAACATCAACTACATATTGATTATATATTTCCCAAATAATATCCTCAATAATCTTAATCTTAGATTATAATTCAGCAGAAGTGTATATTTTAGGAAAAGTGAAATTAATAAACTTCATCTTTAAATAAGGATCTACCATAGAATAAACATAAGTAAATTGCATTTACCTCAATACTTATCAAATTTAGTTTTCATGATAATTGTCATTTGCTTTATGTATGCATCATATGAGTTGCATTTCTACAGTAGCAACTTCTTCACATGCATGATTGTCGGAAGAAAAATATTTGCGGTGGGACAAGAACAATCAGAAATTATTTTAGTAACATTATAGAAAATAGCAATAAATTATCTTATTTGTTCATACTTAAGCCATTCAAAATTTTGAGGCATCCACCTATAATTACTATCTCGAGAACATAATGCATAAAAATATTATAATTAAGAAAAGCATATTCAAGCATTAAGTAAGTGGAGTTTTAATGTGTCAGAACATCAATAGATAGGCCTTTCGAAGTAGAAATTCCTAATTGCTTCGCCACTTCTACAAATTTATGTAACTTGCTAGAGTCTTTTTGAGATATTTTATCGACTCCCTAATTTTATGAATTATTTTTTGAACCTCCTTTAGTCCATCTTGAACCATGATATTCAATATGTGAACACAACATCTAATATAAAAAATGCCCTAAAAAATGTAACTTGCCTCTGGACTAAAAATTAACTTTAAGACCATTAATAACGATGTCATTATTGCTAGCATTGTCTAATGTGATAGTAGACACTTTATCCTAAAGATTTCAATCCAATAAACAATCGCATATAGCATCACAAATAAAAATATTAGTATGTGGTGGCTCAAGCTCAATAAAACTAATTATTTGCTTATGCAACTTCCATAATTCATCGATGTAATGAATTATTAAGCACATGTATCCAATTGTTTAATTGGAAGTCCAACAATCATAAGTTAATGAAACTCTATTTATGCCTTTAAGATATGTTTTTAACTTATCTTTCTCAGATTCATAAACTTTCATGCAATCATTCTTTATAGTGTTTCTAGAGACCCTCTCATAATTTGGATTCAAAACCTTCAACAAAATGTTGAACCACATTTGCTCAACAATCATAAAGGGGTACTAATGCATAACAATAATTTTCGTAATAATTTCTTTGATTTGAAGCTGATCCTAATTTTTTGGATCATAAAACATAGGAATGTCAATTTCTGTATTGGCATTAAAAGGCATGAAATTTAATAATTTGTGTCTTTTATTAGGAAAATCAATAACTTATTTATTTCTTATTTTAATTTTCTTACATTCTTTGACATGCCTCAGTAGCAGTGAAGTAGTGCCTATTTTAGATTTATGAAATTTTGTAGAAACTCCTTTGAATATTGATGTAGTTTCAATGAAATATTCTCAAACAGTAGACATTCTCTTCCTACCCTTCTTCTATGGGAGTTTTGTGTTTGTAGTCAAAAATAATTGTGCCTCTAATCCAATTGGTTCTATAGAACATTTGGATTTTTATTACTATTTTCAACTTCTATAGCTATATCATTAGTAGATAATGCACTTTGAGAAAGGTCCAAGGTTGACATGATAACAAACTAAATAAAAGGATAGAAATATGAATTAAAACTAACTAAAAATAGTTTTAGTAGTCCATAAAATATTTCATTTCTAAGTCATTTATGCCATTTATGATAAAACAATACTACAAGAGGTGTTCAACACATGCTTCATGATATCATTAGTGCATTAGATATTTCAAAATAAAAAGCTAAGTAAAACTCAATCTCAAATTTTCTTTCCATCAAGAATTGTCAAACTAAGCACTAAATAGAAATTCAAATGGCATGTGATGATGAAACTACATAAAAAGACCCTCCAAATAATTAACAAACTATGCTACCTTCTTTAAATTAATACCATCAAGCATTCCATAATAGATTTGCAGTATAATACAGTCACCAAGTCACCATGATACCTGTGATGTTTATTTTCGAATGCGCTGTGTGGACACCACGCAGATTGTATGGGGTACTTATTGAAGTGATCGAGTATCACATTGAGGTATGATGTACTATCTCAAAAGATAGATGCATCACTCTATAATGTATCTAATCACCGAATAAGGACTCCTACGGCAAGATGAGTCTTCGTATATACCAGAGATTCTTCCCCTACTTTACATGGAAAAGTAAGATAGGGTTTATTTTAAGTCAGGTTATTTAGTTCCCTATGGAGCAAGCCTCTATAGTTAATTATATCCTAAAAAATGAGACTTCTAGGAAAACTCTCGGTTAAAGTAGTCAATTGTTATCTACAAAATTTTAATGTTAAGACTATCAATGAATTGGCTATTTTGGAAAATCAAGTGGGATTACTCAATTAGAAATACTTATTTTGGAATCTAAAGGGAGGTAAGTAGGAAATTCCCATGATACTAGAAAGCCCAGTGAGCATTCCATCCTATCCTATGGTGAAGCTTTTTATGTTTGAAAGTGACAATATTTTTGTTTGAATTGAAATTTTATTAGATTGATAGAGCTTATAATCCATCAATCAATATTGTGGGAATGCCTAAGAGGTGAGAATTTATACTCATAGCCCAAAGGAAACAAGTAACCTTGGATCCTAAATCTAGGGAGTTTTAAGATAAGTTAAAGCACAACCTAAATCTAAGTGAAAGGGGCATAAGGGTTTATTCCATAAGAGAAGATAGCGACTCTTCTAGACCTACAATCGCCTGGAGTGGATGCCAGCTAAGACCTCCTATGATTCAAAACTATGTGGTCCTATCTTTTAAAATTATAAGATGGTTTAAGCTATTCTTTAATTTTAAAAGAAACTAGAGTCCTAAACTCACTCCCTAAGAGACTAGATCATGTTTGGTATGAGCATATGACTTAGCTTAAAAATACAAAATATTTTCAAATTTTATTTTATTTTGACACATTCATTTGGACAAAGGATTTGGGATTTCTTATGCTTAAATGCATGATAAAATTAGATTGTTGGATAAATCAATGGGAGAAGGTATTCTCCACTATAAGAGATGCCCTCACAAGTCAAATATCCCACTATCATGCAAGAATCGAGACCCTCCCTATTTAAGAGTGAGATAATATGCTATGCATGTTGTGAGACATGCAACATACAGCTAAAAGGTTGCTAAATCTTTTAATTATATTGATTATAACCTAAGCTTTAAGATGAGGTTGTGAGTTATTTAAAATTTAACTATGAATTATTAATTTGGGTAGAAATTTTATTTTTTTCCTAAGAGCCTACCGCATCCAAGTCACACATTCAAACATCAATAAAAAAGGAATTAGGAAAAAAGATGCAATTCTATTGTGCAATCTAAATATAACATCAACCAAACATGTATAGATCTCGTAAAGATTAAAATGCTAGTGCGGTCGGGTATCGCTGCACACCTCAAAAAAGAGATAATATAGGTAGCCAAGCTCTACCCTTATGCAACCTAGAATTACAAAATAATATCATAATTAAAATTTAATACATGCTATGGGGGTCTTCACTTCTTCTTTTCTTCTTTCTTCTTTTGATTTGCTCCAAGGCATCACAGACACCCTATGAATAAACCTTCTGGCCACTGCTCATCCTAATCCCCATAGCATTAATCCTAATTCCTATTGTAAAATTATATTTTATAGAAAGTAAATCTAATGACACCTACAAAATAGAGATTAGCTAAACATATATACAAACCCAAGCAGTTATATTTCATAATTTGGACTTAGCACCCTGCACATAGGTAACCAAGCTCACTGTTCTAACATGAATCTTGCTTAGGGGAATAAGCAACTTGCAAAGACAACATTGATATTTACTTCTACAGTGACCTCATTAGCACAATCCCTTGTAAAAAAAATATTAGGCTAACAACGACCTAACATCTAGTCTACAACCCACATTCTTAACATATAGTCTAAAATATGACATCATAAATCAAAATACACATCATACATACACCATCCTAATATAAAGCTAGAAGTGGTGACTTAACATTTTAATGTTTGTGCTTAGACTTAGTGCGGTATGTCTTAACTAGGCTTTAGAATTATAATTTTGTAAGTTTTAAAAATTATTTAATTTAACATGATGGGTGATTTCATTTTAAGTTGTTTATAGGTTTGTAAATTTTAATTTATATTTTATTTATTTCATTTTAATATTCACTTAGCCTCTAAATGTTGTAAAGAGAAGAACAAAGCTTAACCTTCTTCATCCCTACCTCAAGTAGTTTTCTAAAGCATATTGTTATGATTTGATTTCTTTTAGTGAATGGCTTATTAAATATTTTATTAATCCTAAGTTTAGGTTAACCTTAAAGAATCATATTCAACATGAAAGGCATCTTAAGAATAATATAATTTAACTACAATCACATAGAATATGTTGAACCATTCCTTTTCATCACCCATAACATGCATATGATTTAAGGCTTAATATAACTACACATTCAATATATTTTTGGCATACTTAAGTGATTATGAATGCATATATTTTGATTGAAAAGGGACTTTCATTTCTTAGCTAAGTATGCATACACATGTATAAAAGTTTTAAGCAAGTACGTGTCATTGTTAAACCAGGGAAGTGAGATAATCAAATGACCTTCGTGGGGCTACATAAAGCCTCATATTCTCGGGATGTCCAGACTATATACTTGCTATTCTTAAAGACAATGAATGTACACACAACTATAGGAATGAAAATCAAGCAAAGAATTATATTTTGGTTGAATTATTTACACATGTAAAATAAAGCTCTATCCAAATTCTAGTATAAATACCCATAGGAATGAAATTAGATAAGTATGTGCCTTTGTTAAACCAGAGAAGTGAGATAATCAAATAATCTCCGTAGAGTAACTTAAAGTCTCATATTCCTGGGATGTCCATACTATATACTTTTTAGCATTAAAACATATGTAAACCCATATATGATTATAGGAAAGAAAGTAATACTTTAACATACTTAAGCTATAAACACATGCAAATATTACATATATATTCATAGCTAATATCACTTCAAATTTTCATTATTAATTTATGATTTTAAAAATAATTTTGAATTTATTAGTGATAATAGCCACACTTATAATAAGATTAAACCAACACATGCAATTTTGCATAAATAAATTTCATTTGATTACTTGATTTTGAAAGCATGAATGCATGATACCACATGACATATAACATTTATAATGATTGGAAAGGAATGATTAAACATAACCACATAATTCATTTAACTACACTAATCCTTAAAGACAATCACATTAAATAAAATCATTTAAAGATAACCAAAGTTCCTTATTAATTTAATTTTTTGATTTGGATTGAACTTAGAGAGGAGAAGTTATCATTTCTTGTTTTAATCTTATTCCCAAGTTGGTAATCATAATTTTTCAATGAAAGATAATTAGATGGATTTTATGCATTGATTAAATGAGACCATTAACCAAATCACTTAATTACCCTTTCTTATGCTCTTTAATTTGATTAATCATTTAATCATGAGCCACAAATGATATGAACATGTGAAAAAATAAAATGACATTGCTCCTAAAAGATCTAATGCAATTGGCTCATGATTAAAGATTAATTAAGCTAAACAATCTAATTAAGTACTTTTATGATTTTGTCACACTTATGGGTTAATCATAATTTCCTTAAGGGTCTTTATATTGTTAAACACATAAAGAGGAACCCTTAGTTTTATTGTTAATTATCTGAAGAGATTAACATTTCAATTTGATTTGATTTACTCATTTAATTAACTTATTAAATCTTTAATTAAATATTATATTAATTAACTTTCTTTAATGAGATGAATTTGGAAAAGCAATTAGAAATAGGGTTCTAATCACTCTCCCTCATCACCTCATAGTTAATCAGTGATTAATAGAGCCAAATTGATTAATTTTTACAATTTAGAATTTTAATTAATCATTAAATTGATTAAATGGGTAATTAAGGTTTGAATAATTAATTTTCTTAATTACCTAAGCAATAAATTCTAATAAAATCATGGGAGGTATATGTCATCCTAGAAAATCAACACAGCAAGTTTTAAATTAATTGCCCAAGTAATTAGAGCTTAATTAAGCTAATTAAGTGAACATTCAAACCTAATTAAGTCTTAATTATTATTTAAAACCAAATAAAAATATTTTTTAATAAAATATCTTTTATTTTACCTTTCCAAAGAGTGTTTTTTTGTATTTTTTAGATTTGTCTACAATTAGTTACAAATTTATGAAATTATAGCCATTAAAATAAATTATTAAGCCTAATAACCCTAATCTACACCACACTAACGCAACGTGACACTTTCCACATAGCACCGCAGGATCGGTTATTTAAATTATCTGATCGTAGGGATTAATCTCACGATTCCTAAGGATTAAATCAAGATTAAGTCTAGAGAATAATCACGGTTGTCCATTCCAATCATGCAAAATAGACGTCGGATGATCCATCATCCCTCGAGTGATGCAAGACGGACACCATCTGCCTTTCTCCGCTCGATTCGAGCTCGCTAGAGCTCATAGAGGCTTGGGATCGATCCAAAATGTTCATGTGAGGGATATAGAAGGATCTAACTATGAGAATCATGACATAATAATTTTCTTCAAAAAGGATAAACAAAAAAAATGAAAATAGGATGGTTCACTAGAATTTATCTCATCGGAGCGTAGGACCGATGACTAACCGACCAAGGTAGCTTCATCTTGAAGAGATGAAGCCCTACTGAGAAGATGGTGCCTTGTCTCCTCGTCGGTGGTTCTATGGATTAGCCACCATCGAAAATCTCATCAAAGTTAGGCTTGGAGTGGTTTCGATGCTCAAATCGCTTGAGAGAAGATTCATTTTACCTCGCCAGAGCTTGGTAAATATGTGGGAATAGTTAATTTGAAAATGTTGTGATTTGGTGGAGTTGGATGAAGTTAAGCCTTGTCCTATTTTGGGCAGGCTCGGTTTCATCATCGCCGATGATGGGAAGGCCTAAGGAGTTGAGGCAAGTTTGAGGGAGTTTGGAATGCCCTAAGGAAGCTCATTGAATACTCACTTGCTCGGTTCGGATCCAAATGAGGGGGGTATACCCCCTCCTCCCTTGGATCAGATGGTGTGGATTTCTTCAGCCTCTTGTAGCTGTCTGATCGGCGCATGCTGCCATGGGTGGTAGGGAATCAATGAGGTGGCCTAGTTTAAGTGGTCAAGGGAAGAGGAGTGGCTGCCATGGGCAGGTGGCTATCCTTGGGTTCCTAAGTGTTCCAAAGGGTTTGGAGAGGTTAGCTCACCTCCACTTGGCTCGTGGTTGAGCCAAACCACTTTGGGTCAAGTGAGCTAGTGGTCATTTGTCCATTTGGAGCTTTAGGAAGGCTACAAAGGGAAGGAAGTGGTTTTACCAGCTAAATATGGGTTTTGTCTCATGTGGGAGGCCTTACCTATTGGGTAATGGGTCAATTCAGTTCAATTTGGGTTAGGTTAGATTTGGATTGACCAAAGGTGAGTCAAGGATGGGTCATGCCACGTTTCAAAAGGTTTTGGGCATGGTTTGAATGAGTTTGCTCAATTTGACCCATGTAGGTCAAATTGGGCAAGGTTAGGTCAAGTTCACCAATTGGTCAAATTGAGTCAAACCAAGGCTTGGGTCAAGTTTAAATGAATATTTGAAATATTTTGGTTCAATTGGTTTGGCTTAATTTAGCTTGGATTTGAATTTGACCCATTTTTGTTCATATGGGTCAAGTGAGCTAAGTTGACCAATTTGGCCAAATTAGCCATATTGGCTTGGGTTAGGTGTTCATTTATGTTCAATTGATCATTTTAAAAATGATTATAGGCTTTGATTTCAATAAATTTAGATTTAGGGATGATTTAGGCCAAATTGACCCTTTAGGTCAATTAGGTTCAATTGATCAAATTGGGTTCAATCAAGGCTTTGATCAAGTTCAATAATCAATTTTGAATGAATTTGAGTCATTGGTTGCAATCAATTTAGATTATATTTTGATTTGACCCAATTTGGCTCTTTAGATCAAATTAGATTACTTGGGTCAAAAGGCCAATTGGGTTTGGTTTGGCTCAATTGATGGTCAAGTCATGTTCAAGAATTGATTTTAGGTTGGTAAGAATCATTGGTTTCAAATAATTTAGAATAGGATGAGATTTGGTTCATTTGGCTCATGTAGGTTAATTGGGTTAAATGGGTTAATTGACCAAATTGGCTTAGTTTGACCCAATTGATTATAATTGATCAATCAAGTATGACCATCAATCATTGTAAGAGGTTTTGAGTGATTTAGTTCAATCCAATTTAGGTTGGATTGAGATTTGGTTCAAATTGGTCCTTTAGGCCTCTTTGGGTCAAGTGAACTTAAGTGTGTTACTTGGCTTAATTTGATTGAATTGATTGCAAACTATCCAAGATGATCAAAAATCAACATGGAGAAGTTTTGAAGGATTGATCCAATCCAATTTGGGTTGGGTTGGAATTTGGTTCAATATGGTCAAATTGGTTACTTTAGGTCAAGTAGACCAATTAGGCTAATTGAATTGGATTAGGTTTGACTTGAGTTGAATTGAGTTTGATAACTGATTTGGAATTGGTTGGTAGCTTTGATTGCAATTGGTTTGGTTTAATTGGATTTTGCTCATTTGAACCCTTTTGGTCAAATGGGTTAGGTTATATTGATTGAATTTATTTTGAGGTTTGGTTGTAGATTTTGATAAAGTTTGGAATGATGATTTAGGGTTTGATTGACTTATAGAAAATCAATTGAGTTAGGATTGATTGTGGGAGATTTTGGCTAAGTCCATAAGAGTGAATCATGGGCTTAGGTTTAGATCGTTTGGGTTTGATTTTGGCTTCAATCATTTGGTTTGGAATTTGGGTATGAATTGGAATTTAATTTAGATTGGTTGGATGGATTTGAGGTTTGGTTTTGGCTAAGGAGATAAGCATAGATTTGGTTTAGGCTATAGGATAGGTAGGTTGCCTTAGTCCTAAGGCATGGTCTAAACCCTATGTCAAATCCTCCAAAGTCTCTAGGTTTAGATTAAGTGTTCACGTAGTCACTAGAAGTGTCTTATAACTAAGGAGATCTTAGTGTCTAGAAGACTCTTAGATCTATGATGAGAAGAACAGATCCTCACTCTAAAAGTGAGGTCAACAATACCATCATAACATAGTTAGATAATGCAAGGTCATCATGGCATTGAATAAAAATAATAAAACTGAACACAAATTAAGAATTTATATCATTGTATGTTGTCCTAAATCAGAGCTTGCTTTCACAACAATTTCAAAAAGCTGATAAAAAATAAAGCATCAAGTATCTTGACAGCATAAGATGGAGGTAGATATTAAATACATCAAGCTCTTTTTTAACATCTTCATCTACATATTAAACACCATAATCCACAAGCTTTAGAAGTAAGAAAATTCCAAAAACCTTCTATGGAGATTCACAAGCATTTAGATAAAACAGAGCTTTCAAAAGTCTACAGGGAATAAGTACATCAAGCATTTCAATACCATAAAATAGCAATATATAATAAAGGCGTCAAGCTATGTTTCTCACATTTTAAATCTACAAATCAAATAGCAAAACTCACAAGCCATAGAAGTAATGAAATTTTGAAAAGCTTCCTTAAGGATTCAGAACCCTAAATCAGTTACATAAAAAATAAAATAGAGATTTCAAAAGCCCGAACACAATAAACAAATCAACATCTGGATGCACACTCCCAACTACAAATCAAGGATTATTTATTTATTTTGAGCTAAATCGAGCGAACATGATTAAACAAAGGATTGTTTGTGTTTTGCTCATTTATAAATCGAGCTTAAAATTTTTGTTCTTGTTTGACTTGGTTGCTTAACGAATGATTCGAACACGAGTTGCTCATGAACAATGAGCTTTATTGACAGCCCTACTTGGGTGATGAAAGGACCCAAAGGATCCATGGCTCACAACATACCAACAATAATCTAAATCGCTAGGACCATTAAGCCATGATCAAACGACCCTTTTGCATGGCTTCAAAGAAAGGTTACTCTCACTCATAGAATACTATAGAGTGTCAAGAGTCTTACTTTACTATACCAATATGTGGGTATAAAAATAAAATAACAGTCTTAATATAGTGTTTTCACTTAATTGTAATAAGAGATAGTACCTCAACTAGTGCTGTAATGGACTAAGTATTAGACCAAAGCACAAGCCCATGATTGAACAACAATATATCTCACTTAAGGTCAATTAGATTTCAACACACTTATGAAGATACATATTGTTATCCCACATAAATAACACACAAAAAAAAGTTCACATTAACATGGTGATTCAAATAATCAATAGAGGCAATGATTCTAGCGAGTTAATCACATAATACAACACAAAAAAATATACAAGAAAGCCATCTAAAACCTCTTCAAAATCATGCAACAAGCAAACTTGGTATTATACAGTATAATTCTATATGATGCATATGCCATACATTAATAAATGTTTATTAAATATCTTAAAGAAAGTCATGTTTAAATAATCCAACTTATAAATCAAACTTTCAAATAAGATTTGCATAGATGAGGCATTAAATCATAAAGCATGATATGATTATCCTTTATTGATATTACCAAATCCATTCATATAGACAATTACCATCAAATCATATGACTACTTGAACCTCTCAATTTGAAAAGCATTTAGCTAAATTAGTGGTTAATTCAATTAAAACCAAGTGTGAAAAAAATTCACTAACTTAATCATTTAGTAAATAAAAAATGATCTTACTAAGAATCTTAGCCTCCAATGTGTTTAAAATAAATCAAAGTCTTCACACATAATCTATAAAAGATTTAATGAAACTATGCACAAAAAAGTTAACATCGAACATTTTTTTTTAACACCACAAGAAGACACTCTCATGTGAATTTAAAATAGCCCTCTTAATGAAATCATTCCTACAATGAATCTTTAACATATAATATTAATAAATACTTCAATGTCATAAATAGTATATTCATAAAAAATTCCAATTTTAGAATATTTATTAAAACTTAATATATAATATATAATATATAATTCATTAGTATAAAGCAATTCATGTTATTTATCGATTGTATATGCTAATAAATTGTTAAGCATTTACATGTCCTTAATTCAATCTACCAATAAATGGGGCGTATTACAATAACTAAAACAATTTGTTTGACTCACTCCACAAATAAGAAAGTAAGATTATTGGGTGGGAACTACCCAACAAGAAATTACTATAATATCCTAGAAGTTTCATGCCATCCTCAAATAGTCAATTGTAATTGTTTATCTATATTATTCTTAACCATATCATATATGTTGAGCTTAAAAGTGAGATTCTAAATACCCAAAATAAAATTAAGAAGAATTACTTATTCAAAAACCTCACATTTTTAAGGATTCAATCATCTCCCCATTTTTTTTATTCAATCATAATTTACCTCTTTTTTCTGAAGATGGAATAATATAAAAAATCATAATAGAATCAAAAGCCTCTAAGAAGTTTCATTGAGGCAATTAATGGCAAGAATCAACTCCTTGTGCATTGAAACATAAAATAAATTGAACTAAGGAAAGTAACCAATGCGTCCCCTTATTTAATCCATCCCTGAAAGCAAATTTGAAACCACGTGACTAGCCGTTAAGTCAATCTGAATCTCGTCCTCTCCTCTTTCCAGCTGTTTACCTTTCAACGGCTCCGATTTAATGACCGTTTGATTTTGAAAATAAGGACAATGACTCCCTAAAACCACACGACCGGTTTTAAAATGGCCACCTTTGGTGTTCGATGTGAGAGAGAGAGAGAGGAAAAGATAAATAGAGAGAAATAGTGGAGAGAGGCTCTCTCCAATGTCCATCCATGGCTGCCTTCTTGATGTAGCTCTCTTTCGCTCGTATTGAATCTTGAGCTTACAATTGTCGATAAAAGTGATAACATCCGACTGTCACGTTGTTTCTCAGGTGCGGATCGATTCTGAGATCTGTGTATCAAGATCTTGTTGATATCGTGTTTCTCCTTTCTCTCGCTAAGGATTTTCAAATAATTCTCTGAGTATTGATTGCGTTCGGTGCAGGATAGGATGGAGGGAGGACTTGAGAACAAACGGGGTATTATGAGATCCGATAGCTACCAAGGTTTCAAGAAACAAATCTTCTTGTTTTGAATCTTTAATTGTGAATAAGCCTAGAAAATGTACCTAACATTCTTTTTCTCGGTGGATTCATAATTTTGGTTTCTTTGACAGGTTCTCTTATAGGGGGATTGAAACATAGAAGGGATATGGAGAACAATGTCAACAGAAGGGCACTGAGAGAAATCAATAATCTCACCATCGACGCTCCCCATCCCCCGGCAGTCTTCAAGAGAGGGTCAAATGAGTAATCTTCATCTTCTTCTTCAGAGTTTTAAAGTGTAGAATATAAACCCAGAATGACTAAATTTTAAACTCTTTTTTATTCCTTGTTTTTGTTATCATTAGTGTTGCACCCATCGATGACAAGAACAATAGTAGTTTTGTTGTTCGAAGACCCATTACAAGGTCGGCAGCAATTTTCTTTTCCTCTATCTGTAATTCTTTATTCCAGCCTGTTTAATGTAAGCTGAACTACTTAAATGGTGTTTTTAGGAGGTTTTCTGCTTCACTAGCTCACAATTCACAAAATTACTCTCAGGTATTTGATTTAACAAAAAACTTTCATTGTCAAAAAGTAACACAGACGCTTCTATTTCTTAGATCTGAGAAATTGTAGTGCCTTTTGCATTCTTTGTTAATCTTACAGAACGCTAGCTCTAAGCTCAAGCCGATAGGCAGCGAAAGGCAAAGAAGAGGCCGATCAATTCAAAGTGCAAGTTCTGTAGATAGTTGTGATTCCATAGATGTGGATGATTTTGTATCACCTAATGATATACCATTGCCAATGGTGGAGGAGATTGAAGATATGGTATTTGTTTCCTTGCTATAAATTCTGAAAATTACTGTTTTTTATGTTCAAATCTTTGTACTTTTGCCAAGGTTGATTGTGAGCTGAAGGAAGTTGAAATGGAAGATCTGGAAGAAAAATTACTGATGGAAATTGACAGTTGTGATTCGAATAATCCTCTTGCTGTTGTTGACTATGTGAATGATATATATTCTTTCTACAGAGAAAGAGAGGTGAACATTTAACAATCTTAGTTCATGCTCCTTCCTACATGTTAAACATATTCGAGTCCAACTTAAGGATCTGATTTATAATACATTATTGATAGATGCCATTTATTTGATATAGAAACATATTTAAATAGAATTTTTAAAAAATAACAATCATAAAAAATAGTGGCACATTTGCCAGCATTTAAAGGCCATGTAATCTGATGACTTAAATATAAGTAATAAAAGAAAAAAAAATATCATAATAGTCACCGATCATTTAAGATGATATTATATTTTTGAGGGACTTAATAAATCACAACACAGCCTTCCCTAGATGGACTATGTTATGTAAATAGCAGTGACTACAGTTAATGGCTTGTTATTCTGAAACATATTGGTTGAGATTTGGTTCTATACCATTAGCTAACAAAATGTATAACCATATCTCAGGAGTTAGGCTGTGTCCCTCCAAATTATATGTCAAATCAGATTGACATTAATGAGAAGATGCGTGCGATTTTGATCGACTGGCTGATTGAGGTAGAGAAAATTTCTTCTGATTGATCATTTGAAGCAACACAAGGCCCATAAATTCCTAATCATGGAATTACTTTACTGTTTTTGATTGCAGGTACATTACAAATTTGAACTAATGGAGGAGACTTTGTTTTTAACGGTCAACTTAATAGATAGGTTCTTAGCTCAGCAAAATGTTATGAGGAAGAAGCTTCAACTGGTTGGAGTGACTGCTATGCTTCTTGCATGTAAATATGAAGAAGTAATGGTCCCGGTTGTGGAGGATCTTATCCTTATATCTGACAGAGCTTACACAAGGGAGGAAGTCCTTCAAATGGTAATTTAATTTTAATTTTTCATAATAAAAGACAATTTTTATAATTTATGTGCAAATTTGTTTATGTTCTTTCCTTTCCACATATAATTTTGGTGCCATTTATGGAAGCAGGAAAGTTTGATGGCAAACACTCTGCAGTTCAATATGTCTGTGCCAACTCCTTGTGTGTTCATGAAGAGATTTCTGAAGGCTGCTATGTCTGATAGGAGGGTATATATATATTATTTTAATAGTAGATGTTATTTATAGTTTTTATGTTGAAATTTTCTTACAGTATGTTGTTTTACTTTGGACTAGCTTGAGCTCCTGTCATCTTACATCATAGAGCTGTCTCTGGTTGAGTATGTAATGCTCAAATATAGCCCTTCGATGCTTGCTGCTGCTGCAGTTTACACAGCTCAGTGCAGTCTGAAAGGATTCAAGCACTGGACTAGAACCAGCGAGCTGTGTACCAGATATTCAGAGGACCAACTTCTGTAAGTTTATCTTATCTTTAGATCCATTATGTCAATGATGACTACTACGTAATTAATTTCACAAAGATACCACATCAATCTTCTGTCTGTTTGAATTTTATCTTTGGAAGGCTAAGTATGAGCATTATATGTAGGATAAACATACCAGAATCGAAGTCATCATTCATATATATACATACATGGGTCAATGAAAGTGAAGAACTTTGTTTATATTATGTGCATGTAAAGCCACTTTTTAACCCTACTTGAATTGGGGTGAACGCGTAAAAATGAAAAAAAAAATGCAAGTGATTTAATTGTTAATCATGAATCGCAACTATCACTGATTCCATTTTTTTAGCCCATTCATTTCCTTTCACTCTATTGCTCAGCATCTAAACAACTCACCATTGGGCTTGGTCTGAAGAAAAAAATTTTATTTTATTTTACTTCACAGATCTGTTGTTAAATAAATGTGATTATCAACTGCATTTACTTAATAACAGATCAGATCTGTGAAGTAAAAAATTTCTTTTCTTTTTCTTCAGACCGAGCCCAATGATTACAATCCAAGAGCTCCTTGAAATACTCGTAAACATCTTTCTTTTCCTGAATAATATTTACTAAGAAGCTGGGGTCTCTGTTTAAAAATTGAATCTATTTGAAGAGTGAATTATATTGCAGGGAGTGTTCTAGGATGATGGTGGCATTTCACCAGCAGGCAGGAAAAGGAAAGCTCACAGGAGTCCATAGAAAATACAGCACAAATAAATATGGATGTGCAGCAAACTCAGAACTTCCTCCTGCTATCTTCTTGTTTGATATATGAAGACCTAAAATGTCAAAGCTAAAAATTTACATAACAAAACTTGGAACCTAACCTCAGGAGGAAGTAATGCTTGAAGAGGTTAAGCGTTCCATGCAATGAAAGTTGCAGTTGGAGTCTATATATGTCTAACTATTCTGTTTGCTTCACTTGACCAGATTTTAAATAACTTGTCTCTGATCTGTTCTGTAAGTTTTTGTGTCTGTGTAGGTCTTGGTTATATCCTCAAAAGCAAAGGAAAAGCAAGTCAATATTGGCTTGAAAAGTTTGAATTTTTTTAAAATAAATTTTTTTTCTTATTTGCATCATTGGACGTTATGTTGCTCAAAGCTGGTGCCTAATTTAATAGTTTTACTCTAGCCAAAAAAAAAATTTTTCTAAGTTGAACCAACTTAAGAGTTTGTAATTATTTAACATTACTTTTGCCAAAATTTGGAGCCTAATTTAATATGTTGGCATGTGACAATTATTTATTTATTTTTTCTATCTTGGAATTGTTTGTCCCTATTGAATGTAAGGTTGCCACTTACCAGCCTTACATCCTAAAAAAAATGCAAACACTTACTAGCAGTGACAAAGAGCAATAAATAACATTATTCAATTATGTTGATTTTTTTATGAATACTAATTCATTAGCAAATATTTTAATAAATATATTTTAATAAAAAGCTAATCACATCTTAGGCATATTTGAGAACACTCTCGATTAATTTGCCAATATTTGCATCAAAGTTTAGATGGAGTTAAGGTAAGTCTAGTCGAAGATAGAATTAATCTTATAGTGATTTATGAGATTGAAATGTATATCATATCCTAGAACCAAAAAAATAGGCACAAAGAAAAAAAAATGGATGTGAAAGAACTTATACACATCAACTGGAGGGAGATGACTATGGTTGGACTTATAATGCCATAAGGTTGCACTTTCCCATATGAAAATGGGAAGCTAAATGGTAGGAAAAGAGATCTAACCTATCAAAGGTATGCCAAACTCAATCAAGTTTCCATTGCTTTATCAATTCAGGTTATTAGTGCCTTTAGTCTATTTTGTCATGGCAACATAAGGATTCTGGTTAACACTTGTAGGCTTTCTCAGTTAAAAAGACCTCATAAACTAAGGGTCTAGACATAAGGATTCTTGTTAACACTCGTAGGCTTTCTCAGTTAAAAAGACCTCATAAACTAAGGGTCTAGATATCATTTTAGGCTGACATATGAGATTTATATTTCATTATCTTGTGAAAGAGAAACTCAAACTAAGCTTAATATTGGTGTGATGGTACATGCCAAGGATGTACAAAGTCATGTAGACCTTAAAGCTAATGAGTAAAAAGAAAGATACCTTCTATATGGCACGAAGAGGACACTTGAAATGGATGTACCAAGTCCATTTAACAAAGCATCCAATTTGTAGTCAAATATAACTGAATTATTTCTTTAGTACTTCTAAATTAATATATATTTCTATTATTAAGTGTGTGCATTATGTGTCTTAAAAATTATGTTGCTTAATAAATGATGCCTCACTTATTATTTACATCACAAAAAATTCATCTCCATTCACCTTGAAAATTTTAAGGTCTATTTAAAGTATGTGTCAAAAGTTAGAAAAAGCTAAAAAAATAATTTGTAGATTTCTTAGATATGAAAAAAAGAGACCTACCTTTTTAATAGAAGATGATATAAAATTTTTAATCTTAGGATGTTGTTATCTAACTTAATGTCTTTGTATCTTAATCTAATTAGTCTTTGTGAAAAATTGTTTCTTTTAAGGTAAGCTTAAAAGAAATTTCAAGAAATACTTTCTATGGGTATGAACCATAGAAGTACAATTAAATATCTTATTTGTTCGTAATCAAGTTAGTTAATTCTTTTTGTGGTCTTTATTATTTATGCAGATTTTATTTATGGTTCTTTGTCATAGAAAGTCTTGTCAATTTATTTTAACTTGCTATGAGATGAAGGAATGTTTTTAAGTAAGTTAATTAATGCTCTCTAATTTAAAATGGAAGGAATATAGTTTTTATGAAACTATATAAAAATATTCATATATGGTCTATCACAAAAGAAGAACTTCAGTCCTTCACTCTTCAATTTTGAATATAGAGAAAAGGAGAGAGAGAGAGAGAGAGAGAGAGAGAGATTAAAAGAAGAGTATTCAAAAGATAAGTGTAAGGAAAATTCTCGAGAGGGTTTGGATTACTTGGAACTTTCAAGTTCCTTTATTTCTTTTATATATATATTTTTCTTATTTCTAAGGTGATTGGAGTTTGATTAGAGTGTTGTGCGTTAACTCATTAATTTTTTTTATTATAGCAAATACATTAGAAGCCTCACCATATCTCACTTAGGGGTTGAACCTGTAGTTAGTACTCTTGAGTGTGAGTGCTAGAAAGATGATTTTGAGTTGAATCCAATATAAGTCTATATGAGTTGCCACTTAGTAGATGTAGAGCTAAGATGATGTCTTCAAGTAAATATCAATGCATGATATTACCAGGTGCATGCCAAGGTAAGATGCCATTTGGTGGATTGATAGATTGGCTATTAACGATCTCTAGGAGCATTAAGCCCTATCAAATTTTTGAATGAGTATTAAAAGGATAGTTTTGAGTGGACTAAAGAGTGAGCCTAGATGAGTTAGCACTAATGAGATAACATTATATGCCCATGTGACTTAAGTGTGACTCATTAATAATTTTAAGATAATAAACTATTATTTAGTGTTATATAATAGTTTTCTCTATAAGGTACACATATATTAGTTACTCACTTAGAGCTTTTATAGAGCTAACTATAAATATTAAATCAAGATATTTGAAGGGGACAAAGTGAAATATTTTAAAATTAGCTTCATGTGTGTGTTTTGGTATTTTAATGTGCAATTAAATTAATGTTTACTTAAAAATGACAAAAATACAACTAAAGTTAGTTTACCATGTATATATATATATATATGATTTTTGGAGATTTAGTTGAAACTATTTTTTTATTAAGTTAATTTATTACATATTATAATATTTAGCAATCACATGAATAAATTTTTTTAAAATTAATTTTTAATATTATTATAGAGCATATTTAATTTTAAGTTTTATAAGTATATTATTAAATGTATTATCTACATGTTAATTATTCTTAATTTTATTAGTTGAAAATAAATAGCTTATATCATATAAATTTTAAGTATATTTATACATTTTATTTTTGTTTTAAATTAAAATGACATATTACAAACATATCTATTCCTACATAAAAATTGCAATATTTTAAACTTTATTGATATATTTAGAATTTTATATGATTATTTAAAACTTATATTTAATGAAGAATTTATATTATAATTATTAAATTGAAGCATAACCATTATTTTATCAAACTCATTGGATATTAAATATGTGATTTTATATGTTATAGGAAGTGTAGGCACCACTGAAGACTTTTTTTGATGGGTGACATGCGGATCATTGCATACCCTTATCCAAATTTATGCTGATAGGTGACACGAGGATAGTGATTAGTGAAGTAGAACTAGATTTTTTTCTACCTAATGGAGAACATCAAATAAGGTTTATTTTGATTCTAAAATGATGGTTTTCCAAGAGCATACGACCCATGGTTAATTACATCATAAGCATGATGCTCAAGTATTACTTTTGATCAAGAGTGATTTTCTAAGTCTTTTAGATCTACAATGTGAAGGGGTTGTCTTGAGGAGGTCTAGAAATGCAAAGAAAATGTAATAAATTGAATCTAATTTTATGAAAGGAAATCAAGTAGCACATGTAACAATTTTTTATTTTTGTATAAAAGAGAAGATACATGGTTTTTAATGAATGAAATACTATCTATTCACTATTAGATAGTGACAAATATAATATAAATCCTAAGACATTGATATATAAGTAAGTTAGACACATAAAAAGTAGATAGGTAGCTATTCAAACCTATCAGGGCCAATAGCTTAGACCAATGGACTCATTGGTGGTAGGTAGAATTAGGCTAAGTCAAACAAACACAAAGTTAGCCCATTCTTCAATGTATTAAACTAATTTAAACATTTAAGGCTTTTTAATTTAATTAGGTCAATTTGAGAGATTCAATTGACCAACTCATGGAATCATCTAAAGCCTATAAATCAAGGATTGACTATGAACACCCTTAGAACCTAGGTCAAATAGATTTGGCCAATTTGAAAGTTTGATATAACTTGGCTCACTTGTGCTTATTTAGGTTTAAGTGGGTAAAGTTAAGTTAATTGTGAATTTTATTTGGGAACACCACACAGATCTTAGAAATACTTATTTAGGTAATCAAATATATCATTAAAGATAAATATGTTACCTAAAAGGATAAGCTTATTACCCTATAATGGATTTGATTACTTAATAAGGACTCCTAAGGCTGATGGGTCTTCAATGTGCTAAAGATTCTTCCCCTAAACTACATGGAGAAGTAGAACAAGGTTATTTTATTACAGGGTTCACAGTTCCCTATAAAGGCAAACTCCTATAGTTAATTACATCTTAGAAGAAAAAAATTCCTCTTAAGAAAACTCTTGATTAAAGAAATTAACTTTCATCTCTATGAATTTCAAAGTTTGTATTAAAAGGATGGTTAATTTAGAAATTCAAGTGAGAATGTTTCAAGGGGGGGAAGAGTTCTTTTTAGAAGCCAAATGAGATTGAGTAGAAAATACTTTTTGATATAGAGAAACCTAGTAAGCATTTCAACCATTCTACTATTGGGATTTGCATTTTTGAGATTGAGATTATTGAAGTTTTGAGTTGGTTTTTTACAATAAATCTAGGACTTAGATTCTGTCAGCACAAGACTATGAAAATTCTTAGGAGTTGAAAAATTATTCCATTAGAATGCTTGAGGACTTAAGTCTAAAAATACTTTTGACATAAGTTAGAAACTCGACCTAGCTTAATTTTATGAATTTGGAAATTATTAGTTCCTTTTCTCATTTGAGAAAATAAACCTATCCCGACTCTTCTAGACTTGCTTTCCACTTGGAAGGGGTTGTCAGCTAACACCATCTAAGTGATTTGAAATCATGCAGGCCAATCTTATGCAAGTGCTAGATGGATGGACTATTATATTTAGAAAAGAAAGCAAAGAGCCTAAACTCACTCCCTGAGAAATTAGATCATATGTGGTATGCATTCCATGATTTAGACTAATGTGATAAAATTTATAATTTTTTTTTGAATCATCAATTTTGGACTCAAGCTTGGGAGAATTTATGCCTAAAATACATGATAAAATTTAGTTATGGGCCAAATCAGAGAGAAGACGTGTTCTTCACTACAAGGGATTACTCTCATAAGTAAAGCATGTTTCTTATTGTGCAAGAATGGAGACCCCCTATTTGCAAGATGACATAATATGTATGCATAATGTTGAAATATACAACCATTCAGCTAAGGGGTTACTAAATTTTTTATTTCTTGGTTAAGATCATATGCTTTAAAGTGAGGTTATAAGTTGATTAAAACTTAATTAAAATTATTACTTACGATAGAAAATTTAGTTTCCCTAAGATCCTAATGCATCCAAGCTTTATTCTAAAACACAATTATCATAGAAATAAACTTATGAAAAGCATGTAGTTCTATTGCACACCCCAAAGTAAATTAAGTCAGATTTAAATAAATAAAATAGGTTGGTGCAGCTGAGTACTACTATACACCCCAAAAAAAAGTACGTTGTCGGCCTGCCCTTATACAACTCGCCATAGAACTAAAAGTTTGATATGTGGGGTTTTTATTAACTTCAGCATCATCGCCTTCTTGAGGGACCTCCTTAGGTTCCACCGGGGACATTCAAATAGGTATATTCAGTTTATGTTAATCCTAAATCCCATAGATTCTAACCTAATTTTAGGCTCAAATTATATTTTAAAATTCCAAAATAAAATCTAAAACCCTGCAAAACAGACTTTAGGAAAACATCCAACACACTAGTGATTTATATTTCAAACATGCAGGCTTAACATCAGTAATTGCCAAGCTCACTTGTCTTATTGGTAAATACTTAGAGACTTAAGCAGTACCTGCAAGTAAACAACATTTATTATAGTGGTCCCTTTTAAGCACAGCTCCCCCCTCCCTGCAAAAAATAATTTTAGCCTAAAAAGAATGCCCTAACATCCAAACTAGTGAACAAACAATCTTAGCCATCCAAAAATAATACAACACAAAATAATAAAAAGCAACACATCACATTAAATCATCATAGATCATCGATTTAACCTAAAAATGGGGTTGGTGACCTAGAATTCTAGTGTGTGAAAAGAGGGATTTATGTGGTATGACTGCAATAAGTCTTATTTTAGTTTATGTTTTAAGTTTAAAGTTCATTCAATTTTTCTTTGGATGGTTTCACTTTAAGTGATTTAATTGATTTTCTAAAATTTTATTTCAATTTTAAGTTTAGATTTGTGTTTACGTTGAATTTAGGTTTTAAAGGTTAGAGAATAAAATAAATTTTGCTTAGAGCAAGATCTATTATATTCACCATCCTAATCCTAATAGACTGGAATTTTCATCGTGAAATGAGAATCTATTTTAAGTCAAACTAAGAGTCTAGGTATCTTAACTAGCCCATTTGAATTTATTTGAATGATTTAATTTAATTAGACTTAATTTGATTGATGTTTGTTTTACTTAGTTTGGATTTCAAAGTTTGAATTTGTTTAACTTCATATGTATTTTGACTGATTAATTTTAGATTCATTGGGTTTTAATTTCATTTAATTAAATTTTGATAATTCAATGTTTATTTAATTAATATATATTTCTTTTCACTATGGTTTCAATTTAAGATTTTAATTTATATGATTAATATTGATTAGATTATTTCAATGTTATTTAAGTTTAATGATTTCATCTTTTCATTTAAGTTTGGTTTGATTTAGTTAAAATATTTTAGTTTAATTAACTTCTTATTTGATTAAGGTTCAAAGCAACTTTTTATTTGGATTCTAATTAGGAGCTTGATCATTTGGTTTATTGAATTTGGTGATCTGATGTATATAGATGATTAGTTTTGGTTTGATGATTGGTTGATTTAATTTAATCTTTTGATTTGACTTAATTGATTTGATTTGTTACATTTTATTAGTTTATAGATTTTCTTAGGTTAAGTGAATTGAATGTTTATTTTGAGTTCAATTAAATTTGATTGTTCGCATTTAGAGTTTCATTTAATTTGATTCATTTATTAGAATTTGGTTAATATCTTTGAATGATAGTTCATGTTTAATTTGATTATTAAACTTCTCTATCTAATAATTAATTAATTCATCTTATTCAAATAAATTAAATTAAACCTAATTTTGTTATATATTGAATTGATTAAGTTTACTTTAGTTTCATTTAATTTGATTTGATTAATATCCCATGATTAGTCAAGATGAGTTTGATTTATGATTATTTTAATTTAAGGTTTAATGATTAAGGATTGAGATTCAATACTTAATCAAGGTATAATTATGGGTTGATTATGTTCTTTTTATCAAGTTAATTAAGATTTGATTCAATTTAGGTTAATTAATTATCAAAGCTTTAATTTGATCTTATGTGTTTAGATTAATGTAGTTAATGATTTGATGATTTAGGTTCACTTGATTACATTTAATTTGGAACTTAATTGAGTTTCATATAGTTAGTCTAATTGAGTTTAGGTTTAATATAATTAAATTAGCTAAGGAATTTAATTAGATTAATTATAAATTAATTTATGATTTAATTAACCATAAATTTTTTTATTAAAACTTTAAATTGAGTATAATTAAGTGATTGAATTAACGATTAATTTTGATATGACTTATTTAATTTAATTCAATTCAATGATTCATTAATTTAATTTGAAATCTTATTACCTAATTGATTAAGGGTATTAATTGGAAGTTGATGAATTAGTTAGGTTTGATTTGATTTGATGATTAATTCAATTAACATGAGATTGATGATTAAAAACTATTTAACAAATGATTAATTCAATTAACATGAGATTGATGATTAATAAAACTATTTAACAAATGATTAATTCAATTAAAAGTTTCATTAAATAGCTTAATTTATTTAATGATCAATTAAATCAATCCTAATTAAATGATCATTTATTAGTTTAATTAATTAACATATCCCAAACTTAATTGATGATAAAGTTAGTCATTATTAATTGATTAAATGACTAGCTCAATTAAGATTTAGTTAATGATGGTTTTGTCTTTAGCATGACCAATGATTGATTAAGATTTTAATAAATTTAATCAACTATGTTTAATTAGGTGTTTAGCTTAGCTGATTTACTCAATTAAAGATTGATTTAGGTTAAATCAAAAGGGATAATTCGATTTGAATCAAATTTAAGTTTGATCCTTATTCCATTATTTTATGGCTGATTATACTTTCAAATGATCTAAGTTGATTAATTAACTTTAATTAAATCCTAATTTAATTTAATTTTTCATGATTAGATTTGACTAATTATTAAATTACTGATTAGTAATTTAGGTTGATTCGATTGAGTTTGAAATCTATTTGATACTTAATTAGGATTTTGCATGATGAATTTGGTTATATTTCAATCAACGATTAATTATATTTATTAGGTTTAATTTGTTCTAAATTAAAGATTAATTTATGTTTACTTAATTTAACCTAGAATTTGACTAAGAAGGGTTTAATTTTAATTTTTTGGTAATTTTAGCTTAGTATATAATTTATTATTTTTAATTTAGCTTTAGCAAATTCAATTAATTTTTGATTTTTTAAATTTTTTTATGATTTATTAAACCCACGAATGTAATTTTTGGGGTTTTGGAATGTTCAGAGAGTTATATTATTTTCATAGGGTTCTTTCATATTAATTAAAGTGGTTAAAACTATTTTGATGACTTTTATAATTTTTTAAATTAATTAATTATTTTAACCTCATTTTAAATCCCTAAAAGTTTCAGGTCAATTTGATTAATATTTTTGATTTAATTAAGAAAATTTGAAATTCATTCAAACTCCAATTATGCCAAAAATAACCAATAACATTTAGGAATTTTAGATTCACTAGATTTCTCTCAAAAAGACAAATCCAATGAACCCTTATTTGTACTTTTTGGTTAAGCATTTACTATATGAATTATTGAAGTTTCAGCCAATTTTTATAATTTTTAAAACATTAAAATCTCTAATTTTCTATTTATCACTATCATCCCGATGGGGCAACCTTTTCACATTTCGCCCTGCTATTGGGCCACGTGGATCCCACGTTAAGCGGTGGTGGGATGCGGCTTCAAGCAGGACCATCCAATTATAGATCATATGGTCCAAATTTGATATGCGCTTTCTTATATGTATGCAAATTGTGTGGTCTAACTGCATCTCTATCACCCGCTATTTGGAACGGATGGTGGAGATTATTTCTTCCTTCTCTCGCCGGAGGACCAAGAGTCATTCGGCTTTGGGGTTTGATTGTCGGTGATACAATGGCAAAATGGGAGATTTTGATTGTGCATTGATCGAGGATCCATTGGCAATCCATCTATACTGCTTGATCTTAATGGAGATAAAATTTTCTTCCCAAAGGACCAACCTAGGCTAAAGGGGTGGTGGTTTGAACCCACACCTTGCCGGCGTTGATCCTCAATGGATGCAACGCAAGCACCTTCACCACATCATGGCGAAGCTACTGATAGAATTTAGCACCTTGCCTCCCTTTGGATTGGCATGGAGACCAAGCTCCAACTCTAATCTATCGGCTTTGGTGGTTCTCTGGCTCGCTGACAATGAACTTCAAAGAAGTGGTTCAATAGAGTTCAGATTCATTCCTAGAACATATAGGGAAGGATGATTAGGGAGAAGGGACACTCCAACCCCATTTCCCTATTTGGACACCTTCATTGCCACTAGTTTTGGTAGGATTCCGACTTTCCGATGGCGAGGAGCTCGGGTAATGGTTCGACTCCTCCTCTCTTTCCCTCCCAAAACGTGATGGTGAAGTTAGATCATAGAGAGAAGCTCTTTCTTTCTCTCCCAAGAGATCTGGTGGTGGGTTTGGCTCATATCCTCCCTTTCTCTGGAATGTGTTGAAGTGGATATTCTCCCCCTAACCACTCTCCTTCCCCCCTTTTTCTTCTTAGCCAAGAGCCATTTTGTTTCGTTTCCTTTTTTTTTTTTGGCTAAAGTCTACTATGGTTGTCATGGTTGATTGGGAATTTTAGAATGTAGTTGATGCAGTGGTTGGATGATTAGGGCAAATCTCACTCAATTAAATGAGGAATGGAAGAAGACATGGAGGAGAGAGATGAGTTTAACTTTATGTGCATAAGCTTGTTCTTTCATTCCTCCTCACATGGCTTCTATCTTATCCCTTATGGTTGCTAATTGGCTACCAAAGCAAGCCTCAAAGTAAACAATGAGTCAAACTCAGGCTCACTTGAGTTGTATTTGTGTTTGTACTTTACTTGATTTACTTGAGCTTGAATTGATTTAAATGGGTTGACCTAGGTCAATTTAATTTTATTTGATTGGTTGGACTTAGAATTAGGTTGTAGTTATGCCTAATTGCCCATTATAAGGCCAAGAGGTCAATTGATCTAAAGTTTGTTTGGGTTTGATGTAGTTTATGTTGGTTTGACCTTTTTGACCTAAATGGATGACATTAGATTCTCTAGCCTAATTAGTCATTTTGAGTTTATTTTAGGATTCATTTGTGCTTGGTAGATCACTTGTGATGTTTAAGTTTGATTAATTTTATTTACTTTGAATCAGATTTTGAGTTTAATTTAGATTGACCCATTTTAACAAAAAAATGGGTTAAATTGGATTTAATTGAGTCAAATGTATGCTTTGATTTAGTCAAGAAGTGTTTAAGTTCTAATCAAGTTTGATTAAGTGTTCAAGATAATTTAGAGCAATTAATTTCATTTTATTTGGAGTTTGATTTAAATTCAGATCTTCTTTGGCCCAAATCGGGCTTAATAGGCTACTTTGGATTTACTTGGGCTAAATGATCAAATTGATCAAATTGATCAAATTAAGCCCAAACGATTATTGAATTATATTCATTTATGATTTTTAAATGATTTAGGATATTTGATTTGAATTAATTTCAGTTTACTTTAGATTTTAGTTCAATAAGATCCATTTGGATTTATTTGGATCAAATTGCCCAATTAACCTATTTCAACACTTACTAAATTTAGATTTATTTAATTTTAGACTTAAACATATTCATTTCATGATTATGAACTTCTAGCCTGATTCAATTTGGAAAAAATTTGATTGGTTGACTTTTGACTTAGTGGAGCCCACATGGGTTAACCCTAGGTCAAATGACCTATTTGTCACTTTGTGTCCTATCTTGATTTATTTTTTGGTCTGTTTATGTTTATGCGATGATTCTGTGTTTTTTATTTGACTTAATTTTTGTTTTCTTTGATTTTATTTGATTTTCCATAGATTTAGGTGATTTTGAGTTTAAATGAGCAAATTGGGATTATCAAACTCAATTACCTCAATATGGGCTAATTTGAATTTATATTTCAGTTCAGATATACTTCATTTTGATTTATTTAATTTTATTAAATTTGAACTTGATTTAGATTTATCTAATTCCAATTAGATTGGGTTAAGGATGACTTGAGCTTTCACTTTAGGGTTTTCGAGTTTGATTTAGTTTTACGTTTAATTTTGATTTTAATTTGATTTTATTTCATATTCAATTTGATTTGATTTATTATTTATTCTAATTTGTTTACCTAACCATTAATCATAATGCCCTAAGTGCCTAATTAGGGAACTCCTAATCTAATATTAGAGGACCTAATTACTAGGATTATGAATGATATTAGTCTCATCCAAAAAATGAGGTCAACATTAATTTTTAATATTTAGTGAAATAGTTGGCCTCACTTTTGGAGTGAGGATTCACCTTCCTCATCTTAGACTTAAGAACCCTCTAGGAACTAGGTTTTTTCTTGATATAAGACACTTTTAGTGACTAAGGGAACACGAAACCCAAGCCTAGAGACTTAGGAAAACATACTCTAAGCTTAGGATACACCTTAGGATAAATAGGTCTTAACTATCCTATGGCCTAAGCCAACCCATGCTTGACCACTCATCTAAAAATAACCTCAAGACAACACAATCAACCTCAATTAAATTTTATTTCCCATCCAAGGTCCAAACCAAATTAACTTAGGCCCTAACCTAAGTTCATTCCACGTAATCCTTTTATCCAACTCAAAGCCCGTACAAGTAAACCAAATCTAATTAATTTTCACAAAAACACTCCAACCATTGAATAGACCATTTCAAACTTCTCCAATACTTATAATCAAACTAATCAAATCAAATGATCCAATGAACCCAAGTTAGCCCATTTGACCCAAAAGGTTCAAATTAGTCAAAATCCAATCAAACCCAAATTAATTGCAATCAAGGCCACCAATCAACTTTAAATCTATCATTTAACTTTTCTCAACACCCAATTCCACTAATCCAATCCAATCAACCCAATTGGTCCACTTGACCTAAAGTGGCCTAAATGACCAAATTGACTCAAACTCTAATCCTACCCAAATTGGATTGAATCAACCCTTCTAATCCCTTTCATAATGATTGTTGATCATTATCGATAGCTCAATTGTAATCAATTGAATCAAACCAAACCAATTTGGCCAATTAACTCAAGTTGACCCAATTTGACATAAAGGGTCAAATTAGGACAAATCTCATTAAAACTCTAATTAATTGAAACCAATGCCTCTAATCAATCATAAATTGATTATTTAACATGATCCAACCTTCAATTGAAACCCAATTTAGTCAACTTAACCAAATTGAACCCTTTAGCCCAAATTGACCTAAAGGGCCCAATTGATCCAAACTTTTCCAAATCCAAATTGATTCAAATCAATACCTACAATCATTCTCAAATGATCAATTGAACCTTAGCCAACTCTCCACCCAAGTTAATTTGGCCAATTTGACCAAATTGGTCAACTTAGCCCATTTGGCCTAAATGAACCCATATGAGCCAAAATCAAATCTACTTCAAATTAAACCAAACCAATTGCACCAATACATCTTAAATGTTCATTTGAATGTACCCAAAACCCTCTATTTGACCCAATTTGACCAATTGGTCAACCTAGCCTAACTAAACCCCATTTGACTCGCATGGGTCAAATTGAGCCAAACCATATCAAACCAAGTCCAAACCCAACCAAACTTAGCATGACTTATCCTTGAGTCACCATAGGCCTGCCCAAGTGGACCCAACCTATTGTGAACTTGGTTTGGGTCAAAACCCTTGAACTAAGCCACCAAAATAGGATAAAATTCTCATTTGGATGGGTTCTCCACTCCCCAAGTCTTGCCAGCCACCTTTGTCCATTCTTAGACACTAGGACCACTGACCCAACCTAACCCAAGGTTGTTGGGTTCAGCCTTTGGCCATGAGAGGGTGAACTCATCCATGGTATGCCATTGGTTCACTTGGATGAGGAGGTACACCCCATGCTAGCCCATGCCACTACCACAACCTTCCAAGCACCTCCACCTCAGCAATCCCCTGCCACCTCTGACCACCTACACCGATCGGATGATTACCAAAGGCTGAGCCATCTCAGCCCTTAGTTCACTTGGGGAGGAGAGTATACTTTTTCCTATCCATTCAAACTTCATATAGAGCATCTTCAAAGCATTCCGAGCAGTCCAAGACCCTTCTCGAATCCCTAGAACACTCCATCATGTGTGACCAACAACTGAGCAAAACTGAGAGCCTCATCCTTCCAACCTAATCAAATCCAAATTAACTCTTCCCACACCTTTCCCTCAATGGTGAGTCAAAATGAATCAATCCCTGATCAATTTGATCATTATAAGGCACTCCAAGATCAACTCTGATGAGCTTTACGGTGGTGCTTGGTCCACAAAGGAATCAGCGGGGAGGCTTGAGATCTTCTTAACAGGGCTTCGTCTCTTCAAGATAAAACTACCTCAGTCGACGACCGGTCTTTAGCTCCAGTGAGGTAAAAATCTGGCAAACCATAGATTTTCCCTTAGGTGTTGGTCTTTTGTGAAATTAATCATGATTTTATGCAATTTCCACCATATGATCTTTTTAGATATCCTCTCTGCACGTTTTGGAGTTGATCTCGTTGTTCCACGAGCTTCGATGAGCTCAGATCAAGTGGTGGAAGGTGAATGGTGTCCATCTTTTGGCACTCGGGGGACAATGGATCGCTAATCGTCCATTCCGCATGATTAGAATGGAGGGTCTTGATTTAATCCGCTAGATTTTCTGATTTATTTCTTTCAAAACCAGAAGAATAATCACAGTTGTCCAATCCAAGATCTGACGACGGGGACAGAACTGTATCCGCCACCACTGAGTCAGCTGCCGCATCAAACTTTTTAAATAACTTATCCTATGGCGCCACATGAAAAGCGCTACCGCGTTAGCTTCGATGTGGCATCGATGGTTTAGGGAGTTAATTAAGTATTAAATGTAATTAAATTATCAAAATTTGAAAATTCATAATTAATTGTAGAAAAATCTATAAATTATTAGTAAACCCATTTTGGAAAGTGTTAATAGAGGAGAATTTAATAAAAATAATTTCTTTAAGGCTTAATCAGAGAATGGTCTTTAATTAGAGTTTGAATCTTATGATAATTACCTTAATTAAAGCTTAATTACTTAGTTAATTTATCTCAAACTTTGTGGGTTGATTCTATGGGATATTCTCTACCTCCCATAATTTCCATGAACTTATTGGCCATGCAATTTAAAGAATTAGAAATTTCAATTATAATCACTCTCCTTAATAAATTTAATAATTATTAAAAAAGCTAAACATTAAAAATTAAATGATTGATGATGATTAATCACTATTAATAGTGGGAATGATGAGGAAAAAAAATTAGGTCTTCTTTCCTAGTAATTTTCTAAAGTACATTTCCATAGGATGGTTAATTAATGCATATGTTAATTAAAGGTTAATTAAGATGGTAAAATCAAATAAAATAAAAATGATGATTGGTTTAGATAAGTCAAGTTCAACTCATGGGTTTCCCCTTTATATGTTTAATAACATAAAGATCTTTAAAGATCATATGGTTAACCCATGGGTGTGGGAAAATCATTTAAGTACTTAATTTAGTTTTTTCTTTAATTTAATTAACTTTTAAGTATGAGCCTCATTGATTAGGTCTTGCTAAGTGCATTACAAATTTTAATTCCTAATTGGCATATTATTAGAGGCTCATGGTTTAATGGCTAATTAAATTAAAGAAGCTTAAGAAAAATAAATTAAATTAATTACTTAATGACTTGAACATAATCAATCCATAAAATTTACTTAATTCTTCTTCTTTAAACACGTCAAGTCACCAATGTGGGATGGGGCAAACACTAAGGGTATTTTCTCCTCTTTAGGTTTTAATAATTCAAACGCAAAAATCAAACTTCATAATAATTTTAGTTAATATTAAAGAACATTTATTTGACTTGATTGCCATTATGAATTAATGTGATTGAATGCATTATGTGGTTATGTTTAATCATTCCTTTTCAATCATTATAAATTTGTATGCCATTTGTATCATGTATTTATGTTTTCAAATAAAAGAATCAAGTAAATATGGTTATATATGTATAAGTTGCATGCATTGAAATCTTCTTATATGGCATGGCTATTATCACTAATAAATCTCAAATTATTTTCAACATTATAAGCCAATGCTGAAAATTTAAAGTGATGTTGGTTATGAATATTCTATGTGATTTACATTCACTTATAGTTTAAACATGTTAAATGATTGTTCTAATTTCATGATTCATGTGTACGTTTACATGTGTTTGAATGTTAGCAAGTATATAGTCTAGACATCCTAGGAACACAAGCCTCTAAATAGCCCCAAGGAATCTCAGATTACCTCACTTCCCTAGTTTAATAATGGCACGCACTTGTTTAATTTCATTCATATGTACACATGTATAAGAATTTGGATAAAACTTGATGTTGACCTCATTTTTGGATGAGATTAACATTATCCCTAATCATAGTAATTATGTCTCATAATCTTAGATTAGGAGTTCCCTAATTAGGCACTTAGGACACTATGCTTAGTGGCTAAGTACACAAACCATAATAAAATAACAAATCAAATCAAACTATAAAACTTGAAACTAAAATCAAATTTAAAATCAAATCAAACTCAATATACTAAAGTGAAAGACTAAGTCATCTTGATAGATCCTTTTAGGACTTATCCGAATCCAATCAGATCACATGAACCCAGAAGTAAACCTAAATTTATTGAAACTCAACAAAAATCTAAATCAAACATATTTGAATTGAAATCTAAATTCAATTGAGCTTGATTAACTCAATTAACCCTTTTAAGCTCAAAATCACCTAAGTCAAAATAAAATTAAATCAAATCAAATTAAACTGAACCAGAGTATAGAATCAATGCATAAATATAAATGAACTCAAAAATAAATTTAAATGAGGTTCAAAGTGGCAAATAGGGCATTTGAGCTAAAGTTGATCCATATGGGCCCCATTATGTCAAAAGTCAATGAACCAAAATTTAGCCAAATTGAATAACTCCAAAGGCTCAAAACCATCAAATAAATATGCTTAAATACAAATATAAATAAATTTGAATCCAATAAGCTCTCAAATAGGTTAATTGAGTCACTTAACCCAAGCTGGCCTAAGTAGACTTAATTGAGCTAAATTAAAAAAAATTCAAATAAAACATTTAAATTTATCTTAAACTCATATATAAGCATAATTAAAACAATTTTTGGATCTAATTAATTCAACCAATTCATTAGTTGACCTAAATGAACACATATTAACCATTTAAATTCAATTTTGGTCAAACTTGGGTTAAACCCAAAATTAATCTAAATTAGATGAAATAATTGACCAAATGCATTCTAAATAATTCATAAAACATGATTAAAACATAATCTAAGCATAAAATAATAAATTGAATCACATAAATCAACTTAACCAATTTTGGTCAAAGTTGGTCGAACCTTAGTCAAACTTAGGTCAAATTAAAAATTAATCCAAACTAAATAAAATTAATCAATCAAAATTATCATAAATGATTAATCAAACATAATTGAAGTCTAATCCAAATCTAGCATGACCAATTAGGCCATGTGAACTTAATTAGATCCAGTTTAGTCAAAGCGGTCAAAATGGGCTTAAATCATTTTATGATCAAATCAAATTAAATTAACTAAACTCATATGAATGAAATGATCAATTGGTTATAATTGAACATTACACCCAAAGCCAATAAGTCCATTTGGATTACTTAAACCCAATCCAACTTATTTGGGTCAACATGTTAATTCAAACTCTAAGTCAAAATTGTATTTTGGCAACCTAAAACCATCTAAGCTCCCTAATGCAAGAGTTGAACTTTAACTTTTGTGGCTAGAAGAAACCAAATGGAAAGAGAGGTTAAATTCAAAGTTGAGAAAATGTAACATGCTCCAAACTCTTCAATCTCTCATACTTCCCACCACCATGCTTTTTCTTGACTTTAGGATAGTCTACTGTAAATTAACCACCTCCTACAACAAGTAGGAGGCTCCAATTCTCCATGGTCGACCATCTCCAAGATTCACCAATGGGGAGGGGGTTGGCCATCTATAAGTCACATGCTTAACTTATTTTAGAGAATTTACACACTTCCTACAGCTTTCTCATAACAAAACCACTCAAATTGAGCATTCCCCACCTTTCCCGATGTCCAAAACCCATATTTCAATCAAACTCCGATGAAGGAGATGACACTTGGTGGTTAGAGCTATCGGATGGGAGGCAAGGACCCATATTCACTTCGAAGCTTCATCTCATCCAGGAGTGTGTTTGAATCGACATGCCTCCAAACATTAGCTCTGATAAAGTAACTTTGTTAAACTATTGCCGACCAACTAGGTCTCCATAGTTTGTGAAGTGAGATTGCTCAAAACTAGGATCTACCCTTAGAATCCCATTGCTCTTTTGATTTACAACCTAAACGTGCTAAAAAAACATGAATTTTGAGCAAGAAATGCCAAAAATCATGCATAAGGGGCGGCAACATTGCCGTCCGCCCCTCTCTATTCATCTGCCATAGGGAAGATGGTATGATAGCCATTTGATCCCTATTAATTGGGATGAATGGCTGAGATTAAAATGTTAGAAGATTTGATTTCATCCCTTAGATCAATAGACTTGATTTGGATCGTCTAATCTTTGATCGGACGATCAAATTACACCTGCAATTTTCAGGCTCAATCCACGTGGATTCCACACGAATCAACCCGTAGTTGCCACGTGTAATAGCTTGCACCATCAGCACCACGTGGTGTTGACTAGTTTAAGTAAAAAAATATGAGGATTTTTGGAATTAAATAAATGCTAAAAAAGGCTTGAAACTTCAAAAAACATAAAAAAATAAAATACTGAATGAAAATTGCAAATAAGGGATCATTGGATTCATCTTTTTGAGAAGAATCTAATAAATAAAAAATCCCCAATTTTTATTAGGTACTTTGAGATTAATTTAGTTTTTAGTGAAAACCAAATTTCATTAATTAATCTAAAAATATTAATTAGATTGATCTGAAACTTTTAGGGATTTAAATTGAAGTTAAAATGCACTTACCATAAAAATTTCAAATCAAAATGATGAATGGATTAGGAGGTATTGAATTTCAAAGTTCAAATACTTAATTTCTTGAAATAATTAATTTAAAAATATAGAAAATTAGAAAAATCATCAAAATAGTTAAAACCACTCTAATTAACATCAAATAACCTTTTGAAAATAAAATAATCCTCTAAAGTTAAAAAAAGTCATTTAAAATTTAGGTTTAATAAATCATTAAAATTTACATTAATTAAATTTATCAAAGCTAAACTATAACAAATTAAAATAATCAAGCTAAAATCATAAATACCATACTCTAAATTAAATCAAGTAAAAATTCACATAGCCTTCAATTGAAACTAAACAAAACCTAAACCTAATAAAACAAATTAAACCTAAGCCTAATCAAATAAATTAAACTTAAACTTAACTAAATTAAACCTAAATCTAGTCATAAATCACTTACATTTTGATTAATCTTATGATACTAATAAAATAAAATCAAACTAAAATAAACTTTCATCAATTTAATACATAACCAAATTGAATCTAATTCAGCCTACTTGTATAAGATGAGCTAATTAACTATTAAATATCTAAATCTAATAATTAAATTAAAACATGAACTCTTAATTAGAGGTTCGCCAAACTATAATAAACATAATAGATGAATGAGGTTAAATGAAATTCTAATCATAGATAATCAAACATAATTAAAGTCAAAGCAGACTTTCAATTCATTTAATCCAATCAAACTGATAAATAAATAAATCATAATCAAATCAAACAAGTACAAAATTAAATATAAACTCTAAAGTTATTAAATCATATCTAATTACTCGTAATTCCAGTCAATATCAAAATAGGTCAAACAAAATAAAACTAAAACAAAATAAGCAAACTTATTAAGCTAAATAAGAGATTAATTAAATTAAATCAAACCAATCATCAAACTAAAGAAATAATAAAAAAAACTAATTGACTAAATTTAATGAGTTAAACCCTTAATTAAAATTTAAATAAAAGATCACATTAAATTTTAATTAAATCACAGGTTATGTAAATTAAAATATGCTCACCAATCTAAGCTAAATTTAAATGAAATAATAAAATCAATGAATCTAAACAAGATCAAAATAAAATTAATCATATAAAATTAAAATCTTAAATTAAAACCCAAAAGATAGGAATTATATATTAATTTAAAGGATATTGAATTATCAAAATTTAATCAAATAAAACTAAAATTCAATGAATCCAGAATTAATCAATCAAAATACATGAAGTTAAACAAGCTTAAACTTTAAAATCTAAATCAATTCAAACAAACATTAATCAAATCAAATCAATTTAGTTGAATCATTTACATAAATTCAAATGGGCTAATTAAGATACTTAGGTTCTTAGTTCAACCCTTAGAATAAATTTTCATCTCAGGATGAAAGTTTCATTATATTAGGATTAGGATGTTAAATGAAATAGGTTCTATTCTAGGCAGAATTTATCTTATTCTTCAAAACCTAAATTCAACTTAAACATAAAAATGAACTTAAAATTAAAAAAAAAATCAATTAAATTATTTAAAATGAAACCATCCAACATGTTAGCATGAACAATTCCAAATTCAAACAATCATAACTCCAATGCTTAGTAAGATATATCACATAAAGACTTGGCACACATATTAGAATTAAGCCACTGTTGACAACATTTTTAGAATGAGCTCTCAACCTCTCCACCTTAGACATAAGACTTCTCTTAGACACTAAGAGTTCCTTAGTCTTATGACACTTCTAGTGATTAGGTGAACACTTAACCTAACCCTAGAGACTTAGAAGAGTAGCCATAGGAATAGGTTATGCCTTAAGGGTGTTAGGAAAAATTGCCTACCCTATAGTTTAAACCAAATCATCACCTCCTTCTTTCAAGTCAAACCCCAAATTCAAAATCAACCTCAAACTAAAATCAACTTCAATTTCAAACCAAACCTTAAATCAATTCATATGGATTTTCTCAAATCATGAATCAATTCCAAATAATTGAAACCCATGATTGAATTCTAAGTTCAAAAATGTTTCCTAAGTCACTTTGATTCCATCTTATGGACTTAGCTCACATCAAATCCAAATCAATTCAAATTCTAGAAATTTTCTCATAACCTATTTATATTCTCATTTATATTCACAAATATAAATGAAATATAAATTCAAATAACCAAACTAAATCCAAAACTCAATTCTAAGTTCAAAAATCTTTACTAAGCCCTTTAATTCCATCTTATGGACTTAGCTCAAATCAAAGTCAAATCAATTCAATTTAAGAAATTTTCTCATAACCCATTTATATTCTCATCTATATTCACAAATATAAATGAAATATAAATTCAAATAACCAAAACTAAATCCAAAACTCAAATCCAAAGTCAACCAAAATTCAACCTAAACCTTCCAAGTCAAATTCATGAACTTAGCCAAATCAACTTCAAATCAAGCCAAACCCTTGATTTCTCCTATGATTCAATCAATCCTTCAATCGTGAATCCAAATATGAATATAAACTTCAATCATTAAAACAAAACTAAATTTAAAAATCAACCCCAAGTCAAACTCATGTTCACCCTTTGAACTTGAAATTGTCAAATGAATCAAAACCCATTTGACTTCAAATCACTTGGAAATGGATTTATATTTTAATCATAAGTCTATATGTGAGTTCAATCAAACTTGATTCATGCCTTGATCAAGTCAATTGACCCATTTAGGCTCACTTGACCCAACGTGACCTAAAGTACCCCATTTTTAGCCAAATTCTAATCCTACCCAAATTGGATTGAACTAAGCCCACCTAAGCTTCACATTCTGAGCAACAATCATCATGAGATGATCAATCACCTAAATTGGGTCAAACCAAGTCAAATCAAGAGTTGACCAAGTCAACACTTAGCCAAAATGAAACCTAAACAAGCCAAAATCCACCATAGGCCAAATTGATTGAAACCATTGATCAAAACCAATTCATGTTCAATGTTTGAACTTGACCAAGTCATCATTTGAGCCTAACCTAGCCTAATTGGCCACTTGACCCAAGTTGACCCAACTTAACCTAAAAAGTCAAAATATGTCAAATCTTGATCTAAGCTAAATTGATTGCAACCAATCTATTCAAATTCATTCTAAACCACTTATTGATCTTGACCAAAGCCTCAATTGGCCAACTCGACCCAACCTAGCTCAATTGACCATGAACCCAACTTGACCTAAAAGGTTAAATTGAGCCAAAATCAAATCAAACCAAAATTGATTCAAAACCAAAGCTTGTAAAATATTTCAAATGACTAACCAAACCTAAACCAACTCATGACCTAACCTAATTAGGTCAAATGGGTCAAATTGGTCAACTTGACCCATCTGACCTAAATGAAATCAAATGAACCAAAACCAAATATAAACCAAATTGAACCAAACCAATGATGCCAACACATTTCAAATAGTCATATGAACTTGACCCAACCCTTGGTTTTAGAAAATTTGACCAATTGTTCAACTTGACCCAAGTTGACCCATTTTGACCTAAATGGGTCAACATGAACCAAATGACATCAAACCAACTCCAAATTCTTTAAAATTTGGACCAACCAAATTTCAAATTATTCTAAATCTGCCTAAAGTGAAATCAAAGCCAAATGACCATTTTATCCCAAGGTCAAGGGGTAACCTATGGCCAATTCCACTTGGAATTTGGTCATATCCTTTTCATAGCCACTTGGCACCCTCTTAGTGGACCAAGTGGATACTAGTGGGTGTGGTGCACATGACCCAATGGGTTTGGGTCAGCCAAACCCAATCCAAGGCCAAAATCGACCACCCCACTCAAAATGAGCACATGGGAATCACTCCACCTCATTTAGCACATGAAAACTTCTCCACTACCTCTCTTGGCCAAACCGAACCACAAGGCATCCAAAATGGCCTAACCAACTCACCCCATAGGATCAATTTGATCAAAATGATAAAGCCATGCACGACCGTCTGATCATTCTAGTGGGCGATATACTTCCCCTAATTTCATTTTATTTGCATTTATTCACATTCGATTGAAGCATAAGAACTCAGAGGAAGCAATTCCAAGCTCCCCTAAGGTCTCCTAAGCTACTTTGATTTCTCCATTTTCAGTTTTGCCTGAGCTAAAAATAAGGGAGCTCAAGGGATTTTTCATCTCATCCAATTCTCCACCAGAGCTCAATTCCTCCTTCAAGCACCTTGATGGGACCTAATCAAGCTCACTCAAGTCTTCTCCCAAGTGTTCAAGCCATGGGAAGAGGGGTCTTGACCAAGTAAGCATGTAAAGGAGACTTTGATTAATAGGAAGATCCACTCAATCTCAAGCCCTCAAATCTTTAATATAGCTTCATCTCCACTAGACGAAGCTACCTCGATAGTTGGGAGTGCTGGTGATAGCCTCCGGTGAGGTATGGATCAAAATTGAGCTTAGAAGATTTTTATTTGGTTTTTTTTGAAGGGAATTGTAATCCCAATGCATTTTGATAGTTAGATCTTCATCTCCTTGTATGTTGATGGTGTGGGTTCAATTTGAGCTCAATCCGAGCTCAATTGAGTTCGGGTCAAGCCCTAAGGGATGGACGGTTGCCCTCTTCCGTAGGCGAGCTCAAGGATGAATCATGAACCATCCATCCTACGTGTTTTGGATGGATGGTCTTGATTAATCCACAATAGATCCACATTTTAATCCCTTTAATACCGCAAACTTAATCTTGACTGTCCGAGCTTTGATCGAATGATCTAAGCAAAAGCGCGTAGCGCCATCGGCTGACTGTGTAGTTGATGTGATAGCTTAAATAATCAATCCCGTCATTCCATGTGGAAAGCGCATGCCGCATCAATCCACGTGGCGCCGATGGGATTAGTTATATAATTAGTCTATTTAATTAAGTTTTAATCACAAAATTTTAAAAAATACATAACTAAAAGTAGAAAAATAAAAAAAATAAAAAATCAAATGCATTTTAAAGATATTTCGAAGGGGAATAATATGAAATTAAATTTAATTGATTTTGAATAGTAAATTTCATGCAATTTATATTTTATTAGGAATGTAATTATGTTAATAACTCCCTAATTATTTCACTGATTAATTCCAAACTTCTCATGTATGTTTAGTGGGATGACTTCTGCCTTCTCTAAATTTCTTGGAATTTATTAATAGTTTAATTATGGTAATTGCTTGATTCATTCCTAATTATCCTCTTAATTAATTAAATGATTAATTAACCTATTAAATAGTGATAAATTCATTAATTAGATTTGCTAATTCCCTTAGAACAGTGAATAAACTTAGGGAATGAGATTAACAGCCCTCTCCCAAATCTTTTCCCTTAAGTTTATTTCATTTGGATAAAAAACTAATTAAGATGCAAATTAATTAAATAGTTTAATCACTTAATTAAATGGCTTAATTAATCAAAATTTTAAAATCAAATCAATATGAACTTAATCAATTCCTTCTTCGGTAGATACTTAGGTGTTCAACAACCTAAGTAACTTAAGGAAATCATACTTAACCCATATGTGTGGGAAGGGTTATGCAAGTACTTAAATTAAACTGTTTAGCTTAATTAATCATTAATTGTGAGCCAATTGCATTAGGCTCCTTTCTTTCTTAAGTGCATTGCTAATTTAAATTCTTTGTGGTTTTATGTCATACATTGGCTCATAATTATTTGGTTAAATATGTAAAAGTTGTGTAGGCAAGGGGTAATTAATGGACTTAATGTACACCTTAACCTAAACAAAATATAAAATCAATCTAATAGTTATAAAATTAAACTAAAATAACATACACATGTGGGAGATGGGTTAGAACTAACAAACCTTTTCATATTTCCTAAATTTAAACCAAATTCAAAATAAAACTAAAAATTTCTTTAAATAATTTTGATTAACTTTAAATAATCTTATTCCATAGGATTGTCATTAGGAATTAATTAGGGTGAATGAATTTACATGATTTCATCACTTTATTTCTTTTCTAGCATGCTAAATGTGTATGCCATATGAAATTCATGCATTCATATCTTTTGAAAAATCAAATTAAAATGAAATATTTCCTTTATGTCAAATTGCATGTTTTGGCTAAAGTAAGAATATGAATGGCTACTATCATTACTAAACACAAAACTATTTTCATTGCTTATAAATCAAACATTATAAATGAAAAGTATGCTATCTATAAGTACTTATAAACTTGCATGTGAATAGTAAAAAATGTGTTATGTACTTTTGTTCTCTTTTCTTAACATAAGTTTGTATAGAATTTGCAAAGTGTATAGTCCATTTGAAAAGGACAGAACACTTGCTTAAATCCATTCCTATACACTCATATGTCATGACTTAAGAAGGAACTCGACATCACACATGTAAAATAAACAACTAAATCAAAATAAGCAAACATAAACTTTTTGAATTATTCTCTTTCCATGCATTTCTTGTTGTACATACACATGTATTTAAGAAAAGTGGTATATTAGTCTGGACACCCAGAGGTTGTGAGGCTTGAAGTAGCTCCAAGTAGGTCTTGTACCTTACATCCCTGGTGTAGAAAATAGTGGTTCCATACTCACTTATGTCTTTCATACTTGTAAATGTGCATATGAAAATGGATAAGAGAATCTCCCTTTTTCTACATAACAAAAGCATGCATCAGAAGCATCCAAATTTTCTTAACTAATATCCCTTTAGCTTATGCATTAAGATGACATGTTTTCCTAGTTTCTTCCTTGCTTCATGTATGGCCTGGATGATGATTAGGCTCTTAGAAAAAATAAATTTTCTATTCAATTAATCAACTCAAAACTAAAAATTAAACAACTCATAACCTCACTTAAAGCCTAAGTTATAAATCAAGATAAAAGAATTGTAACCCCTTAGCTGAATGTTGTATTTTCTTTCTCATATAATGCATAAAAAGCATATTATTTCACTATTGATTTGCTGGGCTTTCACCTTTGTTAGAGAACTTGGCTTGACCTTTGAGAGCCATGGTGGAAACACACCTCTTTTATTATTGATTTTGGCCCATAATCAAATTTCTCATGCATTAGTCATATAAATTTTATAAGCTTGTGTCAAATCAATAGTCTAAAATGAAAATAAAATATAACAAAATTTATATTAGATTTAACTCATTAAATCATGCCCTACATGATCTAGTCTCTCAGGGAGTTTGTTTGAGGACTTAGTCTCTTTCTAAATAAACAATAGCCTAGCTATCTTGCAAAATCATATGACTTGCCTACATGTATTTAAAATCATAAGAGGAGTTAGTTGGCAGTCACCCCTAAGCGGATGTATGTCCAAACAGTTAGGTGGTTTATCCTCTCTTATGGAGGTAAACTTAATACCCATTTTCTCCTTAGATTTAGGTCGTGCTTTGGTCCCCCAAAGCTCCCTAGATTTAGGTTCAAAGGTTGCTACTTCCCTCTTCCCTTTGCGGGCTACGAGCATAAATCCTTCCTCTTAGGCATTTTCATGATCTTGTATCATAGAATTATAAGTCCTAAAATTCTAATAAAAATTCAACTAAAACAAATAAATCACCTCAACTTCAAAAATATAAAGCCCAATCATAGCATAGTTTGGGATGCTTACTAGGTTACTTAGTATCCTAAGCACCCCCTACTTATCTTCATTTGACTTCAATAATAACTCTCTCCTCTTGATCAATCCCACTTGACCTTCTAAAAATAAACTAATTGATTAATAGTCCTATCTTTGAAATCTTTGGAGACAACGATCATTTACCTTAATCAAGAGTATTCTTAAAGAATTTCATTTTAAGATGTAATTAACTTTGGTGGCTTGACTCCATAGGGAACTTAACGAACCCGGTTTAAAATAAACTCTACTTTACTTTTCTAAGTAAAGTAGGGAAAGAATTTTTGGTACATATGAAGACCCATAGCCCTTAGTAGTCCTTATTCAGGTGATTAGGTCCATTGCAGGGTGGTGACTTCTATCTTTCAAGATAGTACAAGTTTCCTCAATGTCATACCCGATCACCCTAATAAGAATATCTGTGGATCTACGTGGTGTCCCAAAAAGAGAATTATATTTTTGTCCATTTTATCTTTTTCCAAAAGGGATAGATGAAGGTAGAAATATTTTCACCACAACCACCACTTTTAGTCCTAAGTTAGGACGGTGTATGTGTGATGTTATATTTTATTTTGTAGTGTATTATTTTAAACTGGATGTCTAGGATTGTTTGCTTGCTAGTATGGATGTTAGGGCATTCTTTTTTTAGGCTAATACTATTTTTTGCAAGGAGTTGTGCTTATAAGGAACCACGTAATAAATATAAAATAAATGCTATTTGCTTATAGGTGCTATTTAAATCCCTAAGAATAATCCAAGTTAAGATAGGTGGGCTTGGTTACCCATGTGCAGAGTGCTAAGTCCAAATTATAAATATAACTGCTTAAGTTTATATGTATGTTCAACTAACATTTATTTTGCATATGTAGTTAGATTTATTTTTTCATATAAAATATAGTTTTGCAATAGGAATTAGGCTTAGTGCTATGGGGTTTACGATGAACAGTAGCTAAAAGATTTGTCCTGGGGTGCCCTGTGTTGTCTTTGGAGAAAATCAAATCAAAAGGAAGAGAAGAAGGACATGAAGAAATGAAGAAAAGAAGACCCACATAGCATGTATTCAATTTCAATTATAATTATTCTTTTATATTCTGAGTTGTATAAGTGTAGAGCTCTGTTACCCATCTTTTCTCTTTTTTGGGGTGTACGGTGGTACCTAGATGCACTGGCTTCTTATACTTTCATGGTTGTTTATAAAAGTCATTGGTGATATGTTTAGTTTGTGCATTAGAAACAACAAGATTTTCATAGTTTCCTAATATTTGATGTTTGAATGTGTGGCCTGGATGCGGTAGGCTCTTAGAATAAAATTAATTTTTCTACCCAATTAACAACTCACAATTAAATTTTAAAATAACTTTCAACTTCATCATAAAGCCTAGGTTGTAATCAACTACTAAAAGATTTAGCAAGCCCTTAGCTATATGTTGTATGTCTCACATTATGCATGTCATATTCCTTCTTCCTTGAATATAGGGGATCTCTATTCTTAAATGATAGGGGAATGCTTGACATGTGAGGGCATCCCTTGTGGTGGAGGACACCCCCTTCTTACTGATTTAGCCAATAACTCTATTTCATCATGCATTTAGGCATAAAAATTCCAAACTTTAGTCCAAATGAATGTGTCAAAATAAAATAAAAATTGTAAAATTTTGCATTTTAGATTAAGTCATATGCTCATACCACTCATGCTCTAGTCTATTAGAGAGTGGGTTTAGGATTTTAGTTTATTTCCAATTAAATAAAAGTCCAACTATCTTGCACTTTCATAAGACTTGCCTACATGAATTTAAATCATAGGTATTAGCTAGCAGCCACTCTAGGCAGTTGTAAGTCTAGAAGTCGAATGTGTTTACTCTCTCTTATGGAGATAAACCCTTATGTCCCCTTTCCACTTAGATTTAGGTCATGCTCTAACTTGTGTTAAAGCTCATTGATCTCATTTTTAAAATGAGCTCTCAACCTCTCCATCTTAGACATAGGACTCCTCTTAGACATTAAGAGTTCCTTAGTCTTAAGATACTTCTAGTGATTAAGTGAACACTTAACAAAACCCTAGAGACTTAGAAGAGTTAGCCATAGGAACAGGTTATGCCTTAGGGGAGTTAAGAAAACTTACCTACCATATAGCTTAAACCCAATCCTCACTTTCTTCTTACAAATCAAACTTCAAACTCAAATCAATTCCAATGGATTTTCTCAAATCATGAATCAATTCCAAATGATTGAAACCCATGATTGAAGTTCAAATCTAAAATCTTTCCTAAGCTCCTTTGATTTCATCTATGGACTTAGCTCAAATCAAATTCAAATCACTGCAAATTCAAAAGGTTTTCTCATAACCCATTTATATTCTCATTTATATTCAAATTATAAATGAAATATAAATTCAAACAACCAAAAACAAAATTTAAAACTCAAACTCAAATCTAACCCAAAATTTGGCCTAAACTCTTTCAAATTAAATTCTTGAACTTAGCCAAATCAACCTCAAATCAATCCAAAGCCTTGGATTTTCTTCATGATTCAATCAATCCTTCAATCATAAAACCAAATATAAATACAAGCTTCAATCATCAAACCAAAACTAAATTCAAAACTCAAACCCAAATCAAACCCATGTTCATCCTTTGAACTTGAAATTATCAAATGAATCAAAACCAATTTGACTCCAAATCACTTATAAATGGATTTATATTTCAATCATAAGTCCATATGTAGTTCAACCAAACTTGAATCAAGCCTTGATCAAGTTAATTGAGCCACTTAGGCTCACTTGACCCAAATTGACCTAAAGTTTCCTTTTTGAGCCAAATTCTAATCCTACCCAAATTAGATTGAACTAAGCCCATCTAAGATTCACATTGTGAGCAACAATGATCATAAGATGATCAATCACTCAAATTGGGTCAAACCATGTCAAACCTAGCCTTTAAGTCAACACTTATCCTAAATAAAATCTAAACTAGACAAAATCCACCATAGGCCAAATTGATTGAAACCATTGATCAAAACTAATTCATGATCAATGATTGGACTTGACCAATCACCATTTGAGCCAAACCTAGCCCAATTGGCCACTTGACCCAAGTTGACCCAAGTTGACCTAAAAGGTCAAAATATGTCAAATCTTAATCTAAGCCAAATTGATTGCAACCAATGGGTCAAATTCATTCTAAATCACTTGTTGAACTTGATAAAGCCTTAATTGGCCAACTAGACCCAACCTAGTCCAATTGACCATGAACCTAACTTGACCTAAAAGGTCAAATCATGCCAAAATCAAATCAAACCAAAATTGATTGAAACCAAAGCTTGTAAAACATTTCAAATGACCAACCAAACCTAAACTAACCCATGACCTAACCCAATTAAGTCAAATGGGTCAAATTGGTCAATTGACCCATTTGACCTAAATGAAATTAAATGAACTAAAATAAAATATAAATTAAATTGAACCAAACTAATGGTACCAACCCACTCCAAATGGTCATATGAATTTGACCAAACCTTTGGTTTGACCCAATTTGACCAATTGGTCAACTTGACCCAAGTTGACCCATTTTGACCTAAATGGGTCAACATGAGCTAAATCATATCAAATAAATTCCAAATCAATTGAAAATTGGCACAACCTAATTTCAAACCATTTCAAATCTGCCCAAATTAAATCAAAGCCAAATGACCATGTTACCCCTAGGTCAAAGGGTAACCTATGGCCAATTCCACTTAGAATTTGATGAAATCCTTTGCATGACCACTTGACACCCTCTTAGTGGACCAAATGGACACTAATGGGAGTGGTGCACATGACCCAATGGGTTTGGGTCAGCCAAACCCAACCCAAGGCCAAAACCAACCACCTAATTGAAAATTCTCCACATGGAATCACCTCGACACTCATTTTAGCACATGGACAACTCCTCCACTACACTACCATACCAAAATCAAATCACATGGCACCCCTAACAGCCTAACAAACCCATTCCATGTGATCAATTTGATCAAAATGAAAATGAGCTCACGGTCGTCCATCCAAGTAGGGGTGATATACTCCCCTTAAATTCATTCTAATTCACATCACTTACTGTCGATTGAGCTCTAGGAACTCAAAGGAAGCATTGCTAAGCTCTCCCAAGGTCTTCCAAGCTTAATTGAATTCTCCATTTCTTAGTTTGCCTAAGCTAAAAGTAGGGGATGTGAGTGAGAGTGCCAACTTGTTCATCACTCCCTAGAATCCAAATTCCTATTGCGAACACCATCAGAGGACCCAATCCAACTCACCCAAATAAAATCACAAGCAACTAAGCCATGGGAAGGAGGAGCTAAACCAAAGCTGCAAGCCACTTCATCTCAAGCCTTCAAACTTTCAACAGGGTTTCATCTCCACTAGATGAAGCTACCTCATTGGTTGGGAGCGCCGGTGATAGCCTCTGGCAAGGTATGAACCAAAATGAGCTTAATTTAGAAAATCTTGGTCCTTTGTGAAGGGAACTTTAATCCCAATTAAATTCCACTATTGGATGTCTTCCCCTTTGCTCTTAGATGGTGTGTGATCAATCCTAGCTCAATTCAAGCTCAAGTGAGCTCGGATCAAGCCTTGAAGGACAGATGGCCTCCATCTTCCACAGGCGAGGGCAGGGATGAATCATGGACCGTCCATCCCGCATGTTTTGGATGGATGGTCATGATTAAAACATGTTCCCATGATTAATCCCTTTGATACCACGGGTTCAATCCTAACCATCTGATCTTTGATCAGATGGTCCAAGGGAAAGCGCATAGCACCATCGGCTAACGCGGCATAGGATGTGATAACTTAAATAACCAATCTCGTCATGCCATGTGGAAAGCGCACGCCGCATCAGTGGTCCACATGGTATCGATGGGATTGGTTAATTAATTAGGCCTATTAATGATCAATAAATCACTAAAACTTCAAATATTTATAATTAAATGTAGAAAACTCAAAAAAATATAAATGAGTGCTCATTGTAAAGATAATTCAATGAGGAATGATATAAAAATATTTCTAATTGATTTTGATTACTGAATTTTCCTTAATTAGGGTTTATTTGAAATATTAATAATCCTAATTACTCCCTAATCATTCGATTAATTAATTTCAAACTTCTCATGCATATTTAGTGGGATGACCTCTACCTCCCCTAATTTTCTTGGAATTTATTAATGAGTTAATTAAGGAAATTAATTAATGAATATCTAATCACTCTCTTAATGTAATTAAGGGTAATTAAGCATGTGAGCAATGGTTTAATCATTTAATTAAAATACTTAAACATTGTTTAAGTGAATAGGAGGCTTATGGAATGATTTTGGGATATTTTCTCTAAGCTATTCCCTAAACTCTCTTTCTTCCTAAATCCAAACATAATTAAGGATTAATACACTAATGATCTTCTTAATTAGCTTAATTAAATTCTCAAAATCAATATAAACCTAATCAATTCTTTGTTGGTTAGATCCTTAGGTGTTGAAGAGCCTAAGGTAAGTTTAAGGAACTCATTTCCAACTCACATGTGTGGGAAGGTTATGAAAGAACTTAATTAAACCCTTTAGCATAATTAATCAATGATTGTGAGCTAATTGCATTAGGCCCTTTTCTTTCTTAGGAGCATTGCTGATTTAAATTTAATGTAGTTTTTTTAGGTGAAGTCCATGTAGGGGAATTTTATTGCCATAAAAAGGGGGGGTTACAAGATCCTTAAGAGGGGATAAACTCATGAACTACTACTCAAAGTGCTACAATTAGCCTAGAGAGTGAATCCCCTATCTAAGTACAACCAAAAAAAGAAAAATGAAAAGAAAAAGAAAAAAAATAATAATATATACAAAAGTAGCAAAAAAAAAAGGTAGAAGATAGCCTTCAGCAAAAGCTTGAGAAGATGAGAAGTATTTGCCACCTCCAGAGATGGAACCTGCAAAGAAACAACACAGAACCTGCAAATAGCTAGAAAAAGGAATTAGCGCAGGAAAAGAGATACAAACAAAATTAACTAAAAAATAAATGAAAGTATGAGAAATTTAGAGAAGTGTGTGAAGGAAAGCTCAGGCTCAGTCATAGTAGAATGGGGCAGCCACAAACATGAGCATCCAAACTTCAAAGGAAGGGTTACATCACAAGTGCTACTACCAGCCAAATTATGAGTGAAATCATCCCAGCCATCATAGCCTACATACAGGGAAGGCGCCATGACATGAAAATTATATGATCTTTAATACCTGCATTCCAAGCAATAGCAAAATACACTCTAGAATGAAAGGAAGCATTATTCAGCATGGCAAAGGGATGCCACCAATCCCTTGTAAGAGAAGCATCACCTAAGTATTCCACCATAGCATGAGAATGAATAGCCAACAAAAACCCCTACCCAGATAAAACATCAAAGCAAGGAAAACACCCCCATAGTGATGAAGCCAATTAGGAGCACTAGTCACCTATTAATAGCTAGATCACAATAGTAATTATAGAGGTCTAATAGAGCCAAGAGTTACCTTAGTTAGCAGATAAACACATATAGCAAAGGCACAGGTAATGAGGCTAACCAAACGGTAATCAACAGAACAAAAAAGCAGACCAAAATCCACTAGAAATAATCAGCCTGCTGAACATAATAACCCGCTAATCCATTCAGCCGATTGACAATACAGCAAACCAAATAATTTAACCAACAGAGGATAAGGTAGGCAGTGTCATTCCAAAACTGAGCCATGTTAGGAGTCAAAAAATAAATAGCCAAAAAATCCATCATATTAGGGGAAAATAGCTAAACTGCTAAACAAACAACAACATCGAAAGAAGTATGAGAAGGAGACCAAAAGAAGTCCCAACCGTGCAGGAAAATAGCAGTAATCACCAAAATAAGAAGAGAAAGAGAAATAGTGAGCATAATAAGCAAAGTAACTAATTCATCCATGAGGGTTAAGAAAAAGAGCGGCATAACCCAGCTGGTCCAGTGAAACAGGCAAACCCACAGCTATTCAAGAGCAACCAATGACCAACCTAAAAATGGGAAGCATCAAAAAAAGATTGCAGAAAGATCCATTGAAAAGAAGAACACACCCAATTTTGGACAAGCAGGTCCCAACAACCTCCATCTACAGCAAACACCTCTACCAAAATAGTAGAGAATGCAAACTGAAAGTAAAAGGGACAAAAATAAAAAATAACCATAAAAAGGAAGACTAGCCCCATCCCATCCATAAACTGGGAAACATGCAGACAATAATATAAGTTATGGTACATGAGAAGGAATAAATAAATCCTAAACCAGCAGAAGATAAAAAATGACATAATCAGATCCAAAAACTCAGGGAAGAGCCATATCTCTAAAGGAAGAAGAAGCATAAAAGGATTTAAAATTTCTAACATAAGGCAATCTAGTTTTATCAAGATTCACAAGCCCCCTTGAAAGTGAAGGAATATCATCATCAGAGAACAGATTCAAAGAGGAGGACTTGGCTCCTCAATTAGCAAGAAAATCAGCATAAGAATTGCCTTCCTGATAAATATGAGAAATTTGATAATCTAGGTTATTAAGAAGCCTCCTAGTATGTTTAAGTAAATAATACACTTCAGCATTTCCATGAGCTCTCAAATTTATTAATTCAAGAAGAAGGAGCATCAACTTCAAAACAAATCTTATGAAATCCTTTATGTAAGTAGACATAAATCCCATAGTTGACCTTTAAGCTCAACAAATAATATAGAACAGGGTTCTAAAGGTGCAGCAAAAGCAGAGATAACCTGACCACTATAATCTATTAAAATCCCCCCATAACCATAAAATCCATTAGAAACTGAGCCATCAGTGTTAACCTTAATGACATGATAATTTGGCTTCATCCAATATATAATTTTATGGTTACGAGCAATTACACAAAAAGGAAGATTAATCCCATAGTTAAAGGCCATATATTTGTACCCTTTGAAACTAAAGGAAGTAAGAAGATCAACTTTATAAAGAGACATAATTTTACATTTGACTCTAGCAATAATATGATGATATTTCATAGGTATATCACGATACTTAGCACCATTTCTTTCCAACAAAATATACCACAGAAGAGTAGTAGCAAGAACAACTTTGACATGACCTTCAGAAGTATAAGAGAAAAAAGTTTCAAGAAGTTGCATAATATAAAATGATCCATCAAAATGGAAAGTATTAAACATACTATCATACCAACTCCAAACCTTAATAGCAATAGGGCCATTCACGAACACATGATCCATAGTTTCAATGTGAAAGCAACATTGGCATGTAGAGGGAAGGTGGAAGGCTTTTTTAAAAGGGTAGCATCAACTAGATGTAGTGCTTTAGAATGTGCCAAGTTAAAATTGAAAAGGAGGTAGGGATAGACATATTCGAGGTTTTAATGAAAACCAAGGACTCTTGAGTTTTAAGTCTGAAAGAATGCCAAACATCCTTAAAAACAAAATCTCCAGAGGAGGAATTTTTGAAGAGGATTTGGTCAGATTTATTAGGTAATGGATAAATTATAAGCATTTTGTTAAATATCATATTAGGGACCATGGAAATTAATTGAGCCACATCCTAATTATTTTGAGTAATGAATTGATTAACCTTAAGCCTCATAGTGGAATGAGTATTAAGTAAGGAATCAATAGAACCTTGTCCTAGCCAATTTTCTTGCCAAAAGAAGGAGCCCAAATTCACACCCTAAGAGATAAGATTCTCAGCATTCCACTTGATGTTATAAAGTCTTCTCCACATCAGAGAGTCCCCAGGATTGATAGTACAAGTGAGGGGGTGTTTTCCCTTACAATATTTAGCAAGCATAAATTGAGACCATTAATTATGGTTGTTTCTAAAATTCCATCACATTTTGTATGAAAAACATTTAATGGAGTCTTCTAAAGTTTTGCAACCCAAACCACCTTCATTAAAAGGCCCATAACAGTTATGCCAACTAGTGCAATGAACTTTCCTGGAAGAAGAGGTAGAACCCCAAAAAAATTTGTTAATAAGTCTATTTATCCTTTTAATAATAGAGCGGGTAGGCACAATAGTGGACAAAAGATACAAAGGCAAAGAGCAAAGGGTACTTTTGATCAGGATAAGTCTAGCACCAAAGGAAAGTAAGTGGAACTCCCAAGAAAAAGTTTTCTTATTTATTTTCTAAATAACTTCATCAAATAAAGAAGATCTTTTCGTTCCTCGATATAAAGGAGTACCCAAATACTTGATAGGCAGGGTTCGATGTGCAAAGCCCATAATATTATTAATAACATTAATCTTAGATAAGGAAATAGATGAGTTAGAAATAAAACAACTTTTGTCAGGATTAATCTTCAAACCACTTTTCGTACCAAACAGAGTAAGGAACTTACATAATTTTTTAATGTAGAGAGTAGAACCATTGCAAAATATAATGAAATCATTAGCACAACTGAGGTGGGAAATGGAAAAGCCACTTCAAGTTTTGTAGTACATGTTAGGAATTTTACAAAACATCTACTCAATAGTTTTGGAGAGATATTCCACATCAATAATAAAAAGAGTAGGAGTAAGAGGATCCCCTTGCCTTAGCCCATGAGAAGAAGAGAAAAAATCATGAACTTCACCATTAATAAATAAAGAAAAGCAAGAATTCTCAATACTATTCTTAATTAAAGTAATAAATTGACTTGAAAATATAAATAGAGCCAAAATTTTATATAGGAAATCCCAACTAACATTATCATAAGCTTTGGAAATGTCAAGCTTAAAGAGCAAGTTACCACTATGAACTTTGGCATTTAAATCATGGATCATCTCTTAGGCTAAAAGAACATTATCAAAAATAGATCGCCCTTTAACAAAACCTATTTGATTGGGGGAGATAATTTTAGGAAGAAGAATACTTAATGTTTTAGCCAAAATCTTAGAGATGAGTTTATTAAAAAAGGAATAAAGGCTAATTGGCCTAAAATCACTCCAAAGTTCAGGATTTTCTTTTTTAGGGATTAAAATAATGGAAGTGCAAGAAAAATATTTAGGGAGGATACTTCCCTTGAAATAATCAAGAATAGCTTTAACCAAGTCTTCTTTAATGATATACTATCATTTTTGAAAAAATAAGATAGTAAATCCATCAAGACCAGCCACATAATCTGCATTCATATTTTGCAAAATGTTAGCAATTTTGAATCTAGAGGGTAATGAAATAAGCATATTATTATCTTCATCAGAATGAGATTAAGAATAACTTCAGGCAAGGAAATCTCATAATATGTCACATTTTTATTAAGGAGCTCAGGAAAAAAAGAAACAGTAGAATCATTATGCTCCTTGTTATCAGTACACCAGACACCATCATTAGTTTTAATTTTTTTAATGTGATTTAACACCTTTTTCTTTTTAACCATGGAATGGAAGTATTTGGTATTTCGATCACCATCAGGTATCCATTTTATAGATGCTTTTTGCCACCAATAGGTCTCCTCCATGTCTTGCTAACATGTTAACCCATTTTTGGCTTGAGTTAATAAGGAATTTTTAGATGGATCATTAATAGTAGCGTCTTCTGAAATTATAACCTCATGTTCTATTTCTTTAATATTAACAAAAAGGTTTTTGAAATAGTATTTGTTCCACAAATTAAGGTATTATTTAAGCCTTTTTAATTTGAACCACAATCTCATCATCCCAAAAATAGAATCATCAGGATGGAGAGGTTCACCCCAATTGCTAGCAACCACATCCATAAATCTATCATCCATAGCAACATATTTTGAAATCGGAATGGGATTTGAGAGGATGGTTTAGTAGCATTAATATTTACAGTGATCAGCAAGGGAGAATGGTCTGATAGGGTTCTACTGAGATGCTCAACAAAAGCAATAGGGAAAAGGTTGATCCACATATTGTTAAAAAGGACCTATCTAATCTATGCCAAAGTCTGTGATTATTCCAAATGAAATGAGGCCTAATAAAGCCAATATCAGTAAGATAACAATCAAGGATCATGTTGTTGAATTCCTCCATGGAAAATAAGTTAGGAGCATTACCACCAACTCATTCAGAACCGGAAGAGATAATGTTAAAGTCCCCACCCACAAACCAAGGAGCATTCACAGAGGAAGAGCAATTAACAAGATCTTCCCAAAGAAGCCTTCTGCCATTCCTATTACAAGAGGCATAGACAAAAGACCCAAAACAACACTAATTATCATAAGTAATTTTAACATTTACAACCTGGGTAAATCCTACAGAACTTGTACAACAAAGGGACTATTCCAAAAAATTCATATTTTATTCTTCGAGTTAGCAAAAAATTGCCAAAGGCAATCATTCTAGCAATAGAAGCAATGTTAGAAGGGAGAATAAAGGGTTCCAAAATAGCCAAAAAGGAAATGTTATGAGAGGAAAAAAATTACTAATTTTATTTCTAACAGAGAGGGTACCAATCCCTCTTAGATAAGAAGGACAATTTATTTTAGGGCAAAGGAGCCAGATCTAGTAACTCTAGCAAAGTTAGGAACTCTAAGTTTAGAAGTTTTATTTTTCTTTCTAAAAACTGCTTGAAAGTTATTGGCCATATCCATAGCATCACTGTCTAATAAGAATTGATCAGAGAATTGCTTGGAAAAGGGAGGCACATCGAAAACAACATTACAAGCTAGCTCACCTTCTTCTAAATCATTGTTATGTTGTAAAATTAGATTAAAAATTAGTTCAAACTTAGACGAAGAAGCAGAAGAAGGATTAGAGCGGCTTAAGCACACATACCTAAAATAGGAGTAGAAGCTTTTTCCAAATTTTGCACACCAGGCATTCCTTCATGAGGAATCACATTTTCTTTAATTAAAGGTGGCAAAGAGGTTAAAATATAATTAGTTGCATATCATATGTTAGCTCACAATTGTTTGAATAATTATGTTAAGGAGATGTAGGTAAGGGGTGATTAATGAACTTAATGTACACCTTAACCTAAGGAAAATGTAAAATCAATCTAATGGTTCTAAAAATTAAACTGAAATAACACACATATGTGGGAGATGGGTTAGGACCAGCAAACCTTTTCAAATTTCCTAAAATCAAATCAAACTCAAAATTAAAATAAAAATTCCTTTAAAATAATTTTAATTCACTTTAAATAACCTTAACTTATAAGATTGTATTTAGGAATCAATTAGGGTGATTGAAATTACATGATTACATCACTTATCTCTTTCCAAGTATGTTAAATGTTATTTTCCATGTGAACTCATGCATTCGTGCTTTTGAAAAATCAAATTAAAATGAAATATTTCCTTTATGTCAAATTGCATGTTTTGGCTAAAGTGAGAATATATTCGCCTATTATCACCATTAAATCCAAACTTATTTTCAAAACTTATAAATCAACTACTTATAAATATTTATAAGCTTACATGTGGTTATGGTTTAAAATGTGTTATGTGGTTTTCATCTCTTTCCTTAACAATGTTTGCATAGGATTTACAAAGTGTATAGTTCATTTGAAAAGAACATAACACATGCATTAATTTATTCCTATGCACTACCATGTCATGAATTAAGAATGATCTTTACATTGCTAAATAACCAACAAATCAAACAAACAAAGAAAAGTATTTTTCATGATGCTTTTTCCATTCATTTCCTTTTGTACATGCACATGTATTTAAGAAAAGTGGTATATTGTCTGGACATCTCAGGGTTACGAGACTTTAAGTAGCCCTAAGAAGGTTTTGTGTCTTATACCCTTGGTGTAGAAAATAATGGTGCCATACTCACTTATGTCTTTCATACATGTAAATGTGCATTTGATTAATGGATAAAAGAATTTCTCTCTTTTCTACTTAAACAAAATCATGCATCTTCAAGCATATAAATTTTCTTAAGCAACATCCCTTAGCATTCATCATTAAGGTGTGCTAAATATTTTCATTTGCATGTAAAGATATGCTTAGGATAATTTCATGTGCATGATACTCATGTTGGAGAGAAATAAAGGGTTGTGTGTTTTGTGATAGTAATTCACTTTAATTAATCCTAAAATGCCTTTCTTATTTGAATAGGTTTATTTAGAGCAAATCTAAACTTAGGATTAATTAAAACACATAACAAAACATTCACTAAATAAATATCACTAACAAATCTACCTTAGAAATTACTTAAGGTAGGAGGAAAGTGAAGTTCTCTTCTCTTTTCCCTCTCTTTATAACACTCAATAATTAAGTGTAGGTTCATTCAAACTAAATCAAATCAACAAAATCACTTAAATGAAACCACCCTCAAAGTTGAACACTTCATACTTAGAAAATGCTAACCTTAAAGCTGAGCTAAGACCTACCACACAAGTCTTAAATGGCACACACATTAGACTAAGTCACCATTTCTAGCTCTAATGTTAGGGAGGTGCATGGTTTGATGCTTGATTTTATTGTGTTATATGATATTTTAGTTTGGATGTTAGGGTGTATGTGCATAGACTGGATGATAAGATGATCTTAGTCTAATCAATATCTTCTGTAGGGGATTATGCTTAATGGGTGATGTAATAAAAATATAAATTCTTTTGCTATGTAGGTTTCTTATACCTCTAAACATAATCAAAAATAGGCCAAGTGGACTTGGTTACCCATGTGTGGGGTGCTAAGTCCAATTTATTCATATACATGCTTGGGATTGTGTTTGTTTAGCTAATCTCTATTTTGCAGGTTTTAGTTAGATTTACTTTTCTCATTTTTATGTAATTTTGTAATTAAGATTTGGAATGAATGTTATGGGAGATTAGGATGAACATTGGTCATAAGACTATGTCTTATGCACAATGTGAAGCATTTGGAGCAACCACATTCCAACCAACCAAAAGAAGAAAGAAGAAAGAAGAAAGAAAAGAAGAAAAGAAGAAATGATAAAAAAAGAATAATGACCCCCATAACATGATTTCTTTTTTGATTGTAATTAATTCATTTATAATCCGAGTTGCATAAGGGTAGAGCTCGGTTACCCAATTTTTTTTTTTCAGGTTTGTGCAGTAGAGCTCAACCATAAAAGTCTTTTATTCTTTTGCGCTAGCTTTATAAATTATTTGATATTTGTTTAGCTTGTGCATTAAGATGGCATGTTTTCTTAGTTTCTTCATTGATTGATGAATGGTTGGATGTGATTTAGGCTCTTAGGGAAAAATAAATATTCTACCCAATTAAGCAATTTAAAACTAAAAATTAATAACTCATAACCTCACCTAAAGCTTAGGTTAGAAATCAAGATAAAAAATTTAACAGCCCCTTAGCTGGATGTTGTATATTTTCTCATCATGCATAAAAAAGAGACTTGCTTCACTCTTACTTATGGAGGGCATCCACCTTTTCCAAGGAACTTGGCTTGAGCTTTAAGAGCTATAGTGGAAATACACCTCATTCTTGCTTATTATGGACCATAATCTAATTTCTCTTGCATTAGGCATATGAATCCTATATCCTGTGTCAAATCAATTGTCCAAAAATGAAAACAAAACATAACAAAAATTTGTATTAGATTTAAGTCATTAATCATGCCCTACATGATCTAGTCTATTAGGGAGTGCGTTTAAGGACTTAGTCTCTTTATAAATAAATAAACTTATCTTGCAAAGCATATGGACTTGTACATGTATTTAAAATCATAGGAGGAGTTAGTTGGCCACCCCAGTGTTGTAAGTCCAAGTGGTGGTTTATCCTCTCTTGTTGAGATAAACCAAATGCCCATTTTTTTGCCTTAGATTTAACTCGTGCTTTGGACCTCACCAATGCTCCCTAGATTTGGGTTCAGAGGTTGCTACTTCCTTTTGCGGGCCATAATCACAAATCCTCACCTCTTAGGCATTTCTATGATCTTGTGTTATGGAATTGTAAGCCCTAGATTTCTAATAAAATTTAACTCAAACAAATAGGGTCCTTTGGAAATAGGTGAATGGAAGACTGAAGCCAAGTTCTATATCATTGATTCAAATACTTCATTCACTGCTTTGCTTGGTAGGCCTTGGATACATCAAATAAGATGATTCCATCTTCCCTCCATCAGTGCATCAAGTTCTAAAAGGATGGGATTGAATACTATGTCAAAGGTGATGAAAAGTCATTTTCAATCAAAGAGGTTGAGATATATGAAGATGCGACCTACTATCTTCCTCAAAACACATTTTCTCATGAACTTGGTCAAAATTCAAATGCAAAAGAAAAAGAAAAAGAAGCCAAAGAAAAAAAATGAAAGTTCAATAGAATGAGAAAAGGACATCAAGGATGAAGTGGAGCTGCATGTCATATTCCACCCACGGTTCATTCCATCATATGGTCATATGGGTAGAATGACTCAACCTCCACGAGGTAGAGGCAGAGGCAGAAATAGAGGCAATTCTAGAGGTAAAAGACCCTCTGGTTAGCCACCAGCCAATAACGGTTATGTTCCAGTTCCTAGGAGTGCCCCTATTATTCACATAGACTTGGAATCCAGTACGAAGGATGAATATAATGTGATTAGCATACCAGCCAACCCCTCTCAACAAGTTTCATTTGAGGTGACACTCGAGCTGGACAACGACAAAGACCAGGCCTCCAAGCAAAGTAAAGTATTCGAATCAAGTTTATGTGAAACTATTAGACAGCAGTTAGAAACCTTAGCTTTAACCTCACTTTCCTCTCAAAAAGTTGAAGGTTTTGTAGTTAAAGCCCAAAGTCTTCCATTGATGTGAAGCCAAAGAGATTCTATAAGGATCATCATCCTCAATTCTAGAAGTGGATGTAGAACTTGAGGATGATTCATATAAAAGAATTAATGGAATTACCTTTTGATTGGTACTCGCCTTGTATTCTTAATATTGAAAAGAAGGGTTTTATTCCTTATACATGGTCTAAGCACATGTCAGAATACTTTGAAAAGCTGTGGAACAATAGAGGTAGGGATGCACAATCAAGATCAGGATTAGGATTTGGTACAGTGGGTCCAGTCAATGACGATGATTACTGCTTAGTTGTTACCAATCATCTAGAGTTTGATAGGTTCTTCTCTAACCACACTAACTCTTATGAGAATGTGTGTTTAGGAACTTCAGATGATCTAGATGATTTTAAATTAAAGATGCACCACTAGAATTTGAAGAGGAGATCCATTCAATAATAGACAAACTCAAAGAAATCAATCTCGGGATAAAAGAAAATACATACCAGACATACATCAGTTTGTTGCTAAATGAATAAGAAACCAATGACTTAGTTAGGCTATTGATTGAGTTTAAGGACTACTTTGCATAGAGCTATGAAGAGATGCCTAGATCATCTCCAGATGTAGTATCCACGTACTAGTAATAGACCCTAATGCTAACCCTATCAAGCAAGCTCCTAGACGCATGCGATTAGAAATCGAACAATAGGTCATTTATGAAGTCAAGAAATTGATCGATGCTAGTTTCATCAGGAAGAAAAATACCCTACCTAGTTAGCCAGCATCGTCCCAATTAAAAAAAAGAATGGCCAAATTAGCATATGCATCGATTTAAGGGACTTTAATAAGGCATGTCCTAAGGATGAGATTTCTCTTCCTATACCAGAATTAATGGTGGACATTACCTCATCTCATGTAGTATTATCCTTCATGGATGGGTCATTTGGCTATAACCAAATCAAGATGGCCCCCGAGGATGAAAGAAACACGACTTTTCAAACCCCGATTAGAATCTATTGTTATAAGGTCATGCCTTTCGGCCTTAAAATGTGCACATACTAATGGACCATGACTCAGATCTTCAACGAACTCATCCATCATCAAGTTGAGTGCTATTTTGATGATATAGTAGTTAAGAGCAGAGAAAAGGAAGACCATCTCTTTGACTTGAGAGTAGTTTTCGAATGGTTAAATTAATTAGCCTCAAAATGAAGCCCATGAAGTGTGCATTCAAGTAACTTCATGGAAGTTCCTTGGTTTTGTTGTTTGACACCGGGGAATAGAAATAGATTTAGAAAAGGTCAAAGCTATCTTATAAATTCCACCACCTAAAAGTTTAACTCAACTCAGATCTTTCCAAAGGCAGTTTGCATATCTAAGCTGCTTTATCTCCAACCTATCGGAAAGATGGAAGCCATTTTTAGCACTTATCAAATAAGATGCCAAGTTCAAGTGGGATGACAAGTGTCAGCATGCCTTTGAAGATATCAAGCGATTTGGGAAGCCGGTTCTAGCGGCCCTATCGCCACTCATCCTCTACTTCCATTGAACAACTCCCTCGGTGCTTTGTTGGTCCAAGCCAATAACGAAGGGAAGGAGAGTGCTCTCTACTGCCTCAACTATCCTCTTATTTGTTCTGAAGCGAACTACCCACCTATTGAGAAACATTGCCTAGCTTTGATCTTTGCATCGCAAAAGCTATGACACTATATGCTTTATCATAAAGTGAATTAATTTCCAGATCCAATCCACTGTAGTATCTCATGACATGGCCAACGGTATCTGGATAATTACCATGTTGGTCTATGATTCTCTCATAGTTCGATATCACATTTGTACCCCTTTGTGCGGTGAAAGGATAAGCACTACCGGATTTCATAGCAGCACACCCACTTCCTGCTGATTCTACGCTTAGTGATGATCTCCCTGATGAACAAATCATGAACTTAGGAGGTTGACGCCATGGAGATGTATTTTGATGGTGCTTCCTTTCAAAAGGAGAATAACCACGATATACTCTTCCGGAAGGCAGGAATAGTTCTATTAATTCTAGACCATGATGTGGTGAGATTCTCGTACTATCTTTCCAATCCCTACACCAACAATGAAGCTGAGTATGAGGCTTTGATTGCTGGAGTTAGCTACTACAATTTACGTCAAGAGCATCAACATCTATTGGGACTCTCAACTAGTCATCAACCAGATTGTCGGGTCCTACAAGGTTCTCAAACCTAAGCTTCGTCATTACCGTTAGTATACCATGAAGCTGTTGGCCCAAATCCCTAAAGTCACCATCTACAAGGTCCCTCGAGGAGAGAATGTAGTAGTAGATGCTTTGGCCAAACTTGCCAAAGAATTGACATGTCCAGAAGATGAGTCCATTTCAATAAGGGTCCAAAATAGATAAGTCATATCGCTTATTGATGCTGAACTCATCGAGAGACTTTCTTTTGAAGGGGAGGTTGCCATTTCCGAAAATGATAAGAAATTGGATTGGAGGCAACCATTCATAGATTACTTGAACATTGGAAAACTATCTTAAGAGATGTCATAAGCCCATCAGATGAAATAGAGAACTCTCTCCTATGCTCTCGTAAATGGCACCTTGTATCGACGATCCTTCAATCAAATGTGGTTACATTATTTAGACAAACACAAGACTTATAGGATGTAACCAAGGTACACTCAGGTCTTTGCGGAGTGCACTAATCTGGTCCAAAGATGAAAGTGAAGATCAAGGGACTAGGATACTACTGGCCTTTGATGATTACAGACCTGCATGGATGTATCTAGAAGATGCCATTAGTGTCGGTGCAAGGTGTGGTCCTACATCAACCACCCAATATTCTAAATCCTACATTGGCCTCATGGCCATTTGAGTGTTGGGGACATTGTGTTATCGATCCTCCTTCTTCCAAGGGTCATCGGTTCATTTTGCCATACTACTTTTCCAAGTGGGTGGAGGCAATCCCACTCTTAGAGGTCATAGCTCAGCATGTGCTTCAGTTTTTCAAGAACCATATCATATATAGGTTCGGGGTGCCTCGATGAATTATATCGATAATGGTACTGCATTCAAAAGCACTAAGATCAATAGCTTTGCCAAAAGATATGGTATAGATTATAGATACTCCACCATCTATTACCCCAAGGCAAATGGCCTAGTAGAAGCATTCAACAAACTCTCATCTAGATACTTAAGAAGACACTTGATGACAACAAATAATAGTGGCATGAGCAGTTAGTTGAAGCCTTATGAACATACCACACCATGTATTGAAATCCAACTAGATCTACCCCATTGTCTTTAGTGTAAGGATATGAAGCTGTTCTACCATTAGAAATTCAGCTTCCGACACTAAGGATAGCATTGGGCAGCCAAATCAGTATAGAGCTAAATGCAAAGTTGTAGTTATAAGAGCTCAAAGGTTTGGAGGAGAGACGTCTACAGGCATGCTAGAACCTCGAGTTATACAAGGCCAAAATGATTCAAGCTCACAACAAGTTGTTCCGCCCTAAGGCTTTTCAAGTAGGAGAACTTATATTAGTCCTAAGGAGACTAATTGTTTCCTGTCGAAAGATGGGAGGCAAGTTTGAACTCTCTTGGGAAGGCCTATTTGTCATAAGAAGGCCTACTAAGGAGGATCTTATCAGCTTATTGATTGTAAATGGGAACACCCGATGCTTTCAATTAATGGGATCTATTTGAAGAAATATTACCCATAAACACATGTTTGAAAATAATTATCATCAAAAGAACAAAATTTCATTCCAATTCATCAAAATCTTCTCTTCATTTGAAGTGTTGTTTGCTTGTCTTAAATCGACCACAACGTGTTTAGGGCAGGTGTAAGAGCACACAGAGGCATCCTATCCCTCTTTCACAAAATGAAAAAAATTAAACATAATTTCCCGATGCTACTAGAATAGGTGTGATAGAACCCAAGAAGCATCCTATTTTGACTAGCACAACTAAGTTAGGTGTAAGAGAACCTAAGCGGCATCCTTTCTTGGTGGAATCTAAACTACCATTTATGGCACCATTTCATCAAATTACCCAACTTGTTTAAGATAGGTGTAAGAGAACCCGAGTGATGTCCTATTCCCTTTAACACAAGCACAAAAATAAACACATATCTTTTATCTCATTTTGATGTGAGCAAGCCATGGCACTCACTCATTATTTGCTCGTCGGGTTAACATGCTACTGCTAATATGTCACTGGTCACTTGTCTGCGGATGTGAGTCCTGCTTTCTTCGACTTGACCATGTGCCAAAGCACCTTGCTAGTTTGGTAGGCTTCACTACCCAGAAGATGTGAGTCCCCATACTTTCTTCTTGAACTAACCACCATGCACTGTCTAGGTTGAGTATATTTGAGGTTTAGGATAAGTCCCCTTGAGGCTCCTTTCCTCTTTACTACTTTTGAGTTGATCTAAGTCCCCGAGTGATATTCACTCATTAGTCACCCTAGGTTATAGCTTTTGTCGGAAGACATACTATCCAGAATGTCCTATTATAGGGGATGTGAGTCTCGAGCTTTCTTCTAGGTGATTGTCATAAATTGTGACACCTTAGGTTGGCGATGTTTGCTATCGACAACAACTCACCCGGTGGATACACCACTCTTGGCGGTGAGTCCTCATGCTTTCTCCTTGAGTTGTCCGAATACATATTTTCTTCTCTAGGGTGTTGGATCAAGCCTTTAGTGGCCCCTTCCCCTAAGGGCACTCTGTTTGGATCACATCATTTGCGACCCCATTTAGACACTACTCAGGTTACTTTTGGATTGGGCAGTCTCCCTTTCCTAGTAGCCACCCATGTGGTTGGAGAATCTGTTCAATGAATGCACAGATTCTCTCTTGGTTTAGTAAATCTGAGATAGGTCTAGGCTAATATAAACTCCTTCTTAGTATGATCTCTCATAAACTAATAGGGTCCATGATAAACAAACTAATTTTCTTGTGGATTAGGAATTCAAGCCCCCAATGACCCCTTTCCTAAGCAGGCATCCTATCTTTAGTGCAGTGTCAGCAGAACTCCCTATAGGAATTGGCTTGATTATGCTTAAGTTGAGATAAGTCTCTGAGTCGGCACTCTCTCCATAGTCACCCTTAGGCTGGGTTCAATCTATTTTGCCACAAGAAGGTTACCCCAGCAGTCATTTCTCTTTGGAAGATATAAGTGTACTACGCATTCTTTCTAGCATGACTATCATAAACTGGCAGGCAGCCCTAGGTCAGGTTAACATGTAACCTCGCTAATGTGTCACTCTAGTGGTCTTTTATTCAGGAAAGATGTGAGTCATGTGCTTTCTTTCCTGAATTAACCATTGTAAATCAAAAGGCACTCCTTTGGTTGGATATTTATCCCCTTAGTGGGAAACCACTCCTTTCGGAGTGGTAAATTTGTGTTAGACTAAGGCCCATGGCCCCCACTTAGTGCAGTTCATCACAAATTGATGAGATCCATAAAAAATAATTAAAAATGTAACTAATCTTGAATATCTTTGAACTAATTTAAGTCCCTCAGCGTCATTCACTCAATAATACTAGGTTGGGTTCAATTTGTTGCAAACATCACCCGATAATTTCTTGTTTTGGAAGATGTGAGTCTCCACACTTTCTTCTTAACTTGACCATTGTAAATCGAAAGTCATCCCTTTGGTTGGATAGTCCCACTATGTGGTTGGTAGACTATCCATTTGGATTGATAAAACTATAGTAGACCAAGGCCTACATGGCCCTACTCAGTGCAGTCCATCGCAAACTGATGGAATCCATAAAAAATAATTAAAAATGAAATTAATTTTGACTACCTTTGAGCTGATTTAAGTCCCCCGACAACATTCACTCAATAGTCGGCCTAAGGTTGGGTTCAATTCGTTGCCTCGCTAATGGATCACCCAACAACTGATCCCTACTTTGGAGATGCAAGTCTACTATGCATTCTTTCTAAGTATAGTTGCTACACACTGAAAGGCAACCCCTTTGGTTAGCTAGTCCTACTACGTGTTTGGTAGACTACCCCTTTGGATTGGTAAATATATAGTAGATCAAAGCCAACATGGCCCCAATTTAGTGCAATCCATCGCAAATCAATAGAGCTCATCTCAAAGTTAAAAATTTAAAAATCTGAAACAACTCAACCAATCTCCCTCAGTGGAGTCAAAATAATTCAACCCTCCTCCTTCAGTGGAGTCAAATCAAGCAATAAATCAAAATAAATCAATTTGCTTCTCATTAGTGAAATGCAAGTCTTTCTGGTTCCCTAGTGGATCCCAAATTCTAATCCCCTAACGGATTTCACAACCACTTCTCCCTAGTAGATGACTTGAACTTTCTCCCCTAGAGGAGAGTTTACTTTTTCATCTCGGGTGGAGCACCAAATCCTAAATTCAACAAATCAAATCAAATTTCTCCCCAGCGAGACACAAATCAAATCAAACCTCTCATCCTTCAGTGGATGACTTGAACTTCTTTCCTTAGTGGAAGGTTCACATACTCTATCCCTAGTGGATTCCTCCTTCACCCTGTTATGTTATTGCCATGAGTAGAGCTGCATTGCACTAAGCTCTTGATTCCTTCTACACCTTGGGTTAGGAGTAGATCATTGTTAGTTCTTGTGATCTTTCGGTGTTGTTGATCCTCTCGGTCAACACCAATATGTGCAGTGTACCATGTCAATCACACCACACCTATTGGGCTCCCTTTATTGACCTCATTTTTAGAATGAGCTCCCAACCTCTCCATCTTAGATATAGGACTCCTCTTAGACACTAAGAGTTTCTTAGTCTTAAGACACTTCTAGTGATTAGGCGAACACTTAACTTAACCCTAGAGACTAAGAAGAGTTAGCTATAGGAACATGTTATGCCTTAGGGGTGTTAGAAAAACTTGCCTACCCTATAACCTAAACCCAATCCTCACTTTCTTCTTACAAATCAAACTTCAAACTCAAATCAATTTCAATGGATTTTATCAAATCATGAATCAATTCTAAATGATTGAAAGCCATGATTGAATTCCAAATCAAATCTTAAATCAATTCCAACTTAATTGATTTTCTCAAACCTTAAATCAATTCCAATGGATTTTCCAAAATGATGAATCAACTCCAAATGATTGAAACCTATGATTGAATTCAAATATTAAATCAATTCTAACTTAATTGATTTTCTTAAACCTTAAATCAATTCAAATGGATTTTTCAAATCATGAATCAATTCCAAATGATTAAAACCCATGATTGAAGTCCAAATCTAAAATCTTTCCTATGCTCCTTTGATTTCATCTTATGGACTTAGCTCAAATAAAATTCAAATCACTTCAAATTCAAAAGGTTTTCTCATAACCCATTTATATTTTCATTTATATTCACAATTATAAATGAAATATAAATTCAAACAATCAAAACCAAATTCAAAACTCAAACCTAAAATCTAACCTAAACCCTTTCAAATCAAATTCTTGGACTTAGCCAAATCAACCTCAAATCAATCCAACCCTTGGATTTTCTTCATGATTCAATCAATCCTTCAATCATGAAACCAAATATAAATACAAACTTCAATCAACAAACCAAAACTAAATTCAAAACTCAAACCCATGTTCATCCTTTGAACTTGAAATTGTCAAATTAATCAAAACCCATTTGAACTCCAAATCACTTGCAAATGGATTCATATTTCAATCATAAGTCCATATGTGAGTTCAACCAAATTTGAATCAAGCCTTGATCAAGTCAATTGACCCACTTAGGCTCACTTGACCTAAAGTGACCTAACGTATCCTTTTTGAGCCAAATTCTAATCCTACCCAAATTGGATTGAACTAAGCCCATATAAGACTCACATTATGAGCAACAATCATCATAAGATGATCAATCACTCAAATTGGGTCAAACCAAGTCAAACCTAGCCTTTGACCAAGTCAACACTTAACCCAAATAAAACCTAAACTTGCCAAAATCCACCATAGGCCAAATTGATTGAAACCATTGATCAAAACCAATTCATGATCAATGATTGGACTTGACCAAGTCATTGTTTGAGCTAAACCTAACCCAATTGGTCACTTGACCCAAGTTGACCTAAAAGGTCAAAATATGTCAAATCTTGATCTAGGCCAAATTGATTACAACTAATGGCTCAAATCAATTCTAAATCACTTGTTGAACTTGACCAAAGCCTCAATTGGCCAACTAGACCCGACCTAGCCAAATTGATGATGAAACCAACTTGACCTAAAAGGTCAAATCAAGCAAAAATCAAACCAAACCAAAATTGATTGAAATCGAAGCTTGCAAAACATTTCAAATGGTCAACCAAACCTAAACCAACCCATGAACTAACCTAATTAGGTCAAATGGGTCAAATTGGTCTTTTACCCATTTGACCTAAATGAAATCAAATGAACCAAAATCAAATATAAATCAAACTGAACCAAACCAATGATACCAACCCACTCTAAATGGTCATATGAACTTGACCTAACCTTTAGTTTGACCCAATTTGACCAATTGATCAACTTAATCCAAGTTGACCCATTTTGACCTAAATGGGTCAACATGAGCCAAATCATATCAAACAAACTCCAAATCAATTGAAAATTAGCACAACCCAATTTCAAACTATTCCAAATCTGGCCAAATTAAAATCAAAGAAAAATGACCATTTTACCCTAGGTCAAAGGGTAACCTATCAATTCACTTAAGAATTTGGTCAATCCTTTTCATGGCCACTTGGCATCTAGTGGACCATTTTGGACACTAATAGGAGGTGGTGCACATGACAATAGGTTTGGGTCAACCAAACCCAACCCAAGGCCAAAATTGACCACCTAATGGAAAATTCTCCACATGGAATCACCCCCACATTCATTTTAGCACATGGGAAACTCCTCCACTACACTCCCCTGCCAAAACCAAATCACATGGTACCCCTAACAACCTAACAAATCCATTCCATGTGATCAATTTGATCAAAATGGCAAAGGAGCTCATGACCATCCGATCAAAGTAGGGGGAGATATACTCCCCTAAATTCATTCCAATTCACATCACTTGCTATTGATTGAGCTCTAGGAACTCAGTGGAAGCATTGATAAGTCATCCTAAGGTCTCCCAAGCTCAATTGAATTCTCCATTTCTCGATTTCCCTAAGCCAAAAATAGGGGAGGGGAGTGAGAGTGCCAACTAGTTCATCACTCCATAGAATTTAAATTCCTCTTGCAAGCACCATAAGGACCCAATTGAGCTCACCCAAATCAAATCCCAAGCAACCAAGCCATGGGAAGGAGGAGCTAGACCAAAGCCACAAGCCATTGAAGTTCACTTTGGTTAATAGGAAGATCCGCTTCATCTCAAGCCTTCAAACTTTCAATAGGGCTTCATCTCCATTAGACGAAGCTACCTCAATGGTTGAGAGCACCTGTGATAGCCCCCGATGATGTAGGAACCAAAACTGAGCTTAATTTAAAAAATCCTTAGTCTTTTGTGAAGGGAACTTTAATCCTAATTAAATTCCATCGTTGGATGTCTTCCTCTTTTCTCTTCTTCCTCATTTCTCTTAGCCTTATGAAGGAAACTTTAATCCAAATTAAATTCCACCATTGGATGTCTTCCTCTTTGCTCTTAAATGGTGTGTGATCAATCCTAGCTCAATCCAAGCTCAAGTGAGCTCGGATCAAGCATTGGAGGACGGATGACCTCTGTCTCCCGCAGGCGATGGCAAAGATAAATCATGGACCGTCCATCCTGTGCATTTTAGATGGATGATCCTGATTAAAAAATGTTAGATCTTGTGATTAATGCCTTTGATACTACTAGTTTAATCCTGACCATCCGATCTTTGATCGGATGGTCAAGGAAATAGTAACACCACGACTCTTGACAACAACAACCAATCCCATCATGCCACATGGAAAGTGCGTTCTGCGTCAGCGGTCCACATGGCGCTGACGGGATTAGTTAATTAATTAGGCCTCTTAATGACCTTTTAATCACTGAAACTTCAAATATTCATAATTAAATGTAAAAAATCAGAAATATAAATGAGGGCTCATTTTAAAGATAATTCAGTGAGTAATAATATAAAATGTTTTGTTTAATATTTAGGTGATTAGATCAATTTTATATTTTAATTAGGTTAAGGTGTACATTAAGTGTATTAATTACCCCTTACTTATACCACTTTAGCATATTTAACTAAATAATTATGAGCCAATGATATGACATAAAATCACACAAGGAATTTAAATCAGCAATGCACCTAGGAAGAAAAGGGCCTAATGCATTTGACTCACAATTAATGATTAATTAAGCTAAAGGGTTTAAGTTAAGTACTCTCATGACCCTTCCCACACATGTGGATTAGGTTTTGATTTCCTTAAGCCACTTAGGTTATTGAACATCTAAGCATCTATCCAAGATGGCTTGATTAAGTTCTAGAATGTTTTGAAAATTTCATTAAGTTAATTAAGTAATTAATGGATTAACCCTTACTTGAATTTAGAATAAGGAAGAGAAAGGGGGTTTAAGGAATAACTTAGGAAAATATCCCAAAATTATTCCCTAGACATCATGATCACTTAAATAAAGCTTAATTAACTCAATCAAGGGATTAAAACACTATTCACATATTTAATTAGGCTTAATTATTAAGAGGGTAATTAAGAATGAACCACATCATTCTGCTAATTAAACCATTAATAAATCCCAAGAAAATTTGGGGAGGCAGAAGTCATCCCATTAAATGCACATGAGAAGTTTGGGGTTAATTAGTTAAATAATTAGAGAATAATTAACATAATCACATTCCCAATAAAACTTAAATTCTAGAAATATCTCTATTAAAATCCTTTGAAAATAATTTTATATTATTCTACATTGAAATATGTTTCATATGCATTTACCTCATATTATTATGATTTTCCTCATTTAGTTATTAATATTTGAAGTTTCCATGATTTTTTATTACTTAAATAACCTAATTAAGTGGTTAATCCCATTTGCGTCATGTGGAGGCTAACGCGGCACACACTTTCCACATGGCGTGATGGGATAGACCACTTAAGTTGTCACATCATAGCCATGTTAGCGGTAGTGCTATGTGCTTTCTCCTCATCCGTTCGATCAAAGGAAGGATGACTGAGATTAAACCCAAGGTATTAAAGGATTAAATCAAATATCATATGCATCTTGATCATGGCTGTCCATCCAAAATGCATGGTGGGTGGCCCATGATCCATCCCTGATCTTCCCTATGGGAGATGGCCACCATCCATCTTTGAGGGGAAGATCTGAGCTCAATTGAGCTTGGATTGAAACCAAATTCAACCACACCATCTAAGAGTAAAAGGGAACACATCCAATGACTAACTATGCTTGGGGTGGAACTTTCTTTCATAAAGAACCAAGAAAAAATGAAACTATGCTCAATTTAATGGCATACCTCATCGAAGGCTATTATCGATGCTCGAATCCCTTGAAGTAGCTTCGTCTAGTGGAGATGAAGCCTTGTTGGAGGTTTGAGGTGTTGAGATTGAATGGATCTTCCTATGGACCAAGTTCACCTTCAAATGCTCATGGCTTTGATCAAAGTCCCACCTCCCTTGCCTTTGGAGCTTAGAAGAAGCTTGGGTTGAGTTTGACTAGGCCCTCTGAGGGTGCTCGAAGGAGGAATTGGATTGGTTTGGAATATTGAGTGAGATGAAAATTGGCTTGAGCTCCCTTATTTTTAATTTAGAGAAACTGAGAAATGGAGAATTCTAACTCACTCTAGGAAGCTTGGGGAGACTTGCAATGGCTTTCTCTGAGTTCCCTAAGCTCAATTGAATGTGTCACTCATGAATTCAAGTGGAATTAGGGGGACTAAATCTCCCCTAGGTGAATCAAACGGCCGTAAGCTTCCTTTTTATTTTGATCCAATACACCCTATTCAAAGGGTTTGTTAGGCTGTTAGGAGTGTCATGGCATTCAGTTTGGCTAAAGGAGTGGAGTGGTGAAGCTCCCATGTGCTTAATTAAGTGGAAGAATGATCCTCATGTGCTCATGTTCAAGCAAGTGGTCAGTTTTGGCCTTGGGTTGGGTTTGATGACCCATTGGGTCATGTGCACCATGTCCATCACTGACCATTTGGTCCACTAAGAGGATGTCAAGCCCATGAAGAAGAATGGACCAAGTTCCAAGTGGTTTTGATTTTAGGTTACCTTATGTCCTAGGGGTAAAATGGACATTTGATATTGATTTAAATTTGAATATATTTGGTATGATTGAAAAATTAGTTAGGCCAAGTTTCATTGAATTTGGAGTTGGTTTGATATTATTTAGCTCATGTTGACCCACTTAGGTCAAAATGGGTCAACTTGGGTCAAGTTGACCAATTGGTCAAGTAAAAACCAAGGTTGGGTCAAGTTCATATGACCATTTGAAATGTTTTGGTGGCTTTGGTTTGATTCAATTTGGTTTATATTTGGTTTTGGCTCAATTGGGTTCATTTAGGTCAAACGGGTCAAGTTGACCAATTTGACCCATTTGACCTATTTGGGTTAGTTCATGGGTTGTTTATGTTTGGTTAACCATTTAAAATGTATTGGTATCTTTGTTTCCAATCAATTTGGTTTATATTTGTATTTGGCTCAATTTCACCTTTTAGGTCAAGTTAGGTTCAAGGTCAATTGGGCTAGGCTAGGTCTAGTTGGCCAATTGGGGCTTTGGTCAAGTTCAACAAGTGATTTGGAATGAACTTGACCCATTAGTTTCAATCATTTTCATTTTAATCAGTTTTGACTCATTTTGACTTTTTAGGTCAAGTTAGATCAACTTGGGCCAAGAGGCTAATTGGGCTAGGTTAAGCTCAAATGTTGACTTGGTCAAGTTCAAACATTGGTCATGAATGAGTTTTGATCAATGGTTTCAATCAATTTGGCCTATGATGGATTTTGGCTAGTTTAGGTTTCATTTTGGTTAAGTGTTGACTTAGTCAACCCTTAGGTTTGACTTGGTTTGACCCAATTTGAATGATTGATCATCTTATGATGATTGTTGCTCATAATGTGAGGCTTAGATGGGCTTAGTTCAATCCAGTTTGGTTAGGATTAGAATTTGGCTCATAATGGGGTACTTTAGGTCACTTTGGGTCAAGTGAGCCTAAGTAGGTCAAATGGCTTGGTGAGAGCTTGATTTGAGTTTGATTGAACTCACATATGGTCTTATGATTGAAATATAAATCCATTTGTAAGTGATTTGAAGTCAAATGAGTTTGAGGAATTTTACAATTTCAAGTTCAAAGGGGTGAACATGAGTTTGACTTGGGTTTGATTTTTGGATTTAGTTTTGGTTTGATGATTGGAGTTTATGTTTATATTTGGATTCATGATTGAAATATTGATTGAATCATGAAGAAAAATCAAGGGTTTGGTTTGATTTGAAATTAATTTGGCTAAGTTCAAGATTCTGACTTGAAGGCTTAGGTTAGATTTTTGATTGAATTTGGATTTGAGTTTTGAATTTAATTTGATTGATTTGAATTTATATTTCATTTATATATGTGAATATAAATGACAATATAAATGGGTTTTGAGAAAATTCCTTGAATTTCAATTGATTTAGATTTGATTTAAGCTAAGTCTATGAGAGGGATTAAAAGGACATAGAAAATATTTTTGATTTGGATTTGAATTTTGGATTTATTTTGATTGATTTGAATTTATATTTCATTTATATATGTTAATATAAATGAGAATATAAATGGGTTATAAGAAAATTCCTTGCATTTGAATTGATTTAGATTTGATTTAGGCTAAGTCCAAGAGAGGGAATCAAAAGACTTAGGAAATATTTTTGAATTGCAATTTCAATCATAAGCTTCAATCATTTGGAAATGGTTTGAGTTTGGAGAAACTAAATCAAGTTGAAATTGATTTAAAATTTGAGAAAATCAATCAAGTTGGAATTGATTTGAGTTTGCCTGAAGGGAGAAAGTGAGGAATTTGGGTTAAGTTATAGGATAGGCAAATTTTCTTAACAACCCTAAGGCATAACTTATTCCTATGGCTAACTCTTCTAAATCACTAGGGCTAGGTTGAGTGTCCACCTAATCACTAGATGTGTATTAAGACTAATGAACTCTTAAAGTTTAAGAGAAGTCCTATGTCTAAGATGGAGGGGTTTAGAGCTCATTGTAAAAATGAGATCAACTGGGGTCTTTATTCTCCGTTCTTCATTTCTTCTTTTTTCTTCTTTTCTTTCTTCTTTCTTCTTTCTTCTTTTTGTTGGTTGGAATGTGGTTTCTCCAAAGGCTTCACATGGTTCATAAGATAAAGTCTTATAACCAATGTTCATCCTAATCCCCCATAACATTCATTGCAAATCTTAATTGCAAAATTACATGAAAATAAAAAAAGTAAATCTAACTAAAACCTGCAAAATAGAGATTAGCTAAATAAACCACACAATACCAAACATGTATATGAATAAATTGGACTTAGCACCCCATACATGGGTAACCAAGTCCACCTAGCCTATTTTGGATTATGCTTAGGGGTATAAGCAACCTGCACAACAAAAGTATTTATATTTTTATTACAACACCCCTTAAGCATAATCCCTTGCAGAAGATAATGATTGACTCAGATCATCCTATCATCCAGTCTACGCACATACACCCTAACATCTAGACTAAAACATCATATCACAAAAAAAAAATCAGGCATCAAACCATGCACCCCTAAAATATTAGAGCTAGAAATGGTGACTTAGTCTAATGTGTGTGCCATTTAAAGCTTGTGTGGTATGTCTTAGCTAGGTTTTATGGTTAGAGTTTTCTAAGTATGAAGTGTTCAACTTAGAGGGTGATTTCATTTAAGTGATTTTGTTGATTTGTTAATTTTATTTGATGATTTGATTTGGTTTGAATGAACCTACACTTAATTACTAAGTGTTATAAAGAGAGGGAAAAGAGAAGAGAACTTCTCTTTCCTTCCAACCTTAAGTAATTTCTAAGGTAGATTCATTAGTCATATTTGTTTAGTGAATGTTTTGTTATGTGTTTTAATTAATCCTAAGTTTATATTTGCTCTAAATAAACCTATTCAAATAAGAAAGGCATTTTAGGATTAATTAAAGTGAATTACTATCACAAAACACACAACACTTTATTTCTTTCCAACATGTGTATCATGATCCTAAGCATATCTATACATACAAATGTAAATATTTAGCACTCCTTAATGATGAATGCTAAGGGATGTTTCTTAAGAAAATTTAGATGCTTCATGATACATGATTTAATTTAAGTAGAAAAGAGAGAGTTTCTTTTATCCATTAATCAAATAAACATTTACCTGTATGAAAGACATAAGTGATGGTGCCATTATTTTCTACACCAAGGGTATAAGGCACAAGATTTCTTAAGGCTACTTAAAGCCTCGTAATCCCGGAATGTCCAGACTAATATACCACTTTTCTTAAATACATGTGCATGTACAAAAAGAAATGAATGAAAAAAGGATCATGAAAAATATTTTTGTTTATTTGTTTGATTTGTTGGTTGTTTAATATATATATGCAATGTGAAGATCATTCTTAATTCATGACATGGGAGTGCATAGGAATAAATTGAAGCAAGTGTTATGTTCTTTTTAAATGAACTATACACTTTGCAAATCCTATACAAACCATGTTAAGAAAAGAGAAGAAAACCACATAACACATTTTAAACCATAACCACATGCAAGCTTATAAATATTTATAAGTAGCATAGTTTCAGTTATAATCTTTGATTTATAAGTTTTGAAAATAATTTTGGATTTGAATAGTGATAATAGGCATTCATATTTTCACTTTAGCCAAAACATGCAATTTGACATAAAGGAAATATTTCATTTTAATTTGTTTTTTTCAAAAGGCATGAATGGATGAGTTCACATGGAAAACAACATTTATCATACTTGGAAAGAGATAAAGTGATGTAAGCATGTAATTTCAATCACCCTAATTTATTCCTAAAGACAATCCTATAATATAAGGTTATTTAAAGTGAGTCAAAATTATTTTAAAGGGATTTTTGTTTTAATTTTGAGTTTGATTTAATTTTAAGAAATGTGAAAAGGTTTGTTGGTCCAAAACCATCTCCCACATGTGTGTGTTATTTTAGTTTAATTTTTAGAACCATTAGATTGATTTTATGTTTTGCTTAGGTTAAGGTGTACATTAAGTTCATTAATCACCCCTTACCTACACATTCTTAACATAATTATTCAAACAATTATGAGCTAAAATATGATATGCAACCACATTGAATTTAAATCAAAAATGCTCCTAATAAATAAAGGGGCCTAATGCAATTAGCTCACAATCATTGATTAATTATGCTAAAGGGTTTAATTAAGTACTTTCATAACCTTCCGACTCATCTAAGTTGGAAATGAGTTCCTTAAACTTACCTTAGGCTCTTGAACATCTAAGGATCAACCCAGCAAAGGATTGATTAAGTTTAGATTAATTTTAAGAATTTAATTAAGCTAATTAAGAAGATCATTAATGGATTGATTTTTAATTAGGTTTGGATTAAGGAAGGAAGGGGGTTTAAGGAATAACTTAGGAAAATATCCCAAAATCATTCCATAAACCTCCTATTCACTTAAACAATCTTTAATTATTTTAATTAAATGATTAAACACTCTTCATATGCTTAATTACTCTTAATTGCATTAATAGAGTGATTAGGGATTCATTAATTGATTTTCATAATTATCTCATTAATAAATTTTAAGAAAATTAGGGGAGGTAGAGGTCATCCCACTAAATATGCTTGAGAAGTTTCGAATTAATTAATAGAATGATTGAAAGTAATTAGTGTTATTAAGATTTTAAATGAACTTTAACTAAGGAAAATTCATTATTCAAAATCAATTAGAAATAAAGTACACAAAATCTTAGCACATACATTAAAATACAAAGTCACCACTTCTAGCTCTAAGTTAAGATGGTGTATATTGTGATGTAATATTTTAGACTAGATGTTAGGATTGTTTATGTGTAGACTGGCTGTTAGGCCATTCATAGCTTAATGAAGTTTTATGAAAGAAATTATGCTAAAGGGGCCAATAAAATAATAAATAATAAATATAAATGCTCTTGCTTATTAGGTTGCTTATGCCCCAAGCATAATCCAATTATGAGGTGGGCTTGTTCTATAATGTGGTGTTAAGTCCAAATATATGAAATATAATTGCTTGATTTGAATGCTTGTTGGCTAACATCTATTTTGCAGGTAGTTAGATTTTACTTTCTACAAACATATAATTTTACAATTGGAATTAGGATTAGTGCTATGGGGTTTAGGATGAGCAATGGTTAGAAGGAAAAGATCTAGGAGGCCCTATGAAGCCTGGAACAAATCAAGCCAAAGGAAGAAGAGTGAAGGAAAAGCAAAGAATGAAGATCCCCAAAGTATATATTCAATTGTAATATTCCTTTGTAATCCGGGTTGTATAATTGTAGGGCTTGGCTACCCAACTTCATTTCTTTTTCGGGGTGTACGGTGGTACCCAGCCGTACCGGCCTTTTTATTCTTTTACAAAAATTTATAAATATTTAATTATCATGTTTAGCTTGTGCAATAAAAATGGAATATTTTTATAGGTTTCTTAAAGTTTGATGATTGAATCTATGGCCTGGATGCGGTAGGCTCTTTAGGATAAAATTATTTTTTATGCCCATTAAACCACTCATAACTAAATTTTTAATACAACTCACAACCTCATCTTAAAGTATAGGTTATAATCAAAATAAATGAAAGATTTAACAACCCCTTAGCTGAATATTGAATGTTATAACATCATGGATAACATCTTGTTTCACTCTTGAATAGGGAGGGTCCCCATTCATTCACGATAGAATGCTTGACCATTGAGAGCATCCCTTGTAGTGGAAAACACCTCCTCCCACTGATTTAGCCCATAATCTTATTTCATCATTATAAATAATTTTCCCAAGCCTCTGTCCAAATGAACAATGGTGTAAATTATTATAATTTTTGCATTAGTCTAAGTCATGTCTTCATGTCAGTCATGATCTAGTCTCTTAAGGAGTGAGTTTAGGACTCTAGTTTTCTTCCTAATTAAATAATAACTTAGTTATCTTGCATTTATATAAGACCGACCTACATGGTTTTAAAGTGTAGGAGGTGCTAGCTGGTGGCTACTCTAGGTGGTTGTAAGTCCATAAGAGTCAGGGCGGGTTTATCCTCTCATGTGGAGGTAAACCATTATGTTCGATTTTCCAATTAGACTTAGGTCATGCTTTTTGCTTATGCTAAAGCATCTTAGATTTAGGATCTGAGGCTATTTATTTTCTTTGGGATATGAGTATAAGTCCTCACATCTTAGGCATTTCTATAAACTTATGTTAATGGATTATAAGTCTTAACATTCTAATAAAGATTCCAACTTAAATAAAAATAAATTCTCTCTTTCAAATATATAAAGCCTCACTGTAGGATAAATTGGAGCACTCACTAGATTTTCTAGTTTCATGATTGCTCCCTACCTATCTTTCTTTGCAATCCTAAATAAGTCTTTCCACTCGAACTTCCCCACTTGATTTCCATGAATACCTAATCCTTTGATAGTCTAATCTTGAAATCTTTGGAGATATTTATTGATTACTTTAATTGATGGTGTCCTTAGAAAGTTCCTATTTCCTAAGATTTAATTAAATATGGAAGCTTTCTTCAATAGGGAACTAAAGAACTTGGCATAAAATAAACCTTTTTTTTACTTTTCCAAGTAAATTAGGGGAAAGATCTCTAGTATATACGAAGACCCATCTTCTTTAGGAGTCCTTATTAGGTGATTAGGTCCATTGTAGGATGATTCTTTCATCTTTCAAAATGATACATTATATCTTAATATCATGTTTAATTATCATGTTTAGCTTGTGCAATAGAAATGATATATTTTTCATAAGTTTCTTAAAGTTTGATGATTGAATGTGTGGCCAGGATGCGGTAGGCTCTTTAGGATAAAATTATTTTTATCCCCATTAAACTACTCATAACTAAATTTTAAATATAGCTCACAACCTCACCTTAAATCTTAGGTTATAATCAAGATAAATAAAATATTTAACAACCCCTTAGCTGAATATTGAATGTTATAACATCTTGTTGCACTCCTGAATAAGGAGGGACTCTATTCTTGCACGATAAGAGAATGCTTGACCTTTGAGAGCATCCCTTGTAGTGGAGAACATCTCCTCCCACTGATTTATCCTATAATCTTATTTCATCATGCTTATAGGCATAATTGTCCCAAGCCTCTGTCCAAATGAATGTGTCAAAATGGTGTAAAATATTATAAATTTTGCATTAATCAATGTCATGTCTACATGATAGTCATGATCTAGTCTCTTCTAATTAAATAACAACTTAGCTATCTTGCATTTAAATAAGATTGACCTACATGATTTTAAAGCATAGGAGGGTTGGCTAGTGGCCACTCCAAGCGGTTGTAAGTCCAGAAGAGTCGGGGTGGGTTTATCCTCTCTTGTGGAGGTAAACCATTATATCCTATTTTCTGATTGGACTTAGGTCATGTTTTTAGCTTACGCTAAAGCATCCTAGATTTAGGATTCGAGGCTATTTATTTCCTTCGGGCTATAAGTATAAGTCCTTACATCTTAGACATTTCTACAATCTTGATGGACTATAAGCCCTAACATTCTAATAAAGATTTCAAATTAAACAAAAATAAATTTTCTCTTTTAAATATGTAATACTTCACTATAGGGTAGATTGGAGCACTTACTAAATTTCCTAGTATAATGAGTGCTCCCTACTTATCATTCTTTGGAATTATAAATAAGTCTTTCCACGAACTTCCCCACTTAATTTTCATGAATACCTAATCCTTTGATAGGCTAACCTTGAAATCTTTGGAGATATTTATTGACTACTTTAATCGATGGTGTTCTTAGAAAGTTCCTATTTCCTTTGATGTAATTAACTATGGAAGCTTGCTTCCATAGAGAACTAAAGAACCCAATATAAAATAAACCCTGCTTTACTTCTCCATGTAAAGTAGGGAAAAGATCTCTAGTATATACGAAGACCCATCTTCCTTAGGAGTCCTTATTAGGTGATTAGGTCTATTGTAGGGTGATGCTTTCATCTTCTAGAATAGTACATCATATCTTAATGTTGTACTCGATCACATCAATAAGTACCTAAGATTTGTGTGGTGTCTACATGACTCCAAATTAAAACATCATAAAAACTAATAGATCAATTAGGCTCCCAAGGATGTGTTCAACCTAGGGACATCCTATGAATGGCTTAAGACCCATTATTTAGGTTAAATTAAGGTGTAAGTCCAATTGGCCTAATGGTAAACCAAATTGGTTAAGGTAGCTATTGGCCATGCTAAATCAAAGACCTAATGGTTAATTAATTCAAACAAAGTGCCATGAGTTTATTTTATAAATGGGTGGCTTAATTAAGTCAATTAACTGGTCAAGTTTGTTAATTTGCTTGAAAAAAATTATTGCAGTCAATTTGAATTAAATGAACTAATTAACTAAATTTGGTTTAATTAAAGGATGATCAACCTAAGATAACTATGATTAACTAATTTAAAAAGTTTTCAAAAGATGGCTTTGCTTAAATTTATTGAATTGGTCAATTTAACTTTAAGGCTCATATGCACTAAGTAGACCAATTAGTCTATCAAACAAGTAATTGGTCTATGGTTGGTCTATTAGAGTTTATCATGAATTTGAGCACTAATCAATTTGTTCAATTCAATTGATCGGGTCCTATAGATTCAAATAAGTTTATTTGGGATTAATTGAATCAAATGGTGTAATCAAACTTCATTAAAGGTCCATTTGATTAGTAAATAATTTTGGATCTATCTCGAGTTTGTCCATGGTCAATTTGATCAATCATAATGTTTAAGTTCATCGCAACCTATGTAAGTTCTATTTATTTATGCTAGGGCTAAAATGAGATTTAGTTTAGTCTAATAGTTAATTATAGTCAATTCAGCTATAATTTTAATGATATAAACTTTATGGAAGAGATTTGATCAAGTGATTAGATTATTTTATTTAAAAAATAATTAAGCTATCTAAAGTCAAGGAGGTAAAAGGGATACTTTGAACATAAGTTAAACCTGGACCCATAGGTCAAGTCCAAGAGATTGGCATATAAATTACATTACACATCATATTATTCAACCCACAAAGAGGGGATTAAATGCTTATACTACCAACTGGGTGGAACTAATTAGGGTTAAGCTCTAAAAATACACTCATTAATGTGATGAATGAAGGGTTTAGAAGACCTCCTCATTTGCATGAAAAATCTTTTATTATAGCATAAAATCATGACATGAAAATCTACTTAGTGCAGATTTTATATTTTAAGGAATGGGCGACACCAATAGATACACCACAATTGAAACATTAATTTAAAAATATGTTTTTTAACACTTTAGAAAAGATTTTTTAAGGCCCATGGGAGTTGATGTGGTGTAAAGAACAAATGGATGATAAATATAACCAACAATCGAAGTTATGAATATGAAGAAAGTTTTAGTTAAGTGAAGGGCTTAATAAAAAAAGCAATGATAATATTTATGTAATGCTTATAATTTTGATGATCATATGTTACTCTATAAGACTATGTTGCTATAATTTATAATTTTTGAATATATATATTTGATTTTCAAATTTTAATTTTTAAATTTTTAAATTTTAAAAATTCAAAATTTTGAAAATTTGAATTTTTAAAAAATGAAGGGCTTCTTTGGAATTTTATTTAAAAATTGTTTAAACAATCAATTTTAACTCATATGGGACAACCATGGAGGAGTTAGAGTAATTTTGGGTGGTTACGATGTGTAATTGCCCTCTTTTTCTCATTCACACTTGGCGACCCACCCTCTTTTCTTTTTTTTTTCTTTTTTTTTTTGTATGTGCGTGTGTGTGTGTGCGCGCACTGTAATAAAGTGTTGTTAACAATTTGATGAAAAAATTAGAGTCAATTCCAATAATAGATGAGGCTTGGTGACCACCCTTAAGGATGAGGTTTGGAGAGCTCTTTTTCCCATGTCATTTTAATACGTGAATAGTTTATATTTTCTAATATAACACTTAGTTTTTTTTATTGTGTTCTTTGTCTAAAGTCATTCTTTATTAAATAAAGATATTTTTTATAATTTATCTCCACAAAAAATAGACAAAATCAAATAGGAAAGGCCAGCCTCAAGTATTTTGCTATAAGACCTAGACTTTTATATCATTCAATATGTGGCTTTACACTCACTGAAATTGAGTAAAATTTTTTATATACTAAATATAAACCCTAAAGTATAACTACTCAAAGTTATAGCATCATTACATAATTTTAAACTCATTTTTCAAAGTCTATTTTTAAATTTAGTATTGTCAGTTAGAGAAGATATTCTCTAACCCATACTTGAAAAAAAATATCAACACAATGAAAAGGTTAGTTTAAAATTTATAAAAAAATTTCAAATTACAACTAGAATCTAAACCCTAACATTTGCACTTTTTTTATGTTGTAGAGTTTTTCATATTTTCTTCACCATAATTTTGAAGTCAAATAAGATGCTCTTGGGTTTGACTAGATGTAGTGTTGGCTGAGGTTTTAGGTGCCATAAACCCTAACTCTACTTCAAATTCAACCCATCCAAAAGCATACAAAACTTTCCTATGAATCTTTGAAAGAGTCTAAACCCTATTTGGCATCATGTAAATTCCAACCCTAGGCTACATCAACCTCTTAATTTAAGTGGAATAGAAAAAAATTGATTATTCTATTTTACATCCATTTATTAGTAATAAGTGACAATGGAAAGTAATAGTAGATAATTTGTTATAATCTTTTAAAAGGGTGGAAAAGGCTAGTTTTGGACTCTTTAGCTAGCTCTTCAAAATAAATTAAGAGTTAAATTTGATTTCTATTCATCGAAGCTTAAAGAGTGCTGATTAGACCTCTTAACAAACTTATATGCTAAGGACTTCTACTCAAAAAGAATATGGAAGAAACCTCAAAAAATATTTTCTATTGTTTGAATTTTGATGTAATCATAGTGAATATAGATGAATGCAATTTGTAGATAAAACAATCGAACATGTCACTTATTCATCACAATGTCTAATTAAACACTAAATGACTAGTTTGGATTTATGAACTTTGATGATAACACCCAAATAAACCTAGAAAAATGGTTAAAGGGGATTTTATGGATAAAGGAGTCTCAATCAAATTATACTAGCTATTTTTATCAAAATTTGAATCTTAATGTAAAAGATTACTTTTAAACAAGACATCTACTAGTTTTGTGTCAAATGGAGAGAGAAATGCTCCACCTAAGTATTCTTAGTCTTAGCTTTGTAATAAGACTAAAGATGGGATTTTAGTCTACCATAAGGATGGTGTCACATTTTAGTTAAGCTATAATATTGTGTTTATAACCTAAAACTGCTACACCTAAAGCCATCAACTTAGCAAGACAACTAAACTTTTTTAATCAACTTAGTCTATAAAGTAATTAGTTAATTATTATATCCAAGTAGTAATGACCTTTTCAGAAAGGATGATCTACAAATGAATGATTATTTTAGATATGAAATTAATCTAAAGATTATTAAAGGGATATGATCAATCTAAAAGACCAAATCAAATGGACAGTGGATTGTATTTGCAATAGATGTTCTAAGCACATAACAAACTTTAAAATAAAAGTTAATTCGGTATTTTTAGATTTATGAGTCATCAACGCTCACTCCTTTTTATGTACAAGCATATGCCTGAATCAAAGAAAGAAGACTATATTTTAAACTTTTATCTAAGCAATATGCAAAATAGGTACTTTCCAAATTTTATGTATACAAGCATGCAAAAGATCAAGGAATATCCTTGAGATGGGCACAGTACATTTATAAAAGTTTAAGTCATTACATCTCCTTCATTTGATGTCCAAAATTATATTTATAATAAGAAAATAGAACTTAGATAATTCATGATCTTACATGCAAGATCAAACATAAGATCAAGGAATATCCTAAAAAGTATTATAATGTGTTTAAAGATTCCTAATTTTATGCCTAGAACATACACATAATTAAGAAAAACATGTTTTTAAAAGCTTCAAAGGATTAATTCTCAACTCTATATATAAAGCAAGTGTAAGGTCAAGAAGGAGACCTTATAATAATGGGTAAGAAAATTGGAAACTTCTAAGTTCTATGTCACAACCTAACTTGATATAATTATATTATATAGTAGGTCATACCAAGTCAAACATATTAAAGACTTACATTAGATTTATTTGGAAGAAATTTATTATATCTTCTAAATTATATAACATAAAGTCACTAAATTATCAATAATAGAAAAAAGTTAAGATTTAGCATCCCATGTTATATGTATATATTAAAACCATTTACCTCTATAACATTCAAATAAATAATCATGATGCTCCAATAACTCTTAAATAAATACATATAATCCATTATTATAAAAGAGAATATCTACAATAAACTATATTTTTATTAACAATGACCATGAACTCACTCCATTGGTCTTTACCTTTTTAAAAAATGTGTGAATGCAATAGAAGTAAGTAAATGGCTCAGTAGTTTACAAAATATTTAACTATATTTGATGCATAAGAAAAAAATTATATATATATATATATATATATCTGTGTGTGTGTGTGTGTGTGTGTGTGTGTGTGTGTGTGTGTGTGTTTTCATTATAAACATTTTATATGAGCTAAATAAGTGAATCTTTATATCACTACTCATAAGTAGGTATCTTGTTTAGACAATAAATTGTTGCAGAATATAAAGTGTCATATTATAATGGTAGTAGTTAATATAGTTCATATTATCAAATGAAGTACTATGAAAACTATTCATCATCATACATATACTATGTAAGTCAATTACTTTAGAAAATCTATATTAGTTAATTAAGTATAATATTATAACATAATGAGGTGGCATAATACTCAAGAGCCATCATAATAGTTGGGATTTGTTGGCACTCATTCATAGAGATGTGATGTTTTAATATAGGGCACAACATAGATCTTAGGGATTCTTATAGTGATTGAACACAACTTTAAAGAATAATATACCCCATCAAAAGGTAGAAATATCTTTATGTAATTGATCCAACCACTTAATAAGGACTCTTAAAGCAAATAGGTCTAGATGTGTTAGAGACATTTTCCCTACCCAACATGAATTATAGTAGAAATGGTTTAATTTGTCTAGGTTATAAGATCCTTCTAGGGAGAAAGTCCATATAGCTAATTACATTTTAGAAGATATGATATCTTAAGAAATCTCTCAATTATGTAGTAGGATAGTGCCTTTATATATTTCAAGTTCAAGCCAAGATTGTTTAATTAGAAAATCAATATGGATGGCTCAAACATGAGCAATTCTTTATAAGATCAAAGAAGGAAAAGTATGAAGCGTTTAGATATTGAGAACCCCAATAAGAACTTCAAGCTATTTTATGGTTGAACTTTATATCAAAGGAGCAAAAGTAAGCACTTCATGCCATTCTTGAAGTGATTATCTAAGCACATCAACCCATTTGGGATCAAATGAGGAAAAGTAGAAAGTGTTTAGATATTAGGAAGCCTAGTAAGCACTTATACCCATTCAATTAAGATTTTATTTTGTTTTAAGTTGGCATTTTATTAGAATGTAAGACTTATAGTTACACTGCACATTATTGTAGAAACACCTAAGAGGCGAAGACTTTATCTACATTGCGAGGAGACATGAGATGTCTCAAAACCTTTAACTAAAGAGGCTACAACATGAATTGAAAGTGTGACTTAATCTAATGAAAGGTAAATAGAATTTACAAATTCACTCCCACTATGGAATTAAATTAGTCCCAACTATGTTGGACTTATAACCTATTTAGAAGAGTTGTTTGATAACACCTCCTATACTTTCAAATCATGAATATTATCTTATGAAATGTAAGATGGTTTAGGCTTTTATTAATTAAGAAGAAGATCTAGGAACCTAACCTTAGCCACTAAGTGTTAATGGTTGGTATGAATGTTCCTAACTAATGTAAAATCTTTATAAATTTTATGCCTCTTATTAGACACTTGATTTATTTTAAAGTCTTGGGTATGCAATTATATCTACATGCATGTAATAATTGAAAGGTTAATAGGCAAATCAATTTAAGAGTAGACATCTCAAATAATGGTGGTTATTCTCATTGGTTAGATGCCCCCTTATATGCAATGGGTGAAGCACCTTCAAAGAATAAGGAATATGCTTATGCTCTACAACCCAAGTGTTTTTAGCAAATTTTATTAATTAATGCATATGTATTTTAAATATAATATTTATGTGTTATTTTTATTTAGGTTATAAGTTAATTAATTTTAATATGGTAGAAAAATTAAATTTTTCTTAAGAGCTTAATGAATGATCTAAGCTTTTCATAATAATCATAATAAATATTATAAAAAGAAACTTAGTAAACACATGCAATTCTAGTATGCAATCAATGTAAACAAATAACTAATTAAATCAAGTGTGTTTTGCTATACACCCTAAAAGAAATAACTTATGGGGTTTTTATGGTTATTCAACTTAATTCTTCATGGCAGAGATATTTTGGGCAACAGCAGGCCACCCAAGATCACACCTTTAGTCCTGCTTAATTTAAGCCCCGTAGGTTCTAACCTAATTCTAGTACAAATTACATCTAAAATTTTCAAACTAAGATGAAAACATGATATATTGCATTTTTTATGGCATACATAAGAGAATGGTCATGCTTGTTGTACATGCATTCCTTAGATTAAAAGAGTACAATCATTATTAATGAGTGTTTTTTATTATTATATATTATATATTATTTTATAATGGTCTACTAGATTTATGTGATTATGACTAAAAATATAATTAATGTACAAATTAACCTTACTTTTTAAGGAGATATTATTTTGGAATATATGAATGTGTCATGTTGAATGATTGAATTAATATTTTTTTCTCATCTATCACACCCCAATTTGGAGTAACTCCCTACAATGTAAGGTTTAAATTTAATTGAGGGTTGAATAAGGTAGCCTAGAATGTGTGTGGCTTAGGCTTTGGCCTTATAATTGATTATTTGTAAATTAAACTAAATTTGGTCTACCAATCTCAGCCAAGTTTTGGTCTAAAGTATAGCCCAACAAACTTGCCTTCCTCATTTAAGGTTCTAGGTTCACCTATTATGCTTGGATAGTAGAAGGTTCCTTTAGAACAACTTAGTCTTACTTAAGACTACCTTAAGGTTAAGATGACTTGGCTAATTTTAGCTCCAAGGATAGGTTGAGCCTATTAGTTTTCTAAGGAAAGTTAGCTCAAACTAGTTGACTAAACCATTTAGGGTGTCTTTGAGGAGCTAATGAAGGTAATGATAAAATTTTGCTCTAGTATTGTATGGAATTGAAGTGCTTGAAGAAAGAATTTAGTTGAGAGGCCTTCATAAGTTAAAAAAGAGGTCAATAATAATTCATAATAATAATTATTATTATAATTTTGGACTCATACCATTTCTTCATGTTGTAATAGCGTCCTAATCATTTGGTCATATTCAGATGGCCAGGAAATAGCAAATATATGGAATTAAAACCCTTCCTTCTAATATAATTATAAAGTAATTTATTTATAAGAACTAAACATAATATCACATAGTTATCTTATTTTTTCTAGATTAACTTTTTATAAACAAATATAGAAAGATTTGCAATTTTCTATACAAACAAATTTCATTATTAATTATATTTGGAGTCCAAAGTCATGCCCTCTTAGTGTTGGCATCAAAATTAAATGATTATCATTCATTTCAAATAAAACTTAGTTATTTCATTTATTAACCATTAACTATAGCAAAAAACACTTTCTTCATTAACTTTCGAAAAAAATTTATATGATTTAGGATTCAAACTAAAAAAATGAGTGTATATGCATGTGTATGCTTCTCTCTGTGTGTGTGTGTGTGTGTGTGTAATTTAAAAGTATTTATAAATAAGATTAAATTAATTAAATATTATTGTAATTTATATACTTTTCTTCTAATATCTAAATTATTTTAATAGCAATATATATATATATATATATATATATATATATATATATATATATATATATATATATATATATATATATATATATATATATTAATTGCATATCAATAATGCCAAAAAATAAAATTATCAAAATTATCAAAATTATCAAAAGTAAAATGCTTCATCATTAGTGAATTTTTAAATTTATTATTATTATAAATTGTATGCATGATTTAAAATTTAATAAAAATAACGAAACTTACATATGATTTAAAATTATTTATTGTTTAAAGTTTTCCTTATTTTTTTAAAAAGAATAAAAATATACATAAAAATTCAAACATATCTAGAAATAAAACTATAAATCTACATTCTCTAAGTTTTATTTTTATTTCTTTAATGTCATTTTAAGAAGAATCGGAAGTTTATGCATGAAAAAACTATTTCCAAAAAATATTTAATATTTTATAAAATGTTATAAAAACATGTGATATTGAACTAAAGCATAATAACCTCCACCAAATTATTCTATTTAGATTAGTTTAGGTTTCATTTGGGATATTTTATAGCTTTCTTTTTGAGCCAACTATCATATTTTTGTTTAGTTACAACTATTTATATTCATTTTCAAAGATCTATGTGGCAAGAATAACTTTTTATAATGAGATTTATGATCAAATCTATTAAAGTGTAATGGCAATAAAGTTATTTTGTTCAACTTTTTAAAAAAAAATTTATTATATTAATTTTTAAAAAATTATTTTTCATTATAATACTCATACAAATAATTGTAATCATATTAGATGAATCCTTAGCTGAAGATCTTAAAGTTCATAGCCTATATTAGTTAAGAATTGAGAACTTTAACTTTTATCATAAATGTCATGAATTCAAGATCTTATATATTTAAATGTTAAAAAGAATTGACCATTATATTTGTTTAAAGTTTAAAAAATGTTCAAACATAAATTAAAATTTTAAAATTAAATTGTTCTTATATATAATAAAGCACTCAAAATTACCCCCTCATATGTTGGAAAAAAGTGAATATTTGACTTTATATTTATAGTAATTTGCTTATTTAGACAAATATGCCTCTTGTATATATATATATATATATATATATATATATATGACGAAATATGCCCTAAAGTCCATCTTTGGATAAAAATTATTCTTTTTATTATTATATTATAATTGATAACCCCTCATATAGATGCTAACCTTAAAATATTTCCTTTGCTCAAACTTGTGTGTGCTAAACATTATCTTCCTTGGAGTGGTCCTCTTTCAAACCCTTCTTTAATAACTTCTTTTTGATAGTAGTTTATTAATCTTTATTTATTGAATTATAATGCAATCTTCAACCCTATGTAAACCATCATACTGAGGTAAGTCATATAATGTCAAGATCTCAACAATAGATAGATTACCCTAAATATATTTGAAAGGAATTCATTTTTCTTAAATATTTACAAATACAAAGTCACTCTATATCATCGATTACACAATAATTCAAAATATCAATATTAATTTTATTTATATCATTAAACTATATAGGAAACGAGATAGATATCATAATCATAGTACAATATCACCCAACAATAAATATGTATCTCTATGATTGTCAAATGAATATATTTTTAATCACTACCATACCTATCAGGTTCTCCATTTTAACCAACAACTTCACTCAAATTGAGTCTTACCCTTCGCAAAAATAGCATATATAAGCAAAACAAGGAGGAGCAACAATAGCTTAGTAGTTTACATGAATTCAACTATAGTTTTCAATACACAAAATAGAAAAATAAACTATATATGCCAGTATAGCATAACATAAATAATAAAGTATAATTTCAACTAACTAATGTGATCTCTTAATTTGTTGCATGTAATGTCTATCCACAGAATGTTAGCATGAGAATTTATATTAATAATAAGCATGTATCAAAAGTAAAATTTAGCACTTCTTTTAAAATGACATAAGAATGAGATAACATTCCAAGAATTAATAATTTATTTTAGAGTTTTTTATAATTTTTTCTTCACCCTCTATACATCCACTTGTTCATATTACCCTTTGCCCCTTATAAATTTACTTGTTTACATTTATTTAACTACATCATATGCACATATGAATAATAATATTAGTGCACAAGCCTTTATACCTCTACTAGTATGTACCAAAGTATCACCAACCTATAACCTACATATTTTTTTCCTTTTTGAAGCATTCATTTTTGATATAATAGCATTAAATATTATTGACCTCACTTTTGGAGTGAGGACTCATCCTTCCCATTTTAAACTTAGGAATCTTCTAAGCATTAGGATTTTCCTAGTCCTAAGACACTTCTAATGATTAAGGGAATACTAAGCCAAGCCTACAGACTTAGGAAGGTATACCCTAAGCTTAGGATATGCTTTAGGATAAATAGGTTCTACCTATCCTATGGTCTAAACCAAAACCCTTTCTTGTCCAAACATCCAAAACCAACCTCAAGCCAACACAATCAACCTCAAATTAAACTTGGTTCCCTATCCAAGCTCCAAGCAAAATCAACCTAACCCTTAACCTAAGCCAATTCTATCATCGTCTTATGGATCCAACCCATGCCTATTCAATTGAAACTAAACCCAATTGATTTTCACAAAAGCACTCCAACCATTCAAAACTCTATGCAAACCCTTCAAATACTTACAATTTAACCAACTCAATCAAATGAATCATTAGTTCAAGTTGGCCTATTTGACCCTGAAGGTCCAAATGAGCCAAAATCCAATCAAACCTAGATTAATTGCAGTCAAAGCCATCATTGACTTCATCTAAACACTCAATTAATCCAATTCAACCCAATCAACCCATTTAGTCCACTTGACCCAAAGTGGCCTAAATGACCAAATCAACTCAAACTATCCGACCCAAATTGGATTGAATCAACCTATTCAATATCTTCTACAATGATTGTTGATCATCCTTGATTGTCCAATTACAATCAATTAGGTCAAACCAAGCTAATTGGATCATTTGATCAAGTTGGCCCAATTAACCCATGGACCAAAATGAACCAAACCTCATTCCAACCTTAATTGATTGAAACTAATGACTCCTATCAATCATAAGTTTAGTATTGAATATGACACAACCATCAATTGAGCCAAACTAAGCTAACTTGGGCTCTTGACCCAAGTTGACTTAATTTGACTTAAAGGGCCAAATTGGGCTAAATCTCACTCCAAACCAAATTGATTGAAACCAATACCTCCAATCAATCACAAATTGATTATTGAACATGATCCAACATTCAATTACATTCAATTTGGTCAAACCAACCCAATTGACCCAATTGATCCATCTAGCTCAAATTGACCTAAAGGATTCAATTAAACCAAATCATCTCAAATCCAAATTAACTCAAATAAATACCTACAATCATTCTTAAATGATCAAATGAACCTAAATCAACCCTCCACCCAAGCCAATTTGGCCAATTTGACCAAATTGGTCAACTAACCCATTTGACCCATATGAACCCATATGAGCCAAATCCAAATTCACTTCAAATTAAACCAAACAAATGGCACTAATATATTCCAAATCATCATTTGAATGCATCCAAACCCTTGGTTTGACTCAATTTGATCAATTAGCCAACCTAGCTCAATTGAAACCCATTTGACCCATATGGATCAAATTGAGCCAAACTAAGCCCAAACCCAACCAAACTTGGAATGACTTATCCTTGGGTCACCATGGGTCAGCCCAAGTGTACCCAACTAAAGGAAAACTAGTTTGGGTCAAAACCCATGAACCAACCCACCCAAATGGCATAAAATCCCTATTTGGATGGTCTCACCTACTCACTAACCCATGGCAACCATCCTTAGCTCATTTTGGACACTTGGACCACTGACCCAACATGACCTAAGGTTGTTGGATTCAACCTTAGGTCATGAGAGGGTGAGCTTACCCTTAGCCCACCATTGATTCAATTGGGGGAGTAGGTATCCTCCATGCTAGCTCTTATAGCTAGCTTGGCCTCTCAAGACCCTCCACCTTAGCAGTCCACTAGCATCTCCACCACGCATCTACGATGATCGCCAAAGGTCGAAGCTAATCTTAGCTTGCTCTCTGGGAGGAGAGTATACTCATCTGCATCCATTCAAACTACAAAGAGCATCCTAGGTGATTTCAAGTAGTCCTAAAGCTTCTTTCGATCCCCTAGTGCACCTCATTACCAGCGAGACCATCCTTCATTTGAAACCGAGAGCCCCATCCATCCAACCTCACCTAAACTCCACCAAACTTCAACTAACTTTTTCCACACCTTCCCCAAGCACTAGCGAGTCAAAATGAATAGATTCTCAATCGATGAATATCGAGACCACCTCTCGATGAGTTTTGTGGCTGCTCGTCCACGTAGCGACGAGGAGGTAACTCAAGGGCTTCTCAAAAGGGCTTTGTTTCTTCAAGATGAAGCTACCTTAGTCATTGGTCCACTAATCTTGACCTTCAGTGAGATAAATTCCTAGAAAATCATAGAAAGTCCTCTAGGCCTTAGACTTTTGTGAAAGAATTTATGATTTCATGTGATTTTCACTATAGGATCTCCTTAGATCTTCTCACCGCACATTTTGGAATCGATCCTAATGTCCCACGAGCTTCGATGAGCTTAGATTGAGTGAGAGAAGGTGGAAGGTGTCTGTCTTCCAGCACTCGGGGGATGAAGGATCATCTGCTGTTCATTCCACATGATTAGAATGGAAGGCCATGATTTAATTAAAAATCTCAATTTAATCCAATAGGAATCACATGATTAATCTCTATTGTCCGATCTAAGATCAAACGATAAGGACAAAACTACGTCCACTGCCGCTGGCTCAGCCGCCATGGAGGTTTTAAATAACCTATCCCATGGTGCCACGTGGAAAGCGCTGTTGCATTAGCTTCCGCATGGCACCAATGGGTTAGGAGGTTAATTAGGTGTTTAAAATGTAATTAATTAGCTAGAACTTTAAAAATTTATAACTAATTAGAAAAATCCTAAAAACATGAGTAAGCCCTTTTTTGAAAAGATAAATAGAGGAGAATTTAACAAAAATAAAATCTCTAAGGTTTGATTAATGAACACTGCTTAATTAAAGTTTGAGTTTTTTTAATTACCTTAATTAAGCCTTAATTACTTGGCTAATTGATCTCAAATTGGATGTGTTGATTTCTTGGGATGTCCTCTACCTCCCATAATTTTCTTGTGCATTTATTAGCTATGTAATTTAGAGAATTTGAAATTGAAATCTTAATTACCCTCTTTAAGCAATTTAATAATTAAAAATCTTAAACAAGTAAAATTTTAGTTATTTATAATGATTAATCACTATTAACATTGGAATGTTAAAGGAAAATGGCTAGGGCCTCTTCCCAGTTATTTTCCTAATTGCATTTCATTGAAGGGTTAATTAATGCATGATTTAATTAAAAATTAATTAAATAATTAATGGTGAAATTAAAATAAATTAAAATAATAATTATATCAAATAATTCAAATTGAATTCATGGGTTCCTCTTTATGTGTTTAATAACGTAAAGAACCCGAAGGAAATTATGGTTAACTTATGGGTGTGGGAAAACCATATAAGTACTTAATTATATTCCTCCTTAATCTAATTAATACTTAAGCATGAGCCTAATAGAATTTGGTCCTTTAGGAGCATTTCAAATTTTAATTATTCATTAGCATATCATTGAAGGCTCATGATTAAGTGATTAATTAAATTAACAATCATAGAAAAGGGGAATTAAGTTGATTACTTAATGACTTGAACTTAATTAATTCATAAAATTTACTTAATTATCTTTTTCCTTAAACATGTTAAGTTACTAACATGGGATGGGGTAAAGCTACAAACATTATTTCTCCTCCTTAGGATTTAATGATTTAAACAAAAAATCAAACTCCATAAGAAGCTTTGATTAACCTTAAATGATTTTATTTAACTTTATTGTCTTTAAGAAGTAACACGATTGGATGTATTATGTGGCAATGTTTAATTATTCCTTTTTAACAATCATAAATTTGTATGTCATTTGATATCATCCATTTATGTTTTCAAATAAAAAGAATCAAATGAATATGATCATATATGTATAAGTTGCATGTGTTGAATTAATCCTATTATATGTGTAGCTATTATCACTAATAAATTTTAAAACTATTTTCAAAACTATAAACTAATGATGAAAATTTAAATTGATATTAGCTATGAATATTATATGTGATTTACATTTGGTTATAGCTTAAACATGTTAAAGTATTATTTTATTCCCATGATTCATGTTTATGTTTACATGTATTTTAATGTTAGTAAGTAAATAGTCTGGACATCTCAAAAATATGAGACTTTAAGTAGCCCCAATGAGGTCTTTGATTACCTCACTTCCCTAGTTTAAACAACATCACATACTTACTTAATTTCATTCACATGTTTACAATACATTAGAATTTGGATAAAGCTTTACATTGCATGAATAAATAAATTTATTAGCATACAATCTTTTGCATGATAATTATTCTCATGGTTGTATATACATTCATATGTATTTAAGATAGCAAGTATATAGTTTGGACATTCCAGGAATACGAGGCTTTAAGTAGCTCCAAGGAGGTCTTAGATTATCTCACTTCCTTGGTTTAAACAATGATACATACTTGCTTAAATCTTTAATACATGTGTATGCATACTTAGCTAAATAATGGAATCCCTTCTTTATACCAAAAATATATGCATTTACAAACATTTAAGTGTTCCAAAAATACATTGCATGTATAGATATATTAATTTCAAAATCATATGCATGTTATTGATGTTGAAAAGGAATCATATAATATTATCTATGTGATAGTAATTCAATTTCATTAATCTTGAGATGCATCTCATGTTTGAATAGGATTCTTTAAGATCAACCTAAATCTAGGATTAATAAAATATCTAATAAATCATTCACTAAAAGAAACCAAATCATAATAACATGCCTTTAGAAAATAACTTAGGATAGGGAAGAAAAAGGGTCAAACCTCTTTCTTCTCTTTATAACAATTAGATGATAAGTAAATATCAAATGAAATAAACAAAAATACAAATTAAAATTTGCTAATCATTTTTCATTTAAACACATAAAGAGGAATCTAAGGCCCAGTCAGACATACCACACTAAGTTTAAGCACACACATTAGAATGCTAAGCCACCACTTCTAGCTCTAAATTAGGATGGTGTATATTATGATGTTGTGTTTTTATTTTGTGATGTAATTTTTTAGGTGGATATTAGGATTGCTTATGCATAGACTAGATGTTAGGCCATTATTAGCCTAATGATGTATTCTATGAGGGTTATTCAAAGGGGTTGCTGAAATAAAAATAAATATAAATGATTTTGCTTACAGGTAGCTTGTACCATCTTTTTGCATAATCCATATTAAGACAGTTGGGCTTGGTTACCCATGTTCAAAGTGCTAAATCCAGATTATAGAATATAACTACTTGGGTTTGTTTGGATGTTTAGCTAACATCTATTTTGCAGTGTAGTTAGATTTTTTTTCCATAAAAATGTAATTTTTGCAATAGGAATTAGGATTAGTGTTATGGGGTTTAGGATGAGTAGTGGCTAGAAGGCAGAGTCTTGGGAGGCCCTGTGAAGCCTTGGAGAAAAACTAAATCAAAAGAAGGAAAGACAACATGAAGAATGAAGACTCCCATAGAATTTATATCAATTGAAATTGTAAAATTCTATTGTAATCTGAGTTATATAAAGTAGAGCTCGGCTACCCAATTTATTTTATTTTTTGGGGTGTATGGTGGTACTCAGCCGCACTATCCTTTTATTCTTTCATGATAATTTATAGATATTTGATTGTCATTTTATCTTACATAATAGAAATTGTATTTTCTTTATAAGTTTCTTAAGCCTGATGTTATAATGTGTGGCCTAGATGCGGTAGGCACTTTAGAATAAAATTTATTTTTCTACCCCTACTAATAATTCATAACTAAATTTTAAAGCAACTCATAATCTCACTTTAAAGCTTACGCTATAATCAAGATAATTAAAAGATTTAGAGATAATTATTAACTACTTTAATCGAGAGTGTTCTTAAGAAATTGTTAATTCTTGGGATGTAATTAACTATGGAAGCTTGCCTTCATAGCAAACTAAATAACTAGACATAAAATAAACCCTACTTTACTTTTCCATGTAAAGTAGGGGAAAGATCTCTGGTATATACGAAGACTCATCTACCTTATGAGTCCTTATTAGGTGATTACGTCCATTGTAGGGTGATATTTTCATTTTTCAAGATGGCATATTATACCTTAATGTCGTACCCGATAACTCCGATAAGTACCCCCTAAGATCTGTGTGGTGTCTACACGACTCTAAATTAAAATACCATAAATATTAATAATCATAATATAATTAAACATCATTTCAACTTCTGATTTGTTAAAATATAATATGTATGATAAACAATAGTATTTATGGGATAATATAATATACACAATTTGATAGTGATTATTCAAAAAATCATTCATATGTAATATCTACAATATTATTTCAAATCTTTTATTATTTTATAGCAATTTTTATCATTTCGTATACTCATTAAAATATATAAAAATACCACTTAACATAAAATACTCAATCAAAAATTAATATCTACATGTCAACATGACCATCACAATCTAATATATAACATATCAAAATATAACATGGTGAAAACTTAAGATTTTCTTATATCTAAGTTTGAATAAAAACTTAACCAAATAAAATATCAAAAGTACACACAAAAGTCAGAAATTTGAAATATGAAATAAGGAAATTGTAACTTTTCTTAAGCTAGATAATTTTTCTAACTAGCTTGATGAACAAAATCAGTTCTAAGACCTCTAAATTTGACTTTATCTCTATAACCCCTTCTCCCTTTCTCTATTTAACAAGTTATGACAAATGGAGAAGATAAAATGACATATATATATATATATATATATATATATATATATATATATATATATATATATATATATATATATATATATATATATATATATATATATATATATATATATATATATATATATATATATATATATATATATATATATATATATATATATATATATATATATATATATATATATATATATATAAGGTATTATTAAAATGATTTTATTTTATTAAAATTTTTAATATAAACTCATTTAAATCTTGAAATAGGTAATTCCTAAAATTATAAAAAAATAGCTTTTAAATACTAAAATACATCTATAATATTTTGGTGAAAATGATTTATAAAAGAGAGACTAGATGGTTCTAGAAAAACCACTTTTATAAAAGACATACTAATTATTTAAGGAAGACAAACCTAATAAGAAACCTCTAATTTTTATACCTATAATACTCATAAAAATAAATAAAAATATATTTAGAATAGAGTCTAGAATACTCTATAATTTAATGAAGATGATTTGTCAGCCATACATAAAATTTCTTCATAAAATTTAATTGAATGTGATAAGGTTGATTTTGACATATCTTAATTCTTTATAAATGAAAAGTGAAAAAAATTGGTGAATAAATTAAACATAAACTTAAATATGAAAGTTCATAAGAAATTAATAAATATAAAGTGAGCATGATATTCTTATTAGACCCATATCATTCATCTCAAGTAAACCCAAACATTGTACTAATTCATATCAACTATTTTACTTTAGATGTCGACAATTCTCTTATGTTATAGTCAAAAGAAAAAAATGATAGATTCAACATATATGTTCGAACAAGAGATTCAAGCATTATGTTAAAACTTAAAGTTTAAAAATGAACTTCTATTTTTATTTTTATTTCATTTTTAAAAAATTTAAAAAAAATGAACTTATAATGATGACATGAAGTTTAAACTAGCATCAAATAAGGTTTAAAACCCATAATATATTTTAATTTTTCTTGAACCTTTTCTTAAGCTAAGGTTTGAACCTTTAGGGTTTAACCATTATGAAAGCTTAAATAAGGATTAAATATAAAGTTTGAACAATATTCAAAATATTTAACCAATTCAACCAAACTTGAACCAAAATGAATAAGGTTTAGTTTCTTTTAGTAATAAGTGTTGAAACTAGTTCAATTTAAGTTAGAACACCATTTGAAACTTTTGAATCTAGATTTATTCATGGCTAATATAAGACCTTACTTAGCATATAAGTAGCAAAACAAGATCAGAGATGACTAAGTAGAAAGAATGCAAAAGATAAGAATTTCTGCTAGCTCAGAATATGAGTCTAAGTAGGGGATCACAATACAAGAATTAGCTTTCTGCCTCTCTCACTCTGTCCCTCTCAAAAATAATAAAATGCTAGAAAAATATCCTTTGTACCTTCAGATTCTCACTTTTTATAGAATTTGTGGGCAGTTACAAAAAAGAAACTACATGTTAGTTTCTAGAACATTTATGTCAATTACATTATAAAGAGACTTGCCTGTACTTCTGGAGACTAGGTGAGTGCCTTATGTAGAGTGGCGAGTCCTTAGGTGTGGTCACCAATGTGAGCCAGTAAGGTTGGTTTTGGTAGCTTAGTTAAGGCAAAATCCTTTAGGTACTTGCTTATGAGGATGTGAGTCCTCCTAGAAGGTCAATGGGTGAGTTCCAGATCAATACTTGGTACTAATCTCTGAGTGCTCTTCATCTAGGTTTTGTTAGGTCCTTGTGTGCCTATTTGAGGGTACATTTAGCTCCTCAATTCATCGACTCCATATAGAGGCTACTTGTGAAAGGAATAAAATAAGAAAAATAAAAATCAATCATTAATATCATTATTAGAAAGTTTGAATAATTTTTTTAATATTTATGTTGCATCACATTTAATATGAAATCTCCTTTTACCATTTTTTTCATTTCATGGCTATATAAAAGGTTGTTGAGCTCCATACCTAGTTTTGTCATGTCATAGTGTTTTGTACCGAGTTTCTCTTTTATTCTTTTCCAACTATTCTTTCTAACCAATTATGTGTTCATCATAGAATCCAGAAGACCGCATGGTGGTATTGATGATTCTAAGCTCTAATCAAGTTGTAAAAGAAAAAAGAAGAAAGCCAAGATGGTATTCAAAGAAGAGGTCACTATAGTGCCTTCTGTTGAGGTCAGTTTGTTGATCCTAGTGGTGCTGACTGTGGTTGTAGATGCCATATTCAATAAGAGGAGTGGTACAGGCACACTGCTTGAGGCAAGTGTTTCCAATATTATTGCAGCGAGTGCTATAACAAAGGAGATTATAGAATTGAACTATCTTGCATTCCGTTGAGAAGTTGACTCAAAGAGTGTCAACTATTCATGAGGAGAGTGGGGAAGAATGTCCTCCTCTTACTTGGCAATGGAAGGTTTTAGTAAGTTAGTGAGGACTCTGTTCCATGATAGTTAATAGAGGATTTTCTTATCATGGCAATTGATTTCATTTTTTTAATCTATGAATTTGTTAATTTTAATAGAAAAATTAACTAAATTATTTTGGTTTATAGCCTAGTATGATGAGTGTTCTCAAGTCTGGCGAGAGGGATGATGGATAGTTATTAGCTTATGCAAGTGGTTCTTTTAATTTCATTAGTAGAATTGAGATGAGAATTCATCTTACTATAAACAAGTTTATGGTACTTCTTCTAAGTGAAGAGGATGTACTTACAATCCATCAATGGCTTTCTTTTTTGTGGATGACTCTATTAAGTATCTATCTCATAGAGATCCCCTTCTTGGAGTTCATGATATTATTTCTCAACATATAGGGGCAACTTCACTAAAATTGATTTCTATTGCCACTAATATTAGGCGACTCCTCTGGATGGTAACTTGACAGCTCCAAGTTTCTTCTATGGAATGGACCTCCCTTTGTCAAAAAGGACTAGGCAGCACTAGGTCTTTTTACCACCAAAGAAATAAGTTTCACTTTGACTTGATATGCTAGTACTGAGTCAGAGAAGAATGAGTCATTTTTCACTGGGGAGAAGTTTCCATGGAAGAGCTTTGATTTCTACTCCTTTTGTTGAGTTTAGCACTTTATAGAGGAGAGTAGTTCCACTTAAAGTAGGCATAAGTTGGACAAGAAAAGTGGTAGCCGAGTTCAAAAGAAGAATGATGGCTATGGAAGTTGAGTTGATTTCTCTTCATTATCGTGATGAATTGAGCGAGTCATCTCACTTCATCATGCATGACAAATTGATGTTGGATTATCTATTAAGAAATATATCACTCACTATTGAGTGGCTTATAGATCTAGTAGTTAGATAGTGTAAGTGATAATGTAAAAATGAGGGCAAGCATTTGCAAGCCTTTTTATTGTAATAAAAATATTGTTCAAATAAAAGAGATATTTTTTTACTATACTCTTATTGGGTTTATTTTATAATTTAAATAGCTTTTCCTTTAAGCTAACTTTGTTGAATTTTTTGCTTGGTTACGAGTAAGTTTACCATTATTTCATTGTGATGCATAAATCTTGAGTTTTCTATGATATTTGGTAATGATTTTCTTAGGATTTTTTTATACTAAGTGCTTGATATGACACCCATGTTCTGAAAACTTTCATTCATGCTTATAAATACATTCATCCATAGTTCGGTGAGCATTTATTATAGTGATTCTCTAACTTGAGAGAGTAGTTACTCTCTTGTGCATGCAAGTTTTCTTTGTGTTGTTTTTTTTTTTCTCAAGAATAGTTATAACATTGAAGAAGGCTTCCATCAATTTCATGTCAAGTGAAGTTGTTGACCTCACTTTGGAGTGAGGGTTTAATCTCCTCTTCTTAGATTTAGGAGTCTTCTAAACATTAGACTTCCTTAGTCATAAGACACTTCTAGCAATTAGGTGAACACTTAACCTAAGCCTATAGACTTAGAATGGTTAACCATAGGATTAGGCTATGTCTTGGGACTTAGGGAGACAAACCTACCCTATAGCCTAAATGCAACATATGTTCATCTTCTTAAGCCATCCAAATCCAAATCAAGTAACTAAAATCTATAACCAATTTCAAACCAAAATGCCAAACCAAACCCAAGCTTAAGCCATATAATTCAATCCCATGGACTTAGCCAATAATTCATCCAATTCAAACCAAAATCAATTGATTTTCTAAAAGTCAATTCAACCCTTACCAAATATACAATCAAATCTACAATCATTAAGCCAAACCATAATTAATCCGAATCAAACCAAACCTAACCCATTTGACCTAAAATATACAAATGAACCAAAACCCATTTAAACCCAAATCAGTTGCAATCAAACCTATATATCAATCCTAAATCCATATGTAAACTCAACTAAACCCAATAGGCTCACTTGACCCAAAGTGACCTAAAGAACCTATTTAAGCCAAATTCTAATCCAACCCAAATTGGATTGAATTAAGCATACCAAAATCTCTATGATGATTGTTGATCACGCTAGGTTGATCAATTATCATCAATTGGGTCAAATCAAGTCAACTTGGTCATTTGATAAAGTCAACAATTTTAACTTACATGAACCAAACTAGCCAAATTTTAACCCAAGCCAAATTTATTGAAACCATTGATTCACACCAACCTATGATCAATGCTTGAACATGACTTGACCATCAATCGAGCCAAACCTAATCCCATTGGCCCTTTGACCCAAGTTGATCCAATTTGACCTAAAAGACCAAATTGGGTCAAATCATGATCTAACCCAAATTAATTTTAACCAATAGCTCAAGTTCATTCCAAATTGACTGTTGAACTTGATCAAAGCTATAATTGAACCCAATTTAGCCAACTGAACCCAATTGACCCATTTAGCCAAATTGACCTAAAGGGTCAAATTGGACTAAATCAAAATCAAATACAATTTAATTCAAACCAAAGCCTACAATCATCTTCAATTAACCAATTGAACATGAATCAACCCATGACATAAGCCAATTTAGCCAATTTGGCCAATTTGGTCAACTTGACCCATTTGACCTACATGAATCCAAATGTGCCAAAATCAAACCTAAGCTAAATTAGTTCAAACCAATTGAACCAAAATATTTTAAATCATCATTTGAACTAGACCCAAGCCTTGGTTTGACCCAATTTGATCAATTGGTCAACCTAACACAATTTAGCCCAACTTGACTTATAAGGGTCAAATTAAGCCAACCCACATGAACCAAGTCAAAACCTAATGCAACCTGACCCAACCAATATTAAACCCACCTAGGGTCAGCCCAAAACTAGCCCAACTTGAATTAGTTTACCCCAAGAAAATCTCCCTTGGATTCTCCTCCTCACATGGGATTATTTTTCAAAATTCGCAAGTCCACTCCCCTCTTTTCCCATGGCTGCTCTTAAACACCCCAAATGGAGCCTGGCCTACTCACCTAACCCAACCCATGTGGGCTAAGTCAGCCATGGACCAAGGGGAGGTGAGTTAACTATTCACACTCTCAGCAAGCTCCCTTAGGCCATTTTTAATGCCATAGAGCCCTCCTAGAAGCAAATCGAGCTCCCCCATTGCCGGATTGCCCAAAGCCAAAATACAAAATCCATTTGTTTAACCAACTCTACCTATACTAACCAAATCCAAATTGGTTTCAACACTCCAAGAATGAATCAACTCCCAAGCCCTCTGACCACCAGAAGTCCAAATTTGATCCAAACTGGCAGTTCATGACCATCCAAGTGAATGGAAAGAAATCCTTGGATGTAACGATCAACAGGGCCTTATCTCCACTAGACATAGCTTCCTAAACTGATTCCTCCACCGATCTTGAGCTCCGATGAGATAATTCCCCAAAATTGAGTTTTTGTCAAAATTCTTTGGAGCTTTATGAAGGAAACTTGCATGCCATGCTTTTTCCACCATTGGATCCCCTTAGATCATCATCGTGAAGGTGTGGGATCCATTTTGAGTATATTCAACCTCAGGTGATCTTAGATCGAGCGACAAAAGGCAGACGGTGTCCGTCTTCCATCGCTCATGAGACAATGGATCACGTATCATCCATTTCGCATGATCGGAATGGATGGTCATGATTATTTGCTTATTTTAATCTAATTTTATCCCCTAAGGAACTGTGGGTTTGATCTGCGTTGTCCAATTTTAGATTGGACTATGGGCATCCATCGCCAGCCACATCAGCATTGAGTCAGAAGTGCTTAAGTGGCCAATCCCATGGCACCACGTGGAAAGCCTGCCATGTTAGCGGTCCACATGATGTCGATGGGATCAGGCTTAATTAAGGCCTAATTAATATATTTAATGGATTAAACTTTCATAATTCATAACAAATTGTAGAAATAATCAAGAAAATACAAATAAATACTTATTTTGAAGGTATTTTAGAGGAGATTTATTTAAAATTAATTCTAATTGATTTTGAATAGTTATTATGGCTTAATTAGTGTTTAATTGTAAACTTAATTAGCCTAATTACTCCTTAGTTACTTTAGTAATCAATCTTAAACTTTGTGGGTTAATTTAATGGGATGACCTCTGCCTCCCATAATTTTCTTAAGCTTTATTGCTTGGTTAATTAGGATAGTTGACTATTTAATCCCTAATCACTCTCTTAATTAGTTTAATTAATTAATTAATTAACCTCTTAAATAGAAAATTAATTGAGCATATTAATCACTATTGAATAGTGAATGGGTAGGGGAAATGTGATTAGGACCTCTCTCCTAATCTTTTTTCTAAGTCCATCCTCCTTAAAGGAAAATTAATTAAGAAATAAGACTACTTAAAGAATTAATTAATTAAAGGATTAATTAATCAAATTCTAATTCTAATCACATCATATCCTAATTAATTAAATTAGGGGTAAATCTTTAGGTGTTTAATAACCTAAAGACATTTAGGGAAATTATGGCTAATCGGCATGTGTGGGGAAGCCATAAGAGTACTTAATTAAGTTCCTTAATTTAATTCACTATTAATTATGAGCCAATTGCATTAGGCCTCTTCTATTTTCTAGATCATGGAAAATTTACTTTACACCCATGTGCATATCATGTTGGCTCATAATTATTTAGTTAATGACATTAAGGTGACATAGGTAAGGGTAATTGACTTAATTAAGGATCCAACCTAATTATTTCATAAAATTCATCTAATAACCTTCTCTTAAATCAAATTAAACTACCAATGTGATAATGGGATTAGATAACAAATGAGTACCCTCCTCTTCTTTAAATCAAATCAAAGATTCAAAACTAAATTGATAAAGGAACTTGGGTTTTCCTTAAAAGAGTTTATTTAATGTGATTGTCCTTAAGAATTAGTTTAATTGAATGAATCATGTGTTGATATTTAATTATTCCTTTCCAAGTACATTAAATGATGTATGTCATTTGATTTCATATGTTCATGCTTTTAAATTTGAATAAATCAAATAAATTTTATTTATGTAAGCTTGCATGTGTTGGCTTAATTAAGTATATGTGTACTATTATCATTAATAAATTCAAAACTACTTACCCAAAACTTATGAATCAATTATAATACTTAGAGTGTTGATAGTTATAAATATACATATGATCTACATGTATTCATAAATTAAGCATATTAAATGAAGCTCTCTTTCTTATAATTCATATATATATTTACATGAGTTTGGATAATAATGGGTATGTAGTCTGGACATCTCGGGAACATGAGGCTTTAGTTAGCCCCAAGAAGGTCATTTGATTATCTCACTTCCCTGGTTTAACAATGGTGCATACTCATTGGGTTTCATTCTTATGTATTTGGATATTAGACTTTAGATAGAGCTTTAATTCATATGCCTAAATGATTTAATTAAGAAAACTACAATCTTGCATGATTCTCTTTCTTCTAATTATCTATACATCCATATGTATTTAAGAAAACAAATATATAGTCTGGACATCCCGGGAACACGAGGCTCTAAGTAGCCCCAAGGAGGACATTTGATTACCTTACTCCCCTATTTAACAATGACACATATTTGCTTATGCCTTTTATACATGTGTGTGTACTTAATTAAGGAATGAGAATCCTCTTTTCTACTAAAAATGCATGCATCCATAATTATTTAAGTCATTGAATTGGTTAGTCATGTGATTTGTAGCTATCTTTCCTACGTTCATGTACACAAATCTGCATGTTTTTGAATGCAAATGGTCATATAGTCTGGACATCCCGGGAACACGAGGCTTTAAATAGCCCCAAGGAGGTCATTTGAAAAATTCACTTCCCTAGTCAACAATGACATGTACTCATTTAATTTTATTCCTATGTATTTTTAAAAGAATTTGATAGAGCTTTAACTTACGTATACTAAATAATTCAATTAAATAGAACATAAACTCTAAATTTATGCATTCATCATTCAAGTGTGCTAAAATATGTTGTATGTATAGACATACTTAAGATTGAATCATATGCATGTTACATGTGATGGAAAGGAATGAGTTGATACATGTCATGTGATAATAATTCAAGTATATTAATCCTAAGATGTCTTTCATGTTAGATTGAATTATTTAGAGTTAACCTAAACTTATGATTAATAAAATATTTAATAAACAATTCACCAAAGAAAACTAAGTCATAATGAATGTGCTTTAGAAATGGCTTAAGGTAGGAATGAAAGAGAATAATCCTCTTTCTCTCTTTTTAACACTTAGATGCTAAGTGTAAATTAAATGAAATAAAACAAAACACAAATTAAAATTTACAAATCATCTAAACAACTTAAAGTGAAATCAACCGTCATGGTTAATTTAAACAATTTTTGAGTTAGAAAATTATAACTCTAATGCTTAGTTAAGACATACCACATAAAGCCTTAACACACATATTAGAATTAAGTCACCACTTCTTGCTCTATGTTAGGGCGGTGTATGATGTGATGTATGTTTTATTTTATAATGATTGTTATAGACTGGATATTAGGGCGTATGCTTTGTAGACTAGATGTTAGGCTACTGTAAGATTAATCATATTTTTTGTAGGAGATTGTGCTTAAGGGGATGCTTAAAAAATAAATATAAATGCTCTCTTTGCAGGTTGCTTAAACCCAAAAAGCATATTCCAAGTTAGGACAGGTGGGCTTGGTTAACCATGTGTAGGATGCTAAGTCCAAAATTTAAACATAACTTTTTGGGATTATATGTATGTTTAGCTAACCTCTATTTTGCAATTAGTTAGATTTACTTTTCCTACATAAATGTAATTTCTACAATATGAATTAGGATTAGTGTTATGGGAGATTAGAATGAGTTGTGGCCAAAAGGCTTTGTCCTGGGGTGCCTTGTGATGCCTTTGAAGCAAGCACCATCCAAATCAATGAATGAACCAAATCAAAAATGAAGATATGAAGAATGAAGACTCCCCATAGTATGTATTCATTTTTAATTATAATTATTCTTTCATATTCCAGTTTGTATAAGGGTAGAGCTTGGCTACCCATCTTTTCTCTTTTTGAGTTGTACAGCGGTACCCGATTGCATCGACCTATTATTCTTTTATAATAGTTTATAAAATTGTTTTATGTTACATTTAAAATGCACATTAGGATGGCATGCTCCTTATAGTTTCTTCAAGTTTGTTGCCTTAATTTGTGGCCTGGATACGGTTGGCTCTTAGGATAAAATAAATTTTTTACCCAACTAATCACTCATAACTAAATTTTAAATAACTCATGACCTCATCATAAAATCCTAGGCTATAATTAAGATAATTAAAAGATTTAGCAACCCCTTAACTGAATGATGTATGTCTCACATCTTGCATATCATCTCGTGTGACTTTTACAAATTGAGAGCCTCCGTCCTTACACAATAGGGACCATTTGACCTATAAGAACAACCCCTGACAATAGAGCTTCACCCTCTCTCTTTTGATTTGGCCAATAATCTACTTCATCATGCATTTAGGCATATAAAAATCTCAAAGCCCTTGTTTAAATGAGTGTCAAAAATTGAAATAAAATTTGAAAAGATTTTGCATTTATAGATTAAGTCATATGCTCATATCACTCATGCTCTTAACTCTTAGGGAGTGGTTTAGGACTTTAGTCTCTTTCAAATTAAATATTTACCCTAGCTATCTTGCAATTCATAAGATCGGACTATGGTTTTAAAATCATAAGAAGTACTATGGCCACTCCAAGTGATTGTAAGTCCAAAATTTGAATAGTTTATTCTCTCTTGTGGAGATAAACCCTTATGTCCACCTATCGCTTAAATTTAGGTCACGCAATAGCTCGTACTAAAGCTCCCAAGATTTAGGATCTGAGGTAGATGTTTCCTTCAAGCTACAAGCATAAATCCTCACCTCTTATGCATTCCCACAACTTTGTGTTGGTGGGTTATAAGCCCTAACAATCTAATAAAATTTTAACTCAAATAAATAAATTCTTCATTTTCAAATATATAAAGCCCAATCATAGGATAGATTGGAATGCTCACTAGTCTTCTTAGTATCATGAGTATTTCCTACTTCCTCCCTTTGGATTCCAAAAATAAGTCTTATCCTTGAACTTTCCTAATTAATTTTCCAAAAGATAACAAATCCCTTGATAGTCTAACCTTAAAATATTTGGAGATGATAATTGTCTACTTTAATCAAGAGTATTCTTTGAAAATTTTGATCCCTAGGATGTAATTAACTATGGAGGCTTGCCTCCATAGAGAACTTAAGCGGTTTAATATAAACTATGCTTTATTCTTCCATGTAAAGCAGGGGAAAAATCTCTAGTATATTTGAAGACCTATCATGCCTTAGGAGTCCTTATTAAGTGATTAGGTCCATTGAAGGTGATGCATCTATCTTTCAAGATAGTACATCATACCTCAATGTTGTACTCGATCATTTCAATAAGTACCCCTATAAGATCTATGTGGTGTCCACAAATCTAAAAAATAAATGCCATAGATTTTTCTGGTAACTCCGCTGGGGAGAGTTCCTCTCTCCATCTATAGTAGACAATTATCATCTACAAGCATCAATAGTGGACTTATATTTTTGTATAAGCTCAAGACTATCATTCTTTCCATTGTCCCTTTGCTCATTTCAATCTTAAACATAGGTAGCCAACATCCTTTAAGGTTTTAGGACCTCACTTTTGTAGGTCCTAAGACTCTTATTGGGTCCCCCAATAGGTAATATTAAATTAAATAAAGAAAGGAGATGACTGAATATAATTCAAATAAAGTTGGAACCTCTTACCACAAGCTTGGTAAAGCAAGGATTCATTTTCATATTTGGCAAGGTCTTAAGACAATCTAAAGTAAATTAAAGAAAAAGTCTTTTTGCAAAAAATTCAAAATCTTTTCAAAACAAAATCACATGGATTGAATATAATTAAAGTGTCCAAATAAACATCCTATTTTAAAAATAAAATCAAAATATTTTAAAAATACCATTAATTGAACCTCACTTAGTATCCATAAAATTGCTAAGTGAGTGTTCCTCTTTTCAAAATCAAATCAAATAATAAACCTCTTTTTCATAAGCATATTTAAACCCATCTTCAAAAACTAAACTAACCCCACTTAACATACCTAAATTTGTTAAGTGAAGGTTCCCCTTTTCAAAATCAAAACAAAATTAAAATAAACAAAATACAATTGAACTCCATTTAATATACCATGTTTGTTAAATGAGAGTTCCATTTTCAAATTAAATTAAAACCAAAATATGCAACACACATTTTTGGGCTCCATTTAACATACCCATAATTGTTAAATGAGAGTTCAATCCTCAAAATCAAAACAAAACCACATATCAATAAACAAATAGACATATAAGTAAGCTCTATTTAACATACTTAAATTTGTTATGTATGAGTCTCATTTTTAAAATAATATCAAATCAAAACATCAAACATATATTTGAACTCTATTTTACATGCATAAACTTGTCAAATAAGAGTTCCCCATTTTTCAAAAATCAAGACAATATATGTCAAACACATTTTGAACTCCATTTTTACATACTTAAATTTGTTAAATGAAGTTCTTCTCTTCAAAAAAATCAAATCAAACAACAAATCTTAAAGATAAAAGCTAAACATAATTTTGAGATACCAAATTTCTTAATGATTTAACCCAAATCAACATAACAAATAAGATATCATTATCAAAATAATATGAAAACCCCACCAACATACTAATTTGATAATGGCCCATCAAAGTCTAATTCAGTATTCAAAAATTGTTAATTCACCCAAACAAGAGATGCCACTCTTTTGTCCCTTCTGGTGATCACCTTCTCATGTATACCAAAAAGATGATCTATTCCCCACCCCTGTAGCCAATGACGCTCATCCTGCCATCCACTGTAGATGGTGGGCTAGCCACCTGGTTGTCCCCAATCAAAGAATCTCCCCAAGAGATAGTCTCTTCCACCGAGGGTACTACTCACCTCCCCCTACTCACCAAGACACTTGATCGCAGAAGAACAAGATCAAGCGACATAAGCAAGATGAGGCAGATCGATGATACCTCTCATGTGGCTGAGAAGGGTTCCCCTTGTGAGACCTCTCCACTTTTGAGTGGCAGTAGGTTCCACCCCCTCTCAGCTTCAGAAGGAGAGGAGGACTACCATAGGATTGATGAATCACTACCACCACCTGTAGAGTTTGAGACACCGGCTAAGACAGGAAGAAGCCCTATGCCAGTTTATGGTTAGTTATGCGCATAGTCGATAGATCCCATGGACAGTCGGAGTCTGACTTACTACATGACTTGAGGTGTTAGATCCCTAAGAGCGTTAGAGGTCAGATTCACAAAGAGAGAGAGAGAAAGGAGAGCCACCGTGGGCAAATGAGAGAGAGGAGGAGGCAGATGTCGCCCTCCACTGATAGATTTTCCTCATCGCAGACCGGTCAACATAGTTCTCACCAAAGACCGCATAGAGGAGATCTCTTTCATCACATCACCCACTGCCATCACCAATCCAAGTCCCAGAATCCACAGTCCCCATCAAGCTACATAAGCCCTAGTCCAGAGAGACCCTCTCCTTTGGTGATCCAGCTATGACCCAAAGATCCTGCTCCATCCATTTCACCCAGGATCAAGCTCCCTTGCTCAACCTTCTACTTCAACCATGGTTAGGAGAGAGTGGTGACCCAAGAGCATCATGGTTTCTCCACCTTCAAAGCACACATAGTTCCTGGGAGGAACCCAAACCCACCGTGCATTGGCCTATGAGAGCATATGTGGTCCCAGCCTACATTCCATTAGAGCCAAGCAGGGTAGATGATCTCTCCTTAGATGAAATCATAGAGGACTACCGTGCTATAGGCAAGTAGATTGCTACCAGTGATCATTCAGATCGGGATGAGGGTAGAGTTAACTTCGAGCCTGTTGAGGATGACACATTGGATGACATAGCTGAAGTCACATGATCGACACCTAAGGATCCCTACAGAGGGAACAACATAGCCAGGAAGGTGATGTGGTTGAGGAAGGTGACCCTTCTCATTCAACTCAACACCTTCTCCACCAGTTCAAGTAGAAGGATGATCAGATAGACATAATGGAGAATATTTTAGTTTAGGTTTAGTTTATTTTATTTTTAGTTTGGGGTTTACGTTTTCTTTTTCATTTAAGTTTAGATTTTTATTTATTTATTATTTTATTTTGTTTAATTTATGGTTTATTTTATTTTTATTTTAGGTTTAGCTTTTATTCTATTTATGTTTTTTTATTTTTTTAGTTTAGTTTAGGTTTTTATTTATTTTCAATTAGTTTAGTTTTTATTTTTATTTTAATTTCTTTTAAGGTTTATGTCTAGGTTTAGTTTTTTTATTTATTTTATTTTTAAGGTTTATTTAGTTTATGTTTAGGTTTTTAGCTTTTTAGGGTTTAGGGTTTAGGTTTTTAGCTTTTAATGGCAGTGGTCTTAGCATTGTAGAACCCAACTCTAGTCTCAACCTTCTCTTATGGTACCCAACCAGCCAAAGTTGGTACATACCTTCGACCATCCTACTTGTAGAAGATGTTGCTGGTAGTTTGCATAGGAAGGTCATAGATAACACCTCTATACATGAGAAGGATATCAAGCATATGGTGGAATAATAAGTGAAGAAGAGCATTGGGGCAAGCTCAGGGGAGCTCATCCATTCCAAAAGGTAGACCATACCTAGAGGAATTCAATGTGTAGTTTAATACCCCAAGGGTTTTGTGCCACCATCCTTCAAGATCTTTAATGGCAATGGGAACCCACAGCAATACATACATATTTTAGAGCTAGTTGTTGTAACTCCAGTGGCAGCAATGCATTCCTGTTAAGACTTTTCATCAATAGCTTAGCAAGCATTGCATTTGAATGGTATGCTGAACTGCCCAATGGTTCGGTGAAGACTTTTGTTGAGTTAGAGCATCTTTTCATCAAGAGATTTGCTGGAGATCAGTATAGGGTGACATAGGTGACCTCATTGTAGAAAAATAGAAATCTAATGAGTCCCTTATTGATTACATTCTCAGGTGGTACAACCTGAGTATGAAATGTGAAGCACAACTGTTCAAACGGCATGCCATTGAGATTCTGCTCAAGAATATCATGGCCCAGTCTCTTTCATGCTTAAGGGCTTTATTATCAAAACATTTGAGATATTAAATAACAATGTGGCTAGTCTACAAGAGGAAGCCAAAAAGTTGCCCTTCTCAAACCAATCATTTAGGCCCAAGCCGCAGAAGGTGTTTAAGAAGTCGTGGACAGTTGTGTCAATGGATAGAGGGAATTAGCCCGCTAGAGTTCAGTATGAGAGACCAAGAGCTCAATAGCCTCTTTAACCACCTTCTCTTCCACCACTTCGGCCATCATACCAGCCATCATAGCCACCATAATGCCCACTACCACCACCACAGCAGCCTACCCAGTTGCGGTATTCATATTCATCGCTATGCAGTTATTTTCCACCTACTCTTATCGATAGATTGAATAAGCTCTATTCATTCAAGAGAGAGGTAGTTAAGAAAATCTTCAAGAACCTCATGAAGAAACCTAAGTTTCAGCTATTAGAGCCTAAGAGGCCAGAGGAAGTGGGTGATGATCCTAGCTATTGCCCCTATCACCACATGTTAGGCCATATCTTAGAGAATTGTATCACTTTTAAGGACTGGCTTGAGTGTAACTACAAGTCAGGAGCCATAGTTATCCCTAAGAAATACTTATTAGAATAACCATTCAGTTCTATTAGAATAATCCTTAGGGATACTTATAATCCTCTTAAGACCAAAAAAATTGGGATATCCTCTAAAAAGATCATTTCTACAATCAAGAAACTTTCCTTCCAGGTGCTTGAATCAACTCAAACCTCCAATACCAAAGAAGGTTTGTTAGTTGCAAAGGACAACTTGGGAGGGTGATAGCCCAGTAGCATAACCACCATCCATGTCTAGCACTCCCTCCATTATGTTGTAGCTACCACTTCCTCTACTAGCTCCTCTTCTATCGGCAGGAGCATTCTATCTTTGGATAAGAGAACCAAATCCCTTACTCCACTTACTTTACTTGATTTATATCATGTACCTCCACCCAAATTAAATAAATTAATGAAGAATGCAAATTCTACTTATATCTTGTCTACTTCTGATGTTCTTGATTTCATTCCTATAGAAAGGTCTTTGATTCTAAATAATAATAGCTCTAGTAGTTCTGATCCATTCCTTTCTGATTCATAATCAGATTTTCTTTCTCTGAATCAATCGGGATCACCTCTTGAGATTGACTTGGAGTTATCCCACTTGAGGATCACGTAAGAGAAGCTATAGGTATGCTTGATGAGCAGGTAGAACTTTGTATGAACTTATCATTCCAAGAAGTCACTAAAGTCAACTACACAGTGGCAAAGTTCTAACTCATAGGTAGCATCTCAGGATAAGGATAAACAAGTCATTGGTTCAAATGAGCATAGCCCCTGCACAGGATGCTCCACCTATGGATATGCTTATTCAACCTAGAGTTGATTACAACATCTTAGCTCATCTTCAAAAGTTGCGACTAAGTTAAGCACATATGATGTCCTTATCTTATCCAAAGATATGAGGAAATCTCTAATCAAGGCCTTACTTGATCTTGAGATATATAGCTTAGCTCACTACTAAGGAGGAACACTACTCGAATGACATCTTAGGAGTTACATTCAGTGATGAAGCCTTACTTCTAGGGATGATCGAGCACAACTATCCTCTTTACATTACAGTGGATGTTGGTAGGCATAGGCTATCCAAATTGTAGTTAATTTGGGTGCATCAATCAACATTATGAGTCTAAGAACTCTTATATACTTGAGTATCGACATCTCTAAACTTCAAATGGAGAGGATGTTGTTGAAAGTATCCCATGAACAAGGTGATAGGGCCTTAGGCTCCATAGTGTTGCCACTGGAGATAGATGATTGGAAGACTGAAACTAAGTTTCACATTATAGACTCAAATACATCTTTCACTGATTTGCTTGGGAGACTGTGGATACACAAGAACAATACAGTTCCATCCTCTCTATATCAGTTCATAAAGTTTGTGAGAGGTGGGATCAAATATTGTGTCAAAGGAGATCTCAAGCCATTTATAGTTCATGAGGTTGGGATATATAAGGATGCAGCCTACTACCTCCCCCCAAAATTAAAAAGACTATTCTCATGAACTTAGAAAAAATCCCCATGTGAGACAAAAAGAAAGAAGAGAAAAATAAAAAGAAAAAGAGATAGAAAGAAAGAAAAAAAATAAAATGGAGCGAGAAATTGACTTAGGGAGGATCTAGAGCCTGAGAATAGATTTCACTCACAATTCATTACTCCATTCGAACAAGTGGGTAGGATGACCCGACCTCCACTAGGACGAGGAAGAGGCCAGTCTAGAGGTAATCCTAGGGATGGAAGACCTCCTTATTGGCCACCCAATAGGAGATATATTCCAGCCACAAGGAGTACACCTGCTATCCATATAGACTTGGAATCTAGTTCAAATGATGAGTCTTATATGACTAGCATACCAGCCAACTCTTCTTAGCAGTAGATTCCTTTAGAGGTGACACTTGATTCAGACAATGATGAAGACCGGCCTCCAAAACAAAGCATAAATGTATCCAAGTCTCTATGTGAAACAATCAGACATCAGCTGGGAACCTTAGCTCTAACCCCACTTTTCTCATAAAAAAGGTAATGGTTTGGTAGTTAAGGAACCCCTAAGTCATCCACAGATGTGAAGACTTAGAGGTTCTTTCTGGGAGCATCATTCTCAAGTCAAGAAGTTGATGTAGAACTTGAGTATGATTCATAAAAAAAATTTAATTGAATTACCTTTTCATTGGTACTCTCTTTGTGTTTATAATTTATCAAAGAAAGGGTTAATCTCACATACTTGGTCTAAACACAAGTCAGACTAATTCAAAAGTATATGGAACAATAAATGCAAGAACTCAATAAGACCAGGACTAGGCTTTGGCATAATAGGCCCAGTCGATGATGATGATTACTACTTAGTCATCACTAATAATTTGAAATCTGATAGGTTCTTCTCAAATCATATTAACTCATATGAGGAGGTGTGCCTAGAAACTTTAGATGATCCAGATAATTTTGAAGCCAGAGATGCACTGCTAGAGTTTGAGGAAGAAATAAAGTCAACCATCGATGAGCTCAAGGAGATCAACCTAGGGACTGAAGACAATCTACGTCTAACATACATCAGTTCCTTATTGAGTGAAACTGAAACTAATGACTTACTTAGGCTACTCATTGAGCTTAAGGACTACTTTGCATGGATTTATGAAGAGATGCCTAGATTAGCTCCTGATGTAGTGGTCCATAAACTAGCAATAGAGTAGAGCCTAACTCTATCAAGTAAGCTCCTAGACGCATATTAGACATTGAACAATAGTCAACTCTAAAGTCAAGAAACTGATCGATGTTGGTTTCATCCGGGAGGAAAAATACCTGGTTGGCTAGTGTCATCTAAGTTAAGAAAAAGAATAGCCAATTTGATTTTAGGAATATAAATAAAGCATGTTCAAAAGATGAATTTTCTCTACCGATACTAGAGCTGATGGTGGACATTACCTCATCTCATGCAGTCTTCTCTTTCATGGATGACTCATCTAGATATAACTAAATAAAGATGGCACCTCAAGATGAAAGAAATAATATTTTTAAAAGCCCGATCAAAATCTTTTGCTATAAGGTCATGCTTTTCGGCCTTACAAATGCTGGTGCTACATACCAGTGGGTCATGGCATGAATCTTCGATGAACTCATTCATCATCAAGTCGACTACATCGATGATCTTGTAGCCAAAAGTAAAGAAAAGGAAGACCATCTCTTTGACTTGAAAGTAGTTTTTGAATGACTAAGATAATTTAACCTCAAAGTAAACCCATAAGTGTGCATTTAGAGTAGCTTCAAAGAAATTCATTGGGTTTATTGTCTGACACTGTGGAATCAAAATTGACCTGGAGAAGATCAAAGTGATATTAGAAATGCCACCCCCTAAGAGTTTAACTCAACTCTGATCATTCCAATGGTGGTTAGCACATTTAAGATGTCTTATATTCAACTTATCAGGGAGATGTCATCCATTCTCAGCACTTGTCAAAAATGATGCCAAGTTCAAGTCGGATGATAAGTGTCATGGACTTCAAGCACTATCGATGACCGCAGTTCTATTATTTTGGGCAAGCCATTGATACTCTACACAGCTGCACTGGATGACTCCCTTAGCACTTTGTTGGCTCAAACTAATAATGATGGGAAGGAAAACATGCTCTACTATCTCAGTCATCGTCTAATCCCCACTGAGGCAAATTATCCACCCATTGAGATGCATTGCCTAGCTTTAATCTTTGCATCAAAAAAGCTACCACATTAAATGCTTTCTCATAAAGTGAACTTGATCTCTAGAATTAACCCACTGTAATATCTCATGACACAGCCGACACTATCCGAACGGTTGGCATGATGATCCATGATTATGTCACGATTTTATAAAACTTTCATACCCCACCGTACGGTGAAAGGACAAACACTTACAAATTTCTTAGCAACACACCCACTTCCTGCTAATTCTCTGCTTAGTGATGACCTCCCTGATGAACAAATTATGAACTTAGGGGACCACTAGCATTCACCATAGGAGATGTACTTTGATGGTATAGCTTTCTCTCAAAGAGGAGAAGAATCATGATATACTCTTCCAGGAAAAGCAAAGGTAGGAATAGTTTTCTAACTCTGGACTATGATATGATGAGATTCTCATACCATCTATATGATTTATGATCCAACAACAAAGCCAAATATGAGGCTCTGATTATCGATCTGGAGTTAGTCATCTCACTAAGCATCGAGAATATCAACATCTTTAAGGATTCACAATTAGTGTTCAACCAAATCATTGAGTCCTATAATGTCCTAAAGCCTAGGCCCCATCACTATCTTAAGTATATAATGGAGCTGTTGGCCCAAATCCTGGAGGTTACCATCTATAAGATTCTTCAAGGAGAAAATTCCATAGCATATGCTTTAGCCAAACTTGCCAAGGAGTTGGCATGTCTGAAGATGAGTCCATATCAATAGAGGCCCAAAATAAGCAGGTCCTACCACTTATTGATATTGAACTCATCAAAAAATACTCACTTGAAGGGGAGGTTATCATTGTCAAAAAAGATGATGGGCTAGATTGGAGGCAACCATTCATGGATTACCTAAATAATGGCAAACTACCTCAAGAGAAGTGTGGTGTTTATTGTTTTTTATCTTCATCTAAAATGAATTAAATGAAAACAAAAAAAAACTCTTTGTTGGACACCACGCAGATCCACATATGTTCTCATTAGGAAGAATGATGTAAGTAATCATAATGGGTATCATCTAAGACCTCAATTCTTTCTCATTAGAAAAGTAAATAATGGTTAAAATTTCAAGATAGGATCAACAAATTAGTTTATTTTTAGAAGATCAAATGGGATTGATCAAGAAGAGGGAGTTATTATCGAATCTAAAGGAAGATAAGTAGGGGATGCTTATGATACTAGGAAGCCTATTAAGTATCCCAAACTATCTTATGGTTGGGCTTTATATTTTGAATTTGAAGAGAATTATTTATTTGAATTGAATTTTTATTAGAAATCTAGGACTTACAATTCCATGATACAAGATTATAGAAATGCCTAAGAGGTGAGGATTTATGCTAGTTGCCCGCAAAGGGAAGTAGAAACCTCTGAACCTAAATCTAGGGAGCTTTGGCGAGGGCCAAAGCATGACCTAAATCTAAGGAAAAAAATGGGCATATAGTTTACCTCCACAAAAGAGGATGAACCACCCTGGTTGAGGTGGGCAACTAACTCCTCCTATAATTTTAAATACATGTGAGCAAGTCTTATACTTTTGCAAGATAGCTAGGTTGTTGCTTATTTAGAAAGAAGACTAAGCCCTTAAACACACCCCCTAAGAGACTAGATCATGTATGGCATGAATAATGACTTAAATATAATGCAAATTTTTATTAAGTTTATTTTTATTTTTGGATAATTATTTTGACATAGGGTATGGGACTCATATGCCTAATGCATGAGAAATTGGTTATGTGCCAAAATCAGTAAAAAGGAGGTGTGTTTCCACCATGGCTCTCAAAGGTCAAGCCATATTCTTTGGCAAAGGTGGAAGCCTCCATAAGCAAGAGTGAAGCAAGATATTTTTATGCCTAATGTGAGACATACAACATCCAGCTAAGGGGTAGTTAAATCTTTTATTTCTTAATTTATGACCTAGGCTTTAGGTGAGGTTATGAGTAATTAATTTTTAAATTTGAGTTGATTAATTGGATAGAACACTTTTTCCTTAAGAGCCTAATCGCATCCAAGCTGTTCATCAAAGCAAGGAAGAAACTAGAAAAAGTATGCCATCTTAATGGACAAGCTAAACAAACATCAAATAATTTTATAAAGCTAGCACAAAAGAATAAAAGGCCTTTGTGGTCAGGCTTCAACGCATAAACTTGAAAAGAAATGTGGATATCTGAGCTCCACTCTTATACAACCCGGATTATAAATGAATAATTAAAATTTAGAAGGAATTTATGTTATGGGGGTCTTCATTCTTCATTTCTTCTTTCTTCATGTTTGATTTCTTTCTTTCTTTCCTTCAATTTGGTTGGTTGGAATGTGGTTGGATCCAAGGCTTCACATGTTGCATAAGACATAGTCTTATGACCAATGTTCACCTCCACTTCCCCATAACATTCATTCCAAATCCTAATTACAAAATTACATGGAAATGGGAAAAGTAAATCTAACTAAAACCTGCAAAATAAAGATTAGCTAAACACACCGCACATCCCAAGCATGTATATGAATAAATTTGGACATAGCACCCACACATGGGTAACCAAGTCCACCTATTTTGGATTATGCTTAGGGTATAAGCAACCAAAAAGAAAAGTTATTACTTAAAATAAAATCCTATAGAAGATAATGATTTGACTAAGATCATCCTATCATTTAGTCTACACACATACACCCTAACATGCAGTCTAAAATATTACATCACAAAAAAAAATTAGGCATCAAACCATGCACCGCCCTAACATAGAGCTAGAAATTGTGACTTAGCCTAATGTGTGTGTCATTTAAGGCTTGTGTGGTATCTCTTAACTAGGCTTTAAGGTTGGAGTTTTCTAAGTATGAAAGGATTCAACTTAGAGGGTGATTTTTTTAAGTGGTTTAGATGATTTGATTAATTTTATTTGATGATTTGATTTGGTTTGAAAGAACCTTGATTTAATTACTAAAAGTTGTAAAGAGGAGAAAAGAGAAGAAAACTTCTCTTTCATCCCTACCTTAAGTAATTTCTAAAGTAGATTTATTAATGATTTTTTTTCTTTAGTGAATATTTTATTAAGTGTTTTAATTAATCCTAAGTTTAGATTTGCTCTAAATGAACATATTCAATAAGAAAGGCATTTTAGGATTAATTAAGGTGAATTACTATCACATAACACACAACTATTTATTTCTTTCCAACATGTATACCATGCATATGAATGTATCCTAAGCATAGCTATACATACAAATGCAAATCTTAGCACACCTTAAAGATGAATATGAAGAGATGTTGTTTAGGAAAATTTGGATATTTCATGAATGCATGATTTTGTTTTAAGTAGAAAAGAGGGATTATCTTGTCCATTAATCAAATGCACATTTACATGTATGAAATACATAAGTGAGTACAACATCATTATTTTCTACACTAGGGGTGTAAGGTACAAGACCTACTTGGGGCTACTTAAAATCTCGCAACCCCAGGATGTCTAAACTAATATCCCACTTTTCTTAAATACATGTGCATGTACAAAAGAAAATGAATGGATGAAGAATCATGCAAAGGTTTATTTGTTTGATTTGGTTTATATATGTAATATAAAGATCCTTCTTAATTCATGACATGGGAGTGCATAGAATAAATTTAAGCAAGTGTTATGTTCTTTTAAATGAACTATACACTTTGCAAATCCTATACAAACCAATGTTAAGAAAAGAGAAGAAAATCACATAGCACATTATATGCTATAATCACATGCAAACTTATAAGTATTTATAAGTAGCATACTTTCATTTATGATCTTTAATTCATAGATTTTGAAAATAATTTTTGATTTGGAAGTGATAATAGCCATTCACATTCTTACTTTAGCAAAACATGCAATTTGACATAAAGGAAATATTTCATTTTAATTTGATTTTTCAAAAGGTATGAATGCATGAGTTCATATGGAAAACAACATTTAACATGCTTGAAAAGAGATAAAATGATATAAGCATATGATTTCATTCATCCTAATTAATTCCTAAAGACAATCCTATGAAATAAGATTATTTAAAGTGAATCAAAATTTCTTAAGAAAATTTCTTGCTTTATTTTTAGATTTGAATTTGATTTAGAAAAATTGAGAAGAGTTTGCTGGTCCTAACCCATTTCCCATGTGTGAATTGATTTAGTTTAATTTTTAGAACAATTAAGTTGATTTTATATTTTGTTTAGGTTAAGGTGTGAATTAAGTCCATTAGTTACCTCTTACCTACACCACTTTAACATAATTAACCTAATAATTATGAGCCAACATATGATATGCAGCCACATGGAACTTAAATCAGCAATTCACCTAAGAAATAAAGGGGCCTAATGCAATTGGCTCATAATTATTGATTAATTAAGCTAAAGGGTTTAATTAAGTACTTTCATAACCTTCCCACACATGTGAGTTAGAAATGATTTCCTTAAAAGTCACTTAGGTTATTGAACACCTAAGGATCTAACCAAAAGGAGATTGATTAAGTTCAAATTGATTTTGAAAGTTTAATTAGATTAATTAAGAAGATAACTAGTGGATTAATCCTTAATTATGTTTGGATTAAGGAAGGAAGGGGTTTAAGAATAACCTAGGAAAATACCCCAATGCCATTCCATAAACCTCTTATTCACTTAAAAATTATTTAATTATTTCAATTAAGTGATTAAACAACTGTTCACATGCTTAATTTCTCTTAATTTCATTAAGGGATAATTAGGGATTCATTAATTGATTTTTCTAATTAACTCATTAATAAATTCCAAGAAAATTAGGGGAAATAGAAGTCATCCCCTAAGTATGTCTGAGAAGTTTTGAATTAATTAATGAAATGATTAAGGAGTAATTAGGGTTATTAGATTTTTCAATAAAACCCTAATTAAGGAAAATCCACTATTCAAAATCAATTAGAAATAATTTTATTGGATTCCCCTCTGAATTATCTTTAAAATGAAGTTAAGTTTGCATTTTTATGATTTTTTACATTTAATTATGTATTTATGAAGCTTTAGTGATTATTAGGTAATTAGGAAGCCTAATTAATTAACTAATCCTATCAACGTCGCATGGGTTGCTGATGCGGCATGTGCTTTTCACATGGTGCGACGGGATTGCTTATTTAAGTTATCAAATCATATGCTACATCAATTGGTGGCACTATGCATTTTCTTCTTAGACTGTTCAATCAAAGATCGGACCATCAGGATTAAACCTGTGGTTTCAAAAGGATTAATCAGTGAATCTATGCATTTTAATCAAGATCGTCCATCCAAAACATGCGGGATGGATGGTCCATGATTTATCCCAACCCTCATCTACAGGAGATGAAGACCGTCCATCCTCCATGGATTGATCTGTGCTCACTTGAGCTCAGATTGGGCAGGGATTCAACACCATCAAAGTGCAAGGAGAAGCACATCCAATGGTGGAAATTCAATGGGATTATACTTCCCTTCACAAAGGACCAAAGATTTTCTAACTTAAGCTTAGTTTTGAGGTATACCTCACCGGAGGCTATCCATTAAAGCTTAGCCTAGTGAGAGGAAGCCCTGAAGGTTTGAATGTTCAATTTATAGTGGATCTTCCAATTGACCAAAGCTTGCTTCAATAGCTTGCATCAGCAATCGAACTCCTCCTTTACGTGGCTTGGAGACTTGGGATTTGCTTTGGATGAGCTTACTTAGTGCCTTGATGGGGCTTGCAAGAGGAATTTGACTTTAGTTGAGAATTGAGTAAGTTGGAACTCTCCCTCACCTCCCTTATTTTTGGCTTAAGTAAAATTGAGAAAGGGAAATTGGAATGAGCTTGGAAAACCTTAGAGAAGCTTGGGAAGCTTTGTTTGGGTTCCTAGGGCTCAATCGAATGCAAGGGTCTTGAATTGGAATGGAATGAGGGGGAGTAGATCTCCCCCTACTTGATCAGACGGCCATGAGCCTCTTTTCCATTTTGATCAAATTGATGAGATGGAATGGGTTGTTTAGGTTGTTAGGAGTGTCATGTGGTTTGGTTTTGGCAGAGGAGTGGGAATGTGGAGGTATGTGAGTGCTAAAATGAGTGTGGGAGGTGATCCATGTGGAGAAATTTGAATGGAGTGGTTGATTTTGGCTTTGGGTTGGGTTTGGCTGACCCAAACCCATTGGGTCATGTGCACCACCTCTCTTGGTGTCCAAATGGTCAACTAGGAGGATGCCAAGTGGCCTTGAGTTGGAATATGATCAAATTTCAAGTAAATTTGACCATAGGTTACCCTTTCACCTAGAAATAAAATGGTCATTTGTCTTTGATTTTGATTTGGGCATACTTTGAATGATTAAAAAATGGGTTGTGCCAATTTTCAATGAAGTTGGAGTTTATTTGATTTGATTTGGCTCATGTTGACCCATTTAGGTCAAAATGGGTCAACTTGGGTTAAGTAGACCAATTGGTCAAATTGGGTCAAACCATGGGTTAGGTCAAGTTCAAATGATCATTTGAAATGTTTTAGTATCATTGGTTTGGTTCAATTTGATTTAAATTTGGTTTTGGTTCAATTGAGTTCACTTAGGTCAAATGGGTCAAATTGACCAATTTGACCCATTTGACCCCCATTGAGTTAGGTTAGGGGTTGGTTTAGACTTGATTGATCATTTGAAATATTTTGCAAGCTTTGATTTCAATCAATTTTGGTTTGGTTTGATTTCAAGTTGATTTGACTTTTTAGGTCAAGTTGGGTTCATGGTCAATTGGGTCAGGTTGTCTAGTTGGCCAATTGAGGCTTTGGTCAAGTTCAACAAGTGATTTAAAATGAATTTGGCCCATTGGTTGCAATCAATTTAGCTTAGATCAAGATTTGATACATTTTGACTTTTTAGGTCAACTTGGCTCAACTTGGGTCAAGTGGCCAATTGGGCTAGGTTTGACTCAAATGATGGCTTTATCATGTTCAATCATTTATCATGAATTGGTTCAGATCAATGGTTTCAATCAATTTAGCCTATGGTGGATTTTGGCTAGTTTGAGTTTCATTTGGGTTAAGTATTGACTTGGTCAAAGGCTAGGTTTGCTTGGTTTGACCCAATTTGGGTGATTGAACATCTTAAGATGATTGTTCAATCCAATTTTAGAATTTAGCTCAAAAAGGTGCTTTAGGTCATTTTGGGTCAAGTGAGCCTAAATTGGTCAATTGGCTTGATCAAGGCTTGATTCAAGTTTGGTTGAACTCACATATGGACATATGATTTAAATATAAATCCAATCTCAAGTGATTTTGAGTCAAATGGGTTTTGATTCATTTGACAATTTTAAGTTCAGAAGATGAACATGGGTTTGATTTTGGTCTTGAGTTTTGAATTTGTTTTTGGTTTGATGATTGAAGTTTATGATTGAATTTGGTTTGTGATTGAAGAATTGATTGTTTTTCGAGAAAATCCAAAGGTTTGGCTTGGTTTGAGGATGATTTGGTTAAGTTCAAGAATTTGACCTGAAAGGGTATAGGTTGGATTTAGGTTAGATTTGGGTTTGAGTTTTGGATTTGATTTTGGTTGAATTTATATTTTATTTATATTTATGAATATAAATGAGAATATAAATGGGTTATGAAAAATATTTTGAATTTGGAGTAATTTAGATTTGATTTGAGCTAAGTTCATGAGATGAAATCAAAGTGACTTAGGAAAGATTTTTGGAATTGATTTGAATGATTTAAGAAAAATCATTTAAATTGGAATTTGATTTGAATTTTGAATTGACTTGAATGATTTGAGAAAAACCATTTTAAGTTGGAATTTGATTTGAATGATTTGAGAAAAATCATTTAAGTTAGAATTTGATTTGAATGATTTGAGAAAAATCATTTCTGTTGGAATTTGATTTGAATTTTGATTTGGAATTGGTTTGAATTTGAGATTAATTTGAATTTGAAGTTTGGTTGGATTTGAAGTTTGACTTGAAAGAAGAAAGTAAGGATTTGGTTCAAGCTATAGAGTAGGCAAGTTTTCCTAACACCCCTAAGTCATAACCTATTCTTGTGGCTAACTCTTCTAAGTCTCTAGGGTTAGGTTAAGTATTCACCTAATCACTAGAAGTGTCTTAAGACTAAGGAACTCTTAATGTCTAAGAGGATTTCTATGTCTAAGATGGAGAGGTTGAAAGCTCACCCCAAAAGTGAGGTAATAAGAAGTCACAAGCTCATCAAATGAAGTAAAGGACACTTTCATATGCCCTCATGGATGGTGTCTTATATCGACATCCTTTGATCATATGTAGTTGTGTTGTTTAGACAAACACGAAGCCCATAAGATTGTGACTGAGGTGCACTCAGGGTTATGTGGAGCTCACTAATCCATTCTGAAGATGAAAGCTAAGATTAAGAGACTATGATACTATTGGCCATCGATGATCATAAATTGCATGGATGTGGCTAGGCAATGCCATCAATATCAAGTACATGTAGTGGTCCTTCATTAACCACCCAACATTGGCCTCATGGTCATTCGAGTGTTAGGGTACTGACATAGTGGGTTTGATTGACCCTCCTTCTTCTAAGGGTCATCAATTTATCCTAGCTAGCACCGACTACTTTTCCAAATGGGCGGAAGCTAATCCACTCAAGGAGGTCACATCTCAACATGTGCTCCAATTTTTAAAAACTATATCGTATATAAATTTGAGGTGCCTCATCGAATTATATCCAATAATGGTACTACATTTAAGAGTACCAAGATTAACAACTTTGCTCAGAGAAACAACATAGGTTGGAGATACTCTCCATCTATTACTCAAGAGCAAACGGCTTAGCCTTCAACAAAACTCTCATCCAAATACTCAAGACACTTGACGACAACAAATGACAGTGGCATGAGTAGTTAGTTGAAGCTTTCTGATCCTACTGCACTACTTATAGAACTCCAACTTAGCCTACCCCTTTCTCCTTGTTGTATGGGTCTAATGTCATTCTACCATTAGAAGTACAACTCCATCACTAAAGATAGCTGTGGGTAGCAAGATCACAACAGAGCAGAATGCCAAGTTGCGGTTAGAAGAGCTCGAAGGTTTGAAGGAAAAATTCCTACTGGCATGCCAAAATCTCGAGCTGTACAAAGCCAAAATTATTCAAGCTCACAATAAGTTGGTCCATCCTAGAGCTTTTCAAGTATGAGAGATTGTTTTAGTTCTAATGAGACCAATTATTGCCCATCGCAAGATGGGAGACAAGTTTGAACCCACTTGGGAAGGCCCTTTTTTCATAGAGAAAGTCTACCAAGGAGGATCATATCAACTTATCAATCATAAAAGGAGAGCCCTATGCTTCCAATCAACGAGATCTACCTAAAAAATTTTATTCATAAAATTAAGTTTGAAATAATTATCAATGAAAATTTCATTTTAAATTCAATCTCTTCAAATTGAAAGCACTTTTGTCTAACAAATCTACCATGACATGTTTAGGTAGGTGTAAGGAACCCGAGCGACGTCCTATCCTTCATCAACATAACACAAACACATAAAACAAACATATATTTTTTTTATCTCAAGCTACTTTGAGTTGAGATAATGCTCCCAACTCACTCAGTAGTTACTCTAGGTCAGGTTGATTCACTACTTAGCTAGTGTGTCACCCTAGTGATCTTTCTACTTTAGAGGATGTAAGCCTGCTATGCTTTCTTCCTAGCTTGATCGTTGCACACTGATGAGCACCTTATTAGTATGGTAGGCCTTACTGCACAGCCGGTGAGCTACCTCATGATGGCTTTATTTAAAATATGTGAGCTTGCTAGGCTTTCTTCTTGGACTAGTCTTCATGCACTGATTGGGTCAAGTATATTTGAGGTTTAGGGTAATCCCCCTAGTGGCTCCTTTCCTCTTGATTACTTCAAGTTTGGTTCTAGTCCTTTCTCGAGACTCCTTAGTCACCTTAGGTCTGATAGCATCTGTCCCACCAATAACAAACTATCTTGATGATCATTTTCATCTGTGAAGATGTAAGTCTACTATGCCTTCTTCTTAGATTGATCGTTGCACACCGATGAGCACCTTAGGTTGGTTAGTGTTCTCTATGCTGACAGACCCACCCGGTGGATACACCACTCATGGCATATGTAAGTCTTCTATGCTTTCTCCTTCAGTTGGCCACCGTACACCTATAGGATTTCTTTTCAGAGATCAGGATAACTCCCCTAGTGGCACCTCCCCTGTGGGCACTCTATTTGGATCATGTCCTTCGCGACTCCATCTAGACACTACCCGGGTTGCTATCGGATTGGATAGTTCCCCTTTTCTAGTAACCACCCTTGTGGTTGAAAAATTTGTACTGCGGATGTATAGATTATCCTTTAGTCTAGGAAATCTGAGTTAGGTCAAGGCTGAGATAGCCCCATCTTAGTGTGGTCCCTCGCACACTAACATGGTCCACATAAACATATAAACAAAATATATATATTCACTTGTGGATTAAGAGAATATCCCCAGCGTTACATTTTCCCAAGCAGGCATCCTATCTTTAGGTAGCTTCAGCAAGACTCCCTATAAGAATGGCCTAACTACTCTTGAGTTGACATAATTCCCTAGCTTCACCCACTCTGTAGTCGCCTTTGGGTTTGATTTGTTGCGCATCCAACATATCACCCAGTTGTTCCCACTTTGGAAGATGTAAGTTTGCTATGCTTTCTTCCTAGCACTATCATTGCACACCAAAAGGAAACCTTTATGTTTGATAGCTCTACCCCACAGCCGGTAGACTACCCCTTTATATTTGTAAATCTAAGATAGGTCGAGGCCGATATAGCCCCTTCTTAGTCGATCCATCACACACCGATAGGATCCATGAATTAAACTAAATTAAAATAGATTAAATCAAACCATATCAAATCAAATGGAATTAAAATGAAATTAATCTTAACTACTCTTGAGTTGAGGTAAGATCCCTAGTGATGCTCAATCAGTAGTCGCCTTAGGTCAGGCTTGATTTGTTGCACATCTAACATGTTACCATAGTGGTTGTTCCTCTCTTTGAAAGATGTAAGTCTGCTATGCTTCTTCCTAGCGCAACCATTGCACACCGAAAGGCAACCTTTAGGTTGGATCTACCCCACAGCCGGTAGACTACCCCTTTAGATTTGTAAATCTAAGATAGGCCAAGGCCCCCAGGGCTCCTTCTTAGTGGATCCATCGGACACCAACAAGGTCCATAAATTAAATCCATCAAATTTAATTGAGCTCATATCCCCAATGGATATGCCCTCAATCCAAACCAAATTAAACTCAATTTGATTCTTCCCATTGGATCTCCCCTCCTTAAGTCAAACCTTCATCCCCAATGGATGCCCACCAAATAAATTCATTCAAATCTCAATCCCTAGAGGATTTTTCCCTCATGCCCTTGGCATAAAGTGAGTTGCATTGCACTAAGATTGTGATTCCATCTATCTCTCAAGTTTAGGTATAAATCATTTCCATTAGCGCTTGTAGTCTTTTGTACATTATTGATCGCCTCGATCAATGCCAATACGTGCGATGTGCCTTATCAATTACACCACACCTATTGGGGGTTCTTTCGTTGACCTCATTTTTGGAGTGAGAGTTTAATCTCCTCTTATTAGATTTAGGAGTCTCCTAAATATTAAGACTTTCTTAGTCATAAGACACTTCTAGTAACTAGGTGAACACTTAACATAAGTCTAGAGACATAGAAGGGTTAACCATATGATTAGGCTATGCCTTAAGACTTAGGGAGACAAACCTACCTTATAGCCTAGACCCAACCTATGTTCATCTTCTTAAGCCATGCAAATACAAATCCAAATTCAAACCCAAATCCAAATCAAGCAATTGAAATCTATAACCAATTTTAAACCAAAATCTAAACCAAACCCAAGCTTAAGCCATATAATTCAATCTCATGGACTTAGCCAAAAATCCATCCAATTCGAACCAAAATCAATTGATTTTCTCAAAGTTAATTCAACCCTTACAAAATATACAATCAAATCTACAATTATCAAACTAAACCAAAATCAATATAAATCAAACCAAACCTATCCCATTTGACCTAAAATATCCAAATGAACCAAAATCCATTTGAACACAAATCAATTGCAATCAAAACTATATACCAATCCAAATCCATATATAAACTCAACTAAATCCAAATCAACCTAAAATCAAACCAACTGAACCCAGTAGGCTCACGTGACCCAAAGTGACCTAAAGGACCTATTTAAGCCAAATTTCAATCCAGTCCAAATTGGACTGAACCAAGCATACCAAAACCTCCTATGATGATTGTTGATCACCTAGGTTGATCAATTGTCATCAATTAGGTCAAACTAAGTCAACTTTGTCATTTGACCAAGTCAGCACTCTTAACCTTCATGAACCAAACAAGCCAAATTTCAACCCAAGCTAATTTGATTGAAACTATTAATTCACACCAACCTATGATCAATGATTGAACATGACTCGACCATCAATTGAGCCAAACCTAACCCTATTGGCCCATTGACCCAAGTTGATCTAAAAGATCAAATTGGTTTAAATCATGATCTAACCCAAATTAATTGCAACCAATGGCTCAAGTTCATTCCAAATTGATTTTGAACTTGACCGAAGCCATAATTGAACTCAATTGACCCATTTAGCCCAAATTGACCTAAAGGGTCAAATTGGCCTAAATCTTAAATCAAATCATAGCAAGCAATACGTAACTGAACGAAGTACAGAAATTAACCAATTGAAAATGAATCAACCTATAGCCCAAGCCAATTTGGCCAATTTTGCCAAATTGGTCAACTTGACCCAATTATCCTATATGAATCCAAATGAGCTAAAATCAAACCTAAGCTAAATTGGTTCAAACCAATTGAACCAAAATAATTCAAATCATCAATTGAACTTGACCCAAGCCTTAGTTTGGCCCAATTTGACCAATCAATCAACCTAACCCAACCTAGCCCAATTTGACTTATAAGGGTCAAATTAAGCCAAACCCATTTGAACCAAGCCAAAACCCAATGCAACTTGACCCAACCCATCTTAAACCCACCTAGGGTTAGCCCAAAACTAGCCCAAATCAAATTGGGTTCAACCCAAGGCAAATCCCCATTTGGTTCTCTTCCCCACATGGGATTTTTTTCCAAAATTACTAAGTCCACTCCCCTCTTTTCCCTTGGCAGCCCTCAAACACCCCAAATGGAGCCTAACCTACTCACCTAGCCCAACCCACATGGGATAGGTTGGCCATGGACCAAGGGAGGTGAGTTAACTCACCTCCCCACCATGGCTAAAATAAATGTACCCAAAGAAAATGGTTGTCACCTTGAGCCACCAGCTAAGATCCCACCAACCAAGTTGAGCCACATGGAGGTGACACGACCACTCTAGCACCTTGCGCCAGCTGACCAGCCAAAATTTGGGAGATAATTTCATCCATCTAATCTAAGGGAGGGGGAATGTACTCCCCTCATTTCGATCAAACACATGCTCACACTCACGGCAAGCTGCCTAAGGCCATTTCGAAAGCCCTAGAGCTCTCCCTGAAGCAAATCAAGCTCCCCCATTATCAGATTTCCCAAAGTCGAAATAGGGCATCCTCCATTCAACCCAACTCCACCTAAACTCAACCAAATCCAAATTAACTTCATACACACCTTCCACATACTACGTCTAGTAAGAACAAATCGCCTCCTAAGCCCTCCAACCACAAAAAAACCAAGTTCGATCAACGTCAACCTCTAAACTGACGGTTTGTGACCCTCTGAGTGAACAAGAAGAAATCCTTGGGCATGTTAATCAGCAGAGTCTCATCTCCACTAGAAGAAGCTTCCTCAACTGATTCCTCCACTAGTCTTGAGCTCTGGTGAGGTAATTCTCTAAAACTAAGCTTTTGTCAAAATTCTTTGGAGCTTTAGTGAAGGAAACTTGCATGTCATGCATTTTCCACCATTGGATCTCCTCGGATCATCATCATGAAGGTGTGGGATCCATTTTGAGTCAATTCAAGCTTGGGTGAGCTCATATCAAGCAATGGAAGGTGGATGGTGTCCATCTTCCGTCGCTCATGAGATGATGGATCATGCACCGCCCATTCCACATGATCGTAATGGACGGTCATGAGTTTTTGCTAGTTTTAATATGATTTTATCCCTAAGGAATCATGGGTTTGATCTATTACATCTAATCTTAGATCAAACGGTGGAGAAGAAAGTGCGTCCGCCGCTAGCCATATCAGTGCTGTGTCAGACGTGCTTAAGTGGCCAATCCCATGGCGCCACATGGAAATGTGCCACATCATTCTACATGGCACCTATGGGATTAAGCTTATTTAAGGCCTAATTAATGTATTTAATGGCTGAAACTTCTAAAATTCATTACAAATTATAGAAAAATCAGGAAAACATAAATAAATACTTATTTTGGAACATATTTCAAAGGAGATTTATTTAAAATCTTAATTAATTTTGAATAGTGATTAGGGATTAAATAATGTTTAATTATAAACTTAATTAGTCTAATTATTCCTTAATTACATGAGTAATCAATCTCAAACTTTATGGGTTAATTTAATGGGATGACCTCTACCTCCCATAATTTTCTTGGGATTTATTGCTTGGTTAATTAGGGTAATTGACTATTTAATCCCTAATCACTCTCTTAATTAGTTTAATTAATTAATTAACCTCTTAAATAGTAAAAATTAATAAATTGAGCATATTAATCACTATTGAATAGTGAATGGGAGAAATGGGATTAGGACCTCTATCCTAATCTTTTTCCTAAGTCCATCCTTCTTTAAAGGAAAATTAATTAAGAATTGAGACTAATTAAATAATTGATTAATTAAAGGTCTTAATTAATCTAATTCAAATCCTAATCACATGATCCTAATTAATTAAATTAGGGGTAGATCTTTAGGTGTTTAATAAGTTAATCTGCATGTGTGGGGAAGCCATAAGAGTACTTAATTAAGTTCCTTAATTTAATTAACTATTAATTATGAGCCAATTATATTAGGCTCTTTTATTTTATAGGATCATTATAATTTTACTTTTCACCCAAGTACATGTCATGTTGAGTCATAATTATTTTTTTAATGACATTAAGGTGGCATAGGTAAGGGTAATTAATTAATTTAATTAAGGATCCAACCTAATTAATTCATAAAATTCACCTAATAATATTCTCTTAAGTTAAATTAAATTATCAATGTGGGAATAGAATTAGATAACAAATGAGTACTCCTCCTCATCTTTAAATCCAATCAAAGATTCAAAACTAAATTGATAAAGGAACTTTCATTTTCTTTAAAAGAGTTTATTTAATGTGATCGCCCTTAGGAATTAGTTTAGTTGAATGAATCATGTATTGATATTTAATTATTCCTTTCCAAGCACATAAAATGTTGTATGTCATTTGATTTCATGCATTCATGCTTTCAAATTTGAATAAATTTTGTTTATGTAAGCTTGCATGTGTTGGCTTAATTAAGTATATATCTAGATATTATCATTAATAAATTCAGAACTACTTTCCAAAACTTATGAATCAATTATAATACTTAGAGTGTTGATAGTTATGAATATACATAAGATTTTCATGTGTTCATAGCTTAAGCATATTGAATGAAACTCTCTTTCTTATTATTCATATATAGATTTACATGAGTTTGAATAATAATGGGTATATAGTCTGGACATCTTGGGAACATGAGGATTTAGTTAGCCCCAAGGAGGCCATTTGATTATCTCACTTACCTTGTTTAACAATGGCACGTCATTGGGTTTCATTCTTATGTATTTTGATATTATAATTTAGATAGAGCTTTAATTCATATGCCTAAATGATTTAATTAAGAAAAATACAATCTTGCATGATTCACTTTCTTCTAATTATATGTACATCCATATGTATTTAAGAAAACAAGTATATAGTCTGGACATCCCAGGAACACGAGGCTTTAAGTAGCCCCAAGAAGATCATTTGATTACCTCACATCCCTAGTTAACAATGATAGGTATTTGCTTATGCCATTTATACATGTGTGTACTTAATTAAGGAATGAAAATCTTCTTTCTACTAAAAATGCATTAATCCATAATTATTTAAGTCATTGAATTGGTTAGTCATGTGAATTGGAGCAATCTTTAATATGTTCATGTACACAAATCTACATGTGTTTGAATGCAAATGAGTATATAGTCTAGACATCCCGGGAACACAAGGCTTTAAGTAGCCCCAAGGAGTTCATTTGATTATATCACTTCCCTGGTCAACAATGATACATACTCATTTAATTTCCTTCCTATGTATTTTTGTATAAAAATTTGGATAGATTTTAACTTACACATATTAAATAATTCCATCAAATGGAACATAAACCCTAAATTTATTCATTCATCATTCAAGTGTGCTAAAATATGTTACATGTATAGACATACTTAGGATTGAATTATATGCATGTTATATGTGATGGAAAGGAATGAATTGATACATGTCATGTGATAATAATTCAATTATATTATTTCTAAGATGCCTTTCATGTTATATAGGATTATTTAGAGTTAACCTAAACTTATGATTAATAAAATATTTAATAAACAATTCACCAAAGAAAACTAAGAGATAATGAATGTGCTTTAGAAATATATTAAGGTAGCGATGAAAGAGGATAATCCTCTTTCCTCTCTTTATAACACTTAGATGCTAAGTGTAAATTAAATAAAATAAAATGAAACACAAATTAAAATTAGCAAATCATCTAAACAACATAAAGTGATATCAACCACCATGGTTAATTTAAATAATTTTAGAGTTAGAAAATCATAACTCTAATGCTTAGTTAAGACATACCACACAAAGCCTTAACACTCACATTAGAAATAAGTCACCACTTCTAGCTCTATGTTAGAGCAGTGTATGATGCAATGTATGTTTTAATTTATGATGTATTATTTTAGACTAGATGTTAGGTATATACTTTAAAGAATGGATGTTAGGATGCTCTTAGCCTAATCATATTTTCTATTCGGGATTGTGCTTAAGGGGATGCTTAAAAAAATAAATATAAATGCTCTCTCTACAGGTTTCTTAAACCCTTAAGCATAATCCATGTTATGATAGGTGGGCTTGGTTACCCATGTGCAGGGTGCTTAGTCCAAATTTTAAATATAACTACTTGGGATTATATGTTTGTTTATCAAACCTCTATTTTGCAGGTGCAGTTAAATTTATTTTTTCCACATAAATATAATTTTTGCAATAGGAATTAGGATTTTTGTCTATGGGCAATTAGGATGAGCAATGGCTAGAAGGCTTTATCTTGGGGTGCCTTGTGATGCTTTTGAAGCAAGCACCATCCAAATAAAGAAGGAACCAAATAAGAAATAGAGATATGAATAATGAACACCTCCATAGTATGTTTTTATTTTTAATTGTAATAATTCTTATATTTTGAGTTGTATAAGGGAAGAGCTCGATTACCCATCTTTTCTCTTTTCAAGTTATACGGTGGTACCCTACCGCACCGTCCTATTATTCTTTTATGATAGTTTATAAAATTGATTAAATTTATGTTTAAACTATGCATTAGGATGTCATGCTCTTTATAGTTTCTTCATGTTTGATGCCTCAATGTGTGGGTTGGATGTGGTAGGCTCTTAGGATAAAATAATATTTCTACCCAACTAATTACTCAGTAAATTTTAAACAACTCATGATCTCATCATAAAATCCTAGGTTATAATCAAGATAATTAAAATATTTAGAAACCCCTTAGCTGAATATTGTATGTCTTACATCATGCATATCATCTTGAGTCACTTTTACAAAATGAGTGCCCTCGTCCTTACACAATATGGACCACTTGACTTATGAGAGGAACCCCTGATGATGGAGCTTCACCCTCTCTCTTTTGATTTGTCCAATAATCTACTTCATCATGCAATTAGTCATATAAAAATCTCAAAGCCCTTGTCTAAATGATGTGTGAAAAAATAAAATAAAATTTAAAAGATTTTTTTGTAAATTAAGTCATATGCTCATACCACTCATGCTCTAGTCTCTTAGGGAGTGGGTTTAGGACTTTAATCTCTTTCAAATTAAATAATTATCTAATCTATCTTGTAATTTATAATATTGTACTACACAATTTTCAAATCGTACGAAGTGTTAGGTGGCCACTCCAGGCAGTTATAAGTCCAAATTTAGATGGATTATTCTCTCTTGTGGAGGTAAACCCTTATGTCCACTTGTCACTTAGATTTAGGTCATGCTTTAGTTCATACTAAAGCTCCCTAAATTAAGGATCCAAGGTAACTATTTCCTTTGGGCTACAAGCATAAATCTCACCTCTTAGGCATTCCCACAATCTTGTGCTGGTGGGTTATAAGCCCTAGCAATCTAATAGAAGTTCAACTCAAATAAATAAATCTCTTCATTTTCAAATATATAAAGCTCAAATATAGGATAGATTGGAATGTTCACTAGGCTTCCTAGTATCATGAGCATCTCCTACTTCCTCCCTTTGGATTCCAAAAATAAGTCTTATGCTTGAACTTTCCCAACTGATTTTCCAAAACATAATCAATCTTTTGATAATCTAACCTTAAAATCTTTGTAGATGATAATTATCTACTTTAATAGAGAGTATTCTTAGGGAATTTCATTTCCTATGATGCAATTAACTATGGAGGTTTGTCTCCATAGGGAACTTAAAAACTTGATTTAATATAAATCTTGCTTTATTCATCCATGTAAAACAGGGAAAAAATCTCTGGTATATTTGAAGACCCATCATGCTTTAGGAGTCTTTATTAGGTGATTAGGTCCACTGAAAGGTGATGCTTCTATCTTTCAAGATAGTACCTCAATGTCGTGTCTGATCACTTCAATAAGTACTCTCTGCAATTTGTATGGAACCCCCCCCCCCACACACACACACGACTCATATCCAAAATAAACACCACAGATGTTAACAAGTTGTCTATCTTGAACTCAAAGGTAGATAACTTCATTTTCTTTGATATTTGTATGACAACTCCAACTATTCAAAATGAATTACTTAAAGTGTCAAGTAAGAGGCATACCATGAAAGATGATGAGTTGTGCATTTCTTTCAACCAATTATAGTGCAACCTTTATTTTCCCCTCTATGTTAGGTTGGAGGAAGTACTGAATATTTATGGAGTGGCACATACTTAGGTTCTACCAAACTCCATAGCGAGCATCATGACCTTTATCCTATATTTTTAGGTAAGAGGAACTACTGTAGATTCTGACTCTCTTTCATTAAATCTTCTTCATTATGGGGAAAAGGATAGAATTGTCCAGTTCATGATAATCTACTAAGAATAACTAGCTTGGTGAATAAGGTTAGAAACTAGCATTCTAAAATTTATTTCATCGAGTTCTTAATTAGCTAGATTATGCCTACCATTCCCACTCCCTTCACTACTGATAAAATGGTGATTCCCCAAGTGAGTCTTATCAAGGAAGAGTCTTTAAGCAAGCTGGCAAAAGTAGCTTAACATCAAATTCTTTTTCAAATTTGATAATATTCATAAGAAAAACTGCCACAAGTACCCAACTTTTTTGAATCTTATCATTTTATTTCTCCTTGAAAAATTAATTATACTCTCTCTTGTAGGGCATTATGTCTCCACTCCCTTCCTGACAAACTCCAAGGTGCTTCAATTCATTAGTGAGTTTGAGGAGAGAGAGAAGAAGGTAAAAGCAAGCCCGCACCCACTAAGGCTAAGTTTAAGAATTCGGCTGAAGAGTTGAGTGTGACACAATTGAGTAGTTTGACTCCAATATAATTCAAGAAGAGGTTGATGAGTGTAATGACTCTATGAGCTTCTCAAGCCTCATAGAATAAGAAGGATGATAAGGGAAAGAAACCAGCGCATAATTCTCTATATGTTTATCTTGAAGATAACATCACAATATTGTTGACTCGATGAGTTAAGCCTATGCGATATGCATCACTTTTACTTGGTGGAATTGAACATTATTCTTGAGAAGCTTCTTAATAAGAGACTACACTATATCATCATGACTAGTCAGGTAATGGCATGATAGTCAATTTTGGAGCTTTGTAGAGAGTACACATCCAAGTTGAAGTCAATGTCTAAAGCCAAGATAGAGTGTAACTCGACAAAGGGCTAGTTGAAGGTTGTCAAGTCTAAGGTGGCCAAGCTTCAAGAGAAGTCACAATTCTAGAAGGAAGAGAATGATTGAGCAGTGTTAGAGTTAATTCACCTTGTGAATTGAATCAGTAACTAAAACTTGAACTCTCTTGTCGCATTGAAGCCTTTCAAAGGAGGTCAATCTATATAGTTTACTTGACTTTGACCAGTAAAGGACAACTTGAGGAAGAAGTTGAAGGAAGGCACTAACCTTATAATTGAGAAGTTAATCAGACACAATCAATTGGATGCAATTTTTTTAACTTTGACAGCATGCTCGCCTTATTAGAGTTAGAGTTTGAGGAGAGCGATAGGGAGGGAAGTACACGATATATTTTTGGTATTATTTTTTTTCTTCTACTTTATAATGGAAAATAAAAGTATTTGTATAAATATATAAATATATATATATATATATATATATATATATATATATATATATATATATATATATATATATATATATATATATATATATATATATATATATATATATATATTTACTCACCACTCATAATTTGTATTTAATACTTGTTTTAATGAAATAAAGACTTTTCTTATATTGGCTTCATAGTAGATGCTTATGAATTATTATTTATTATGTGCAAATGTACTCATTATTATCTTTGTAAAAATGTATTTTCTTTAATTTTTGAAATCATACTCACTTTGTTGATGGATTGTTTGCTAAATACTCTTTGTAGACACCTTGGTTTGTAGTTTGTGTTAGTCTTAAGTTTGTAGTTGCCAACCATATAGTGCTTTTCTTTATAATGTAGTCACCAACCATACAGAGTATTGGTCATTAAAATATAGTTGTGAATCATATGAAGTGTTAGTCTTATAATGTAATCATCAATCACACAGAGTGTTGGTATTTAAAATGTAGTTGCTAACCACATAGAGTATTGGTCTTTAGAATATAGTCGCCAACCACACATAATGTTAGTCTTTAGAATGTAGTTGCTAACCATACAAAGTGTTAATGTAGTTGTTAACCACGTGGAGTATTGATTTTTAATATTCTAAGTGTTCGGGTCCACGAGTACATTCTTGAGTGTTGTTAACCACGTGGAGTATTGATTTTTAATATTCTTAAATTACCTTATGTATCTTATGTACTTTATGAAGTGTTTTCCTTAATCACATCTAAATAAATTCTTAAGTGTCAAAGTTGTCCCAATAATGGTGAGTGGGAGGCTTGATTACTTTGTAACGATCAATTTAAGGCAAGTAGATTATATCCTTTATAAATGGGGACTTTTCTTATAAGTGGATGTAGCTTTCCTATGAGTAGCCTTATCACTTCTATACTCAGTAGTCTGCCAAGTTAAACTTGATACACTTGGGCCAATACATAGATTATCAAGTTAAATTTTATGCATGCTCTAAGAGTAGCTCATTGAATCAAGTTTTTTTCTTGTGTTGTAGATAGATCACTAAGTTACTTAAGTCAACACATAGTTCTCTGAGTCCATTTATACTCGGGCCAAATGTAGCTCGTTGAATAACTTGGGCCAATTATAGTTTGCATAGTGATTTGAGCCAAATGTAGCTCGCATAAGTGACGTAAGCCAATACACAACTTTCCAAGTTACTCAAGCTAGTGTAGCTTGCCAAGTCATTCTGGTTAATGTAGGTTACCAAGTTACATAGGACAATGTAGTCCTCTGAGTAAGGTTCTACACTCAAGCCAATACATATTCACTAAGTGCAATCTTGTAACTTTTTAGCCTATGTTAACTTGAGTGATCCATGAATTTTTCAAAGTTTTTTTTATTCATTTGAGCAAATTGTAAATACTGTTAAGTAAATAATTTTATTAGTATATATATATATATATTGCATGAGTAGAAAGAGACACATTATATCAAAATTTTCTTGCATGAAATATTTTTTAAAATTAATAATTCATTGTAAAGAAAAAAATATATAATGATAAGACTTCCCTCAAAATAATATTATGATAATGTGGGTCACACAAGATGGTGTTGGTTCCTTACTTTGTTTTGTAATTATTTCCTTTCCAAGTCTTCTTACAAATTCACTGAGCTTTCTTACTTTGATTAGTTCGTTGACCTTACTTTTGAGGTATTAGCAATCTTTAGTGTAGTGACTATGATTACTGATAGACATGATATTTTAAAGTGCCTTTTGGTACATTCTTTAGAGGTGTCGACTTGAAGTATTCATTATTCAAAATAGTTTAACTAATTCTACCATTGATACATGTAATAATGTGATTATGAGTGGATGTTGGGGCTAGTACTCCCCTTGCTTAATGTTAATTGGTGAATTAGGCCTATATTCACCTTGTGTATTTGCATTCTCTTTGGTCAAGTGCATTGTATTTTTCTTTTTCTTCTCATGAATTTGAAACCTTTCTTTTGGAGAATTGATCAAGGGGACGACCTCTTTCTTAAGTTGGTCTTATTAGTCACCTTTGATGATTAGATACTTCATAATATTTATATGTATTCACATGGCCCATCTCTAACAATTTTGCCAACATCTTGGACTATACAAACAAAGGGCATACTTAAACACCCATTCTTTAAGGCCTTGACCAAGTGCAGCCTATGTGACTATTTGTTTCAAATCTTTTACTTTAGTTTCTCTTATGAAGAGAGTGATAAACTTTATAAAAGGCTCACCTAGCTTTTATCTCACATGTAGTATAGTTTGTGAGCTCTTTAGAGGCTTTTGGCCTGAGTGTAAATTAAATGGTAAATTTTCTCCTAAATTTGATAGAGGAAGTTATGACTCTTATAGGAAGGTGCAAGAACCATATGAAAGTATTAAAGAATAGTTAACATTTTATTGTGTCATTAAGGTCCAACATTGATGTTGTGGATTCAAAGTATGTTGCATGATTAGAAAGGTTGTGCGACCTTTGTAAGACTCCAAAGAATTTAAGCTTTAGTGAGAGACTCGCCTCTATAATTTTCCTTGAAAAAGTATTTATGAGAATGTCATTCACTAGTCTTCCACCAATAATCTTCTCACCACACTGCAATAGGACTCATCATCAATATTAGGTGTCCTTAACAACACTTGCCTATGGTGGCGATGAGTTGCCACACCTTAAGACCCTTCATTTTCACTGCCCCTCAGAACCTCGTTGTCACTTTGACTAAATAAGTGAGCTTATCTTTCATGTCTTTCAAATCTTGTTATGTGACAAATTGTTGCATATTCAATCCCATAGCGGCCAAATCATCCTATATAGATGGGCCTACTTCATTGTGCCTGACTTCTTGACCTTAACATCTTCCATACTCACCGCACTATAGAGTATGTTGAATCTAAATTTTTCCATGGGTTGATGTAGAATTTTAGATGCATGAAAAGGAGGACAATATCATATATGATTAGGCATAAAGAATGTAAAATAAAAAGAATTTCTACTATATTAGAATATGAGTACAAGTAGGGGATCATAGCATAAGAATTAGCTCTATCCCTTTTAAGAATGGTAAAAGAGTTAGAAAAAAGTTCTCTACCTTTCAAGGTTCACATTTTTATGGGATCTAGGGGCTGTTACAAAGGAAACTACATATCAAATTCTAAAAGCTTTATATCAGTTACAGTTTTTAGACTCACCTATATTTTTGTAGGATGGACAAGTGTCGTATATAGAGTAGCGAGTCCCCTGATGTGATTGCTATGCTAGTGAGGAAGGTTGATGTTGGTGGTTGGCTAATGTGAACTCCATTAGAAACTCGCCTATGAGGAGGTGAGTCCTCTTAAATGGTCAATAAGTGAGTTCTAGTTTGTGATCTAGTAGTCACCTTTGAGTGCTCTTCGCCCTAATCGATTTTCTAGATCTTTATATGCCTATTTAAGAGTACAAAACCTAATTTAAATATGATTCAAGTACTAGCTTTTTTTTTGAATAATTCAAATTTATTAAATAAGAAAGAAACTTATTCGAATAAATTTTAATTAATATTCAAAATTTTCTATTGATGCTTGAACCTTATTATAACTCATCTCCTTGAACCCTCTGTCTAACTCTCATTCACATTATATTAAGGTCCGTTTGGAACAGTTGCCTTCACGCAACATGGTTTATGTCATGCCACATGAACGCTTAGAATTATAAATTTTTTTTCGAATCTCGTGAATTTGAGCAGCAGTTGATGTGAAGCTAGGACTCGAGGAATCCCTATGCAGCTAATAAAATTTTATTTTCTAAATTACTCCACATTTTAACCTTTGAGACATCCCGTGCTGAAGGAACTATTCTCGTGCCTAAACATCCTTTGCTGAAGGAAACCAAAGGTTTTTTTGAATTTGTTCAATGCTGCCGATCTCAGCCAATTTCCTTCGTCGCATCTCTTCTTGGTCTTGTCTTGCTCTTTATAGTTGCCATTATTCCTTTCTTTTGCTCATCCCCGTGCCTTCGTCACATCTCTTGTAGGTATACTTCCTCGCCCTAGCCCTAAAACAACAAATGTGAACTTCTTTGAACGTTTTTCTTTAGTTTCTTTGATTTTAAGAAGTTTGGTTTTAGTTTTGATTAGCTATGTTCAAATTTGATTTGGATCAGTTGGCTCTTAGATCCCTAGCTGATTGCTTCGATGTTATGTTTGCGAAGCTATAAAAGTGACAAATAAGACCCAATAATAAATTAAATTTGTTATTGATAAGTGTCGAGAGAGTAAAATGTCTTTGGTCTTTTTTAAAATTTGATATATTTTTCTACATTAATGCTTTATCTCTTCCACCACATGCATGTGTATATATCCTAATTGAGGCAACTATTATTACCATTCAAAATTATAATTTTATTTTATTTTGTTCAACTATTTAATAAATTTATTTAAATGCCTTGTTATTAATTATGATTCATGAAAATAAAATTATTATTCTGATGAGTTATATTTGTGAAGAGTTAAATTTGTACCACATTATTGATTTCTCTAGAAATCTATTATTAATAAGATTTGAAATAAATATGAACATTCTATCCATGCTTCAATAATCACATCAAGAGGGAAATAATGTTGCCAACTAATAAGGTTGATAATAGTCATCAAAGTTATTATTAATATCTTGAGTTTGAGCCTCATTTGTCATAATAAATATCAATTTTCAAAAACCAGTAGGAAAATAACTAATCTATACATAATCCATTTTAATATTGTATGGATCATCATGTTGAGTTATATATATATGCCAATCATATGTTGTTGACCTCACTTTTTGAGTGAGCTCTCAACTTCCTTATCATAGATCTAGGACTCTTATAGACCCTAAGAGTTTCTTAGTCGGAAGACACTTCTAGTGATTAGCTGAACACTTACCCTAACCCTAGAGACTTAGAAGAGTTAGCCAAAGGAATATGTTATGTCTCAGGGATTTAGGAGGACTTGACTACCGTATAGCCTAAACCCAATCCTTGATTCCTTCTTTCAAACCAAACCTCAAATTTAAATCTAAATTCAAAAATCAAATCCAAATATCAAATGATTGAAACCCATGATTAAATTTAAACTCCAAATCCCTTCCTAAGCCTTTTGAATTTATCTTATGGGCTTAGCCTTAACCAAATTCAAATCAACCCTAATTCAATTTATTTTCTTAAATATCAAATTCAATCTCAATTGAATCCAAATTCCAAATCATAAATCAATTCCAAACTCTAAGTAATTGAAACCCCTAATCAAATTCAAATTCCAAAAACCCTTCTTAAGCCTTATGGACCCACCTCCATAAGCTTAATCAAATCTACTTCCAAATCACTCCAAACTCAAATTATTTTCTCATTAACCATTTATATCTTCATTTATATTCACAAATATAAATGAAATATAAATTCAAATGGCCAAAACCAAACCCAAATAAAATCGAATTCCCAATTTTATCTATTTTAGCCAAATTCTTGAACTTTGCTAAATGATACCCAAACTAATTCAAAACTCATGGATTCCTTCATGATTCAACCATTCCTATAATCATTGATCCAAATATAAACATAAACCACCATTATCAAACCAAACCCCAAGTCAACCCAAGTTAAGTCTATGTTTATCCTTTTTGCTTCAAATTATCATATGAACCAAAACCCATTTGGCTTCGAACCACTTGCAATTGGATATATATTTCAATCCTAAGCTTATGTGTGAGTTCAACTAAACTTGAATCAAGCCAATTAACCCATTTAGGCTCACTTGGCCCAAAGTGGCTTAAGGGAACCTTTTTGAGCCAAGTTCTAATCCAACCCTAATTGGATTGAACTAAGCCCATCCAAACCTCACAATATAACCAACAGCCAACCTAAGGTGATCAATTACTTTAATTTGGGTCAAACCAAGTCAAACCTAGCCATTGGCCAAGCCAACATTTAGCCCAAATGAAACCTAGACTAGCCAAAATCCATCATATACCAAATTTATTAAAATCATTAATTCAAACTCACTCATAATCAATGATTGAACATGACCAAACCTTCACTTGAGCCAAACCAAGCTTAATTGGCCATTTTGACCCAAGTTGACCCAAATTTGCCTAAAATCTAAAATGGGTCAAATCATGATTTGATTCAAATTGATTGCAACCAATGACTCAAGTTCATTCCAAATTGATTATTGAACTTGACCAAAGCCATAATTGTGCCCAAGTTGACCGATTGATCAACTTGACCCAACCTAGCCCAAATTTACCTAAAGGGTCAAATTGGCCAAATTTCAAATTAAATCCAAATTAAACCAAACCATATAATCATTTTCAATTAGCCAATTGAACTTGACCCAACCCTTAGTTTGACCCAATTTGACCAATTGGTCAACTTGACCCAACCTAACTCAATTTGACCTAAATAGGTCAAATCAAGCCAAATCAAATTAAATAAACTCTAATCCACTTGAAATTTGGGTCAGCCCACTTTTGACCCATTTCAAATCTGCTTAAATCAAATCCATGGCTAAATGACCACTTTGACCTTAGGTCTAAGGCATCCCATGAGATAAGACACATGCATATTTGGTCATTCTCTCTCATTGGAAACTTGGCACCCATTCATAGGTCCACTTAGGCACCAGGACCATGGCTGACCTGACCCAAAGGTGGTTGGGCCGATCATGACTCATGGAGCGGTGAAATCACCTCCCCATTCCCATTGGAGCATTTCAAACCACCAAGGACATCCACTACCTCCCTTGGTAGCCACCTCCACACCCTTACCCAATTAAATCAAGCCACATCATCCACCCAAGGAACTCCATGACCCTCTAAAATGGCCAAATGATCAAGAAAAAGCTAAACTAGCCATAGTCATCCAATCCAAGGAAAGAGGGGGTATACCCCTCTCATTCTCACTCAAACTCGAGATACACTCTTAATTTAGCTCTAGCAGCCAAGAAAGAGATCCCAGAGCAATTTTTAAGGATTCCCAAGCTCCTCAAAATCCCCACTCTTGGTTTTACATGAAATTGAAATAGGGGAGCCTCAATCCGATTGCCATTTGCTCAAAATGCCACCAAAGTGCAATTAATTTTGCACACACAATCCTTGGACCCAAATGAGCTTAAATGAATCATTTTCCAAGCTCCCCGTTGGTCGAAGGGTGGAGTTTGATCAAGACTAATTGCCTACGTGTCGTGGATTGGTCTTCCGAGCAAACTACACCAAATCAAGGCTTGTGTGGCTCAAATAGGGCTTCATTTCTACCAAATGAAGCTTCCTTAATCATTGGAACCACCGGTCATAAGCTTCAGTGAGGTATGCCATTAAAATTGATCCTTGAATGAAAATGGATTGGTCTTATGTCATGTGATTTCCACCATTAGATTTCTTTATTTTGCTTCCCTGAAGGTGTGGGATAATTTTCATCTCCATCCAAGCTGGGTGAGGTCAAATCGAGCGACAATCGATGGATGGTATCTGTCTCTCACCGCCGAGAAGAGATAAATCACAGACTGTCCATTCTGCATGATTAGGATGGACGATCATGATCAAGATTGATTTCTCCTCTAAATCGTGCATTTAATCACGACCATATGATCTTAGATCGGACGGTCCATGGAGTTGCCACTCCCGCCACCATCCGAGTAAGCCTTTGGTTATGAAAACTTAAATAGCCACTTCCATCGCACCACGTGGAAAGCGCACCATGTCAACCGCCATGTGGCTAGACAGGATTAAGGCTTTAATTAGGTTAATTAATCCATTTTTAAGCCTGAAACTTCTAAAAATCATAACTAATCCTAGAAAAATAAAAAAATACAAACTTGGGCTCATTTTAAAGATATCTCAGAGTAGAATTTAGGAAAACCATTATTAATTGATTTTGATCAGCAATTTTAGCTTAATTAAAGTTTGAAAATCTAATTAGCTTAATTATTCCTGAATTAATCACCTAATTGGTCTCCAACTTTTGTGGATGTTTGGGGGGATGACCTCTGCCTCCCCCATTTTTTTGGGATTTTATTGTTTGCTTAATTAGGAAATTAATTAAGGGAGCTTAGAATTTAAAGTCTTAATCACTTTCCTAATTTAATTAGTGATAATTAGTGATTAAATAGTGGTTTAATTAATTATTTAATCTTAATTACCTCTATTGAACAGTAAGGGAGCTCAGGAAATATGGTTGGGATACTTTTCCTAATTCATTTCCTAAGTTTTCTTCGCTTTTTAGAATTTGACTAGTTTATGATTAATGAGGAAATTAATTACTTAATTAATTAATTAATTAATCTCCAAGATAAAAATTAGAGCCTAATTGAGTGTTTGAAATGACTTAGGGGTTAGGATTGAGGCCTTATCCTTGATCCCTTTCCCTAAGTTAATTTCATCATTCTAGTCAAGAATTCAATCAATTAATTAATAAGCTTGATTAACTCGATCTAAAATTCACTTCATACCTAAGCAACCTTTAATTAATCCTGGGTAGCTCTTTGGGTGTTCAAAAACCAAAGTGAGAGAGAATGAAATTATGGTTAGCTCACATGTGTGAGAAAATCATAAAAGTAGTTAAGTGAGATCCCTTAAGCCTAATTAATTATTAATCATGAGCTAATTGTATTAAACCCCTTTCATTTCTTAGGAGCATTGTAAATTTACTTTTCATGTGCTTGCATATCATATTGGCTCATTATTAATTAGTTAATTAACGTGATGTAGGTATGGGTTAATTAATTGGCTTAATTCATACCCTAACCTAATTAAACCATAAAATCAACTTAATTACTTCTTCATTAAATCAAATTTACTCACACATGGGGAATGGGTTTAGAATTAGCAAACCTCTTTTATTTCCTAAATCAAATCAAACTCAAAATTAAAAATGTCATTAAAGAACTTTAGTTTATTTTAAATATCCTTATTTAGTGTGATTGTCCTTAGAAATTAATTGGAAAGAATGAGATCATGTGCTTATGTTCCTTTATTTCTTTTCAATCATGTTAAATGTTGCTTGTTATGTGTAATCATGCATTCATGCCTTTTAAAATTAACAAAATGAAATGGTTTATTTTATGTCAAATTGCATGTGTTGATTTAAATTAAAAATAGGTGTTGCTATTAGTACAATTAAATCAAGTGTTATCTTCAAAATCCCATAAATAAACTATAATATATGATGTGATGTTAATTACAAATATCTATAAGTTTGCATGTGTTTACAATACAAGATATGTAATATGAAGTTCTCTTTCTTTACCTTACATGGATTTGCATGGGATTTATAAATGTATAGTTTATTTGAAAAGAACATAACATTTGTCTAAATCTACTCCAAAGCATCTCTATACTAAGACTTAAGAAGAATTTCAGATCACATATGTAAATCATATAATCAAATCAAATATGACTTCTTGCATGACTTCTCATTCTTGTGGTTCTTTTTGTACATTCACATGTATCTAAGAAATGTGGTATATTAGTCTGGACACCCTGAGTCTGTGAGGCTTTAAGTAACCCTAAGTACGTCTTGTACCTTATGCTCCTAGTGTAGAACAATGGCACCGTACTCACTTAAGACTCTTATACATATGTATGTATGATATGACCAATGAATAAGAATCATAAATCAAATAAATTAAATACAACTTTTGCATGGGCTATTCATATTCTAATTAATCCTAGGTAGCTCTTTGGGTGTTCAACAACCCAAAGTGAGAGATAATAAATTATGGTTAGCTCACATGTGTGAGAAAACCATAAAAGTAGTTAAGTGAGATCCCTTAAGCCTAATTAATTATTAATCATGAGCTAATTGCATTAAACCCATTTCATTTCTTAGGAGCATTGTAAATTTACTTTTAATGTGCTTGCATATCATATTAGCTCATTATTAATTAGTTAATTAACTTAAGGTGATGTAGGTAAGGGTTAATTAATTGGCTTAATTCATACCCTAACCTAATTAAACCATAAAATCAACTTAATTACTTCTTCATTAAATCAAATTTACTCACACATGGGGAATGGGTTTAGGATTAGCAAACCTCTTTCATTTCATAAATCAAATCAAACTCAAAATTAAAAATGTCATTAAAGAACTTTAGTTTATTTTAAATATCCTTATTTGGTGTGATTGTCCTTAGGAATTAATTAGAAAGAATGAGATCATGTGCTTATGTTCCTTTATTTTTTTCAATCATGTTAAATGTTGCTTGTCATGTGTAATCATGCATTCATGTCTTTTAAAATTAACTAAATGAAATGGTTTCTTTTATGTCAAATTGCATGTGTTGATTTAAATTAAAAATAGGTGTTGCTATTAGTACTATTAAATCAAATGTTATCTTCAAAAGACCATAAATAAATTATAATATATGGTGTGATGTTAATTACAAATATCTATAAGTTTGTATGTGTTTACAATACAAGATATGCAATATGAAGTTCTCTTTCTTTACCTTACATGGATTTGCATGGGATATAAATGTATAGTTTATTTAAAAAGAACACAACATTTGCCTAAATCTAGTCTAAAGCATCTCTATACTAAGACTTAAGAAGAATTTCAAATCACATATGTAAATCATATAATCAAATCAAATATGACTTCTTGCATGACTTCTCATTCTTGTGGTTCTTTTTGTACATTCACATGTATCTAAGAAATGTGATATATTAGTCTGGACACCCTGAGCTGTGAGGCTTTAAGTAGCCCTAAGTAGGTCTTGTACCTTACGCCCCTGGTGTAGAACAATGGCAGCGTACTCACTTAAAACTTTTATACATGTTAATGTGTACTTAGCTAATCGATACAAAATCCCTCTTTTCTATTAAAAAGACATGCATTCATAATTCAATTAAATAAAATATTTAAACTCCAAACACACTTCTTTGCAATAATCATTTAAATGTGCTAAGACATACATTGTATATATAGGTGTGCTTAAGATTTAACCATATGCATGATATACATGATGGAAAAAAATGAATAAACATGTGTTATAGTAATTCACTCTAATTAATCTTTTGATGTCTTTCTTTTTGAATAGGGTCATTTAGAGTGAACCTAAACTTAGGATTGATTAAAATATATAATAAGCCATTCACTAAAGAAAATTGATTAATTAACTTGCTTTAGAAGTGACTTAAGGTAGGGATGAAAAAAAGGTTCTCTCTCATTCTTCTCTTTATAACACTTAGTTGTTAAGTGTAGGCCATATGAAATAAAAAAAAGCATTAAGTAAAATCTTCAAATCAATTAAATCACTTAAAGAGAAATTAACCCTTCACAAATTAAATCTTTCACACTTAGCAAAATTATAACTCTAAAGCCTAGTTAGACATACCACACAAGCTTTAATGCACACACATTAGATTAAGTCACCACTTTTAACTTTATGTTAGGGCATTGTATGGTTTGATGTATGCTTGTTTTGTGATGAATTGTTGTAGATGGATGCTAGGGTGCATGTGCATAGTCTGGATATTAGGTTGATATTAGCCTAATCATGCTTTCTGTAGGGGGTTGTGCTGAATGGTACATTGTAATAAAAATATAAATGCTTTTTTATTGTGGGTTACTTTTTCCCCTAAGCATAATCCAAGTTAGGATAGGTGTGCTTGGCTACCCATGTGCGGGGTGCTAAGTCCAAATAACTCATATAACTACTTCGACTGTATGATATGTTTAGCTAACATTTATTTTGCAGGTGTAGCTAGATTTACTTTCCTTCTTTGAATGTAATTTTGCATTAGGATTAGGATAAGTGTTATGGGGATTAGGATGAGCATTGGTTATAAGACCAAGTCTTATGTACAATGTGATGCCTTTGGAGTAAGTACATCCAAATCAAGCCAAAAGGAAGAAAGAAATGGAGCAAATCAAATGGAACAAATCAAATGAAGAAATGAAAGATGAAGAAATGAAGAATGAAGACCCCCATAACATTCATCATTTGTAATTCTAATTATTCTCTTGTAATCTGGGTTGTATAAAAGTAGAGCTCAGCTACCCACATTTCTTTTTGGGTTGCACGTTAGTACCTAACTACATCAGCCTTTTTATTCTTTTGTGATAGCTTTATAAAATTATTTGATGTTTTGTTTAACATGTGCATTGAAAAAAGCATACCTTTTCATAGTTTATTTATGATTGGTGATTGTTGTATGGCCTGGATGCGATTAGGCTCCTAGGATAAAAATTAATTTTTCTACCCAAACTAACAACTCATAACTAGATCTTTAAAATAACTCATAATCTTATGTAAAATCCTAGGCATTAAATCAAGATAATAAAATATTTAGTAACCCTTTAGCTGGATGTTGTATGTTTAATATCATGCATAATCATCTTATGCCACTCTTGTTAAGGGAGGGCTTCCATCTTTGCCAGATAGTAAGGGCTTAACCTTTGAGAGCCTATGATGGAAGAACACTTCTTTCCCTTTTGATTTGACCTATAACTAATTTCTCATGCATTTAGTGTACAAAATCCTATAGCCTATGTCAAAATAAAGTGTCCCAAATTAAATAAAATTTGATAAAAAATTTGCATTAGATTAAGTCATTATTCATACCCCTCATACTCTTAGTCTCTTAGGGAGTGGGTTTAAGGAATTTGTTTCTTTTCTAAATAATAATAACCTAGCCATCTTGCAAAAAAGCATATGACTTGCATACATGGATTTAAAGCATAGGAAGAGTTAGTTGGCTGCCACTCTAGGTGGTAATAAGTTCAATAGTTGAGTGGTTTACTCTCTCTCTCTCTCTCTCTCTCTCTCTCTCTCTCTCTCTCTCTCTCTTGTGGAGGTAAACCATATACCTACTTTTTCCTTACATTTAGGTCGTGCTTTGGCCCTCGCCAAAGCTTCCTAGATTTAAGATCCAAGGTTGATGTTTTCCTTTGGGGCTACAAGCATAAATCTTCACCTCTTAAGCATTTCCATAATCTTGTATTGTGGAATTATAAGTCCTAGATTTCTAATAAAAGTTTAACTTAAATAAATAAATCTTCTCAACTTCAAATATATAATGCCCAATCATAGGATTGATTGGAGTGCTCACTAGGCTTCTTAGTATCATGAGCGATCCCTACTCATCTCCTTCAATTTTGATAATAACTCTTCTTTTTTGATCCATCCCACTTGATTTTCTAAAACATAACCAATTTATTGATAGTCCTATCTTTGAATTCTTTGGAGACAATAATCGCCTACTTTAATCAAGAGTATTATTAAGGGATTCATTTTCTTTAAGATGTGATTAACTATGGGAGCTTGCCCTAATAGGAAACTTTAGAACCCAGCCTAAATAAACCCTACTTTATTCATCCATGTAAAGTAGGGAAAAAATCTCTGGTATATTTGAAGACCCATCATGCCTTAGGAGTCCTTATTAGCTGATTAGGTCCATTATAGGGTAGTGACTTCTATCTTTCGAGATAATACACTATTCCTCAATATTATACCTGATCACTTCAACAAGTATTGGATCTACATCGTCCCCTCCCTACAATAAATGAAAATAAATACCATAGATTTTCTGGTGACCTAATCGGGATGGTTCCTCTCTCCATCTCTAGTAGACAATTGTTATCTCCAAGCATCGATAGTGGACTTGCATTTTATGTGATCCTGAGACTATCTTTCTTTTCATTAACAGTTTGCTTATTTCATTCTTAAACAAAGTTAGCCAACATCTTTTAGGTTTTAGATCCTCACTCTGTGTAGGTCTTGATACCCCTATTGGGCTCCCCAATAGGTGAAAAACAAAATTTATTAATGAAGGGAGAGATAATAAAAAATATAGAACCTCTTTACCACTAGCTTGGTGAGGCGAGGATCAGCATAAAATTAAGAAAATAAATTCTTTCACAAAATGACACTTTCCAAAAGCACTTTTTTAAAAATAGCCACCTTCATTCAACATAGTCAAATTTGTTGAATGAAGATTTTATTTCCAAATCATAACATAAAATTGAACTCCACTCAACATATTTCGCATATGCTAGTGTTGAAGTTTCTTTCTATTCAAAATCAAGAAATCACATACATGGCATCAAAACATATAATTGAAATCTATTTAACATACTTAAGATTTGTTAAATGAATTTCACTTCTATTTTGGAATCTTATTTGACATGCCACATTTGTGAAACAAGTAATTCTCCTCTCCAAAAGAAAGAGAGCACATCATATTTGATTCCCACTTAAACATATCAAAGTTGTTATGAGAATCTCATTTTCATATGCATTTCATTCCAATTAACATGTCAAGGTTGTTAAGTGAGAATCTTATTTTCATGTCACATTTTATTCCCACTTAACATATCACAGTTGTTAAGTGAGAATCTTATTTTTTATGTCATATTTGATTACGCTTAACATATCAAAGTTGTTAAGTGAGAATCTCACTTTCATATACATTTGTTTCCCGCATAACATATTAAAATTGTCAAGTGAGAATCTCATTTCCATGACACATTTGACTTTCACTTAACATGTCAAACTTGCTAAGTGAGAGTCTTATTTTCACAAATTATATTTGATTCCACTTAACATATCAAATTTGTTAAGTAAGAATCTCATTTTTATGACATATTTGACTCCCCACTTAACACACTAAATTTGTTAAGTGAGGGTATCATTTCCATGTCACATTTGACTTCCACTTAACATACCAAATTTGTTAAGTGGGAGTCCCATAAACAAAACATATATCAATCACACTTAGGCTTTCACTTAACATACAATTTTTTAAGTGAGAGTCCCACTTTCTAAGAAAACCAAAACATATATCAATCACAATTGACTTTCGCTTAACATACCAATTTGTTAAGTGAGATCTCATTTTCAATACACATTTGATTCCTACTTAACATACCAAATTTGTTTAAGTAAGAATCTCCTTTTTTTTTTTTTCAAATCACATCACATTTAGGCTTTCACTTAACATACCAAATTTGTTAAGTGAGAGTCAAATTTTCAAAGGAAAGAAAACATAAATCAATCACACTTGGGCTTTCACTTAACATACCAAATTTGTTAAGTGAGAGTCTCATTTTCAAAGAAAAGCAAATTTTTCCCACAATCACATTTGGCTTTCATTTAACATACCAAATATGTTAAGTGAAACTTCCATTTTCAAACATAAATCAAACACATGTGGCCTCTACTTAACATACCAAATTTATTAAGCAAGAAGCCCCATCTTCAAAATTAACATATCACACATCACAAGCAAAGACATTCTACAAAAATTTAAACACAATCACAACCTCTTCTTAGCATACACAAATTTTCTAAGTAAAGGTTTTTTCAAATCATCAATATTTTCAAACAAGATACACAAAATATAAATATCTCCAAGAAAATCTCTCCTCAAAATTTTGAACCCCACCCAACCTACCTAAATTGGTTGAGTATGGGTTCCACTATCAATATCAAATGGCAAAGACTCTCCTTAATTTCAAAATCTCTCCAATGAACCCCACTTAACATATTTGAATTATTGAGTGTGGATTCAAAACTATATTACTCTCTCGAGACATGTATTATAGCAAAAATCTACCCCAAGTCACATTTCAACACATGCAGATATAGTGCAGACTGGTCAGTGCAATTTATTCTCATAATTAGTACACATTAGTACCTAGAAATTTATTTTTACTTTCCCCTTCGAGATGGATTTGGCCTTGGGTCAGGCCAGGCTCCCTGAGATTAACTCCACCCACCTAGTTTTCTTCATATTGAGGGAGCATGTGAGGGGGCTTCTCACCATCTGCCAATAGATGAGGTGGTTGGGCAGTCCATCCGCATCAACATGCTAATTCTCCACTAAAGAGAAAGGTCACAATGGTTACCACACCCCATTCAGTGATAGTTGCAGCACCTACCCATCCAGTTGTCCCTACCATTGCTCTAACGAGAGCTACTACCTCTCGTTGGTCACCCCTAAGGGGATGGCTATTTAGCTTTTGAGATAGTCTCCTCCACTTTCAAGGTAGGTACTAGTTCCCACTCTGCCTTGTTCACTAACACTCAATGTCATAATAAAAATCAAAAGATTAAGCGGGAGCATGAGCGAGCAGTTAGAGAGCTTGAGGTAGCCGAGGGTTCTCCCATGAGGTCTCTCCACTTCTGACTAGCAATAAGTTCCACCCCTCTGGCCTCAGATGGAGAGGAAGATTATAAGGATCGCTTCTCCTCCACCATTAGCATATTATGAGACACTGATAGGGAGCGTATTCTATGCTGCACAAGACTGTGCCATGTTGCACCATACCATGTTTAGAAAGTCCTGGTACCTTATGTAATTTATGACTGGTGATCTCTAAGAGTGTTAGGGGTCAGATCCTTAAAGAGAGAGAGCCATGGATGCTCGAGCATCTATTCGTAGAGAGAGCAAGGTATGCTTGAGTGAGCCTTGATGAATTTTCCGACGACCCCAAGTCAGGGTTGATCATTCAGATAAGACTATTCTTATTAGCGCTACCCGTCGCAGGTAGAGATCTCCCATTGAAGGGTAATCAGTGTTGCCTTCACACCACTCCCCTTATCATCCACCATTACCCATATAGCTCATAGTATCCACCACTCCACCAAGATTTAGAAGCCCCCATCCGGGGAGAGACCTTCCCCTCTAATGATCCAACTACGACCCAGGGATCTCTCCTCCATCCCACCTATTGAGGTGAGATCGAGATCCTCTGCTCAACCCTATACCTCAGCTATGGTTCGGCAAGAGTGGCGGCCCTGCAGCGTTGTAGTCACACCACCAACACCACCACCGTGAGCCAATGTCGCTTGTAGAGTGGGAAGGGGAGTTATAGTTCCATGGCGCAGATCTCCCTGTGGATACCACTCTGATGGGAGAATATATCTCTTCCAAGTGAGCATGACCTCCCAAAGCTAGCACTCATAGCGGTTAGATGTATCTCAAGCACAGCCCTTTATTAGTTAAGTATGTGTTTGTACCGGCAAAGAGCTCCTTAGATAACATTTTAGCAAGATTTTGTCAAAGAGGGAACTCTTAAGCAGTGATCACATAGATTTGGAGAATGAGAGAGTAGCCGTTGATCCTGATGAGGATGACCTTTTGGAGGATTTGGCCGAGGTCCACATGGTCAATACTAGATCCCTCCTTAGAGATCTGCATAGCTAGAAGGTATTGTATTTGAAAAAGATGGCGATGTCCATTCAACCCAACACCTCCATCAGTAGCTTGAACAGAAGGATGATTAGATCAACTGAATGGAGAAGAGGATGGAAGACTTTTTAGCAGCCCTCCATGCACTTCAAAATCAGGCCTCAGTCCTGCAATATATACCAATAGAGATAGATCATCCTGAGTCAGCACATGTCCTATATCATCCCAAGAGCACTGCTCTAGTAGATCAGGGCAGTGGTTTGAATTTGGTTCATATGATTCCATTTAGGTCAAATGGGTCAAGTTGACCAATTTGACCCATTTGACCTATTTGACCTATTTGAGCTAGGTCATGGGTAAGTTTAGGTTTGGTTAGTCATATGAAGTGGATTGATATCTTTGTTTCCAATCAATTTTGGTTAAGTTTGAATTTGGCTCAATATGACCCTTTTAGGTCAAGTTGGGTTCAATGTCAATTAGGTTAGGTTAGGTCTAGTTGGCCAATTGAGGCTTTGGTCAAGTTCAACAAGTGATTTAAAATAAACTTGACCCATTAGTTTCAATCAATTTAGCTTAGATCAAGTTTTGACACATTTTGACTTTTTAGGTCAAGTTGGGTCAACTTGGGCCAAGTGGCCAATTGGGCTAGGTTAGGCTCAAATGTTTACTTGGTCAAGTTCAAATATTGTTCATGAATGAACTTAGATCAATGGTTTCAAACAATTTGGCCTATGGTTGATTTTGGCTATGTTGGGTTTCATTTTGGCTAAGTGTTGACTTGGTCAACCCTTAGGTTTGACTTGGTTTGACCTAATTTGATTGATTGATCATCCCATGATGATTTTTGATCATGATGAGAGGCTTAGGTGAGTTTGATTCAATCTAATTTGGTTAGGATTAGAATTTGGCTCATAAGGGTACTTTAGGTCACTTTGAGTCAATTGAGCCTAAGTAGGTCAAATGGCTAGGTCAAAGCTTGATGTGAGTTTGATTGAACTTGTATATGGACTTATGATTGAAATATAAATCTATTTGTAAGTGGTTTGAAGTCAAATGGGTTTTGATTCATTTGACAATTTCAAGTTCAAAGGATGAACATGAATTTGAATTTGGCTTGATTTTTGAATTGAGTTTTGGTTAAGTGATTGGAGTTTGTAATTATATTTGGATTCATGGTCTAAGGATTGATTATATCATGAAGGAAAATCATGAGTTTTCCTTGATTTGAAGTTGATTTGGCTAAGTTCAAGATTTTGACTTGAAAAGCTTAGGTTGGATTTTGATTGAATTTGAACTTGAATTTTGGAGTTGGTTTGATTGATTTGAATTTATATTTTATTTATATATGTGAATATAAATGAGAATATAAATGAGTTATAAGAAAATTTCATGAGTTTGAAGTGATTTGAACATGATCTAAGCTAAATAAGATTAAGAAAGAAAGATTTGGAATTTTGGATTTGATTTTTTAGTTTAGTTTGATTTATTTAAATTTATATTTCATTTATATGTGTGAATATAAATGAGAATATAAATGAGATGTGAGAAAATTTCATGAATTTAGATTGATTTGAAGATGATTTAAGCTTAGTCCTTAAGAGGGAACTAAGGACTTGGTAAGTATTTGGAACTTGGAATTTCAATCATGGGTTTCAATCATGTGTCTCAATCATGTGGAATTGATTTGAGTTTGGAGAAAATCAAATAAGATTGGTTTGGAGTTTGAGAAAATCAATTAGGATTGATTTGGAATTTTACTTGAAGGAAGGAAAGTGAGGAATGGTTCAAGCTAAGGGTAGGAAAATTTTTCCAACACCCCTAAGGCATGACCTATTCCTATGGCTAACTCTTCTAAGTCTCTAGGGCTAGGTTGAGTGTCCACCTAATCACTAGATGTATCTTAAGATGAAGGAACTCTTAGTGTCTAAGAGAAGTCCTATGACTAAGATGGACGTGTTGAGAGCTCATCCTGAAAATGAGGTCAACAAAGGGCGCTCAATATGTGTGGATATTGGTGTTGATCGAAATGATCAACAACACCAAAAGATCACAAGCACTAATGAAACACCCACCTCAAGAATTATAAAACTTAGTGCAATGTGGCCCTACCTATGTCCAAGACATAAGAGAGAGAGAGAGAGAGAGAGAGAGAGGACTCCACTAAGGGATAGAGTAGGTGAACCTTCCACTAGGGAAGCAGGTTCAAGTCATCCACAAGGGGATGAGAGATTTAATTTGAGTCACACTGGGGAAAAAAAGGATTTTATTTGTTTGAGTTCTACATTGGTTTTAGTTTGTTGTTTATTTTTTTAGGCTCCACTGGGGATAGAGAAGTGAACTCTCCACTGGGAGGAAAGTCCAAGTTATCCACAAGGGAGGGGTTGTGAAATTCACTAAGGGACTAGAATTCTAAATCCACTAGGGGATTAGAAAGATTTGCATCTCACTAAAGAGAAATAAAATATTTGATTTAGATTGATTGATTATTTTGTTTCTTTGTTTCATTTGATTTATTTGTTGAATTTTATTTTAGATTTTTTAGATTTTGGATTTTGAGATGGACCTTGTTGGTTTGTGATGGATCGCACTTAGTAGAAGCCACGAAGGCTTAGACCTAACTCAGATTTACCAATCTAAAGGGTCTACTAAACACATAGTAGGACTAGCCAACCGAAGGGATGCCTTTCAATGTGCAACAACTATACTAGGAAGAAAGCGTAGTAGACTTACATCTAAAGTAGGACCTTGTGATCTATAGGCAAGATTGAAAACAAGGCTAATTATTGAGTGAATGCCAGGGACTTAAATCAACTCAAAGATAGTCAAGATTAATTTCATTTTAGATTATTTTGATGGATCCCAGTATGGATGATGTATAGAGCCATGGAGGTATCTAACGACACCAATCCAAAGGGAGTAGTCTACCAACACAAGGACTATCCAACCAAAGGGGTGTCTTTCAATTTGCAATGGTCAAGTTAGGAAGAAAGCATGAGGACTCACATCTTCCAAAAATAAGAAACCACTGGGGTGATTGGTTGCTTTGGGCAACAAATCGAACCCGACCTAGGGCTGACTATTTAAGTGAATGCCACTGGGGGACCTAAATTAGCTCAAAGATAGTCAAAAGTAAATTTCATTTTTAGGTTATTTTGATGGATTCTATTGGTTTGTGATAGATCAGACTAAGAAGGAGCTTATATTAACCTAGACCTATCTCAGATTTATTAAACCAAAAGGAGTAGCTTCCTAGCCGATGGGAGAGATATCCGACCAAAGGAGTGCCCTTCAGTTTGCAATGATCAATTGAAGGGCAAAAAGCTCAAGGACTCACATCTTCCATAACAAAATACCACTGAAGTGATCAGTTGCTTTGGGCAACAAATTGAACCCACCTAGTTGCGTCATGCCCATTTTAGAAAGAATGCGTCGTAGTCTTATATCTTCCAAAGCAGAATGACTATCGAGGTAACCTACTTATAGCAAAATAGATTGAACCCGACCTAAGAGCAATTATGAAGTGAGTACTGACCCAGGGATTTATCTCAACTCCAGTAGTTAGAAAATTCCTATAGGGAGTTCTGCGAACACTGCCCTAAAGATAGGATGTCTGCTTAGGAAAAGGGGCCCTTTGGGGTTTGAATTTTTAATCCATAAGTGAATTAATTTTGTTTACTTTGTTTAATTTATCATGGACCCTATTAGTTTGGAAGGATCATACTGAGATGGAGCTTATATTAGCCTAGACTATCTCGACATCAACCAAGGGGAATTTGCACATCTATGAACAAACTCCAACCACGTGGGTGGCTACTAGGAAAGGGGACCGCATAAATCCAAAAGTAACCCGTAGTGTCTAAATGGAGAAAGGATGTGATCCAAATAGAATGTCCCAGGGGATTACTAAGGCTTAATCCAACACCGGAGAAGATGATATGGCTAGTCATATATGCAATAGGTTTGGTGTCCAACTCAAGGAGAAAGCTGGGACTCACATCTGCCAAGAGTGGTGTATCCTCTTGGTGAGTCATTGTCAATATAGCAAACATCAACCAACTTAAGGGGCCCATCAATTTGCAATAATTAGCCTAGAAAGAAAGCTCGAGGACTCACATCCTCCTAAAGCAGAATTGATTGCTAGGATAGTCTATCTTCAGCTCGACATGTGTCGTCTGACCTAGGGAGACTACTGAGTGATTTCCACTGGGGGACTTATATCAACTCAAATGTAGTCAAGAGGAAACGAGCCTCTAGGGGACTTCCCTAAACCTCAAATATACTCAACCTAGTTAGTGTTCATGATGGCTAGTTTAAGAAGAAAGCATGGACTCACTTCTTCTTAAGCAAAGTCAACATGAGGCAGCTTACTGGCTGGGCAGTGAAGTCTACCACACTAACAAGGCCATCGTTGGTTTGCAATGATCAAGTTAGGAAGAAAGCATGGGGACTCACATCCTCCAACAAATGACCAATTGGGTGACATACTAGCAAGGTAGCATGCAGACCCAACCTAGAGCAGCTAAAGAGTGAGTGCCATAGGAGGCTTACTCCCACATCAAATAGCTCGAGACAAAAGATATGTGCTTGTTGTTATGCTTGTGTTAAAAGGAATAGGATGCCTTTGGGGGACTCTAACACATATCTTAAACATGCTAGGGAGTTCAAACTAAATGATGCCATGGATGGCAACAGGGAATTACTAAGAAAGGATGCTGCTTGGGTTCTCTTACACCTAACTTAGTTGTGCTAATTGAAATAAGATGCCTCTCGGGTTCTCTTACACCTTTTCTAATAGCATTGGGAGGTTGTGTTTGTGATTTGAAAGAGGGATAGGATGGGGACTCTTACACCTACCCTAAATACGTCATGGCAAATTCGCAAGACAAACAAATAATGCTTCGAAAGAAGAGAATATTTTGATGAAATGGAATCAAATTTTTGTTCTTTGATAGAGTTATTTTCAAACATGATTTATTTTATGGGTAATATTTTTTTTAGATAGAGCCCATTAATTGGAAGCATCGGTGTTCCCCTTTACAATCGATGAGCTAATATGATCCTCCTTCATAGGCCTTCTCTATAGCATAGGGGCCTTCCCAAGTGGGTTCAAACTTGCATCCCATCTTTTGATGAGCAATAATTGGTCTCCTTAGGGCTAACACAAAATCTCTTACTTGGAAAGACCTAGGTTGGAGCTTGTTGTGAGCTTGATTCATTTTGGCTTTGTACAACTCGAGGTTCCGCGCCCGTAGGCGACTCTCCTCCAAACCTTTGAGCTCTTTTAACCGCAACTTTGCATTCTACTTTAAAGTGATCTTGCTACCCAATGTTTTCCTTAATGACAGGAGTTGAACTTCTAAGGGTAGAATAGCTTCGGACCCACACACTAAGGTAAATAGGGTAGACTAAGTTGGAGTATGGTATATGGTGTGGTAAGCCCACAAGGCTTCAACCAACTGCTCATGCCATTGTCATTTATTGTCATGAAGAGTCTTCTTCAAAATCGGATAAGAGTTTTGTTGAATGCTTCCGCTAAGTCATTTGCTCTATGGCAGTAGATAGTAGAGTATCTCCAATCTATACCATGTCTTCGCGAAGCTATTGATTTTTGTACTTTTAAATGCAGTACCATTATCGGATATAATTTGTCAAGGCACCCCTAACCTATATACAATATGGTTCTAAAACTCACATCGAAGTTATGACTTCTCGAGTGGGATTGCCTTGCCCACTTGGAAAAATAGTCAGTGATAGCTAGAATGAACCGGTTACCCTTGGAAGAAAGAGGATCGATTGGACCCACAATGTCGGTACCCCAACACTCAAATGGCCATCAGGCTAAGGTACAGTGTAGAATGTTGGGTGGTTGGTGGAGGACCACACTGTGTACCCGACACTAATGGCATCTCCTAGCTACATCCATGTAGTCTGCAATCATCAAAGGCTAGTAGTATCCAAGTCGCCTGATCTTCATCTTCATCTTCAGACTGAATTGATGTGCTCTGCATAGACCCGAATGTACCTCGATTATGATGCCATGAGCTTCGTATTTATCTAAACAACATAACCACATTTGGTCAAAGGATCATGGTATAGGGTGCCATCAACAAGAGTATAGGAGAGAGCTCTTTATTTCACCTAATGGGCTTGTGACTTTCTTGAGGTAGTTTGCCAGTATTCAAATAGTCTATGAACGCTTCTCCAATCCCTTTTTTTGGCAATGGCAACCTCCCCTTTAAGAGAAAATCTCTTGATGAGTTCAACATCAATAAGGGATAAGACTTGTCTGTTTTGGACCTTTATTGAAATGGACTCATCTTCTGGGCATGCAAATTCATTGGCAAGTTTGGCCAAAGCATCTGCTATTGTGTTCTCTACTCATGGAACCTTGTAGATGGTGACTTCGAGAATCTGGGCCAACAGTTTTATGGTATAGTCGTAGTAATGATGAAGCTTAGGTTTGAGAACCTCGCAAGACCCGATAATCTGATTGATGACCAACTGAGAATCCCCATAGATGTTGATGCTCTTGATACTGATTATGATGACTAACTCTAGATTGGCAATCAAAGCCTCATACCTTCATTATTTATAAAGGGGTTGGATAGATAGTATGAGAATCTCATCACATTGCAGTCTAGAGTTAGAAGAATAATTCCTACCGCTTATCACGGAGATAAGATTGGTACCTTTGTGAAAAAAAAGCACCATCAAAATACATCTCCCATAGCGTCGGCCTCCCCTAAATTCATGATTTATTCATCGAGGAGATCATCAGTAAGTGGAGAATTAGTAGGAAGTGGGTATGATGCTAATAAATTTTCCAGTGCATTTCCTTTTACTACAAGGATGGGTACGAATGTAATGTCAAACTGTGAAAGTATCATGGACCAGTGTGCCAAACATCTGATAGCATTGAACGTGCCATGAGATACTGTAGAGGATTTATTCTGGAGATCAAGTTTACCTTATGAGAAAGCATATAATGCCATAACTTTTGGGAAACAAAGATCAAAGCTAAGAAATGTTTATTAATAGGTAGGTAGTTCACTTCAGTAGGGGTCAGACTGATGACTGAGATAGTAGAGAGTGCTTTCCTTTCCTTCATCATTGGCTTGGGCCAACAGAGTGCCGAGAGAGTCATCCAATGCAACAATATAGAGAATGAGTGGCCCGCCTAGGATAATTGCCGTTCATTAAATACTGCTTGATGTCTTGAAAGGCATCTGGCACTTATCATCCTACTTGAACTTAGCATCCTTTTGACAAGTGCTGAAAATGGCTTGCATCTCTTCAATAGGTTGGAGATATAGCATCTCAGATATGCCAACCATCCTTGGAATGATCAAAGTTGTGTTAAGCTTTTAAGAGGTGGCATTTCTAAGATAGCTTTAATCTTTTCAGGATCTATCTCTATTCCCTGATGTTGTACAACAAGTCTGAGGAATTTTCCTGAAGCTACTCTGAATGCACACTTCAGGGGATTCATTTTTGAGGTTATATTATCTTAACCATTAGAAAACTACTCTCAAGTCAAAGAGGTGGTCTTCCTTTTCTCTGCTCCTGACTACTAGATCATCAACATAGCACTCAACCTGATGATGGATAAGTTCATTGAAGATCTGAGTCACTGGTATGTAGCACCGATTTTTAAGGCCGAAAGGCATGACCCTATAACAAAAGATTCTGATCAGGGTTTGGAAAGCAGTGTTTCTTTCATCTTCAGGAGATATCTTGATTTAGTTATAGCCAGATGACCCATCCATGAAAGAAAATATTGCATGAGATGAGGAAATGTCCACCATTAGTTCTAGTATAAGAAGAGGAAACTCATCCTTAGGACATGTCTTATTTAAGTCCCTAAAATTGATGTAAATGTAAATTTGGTCATTCTTCTTTTTAACTAGCACGACATTGGCTAACTTGGTAGGGTATTTTTCTTCTCTGATGAAATTAGCATCGATCAGTTTCTTAACTTCAGAAATGACATGTTGATCAATTTCTAATCGCATGCATCTAGGAGCTTGCTTAATAAGGGTAGTGTTAGGATCTATTGCTAGCTTGTGGACTGCTATGTTAGGAGATAATCTGGGCATCTCTTTATAACTCCATGCAAAATAGTCTTTAAACTCAATCAATAGCTTAACTAATTCATTGGTTTCTTCTTTTCAGCAACAAATTGATGTACATTGGGCGTGGATTTTCTTCTGTCTCGAGGTTGATTTCTTTAAGCTTGTATATTGTTGAATGGATCTCCTCTTTGAATTCTGGAGGTGCATCCTTGATCTGAAGATCATCTGGATCATCTAAAATTTCTAAACACACATTCTCATAAGAGTTGGTGTTGTGTGAAAAGAACCTATCAAACTCTAAATGATTGGTAACAACCAAACAGTAATCATCATCATCGACTGGACCCACTGTACTAAATCCTAATCCTACTCTTGATTGTGCTTCCTTACCTATATTGTTCCACAACTTTTCAAAGTACTCTAACCTGTGCTTGGACCATCTATGAGAAACCAAATCTTTCTGTATAATATTATGAACACAAGGCGAGTAAAAGTCAAGCAGTAATTCCATTAATTCTTTAAATGTATCCTCCTTAAGTTCTACATCAATTTCAGGACTTGAGGATGATGATCCCAAAAAGAATTTTATTAACTTCATGTTATTCGAAGACTTAGGGGCTTCCTTAACTACTAAACCTTCAACTTTTTGAGATGAAAGTGAGGTTAGAGCTTTCCCAACTACTACCTGATAGTTCAATATAAACCTGATTCGAATACTTTGCTTTATCTGGAGGCCTGGTCTTCGTCATTGGCTGGATCGAAAGTCACCTCCAATGGAACCCAGAGAGGTTGGCGGTATACTAATATTAGACATATTTCCTCCGGGATTCCAAGTCTATGTGAATAGTAGGGTACACTTATGAACCGGAACATAACCTCATGATGGCCAACTAGGGTCTTCCACCTAACCTCTATTTGCCTCTCCTCTACGGTGGAGGTTGAGTCATCTACCCACATGTCCATATGATGGAATGACTGGGTGGAATGTGATATGCAGCTCTATTTCTTCTTCAATTTCCCTTTCTTGTGCTCTTGGATTTTCATTTCTCTTTTCTTTTCCTTTTACTCTTTCTTTTTCTTCATTTTCTTTTTCTTTTGTGTTTGAATTTTGTCCAAGTTCATGAGAAATGGTGTGTTGAGGAAGATAGTAAGTCACATCTTCATATCTCAACCTCTCTAACTGAAAATGGCTTTTCATCTTTATTGACATGATATTCAATCCCATCCTTTCTGAACTTGATGCATTGATGGAGGGAGGATGGAATTATCTTATTCTGATATATCCAAGGCCTACCAAGAAAAGCAATGAATGAAGTATTCGAATCAATTATGTAGAACTTGGCTTCAGTCTTCAAGTCACATATCTCCAAGGGTAACACTATGGAACCTAAAGCCCTCTCGCCTTGTTCATTGAATCCTCTCAACATCATCCGATCTCCACGGAGTGTGAAAATATTGATCCTCAAATAGGCAACAGTCTTTAGACTCATAATGTTCACCAATGCACCTGGATCAATGAGAACTTTGGTAAGTCTGAATCTACCCATATCAATGTGATGTAGGGGATGGTTGTGCTCCAAGTCCCCCAGAAGAAGGTCTTCATTTGTGAAGGTGATCCTTGAGCTTCTTTTGTATAATGACCTATAGCGGCCAACTGAGCTAAGCATATTTTAGGATCAAGGAGAGCCTTGATAAATGATTCCCTCATCTCCTTAGATAAGACAAAGGCATCATATATGCTTAACTTAGATGGCAACTTTCTAAGATAAGAGAGGACATTATAATCCACCTTTATCCTCCACAAGCATATCCAAGGGTGGAGCAACCTATGGAGGGGCTTCTCAATCCTCTGTACTAATGACTTGTTTCCCTTTATCTTTAGGTGCTGCCCTAAGAACTTGCCCCTATGGAGGTTGACTTCGATGATCTCTTGTGGCAGGGCAATGAAAGGTTCTACCTACACGTCAGGCTCACCTGCAACTTTTCCTATGGGACCCTCAGAATCGGATGATTCAAAGTCTATCTCAAGAGGCAAACCTGTAGTATTCAGAGTTGGAAAGTCCAACTCTGAATCAAAAAGATGAAGGTCAAAATTATTATAGTTATTTTAACTTGAAGAGTTATCATTAAGAATAGAAGTAGATAACCCATCAGAAGTGACACAGATGTAATTCAAACTAGCTTTATTCTTCAATTTCTTGGATTTAACAGGAGGTATAAAGTAGAAATCAAGTAAAGTAAGAGGGGTAAGGTATTTGGTGCCCTTATCCACCGATACAAGAGTTCTACTAGTAGACAAATAAGAGCTAGCTGAAGTAGGAGAAGTCTCAAGTCATAGCTAAAATGGTGACTGAGGTCGGACTGGATGGTTGCACTACTAGGCTATCTGGTTGGCACAGACATTGCTTGCCGAGCTCCCCTTTCCTTGAGTTGGCACTAGAAACTTGCAAACCTTCCTTGATGTTAGAGGTTTGAACTAACTCAAGCACCTGCAAGGAAAGTTTCTTGATCTTCTAAATGATCATTTTAGAGGTTTTGGATAAGGAGATATCCCAACCTTCTTTAATTTTGAAAGATCACAAGTATCCCCAAGGATTAGCCTGATGAAATTGGATGGTTATTCGACAAGGTATTCCTTCGAGATAATTATAACACCAGTCTTGAAGCTATGTTCAAGCCAGTCCTTGAAGGCAAGGCAATCCTCCAAAACATGACCTAGCATATGGTGGTAGGGACAAAAGTTGGGATCATGGCTTTTGCCTACTTCCTCCAGTCTCCTAGGTTTGGGTAGCTAAAAATCAGGCTTCTTTAAGAGGTTCTTAAAGATTCTTCGACACTCCCTCTTAAATGAATAAGGTTTTCTAAGCTTATCTAAAAGAGTAGGTGGACCATAACTACCTGGCGATGAGTATGTATGTTGCTGCTGCTAATGGTATGGCTAAGGCGGTGGTGGTGCTAGCCATGGAGGCTACTGTGGAGGCTGGTAGGGCTATCTCGATGGTGGTGAAGGAGGTGGAAGTGAAGGATACTAAGGTCGTGGTCTCTCAGACTGATCTCTAGCTAGTTTCTTCCCCTTATCTATCGATGTCACTGTTCTTGGCTTCTTCTCATAGACCTTCTACGCATTGGGTTAGGCAACTGATCTTGAAAAGGAAATTGTTTGGCCTCTCCTTATAGACTAGCCACCTTATTGATTAGCTTATCAAAAGTTTTAATAATGAAGCCCTTAAGCATGAAGGTGACCAGGCCACGGATATTCTTTAGAAGAATCTCAATGGCATGATGTTCATATAGTTGCGGTTCACATTTCATACTCAGGTTATGCCATCTAAGAAAATAGTCAACAAGGGACTCACCTGGGTGTTGTTGTGCTACAACAAGATTGCCTCAGTAACCCTTTGCTGAGCTCCAGCAAATCTCTTGATGAAAAGTTGCTCAAACTCAACAAATGTCTTTACTAAACTATTGGGAAGTTCAGCATACCAGTTGAAAGATATCCCTACTAGGCTGCTGAAGAAGAGACGAAATAGCAAGCATCATTGCCACCGGCATTGCAACAATTAGCTATAAAGTGTGCAATATATTGCCTCGAGTTTCCACTACCATCAAAGCTCTTGAAGGAAGGTGGCACAAACCCTTGGGATATTGGATTGTATCAAATTCCTATGGGTAGGGTCTACCCTTTGAACCGATGATCCTCCGCTTGAGCCAACGCTTCCTTCACTTGCTCAACCATGGACTTTATGTCTTTTTCTTGTATGGAGATACTTTCCACTATCTTCCTATACATGCTAGTGCTACCTTGCTCAATGGGAGGTAAGGTCTTGGCTGGGTCCAAGACATGCACTAACTCTGGCCGACTAAACTTAGCTGTGATAGGTTGGTGCTTATTTCTAAAGTGCTGAGACTACTGCTAACAAGTCCTCAAGCTGCTTTTTCATCCTATCTATCTTTTCTTCTTTCTATTTTAATTGTACTAGGAGGTGTTGATGCAAGTGGGCTGTGTCTTCCTACTTGACATCATCACCTTCCATAGCCTACTACTCTTTGAGGAGGGATCCTCTGGTATCTACCATGCACACCCCTGCTGAGTCTCCCAACAAATTATCTTTATTGGGACCAAAGCTGATCTTCTCCTCATTAGATCAATCATACCCCAAAATTTTTTTCTTTTTCATAAGATAATGTGTCACTATGTCCTCTAAAGAATAATCATTCTAAATAGGCACAATTATTTTTTACTAATCGGTGTGATCAATGTCATATACTGAGAGGCACCAGACCTCCCCTACTATTGGAGAGTCAATCCTATGAGGACTATACTCAGATAGACACACTGACTACCACTAATCTAAAAGGTGTGACACTCCAAGAGGTTCTACAATCATGGGTGCAATGTGGCTATCATCCTCCTCTATAATAGCCACCATCTCCATTCTATAAACTTGTGGTGTGGTGAAGGGATGACCACTATGCTGGGGTCCATTCCCTCCGCACCACCAGGGAAAAAGGTCGAAGCGAGAGCTCCTATCCATAGGTAATGTAGATGAAGTATGATCCCTCGATCATAGCTGGATCACCAATGGGGTATGCTTCTCCCCGGATGTGGCCTTCATGGCGTTCGGTGGAACTGAAGATGCTGTGATGTGAACAGGTGATGGTGCATGAGGGGTAGAGTGGTGTGGTGGAGACATCACCAACTCTCTATGAACGAGCGTCCTGATGATGACTAGTCCCAATGTAGGATGCTTATGGTTGCAGTAGCCGATGAAAATCGATGAGTGCAAGTACGACCCAGACAACCTCCCTCCCTACCAGTGATAATGATTTATGGGCCTCTCTTGCCCTCTCCTATCGAAGATGTTTTCCCACGCTGTGGGGGATTATAGATCTCAAATCAAATTGAGCTTCAGACTCAGAACATCTATAAGCTCTGCCAATCTAGCATAGAACTGATCGGAGGCCGACATACGACCTCCTACTCTAGCTGACTATGAGCTGATGCTGAACCGCTAGTGGAGGTGAAGTTGGATATTCCTAGAATCCTCTCTGTCAGACCTAGAGAGAGGATGAAATGGGTTCGCTGTCACCAGTAGGGAAGTCAAAATAGGTAACTCCTCAACAATTGAATGGGTGACTGCCTCCATCTCCCAAGCAATCCTGGTATGATACCACTTAATCATGCAATTTTATTCCTCCTCTATGTTTTGGTAGGGTGAGCAGAGTAAGAGCTAGACCCATATTCAAAAGTAGGGGAGGCAATCCCTAGGATCAGGGGAGCCTTACCCTTAGAGGGTACTGATGACTAGGTGCTAGCCCTCACTAGGGTATCACGAGCAACCACAAAGCACACTGAAACTAGGGCTAGTGCTGGTACTGTCAATAGTACTGCTACAGCCACTATCACTGCTTTCCTCTTTAGAGAGGGGTAATGAAGTCAAGGTAAATGACCAATGATCGCTTCGCCCACCACCATAGTCCTACTGTGAGGGGAGTGCCTCATAGTGATCCTCACCCTCAAAACCTCGCCAAAATGGATGAGATGGGTGTGATCTGGGAGATTGGCCCCATCAAGGCCAAGTCCATGCCGTAGGGAAAGTAAACACAAACTTGTCAAGCTGCCATTTAATCAAATGAAAATTTAAAGAATGTAGATACGAAATGAGATCGCAATGTTGGAAATAAGCTTGGATGATTTATGTTTTGTTGATTGAATTTGAATTTAAAATTTGAACCCACATCCAACATCTTGAAGTGTTAAGTGGGTTCAAATGGATTTAGAGAAGATTTAGAGATTTGATTGAAAGAGGAATTTTTGAATATAAATCCACTTTCGACAAATTTGGGTATGTTGAAAATAGGTTCAAATATTTTTTAGAAAGATGCTTCCAAAGGTTCATGTTTTGAACATAGATTTTGGTTTGAGGACCCTTTCATTTAACAAATTTGAGTATGTTAAAGTAAGGGTCAATCAGTTTTGATTTTGATTTGGTATTTTAGAATCCACTCACTTAGCAAATTTGGGTATCCTAAGTGAGGTGTTTGAAAATAATTGTTTATTTTTCTTTTCATTTGTTTTTGTCCTGTAAATCTTTGGTGATTTTGAAATTTGAAATTTCACTTAGCAAATGTATGCTAAGTGAAGAATCCAAGTATTTTTTTCGGAATTTTTTTTTTTTTTTTGAAAATAGGATTCTTAGAAAATTTGAGTATGCTAAGAAAATCCTAAAGTGTTTCATTTGTTTTGAATGTTTTGATTTTTGAAAAATAGGATCTTTAGCAAATTTAGGTATGCTAAGGAAATCCTAATGTGTTTCATTTAGTTTTGATTTGTTTTTTATTGAAAGCAGAGACTTCACTTTAGCAAATATGGTATGTTAAAAATGAAGTTCTACTTAATTTTGTGAAATGGAAATTTCACTTTGCAAATTTGAGTATGCTAAATGAAATTTCAAAAGATGTGTTTAAAAATTTTGGTTTTGAATTTAGAGACTTCACCTAGCAAATTTGAGTATGCTAAATGAAGTTCCAAATGTATAAGAAAATTTTTGGTTTTTAATTTGGAGAATTCACTTAGTAAATTTGAGTATGCTAAATGAAGTTCCAAATGTGTTTGAAAATTTTTGGTTTTGAATTTGGAGACTTCAGTTAGCAAATTTGAGTATGCTAAATGAAGTTCCAAATGTGTTTGAAAATTTTGGTTTTGAATTTGGAGACTTCACTTAGCAAATTTGAGTATGCTAAATAAAGTTTCAAATGTGTTTGAAAATTTTTGGTTTTGAATTTGGAGACTTCACTTAGCAAATTTGAGTCTACTAAATGAAGTTCCAAATGTGTTTTGAATTTTGAAAATATGATTGTTAAGTTTTAATTTTTGAAAATAAGACTTTCATTCAACAAATTTGGGTATGTAAGAATGGAAGTCAATCTTAGTTTTGAAGTGTGAAAATTTTGTTTTCTATGTGATTATTGCTTTTTGAAAGAGGGAATTCCAACTTAATCATATACGATAAGTTTAACTGGGATTTCTAAATGATGTTATTTTTATTTGGGAATGAAATCTTCATTAAATAAATTTGGGTACATTGAATGGAGAGTTCCATGAGTGCTTTTTGAAAGTTTATTTTTAATTTTGATTTTGATTTTTGGAAAGATGATTGTCCGTTTTATTTTTGAAAATGAAATCTTCATCAAAGTGGATTGAGGGAAGATGTTCATTTGTGTTTTTTGGAAAAGATTATTAGTTTTATTTTTGAAGATCCCTACATGTAACAATTGTGAAAATTGTTAGATGAGGGTGATTTAAGAAAATTTTGTGAAAATATTTATTATTATGTGCATTTTTGAAAGAGTGCTTTTTGAAAAGCAAGATTTTCTATGAAAAATTTATTTTATCTTTATTATTTTAGAATGAACCTTTCCTTATGATAAGGAGGAAGTCTTTAAATATTTTTTATTAGATTTTTTTTATTTTTTACCCATTAGAGAATCCCAACGGGCGTTTTAGGACCAACATGATGTGAGGTCCCAAAACCTAAAGATGTTGGCTAGCTTAACTTAAGGATGAAATAAGCAAGTGCCAATGAAAAGAAGAATAGACTTGGGTTCATACAAAAGTACAAACCCACTATCGATACTTAGAGATAATGATCATTTACCAAAGATGGAGAGAGGAAAGTTCCCCAGCAGAGTCACTAGAAAAATATGTGGTGGAAATTAATATTCCTGTCTTCATCTATCCTCCTTCTATGGGTGGAAAGAAGATAAATGAGAACAAGAATATAATCACCTTAGTTGGACATCATGCAGATGTACTTATTAGGGTGATCGGGTACGACATTGAGGAGATGTGTACTATCTCAAAAGATAGAAATCGCCACCCTACAATGGACCTAATCACCAAAATAAGAACTCCTAAGGATGTTGGGTCTTTGAGGTGTACCAGAGATTCTTCCCTTACTTTACATGGAAAAGTAAAGCAGAGGTTATTTTAAATCGAGTTTGTTAAGTTCCCTACAGGGGCAAGCCCATATAGTTAATTACATCCTAAAGAATGGGGATTCCTTAGAAAACTCGATTAAGGTAAATGATCGTTGTCTCTAAAAATTTCAATAGGTTGATTAATTTATTTTGGAAGATCAAGTGGGATTGATCAAAGAGAGAGTTATTATTGAGGCCAAATGAAAATAAGTAAGAGATCCTCATGATGCTAGGAAACCTAGCAAACATCACAAACTATCCTACGGTTGGGCTTTATATTTTTAAAATTGATTTAAGTTGTTTGAGTTGAATTTTTCACTAGAAATTTAGGGCTTATGATTCCAAAATACAAGATTATGAAAAATGCCAAAGAGGTGAGGATTTATGCTTATGGCCCCAAAGGGAAAAGCAACCTCAGAACTTAAATCTAGGGAGCTTTGGGGAGGTCCAAAAGAACAACCTAAATCTAAGGCGAAAATGGGTATATGGTCTACTTCCATAATAGAGAGTAAACTGCCTGACTGCTTGGACTTACAATTGCCTGGGGGTGGCCGCCAACTAACTCCTCCTATGGTTTTAAATTCATGTAGGCAAATCATATGCTTTATGCAAGATAGCTGGATTATTATTTATTTAGAAAGAGACTAAGTCCTAAAACTCACTCCCTAAGAGACTAGATCATGTACGGGCATGAGTAATGACCTAAATCTAATTCAATTCATATTACTTTTTTATTTTTATTTTTGGACAATCATTTTGACTCAGGCTAATAGGATTCATATGCCTAATGCATGAGAAATGAGATTATTGGCCAAAATCAGCCAGAAAGGAGGAGGTGTGTTTCCACCATAGCTCTCAAAAGTCAATCCAAGTTTCTCTGACAAAGGTGAAAAGCACTCCAATCAAGAGTGAAAATAATATGCATTTGTGCATGATGTTATGAAAGAAATACTCATCTAGCTAATGGGTTGCTAATTCTTTTATCTTGATTTTTAGCCTAAGCTTTATGCAAGGTTATGAGTTCTTTATTTTTTTATTTGAATTATTAAATTTGATAGAAGATTTATTTTTTCTTAAGAGCCTAATCCACATCTAGGCTGTACATAAAGCAAGGAAGAAACTAGAAAAAAGATGTCACTTAATGCACAAGCTAAATAAATCATCAATCAATTTATAAAGTTAATCGCAAAAGAATAAGAGGTCATTTGTGGTCGAGCTCCACCACACAAACCCGAAAATAATTGGGTAGCCGAGCTCTACCCTTATACAACCCGGATTATAAATGAATTAAATACAATTAAGCATGGAACTCATAGTTATGGGGGTCTTCAAGCTTCATTTCTTCATTCTTCTTCTTTTCTTCCTTCTTTGCTTCCTTCTTTTGAATGGTTGAAAGGTGGTTGCTCCAAAGGCTTCAAATGAAACATAAGATGAGATCTTGTGACCAATGTTCATCCTAATCCCCATAATAATCATTCCAAAATATTAATATCTAGAATTACATGAAAATGGAAAAATGGAAATCTAACTAACACCTGCAAAACAAATATTAGCTAAAGCAAGCCATACAAATCCCAAGCATGTATATTAGACTTCACACCCCATACATGGGTGATTAAGTCCACCTGGCCTATTAGATTATGCTTAGGGGTATAAGCACCTGCACAAAAAAGTATTTATATTTTTATTTATTACAGCACCCTTAAGCACAATCACGCAAAAGATAATGGTTAGACTAAGGTCACCCTACCATTCAATCTACACATATACACTCTAACATCCAATATAAAACATTACATAATAAAATAAAAAGTAAACATCAAATCATGCACCGTCGTAACCTAAAGTTAGAAGTGGTGACTTAGCCTAATGTGTGTGCTTTTAAGGTTTGTGTGGTATGCTTAGCTATGGCTTTAAGTTAGAATTTTCTAAGTGTGAAGAATGTTTACTTAGGAGAGGGTTTCATTTAATTTTTTAGTTGTTTATGTTAATTTTTTTTTTGTGTTTTGATTAGGTTCAAGTGAGTCCTACAATTAATTACTAAGTTATAAAGAGAGGGAAACAGAAGAGAACTTCTCTTTCCTTCCCTAACCTAAGTAATTTCTTAAGTGTATTCATGTTTTAGTTTCATTTAGTGAATGTCTTATTATGTTTTTTAATTAATCCTAAGTTTAGATGAACTCTAAACAAACCTATTCAAAAAGAAAGACATTTTAAAATTAAATAAAGTGAATTAAGATCACAAAACATACATCACTTCATTTCTTTCCCAACATGCATATCAACGAGTCCTAAGCATATCTATACATACCAAATGGGAATATTTAGCACCCTTTATGATGCATGCTAAGTAAGTTATTTTAAGAAAATTTGAGTGTTTATGATGCATGATTTTCATTAAGTAGAAAATGGGATCTTTATCCAATTTTCACATGCACATATGAGTGTACAAAATGCATAAGTGAGTATGACACTATTGTTAGCATCAGGGGTGTAAGGAACAAGACCTACTTAGGGCTACTTAAAGCCTCGCAACCATGTGATTGTCTAGACTAATATACCACTTTCCTTAAATACAAGCATGTGTACAAAAGAAATGAATGGAAAAGAAAGAATGCAAAAGTTTGTGTTGGTTGATTTATTTTTGTTTATGCAATTTATATGTACAAGTATATGTATCCTTCTTAAGTAATATTATAGAATGAATAGGATATGTAATTAGACAAGTGTTAGGTTCTTTTCAAATGAACTATACACTTTGTCAAATCATATTCAAAACTAAGCTAAAAGAGAGGAGAAGGAAAACCTACGCTAAGAACATCCTTATATTTTACACACATGCAAACTTATAAGTAAGATATAAGTAACATGCTTTCAATTTTGATAATTGATTCATATATTTTGAAAATAATTTGGATTTAATAGTGATAATAGCCACTCATATTCTTACTTTAGCCAACACATGTAATTTGACATAAAGAAAATATTTTCATTTTAAATTTAATTTTTAAAAAGTATGAATGCATGAAATCATATGACAAACATATTTATCATGTTGGGGAAGGACTAAAGCAATGAAACCATGTAAACACATTCACTTTAATTAATTCCTAAAGATGATCTTATGAAATAAGAAAGCTTAAAGCAAATCAAAGTTTATTTAATGTGATTTTTTGTTTAATTTTGAGTTTGATTTAATTTGGAAAATGTGAGTTGAGTTTGATGTTCTAGACCTATTCCCACATGTGTTGGATATTTTGTTCAATTTTTAGATGATAATATTCATTTTATATTTTGATTAGGTTAAGGTATGAATTAAACATGTTACCCTTACCTACCCACCTTAGCATAGTTAACCAAATAATTAAGAGCTAATGAGATGACATAAAATATCACAAGGAATTTAAATTTGCAATGCACCTAGGAAGAAAAGGCCTAATGCAATTTGGCTAATGATTAATGATTAATTAGCCAAGGGGTTTAACTTAAGTAATTTCAAAATACCCCTCACACATATGACTTGAATTTTAATTTCCTTAATTGTACTTAGGCTCTTGAACACCTAAGCATATACCCCAAGTAGATTAATTAGGTTTTGGAAAGTTTTAGAATTTAAAAAATTAATTAAGAGGGTATAATTAGTGAATTAACCCTTTAATTAAGAAAGAATTATGGGAGAAAAAGGGGGTTTGAGGAATAGCTTATTGGAAATGCCCCAAAATTATTCCCTAAACCTCATATTTATTGAAATAGACCTTAATCAACTTCAAAAAAAAGGATTAAACCACTAATCAAACCCTTAATTAATCTTAATTATATTAAGGGGTAATTAGGAAATGAATTAGCAATTTCCTCAATTAAGCCACCAATAAATCCCAAGAAAATTAAGGGAGGCTGAAGTTATACCCCAAAATGTACTCAAGAAGTTTGGGAATAATTAGTGGATTAATTAAAAGGTAATTAGCAAGTTAATATTCCCAATAAATCCAAAATTAGAGAAAGACACTGCTCAAAATCAAATGAAATTAATTTTATAAAATTTCAGATCAAATTATCTATCTTATGCAATTTATTTCATATTTTTTGATATTTCTATGTTGAGATGTGAATTTTAGTAGTTTAGGTGACTAATTAGAACTAAATAAATCCTAATTAAATCCTTAATCCCTACAAATGCATCATGCATTTTACACACGCCTTCCCATTGGCTATTTAAAATGTCCCATCGTAGCACTGCATGGCAGCAGCGCTACACGCTTTTCCCTCAACCGTCCAATCAAGGATCGATGGCTAAGATTAAAGCCATGGATCAAAGGGGATAAATTAGGAAATAAAGTGTGTTTAATCAATGTCCATCCAAACATGGATGGACCAGATCCTTCTCTGCAAATGCTGAGCCATGGAGACCGCCCATCTAGTTGATCCAGCTCGATTGAGCTATTGATGAAACTCAACCCACACCATCAACATGCATCCTAGATCACTTCTAATAATCAAGATCTTATGCCATTAACATTTCTTTCACAAAGCTCCACACCACATTGAGTTTAATGGTCAAAAAATAGCATACCTCACCGGAGGTGATCACCAGTGCTCGATTCCCTTGGAGAAGCTTCATCTGGTTGAGATGAAGCTTTGGTGAAAGTTTGAGGGCTAAGGCTGAGTGATCTTCCATGGGCATCCTCCTATTTTGAACCGCTTTTAATTGAATTGACTCCCTTGCTTCAAGAACTTGGAAGACAGCTTGGATGCACTCGACTTGGTCTTCTGATGGAGCTTGAAGAAGGAATTGAGTGGAGTTTGAGTGTAGAAAGTTTGCAATTCAATGGACCTCCCCTATTTTTACATAAGAAAAATTGAGAAGATGCAAATTCAATCTCCCTCTAAGAAGCTTAGGATCACTTGCAAATGTCTCATATGACTCTCCTTTACTCAATCAACAATGGCTCTGTGAAGATTCAAAAGAATTAGGGGGACTATATCTCCCCATTTGGCAATCGATTGGTCGAGCATAAGCTTATCATTTTGATCCAATTGCCAAGATTGACAGGGTTATTTGAGCTATTAAGATTTTCCTTGAGCTCGATTTGGCCAGAGGAGTAGGAATATGAACTCCCCATGTGCTCAAAATAGGTGGAGGCATTAATCCCATGTGGCCATTTCAAGGGGAGTGGCAGTTTGAACATTGGTCATGTTGAGCTAACCCAAACTTATTGGGTTGGGTGCACCACCCTCCCTAGTGTTCACTTGATCCATTAGGAGAGTATCAAGTAGGTATGAAGAGGATTTGACCAAATTCCAAGTGGAATTGGCCAAAATTTCCTCTATGGCCTAGGGGTAACATGGTCATCTAGCTAATTTTTAATTTGAATATATTTGGTATGTTGAGAAAATAGGTTTGGCTAAGTTTTATTTAATTTAGAGTTCATTTGGTATGGTTTGGCTCATGTTGACCCATTTAAGTCAAAATGGGTCAACTTGGGTTAAGTTGACTAAATGGTCAAATTGGGTCAAACCAAGGGTTGGGTCAAGTTCATATGATCATTTGAAATATTTTATTGGCTTTGGTTTGATTCAATTTGGTTTAGATTTGAATTTGGTTCATATGACTCCATTTAGGTCAAATGGTTCAAGTTGACCAATTTGACCATTTGACCTCATAATGATAAGTTTAGGTTTGGTTTGTCATATGAAGTGGATTGGTATCTTTGTTTCCAATCAATTTTGCTTAAGTTTGAATTTGGCACAATATGACCCTTTTAGGTCAAGTTAGGTTCAAGGTCAATTGGGCTAGTTGGCCATGAAGCTTTGGTCAAGTTCAACAAGTGATTTAAAATGAACTTGACCGGTTTCAATCAATTTGGCTTAGATCAAGTTTTGACATCTTTTGTAGGTTCAAGGTCAATGTTGGGTCAAGTTCAAAAGGTTGATTGGTTGTTTTAAACATTGGCATGGTGAATGAACTTAGATCAAGGGGGATTTGGCATGATTGATTTATCATGAGTTGACTTTGATTCAACTTTGGGGATTTGATTTAACCAATTTGATGATTGGTCACTAAGTGACTATGATCAAATGAGAGATTTAGATTGATTGAACTTGTATATGGACTTATGATTGAAATATAAATCCATTTGCAAGTGGTTTGAAAGCAAATGGGTTTTGATTCATTTAACAATTTCAAGTTCAAAGGATGAACATGAATTTAAGTTTGGCTTGATTTTTTAATTGAGTTTTGGTTAAGTGATTGGAGTTTGTATTTATATTTGGATTCATGATTGAAGGATTGATTGAATCATGAAGGAAAATCAAGAGTTTGGCTTGATTTGAAGTTGATTTGGCTAAGTTCAAGATTTTGACTTAAAAAGCTTAGGTTAGATTTTGATTGAATTTGAACTTGAATTTTGGAGTGGTTTGATTGATTTGAATTTATATTTCATTTATATATGTGAATATAAATGAGTTTTGAGAAATTTCATGAGTTTGAAGTGATTTGAACATGATCTAAGCTAAATCCTTAAGAGGGGAATTAAGAACTTAGGAAAGATTTGGAATTTTGGATTTGATTTTTGAGTTTAGTTTGATTGATTTGAATTTATATTTCATTTATATGTGTGAATATAAATGAGATGTGAGAAAATTTCATCAATTTAGATTGATTTGAAGTTGATTTAGGCTAAGTCCTTAAGAGGGAATTTCAATCATGGATTTCAATCATGTGTCTTAATCATATGGCATTGATTTGAGTTTGGAGAAAATCAAATAAGATTGATTTGGAGTTTGAGAAAATCAATTAGGATTGATTTAGAATTTGACTTGAAGGAAGGAAGGTGAGGAATGGTTCAAGCTAAGGGTAGGAAAATTTTCCTAACACCCTTAAGGCATGACATATTCCTATGGCTAACTCTTCTAAGTCTCTAGGGCTAGGTTGAGTGTCCACCTAATCACTAGATGGGTCTTAAGACTAAGGAACTCTTAGTGTCTAAGAGAAGTCCTATGTCTAAGATGGAGGTGTTGAGAGCTTATCCAAAAATGAGGTCAACACTTTTGATTAGTATTCGCCTTGTGTTCTTAACTTATCAAAGAAGGGATTAATCCCACATACTTGGTCTAAACACAGGTCATGTTACTTTGAAAGATTATGGGACAACCAAAGTAAACATTCTTAATCAAGTCCAGGACTAGGATTTAGCATTGTGGGTCTAATCAATGATGACAACCATTGCCTAGTCATCACCACTCATTTGGGGTCTGATAGGTTCTTCTCAAATCATGCTAACTTTTATGAGGAGGTATGTTTAGAAACTTCAAATGACCAAAATGAGCTTGAAGTCAGAAATGCACCTAAAGTTCAAAGAAGAGATCAGATCAACCATCGACTAGCTAAAAAAAATCAACTTAAGATCGAAGACAATCCACGCCTACATACATCAGTTCTTTATTGAATGAAAAAGAAACCAATTATATACTTAGGCTATTATCTGAGTTTAAGGACTGCTTCGTATGGAGTTATGAAGAAATTCCTGGTTTATTTTTTGACGTAGCAGTCCATAAACTAGCAGTAAAACTAATGCTAACCCTATCAAACAAGCTCTTAAATGCATGCGATTAGACATTGAACAGCGGGTTACTTCTGAAATCAAGAAATTGATTATTGTTGGCTTTATCAGGGAAGAAAAATATCCTACCTGGTAGACTAGTGTCATCCCAGTTAAGAAAAAGAATGGCCAAATTCACATATGCATTGATTTTAGGGATCTAAATAAGGCATGTCCTAGGATGAATTTCTACATCCTATACCATAGTTAATGGTGGACATTACCTCATCTCATGTAGTATTCTCCTTTATGGATGGGTCATCTAGCTACAACCAAATCAAGATGGCCCCCGAGAATGAAAGAAACATTACTTTTCGAACCCAGATCGGAATCTATTGCTATAAGATCATGCCTTTCGGCCTTAAAAATGTCACTGCTACATACCAACGGGCCATGACTCAGATGTTCAACAAACTTATTCATCATCAAGTTGAATATTATGTTGATGATCTAGTAGTCAAAAGTAAAAAAAGGAAGACCATCTCTTCGACTTGAGAGTAGTTTTTGAATTATTAAGATAATTTAACCTCAAAATGAATCCCCTAAAGTGTGCATTTGGAGTACCTTTAGGAAAATTCCTTGGGTTTGTTGTCCTACACCAGGGAATAGAAATCGTTCTAGAGAAGATCAAGACTATCTTAGAAATGCTACCCCTTAAAACTCTAATTCAACTCAGATCATTTGATTGGTGTATTTAAGACACTTCATTTTCAACATATCAAGAAAATGCCAACCATTCTCATCACTTGTCAAAAAGGATGCCAAGTTCAAGTGGGATGATAAGTACTAGCATGCTTTTGAAGACATCAAGCACTACCCGATGATACCACCAGTTCTAATAGCCCTATCCTGGGCAAGCCGTTGATCCTCTACACCACTGCATTAGACCACTCCCTTGGTGCTTTGTTGGCCCATTCTAACGATGAAGGGAAAAAATGCTCTCTACTACCTCAGTCATCGTCTAATCCCTGTTGAGGCAAACTTCCCACCTATTGAAAAGCATTGCCTACTTTTAATCTTTGCATCCCTGTTAACTTCACTTTTGGAGTAAGCTCTCAACTTCTCCATCCTAGACATAGAACTCCTCTAAAAATTAAGAGTTCCTTAGTCTTAAGACACTTCTAGTGATTAGGTAAACACTTAACCTATCCCTAGAGACTTAGAAGAGTTAGTCATAGGAATAGGTTATGCCTTAGGTGTATTATGAAAACTACTCTATAGCTTAAACCCAATCCTTGCTTCCTCTTCAAACCAATTCCAAATTAAATCTAAATCAATTCCAACTGAATTAATTTTCTCAAATCTTAAATTAATTCCAACTCAATTGATTTTCTCAAATCATGAATCAATTCAAACCCAAAAATCAATTCAAAACCCAAATCCAAATCTAACCAAAATTCAACTTCTACTTTTTCAAGTCAAATCCTTAAACTAGACCCAAATTCCAAATCCAAATCACTCCAAAATTAAAAGATTTAATAAACATTTATATTCTCATTATATTCACAAATGTAAGACGATATAAATTCAAACAACAAAAAACTAAATCCAAAATTAAACCAAAATTCAATTTACATATTTCGAGCCAAATTCTTGAACTTAGCCAAATCATTCTCAAATTAATCCAAACCTTTGGATTTTTTTTCAAACAATCATTCCTTCAATCACATGGTCAAATATAAACATAAACTACAATCACCAAGCCAAAATCAAACTAACCTAAGTCAAACCAATGTTCACCCTTTTAACTTGAAATTATCAAATGAACCAAAACTCATTTGACTCCAAATCACTTGCAATTGGATATATATTTTCATCATAAGTCCATATGTTAGTTCAACCAAACCTAAATCAAGCCTTGATCAAGCCAATTGACCCATTTAGGCTCACACTCAAAGTGACCTAAAGCATCTTTTTGAGCCAAATTCTAATCCAACCCAAATTAGATTAAAGTAAGCCCATCTAAGCCTCACATTGTGAGCAACAATCATCCTAGAATGATACTCAAATTAGACAAAATCAAGTCAAACTTAACCTTTGACCAAGTCAACACTTAGCCCAAATGAAACCTAAACAAGCCAAAATTCACTATAAGCCAAATTAATTGAAACCATTGATCTAGACCAACACATAATCAATGATTAAACTTGAACAAGTCATCAATTGAGCCAAACAAAGCCTAATTGGCCACTTCACCTAAGTTGACCCAAATTGACCTAAAAAGTCAAAAGGGTCAAATCTTGATCTAAGTCAAATTCATTCTAAATTGATTGATGAACTTGACCAAAGCTTCAATTGACTAATTGGACCCAACCTAGCCCAATTGACCATGAACCCAACTTGACCTAAAAGGTCAAATAAATTTGAAATCAAACCAAACCAAAATTGATTGAAACCAAAGCTTACAATACATTTTAAATGATCAACCAAACCTAAACCAATCCATGACCTAACTCAATTGGTTCAAATGGGTCAAATTGGTCAACTTGACCCATTTGACCTAAATGAACCTAAATGAACCAAAACCAAATATAAACCAAATTAAACCAAACCAATGATACCCATAGGCTCCAAATAATCATTTGAACTTGATCTAACCCATGGTTTGACCCAATTTGACCAATTGGTCAATCTTACTCACCCAACTTGACCTAAATGGGTCAAATTGAACCAATTCAAACCAAATGAACTCCAAATCACTTGAAATTTGGCCCAACCTATTTTTGAATCATTTCAAATCTACCCAAATCAAAATCATGGCCAAATGATCACTTTATCCTTAGGTTAAAGGGTATCCTATGGCCAAATCCACTTAAAATTTGGCCAATTCTTTCTCAAGACCACTTGACATCCTTCTACTGGTCCACTTGGATGCAAGGAGGGTGGTGAACATGACGCAATGAGCTTGGGTTGGCCATGACCCAACCCAAGGCCAAACTAACCCCTCCAGTATGAATTGAGCAATTTGATCACCAAATGCACTCACCTAGCACATGTGCACTCACTCTCCTCCACTCCTCTGCCTAAAGCGACCACATGGATTGTTTGGCAGCCAAAAATCATAAATCCAATCTCACCCATTGATCAAAAATGGCATTTCAGCCTCTCACCGTCCGATCCAACGAGGGGGAGATATACTCCTCCTCATTCCCACTCAAACCACAAGCATTCATTTCCATAGAGCTAAGGAGATCAAATCAAACTCTCTCCAAGCATTTCCAAGCCCTTCCCAAGCTCCATTGATTTCTCCTTCTCAATTTTTCTCAAAGTCAAAACAGGGGAGGTCCATCCCAATCCCAATTCACTCAATTCTCCATCAAAACCAAATCAACCTTGCACACACTCTCAGTGGACATCGTCGAGCTCAACCAAGTCATTTCCCAAATCTCCAAGCCACGAAAGCATCACCTTGATCAAGGTTGATCGCCATTGAAGAGGAGCTTGGTCAACCAAGCCATCAACTTCAAATAAAAATCTAATACCTTCAACAGAGCTTTATCTCTACTAGATGAAGCTACCTCCTCTATTGGAAGGGCCGGATATAGCCTCCGGTGAGGTAATTGCTCAAAATCATAAAAATTGTTTGGTCCTTTGTGAATGAAATTATAATCTCATCAAATCTTGAACATTAGATACATTGCTTGTGCTTCCCCAAAGGTGTGGGGTGAGTTTGAACTCCATCCGAGCTCGAGATAGCTCGGATTGAGCGATGATTGACGGACGACATCCATCTTTGCCGCTCGAGAGGAGATAAATCACACACCGTACATTACACATGATTGAAATGGATGGCTGTGATTAAATCATGATAGATCCCCCTCTGATTTAAGCCTTAATCATGAGATTAATCTTGGCCGTCCAATCTTACATTGGATATCCCATGGAGAAAGCACGTCCGTCATCGGCTGACTCAACAGACAAATCTGACAACTTGAATAACCTATCCCATCGTGCCACATGGAAAGCGCCAAAGACGCCGTGTCGCCATCATGTGGTGACAGGATTAGTTAATTACTAATTTTTAATAAACTTCCAAAATTCATAACTAATTATATAAAATTTCAAAAAATACAAACTCAAACTCATTTTAAAGATAATTCAAAGGAGAATAATATAAAATTAAAAACAATTGATTTTGAATAGTAGTTTTCACTTACTTTAAGTTTTATTAAAAATATAATTAGGTTAATTACTCCTTAATTACTTCAGTAATTAATTTCAAACTTCCTAAGGTTGATTAGTGGGATGATCTCTACCTCCCATGATTTTCATGAAATTTATTATTGAATTAATTAGGGGAATTTCTTTTTTCACCCCTAATCACCTTCTTAATTAATTAACCTATTAAATAGTGATAAATTCATTAATTAAGCTTGTTAATCATCATAGAGTAGTGAATGGACTTAGGGAATAAGAATAAGATTTCTTTTCCAATCTTTCCTCAAGTTTATTTCATTTGGATAAACACTTAATTAATGGCTTAATCACTTCATTAATTAATTCAATTAATCAAATTCAAAACTAAATCATTCTAAAATTTATTCTTGGATAGATTCTTAGGTGTTCAATAACCTAAGAGACTTCAAAGAAAATTATAATCAAACTACATGTATAGGATGGTTATGAAAGTACTTAATTAAACCCTTTAGTTTAATTAATCAATAATTGTGAGCCAATTTCATTAAGCCCATTTATTTCTTAGGTGCATTGCTAATTTAAATTCCATGTGGTTGCATATCATATGTTGGTTCATAATTACTTGAATAATTATATTAAAGTGGTATAGGTAAGGGGTAATTAATGGATTTAATTCATACCTTAACCTAAACAAAACATAAAATCAACCTAATTATTCTAAAATTAAACTAAACTAATTCACACATGTGGGAAATGGATTAGGATCAGCAAACCCTTTTCTATTTCCTAAGTCAAACCAAATTCAAAAATAAAAAATCTCCTTAAAGAATTTTGATTCATTTTAAATAATCCTATTTTATATAATGGTCATTAGAAAGTAATTAGGGTAAATGAAGTCATATGCTTACATCCATTTATTTCTTTCCAAGCATGCTAAATGTTTTTTGCCATATGAAATAATGCATTCATTTCTTTTGAAAAATTAATTAAATAAAATGTTTTCCTTTCATGTAAAATTGCATGTGTTGGTTAAGATTAAGAATATGAGTGGCTATTATCATTATTAAACCAAAAAATATTTCTAAAACCTATAAATTAAAGATTATGAATGAAGTGATGCTACTTATAAGTACATATAAGCTTGCATGTGATTATAGCATAGTATGTGTTTTATGTTGTTTACTTCTCTTCCCTTAACATGGATTTGAATAGGATTTGCAAAGTGTATAGTTCATTTGAAAAGAACACAACACTTCCTTAAATATATTTCTATGCATTTCTATGTTATGACTTAAGAAGGATCCTCATATTTACACACGTAAATTATACAACCAAATCAAACATAATCTTTTGTATGATTCTTCATCCATTTATTTCTTTTTGTACATCTACATGTATTTAAAATAAGTGATATATTAGTCTGGACATCCCGGGGCTGTGAGGCTTCAAGTATCCCTAAGTAGGTCTTGTACCTTACACCCCTGGTGTAGAAAACTATGGCCATATTCACTTATGTCTTTTATACATGTGGATGTGCATTTTGTTAATAGATGAAAAATTCTGCTTTTTTACATAATAAAGACATGCATTAATGGAATATTCAAATTTTTAAATTATATTTCTTAGCATTCATCATCAAAGTGTGCTACAAATTGGCATTGCATGTATAGGTATGCTTAGGATCATTCATATGCATGGTATACATGGTGAAAAGAAATAAATGGTTATGTGTCATGTGATTATAATCCACCTTAACTAATCCTAAGATATCCCTCTTATTAAATAAGGCTATTTAGAGAAAATCTAAACTTAGGGTTAATTAAAACACATAATAAAATATTCACTAAAGGAAGTTCATCAATCAATATCTACCTTAAAAATGTTTTAAGGTAGGGATGAAAGAGAAGTTCTCTTCTCTTTTCTTCTCTTCACAAAATTTAGTAATTAAGTGTAGTTCATTCAAACCAAATCAAATCACCAACTAAAATTGATAAATTAATTAAATCACTTAAAATGAAACCACCCTCTAAATTGAATCTTTCACACTTAGGAAATTTCAACCTTAAAGGCTAGCTAAGACATGCCACACAAGCAATAAATGGCACATTAGGCTAAGTCACTATTTCTAGCTCTATGTTAGGCTGATTTGATGCCCGATTTTATTTTATGATGTAATATTTTAGACTGATGTTAGTATGTGTATATGGATGATAGGATGATTTTAACCTAATCATATTTTCTGTAGGGGATTGTGCTTAAGGGGCGCTATAATAAATATATAAATGCTTTTGCTGTGAAGGTTGCTTATACCCATAAGCATGATCCAAACTAGAACAAGTGGACTTGGTTACCCATGTGCGGGTACTAAGTCCAAATTATTCATATAACTGCTTGGGTTGTGTGGTATGTTCAGCTAATCTCTATTTTATGGGTTTAGCTAGATTTATCTTTCCCTTTTTAATGTAAATTTTGCAATTAAAATTTGGAATGAATGTTATGGGAATTAAGGTTAATATTGGTTATAAGACCATGTCTTATGAACCATGTGAAGCTTTGGAGCAAGCTACATCCCAAATCAAATCAAAAGGAAGAAAGAAATGAAGGAAGAAAGAAATGAAGAAAGGGAAGAAATGAAGAACAAAGAATGAAGAATGAAGACCCCCCATAACATCAATTCTTTTTAATTGTAATTATTCATTTGTAATATGGGTTGTATAAGGGTAGAGCTTGGCTACCCCCATTTCTTTTTGGGTTGTGTAGTGGAACCTGACCATATCGGCCTCTTATTTTTTTGTGCTAATTTTAAAAATTGATTAATGTTTTGTTTATGATTGTGTAATTAGGATGGCAAGACCTTTCTAGTTTCTTCATTGTTTGATGAATGGTCTGCATGCAATTAGACTCCTAGGAAAAAATAAATTTTCTATCTAATTAATTAACTCAAAATTAAATTAAACAACTCATAACCTCACCTAAAAGCTTAGAACATAAATCAAGATAATAAAAGATTTAGCAACCCCTTAACTGGATGTTGTATGTCTCATACCATGCATAAATCATATTACTTCACTCTTGTTAATGGAAGGCTTCACCTTTGCCAAAGAAAATGGCTTGACCTTTGAGAGCCATGGTGGAAAGACATCTCATTCTTTCTGATTTTGGCCCATAACCAACTTTCTCATGCATTAGGCATATGAAATCCCATAGTCTATGTTAAATAAAATGTCCAAAAATAAAACTTAATAAAATTTGCATTAAATTAAGTCATTATTCATGCCTTCATGATCTAGTTTTTTAGGGAGGGTGTTTAAGGATTTAGTCTTCTTTCTAAATAAACAACAGTCTAGCTATCTTGTAAAGCATAAGACTTGCCTACATAAATTTAAAATCATAGGAGTTAGTTTATGGCCACTCCCAGGCAGTTGTAAGCCCAACAGTCGGGTGATTTACTCTCTCATGGAGGTAAACCATATACCTATTTTTGTCTTAAATTTAGGCTGTGCCTTAGCCCTCACCAAAGCTCCCTAGATTTAACATTCGAAGTTGTTGTTTCCCTTTGCGGGCTACAAGCATAAATCCTTGCCTCTTAGACATTTTCATGATCTTGTATTGTGGAATTGTAAGCCCTATATTTCTAATAAAAATTCAACTCAAACATATAATCCTCTTCAAATGTCTAAAATATAAAGCCCAACCATAAGATAGTTTGGGATGCTCACTAGGTTTCCTAGTATCATAAGCATCTCCTACTCATCTCCCTTTAGTTTCAATAATAACTCCCTCATTTTAACCAATCCCACTTAATTTTCCAAAAATAACCAATTTATTGATAGTCCTATCTTTGAAATCTTTAGAGACAATGATCATTTACCTTAGTCGAGAGTATTCTTAAGGAATTTCATTCCTTAGGATATTTTTAACTATTGGGGCCTACCTCTATAGATAACCTAATGAACCCGATTTAAAATAAACCCTACTTTACTTTTCCATGTAAAGTAAGGAAAGATCTCTCGTACATTCAAGACTCATTATCCTTAGGAGTCTTTATTTGGTGTTTAGGTCCATTGTAGAATGGTGACTTCTACCTCTTGAGATAGTACATCATTCCTCAATGCCGCACCCAATCACCTTAATGAGTACAATTGGATCTACATGGTGTCACAATATACAAATTTTCAAATTCAAATTTGAAAATAAAACACCACAATCTGAAAAGCTATAGCACTACATGCTTTATCATAAGGTGAACCTGATCTCCAGGATCAATTCACTATAATATCTCATGACACGACTGACACTATCCTGACAGTTGGCACATTGGTCCATGATTTTATCATAGTTTGACATCACTTTCGTACCACTCTGTGCGATGAAAGGACAAGCACTAGCAAATTTCTTAGCAGTACACCAACTTCCTGCTGATTCTTCGCTTAGTGATGACCTCCTAGATAAATAAATCATGAACTTATGGGACACTAGCATTCACCACTGAGAGATCTATTTTGATGGTGTGACTTCTTCTTAAAAGAGAAGAATCATGATATACTCTTCTAGGAAAGGCTGGGGTAGGAATAGTTATCCTAACTTCGGACCACGATGTGATGAGATTCTCATATCATCTGTCCAATACATGCACTAACAATGAAGCTGAATATGAGACTCTGATTTCCAATCTAGAGTTAGTCATTACACTATGTGTCTAGAGAATCAACATCTATGGGGATTCTCAGTTCATCATCAACCAAATTGTTGGATCCTATAAGGTTCTAAAGCCTAAGCTCCATCATTACCACAAGTATACTATAGAGTTGTTGGCCCAAATCCTAAAGATTACCATCTACAAGATTCCTCGAGGAGAGAACGCAGTAGCAGATGCATTAGCCAAGCTTTCCAAAGAGTTAGCATTTTTGAAAGATGAGTCCATTCCAATAAGGGTCCAAAATAGACAAGTTTTATCCCTTATTGATGATAAACTCATCGAGAGACTCTCTCTTGAAGGAGAGGTTGCCACATCGAGAGACTCTCTCTTGAAGGGGAGGTTGCCATTGCCAAAAAGGATGAGGAGATAAATTAGAGTCAACCATTCATGGATTACCTAAATACAGGAAAACCACCTCAAGAGAAATCACTAGCACATCAAGTGAAGCAGAGAGCCATTTCTTATGCCCTCGTGGATGGCACCTTGTACCAACCATCCTTCAATCATATGTGTTTACGTTACCTAGACAAACATGAAGCCCGTAAGATCGTGACTGAGGTACACTTAGGATTATGTGGAGCACATCAATTCATTATGAAGATGAAAGCCAAGATAAAGAGACTATGATACTACTAGCCTTCGATGATCATAGACTGCATGGACATAGCTAGGAGATGCCACCAATGTCAAGTACACGGTGTGATCTTACACCAACCACCCAACATTCTACACCCTATGTTGGCCTCATGGTCATTTCAGTGTTAGGGCACTAACATAGTAGGTCTGATTGATCTTCCTTCTTCCAAGGATCACCAGTTCATTCTAGCTACCATCATCTACTTTTCTAAGTGGGAGAGGAAATCTCACTCAGAGAGGTCACAGCTCAGCATGTGCTCTAATTTTTAAGGAATCATATCGTATATAGGTTCAGGGTATCTCGATGAATTATATCTGATAATGGTACTGCATTCAAGAACACTAAGATCAATAGCTTTGCTCAAAGACACAGCATATATTGGAGATATTCTACCATCTATTACCCGAGGGCAAACAATCTAGCAGAAGTATTCAACAAAACTCTCATACAAATATTAAAAAAGACACTCTACAATAACAAGCAATAGTGACATGAGAGTTAGTTGAAGCCTTGTGGGCTTACTACAACACATATAGAACTTCAATTCAATCTACCCCTTTCTCCTTAATGTATGGGTCCTAAGCCGTTCTACTATTAGAAGTCCAACTCCCATCATTAAGGATGGCTGTGAGTAGTAAAATCATAATAGAGCAGAATGCTAAGTTGCTGGTAGAAGCGCTCGATGGTTTGGAGGAGAGATGCCTCCAGACATGCTAGAACCTCAAGTTGTACAAAACCAAAATGATTTTAAGCTCATAATAAGTTGGTCCTCCCTAGAGCTTTTTAAGTAGGAGAGCTTATTTTAGTTCTAAGAAGACCAATTATTGCCCATCAAATATGGGAGGTAATTTTGAACCCACTTGGAAAGGTCCTTTTGCCATAAAGAAGGCCTACCCAGGAGGATCTTATCAGCTCACAAATTATAAAGGAGAGCGTCTGATGCTTCCAATCAATGGGCTCTACTTAAAGAAACACTATCCATAAATCTTGTTTGAAAATAATCATCAATAAAACTTCTTTCATATCAAATTCCATCTCTTATGTGTTAGAAATATCTTTCACTTGTGAATCTGCCACGACGTGTTTAGGGTAGGTGTAAGAGAACCCAAGCAACATCCTATCCTTCCACAACACAAACATAAACTATAAATAATCTTCCGGTGTTATTAAGTTAGGTGTAAGAGAACCCAAGAGGCATTTTATTTTTACTAGTACAACTAAGTTAAGTGTAAGAGAACCCAAGAGGCATCCTTTCTTAGTGGAGTCATAATTGCCCCTATGACACCATTTCATCCATTTTTCTATGTTTTTGGGGTGGGTGTAAGAGAACCCAAGTGGCATCCTATTCCTTCTTTCATAATACAAATTAACACATATCTTTTATCTCGAGCTATTTTGATGTGAGAGTAAGCCCCTCGTGGCACTCACTCATTAGCTACTCTAGGTCGGGCCAATATGCTACCTTGTTAGTGTGTCACCCTAGTGGTCACTCTGCGGATATGAGTCCTCACGCTTTCTTTCTGACTTGACCATTGCAAACCAACGAGCACCTTGTCAGTTTGGTAGGCCTTACTATGCAACTGGTAAGCTACCCAATATTAACTTCATTTAAGAAGATGTAAGCCTACAAGCTTTCTTCTTAAACTAGCCATCATGCACTACTAGGTCGAGTATATTTGATGTTTTAGGTAAGTCCTCCAGTGGCTCCTTTCCTCCTGACTACTTCAAGCTTGGGTTTAGTCCCTACAATAGGACTCCTCGCTTAGTAGTCGCCTTAGGTCGGATAGCCCCTGTCGAGCCGAAGACAGACTATCCCGGTAATCAATTCCGCTTTAGGGAGATGTAAGCCTACACGCCTTCTTTCTAGACTGATTATCACAAACTGATGGGGTCCATGATAAATAAATAAATAAAATAAACTAACAAATTATTTTACTTGAAGATTAGGAATTCAAGCCTGCAGTGGCCCCTTTCATAAGTAGGCATCATATCTTTAGGATAGTGTCGAAAACTCCTATAGGAATTACCTGACTACGCTTGAGTTGAGATAAGTCCCCAGGACTCTCCATAGTTTCCCTTAGGTCGGGTTCAATCTATTTTGCCACAAGCAAGTTACCTCGATAGTCATTTTGCTTTGGAAGATGTAAGTCTACTACGCATTCTTTCTAGCATGACTAATCGATGGGCAGCCCTAGGTTGGGTTGACATGTTACCTCGCTAATGTGTCACCCCAGTGGTCTTTTATTCAGGAAAAATATGAGTCCCCATGCTTTCTTCCCTAAATTAACCATTGTAAACTAAAAGGCACCCTTTTGGTTGGATAGTTCTTCTCTCGGTCGGGAAACTACTCCCTTTGGATTGGTAAATTTGTGTTAGACCAAGGCCCGCGACCCCTACTTAGGGCAATCCATCGCAAACCGATGGGATCCATCAAAAATAATTAAAAAATAAAAATAATTTTGATTGTTTTTGAGTGATTTAAGTCCCCCAGAGGCATTCACTCAATAGTCAGCCCTAGGTCAGGTTTGATTTGTTGCATAAGCAACCGATCACCCTAGTGGTTCATTATTTTTGAAGATGTGAGTCTCCGCACTTTCTTATTAAACTTGATCATTGTAAATTGAAAGGCAATCCCTTTGGTTGGATAGTCCTACTATGTGGTTGGTAGACTACCCATTTGGATTAGTAAATCTAAAGTAGACCAAGGCCAACATGGCCCGTACTCAGTGTAGTCCATCACAAACTGATGGGATCCAACAACAATAATTTAAAAATAAAATTAATCTTGACTATCTTTGAGCTAATTTGAGTCTCCCAGTGGCATTCACTCAATAGTCACTATGGTTGGGTTCAATCCGTTATCTCGCCAACTAATCACTCCAGCAACTAATCCCTACTTTGGAAGATGTAAGTCTACTACGCTTTCTTCCTAGTACAGCTGCTGCACACTGAAAGACACCCCTTTGGTTGGATAGTCCTACTATGTGCTTGGTAGACTATCCCTTTGAATTGGTAAATTTGAGCTAGAGCAAGGCCAACATGGCCCCTACTCAGTGCGGTCCATAGTAAATCGACAGGGTCCATCACAAAATCTAAAAATTTAAAAATTTAAAATAAATTAACCAACCTCTCTAGTGGAGTCAAATTAAACAAACAAAATAAATCTAATCAATCTCCCTAGTGGAATCAAATCAAATCAATCTATCTCTCCTCAGTGAGATGCAAATCTCTTTGGTTGCCCTAGTGGAATCAACTCAATTCAACTTGAACTTGCTCCCCTAATGGACAGTTCACATTATCTGCCGATCCCAAATTATTTTCATCCCTAGTGGAACATCAAATCATAAATTAACAAATTAAATTAATCCCCAGCCAGATGCAAATCAAATCAAACCTCTCATCCCCCAGTGGATGACTTGAACCTTTTCTTTAGTGAAAGGTTCACATACTCAATCCCTAGTGGATTCCTCCTTTACTCTCTTATTTATTAGAAATGATTAGAGTCACATTAAACTAAGTTCTTGATTCCTTCTACACCTTGAGTTTAAGAGTAGAACATCTAGTGCTTGTGATCATTCTGGATTGCTCGCCAATACCAATATGTGCGTATGCCTCACACACCACACCTATTGGACACCCTTTGTTGACCTCATTTTTGGAGTGAGCTCTCAACTTCTTCATCTTAGACATAGGACTCCTCTTAGATATTAAGAGTTCCTTAGTCTTAAGACACTTTAGTAATTAGGTGAACACTTAACCTAACACTAAAGACATATAAGAGCTAGCCATAGGAATAAGTCATGCCTTAAAGGTATTAAGAAAACTTGCCTACCCTATAGATTGAACCAAATCCTTACTTCCTTCTTATAAGTCAAACTTCAAATTCAAACCAACTTCAAATTCAAACCAACTTCAAATTCAAATTAACTTCAAATTCAAATCAACTTCAAATTTTTTGACTCAAACTTCAAACCCAAATCAATTTCAACTTAATTGATTTTTTTCATTCAAATTAACTCCAAGTCAAACCTTCAATCAATTCTAACCCAATTAATTTTCTCAAATCACCAAACTAATTCCAAAATCCAAATCATGAATCAATTCCAAATGATTGACATCCATGATCAATTCTAAATCCAAAAATCTTTCTTAAGCCCTTTAATCTCATCTTTTGGATTTAGCCCAAATCAAATCCAAATCACTTCAAACTCAAGAGATTTTGTCATAACTCATTTATATTCTCATTTATATTAACAAATATAAATAAAATATAAATTCAAATAACCAAAATCAATTCAAAACTCAAATTCAAAATCAAACCTAAATCTAACCTATACCCTTTCAAGTCAAATTCTTGAACTTAGCCAAATCATCCTCAAATCAATCCAAACCTTTGGATTTTCTCGCCAAACAATCAATCCTTCAATCACAAACCAAATTCAATCGTAAACTTCAATCATCAAATCAAAATCAATCCTTTGAACTTAAAATTGTCAAATGAATCAAAACTCATTTGACTCCAAATCACTTGCAATTAGATTTATATTTCAATCATAAGTCCATATCTGAGTTCAACCAAACTTGAATCAAGCTTTGATCAAGTCAATTGACCCATTTAGGCTCACTTGACCCAAAGTAACCTAAAGCATCTTTTTGAGCCAAATTCTAAGACAACACAAATTGGATTGAACTAAGCTCATCCAAGCCTCACATTGTGAGCAACAATCATCCTAAGATGATCAATCACTCAAATTGTGTCAAACCATAGCCTTTGATCAAGTCAACACTTAACCCAAATGAAACCTGAACTAGCCAAATTCCACCATAGGCCAAATTGATTGAAACCATTGATCTAAATCAGTTCATGATCAATGATTGAACATGATCAAGCCATCATTTGAGCCAAACCTAGCTCAATTGGCCACTTGACCCAAGTTGACCTAAAAAGTCAAAATGTGTCAAGTCTTGATCTAAGCCAAGATGATTGCAACCAATGGGTCAAATACATTCTAAATCACTTATTGAACTTGACCAAAGCCTCAATTGGCCAACTAGACCCAACTTAGCCCAATTGACTATGAATCCAACTTGACCTAAAAGGTCAAATCAACTTGAAATCAATCCAAACCAAAATTGATTGAAACCAAAGCTTGCAAAATATTTCAAATGATCAACCAAGCCTAAACCAACCCATGACATAACCCAATTGGGTCAAATGGGTCAAATTGGTTAACTTGACCTATTTGACTTAAGTGAATTCAAATGAACCAAAATCATCAAATTGAACCAAATCAATGATACTGAATCTTTCAAATGATCATTTAAACTTAACCCAACCCATGGATTGACTTAATTTGACTAATTAGTCAACTTGACCCAAGTTGACCCATTTTGACCTAAATGGGTCAACTAGAACCAAATCATATCAAATTAATTCCAAATTCATTAAAAATTGGCACAACCCATCTTTTAATTATTCCAAATATGCCCAAATCAAAATCAAAGCCAAATGACCATTCTATCCTTAGGTCAAAGGGTAACCTATGGTCAAATTCACTTGAAATTTGATCATATTCTAACTCAAGACCACTTGGCATTCCTCCTAGTGGATCATTTGGACACTAAGAGAAGTGGTGCACATGATCCAATAAGTTTAGGTCAGCCAAAACTGACCCATCCACTCAAAATTCTCCATATGGATCACCTCCCACACTCATTTTAACACATGTGCACCTCCACACTCTCACTCCAAAATTGAAGCACATGGCACTCCTAACAACCAAAAAAACCCATTCAATCAGGGCAATTTGATCAAAATAGCAAGAAGGCTCTTGGTCATCTGATCCAAGTAGGGGAGATATACTCCCCCTCATTCCATTCCAATTCAACTCTCGTGCATTTGATTAAGCCCTAAGAACCCAAACAGAGCTTCCTCGAGCTTCTCCAAGGTTTCCTAAGCTCATTTCAATTTCCCTCTCTCAGTTTTGCTTAAGCCAAAAATAGGGGAGGTGTGGGAATTTTTCAAGTCACTCAAAACTTAACCAAATCCTATTTCACTTTGCAAACACCTTCAGGGAGCTAAGTCGAGCTTACCCAAAGCTTTTCCCAAGTCTCCAAGTCACAGAAAGGGGGAGTTCGATTGAAGCCGCAAGCCATTGAAGCAAACTTTGGTAAATTGAAAGATCCACTGCAAATTGAACCTTAAAACCTTCAATAGGGCTTCGTCTCCACTAGATGAAGCTACCTAAAATGTTGGAAGCATCATGATAGTCTCCGATGAGGTATGCTTCAAAACCAAGCTTAAGTAGAAAAATTCTTGGTCCTTTGTGATGGGAATTATAATCCCATTGAAATTCTACCATTGGACCTTCTTCTCTATCCTCCTTGATGGTGTGGGTTGAATCTCAGCCTCATCCGAGCTCAAGTAAGCTCGGATCAAGCCATGGAGGACGGACGATCTCTGTCTCCCAAATTCAATGGCAAGGATGAATCATGGACCATCCATCCCACATATTTTGGATTGACTGTTTAATCAGATCCGTGATTAAATCAAAAACTAAAGTCGATCTGACCGATCCTTGATCGGACGACCTTGGGGAAAACACCCAGCACCGTCGGTTGACACAACAACTGATTTGATAACTTAAATAACAAATCCCACCACACTATGTGGAAAGCGAGCGCTGCGTCACCAGTCCACGTGGCGCCGACGAGATTAGTTAATTAATTAGGCCTATTTAATTATCCCTTAATTATAGAAACTTCATAAATTCATAATTAAATGTAGAAAATCCAAAAAAAAGTAAACTCAACTTCATTTTAAAGATAATTTAGAGGTGAATTAAATAAAATTATTTCAATTGATTTTGAATAGTGAATTTTCCTTAATTATGGTTTAATTGAAGACTTAATAACCCTAAATATTCTCTAATTACTTCATTAATTAATTCTAAGTTTCTCAGACATGTTTAGGGGGATGACTTCTACCTCCCCTAATTTTCTTGGAATTTATTAATGAGTTAATTAGATAAATTAGTTAATGAATCCCTAATCACCCTCTTAATATAATTAAGAGTAATTAAGCATGTGAATAGTGGCTTAATCACTTAAATAAGATAATTAAGCATTGTTTAAGTGAAGATGAGGTTTATGGAATGGGTTTGGGGTATTTTCTTAAAGTTATTCCCTAAACCCCCTTTCTTCTTTAATCCAAATATAATTAAGGATTAATTCACTAATGACCTGCTTAATTAGCTTAATCAAATTTTTAAAATCAATCTGAACCTAATCAGTCTCTTGGGTAGATCCTTAGGTGTTCAAATACTTAAGTTAAATTTAAGAAAATCATTTCCAACTCACATGTGTGGGAAGGTTATGAAAGAACTTAATTAAACCCTTTAGCTTAATTAATCAATAATTGTGAGCCAATTGCATTAGGCCCCTTTCTTTTTTAGGAGCATTGCTAATTTAAATTCCATATGGTTGCTTATCATGTGTTGGCTCACAATTGTTTGAATAATTATGTTAAAGTGGTGTAGGTAAGGGGTTATTAATGAATTTAATCTACACCTTAACCTAAACAAAATATAAAATCAATCTAATTATTCTAAAAATTAAACTAAATCAATTCATACATGGGGGAGATGGGTTAGGACCGGCAAACTCTTCTCACTTCTCCTAAATCAAATTCAAATCAATTCCAAAAGTTAAAAAAAATCTTCTTAAGAAATTTTGATTCACTTTAAATGATCTTAGTTCATAAGATTATCTTTAGGAATTAATTAGGGTGAATGAAATCATATGCTTGTATCACTTTATCTCTTTCCAAGCATGCTAAATATTGTGTGCCATATGAAAATTATACATTCATTCATTCTTGAAAAATTAAATAAATGAAATGTTTCCTTTATGTCAAATTACATGTTTTGGCTAAAGTAAGAATATGAGTGGCTATTATCACTATTAAATCAAAAATTATTTTTTGAAATCTATAAATCAAAGATTATAAATTAGGGTATGCTACTTATAAATACTTATAAGCTTGCATGTGATTATAGCATAAAATGTGTTATGTGATTTTCTTCTCTTTTTTTAATATGGGTTTGTATAAGATTTACAAAGTATTAGTTCATTTGAAAAGAATATAATACTTGCTTAAATCTATCCCTACGCATTTCTATGTTATGACTTAAGAAGAATCTTCACATCTACACATGTCAATTGCATGACCAAATCAAACAAATCAAACAAAAATACAAACCTTTTGCATGACTGTTCATCCATTTGTTTTCTTTTTGTACATGCATATGTATTTAAGAAAAGTGGTATATTAGTCTGAACATCCCGAGGTTGCGAGACTTTAAGTAGCCCTAAGTGGGTCTTGTACCTTATATCCCTAGTGTAGAAAATAATGGCGTTGTACTCACTTATGTCTTTCATACATGTAAATGTGCATTTGATTAATGGATAAAAGAGTCCTTCTTTTCTACTTAAACAAAATCATGCATTCATGAGACATCCAAATTTTATTAAACAACATCTCTTTGCATTCATCATTAAGGTGTGCTAAGATTTGCATTTCTATGTATAGCTATGCTTAGGATACATTCATATGCATGGTATACATGTTGAAAGAAATAAAGGGTATCTGTGTTATGTGATGGTAATTCACATAAATTAATCCTAAAATGCCTTTAGAATAGGTTTATTTAGAGAAAATCTAAACTTAGGGTTAATTAAAACACATAATAAAATATTCATCAAAGAAAATTCATTAATGAATCTACCTCAGAAATTACTCAAGGTAGGGATGAAAGAGAGGTTACCTTCTCTTTTCTTCTCTTTACAACACTTAGTAATTAAATCTAGATTCATTTAATCCAAATCAAATCATCAAATAAAATTGACCAAATCAACTAAATCACTTAAAATGAAACCACCCTCTAACCCATTCACACTTAGAAAATTTCAACCTTAAATCCTAGCTAAGACATACCACATAAGCCTTAAATGGAACACACATTAGGCTAAGTCACCATTTCTATATTAGGTTGCATGGTTTGATGCCCGATTTTATTTTGTAATGTAATATTTTAGACTGGATGTTAGGGTGTATGTGCGTAGACTGAAAGATAGAGCGATCATAGTCTAATCATGTCTTCTACAAGGGATTGTGCTTAAGGGGCGTTGTAATAAAAATATAAATACTTTTATTGTACAAGTTGCTTATACCCCTAAGCATAATCCAAATTAGGATAGGTGGACTTGGTTACCCATGTATGGGGTGCTAAGTCTAATTTATCCTTTATACATGCTTGGGATTGTGTGATATATTTAGATTTAGGTTTTAAGAGATGATTATTTCATTTGTCAAGATAAAGCCTTTTCAACCACATTCTAACCAAGCCAAAAGGAAGAAAGGAAAGAAGCAAATCAAACATGAAGAAAGAAGAAACAAAGAAATAAAGAATGAAGACCCCCATAACATGAATTCCTTCTAAATTGTAATTATTCATTTGTAATTCGGGTTGTATAAGGGTAGAGCTCGGCTACCCATATTTCTTTTCAAGTTTGTATGGTGGAGCCCGACCACAAAGGCCTTTTATTCTTTTGTTCTAGCTTTATAAGATTATTTGATGTTTGTTTAACTTGTGCATTAAGATGGCATGATTTTTCTAATTTCTTCCTTGCTTTGATGAATGGCTGGATGCGATTAGGCTCTTAGGAAAAAATAAATTTTCTATCTAATTAATCAACTCAAAATTAAAATTAACAACTCATAACCTCACCTAAAGCCTAGGTTATAAATTAAGATAAAAGATTTAGCAACCCCTTAGTTGGATGTTGTATGTCTCACATCATGCATAAAAAAGTATCTTGCTTCATTCTTGCTTACGGAGGGCTTCCACCTTTGCCAGAGAACTTGGCTTGACCTTTGAGAGCCATGGTGGAGACACACCTCCTTCTTGCTAATTTTGGCCCATAACCAATTTCTCATGCATTAGGCATATGAATCCCTAACTTGTGTCAAATGAATTGTCCAAAACTAAAAATAAAACATAAACAAAATTTGCATTATATTTAAGTCATTATTCATGCCCTACATGATCTAGTCTCTTAGGGAGTGAATTTAAGGACTTAGTTTTCTATCTAAATAAACAACATCCTAGCTATCTTGCAAAAGCACAATACTTGCCTACATGTACTTAAAATTGTAGGAGGAGTTAGTTGGCAGCCACCCTCAGGCAGTTGTAAGTCCAACAGTCAGGTGGTTTATCCTTTCTTATAGAGGTATGCCCATTTTCACCTTAGATTTAGGTCATGTCTTGGCCCTCGCCAAAGCTTCCTAGATTTAGGTTCAGAGGTTGTTACTTTCTTTTGCAGGCTATAAGCATAAATCCTCACCTCTTAGGCATTTTCATGATCTTGTGTTTTGGAATTGTAAGCCATAGATTTCTAATAAAAATTCAACTCAAATAATTAACTCTCTTCAAATTTTAAAAATATAAAGCCCAACCATAGGATAGTTTGGGATGCTTACTAGGCTTCCTAGCATCATAAGCATCCTCTACTTATCTCCCTTTGGTTTCAATAATAACCCCCTCTTTTTGATCAATCCCCCTTGGTCTTCCAAAAATAAATAATTAATTGATAGTCCTATCTTTGAAATCTTTAGAGACAATGATCATTCACCTTAATCGAGAGTATTCCTAAGGGATCTCATTCCTTAACATGTAATTAACTATGGGAGCATGCCTCCATAGGGAACTTAACAAACTCAATTTAAAGTAAACCTACTTTACTTTTCTATATAAAGTAGAGGAAGAATCTTTGTTACATTTGAAGACCCATTGTCCTTAGGAATTCTTATTTAGGTGATTAGGTCCATTGAATGATGGTGACTTCTGTCTCTCAAGATAGTACATCATTCCTCAATGTCATACCCGATCACCCTAATAAGAACATCTGCGGATCTACGTGGTGTCCAAAAAATGTAAAATAATTTTATTTTCATTTATCTTCCAAAGATAGATGAAGGCAAGAATAAAAAATTCACCACAAGACACTATCTGATTACTCTTGGATTGGACAGTACCCCTTTTCTAGTAGCCACCCTATGGTTGGAGAATTTATCTTGCGGATATACAGATTCTCCCTTGGTCCAGTAAGTCTGAGATAGGACAAGGCTGATATGAGCTCCTTCTCAGTGTGGTCCCTCACAAACCAACAGGGTCCATGATAACATAAAATAAAATATATATATCTTCACTTGTGGATTAGAATTCAAGCCCCCAATGGCCCCTTTCCTAAGCAGGCATCCCATCTTTAGGGCAGTGTCAGCTAAACTCCCTATAGGAATTACCTGACTACTTTGAGTTAAGATAAGTCACCAAATCGACACTCTCTCAGTAGTCGCCCTTAAGTCGGGTTCAACTTTTTGTGCCACCAATGAGTCACCTTGGCAGTCATCTTTGCTTTGAAAGATATAAGTCTATTATGCATTCTTTTCAGCACGACCGTTCCCCACCGACGGGCATCCTTAGGTTGGTTTGATTTGTTGAGCAAGCAACCGATTGCCCCAATGGTCCTTGTGTAGGAGGATGTGAGTCCCCGCGCTTTCATCTTAACTTAACCATTGTACACTGAAAGGCACCCCTTAGGTTGGTTAGCTCTACCCCACAGTAGGTAGATTATCCGTTCGGATTTATAAATCTAAGACAGGTCTAACCCTATATTAGCCCATTCTTAATGGATCCATCGCACACTGACGGATCCGTCAAATTAAAATAAATGAAATTAAAATAAATGCAATTCAATCAAATGACATTATACTACTACTTTCGAGTCGATATAAGTCCCTCGGCAGCATTCATTCAGTATTCACCTTAGGTCGGGTTTGATTTGTTGCATCTAGATCACCCCAGTAATTGTCCCTTGCATTTAGAGATATAATTTGCTACACTTTCTCTCTAGCACAGCTGTTGTACATTGAAAGGCAACCCCATAAGTTGGATAGTTCTACCATGTGACTGGTGGTCTACCCCTTTGGATTGATAAATCTAAGATAGGCCTCGACATATTTTCATACACCACATAGGTTCCATCTAAAATTTAAACTTAAAATAGACAATCAACCAACTTAGAAACATCAATCACCCTAACCTCCCTAGTGAATTCAATTAAATTCAATTCAAACCTGCATTCCCCAGTGACTGCACCCTCAAAATAAATCTCATTAAATCCTTATCCTAATGGATAACCTGAACCTGCTTCCCTAGTGGAAGGTTCATGCATCAATCCCCGGTGGGTTATATATTTTAATCCCCAGTGGATACTCTACACAAATCATATCTGGCATCCAAATTCAAACCTCTTATCTCTAGTGGATAGCATAAACCTGCTTCTCTAGTGGAAGGTTCACATGCTTGATCCATTAATGGATCCCTTCTTCCTCCTTATGCCCTCGGCATGAGTGGAGTTGCATTGCACTAATATCTTGATTCCTTTTACATTTCGAGTTTAGGGGTAAATCATTTTTGTTAGTGTTTGTAATTCTTCAAACGTTGTTGATCATCTTGATCAACACCAATATGTGTTGTGGGTCTTGTCAATCACACCACATCTATTAGATGCCCTTTATTGACCTAACTTTTGGAGTGAGCTCTCAACTTCTTTACCATAGATCTAGGACTCTTATGGACACTAAGAGTTCCTTAGTTTTAAGACACTTCTAGTGATTAGGTGGATACTTAACCTAATCTTAGAGACTTAGAAGAGTTAGCCATAGGAATAGGTTGCGCCTTAGGGATTTAGGAGGACTTGTCACCCTATAGCTTAAACCAAATCCTTTCTTTCTTCTTCCAAACTACACCTCAAATTGAGTTAGCCATAGGAATAGGTTGCGCCTTAGGGATTTAGGAGGACTTGTCTACCCTATAGCTTAAACCAAATCCTTTCTTTCTTCTTCCAAACTACACCTCAAATTCAAATCCAAATTCCAAAATCAAATCCAACTATCAAATGATTGAAACTCATGATTAAATTCAAACTCCAAATCCCTTCCTAAGCCCTTTGATTTTATCTTATGGACTTAGCCTTAACCAAATTCAAATCAACCCTAATTTAATTGATTTTCTAAATCTTAAATTCAATATCAAATCAAATCCAAATTCTAAATCATAAATCAATTCCAAACTCCAAGTGATTGAAACCCATAATCAAATTCAAATTCCAAAAACCCTTCTTAAGCCTTATGGACTCACCTCCAAGCTTAATCAAATTTGCTTCCAAATCACTCCAAACTCAAGTGATTTTCTCATGAACCATTTATATCTTCATTTATATTCATAAATATAAAAAAATATAAATTCAAATGGCCAAAACCAAACCCAAATCAAATCAAATTCCTAATTTTAACCCTTTTAGCCAAATACTTGAACTTGGCTAAATGATACCCAAACCAATTCAAAACTCATGGATCCCTTCATGATTCAATCTTTCCTATAATCATTGACCCAAATATAAACATAAACCACCATTATCAAACCAAACCCAAGTCAACTCCATGTTGACCCTTTTGGCTTGAAATTGTCATATGAACCAAAACCCATTTGGCTCAGAACCACTTGTAATTGGATTTATATTTCAATCCTAGGCTCATGTGTGAGTTCAACTAAACTTGAATCATGCCATGATCAAACCAATTAACCCATTTAGGCTCACTTGACCCAAAGTGGCCTAAAGGAACCTTTTTGAGCCAAGTTCTAATCCAACCCAAATTGGATTGAACTAAGCCCATCTAAACCTCACAACATAACCAAAAACTAACCTAAGGTGATTAATTGCCTTAAATTGGGACAAACCAAGTCAAACCTAGCCTTTGACCAAGTCAATATTTAGCCCAAATGAAACCCAAACTAATCAAAATCCACCATATGCTAAATTGATTAAAACCATTAATTCAAACCCACTCATAATCAATGATTGAACATGACAAAATCTTCACTTGAGCTAAACCAAGCTTTATTGGTCATTTGACCTAAGTTGACCCAAATTAGCCTAAAAAGCCAAAATGGGTCAAATCATGATTTGGTTTAAATTGATTAAACCAATGGCTCAAGTTCATTACAAATTAATTATTGAACTTGACCAAAGCCATAATTGGGCCCAAGTTAACCAATTGGTCAACTTGACCCAACCTAGCCCAAATTGACCTAAAGGGTCAAATTGGCTAAAATCTAAATTAAATCCAAATTAAACCAAACCAAAGCCTACAATCATTTTCAATTAGCCAATTGAACTTGACCCAACCCTTGGTTTAAACAAATTTGACCAATTGGTCAACTTGACCCACTTGACCCAACCTAACCTAATTTGGCCTAAATAGGTCCAATCAAACCAAATCAAATCAAATAAACTCCAAACCACTTAAAATTAGGGCTAACCCACTTTTGACTCATTTTAAATCTTCCTAAATCAAACCCATGGCCAAATGACCACTTTGACCTTGGGTCTAGGGCATCCCATGAGATAAGACATGCATATTTGATCATTCTCTCTTTGGCCACTTGACACTCATTCATAGGTCCACGTAGGCACTAAGGACCATGGCTGACTTGACCCAAAGGTGGTTGGGTTGGCCATGACTCATGGGTAGGTGAAATCACCTCCCCATTCCCATTGGAGCATTTCAAACCACCAAGGACATCCACTACCTCCCTTGGTAGCCACCTCGACACCCTTACCCAATCAAACCGAGCCACATCATCCACACAAGGACCTCCATGACCCTCTAAAATGGCCAAATGATAAAGAAAAAGCCAAACACACCATAACCATTCGATTCAAGGAAGGAGGTATACCCCTCATTCTCACTCAAACTTAGAGAGACACTCTCGATTCAACCCTAGCAGCTAAGGAAAGAGATCCTAGAGCAATTTTCGAGGCTTCCTGAGCTCCCTAAAATCCCCACTCTTTGTTTTATGTGAAATCAAATAGGGGAGCCTCAATCCAATTGACATTTGCTCAATACTCCACCAAAGTATAATTAATTTTTCACAGACCATCCTTAGCCCTAGACGAACTGAAACAAATCATTTCTCAAGCTCCCCGATGGCCAGAGGGTGGAGTTTGATCAAGACTGATTGCTTATGCATCGTGGATTGGTCTTCCGAGCAAACTACACCAAATCAAGGCTTGTAGCTCAATAGGGCTTAATTTATAGCAAACGAAGCTTCCTCAATCGATGGAACCACCAGTCATTAGCTCCGATGGGGTATGCCATTAAAACTAATCTTTGAATGAAAATAGGTTGGTCTTTGTGAAAGAAAGATCTATGCCATGTGATTTCTACTATTAGATTTCTTTGTTTTACTTCCCCAAAGGTGTGGGATAATTTTCATCGCCATCTGATCTCAGGTGAGCTTGGATCAAGCAACAATCAATGGATGGTATACGTTACTCATCGCTCAGGAGAAGATAGATCATGGACCGTCCATTCAACATGATCGGGATACGTCTGATCCGATCACGCGTTAGATCCTTTGATTTATCCTCTAAATCATAATCACACGTTCGATCTTAGATCAGATGGTCCATAGAGTTACCATGTTTTCCGCCATCCAAGTCAGCCTTCGGATGTGATAACTTAAATAGCCATTGGCTCTCATCACACTACATGAAAAATGCACCGCATCATACGTGGCTCGACGAGATTAAGGCTTTAATTAGAGTTAATTAATCTATTTTTAAGCCCAAACTTTTAAAAATCATAACTAATCCTAGAAAAATAAAATAAAAATATAAACTTAGGCTCATTTCAAAGATATCTCAGAGTATAATCTAGGGAAAATTATTATTAATTGATTTTTGAGCAGTGATTTTGGCTTAATTAAGTTAATTAGAAATATAATTAGCTTAATTATTTCTCAATTAATCATCCAATTGATCTCTAACTTTCTGTGGATGTTTGGGAGGATGACCTCTGCCTCCCCTATTTTTCTAGGATTTTATTGGTTGCTTAATTAGGAAAATCAATTGATAAAGCCTTAATCACTTTTTTAATTTAATTAATGATAATTAGTGAATGAACAATGGTTTAATTAATTATTTAAGCCTAATTACCTCTGTTGAACATTAAGGGAGCTTAGGGAATGTGGTTGGGATACTTTTTCTAATTCATTTCCTAAGTTTTCATCACTTTTAGAATTTGATTAGTTAATGATTAATGAGATAATTAATTAATCTCAAAGATAAAATTCAGAGCTTAATTGAGTGTTTGAAATGACTTAGGGTTAATTGAGGCCTTGTCCTTGACCCCTTTCACTAAGTTAATTTCATCATTCTATTCAAAATATAAACAAAGAATTAAAGCACATAATTAATAAACTTGATTAACTCAATCTAAAATTCACTTCATACTTAAGCAACCTTTCATTAATCTTGGGTAGCTCTTTGGGTGTTCAATAACCCAAAGTGGGAGATAATGAGATTATGGTTAGCTCATATGTGTGATAAAGTCATAAAAGTAATTAAGTGAGATCCTTTAGCCTAATTAACTATTAATCATGAGCCAATTGCATTCTAAATTTACTTTCATGTGGTTGCATATCATATTGGCTCATTATTAATTAGTTAATTAACTTAAGGTGATGTAGGTAAAGGTTAATTAATTAGCTTAATTCATACCCTAACATAATTAAACATAAAATCAACTTAATTACTTCTTCATTAAACCAAATTAACTCACACATTGGGAATGGGTGTAGGATTAGCAAACCTCTTTCATTTCCTAAATCAAATCAAACTCAAAAATTAAAAATGTCATTAAAGAACTTTGGTTTATTTTAAATAGCCTTATTTAGTATGATTGTCCTTAAGAATTAATTGGAATGAATGAGATCATGTACTTATGTTCTTTTATTTCTTTCCAACCATGTTAAATTCTTTTAAAATTAACTAAATAAAATAATTTCTTTTATGTCAAATTGCATGTGTTGATTTAAATTTAAAGTAGGTGTGGCTATTATTACTATTAAAACAAAAGTTATCTTCAAAAGCCCATAAATCAATTATAATATTTGGAGTGATGTAAATTACAAATATCTATAAGTTTGCATGTGTTGATAATACAGGATATGCAATATGAGGCTCTCTTTCCTTACCTTACATGAATTTGCATGGGATTTATAAATGTATAGTTCATTTGAAAAGAACATAATATTTGTCTAAATCTACTTATATGCATTTCGATGCTAAGACTTAGGAAGAATTTCATATCACATATGTAAATCGTATAATCAAATCAAATATGACTTCTTGCATGACTTCTCATTGTAATAAAAATATAAATACTTTTTGCTGTGCAGGTTGATTATGCCCCTAAGCATAATATAAGTTAGGACAGTTGAGCTTGGTTACCCATGTGCGGGGTGCTAAGCCCAAGTTATTCATATAACTACTTGGGTTGTATGGTATGTTTAGCTAACATTTATTTTGTAGATGTAGCTAGATTTACTTTCTTTCTTTTAATGTAATTTTGCATTAGGATTAGGATAAGTGCTTATGGGAGGATTAGGATGAGCATTGGTTATAAGACCAAGTATTATGTACCATGTGATGCCTTTGGAGCAAGCACATCCAAATCAAGCCAAAAGGAAGAAAGAAATTGAGCAAATCAAATGGAGCAAATCAAATGGAGAAATGAAAGATGAAGAAATGAAGAATGAAGACCCCATAACATTCATCATTTATAATTGTAATTATTCTCTTATAATCCGGGTTATATAAGGGTAGAGCTTGATTACCCATATTTCTTTTTAGGTTGTACCATTGTTCCCAACCGCATCGGCCTTTTTATTCTTTTGTGATAGCTTTATAAAATTACTTGATGTTTTGTTTAACTTGTACATTAGAAGCATGCCTTTTCATAGTTTATTTATAATTGGTGATTGTTATATGGCCTGGATGCAAATAGGCTCCTAGGATAAAAATTAATTTTTCTACCTAAACTAACAACTCATAACTAAACCTTTTAAACAACTCATAACCTCTTATAAAATCCTAGGCATTAAATCAAGATAATAAAATATTTAGCAACCCTTTAGCTAGATGTGGTATGTTTAATATCATGCACAATCATCTTATGCCACTCTTGTTAAGGGAGGGCTTCCATCTTTGCCAAATAGTAATGGCTTAACCTTTGAGAGCCTATGATGGAAGAACACCTCTTTCCCTTTTAATTTGGCCCATAATCAACTTCTCATATATTTAGGCATACAAAATCGTATAACCTATGTCAAAATAAAGAGTCCCAAATTAAATGAAATTTGATAAAAATTTGTATTATAATAAGTCATTATTCATACCCCTCATGATCTAGTCTCTTAGGGAGTGGGTTTAAGGACTTAGTTTCTTTACAAATAATAACAACCTAGCCATCTTAAAAAAAAACATATGACTTGCCAACATGGATTTAAAGCATATGAGGAGTTAGTTGGCTATCACTCTAAGCGATAATAAGTCCAACAGTCAGGTGATTTACTCTCTCTTATGGAGGTAAACTATATACCCACTTTCATTTTAGATTTAGATCATGCTTTGGCCCTCACCAAAGCTCCCCAAATTTAGGATCTGAGGTTGTTATTTCCTTTTGGGGCTATAAGCATAATTTTCACAATCTTATATTATAGAATTATAAGTCTAGATTTCTAATAAAATTTTAACTTAAATAAATAAATCTCCTCAACTTCAAATATATAAAGCCCAACCATAGGATAGATTGGAGTGCTCACTAGGATTCCTAATATCATGAGTGATCCCCACTCATCTCCATTAGTTTTGATAATAACTCTTCCCTTTTGATCCATCCAACTTGATTTTCTAAAACATAACCAATTTATTGATAGTCCTATCTTTGAATTCTTTAGAGACAATAATCGCTTACTTTAATCGAGAGTATTCTTAAGGAATTTATTTTTTTCTTAAGATGTGATTAACTATGGAGGCTTGCCCCCATATGGAACTTTAGAACCCAATCTAAATAAACCCTACTTTATTCATCCATGTAAAGTAGGGGAAAATCTCTAGTATATTCGAAGACCCAACATGCCTTAGGAGTCCTTATTAGGTGATTAGGTCCATAGGATAATGACTTCTATCTTTCAAGATAGTACACTATTCCTCAATATCATACTCGATCACCTCAATAAGTATACCCGGACTGCGTGGTCCCCAACTACTCAATCAATCTAAAAAATAAACACCACATATGTAATAAAAAAATAAGTAGAACCTTAATTTAGTTAAAAATAAGTAATGTAAATTTACTTTAATTACTTAAATTAAAATCCAATTATATGAAATTATTCTGTTAAAGAAGATCATGCAATAAAATGCAATTTTTATCTATGGTAGCTACTTACATATACATAATGTGCATTACATTAATGCGCATTACTTTTATAATTAGAAAAAATGATAATTGTTCACGATTTATTTCTTGTTAATCTCACATTAACAAAGTGCTTGCATAAACTGATGTAGGGAGATAATAATATGTGCTTCTAATAGGAAACCTAGGGGAAGGTGGAGCAGGACCTACTTGAAAGAGAGAGGTGAAAATAATATTTTGTGATCTTAGTCTCAAGAAGATAGAGTTTGGTGATAAACCAACAACCTATTTTAATAAATAGGGTTAGGAGAATTTAACAAAAAACTTTAAGGAGAGAACTAGAGAAGAGTATAACATGACACAACTTAAAAATAAATTAGATCAATTGAAGAAGGATTGGAAATTATGGAAGGAGTTAAAATAAGGATCAACTGGTTTGGGATGAGATCCAAGAAAGAAGACCATTGACACATCAGATGATTGATAGCAAGAGAAGATTGAAGTTCTTATGCACACTCATCTTCTAGTTACTTCACAAACAATTCATATAGTCATAATATGTAGCCATTATGTTAAATTGCACATAATGTCAAATGCGAAAACATTTAGATATTGTCGCATAGAACCTGAAATTGAAGAGAAATTAATCTCAGGTTTGGTGGTGTGGTTGCTACAGATGTCCATTTATGGACTCCAAATCAAGAAGTTGATGACAATGTGCATGAACAAAGTAACTTTGAGCAAAGGTCTGGTTCAAATGATTCAATCCATGAATTATTACATGCCACATATTTTTATACCAAATCCAGTCATACTAGGCATCTACCATCTCTAGGACCTAGAGGTCATAAAAAAAAGAAAGGAAGTGTTGGATTTCTTCAAAATTAGATATTACAGTTAGCTATTGCATGTACTAGTATGACATTTAGAGCGAATAAGTCAATTGCAGCACCATTATTGTTTGAGTTGATCATTAATTTAGATCAAATCACTGAAGTTTACAAAGATATTCCACTTTCTCTACACTCAACAAAGTTACTTGAAGATGCTAACAACGAGAGATATTTATGGCAATGGCACTTAAATAAAGCATTCATTTTCTTCACTGCTATTTTAAAAAAATGTGATGTTTAATGTTAACTACTATGATGTGTTAGTATCTATTATGTCCTTAACTTCTTTAAAACTTATTGTAGTTGGGTTGGCTTTGATATATGATGTATTATTATATGTTATGTCCTAAACTTCTTTAAAAACTAATAGTAGTTAGGTTTCCTTTGATATATAATGTATTAGTATCCGTTATGTCTTAAATTTCTTTAGAAATTGATAGTAGTTGGGTTACCTTTATTATATGATATTTAGCTATGTGAATTTTGATTAATGTTGTGGTGTTTTATTTCGGAGCACCGGGTGGACACCATGCAGATCTTAGGAGGGTACTTATTAAAGTGATCAGGTGCAACATTGAGGTATGATGTGCTATCTCGAAAGATAGAAACATCACCCTAAAATGGACTTAATCACCTAATAAGGACTCTTAAGGCATGATGGTTATTTGTATGTACCATAGATTCTTCTCCTACTTTACATGAAAAAGTAAAGCAAAGTTTATTTTATGTTAGATTCTTTAGTTCCTTATGGAAGCAAGCCTTCATAGTTAATTACATGAAGGAAATTGGATTTCCTACAAACAATCTTGATTAAAGTAGTCAATCAATTATCTCCAAAAATTTCAAGGTTATGCTATTAATGAATTGGTTATTTTTGGAAAATCAAGTAGGAATGCTCAATTGGAAAGACTTATTTTTAAACTTCAAAGAAGATAGGTGGGGAGCACTCATGATACTAAGAAGCCTAATGAGCACTCCAATATATCTTATGGTGAGGCTTAATATATTTGAAAGAGAAAGTTTGTTTAATTTGAATTAAAATTTCATTAAAATGTTAGGGCCTATAGTCCATCAACACAAGATTAGAGAAATGTTTAAGAGGTGAAGATTTATATGAATGAAATAAGCAACCTCGGATCCTAAATCTATGGAGCTTTAGCTCAAGCTAAAAGCATGACCCAAATTTAAGCAAAAGGGAGACATAAGGGTTTACCTCCATAAGAGAGGATAAACTCATTCACTCTTTTGGACTTACAACCGTTTGGAGTGGTGCTAACAAACACTTCCTATAATTCAAACTATGTAGGCCAGTCTTATGTAATTACAAGATAGCTAGGCTTGTTATTTAATTGGAAAGAGACTAAAGTCCTAAACTCACTCTCTAAGATACCAAATCATGACTGGCACAAGTATATAACTTAGTCTAAATGCAAAATTGTACAAATTTTTATATCATTTTGACACAATATCTTAGACACAACCTTTTGAGATAATTATGCCTAAATGCATGATGAAATTAAGTTATTAGCCAAATCAGAAAGAGAAAGGGAGATCTCCATTATGAGGGGGTGCTCTCATAAGTCAAGCGTTCCCTAAAGTGCAAGAATGGATACCCTCATTATTTCAAGAGTGACATAAGCTGATATGCATGTTGTTAGACATTTAACATTCAGCTAAGGGATTGCTAAATCTTTTAATTATCCTAATTAAATCCTAGGCTTTAGAATGAGGTTGAAAGTTATTTTAAATTTTTAGTTATGAGTTGTTAATTGGGTAGAAAAATTAATTTTATTCTAAGAGCCTACTGCATCCAGGCCACACATTCAAACATCAAGTTTAAGAAAGTATGAAGAAGATACAATTTTTATTATGTAATTTAAACATAACATTCAAAACATGTGTAGATTTCATAAAAGAATAAAAGGTCAATGCAGCCGGGTACCATCATACACCATATAAAAGAAAAAAGTTAGGTAGTCGAGCTCTACCCTTATACAACCCAGATTACAAAAGAATATTACATTTGAAATTAAATTAGATGTTATGGGAGTCTTCATTCATTACTTTTCTTCTTCTTTCCTATTCTTTCTTTCTTTGTGTCCTTTAATTTGTTTTGTTTTAAGGCTTCATAGGGCCTCCCAGGACTATGTCTTCTAGCCACTACTCATCCCAAAGCCTATAGAACTAATCCTAATTCTTATTATAAAATTACATGTTTATGGAAAAGTAAAATCTAACTACACCGATAAAATAGATGTTAGCTAAAAATAAATACAATCCCAAGCAATTATATTGTAGTTTGAACTTAGCACCCTGCACATGGGTAACCAAGCCCACCTATCGTAATCATGGATTATACTTAGGGGCATAAGCAACCTTCAAGTATAAGCATTTATATTTCTTTTAGTGGCCCCATTAGCGTAATCTCCTGCTAAAAATAATATTAAGCTAACAACAGCCTAACACCCAGTCTATGAACCACAATACTAACATCTAGTCTAAAATAATACATCACAAAATAAAATACAACATCATTACATACACCATCCTAACCTAAAGCTAGAAGTGGTGACCTAGCATTATAATGTGTGTTTAGGCTTAGTGTGGTATGTGTAACTTGGATTTTGAATTATGATTGCCTAAAGTTTTGAATTATTCAATTTAACATAATAGGTGGTTTCATTTTAAGTTGTTTAAAGAAGTGATGGATTTTAATTTGCACTTTCTTTTATTTCATTTGATACTTACTTAGCAACTAAGTGTTATGAATAGAAGAAAGATGCTTAACTTCTTTGATCTCTACCTTAAGTTATTTTCTAAAGCATGTATTATTGCAATTTTGGTTTATTTTAGTGATGATTTGTTAAGTGTTTTATTGATCCTAGATTTGGGTTAACCTTAAAAAATCTTATTCAAACATGAAAGGCCTCATAAGATTAATTGAATTGAATCACTATCACATAGAGAATGTTATGTTATTCCTTTTCATCATCAATATCATACATATGATTCAAAACTTAATATACCTATACATGCAACATAGTTTGACATACTTAAATGATTATGAACGCATATATTTTGGTATAAAAGAGGAATTCCATTCCTTGGCTAAATATACACACATGTATTAAAGATGTAAAAGTATGTGTCATTGTTTCAACTAGAAAAGTGAGATAATCAATGAACTCGTGGGGCTACTTAAAGCCTCGTATTCTCGTGATATCCAGACTATATACTTATTATTCTTAAATACATATGAATGAATATACAACCATAGAAGTGAAAACCATGCAAAATATTTTTGTTTCAGTGAATCATTTACACATGTAAAGTAAAATTCTATCCAAATTCTAGTACAAGTACACACAAGCATGAGATCAAATAAGTACATGCATTTGTTAAACAAGGAAGTGAGATAATCAATGACCTCCATAGGGATACTTAAAGCCTTATATTCTCGAGATGTCCAGACTATATACTTATTATAATTCAAACATATGTAAACCCATACACAAATCATAAAGATAAAATAATACATTAGCATGTTTAAGTTATAAACACATGCAAATCATACATAATATTCATAGCTAATGTTGATTTAACTTTTTATTTATAATTTAGAAAATAGCTTTGAAATTTTTTAGTGATAATGCCCACACATATAATAGGATTAGCCAACACATGCAACTTACATAAATAAATTCTATTGATTCTTTTATTTTTTTTAAAACATGAATGTGTGATATCACATGGCATACAACATTTACAATGATTGAAAAAGAATAGTTAAATATTGCCACATAATATATTCAATCACATTAATTTATAAGGACAATCAAGTTGAATAAGAGCATTTAAAGAAAACCAAAGCTTCTTATACAAATTGGTTTTGGGTTTGAATTGTTAAACTCAAAGAGGAGAAGTGATGTATGTTATTTTTACCCCTTTTCATGATGGTAATTTAATGTGTTTAAAAATAAGTAATTAAGTGGATTTTATAAGTTAGTTAAGTTTGAATCATTAAGCAATCTATTTATTTATCCTTTCATATGCTTCATTAATTTAATTAACCACTTATTCATGAGCCCTAAATGTCATGCATATGAGAAATTAAAATTACAATTCTTCTACAGGACTTAATGATAGGCTCATGCTTAAGTGTTAATTAGATTAAGAAAATAACTAAGCTAAATACTCTTATGATTTTCCCATACCCATGGGTTAATCATAATTTTCTTAAAGTCCTTAGTTATTGAACACATAAAGAGGAATCCATGAATTGAATGTTAATTATCTGAAGTAATTATCATTTCAATTTGATCAATTTTCATTATTAATTACTTAACTAATTTCTTAATTAATCCATGTATTAATTAACCCTCTTTATGAAATGGATTTGGGAAAATAATTAGGAAAGAGGTCAATCATCTCCCCATCATTTCATTGTTAACAAAGCTTAACCAAATTTAATAAATTATTTTTTACTGTTTAAAATTTTAAATATGTATTAAATCACTTAATGAGGGTGATTAGGGTTTGAATTTCAAATTCTCCCAATACCTAGCCAATAAATTTAAAAAAATTATGCGAGGCAAAGGATATCCAATTGAATCAACATTCCAAATTTAAGATCAAATGACCAAGTAATTAGGCTTAATTAAGTTAATTAAGGAAATATTCAAATTTAAATTAAGCTCTAATCACTATTCAAACTATAGAAAAATTATTTTTTATTAAAATCTTCTATGTTTACCCTTTTCAAAATAGGTTTACTCATATTTTTAGGATTTTTCTATAATTAGTTATAAATTTTTGAAGTTCTAAGTAATTAATTATATTTTTAACCTTAATTAATCCCTAATCGACGCCACTGAAAGCATGGTAGCGCTTTCCACGATGGCTACATAACAACTTAAAGATCCGGTGATATGTCGGTCGTGACGCTTCGTCCGCCATCCGATCTTGGATCGGACAGTGGGGATTAATCCCATAGTTCTTAAGGGATAAATCAAATAAATCTAATCGGGTTATTCACGACCATCCATTCTAATCACATGGAACAAACGGTGGATGATCCTTTGTCCCCTGAGCATCGGAAGATAAACACCGTCTGCCCTCCTCCACTCGATCCGAGCTCACCGAGCTCCTGAGGCATCGGGATTGATTCCAAAATCTACAAGGGATAGATTTAAGGAGATCCTATGGTGAAATTCACATGAAAATAAGATTTCTTTCACAAATGACCAACACCTTAAGAGATTTTTATGATTTGTCGGAGTTTACCTCGCTAAAGCGCAAGACTTGCAGTCCAACGACTAAGGTAGCTTCATCTTGAAGAGACGAAGACATGCTGAGAAGCTCACGACTTGCCACCCTCGATGACTCTAGGGACCAAGCACCACCGAAAATGTCATCGAAGTTGGTCTATAAGTGGTCTCTAGTGCTCGAATCGATTCATTTCGCCTCGCTAGAGCTTGGGGAAGGTGTGTGTGAAGTTAATTTAGATTTGGTGGAGTTTAGGTGGAGTTGGATGAAGTGGATACTCAGTTTTGCTCAAGTTTTATCTCGCTGATGATGGGAGGCTCAGGAAAACTTGGGAGGGCTCAAGGGAACTTCGGAAGGCTCTGGAAGCTCGTCTCGACTCATTAAAGCTCTGTGTATGATTTTCTATGAGATGGAGAGGAGAGTATACTCCTCCCCAACTGATAAAATGGCTCGGATCGAACCAACCTTTAACAGGTGTTGGCCCATATGGTTGAGGATGGTAGGGAGTGGCTGAGGTGGTGCACCTTGAATGGCTGAGTAAGGGAAGTAGGCTGGAAAGAGCTGAGGTCGAGTGTACCACTTCCTCCAAGAGCTCCAATGGAGTGTCTTGGGTTAGCTCACATCCACTTGGCTCATGGTTGACCCAATCAGCTTTGAGTCAAGTGAGCTAGTGGCCCTCATGTCCAATTTGAGCTTAGGGTAGTTGCCAAGGGTAGGAGAGTGGGTTTGACCATCCAAATAGGGATTTTGTCCTATTTAAAAGATTAACCTAATGGGTTTTAGGCTAATTCAGGTTTGAAATGGGTTGGTTTGATTTGGGCTAGCTCATGATGACCCAAGGATGGGTCTAGCCAAATTTAGTTGGATTTGGAGTTGGCTTAGTTAGGTTTGACTCAATTTGACCCATGTAAGTCAAATTGGGTTAGGTTGACTAATGAGTCAAATTGAGTCAAACTAAGGGTTGAGTCAAGTTCAAATGATGATTTGGGATGTTTAGGTTCAATTGATTTGGTTTAATTTGAAGTGGGTTTGAATTTAGCTCATATGAGTCAAATGAGTTCAGTTTATCAGTTTGGTCAAATTGGTCAATTTGGCTTAAGTTAGGGGTTGGTTTAGATTCAATTGATGATTTGAAAATGATTGTATGTGTTAATTTCAATTAGTTTGGATTTAAGAATGATTTAAACTAATTTGACTCTTTAGGTCAATTTAGGCAAAATGGGTCAATTTTATTAACTTGGTCAAAATAATCAATTTAAGATGAATTTGAGCGATTGGTTTCAATCAGTTTGGATTATATTGAGATTTAACTCTTATGTCAACTTGGGTCAAGGGTCCAATTGGATTTGGTTTGGCTTGATTGATGGTTGAATCATATTCAAGGGTCAATTTATGATTAGTAGGAATCATTGGATTCAATTGATTTGAATTTGAATGAGATTTGGTTCAATTTGGTTCATATGAGCTAATGGAGTCAACTTGGGTCAAGTGATCAAATTAGCTTGGTTTGACCCAATTGATTGAAACTGGACAATCAAGGGTGATCAATAATCATTATAAAATGTATTGATTGGGTTGGTTCAATCTAATTTGGGTTGATTGGAGTTTAGCTCAAATGAGCCCTTTAGGTCACTTTGAGTCAACAAATATCTAAAGCTGAAATGACTAACACATTTACAATGATGTATTGTTGGGTAAAATTTTATAAAAAGTTACTGTATATATTGTATTTTTCATTGGTTACAATTATGGAAAGTAATGATGAAGATCAATCTATTACTACTATTGTTGTCGTCATATATTTAATAAATGAATATTATGAGTCTTACATTTACAAAACTTCGTGTATGACTTCAAATTTTATTGGAGAAGAATTGACAATGAGTTACTTATAGAAACCCAGAGAGATTTTATAATATGTTTTGTATGTTATAAATAATTTTTACTGATCTCTTGCAAGAGCTAGAAAATTTTCATGAACTCCATCGATCATATAGAATTACAATTCGTGAAGTGTTAGCCCTAACACTATATATATTATCACATAATGAATCAATTTGGGTGATTAGCAAACGACTTCAACACTCATTTGAAACCATAAATATATACTTCTCTATTGGCCTTGGCGCTTTCCTTAGTTTATCAACTAAAGTTATAAAACCGTTAGATTCAACTTCTTAGAATATACTAGATGAGATTTCACAAGATTGTCGATATATGTCATATTTCAAGGTAAACATCATTGTTAAGTTTATTCTCAATGGTTATTTTTTATTTTCACATAATTATGCATATAACTATGATGTAGGATTACATTGGAACAATTGACGGGACACTTGTTAATGCTCGTGTTCCTTCAACTGATAAAGCCATATATATTGGTTGATGTGTCTCACATACCTAGAACATAATGGCAGTATGTGATTTCAATATGTGCTTCACTTTTCTAATAACTGGATGGGAATGAAGTGCACATGATAGTCACATATTCAAGATTACAACATGATATAAAAAAATAGCTTTCAATGCCTCATCCAAGTATTATTATTTTGAGTACTTTATTTCCTAAAATAAATAGTTATTGGAGCTCATCGTTAGAAATTCAAATAAGAAAATATTATCGTGTTGATGCTGGTTATCTAATGTGATGAGGGTTTCTGAAACTTTTCTCAAAAATCAAAATATCATATCCCTGATTTTGAAAAGAGCAACCAAGTCATTAGGGGAAGGAAATAATTGTTTAATAAACGACACTTATCGTTGTGTGGTGTAATCGAAAGAGCTTTTAGAGTATGGAAGAAGAAATGAGTTATTATACGAGATATGTCTGCATACTCATTCAAAAAGCAGGTTAAATTATAGCTACAATGGCACTATATAATTATATACGTCGTCACTCGGCGCACCATGATATTAAATTCAACATATATATGAAGATTAATCATTTATGCCACCTGAAGTATTTGAATATCAATTGGGTCAATCGATAGTAGAAACTAATTAACACATAATAGAGTTTGAGACACAAGATGGAAAAGGAGCTAAAGAGATAAAATAGTTACGATATCAAATTACAAATATTTTAGTTAGTGATTAGAATGAAAGTAATGAGTAATTCTAACTGACTCATGTAACTCATATTTTTAGATGGCAATTTGAACTCTATATGTTGACATCTACGTGCTCATTGAAATTACATATCTTTGGTGTACTACTTATTTCATAATTTTCATAAATAGTTATTTACTTATCGTTATCAAATTATTTTGCAATTTTATCAGTAACATATCCATGATTTTGAAAAGATCAACCAAGTCATTAGGGGAAGGAAATAATTGTTTAATAAATGACACTTATCATTGTGTGGTGTAATCGAGTGAGCTTTTAGAATGTAGAAGAAGAAATGAGTTATTATACAAGACATGTCTGCATACTCATTCAAGAAGCAAGTTAAATTACAGCTATAATAGCTCTATATAATTATATATGTCACTCGGTGCAACATGACATTGAATTCAACATTATAGATGAAAATCATTTATGCCACATGAAGTATTTGAATATCGATTGGGTCAATCGATAGTAGAAACTAATCAACATATAATAGAGTTTGAAATACAAGATGGAAAAGGAGCTAAAGAGATAAAAGACTTATGATATCAAATTACAAATACTTTAGTTAGTGATTAAAATGAAAGTAATGAGTAATTGTAACTAACTCATGTAACTCTTATTTTTAGATGGCAATTTGAACTTTGTATGTTGACATGTATATGCTCATTGAAATTACATATATTTGTTGTACTACTTATTTCATAATTTTCACAAATAACTATTTATTTATCATTATCAAATTATTTTGCAATTTTATCATTAACATAGTAATATTTTTAATGCCAATATAAATTTATTTTAAAAAATATGAGTTCAATGATCTCAACTACTGTTCGCTCATTAACCGCTTAATGTATTCACTTAACGTAGAGAAAAAAATTATGAGAGAAGATTTTACATGTGTTTGAGATGATTATAACTATTTTAGATGGGTTGATGAATACAAGAATTAGTGAATCATTAGGATAGTATTGGATTAAAGATTTGATCAATAAGATTACAAGCTTAATATTTTGATCGCATTAGTTGTTATATTTATAATTTTAATATTAGTGTTATTTATTATCTAAAATATAATCTGTTAATGTAATTTAATGGATATGCTTATAAATAAAAAATCAAATATTTTATTTTTTTACTCTGTTTCATATCATTTAGCACATAAAAATATTTTAGTATTTTTTTATATAAATAGTTACAATACAACAGATTCTTAATTGAGTTTGCTAAATATAATTATAACTTTAAAATAACAATTTTTTATCACCAACTTTTTTACAGTAACTTCATAATTTTTTCAAATAGCTTCAAATGTCTCAAATACATGCTAAATTAAATTCATATTTTATATATTCTCTTTCACACGGCAAACATAACTCAAATCAACTAATTTTATGATATAACATTATTTAAAATATAAAATGTCTATCAATGTTTAATCAAATCATTTTCTTATCTTATAGTCCAGTGAGAAAAAATCCTTTGAGGAATCAATAATATAGTGGGGAAGGGCTCTGTACGGGGAAAATATGAAGGGTGTTTCTCTGTGTTTCGAGGAGGACGATGATAAATGATATATCATTTAGAAAATTTTTTATTCTCAGTAAACTTTGTAAATATTTGATCAATTAAAAAATATAAAGTGGTTTTTTAGCATTTTTTTTTTCTTCGTCGCAATAAACTTCACACTCGCTCCCGTTTTCCCAATCAACTTCATTTCCTCACACACCTCTCCTCTTAGGTCTCCCGATCCGAACCCGAGCATTGAAGGGATTTCGTCTTCTACGCAAGCTCTTAACCTAGAACAATCCTTTGTTGCAGGTTGGCATCCATGGCGCTGAATCTACGGCAGAAACAGACAAGTATGGCCCCTTTTCCTCCTTTAGATGTCGTCTTGCGAATTCTCTCCACTTTTATCTGTTTTGTTATGCAGGCTGCATCATCCGGATGCTGAATCTGAACCAGCAGCCGAACCCCGGTGGCGCCATGGTCGTCGCCGGCTCTGCCACGGAGGAGGTCTATAAGATCCTTGTCCTCGATCGCTTCTGCCGTGATATCCTTTCCCCATTGATCCACGTTAAGGATCTACGCAAGCACGGGATCACTCTCTACTTTGTCATAGATAAGGAGCGGCAGACCGTCCCCGACGTCCCGGCGATCTACTTCGTCCAACCTACACCGGCCAACATCAACCGGATCGTGGCCGACGCCTCTCGCGGTCTTTACGAGAGTTTCCACCTCAACTTCTCCTCTTCCCTTCCTCGACCTCTTCTCGAGGAGCTCGCCGCCGGGACTCTCAAGGCCGAAGCCGTCGGCCGGATCTCCAAGGTCTACGATCAGTACCTGGAATTTGTGACCCTTGAGGAAAACCTCTTCTCTTTGGCGCAGCGCGATATCTACGTCCAGCTCAACGATCCCTCGGCCGGTGACCAGGAGATCGAGGGCATCGTGGAGAAGATAGCCGGTGGGTTGTTCTGTGTTCTTGTCACGCTGGGGGTCGTACCCGTCATCCGGTGCGCAAGTGGTGGCCCCTCCCAGATGGTTGCCGCTGCTCTTGACACGCGTTTGCGCGACCACTTAGTTACGAAGAACAATCTTTTTTCTGAAAGCGGAAACGTTGTTAGTTCATTTCAGCGACCTATACTCTGTTTATTTGATCGAAATTTTGAGTTGGCCGTTGGGTTGCAGCATGACTGGAGCTACCGCTCGCTGGTGCATGATGTCTTTGATATGAAGCTTAATAGGGTCAGTGTGCAGGGGGAGAAATCTCCAGTCAAATCCTACGAGTTGGATGATTCAGATCCGTTCTGGGTTTCTAACAGTTGGTCTCCTTTTGAGAAGATTGCACTAGAAATTGATGCTCAGTTGAATAAATATAAGCAGGATGTAGAGGAGGTGAACAGGCGCACTGGCGGGCAGAAGGGGGCTGAATTTGATGGCACTGATCTGATTGGAAACACGAAGCACCTGATGAATGCTGTCAATTCACTTCCGGAGCTTACTGAGAGGAAGAAAGTGATTGACAAGCATACAAACCTAGCCACAGTACTGTTGGGTCATATCAAGAATAGGGCCTTGGATTCTTTTTGTAGTTTAGAGAGTGAGATGTCAAGTAAGGGTAGTGTGGATAAAAATCAACTTCTTAGTCAACTCAAAGATAGAGGTACAAAGGAGGATAAGCTTCGGCTTGCCATAATTTACCTTCTCTCTATGGAGACAACTCCACAATCAGAACTTGAATCAATAGAAGCAGCTTTGAGGGAGTTGGAAGTAGATACATGCGCATTTCAATATGTTAAGAAGATAAAATCTTTGAATATGTCCATGAATTCGTCTGTGGCCTCTGCCAGCAAGAGTAACATTGTTGATTGGGCTGAGAAGCTCTATGGACAGTCCCTGAGTGCTGTGACTGCTGGAATGAAGAATCTACTGTCAGGAGCAAGGCAACTAGCGCTAACAAGAATAGTTGAAGCACTAATGGAAGGAAAACCAAATCCTGAAGTGGATTCTTACCTATTATATGATCCCCGTGCACCAAGATCTGGAACTGGAGCTCAATTGAAGGGTCCATTTAAAGAAGGGGTTGTTTTCATGATAGGTGGAGGTAATTATGTGGAGTACAGAAGCTTGATGGAGCTAGCACAACGTTCGCAGCCCACAAAGCATATCATGTATGGTTCTACTGAGATTCTCAACGGTGTGGATTTTGTTCAGCAGCTTCAAGTTTTGGGTCAAAAGATGGGATTAGGAAATAGTGGCATAAATCCATCCCATTGAGAGTTGTGAATTCACATTTTTTGTTTCCTTCTGGTTTTCTTAGTGGTGGATAAAAATGCAGAAGATATTGGGAAATACATAGTTATCTTCCGGGCAAAGCTTAGTTGAAGTCCTGAAGGTGGTAGGGGACTTTTTGGTCGTTATTGATTTCAGTGAGCTGCTTATGCATTGCACCTGTTTTTGGCCTTTTTAATTGAAATATATTTCTCACTTGGTTATCCGCTCACACTTCATGCTTGCTATTTTAAAGTAATTTGGGAATAAACGATTTGCTATGCTAGAATTTGTATTTAAGAATTAGTAATTAAGATTATTTTTCTATGTTATTTTCCTATTCTTCTGGTTTGTATTTTTGTGTTCTTTATTTCATGCTGAGGGTGTCTTTTAGCTTTATAATCACTTAAAGGATAACATTACATTATCACTGGCTTGTTGTTTTATTTTACAAACTGCAGTCTCTACCTCTGCATGGCAGTTACAATTTTGACCATTGTCCGGTTATCATTGCTGAAAGATCACTTGCAGAACTTTTAGCTTTGGTGTAGATTAGCTATAAGCTTTCATTGGCACTGAAAGATACCAGCACATGATTCTTCGCTGAAATTGTTCTACTTTCAGACCTTTATTTTTGCAATCAAAACTAAATCAGCGCTCATGTGGCATGATTTTTTGAATAAATATGGAGCGCCATGTGTATTTGGATGTGTGAGAGTAACACCTTACCCCTGTTACCTTTGTTTTAAACAATGAAGTAAACTTAATGTCTTCAGTTTTGAAGATGAATCTTTTGTTGGTGGGTTTGAGTTGGTTCTAGCTGTTGTCAGCTATGCTTTTATTCTATTATAGAAATTATGTATTAAAATTAGAGAGAATGGATAAACTGTGTTGCAAAGAAAGTTGTCAGAGGGTTTTACCTAAGAGCCTAATACGGCACACTGTAATAGGATGAAAACAACCAGCGTTTTTAGGTTATCCATTTCTGAAGTTTGATCGAGTGCACGAGCAGACTCATAATCAACATGCAGCTGATTAAATGTTTTCTGTTCAGCATGCGGATAGTTTTGTCTCTACACAATTATTGTGATCTTCTTTGTCCAACACTTGTCATATTTATGTCATTTTTTTTCCAAATCTCTTTGGTAACAATTTTTGTGATCTTCTTTATTAAGAATTAGTCATATTTATTTCATTTTTTTCCAGTCTCTTTGGCACTTTTTGTTTTTGATTATTGGTTTTCAATGAGCTCAAGCATGTTCGATGTAGAACTCATACCAATTAATGTTTTTATTTTTATTTTATGGGGTCTGTTTAGAAGTCCTTCTAATTTTTCTAATTTGAATTTTTAGCATTTGGCAAAAGCAAAGTGTAATTTGATATGCTGTCTCACCTGTTTGCACTATTCTCCTTAGTTCATCTTATCTTGCCCCTTATTGACTATGGTTCAAGCTTTCAAGCAAAAACTCATTGTTTCTTGTAAGACATGTATTTGTATATCTTCTTTAGATAGTCAAAACCTATACATGAAATGAGGTTTTAAGAAAGAGATTGCTAACAAGACTACGAGCAATTTAGGACTTGAAGAGATGATGTCTTTGTAACTTGATGATAGACATGCACATCCCAGGTTTAAAAAGCCTTACCCCATGACAACATGAAACATGAAGAAAGAATATGAAAATCTATTTTGTACTCATAAGAGAAAATATCATGGACAAATAATATAAAGTACAAATAATAAGAGTAATTAAAAAAAAGATAATTATCATATTATTTTATGAATAGTCTAGAACACAAATATATTAAATGAGGTAAAACAACAATTGTTGAAAAGAAAACAAGAAAAAAATAACTAAAAAAGTAAATATACCTAATCTCAATAATAGAGATTCAACTAAAACTATCACATAAACTTGAAAATATTAAATGCACTACTATTGTTGAAGAGTTTGCTCCTATGGTATGGTCCATTAAACACTTTAGCAGAACATTCTATGAGAAAAAAATACAATGAATGAGTATGATGAATCAAACTCAATATATAATTATTATTTATTAAAGCAACAAGAAGGCATTAGAAAAGCAACATAAATAATAAAATGATATGAATAATAATATAACAAAAAGAAAACCTTATGGGCTTTGAAATTTTGTGCCTAGCCTCTCGATGAAGACAATTTAAATTTGATGTTAGTCAAATTTTCAAAAGGCAGCTGAGATTATATATAAGATACTACTTAGAGATTTCGCTCTCATTTTATTTGGAATTTAGATTTTGTTCTAGGTTTTTGTAGGTGCAAGCACTAATTAATTACCTCTCTCAATGACGAGGGAAATTTTTGATTAAGGTTAGTGGTTAGGTCGCTAATTGCTTAATGTATAGTAACAACAAATAAAGTCTAAAATTTATAAAATTTATCATCTTTTAACTTAAAATGAATGTTGAGGGAATGATGATAGGTCAATCAATATCCAATGGTCATCTGGGATGTCATTGCCCCGATGTTTTAGAAGAGGTATGACCCAACCCGATCAAGAATCTTTATCGATGTTGATTTGTTGAAGGATCTGTGGACTTAAGTTTTTTTTTTGATAGAAGCTTTAAGTTCACCTTAGTTAATAGAGGCTTTGTACTCAATCAAATGAATATTATATTTTATAACTCAAGGGTCAAGGCCATTAGGAAACATGCGAATATAACCAAGATCGAATTTAATGTATTATTTGACAAAACCACTGATGATGATTTTGGTTGTAATAACAAATTTATGTGATACCACTTGTTGACAAAATTACGCAGACAGAGGATACGAGCCACGTCGAGATTTATTGAGAGTGAACATATTAAGACATTTGATTTTACATTTGATTTTTTTTGTGAATTAGAATTTTTTTAACTAGAACCCCCAAATGATTGCAAATGGGTGGATGGATTTTGCTTCAAGTTATTTTGATTAATGAATTTCATTTAATTATTATTAATTTAGTAACTTATCAAAATTTTGCATATTTATTAAGATTTGATTTAGATCAATTTGATGTAGAATTTTGAGCACATTTAATCATAATATCCTCTCTGATTGAGATGTTCATTCAACTCGACTATCATCGACGTAGACTTTGTCAATTCTACATATTTTCTTGCAGAAGATCTGGTTTAGGGCTTGCTTTTTGAAAATTTTGATTTGAAATGATTTAGCATTAAGAATTTTGAAATTTTTTGGTATTGATAACCCCTTGGTTTAAATCCTCGATCAATAAGGTTATCATCGAGGTATTTCAAAGATAGCCAACTCACTATTATATGACAAAATTAGTTTCTCAAAGATTTTTTTAAACAGAAAATATTATAATAATATCAATATATTTATCCTATAATTATATGATTGAATTAGCTTCTCAAAGATTCTCTCAAGGAGATTAAGTTATGACAATATCGATAAGTTTTACTAACCTGGGCCTCAGTCGGAAGATCCAAGTGGGAATCAACCAAGTATCTTTAAACGCTAGAATTAGGCATTTAGTATGTGTCGGAGCATGTGGTTTATTTAAATTGATTGCACAAATTTCGGTGCATTTACATTGCATGACTGCACAAATTTTAATACAACTACACAATGTATATACACACTTTAATATCAAGTAATCTAAATCAATTTAGCTTCATCTTTAATTTCAATTAGGCTTCTATTTCATTTAAAAGTTAGTTTCTAAATTAGTTGTGAGTCTCACATAACACACTAAATGAAAAGAAGCCATATCATAATTGTTGCATTTTAAAGCATTTGTTTAAAGATGACATCTTATCTTGAGGCTTTTTCCCTTGATTTTTAATAAGAGAAGGGCCAATTAGCGTTTTTGTACATCATTGTAAAGAGATCACATTATGAAGATTAATTGGTAAGTTTAAGAGTTGTTTGGCTTTCCAATATTAATGCAAGTGAATATACTAGAATATTCTAATGATATTCTTTTGATACACTAAGCTTGAGCTTAAAATTGCCTCAAGATACATGTATAATTTTGTCTTATATAAATGCTTGTACAAATTACACAGTATTGAGTTAACCACAGTGTCACTCCATAATTGCAAGGTTTTATTTAAAGCATCAATTAATGCTTTCTATTTGCTAGTATAAGTGTGTTGCAAATCTAATGACATTTTAGCTTAATTAGAATTAGTTTTGAGACTTATGTGATCCTTGCAATTAATTAGAGATTTGAAAATTTGAGCAACTATTTTATTATCAAGTAGTAAGTGAGGTTCACATTTTGAATTTTCACAATGGTTCTTTCGTGTCGGTGCACATGAATGAGTTATGATTTTAGTGATAAACATATTAACCAAACTTCATCCCATATTTGTTTATCTCTTAAGAGTGGCGATATTTGTCTTTATATGGTTTCGGGGGCCTTATGAAGCTTCTTTCTTCAATTATTAATTGATGGGTTATTCAGTTTATTTTTATTTCAATGTATTTAGTTCCTTTAAGTGTTCTAAGGTTCTAAGTGCGTGGATGTTCTGTTAGTTGCTTAAGAGTAAGCTTTCAAGTCAATTTAAGTCTCCTATAAGTCTTATGTATGTTTGGGTCTTTGGGAATTAATTATTGCATTAAAGTCCTGAAGTTTTTACTTTTGACTTTAATTTTTTATTCAAAGCTTAGTTCAAGCCCAATATTAGTTAATTTTGGGTCATCAAGTAATGCTTTTATTTACTTATGTTTCAGTCTCCTGTTATTGCCTAGTTAGGTGGCATTTCAACACCTCAAGATCGCCCTCGATAAGGGTTGTATTAGAGTCTGACCGCCCGCCGCTGCGAGTGTATGGTTGGTGTCGTAATTGTCAAAACGCATCATGCCAAGAAAGATGTGTATGGGGACTGCATGAAAATTTGTCATATATTATTTTCCCTTCTGTACAAAGAAAAGCATGTGCAAGGTTTGTTCTGAAGGCCGCTATGATTTTTTTTTTCACCACGCCAAGAAAAGGGGTCTCGCTTCATTGCACCAAACACAACGCATATAAGGAGTTTAGGAGTTTGCGATTTTATACCTTCTTTCACGAGTTGGTTTTTGATGGCAACGATGATGACTCCGCTGGATTTTGGTGAGATCAAAGTGCCCAAAATTTTTTTTTTGTTGTTTTTAAAGAGATAAGGAAAGAAGGCAGTCTCTATGTTTAGTGAGAGAGTGATAGAGAGAGAGAGAGAGAGAGAGGTAGAGAATTGTTGGTGGTTGATTGGGTTCATAGTGGTTGTGTGAAGTGTGGACTAAGGGTGATGGTAGTGCTCCAATTGGGTTCGCTTTGGCAGGGTGTCAAGTATGAAGTTGTGCGTGAGAGGAAGGTTGAAAGTGGAAAATGTGGTCGTGTGAGTGAGGTGGCGGGATATGAGGGATGAAGAGTGGGGGAGATGGTTTGGGTTGTGAGGCATTAGTTTGGTTTGTGAACGTAAGAGGAGGAGAGATGCAAAAAAGGGAGTGATGGGCAAAAGTGTGAGTCGAACACGATGGATCTGTGTGGAGAGAACCGACGGGTTGCTGTTCGTGGTTAAGGAGCGAAAATGGTGACCAATGGCCTCATGTATGGAGAGAGAGGGGTCAAACAAGAAACGATCGGACTGGGTCTCGATGTGCATTGTAGGGGATAGTGGGCTCGATGGGGTATATGCGTTGTTACGTGCAAGAAACGGGAAGGAGGCACGAGCTCTCAATGTTTGGATTGGTGTTATAGGACAAGGAGAGACCGGAGCAAGGAAGAGGAGATTGGGCATAGGTATTGCGTGGAGTAGAAGGATGAGGGAGGTGGCATGAGCTGCCTATGAGGATGTTGAGTGGGGAGATCAACTGACCTTGGATAATCGAAGAGGGGAGGCGGGGATGGGAGGTTGAACATGAGATCGAGGAGGTGAATGATTGAACAAGAGATGGGGGCGGCTTCAATTTATGAGGGGAGAGAGAGAGAGAGGGAAAGAAAGAAGAGGCACAGGATCTGGGGGCTTTTCGCATGACATCTCAAAAGGAAGCCGGTGGCTTCGAGTATTGCATAAATAGGAGGGATGAACATGCCACATGGATGGGAAGGATTTTTAAGAAATTTGGATTGGCTACATTTAATTGAATTTTTTTTATTTGATTTTGATTTTTTATAATAATAATAATAATAAAGTAACTGATTTTATAATTCAAAGTCATTTATTGCGTCGACTCTTTCTCTCCTGTATTCTTTCTTGCACCTCGAATGTGATTCATTCTTTGAATTTCATGTGAGTAGTTCGAGCGTGGAGATTAGACTATATATATATATATATATATATATATATATATATATATATATATATATATATATATATATATATATATATATTTCTTAGGTAATTTCGATATTCTGAATGCAATGACACAGTCGGTTTTACAATTGAAGGTCATTTAATTGATTTTAACTTATTGATCGATGCGATTTCATCCTGAATTGTGCATGTCGCCTCCGTAGTTCGCCATTTGCATTCATCTAATCAATCACAGATAGTGCCCTTTAGTCAATTTTGATAAATTGATGACATTGGTGTAGTCCATAGTGTAATTGTATTTTTAATGGATGGCGCCGATAACGAATGTCTTCTTAGATCGCACTGGACTTGTCTTCATTATTGGGTGACCATTAAATGATGCGATTAGCCTCTCTTAAGTCAATTTCAACATTTTGAATGCATTAATGTGGTCTATTTAGCAATTGGACGACACTGAGTGATTTTGCTCACAAATTGAGGTATTTCGAACTCACTTTGATGTCACGTTCATTGCTGATTGATCTCACCATATACAACCAAATTGGCTTATGGAGTTTATATTGAGGGCAACAACTTCATACCATTATTTCATCAGGTTAGTAGGTTAAATCAGAAAAGAATGTGATACATTCATAAATTATAGTTTTGTATGCACATGAGCATTGCTATGAAAAATTCAAAATATTGCACTACAATACTCATATTCATGCCAATACATCAGATATACATCTTAAACATTTATATATGACTTATTAATTCTTTATTCTTGCCTGATTATATAATCGAATAATGTATATACATAGTTGGTTTACTACGGTATCCTAAAGCAAGGAAAGATGTATATACATTATTCGATTAGTCACAATAAAAGTGTTTAATACTAGCAATAATTATATCATAAGCAGCATACATTATATTTATTATAACCAAATATTGAACAGGTATCATAATCAATATGCCTAATGCTATTTTAACAACAAAATATGAAATGCAATAGTAGGATTTTTGCATTCAATATAGATAGTGTGTATTATAATTATCTCTGAAATTGTAATATCCAAATCAGGTTCTACTTAATAGATAATAATGCAATAGCAAAATTAACAAGAAATCAAATACTTGATAAAATCAAAACTAATTTAACCTATATCAGTAGATAATGCAAAAGAAAATATTCATTCGCATTTTAAGAGAAAATCAACTATGTTTACATACATGTGGTGAGAAAGGGACAAGACAAGAAGCAATAAAATGATAGGGATAAGAGGGAAAGGCGAGGACTCATCATTTTTGTTTAGTCAAGGAAGATGAGGAGGATGAAGGAGGCAAGCGGCTATTGTTGAGGGAGGAAGGAAGAAGCTTGGCTGTTGCTCATGATCAAAGATGGAGGAAGAAAAGCACTTAAGGGAGAATGGGTGACAACTAGGGCTTTAGGAGAGGGAAAGAGAAACAATTGACGGCTGTGCTTAGGAGAAGGCTGCGATGCCTCAGCCTTCTTCCACTTATATTCAGAGTCAAGAAGGTGACCTAGCCTTGGAGGATTGTGCAATTAGTATGGTGATTAGAGGAGAAGTGGTGCCAAGCGACTCGCCCAAGAGAGGGTGAAGACTTGGATTGTGGGATGTTCATGGGATAGAATGGGTTGGTTGGGTTAATTAAGTGGAGCATTGTCTAGTTTGCTACATTACATACATTCATTCAAAACAGAAAGATCACTAAAGAGAAAAATGTTTGATATCTTGTAGTTATTGCAAAAGAAGGAAAAAACTTCAAAAATCTTTCTATAAACCTATTAGGTATTAGCCATCTCACCCATGTTTTATATAAATGAGGCAAATGTTAGTTACATGTCTAGAACATCAGTTTCAAAAAAAGCAAGAATGGTTACAAGAGGCTGAAGCAATTATAAGAGTGGTTAAAAGAGAAAACTTGTGCTTCTCTTGATGAGTATCTATGACTCCAACTTAGCAAATAATCCATCAGCTTGAAGGAAATTACTTAACTAAGGATAGAACCATAAGAGGGCCTTTCAATTGTAAGAATTCATTGGGAAAATACTATGCAAAGATAGGATTCCTTTAGGGCATATCTAGATCTATTCGAAAATTCATTCATTTATGAGTAATCTTCTAGTGGTGATTAGATCTGCTAAAACTATGTGTGAGTCAACTATGTTCTATTCTTGTAATCGTTCACTTGATTGTGGGTCCTCTTTTAACAGAATACTCTCTATTGTGAATCTAGTTAGAGACGAGAAAATATAGCCATTCCTCACTTCGGGTTGCGCCACTTGGTGTTTAGAAGCTAGTTGTTTCTTTTTCCTTAAATGATACTTTAGTGCCTCAGCTAGTCATAGTTGTCTTTTCATTTTTCTACAACTTATCCTCTTGAGTCATCAAAAGGGAGAATGATTTCTCTTGGTTCATGGTGTAGCATGGAAGAATCAAATTGTTTGATGTTCTCCATGTTCATGATGGAGTGGATATCTATGTAGGTGGGCAACTCTAATTGGTGTACCTCTCTCTAATTCTCTTAATGATTTTTAATAATTCATACCACATTGACTTATTCATGCATCCTTTGCCTTTGAGACCTTCCTTGTTGATGTGAAGCTAGATGAGGTCTCCTTCCCTGCATTTGCTTTACATTTCATGTCTATCATGTCATTTTGTGGGCATTTTACTTCTCTACCCTCATGAAACTCTTTGAAGTTCCTTCTAGGAATCATTGAGCCTTTCAATATCTCCATTTTTTCGTTCACTTAATAGTGTTTGTTGGATAGTGAACTCCATGTTGAATGAACTTGATATATGTATCCTAGTCATACCTCAAATGGAGCTTAGCTATTGGAGCTATGCTTTGCCTAGTTGAAAACTGATATTGTATATATTTAACTATTATTTAATTTATGACTATAATCTGGCTGTCAATTTGGGGATGATAGAATGCATTTTTTTAAAGTGGTATTTGTCTCAGACTATAAGGCTTCCAAAAGTTGCCGGGGATGCAAGAATCTTGATATGAGGACATTGATTTAGGTGGTCCAAAATGAACCCATACATGTCGAAAAAGAGGCATGTGACTTGTGATGTTTTATTTGTAAGCCATGAGGATGATCATCTTTGAGAATCTTTTAAGCATGGTGAAAGCGTAGTTATAACCCATGTAGGTTGTGGGAAAATTTCCCAAAAAATTTGGTTATGTGATACCCTACAATTGAGTTGGGATCAACAATTCAACATGGAATATAATGTACATCCTTTTCAGAATTTGTCTATGTCAAGGTGCATAATATTGCAAGTTTAGAAGCATTTTGGTCACCCCAAAGTGTTCATCTACCTTGGAGGTGTGTGTTTCTCTTATCCACTTCATTGTATCACTATTGTTCGGAACACAAAATTGAGTTCTTTTTTAGGGTAACTCTTCCTTGATGGTGTGGTCCTACCTTGACATCCTTGAATTCATCATCAAGCTTGTATAGGTTGATCTACTCTATGTTGAGATGGTTGCAATAGCATGATTGCTAGAAGGCGGTGAGAAAACATGACTTCCATTTTTGTTTTATACTGCCTTCTTGTACATGATGACCAGTTTGAATTATTATAAGCCATTTATTTCACGTGTTTGGTTTGTTGGAGCTTTGATTGAGTACGAGATATTGAAGTAGTTTGTGGTCAGCATAAATCGCAATTTATTGCTTAAAATGCCAACAATTCATATCATACATTGAAGATTCTCTTAAGCACTTTGTAGTATCTTAAGTAGTATTACAAGACTCTTCCTGCATCATAACCACAACAATTGCATACCATGATGCATTTTCAATCTTGATTGGTTGTTAAAGATCTAGCAAGGATAATACTAGTACCTTACTTATTCTCTTTTTTAAAGAAGAATCTAGTCTTCATGCTTCCCTTAATAAACTTACGGTTGACATTTGTAATGAGTGAAGAGTTGGAACTAGAAGGGAGAAATGTTAGATGAGCCTTCTCATATATCTATCTGCAAGCTTTCATGATGTTATGAAAATCTTTGTATGTGGTAATTCCTTGATGGCTTTCATCTTGTTCGAGTGGATATTCTTCTCTCGATTGCCAACTTTTAATCTTAAATAGCATAGGGTGGGTCTTCCTATCAAAGTCACACATTTGTTATGCTTCAGGTATGATTGGAGGAGATTGAACAATTTCTGCATATATGTAAGGTGTTCTCATTTCTTATTATAGATAAGGATTTAATCAAGGTAAGCCTTGTCTTGAATGCGATCTTTTACTTCCTCTCCTTCCTAAATTTAGATTTGATGATAACTTGATTTGAGATCTATTTTTGTGAAAATGGATGCATGCTTTTACTGATTCAATAAGTTACCAACTTGAAGAAGGGGGCACTTATTCTTAGAAATGATCTTATTCAGAGCTTATAATCTAAACGCATACACCAAATTTGATCATTTTGTGTACCATGACAATTGGGAAGTGGAAATTCACAAAGAGTTACTTGGTTTGATGACTACCTAGTTGAGTAATGCTATGACTTTTGGTCTCCTCATACTTTACCATGGAGTTGTGTGGGATACATCCCAATTTTGGTAGCAGGATATCCAAGATGACTTGAACCTTGCCCTATTGTTTGCTGTGGTATTCTTTCTTTCAACTCTTAAATGAGTGTTCAACACTCTTTTATGAGTTTGTTTTAGCCTGTCCTTGCCTCCCAAGGGCAATAGTAAGTGCTTTTGCATTTGGACTTCTTCATTTTGTAGTCTTTTGATTCTATTTGGACTAAGGAGTTAGCATTATCATCTATTTTTTTTGGCTAAATGAAGAGTAGAATTAATGAAGTGTAGAATGAAATATGTTTATAGTCTTATTGACTTATCTTGTCATTATCATAACCACGAGCTAACAATCCTTACTCTTGTTTTAGGTTTTATTTGTATTATCCTTCTAGTAAGTTGGAACATAAAACTTGTCAAATAATCTTGACTTTGGTTTTGTATGATGATACTTGATTTAGTAATAATATATGACAGATTCATGAATAGTGGGATTAAGGCTTGTTGTTGTTGTATCCTTCTAGTAAGTTGGCACTGTTGTTTTCTTTTGAAGTAGATGGTTCCTTGGTCGTATAGTTATATGCATACAATAATATTGACAGATGTTGAGAGGAACCAAAAAAATGTATCGTGTTCATCCTCATTTCTAAATTCTTTTGAATCCATCAGAGTGGATAGGGGTATAGGTGAGTAACCCTACCCAAATCCAACCTTTTATTTAGGTTTAAGGAGATATATTTCTTTGACTCCCTATATCAATAATGTCATTAATTACTTTTTGTTTGACTTGGATGTGCAATGTGTGCAATTTCTCTTGCACACTAGTTGTGGGGGTCGGGCTCTCAACTTCTCTTCCAACATTGTTAACAAGCAAATGCTTGAGTTTAGATGATTTTTATCAGTTCCAATATTTGTGTTGTGTCAATTAAAGTAACAATCTCTTCTCCTTTATATCCTCTTTCTTGAATTCCTGTGGGAAGAGCTCTAGATCAATTACTCCAACATTTTCTCTATTTTGAACATTAATTTTACAATTATTTCACTAGTGATTAGCTCTTGGTTAAGATGGTTGAGGATTACTTTTCACAGAAACCTTCCTGTCCGTTTCTTTTTCTTTTCATTATATTTTGAATCTCCACCTGATTTAGATGTTGAAGAGTTCTCTCCTCAAAGTTTGTTTTCTCTTTTAAAAGTCATGGCAGGACACTCATCTGATTAATGTTTGTGATTGAAAAAAACAAGAGTTCATTGAAAAATATAATACTGTCACCCTAGCATACATGTTCTTAGTATTAATATTTGTTAGAATGGTATGCCTATTGTGAGGGTTTAGTTTTTTGATCCATTGTAAACTCTATATGATAATCCAATTTGACTTTGCTTTTGACATAATTCATGCCGTTTCCGACTACTGTTCTTTTCATGCTTTTATGAGGTAGAATTCTTTGTGGAACATCATCTTTAAGTTTTTCTAGGAGATTTTTTGTGCCTATATTGTAGATGAGCATCTTACTACATCAAAGCATGGTTGGTGAGTTTATGGCGAACAAACAAAACATTTTATTGGGAAGAATATCAATAAATATATAAATAGGTTTTAGTTGATTTATCCACAAATCCTACTTCTCGAATTGATGAAATAGTTGCAGGTGGGGCGTTTATACCAGCCTCCATGTTGAATTATCTATGTTGCTCCTTATCAAGTGAAGGTATGAAACTCTCATCCTCTTTATCTCAGTGGTTATCTTACTCTGTAAAATGATTCTTGTGCTCTTACTATCACGGAGGCTTAGCTTTCACTCATGATTAACCATCCATGTTGAATTGTTTTTCATCGTCTATTTGTTGAATATTTTCATCATCATTTCTTCACATGATGGCATCTCTTTGCTAGAAGTAGCAAGGGCAGAAAGTGGGTCATCCATTATCTTGAAGTCGCTCTTCATTAACACCATATGCTAGGATAGAAGAAACCTGATTATTTTGATACCAACTTGATCTGAAACTACTAAGATTTTTAGGAAAAATTTGTCAATTAGATTATAACCATTTTAGGGGCATATAGAGATAATTTCTCAGTCTTTTGCAGAACATTGTGCTTTATTCAAAACAAATATATCAAGAATGAACAAATTGTTTTGCTTTTATAGTTATTAGGCAGGAAGGAAAAACCTGAAAGCCTACATAAAATCACTTGGATATTTGTCATCATCTCCCCTATCCTGTCTTCTCGTATAGATAAAGCAGATCTAGTTAAATTTCATGAAAGTTACAAGTTAAGAAAACCTGGCTACAAAATGGCAGGAATGATAATATAACGCGAGTATTTACAAGATTGTTGTAAGAAGAGTTGCATTATTCCCAATGGTTATTAATAGTGCTAGGTTGACAAACAATCCATTCAGTTTAAATGAAAATCACTATCAAATATTCATCCTTAGGCATTGTTGTGATTTTATCTTTACAAAATGTTTAGCAATATCCTCAGCATATACTTTTATAATAAGAAAATTTCTCAATAATGAATCAAAATATAGAGAAAATATCTTTAAACAAGTAATTATCTAGAATCATATAATTTATGTTTAATAAAGGTGAATTAAATCTTCTTAAATCTCCCCGAAAAAATCTTATTAGTGTGACACTGTTATTTTTTTTGGAGGTTTTGTTTTGTTTTTTTTTTGTTTAATTCAGCTATTTATTTGTTATTTTCTTAGAGCCATGTTTGTAAATAAGGGGCGTCATCTCTTAAGTGAGTCTATATATCTACCTTTTTATTGGAATTTGGGGGATCTTTATTTGGGTTTAGTTTCAGGATATCCTGAAATTTTCATTGGGAGGGATTTCCTAGCTCTAGGGTGGGTACCCTAGGAAGCTGAGCGAATAGGGAGAATCATAGTGGGTGTGTCCTTTGGCTTGCCAAGATTGGTTTCCTATTTCAGTTTCTCTTGGTGGCTGTTGAACCTGAATATGGAAGTGCTGGAGAAGCCATAGCCACCCTCAGTCAATCGTCCAACCTGCTATTCTCAGTCCAGTGCTCAATCAGGAAGAAAACGAGAATACAGTGGTGATTGACAAGTCTTTTCGGTCTAAAGAAGATGGCAATCCTACAAGATTTGGTTACCTGAAATTGTTCTAGAGAAGGCTACATAGGTTTACAACATCAAGAAATATAGGAACCCTCTATCAGTTTGCTATCTTGAAGCAAGAATCAGTCAATTAGTATATTGTTAAGGCTTTCTAAGGAGAATAATTGGATGGTTTTAGTTTCTAGATTATTGCATTTGTCTGTTAAATTTCTTTGGTTAGTTGCTACCTAATGTTCTCTCTTGATTGAAGGTATATTGGGATAGTTTCCTGGCAGTAGTAAATAATTTCAACTTATCCATTGAGGCAAACAGGGATACAGAGCTTCTAGGTTTGCCTTGTGGCCGAACTGGAGTTTAATTTTAAGAATCGGCTCAAACCAAGTTCTTTGTCCTTTTTAATGATATTGGGCTTTCTTTCTTATGGGAAAATCACTGATCTAGCTTGTTCTTCATTCCTTTTCAGTGCAGGTTGCTGAATCCGTTAAATTTACATAAGGATTTGAAGATCTGGAATGTCTTCCTATGATCAAACTGGAGTTGTTTTCTTCAGGTAGAGCTAGATCCACACTTGCCATTGGATATTGCGTTATATGAATCTCTGATTTTCTTGTGATTAGAATTTGTTTATCTTGAACGTTTTCAGAACTGTTTTTGATTTAGCTTTGCGGCGGGGGTGTAGTGTTGGTTTATATTGTTTATCATGTGACAATCTTGTTAAACTCGAGTCTTGTTATAAGGGCTCTTTGGTTTTCTTTATTATTGGAATGTCATGTGTGACTTAGCAATCTGTCATTAGTTTTCCTGAACTAATGCAATCTTTGATTAAGCTCGGTATTAATCAGTCTTTTTTATGGTATCATAGTGACATATTTTGGTTTTATATGGTCAAAATCAATCATCTTAACTTGTATCATATGTAAAATGATGTAACTCTACTCAAAACTTCAACATATGTATTCTCTGTCCTAGCATATGTTTAAGACTAAAGAATATTCTTGTAAAAATTTAAAACTTTTAACATTATCCATTCTTGGGAACTTAAATATATCAAAGCTTGATACTCAGTGTATGGTACAAATGTTTAGGGTAATAAATAATCTTACCAATATTAAACAGCTTGCATAATAATATGGAACTCCCCATCATAATTTAAGTATATATATTTTGCATCATTCAATTTCTCACAAATAATGAATGGGATGTTTTGTCTATCCTAATAGCCCTCTAACGCTAATACTAGATGAGTCACACAGTTCCTTAAGTACCTTATTAACAGCAGATAACTTAAGCATATCCACATTTGTAAGTCACTTTGATTTCAATAAAAGCATGATCAATTGATTTAATCTATTTTAATTTTCTCTTTCTAAATCGATTAGTAATTGAAATAATGACAATACTAAACTTTTTTTTTTTGAAACATATATAAAAGTAGTCAAACCATAAAATTTATCATGTATATTAGTAGGATTTAGAAATCATTTATTGCTTGACCTTAGTAGAGTTAAAAGGAACTTCATCTCCAAATACAACATAAACTAAGAAAATCATAGATAAAATCATAAACTAATATTTCTTTAAATTCAAGTTTAATTTTTCAGTCTATAAAGTTTCAATAATCTCTTAAGATACACCAAATAATTATTTTTTGTCTTATTATAAATTAAAATATCTTCAATGTAAAAAAATACAAAAATTTCAAATAAGGTTATAATACATGGTTCATTATCTTCATTTAAGTACTAGTTACATTTGTTAATCCAAAAGACATTGCACTCATTCATATAGTCTATTTTTGGTTTTAGCATAATGATAGTCACTTCTCAATTCAACTTTGAAAGCATCACACCATCATTTATCATATATTACATAGTATCTAAATGAGATATAAAATATTTATATCTAATTTTGATTTTGTTGATGATTCTACCATTCACACACATGATAAAATGATTGTAGTGCAATTACTCATGTTTTCCCCAAAAACCTCTTCTTAAATAATTCATTAACTTGCCTCATAGATTTAACATTTTTATGCAAAGATGATCCATAAACTAAATCAATAGCATGCTATATATTCCCTCGATAGTGGTAATTCATTAGGATACAATATTTTTAAGATTAACCATCACTTAATTATGATCATCAAACAAACTCACAATTTGAAGCATTGTATTGTTTTGCTCAACAACTTCTAAGAGATAGATCACACCATCTTACCTACCTACTCTACTTCATAAATGCATGTTTACTCATAATATGTATATACCTCTCTTTAATAAGAGCATTAGATTCTTTTGCACATTTAGGTCTTGTAGGTTTCAAAATTACATTTCTCTCATTAGTTTTGAAAGCATATACATTAGATTTTTCAAAATAAGGAACTTCTAAATCATAACATCAACTTTTATCTAAAATAATATTGGCAATTCATTAGCATCCCACCCACAAAATTCTATTAATATAGATTGTTAATTGAATTTGAAGAATGCAATGACAATTCTTCAAATTTATTCATGTATTCAATAACAATGTTAATCTTATGTTTAAATGAATTATATTCATCAAGTAAACCATCATAACATGATAGACTAAGATTTAAAGAAGCGAAATTGAGAATTAAGATATTTTTTCTTATTGTAGCCAGATGTAAGTGTCAAGCTAGATCAAAGTGTAAGTGTTGAATTAAATAAAAGAACTCATAAAATAAAAGTCAGTTGATGAATATGTTATAAATCATTGACAAATAATTAAAAAATCTAAAACTTAAAACCAAAAAAACACAAATGAAAGAAAAGAAAAATTAATTAAACAAATAATAACAAATTATTAAAAAGCAAAATGAAAGAGAAAATTTTGAGTTTATTTGGAAGTTGTATAAATATGCTCGTTATTTTATTTTTTGTAAAAATATGCCTGGAAATTCATTTTAGATCAAAATACTCTCAAATTGGATTACAAAATGCTTATTTAAGTTAGTTTTGACTAATTTAAAGCAATGTCGAATAAGGTTAGAATTATATTTGAAAAAAAAATTCAATACTTATTTAAACACATATGGAAGCCTAATTTAATGGCAAGGATATCTAATTTAAGAAAAAATAATAATAATATCATAATTCATAAGTAACTTAGTTGGAGGAAATCACAGTGCTTCATCAAAGTGACATATCACATTCAATTTCAGATTAAACTGTTACTTATCAGTTTCTGTATCTTTAATTCTTTGTTTTATATCTTGGTGAATATTTAACCATCTCGCATGTCTTTTTTTTATTTTTCTTCATATAATATAAACATGTTTATGCATGATTTCCCAATGGAAAATACTCATTAGTATGTAACTCCACTATTTTTTAAATATACAACAACAACAACAACAACAACAACAAGTCTTAATCCCATCTGTGAAGCTACATGAATCTTCGTCTCCATTGTAGCCGCCATGTACAAATTCTCATTTAATTCAAGAATAATAAGGTCATTTTTTTTTGTCTTTATCTACCTTTCTTAACATAAGGAAAATCTAATGCATCTACTTTCTAACCGTCATCTGACACGCTTTATGTGGCCAAACCATCTAAGGCGACTCTCTAAATCTTCTCTGAGCTACTCCAACTTTTTTTAACATATTCATTTTGCATTTTATCTCTAAGAGTAAAGCCACTCATCCACCTAAGCATCCTCAACTATTTTTTAAATATAGTTCAAACATAATTTGAACATGTTCGAATATTGATGGAAGAATAATCAAAAGATGAGCCATGATTCAATCTACAATTGAACTATGTTCGAAGATGTTATTGTACCTTATTTGGACCTAGTTAAAATATGTCCTAGTTGAGAAATGATTGCACCTCACTCATGAAAAAAATATTTGAATGATGATTGAACAATATAATTGATACACTTGAATCATATTCAATTATGATTCAGATAAGGTTCAAATATAGTTCACATATATTTTTTAACAAATTTTGAAACACACTCTATGGTACTCTATCTAGATTTGCGTTAGTTAAAATGATCTAATCTATACATGATATAAATTTGAAAAAATCGTACTGTACCTCAAGCATATGGTCTTGAGGCGTAGCTTCAAATGAAAAAAGGTGTAACCTCACTTGGGCTGGAAAATCTTAAACCTAACTTACTAATTAGACGCCTTATGATGAGGCATGCCTCTAACAGGATGTTTTGAATGCCTTTTTAAATGAGGCAACATACAGGCATATCTTTAAAAATTCTTTTATTTCCATCAACAGTAGTACATCTGTGCTGTTGATACCTCTGAGAAGATTCTCTTATTTCCAATGGGCATTTTATATTATGCTCTTTGCTGTGAGTAGATTCCTTTGAATTTTGTTTTATTTTATGAAGCTTAAGTTGCAAACATCAAGAATTGACATGCCTTAGTTAACATTTAGCATACATGGCTACTCTATGACAATTCTCATCTAAATCAAGCTTGATGGAGGATCTGTGTTAAATGGTGTTAGTGGACTAGAGATGTTGGAAGACCTGTGTAAAGTGGTTGAACAATCTACCACCTCATAAGAGAGACACAAGTAGAAATTTTGCCCATCCATCATTTCATCAAAGTATTTCTCACTAGCATAACCCTTCTAGGACTATTCCAGCATTCAGACAATAATTTGTGCGCCTGCATTCACTGATCTTGTGTCATTTCCTAACTCATTTCTCAAGATCATAGGGATTTGAACTCAATCCAACAATAAGCTTTTATCCCACTATGTGGGGTTGGCTATATGAATCCTTCTTCTCCATTGTGCTCTATTAAATGTCAAATTCTGGTTTAATTCTAATAAAATAAAGTCATTCTTATACTTCATATCTAAGTCTTTTTAGGTCTACCTCTACTTTTCTTTATATAGGCCAAATCTAATACATCTACTCTCCTAATTGAGTCATTAGAATTTAATTTGACAGTTACAAAATCATTTGTGCTGTTACTTTGGTATGCATTCCTTTTTGTTCTCATCCTGTGTGATCACTTCTATTGTTCTTGCCTTGTGGCCACGATGAGGAATAATTTAACTCTGCAATAGTTTTCTGTTTACATTATGATGTGTTTTTTTAGCCATGATTAGGTTGGAGTAACTCCAGTAGCAGAGTGATCTCTTTAGATGGTTTGGTCACATAAAATATTATTCGTTCACTCAATTAGGAGAGTAGATGTATTAGATTAAGCCTATATTAAGAAAGGTGGAGGTAAACCTAAAAAGACTGTTAGGAAGTATAGAAGATGACTGAATATGATACTTAATAGGACACAATTAAGAAAAATGATTCATGTAGCCGACCCACGTAGTGGGATAAAGATTTGTTATTTTGTTCAAGTCATCTGCATCTTTACGAACTTTGTGGAGAAGATGAAGGAAATGACAAGAATGCATTTCCATTTCACCCAGAAAATTGCAGCATATATCAAATCCTAGTCGTCAAGATTTCTCTTGGTTGATAGCATTCGACTTCCTTCTCATTGGTATTCCTTTGTTGCCAGGTACGTTTTTTTTCTTCACTTCTGTTCTCCCCTCTTCGCTGCATTATCTCTGATATTACGCATGCTTATGTTTATTAAACAGTTCAAGAGCATTAAAACCACGTTGTAATTGTTTCTTCTATTCAAATTTTGAGCCATTTGTGATACTTTGTAGTACTTTGTAATCCAATGCTCTTTTCATCATCTCACAAATATTTTCTTCAGATTCATCCTCTTTTGTTTTTTTTTTTTGTCCTGATATATTTGGCTTTTTTTTTAATATTTTAAAAGTCATAGTTTTGCTATTTGATTTGAAGTAAATCAAGGAAAAGAAATGTAAATGAAAGTCAAAACTTCTTGATGTGCTCACGATGTATTAAGGGGCTATTTGGATGAAAAAAAATCTGATGTTAAAGAATACTGATATAAAAGATCGATAAAGTGAATATAATATATATGGATTATTTTAAGATTGTTTGGTTGATAACTCTATAAATATATGAATTTGTTTTTTTATGTTTGGTAGAATAAATGTATTGTAAAGTATTTTTTGGGTTATGGTAATGGGAGCGTAATGGCGGTGGAAGGCGTGGCGGGGTATGGCGGTGGGCGGTCATGGCGGCGGGACGGCGATAACACTTTATGTTTTGGAATTCACCAAATGAATTCCAAATTCACCAAAAATGACTCTTTCAATATATTCTAAATGCTTCACTTTATTTTGAAATTTTACTTTGCACCATGCCAAACATACAAAAAGTTAAAATACATTGAATTTATTATACTTTACTTCACTTTACACTCAAACTAAACAGCCCCTAAAAAAAAAATTAGGGCAAGGCAAGTTGAAAAAATTTGGCTACCGTATAATTTTCTCCTAGCAACAACAACCATCATGGATAATATCTTATCAATAATCCAACTTGAGTTTTCTGAAGACAAATGAAGAAAGGAAAACCTATTCCGTGGAAATAGGTTTTTTACTTTCACATTTCATTTTCATCGCTATTTGTCTCCATCCAAACCGGCCTTCATGTTTCATGTTTGCATGTCAGCTTAAGCATGTCAAATGGCTTCAAGTTTATATGCATTTGAACTTAAATTTTGATTATACTGTTGTTGAAAAACATAATGGTGAATAAAAGTTTAGTTGTTGGTCCTAACAGTCATCTATAGGATTTAATCTTTTTAGGTTGAAAACATATTTAATTATTGGTGAATTGATCTCAAGTCAGAATCCCTTTGGTTCATCCTTCTTAATAAGTGGTATTAGTATTGGTTATCCATTAGAATCAAATGGTTCTTATAGGTAGTGGCTCTTATATAAGTGTTAGCTGGCTTCTACTTTTATTAAAGTTCAACAGTACGCGACTTTCATGATATCACCGTATGGTTAAAGTCTATGATTGATATTTTAATATTGTAAGATTTATATACGCACCACATTTCTTATGTATTTATGTATCTAATATCTCTAAAGTTTGATATTTAAATTTCTAATATTTTAGTTGTGTGAAAATGTATTTTCACCTTTAAAAGGATAATGAGTGGTATTTTTGATGAGATGTAGAAGATTTGAGTATCATGCATATAAATATTAAAGTTCATGTTTTTTGTACAGATAAAATCTAAAGTGATATCAGGAAGTAGGATATCACTTTAGACAGGTTATCATTTTAGGCATGCATGTATTATCATCATTTTGACCATCGTGTTTGTCATTACGCTTTTTGTTGTATATAAGTATTTAAGAATTATATTCTATCAAATGCCCTTTTAAAATTTCTGCTTGAGGGGAAGATTATGTGAAAAAAATTGTGTTAAGGCATGTGAGTGAGTTTAGTCTCACGCTGAATGCCTGAAGCTTTTAATTTTAATGGATTTAGGACGAAGGGGTAGGTAGCACCAAGCAACCTCGACGATCAGGGAGCTTGAGCTCGCATTATGGGGATTCTTCGTTGTCCCTTGTCTCTACGAAAACTCGGTTCAAACGTAATTTAAACCTAGTTACAGAATTAGGTTCAAATTAATTTGAATTAAATTTAAATTAATTCGAATCAATTTTGAAGGACTTGCGACTTCAATCATCAGAACATAAATATGGGGTTATTTCTTATTTGGGAGTATTTTGATCCAACAAGTTTTTTTTGTAGAATGATTGCTCAAATAAAAATATAATATTTATGTGGGATAGAAGGATAACTTTTTATTGAAAATTGTAAAGCATTGAACCATAAGTAAATGCGTACAGGTTCAGGGTTTAATAAAGCCCAATATCTTATATTGTGTAAAAATGTATTAGGCTTTATTCTCACTTCTCATAGAACACTAAACAATCGATTACCATGGCTTAAGATATTTGCTAATACAGAGAACTGTATCAGCTTATATATTGTGCGACGCGCAAAGTATGAAAGCAAGTTATAGAGCATTAGAGCTGCCCGATTTACTATTGAACAATTTCCGGTTTTATATGTTTTCATAAATAAGATAATTTAAAAGCTTCTTTTTTATTGAGCATGAGAGTATTTAGACTAGGGTATTGAGCCTAACATATATGCATATTTTTATGTATTTTTCTATCTGATTTAAATTTAATATTTATTTATATAATATTTTGTGTCATAATTTCATCAATATATTTATATATCAAATATTTAAATTTTAATATTTATCGATATAACATTTTATTTTAAAGTTGATTGTTTTTTTATTGTAATGTTTAAATTTTAGGTGTTTTAAATATTAGATATGTAAATATATAATAATTTTATAATATATTTGTAAATCTCTTTAAATAAATATGGTATGAATTCATGTACAAATAAATTTATTTTAGTCACTCATATTAAAAAAATATAGTTAAAATATTAAATATCTTAAACTCATGGTATTATAGATAGTTAACTTGAAGCTGAGAAAAATAAGTATTTATATTATATAATAAATATTAAAATAATTATAAAAAGCAAATTTATTGTAAAGTTGTTACGTTTTTTAAGTAATATAATATATTTTTTATTATTATGAAATGTCGGAATATCATCATTATATTCAAATTCAATCTGTCTTTTGGATCCGCACATACCCGTCCCCAACCCGCATTTGATCGCTTGCGCCGCGACGTAAACCGGGCGTGCCCTCGTTCTGTCTCCCTCTCTACCACACCGCCCTCGCCTTCGCAGTTCGCCCACGGACCACTGGCGCACGCTGTCTTCGGCACCGCCCCGTACCGCCTCTTATATTGTGTCCGTTGTCCTCACTCTCCATCTGCGGCGTGCCGCCTTTCCAAGTCTCCATCAATAACTTCACCTCTCCCGCTACCGCCGTCGATCGCTGCCGCCGGTGTTTTGCTAAAAGATATAGTGCCTGCTTGACCGCCCTTTCCGGAGAAAACTAGTCAAGTTTGATTTGATAAAAGCTAGCACTTATTTTCAATCTGAATGATTGGTTCAGATAGGTGCAATGCTACGAAGACATAATCAAAGGTTTATCGAACAATATGAACAACTTGCCGTAAATATTGCGCTGAGCTATCTGAAAGGTTCTGTGTGCTTGCTTTCAACTAGTTCAGGATTCACAGAGCATGTAGAGCTACCAGGAAGGTGCAAAAAATCTGAGAGGAAACCATTGGTGACTAGCATCAATGAGCTCAAACGTAGTGCGAGATTGGAGAGGAAAATGAGGCAGGATGTTCGTGAGATTATGCTCAAGCCGCCTGAAAATGGGCTGCTTGTAAAGAGATTGATCCCTGTCGCTCATGATGTCTATGATGCAAGGAAAGAGCTTTATGATTGTGTCTCTTTGGTTCTAAAGAGTGTACTTGTTCACGTGTGCAGGTAAAATTGCTGCAAAGCTTGCCTGAAAACTTAATGGGCCTGGCTCTGTTTTACTTGATTAAGTTGCGAATCAAATATGCTCTTCGTGTCTTAAATTGTTGTCCTATAGTAGGTTCTGAAGATTTAAGTTCAATGCAGACTCAGTCATATGCTTCTGCTTTAGGCCGCATTATGATGCCTCGACTGATGAAGGAAACGATTTTTTATTTTTTATTTTTTATTTTTATTTTTTATACTTCCTTTGTTTGTTATTTCGTTATTGCCTATAATATAGGTTAATTTAGTTTCCTGAGGTTTCTAATTGATGAACTTTGGAATGCGATTTAAGCTACATGAATTATATTTTGATTAGTTTAAGTAGAACAAATATGAAATCTGAATTTTAGTGGATCGTGTTTGCCTGAATACAGTGATATTGGTGAGTACACATGTCATGAGGATTAAAATTAAATTTCGTTATTAAAAATGAGATTGTAAATGAAAGGAAAAATAATTACTTTTGTATGCTGATTGGAAATTTTAGTTTGAGCTTCCAAAACCTTATTCAATAGATTACTAATGAAGAACAACACGCTGATTTCCTACCACCTCAACAGAAAGCAAGCATATCTCTTAATTTCTTCGAAACTTCCAAATTCATGCAGCCTGCGGGTGATAAAATTTAAAATTTGATGATTTGTTTTGCTTATCTTACAAAAAAAGAGCATTAATTTATCAGCAGAAAGCTGCATCCTTGACATTATAGTTTGATGAGTAAAATCAGCTTTGATGCAGATTGTGTGAGGAAGTTTATGTTGGAAAGTTTCCTCATCAAATACGCACATGCGATGTTTCTGGGAGTCTTTCAACGAAAGAGCATTGTTGGGTTCCAGGAGGAATTGAACATATACTACCAGTGATCGACTCTTTCCATCTGTATGATAGATTGGGTAGAGCTGTTTCTCATGAGGAAAGGCTTCAGGTTGATAGAATTCCTGCCATTGTGGAATTATGTGTGCAGGCAGGTATGGATATACCCGAGTATCCTACAAAGCGAAGGGTTTATCCTGTCTACAGTATTGCAGGAAAGCTGATAGATTTCGAGCGGAAGTTTCCACGAGACTATTCGAGCGGTAAAGATGTTGAGCCACATGGGTTTTGGTTGAGGAAGAAGGATGACAAATATTGCAATACTCCATCATTCTCTTCTAATGAAGATCTTCAAGGTTTGGTCACTTGTGTCAAGCAAGTAGAGAACTTCTTACTTCCCATCAAATTGAATATCAAGTTCTTTTCAGTTGTCTTTCTTACCCAGCAAATTGGTTTCGTAAGTTCTTGACCTCCTAGTAGAAAATCACCACATCTGCTTAACAATGAAACATTTGCTTTTTAAAATTTGCTTGATTTAAAGTTTCTCATTCAGCAGAAATTTATTGATGCATACTAAAGTCTGAACTGCAAACATATGGAGATTCAGAAACACAAAAAAAATTTCACAGTTTCACTTCTTAAATATGTTGCATGGCTTTACTCTCACAAAACAGTATGTATTACTGTATGTGTTCAAAATGCTCACAAGTGCTTGTTTTGTCTACTGTCATGCTGAGAACTTGGCGCGGCTTGTGGGTCCAAACTATTTGATTCCCCATATTTTGTCGATTTTTCGACCATGGCATGGAATTCATGGGAGCCGTTATCTACTATTACATGGCCTCTAGCACAATGCTCGTCAAACTACATCCAAAACAATGATATACTTCGTGCGAGTAGACCAAATGAATGTTATGTTCCAAATCACGCTCCATATTGCTTCTATAGGAAACAGGAGAGGTAAGAAGCTATTACTTTCTAGGTTTTACCTCCATAAGTAGCAATTGGCCTTATAGCAAGGCTGTAACACCACTTAATCTAATGGGCTAACAGATTAACCTTTTGATTCTGCCCAACATAGGGAGCCTCAACCATGGCCAACTTAGTAACGTTGTGAGAGCACCATTATTGAAGATAAGAAAGAGTGTATCTGTAAAATTAAAGTTAGGAAAGAGAGTAAAAATACCAAAATTTACAGAAATTAATTGTACATTAATTTGTCAAAGGCTGTTATGTTTGATAGATCATAATGACTAACATGTTTGTTCATTATGCTTTAGCTATGAACCTCTCAATTTACTAAAACTTTTCTCGAAAGTTCCCCTTTCTACCTGATACTCCATTGACAACCTCTTCAGGTATTGCACTGCGAGGGATGAATGCATGGGAGAAAATGAGGTTAGGTGCCATAAAGCTCATGCAAAAATACGCTGTCCAAACTTGCGGGTACTGTCCTGAGGTTCAGGTAGGGCCAAAGGGGCACCGTGCGAGAATTTGCCAGGCTTTCAAGCATCAAATGCGAGCAGGGCAGCATGCTTGGCAGAAAGCAACCATTGATGATCTGGTGCTGCCGGTTTATGTGTGGCATACACCTGGGCCTCATAACGGTGGCGGCGAATTACTTGTGCATGAGCTGAGGAGGTATTATGGGAAGCTCCCAGCTGTAGTTGAGCTCTTTGCACAGGCTGGTGCTTGCGTAGGGGAGGGTTACAGTGGGCTGATGAGGGAGGATGTGGCAGTGCCAGGGTTGGATGAGGAGAAATTGGTTGTATGAGGTTTGATTTGCTCAAAATGGAGTTTTGGCTCAACTTCTATATGGTACGTAAAAAACACTAATGAGTTATTTTTTTATAAAAATTTTACAAAGAGACTGTTTGATGTCAGCTGTGTTGCTATTAGTTGAATATTGATTCAAAATGTGTTATTCGTTTGTGTGGTTTGTGTTAAATTCTAAATCTGCCAAGAAAAATAATAGGTCTACTTCAACTACCGCATGAATTGTATGATACACCAAGAGGTGGGAGGTGTGAATTCGTGCTTTAAAAACCTTCCTTCATTAAAAAAAATTCTAAATGTAAACATTAAGATTGCAATCACAAGTAAAATAATGTATGGGTATATACACATAGTTGGTTTTTATGTGGTTTAGCTCTTATCGACCTACACACATGCCCAATTTGCACTAGGATTAGGATTATGCTATCTACTTATTATCGTAAGCTAAACTCACTTCTCGTGCCATTGGAAAAAACTGTCTCACCCTCACACTAACTCGATAGGCAAGTGCTACTCAAAACAAATGATACAAAATAACAAATACTAGGGGGTGTTTGGTAACAGATTTGATTTATTTTAAGCAGGATTTAGTAAATCCAGTACATCTGGATTTAGTAAATCGAATAAACCGAAATGTGTTTGGTAGATTAGTTAAAATTGCAGGAGAGATGTTTGATAAGTTATTTGAGGATTTAAGTCTGTTAGGATTTAAAAAAGATTTTTTTTTAAATTAATAAATGATTAGTAGTACTTAATTAAAATTAACTTAAATATATATTTATTAATTAATCAATTAATAATATTAATATTAATATTAATTTAAAGTAATATGTATTAATATTAATTATTAATTAATTAAAATTAATAACTATTAAATTCTATTAGTAGATTAATATCTTAGGAATTAAACTACATTAAGTCATGTAAAGGGGTAAAATCATAGGTCTTCCAAATTTTAAATTAGTTAACTATTAAATTTATAATAATTATAATTATATTTATTAAATTATAATTTAATTTTAATAATTTATAAGTTAATCATCAATAATAGTTTATTAAATTGGTTTAAATTAAGTTAAATTAAATTAAAAATTATCAACTATTACATTAACTAAAATTACTTAAATCTAATTAATAATTATAATTAACTTATAATTACATATTAATAAATAGTTAATAATATTAAATTAAAATTAATTTTATTATAATATTTTAGTTAAGCAAAAATTAGTAATTAAATGAATTATTTAAAATTAAGATTTTTTAAAAGGATTAAAAAAATGATGCAACTGAAATTTCTTCCATAAAAATCATAGTCGCGTCTCTCTCGCCCAGTGTCTGTAAATCCCGTAAATCCACCCTTCCAACAAGATTTACTAAATCCATGATTTAAAAGGATTTATTGGATTTGCTAGATTTACAGGATCTATTAAATCTGAGATTTAGTAAATCTATTTTTTGCGTTTGGCGGGATTTATTGGATTTAGCAGTGTAAATTGCCAAACACCCCCTAAGTTTTCTGAGACCTAGCAAATTCAAATGCATGAAAAATATGATTATATAGATTTAGAGCAAACAATTTTCTTGCATTTTTTTTTGCTTGTTGAAAACAATATTATTAGAAGTGCACATCACTTGCCTTTTAAGTGCAAGATTGTAGAAAGGTGCTCTTGTTGTACCTTTATGCCATGTCATGTTATAGCACCTTATGCTTTGATTTGAGTTAAAATGAAATCCTAATTCAAATTTCTTTGTTTGATTTTTTTTCTAACTTTTGGATATCTAAAAATTATTATTAAGAATTGTTTCATTATATTTGTTGAAAATTATTACTTGATAGAATTTAAATTTGATTAATTAAATGAATATCATATGTACATACATATTTATGTATGATTTTGAATCCATGTTTTGAATCAAATTGATCATATAATTATGAATCGAATACTGCAACTAGTCTGCAATTTCAATTTGAATGTAGATCTTCAATAATTAATTTATTCAAAATTTCAAGGGGTAATCAATATAACTAATGAACAAATTAGCTTATTGGTAAACTCTAAAGAGAAATAAAGGAAAGAAGAGAAGGAAAAAAATCAACTGTGAAAAATTTATGTCTCTTCCTATATATAATATTTAAGTCATTACTCATCGTCGTACTTTGCTCCTCAATTTGAAAATCAAGCTTTGTGAATCTTACTCTATTATTCTTTGGAGAGAGAGATTGGATTCCAAAATGTTCTCTCTTTCTAGAACATAATCTAGTCAGTCATTTTAGGTGTGGTTGTTTTCTAAGAGCAATTGTGACATAATAGGCTCTGCTAGGACTTGTGGGCTTCTTGTTTTGAGCATAAGCATTGAGTGATTCTATTTTCTATTAAGAAGGGATTATATTAAGAGGTTTGTCTACCTACGATAAAGGTGAGATGGTTGAAATCTTGAGAGGCTTTGGGGAATACATAAAGACTCTTTTGTAAGACTATTAGTTTAGCTCGAAAATTGAATTAAAATTTGGATTGGATAAAGATTGAATCTGTTGCGTCTGAGAATTTTATTAGGTAGGCCGAGATCTTTGGCAAAATTATCCAAACACAGCGGATATGAACATTATCACGTGGAAAACCCGTTAAGAAAACCAGGCGCTTGCCGTCTGAACTTTCACTATGTGTTCAAAGATCTGGTCGCTTCCGTTAGTTGAGAAGAAGGTGTTCTGAGGAAACAATATTAGTGTAGAAAAATACAATATCGGTCAACTCAACCGAGGAGAAGTTTCCCAAAAGCTGCGAGGCGATCTTAGGAGCAACCTCTTGATCTTGGGAGAAAGGCGGCGTGGTCTTTAGTCCTCAGGCGATCTCACAGAGCGACTCGATCTTGAACTATGGTGGTGGCGGTAGTGATAGATCATTCGGCGTCGAACGGCGGGTGGTTCTCGGCTCTGTCAATCGGTGGTTAATGAGAATGAAAATTATATAGTTTTTTGGGAATGGCGGAGCGTGGAAAACTCCACTCCCATGGACGGCGGTCGATCCCCTCGAGCGGTGTATTTTGATGATCGGGTGCCTTAATGATGAATTGGGTGATCTTGGATTCGTTGGATTCGTCTTGTGAGCCGCTCGATCGACTAAATATATGGATTTTGGTGGCGGATCGGGATCCATTTTCATGCTCCGATAAAACGATGCGAGTCGATTCGAGCTCGGATCGGTATGCTTGATATTGTTATGTCTCATCGAGGCGGTCATTTTAAAACTTTGGTCGGTGATTAGATCGAAGCATTTCGAAATCCTTGAGATCGTGATCAGTTAATTTTACGAGGATGTATCGTTCTTTATTTTTGGGTGACATTATCTCGTCATCAAAATATATCAATGAAAATAACAAATTCTTGATAATGAAATTTGAGAGTCCATCACGCATTTTGAGAAACAGATCTTCATGCGATATTATAAGGAAGCTGCGAGTATAATCGTAGGTATGTGTGTGCGAATTTTGAGTTCTGGATCCATCCGGTGCGAGCAGGCTTCATGAGCGCCCTGCAGCGATAGCCGCCAGTGCATGGCCTTGTTGCATAGCGCCACTTCAGCAGTGCCTGTGGTAATGCGCGATTGGGCATGAGTCGCCAGGCAGCGAAGCGGTGTGGCAGCTGAGTTAAGCAACCAGAGCTGAGCGGTTAATATGGCCGATGCGGTCGGTGCCGTGTTCGCGGCCGGCAGCATCGGCCAGAATAGCGAGCGTTGAGGCAGTTCAACCCGTGGCCGGAGTTCGCGCATGGTAGCAGTTGGGCGGGCGATTTAAGCCATGGCCAGCCAGTCAGACCGTAGCCGGCCAGTTAGGTCATGGCATGTATGGCAGCGGGCTTGTAGGCATGGCGAACCCGGGCGCCTGCAGCGGGTAATGATTTTAGCGGTTTGGGATTTTTTTCGCTTTTGCGAGGGGTCTATAAAACCCAGGTAAGAGGAAAGGCACACTTTTCTCATCTCTCTTCTCCTCTTAGAGTGCATAGCCCTCCCACGGTGGGAGTTTGGGCACTCTTTTGGATCCACCTCACCCCAGAGGAGGTAGCCTCCCCGGTGGGAGTTTGGGCACTCTTCTTGGATCAACCTCACCTCTCTCTCACCAAGCGAGTGCATAGCCCCTCCACAGTGGGAGTTTGGGCACTCTCCTTGGAATAATTTTATCTCGATCGTGCAGTTCTGTTTGTAGATGGGTGAGAATCTTTTGAAAGAGACACGTCAGACCCTTGTAACGGAGGCGCGACGAGGGAACCTCCTAAAAATGGGAGGGCTGAAGATTCGTGGGAGTGCGTCGATCCGGAGAGACATGATGCTTGGAAAAATATTATTTTAGAATGATTTGGTTCTTAAGTGTCAGAAGAAGTCGATAGAGCCCAATCTCGCCAGGGTATTTCACCACTTACGAGATGAGTTTGGAGGGATTGCGGTTTCCCCATCCCAGAGATGATGCCATTTGTCGACATCACGAGTTTGCATTTCCGGTTTTCGGCGAGCGATGGCGATCGTGATGGGACTTATAGTCTTTTCGAGGCGGTGCGGCCTTGACTCGATTACCCTGCGGATGTGCAAGTTTACTGCGATGCACATGGGTATCACTGGAGTCGGCTACTTGACCTCCGGACGAAGGATCCTCCAAGAGTTGGGCAAGCGATTCTTTTTTTGAAGAAGAATGGTCTTCTTCGAGAAATGGGAAAGGCGAGAGATTTACCCATTCCCTGGTTGGTGATGAAGATATCTGCGGCGAAATTCGAATATTGAAGATCTTGATTTGAGATTGATATATCAGCAATTTGTCGGGAGGAATCTTTGTTGGAGGCTTTTATTCATCCGGCGGTCTTATGCGATTGCGTTGAGAAAGCAAAGAGGTTTCAAGATCTCAAGCGTCCTCGGCTTCTTCCATGAAGGACCGTCTCGATAGAGAAGAGGAAAAGGGCGAAGAGGTGATGGTGATATCGAATACCGAAAAGTGGGCCAGTAGTCGTCCCCAAGGATCTTCATTCACGGGGCGTGTTGAATCATTCTGCGTGGGTCGGCATCGAAGAAGCGGTAACAATCCTTCTTGCGTTCATCATCTTTTATTTCCCATTTCCTTGTGCTTAACGTAATTTTTCTTATTTCAGATACTGAAGAAGCAAGAACTTGACTTCAAAATGAACATTGTGCTGAATGACTGGAATTCAGAGTTCGTGAAGGTCAAGTTTCTCCATGGTGAATATAAGAAGCGGTATGTGGAGAAAGTAAAGAGATGTCGTGTTGGAGAATCAACTTGATGAGTGCGGGGCCGAGTTGGCGACTCAGCGACTTCTCTTTCTTTTTTGTCGGGAAGTTGGCGGACTGGGATGAATTAGTGGAGGCTAGAGCGAGGTTGGTTGCGCATGAGGATCGAAGATCTTTTAGAAGGTTTGGTCTTGAGGCAGAAAAAGTTACGCTTCGCCTTTCGAGAAAGAGGCTTCACTTATCTCGGGTAGAAGCGGGAGGCGGATCCGCAGATGGAGGACTTCAAGAACTCGGCGACCTTCAAGAGTATCATCTGAGGATCACGTTGAGGCGAGACGTGTATGATGTAGAGGTGAAGGCTTTGGAGCGGCGGTGTGTTGATGAAGGGCTTCATCAGGTTTCTTGAAGGGGACACGCTTGGCGTATCATGGAGGCTGGTGTTGAGGTCCTTTCTCCTAGCTTCCCGACCCTTAGCGGCGAGGATGACTCGAGATAGTTCTTCATCATCTATGAGACCATCAAAGGCGTGTAGTTGTAGTTCCTTTATGTTGCAGATTTGGTGTTGTATATTATTTACGGTTGATTACTTGTATGTTGCAGAAATATTAACAATCCACAAAATTGTTTGTGAATATTTAGGAGTTGTGTGTCAAAGTGTACTCGATGATAAAGATTGCGTAGAAGAGATCATCGAGAATCCCTTTAGGATAATTGATCTATTCAGATCATTACCGAGCGTTACTTGACACAAACTTGCACGGAATATATTTATAGAGGTTCTCTCGAACCTCTCGATCTATCTAGGTTGTGTCGGGCGTTTACCGATGATGTTAACTTTGTTATGGAGAAAGTTGTAGGCGACTATAGAGGATTGCCAACTTATCAAGGTTGTTTATCGAGGCGTTACTCGGCGATGTTAACACAGATAGAAGATCGGTCGAATTCCAGGGATCGATCTTTACGAATGAGATACAACAATAGTTTGTATCTCTTGAGTGTTTTAAAATGCAAGCATAAGCAAGAAAAATCACAATAAGTATGAGAACTTTAACATAGATAGAAACATAAATCCAAACACCTTGATGCCAGGTTGGACAATACGACAAGTATCGATAAATGTTTAATTCGATAACAACAATTGCAATAAACATACCGATGATAATGTTTTTAGCATTCACTAGAATAAAAAGGCGATACATCGGTAGTACTTACGGAGGTTTGTAGCATTCAGTGCGTGGGAGAGTCTTCCTATCCTTAAGCTTGAATGTGTCAGGCTTGATTTTAGACACCACCATATACGGGCCTTCCCAAGCGGTGAGAGTTTGTTACATTTGTGGGCCTTTTCTGGAGTCGAGACTTCGAGGGGCGAATCCCCATAGCGTATTGGCTTTACCCCCGGTTGAAACCTCGAGCAATCCTTTCGCGATAGGAAGCCATTAGTCTTGACATGTCGCGGGTCTCGAGATCGGATGGAATCGAAGCTTATCGTCGTTCTTGTATCAAAGTTATGGGTTAGGGCTGGGACCCGATGTCGGCGGAATAACCTCGGTTCGAAACACGGTTATGCGGCGTTTCTCCGGTAGGGTCCTTGATGTAGTGCGGTAAGCCCAAAGAACATTGGATAGTTCTTGACCCCATTGCCGGCGTGGTTGATCGTTTCTTTAGCCCTTTTAGTATTGTCCCATTGGTGACTTGATTGCCATTTGCACTGGATGGGATACGGTGTGGATTAAGCGGATATGCACTCTGAGAAGATGTCTTTCACGTGACTGCGTCCATCGGTGATGATTTTTTTGGAATCAAAGCGACAAATAATATTTTTCCGGACAAATTGCTTGGCATTTGTTTGGTGATTTTGGCGGCGGTTATTCCACCCATTGAAGTAATCAGCAAGATTATGAATTTTGTTTTGTGGCAATGGGAAAGGGTCCCATTATATCGATCCCCATTGAAGAGGGGCTCTGGATTGTGGTGAGTTCTGAGATGGTGTATGAGTGAGATTGGAATGTAGTGACACTTGTTACACTTCTTTCAAACTCAATCGTCCTTCTTCATTGTAGGCGGTAAAACCTTGCCTCATGATTTTGAGAGGGCTTTTCCTCCCAAATGTTCACCACAAATTCTGAATGAACCTCGCATTGCATAGTTAGCCTCAGAAGGTGGTAGACACTTTAAGTAGGGCCTAAGAAGGCTTGTAGAGTTAGATCATATTATGGTGAAGTTCGATTGCTACGTCGGAGACGGATAGCATCGGTATGTTGGCAAGGCCGCTTTGAAGAAAGGACATGATCGTCAATCCATGAAGATTCTTTTGGGTCCTCCGAGATTGTATCACCCAAGGGGCCTTGAATCTTGGGAAAGTGGATGTCTATGTATTTTCTCTTGAAAAGATCTCCTGTCGTTGTTGTGGCTAACTTGGAGGGCATCGCCGCGTGTTACGCTCCCTTAGAATATGAGTTATCGATGGGTCTCGATTACGGCAAGAAGTGACTTTGCCAAAAGCGATGCGAAGCAGCTGGGATGGCCGGTGCTCGAAGTCTCCTTCAACTGTGAGGCCTGGCGTGAGTCGTGTAGATGGCTAAGTTACGGACCTCACGGTCAATGGCGAGCCTTAGTCACACGAGGGCCTCATTACTGGCATTATTGGTGGCAGGAACTTTAGTGGCTACTCAAAGTTATTTTACTTGGGAGATAAGCAAAATTCACGCTCCACAGGAAGTACGAAGCTCCATCAACATATAATGTCCATTGATTTGTCATGGAGTGATGAATGATCTGTTGGTGATGAGATGGTACATTCTAAGTCGTGAGCACTTGTGACTTTATATCGGGCGTGGAAGAAAATGGATGTCAAACTCTCAAGCTCGATAGACCACTTCATCAACCTTCCGGATACATCGCTTTTCGAGAATAGTTCTTAATGGAAGATGAGTGTAGGCGTTGATGGTGTGGGCACGAAAGTACGGTCACAATTTTAGGTGCGAGAATACTTGCAATATTTGTCTCTGTAGTGGATAGCGTCCCGGTATCGAAAGGATTTTCGACATAGTAAATGGGTCGTTGTAATGAATTCTCTCCAGCGTATCGACGCAGACTTACGGCATGAGAAGAAAGCACAAGATAGATGTACACTTCTCTCCTTGGATAGGCTTTGATAATAGGGGAAGCTAAATAGACTCGAAGTTGCTCAAAAGCGGTCGACATTCATCGTCCACTTTGGAATCCATTTCCTCGTGCACCCTTAAGATTTTGAAGAATGGTAGATACTTATCTCTGGCGGGCCAGAATCGTGATAAAGGCCAATCCTTCCGGTCAAGCGTTGGACTTCCTTGATCGTTCTTGGAGGTGACATGTCCTTGAGTGCTTTTATCTTCTCGGGGTTGGCCTCATCCGAGTGACCATGAAACTAGGAATTTCCAGGAAACTCAAAATGCACTTGCTTGGGTTGAGCAGCATCTTGTAGTGTCGAAGAATGTCAAAGCACTGCGGTCGAAATATCTTTGTGATATTTCCAAGCTCTTCACCGACATATCATCAACACACCTCCATATTGTGCCTATAAGATCCTTGAAGATCTTATTCATAAAGCGTTGATATGTTGCTCCGGCATTTTTTAGTCGAATGGCATGACTGACGATAGCGGTATAGTCCCCTTATCGTTTGGAAGGATGTTGCTTCCTCATCTGTTTTGTTCATCCCCATTTGATTGTAGCGAATAGGCATCCATGAAGCTTCGACATCGATGTCACGATGTCGCATCAACTAGTTGGTCGTCGAGGAAGGGGAAGCTATCTTTTGGGCATGCGATTAAGGTCGGTGTAGTCGATGCACATTCTCCGAGAGCGTTGGCCTTCTTGACTAACTACGTTAGCCAACCAGGTGGGGTAGTAGACTTCTCGAATGAACTTGACTTCCAGAAGTTTGGTGATTTCTTGTTATATGACCTGCAATCGTTCAGAAGCGAAGGTTCTTTTCTTCTGTATCACCAGCTTGTAGGTTGAGTCAACTTTGAGGGAGTCGTAATGACTTAGGGTCAATGCCCGAATATCGGATCTCGGGCAAAGATATCTTGATTTTATCAGAAAATCTACGTATTACGATTTCGTCGATGACGATCCCACCTTCACCTTCGCGATGGATCAACTTAGAGATAGGAAGACAAATTACATCTTCAATGGAGAAGCCCTTTGGAGGCATCCCTCTCGTAGGTCGAAGTTCTCGATGTTGAGGGTTCGGCGTAAATGGGCGGGCTTGCTTGATATAACGCTTGTCTATCTGTTGATTCCACTTACCATCGATGCCGGTGGTGTGGAATTTCATCTTGAGGTGAGACGGTATTGCAGAATATAGGCGAGAGGTCTCCCAAATATTGCATTATGCAGCGGACTCGGACTTGACTGATAAATTGTATCAAGTGGGTTGCGTCGGGAAATTCTCCAAGAGTTACGGAAGGCGATTGTCCCTTCCACTTATCTGGGTCGATTATCAAATCCATGGATTGGGCCGGGGTTGAAGCTTCTCTCTTTATACCCATGCTTAAGGAAAGTGGGTAAAAAGAACATCAAGAACTCCCATTGTCGATCAATATCCTTTTTATTGAAGCATGGATCACCCCACACTTGATGACAAGGGGATCTTGATGTGGGATCACGAAGCCCTAGATCTAAATCATCAAAGGTGATAGAATGGTCAACCCGAGACTTCTTGACTCACGGCTCTTGAAGGCGATGAATATTTGGCTAGACCAGCCCTCTGCAATTGTTTATCTCTCCAGCTTGGCGGTTCCTCTGGTTGCCCCACATTTCTTTGGGGCGGGTTGGTTTTGTATAAAAGCGGCTAGATACCCACGTATTAGTCTTTCAATCTCCTCCCGGTTGGTGGCACTCTTGATGGTGTGCCCCATTGCGGTGAAAGTGGCGAAATTTCTCTTGATTTCCAATTCCAGGCTTTAAAGGTGTGACCCACTATCCTCTTCTGAATAGCCGTAGGATGTTCGCATGGCGTGTTGAGAGCGTATATTTCCTCTCGATTGAGTCATGAGGTCGTGAGGAGGTTTTGGGGAGGATTCTTTTTCTTCAGATGTTTGAACATCACCTTTGGGAACCTTCTTGCTTCTTTGCTTGGTGGTTCCATTTGCGATGAGCGATAGCTTCGGTGAGATTTGTGCCTATTCTATTGGGTGGACAGTCGACATAGGAATGGTGTCTCTCGCATTAATGATGAATAGAAGTATCTCGGAGTCCTCAGAAGCAGCCCTCAAAGTTACGGATCTACTCACGGTATCGGGCTTGAGGAGAACCTCTGGAAGTATTCTTTGAGGACTCTCCATGGTTACGGCGGATTAGGAGAGATGTGATGAATCACGATGATTCTCTTGTTGCGAGGCTGTTCTACAAAAAAATCAGCTCTCCAAATGATCGGACGGACCCTTAGCGGCGAATAGAACCAAGTCTGAGCGTCCTTTGAGAGTCGGAATACGACCTGAAAGAGAGTCATTTACGCCGAATGTGCATGATCGTTCGAAAGTGATCGATATGCTCGTCTGGATCGGTTGTGCCATCGTAAGGGTCCATCTTTGGGAAGCTTGAATCGTCGGGTATTGCGAGATGATCTCGGTGGCGGGGCAGTTTTGGAAGAAGCGGCGGAGAATGGATCATTGATTGTTCGAACTCTTCTGCACGCCGTCGTCGTAGTTCATCAGCGTATAAGGTGACTTGGAGTTTCCGTCTGTGAGCCATTCGTGGGGTGAGTAGCGGCGGTATCAGTTGACATCGGATGTGGTGCCAAGGGTTCTCTACTTGTTGATCCGGCATTCCGGGTAATCATTCTCGGGAAGAAAATCGGATTATCTTTGAGGAGTGCGGAACACAGTAGCTCTTCAGGCGTGTTGGAGCGTTTCTTGGTCCTCTCGAGTCGAAGAATTCGTTGGGAATCCTCCATCCTTTGAGCCGATCTTCCAAAGAGGCACGGACCCTCACACCGAAGTGCATTATGTAGAAGTGTTGGAGACTTCCTTGATCCACGAGAATGAGGCGTTGGGCAAACCATTTACCAACCATATTGGAGATATAGCAATGGGAAGCTGTTGTTCCACAGTGGCATAAGCTGTTGCGTCTTGAGAATTTTATTAGGTACGCGAGATCTTCGTCGTCAAAATTATCCACCTGGCGGGATATGAACCACAGGGGTTATCGTGGAAAACCCGTTAAGGAAAAAACCAGGCCTTGCATGTAGAACTTTCACTATGTGTTCAAAGATCTGGTCCTTGCTTCGTTAGTTGGAGAAGAAGGTGTTCTGAGCGGAAACAATTAGGTGTAGAAAAATACAATATCAACTCAACCCAGGAGAAGTTTCCCAAAAGCGGCGAGGCGATCTTACGGGAGCAACCTCTTGATCTTGAGGAGAAAGGAGCGGCAAGCGGTCTTTTCTAGTCCGGGGAGATCTCCCCAGGCGACTCGATCTTGCACTTCTTGGTATGGCGGTGGTGATAGCGTCGGCGTCGAGGTCGGGTGGTTCTCGAGCTCCGGTCTTCAAATCAGTTAGGTCCCCTTTAAGGTGAGAATGAAGCTCTATTTATAGATTTTGGGAGTGGCCTTGTAAATTGGGAAAACTCAACCACTCCCCATCATGACGGCCCGGTCGATCCTCGATCGAGCGGTGTATTTTGATGATGGTGCCTTAATGATGTGATGAATTGGGTGATCTTGGATTCGTTGGATTCGTCTTGTGGCCTCGATCGTATAAATATGTCGATTTGGTGACCATTTGGATCGGATCCATTTTCATGCTCGATAGCTTGATCGAGTCGATTCGAGCTCGGATCGGTATGCTTGATGTTCTATGTTCGTCTCGAGACGGTCATTTTATTTGTAAGTTCTTTGAAATCGGTGATTAGATCGAGCATTTACGAAAATCTTCGAGATTCGTCTTGATCAGTTAATTTTAGAGGATGTATCAATAATATTTTTATTTATGAGAATTTTAGATTAAACTTTTTTCAGTGAAAATGGATCGAATAATCAGATCGAAATTAAAAAATTTTAATTTATATATAATATTTTTGAAAGATTTACATACACATCACACAATTCTTATGTATTTACATATCTAACACTTAAAGTTAAATATTTATTTATCTAACATTTATTTATGCTTAAAAAAGTGCATTTCATTTTTAAAAATTAAGTGATGATAGTATTTTTGATGTGATATTGATGATTAGGGTGTAATATACCTGAACATTGAAGTTTAGGTATTAGATATATAAATACATAAGAATTGTGTGATATGTATGTAAATCCTTAAATACTTTTATGTTTGTAATAATAAATTTAATTTTAAAATTAAACACATTGAGTTGTAACTTGTAAACTTTTAAAATAAAAATATTGCACATCATTTATATTTTGTTGTAAAAAGAGAACAAAGTTTGCATTGCCTTCATATGTTATTAAGATTTAGGGGCGGTTTGGTTCTGCATTTTCATCGTGTAAAATAAATACAAATAAAGAATAATCTGATTGAATTACGAATCTTTTATTGTTGTTTGGTTGTGTAAATAATCGATTTTTTTTTTGTTTGGTTGGATGAATGTAAGTAAATATTATTATTACTATTATATGAAATTAATTATAGAATTTATTCACTAATTAACGATTGAATAAATAAAATATAAATATAATGTATTTCGAATATTATAAAATATAAATAAAAATAATTAACTATTAAAATATAAATAAATTATAAATAAAATTTTTTCTTGACTAAAAAATAAATAAAATCAAATACAAATATAATGTATTTCAAATATTTAATTATTAGTAATTAATTTACAAATTTTCTAAGATATTAATTATTAGTTTTATAAATAAATAAAATTTGAATATTATCATTTTATATTTTCTAAGATATTATGACTATTTATATATATAAAAGATGTTAAAATAATTTAAATGATAGAATAATAATTTTATTAATTAAAAAAATAATATTATAATTTAGGGCTATTCATTTTTTAAATATTTTAAATATATTTTAAAATTAAAATTTTAGAATGTAATATTTTATTTATTTTTAATTTAAATCTCTTATTTTTAACCAATCAAATAAAAAATAAATTTTAATTAATATTAAAATTGATCGATTCAATGTTCTATATAGAAGCAATTCTCAGCTTGAACTGAATTACAAAGGATTGATTCATGAGTGTGAACCAATATTGAAGTAGTGTGAATTGAGATCCCACTTCATAGAAATGGCGCATTATGGAGGATGCAGCCTGGTGAGGGATGCGTTAAATGAGGCTAATCCCGGTGGCAAAGATGATGAAGGTAAATGAGGGGAGGCTATGGCGGTCTGTGAAAAGTTTAAGCGGTAAATCGGCAGTGAGGAAGGCAGATGATTCAGTAGGTTTTGAAGAAAAAATCTAGGGTTCTTTTCTCACTCCGAAATCAAAATATATGTTTTGGAACATATTTAGAAAATAAAATAAATTTATTATGATTTGAGTTCTTAAAAAATACATAATTTATTTTAATTCAAAAACAAAAAAGAAAAAATATGTAAACTAATTACGTTATTATCTTAGCTAACCAAACAGTCCCTTAGTAGAAATGAAAAAAAAAACCCAAATTGCTCATATTTTTATAAATTAATATTATCTTAATTTTAAAGAAAAAAGATTTAATATTCAAAATAATTCTTGTAGTACCCCAATAATACTAATGAAGTGTCATATTTTTTAGCATGACAAGTGAAAATTATCGCAATTTTTTTTGTAAATAGTACAAAATGATAAATCATGTTCGCCAAATTTTGATTATTGAAGAAGAATTATTTTCTAGCTTTAAAGAATTGAGGCAAAGTCCCAAGAAAATAACTCAGATGGATTAAGTTTGATACAACAACAACAATGATTTAACTCATTATATGGGGTTGGCTCTATGAATTTTTCTCTCTATTATGTCCTATTAAATATCAAATTTTTATTTAATTAAAATAAATTAAAGTTACTTTTTGTACATCTTAATCAAGTTTTTTTAAGTCTATCTCTATCTTTCTTAACATAAGATAAATCTAGTACATTTACTCTCTTAATTGGGTCATCAAACGGCTGATATTTTATGTGATCAAATCATCTAAAATAATTATCTCTAATTTTATTTGTCATTGACGCTACTCTTAACATTTTCAAGAATATATTCATTTCTTATTTTATCTCTAAGAGTAAAGCAACTCGTTCACCTGAGCATTCAATCATTGAAAATTTTGATAGTGAAATTTAGTTTCAAAAATGCAATCACAATACAATGAACATAAAATTGATCAAAATACATACCACGTAACTCTTATGTATTTAATTATCTAACACCAAAATTTTAATCATTACATAAATAATGCATAAATTTTTAATATCATATCAAAAATATCACTAAAATTGTGTGATGTGTTATTAAAATTTAGATGTTAGGTGTAATAACCGGAAATCAGGAAAAAGAAAATAATAATAATAATCCAACCCGTTGACCTGAGTGGAAAAGTCAAAAGGGGAGAGTTGGTTTGTTTTGCAAAACAACTCCTAAAGAGAGAGAGGAAGCGGAAGGGAGAGAAAGAGAAGGAGGAAAGCCTTGTTAAAACATACATGCCCAACCAGTCTTTTGTGTGTCATCGGAGGAAGAAGAAGGAGATGCTACCCAAGGGAGTGAGGCATCTCCACCTCGACATGTGGGCTCTGTCTACAATCGAGAGGTAGCCCACATCTGGAGGAAGAAGACATGCAACATAATTGTAGGAAGCAAGGGAGTAGGCTAAGGAAGAGAGAGAATTATTATAGGTTAGTTTTCTATTTTTATTTATTAATAAAATGCATATAATATATATATATATATATATATATATATATATATATATATATATATATATATATATATATCATATCATATCATATCATAATAAGTTGCAATTTCAAATAGAATTGAAAACCCTAAGTCTTCTTACTTTACAAATTTTTACATAATTATATTTCATTTCACAGTATGTCTTTTAATTTTATTAAAAGTTATGTAAATAAATTATAAGCATGTTGAAAATTTATAAGAATAATTCAATTGAAAAATAAGAAATGAAAATGTTTAATTTATGACAACCTATAAATGAAATGCAAACATTTGAAACTTATTATTAAAAAAGATGTAGTAAAAGTATGATTAATTGTATTAATAGATTGAGAGCTTTAGATTGAGAGCTTAATTTTATCTTTCCTTAAGTATAATTTAAATTAAACTTAATTATTTAAACTTTATATGCTACATGCAAACTATAACTTAAGTATTAACTTAATATTTAGCTTAATAAATGTATATAAATATAACATTTAGATAGTTTATAATAATACAAATTAGTCTTTCTTATGAATGAATAAAGAATATTTAAGTCATTTAAATAATTGATATGAGAAGAAAAAATATATATTATGATTCTTAAATTGAAATAATTAGAGAAAAAGATAGAAATTTTTAACTTAAATTACATTAAGAAAAAAATTTATAGGAATTAGAGAGTATTATATGATAAATTAGATATATCATTATATTAAATAAATTAAAAGTTAATTTAATTTGATTTAGAAAATAGATAATGAATATTGATGAATATGAGCATCAAATAATAAAAATTATATGTAAGTATCATATGAATAAAATAAAATAAATTGCTTTCTAGTATTGACCTAATCAATATTTTACTTTATAGGAATTTAAATTAAGGAAAGAAGCATTAAAGGAAAGGAGATTCAAGAGAAAATTATAAATTAAAATGAGTAATTATGTTCTTACATTTATGATAAAAATGTCTTTAATTTCTTGTGATGAAATACATTTTATATGATTATAACTTTTCACGCAAGTTATGATTTATTTTCTTTTTCTTTAAATTGTGATGTAATTTTTGTTTTCTTCATGTTGGATAATGAATCTGATCATATTATCACTTCATCATTTTATAAAGTTAACTGATTTACTGTTAGTTATGAATTAATATGCATAACTGTATAATTGTATGCTATGAATAGAATCTTTAAACCCTTTTTAGATTCATTTGTGATTGTATTCATAGATGATATTCTAATTTATTCTAGAGATGAAGCAGCTCATGAAAACCATCTTCATATTATTTTGCAAGCTTTGAAAGGAAATGAATTGTATGCAAAATTTTCAAAGTGTGAACTTTGGTTAAATAGCATCATATTCTTGGGGCACATGATTAGTAGTGAAGGGGTTTTAGTGGATCGAGTAAAAGTTAAAATGAATGGCAATGCACCAACGTCACAAAATTGAAGTTTCTTAGAGTTGGCGGGGATATTACGGAGATTGTTGAAGGGTTTTCCAGTTTTGCCATATCGAGACTAAAAGCGGTCAAATTTGAATAATGGTCGATTAATGTGAAAAGGCTTTTCAAAATTGAAGAATTGTTTAATGGTACCTTAGTCTTAACTATTCCATCGAGGGGAGAAGGATTTCAAATTTATAGTGATGCATCATTAAGAGGCTTGGGATGTATACTTATGCAGAATGAAAGAGTGATTGTTTATGATTTAAGGCAATTTAAAATCATGAAAAGAATTATCCAACCCATGATCTAAAGCGGAGTGGTATTTGCATTAAAATTTGGAGGCATTATTTAAGGTGTGAAGTTTTCAGATCATCAAAGCTTGAAATATATCTTTTCGGAAGGAGCTAAATTTAAGGCAAAGGAGATGGTTGGAACTCATTAAAGATTATGATTTGGATATTGATATCATTCGGAAGGAAAATATAGTTCTTGATGCTTTAAGTAGAAAAACATCGGTAGTGCTTATTGGTTGATCTCTCAGCGAGGAGTTGATTAAAGATTTAGAAAATTGAAAATTTTAATTATTAAATCTAGATGATCATGCTTTATTATTAAATCAAATGGTATATCAAATTTGAAAGACAAAATATGAGATACTTTACCTCAAGATGATGACTTTCAGAAAATTTTAGATTTGGTAAAAGTAGGCCATATAGAAGATTTTGAAATCGATGAAGAGGGATTACTGAAGTATCATGACGAGTTTGCATTCGGATATTGGAGATTTGAGAAAGACATATTACATGAAGCACATCATTCTAATTATATATAATTCATCCGGTGTAGTAAAATGTATCAAGATCTTGAGAAAATATTTTGGTGGCCGGGGAATGAAAGAAGTGTAGCGAATTTATCTATAATGTCAATCATGTTAGATGGTTAAATTTGAACATCGAAAGTGGACTTTTCTGACCTTTACGATACACGAGTGAAATGGGATGATATTGCTATGGATTTTGTGGTTGGCTTACTAGATCGAAGATGATCACGATGATATTTGGGTTATTATTGATGGGTTGACTAAATCTGCTTATACCTATCAAATAATCGATGTTATTGGCTAAGGAAGTATATGTTGATGAAATTGTGAAGTTACATGATATGCCAAAATCTATAGTGTCCGATCGGGATGGTCGATTTACATCTAGACTGTGGAGAAAAATTCAAGAAGCTTTAGGTACGAAGCTTACTTTCAGTACTGCATTCCATCCTCAAACTGATGGCCAGTCAAAAAGAACAATTCAAATACTTGAAGATTTGCTTAGACTTTGTATCCTTGATTTTGGGGGAAATTGGGAAATTCATTTGCCTTTATTTGAGTTTGCCTACAATAATAGCTTTCAAGCAAGTATTGGTATGACTCCCTATGAAGCATTATATGGGAGAAAATGTAGAACACTGCTTTGTTGGGTGGAGACGGGTGAAAGAAGAATCATTAGTACAGATGTAGTAGATGAAGACTTAAAGATCGATTGATCCTGATAAATTAAGATAAGAAGAGGAAATATTATGATGCTAAATATCTCAAGAGAGTTTGAAGTGAAAAATTTGTATTTCTTAAAATCCCATGAAAGGTATAAAATGATTTGGTAATGTTGGAAAGTAGAGCCCACGCTAAATCTTGGAAAGAATTGAGAAAGTATTTATGATTGGCTTTACCTTCTTACATGCAAGAGTACAATGTTTCATATATTTCTCTCTAAAAAATATATTACTAATGAAGCCAACAAAATTATTGTGGATCTATTGATATTCCCGGATCTCACATTTATGGAGGAGCCAGAAAGAATTATAGATTATGATGTTAAGCATCTTAGGAATAGGGAAATTCCATTTGTTCGTGTACTGTGAAAACATGGATCAGATTGAGAAGCGATATGGGAGAATGAATCAGAAATGTGATGACTTTATCCTCAATTGTTTAATTAAATGTATGTTTATTTATGTTATTGTTATTTAATTTCGATGAAGAAATTTTTTTAAGAGGGAGAGATTGTAATAACCAGAAATCAGGAAAAAGAAAAAAATAATAAAATCCAACCCTCGACAGTGGCATGGAGTGGAAAAGGGGGTTAGTTTTTTGTCAGAACTAACGAGAGAGAAACGGAGAGGGAGAAAGAGAAGGAGGAAAGCCTTTGCGTAACCTTGCGTGTGCCCTAATCGAGTCTTCTGTGTGTTGTCAGCCGAGGAAGAAGAAGGAGGAGTCTTCTAGCCAGTGAGGCGTCCACCCGTGACATCGTGGCTCGTAATCGAAAGAGGACAAGTTGGCGAGGAGAAAGAAGACGCGAAGCATGATGTAGGAAGTCGACGAGACCTTAGGCAAACCGAGAGAGGTATAGGTTAGTTTTTCTATTTTTTTATTTATTAAGAAAATGCATATATATATATATATATATATATATCATATAAGTTGCAATTTCAAATAAAATTGAAAAATCTAAGTCCTTCTTACTTTACAAATTTTTACATAATTATATTTCATTTCATAGTATGTCTTTTAATTTTATAAAAGTTATGTAAATAAATCATAAGCATGTTAAAAATTTATAAGAATAATTCAATTGAAAAATAAAAAATGAAAATGTTAAATTTATGATAACCTATAAATGAAATGCAAACATTTGAAACTTATGATTGAAAGGATGTAGTAAAAGTATGATTAATTGTATTAATAGATTGAGAGCTTTAGATTGAGAGCTTAATTTTATCTTTTTTTAAGTATAATATAAATTAAACTTAATTATTTAAACTTTACATGCTACATGCAAACTATAACTTAAGTATTAACTTGATGTTTAGCTTAATAAATGTATATAAATATAACATTTAATATAATTTATAATGATACAAAATTAGTCTTTCTTATGAATCGAATAAAAGAATATTTAAGTCATTTAAATAATTGATACAGGAAAGTAAGAAAAATATATATTATGATTCTTAAATTGAAATTATTAGAGAAAAAGATAGAAATTTTTAACTTAATTACATTAAGAAAAAAATTTATAGGAATTAGAGAGTATTATATGACAAATTAGACATATTATTATATTAAATAAATTAAAGGTTAATTTAACTTGATTTAGAAAATAGAATAATATCAATTTAATGAAGGTCAAATAATAAAAACTATATGTAAGTATCATATGAATAAAATAAAATAAATTGCTTTCTAATATTGATCTAATCAATATTTTACTTTATAGGAATTTCAATTAAGGAAAGAAGCATTAAAGGAAAGGAGATTGATAAAGCGTAAAATTAAAGTGGTAATTATGTTCTTATATTTATGATAAAAATGTTTATTTGATGAAATATATTTTATATGATTATGACTTTTTCTGCATCGCAAGTTATGATTTATTTTCCTGTTTCTTCATAAATTATGATGTAGTTTCCTGTTTTTTCATGTTAAATAATAACTTGAATGCCAGATCATATTGTCACTTCGTTATTTTATAAAGTTAACTGATTTATTGTTAGTTATAAATTAATATGCATAGTTGTATAATTGTATGCTATGAATGTGTAAAAAGTGAAGTTCACTTATAAGACTTGAGGAGAATGTACTCAACAAAATGACTAATGAAATTGACAAATGGTCATGGTTACTTGTCCTTTAGATGAGTATTTGTAAAGATTTTCTTTTGGTAAAGGTTTTCTTTGGTAAAAGTTTAGACATTGACTCCTAAAATGGATGATAAATGTAAAAGTAAAAGTTCACATGAAATGTTTATCTATACCTACCTCACATATGTTTGATTATTTAAACACTTTCTTTTATGTACATATGATAACAAAAATTGACATGCATATTAGTTATACCTTCTTGTTTACTATAGTGTAACGATATTCCTCTTGAATTTTATTATTATTAGTTGTTTAATTTTTTTCGTAATCATCCTAACTAAATAGAAGAAGGTTATGTTATGTCGTAGAGAGACTTCATGGGATAGATAATTATGTCAGTTATATTGATTTATATTTAAATTATATTTCTTATGAACTTTGTTAGTATATATATGTGTGGACAAATTATTAAATAATTTGTGGATTGAGTGGCTCTTATATGATTGGAGATGTTGTTTAAGATTGGAAATGTTAGGCAAGTTTTCTTTTATCCGTCTGACTATCTGTTCCTGCATTGGTATTTCAAGCTCTCGGGCCGGGTCGTGACATTAGGTATAGACATATATAAATTATGTATATATATATATATATATATATATATATATATATATAGAGAGAGAGAGAGAGAGAGAGAGAGAGAGAGAGAGAGAGAGAGAGATACATATATACATATGTTCATAATGCAAAAAAATTGATAAAATTGCAAACCCGAAGAACTGGGAAGGATGGTGCCACAATTTTATTTTTATTTTAAATAAACCTATATATGATCAAGGTAATAGTTTAATAAACATATGTAAAAGCGAAATTCGCATACCTTCACATTAATTGAAATGCTTAAAATCTGTTTTATTTTTTTTGTTTTATTTTTATGCCTTGTGACTGTCATGTCTAATCTATGTTGGAATTTTTTGGAAGTGAGTTTATCGTATATTAAGTGCTATCTTATTTTAAGTTTATTAAATTTATGATTAAATAAAGATTAATTATTTTAATTTTTGAGATATATTATTTAATTTTAGTATGAATTTTATTATGTAGAGATCACATATTTTATTTTAATTTTATGAAAAGGTGAAATAAAATATATTCAAATATAAATAAAATTATGAACCCCAATCTAAAAATTTTGTTCTTATTTTTTTTCTCATATCTCATATTAAATGAAAAGACAGCTCTCTCTCAAGAACATTTTAGATCAAAATCTCATATTTACATCTTCATGGAGGTATGCTTCTGATTAAATCTTCTCGAAGATTTAACATGAGATCAAGGCATGATATATTTATTTTCTTATCTTCATTTGTTTCTAATAAATGGTATTAGAGCGGTTATCATATTGAATCATTGAAAATAAAATTTCTCTTAATCTTTCCTAACAAATATTTAAAAATTTATATCTAAATATATGATTTTAAAATTTTATTTCTGCAAATCATTTGCCTCAAGTTTTAAGAATCCATATATCATTTATGTAGTTCTTTTACTCTTGATTATGAGTAAAAAGGGGATATATATATATATATATATATAAGATTTGTTGTACAGTTTGATCATGATTCACTAGTATCTAATTGTTGTGCTTATTTTCATAATTGTAATCTTGAACATAAATAACTCTAGATCTTATCAACTTTATTCAATTGTTAACAGGGGATCAGATTAGAGATTTGTATATGATCAATTAGTTTTGAAATCACATTATATCATAAACTTTGTCAACTCAACCCTCATAGGTAGAAGATCAAATCTATGAGTTGAAATTTGTAGCTGTATTTTAAAATTTTAGAATTAAGTATTTGCATCTATGTATCATTGTTAACCACATAATGAGGGAGCATAATTGATGAAATATGGTTGAAAATAGGGATTCAAATCAATTTTTATTTTCATTTTATTGAAGTCTATCATTTTATGCATTATTAGAGACATCATTGTGTCAACTCCAATCCCTATAAAGAGGATTGGACTGATTTGGTGGGAATTATTACTTCTATTCCCATTGAAGTGTGCATATTAATTTTAAGCTTTGAATGACATTTAAATTTTCAAAATATTTATCAACCTTTCAATAAAGTTACACACTTTTCAATACAAAAATTCAAATTAATTTCATTTTAGCCTGTGCATTTTAAATTTAAAAGTTTAATACTATGTCGTGGCACATGCAAGTATTTTGAGTTTTAAATGAACTTAAATCTTGAAAATTCTATAAGATATTAATATGCTTTCACACCTTTCAAAAGTAAAATAAATTTAATATTTATTTAATTTTAACCCGTATAGCATCCTTAGATACTTGAATTAAATACTCAACACTGTGTTGTGATTAAATACTCAACACTGTGTTGTGGCACATGCAGGTATTTTGTAATTTAAATAATTTTACATCTAAACTAAAACATTGATTTTACAATTTTTATTTAATCCCAAATTTAGCCTATGGAGCATTTTTAGACATTCGAATTGTACTCTGAATAAAAGTCTGAGCACATATAAATATTTTATAATTTAGACAATATTATGTCTAGGTTGAAAGATGATTTTATAGTTTAATTTAATCCAAACTTAGCCTACACATCCTTTTTTTATGCATTAGGATTGTCTAGTTTTAGCACATTCAGGCACTTTTAACTTAAATGATTTCTCCCAATTGATAAACTTCTTAATTTTGTACATCATAATCAGGAGTAAATCATTAAATTTTAGATTTAAAGCAGCTCCATAATGCATGAAGAATTCTTATCTTCGATTTACTTACATGCATTTTTGTGTATCTAGATTTGACTGAAATTTATTCAACTTGTGCAACATATGATTTTTTTAAAGATGTATCATGATGCAATAAAATTGACGTATAATCACCTCATAATGGATGTAAATATTCACTTTAAATCATTTGCATGCATTTTAATGCATCTCATTTGACAAATTAATCGCTCCATTATGCATGCAATGTTTAAATTAAGTGTCACCTTTTGTTTGCATGTACGAGAAAATTATAGATCCAGTGGCGATTGGAGCATCTTGTATTTGATCATGCATTCACAACAATATGAAATTATTTTCATTTGATTTTCAATTTTTGTTTTTGATTGTAAATAAGATGCTACATCCCCTCCAAGTATGTTTATGTGAAACAAAGCTCTAGTGAATTCTTTTAAGACAAAATGCAATACTACTCAAATGTCTATTAACATATCTTGCTTGTATTTGTAAATGAACATCATATTCATCACAATCTCTATTCACATTCATCGATAGTTAATCTGCATCTTTATAAGTCTTATTTGGATTGTTTTAATTCTAATTCAATTCGTTCAATATAAGCTGCAACACAATTCATCTTTTTATTAAGTGTTGTGGTTATGCTTGTTAGCAAGCTGCTCTATTCTCTGTAAGCCTCGCTCAAGCGAGTTGTCAAATCCATATGAAGGCTAGCTTTTTATTATCACTATGATTTCAATGTTCAATGAAAAAGCTATATTGATACTTTTAGTGAGCTATTAAGCAATGTTATTGCTCACAAGTTATTAAATCCTTGTGTAGGTTCACTTTAAAGTTTGATTTGAACTCATTCTCAATTGAAAGTTGGATTTCTAGCTTTATGGGATCCCTATAATTCTTGCATGAACCTCAAGTCTTATTTGCATTTGTCTTGAACTCTTTTGACTATTTTAATGCATGATATAAGATAAGTCAAATGTTCATTCAATTTTATTCATGATCTCCAACAAATCTCTGTATCTTGTTACTGCTCATGAGTGAGTTATCAAATGATATTTTTACTTGTCAATGAATATCAAGTTCATGGAAAGTGTTATTTGTGTTCATTAATAAGTCATTCTATAGATCGTATGAGAGCTATTTGTTATCCCATTCAATCTCATAGCTTGCATGTTCAATCTCATCTACAATCATTTTCACTTAATTTATTCTTATATGATATTAATACTCATTCAACCTATTTAAATTTAATTTACTAAATTCATTTTTTATTTTAGAATTTTATATTTTATATTTAATTTAATATCCAATTAATTTCCAATTTAAGTCCCAAAAGTTCTATTATGACATAATTGAGCTTCTTATGTCTATCAAAAATTCAATAACATTCTAACGTTATCTCCGCATAATAGGTTGTATTGGATATATTGGACCTGCCCATCACGCCTAAAAAGATGTGTACGATCAATGTCGGGTGACATCACAGTCTAAAAAAAATCTAAACTCACCACGTTTATAAAAAACGTGCATAAAATCTCCAATTTCTGTACAAAACCTAAATATCCTAGATTTTTCTCGTCCCATTGGAACAACATGAACAATACTTAATTCTAATAGGTTTCACCATTGCATTGGAATAACACAAATTAATATTTAAATTTTGATATATTTTTCTATTACGTTGGAATAATGCAAATACTTAAATTTTTTGGCATTTCCTGAATTTCACCTTCATGCAGGCAAGGATGATTTTTGAGAGGGCAAAATGACGTTATGTGCAAGGCAGTGAGGCGAATATGTAATAACTCTAATTTGATTTTTTTTATTAGAAAGAGAGTGAAGCTTGAACTAGTCAAAAGAGCGGTGAAGGAAGATTATTGCTAGCTAGCAGTGCAAGGCATGGGAACGAGATGGGATTGACAGTTAGCATCCAGAGGATGGTGTTGAGCTGACCAGGGAAGACGAGGCAGCAAGTGACGTAATTCATGGTAGCCGGGATGAGGTGATTAAAAGATTAGGAGTCACAAGCTTGAGAGTCAAAAGCAAATATCATAGAGAGCCTCACTATTAAGCACCATAAACTAAAATTTTAAATTAAGTATCTTTTAATTAATAATTAACAGATTAAGCATTCATAAAAAAAATTTAACAGGCGTACAGTCGGCGATCGGCCGCCACCTCATCGTAGAGGCGTGACGCCGCTACTAATCGGGGCGAACTTAGCCGTCGGACAGTTAACGACTTCATGATTAGAAGCGCAGCTATCTTAAGCGACTCAGACGAGTCGCCCGAGAGGGCAGACCATTCTAAATACGGGACCCGAGCCCGATAACTTTCTGTTTTTTCTCTCGGTGGCTCCTCCGTTCTCCCCCGTACGCACGAGGCCCCATCGCCGGCTCCACCATTGTCATTGGTAAGTTTCGCCGGCTCCACCATTGGCATTCCTAACTTTGGCCGGCTCCACCAAAGGACATTTGGTCATAAGGTCATCCGAGATCGCAGATTTTGCCCGTAAGTTTTTTTTTTTTTGATTCCTTGCTTATTTGAATTAGCAATAATGTAGAGGGAAGTTTTTCATGTTTTTCATGTTTTCCATAGTAATTCTCCTAAAATTTTCCGTGGTATAATAATATCGGGATTAGGTAATTTGGTAGGTCATTTTTGCTATGTAATTGTTAAGTAAACAATATGTATTTTTGTAACGGATTTTGAGTGTATTGTTAGATTTTGTTACAACATTGGTCGAAGCTAATAGTAGAATGAGTCGTGATCTCATTTCATTAATTCGTTTCTATGATCTGACAACCGATGGATCGGCTTCATTCCAAGTTATGATGGTGAAAAAAATCGGCCCATGCGAGTGTCAAGTCATACAAGCTTAGGAGATTTAAAACTAAAAGTGCTCAGGACTCTGCGTTATGATGTTGATAATTTCGCAGTGGAGATTACATGTCGTTTTCCTGTAGGCATGGGATACATAGCTTGTACTGTTGATGATGATGATCTGCGATCGTATTCAAGCTTCCGGCAAACATTGATTCATGCGTAGAAATAAAACCACTCTGCACCGCCGCGATATTATGCCGCTGAATGTACACTCCGGTTATGCTCACGAGTTCAGTTGGCCAGCTGCGATACATCAGACTTGACCATCACATGCTGCACTAGTTGAGCGTTGGTCTCCCCAGACCAACACATTTCATTTTGCTGTAGGAGAGATGACAGTGACATTGCAGAACGTTGCAATGATCTTGGGTTTGCGTATTTACGGACCACCAGTTGTCGGTCCTATTGTTGTAGGACAAGGTAGGCGGTGGCAGAGTTGGCCAAACTGCTGCGACGAGCTTATAGGTGGGCATCCGATTCCAGACACTGTGTATCATGACCCAGTTGACCCCGCAGTACATTCGACATTCGGATGGGCGGGCTGCGCTGACACGCATGCCACTCAGGTGGTTACGTTGGATATTTTTCAGGGAGTCCTACACAGACCTCCCTGAGTTGGACTTCATCAGACATGTGCGAGCCTATGTTTTATTCCTTCTTGGGAGTTTTTTATTACCAGATACGTCAGGGTCAGAGGTGGATTTGCAGTATCTCCCATTGCTAGAGGATCTTGACACATTCAACACTCTATCTGTTGGCGGTGCAGTGCTAGCCCACCTATACAGGGAGTTGCATGAGTCTACTAGGTGAGGAGGAACATGGTGGGTGTCTTGATTCTTCTGTCGGTCTTGGGAGCACTGCATGTTGGTCAACCCGCTTACATGTCCCTAGAGATCTCGATGGGCTCAGCATCGATTTCAGGTAAGGAAATAATTATCTTTGTAGCTGGCTTTAACATAATGACATGCAACTACCTGACTTGTATATGATATTTTTTTTTATCAGGTGGAACAAGAGATATGTGCATCAGATGCCGTTTGCAATATCAGATTTTTTAGGGATGAGTTAGATGGGCTTCTACTGAGCCAGGTACTTATTTAAATTGTTACACATCATTCTTAACAAATGCTATCAAACTATTATCTAACATGCATTGGCCTCTGGTGACTTGGGAGCCATGACCTTCGGTCGAGGATGCCTGCGAGGACATATATATGGCTTCGAGTTCTTGATTAGTTGGAAGAGGGTGGAGTGGCACCTTCACGGAGTCCTTCATCGGTTTGGTCACTTGCCGGCATAGATGTAGCCCGATGGACTCGGTTTCATTAGAGTCGATGGCGAGGGAAAGCGGTCTGAGGTGCGATATCATCGGCATACATCGCTCGTGGGAGGCCCGAGATCACGTTCTTGTGGTGCAAGATACTTATCGACGCATAGCGATCCTGCGGCATACATGATGGTTTAGGTCGTGGGCATCGTTGTACTACTTGGCGGCGCCTACTAACCTACGACGTCTTACCCGAGCACCAGCTAACATATGTTAAGATAACTCTATAATTTGTATATTTTCTTAGTTATTATTTTCACATATTTACGTAGTAACATTTTAAAGCGGTTTCTTGTAGGCGGGATATTTTGGACGGAGGATCTTTTCTCCTTTCTTTGGGCGTTGGATGGCGTCGATCGGCCATCATCAATAAAATGCGAGCATATGATGCAAGATGAGCTTGGCGACATATCGAGAACTGGGGTCGTCAGCAGCATATGTCAGATATATGCCGGTACAGAACATGAAGCGGCAGGCGATCCACTATCTTGATCCGGGACCATCTTCTTTTCTAGAGAGCACCCAGTCTCAGTACCATATGGGTGTGTGGCGTCCACGGATTGGTATCTACGAGACTTTGGCCGGACATTGGATCGATGCGAGCAGCTCATCATTGCGATCGTCCATTCGTGCGAGCACTATACTCCGGTAATCTAGATAACTTATAGGCGTCGTCGACGATAGTGTTTAGAGGTGTACTTATTTTGTATAAATGTTCTTTGGATATTTTTATTGTTCACTTTTATCTGCATCTGTACTTGAGTTTATTTTTGGCTTATATAAGAAATTTTTTTGTATCGTTTGATTACTAGTACATTTGTAGCTGTTTGATCTATTTGTATTTTCTGGTATCATTTGTTCACTGCTATTACATAGACATGTTACATCTGTTTGCATTTCCTGTACATCGTAAAAAAAAAGACATCTTGTTTTTTAAAAAAATTGAGTGAGAAAAATTCGCCTACTTATCTGATTAACTTATATAGTCGTGATTATCAGGCGGTAGCTTATCGCTGATAAGTAGGCAACTGGTCATGCCACCTCGGCGATGAGGTGGCCGGCCAGTCGCCCACTTATTGGGCGATTGTACCTATATTTAAATTTTTTTTTACCGATTCTTAATCTGTTAATTAAGTTTTATAACATACTTAAATTAAAAATTTCCTGAGCACCATACGCTCATCAGCATTCTCAATAAGTTGGTGAATAGAGAGAGTAGCATTGTATTGTGTGGCTCAATGACAGTATATGATACCTTTGTTGATGGGAAAACATCATTCAATCAGGATACTTCTCTCTGATCTTCGAATTAAAAAGCCCATGAAAAATTTTGTTCACCCAATGAATGTCATATTTGGAACCCTTGCAGGCTATCATAGTTCTCTGCTTTCTTCCTCTGACCTTACAAAACATCTCCTGAATTGAAACAGAGTTTCCAATGAAGGTGGATGCCATCTTAAGTCCCTTGAGTGGGATCTTACACACACTAAACTTCACATTATTCGGAATCCACTCCATGAAGTAGGAAGAGTTCATGTTTTGAACTTTAATCATTTGCTCGTCCACCTCCTTGGTACTCATCTTCAGGCAGAACATGGCTGAGGTAGTGAGGTAGCGGATTGAGAAGAAGTATTAGGCTAGTAAGGACGAAGGAGTACGTGGCCGATGGCTCTGGGAGGAGGTGCGTGGTCAGATCGGAGAAGATAGATGCTGGTGGTTTGGAGGCTTTAGGCGAGAGCAGCGACAGGGGAGACGGGAGGAAGGCGAGCTCGCTATGTGCAGCCTTAGGCGGGAGGGATCGGCATGGGATCTGGAGGGGGGATGGAATTGTTGAGTGGGAGAGGAGATTGGGAAAGCGGACTTCATGGCATAGTTTTATTGAGAAGAGAGGGAGAGACGACGAGAAAACTAGCGATACCTGCTTGAGATTGAGAGGCAGAGTGAGATAGTGGACTGAAATGCTGTAGACGAGAATGCTTGTAGGGGAGATCGAGATAGAGGCACTCGGCCTGGAGCTTAATGCGTGAATCAGTGGCGAAGTCGAGAATAAGAGGCCGCAGCTAGTGGCTGGGTGGAAGAATCGCGTAAAGGATTAGAGCATAAGCTTGTCCGAGTTAAAGCTCGTTTGTCATTATTGAGCTAGAGCTCTCGAGCTTCGATTTCACAGGTGTGTTGAGTTAGCTCATTTAAAAAAATTTTTGAGGACTCGAGCTTGTTCATGGCTTCGTTGAGATTAAACTTATCGAGCTGTTAACAACGATTCGTTTAATGAAATAAAGCGAGCTTGTCGATTATTGAGCCTTAATCGAGGTCAAGCCTTAATGCTTATCGTTTATGAACAAGCCTTAATCGGCATTATGATCCTTTGAACTTTCACGAGTTTTTAAATCGTTTGAAACTAAATGAAGTGAGCAATAACTTGTTATTTGTCAGTATTTATAAAGTGTTGGCTCGTTCATTAGTTAAATGAGCGAACATAAACGAGCTTTAATCGAGCCGAGTCACGAGTAACTTGTTGAACGCTCGGTTCATTTGCAGCCCTAGATTAACATGAATAGTGAGGGAGAAGGTTCAGCCGGGTAGTATTAGGTTTTGGGATTGTTTCGCAACAGAAAAAAGATGGATTCAAGTAGAAAATGAGAAAGGTGTAAGGAGGATTAAGCATACATGACAAAAAAATAATTGACAAAAATTTTAAATTAAGTATTATTTAAAATATAATTAATAAATTAAATAATATTAATTTTTTAATTTAGGTATAGTCACCGGGAGACTAGCTAGCCATATCGGTCCGACGTGGTCCCGCTACTGGTCTTAAGAGACGGGAGCTAGCCATCCCTTCGAACTAGTCTCTCATTTAATGGGCGACTAATCAGAGTCTGCTAGTGGCTTAAAGCGACTAGCTTAGTCAACAAAATGAGCCGGCGTCCCCATTTTCATTTGCATACTCCCCCACCAACGGAAAATGTGGCGACACGTCCCTTCGGCGAAATGCGCTTACGGCCTGCTCCCCATGCTCAAACACTGAGGCTCCAACTGGATTAGCAGGACAAACGGCCTTGGCTAATAACTCATGGGTCAGTGCATTTTCCTTATTGGCATCATGTCGGCAGCCTTCCCTTTCGTCCGGACATGGGACAAGCTTGAGACTCCCTTCCTTTTAGCGAAGTTTTCAGCAACTACATTTGTTGTTCGCAACACACGATAAGTCTCTAATGTTTTCAAGTATTGTTGTTTAGGTTGTTTGATTGGTATAATATGGAGTGTAATTTTAGTTGTAGAAGTTATAGTAGTGGAGTTGTAGCTTTGGTTGATCAAGTGATTAAAAAGTGTGAACGTTTTAGATATATTGGGTCTATTGTTCAAAATGATTATGAAATAGATGAGGATGCTATTAGTATGATTGAAGTTGGATAGTTGGAGTGAAGAAATGCGTTTGGCCTATTGTGTGATAAAAAAGTACCGATTAGATCGAATGAAATTTTTTTTAAGATGGTGGTAAGACTGGCAAAGATTTATGGTGTAGAATGTTGGCCAATAAGCATAAAAGTAAGATCAAGATGCTTAGGTGGATGAGTGGCTTAACTCTTAGAGATAAAATGTAAAATGAATATATTTGTGAAAAGGTTGGAGTAGCTCCATTGGAAGATAAGGTTATAGAGAGTCGCCTTAGATGATTTGTTGACATAAAGTGTAAAATCTTGCAAGTTATTTCTGATGATTGGTTTTATATTCATTTATGCAATTTATTTCCAAATTTACGTAATCCTACGGAGGCAAACTAACTGTTGAAGATCAGTTTATTCCAACTTTTGTGGGTGGTCAAAATCGTCCAATTAATATTCTGCGGCATGACACCTTATTGGATCTGAAACAAAAAATTATTAGATCCCTGCACATTGATTCGAAGCGTCACACAGTTAGTTTGACATGTCGTTATTTGGTGGGGAATAGATTTATAGCATCAATTATTTTTGATGATGAAGTTTGTGATGTTATACTTGTGAAACTTCTCGTCAGACATTAGTTGTATGTGGAAGTCGAAGATGCTAATGTTGCATCCACATCAACTGATCCAGTGTTCAAGTTAGCAGATATTTCGTCGAACCTTATGCAGGATTTCATCTCACTTGCCCCTTTGATAACACAGAGCAGCTTTGAGGAGTTGATTCCCTGGTAATACCTTGTTTAACTTACCCTACTTTCATAGTTAATTTTCAATAGTAATCAATTGTTCTGGTACTGATGTGTATCATGGAATTACATATCCAGAGGTGATGTTATTTATCATTCAGAAGAACCATATGTGCCTCATAGTGCTACGGTGATGATGATGCATATGAGACCATAAGCAGTGGCTCAAGTAGTGACGCTGAGCAGAGTAACTGTAGTGATGATTAATCACCTGGGTTAGAAACTATGACTAATAATGTAAGGAGTCATGATTTATTAAAGAATCATTCATTCTCGAATATTGAGAGTGAATGTCAAATATTTTCTAATAATGACTATGTCCAATATATCAAACAATAAGAGAATGGGATAATGATATTACCTTCGATGGTCTACGGTGTTTATTTTTGAGATGTGAGACACCATGCAGATCTTAGGGGGTACTTATTGAACTGATCGGTTATGACATTAAGGAATGATGTACTATCTCAAAAGATTGAAATCATCACCCTATAATGGACCTAATCATCTAATAAGAACTCCTAAGGCATGATCAAATGTACCATAGATCTTTCTTCTACTTTATATAAAAAATTAAAGTAGGGTTTATTTTAAGCCGGGTTCATTAAGTTTCCTATAGAGGCAAGCCCCCATAGTTATTTACATCCTAAGGAATGGGATTCCTTAAGAACACTCTCGATTAAAGTAGACAATCATGATCTCCAAAGATTTCAAGGCAAGACTATCAAAGGATTAGCTATGTTGGAAAATCAAATGGGATAGATCAAAAGGAGACTTGTTTTGAAAGCCAAAGGAGATGAGTAGGGAATGCTTATGATACTAGGAAGCCTAGTGAGCAATCCAATCTATCATAGGTTGGGCTTTATATTTTCGAAATTGAAGAGAGTTGACATTTTATTAGAATACTAGGACTTATAATCCCACAACATAAGATTGTGGAAATACCTAAGAGGTGAGGATTTATGCTTGTAGCCCGAAGGAAACAGCTACCTCGGATCTTAAGCTAGGGAGCTTTGGTACAAACCACAAGCACGTCTTAAATCTAAGCGAAAGGTGGACATAATGGTCTACCTCCACAAGAGAGGATAAACGTCATGGACTTGCTATAGTGCAAAACTAACATCGTCTACGCTTTAAATCCATGTGGCCAAGTCTTATGTATTGCAAGATGGCTAGGCTGTTATTTATTTAGAAAAAAACTAAGTCCTTAAACTCACTCCCTAAGAGACTAGAACATGAGTGGTATGAATTCATGACTTAATCTAATGTAAATTTTATTTGATTCTTTTGGACTCTTTATTTTGACACAGGCTATGGGATTTTGTATGCCTAAATGCATGAGAACTTGATTATGGGAAAAATCAAGAGAGAAATGGGTGTTCTTCCATCAAAGGCTCTCACAGGTTAAGCTTTTATTCCTAGCACAGATGGAATCCCCCTCTTAATAAGAGTGAAAGAATATGATATGCATGATGTTATACATGCAATCATCCAGCTAAGAGGTTGCTAAATATTATGTTATCTTGATTTAATTCTTAGGCTTTTATGTGAGGTTATGAATTGCTTTAAAAAAAATTTAATTATGAGTTGTTAATTGGGGTAGAAAAATTAATTTCATCCTAAGAGCTTACGCATCTAGGCCACACATTCAAATATCAAACATGAAGAAACTAGGAAAAGCATCATTCAATTTCTAAACACAACATCAAATAATTTTATAGACTACCATAAAAGAATAAAATGCCGGTCGAGGGTTATCATATACCGAAAGAGAAAAAAAAAGATGGGTAGCCGAGCTCTACCCTTATACAATCCAGATTATAAAAATAATACATACTATGTGGGTCTTATTTTCTTCATTTCTTCCTTCTCTTTCTTTTGATTTGATTTGCTCCAAAGCATCACAGGGCACCCCAGGGACTAAGCCTTCTGGCTACTGCTCATCATAATCCCTCATAACACTAATCCTAATTCTTAATGCAAAATTACATTAAAAATAGGAAAAATAAATCTAGTTACACCTACAAAATAAATGTTAGCTAAACACACCATACAACCCAAGCAGTTATATGAATAATTTGGACTTAGCACCCACACATGGGTAACCAAACCCACATGTCATAATATGGGTTACGCTTAGGGGCTAAGCAACCTGCACAGCAAAAACATTTATATTTTTATTACAGTGGCCCCTTAAGCACAACCCCCTGCAGAAAATATGATTAGGCTAATAGGCTAACATCCATCTGAAACATACACCTAACATCCAATCTAAAATATTACATCATAAAATAAATACAACATCATACATACAATCAATACATGACTAGCCTAATTGTGGGTTACTAGTATTCTAGTGTGTGAAAGAGGCTTGTGTAGCAAGACTTTACTAGGCTTCCTTAGTTTAAATTTCAATTTGAAGTTTGAATTTGTTTAAAGTTTACCTTTGGGTGATTTCAATTTAAATGATTTAATGATTTATTTTTTTCATTTTTATTTCACTTTTATTTGGTTAAAATGATGTTTTAAGTTTTTAAGAATGAAAAGTAGAATGAATTCCATTTGTAGATGGAACTCACCCTGTTTTACATCCTAACTCCTAAATAGTCTAACTAAGGTCCTTAAGTATCTTAATTAGCCCATTTGAATTTGGGTAATTTATTTAATTTGATTTAAATTTTAGAATTTTAGTTTGTTTAATCTTCATGTATTTGATTGATTAATTTTGGATTAAATGTGCTGATTTAATTAAATTTTGATAATTCAATATCCTTAATATATAATGAAGTTTAAGTTTATTTAAATCTATGTGTTTTTGATTGATTAATTTTTAATTAGATATTCTGATTCAATTAAATCTTGATAATTCAATATCCTTTTAAATTAATATGTAATTATTTTTCTCTGATTATAATTATGTGATTTAATTTTACCTTTATTTGATTTGATTATGGTTCATTTATTTGTAGTTTGACTAGATTAGATTAATTGAGATTTTATTTTGATTTTAATTAAGCTTGATTCTTTGTAATTAGAATTTTATTTTTAATCTCATCCATTTGTCATGTTTATCAAAGTTTGGTTTATATTTTGATTTCATATATTGGATAGTTAATTAGTTTATCTTATTTAAGTAGGTTAAATGAGATTTAATTTGATCATGTATTAAATTGATGAGAGTCTTTCTTTATTTGATTTAATTTGATTTGATTAGCTTTATTGATCTATGGGTTTGCTTAGGTTCAATGTGATTATTAGTTAATTAAGAAGTATGTTTAAGTTTATTATTAAATTAAATAAATATTTATTTAATTTTTAATTCGGTTTCATATTTGTTTAGGTTGATGATATAATTAATGACTTAATGATTTAGGTTTAATTTAAGATTTGATTTTTAATTGTACTTTAATTATGTTCATATTTATGTTTGATTAAGCTTAAGTTTAATATGATTAATTTGATTTCTCTCAATCTAGAAGTCCTTTTTACTTGAGATTTTTAAGATATGTTTGTTTTAACTTTAATTTCAATTCCTGCAAAATTTCAACTCAATCAAACTCACTTTTTTAGATTAATTAATGAAATTTTATTTTCACTAAAACCAAAATTAAGCCCAAACCATTTAGTGGAATTTAGATTTTTTGGTTCATTGGATTCCTCTTAGAAGGATGGATTCAACGAGCCTTTATTTGTAATTTTTCGCTAAGTATTTTAATTTTTATGAATTTTCAAAATTTTATGATACTTAAATAATTTTTTCGAAATGGTGATTTTCCACTTAACCCGTAAAGGCCATTACAGCGTGCCATGTGGCACCAAGTGACTATTATTTGCAGCGTGGCTTTTCGGCGCCACATGGCGACGATTGCCTTGCGGTCAGCGTCGGTAGAATGTCGGAAAGGGATAGGATGCATGGATCGGATCTGACCATTTGATTGCGGATCGGATGGTCAGATTGATCCACGTGATCTGGACCACATAATCTGGATCCAGGCGATGCGGCGATCGAACCATCGATCCCATGGCGGATCGAATCACGGCGGTGAAAGTGATGAAACATTGTTCATCCGACGGGATATTTCATGATTTTTAACCAAATTTCATCAGATTTGGCTCATTTTCATAGTGATTTTCACCAGAAAATCTCGATTATATTAGGACTAAATATAATGAAAAATGCAGGACTTCTCTAAAGAAATTCCTAAAAATTGTGCAAAATTTGACACAAATAGAAGTTTCTAAGGTCGGCTAAAGTTAGGTAAAATCACTTCACTGGGGATAGTTTTCATCGATGGTGAAGATCCGACCGAGCTCCTAGGTGCAAGAGGAAGCTTTGAAATGAGTGTAGCATTCACATTCACTTCAGAATGATGTATTCTTCAATCACCACCATTTTCTTGCTGAAATCAACCCGATTTTGATGTTTTTGGCTCAAGAGAAGTGGAGAAGTGGTTGCTTTGGGAGTTCTAAGAGATTCTCTAATGCCAAAATCAGATCTCTTTACTATCCCTATTCTCCCTCTTTTAATGGTGGCCGAAATTTGAATGAATGTGATGGAGGTGGTTTATGATGGATGATGGCTTGATTGAAGACTTTGGATTTAGCTTCAAAGTCTTCATTTGCTGCCATAGGATCAGCTCCATTGAAAGCAAGTGTTGGGGAGGTGTTGAATGCATGTGATGGAGAGAATTAAATGAGGTTGGGTGGAATCCTATGTGGGGGAGGATCCATGAGAGGTTTAATTGGGTTATATTGATTTTGGGCTAATCCCAAATGGGTTTGGGCCAGGTTTGATCACCCATAATGGGTCATGGCTTGATTTCAAGAGATTTGACTCAATTTGGGTCATATGGATCACATTAGGTCAAATTGACCAATTTGACTAAAATTGGCCAAATTGGCTTGGGTCACGGGTTGATTCATATTCAAGTATCTAATTGAAGATGAACGTGATCTTTCATTCGAATTAATTTGAATTTAATTTAATTTTGGCTAATTTGACCCTTTAGGTCAATTTGGGCTAGGTTGGGTCAAGTTGACCAATTGGTCAAATTAGACTCAATTATGTCTTTGGTCAAGTTCAATAATCAATTTGGAATGAACTTAAGCTATTGGTTGCAATCAATTTGGGTTAGATCATGATTTGACCTAATTTAGTCCTTTAGGCCAATTTGGGTCAACTAGGATCGAATAGCTGATTAGTTTGACTCAATTGGTGGTCAATCCATATTTATATATTAATTTTGGGTTAATTCAAATTATTGGTTTCAATCAATTTGATGTAGGATGAGTTTTGGCTAGTTTTGGTTCATTTGGGCTAAGGGTTGACTTGGTTGAATGTTTAAGTTGACTTGGTTTGACCTAATTGATTGTAATTGATCATCCTAGGGTGATCAATATTCATGGTGGAAGGGTTTTGTGAGCTTAGTTCAATCCAATTTGGGTTGGATTGAAAGTTGGCTCAAATGGGTCCTTTAGCTCACTTTGGGTCAAGTGGACCTAAGTGGATCAATTGGTTTGATTCGAGTTTAGTTGAACTTATATGAGCTTCGATTGAAATATAAATTCTAATCAATTTGGAGTCTAAGGAATTTTGGCTCAATTGAAAGTTTCAAGTCAAAAGGGCTAAGTTAGGCTTGACTTGGGTTGACTTGAATTTGGTTTGATGATTGTAAGTTTTATTTATATTTGGATAGATGATTAAAGGAATGATTGATTCAAGAGAAAATCCATTGGTTTTGATTTAATATGGATAGAATTTGGCTAAGTCCAAAGAATTGGCTTAAAGGGCTTAAATTGAGTTTGGATTTGATTTTGGATATAGTTTTGGTCATTTTAATTTGAATTTTATTTATATTTGTGAATATAAATGAAGGAATAATTAATTTATAAAGAAATCAATTGAATTTGATTTGATTTAAAGGGGGTTTTAGCTAAGCTTATGAAGGTGATTCATATGGCTTAGGAAGGGTCTCAGGATTTGAATTTGATTTTGAGTTTCATTCATTTGGAGTCAAATTTGGGATATGGATTTGAATTTGAGGTTTGGTTTAAGATTTGAATCTGGGTTTGATTTGAGAAGGTGCATATGGATTGGTTTTATGTTATAGGGTAAGTGATTTCTTTAAGTCTGGCATGGCCTAATGACCAGGCATTAATATAGTGATGAAGCTGGTCCAATGCTTCTAAGTCATTGCTTATTTTATTATAAGAGATCAAATTGATCATGCTAGAGATTATAGGTAGAATTGAATCAAAATTTTATGTGAAGGCATCTTACATGAAGGCCTGAGATGCTAGGTGTAAGGAAATAAAGATAATTTTTGGTAAATGAGAAAAGTCTTATAGGACTCTCAATATCTTTATAGAAGCAGTTTGTTCCACTATACCAGGTACAATCTATAGAATATAGTCTAGCAGTACACAATAATTTCATAGACTTTTTTAGGCTTTTGGTCCTTCTATTTTGGTCAGAGGCGGTTGTCATCTGTCAGCTTGATGATCATTCTTGGCAAGTATCGTGATACATTACTTACTACTATTGGAATAGATGAAAATAACGGTTTGTTTCCTCTTGCTTTTGTTATGGTCAAATTTAAATCAAATGAATCTTGGTTGTGGTTTCTAATGTGTCAACAAGAGATGCTATAGTGGTGTCAGCTAGACGCTACCTGTATATAATATTAGATAAACATGCTGGCTTGTTACGTGGTTGTATAGATATTTTTCCATGGGCCGCTCATAGGCATTACTTGAGACATCTGTGCGAGAATTTCAAAAAAGTCATATGTAGATTGGGAGTTGGAGATGTATAATTTTTCTATGCCATATAATGTATATGGCTGTAAACACTGATGATATGCATGAATTTAATCGCTACATGATAGACATAAAAAATGTTAAGGAAGAAGCATACAAATGGCTTGTGGAGTGAGACATAGTTAAACGGTCATTGGTGCATGATGGTGGAATGTGTTATAGAATTACGATGATAAATGCATCTGAATGTTTCAATGGAGTGCTTAAACGTGCACGTGGATTACCAATTCAGGCACTAATCACTACTATTTATTATAACTTAGTTGCATTTTTTATAAAAAGATTTGCCAATACAACTCAACAATAGGAAGCAAACTTATCTATGTTCACATAATGGGGTGTCTACTATATTGTAGTGTTTTGAAAGGGAAGCTAAACAATTCCCAAAACTAGTTAACATCAACCCTAGGGAGATGCAAGTGTTTGATAGGTCATGTGATCATTCAGAGTTCATTACTTTGATAGTGGTAGTATATGTATTTGTAATAAGATAGTAATATATCATTTTCCATCCTCATGCTATTACTGCATTGGGATTTAGAAGATTAAATCATCTGACATATGTATTACAGTATTACACGCTACATTTGTATAAGCTTACATACACAGCTGAGTTCCATACATTACTTGATTGTTATGATTGGCTAGCTTATAATGCTGAAAAAGGTATTGAGTTATTACCACCTACTTTTCGCAGAAGGTCATGAAGACCACACACTAGATTTAGAAATACTATAGATGAGAACAGAAGTAGCACTAGTAGATCTTGTAGTTTATGTAAGACAGTTGGTCATTACAGGTCATCCTGCCCATACAATGTCAATAGTATAAGATATGTTGTAGTTACTATGGTTATAGGGTTCTACGCAGTTTGCTCATTTTTAAAATTTTCTAATTTATTGTAGTACTTTATTTTAGTGTAGTGCATTACAGTTTTCTTTTCAATTTTATAGTTGCTTAGCACTAATTATGACATGTGTTTCTTTCACTAAGTACGATGATCGAGGAGCACCTCCCTCTGATTAGACACAGGCGTAGGGGCCATGCTAGGGAGGACACTACACAGCCATATCAGCCTCTTCTAGAGGTCCACCTTAGCATAGCATCCCTACATGGTCGGCACAAAGCCGCCCACCCCGATAATGTAAGTGTAATTTTAGTTTCAACTTCTAAGTTCTAAAATCTTAACTTATAATTTGATTAATATTTATTCCTATTTTGTTTAAATGTAGAGTATTATTCTAGAGGCTTCTTTTCATTTGTTTATGCTAAAAGAGTGTCCCATCACTTGTCCTAAGTTTACCTCTGCTCTGTGCAGTAGGACTTGACTATGCTAGCCAACTATGTTACATTCATTTGGATCATCATCTGCTTATTACTCTAGTTGAGAGATGGTCTCCACAGACCAATACTTTTCACCTGGTCATTGGTGAGATGATAGTGACCCTTTAGGATGTGGTGATGATACTGGGTTTATGTGTTGATGGGCCACCAGTTATTGGTCCAATTGTGGTTGGTGAGGGAAGAGGTGGCAGAGCTAACCAAATTATTATGATGAGATGTTGGGTCGACATCCTCTGCCAGATGTGTGTACCATGATCCGACCAATCCATACATCACATTGATATTTCGGATGGATTGGGCATAGGCGCGGACTTGCATGTCTTTAAGGTGGCTCAAATGGTCTTTCTATAATGAGTCATATGTGCATTTGAGCGTAGAGGAGTTCAGCAGACACATACATGCCTATATTTTATTTCTTATTGGAAGCTTCCTATTACTAGACACTTCAGAATTTGAGGTCCATTTACAGTATCTTCCACTACTTGAGGACTTAGATACATTCAAGATATTATCCATTGGGGGAGCAGTTCTGGCGTATTTGTATAAGGAGCTATTTGAGTCGACTAGGCCCACCAGGGCCAATATGGCTGGCTACTTACATCTTCTTCAGATATGGTCTTGGGAACACCTTCATGTAGGGAGGTTGACTCTACATGTACCATATCTGAGAGATTTGATGGGCTCAACATTGGCTTGAGGTATAAATTAATTCTTGTTATTTCAGCTTTATGTTTATATGTATGTTCTAAATATGTTGTGCAATAGGTGGAATGAGCAATATGTGTGCCAAATGCTAGTGGCAAATGTGGCAGTATGCAGGAATGAGTTGGATGGTCTGCTACATACACAGGTATGACCTTCAGAATAGTCATTGAGTTTAGTTTTCATAATGTTTATGCTTATTTTAATATGTCTTGTAATATACAAAGGTGATTTGGGAGCTCTATCGAGCATCACGCCTATCGGTATATGCTCGTGCTCGATATTTGGTTAGCATTCATCCGGAAGAGGGTAAAGTGACACCTACTAGATCAAGTGTTTAGACAGTTTGTACTTTTACCCAAGTTTGATGTGATACCTCTAGACCTTACCTTTAAAAGGTTCGATGGTCATGGTAAAGCTGATATAGATTGGGTTGATTATCATTAGGTACACATTGCTATGTGGGAGAGGAGGAGAGACCTTATAGTTGATGGCTTGGATGGGGACAAGGACAAATTGGTAGCTATTAATCAGTACATGTCCTGGTTCAGATCATGGGCTTCACTTTATTTACTGAAGGCCCCAACAGATCCTCCCACTACTTATTATCCCAGAGCACCTGTGGAGCGCATATATGTGAGTATTTACATAAGTATTCTACAAAATTCAATATGTTGCTTACCTAGTTGAGGCTAATTTCAAATGTTATTTTTCATGCAGTCAAAGCACATCTTGGCTACTTAGGACATCTTTCAGCACTTGACTGTAGATGAGCATGAGTTCTGATTAAAGTAGATAGATATGAGATTCTTTGCAAGGACTTGAGGTTGTGGGTATATATCAGTGACACTGGCTATAGATTGGAGCATGCAAAGGGTGTCTCACAGCATGACTGAGGCGTTGGACCATCTTCATATGCTGATCTAGGTCCTTCTATATACCAGCCTAGTTTTGAGTCACCTTTTATCCCATCACAAGACTATCCTACACAAGCATCTAGAGCTACATTGCATGATGATGTGGTTCATGGAGAACCTGCATTGGAGGGCACCATCATCTACGTGATCATCCACCACGTGCACACGCGATATACACTTGGGAGTGCGATTCACGATATGGAGGCTTTAGCTATTTAGGATAGTGTTACTTTTGTGTCTGTAATACATATATTTATTTATTTGCTATCAGTCACTTATGTTTCATTTTTTGTATTGTAATATAGTAGTGTTTGTTACCATCTATAATAGTAGTCAGATTATTTCATATTTATGCTTCTCTATTTTTTATTTGTACGACTTTGCATATTGATTCATATTTATACATGATAACTTGCCTGAAATAGGGAAGTATGTTGTCAATACTCTAGCATACATATCCTTAATGACTTGAATATCATATTAACTCCTTTCTTTTCTAGAACACTCCAAATAACATTTCTTATAACTTTATTATAGGCTTTATCTCAATCAACAAATATTATATGTAAATACTCCTTACTTTCTCTATACTTCTCCATTAAACCTCTTAACAAATGTATGCCAGATGCATTCCTCCACTTCAACCTTCCAACTTGAAATGCATACACCAAGGTACATCTTCATGTAAATGGCTAGTAAGAACATCCATAACATAAAGCAAGAAAGATAAAGGCTTAAAGCCAATCCTTGATGTAATCCAACTAAAATAGGAAAATATTTTGTTAATCCTCTTTGTGTTTGGACATAAGTAATAGCTCTAGTATACATATCCTTAATGACTTGAATATACCCAATATTAACTCCTTTCTTTTCTACAACTCTCCAAAATACTTCTCTTGGAACTTTATTACATGCTTTCTCAAAATCAACAAATATCACATGTTGGTCCTCCTTACTTCCTCTATACTTCTCCATCAAACCTCTTAACAAATGTATTGCATTGTTGACCTCACTTTTGGAGTAAGTTATCAACTTCCTCATCATAGATATAGGACTCTTATATACATTAAGAGATTTTTAGTCTTAAGACACTTATAGTGATTAGGTGAACACTTAACCTAAGTTTAGAGACTTATAAGGGTTAGTCATAGGAGTAGGTTATGCCTTAGGGATTTAAGGAGGCTTGCCCACCTTATGGCCTAAACCCAATCCATGCTTTACTTCTCAATTCAAATACCAAATCCAATTCAAATTCAAAGTTCACAATCAATCCCATGATCAAATCAAATCTCCAAATTCTCTATAAGCCTTACGAGTGAATTTAATGGCCTTACTCTTAGCTAAGTCCAATTCATTTCAATTTAATTCAATTCAATTTAATTCAATTCAATTGATCTTCTCCAAGATCAATTCAATCCCTCATTCATTTATAAACTCAAGTCTAAACTCAATTCCAAATGATTGAAACCCAAAATCAAACCCAACTCCCAAAACCCTTCCTAAGCCATATGAGCCACTCTCATAAGCTTGGCCAAATATCCACCTAAATCAACCCAAACTTGATTGATCTCTTTATAAATCAATTATATATTCAGTTATATCCATAAATATAAATGAAACCCATAATTCCATGATCAAAATCAAATCAAACTAAAGGAAATTCCTTCCTAAGCCCTTTGACCTACCTTTATAAGTTTAGTAAAATTGGCCTTCAAATCACTCTAAACTCAAGTGATTTTCTTATGAATCAATTATATGTTCAATTATCTTCTCAAATATAAATAAATATAAATTCAAAATCAAATCAAGACTCAATTTATACCCTTTAAGCTAATTTCTTGGACTTAACCAAAACTCATCTAAATCATAGAATCAATAATTTTCTCTTGAATCAATTATTCCTTCAATCATCTATCCAAATATAAATAAACCTATAATTATCTAGAAAATTGAAATCAACCTAAGTCAAGCCCAACTTATCCCTTTTGGCTTGAAAATTCTAATTGAACCAACACCTAACCCAACCTAAATTGGTCAATTTGGTCAAATTTGGTCAATTGACCCATTTGACCCATTTGATTTCAAATGAGCCAAAATCAAACCTAGGCTAAATTAATTAAAACCACTTGAATCAAAACTCTTCAAATCATCATTTAAACCTAACCCAAGCTTTGGTTTGACCCAATTTGACCAATTGGTCAACCTAACCCAACATGGCCCAAATTGAACCCATATGACCAAATTGAGCCAAAACCATGAAACCAACCCATGACCCATTGGAGGCTGATCAAACCCAACTAAACCCATCTTGGGTTTGCCTAAAAGCCAAATGAGTCCAATCCAAGCCATTGCCCATTGGTCAATCCTCTTTACATGAGATTCCACCCAGAAATGCAAAGTCCACTCTCCCATCACTTGGTAGCCCTTAGTCATCCCATTTTGGGGTCCATAACCTACCCCACCCTAAGTGGGCTAGGACTTACCTTAAACCAAAGGGAGGTGAGTTAACTCACCTCTCTTGCAAACTAACCACCCAATGGATCCAAGGAAGGAAATTAGACCATATCAAGCCTTGAGCCACCCCTCACTCTTTCCTCCAACCAAGGAGAGCCACGTGGACATGATGACGACCACTCTGGGACCCTAGCGGTAGTTGGCCGGCCGAAAAATGGGAGATAATCCCATCCATCCACCTCAACAAATTGAGGGATATATCCCCTCAATTCAAATCTAATTTCACTGGCATTCGATTCCTCTGAGCTCCCAAGAGAGAAACAAAACTTTCTAGCACTCCTCAGAGCTTCCCCAAGGCCTCCCCACTTCGGATCTTTCCTTTGAGCAAGGCCAAAATAGGACACCCCCTCTTGATCCAAACTTCTTCCTCTCTCAACCAAACTTCAATTGCTCATCCACACACCTTCCTCACACTCATCGAGGCTACCCAAAGCTTCCCTCGAGTTTTAAACCCACTAGTTAGGAGTTCGATCACCACCAAGCTCCAAATTGATGGAAGTTGGTCCACCAAGCGAACGATAGGAAATTGGCTTGTGTGCTGCTCAATAGGGCCTCATTTCTACTAGACAAAACTACCTCCGTCGATCCGGCAAAGAAATTGGTCTTGAGCTATGGCGAGGTAATTTTCAAAACCATAAAAATGGGAAATTTTTCATGGTCTTTTGTCAAGAGAATTTGCATGAGAGTCAATCTTGATAGTTGGATGTGTGCAGATCCCTTCCCTGATGGTGTGGGATCATTTTAAAGTTCATCCAGCTTGGGTGAGCTCGGATCAAGCGATCCATGGTGGAAGAACTCGTTTCATCGCTCATGAGAAGAAGGATCACGAGTCATCCATTTCATGTGATTGGAATGGACGGCTCTGATCAAATCACATTAGATCAACTTAATTTTCCTTTACGGTTTGATCGGCCATTTGACTGGGATCGAGGCCCACGGAAACATCCCACCGCCGGCTAAGTTAGCCGTGGATTGGACAACTTAAATAACCAATCTTGCTATGACATATGGAAACCACACTACGTCAATGCACCACGTGGCGCCTGTGGGATTAGGCTTAATTTGGGCAAATTAAATGGATTTTAAGGTTGAAACCTCAATAATTCATAACTAATTATAAAAAAATCCAAAAATATAAATAAGTGCTCATTTTAAAGGTATTTCAGAGGGGGATCCACTAAAATTATTCTTAATTAATTTTGAAAATAATTTTGGCTTAATTGGGGTTTAATTAAAAATTTAATTAACTAATTACTCCCTAATTAATCATCCAATTGGTTTCAAATTTTTTGAGGTTGCTTAGGGGATCACCTCTGCCTTCTTCATTTTTCTTGGAATTTATTGTTGATTAATTGGAAAAATTGATTGACTAAGCCCTAATTACCTCCTTAACTTAATCAAGGATTAATTAAGCATGTGAACAGTAAATTAACTAATTAATTGGACTCATTTGACACTGATTAACAGTAGGGACATTTAGGGAATGTGATTGGGGCATTTTTTTCCTAATCTTTTGACTAAGTTTTTTTACTTTTTAAAAGAAATTAATTAGGAGTTAATTAACTAATTAATTACTTAATTAGCTTAATTAAATTTTCAAAATTTGATATGATTTTCCTTAATTAATTCATGGGTTGGTCTTTAGGTGTTCAATAACTTAAAGAGATTTAATGAAATCATGGTTTGTCCACATGTGTGGGAAAATCATGAAAGTAATTAAGTTTCTTAAGCTTAATTAACCATTAATTATGAGCCAATTATATTAGGCCCTTTCATTTCATAGGACCATTGCTAATTTACTTTTAAATTCATTTGCATATTACATTGGCTCATAATTATTTGGATAATTACCTAAAGGTAATATAGGTAAGGTTAATTAATTGATTTAATTCGTATCTCAACTTCATTAATCTATAAAATCAACTTAATTATCTCTTGTTAAATCAAATTAACTTACAAACATGGGATGGGATTAGGATTAGCAAACCTTCCTCTTTCTTTCCTTAAATAAAATTAAATATGAAAGTAAAAGTGACATTAGAAATATTTGGTTTACTTTAAGTACCTTTATTTAATATGATTGTCCTTAAGAATTAGTTTAGTTGAATGAAATCACATGTTTATGTTTATTTCTTCTCCAATCATATTAAATGTTGTATGTCACTTGATTCATGCATTCATATCTTGCAAAATTAATCAAACTAAATTATTTCTTTTATGTCAAACTTGCTTATGTTGATTTAATTTAATATATGTGTGGCTATTATCATTATTAAATTCAAACCTATTTTCTAAAACTTATAAATGAATGATTATATATGCTATGAATGTTAGTTATAAACATATAGCAGATCTATGTGATTATAGCCTAAGTGTATGAAGTGAAGTTTCTTTTCTTTCATTCATGTATTGATTAATGTTAGTAAGAATGTCAATGGGTATATAGTCTAGACATCCCGGGAATATGAGGCTTTAATTTGCCCCAAGGAGGTCATTTGATTACATAACTTCCTCGATTTAACAATGGCATGTACTCCATTTGATTTCATTCTTACATACTTCAATACTAGAATTTAGATAAGACCTTATTCTGTATGCATAAATGTTTCAAAAACACAACTTTTGCTTGATTTTCCATTCTTATAGTTATTTGTACATTCATGTGTATTTAAGAATAGTGGGTATATCTAGTTTAGACATTTGGGAAGCACAATTTTAAGTAGCTCCAAAGAGGTTTTTACCCCACTCCCCTGGTTAACAATGACAAAGTACTTGCTTAAAACTTTTATACACTTGTATGTGCATTTAGCTAATGAATGAAAATCTCTTTTCAACTTTATTCCGTATGCATAAATGTTTCGAAAACATAACTTTTGTTTGATTTTCTATTCTTGTAGTTATTTGTACATTTATGTGTATTTAAGAATAATAGGTATATCTAGTATGGACATTTTGGGGATGCATGGCTTTAAGTAGCCCCAAGGAGATTTTTACCTCACTTCTCTCGTTAACAATGACAAAGTACTTGCTTAAAACTTTTATACACTTGTATGTGCATTTAGCTAATGAATGAAAATCTCTTTTCAACTTTATTCTATATGCACAAATGTTCAAAATAACTTTAGCATGATTTTTCCACTGTTGTAGTCATTTGTACATTAATGTGTATTCAAGAATAGTGGGTATATTCTAGGGATGCACAGCTTTAAGTAGCCACAATGAGCTTTTTACCTCACTCCCCTAGTTTAACAATGGTGAAGTACTTGCTTAAAACTTTTATACACTTGAATGTGCATTTAGCTAATGAGTGAAAATCCCATTTTCTACAAAAATATACTTATGCATCTTTCATTTAAAGTGTGCTAAAAGAAACATATTGTATGTATTTATACTTAGGATTTAATCATATGCATGCTACATGTGATGGAAAGAAATGGTTGAACATGTGTCATGTGATAGTAATTCAATCAAATTAATCTTAAGATGCCTTTCATATTGAATAGAATTATTTAAAGTGAACCTAAACCTAGGATTAATTTAAAATATATAAGAAGCCATTCACTAAAGAGAACTAAATTTAATTAATATGCTTTAGAAATTACTTAAGATAGGGATGAAAGAGAGTAATCCTTTCTTTTCTTCTCTTTATAATACTTAGTTACTAAGTGTAAATCAAATGAAACAAAAGAAAATACCAAGTAAAATTCTCAAATCAATTAAATTACTTAAAGTGAAATCAACTTCTTATGATTAAACATCCTTTCATACTTAAAAAATCATAACAAAGCTTAGTTAAGGCATACCACACAAGCCTTAATACACACACTTTAGAATTAAGTCACCATTTCTAGCTTTATGTTAGGATGGTGCATGGTTTGATGTATATTTTGTTTTATGATGTATTATTTTAGACTGGATGTTAGGGTGTATGTTTTGTAGATTGGATCTTAGGCTATGATTAGCCTAATCATGTTTTCTGCAGGAGATTATGCTTAATGGGTGCTTAAAATAAATATAAATGCTATTTTTTTCAGGTTGATTAACCCCTAAGCATAATCCAAATTAAGATAGGTTGGCTTGGTTACCCATGTGCAAGGTGCTAAGTTCAAATTATTCATATAACTACTTGGGTTGTATGGTGTGTTTAGCTAACACTTATTTTACAAGTGTAGTTAGATTTACTTTTTCTATTGTTAATATTTTACATTAGAAATTAGGATTGTTATGATAAGGATGAACATTTGAAGAACTTATGGTGCCATATGATATCTTGAAGCCTACCAAATCAAAAGAAATAAATCAAATGAGGAAATGAAGGAGAAATGAAGACATGAAGATTTGAAGACCCCTATAGCATCTATCATTTATAAATTATAATTATTCTTTCATATTTTGGGTTGTATAAAGGTAGAGCTCGAGCTATTGTGATGTTTATTTTCAAATTTATATGTATAAGGGACACCACATAGATCTGAGTGTGTACTTGTTGAGGTGATCAGGTATGACATCAAGGAATGGTGCACTATTTCGAAAGATAGAAATCACCACACTACAATGGACTTAATCACCTAATAATGACTCCTAAGGCATGATGGGACTTTGAATATACTAGAAATTTTTCTCAACTTTACATGGATGAATAAAGTAGGGTTTATTTAAATCAGGTTCTAAAGTTCCCTATGGGGGCAAGGGGGGATAGATAAAAAGGAGAGACTTATTTTTGAAAGCTGAAGGAGATGAGTAGGAAGTGCTTATAATACTAGGAAACCTAGTAAGCATTCCAATTTATCCTATGGTTGGGCTTTATATATTTGAAGTTGAAGAGAATTATATGTTTAAGTTGAAATTTTATTAGAAAACTAAGATTTATTATCTCACAATACAAGATTGTGAAAATGCCTAAGAGGTGAGGATTTATGCTTGTAGTCCGAAGGAAACAACTACCTCAAATCCTAAATCTAGGGATATTTTTGATAATCCAAAGCATGAACTATGTTTAAGCAAAGATGAGTATATAGTTTACCTCCACAAGAGGATAAATCACCCAACTGTTGGACTTATAACTGCCTAGAGTGGTAGCCATCTAACTCCTCATACCCTTTAAAACATGTAGGCAGGTCATATGATTTTGATAAGATAGTTAGGTTGTTATTATTTAGAAAGAGGCTAAAGTCCTTAAACTCCTTAAGAAAGAGACTAAAGCATGAGTGGTATGAGTAATGACTTAGTCTAATGCAAAATTTTTCAATTTTATTTGATTTTGGACTCTTCATTTTGACATAGGCCATAGGATTTTCATATGTTTAAATGTATGATAAAAATGAGTTATGGACCAAATCAACAAGAAGGGGTGTTTTCCACCACATGGGATGCACTCACATAGATCAAGCATTCCTCTATCATGCAATGATGGAAATCCCCTATTTTTAAGAAAGAAAGAATATGATATGCATGTTGTGAAGCATTCAAATATTCAGCTACGGGGATACTAAATCTTTTAATTATCTTGATTATGTCCTAGGTTTTATGTGAGGTTATGAGTTATTTAGAAATTTAATTATGAGTTGTAGTTGGGATAGAAAAATTAATTTTTTTCCTAAGATCCTAATCGCATCTAGGCCACACATTAAAGCATCAATACAGAAAGAAACTTATAAGAGGCATGAAATTTCTAGTGTGCAAATAAAGAAACCATCAAATAATTTATAAAGTTAGCACAAAAGAATAAAAGGTCGGATCACTATACAACCTAAAAAAGAAAATAATAGCCTTACCCTTATACAACCCAATATAAAAGAATAATTACAATTAAGAATGAATACATGCTATGGGGTCTTCATCTTCTTCAAATCTTTATTTCTTTCCTCTTTACTTCTTTGATTTGGCTCACTTTAAGGCATCACATGGCACAAGACATAGAATGCTCCTAATTCATAACTAATCCTAATTTCTAATTGCAAAATTACATTAAAATAGAAAGATAAATCTAACTACACCTGCAAAATAAATGTTAAACATTTTAACATTTTCACCTAAATTATACTTATAATTTAATTGGATATGGGTAACCAAGCCCACATGTCCTAACTTGGATTATGCTTAGGGGCTTAAGCAACCTGCAAAGAGCATTTATATTTATTTTTAAGTGGCCCCTTTAAGCATAATCCCTTATAGAAAACATGATTAGGTTAATCACGACCTAATATCCAGTTTACGAAGCATACACCCTAACTTCCAGTCTAAAATAATACATCACAAAATCAAACATAAATCAAACCATGCACCGCTCTAACATAAAGATAAAAGTGGTGGCTTAATTTAAGGTGTGTGTATTAAGGCTTTGTGTGGTATGTCCTAACTAGGCTTTAGAGTTATAATTTTCTAAGTATAAAGAATTCAATTTAAAGGGTGGTTTCACTTTAAGTTGTTTAGTTGATTTGCAAGGTTTTACTTAATGTTTTATTTTGTTTTACTTGGTTTGCACTTAACAACTAAGTGTTATAAAGAGAAGAAAAGAGAAGATCACTCTCTTTTATCCCTACCTTAAGCCACATCTAAAGCAAATTAATTAATCAATTCTCTTTAGTGAATGACTATTGACCTCATTTTTAGAATGAGCTCTCAACCCCTCCATCTTTGACATAGGAATTCTCTTAGACTTTAAGAGTTCCTTAGTCTTATGACACATCTAGTGATTAGGTTGACACTTAATCTAACCCTAGAGACTTAGAAGAGTTAGCCATAGGACTAGGTCATGCCTTATGGGTGTTAAGAAAACTTGCATACCCTATAGCTTGGACCAAATTCCGCACTTCCTTCTTCTAAGTCAAAACTCCTAACTTAAATAAATTCCAACTTGATTGATTGACTCCAAACTCATATCAACTCCAATTCTAACTCAAACCTTGAACCAATTCAACGAATTTTTCTCAAATCATTCAAATCAACTCCAACTTAAGTGATTTTTCTCAAATTGTTCAAATCAATTTCAAATCAACCTCAAAATTCAAATCAATTTCCAACTTAAATGATTTTTCTCAAATCAACTCCAACTTAAGTGTTTTTTCTCAAATCATTCAAATCAATTCCAACCAATTGATATTCTCAAACTATCAAAGCAATCCCAAAAATCCAAATCAGGAATCAATTCCAAAAGATTGAAATCCATCACCAATTCCAAATCCAAAATCTTTCCTAAGCCCATTTGATTTCACCTTATGGACTTATAAAAAATAATCACTTCAAATTCAAAAGATTTTCTCATAATCCATTTATATTCCATTTATATTTACAAATATAAATGAAATATAAATTCAAATAATCAAAACCAATTTGAACCCAAATCCAAATCAAACCAAAATCTAACTTGTGCCTTTTCTTAAGTTCTTGAACCTAGCCAAATAAAACTCAAATCAATCCAAACCCTTGGATTTTCTTCATAATTCAAGCAACCCTTCAATCAAAACCAAATATAAACACAAACTTCAATCATCAAATCAAGCTAACCCAAGTCAAACACATATTCACCCTTTTGACTTGAAATTATCAAATGAATCAAACTCATTTGACTCCAAATCACTTGAAAATAGATTTATATTTCAATCACAAGTCTATATGTGAGTTCAACCAAACTTGAATCAAGCCTTGATCAAGCCAACTAAAACCAATTGGCTCACTTGACCCAAAGTGGCCAATTTGACCTACATGAATTAAAATCTAATTCAATTCAAATCAAAGTGAGTTAAGCCAATCCAACCTTCATGTCATATTTGTTGATCATCATATGTTAATCAATTTTCATGAAATGGGTCAAACCAAGTCAACCTAGCTCGTTGATCAAGTCAACCCTTTAACCCATATGAATCCAAACTATCCAAATTGTAACCTAAACTAAATTAATTACAACCAATGGCTTAAGTTCACTCCAAATTGATTATTTAGCTAGACCAAAGCCTCAATTAAACCCAATTTGACCAATTGGTCAACTAGACCCAACCTGGCCCAATTGACCATGAACCCAACTTGACCTAAAAGGTTAAATCAAGCCAAAATCAAAGAAACAAAAATTGATTGAAACCAAAGATTACAACATATTCCAAATGATCATCCAAACCCAAACCAAGCCATGATTTAAGCCAATTTGGTCAATTGGGTCAAATTGATCAACTTAGCCCAAATTGACCTAAAGGATCAAATTGGCCAAAATTTAAATTAAATCTAAATTAAACTAAATTGATTGAAACCAATATACTTCAAATAGTCATTTGAACTTGACCCAACTCTAAGTTTGACCCAATTTGACTAATTCGTCAACTTAACCCATTTTGACCCAATTTGACCCAAATGGGTGAAATTAACCCAAATTAAACCAAATGAACTCAAATGACATGAAATTTGATCCAACTTACTTTTGACTCATTTCAAATCTGCTTAAATAAAAGTCAATGCCAAATGACCACTTTGCCATTGGGTCAAGGGCATCCTATGAGAAAAGACACTTGCCCAAGTGGTCATTTCTCTTCCTTGACCACTTAGCACTCATCCATTGGTCCACATAGGCACCAAGGACACTAATTTTTTGACTGAAGGAGTGGTTGGAGTAGCCATGACTCATGGGGAGGTCAAATCACTTCACCTCTCCCATTGGAACACTTGGGATGAAGGACTCTCACCTCCCCTTGGTTAGGAAACCCATTTGTCCTTCATGACAGTCACTTTCCATGCCTTAGCCAACCAAAGTGAGCCACTTAGGATGATGTTATTCCATTCTTAACCACTCCAAGCCAAATGACAAGAGTTTGGAGCCAAAAATTCAAAGAAAAGTGTGATTTTTGTTCACTTTTCATTCCAAGGCATAAGAGGCTGAAGCAGTTAGCCATTTCCCTCATTCTCCTTCTCCTATAGCTCCCAAACCCATTAGCAATCACCCCCACATCATTTTGGAGAGAAATACTCTAAAATAAAGTGAATTTCTATGAGGAAACGATGATTACCTGTGGAAACTTCATTACGACATGAAGGTGAAGATCCAAGCTCATTCCAAGACCTCTTCCCCCATTCAACTGCATGCTCGGGTCATCATCGCCACCGAAAATCATCCCCGATGAGGTAACTTTCAAAAACTGTAGTTGGCCTTAGGAACCTCCATTTGTGATGATTTTTTTCTACAATTTTAGGAATTTATCCTAGCTAATCCTGCATTTTTATCTTAATTCATCCTAATTAGAAAATAAAAGTTTTGGTGGCGACATGAAAAGAGTCCATTTGATAAATTTTCACTTAGAATTTCTCATTTTTCCCAAATACCCTATTTTTTTATTGTTCTGCAGTTGTAGCAAAGCGCCTCGTGGTTCATGAGGCGGGCGGACGGATCGACATTGATTGCAATCCCCTTGATCATCAAATGCATTCTGGACCATCCGATCTCACGGTTCGCACGATCGAATGACTCAGATCGCGCATCAATTTTATGATCATGGCCTTTGGATCGCATGATCTAATTTAGATCGTCTGATCTATGATGGAAGGTCTGAATCAAATTGCACATCATGGTCTTAGATGCTCACTTAGATTCTCTCAAAGCGACGTGTGCGTTAGCCATTAGTCGCGGCGCATGGCCGCCCCACGACGCTCATCTCCAATGTGGCCACGTGGTACCGCATTTCCATGTCGACCGCGCTGTTGGGTGTTAAGTAGGAAAATCATATTTTTTTATTTAAAAATTTATTTAAATCACCTTAAATTCAAAAATTCATAAAAAATGAAATACTTAACAAAAAATTGCAAACAAGGACTCGTTGGATTTGGCTTTCCGAGGGGAATCCAACAAACCCAAAATCCCTAAATTTTATTGAATATTTTGAGCTTTATTTGAGTTTTAGAAAAAAATCAAATTTCATTAATTAAATAAAATAAACATGTCAAATTAAGCTAAAATTTTTAGATATTAAAATTGAAGTTAAAATACACCTACCATAAAAATTTCAAGTCAAAAGGAACTTTGGATTAGAAGATATTGAATTTTGAGTTTCAAATGATTTATTTTAATAAAATAAATTAACAAACTTCATAAAAATCACTTAAATCAACTTAATCTTTCTAAATTCATAACTAATTGTAGAAAAAAAAATACAAACTCAGGTTCATCTTAAAGATGATTCAGAGGAGAATCTGATAAAATAATTTCTAATTGAATTTGAACAGTAGATTTTTCATAATTAGGATTTATTTGAAAATATAATAACCCTAATTACTCCTTAATGACTTCATTAATTAATTCTAAACTTCTGAGGCATGTTTAGTGGGATGACTTCTATCTTCCTAATTTTTTTGGAATTTATTAATGAGTTAATCATGAAAATTAATTAATGAACCCCTAATCACTCTTAATGTAATTAAGCTTAATTAAGCATGTGAATAGTGGTTTAATTCCTTGATTAAGTTAATTAAAATTTATTTAAGTGAAGAGGAGGTTTATGAAATGGGTTTGGGTTTTCCCCAAGTCATTCCCTAAACCCCTTTCCTTAATCTAAATTTAATTAAGCTAATCACTAATGACCTACATAATTGATAAAATTTTCAAAATATTCCTAACTCAATCACTTCCTTCTTGGGTAGATGCTTAGTGTTCAATAACCTAAGTAACTTAAGGAAATCATACCTAACCCACATGTGTGGGAAGGGTTATGAAAGTACTTAAATTAAACCCTTTAGCTTAACACTAATTGTGAGCTAATTGCATTAGGTCCTTTCTTTCCTAGGTGCATTACTGATTTAAATTCTTTATGATTTTATGTCATACATTGGCTCATAATTATTTGATTAAATATATTAAAGTGGTACAGGTAAGGGGTAATTGAACTTAATCTACACCTTAAGTAAAGCATAAAATTGATCTAATCACCTAAAAATTAAACTAAAATAATACACACATGTGGGAATGGGTTAGGACCAACAAACCTTTTCACATTTCCTAAATTCAAATCAAACTCAAAACTAAATCAAAATTTTCTTAAACCAACTTTGATTCACTTTAAATAATCTTATTCCATAATTGCCTTTTGGAATTAATTAGAGTGAATGAAATTACATGCTTGCATCACTTTATTTCTTTCCTAGCATGCTAATGTGTATGTCATATGACAATCATGCATTCATGTCTTTTGAAAAATCAAATTAAAAATGAAATGTTTCCTTTATGTCAAATTGCATGTTTTGGCTAAAGTAAGATATAAATGGCTATTATCACTACTAAATCCAAAACTATTTTCAAAACTTATAAACCAAACATTAAAAATGAAAAGTATGCTATCTATAAGTACTTATGAGCTTGCATGTGAATAGTATAAAATGTGTTATGTGATTTTCCTCTCTTTCTTAACATAGGATTGCATAGGATTTGCAAAGTGTATAGTCCATTTTAAAAGGACATAACACTTGTTTGAAATCCATTCCTATACACTCCTATGTCATGACTCAAGAAGGAATTCCACATCACATGATTCTCTTTCCATGCATTTCCTTTTGTACATGCACATGTATTTAAGAAAAGTGGTATATTAGTCTAGACAACCCAGGTTGCTTTAAGTAGCCCTAAGTAGGTCTTGTACCTTACACCGTGCTAACAATGGCTTACTCACTTATGTCTTTTATACTTGTAAATGTGCATATGAAAAATGGATAATAGAATCACTCTCTTCTACTTAACAAAATCATGCAGACAAGAAACATTCCAAATTTTCTTAAGCAACCTCTCTTAGCATTCTCTTTCCATGCATTTTTTTGTACATGCACATGTATTTCAGAAAAGTGGTATATTAGTCTGGACAACCCTAGGGTTGTGAGGCTTTAAGTAGCCCTAAGTAGGCCTTGTACCTTACACCCCTGGCACTAACAATTGTGCCATACTCACTTATGTCTTTCATACTTGTAAATGTGCATATGAAAAATGGATAAAAGAATCATTGTCTTCTATTTAACAAAATCATGCATACATGAAACATTCCAAATTTCCTTAAACAACCTCTCTTAACATTCATTATTAAGGTGTGCTAAATACTTGCATCGCATGTATATATATACTTAGGATTCATTCATGTGCATTATACACATGTGGGAAAGAAATAAAATATTATGTATTTTGCGATGGTAATTCACTTTATTTAATCTTAAAATACTTTTCTTTTTGAATAGGTTTGTTCAGGAAAAATCTAAACTTAGGATTAGTTAAAACACATAAGAAAACTTTCACTAAAAAAAATTATTAATGAATGTACTTGAGAAATCACTTAAGGTAGGGAGGAAAGAGAAGTTCTCTTCTCTTTTCCTCACTTTAAAACACTTAGTAATTAAGTAGGTTCATTCAAACCAAATCAAATCATCAAATAAAATTAACCCAAATCAACTAAACAACTTAAATTGAAACCATCCTCTAAGTTGAACATTTTCATACTTAGAAAATCTAAACCTTAAAGCCTAGCTAAGCACACCACGCGAACCTTTTAAAACACACATATTAGAGTAAGTCACCACTTCTAGTCCTATGTTAGGGCGGTGCATGGTTTGATGTTAGTCTGGATGTTAGAGTGTATGTGTGTAGAATGAATGGTAGGATGATTTAGTCTAATCATTATCTTCTGTAGGGGATTGTGCTTAAGGGATGTTGTAATAAAAATATAACTACTTTTGCTATGTAGGTTGCTTATACCCTTAAGCATAATCCAAAATAGGCAAGGTGGACTTGGTTACCCATGTGTGGCGTGCTAAGTCCAACTCATTTATATACATGCTTGGGAATGTGTGGTTTGTTTAGATAATCTCTATTTTATAGGTTTTAGTTAGATTTACTTTTCCTTTTCATGTAATTTTACAATGATTGTTATGGGGGATTAGGATGAACATTGGTTATAAGATTATATCTTATGTACCATATGAAGCCTTTGGAGCAACCACATTCCAACCATCCAAAAGAAGGAACCAAAAGAAGAAAGAAGATAGAAGAAAATAAGAATGAAGACCCCCCATAATATGAATTCCTTTTTGTAATTCATTTGTAATCCAGGTTGTATAAGGGTAGAGCTCAGCTACCTTTTCAAGTTTGTGCAGTGGAGCACGACCACAAATGACCTCTTATTCTTTTGTGCTAGCTTTATAAAATGTTTGATATTAGTTTAGCTTGTGCATTAAGATGACATGTTTCATAGTTTTTTTTCTTGCATTGATGTATGGCCTGGATGAAGATTAGGCTCTCAGAGAAAAATAAATCTTCTACCAAATTAATTAGCTCAAAATAAAAAAAATAAACAACTCTTAACCTCACCTAAAGCTTAGGCTATAAAATAAGATAAAAGAATTAGCAACACCTTAGCTGGATGTTATCTTACTTTTCTAATATCATGCATAAAAAGTATATTGTTTCACTCTTGATTGGAGGGCTTCCACCTTTGCAACCGAACTTGGCTTGACCTTTGAGAGCCATGGTGTAAACACACCTCCCTTATCTTGATTTTGGCCCATAATCTAATTTCTTGCATTAGGCATATAAATCCTAAAGCTGTGTCAAATTGATTGTCCAAAATAAAAATAAAATATATGAAATTTTTTTATTAGACTTAATTCATTAAAATCATGTCCTACATGATCTAGTCTCTTATGGAGTGTGTTTAAGGACTTAGTCTCTTTCTAAATAAACAACAGCTTAGTTATCTTACAAAAGCATTTGACTTGCCTATATAAATTAAAATCATAGGAGGAATTAGTTGACGGCCACCCCTAGGCAGTTGTAAGTTCAACAGTCGCGTGATTTATCTTCTCTTGTGGAGGTAAACCAAATACCCATTTTCACCATAGATTTAGGTCATACTTTTTGGACCTTGCCAAACCTCTCTAGATTTAGGTTTAGAGGTTGATACTTCCTTTTGTGGGCTTTGAGCATAAATTCTCACCTCTTAGGCATTTCTGTGACCTTGCATCATGTAATTATAAGCCCTAGCATTCTAATAAAAAAATTCAACGCAAATAAATTAATTCAAATTTCAAAAATTATAAAGCCCAATTATAGGGTAGTTTGGAATGCTTACTAGGCTTTCTAGTATCTTAAGCATCCCTTACTTATTTTTATTTGGCTTCGATAAGAACTCCCTCCTCTTGATCAATCTCACTTGACTTTCTAAAAATAAACTAATTAATTGATAGTCCTATCTTTTTAAAATCTTTGGAGACAATTATCATTTACCTTAATCGAGAGTATTCCTAAGGAATCTTATTCCTTAAGATGTAATTAACTATGGGGGATTGCCTTTGTAGGGAACTTAATGAACCCGATTTAAAATAAACTCTGCTTTACTTTTTCATGTAAATTTGGGAAAGAATCTCTGGTACATTCCGAAAACCCATAGTCCTTAGGAGTCCTTATGGAGGTGATTAGGTCCATTGTAGGGTGGTGATTTCTATCTTTCGAGATAGTACACCTCTCCTCAACGTCGTGCCCGATCACCCTAATAAAAACATCGACAGATCTACGTGGCATCCGAACAAGGCATATTATGTATATTTCTATTTTCATTTATCCTCTTCCAAAAGGATAGATGAAGGCAATATATATTTTCACATATTTTTCGTGACTTCATTGGGGATGGTTCTCTCTCCATCTTTGGTAAATGATCATTGTCTCAAGTGATAGTGGTTGTATTTATGAATCAAGACTATCCTTCTTTTCCGTTGGCACTTAGTTTATTTCATTCTTAAGCTAAGCTAGCTAACATTCTTTAGGTTTTAGGACCTCAATCCATGTAGGTCTTAAAACTCCTATCGGGTTCCCCCAATAGGTGAAAGGAAAAATTTTAATAAAAAGAATGATTAAAGACTTCCTCCTTACCATTTTATTGGTAAGGAAAGGCTCATTCTAAAAAAAAAAAAATAAATCCTTCATAAAATCTTGCTTTTCAAAAGCACTTTTCAAAATACACTTAATAAAATATTTGCACTACATCTAACAATTTTATAATTGTTACATGTACATTTTAAAAATTAAACCAACAATCATAACTTTTAAAAGCACAAATGAACTTCCTCACTCAATTCATTTTGATGAAGACTTCATTTTCAAAAATTAAATTCCAACAATCCTAAACATTCAAAAAAAAAAAAAGCACAAACTTTGAAGATAAGGCTTTTCTATTCAACACATTCAAATGTGTTGATGGATATTCATCTTCAAAAGCAAAATCATAACTTTGAAATTCCACTCAACATTGCATTTTAAATAGAATTCTCACCTTTTCAAAAAGCACATATGATACCTCCCCATTCAATACATCCATATTTATTGAATGGAGGTTTCATTTCCAATCAAAATCAAAATTAAATTATCCTAAAGCACATATGAAACCTCTTCATTCAATATACCCACATCTATTGAATGAAGTTTTCATTTCCAATCAAAATCAAAAATAGACTTTCAAAACGCACATATGAACATCTCCATTCAATTTACCTAATTTTATTGAATGAAGATTTCATTTTCAAATAAAATGACATTATTTTGAAATGCCACTTAACATATTCCATATATGATTTTGAATTTCCTCTTTCAAAAAGCAATAATCACACATGAAAATACATCTTTGAAAAATGAAACATAATTGATTTCCATCTTACATACCCAAATTTGTTAAGTGGCAGTCTCACTTAACAAATTTGGAACTTCATTTGGAACTTCATTCTAGCATACCCCATTTGCTAAAGTGATGTCTCTCAAAATCAAAACACAAAAATTTAAAACATAATTTTGGAATTTCATTTAGCATACTCAGATTTGCTAAGAGAAATGTCCATTTCAAAAAAAAATTCAAAAATACATTGGAACTTCATTCTAGCATACCACATTTGCTAAAGTGAAGTCTCTATTTTCAAAAAAAAAATCAAACAAAGAAACACATTAGGATTTCTTAGCATACCAAATTTGCTAAGGATCCTATTTTCAAAATCAATATCTCTAAAACAAAATAAACACATTGGATTTTTTAGCATACCTTTGCTAAGATCCTATTTTCAAAATCAAAAAAAAACACACTTGGATTCTTCATTTAGCATACCCAAATTTTAAATGAAATTCACAAATCAAATAATTCACAAAACAAACAAAAAAGAAAAGAAGAAATTATTTTCAAACACCACTTAGCATACCCAAATTTGCTAAATCCAAAAAAATCAAATTAAAAAAAATCAATTGACCCTTACTTTAACATACCCAAATTTGTTAAATAAAGGGTCCTCAAAATCAAAATTCAAATTCAAATATGAACCTAATGGAAGCATCTCTCAAAATATTTGAACCCATTTTCAACATAAATTTGTTGAAAAGTGAATTACATTCAAAAATTCCTCTTTCCAATCAAATCAAAATCTTTTCTAAATCATTTGACCCACTTAACACTTCAAGATGTTGAGTATGGGTTCAAATTCTAAATTCAAATTCAAATCAACAAAGCAAGAAAAAATGATTCAAGTTTGTTTTGATAGATTTCAGTTTTTTAGTTAGAATTTGGTCAATGATAGTTTGAGTATGTGTTCACTTTCCCCATGGGATTGATATTCGGATGCCAACCTCCCACACTCGACTACCCACCTCATCCACTTTGGTGAGGTTTTGAGGGGTGATTACATGAGGGGACTCCTCACACGTAGTATAAGCATGGTGTGGCGGCGGTCATTTGGGTTGACATGCCATCATTCAGATTCCCATGGCGGTGCAAGTGACTTCCCGTAGCATTTCGGTTGTTATTTATGCTACCCCAATCAGGGCTAACACCCACTCACTAGCACCTTCTAAGGGGAAGGCTCCCTTGATCCCAGTGATTGTCTCTTCAACTTTTGAGGTTGGGTCTAGCTCTTACTCTGCTCACCCTACGAGGGCCCAAAGAAGAAACAAGAATTGCATGATAAAGTGGTACCACACTCACATTGCTAGGGAGTTGGAGCCATCCACATAGTCTGTTATTGAGGAGTTTCCCATGATGGTTTCCCCATTGGTTACAATAAACTAGTTCCATCCTCTCTGGTTTGATAGAGGATGCTGGAGGAGATCACTTAGCTCCACCCGGCCATTTCGCCATACTAGGAGGTCATCAGACCTGTAGTTCTTGTGGTGGGAGCCTGATGATGAGTTTGTCTCAATTTGATTTGAGATCCATTATCCCCAGCATGGGGAAGCATATTAGGAGAGGGGCCGGGAGGCCCATACATTTCATATCACCAGAGAGGTGAGGTTCGTCGCACCTGGCCTCACTTGATTTTCATTCGGCTGCTACCTCATTGATCATATTCATTAGCCATAGGCTCATCATAGAGAGCTCCTATCGAGAGTGTGGTGCCTCCACCACCTCCCCATCCATCATCACCCATCATGTTCTAGCATCTCTTATTCCATCTAAGGTAATGAAGGCCACATCGGGGGAGAAGAGGACCCTGTTAGTGATCCGACTATGGCAAAGAGATCCCGTCCCATCTACACCGCCTATTGTGGTGAGGCCGAGCTCTCCTGCTCGACCTTCTGCCCCAGTAGTGGTGAAGAAGGAATGGCGACCAAGCATGTGTCTTCCCACCACCACCAATAGAGATGGTAGTAGTTGAGAGGGAGGACATAGACTATGGATAGATCCTCCTAGAGTGTCACCCCCCAAATCTAGCGGCGGTGAGTATCTTTCTTAGTAGCATAGCTCAGATCTGACAGTTGAGGTTGATGCTTATGTGATAGTGATCCACCATCAAAAGATCTTTTATGCTGAGTTCATCCTAGATGACATAGTATCTCAATATTTCATGGAAAGAAGGAAATCTTAGGATATGATTGGTGATGAGGATGAGAAGATTGATCCCAATGAAGATGATTTGTTGGGAGATTTAGGAGTTGCATGGTAGACAGGGGTTCTCTCGAGAAGATCAACTTTGGAAGGTGTTGAGGCAGAAGACACCCACTCGACCCAACACCTCTAGCATAAAGCAAAGGATGAAAAAATAGATATAAGAGCTCAGATTTTCTAGCTATCTTAGCACTAACCAAGCCCCAGCTCATCCTACTATAGTAGACTAACCATCGAGTTATGCATGTCTTGGATCAAGCCAAGACTTTACCTCCCAGTAGAGCATAACACTAGCTATAGGAAGGTAGTGGATAGTACCTCCATACAGAAAAGATATCAAAATCATGGTTGAGCGGCGGTGAAGCATTGGCTCAAGCCGAGGAGGATCATCGGTTCCAAAGGGTAGACCCAAGAATTTGATGCCATCCAATATCCTAAGGGTTTCATGCCACCTTCTTTTAAGAGTTTTGATGGCGGGAACCCGAGCACATTGCATTTTAGCCGTTGTTGCAATGGTGGATGCTTTACTCTTCCATCTCTTCATCGGTAGCTTAGCGATAGCCTTTTGATTGGTATGCTGAACTTCCCAATAGTTCAGTGAAGACTTTTGCTGAGTTGGAGCAACTCTTTATCAAGAGGTTTGCTGGAGCTCAACAAAGGGTGATTGTAGGCGATCTTGTTGTGGCTCAACAACACCATGGTGAGTCCTTCATTGATTACATTCTTAGATGGCATAATTTGAGTATGAAATGCAAATCACAACTATCTAAATAGCATGCCATCAGATTACTTAAGAATATCCATGGCTCTCCTTCATGCTCAAAGGTTTCACCATCAAAACTTTTGAGAAATTAATCAACAAGGAAGCTAGCTTGCAAGGAGAAGCCAAAGCTTACCTTTTGGATCTACCAACAAAACCAAAGCCACGAAGTTTATGAAGAAGAAGGTAGTGATAATAGTAGATAAGGGGAAAGCGGTAGCAAAGGAGACCTCGAGCTCCACTCATTCACCTCCTCACCACCACCCAGAGCGCCACCGCCTCCATGGCCTTCACCGCCTCCTCCTCACCATATCCATAGCGTGGTATACATACCCACCACCGTAGCTACCATCCTACTCTTATGGATAAACTAAACAAACCATATTCATTTAAGAGGTAGTTAGAAAATCTTTAAGAATCTCTTAAAGAAACTTTTTACTACCGAACCTAGAAAGGAGGAAGTGGGCAAAAGTAATGATCTAACTTTTGCCTCTACCACCACATGCTAGGTCATGTTTTGGAGGATTGCTTTACATTCAAGGACTGGCTTGAACATAGCTTCAAGACAGGTGCTATAGTTATCCCGAAGGAATATCTTGTGGAACAACCATCCAGTTCCATTAGGGTAATCCTTGGGGATGACTGCGATCCTTCCAAAACCAAAGAAGGTTGGGATATCTCTTTATCCAAAACCTCTAAGACAATTGTCTCCAAAATCAAGAAACTTTCCTTTTTAGGTGCAGCCTCAAACCTCCAACATCAAGGAAGGTTTGCAAGTTACCACAGCTAACTCAGGAAAAGGGGAGCTCAGCATCGGCATGTGCATAGGGATGTGAGAGAAACCACCCCGAGTCAGCCTCCATCCACCATTGCACTACATGACTACCTCTACTTCTAGCTTTCTTCTTATAGACATCTTGTATATGGGTGAGGGCATCAAATCCCTCACCCCTCTTACTTTACTTGATTTCTACTATGTACCTCCTATCAAATCCAAGAAATTGAAGAATAAAGCTAGCTTGAATTATATCTATGTCACGATGGGTTGTAAATCTATTATAATGATAACTCTTCAAGTCTAACATAACTATAACAATTGATCTTCTCTTTTGATTGAGTTGATTTTCTACTGAATACTATGGTTCACCTCTTGAGATAGACTTGGAATCATCATTTTGGTCCCATAGGAGAAGGCAGGTGAGCGGCGTGCAGTAGAATCTTCCATTACACCACAAAAGATCACCAAGTCAACCTCCTAATGGCTTCTACCTCCTAGGTAGCACCTCAAGATAGAGGGAAACAAGTCATTGGTTTAGAAGGATGAGAAGCCCCTCCACGGATGCTCCACCCTTGGATATGCTTGTGGAGGATCAAAGTGGACTACAATGTCCTCTCTCACTAAGAAAGTTGTCATCTAAGCTAAGCATATGATGCCCTTATCTTATCCAAAGAGATGAGGGAATCATTAATCAAGGCTCTCCTCATCCCTGATATGCTTAGCTCATGACTATTGGAGAGGCACATTATTCAAGAGAAGCCGGGAATCACTTTCATAGATGAAGACCTTCTTGGGGACATGGAGCACATCCCCTACATTACAGTGACATGGCGGCAGACTTTCGAGTTCTTGGTTGATCCAGTGCATCGGTGAACATTATGAGTCTAAAGACCCTTGCCTATTTGAAGATTGACATCTCACACTCCTGGGAGATCGATGATGTTGAGAGGATTCAATGAACAAGGAGAGGGCTTTAGGTTCCATAGTGTTACCTTTGGAGATAGGTGATTGGAAGGCAAGCCAAGTTTTATATAATTGATTGAATACATCATTCTTGCTTTGCTTAGTGCCTTGGATACATCAATAAGATGATTCCATCTCTCTTCATCAATGCATCAAGTTTGAAGGATGGGATGAATATGTCAAAGGAGATGAAAAGCCATTTTAGTTAGAGGTTGAGATATATGAGGATGTGACCTACTATCTTCCTCAAAACACCTTTTCTCATGAACTTGGTCAAAATTCAAATTCAAAAGAAAAAAAAGAAGAAAAGAAAAAAGAAAAGAAAAAGAAAAAAAGAAAAAAGAAAATATAAGTGAAAGAAAACAAAGGAAGAGAAATCATGTTACATTCCACCCATAGTTCATTCCATCATATGGACATGTGGGTATGACTCGACCTCCACCGGGCAAAGGCGAGAGAATGAGGCAGTTCGGAGGTGGAAGACCCTTGGTTGGCCATCACCAATAGAGGTTATGTTCTAGTTCACGAGTACCCTACTATTCACATGAATTTGGAATCGCTGATGAGTCTAATGTGAGTATACCACCAACCCTCTCAACGGGTTTCATTGGAGGTGACACTCGGACAATGATGAAGGCCGCCTCCAGCAAAGCAAAGTATTTGAATCAAGTTTATGTAAAACCATTACACAATAGTTAGAAACTTTAGCTCTAACCTCACTTTCATGTCAAAAAGCTGAAGGTTTAGTAGTTAAGGAAGCCCCTAAGTCTTCCATTGATGTGAAGCCAAAGAGATTCTTTTTGGGATCATCATCCTCAAGTCCTGAAGACTTGAGGAGATATTCATTTAAAGAATTAATGGAATTGCCTTTTGATTTACTGCCTTTGTGTTCTTAATCTTTAGAAAGGTTTGATTCCTCATACATGGTCAAGCAGTCAGTATTTTGAAAAGCTATGGAACAACAAGAAGATTCACAATCAAGATAGGGGAAGATAGTGTCAGTTGATGATGATGATTGCTTAGTTGTCACCAATCATTTGGAGTCGATAGGTTCTTTTCAAACCAACTCTTATGAAATGTGTTTAGAAATCTCGGATGATCAGATGATCTCCAAATCAAAGATGCACCACCAAAATTTGAAGAGGAGATCCATTCAACAATTGACAAGCTTAAAGAAATCAACCGGATAGAAGAAAATCCACATACATCAGTTCATTGAATGAAGAAGAAACCAATGACTTAGTTAGGCTATTGATTGAGTTTAAGGACTACTTTACATGGAGTTATGAAGAGATGCCCGATTATCTCGACATAGTCCACAAACTAGCATCTAGCACTAACCCTATCAAGCAAGCTCCTAGATGCATGCATTAGAAATTGAACAACAGTCATTTTTTGAAGTCAAGCGATCGATGCTTTGGTTTCATCAGGAAGAAAAATATCTACTTAGTGTCATCCCAGTTAAGAAGAAGAATGGCCAAATTTGCATATGTATCAATTTTAGGGACTTAAATAAGGCATGTCCTAAGGATGAGTTTCCTCTTCCTATACCAGAATTAATGGTGGACATCACCTCATCTCATACAATTTTCTATTTTATAGATGGGTCATCTAGCTATAACCAAATCAAGATGACCCCCGAGGATGAAAGAAACACAACTTTTTGAACCCCGATCAGAATATATTATTATAGGGTCATGCCTTTTGGCCTTAAAAATGCTAGTGCTACATACCAATGGGCCATGACTCATCTTCAATGAACTCATCCATCATTGGGTTGAGTGCTATGTTGATGATCTAGTAGTCAAGAGGAGAAAAGGAAGACCATCTCTTTGACTTGAGAGTAGTTTTTGAACTTAAGATAATATAACCTCAAAATGAATCCCCTGAAGTGTGCATTCAGAGTAGCTTTAGGAAAATTCCTTGGGTTTGTTGTCCAACGGGGAAATAAATCGAGAAAAGATCAAAGCTATCTTAGAAATGCCACCTCCAAGAGTTTAACTCAACTTAGATCTTTCCAAGGGCGTTTATCTAAGCTTTATTTCCAACATCGGAGATGCAAGCCATTTTCAACTTGTCAAAAGGATGCCAAGTTCAAGTGGGATGACAAGTGTCGCATGCCTTTGAAGATATCAAGTATTTGGTGAAAGCCTTCTAGCAGCCCTATCAGCAGCCACTCATCCTCTACCTTCGCATTGGATGACTCTCTCATCACTTTGTTGGCCCAAGCAATGAAGGGAAGGAGAGTGCTCTCTACTCACCATCACTCGATTCTTGAACTATCCACCTATTGAGAAACATTGCCTAGCTTTGATCTTTGCATCTATGAAGCTATGACACTATATGCTTTCTCATAAAGTGAACTTGATTTCCAGAACCAATCCACTACAATATCTCATGACACGACCAATGGGAGATATATTTGGCATGATGGTCCATGATTCTCTCTCAGTTTAATATCACATTCACCCTCTGCGGAGGACAAGCACTAGCGATTTCTTAGCGGACACCCACTTCTACTAATTCTCGCTTAGTGATCTCCCGATGAACAAATCATGAACTTAGGGAGGTTGACAAATCCGATGGGAGATATATTTTGATGGTGCGCTTCTTTCATAAAGGGGAAGCACCGATCTACTCTTCCAGAAAGGTAGGGGTAGGAATAGTTCTCTAACTCTGAGCGATGTGATGAGATTCTCATACTATCTTTCCAACCGCACCAACAATGAAAAGTATGAGGCTTTGATTGTCTAGAGTTAGCTATCACATAGTGTCAAGAGCATCAACATCTTTGGGGATTCTCGGTTGGTCATCAATGTCATTGGGTCCTACAAGGTTCTCAAACCCAAGCTTCATCATTACCATGAGTATACCATGAAGCTGTTGGCCCAAATCCCTGAAGTCACCATCTACAAGGTTCCCTGAGCAGAGAACACAGTAGCAGATGCTTTGGCAAACTTGCCAAAGAATTGGCATGTCCGGAAGATGAGTCCATTCCAATAAGGGTCCAAAATAGACAAGTCCTATCCCTTATTGATGTTGAACTCATCAGAGACTTTCTCTTGAAGGGAGGTTGTCATTGCCTATAAGGACAAGGCTGATTGGAGGCAACCGTTCATAGACTATTTGAACACTGACAAACTACCTCAAGAAATGTCACAAGCCCATCAAGTGAAATAGAGAGCTCTCTTCTATGCTCCTATTGATGGCACCCTATACCAATAGTCCTTTGATCAAATGTGGTTATGTTGTTTGAGACAAACATGAAGCTGCATTATAAGGTACATTCAAGTCATGCGAGCACAATTATCAAGATGAAGATGAAGATCAAGAGACTAGGATACCAACCTTTGATGATTACAGCATGGATGTAGCTAGAGATGCCATCGCTGTCGGTACACGTGTGGTCCTACATCAACCACCATTCTACACCTACATTGGCCTCATGGCCATTTGAGTGTTGGGGTATCAAATTGAGTCTCGATCCTCCTTCTTCCAAGGTTTCGGTTCATCTTAGCGCAATTACTTTTTTTAAGTGGGCAATCCCACTGAGAGGTCACAACTTAGCATGTGCTTCAATTTTTTGGAACCATATCATATATAGGTTCGGTGCCTCGATGAATTATATCTAATTATGCATTCAAACAAGATCAACAACGCTAGAAGACATGGTATAGATTGGAGATACTCCACCATCTACCAGAGCAAATGGCTTAGCGAAGCATTCAACAAAACTCTCATCCAAATACTAAAGAAGACTCTTGATGATAACAAGTGAGTGGAATGAGCTGGTTGAAGCCTGGGCTACCGCCCATACCAAACTCCAACTCAATCTACCCATTTTCCTTAGTGTATATGGGAAGCGTTCTACCTTTAGAAGTTCAACTCCCATCACTAAGGATAGCATTGGGTAAAGATCATGATAGAATGCAAAGTTACGGTTAGAAGAGCTCAAAGGTTTGAGGAGAGTTGCCTACTGGGAACCTCAATTTGTACAAGGCCAAAATGATTCAAGCTCACAACAAGCTGGTCCTCCTAGGTCTTTCCAAGTAGGAGAACTTGTGTTAGTCTAAGGAGACCAATTATTTCCATCAAAAGAGGCAAGTTTGAACCCACTTGGGAAGGCCCTATGTCATGAGAAGGCCTACCAAGGAGGATCTTATCACTTATTGATTGTAAAGGGGAACACTTGATGCTTCCAATTAATGGTCTTTATTTGAAGAAATATTACCCATAAAATATGTTTGAAAATAATTATCAACAAAAGAACAAAAATATGATTCCATTTCATCAAAATCTTCTCTTCTTTCGAAGCATTGTTTGCTTGTCTTGAGAATCTATCATGACGTGTTTTAGGATAGGTGTAAGAGTCCCTCAATGGCATCCTATTCCTCTTTTACAACAAAAACACAATCTCTCTATTCTATTATAATAGGTGTGAGAGAACCCAAGAGGCATCCTATTTCAATTAGCACAACTAAGTTAGGTATGAGAACCCAGTGACATCCTTTCTTAGTGGGAATCTCTTGCCATCATGGCACCATTTCATCAAATTCCCCAATGTGTTTTGGGGTAAGAGAGAACCCAGAGGCATCCTATTCCCTTTAACACAAGCACAAAACAAACACATATCTTTTGTCTCGGGAAATTTTTATGTGAGATCAAGCCCCGTGGCACTCACTCATTAGCTGCTCTAGGTCAGGTCTACAAGCTACATCACTAGTATGTCACCCAATGGTCACTTATTTGGAAGATGTGAGTCCCCAAGCTTTCTTCTTAACTTGACCATTACAAACCAACGAGCGCCTTGTTAGTATGGTAGACTTCACTGCCAGCCGCTACCTCATGTTGATTTTATTTAAGAAGATGTGAGTCCCTATTCTTTCTTCTTGAACTAATCATCATGATTTAACTAGGTTGAGTATATTTGAGGTTTAGGATAATTCCCTAGAGGCTCCTTTCCTCTTGACTATATTTGAGTTGATATAAGTCCCCGGCATTCACTCTCAAGTCATGGGATAACACCTCGAGCCAAAATAGACTATCCCAATGAGTTATAGAGGATGTGAGTCCCTGAGCTTTCTTCCTAGGCTGATTGTTGTAAACCGATGGGCATCTTAGGTTGGTTGATGTTCGCTATGCTGACTGTGACTCACCTGATGGATACACCACTCTTGGAAGATGTGAGTCCCCACAGTTTCTCCTTAAGTTGGCCATAGAATACCTATTTGATATATGACTAGCCATGTCATCTTCTCTAGGGTTTTGGATTAAGCTTTAGTGGCCCCTCTCCCTGTAGGCATTCTATTTGGATCACGTCCTTTTGCCCATTTAGACACTACCAGTTACTCTTGGATTGACAGTCCCCTTTCCTAGTAGCCACGTGGTTGGAGAATTTATTCAGTGGATATGCGATTCTCCTTAGTTCAATAAATCAGATAGTCTAGGCGATATAAGCTCCTTCTCGGTTTGATCCCTCAAACTAACGGGGTCCATGATAAAAATAAAATAAACAAATTAATTTACTTGTGGATTAGAATTCAAGCCCCAAAGGGCCCTTTCCGGCATCTATCTTTAGGCGGTGTCAGAACTCCCTATAGAATTGCACGAATATTTTGAGATAAATCCCGGGTGTACTCACTCATAGTTGCCCTTAGGTTGGGTTCAATCTATTTGCACAAGTTACCAAGTCATTCTTTGGAAGATGTAAGACTGATGCATTCTTCTAGCATGACTATCAATCGGGAAGCCCTAGGTCGGGTTCAATTTGTTGCCCAAAGCAACCGATCACCCAATGGTCTTTTATAGTGGAAGATGTGAGTCCCTGAGCTTTCTTCCCTTGAATTGATCATTGCAAACTGAAAGGCACTCCTTTGGTTGGATAGTTCTCCCATCGGGCTACTCCCTTTAGTTTAGTAAATCTGAGATAGGTCTAGGCTAATATAAGCTCCTTCTCAGTATGATCTATCACAAACCAATAGAATCCATCAAAATAAATTTCAAAATGAAATTAGTCTTGACTATCCTTGAGCTGATCTAAGTCCCCCAGTATCATTCACTCAATAGTCAGCCCTAGGTCGGGTTCAATATTGCCCAATCACTGGTCTATTTTGGAAGATGTAAGTCACATGCTTTCTTCCTAACTTCTTGCACGAAAGGCATCCCTTTGGTTGGCTAGTCCTATTATATGTTTGGTAGACTACCCCTTTGGATTGGTAAATAGGTTAGGTCACCTCATGGAAAACAGGATCCCAAATCAAAATAAATAAAATAAATCTAATCACTTCCCCAGTAGTCAATCAAATCAAAATAATCAAAATAAATTTGAATCAAATCAATCTCTTCCCAATGGACTCAAATCAAACCTCTCACTTTGTGGATGATTTGAACCTTTCTCCTGAAAGGTTCATACTCTATCCTTAATTAGTTCCTCCTATCCTCTCTTATGTGACATGAGTAGAGTCACATTACACTAAACTAGTTCCCACACCTTGAGTTGAGTATATCATCTTTATTAGTTCTTGTGATCATTCAATTGTTGATCATTTCTTCACCATATGTCTTGTACCTTGTCACACCACATCTATCATTGTTGACCTCATTTTTTTGAATGAGCTCTTCCCCTCCATCTTGGGATAGGATTTCTCTTAGACTTTAAAGTTCCTTGGTCTTAGATACATCTAGTGATTAGGTGGACACTTCTTCAACCTGAGACTTAAGGTTCATAGGGTGGTCATGCTTTAGGGTGTTGGAAACTTCTACCCTATAGCTTGGACCAAATTCCTATCTTCCTTCTTAAGTCAAAACTCCTAACTCAAATCACTTGTTTTAATGACTCCAAACTCATATCTCTAATCTCAAACCTTGAACCAATTCAATGGATTTTCTAAATCATTAAATCAACTCACTTAAGTGATTTTCTAAATCATTAAATCAATTAAATAACCTCAAAATTCAAATCAATTTAACTTATGATTTTCTCAAATCATTCAAATCAACTCACTTAAGTTTTTCAAATAATTCAATCATTTAAAATCAAATCTTGAATCAATTCCAATTAATTTTCTCAAACTATCAAATCAATCAAATCATGAATCAATTCCAAATGATTGAAATCCATGATCAATTCAAATCCAAAATCTTTCTAAGCCTTTGATTCATCTTATGGACTTAGCAAATCAAATCAAATCAATTCAAATTCAGAAATTTTCTCATAACCATTTATATTCTCATTTATATTCACAAATATAAATGAAATATAAATTCAAATATCAAAACCAATTCAAAAAAATCAAATCAACCAAAATCCAACTGCCTTTCAAGTCAAATTCTTGAACTTAGCCAAATCAAACTCAAATCAATCAAACCTTGATTTTCTTCATGATTCAATCAATCTTCAATCAAATCAAATATAACACAAACTTTAATCATCAAATCAAAATCAAACCCAAGTCAAACCATATTCACCCTTTTGACTTGAAATTATCAAATGAATCAAAACCCATTTGACTCAAATCACTTGCAAATGGATTTATATTTCAATCACAAGTCCATATGTGAGTTCAACCAAACTTGAATCAAGCCTTGATCAAAACTAAACCCAATTATTTAAAGTGGCCAATTTGACCTACATGAATCAAAATCCAATTCAATTCAAATCAAAGTGAGTTAAGCCAATCCAAACTTCATGTCATGTTTGTTGATCATAGGTTAATCAATTATCATGAATTGGGTCAAACCAAGTTAACATTGACCAAGTCAACCCTTTAACCCATAAGAACCCAAACTAGCCAAATTGTAACCTAAACCAAATTGATTGTAACCAATGGCTCAAGTTCACTCCAAATTGATTATTGAACTTACCAAAGCTTAAATCTAATTTGACCAGTTGGCCAATTAGACCCATCCTAGCCTAATTGACCGTGAACTCAACTTGACCTAAAAGGTCAAATCAAGATAAAATCAAATCAAACCAAAATTGATTGAAACCAAAGCTTGTAATATATTCCAAATGATCAACCCAACCCAAAATAAGCCATGATTCAAGCCAATTTGGTCAATTGGGTCAAATTGGTCAACTTAGCCCAAATTGACCTAAAGGATCAAATTGGCCAAAATCCAAATTAAATCCAAATTAAACTAATTGAACCAATACACTTTAAATAGTCATTTGAACTTGACCCAACTCTTAGTTTGATCCAATTTGACCAATTGGTCAACCTAACCCATTTTGACCCATTTTGACCCAAATGGGTCAAATTAACCCAAATTAAACCAAATGAACTTCAAATGACATGAAATTTGGTCCAACTTACTTTTGACTCATTTCAAATCTTCTCAAATCAAATTCAATGCCAAATGACCACTTTGCCCTTGGGTCAAGGGCATCCCATGAGAAAAGACACTTCCCAAGTGGTCATTTCTCTTCCTTGGCCACTTGGCACTCATCATCCATTGGTCCACATAGGCACCAAAGACATCAATTTTCTGACCCAAGGAGTGGTTGGGGTAGCCATGACTCATGGGGAGGTGAAATCACCTCACTTCCTATTGGAACACTAGGCATGAAGGACTCTCACCTCCCTTTGGCTAGGAAACCCATTTATCCTTCATGGCAGCCACTTTCCATGCCTTAGCCAACCAAAGTGAGCTACATAAGATGATTCTCTTCCATTCAACCACCCAAGCCAAATGACATGAGTTTGGAGCCAAAAATTCAAAGTGTGATTTTGTTCACTTTTCATTTCAAGGCATTAGAGGTTGAAAATCATCCATTCCTCATTCTCCTCTCCTAGAGCTCCCAAAGCCATTGAAATCACCCCACTTTTTGGAGAAATACCAAACTAAGTGGATTTTGGTGAGAAATGGTGATCAGAAACTTGTTTCATGAAGGCAAAGATCCAAGCTCATTCAAGGCTCTTCCCTCATTCATGTACAGCCCAAAATCATCCCCGTAACTTTCAAAAATCGCGCATCTTAGGATCCTTCATTTGTGATAATTTTTGCATGATTTTTAGAATTTACCCTAGATAATCATTTTACTTTAAATCATCCCAATTAGAAAATAGAATTTTTGGTATGAATCACGCAAAATGAGTCCATTTGGACAAGTTTTCACTTAGAATCATTTTTTCCCAAAATACCCCATTTTATTCACACTGCGCGGTAGCGGCCATCCGATCGCGGTTCGGGATGGAGACAGCTTCGATCCGCGCATGATCGCACGATCAGAGCCTTATCGATGTCCCATCCGATCATGGGTTGATGATCGGATGGCGATCGCGTCGTCAGCGTGATCTAACGCGATCCGCACGTCGATCTTGATCATGATCGGAAGGTTCATATCAAACCATGCATCGGTCTTGCTGGCGGTTCCCCGCAAAGCGACGCGGCCCACACACCAATGCGTGCGGCGCGCATGGCCGCCATGCATGTGCCGCGTGCCCGTGCTGCGACGCTATGTTAAGTAGGAAAATCATTTTTTTGATTTAAAATTATTTAAATCACATGAAACTTCAAAATTCATAGAAAATAAAATACTTAATAAAAATTGCAAGGCTCATTGGATTCATCTTTTGAGAGGAATCCAAACTAAAATCCCAAATTTACTAAATATTTTGAGCTTAATTTGAGTTTTAGTAAAATCAAATTTCATTAATTAAACCAAAAATACATGTTAGATTAAGTTGAAATTTTAGAGATTAAAATTGTTAAAATACACCTACCATAAAATTTCAAGTCAAAATGTTGGATTAGAAGATATTGAATTTTGAGTATCAAATGATTTATTTTAATAAAATAAATTAACAAATTTCATAAAAATCACTTAAATCAATTGAAACTTCCTAAATTTATAACTAATTGTGGAAAACAAAAAAAATACAAACTCAGATTCATCTTAAAGATAATTCAGAGGAGAATTTAATAAAATTATTTCTAATTGAATTTGAATAGTAGATTTTTCTTAATTAGGGTTTATTTAAAAACTTAATAACCTTAATTACTCTCTAATGACTTCATTAATTAATTCTGAACTTCTCAGGCATGTTTTGGGATGACTTCCTCCCTAATTTTCTTGGAATTTATTAATGAGTTAATCAGAAATTAATTAATGAACCCTAATCACTCTCTTAATATAATTAAGAATTAAGCATGTGAATAGTGGTTTAATTCCTTGATTAAGTTAATTAAACTTTGTTTAAGTGAAGAGGAGTTTATGGAATTTGGGATATTTTCAAGTCATTCCTAAACCTCTTCTTCCTTAATATAAATTTAATTAAGGGTTAATCCACCAATGACCTACTTAATTAACTTGATAAAATTTTAAAACTTAACTAATCATCTTCTGGGTAGATTAGGTGTTCAATAACCTAAGTAACTTAAGGAAATCACCAACCCACATGTGTGGAAGGGTTATGAAAGTACTTAAATTAAACCCTTAGCTTAATTAATCATTAATTGTGAGCCAATTGCATTAGCCCTTTCTTTCCTAGTGCATTGTTGATTTAAATTCCTTATGATTTTATGTCATACATTGGCTCATAATTATTTGATTAAATATTAAAGTGTGTAAGGGTAATTAATGAACTTAATCTACACCTTAACCTAACCAAAGCATAAAATTGATCTAATCACCTAAAAATTAAACTAATAATACACACATGTGGGAATGGGTTAGGACCATCAAACCTTTTCACATTTCCTAAATTCAAATCAAACTCAAAACCAAATCAAAATTTTCTTAAACAACTTTGATTCTTTTAAATAATCTTATTCATAAGATTTCTTTAGAATTAATAGAATGAAATTACATGTTTGCATCACTTTATTTCTTTAAGCATGCTAAATGTGTATGTCATATGAAAATCATGCATTCATGTCTTTTGAAATCAAATTAAAATGAAATGTTTCTTTATGTTAAATTGTATATTTTAAAAGTAAGATATGAATGCTATTATCACTACTAAATCAAAACTATTTTCAAAACTTTAAAACAAACATTACAAATGAAATTATGCTATCTATAAGTACTTTATGAGCTTGCATGTAATATAAAATGTGTTATGTGATTTTTCCTCTCTATTAACATAGTTATAGATTTGCAAAGTGTATAGTCCATTTTAAAAGGACATAACACTTGTTTAAATCCATTCTATACACTCTATGTCATGACTAAGAAGAATTCCACATCACATATATAAAATATAAACCAAATCAAACAAACAACATAAATTGTATGATTCTCTTCCATGCATTTCTTTTTTACATGTACATGTATTTAAGAAAAGTGGTATTGGACAACCCTGTATATGAGTTTTAAGTAGCCCTAAGTAGGTCATACTTACACTTTAACAATGGACATCCATTCACTTATGTCTTTATACTTGTAAATGCATATAAAAAAAATGGATAATAATCACTCTCTTCTACTTAACAAAATCATGCATACATGAAACATTCCAAATTTTTAAGCAACCTCTTATCATTCTCTTCCATGCATTTCTTTTGTACATGCACATGTATTTAAGAAAAGTGGTATATTAGTCTGACAACCCGGTTGGAGGCTTTAAGTAGCCCTAAGTAGGTCTTGTACCTTACACCTGTTAACAATGGCACCATACTCACTTATGTCTTTATACATGTAAATGTGCATATGAAAATGGAGAAAAGAATCACTCTCTTCTACTTAACAAAATCATGCATACATGAAACATTCCCAATTTTTTTAGCAACCTTTCTTAGCATTCATTATTAAGGTGTGCTAAATACTTTCATCGCATGTATAGATATGCTTAGGATTCATTCAGGTGCATGCTACACATGTGGAAAGAAATAAAATATTGTGTTTTGTGATAGTAATTCATTTTACTTAATCTTAAAATGCCTTTTTTTTTTGAATAGTTTGTTTAGAAAATCTAAACTTAGGATTAATTAAAACATATAAAAAATATTCACTAAACAAAAAAAATCATTAATGAATCTACCTTAGAAATCACTTAAGGTAGGGAGGAAAGAGAAGTTCTCTCTTTTCCTCTCTTTACAACCTTAGTAATTAAGTAGGTTCATTCAAACCAAATCAAATCATCAAATAAAATTAACCCAAATATCAACTAAATAACTTAAATTGAGACCACCCTTCTAAGTTGAACCTTTTCATCACATAGAAAATCTAACTTAAAGCTCAAATTTAAGCACTTTTTTTGATGTGATATTTTAGTGGATGTTAGGGTGTATGTGCATAGAATGAATGGTAGGATGATTTAGTCTAATTATTATCTTCAGGGGATTGTGCTTAAGGCTGTAATAAAATATAATGCTTTTTATGTGGGTTGCTTATACCCCTAAGCATAATCAAAATAGGCAGTGGACTTGGTTACCCATGTGTGGGGTGCTAAGTCCAATTCATGCTATACATGCTTGGGAATGTGTGGTTTGTTTAGCTAATCTCTATTTTGTAGGTTTTAGTTAGATTTACTTTTCCCTTTTCATGTAATTTTACAATTAGGATTTTGGAATGATTGTTATGGGGATTAGGATGAACATTGGTCATAAGATTATATCTTATGTACCATGTGAAACCTTTGGAACATCCACATTCCAACCATCAAAAGAAGGAACCAAGAAGAAAGAAGAAAGAAGAAAGAAGAAAAGAATGAATGAAGACCCCATAACATGAATTCCTTTTGTAATTCATTTGTAATCAGGTTGTATAAGGTAGGCTTCAATTTATTTTTTGGGTTTTGTGGTGGAGCCGACCATAAATGGCTTTTATTCTTTTGCTAGCTTTATAAAATGATTGATGTTTGTTTAACTTGTGCATTAAGATGACATGTTTCTAGTTTCTTCCTTGCTTTGATGTATGGCATGATGATTAGGCTCTTAGGAAAAATAAATCTTCTACCAAATTAATCAACTCAAATTAAAAAAATAACTCATAACCTCACCTAAAGCTTAGGTTATAAAATCAAGATAAAGAATTAGTAACCCCTTAGCTGGATGTTGTCTTACTTTTCTAACATCATGCATAAAAGTATTATTTCACTCTTGATTGGAGGGCTTCCGCCTTTGCAGAACTTGGCTTGACCTAGAAGCCATGGTGGAAACACACCTCCTTATCTTGCTAATTTTGGCCCATAATCTAATTTCTCATGCATTAGGCATATGAATCCTAAATATTGTTCAAAATTGTCCAAAATAAAATAAATATATGAAAATTTTGTATTAGATTTAAGTCATTAAAATGCCCTACATGATCTAGTCTCTTATGGAGTGTGTTTAAGGACTTAGTCTCTTTCTAAATAAATACAACCTTTAGCTATGCAAAAACATTTGACTTGCCTACATATTTTAAAATCATAGGAGGAGTTAGTTGGCGTACCCAGGCGGTTGTAAGTCCAACAATCGGGTGGTTTATCCTCTCTTGTGGAGGTAAACCAAATACCCATTTTCTTAGATTTAGGTGCTTTTGGCCCTCACCAAAGCTCCCTAGATTTAGGTTAGGTTGCTACTTCCCTTTGAGCTACGCATAAATCCTCACCTCTTAGGCATTTCATGACCTTGCATCATGGAATTATAAGCCCTAACATTCTAAAAAATTCAACTCACAAATTAATTCAATTTCAAAATATAAAGCCCAATTAATGTAGTTTGGGATGCTTACTAGGCTTCCTAGTATCATCTCTACTTATTTTCATTTGGCTTGATAAGAACTCCCTCTCTTGATCAATCCCTTGACTTTCTAAAATAAACCAATTGATTGATAGTCCTACCTTTTGAAATCTTTGGAGACAATGATCATTTACCTTAATCGAGTATTCTAAGGAATCACATTCTTAGGATGTAATTAACTATGGGGGCTTGCCCCTGTATGGAACTTAACAAACCCGATTTAAAATAAATTCTGCTTTACTTTTCCATGTAAAGTAGGGGAAGAATCTCTGGTACATTCCGAAAACCTATAGTCCTTAGGAGTCCTTATTTAGGTGATTAGTTCTACTGTAGGGTGATGACTTCTATTTTCTGAGATAGTACATGTCTCCTCAACATTGTACCCGATCACCCTAATAAGAACATCCGCAGATCTACGTGATGTCCCAACAATGTGTATTATGTATATTTCTATTTTCATTTATCCTCTTTTCCTAAAGAGGGGATAAATGAAGGTAGGAATATATATAATATTTTACCCACAATGACTTATTACATATTTTAATTGATCCTAAGTTTAGGTTCACTTTAAATAAACTCATTCAATAAGAAATGCATCTTAAGATTAATTGGAATGAATTACTATCACATAACACATGTTTATTTATTTCTTTCCATCATATATAGTGCATATGGTTAAGTCCTAAACATACCTATACATGCAATTTATATTTTAGCATACTTGAATGATGAATGTAAGCAAACATATTTGGAATTGATATTTTATTTGGTTGAATTATTTTGCCATATTATTTTAAAGCTCTATCTAAATTCTTATACAAAAGCATAAGCAAAGAGCTTTAAGCTACATAATTAATCAATTCAACCACTTGAACAAAGTATGAATGCATATTTTTTAATAGAAAAGGGGGGGGGGGGATTTTCATTCATTAGTCAAATGCACACTCACAAGTTTAAAATTTTTAAGCAAGTACATCGCCATTGTTCTACACCAAGGGAGTGAGGTAGGAACCTCCTTAGGGCTACTTAAAGTCGTGCATCCCCGTCCACTAATATACCACTATCCTCAAATACATATGGATGTATAAGCAACTATAAGAATGAGAATCATGCAAAAGTAGAATTGATTTGATTAAATTATGGTTTTCATCCACTAGTTGTGTCACACATACATATATATGTGTGTGTGTGTGTGTGTTTGTGTGTAAATTTTAAGTAAGTACAATGCCATTATTTATTTCAAGAAGGGGTGAGGTAGGAACCTCCTTAGGGCTACTTAAAAAGTGCATCCTTGGGATGTCAGGACTAATATACCAACTATTCTTATATATATATATATATATATATATATATATATATATATATATATATATATATATATATATATATATATATGAATGTGCAAGCAACTATAGAAATGAAAATTATACAAAAGTTGGATTCGATTTTATTAATTTATTTATGTAAATGAATTAAAGCTCTATCTAAATTATAATGTCAAAAATGCATAAGAATGAAATCAAGCAAGTATGTCGCCATTGTTCTGCACCAAGGGAGTGAGGTAGGAACCTCCTTAGGGCTACTTAACGTCGTGCTTCATTGGGATGTCTAGACTAATATACCCACTAACATTCTTACCTATGCAAATCAACATATGAATATAAGAAAGAAACTTCACTTTATACACTAAGTTTATATTCACATGCACCTTCTATATATCTATAACTAAAGTCACAACACATATTCTTATTTATTAAGAAGCTTTTGAAAATATGTTTGAGATTTAATAGTGATAATAGCCACACATTTTTTTAAATAAGTCAACACATGCAAATTTGACATAAAAAAAAATCACTTTTTATTAATTGATTTTTGAATGGAAGGAATACATGACTACAAGGGGCATACAACATCTTAATATAGTTTGAAAGAAATGAAGAAACACAAGCATACAATCTCATTCAATCCAATTAATTCCTAAGGACAATCACATTGAACAAGCTTACTTAAAAAAAACCAAAGTTTCTTAAAGCCAATTTTGATTTCATGTTTGATTTGGTTTATGAAATATGAAAGAGGTTTGTTGGTCCTAATCCCATTCCCATCTGTGTAAGTTAATGTGATTTAATGAAAAGTAATTAGGTTTATTTTATGGATTGATTAAGTTAAGCATGGATTAAATCAATTAATTAACCCTTACTTATGTCACCTTAAGGTAATTAATTAAACAATTATGAGCTAATATGATATGCAACCACTTAGAAGAGTAAATAGCAATGATCCTATGAAATGAAAGGGGCCTAATACAATTAGCTCATAATTATTAATAAATTAAACTTAAGGAGCTCACTTAATTACTCTTATGATTTTCTCACACATGTTAGCTAACCATACTTTTATTTGCTCTCTCTTTAAGTTATTGAACACCCAAAGGGCTACCCAAGAGTTAATTAGAGAAGAAGGATTCAATCAAATTAATTAAGTTCATTAATTATCTAATTAAATTTTAATTATCCTTAATCAATAATATGAAATGGATTTAGGGAAAGAGGCAAAGAAAGGAGCCTAAGTCTCAATCCATAAATCCTTTCAATTAGTTAATTAAAGTTTAGGTATGATTTGGATTTTGATTAATTTTGTTAATTAATTAATTAATGGGTTTTAATTAATTAATTTTAAGAGGGAATGGAGAAGACTTAAGGAAAAGATTGGAAGAAGTCCAACCATTTCTCTAAACTTAATCATCATTAACAGGTTAACTTAATTGATTAATTTACTATTCATTTACTTAATTATCATTAATTAAGATAGGAGAGCAATTAAGGCTTAATCCACTAATTTTCCTAATTAATTATCCAATAAATCCCAAGAAAAATAGGAGAGCTAGAGGTCATCCTCCTAAACATCTCTTAAAAGTTTGAAATTAATTGGATACTTAAACAGAGAGTAATTAGGCTAATTAAAATTTTAATTAATCCTTAATTAAGCAAAAATTACTATTTAAAATTAATTAATAATAATTTTAATGGATTTTCCTCTGAAATACCTTTAAAATGAGCCCTCATTTATATTTTTTGAATTTTTCTATAATTAGTTAGGAATTTTGAAAGTTTCAGCATTAAAAATAGATTAATTAACCTTATTAACCCCATAATCCTCGGTTAATGGTTGACGCGTGGCACACTTTTCACGTGGCACGATGAGATTAGTTTTTTTCATGTACAAATGGACGTGGATGGTGGAACGCTTTTTCAGTCATCGACGATCAAAATGATTAAACGCAGCTCAAGGAGAAAAGAGGTTCATGTGATCGATCAGATCGCCCATCACGTAGAACGGATGATCCGTGATGCCGCCCGATAAATGATGGATACCGTCCATCGATCATCGCTTATTTCGAGCTCACCCGAGCTTGGATGGAGATCAAATTGATCACATACCTTCAGGCAAGCACAACAAACACATCTAATAGTGGAGATCACATGAGATGCAAGTTTCCTTCATAAAAGACCAACTTATTTTGAAGATTTAATGGCATACCTCACGAGCGGACCGGTGGTTCCAAGGGAAGCTTCGTTTGGTAGAAATAAATCCCTGTTGAGCCGTATGAGCTCCTATTTGGTGTAGATCGCTTGAAGGACCAACCCACGACACGTAGGTAATCGATCGTGATTGAAATCCACCCTCTTGCAGTCGGGAAGCTAGGAAAATGATTCCTTTCGGCCCATCTAAGTCCAAGGATGGTGTGTACAAAGTTAATTGCACTTTGGTAGAGGTTTGAGAAAATGGCAATCGGAGGTGGCCTCCCCTATTTTGCTTTTACATAAATCCAAGAATGGGGAAGTTAGGGAGCTCAGGAAATGCAAGGGGAAGCTTTGGGATCTCTCTCTTGGTCGCTAGGTCAATCAAGAGTGTGTGTGTTTGAGAGAATGAGCACAGAGAATCACTCCACTTGGCATCACAAAAGTGGAGGAAGGGTGGGAGAAGGTTGCCATGGGATTAGTGGGTGTCCATGGTGGTTTGAAATGCCCTAATGGGAATGGGGAGGTGATTTCACCTCCCCATGAGTCATGGCTGACCCAACCACCCTTGGGTCAGGTCAGCCAGAGCACATGGTTCTTAAGTGGACCTATGAATGGGTGTCAAGTGGCCAAGGGGAGGAAATGACCAAAGATGCAAGTGTCTTATCTCATGGGATGCCCTAGACCTGAGGAAAAAGTGGTCATTTGGTCATGGATTTGATTTAGACAAATTTGAAATGGGTCAAAAGTGGGTTAGCCCAAATTTGAAGTGGTTTGGAGTTTATTTGATTTGATTTGGCTTGATTTGACCTATTTAGGTCAAATTGGGTTCATTTGGCTCAAGTTGACCAATTGATCAAATTGAGTCAAACCAAGGGTTTGGTCAAGTTCACATGACTATTTGGACTGTATTTGTGTCATTAGTTTGGTTCAATTTGCTTTGAATTTGATTATGGCTCATTTGGGTTCATATAGATCAAATGGGTCAAGTTGACCAATTTGATCAATTTGACCAAAGGGTTGGGTTAGGTGTTGAGCCAAGTTCAATTGGCTAATTAAAAATGAATGTAGGCTTTATTTTGGTTTAATTTGGAATAAATTTGATTTTGGCCAATTTGATCCTTTTGGTCAATTTGGGCTAAGTTAGGTTTGACTTGGATTAGCTTGGATTTGGTTTGATAATTGTAGTTTATGTTTATATTTGGAACAATGATTGAATGATGAAGAAATCCATGGGTTTGAATTGATTTGGGTATCATTTAGCCATGTTCAAGAAATTGGCTAAAAAAGGCTAAAATTGGAAATTTGATTTAATTTGGATTTGATTTTGGTTATTTGGATTTATATTTGATTTATATTTGGGAATATATATATGAAAATATAAATGGTTCATGAGAAAATCACTTGAGTTTAGAGTGATTTGAAAGCAAATTTGATCAAGCTTATGGGTGTAAGTCAAAAGGGCTACGAAAGGAAAACCTATTTAGTTTGATTTGACTTTGATCATTGGAGGGTGGATATCATTTATATTTGTGAATATAAATGAAGGAATAATTGATTTATAAAGAAATCAATTGAGTTTGGGATAGTTTGGATTGATATTTGACTTTTAGAGAGGTTCATAAGACTTAGAGGAAATTTGTTCTTGATTTAATTTGAGATTGATTCGTTTGGTTTAGAATTGATTTATGATTTGATATTTGATTTGAGATTAAATTGATATTTGAGAAAATCAATTGAATTGGGGTTGATTTGAATTTGGTTAAGGCTAAGTCCATAATATGAAATTAAAGGGCTTAGGAAGGGTTTTGACATTTGGATTTGATCATGGGATTGTATCATTTGACTTGGAATTTGAATTATGATTTGGAGTTTGAATTGATATTTGAATTTGAGGAAGGAAGCATGGATTAGGTTTAGGCTATAGAATAGGTGATTTTCTAAGTCCCTAAGGCATAACCTATTCCTATGGCTAAACCTTCTAAGTCTCTAGGCTTAGGTTAAGTATTCACCTCATCACTAGAAGTGTCTTAATACTAAGGAGATCTTAGTGTCTATAAGAGTCCTAGATCTATGATGAGGAAGTTGAGAACTCACTCCAAAAGTGAGGTCAACAACTACCCATTTCTCTTTTTCGGGTTGTACGGTGGTACTTGACTGCACCGTCCTTTTATTCTTTTGCGTTAGATTTATAAAATTGATTGATGTTTTGTTTAAAATTACATAATAGAACCAACATGCCTTTTTATAGTTTTTTCATGAATGGTGACTTAATGTGTGGCATGGATTCGATTAGGCTCTTAGGAAAAAATAAATCTTTTACCCAATTATAACTCATAATTACATTTCTAAATAACTCATAACCTCACATAAAGTTTAGGTGTTAAATCAAGATAATTAAAATATTTAGCAACTCCTTATCTGAATGTTGTATGTTTAACACAATACATGTCATCTTAAATCACTCTTGTAAAATGACGGCCTCTGTCCTTACACACATAGGGAACACTTGACCTGTGAGAGCAACCCCTACCGATGGAGCTTCACCCTCTTCTCTTCTGATTTAGCCCATAACTCATTTCAACATGCATTTAGGCATACAAAAATCCTATGGCCTTTGTCAAAATGAAGAGTCCAAAAAATTGAATAAAACTTAAGATGATGGATTTTGCTTTCTTAAAGAAGTATCTTGGAATGATAAAATAGGAAGAGTTAGCTAGTTGCCACTCAAAAAGGTTAACCGTCGTGGTTTACTTTTTCTCATAGGGGTAAATCATATACCCATCTTCGCTTAGATTTAGGTCGGGCTTTGGCTTATGCCAAAGCTCCCTAGATTTAGGATCCAAGGTAGCTATTTTCTTTGAGCTACAAGCATAAATCCTCACCTCTTAAGCTTCTCCACAACCTTATGTTGATGGATTATAAGCCCTAGTAATCTAATAAAATTTCAACTCAAATAAAATAACTCTCTTCAATTTCAAAAATATAAAGCCCAACTATAGGATAGATTGGAATTCTCACTAGATTTTCTAGTATCATGAGCATTCCCTATTCATTTCCTTTGGCTTCGATAATAACTCTCTCTTTTTGACCTATCCCAATTGATTTTCCAAATATAACCAATTTATTGATAGTCTTACCCTTGAAATCTTTAGAGATAATAATTGCCTACTTTAATCGAGAGTATTCCTAAGAAATTCATCTTCTTTATGATGTAATTAACTATGAGGGTTTTCCCCCCATAGGAAACTTTAGAACCTGATTTAATATAAGTCCTGCTTTATTCATCCATGTAAAGTAGAGAAAAAATATCTAGTACATTCGAAGACCCATCATGCCTTAGGAGTCCTCATTAAGTGATTAGGTCCATTAAAGGGTGATGTCTCTATCTTTCGAGATAGTACTTCATGCCTCAATGTCATACCTGATCACTTCAATGAGTATCTCCTCAGATCTACGTGGTGTCCCCATATACATCTAAAATAAACACCACATGCATCCATAGTAGCAACTAGCTAAAAAAAAAATGTTTGCATGCTAGTCACATCCCATCACAGGCTACGCCTACATCTCTCGACATGTATTAGCTAGTCACCCCTTTAATGGGCGGCTATACCTAAATTAAATTTTTTTTATTGATACTTAATTTGTTCATTAGTTTTTAAATAATACTTAATTAAAAACTTAGGCCAAAATAATTTTATTTTAAGAATGCCATAGTTTTATATATATCTCTGCATATACTTAACTATATAATAATGATTATTTTAAGCAAGCATTTCTAATTAAATTTAATTTTAACCTCGATTAATTTAATTTGTTGAATAATATGGGCTTTCTTTTTTTTAATGTATATTTTTAATACCCTTATCTTCACAAGCATTATCATTACATCACTCGGATTGAGTATCATCAGTTGTACGCTTAGAAAATTCTACATTTTAAAATCATATGAGTGCCCAAGTAATATGTGTATTATTTTAGGGTAATTTTAATATACTAGATGCGAAAACATAATCCGTTTTATGCAAGAGCATTGTTTGGATAATTCTGACAATATTTGGAGCGACTTTGCCCTATTTTGAGCAACATTCATCCATAATTCACTTTTTTTTTATTATGGTTGATTTAATTGACTGTGAAAGGCTTCTTTTGGTAAGTTTCAGGGCCCTGGATAAATCGACATAGGTTGTTTCAGAAACAAATATTATTTTAGCAGTTTTGATGCCGATTGAAGTGACTTCGATTAGATTTATATAAGGCCCATTCTTTGCCCATCATCATTTCTATTTGATCAAATTGAATGTTAAAAGTCTCTTTAAGTGGATTTTGATATTCCAGATGCATCGATACAATCCATTTCATGACATACAGTGTTTAGGTAGTTTTGGCAGTGATTGAAGCATCTCGATTTGGATTTATGTAGAGTCACATTCATTGTTTATTGTTCTCAACTTCATGACATTTTCTCAATTCACATTATGGAATAGATGGGGAGGTCAACAATGTTCTTTATTCAAGAGTGGCTATCCACGATGGCCAACTCTTCTCCTTATTGTGCAATGAGTGCAAGCATTCATATCAAGGAAATGAATATGCATTCATGAATATACATCATAGACCTAAATATTTCTAAACATTTTATTGATTAATCCTGTTGCGTGCTAGAAAACCAGTTGTGGTAGAATAAAAATTTATGCCTTAGCTTTGTTGTGAAATCCAACACATACACAGATGTTCGAAGAATTAATAAGAGAACTCCAAAATTTTTTACATGGAAAAATCTCAAAAAGAGAGAAAAACCACAGGGCCTAGCCCAATAAGAATCTTCCACTATGTATTTATTTCAGAGTACAAAATTTTCCGATAATTTACAAATTGTCCATGAAGCTAACAATGAGAATTAATCGATACAAGAACCATATATAGTCACGTCGTTGTAACAATTGCTAGTGGTAGAAGATGATGATGAACAGAGGAAATTAGTGACTGACGATGAAGGTCGATGATGGATGTGAGATTGACGACAAGGATCACGGTAATGGTGACTAGGTAGGTTAATAACCGCCGAGTGGCATGGTGCTTGGAGGATTTTCAAGCTTTAGAGCTCTCTCCTCTCTCTTGCTTAGGATCCCCTTCATGTGAAGAATGAGGGTCTATTTATAGATTAGAGGGGTGACATTTCTATAAATACATGCAAAATTTGAACCACTCCTCCATCGAATGGCTCATGATGATTCCCTTGATCATATGATATATTTTGTGTATTTGAATGCTCAAATGAAGTCAAAATTATGAGATCTTGGGCTTGTTAGATCCGACTCATCAAGATGCTCGATTTGACTATAAATACTCCATATTTAAGAGTCGATTGATAATAACTGCTTGATCTCGATTAGTCTTGATTCAGAATCAGATTGCTTTCGACATCAAGATTCGTGCTTCGACTAATAGAATTTTCAAGGTCATATCAGTTACCCCCTATTTTTGGATGATATTATCTCAATCATCCAAAAATATATATGCTAAATACTTGAAAATAGAAAATTCTTCAATGAAATTTGCGGGTCCATTAACCATACAATTTGAGAGAACAGATCTTCATAGGAGCACAAGATTATGATCACTAAGCAGTGTGAAAGGATGTGCGGTATGCTGCGCAAGATTTCAAGATTATGGACCCATCCGGATATTTACGGCACTGGTGAAGCATGCACTCAGTCATGGATGGTGAGCCGGAAGCCTGTGGTCACAAATGGCCACCTAATGTCAAGGAGGCGACGCCATGGATGTGAAGTGGCGCGTGGCGGGCCAGCGATGGCGAATCTGACAATGGCGAAAGTAGGGCACCCAGCATGTGAGTGCATGTGGCGAAGCGGCCACGGCCGTGATGTGCCCAGCACAAAGCCCATTTTTCCCATTTTGGCCCGTTTTCGCCCATTTTTAGTGATTTTGAGCAGTTTTGGATGGTTTTTCTTTGATTTTTTACCTTTTGGCCCCTATAGTGGGCCTATAAAAACCCCCTAGGGCTAAGGTAGAAGACACACTCCTTATATGCTCAAATGTTCCTCTTCTTCTTGAGAGAAGGTCATTCGGAGGCGATCAAGACCCGTAGTTCATATGGCGATGCTCCGATTTTCCCTTGAAAGAGGCATCAACTGCCTTGTCGGACCGACCAGGTTCGGAGGCGATTAAGGCCCGTAGTTCATACGGTGAGGCTCTAGTTTTGCCTCAAAAGAGGCATCAACTACCCTTATCGGACCGACCGGGTTTGGAGGTGATCAAGGCCCGTAGTTCATACGGCAAGGCTCTGGTTTTCCCTCAAAAGAGGCGTCAACTTCCCTTGTCGGACTGACCGGGTTTGAAGGCAATCAAGGCTTGTAGTTCATACGGCGAGGCTCTAGTTTTCCCTCTAAAGAGGCATCAACTGCCCTTGTCGGACCGACCGGGTTCGGAGGTAATCAAGGCCCGTAGTTCACAATGAGCTCATTTTCTCAAAAGATATCAACCGCTGCCGGACCGACGGGTAGGTGATCATCGTGATATAACCGGATATGGTGGTTGACAGCGATGCTCAACGATGGTGGCCGGTGATAGCAGTTGGCGGTGATGACTGGCGATGATGGTTGACGGCAATGCCCGACGACGATGTCGGTACGGATCATCGGCGATGACCGCCGAAAGTTTTAGCGATGAGGATTTTGGCGGTGACGATGATGGTGGTTGGTCGGCAAAGCAACTCGATGGTAGTCGAGCGGTGGCGACGCATCAGTCTGCGGGATGACCGCGATGATGGTGGTGACCGGCGAGATGGCACGATACGGCAGCGGACCGATGACGGTAATTGCGGACCGCTGGCGATAGCCAAGCGGTGGCCTGACGCGGATGATCGGCGGTAAATACAACGGTAGTTAAGGTGGTGACCGCAATAGTGATGACCGCGATGGGCCGACGGCAGTGGTGGTTGACAGATGGGGTGGCGCGATAATAACCGACGAGGTGCGGTGACAGTGTCGAAGGAAATGTCCAACAATGGTCGGTTGACCGGCAATGTGGCACGGTCAGATTTCTACTTCTTCTTGGAAATTGGATTTCTTGAAACTTCAATGGATGGTTCAACGATAACCGAGATGGCGAGAAGCGCATTAGGAACCGTCATTCGAGAAAGCTAATAGATAATTTCAAAGTATCATTCTCCATGATGTTACTTGATGCCGTTAACTTGCATGTGAGGGGTAGAATCGAATCTGCTGAGGATTTTTGACCCATCCGAGGCTATTTTTCAAAGTGTTACTTAATGACATTAACCTGTAGAGAAGAGGTCGAATTGAATCCACTGAGGATTTTTGACCCATCCGAGGTCATTTGTCAGAGTGTTACCCGATGACGTTAACCTGTATGGAAGAGGTCGAATTGGATCCGCTGAGGATTTTTGACCTATCCGAGGTTATTTGTCAGAGTGTTACTCGATGACGTTAACCTGTATGGAAGAGGTCGAATTGGATCCGCTAAGGATTTTTGACCTATTTGAGATTGTTTGTCAAAGTGTTATCCAATGACGTTAACCTATATGGAAGAGGTCGAATTGAATCTGCTAAGGATTTTTGACCTATCTGGGGTTTTTGTTCAGAGTGTTACTCAATGATGTTAACCTGTATGGAAGAGGTCAAAATTACGAAGATTTTTGACCTATCGAGGTTGTTTGTCGAGTGTCGATGATGTTAACCGTAAGAGAGTGGGAAGTCCACAAAAGATCTGACATATCCTGTATTAGCCAAAGTATTATTTGACTTCTTACGTGTGGAGTAAAAATTTTTGACCTATCCGAGATTGTTGTTGTCGATTTAACCTGGTGAGTAAAGTTTTGATCTATCCGAGGTTGTTTGTCAGAGTCTTTGCTCGATGATGTTACATTTATGGAAGAGATCGAATTAAATCTGCTGAAGATTTTTGACCTATCCGAGGTTTTTTGTCAAAGTATTACTTGATGACATTAACCTGTGTGGAGTAGGTGCGAAGTTTTGATATATTCGAGGTTGTTTGTCAGAACCTTTGCTCGATGATGTTAACCCGTATGGAAGAGGTAGTGGGAAGTCCACCAAGGACCTTTTGACCTATCCTAGGTATTAGCCAAAATGTTATTTGACTTCTTACCTGTGTGGAGTAGGTGCAAAGTTTTGATCTATCCGAGGTTGTTTATTAGAGTCTTTGCTCGATGACGTTAACCTGTATGGAAGAGATCGAATTGAATCCGCTGAGGATTTTTGACCTATCCGAGATTGTTTGTCAAAGTATTACTTGATGACGTTAACATGTATGGAAGAGGTCAAATTGAATTCGCTAAGAATTTTTTATCCATCCGAGGTTATTTGTCAAAGTGTTACCTGATGATGTTAACTTGTATGGAAGAGGTCGCGGGAAGTCCACCAAGGACCTTTTGACCTATCCTAGGTATTAGCCAAAGTGTTATTTGACTTCTTATCTGTGTGGAGTAGGTGCAGAGTTTTGATCTATCTGAGATTGTTTGTCAGAGTCTTTGCTTGATGATGTTAACCTATATGGAAGAGATCGAATTGAATCCACTGAGGATTTTTGACCTATCTGAGATTTTTTTGTCAAAGTATTACTTGATGACGTTAACCTGTATAGAAGAAGTTGAATTGAATCCGCTGAGAATTTTTGACCCATCCGAGGTTGTTTGTCAGAGTGTTACCCGATGACGTTAACCTGTATGGAAGAGGTCGAATTAGATCCGCTGAGGATTTTTGACCTATCCGAGGTTGTTTGTCAGAGTGTTACTCGATGACGTTAACCTGTATGAAGAGGTCGAATTGGATCTGCTAAGGATTTTTGACCTATTCGAGGTTGTTTGTCAAAGTATTACCCAATGACATTAACCTGTATGAAAGAGGTCGAATCAAAACATCCGTTTGTGGTTGTAGCCAAAGTTTCTCCTTAACCTTGGTCTTGTTTTTCCATGAGTATGATTGGAAAATCATAATTTGCAAAGCTATATCTCTTCTCAATGTTGAAATATCTCCAACTTTGACTTATTTCTTGGGATGGTAATCAATTAGATGCTTAACATATTAACATGGGCGATCTTCTGAGATTAAGAGTTGCCCCCAATTTTTGACAAAATTTGAAAGAATGAAGTTTGATGAATCTTCATTCTTCACTTGCGCTCCTTAAAAGCTTGAAATGCTCCACCTTGATGGTAGTTTTAATCTTGTTGGGAAACTTGGTCGTCATACCAGATGAAATAATGGAAATCAATTTCCCACAGACGGCGCCAAACTGTTGCGTGCTAGAAAACCAGTTGCGGTAGAATAAAAATTTGCGCCTTAGCTTTGTTGCGGAATCCAGTACACAATAGATGTTTGAAGAATTAATAAGAGAACTCTAGAATTTTTTACATGAAAAAACCTCGAAAAGAGGGAAAAACCATGGGGCCTAGCCCAGTAAGAATCTACCACTATATATTTATTTTAGAGTACAAAATTTCTTGATAACGATTACAAAATGTATGAGATGGGGCGATAATGAGAATCGAGAATCGGAACATCGCCATATAGTCACGTTGAGTTGTAACAATTGCTAGTGGTAGCGAGATGATGATGAATAGCGGGATCGTGGGCGATGAAGCTCATCATGATGGTGATGGAGATTGGACGAAAAGATCGTGGCGGGGATGGCCTGGCGATGGTTGATAGCGTCAGTGGTGGCCGCGATTGTCTTGGAGGATTTTCAAGCTTTGGAGCTCTATCCTCTCTCTCTTACTTGGGCTCCCCTTCATATGAAGAATGAGGGGCTATTTATAGATTAGAGGGGTGGCATTTATGTAAATACATGCAAAATCCGAACCACTCCTCCATCGGATGGCTCATGATGATTCCCTGATCATATGATGCATTTTGTGTATTTGAATGCTCAAATGAAGTCAGAATTATGAGATCTTGGGCTTGTTAGATCCGGCTCATCAAGACGCTCGATTTGACTATAAAAACTCCATGTTTAAGAGTCGATTGATAATAAGCGCTTGATCTCGGTTAGTCTTGATTTAGAATTAGATTACTTTTGACATCAAGATTCGTGCTTCGACTAGTAGAATTTTCAGGGTCATATCAAATCCTAAGGCTTTAAGATTAAGTTATGAGCTATGTTAATTTTTTTAATTGAAGTTGATAATTAAGTTAGGGTAAAAAATTTTAAATCTTAAGAGCTTACCATATCTAAGCCACATACATCAATATATCATAATTATAGAAACCTATGAAAAATGTCATTTTTATTACAAATAATATGAACACTTTGATCAATTGAGATCAAATTAAAATAATAAGAGGCTGGTATGATTGGGTTCTGCTATGCACCTCAAAAAAGAGAGAAAATGGGCGGCCGAGTTCTGCTTATATATAGTTCTACCAAGAATTAAGTATTACAACAATAAGCCAATATGGGCCTTCATCTTCAACTCCAAAGTGTGGGCACTCCATGCTCCACAAGGTCTCTTAATTCTATGTCTTCTAGGTGTTGCTCATCTTAAACATCATGTCTCTAACCTAGTTTTAGTTAAATTAAATTTAAATTTTGAAAATAAAATCCTAACTATACTAGTAAAATAAATGTTAGCTAAAACATACATACATCAAGTTGATATATTCTATATAGTGGGGCTTAACTCTAACGGTGGCCAAGCCCATCTTTCTTATTGTGTTATGCTTAGGCAAGTAAACTTATTAGCTTTAAATTTGTTGTTGCATTCTCTTTTTATTGAGCACAACCCCCTTACAAAAGATAATTTTAGTTTAATAAATATCATCTTAACACCCAATCTATGAGCATACTCCCTAGTGTCCAATATGAAATATTACATCATAAAATAAAATTAAAAAAATAATTTATCATAACAAAGCTTGGACCTAACTTAACTTTAGTATCAATGGATTATCATTCTATAGTGTGTGGAAAGTATAGTGTGGTAAGACGAGATTAGGTTTAAATGTTTAAGTTATAACTTAAGAATGAAATTTAATTTATTATGAAAAGATGGTTTCAATTTAAGTTATTAATAATTTAGATATTAATTTTAAATCAAGTTGGACTTAATGGTCTAAAGAGCATAAAAGTGATAAATTCCACATGAGGTGAAATTCATTGCTTTTTTACACCCTACTCTTAGTGAGGTTTAAAAGTGAATTTTATGGCTTTTAATTAGTTTAGTGAAGCGTTAAAATTTAATTAAATCTTAAGTTTGAATTAAATTTAAACAACATTATGATTATATAAAGCATATTTTATGATTAAAGACTAAGTTATAGATTTTTTTTCATGACATTTATCTAATTATTTTTTATCATCTTAATACTCTTCTTCTCAAATATTATTTTATGATTTAAAAAATACTTCATTTTATTAAAAAAAATTTCATTTGCATGAATGTTTTATGACTTAATGGACATAATGTTTCAATCAACATGCTTATGTATATGTATATTTTATATTGAAATAATTTAAAGATTTAAATATTATATGTATATGCAAGTATTATTTCTTTTTTATTTATAAAAAAACTAATTGTTTGCATTTATGTGTATACATGCATATACATTTAGCATTTCCAGGTAGTTGCTATTGTTAAACCAAAAATGTGTGATAAAATCTTCTTCAAGCTAGCAATCTTGTGATTTCAAGTATTTTGATCATATACCTAATAGCTATGTGTATATATGTATATGCATATACTGAAAGGATTGGCATTAAAATTTTAATAATGATAATGGTTTTAAAATAATTCAAATTTACATATGTATTTTCTTCGTATGTCCATAGGTACATGTTATTGCTCTGCTAGAAATATGAGGTGAAAACCTCCTTCAAGCTAATAGCTTTACGATCTTAGGTTTTCATACCAAATATACATTAGGATTTACATTGTTCATACATATGATTATCATCATTTATTATCTTTCTTTATCAATTTAAACTTATATAATTAAAGAAGTTAATCTTTTAAATTTAATAGTGTTAAGAACTTAAAAGGGTGAATGTAACATAAATATGAAATTTGAAATTTAAGAATAGATATGTAAGTGAACATTTGATCAAACACGCATACATATCAACAAAACAATAGGTAAGTGCCATGAGGATATCTTCTTAAGCCATTAATTACAAGATTGAACACATAACCATGTCACCATTTAAACACAATTAAGTTTAATTAAGGTGGATTAACAATGATTCTCATTGATTCTCTGCATGATTTTCGTTGGTGGATCGTGCACGTGATGCTCCTATAGCTATGCTTATGGATTCGATTTCTCTAGCACCGAATGGCTCCGCGTGCGCTGCTGCATCAATTTCTCGGCTCTTTGGATTCAAATGCCTCAAGAACTTGAATGTGGTTAAATCCTTTAAGGATGCGCTCTCTGGTAAGAGTTTTTCATCTAATGCTTCGGTGAATTTAGTATCGACTTCTTTTCGTGGTATTCCGACGATCATGTGCTCTAATAAGGAGGTTGAATTGTTGGCTAAGCCCTATGAATTCTCTTTAGTCGATAAATTTTCATTACATCAGCCAAATATGGATAAAATTCGATCATTTTTTCATAATCTAAAACTTTCGGGTGCTTTTTCTATTGGCTTGATTGATCTAAGGCATGTCTTAATTCAGCTTAATAATGACCTAGATTATTCAAGGGTTTTTGCTAGACGTTCCTATGTCATTTTCAATTGCCAAATGTGTCTTCTAAAATGGACTCCTCTTTTTGATATAAAGGAGGAATCACCAATTGTTCTGGTTTGGATGGCTCTACCTAATATGTGAATTCATTATGTGATGCACCAAGTGCTTTTGTCAGCTCTCTTTGCCTCCTCTTCAAATTGATCGCCACCTATAAGATCTGACCATCGGTTGCGTATTTTAGTAGAAATTGATATATCCAAAAAAACATCCTAAAGAAGTTTGGATTAGCTCTGAAAAGTATGGTTATAATCAAAAAATTGAATTTGAGAATTTTCCTGTGTTCTACTTTCATTGCAAAATCCATGGGCACGACAATTTAGAATATTTTGTGTTACACCCGCATCTTAAAAAGAAAAATATGAATGAGGCAAACCCTAATCCTCCAATTAATAAAATTGGTAAATCTATGTATGTGCCTAAAGCTACTCTAAAAGGAAATTCTATTTCTACTTCTGTGGAACCCACAAATTTGCCGAATGAAATGTTGAATTATGCTAATCTGAAAGATTTTTATGATGTAGATAAGGAGGATACTGGTGTTGATCCTAAGGCTCATTATGACGGCTTGGATACCTGTCATTCCTTGCATAATAATTTGGATGCTAAAGACAATGCCCCTACTCAAGCTAACTTGACTTCCTTCAATGCTGAACATGAGGAGAAAAATCTGAAAGGGATGGAGGAAAAACTGAAACAATATCCTGAAAGTGACCCTCAAATTTGTGTTCTTGATGCTTCCAATATATCCCCCTCTATTAACACTAAATTACAACCTCCCCTTCTCTTATTCCCGATATTGACATACAACCTAATCATTCTTTGCATAGATACTAAAAAATTGAGGAAGGGAAGTCACCATTAGAAATGCTTTGATGATTCTAACCCTATTCTTAATAACCAACCGCCTCTCTTGAATGGAGACTCATTGGACAAAAATAGGCCATTTCAAAGTTCTCAAAAGAAATCACTTAAAGCAAAAATGTTCCCTAATAACTCTACTAGATCTACTAGATCTGGATCCTTATATCATAAATAGCTATTCTTCCTTTTATCTATTTGCTTTAGACAACTACTTTACTTTGCTTTTATTTCAAATTTGATAGCCTTTATGTTTAATTCTCTTATTTGGAATATTCGAGGGATTGGGACCCTCACTGTTCATAACCGTGTTAGAAATCTCTATCGTGTTAATAATATTGCCTTACTTGTTATTATCAAACCTTTAATTCACTCTTCTAAGATCAATCATGTGGCTAGAATGCTTGGCTTTAATAACTTCTTTTACAATATTAGTAATAAGATCTGGTGTTTTTGGAATAACCTGGTCTCTATTTCTATCCTTGATGATCTTCAGCAGGTAGTCAATGTAAACATTTCTTTGGGTGATTTCCGCTCTAGGCTCATTTGTGCATGCATCTTGCAATAGGTAGGAACATCCTTTGGGATAATTTAAGATCCTTTCGCCACCAACAAACCTTGGTTGGGTGATTTTAACACCATCCTCTTCTCTTGAAAGAAGGGGATGCTCCCTAACATGCATTCTATGGAAGATTTTTTCTAATATGATTCTTGATTGTAACCTTATTGACATTGGCTACTCAGGATTGGATTACACTTGGTTCAACTCTAGACTCTGGCAATGGACATAACTCTCTTTAACTCCATATGGATAAATCAATGGCCCCATACTTCTGTTGAACATTTAAGTAGAACCTTGTTAGATCATGCTCCTCTCTTGATTTCTGTTAAAAATCTATTAAATCGGCTCTCCCACTCTACATCTTTCAGATTTCAGAATATGTGAATTCAGCATATTGATTTTTTAAATGTTGTCATCACTAACTAGACTGCCCCCCTCCACCTTGACAATTCGGTCAAGGTATGATTCGCCTCTGGTTTAAACTTAAAAGACTCAAGCAAAACCTTATTTGGTGGAACAAACATCACTTTAAAAACCTTTTTGCTAACATCAAAATAGGAACAATTTTGCAATCTTGAAAATGTTGTTTTAAGTGATTCTTCTAAATTGAAGGATTTAAATGAAGCCAAAGATAACCTTGTTACCTATCAAAATATAGAAGAAACTTACTGTGGCAAAAGGCAGCTAGTAAACTCATTGCTGATGGGGATAGAAATACCAGATACTTTCATGCTCTTTTTCAAAAAAAGAAAGCTTTAAATTATATCCAAAAAATTAAAAGTACCAATGGAAACTGGATCACTGAAAATAATGAAATTAAAGAATCTGTTATTAATCATTTCAAAAATTTGTCAATAAGAGCCATACTTTAGATGCTATCTCAACACTCATTTGATTTCCTCATTTATTTCGTGAAGAAAACCATTTACTAACTATGATTCCTAATATGAGAGATTAGCAAAATTGTTAATAACATGAACACTGATTCAACTGCTGACCCTGAAGGATATACTACCCACTTCTTTCAACATTGTTGGACTATTATTAAACATGACTTAGTTGAAGTGGTCATTGACTTCTTTAATGGTAACTCTATATCTAGTTATTTTTCTTGCACCTCCATTATCTTACCAAAATTGACAATCGAATCCGGGTGACTTGTGACCCATCGCTTTGCACCTTCTTTCAAAAACTTATTGCTAAGTTACTTGCCAATAGACTTACTCCTTTGCTTTAAAAAATTATCTCTCCTAATCAAATTGGCTTCGTCAGAGGTAGAGCTATATTCGATAATATTCTTCTAGCCCAAGAGTTAATTCATGACTTGGATGCCCCTATCAGAGGTGGCAATATCCTTTTTAAATTAGATATTTCTAAAGCCTTTGACAATATTTCTTGGAAATTTCTTTCATATTCTTCAATTGTTTGGGTTTTCGATAAATTCATATCTCTTATTAAAATTGTATTACTAATGCTTGGTTCTCTATCATTCTAAATGGAGAGGCCTTAGGTTTCTTCCCCTCATCTCATGGCTTGAGACAAGGAGACCCATTGTCTCCTTCTCTTTTTATCATTGGAGTGGAATATCTTTCTAGAAGTCTTAATGACCTATTCAACAATAATCCTAGCATGTACTTTAAAACCCTGGGTGGCATCCCTAACTCTCATTTGAGCTTTGCTGATGACTTCATCATTTTTTCCAATGCTTCCATTCATCACATCAAAAAAAATAATGAAATTATTTGTTAAATTTGGGAAGAAAAGTGGTCTTTATATTAATGAAGGCAAAAGTTGTTTCATTCCTTCATCTAAAATTCCTAGTAACAGAATTGACCAAATCTTGAGAATCACCAATTTTCAAACAACATCACCTTCCCTTTAAATATCTTGGTGCTCCTCTTTATAAAGGTCAAAAAGATCACATCTCTTTGATGAACTTATCAAAAAATCTCAAATAAAATTTATGTTTGGGAATTTCATTTACTCTCTTTTGGTGGTAGACTTACTTTTCTTAAGAGTGCCCTAAACTCCATTCCTTTATATCTTATTCAAACCATTGTTCCTACTAATTCTACCTTAATAATCGAGCCTCCTTAATAAATTTTTTTGGGGATCTAACAACTCTTCTAAAAGGATGCATTGGACTTCTTGGTATAAAAGCTGTGGCACCCTTGCTAAAGGTGGCTTGGGTTGTAAGACAATCCGTGAAACTATTACTACATTTTCTCATAAACTTTGGTGGAACTTTAGAAGCAAGAATAGTCTTTGGGCTAAATTTATGACTGCCAAATACTGCTAGGGTAAGCATCCTCTCACCTATTCTTACAAAGTGGGTAACTCACATGTATGGAAAAGACTTTGTAACATCAAATGGGAAGTTGAATCCCTTATTTCTTGGGGGGTCAACTCTGGCTCTTCCTTATTTTAGAAAGATAACTAGACTGGCAATGGTTCCATTGATAATTTATTAAATACTCATTCCACTACTAATATTAAAGTCAACTCCTTCTAGCTGAATAACAATTGGAATGATATCATTCTTATTGACTACATTCCTACTCCTTTTATACATAATCTTACCAACATATATATCAATTCTAACAAGCCTGATCAAATCCTCTTTAAGCTCTCTCATAATGGAGATTTTAATCTTAAAGATGTTTGGTTTTATATTAAAGAAACTCATGACTTCTCTAATGTATTTTTTTTAACTTTGGAATAACACTATACCTATCTCTTATTCTATCCTTACTTGGAGAATTCTAAAAATTTCTTCCTGGACTCTCTTATGTGGAGAAAAGGATTTTACTTACCCTTTAAATGTTATTGTTGTTATCACATTGAGGATGTGAATCATGTCTTTGTTAATGGAGCTATTGCCTCTAAATTATGGGTTTGGTATGATAATCTTTTCAATATTAATCTTTTTAATGGAACTCTATCCTTATACTAACTTATCAATATTGTTGTTATCACATTGAGGTTCTGTTTCTCAAAATAATTTTGGATGTGGTGGCATTTCAAAAACTTTAAAGGCATGGTAATTTGTGATTTTGCCTATCCTTTACTTGCATGCTCTGTTATTTTTGCTGAATTAATCGTCGTTAATAAAACTGTTGAGATCAGTTTGCAAAAAAATTGGCTTAACATTTGGATTGAAGTAGATGCTCTTCTTTTGATTGATCTATTAATCTCTAATAAAATGGGTAACACTGAATTGTATTATCTTCTCAATCAAACTAGAATGCTTCTATCTCAAGTTTGTTATAGAATCACTCATGTTTGGTGGGAAGGAAATGCATGTGCTGATTATCTTGTTAACTGGTTAGATGATCAAATTTTCTTTGATCAATCTAATCTACCTAGACACCTGCGTGGCTTAGTTAATTTGGATAATACTAGCCTACCATACCTTAGAAATTAGCCCCCTCTCTTTTCTTACTATTTACTATTTCTTATTCTCTGATGCATTCCTATAATTATTTTTTCCCCTCATTTCGACCCAGCCTTGCTCACCTCTTTGGGGTTTTTTTGATAATGATGTGTCTCATTTCAAGGGTATGATGTTTCTTGTTTAAGCTACTAGTCGGAAAATGCTTATCTCTATATGTATTGACAAAATTTTCACTTATGTCTTTTCGCTTGATTTATTTTTTTGGTTTTGGATTTATATTTCGCTATATATTTCGACGTAGTGATGTAGTTTAAGGGTGATAGGCTAAATGAATATTGTTTCTTTCCAAATCTTATTTCTTGATGTGCTTTTATCACAATATATGTCAACACTATGCTCCTTTCTGGGAGTTTTTTATTCCTGCTCTACTGGATATGTTGGGGGCCTTTTTGCAATGGTCTGTCCATCAGGCTGAATAAATCTCCTTTCCTTCTGGGCAAGTGTTGCTTCATGGCTTTGAACTGCAGGAATACATATGTGTTCATTGAGGTTAAAGATTTTATTGGTATATTTAGTTTGTTGTTCCCTCATTTTTCTGGGAGTGTTTTTCTGTATCTCAAATAGGCTAGCATGTGCTGATTCATTTTTTGTTCTAATGGAGCAAGTGGTTTTTCTGGTTTCTCCAGACTATTAGAATTTGCTGTTTGTGCTATTTCTAGTTTCTTTGTGTTCGTTGCTCCCATCAATATTTGCTGACATGGACCATTTTTTTGGCCTACTGTTGGGTCTATTGTTTGGCCTACTGTGTCACTTTGGGCTGATTTGTATGTTGGTTTATTTCCATCAGCTGGCTAACTCTTGCATTTGGTTTTACTGGTTTTCTCCAATAGGCTGGGAATGTTTTTTCTATTCCTCCAACCTACTGAATGTGTTTTTTGGAATTCTGGACACTTTGTGTTTTTTGCTCATCAATACTTGGTTGTCATGGTTCCATCTTTTGTGGTTTGGTCTCATTGTTTGGCTCTTGTAGACATAATGATTGGTGTGGTGATTTTTTCATCAGGTTTTGTCTTGTAATTGGCTTTACTAGTAAATTTAGGTTATAATCATGGCTAGATCAAGTGCTTGTGTTTCGATTGTGCATGGATTTCGACGCCTCCTCACGCTGTGGGTTTTTCTATCATGTGTTGGGTAGGGATTCTGATGCTATGGTGCATATAATGGTTAATGGTTATTCTATTTGGGATAATGGCTTGCATTTTTCATATACACTGTATTTGGCTTTATTTAGATTTGCAGGTACTAAGGAACACAAATCCTTAATCCTTTGGCTGCTATCCTGACACAGGTTTGTGGGCTATGATGGATTCACCCCTTATTGGTTTGGTATTAACTCTTGTGTTGTATCCATACAATGGTTGCTTGGATGCACACATTTGCATCTGCCCCAATTTGGTGTGAATATCTTCAGCCCTCTCCCTCAAACTTTCACTTCAATCATTATTCTACTGCCCTCTTATTGCATATGTACTAATTCTTCCCTTTTCATATTTGCAGATGCAGCTTTCCTTTATTTTTGCAGGTGCATTGCAGGTTCATTTCCTGTTGATTCTGCATACGGTTCTGCTTTGGCCTAGATCTTTCATTGCTGATCTCATGTATCTTTTAATGTTCTTTTGCTTTTACTTGCTTTATGGATGTAATTAGATAGGGGATTTTCTCTCTAGGCTGGTTGTAGCTCATCGAGTAGTAGTTTTAGAGTTTATCCCCTTTTAAGGACCTTGTAACCTTCTTTTTTTTGGCAACAAAATTCCCCTATATGGGGTTTCCTAAAAAAAAGGTGGATTAACAACATTAAAGGATATTAAACACATTCAAAGATTATCCCAAAACTCCTCTCTATTCATTAAGTGATTTAAAGGTTCAAGGCATGATTTTTTTATAATTTATTAAAGTTTATTAATTATTTAATGCAATTAATCTTAACGAGACCTAAAAATTCAATTAAGCATGAAACATAAGTCCAAAATTATGAAGAAATTACAAAAAAAAAATGCATAAACGTTAATAAAAGACATTCTAAAAATTTAAACACACATGGGCTTATATTTTATGATTAATTAATAAGTTAAAAAAATTAAATCATCAATTACACTTAAAATTCTTCAAACTAATTATGGATTTTGATTTAATTGAAAATATCTTTATTTGTTGAGCATAAAGAGGGGTTAATCATATTTTTTAGAGACACACATAATTAGTTATGAATTCTCCAAGGGCCACCTAATAGTTAATTAATGATTAGTTAACCCAATTATTATGGATTTTGAGATTTGTTTAGGACCAAAGATCCTAATTATTTTTTCTAGTTGATTTAATGTTAAGTATGCTTGAACACCAAAATATTCATTTTTGATATTTTTAATATTTTTTATATTTAATAATCGTGTGAATTACACCATTAAACATTCAAAAAATATAACTCTTAATCTACCATCCAACTTATTTTGAAATAGTTATGCGAGGTAAAGAACATCACAAGGAATGTTTTGTAAAATTTTCAAGTCATTTAAATGAGTATTTTAAGATTAAATTTAAAAATATATATTTAAAATAAATCTTAATTACTCTCTATAGATACAAAGCTCTGCTGATAAGATCACCACTTGCCTCCCCATCAGTTGTTCTTATGACCAATACTCCACTACTGCTCGCCAAAGTTTGGTTTAACTCTAGCTTTTAGTGCTAAAATTGATTGAGATTTGATTCATTTGAGTTCACCTCAGTGAGGGGAAGGTGTGTGAAGAGTTAATTCAAAGATTATGAAAGGTTTTGTGAGGGTGGATTTTAGAGACGTTCGAGTTTGAAAGAGCTTGGTGGTGATCCAAGTTGGGTGCAAAAGGAGCTCAGGATACCTAAGAACTCTCTAGGATGCCACTAATGCTTTATGTGGAGTTTAGTGATTTGAAATGAGATATATAGATCTCTCCATGTGAACCACTATTTCAAGTGGGTTTAGCCATGGCCAGCCAACTGTGTAGTGGGAGAAGCTAGAAATGAGCTAGGATTGATGAGTTGGAGGTCCCTTAGTGGTTGAGGGTGCAAATGAGTCGAGTCGAGTAGAGTCGAGGTTTGACTTAATCGAGCTAAGCTTATTTAATTATCGTTGAGCTCGAGATCAACTCAAACTCAATTACTAGGCTTGAGCTCTACTCAATTTAGAGAAAATCAACCTCAAGCTCTTTAAAAAGCTCGATAAGCTATTGAACCAATAACGTGATACAAAATATATTGTAGTTCATCATTATGTAAACGAGTCGGCTAGATAAGCTACCGAGCAAAGTCAAACCAGGCTCAAACATGAGCTTGAAAATTGTTCAAGCTTGATTATGAGCTCGAGCTCGAGCTCGTGGGTTTGATAGGCTTGGCTTGAGAGCTTGTTAATGAGTCGAGCTCAAGTTAGTTCACGAGTCGGTGTGACTCACTTACACCCCTACTTGGGGTAGTGGGTGAAGTGGTAGCCCATGGTTGGTGAACTAAGGACTATGCAAGGTGAAATTGACTTTATTTTAGTGTTAATTCAACCTAACAACCTTAGGTCAGGCTAACTCAGTTGGGGTAAGCTCAAATCTACCTTGACCAAAAGAAGGGGTTAGACTTAGCCTATTTTGGGATTTTATCTTATTTGGAACTCTTGGTTCATATGATTTGGGTTGAACCAAGTTCACCGGTTGGGCTCCTTTGTGCAGGTGATGAGTGGTCCAACTAAGAGTCATGCCAAGTCTGATTGATTTTGGTTTTAGTTTAGTTAAGTTTCATTCAATGTGGCTCATGTAGATCAATTTGGATCAAGTGAACCAATTGACTAAATTGGGCCTAAGAGATTATTAGGTCTTGTCCAAATATTAATTTAAAATATGTGGGAGTGATTGGATTGATTTAATATGGATTAGATTGGATCCGGATCAAAGAGATTTATATGAATCAATTTCGGTTAGGTTGAGCCAATTGGCCAAATTAACCCTAATTAGGCTTAAATTAAGTTCAAATGATTTGGGTATGTTCAATTCAAATAGTTTGGGTTAATTTTTGGTTTAGCCTCTTTAGGCCTAATTAGGTCAAGTTGGTTAATTGAGCAAATTGGTCAAAGTGAACCTCAATAGGCATGGTTAAGGCATAGTTGATGTTTTGAATGTCTTGTGGTTAGTTGGTTAAAATTAAATTGCATAATGGGTTAAATGGATTAATTCGGGCTAAGTGAGTCAATTGGCTAATTTGGAGTCAATTGTACTTAGTTTGTATTTGGTATGGTTATGTTTGAGATTAATATTGGTTTGAAATCAATTTGATTTGGTGCATGGAGATTTGGGTTGGTTAGGCTAGGTGAGGTCTACTACCCCAATAGGCCTAACCTTAGAGTTGGATTCTACAAGCCTTGAGTTTGAGTACTCTCTTAATCATTAGAAGTGTCATATGATCTATGTGAGGAACTTTTAGTGCCAAGATGATAATCTTAGGACTAAGGAAGATGAGTGTCAATCTCACTAAAAGTGAGATCAATATCTTTCCATTTAGAATATGAAAAGAATTGTTCCATATGACTTATCTCATTTGACTTTCTTATTTAACACTTTTAAAATCAAACTTTAAAATCTCTAGATATAAGAGTTAATTTTATTAATTAAGAGTTTTCTTATGATAATTTTTCTTTCTTAAGATAATTAACTATAAGGACTTGCCTCTATAGAAAACTAAGAACTTAGTTTAAAATAAATCCTATTCTAATTTATCCATATAGTTTTGAAAAAAAATCTCTGATATATATATGTCTATCTATCTTACGATTTCTTATTAAGTGATTAAATTTATTATGGGATAATACTTCCATCACTCAAGATAGTATATTATTTCTTAGTATTATATCTAATCACTTAAATAAGAATTCCCAAGATCTATGTGATGTTCTAATTAAAACCACACATAAGTTTGCAAGCATCTCGATGTACTTATGATGTTATTTTACTCTTTCATCTTTTGTTAACCTTTAAGAAGAGTGCCAATCTTAAGATCTCTTACAAGATCATTTTCATAAGTCTTTTAGATTTTAGTTTAGTATGGATTAATATTATTTAGTCTAAGATGCTATGCGCATGTATCATTATAAGAAAATACTTAAACTTTTAGCTATTAGTTTAATAGTTTTGAATATTTCAATACTCAACTTGGAGTTAGAAATTGTTCTTAAAAAATAAAGCACATCCATCTTGTAGATTTAAATATTAAATTTTTAGACAATTTCTTGAAATAATAACATATTATTATTTAAAGAAAATTTAAATTATTAAAAATATTACTATAAGTTGTGAAATTCGTTAATTAAATCCAAACAATCTCAATTAATAACATTATATTAAATAACTCTCATTTTTAATATTATTAATTATCATTATATATTTTTATTATTTGTATCATTATAGGTGCAATTATTTGGATTTTTATACTAAATCTAAATTCTAAATTATCACTAGAGGGTTGTCAAATCTAAAAATTATATTTAAAATCTCATCATGTAGAATACTACTTTTATATTGATTTCAGAAAGCATCTTCTACAGAAAGGACGAAATTAAAAGATAGCGTGGTTCCCTTCATATCTCATAGCGTTGCACCAGTTATGGCGGACTGTTAAGTAATATCATCCTCAACCAATAACAATTTTTAAGCCTGTCATATTTTTATAGTCTTTAAAATTATTATATTAATTTTTTTGTAAATTAAAATTTTATATTTAAAAAAATGCTATCTATAATATTTTTTAATTAATATACACTATAAATTTTTTTGAATATATATATATATTGGAAAAAATAGGTTATCCATATTAATCATGAATAAAGAATTATATGACAAGATATAAATTTCTATTCACATTTAATATTAGGTCTAATTATATACATAGCATTCAAAATTTATGTATTTACAAAATTAATATTTATTTTATCATTTTGAACTTATGATCTCATGTATTAATTTGAGAACACAATACATACAATGCAATGTCTTTTATCAAATTTTTGTTTTAGCATGACTGGCCTCTTTTTTTTTTTTTTTTGAAAAAAGTTTGTAGTGATATATATATATATATATAGTGGTGGAACTAATATTCTTTTTCAGAGTGGTCAAATTTTTTATATAAAAATATATATAATTTAAAATAAAGTTCTACATATGCTAGAAAACATAGAAATGAAAGTTTACGCCTTATTTGTCGACAACCCAAAGACACAATACGTAATTAAAGCGAGCGAGACACCCAGAATTTTAACGTGGAAAACCTCGAAAAGAGGAAAACCACGGCCTTTCAAGAAAGCTTCCACTATGTATGCTTGAGTATAAAATCTTCCCGATAAGTGGATTACGAGCATATGAGAGGAATAACAACCTGTAACAATGATCGTTGAATATCGATGGTGGAGATGCTGGGTAACTTCCGGAATAGTGACAATTAGTGACTAGCGGTGGCGATGGTTGATAGGCCGGAGTGCAATCTTGCTTGCGATCTGTTTGGAGGATCTTCAAGCTTCAGAGCTCTCTCTTTTCCTCACTTGGCTTTTCCTCTTCTTCCTGGACTCTTCCTTTTCATCCTTGCTCGCTCTTCCTCTTCTTCCTTGCTTGGGCGTGATTGATCACGGCAAGGATCGGCAGCGGTGGCGGTTGACGACGGCCGAGTGGTGGCTCCTCTTCACTTTTTCAGCCCTCTTCACTTGGCCGCTTGGCCTCCCCTTGGTGTGAGAAAGGCCTATTTATAGATGGGAGGAGGCACTCTTGTAAATTCATGTAAAGCTGTACCACTCCCTCCTGACGGCTCGTGATGATTCCTTCGATCATTTGATGTATTTTGAGCATTTGGATGCCCAAATGAAGTCGGAATTATGAGATCTTAGGCTCGTTAGATCCGGCTCGTCGAGACGCTCGATTTGACTATAAACACTCCATATTTGAGAGTTGTTTTGGGATTTAATTGATGTCCCAAAGATTCCAATGATATTTTAAGTACTTGATCTTGATCGGTTTTGACTCAAAATCATATCGCTTTCGACATCAAGATTTGTGCTTTGCTAGTCATTTTGAGATTCATATCGTTCCCCTATTTTTGGATGACATTAGCTTAATCATCCAAAATATACGTCAAATGCTCAAAATAACGAATTCTTCAACTAAACGTAAGGCCCATGAATCATATACATTTTGAGAGAATAAATTATCATAAAAATATAATATTATGATTATAGAAGAAGATGTGTAGCTGGCATGAGATTTTGAGGTTATGGAGCTATTTGGATACTCACGTAAGTTTCGCCTCGGGCCCATCCATGCTCGAGGCCGTCTTGGTCTGGAGATGGGCCACATCGGTCAAATCTCGGGGCCTCGATTAACTGGAGGAGCGGGGCCGATTCGCTGGTCGCGTCACTACCGGTCGGCGGTCGGTTATCGCAGCCGCTGGGCCATGGGCTACGCGGCGCTGGTCGCGTCATGCGGCCGCTGGCCGCTGGCCATCCGCTGTGGACGCGGTCGTCCGGTCGCTACGTTCGTGAACGCCGGTCAATGGGCTGCCGAGGTCGCGGCCGGCGCTGCTGTCGACGTCGACGGCCGCTGGTCATGGCGCTCACATGGTCGCTACGCTGGTCAGCGCTACATGGTCGCGGACGCTGCTACCTCGCTGGTCGCGGACTACCATGCCGTGGATCACCCGGGTCCTACCGAGAATTGAAGGGTTTTGGCCGGCCGCTGAGCCGCTTTGTTGAGACATTTTGAGCCATTTTGTGCCATTTTGAGCCGTTTTTTTGAGAGATTTTTACCCTTTTGCTCCTGTGGGGGGCTATAAATACCCCCCTAGGGTAAGAGGGAGAGGCACACCTTTCCCCTCCCTTTCTTCTTGAGTGAGGTCCTGAGGCAATCAAGAGCGATCAAGAGGCGTCGTGGAGGCGATCAAGGAGGCGATCAAGGCCCACGATACACGCCGCGGGTTCCGCTTACCTACCACGTGGACCGTCCGTTAGAGGCGATCAAGGCCCACGCAGATAATGCCGGTTCCGGCGCCACCCGTTAGAGGCGATCGGCCCACCAGATACGCCGTGGTTCGACCCACGCCGTAATCCGGCAGAGGCGATCAAGGCTCACGGTATACGCCGTTTCCGCTTACCGCCACGCCGGACCGTCCGGGTTAGAGGCGATCGGGCCCACGCAGATATGTCGGGTTCCGGCGACGGCCATCGCCGGACCGTCCGGGTTAAGATATCATGCCCATCGATACGTGGTTCCGCTTACCGCCACGCCACCGTCCGGGTTAGAGGCGATCAAGGCCCACAGATACGCCGTGGTTCCGCTACCACGCTGCGCCGTCCGCTGGGAGGCGATCAAGGCCCACCTGCGATAATGTCGGACCCGCTTACCGCCACGCCGGCGTCCGTTGGGGAGGCGATCAACCACGCATACGCCGTGGTTCCGCTTACCGCCACGCCGACCATCCGTTAGAGGCGACAAGGCCTACTGATACGCCGTACCCGCCACCGCCACGCTCGGACCGTCCCGTTAGAGGCGATCGCGCCCACTCTGTATACGCCGCCCGGTATCGCCACCGCCGGACCGGGTTAAGAGGCGAAGGCTCACGGTATACGCCGTGGTTCCGGCCACCACGCCGTACCGTCCGGGTTAGAGGCATCGCGCCCACGGTATAATGGTTCCCGGCGCACCGCCACGCCGTACCGTCCGGGTTAGAGGCGATCGCCCACGGTGACACGCCGTGGTTTCGGTTTACCGCCACGCTGCATCGTCCGGGTTGAGGCGATCAAGGCCCACGCCGAGTTCCGGATTTACGCCACGCTGGACCGTCCGGGTTAGAGGACGCCGACGAGATCTTTGACCTATCCGAGGTTGTTTGTCGAGTGTTACCCGAGCGTTAACCTGGGTGGAGTAGGTACAAAGTTTTGACTACGTTGTTTGTCGGGTGATACGGCGACATTAACCTGTAGGGGTACAAAGTTTTGACCTTTCGGTTATCTGGAATATTATTCGCCAAACCCAATGTATGGAAGAGGCCGGGAAGTCCACCGGACCTTTTGACCTTCCGAGTTGTTTGTCGAGTTTTGCTCGATGACATTAACTGCATGGAAGAGGCCGGAAGTCCACCAAGGACCTTTTGACCTTTCCCCGGTCTCCGACATTAACTCGTATGGAAGAAGTCCACGGGACCTTTTGACCTTTCTGTTAGTCGAGTTTTACCGATGACGTTAACCCGTATGGAAGAGGTCGCGGGAAGTCCACCAAGGACCTTTTGACCTTTCCTGAGTTGTTTGTCAGAGTTTTTGCTCGATGACATTAACCCGTATGGAAGAGGCCGCGGGAAGTCCACCAAGGACCTTTTGACCTTTCTTGGGTTGTTAGTCGAGTTTTGCTCGATCATTAACCATGGAAGAGGCCGCGGAAGTCCACAGACCTTCCCCGGGTTGTTAGTCAGTCGAAGTTTTACCGATGACGCAACCCGTATGGAAGAGGTCCACGCGACATTTTGACTATCCGGTTGTTAGTCGAGTTTTACCGATGACGCGTTAACCCGCACGGAAGAGGTCAAATTGAATGGCTGGTAGTCGACGCGGGCGATCGCCGATTAGTCGGCGCGGATGACCGCGACAATGGCGAAGACCGGGCGATTGCGCCGCTAAGGACGGCATGGTGGCGCGATCGGGCGACAATGGCGATGACCGGCAAATAGTGATACCGCGATTGCCGACGTAAAGCACCGCGGAGAGGTGCGGACCGACTATAGTGGTTGGCGGACGGGAAGGCACGGTAGTGGCGGCGCGGTGACCGCTAAAGGGTTGGCGTCGACGGGTGGTCGCAGAATCGGCGACGTAGTGACGGGTAAATCGACGCCGGAATGACCGCAATAATGGTGATGACCGACGGCGATGCGGCGATAGCGCGGACCGACGATGGTAGTCGACGGTGGTCCGGCGATGAGGGGATTTTAACCCATCCGGTGTTTGTCGAGTGTTATCCGGCGACATTAACCCGCGCGTACAAAGTTTTGACCTTTCTCGGGTTGTCGAGCTTTTGCTCGATGACATTAACCCGTATGGAAGAGATCGCAGAAGTCCACCAAGGACGTTTGACCTTTCTGGGTTGTTTGTCGAGCTTTTGCTCGATGACATTAACCCGCATAAGAGATCGCAGAAGTCCACCAAGGACGTTTTGACCTTTCCCCGGGTTGTTTGTCGAGCTTTTTAACCCGCAAGAGATCGCGGGAAGTCCACCAAGGACGCTTTGACCTATCCGGGTTGTTAGTCGAGTGTTACTCGATGACATTAACCCGCATGGAAGAGGTCGCGAAGTCCACCAAGGACGCTTTGACCTCGGGTCAGTCGAGTGTGACGTTAACCCGTATGGAAGAGGTCGAATAGTTGTATGAGCTTGTAGCCAGAGTTGACTATTGATCTTTGCCTTTTCATTGGTGTTGCTGACTTGCTTATCTTTTGAGATTAAGAGTTGCCCCCCAGTTCCCGGCAGAATCTGAAGGAACAAAGTTTGATGAATCTTCATTCTTCGCCATGCTCTTTAAAAGCTTGAATGCTCCACCTCGATGGTGGTTTTAATCTTGTTGGGAAACTTGGTCGTCATACAAGATGAAATAATGGGAATCGATCCCAGTGACGGCCAAACCTATGCAGAAAACCAGAGAGTGAAAGTTTACGCTTTGTCGAAGTCCACAGGTAATTAAAGAGCGAACAGAGACACCCGAATTTTAACGTGGAAAACCTCAAAAGAGGGAAAACCACGGCCTAGCCCAAGAAAAGCTTCCACTATGTATCCGTTTTGAGTATAAAATCTTCCGATAACAGATTAATTGCATATGAGAGAGGAATAACAACTGTGTAACAATGATCAGGTTGTAATTGTTACTGATGGTGGAGATGCGGGGTAACTTCCCGGAATGGGGTACAATTAGTGACGGTTGGCGATGGTTGATGGTCACGGAGTGCAATCTGCTTGGGGTGTGATCTTGCTTGGAGGATCTTCAAGCTTGAGCTCTCTTTTCCTCACTTGGGCTTTTCCTTCCTCGCCGGACTCTTCCTTTTCATCCTTGTTCTCTCTCTTCCTTGCTTGGGATTGATCGGCAAGGATCGGCAGTGGCCGGTGGTGGTTGACGACTGTCGAGTGGCTCCTCTCTTCACTTGTTTCAGCCTCCTCTTCACTTCAGCTTGGCCTCCCTTGGTGTGAGAATGAAGGCCTATTTATAGATGGGAGGAGGGCACTCTGTAAATTCATGTAAAGCTGCACTACTCCCCTGGACGGCTCAGATGATTCCTTGATCATTTGATGTATTTTGAGCATTTGGATGCCCAAATGAAGTCGGAATTATGAGATCTTAGGCTCGTTAGATCCGCTCGTCAGACGCCGATTTGACTATAAACACTCCATATTTGAGAGTTGTTTGGGATTTAATTGATGTCCCAAAGATTCCAAATTTTAAGTACTTGATTCGACGGTTTTGACTCAAAATCATACGCCGACATCAAGATTTGTGCTTTGGCTAGTCATATTTTGAGATTCATATCAAGTTCCATAGAATTTATTTTTAAAAATATAGATTTTATAATATTGGAATATACATATTTAGCTATTTACTTAAGAAATACTCAAAATATCAAATTAAAATAAAATGTACACCCCCATTAAAATACTCTTCATCTCAATTGATCACCATTAGTTTCTATCTGCTTCACCTCTGTCATCAATCTCATGATGCTCATGTCCACAAATCAGGACCTTGTTTTCCTTTTTCTCAACAGGATATGGTGCAGAGATTAGCGATGGAGGTGAAGGCAATGGAGATGTGCAAGGTATCTTAGCATATTGATTGAGAGTTTTGACTTTCAAGGAAGTCGATTTATCGTTGTGTATTAATTTGAGATTAAATTCGCTCAAATGTCTCCCCCCTTTAAAAAAGACAATGAAGACCAATGAGATGACATTAAGTCAAACACTATTGTGGGCGGAACTAACTTCCTTGTTTTAAAGTGGGAAACATTTTATATAAAAATAATATTAAAAATATATTAAAATATATATATTTTAAAATAAAGTTTCATAGAATTTATTTTTAAAAATATAGATTTTATAGTATGATGAGTAATATTGAAAAAGAAGTAAAAGAATCCTAAGCAATATCATTTATTTCAATAATTCAAACTCTATTGTCTATATACTAAATAATTAAAATAAATGTGAAACATAAACATCTAGTTAAGAATTTAAAAAATAAGTTAATTAGCTCTTTTTTTTTCTAAATTCTAATAATAATCACACTTAAATATGTGACAATTGCAATTATTAAAAATCAATTAATATTTTGGTAAATAAATAAAGGTGAATGATGAACATTCCAATGAAGGCTTGGACTGCAAAGCTTGAAGTTAGAAAAATAAAAAAAACATTAACAAATCACCATTTTAAGGATAACGTCATCAAATATAAGAGCTTTCAATAATTAGAAAAATATAATTGATATGTTAATAAAAAAATTGACTCCTCAAATCAACCAATATAATGATACAATTTCAAATATATATATATATATATATATATATATTAATTCTTTATTGATATATATATCTTTAAAAGTAGTTGTTATAGAATTGCATCCTTTATAGAATTATTTGTAATGATAAACTTATAAAATAAATCTATTTTAAAAGAAACAATATAATTAATAATTATGTTAATTTATATTATTTATATTCATTTTTAAAGTCCTATCAAACTATGCTTGGTGCACGTGCAATTATATTAGCTATAACAACTTTTTTTTTTTTTAAATCCAGCGCACAATCGCCCATATTTTGAAAAAAAAAAAAAAAAAGAGTACAATAACTATTGGAATAACATTGATGAGCAATATCATTTATCTTTTGAGTATTTCATACTATATATAATTTTTATATTTTTACATATTTAACACCTAAATTTTGATATTTACATCCATAACAATCAAATTTTTAACACCACATTAAATATATCACTATTATTATTTTTTAAAAATTAAGTACAATAACTATTGGAATAACATTGATGAGCAATATCATTTATCTTTTGAGTATTTCATACATACTATATAATTTTTATATTTTTACATATTTAACACCTAAATTTTGATATTTACATCCATAACAATCAAATTTTTAACACCACATTAAATATATCACTATTATTTTTTAAAAAAATAAATACATCTTTTTATGCATAGACAAAGTATTAGATATATAAATATTAAATTTTATGAATTTGATATGTAAATATATAAAACTTATATGATATGCATGCAAATATTAAATTTTAATATATATATTTTAAGAATTTGTGCAAAGATACCGGTTGCCATCATATTTAGACTAGATAGCGCTTCGGTCGCTATAGAAAATCGGTGGCAAGAAGTTGATGTTGCTGAAGTTGTGATTCTATTTGGAAAACTCAATTCAAAATCTACTGTATTGCAACTGTTTGTGCAGAAAAGACTAAAATGTCCTTATGAGCATATGAGATGAATAATATGAAACAAAATGAAGAAGCGGTGCTTCAGTTGATAAAAATATGTCCTTTGTATGAGACAACATATGCCTAGCTTCATCTTGAGGCCTGATTTGAAAGGTTGAACGGTAGGCAAATAATATACTTAATGTTCAACGACTAGATACCAATAGTGAAGAAAGAAGAGCCATAGGATTTAAGGAGAATGAAGAATGGAGAAACACACAATAGTCGGTTCATTACGATCATTGAACTTCTTTGTAGCATTAAATCGAACAACTAATGGGTAACTTTCACATGTCCTTTTTTTTTCTTTTTTTAACTTAAGAAAGTTAATACCCATCCACTTACCTTACAAAAACATAAAATAATTATAATCAAATCCCCGCAATTTTAGTAGAAGAACGTTAGCATCAATCAACATCACGCTCAGCCATCACCAAAAAGAAATTCAATGTTTATTTTCTTACGAAAATAGCAAATAACGCCAAACAATATGGTTAGAGAAGAAATGAGAGTGATACCAACTTAGCCAGATTTTGAATTATCGGTGGAGAGGTATTTGGTTAACTTCATCCCTTGTTTCATGCATAGCATAGACTGTAGGAGCTTGAGGTATCACAGTAGCTGGTAGTATAGAAGTTGTATTGTTAGCTACCTATTGGTTAGTAGACAAAATAGGTGCTGCACTTGATGTGATTTCTTCTGTAACATCTCCATCATGATGTTCATTTGTACCATCATATCATTCATTTTGGCACCAAGCTGTGCAATCTCCTTATCTTTGACCTCCATTTGACGCTACATTTTCTCTAGCTAGCCATGGCGCCAATCAAGACGGGTTCTTCCTCTTCTTCTATTTCTTGTTCGCTCGCTCCTTGCTCATTGGAGAACTTGAGCCTTTCTCCTTGTGCATTTGCAGAGCAGTTTTAATTTTACGTTAATTATAAAGCTGTACCTGATCATTTTTCAACCATATGATTCATCTCTTTCTCATTTTGATCTTTCTTCTCATAAGCATCAATTCGTGCCGACTTCAGATTGATTCACGATGGTGCCGAGTGGAGAGTTCATCTATATCTCTAACCATATACTTAATTTTTCCATAGAATCTTCTTCATTATTTTCTTCCCGCACATGAATTTCTCGACATTTCGGTGGATCTCGGTTCAAAGTGTAAATAACCACCTCTTTTATTAAAGGACCACAATCAACGTCAACCTTCTCTTGTAGGGGTGAAACTAATCGGTGATAGGATCCCCTAGAGGATTCTCCAGGGTGTCGACCATCATATCTTTCATCATTGATATTCCTTTTTTTGGGTATCCACTTCTGATGAGTTGATTTTGAGGCGAATTTCTGAGTAGATGTATCTTATGTCACACCCCTTCTATTACTCGAAGTTTCATTATGGGGCCTTGGCCTCCATATTTGCTTACCTTCCAGACCTTTCGTGAATTCTTGGACATGCGGTCCAAGTGCCATATTCACCATGCTAAGTGTCTTTGTGGCCGCTACTAGAAGAGATGGCAATTTTCTTGGTGGCGCTTCGATATTTTTCCTCACCACAGGCCTCTAATATTTTCTTTTCATTAGGCCTCTATCCTTGGCTACTTTGAGAACTTTATGTATCATGACAGACAGTGTTTCAGGATGTATCCTCTGTGGTGGTGGAGCTTGACGTGATTGGTTCCAGAAGGATTGCTTTATTTCGCTAGTAGAGCTATTCCTCTTTACCCACTTTAGATTATCAAAGTTGTTGGGTAGACTCGCCCACCTGCAGTATCACTTGCTCACTAGTAATTCACTGAGCCTCTCGCCGCTTTCTTCTTCTCTGTCGGTTAATTTGCTTCCCGATGAGAAGCTTCATGATCATGCTTTCCGTACCGAGGTTCAAGTAAGCACAACCAATTACCAGGAAGTAAAGACACAGTTTGTCCCTTGATGATTCTTGTCATCACGGGAGCTTTAGATTGACTTAGCCTCTTGAAAACTAAAGTTCTCTGTTGGGAGAACTCTCGAGCTGGTTGGATGTTGAACTGCACTTGGCTAGTAGGAGTTTCAAGAACTTGAGGCCTTCCAAAGATGGCCTCGGATGAATGTACCACCGGGTGAGTACTTCAGAGTCGATATGAGGGAAATTCAAGCTACCAAATTGAATGGTAGCCCGACATCTTCAACATTGATGATGGCTAGCAAATGTTCGCACTGCACCTAGTAACAAAGTGAAAGGAGTGCTTTGTAGATCCATTTCTGCAAAAGTGAAAGATGGGAATTAGTAATTAGCAATTATTATTTCACCCCATACTTTCAAGATGTAGAGGCGCTACAGAACAAATAATGGTGTAATAAAGACACACTCTACGGAATGATTCATTCTACATAGAGGCTCATATTAAATTTGTTACACAATTAAATCACCATTTCATTATTTTAAATTTTCAAAAAATTTATTGCTATTATAGCACATATATGACTAGCCAAAGATGGAAAGAGAATCCTGTCCCCAGTGGAGTCGCCAAAATCTGTGGGCTCCGAAAATTTGCCACCGACCTCTTTGATTAAAAGAGTGGTTTAAAGTGTCGATGTAATTTTCAGAAGGTAGATGGAATAGTAGATAAGACACTACCTAGAGATTTCATCCTCATTTGGTGAGAACTTTAGATCTGGTTCCGGTTTCTTAAAGTAATTACCCCTCAATAAGTGAGAGAGAGAGAACTTTCGATTAATTAGATCAATGTGTAGCGCATAGTAGATGTAGAGTTTTAGAATTTAAGATATGAAATTCATCATTTCAGCTTAAACCGGATGGTTGGGGAATGATGATGTGCCCGATCCCATGGTTCTCATCCCTTCCCTAGTCTACTTAGTCAAAGGAGGTAGTCGACCCAACCCGACAGAAGGATCCTCATCGGCAACATATGGGTTACGTCGCCCAAGAAATTTTGTAGACTGGGTGGTGTTTGGCAGAGCTTAAGTCTACCTTAAGATGCTTGCTTATCAAGTATACCTTATGATTCACAACTCAAAGGGCGAGCCATTGGGGAGCATATGGGTTATGGCGATCAATATATAATGGAGCCGGCCCAAACCACCCGATCGAGGACTCTCGTAATCGCTTCATTTGTATTTGGCCAAGCCATGAGAGACATGGGGCCACATCTTACTGGCAAGAGATTGATTGAGAGTGAACATAGCAGAACACTTGATTAGACATTGGCTTTTTTGTGAGCTAGAGTTTTCTTAATTTATCACCCCCGATAAACTATTGTGAAAGGTGGATAGATTGAGTTTTGCTTTAAGTTTTTAATGATAGAATTTCATTTAAGCAGCTTTTAGATTGCTACTTAATTTGATTTAGAAAATTGATTAGTTGGCATATGTTTAAGAGCTTTAGATCGCCTACTCGCTTAGTTGCTAAGGAGGATTAGATCTACCGTCACCCAGTAATCAGTTTCATATTTCACTAATTGAAACTCTTATTATAGTTTTTAGGTTTTGTTAACCCGGACCCAGTTATAAGACTAAACCAGAGAGAAACCTGCGCAACATCCTTAGACACTTGAATTTAAGCATTCAGTGTAGTGTCGGGGCCAACGCAGGTGTATAATAATTTCAAGTACTTTTATGTTTGACTTATGAGATTGATTTCAGATTTTCATTTAATCCCAACTTAGCCTGCGCAGCCTTTTCAGACATCAAAATTTGCACATGAAATCTCTATGTCCCAGACACATGTGTTTGCTTAGCTAATTTCATCTAATTAATGAAATCATTGATTTTAAAAATCATAATTAGAATGAAATTCCTTAATTTTTGATCAAAGGGGGCCCTATAAATTTTTTTTTTTAAGATTTTGATTTAGTATCGCATTTTGTCTGCTTGTACAAAGGGTTGCAGATCCGGTGGAGAAGAAGGCATTTCGATTTAGATTGTAGCTTAGAACATTACTTGCACTTAGTTTATTTATTGAGCTTTTACAATTCTTCCAATTTAATTATGCTCAATTTACATCAAATTTGATAAGCTATGCCATTTCGATTTGTTATTTTTTAGCCCTACTCATGCTTATTAGCAAGATAATCGCTATTCAGATATTATTAAACTCAATTTGGATTTATCCTTAGATTTTGAGTTTATTGCAAGTATGTTGCGAGTTTAGCATTAGTCCTTCCCAAATTCCAATTAAAGCTTGTTTAATTTTGAGGAATTTACAAAAAAGAGAACTCACTTTACCGCTTCAATTTAAGTCATAGAGAATTGTAATTAGAGTTTATGCATTTAATATTAGCCTCCCCCAAAGTTTGTGAGTTTAATATTAGTCTCTCCCAAATTTCACTTAGATTTTAAATAAATATTCTATTTTTTCCAAAATTTGCTTTAAAGGCTCCCCCCTTTTTTCTTGTTTCCCGTTAGTTAGTTTAGGTTTTCCTACTTAGCGCTCCTAAGTCAGCTCATTTTACCCTCTCATTCTTTTTTCTAAGTCCAAAGATTTGACACATTTAAGCCTCCTACATCCCCATGAGAGTGGTCGCTAGATTCTATTTTGAATAGCTAGTCTTGTCTTGAGACACCGCAATTTTTTCATCTCACCTTGAGTACTCCAGGCCTTCCACCGAAGACAAATGCAATATATATTCATCCCCCTCTTTTCTAAGTCTAGAATTTAAATAAAATTTCTACCTTCCACCTCCCGCAGGGATCTGATCGGGCCTACTCGGTACTCCCTCTGAAGGAGTGACGACACCACAGTTTATCTCACCCTCTTGAGCACAACGAGGTCTTCGGACCTGAAAGAATACATACAATGTAATATATAATTATTCCTCCCTTTTTTTCTAAGTGTGGAAATTAGATAAAATTTTGGCAGCATTTCGTCTAGGGGGAGTGACATCTAACAAGTGTTTGGCTTACCTCGCTTAGCTTAGCTGTCTTACACCATGTACCATTTTTTCATCCCATCGTGCTCTCTTGAGCACAACCAAATTCAACCGCAAAATTGAGTGGGTCATCTAAGGCGGGAATTGGAGCCGGATTAGAAGGGAAAATTGAGAAGAAAATTCAGAAAAAGGGGAGGAGAATTACCTTTTTTTTTGGACGTGAGAGGGGAAATCAGGAGAGAGAAACATAGGAAAAAAAATGAGGAGGGAGTTGCAGAATGAGGGGAGAGTGGGTAGTTTTTCTTTTCAATTTTTTTTTTAATTTCTTTTTTTTTAGAAAACTAAAAAAATAAAAATGGGGGGAACGGTTGCTGAGTGGGGGTAATTTTGGGATTTAAAAATTAGTTTTAAATTTGTTAAATGATTTAAATATGGACTTCACATCGGTAAATACACATATATATCAATTTATGGTAATTCTGATATTTTGAATGCAATTGCGCTATCCGTTTCACGATCAGATGACATTTGGTTCCAGTCGGTGCTAAATTGAGTCAATTTCAGCTTGAAATGCGCATCGTCATTTTTGCTCACTTGATTTTTGCACAGACTTGTCTGAATTGAGTGCAAATAGTCTTATTTGATAGATTTTGATGTTTTGAAACCAATGGCGTGATCAATTTCATGAACGGAGGTTGTTTGACTTACATCGGTGCCTCCTGACCTTGATATACGTGCAGGGACGTTGACGACTCAAGCGCTTGATCGGTTGCTCATCAAGTCATGCAATATTTATATCCTGGTCAATTTTGATATTCTAAATGCGATGGCGAAGTCCGTTCATCAACCGGAGGTCATTTTGACCATTTTCAGTGACATCTAGTGCGCTTTCCTCACTATGTCACTTTCAAGTCCGGCTTTAATTAGGCTTGTGGGCTCGACTTTGACTTTGTGGCATACATATGAAGGTCAACAAATGCCCCCCAACAAATGTGACCCGCGCATGAAGCGAGTCACGTTTATTGAAGACTAGGTAACTTTTTGGTCTTCTTCTTCCTACCCCTCCTCGTCTTTCTTTTTACACTATTATTTAAATTTCATATAACGTTTCTTTTATCACTTGGTAGGAGAATGTTCAGCTGGAGGAGACCTAATGATCTGTCACCCGATGAGCCTAGTGAGGAGGCTATCTGGTTAGAGATTAACAAACACGATCCTCATAGAGATGTTGATATTAGAGATAGGATTGAGTAGCACCCTGATATGTTACGAGGGCATGATTTTTACCGGGGCTTCTTCGCACACTCTTCTCTACTCCCTGATTGTACTTCAGATTCCTTTTCTTATGAGGATCAAGTCAACTGGGTAACTACCCTTAAGCTGAAGTGTGGTGATTACAATTTTCGACAAAGACAAGTCTCCTACATGCTTTACTACATTGAAAGATAGATAGATAGACTCCTCGAGCCACCATCGCCTCGCTAGATCGCTGGATTCCTCTATTGGTAGGATTCCTACTCTTTCCCATGGATATGTCACATGGGCTAGGTACATTCTACAAGCTCACCAAAATATTTTACGCATGACCAAAGATTTATGAGGATATATATGTATCTTTATTTGATTTTGGGGTATGCCTTCTTCTTGGTGGAGGTAGTGGAGTTCTCGGGATCCCGTAGTAACACTTGTCGGATTGGCCCGCAGGAGTTGATCATCACCTTGGACATACAAATGCGTGCAGTCTTCCCATATTTGGTTATCTCTACGAGGAGTGTGTTCCACCTGATGAAGAATTATTTTGTAGGCAACCTTCAGATGATTACAATCGATGAGGTAGGTTGGCTATACCTTTTATTTATGTTGATCTCTTAGATCACTATCACCATACTTTTAGAGTGTCAGGGCATTCTATACGATCACGAGCTACGTTACCTATGAGTACATGATTCAGAGCTTCTTGGAGGATTATGCTCTATCTGAGGAGACTGTAGCACTGCATGATCCTTTCCGATTGGGTGTATCTGAGGATAGTTTCTTATCCGAAGAGATTGCGGAGCCTACTTTACCAGCAAGGGAAACTTCTCCAGCACTACCAGGATTGAGCGAGGGTCTGTTCTTAGCCAGTTTTATAGTGACATGGTTCTGCATTTTTGTGCTCCCCATCACAGAGGGCCTAGTTCGCCCAGGCGCTTTATTAGCAGCCAACATGATCTCTCATGGCGAGCTAGTTTCTCTTGCTCCAGCGGTATTGGCTAGGCTTTATAGGATATTAGGGGTGATTTCTACGGCAAGTTCCCTAGAGCTATGAGATGTGATTCTACCTTGGCAGTACTTATATGCTTGGGTCCACCTCCACGTACAGGGTGCCTTTGCTTATTTTGAGTATCCAACATTCTTTTTAGAGCGAGGATATCCTACAGTCTTGTAGTTGTATTGAGCATCCTCTACTTTAGAGATGGAGAGAATTCACATGCTCTTCTTCGCTCCCCATTTGGTCAGAGATCGATTTTTGTTGGTTCATCAGCCGTATATACCTGGCCTACCCTTTGACATAATAGGGATTGGTTGTCACACCCCAGATGACCCCCTTATGCTTATGTTAGGGTCAAGTCAAGTGTAACGAATAGGATGACTTCGATTACTGATTCCACAAACGCTTTCAACTGTCTACTCGGAATGAGCAAATGAAAGGTGTATATAATCAAATCATCACTAAACTATTTGCAATTCATATACTACTTAACTTAATTCATATCACAAATACTGGAAGCATGAAAGCATACTAGAGTACGACTCCAAAGTATCTTCTAATGCCAATATTACCTGCTTCAATCAACAAAACTAAAATTAACAAACAATGTCAACCCTAAATCCCCATTTTAATACACAATAACTCTACAACTCACCTAGCAGCCAAGTTCGATTTCCCAATCACGCATTTCACGCATTTCAACCCCAAGGAAGGCTGCTAGCTGAAAGAAAAAGGGATAGGAAAAGAAAATTAGCAATTTACAAAATTCTCTAAGTTTCCGATCGGCGAGAACAGAAATCCGAATCGATCGGGTTCACGGATTTCCCGACCAGCGCCTTTACGGATTTTCCAACCCGTCGGTTCACGGACTTATATGCGGGCGTTCCAAGCGATGGCGCGAAGCGGCGTGAAGGCGGCGCTATGGGTGCGGCGGTTCTGGCCGACGCGATGCGGCGGTTCAAATTGGCGACGGATGCGGCGGTTTCAATGTCGACGCGGATGCGCGGTTCAATGGCCGACGCAGATTCTTTGCCCGCCGCACACGCCGCTCCAGAGGCGTCACGCCTTGTCAAAGCCGATGCCGAGGGGGCGGCGGCTCGGTCAGAGTGACCGTCGCCGGCCGAGGGAACGAGAGCGGAAATCTGTCGATACCGAAGCCGAGGGAATGGGAAAGGAGGAGAAGAACTCGCAGCGTGAAGGAAATGAAATAGGCCGCGGCTATGGAAGGAAATGAAATTACCTTCGATCGATCCCGGCCATACACGCGTCGAGTGCTTTAATCCAGCCGCTGCATGCTTAGCACCTAGGTGCTACAGTAAACGGGTTAATTAGCTAAAACAAATTTAATTAGGCATTAAATTAATGGATATTACATTGGTCTTATTGACAGTTTTGATGAGAATGGAAAATATTCCTTGCTTCATGGCCGTCGGACACTGAGAGTAGTTGAGTACCTTTTTAGTATACGCCCAGGATGGTTATGTTATCGATTTGGGCAGTCAGTTATTATAGAGGGCTATCAGCCTAACCGAGTTGCAAGGCAGTTTGGTTTCTTCCAGTCGACTGCTCACGATGGCAGGCCACTCATTCCTAGTGTGACGAATTTTAGGAGGATCAAGATGATTCCCGTTGAGGCACGTTACTTTGCTGCTTCAACCGTCTGGCTACATCTACTGAGGCTTGGTACTGGTGCTCATTTTCAGATAGCTTCTCCACATAATCGCATGGGGGTTAGTTATGCTTATCTCACATGGGTACAACTATCTTTTGGCCCTTTTCTAGAGCGTGGTTCTCGAAGATATGAATGCATGATGAGGTCCTTGGGCATTCCTTGAGATCAGATGATCCACCGTCGATTACCATTAGCAGGAGATCATAGAGCTGGAGGTATAATCACTATTTTCCTCTCCCTCAGAATATGTTTATTGTATCTGATATTCTAATTTGATTCTCAACATGCAACAATGGCTGGTCGAGGATACCACCTCTCGTGGCAGAGTTAGAGCTAGGAATTTTGCTCCTAGCTGTATTGATGCTTCTTCACCGGCTCGCAGACGGAGGCATAGCCAGCCCACTGAGCCTATGCCAATTTCAGCTGATTATTCCATGAGTCCGCCTACACAACCATTTATGACTTCTAGTGAAGTGCCACAAGTGTCAGGTGGCGCTAGAGATGTTATTGAGGACTCCAGAGTTAGGCCATCGCGCATTTCTACCTTTGATACTACCACTTTTGATGTTGTTACCCCTTCCGTGGAGCTACTTTCCTTTATTAAGCTTGACTCTGCCCTTTGCCCGGGGGAGACTTCTGAGGTGAGAGACTTTGTGCCTAGCAAGGCTTCTATTGAGCCAGAATCTAGCCCTGGAGTTTACCAGATAGTGAGGGTCCCCGAGGATTATATCACTTATGATACTCCAGTTCAGTTGAATTCATCATGCTCCGGTACTCTCTCCTTCTCTTTATTTATTTACTTTTATTAATTGCACTCCTTTATGTTTGCTTCGTGCTGATTGTTTTCCTTTATTCCCTACAGTGCCTGATGTAAGTTATGAATTCAAGATCTACCATCGACATCCCTATAGGTCGAATCCACGCATAGGAGCATGCATGATTATGGCTTGGTGTTTTTGAGGGACGTGGTTTCTCGGATTGACTTGGACTCACCAGAGTCACTGGACAGCTTTACATCTTATGCGAACACTACTTTGGACCTTTTAGCTTGTACTGGCCTGGAGGAATAGGCTCTCCGGTATTTGGAGACTCTTTGCAGAGAGATAGAGTTCCTGATCTACTGGATGAGATCGCTTAGTATTTTCCGTTCTAGCACTTTATTGTCGAGCTTGAGTAGGTCGCTTCAGGGGAACCCAATAATGCATGATGAGTTTGAAGAGAGTGTCGAGGCTCTACGACGTGACCATCAGGGTTCGATAGATGCCTCTTTTGAGTTAGACAGATTGACTGCCAGGCTCAAAGAGCTGCAAGTTGAGCAGGATAGGAGAGCTCAGGCTATAGAGCAGGAGCAGCGACATTATCAGTGACATCACCATGCTATGGTAGATGCTGAGGCTACTTTGATTAGAGTTACTGATGCCTTGCAGTTGGCTGAGAGTGAGCAGCTATCTTTAGTAGCTTATTTAGCACGCCTGAGTTAGCCTAGCTCCCATGATGTTCTTTTTTATTTCTTTTCTTTTTTTTATTAATCATGTATCATCTATCCTTTTATTGCACTAGTGGGCTTTAGCATTCCCTTGTTATTTTTGCACTTTTGTACTTTTGTGGATTTGATGAGAGGACCAGCTTTGATTTGTACTCTAAGATTGATTTGTATGCATTATGTCTTGGGTTTAATTTATGTGTTGGCTATAGAACTTGGATCATTTTAGCTTCAACTACAATAGCTTAGAGGGCTTCTAATAGGATTTATCATCAGTATGCTGCCTTATTCAGGACATACTACATGATGGGGATTGACCGATTTGTCAGAATCGACTTGTTGATAGATAAGAGTTCTTGTACCATCTACTATCTACTTCAATGGCTTTGTTGAAGATCTCTTTCTTTTATGTTCTTACAGATTTGAGTCTCCTCCAACCCTAGCCTCATGCTTGGTTGGGTTTGATGGAGGAATTGCTCATAGAATGGTTTATCCATCTTGGATGATTTAAAATTCCTTCTCTAGCTTTGAACTTGACGGACTTGATGAAGGGTTGACTTGATTTGTCAACATTGACTTGTTAGGAAGTGTATGCACACCATGAACCCTGTGCTTGCTGCTTTGACAGATTCGTTGAAGGATGCATATATATGACCCAGCCTTCCAGCTTATATAAGATTAATGTTGAGTTATTATTCTAGCAAAGTGTGCTTTAATATACTGAATAACCACAAAATTCTTTTAGTTCAGCCATTGGCTTTGTATGAACTATAGAATTGCTTTCTCGGTCATGTACTTTCTGCTTTGACAGACTTGATGAGGAGATAGGCTTTAATCTGTGCTTTGAGCTTGATCAAATCATTTGAGAATAGATTGAAATATCACCTTGCAGGTAATATGAAGATTGATTTGAGGTAGCACAATTGAGCATTTCCTTGCCTTTATCTATCGATCAAGTAGAGATCTCTTGGATCTGGTTGCTTGTGATCACTAAGTGGATATGGTTTGAGATTGAACATCGTCATTGGGAGACGGCGGGGCTCTTTCGTGGCATTTTCTTGGCTTGTTGAGTGAGGCGTCGGCCAATCATATTTAGGCTTATTGAGTTTGACCTTTAGAACCTGCTCGAGTCTTCGACTTAAGCTGTAGTGGATTGGTAGTTTTGTCATCAGATTGATGAATGTGGGCTCTTTCACTGCGGCTTTTCTTGTGGCTTGTTGAGTGAGGAGAGCGTCAGCAACTCGGCCATATTTGGGCTTATTGAGTCTGACCTTTAGAACCCATCTGTGTCCTAGACTTCAGGATATAGAGGTTGATGTTTCTCCAACTTAATTGATTGAAGCTTCCAAAATTGGAGTTCTTTTTTTTGATCTCCGAATTTGGCAAATCGAGATAAATTTCTTGACATTTAGAGTTGTCCTTTCATGTATAGAAATAGATTCTTTTTTTGCTCACAAAACATGACAATAATTATAGATATATCTAGGGATTTGGTGTAAAGCTTGATGTCAACCTGAATAAGAATATATTTGAGGATCTCATCTTTTGGCGATGTCAAATAAATTTAATATATAAAAAAAATACCCCTCTTGCGGAATTCTAAAGTACATTTAAGAGAATTTTTCAAGATGAAAATATACAAATACATCCATATTTGAATTGATGTACTCTAAAGAGATTTTAATACAACATTGATTTCACATATAAAAATCTAAAAATGCCCACTGTAATAGGAATTTTCATGAAAAAGTTTTCATCGGGTATGTTATTTAGGGATCTCGACATGATGCACAATGTCAACCTAAATAGTTATACTAAAAAATACTGTCTTCTTGGGATTTTTACTTTGGAATATATTTGTCATGTATAATACTTTTTTTAGGTATTATTGATTGGCGACATTGGTCTTTCACCCTTTAGGTTGATGAGTTGGTATGCCCCTCCTTGATACACTTTTTTAATGACAAAAGGGTCTTCCCAGTTAGGCTCAAATTTATCACCAAATTTTTGATTAGAATAATTGGTCTTCTCAACACTAGGATCAATTCTCCTTTTTGGAATGTTCGAGGCCGCACCGTATGGTCAAAAGCCCTGGACATCTTTGCTCGATAGACTTCTAGATTTTGATGAGCTTGTAATCTAACTTCATCAAGCGTCAGAGTTCCTCCATTCTCATGAGCATTTTGATCTTGATTGATTGTCTTTGGATACAAAGTGAAGGCAACTTAACTTCAAGTGGAAGAACGCTTTAGTTCCAAATACCAATGAATAGGAGTGGCTTTAGTGGCATCTTGTAGGTAGTTCGATATGCCCATAGAGCCTCTACTAACTTGGTATGTCATTCTCTCTTATTTTTGGTGAGAATCTTCTTGAGCAACTTGACTAATTTCCTGTTAAAGGCCTCTACCAAACCATTTTCTCTTGGATTATATATTGAAGAGTATCGTCAATCAATTTTATGTCGATCAACGAATCTATAAATCTTTGCACTTTTGAAAGGCATTGCCATTATCAAATTATTCGGCACTCCAAATCTATAGACCATTATGCATGAAGAAGTTGATCACTTTCGGTCGTAACTTCTTTAAATGGGGTAGCTTACCCAGAGAAATAATCGGTCGTTCTAGGATGAAGCGATGTCGGTTGATGGTGGATCAATTGACATATGTACCCCAACATTGAATGGGCGGGATGCTATTGTTGGGTGTAATGGATTTGGAGGTTGATGGATGAGATCTCCATGTACTTGACACTCATGACACTTCTTATGATTAATAGTCTCTCACCATAGATGGCCAATAATAACCCATCCTTTTGATCTTTCTTGCCATCTTGGGAGGACGATGTGCACCACAAAGTCCTTCATGAACTTCAACCATCACTTTGCTAGCTTCATCACAGGCATTAGCCATTTATTCAAAGGATCTATGATATAAAGTGTTGTTGATGAAAGCATAGCATCTTTTCTTTGATTGTACGTGATTTATTACTTGGTAATTTGTCTTCTTTAAAATAGTCTATGAAGGCTTGCCTCCAATCACGTGACTCTTCTACAATAAAGGCTTCATACTGCAATTCTGAGGCAATGTCATTCTTAGCTCTTCTTGAAACAACTTCTTGTTGATTTTGGGGAGTATGAGGAGCAACCTGAGTCACATCTTGCTGGGTCAGATTTGGTAACCCCTCTACCTACGGGGATTGATACTTTATTGGCTCTAAGACTCGTTGAGTAAATATGTCGATCATGACATAATCACCGTTCATACTTACCATTTCCTTAGCTAATTTTTCCAAATAATCAGCTTTACTATTCTTGGATCGAGAGACTTGGGTTAGTGTGATATTTGGTATCTGCTTCATAAGCTCGAGAACTCTCTTATGATAGAAAGCTAACTCAAGCTTGTTGATTCTATAGATGCCAAGTACTTGATTTATAATAAGGCGAGAATCACCAAAATATACAAGTTGAATGATACTATAAAATAGCTTCTTCCGGACACCACTAACGCTTCATATTTAGCTTCATTATTAGTTCTTGGCTCAGTCAATCCATATGATCGTCTCATTATACCTCCTTCTAGTGTTATGAAGATGATGAAGATTTCTGCTCTTGCTCTTAGAAAGTTTAGAGATTGGACTTGTTTGATCGATGAGGCTCCATCAAAGTACAATTCTCAAATTTGTGATTTTTCTCTTTCATGAATGAGCATAATTTGCTCATTAGATAAATCGTCATTAAGAGAAGAGTCCGCAGGATAGGATGTGCGACCAAAATGCTAAGACTTGTCTTCTTTGCTTTCATGGAAGCATTATGTGATATCAAATTACAAAAGTATCTTCATCTTGCAAGTCAATCTGGTCTTGTCATCAAGTACTTTTAGATCGATCCTTAAGATGAATGTAATCTTATGAGATAACATATAATGATGAAGCTTTTGCAAAGATCAATGCTAAGCAGTGCTTCTCATCGAGAGTATCTCATTTTACTCCAATCGACCTTGTGATATAAAAACATTCTCTTTTTCTTCTTCATTGTGTTGTGCCAATAATGCTCCAAAGGACTCTTCTAATGCAGCTATGTATAGAATGAGAGGCTTCCCATGAGTAGGCACTATAAGGATTGGTGGATTTAAAAAGTAGCTTTTAATGCTATTGAAGGCTTCCTGGCACTCCTTGTCCCATTTGAATGGAGCATCCATCTTCATTACCCTTGCAAATGGTTGATAGCATCCCGATAAGTTTGATATAAATCGATGGATGAATGAGTTGTCCTTGTAAAGAAGAATGAAAAACTCTTGGTGGAGGCATCTCCATGATTGATTTTAGATCAATTTCAATACCTCATGGCCATATACCCCAAAATTTTCGGAGGATACCTCGAATGTACATTTTAGAGGATTCATCTTGAGATCATATTTTTTGATTCTCTCTAGTATGATTCTCAAGTCTTCGAAGTGGTTTTCACGGCTTAAGCTCTTCACCACCAGATCGATGACATAACATTCCACCTTTTGATGAATCAACTCATCAAAAATATGTGTCATGGCTCTTTGGTATGTAGCTCCAACATTTTTTAGGCCAAAGGGCATGGCCATGTAGCAATAGATGCCAATAGGAGTTCTGAATGACATATATTTTTCATCTTCAGGTGCCATTTTGATTTGATTGTATCCTGATGATCCATCCATAAATGAGAACATGTCGTAGTTGGAGGTGTTGTCCACTAGTAGTTATATTGGAAGCGAAAAGTCATCTTTTGGGCATGCTTTATTTAGGTCAGTCAATGCGAGATGGATTTGGCTTCTTCTTTCTAACGAGATAATGTTAGCTATCAATGCATACTTCTCCTCCGGATGAAACTTTGATTAGCTTTTTTTAGTTTATGCAATCACCTTCAATCTCAATCTCATTTTTAGGAGCTTGCTTAGCATTGCATGGTTTGATAGCTAGTTTGTGAACTACATCGGGGATAAGCTAGCATTTAGAATATGTCCAGGCAAAGCAATCCACAATTCACAAAGTAGCATTTTTCTTCAACTTTTTCATCGGTGAAGGGCATTGACAAAAGTTGGGAGGATCATCTTGACTCCTAGGTTGACTTCTTTAAGTTCATCCATAGTAGCTATTTGTCCACCATCTTCAAGTTCTTGGTGCTTGGCTTCCACTTCTTCATCATTTTTTTGGGAAGAATTTCATGGGAATCATCCTCTTCATCACTAAGAGTTTCTATCTCGGCTTCTATTATATTATAACAGACCTTATTTTGATGAGCTTTGCGGATGAACCCCAGACCTTTAGTGATAAACTTATCACTTCTTCGTGATGCTTGAGGACTTCTTTGGCTCCACATCTTGTTAAAGATTTGAGTCATATGTTTAGTAGTTCCAATATGAACTCCAAGCTTATGCATCATTCTTGTAACCAGGATAGTATATTGGTATTCTTGTTGGTACCATCTCATAATTTTATGTTGAGTAGGTCAAAATTTTGAGGCGAGACTCTTCATATTAAAATAGAGTTCTGTTCCACCACTCTCAGCGACATAGAATGTTATCAATTCTTCAATATTATGAACCTCAATGGAGTGATTTCTTTGAAGCAACTGAGGGATGGGTATAATTTTGAGTGAGTCATCGACTCTCAAGTGAGCTATCCTCCTTGATGCGACCATGAACTCTATTTCCATAAGTAGATTCAAAATCATAGTCATCATCACTTATTTCATACTCGCTTTTCTTGAGAGCTTATAAGTTCCCTTAGGTTTGACAATATATCTTCTTCTTCTATGTCACTTCCCAAATGAGGAATTAATTTTTCTGACTTAGTAATCAAGTGCTTTAGGAGAGTCGGCATTGCCTTCTTTCTTCCTCCTTTGCTTGCTCTTTCATTTTGTGAAATTTCTCTTTAGTTCACGAAGTGGATGCTCGCTTCAAGAGGCTTTGTTGGCTTTCTTTGAGGATGAAATATTTTGCATCTTCATAGATTTTTGCTTCATTGTGAGAATGGTTGTAGGTTACCAGAATTCAATTCTTCTCCATCTTTAAATACTTCATACATTGATGCATAGTTGATGGGACCATGCCATACTCATGCGACCCAGCCCAAGAGCTCTAAATGATGTATCGACATCGATTACATGAAACTTACGTATATAAATCCTTGAATTTGGCGAGAATAAAAGAAAGTGTTTTTAGCCTTTTTCATTGAAATCATGAACCATCAACTTATCTCTCCCAAGATATTGGATATCGAGTGATAATCCTCTTAACACTTTTAGACTCATAAGATTGATAGAAAAATCGGGATCAATCAATATTCAGCTGATCGAGATGCCATCACTCTCTGTAGTAACATAAAGAGGATGATAGTGATCCGTCGTTCCCAACATAAGGTCTTCCTTAAAAAATGTGATTACTGGGAGATCTTGAGTTTGCAATGCTTCGATCATGCATTTTGTAAGCTTCATAACTCTCGGATCTTTGAGAGCTTGTATCAAAGTTTCTCGAGGTCTTTTGACATCAGAGAGCCTCGTACACTTTTCGGTTGTGGATCTTTCAGATGTGATAGAATATTATAATCTATCTTCTTCTCTCTTGATTTAGGCTTATCTAGAATTTAGAATGATATCCTCATTGACTTCAATTTGCTTTGTCTTTATTTGTATTTTCCTTCTTTGATGAAGGTGGTAAGACTTTACCACTTCTCTGAACTTGAATAACTTTATCTTGCTCAAATTCTTCAAGAGTTTCTTCAAGTTCCTTCTTATTCGGAAGATTGGCCAAAAGGGTTAGACTCATTTTTCAATGTCATACATTTCATACATGATGATATCGATGAGTCGACTCTTCTCCATCGAAAAAAATATAGATCTTCATCGACTATTATTGTCTTGTTGTCATTAAACAAAATTGACATTAGCTCCTCGGCTCTTCTTGCTTTCATGATAAAATTTTGATGGGTTGGTCAAGTTTGTCTATCCTTGTCATCTCGAGTGATGTTGAAGAATATCGACATCACCTGATGATTGCATGTCTCTGGACAAGACTCACCATTATCTTCTTCATCAATTTGTTGAAGTTTAGGCATGAAGTCTGCAAGCCTAAATGGTTTTCTTGTCAGTTGGTGATACTCCTCTAAATTGTTAATGATCTTTTGAGTTGTAGTTCTCTTCTTAATCTTCTTTTCTTAGCCTTCTTTGATTTATTAAGCTTGCATTTGGTAGCTTCTCATGTTGTGATGAAGTAGCCTTATCATATGCTTGAAGCAAATACTTGGTTTAGCATATCTCTTAAGTCCAATATAGGTTCAAGCGGTGATTTCCACTTGACACTAGGGATGTCTTTTAAATTTGTTTCTTCATGCTCTTTTGGAGACTACTTGTTTTCCATTCTTGATGAACTATTTCTCCTTTTGTTTGTCTTTGTTGGATGATACGAAGAGGATAATCATCTTAGACTCTCTTTTAGGGTTGACTAGAACACTGTAAGATAGTGTAAATTCACCTCACCAATATTTCCTTTCTAGCCAATCTTTGAAGACATAACAATCTTCAATAGGGTGACTGATCATCCGATGATAGGGACAGTAATTTGGATTATTGACTTGATCGACTTCTTGACCTTTTGATTTAGTAGCGTAAACCGGCTTTGGTGCAAAATAGTTTAGCCACTTGTCTCTTCAAAGAATATTCTTTATTCATCTTTTCTTAAGAGATGGCCACATTCGCTCATCATCTCTTGCTTATTTTGGACGCTCCCACCACTTGGAAAAGTCTGAGGTTTGTCATTACCTCTAATACCAATTTTGGTTGTGGATTAGAATAACCATGCCTTTTACTCTTATCATCATTGTACACTGGCTGCTTTCCTTTATCCACGTTGTATCACCCGCTTTTTTCCATTTGAACTATAGAAGCATTTCATTTTTTTCTTGAGTCAAGGTTTGTTTCTCTTTGCTTTATCTGCATAGACTTGGACTTAGTGATTCAACTTTTCAAATTTAGCCACTCTATCGAGCAAGTCCTGGAATGTTGCAATTGACGCCATGCATAGAAATGGTGCCATTTTATCATCCATATTGCCCATTAGCAATTGGATCGCATGTTCTTCTTCCAATTGTTGCTCACACTTCATACTTAGGTTGTGCCAATGACTTATGAATTTTGTCATTGACTCATCTTTCCTCCTTTTAGCAAAAGCAAGGTCAGCGATTGTGATTTTCTCGGTTGCATTGGCGAACCTTTTCACAAATATGGTCTAATTCAGAAATATTTTAATGAATCATTTTGGCAATTTATACCATTCAAAGCGGGAGGTCAAACTAATGAATTGGGAAAAAGTAGTGCATCGTTCCCTCACGTACCACAAGTAGCCTTAAATTGGGCGGATGTTGCTTTGGATTACCAAGCTCATTGAAAGTATTGAATTTGTAACCTTTGGTGCCACTTGATCATATTCAGGGTAAGGCGACCTTACTCACCTTTTCCTCGAGGCTATGCCTTTATCTTTTCATTGATTATTATTTCTAGCGGCATTTATTAGTTCGTGTGCTAGCATTTTGAATTATCGGTGAGAGGTGTTTGTTAACTTCATCCCTTGTTTCATGCATAGCATATATTTTAGGAGCTTGAGGTATCATGGTAGCTAGTAGTATAGAAGTTATATTGTTAGCTACTTGTTAGTTAGCAGACAAAATAGGTGCTGCACTTGATGTGATATTCTTCTGTAACATCTCCATCATGATGTTCATTTGTACCATCATATCATTCATTTTGATACCAAGTTGTGCAATCTCCTTGTCTTTGACCTCCATTTGACGCTACATTTCTCTTTGTTCTCTAGCTAGCGTCATGGCATCAATCAATACAGGTTCTTCCTCTTCTTCTATTTCTTGTTGATGTTTTGCTCCTTGCTCATTTTTAGCGGGAGAACTTGACTGCCTTTCTTCTTGTGCATTTGCGAGATTGTTCTTTGGGGCTATCGATGTTGATTATAAAAGCGTGTACCGGTGATCATTTCTGGTTCAACCATATAGAAACTTACACCATGATTTCTTTCTCATTTGATCTTCTTCTTCTTCTTCTTGAAAGATCGAAGATCCATCCTCTTTGCTTATGAAGACTCTTCTTCATAAGCATCAAATTCAGTTGAATTCACAGATTTTATTCTTTGATGGTGAGTGGAGTTCATCTATATCTCTAATCATCGACTTCCATAGAATCTTCTTCATTATTTTCTTCTTGCACACAATTTTTAATTGATGTTTCCGTGGATCTACGGTTCAATGTCGAATAACCACCTCTATTAAAGGACCACGATCAAGCAACCTTCTCTTGTAGGGTGACATTGACGATGGGATCCCCAGAGGATTCTGGTGTTTATCATATCTTTCATCATTGATATCCCTTCTTTTGGGTATCCACTTCTGATGAGTTGATTTTGAGTGATTTCTAAGTATATGTATCAGATGTCACACCCTTCTATTACTCAAAGTTTCATTATGGGGCTTGGCCTCCATATTTGCTTACCCTTCGGGACCTTTTCGGTGGATTCTTGGACATGTGGTCCAAGTGTCACCGATGCTCACCATCAAGTGTATCTTGGGCTCGGCGATTACGAGAAGAGATGACAACTTTCTTGGTGGAGCTTGGTATTTTCCCCTCACCACATCACGATATCTTCTTTTCATTAGGCCTCATCCTACTTTGAGAACTTTATGTATGTTGGCGATAGTGTTTGTTGTCTCCTCTGTGGTGGTGGAGCTTGACGTGGTTGGTTCCGGAAGGACTACTTTATTTTTCCAGTAGAGTTATTCCTCTTTACCCACTTTAGATTATCAAAGTTGTTGTGGGTAGGAATACTCGCTTAGGTAGTATATCGTTGCTGTTAGGTTCAAAGGGGATCTGTGAGCCCTCTATTTCTCCTTCTTCTCTGTCTTCTGGTTAATTTGCTTCCTGATGAGGAAGCTTCATGATCATGCTTTCCAGGTACCAGAGGTTCAATAGGCACAATAGTTGTACCACGAGGAATTAAAGACACAATTTATCCCTTGACGATTCTTTTCATCACAGGAGCTTCAGATTGACTAGCCTCTTGAAAACTGAAGTTCTCTGTTGGGAGAACTCCTTGATGGTTGGTTGTTGAATTGGTTGGCGCAGTAGGAGTTTTGAGAGGCCTTCCAGTGCCTCGGACGAATGTACCGGGTGGGTACTTTAGAGTTCTATTCGCCAGAGAAATTCAAGCTACCAAATTGAATGGTAGCCCCCATCTCGTGTTGATGACGTTGGCTAGGCGGATGTTAGCATAGTTGAACGGTGAAAGGAGTGCTTTGTAGATCCATTTACGTAAAGTGAAAGATGGGGATTAGTAATTAGCAATTATTATTTCATACTTTCAAGATCAGAGGTGCTACAGAAAAATAATGGTGTAATAAAGATACACTCTGAATGATTCATTACATAGAGCTCATATTGAATTTGTTACACTTAAATCACCATTTTTATTTTGAAATTTTCAAAATTTTATTCTATAGCACATATATGACTAGCCAAAGATGGAAAATAGAATCTCCCCAGCGTCGAAATCTGGGCTCAAAATTCACCAACCTCTTCGATGAAAAGAGTGGTTTAAAGTGTCAGTGTAATTTTCAGAAGGCAGATGGAATAGTAGATAAGACACTTCCCAGAGATTTCATCCTCATTTGGTGAGAACTTTAGATCTGGTTCCAGGTTTCCTATAGGCGCAAGCCCCTATAGTTAATTACCTCTCTCAGTAAGTGAGAGAGAACTTTCGATTAAGGCTAGTCATTAGATGAATATCGTGGCGTATAGTAGCATAGAGTTTTAGAATTTAAGATATGAAATTCATCATTTAAACAAGGATGGTTGGGGAATGATGATGCGATCTAGATCCCATGGTTCCGTCATCCGATCACGGTCCCTAGTCTACTTAGTCGAGGAGGTAGTCGACAACGATGAAGGATCCTCATCGGACACATGGGTTCGTCATCCAAGAAATCTTGTAGACACGGGTGGTGTTTATCTAAGGAGGCAATCTTAAGTCTTTAACAAGAGGTGTTGCCTTCAAGTATACCATGATTCACAACTCAAAGGGAGAGCCATTGGGAGCATCTGGATGGTCGTGATCATAATATAATGGGCCGGGCCAAACGTCGAGGACTCACGGTCATAACGCTTCATCTGTGGAGCTCTTAGCCAAGCGCATGTCGGAGGACACGGGTCCGTCCTTGCGGAAGAGATTGATTGAGTGAACATAGCGAGAATACTTGATTACATTGGCTCCTAGAGTTTTCTTAATTTGTCACAGATAAACATTGGAAGGTGGATAGATTGAGTTTGATTTAAGTTTTAATGATAGAATTTCATTTAAGCAGTTTCAGATTGCTACTTAATTTGATTTGAAAAAATTGATTAATTTGAATATGTTTAAGAGCTTTAGATCCTGTCAACTCTGTTTAGCTAAGAGGATTAGATCTATTATCACCTGATCAGTTTCTCAGATATTTCACTGATTTGAAACTCTTATTATAGGTTTTTTAGGTTTTGTTAACCCGACAGTCTAAGACTAAGAGCAACCAGCAACATCCTCTTGAATTTAAGCATTCAGCATAGTGTTGGGGCCCATGCGGGTGTATAGTAATTTTAGGTAATTTTATGTTTGAATTATGAGATTGATTTCAGATTTTCATTTAATTCCAACTTAGCACGCCTTTTGACATTAAAATTTGCTTGAAATCTATGTCCGAGCACATGCAGTGTTTATAGCTTAGCTAATTTCATCTAATTAATGAAATCATTGATTTTGAAAATCATGAAATTCTTAATTTTGATCAAAGGGCCTATAATTTTTTTTTTTTTTGTAGATTTTGATTTAGTATCGTCTTTGCTTGTACAAAGGGTTCGGTCAGGTGTGAAGGCATTTGATTTAGATGTAGTTTAACATTACTTGCACTTAGTTTACTTGTTGAGTTTTGTAATTCTCCCAACTTGATTATGCTCAATTTACATCAATTTTGATAAGTTGATTTCGGTGTTTATTTTTTAGCCTACTCATGCTTATTGGCTAGCATAGTAATCACCTCCACATTCGTATACGAGTTATTAAACTCAATTTGGATTTATCCTTAGATTTTGAGTTTATTGCAAGTATGTTGTGAGTTTAGCATTAGTCCAACCCAAATTCCAATTAAAGCTTGTTTAATTTTGAGGAATTTACAAGAAAAGAGAACTCACTTTACCGCTTCAATTTAAGCCATAGAGAATTGCAGTTAGAGTTTATGCATTTAATATTTTCTTCCCCCAAAGTTTGTGAGTTTAATATTAGTCTCCCCCAAATTTCACTTAGATTTTAAATAAATATTCTATTTTTTTCAAAATTTGCTTTAAAGGCTCCTCCCTTTTTTTCTTGTTTCCCGCTTTTAGTTTAAAATTATAGTTTTCTATTTAGCGTTCTAAGTCTCATTTACCCTCCCATTTTTCTAAATCCAAAGATTTGACACAATTTGGCGACCTCCCGTCATCCATGTGGGGCATCGAGTGTTTTGGCTTACTGTATGCCCTCTTGAGCGTAGTGGTGTCTTCTGCAGACCAAATTTTCATCTCATCGTGCCTCTTGAGCGAGGCCTTCAGACTTGAAAGAAGAAAGAAGATAAATGTAATATATATTCATTCCCCACTCTTTTCTAAGTCAGGATTTGGACAAAATTTGACAACCTCATCATTATCCCAGGTGAGTGCATCGGGGTATTTTGGCCTACCAGTGCATACTATTGAGCATAACAGTGGTATTTTATGCGAGTTTTCATCTCATCGCACTCTCTTGAGCACAACGAGGTCTTCAGACCTGAAAGAATACATACAATACAATATATAATTATTCCTCCCTTTTTTTTTCTAAGTCTGAAAATTATACAAAATTTTGACAGCATTTCGTCTAAGAGGAGCGACATCTAACAAGTGTTTGGCTTACTCGGTACACCCTCTTAAGCGTAGCAAGCGGTGTCTTGCGACACCACTTATTTTTTCATCCGTCAGCCCTCTTGGGAGGTCTTCAAATCTGAAGCAACACACATGTATATATATTCACATTCACAAATCTCACATGTTGACTTATTTTGTGGTCTTTGCGGTGCGAAAGAGCGGGGTTGGGTTGCGATTGGGGATGCAAGGTGAGTGCGACTGAAAAATTGAAGAAGAATTCGCTCTTGTGATGTTCTTCCCGATTTTCTGTGAAGCGAATGTAGGAAGGAATTTAAGTCTGACGAAAGAAAAATTTTCCTCTTGATGATGTTCTTCCCTGATGCAGGTAGGAAAATGTGAGAATGCGACGAGAAAGAAGGAAGAATTACTCTTGATGATGTTCTTCCCAGATTCACGGCAGAAGCATAAGGAAGTCTGAGGTGTCGACAGAAATTGAAAGAATTACTCTTGTGATGTTCTTCTCCGATTCTGATGAAACAAGGTTATGGCTGAGACAACAGGAGTGGGATGCATGTAGTAGGCAGGACAACGGTAGAAAGGTCGGGTGGAATTGGGTTTCTGGTGAAGATTGGTTCTGGTGAAGATTGGAGGGCGGCCATCAGCGTGGAGCGTGGACGATGACATTTGACGTGGAGGAATGGCGGATCGGAGCCGGTTGGTCAGCGGGTCAGAAGGAGAAGAGGCGGGCCAGCAGTGTGGCGGCAGGAAAACGAGACTCGATGTTCGGGTTTACCTGGATCTATCAGACCCTGGGTTGAAGACAGGCCAGCTCAGTTCATGTAGGAGGCGAGTTCCGCGGCGGGGTGAAGAGCTGGATCTTACCGGTCAGCAGGATCGAGAGCCGGGATCTGAGTTAGCAGGTTGCTCAGGCAGCAATGGCAGATCCTGGGATGATGCTGAGTCGCAGGTGGTAGCTGTGGGCTACCCGGGATTCTGAGCAAGCAGCCGACAGGTTGATTCTGGGAGAAATGATGGGTCAGCTGACTGGGGCAGAATCCAGCGAGCGGAGCTGAGGTTAACGAGCAGGATTTCCGAGACATTGAGTGGAATGGGAATTCAGCTGGAGCGAGAGTGGAGCAATGGATTCTGGCCGAAACAGAGGAAAAATTGAGAAGAAGAATAAGGGAGGAGAATTAACTTTTTTGGATCTGAGAGGAAATCAGAGAGAAATGTAGGAAAAAAATGAGGAAGTTCTGAAATGAGGAGAGTGGATAGTTTTCTTTTAATTTTTTATTTCTTTTTTTTTAGAAAATTGAAAAAATAAAAATGAGGGGAACGGTTGTTGAGTCGGGGTAATTTAGGAATTTTAAAATTAGTTTTAAATTTGTTAAATGATTTAAATGTGGACTTCACGCTGATAAATGCACATAGTCAATATATATATCAATTTATAGTAATTCTGATGTTCTAAACGCAATGACGCTGTTCGTTTCGCGATCGGAGACCGTTTGATTCGAGTCGGCGCTAAATTGAGTCAATTTTAGCTCGAAATGCGCGTCATTATTTTCGCTCACTCGATTTTTGCGCAGACTTGTCCTCGAGCGCTTGATCGATTGCTCATCAAGTCGTGATATATTTATATCCTGATCAATTTTGATGTTCTGAATGTGATGGCGAAGTCCATTCATCAACCGGATGTCATTTTGACCATTTTCAGTGACATCTAGTGCATTTTGAGGCTCAATTTGCGCACTGTCACTTTTGAAGTCCGTCGACTTAAGCTTGTGAGCTCGACTTTAACTTTGTGGCATACATATAAAGATCAACAGTGATGTGGCCCTAAATGGGCCCATAGAATCCCCTCCTCGGCAGTTGAATAATGTGGCCCGCTAGTCTCTACATCTTTCTTACCAGTTGGCTAGATTGATGCCTCCCAATGGCCGATCTTCGTACTACTAAATAGTTTATTTTTAAAAAAATTTACCGGGGAACAAAATTATAAAATTTGATTTATATATAAAAAGTTTAGGATGGACAATTACCCACACTTACAACGAGGGGTTGCATATAGGGTAATCGATTAGTCGATGGATCGGGTGTGAGTATGACCCAAAATTGATCCGACACGAATAGATTTGACCCGAATCCAATCTGTTTATTAAATGGGTTAAAATCTCAAACTCCATATTATTTTTGATGAATCGAATGATCATTTATATATGTATTGGTTCAAAATCGGATCATCGATCAATTAAGGTTCGCGTAAAATTGGGTCGGTCATTTATGGATCAAATCCTAGTTGACGGATAAAATCTCAATTTGGGTTAATGAATCACAATGAAAATTGTTTGAGTCAATCCGAACCTGAAATTTTCTAGTCGGGTTGTCCTATCATGTCAATTTATGATACCTCTATGCGAGATATATATATATATATATATATATATATATATATATATATATATATATGTATGTATAATTTTAAAATTATATATACAACATAAAAATATAATAATAGAGAAAGCAACAAATATTTTTAACAAATTTAAAAATTTTATGTTATTAAAATTTTTCATGGAATACAAATCTTTTGAAATTTTTTAACATCTTTTTAAAAAAATAAATATACTTAAAATAGCATTAATATTTATTTTATAATCTATTATTATTGTTATCTAGAAAACCGATTCGGTAGGTAAAGTTTTCCAAAACGTTGTGAAATCAAATATATTTAAGAGTGAGAAAACTCAATTTTACGTGAAAAATCTCGAAAGAGGAAAAAAATCTGATAAAAAACTTCCACTATGTATCGTTCATAGTACAAGATCTTCCGTCAAGGATTGAATTATATGAAAGGGACAACGATTCTTCTAGAGCGATGTTGATGGCGATGTTGGCAGCGATGTTGGCAACAATGTTGGCGGCGATGTTGGCGATAATGTTGACGATGTTGGCACGATGTTGGAGCGATGTTGGCGATGATGACGGCGATAATTACACGGCGATCGGCGGTGGCGGCGGTGGTTGAGCCGTCAGTGGCGGCGGTGCTTGGAGGATCTTTAGAGCTCTCTCTCTCTCTTGCTTGACCTTCCTCATATGAGGAATGAGAGTATTTATGATTGGAGGAGTGGCGTCTATAAATACATGCAAAACCCGTGTCCCCATCTGGGATGGCTCAAAATGATCCCCTTGATCATATGATGTATTTTGTGTATTTGAATGCTCAAATGATGTCGGAATTATGATATCTTGGGCTTGTTGGAACTGGCTCGTCGAGATGCTCGATTTGACTATAAACATTTTATATTTGAGCTTTTAGAATTTAGCGATGTCCCAAAGTTTCTAATGATATTTTAAGTGCTTGATCCCAGGCCAGGTTTCAATTTTCGACTTGCTTTTCGGCATCAAGATTCGTTACTTAGAGGAATTTTCAAGGTCATATCGGTTGCCCCTATTTTTTAGATGATATTATCTCAATCATCAAAATATATGCAATCTTCAAAATAGCAAATTCTTCAATGAAATTTGCAAGTCATTAACCACATTTTGAAACGCAGATCTTCATGTATAGCGCAAGATTATGACGAGCAGATGCGACCCACAAATATGTGTAGGTATGTCGGCGCAAAAGATTCTGGACCCATTCGGGTCTCTCTGTATGCTAAACTAGGCGGCCATGAGCATCTATGGCGTGGTCAGTGAATTCAGTCGGGTGATAGCGAAACTTTCAGCGGTGGCAGCAGTCAGTGTGAGTGAAACAGTACGGGTCGTATTTGGTATAGCGCCGAGGGTTCTGAATAATTATGAGCGACAGCCGGATTTAGCGGGGCAGCGTTAAGAGATTACCACCCACAGGCTGCAGGGCGGTCTATGACGTCGTGAAGCGTAATAGCGGGCGAGGAGCGCCATGAGACAACGGTGATTTTGATGATTTGGGCGGTTGTGATTTTACCTTTACCTAGAAGGGTCTATAAAACAGAGCCAGGGAGAAGGCATCTTCTCTCTTCTTCTTGAGAAGAAGGTCATTTGGAGGTGGTGAGCGATGCTACGTCGTTAGATTTTCCCGGGCGTCAGTCGGCCTCGTTGAGCCGTCAGGGTTTGGAGAAGCGATCAGGCGATGAACATCGTTGTTCCTTTTCTCGAAAGAGGCATCAACACCATTCGGACCTTCGGGTTTGGAGAGATCAATGTCGGCCCATTTTATATGTGGTGTCTACAATTTTCCGAAGAAGCGTTGGTACTGTTCAGGCAAAATATGGAGGATCAGGCATGAGTCACATGTCGTGTCTGATTTGAAAAGAAGCGTCAAGCGTACTTTCGGCAACGTCCGGGAATTTGAAGCGATCATCAGCGATAATGCCGGGAGAGCGGGGGGTTAGCGATGCGTCTGGAAATGGTAGGCAGCGGTGAGTGATGGTGGACTGCGGCGGTGGTTGGCGAGGATAGCTTGACGATGGTGGTGATGGCCGGAGATTGCGGCGATAGTCGGCGTAGATGTGGCGATTAATGGCGACGTATTCAGCGGCTTGATTGGCGCCATTTCGACGTAGTTAGCAATGAACGGCGTGAATCGAGCAACGAAGCGTCGATATCGCCGGGGATGATGACAGCGATGTGACCGTAAAATTGCGATAGTTAGTAGTGGTGGTGGCGCAAGTCGGTGGCATGCGATGGCGAAGTTTGGTGGCGGTGACCGATAACGGTGGTTATACCGGCGGTGGTGGCAGCAATGCAACGCGATAGTCAATGGCGGCTTACGTAGAGAGGATGATGCGCATGGTGTGAAGATTATCGGCGATAGTCGGTGACCGGTGATGTCTGGAGATGTCCGACGGCTAAGTGGCGGCGGTGGCGCGATGAGGATTTTTGACATATCCGAGGTTGTTTGTGACTCGATGGCATTAACCTGTATAGAAGAGGTTGAATTGAATCCGCTGAGGATTTTGACCCATCCGGTGTTATTTAGTGTTACCCGGCGATGTTAACTTGTGTGGAAGAGAGGGTGAAGTCCACCGGACCTTTGACATATCCCAGGTTGTTTGTCGAGTCTTTGCTCGATGACGTTAACCTATGTGGAAGAGGTTGAATTGATTCCGCTGAGGATTTTTGACCTATCTGAGATTGTTTATCAGGGTGTTACCCGATGACGTTAACTTATGTGGAAGAGGTTGAATTGAATCCGCTAAGGATTTTTGACCTATCCGAGGTTGTTTGTCAGAGTGTTACCCAATGATGTTAACCTGTATGGAAGAGATCGAATTGAATCCGCTGAGGATTTTGACCTATCCGTGTTTTTTGTCGGGTGTTACCGTCTTTGCTATGGAAGAGATCGTGAGAAGTCCACCAATGACATTTTGACCTATCTTAGGTTATTTGTCAGAGTGTTTGCCTGATGATGTTAATCTGTATGGAAGAGGTTGTGGGAAGTCCACCAAGGACATTTTGACCTATCCTAGGTTGTTTGTCAGAGTCTTTGCAGATGGCGTTAACACAGCATGGAAGAGGTTATGGGAAGTCCACCAAGGACCCTTTTGACCATCCTAGGTTGTTGTAAGTCTTTGCTCGATGGCGTTAACTATGAAAAGGTCGGGAAGTCCACCGACCTTTTGACCCATCCTAGGTTGTTTGTGAAGTCTTTGCTCGATGGCGTTAACTATGGAAGAGGTCATGGGAAGTCCATCAAGGACCTTTTGACTTATCCTAGGTTGTTTGTCAGAGTCTTTGCTCGATAACGTTAACACTATGGAAGAGGTCGTAGGAAGTCCACCAAGGACCTTTTGACCCATCCAGGTTGTTGAGTCTTTGCTCGATGATGTTAACTTATGGAAGAGGTCGTGAAGTCCACCACCTTTTGACCTATCTAGGTTATTTGAGTCTTTCTTGCTCGATGATGTTAACCTGTATGGAAGAGGTCGATTAAAACATCTGTTTGTGGTTGTAGCCAAAGTTGCTCCTTAACCCTGGTCTCATTTTTCCATGAGTATGAGTGGAAAAATATAATTTGCAAAGCTATATCTCTTCTCAATGTTGAAATATCCTCCAACTTTGACTTGTTTCTTGGGATGGTAATCGATTAGATGCTTAACATGGGTGATCTTCTGAGATTAAGAGTTGCCCCCCAGTTTTTGACAGAATCTGAAGGAACTAAGTTTGATGAATCTTCATTCTTCGATTGCACTCCTTAAAAGCTTGAAATGCTCCACTTCGATGGTTGTTTTGATCTTGTTGGAAAACTTGGTCGCCATACAAGATAGAAAAATGGGAATCGGTTCCTAGCGTACAGCATTGCGTGCTAGAAAACTAGTTCTGTAGAGTAAAAGTTTTGCAAACTTCGTTATCCACATGTATTTAAAGAGTGAACAAAACTCAATTTTTTACGTGAAAAATCTCAAAAGAGGAAAAAATCACGGGGCTAGCCCATAAAAGCTTCCACTATGTATCGTTTTGAGTACAAGATCTTCCGTCTGGGATTACAAAAGTGTATATGAGAAATGACGGCTTGATTCGTAATAGGCGATGTTGAAAGCGATGACGGCGATAATGTTGGCGATGTTGGCGATGATACCGATATAGTGGTGATGATGATGGCACGGCGATGGTGACCGGCGAGGGTGGCGGTAGCGGATGGCGGCGGCCGGCCACGGTGGTTGACGGCCGTCAGTGGCGACACGATTGTCTTGGAGGATCTTTGAGCTCTCTCTCTCTTTACTTGGTCTCATATGAAGAATGAGAATTTATAGGTGGAGGAGCGCGTCTGTAAATACATACAAAACCTCTTCTACCATTGGATGGCTTAAAATGATCCCCTTGATCATATGATGTATTTTATTATTTGAATGCTCAAATGATGTGAATTATGATATCTTGGGCTTGAACGCTCGAGGCGCTTTGACTATAAACACTCTATATTTGAGCTTTTAAGAATTTAATTGAAAAATTTTCAATGATATTTTGTCGATCTCGACCGCTTTGATTTCGATCGAACTTCTTTCGCATCAGAGCTTTAAGAATTTTCAGGATCATATCAATTATACTTAATGAATATTTCAAGTTAAAGTTATTCAATTAATCAATAAAAATATATTAAATTTATTTTATTATGAAAATACATTTTTATTTTTTAAAAATGTAAATTAAACTTATAAATAAAATAACGTATTTGAAAGAATGAATTGAAAGTATTTGTATTTAGTCACTCATAATAATCTAATTTGATAAATTATGGCTCGTGATGCCTCATTTTTAAAAATTGTCATTTTTAAAAATTTTGCTCGAAAGTATATATTAATTAAATTTAAATAAGATTTAAAATTAATAAATTTAATATTTCTATTTGGTGGGGAGGGGCGGGGGCGGGGGCGGTGGTGGGGGCTGGCTGCCCAATGGCCATTAATTCGCCACTAGTACTAGGAATAGGACGTTTTGCTCCTAAAAGTGACCATGTTTTGCGCATATAAAAAAAATCATCACTCTGGCGTGCCTGTATTGTCCAATTTAAAACATTTATTTTAATAATTTGATGAATATGTTATTATTAACGTACTATCTGGTCTGGTGAGCGCCGTCATCTCCTTGTCGGCTCACAGTTCTCGGTTGAAATCCGGCTCTGCTATACGATCATACCGAAAAGATCGCCGGTGATGGAGGGCTCCGTTCGCTGCTCGGCCAACTACGTTCCCCTCACCCCTCTGAGCTTTCTCGAACGGACTGCTGCAGTCTACGGTGACCGCTTCTCCATCATCCACGGCGATGTGCGCTTCACTTGGAGGGAAACTCGAGAGAGGTGTCTCCGCCTGGCGTCCGCGCTTGACCGTATGGGAATATCTCGTGGTGATGTGGTGAGCAATCTCTCTTTCACTTTTAAGGTTTTCCTGCTAAAATTTTCCATTTTTAGGGGGGCGGATTTATACCTAATCTTCTATAGAACCAAATTAATGTGGTCGGTAGTAGTTATGCTTGGAATTCCTATGAGCAATATATATTGAATGGATTATACAAATTTTAATGGAGGGTTTGATTTCTTCAATAACACGTCTAAGCTGTTACTTGTGGGCATTGAAAAAAACAGTTAATCATTGTTTATGGACATTTAAACAGTCAAAATAAACGTCAAAATCTTGCCAAAACAGATGGAATAATTACATTAATTCTTATGGAATCTTAAATCCGGCTTCTACCTCGCTCTGTCTTAAATCCAGGATTTAGTGAATCCAGACATTGGACGGATTTAAGTTAAAACCTCAAGTCTCTTCTCCTTTAAACTCCTTCACACGCCACTATTCCCATCAATATCTTCTCCTGCGAATTCCTGTCGCAATTATGAGTCCCTACTTTGTCATCGAGGGATGTAGGAATTTGGGTGACGGCCTATGGGTAAAGGAGTGCATTATTTGATTATAATAAAAAAAACCAAACCGATCCAAAAATTTTTTTGGCAGTTTTAGTTCTGTTTTGAAATTTGTTTAATTAGTAAATTTTGGTTTTGGATCAGTTAGTAATCAAAATTTTGGGAAAACAAAAATAATCCATTAAATACTAATAAATTTAATCCCATTTAATAATTCACATTTTTTTAAAAAATTTTGCTTCAGCTTTGCCATTCAGACTTTGGACTTCACAATTCAACGCCTTGTATTAGGCTATCATACACTTATTAGTAAAATTGATTAGGTTCTCAATTTATTTTTTTGTTTCCAGATTTTCTATGCTTTGCTATTATACCCTCATAATAAATTGCATAAATAATTTTCAAATTTAGCTAACTTCGATTTAGCTAATACTAAATCAAAATAATCGAACTAAATTGTTATTTAGTTCAGTTCGATTTTACATTATATTTAATTGGTTTAGTCCCAATTTTTGGACATACAAAATTAATTGATTCAGTAAGTTCATCATCTAAATCATCCAAATCGACCAAATGCATAGTCTTGGGTGGGCTAGGGTGTTGGTTTGTTTAACCTCAAATTTTTATTGTATTCTCAAAGTTTTTGATAATTTTAAAATTGTTTGCTAATTAAATTATATATATTAGTTTGAAAAATTAAATTAATTTCACTAATTAATATTTATCTATTAAAATGATATTAATTTATGTAAATTAATGTTTTATTTATTAATTTGATTAAATTGAAATTATTTTGCTTAATTAACTATATAAATTTATAATTAATGATTAATTAAAATACTAATATATGTTAATTATACTTTAATTAGCATAATTAAAATCAAAGTAAATATTAATTAAAATATTAATATTTGGCCAAACAAAGTAGATATAAATACATTGATAAAAAATAAATATGCTTTAATGATTAGTATTGTTTAATTAAACATATATTAAGTTAAGTAATAATTGATTTAACTTGTTTAAGTATACATTCTTATTTAAATAAATTAATAAATTACTAATTAATAATTGATTAAAATAATTAATTAAATTAATTGTGATTTAATTATTCTAATGAAGATTGATAAATACTAGATAAATATAATAATATAAGCAAATTAAGAAAATCTGTAAATATTGAAATAACTAGCTAAACACATCACTTTAATTCAACTAGATTTGATACATATCATACCAAATATGTTCAAGGAATATACTACCACATCCTGCCCATAGAATGTAGAGGAAGGCCATAAAAACCCTTTGGATGGATTGAGATAAAAATTTAAAAATTATTTCCAATAAGTATAAATATCATTTGAAAAATTATTATCAACAAAATCAACAGATCATTTAAATCTAATAACATCCAATATTTTATACACCATAAATGTAAATAGAATTTAAATATTACAATACCTTATCTAAGGAAAAAATCATTATTAAATAAACTATCTTTTTTATTTTTAATTATCTTCCAATCATATACTTGAAGTATTAGTTTAGAAACTCTTTTCTAGATGATGCATGATTAATAATTTGAAAATCATAAAACAATGTGAGTTTGCAAGCAACAATCTCAATAGGTAAGACCCACTGACTAAAATAGAAATGGCAAGACACAAGGATAAAAATGATTAATGAGAAAAATAAAATAAAAATGGATATTATATTATAATAATTATAGATAGTGCATAAAAGATTAAATTTTTAAATATTATAATTATTTAATAGTGTTTATTATGCAATATAATTCATAAAAAATTTATATACAAATTGATGATCATTACATTCAATTGTGAAAATACCATTTACATGCATACTATATTTGTACATTCATAATGAGTCATCAATTATTTATTATATATATATATATATATATATATATATGTATAGTCTATTTTAATATGACAAGATAAAATTGAAATGGTAAGCACCCCCAATGAAAATCTAATGATTCCTAGAGGAGACTTTACTTGAAGGACTTGTTGACTTGGCTAACCAATATCCAAAAGGATTTTACTGACAATACATGGATTATGCATAGAAGCATACTTTGTATAAATTTTGTTATAATAAAAGTTTCTAATAAAGGTTATGTTATAATCAAACTCAGTTGCATATCAATATAATTTATGATTTATGTAGACAACTGTTATTTCTTAATAACCAAAAAGGTCATCATAATATCTAAATTCAATAACACTTTTTATTTTATCTTCCAAAAATTTAAATATAATTTAACTATTATAATAACTCATCCAAGGGAAAATTGTTATTCAATCAATTAAATATTTTCTAACCTTATTTACCTTCCAGTAATATACTTGAGGCAGGAATCCATAAACTCTCCTTTAGATGATGTACAATTAATTACTTGAAATGAAATATTAGATATGTGTTTATAAGGAACAAAACTCATTTGGTAAAACTCATTGAGTAAAGTATACATAATATAATATAAAGCATAAATATGATCATGAAAAGGTTGAGGTAAAAATTAGATATTGTATCATAACTGTCATAAATAGTGTATAAAAGACAATATTTTCAAATATTATAATTATGTAATGGTATGTGTTATTTAGTAGAGTTTATAAGAAATTGTATACTAATTGATGATCACTGTGTTCAAATGCAAAAAACCATCATTTTGATATAGCTTGGGATTTAATTCAATTAAGGGCTTGAACTTGCTGTAAGAGTTTTTTAAGATCTCTTGGGAATGCTAAAGTTGAAGTTGGTTGATTAGAGTCGGTCAAATAAGGGTAGAACTCCCTTTGGTCCATAGCTTGCTCTTGGACTGAGGTAATTATAGTTTGTAAACTAATTAATCTTCTAGACTTTGAATTTTGTGGAAATGGTATACGTATGTGTGTAGTTGAGATCTGCAGTTTATGTGGATTTTCCAAAAAAATTATAGTAGTGAAATCAGGGCAAAACCTAGACTTTATCATGTTTAACCTAGTTTTGGATGATAATTTTCTTCATGGAATTTATTCATTTTTTAAGTAGATGACTAGTTTTTTTTTTTTTTTTTTTGGTTAATGCTAGTAGAGATATTGGAGAAGCATTAACAAGCATTAGATAAAGAGCAATAGAATAAAAAATACCAGAAAATAAAAAATAAAAATAAAATCCTCACCAAAGGGCACATCTTGGCCACCAAGCCTAGAGAGTTCTTTCCTGCTTACACTCTCAAGCGTTGTTTGGCCCCCAGTGTGCTTGCTTATTTGCTTGCTCTCATTTATTTCACCATTTTCCTCTCTCTAGATCTCTTCCTCTTACTTTTTCTCTAATTGGTACTCTAAGAGCTTCAATTTGGAATTACGAAGTATGAGGCGGTGGAAAAAATTGAGCTTAGACCAGTTTGGTTGTGGTTAAATTATTGGTTATTACATAGACAAATGCAAATATTGAAGTTTGGTAACATCAATATCTCCTAGTATATTATGTTGGCCTGATTTTCAGACAGAATTTGGTGAGCTTGTAGTAGTTGGAATCTTATATATAAGCGAATGCATGAGTGTAGGAGTGACACATGCATGCGGGCGCACCCACCTACACGCTCACACGCTTGCAAGCATGCACGCATGTGCACACACACATGCTTACATGCACACAAGCGAATGCACACTCACATACATAACATTTACAAATATCTGTCTATGAGTCCTATCCAGTAAAAATTTAGTTTCTTTTATCAGCTACATCTTATAACATCTATCAGCTTCAAGCTTATTCTAGATTCCAAGTGAGGAAAATCCACTTGATTTTTTTGGTAGGCATTTTGTAATTTCAAAGAATCGTCAAGATTATTTTTTTTTTGTCAAAGAAAACAATTGAATATAGAAGTCATGAAGAGAGAACTAGTTAAGCTTATGAGTTATCCAAAGTAGTTTCCTTCAAAGTTATAAGAATTGTTCACTCTTTATTTTTGACATGTTTTTTTCTTTTATGGATATCTACTCACTATTTTTTCGTTAGGCTGTTTGATTCAATGCATTATGAATGTGAAGTAGAAGGCTTGTAGGGAATTTTTTCCTTTAGATTTTTGGTATGAAGTATAATGTATGCAAGGTAAAATTTTGAAGTGAAATGCGGCCAAATGGAGCACATTTTGTTTTTCTAGACTTTGGAGGAGCTAATATTGATCCTTATCACTCCTGTTCCTGCTTCGACTTGACTTCCTTTGAGTAGAAACCCACAGGTTCCTCATTCAGCCCTGCCTCCCTCTCTCGTTCTGGTTGCACCCATCCTCTTCCTTGCCCTTACATGTTTCGGTTGCAAATCCTGCTTCAGCTCTGTCATCCTTCTTGTGGATTCCATGCTGTACCTTCTCCTGATCTTGCTCCAGATTCCGCTATGCCTTCTCTCTAGTTTTAACTCCAGACCCTAATCCTCCTCCAATTCCATATCATACTCTGCCTCCTCCTTTTGGCTTTGGCTCTAGCTCCAGGCTCCACCCTGTCATCAACATGTTTTGTTTCAGTTTCCTATTCAAAGAAAATCTAACTCTACAACAACAACAACAACAAGCCTTTATCTCACTATGAGGTCGTTTACATGAATCCTTCTCATCCATTGTATCCGATTAAGTGTCAAATTCCCATTTAATTCTAATAAAATAAGATTGTTGCGTGCTAGAAAATTAGTTGCGGTAGAGTGAAAGTTTACGACTTAGCCTTGTTTGTGAAATCCAGCACACAAGTATTTAAAGTGACAAGAAAACTCCGAATCTTTTACGTGGAAAACCTCAAAGAGAGAAAATCACGAGCGGCAGAAGAATCTTTCACTATGTATTTGTTTTGAGTACAAAATTTTCCGATAACGGATTACATTGTATATAAGAGAGCAACAACTATGTAGTCACGGTGGTACTCTTTAGTGGTAGCGAGATGATGGTGAGGAAGTGAGGGCGTCAATTGAAAAAAAGGTCGTCATGATGGAGATCGGCGGCGAATCGGCGATTGGCGGTGGTTGATGTGAAGTCAGTGGTAACACGGTGCTTGGGGATCTTCAAGCTTTAGAGCTCTCTCCTCTCTCTTCGATCCCTCATATGAGGAATGAGGGCTATAGGTGGAGGAGTGGCGTCTGAATACATGCAAAATCCGAACCACTCCACTTCATCGGACGACTCAAAATAATTCCTTTGATCATTTGATGTATTTTAAGTATTTGAATGCTCAAATGAAGTCGGAATTGTGAGATCTTGGGCTTGTTAGACCCGTCAAAAGATTTGACTATAAACACGTGTTTGAGCTATTTAGAATTTAATTGATAGTTTCCAATGACATTTTAAGTGCTTGATCTCGACCAATTTCAACTTCGGATTAGTTTACTTTCAACACCAAGATTCGTGCTTCGACTAGTAGAATTTTCAGTATCATATCAAAGATCAATTTTTATACTGCCTAATCAAGTCTTTTTAGGTCTACCTCTATCTTTTCTAACATTGGTTGAATCTAAAACATCTACTCTCCTAGCTGGGTCATCGGATGGCCGACGTTTTATGTAACCAAACCATCTAAGGGACTCTCTCAAATCTTGTATGCTATTGGAACTACTCCAACCTTTTCACATATATATTCATTTCACATTTTGTTTTAAGTGTAAGACCACTCATCCACCTGCGCATCCTCATCTTTGCAACACTTAAAATTTATGCTTCCCTTTGATTGGCCAACATTCTGAGCCATAAAGCACAAATGAAAATATCTTGATAAATCCTAACCTTGTGATGTTACCTTGGTAATTGGTTAAGCATTTTCATACACGTGCTTCCTGATTACATAGTGATGAAAGATGTGACATCTGATTTTTATTCTAGGGTGTTCTCGATGTTTTATATTGTGTATGAATATTCCTTCTTAAAATTCTACTTGGAGAACTATTTTGTGAGCAATTGCACTTCTGAGCCAGGTTGCTGTTCTTGCTCCCAACATTCCGTCAATGTATGAATTACATTTTGGGGTTCCCATGACTGGTGGGATTCTTTGCACTCTCAACACAAGGCATGACTCAGCCATGGTATCAATCCTCCTCAGGCATTCTGAAGCCAAAGTCATCTTTGTCGATCATCAATTACTAGAGGTTGGCCAAGGTGCTCTCAGACTTCTCGCCGAGGATCAAACGAATCTTCCTCATCTTGTCGTTCTTTCAGAGCCTGGTGAGTCTCCCTCTGTTGAAAATAACTATGAAACTCTACTGAGGACTGCTAATCCCCAGTTCAATATCAAATGGCCCCTTGATGAGTGTGACCCAATGTCCCTAAATTATACTTCTGGTACAACATCGAGACCCAAAGGTGTCATTTACACTCACAGAGGGGCATACCTGAATTCAATCGCAACGATCCTTTTCACTGAGATCACTACAATGCCTGTTTATCTATGGACTGTTCCCATGTTTCACTGCAACGGGTGGTGTCTCATCTGGGGTATAGCAGCTCAAGGTGGCACCAACGTCTGCTTGAGAAATGTCTCAGCAAAGGTCATATTCAATAGCATTTACCTTCATAAGGTGACCCACATGGGTGGCGCCCCGACAATCCTTAACATGATCATCAATGCTCCTCTCAGTGACCAGAAGAAACTGCCCGGAAAAGTGACAGTGACGACCGGTGCTTCACCTCCACCCCCAAAAGTTTTGTTCCAGATGGAAGACCTTGGCTTTCATGTCATCCATTCTTATGGTCTCACTGAGACCTACGGACCAGCAACTGTCTGCACATGGAAGCCCGATTGGGATGCCTTACCATCAGATGATCGTGCGAAGCTCAAATCACGCCAGGGGCTTCAACATCTTTGCCTCGAAGAATTGGATGTTAAAGACCCGGTTACAATGAAGAGTGTGCCAGCTGATGGAGAAGCCATAGGCGAGGTAATGCTTAGAGGAAACACAGTGATGGCTGGTTACTATAAAGATATTGATGAGACTACAAAAGCTTTTGCTGGCGGATGGTTTCGTTCCGGTGATCTTGCTGTGAGGCAGGCTGATGGTTATATTAAGCTCAAGGACCGGGCAAAGGACATAATTATCTCTGGTGGGGAGAACATAAGCACAATAGAGGTGGAATCAGTGCTTTTCGGCCACCCGGCTGTGCTTGAAGCGGCAGTGGTTGGTCGACCAGATGACTATTGGGGGGAGACGCCATGTGCCTTCGTGAAGTTGAAGGATGGTGCTCACTCAAGTAGTGAGGACATCCTTACTTTCTGCCGTGCTAAGTTGCCGCATTATATGGCTCCTCGGACGGTCATCTTTGAGGAGCTTCCGAAGACATCAACTGGTAAGGTGCAGAAATTTGTTCTTAGGGAGAAGGCCAAGGCCTTGGGGACTCTTTTCAGGAGCGGAGGAAGTAAGCTTTGATATGCTCTGATTACTTGATTATGCTTGGCATAGGATTCGTCGCTGTGTGCTGTTATTAGCACTGAAAGTTTGGAGGAAAGCTTTGAGCTCATAGTAAGCGATTGGAGAAGAATAAGTCTTCTGGTTTGCTTTCAAATGGGCATGTAGATCTATTTTGTTAAGCTTGTCATTAATCATTGATAATGTGTGATATTATTATCTCCAGTGCTATGTGAACTCTTTAAACATGTGAGTCACATACTGCTTTGGTAGTAACTTCAATGGCCAAGCTAAAGCACCATGATGTTCAAGTTGGTTTTAATCAAGCCAGCCTACAAGCGAAGAAGATTAGGTTAAGATTCCAGACGATTGAACAAAGCTGAAAGGCTATAGAGCTCAATTCAGCTCTCAAATGACCGAACAAAGAAAATGATCATAAAACTCAATTATTCTCCTTATTATTTTTAAAATATATTTCATGTGCATATTAAACATATTTATGAGTTGCTTTACTTTACTTGATTTGACTCAAGTTAAAGATTTAGCTCGTAAGTTGATTTATTTGGCTTGATTTGCACTCAAATTGAACTCGACTTGATTGTTGACTTTATTTTTGGATGAGTTTAATATCATCTCAATCTTAGTAATTAGGATTTTTAATCTTAGATTATAAGTTTCCTAATTAGATACATAGGATATTATACTTGCTTAGTGATTAGGTGCATGATCAAATCAAAATCAATTAACAAATTAAATCAAACATAAATTTAAATTAAAATCAAACTTAAAGCCAAACACATTAGATGATAGCTTAGATTAGGCTAGTGGTCTCACTTGGACTCAACCTAGCTTAAATGAGTTAGATAAGTCAAATCATTTTTGAATTCAAACAAATTGAACCCAACATTAAATGGAACACATTTTAACTAAAATTTAAATTCAATTAACTTTTAAATGAGTTAATTGTGTTGATTAATTCAATTAACTCGTTTAAGCCCCATTTGATCCAAGTCTAGATAAAATCAAATAAATTAAAATTAAATCAAATTAAATTAAAAGCATAGAATCGGTGCATAAACATAAATGAATCTAAAAATAAATTTAGATAAGGTTCAAAATGGTCAACTAGGCCATTTGACATAAAGTTGATCAATGTGGGTTCTACTAAGTTAAAAGCCAACCAATCAAATTTTGATCAAATTGAGCATAGGTTCAAAATTACAAATAAATATAATCAAGCATAACTCTAAACAAATCTGAATCCAATGAGGTCTCAAATGAGTTAATTGGGTCACTTGACTCAAGTAGGCTAAAATAGACTCAATTTAATCTAAATTGAAATTAATTTGAAATCATGTCAAATAAACTATTCTAAATCATATCAAATTCATATTTAAACACAATTTAACCTTATCTTGAGTTTAATTTGATCAATTTGATCAATTTGATCATTTGACTTAAGTAAACTCATCTTGATCCATTAAGCCTAACTTAGGTGAAAATGAGTCAAATTCAAAATTAAATTGTAAATTAATTGAAATTGATTGATTCAAATTATCTTAAATACACAATTAAACATGGATGATGCTTAATATAAATTTAAAATGATTGATTTAACTTTTCAAGTCAATTTGACTCATTAAAATTAAATGAAACAAACCTAACTTGAATTAAATCAAATCCATATAAAATTTGAAATGATTAACCCTTAATCTATCAAATGATCAATCCAGTATGATTGAACTTAATCCCAAAATCAATGAACCTACTTGAATCATTTGAGCCAACTCAAAAGAAAATCTTAAGGGTCAAATGGGGTTAACCTAAGGTTTAACCCAAAGTAAACCCAAATGAAGTCTTACCAACTCATGAATCTCCCAAAGATTGATTAGATTTGATATTATTTCAATCCAAATGGTGTCATGGAGCCAAACATAAAAAAAGAGAAGAGAAGAGAGATGAGCTTAAAAGTCAAAGAAGATCAAATGCAAAATCCTTATCATATGCTTATGACCACCAAAGAAAACTTTTAGTCCTCTTATTTCCTCATCTTGACATAGGATGTGATTGAAGCATGCTCTCCCAAGTCAATCCAAGCAACCGCCTCACTTTGAAACCACCATAAATAATGATTTTTGGCCAAGCTTAAAATGAGAGTAAAATTGGTACCAAAAGTTTGTCTTCAAAATAATAATACACTTTTCTAAAATCAAATTCCAAATTTAATTAAAGTGATCCAAGCGTAAGAGCATTCGCAAGTTGTGGATCAATTTTAACGTGAAAAATCTTCTAAACACAAGCGTCAGTGAGGTATTTCCTTGAGCTCTTAGACAAGATCTAGACTTTGATGTTTGGTTATAAAACATTGTAATATTTGCGAGAAAGTCATTGAAATAGAATTCTCTAATCATCCCCAAATCATACAGTGTGAAATATACTGATTTTTTGATGATTTTCACCAAAAAATTAGGTTGTCGGGGGTGGTGGAACTCTTACCCGCCGATTGGGGAGAAGATGATGATTTGGCCGTCCATCCCACTTGATGAGAGCAAACAACCCATATTAGATGTCAAATGTTGATTCAAACCAATGACTAATTAGGTTTTAATGTGGATTGTCCGATCTAAAGATCAACGACCCAGATTAACCTATTTCCTGTCCAATCTACACCAGGCTTGAGTGGACCAATAGTCGCTCGACACACATAAAGTAGAGCCAGTTAGCACTGAGTCAACACTGACTAGTTTAAATAGAAAAGATAGAGGATTTTTAGAATTTAAAAAATCACTAAAAATTACTCAAAATTTTAAAAATTCATAAACAATCAAATACTCAATAAAAAATTATAAATAAGAGTTTGTTGGATTCATATATTCAAGAGTAATCCAAAGAAGCTAAAAGCCATAATTTTATCTAGTATTTTGAGATTAATTTGAGTTTGAATGAAAATAAAAAATTTTAATTATTTCTAAATTTTTAATCAAATTGACTTGAAATTCTTAGAAATTGAAATTGACATTAAGACACACATACTATAAAAATTTCATGCTCAAATGATAAGTGGATTAAAAGACATTGAATTTTGAAATTCAAATGTCTAATTTTATGAAATAATTAATCAAAATCAAAAAATTCATAAAAAATCATCAAAATAGCTCAAATTATTATGACTTACTCTAATAAATTTTAGAAAAAAATTTTAAATTCTCTGAAACTCACTGGACCATAAAATTACCTAATTAGAAGATTAAATGAATTAATTAATTCATTTAATTAGATTGAATTTTGAAAAATCATGATAAATTAAATAAAAATTCAAAAAATTAAATAAACATTCTATGGATTCCCCTTATACAGAAGAATCTTAGAAAATTAAGAGCTTCAATTAATTTTTCATATTTTAAGTTTAATTTGAGTTTTATTAAAAATATTAAAATCTTAATTACTTCTAAATATATCTCTAATTTACTGGACCAAGTGTTATAAATTTTTGAAGTCTTAAGATAATTTAAATCAGATATTAAATAAATAAATTATAAAAACTATTAAATTTCATAAAGTATATTTAAAACATTTCTAATAACATCAGAGAATTAAAAAAAATTTCTTAGTTCTCTGAAGTTAAAGAATCTTGAAATCACACTTTTAATTAAAAAATTATTAAAAAAAATCAAATTTATTAAAACCTTAGGGTTGAAATAGAAATTTCACAATAAATAGAATAAAAGACTGAAAATTGTAATAAAATATTTTTAAAAATTAATATTCAAATTAGAGTTTATTAAAATTAGAACCATCAAAACTCAATTAATACCTTAAGTTAATTAAGTTTTTAATTAAAATGAATACTTGATCAATTACCATTAACTATATAGTTGAACCACTTAGAATTATTTAGGTTTGGTTTATGTTTAAAGTGTTTCCATCTCTACAAAATTCTTATGGTGGAATAAATTATTGAATTAAAAAAGAATCATAAGAGAACCTAATTAAGAATAAATTCAAAATATACTTAATTAACCTAAAACATGCATATTGAATTTTTAGATCTATTAACCTAATTAAAGCATATAATTATAAACTTTAACAGTAATTAAACTCAATTGACACAAATAATATAACTTAATTAATCATTAATTGAAATTTAAATAAGAGATTATATAAACAAAAATTAAACATTAAGGGTCCTTTGGGATCACTTTTATTTTTTAGTTTATACTTTATATTTTAATTTTGTTTTGTTTATATTTTGTTTAAAAATAAAACTTATTTGATTGTATTTATTATTTTTAAAATCACTTAATATATCTTTTAGATGTTTTAAATATTTTTAAAATAATATTATTTATTTTGAAAAAAAAATAAAATCATATAAAAAACACTCTAAACAAATATATTTTTAAAAACAACATGAAAAAAAAAAAAAAAAAAGGAAACTAAAATTGATCCCAAACAACCCCTAAGTAAATAAAATAAGTTAAATCAAATTAAAAGAAAATAAATCATTAATCAAACTTTAATCAACCCAAAATCATATATTAATAATCCAACTTTAATTGGGTCAATCAAATATTAATTAATCTAAATTAAGAATCATTGATTTAACTTTAATAAGATCAATCACTTAATCAAATTAAGCAATGATAAAATTAAAATAAATCCTAATCAAAATAATTGAATATCTAAGAAATTTAAATTTAATTTGATTAAACTATTTAAATAAAGAGAATTAAATTATCATTAATTAAACCTTAGATATATAAGTTAACTAATTAAATTGAACATGAACTTTTAATTAAAACACTAATCAAACTCCGATTAACTTGGTTAAGATCATAATTAAGTCATGATTAAACTTTAATTAAAATAATCATGGTTGGCTTAATTAATTATTAGTTAACCTTAAATCAAAATAAAATCATTTAATTAGTTTTTAATCAAGCTTAATACTTAATTAGATTAGTTATAATAAATTTAATTAACTATTAGCTAAAGTCATGCTTAACTTAAATTAAATATTCATCAAATCAAATCAATCAAGAATAATTAATTAAAAATTTAATTAGTTTCTAATTAAACCTTTTGATCATATTAATCACTTAGATAAATTAATCTTGTTAAACTTAAATTATCTTGATTAAATTATATAAGTCAAATACTTAGAGATAAATTGAACCTAATTTGAACAAGTTAATCTAATTAAGATAATTATTAATCAAACTCCAACTATATTAAGTAATCAATCAAATTAATCATAAATATTTGATTAATCATTACTCACATTTCATCCAAGTTAGTCATGATCAATTCAAATAATTCTTGATTAGAATCTAATTAAACCAAATATTTAATCTAATTAATCAAACTTTAAATGAATAAATAAATTACTTAATTTAATCATGAATAATCTAAGTAAGCAATAATCAACATTCAATCACTAGATCAACCTTCAATTAAGCTAATTAAATTAGATTGCCTAAATAAGTGTTAAATCACTTGGTCAAGATAACCAATTAGACCCTCACTTAATCACAAGTGATTTATCAAGTTAAGTTAGGTATTTAATTAAACCTTGAATTAAATAATTATTTAATCAAGTTAATAACAATGAAGATTAATAAACCTTTGATTACAAATTAAATTAAACTAAACAAATCAATTAAATAAGACATAAGACATACAAAAATGATTGTTTAGACAAAATGAACTTAAAATTCAAATTTTTATTTAAATCAACTATGGATAATTACTAAATTCTTCAAACATAATTACATTATTAATTACTAACTGAACATTTAATCAAATTAATCACCCAACTAAATAATAAATCATATTAAATTTAAATTAAATTAAAATATTAAAACTTAATATAATAAATTGAATGATCTCTAATCAATTAAATTAAATATAAATATTTAATTAATTATTCAACTAATTAAGTCAAATTTATAAAATTCAATTAATACCATAACCAATTTAATCAAATTTAGCATAAATTAATCAAAATCTTCAGTCAAAATAAATAAATCATCAAACCAAAATAAATAAATCATAATCAATATAAGAGAAACTAATTAAATAATAAACTCCAAAAATATTAAGGTACCTTTAATCTAAAATCATTAAATTCAAATGATGATAAAACTAACACAAATAATATAAATTGCTTAAGTTAATAAAACCTAATGAAATTGATTAAACATTAAGCTATTAGTAAAAGATCAAATCAAATAGTTAAATCTTAAATGAAAATGGGTTAAATGGAATTAAAATATGACCATTAATTTAACTTAAACAATAATTAAATTAATCAAATGAAATTTAATTTAATTAAATTATTTAATCAAGTTAATTGCATAAACTAATATAAAATAATAAAATTTAAAGAATTTAATAAATCTATAAATACAAATTAAGTAAAAAGATAAATCATAAATTGAAATGAGCTTAACGAAATTGAAGAAACTACTAATTACACTCAAATTGAAATATTTAATCAATTTTGATGAAATCATTAAATTCAAATGAAAATCGCCCAAAATTAAACATCAACAATAAAATTGAAACTATAAATAAATCAAACAAATGTTAGTCACATTAAAGCCTAAGTCAAAGAGATTAATCAAAATATATAGATATCTAGGTTAGATATCTAAAGTGAATTTTTTCCTTCTTGGTGATGATCTTACTTTATTAGGACTAGTGTGTTAAGTAGGTTGTGCCTTGTCATAAGTACGTCTTAACCTCCTTTCCACTCTTCAAATCCTAAATTCAATTTTAACATAAAGAAATATACTAAAATTAGAAATTAAATAAATCATTTAAAGTGAAATCACCTAATGATAAATAAACAAATCTTGAACTCAAATCAAAATTTAAACTTAAAGAAGTCTAATATAAATTTGCCATACTAGTTCTCTTTTCTCACACAAGAATATTATACTAATTCTAGAATTAGGTTAGATCGACGTGTTAATTATGATATGATATTTTTTCTTATTTTGTGATGCACTATTGTTGTCTGGAGATTAGGATTGTTTGCCTGTAGTCTGAATGTTATGATATTTTTGTAGACTTATGTTATTTTTTACAAGGGGTGTGCTTAAAGTGATTATTATAATAAAAAAAATTATAAATACTATTTGCTTGCAGGTGCTTTGCTTAAGTCCATAAGCATTGCTGACCTCATGTTTGGATGAGGTTAACATCATTCATGTTCCTACTAATTAAGTTTTCTAATTAGGCACTTAGGATACTATGCTTAGTGCCTAGGTAAATAAACCAAAATAAAAATAACAATTCGAATCAAAGTTTAAAACTTGAAATTAAAATTAAATTTGAAATCAAATCAAACTCAATATGCTAGAGTGAAAGGCTAGACATGAGAGAGAGAGAGAGAGAGAGAGAGAGAGAGAGAGTTTAATAGATCCTTTCCCTAAGTCTGTAGCCTCCGTTGGCCGGATTCTGACCATCCCAAAATTTTCCTTAGACATAACTCACGGCCAAGAGAGAAAGAAGAGGAAGGAGAGCTCGAATCTTCATTCCATTCTTTCGAACACATTCTTGAAGGAGCTCAGACAACCCTTTTCCAAGATCCCTCACCACAGAGATGGAAGTCGGCCTTAAGTGGCGGCTAACCTCACAACCAAACATGGAAATGGGGGAAGGATTGCTCCTTCTCCTCAATTAACCTTCCCTACACCTTCCTTGGATGGAGGTAAACCCAAATGAACCCTTCCCCAAGTCTCCCACCGTCGGCAAGCCGGAAAATGACCAAAGGTCGATGGAGGATCGGTGGAGCTTGGTCTCTATGGCGATTGGTATTTCGCTCGCCGATGATCAATGCTGACAAGGTATACACCAAATCCGACCACCTTTAAATTCAGTTTGGTCCTTTATGAAGCGAATTTGGTCTGTAGTGAGATCCAACTTTATGGATTTATTCTGATAGGAGTCTTGATCAGTTTGCAATTAAAATCACACAAAAATTCCACCTAGATCGTATGATTTTGCTTCCTAAAGGCGGATGACTTTCAGTTCTCGCCGGTGAGAATAGGGACAAAATCTGGGCCATTTGTTCCCTTTATTTGGAACGGACAACCATGATCTAGTTGCATCGCTTGACTAAATCTCTTAAAGAAATCAGGATTTAATTTGAGCCGTCCGATCTGCTATCGGACAGTTCTAGTTAATCTCGTGTCCCCGCCACGTGACATGGGATCTGCGTGGATCCTACGTGGTCCAATACTAGTGCGAAACACGGAAAGCACCTGCTAAGCTAACTGGTTTAAACAAAAAAAAATAGATTTTATGTATTTAAAAATATGCTAAAAATTGCCCATAACTTCAAAAAATCATAAAAAAAATAAAATACATATCCAAAATTTACAAATTTAGGCTCTATGGATTCATCTTGATGAGATAAATCCATTAAAATTAAAATTACCAAATTATTTTAAGTATTTTAGCCTTAATTTATCTTTGAATAAAATCAATTAAACTTTAATTAATCATAAACCATTAATCAAATTGAAATAAAATTTTGGGGAATTGAAATTGATGTTAAAACAAACCTTAGGAAAAAAATTTCATGAATTATTTCAATGTAATTCATGAAATATTAAATTTTATATCTTAAAACTCAATTTTAATTAAATAAATTAAAATAAAATTAAATAAATGATTAAAATGAATTAAATCACATCAAATTAACTTAACAAACTTTAATGAACATAAAATCATTAATGAAACTCATTGGAACTTAATAAATCATAAATTTGCTTAATTAGGTAATTAATTGAATTAAATAATTCAAATAATTAATCAAAACTTAATTAAATCACAATAAATCAACTAAATTTTCAAAAATTATAAATGAACCATCTTTAGAAACATCTTGCAAAGAGAAATCAACGAAAAATAAAATCCCCAAATAATATTAACTAAAATAGGGTTAATTTGGGTTTTAGTGAAATAATTAAAATCTTAATTACACCCTAATTATAAATTTAATGAAGATGAAATTTTGGAAACATGTGATTGACATGGAACCCCACTTGCCATGAAAATTTCAAATCCAATTGACCTTTGTATTGGGAATTGTTGAATTTCCAAATCTATAGGTCAATATAAATCAAATAATGAATTAAAAAAATTGATAAATCCATAAATTCATTAAATCATGATGTAACTTGAAATAATCTACCTCAACATCATAAATACTTAGGATAGTTCTCTAACATCCTAAATCAAAGAACTTAATTATTTTCATACTTGAAGGTTAGAAAAACCAATAATGAAATGTTAAGTTTAATCAAGTCTTAAATTGAATTAAACTCATAATTAAACAACAACAACAACAACAACAACAAGCCTTAATCCCACTAGGTGGGGTCGGCTACATGAATCCTTCGTCTCCATTGTGTCCTATTATGTGTCAAATTCTCATTTAATTCAAGTATACTAAGATCTTTTTTTTATACATCTTAACCAAGTCTTTTTTAGTCTACCTCTTCTTGCAAATCTAATGCATCTACTCTCCTAATGGTTCGGACGTCTTTATGTGGCCAAACCATCTAAGGCAACTCTCTCTAATCTTATCTACCACTTTCTCCAACTTTTTCCCGAACATACTCATTTTGCATTCTATCTCTAAGGGTAAAGCCACTCATCCACCTGAGCATCCTCATCTCCGTAACACTTAACTTAGTCTTATGTTTCCCTTTTATTGGCCAACATTTTGCACCATAAGTCATTGCAGGTCTTACCACCATCTTATAAAATTTTTCCTTAAGTTTAAGTGAACTTTTCTATCACATAATATGCCAGATGCATTCCTCCACTTCAACCATCCAACTTGAATTCTCCTAATAACATCTCCATCTATTTCACCATCATTTTGAACAATAGAGCCTAAATATCTGAATCACTCACTCTTATTAATGACTAGATCACCTAAAGTCACAACATTACCACTAAAACTTCTACAACTAAAATTACACTTCATATATTCAGTTTTAGATCTACTTAAATGAAAACCTTTAGACTCTAAAGTTGACCTCCATAATTCAAGTTTCGTTGGACTCCTCTCTAGTCTTATCAACAAGAAGAATGTCATCGACAAAAGCATACACCAAGGTACAACTTCTTGTAAATGCCTAGTAAGAATATCCATAACTAAAGTAAAAGATAAGGGCTTAAAGGCGATCCTTGATGTAATCCAACCAAATAGGAAAATATTTTATCAATCCTCCTTGTGTTTGGACACAAGTAACGACTTTAGTATACATATCCTTAATGACTTGAATATAACCAATATTAACTCCTTTCTTTAGAACTCTCCAAAGAACATCTCTTGAAACTTTATCGAAGCTTTCTCTAAATCAATAAATATCATATGTAGATCCTTCTTACTTTCTCTATGCTTCTCCATCAAACCTCTTAACAAATGTATAGCATCCATAGTAGATCTACCTGGCATGAAACCCAACTGATTGTGAGAAACTTCTGTATCACAATTACTCTCTCCCATAATTTTAATGTATGGCACATTAACTTAATTCCTCTATAATTTGCACACTCTTGTGCATCGCCTTTATTCTTAAATATAGGAACCAACAAACTCTTTCTCCACTCATCGACATCATTTTAGTCTTTAAAATAACATTAAAAGATTTGTAAGCTAAGAAATTCCTTGATCTCTAAACATTTTCACACTTCTATTGGAATATTATCGATCCTCTTGCTTTTCCACATTTCATTTTCTTTAAAGCTTCACTAACTTCAGATTTACTAATCTGACAATAAAATAAAATTCTATTTTTGTTTAGGGTATTAAGGTTGCTAAAATCAATCATACTTTCAGATCCTTCATTGAAAAGTTTATTAAAATACCTCATCCACCTATTTTCAATATCTTTTTCTAAGAAAAGTACTTTATTATTTTCATCCTTAATACCCCTCACTTGAATTAAGTCTTTACTTCTCCATCTCTTTGGTTAACTTATACATACATCTTTCACCTTCTTTTGGTATCTAATATTGTAAATCACTAAATAAATTTTTTGCATCATATATTGCTTTCTTAGAATCTCTACAGGCTATTTTATATATTTCCTAATTCTCCAAGTTTTTACATCTAAACCAAGTTTTATAACAATGATTCTTATTTCATATCTTTTCTTGCACACTCTGACTCCACCACCAACTATTCTTATTAAAAAAGCTTTTCCTTTTGATTTGCCAACACATCTTTAGCAACTTAATTTTACTTGATATTTTTCCCACATAATGTTAGCTTCCTTATGAACATCCCAAACTCTAATTTCTTGTAGCTTGCTCTTAAAATATTTTTATTTGTGTTCTTTAAGTGTCCCATCTAATCCTAGGATAATAATTTAGTTTATTTTTCTCTTACAACCTTTCATCTTAAAATCTAAAACTAATACTATATTGGGTACTTAAAATTTTACTTGGAATGACCTTACAATCTTTCTAAATCTATCTATTTTTCTTATCAAAAATAATCAATCTGTTTTACTAGATCCATTTTTATAAGTAATAATATGTTCATCTCTTTTCTTAAATAAAGTATTAAACTACAAAATCATAAGCTAAGGCAAAATCTAATATAGTCATACCTTCTTCATTAGTCACTCAAATCCATAACCACCATGAATACTTTTAAAATCTTCTACCACTCTACCAACATGTCCATTTAAATCTCCCCAATAAATACTTTTTCTTCAAGAGTATCTTTTGTATTAATCCTCTTATTCATTCCAAAATTTTTCTTTTGAGCTTACCTCCAAATCTACTCGAGGAGCATAGACACTTATAACATTGATAATCTTAGTATCAACAATAATCTTTAAATTCATAATTAAGCAAACCAATAAAATTTTAATCTCCAATCAACCTAATCTAAGAATGAATTCAAACTTTAACCTAAATGCCTTAGGTTAATATAGGTCAAACCAAATGAAATGAACTTAAGATAAATATGACTAAAACATTAATGCAAGCTAAATTAAAATATTAATTTAAACTAAATCAAATGAAACAATTTAGTCAAATCTAATTAAAAGAATAAATTAAACCAATAATGAAAATCAAATCAAATCAAATCATAATTGATTCAATTGCACAATCAAAATAAAATCCATTTAAGGAAACTTAATCTAAATAAACTAAGACAATCAAATGCTTAATGAAATGAAACCTAAGTTATAATGAATCAATCTAGATGAAGTAATCATTAATGAAGCCTTTATTAGCTAATCAAATCAATTATGAATATCCAATCATAATCAACTAAACCATTAATCAAACCAAACACTTAAATTGGTTAATCAAAATGACAAAAAATTAGAACTAAACTTTAATTTGATTAATCATCTAAACCTAATTTTAAACAAACAAATAAAGTAAACAAGCTAATCTTAAACTACCCAATCAGCTTAGTTAGTTATATGAAGTGAACCAACCTAATTAAATCTTAATTAAACATTGAACTTCAACCATATGAAATCACTTAAATTCAATATATAATAAAAGTAAATGGAGCCCTGATTAATTATCAAACATGAAATCAAATAGATTATAAATCATAATCAAATCAAATCAAATGAAACTAAAGTAACCTTTAATCAATTCAATATATAATTAAATTAGGTTCAATTCAATCTATTTGAATTATATAAATTAATTAATCATTAAATATACAATTTTAATAATCAAATTGAACATGAACTATCATTAACCAAATTCTAATAATTGAATAAAATTAAATGAAACTTTAAGTGTGAACAATGAAATTTAATTGAACTCAAAATAAACATTTAATTCACTTAACCTAAGCAAATCCATAAACTAATAAAACTTAACAAATCATATCAATTAAGTCAAATCAAAAGATTAAATTAAATCAAAAAATCCTTAAGCCCAAAACTAATATATAAATCAAATCACCAAATTCAATAAACCAAATGATTAAACTCCTAATTAGAATCCAAATGAGAAATTGCTTTGAATCTTAATCAAATAAGAAGTTAATTAAACTAAAATATTTTAACTAATTCAAATCAAACTTAAATGAAAAGATGAAATTATTAAATTTAAATAATATTGAAATAAGCTAAACAATATCATATAAATTAAAATCTTAAATTGAAAGTCAAGAGAAAGAATTAAATATTAATTCAAAGGATATTAAATTATCAAAAATTTAGTTAAATCAAACATTTAATTAATCCAAAATTAATTAGTTAAAATACATGAAGTTAAACAAATTCAAACTAAGGAAAACAAACACCAATCGAATCAAATGTAATTAAATTAAATCATTCAAATAAATTCAAATGAGCTAATTAAGATACTTAATTCTTAGTTTAACCTTTAGAATAAATTTTCATCTAAGGGTGAAAATTTCATTTTATTAGGATTAGGATGTTGAGTAAAATGGATTATGTCATAAGCTGAATTTATTTTATTCTTCATTTTTTAAAACTTAAATTCAACTTAAAAATAAATATGAACTTAAAATTGAAATAAAATTTTAGAAAATCAATTAAATCATTTAAATCAAAATTATCCAATGGTAAAATTGAATAAACTTTGAATTCAAATCAAAATTAAAATGAAACAAAGCTTAGAACATACTTACCACACAAGCATTCTTTTCACACACAAGAACACTAGGTCACCGACCCTAAAATTAGGTTAGGTTGATGTGTTGATTGTGATGTGATATTTTTTCTTATATTGTGGTGTACTGTTTTAGACTGGATGACTAAGATTGTTTGTTCTCTTGATGTTTGGGAGTTCTTTTTAGGTTAACATTGTTTTCTATAGGGGCTGTGCTTAGACTCAGGTTTGAAAGCATCCAATTAGAATAAGTCTTCAAATTTTAGGTATTTCTATAGTCTTGTGCTGTTAGAATCTATGTCCTAAGTTTTTAATATAATGCTAACTCAAAATTCTAAATAATCTCAATTTCAAAAATATAAAGCTCAATAATAGGATAGTTGGAATGCTTACTGGGTTTCTTAGGATCTAAAAATATTTCCTACTCAAACCCGTTTAGCTTCCAAAAAGAACTCTTCCCTCCTTGAAGCATTCCCACTTGAATTTCTAAATTAACCATCCTTTTAATACACACTTTAAAATCTATAGAGATTGTTGACCTCACTTTTGGGGTGATGATTCAATCTCCTCTTCTTAGATTTAAGAGTCTTCTAGACACTAAGACTTTCTTAGTCATAAGACACTTATAGTTAGGTGAACACTTAACCTAAGCCTAGAGACTTAGGAGGGTTAACCATAGGATTATGCTATAAATTATGACTTAGGGAGATTTACCTACCCTATAGCCTAAACTTAATATATGCCTCTTTGGCCTAAACCAAACCTCAAATTCAATTTATCTAAATTCACATACCAAATCCAAATTCAAATTTCAAATCAAACCAAACCTACTATAAGCCCATAATCCAATCATATGTACTTAGCCAAGACAAATTCAAGCCAAACCAAACTCAATTGATTTTCCTCAAAGTCAATTCAATTCTCCAATCAACCCATACCAAATATACGTTCAAATTTAAATCAACCAAATCAAATATCAAACTAAGTCCAAGTCCTTCATAAGCCATATGATTTGATCCTATGGACTTGGCCAAAATCCCTTTTAAATTAATTTCAATTGATTTTCTCATGAATCAATTATTCCTTTTATTATCTTCCCAAATATAAATCAAACTTACATTTAAATGACCAAAACCAAAATCAAATCAAATCAAATCCAAACTCAAGCCCTTTGATTCAATCCTATGGACTTACCCAAATTTTCTTCAATTTAAATCAAAATCAATTGATTTTTCCCATGAATCGATTATTCCTTCAATCATCATCCCAAATATAAATAAAATCTACAATCATCAAACCAAATTAAATCAATCTAAATTAAACTCAACTTAGCTCACTTGACTTGAAATTTTCAAATGAACCAAAATTTATTGAAACCCAAGTTAATTACAATCAAAGCTATAAATCAATCCTAAATCCCTATATAAATCCAACTAAACCCAATTTAATCCAAAATTGATTCAACTAAACCTAATTGGTCTACTTGATCTAAAGTGACCAACTTGACCTATTTGAACCAAATTCCAATCTTACTTAAATTGGATTGAATAAAACCCACCAAAACCTCCTATGGTGATCATCAATCATCTTGATTGATCAATTGTCATCAATTGGAAATCAAGTCAACTTGATCATTTGATCAGGTCAACCTCTTAACCTACATAAATCAAAACTAGCCAAATTTCATCCTAAACCAAATTAATTGAAACCAATGATCCACATCAACCTATGATCAATGATTGAACATGACTTGACCATCAATTGAGCTAAACCTAACCCAATTGACCTTTTGACCCAAGTTGGCCCAATTTAACCTAAAAGATCAAATTAGGTCAAATCAAGATCTAACCCAAATCATTTTTAACCAATGGCTCAAATTCATTCCAAATTGATTGTTAAACTTGACCAAAGCTATAATTGAATCCAATTGACTAATTGAACTAATTGACCCATTTAGCCCAAATTGACCTAAAGGGTCAAATTGGCCTAAATCCAAATCAAACTCAAATTAATTCAAATCGAAGCCTACAATCATCTTCAATTAACCAATTGAACATGAATCAACCCATAACCCAAGCCAATTTGGCCAATTTGGTCAAATTGGTCAACTTGACCCATTTGACCTACATGAATCCAAATGAGCCAAAACTAAATCCAAGTCAAATTGACTCAAATCAATTAAACTAAAATATCTCAAATACTCATTTAAACATGACTCATGTCTTAGTTTTACCCAATTTGACCAATTGGTCAACAAAATCCAACCTAGCCCACTTTTATCTATATGGGTCAAATTGAGCCAAATCCACTTAAACTAAGCTCAAACTCATTGAAACCTGACCCAACCCATCATAAACTCACCTTAGGCCAACCATCCCAACTCAATTTTGAACCCAATCCAAGGCCTTACACATTAAATTAAGCTCTCCACATGGGATCTTTCCAAAATTAGCAAGTCAACTCTCCTCCTTTCCATATGGCAGCCACTTCACACCCAAATTGGAGCCTAGTCTAGGTGGCTAACCCAGCCCAAGTGGGCTAGGTCAGCTATGGACCAAGAAGAGGTGAGTTAACCTCCCCACACTTAGTCGAACCCATTGGATCCAAAGAGGAGGGCAACTACTTTGAGCCACCAACCAAGCATCCCACCAACCAAACTGAGCCACCTTAGCTTGACACCGACCTCTGGACGGTGGATCGGGAAATCAAGGGATGAATTCAAGCCATCCGGTCCAGGAGGGAAGAGGGAATATACCCCCCTCATTTCGAGCCATTTTGAGACTTGCACTCTCAAAGAGCTTCTAGAGATCAAAATGAAATCCCTAGAGCTCTCTCCAAGCCTCATGAGCCTCCCCATTGCTGGAAATCACCAAGCCGAAACAGGGCAATCCTCCACTTGACCCAACTCCACCAATACTCAATCAAACTCAAATTAATTTCACCCACACACTTCCCACACTCCGTCAAGAATCAAAACTTCCCTCGAGCTCCGCAACCACCGGAGGTAGCATTTCGATCGACGTCGACTTGCATAGTGATGGTTCGTGGTCTACCAGCTAACGACAAGGAATTAGGATGCGTGCTGCTCAGCAGGGCCTTGCCTCATCTAGGTGAAGCTTCATCAAGCATTGCACCGCCGATCTTGAGCTTCGGTGAGTAATTCACTTCAAACTGTGATTTTGTGAAAACTTGTTGGTCTTTTTTGGAGAAAAGGTAAATGCCATGCAATTTTGACCGTTATATCCCTTCGGTTTGCCATTATGATGGTGTGGGACCAATTTTATTATCATTCAAGCTTGGGTGAACTTGAATCGAGCGAAGGAAGATGGATGATGTCCATCTCATCGCTCGGGGGACGATAGATCATGCACCATCCGTTCTGCTTAATCAGATCAGATGGCCATGATTATTCCCTAGTAATTTTTGATTTAATCCCTTAAGAAACTGCATGTTTGAACTGTGCCATCCGATTTGAGATCGAACGGTGGTGATGAAAGTGCATTTGCCACCAGTCACGTCAGACTCAAATGCGCTTAAGTGACTAATCTCGCACATTGGAAAGCATGCCACGTCTGATGCATGTGGAGAGATTAGACTTAATTAATAGATTTAATCACTGAATCTTTGAAAATTTATAACAAATTATAGAAAAATAAAAAATACAAATAAATACTTGTTTTGAAGGTATTTCAAAGTGGAATCATTTAAAATTTAATTTTAATTAATTTTGAAATAGTAATTAAAGCTTAATTAAAGTTTAATTATAAAATTTAATTAGCTTAATTACTCTTTAATTACTTTAATAATTAATCCCAAACTTTGTGTGTTAGTTTAATGGGATGACCTCTGCCTCCTATAACCTTTTTGGGATTTGTTGCTTAATTAGGGGAATTAAACATTTAAGCTCTAATTACTCTCTTAATTAATCTTTCAAATAGTAAAACAATTAATTAATTAAGTACACTATTCACTATTGAACAGTGAATAGGCAAGGGGAAGGGGTTAGGACCTCCTTCCTAACCTCTTTAAAGGAAAATTAATTAAAATGACATTAATTAAGAATTTAATTAATTAATTAAGTGGCTTAATTAATCAAATTAAAATCTAGATTACATCAGATAATTAAAAATGAAATTAGGGGTTCCTCTTTATGTGCTTAATAACATAAATACCCTTAAGAAAATTATGATTAGCCCATAAGTGTGGAAAAATTATGAAAGTACTTAATTAAGTTCTTTAATTTAATAAATTATTAATTATGAGCCATTTGCATTAGATCCTTGTAAGAGCATTGCAATTTTATTTCCTCACATGTCCATGTCATTTGTGGCTTATAATTAAGTGGTTAATCAAATTAAAGAAGCATAGATAAGGGTAATTAATTGATTTAATTAAGAATCCAACTTAATTAACTCATAAAATCTACTTGATTACCTTTTTCTTAAACCAAATCAAATTGCGGATGTGAGAATGGGATTAGAACAATAAATGATAAGTTCTCCTCTTTTAACTTAATCAAACCTTAAGTCATAAATTAATAAAGAAACTTTAGTTTTCTTTAAATGACTTTATTTGATGTGATTGTACTTAGGAATTAATTTAGTTGAATGAACCATGTGTTTATATGGTGTTTATTTTTGAGATGTGGAACACCATGTAAATCTTACAGGGTACTTATTGAAGTGATCGGGTACGATATTAAGGAATGATGTATCTCAAAAGATAGAAAGATCACCCTATAATGGACTTAATCACCTAATAATGACTCTGTGGTGTTTGTTTTAAATTATGTGTATGGGGGGACACCATGCAGATCTAAGAGTGCACTTATTGAGGTGATCGGGTATGACATCAAGGAATGATGCACTATCTCAAAAGATATAAATCAACACCCTACAATAGACCTAATCACCTAATAATGACTCTTAAGGCATGATGGGTCTTCGAATATACCAGAGATTTTTCTCCTACTTTACATAGATGAATAAAACAGAGTTTATTTAAACTAGGTTCTAAAGTTCTCTATGAGGGCAAGCCCCCATAGTTAATTACATCATAAGGAAAGTGAGTTCCTTAAGAATACTCTCGATTAAAGTAGACAATTATTGTCTCCAAAGATTTTAAAGATAGGACTATCAATAAATTGGCTATGTTTGGAAAAACAATTGGGATAAATCGAAAGGAAGACTTATTATCGAAGCCAAATAGGATGAGTAGCGAATACTCATGATACTAGGAAACCTAGTGAACATTCTAATCTATCATATAGTTGGGCTTTATATGTCTGAAATTGAGAGGATTGATTTTATTAAAGTTGACATTTTATTAAAAAACTAAGACTTTTAATCCCACAACACAAGGTTGTGAAAATACTTAAGAGGTGTGGATTTATGCTAGTATCCCAAAGAAAACAGCTACCTCAGATCCTAAATCTAGGGAGCTTTAGTAAGAGTCAAAGCGCGACCTAAATTTAAGCGAAGATGGGTACCTCCACAAGAAAGGATAAACCACATATTCTTGAACTTATAACCGCCTGGAGTGGCAGCTAGCTAACTCCTCGTAGGCTTTAAAACATGTAGGGAAGTCTTATGATTTTGTAAGATAGTTAGGTTGTTATTATTTAGAAATAGACTAAAGTCCTTAAACCCACTCCCTAAAGAGATTAGAGCATAACTGTTATGAGTAATGACTTAGTCTAATGCAAATTTTATGAAATTTTATTTGATTTTGACACTTCATTTTGATAAAGGCCATAGAATTTTATATCCCTAAATGCATGTTGAAGTCAGTTATGAGCCAAATCAAGAAAGAAGAGGGTGAAGCCCCCCGTTAGTAGGAGTTTTTTCTCATAGGTCAAGCGTTTCCTATATGTGCAAGAACGGGAGCCCTCATTTTACAAGAGTGGTAGAAGATGCATGTATGATATTAAATATACAACATTCAACTAAAGGGTTGCTAAATCTTTTAATTATCTTGGTTTAATTCTTAGGCTTTATGTGAGATTATGAGTTATTTAGAAATTTAATTATGAGTTGTAGTTGGGTAGAAAATTTATTTTTCCCTAATAACCTAATCGCATCTAGGCCACACATTAAATCACCAATCATAAAGAAACTATGAAAAGACATATAATTTTTAATGCACAAACTAAATAAAATATCAAATATTTTATAAACTCAACGTAAAGGAATAATAGACCGATGTGGTCGGGTATCGCCGTATAACCCGAAAAGAGAAATAGGAAGCTGAGCTCTACCCTTATACATCTCGCTTTACAAAAAAATAATTATAATTTTTATAAATAAATACTATGAGGGATCTTCATTCTTCATATCTTCATGTCTTCATGTCTTTGCTTCATTTCTTCATTTGGATTTGCTTGCTCCAAAGGTATCACGGGGCCTCCCAAAATAAAGCTTTTTAGCCACCGCTCATCCTAATCCCTCATAACACTAATCCTAATTCCTAATACATAATTATATTAAAAATAGGAAAAGTAAATCTAACTACACCTTTAAAATAAGTGTTACCTAAACATACCATACAATTCAAATAGTTATATGTATAATTTGGACTTAGCACCCTACATATGGGTAGCCAAGTCCACATGTCCTAATTTAGATTATAATTAAGGGTTAAGCAACCTGCAAAAGAGAGCATTTATATTTATTATAAGTGCACCTTAAGCACAATCTCTTGCAGAAAATATGATTAGGCTAATCACGGCCTAACATCCAGTCTACGAAGCATACATTCTAACATCTATTCTACAATAATACATCACAAAACAAAAATACATCAAACCATACACCGCCCTAACATTAAGCTAGAAATGGTGATTAATCTCATGTGTGTGTATTAAAGCTTGTGTGGTATGTTCTAACTAGACTTTGGAGTTAAGATTTTCTAAGTGTGAATGGTTTAATTTATGAAGGATTAATTTCTCTTTAAGAGGTTTTGTTGATTTTGAGAATTTCACTTAGTGTTTTTTTTTTGTTTCCTTTGGCTTACACTTAAACAACTAAGTGTTATAAAGAGAGAAAAGGAGTGGATCACTCTCTTTTATTCCTATCTTAAGTCATATCTAAAGTAACTTAATTAATCAATTCCCTTTAGTGAATGGCTTATTACATATTTTAATTAATCCTAGGTTTAGGTTCACTTTAAATAATCCCATTCAATAAGAAAGGTATCTTAAGATTAATTGGAATTAATTACTATCACATAACACATGTTTGTTCATTTCTTTCCATCATATATATGGTATGCATATGATTAAGTCCTAAACATACCTATACTGCTATACATGCAATTTGCATCTTAACACACTTAAATGATGAATATAAGCAAATGTACTTGGCATTGATTTTTCATTTGGCTGAATCATTTTATCATATTAATTTAAAGCTCTATCTAAATTCTTATATAAAAGTATAAGAAAAGAACTCTAAATCACAAGACTAATCAATCCAACCAATTGAACAAAATATAAATGCATGTCTTTTTAATAGAAAAATGATATTTTCATTCATTAGCCAAATATACATTCAAATGTATAAAAGTTTTAAGCAAGTATAGCGCCATTGTTCTACACCAGGGGAGAGGTAGGAACCTTCTTGGGGCTACTTAAAGTAGTGCATCCCCAAAATGTCAAGACTAATATACCCACTATTCTTAAATACATATGGATGTATAAGCAACTATAAGAATAGAAAATCATGCACCACTTGAACAAAATATAAATTCATGTCTTTTTAATAGAAAAATGGGGTTTTCATTCATTGGTTAAATACACATTCAAATGTATAAAAGTTTTAAGCAAGTACGACGCCATTATTCTGCACTAGGGGAGTGAGGTAGAAATCTCCTTGGGCTACTTTAAGTCGTGCGTCTCTGAAATATCCAGACTAATATACCCGCTATCCTTAAATACATATGGATGTATAAGAAACTATAAGAATAGAAAACCATGCATCACTTGAACAAAATATGAATGCATGTCTTTTTAATAGAAAAATGGGATTTTCATTCATTAGCCAAATACACATTCAAATGTATAAAAGTTTTAAGCAAGTACAATGCCATTGTTCTACACCAGGAGAGTGAGGTAAGAACCTCCTTGGGGCTACTTAAAGCCGTGCATTCCTGGAATGTCCAAACTAATATACCCACTATTCTTAAATACATATGGATGTATAAGAAACTATAAGAATAGAAAACCATGCAAAAGTAGATTTTTAATTGAATTGATTTATTTATGTAAATGAATTAAAGCTCTATCTAAATTCTGATGTTAAATGTATAAGAATGAAATCAAACGAGTACGTCACCATTGTTTTGCACCTAGGAGTGAGGTAGGAACCTCATTGGGGCTACTTAAAGCCGCGTGTCCCCAAAATGTCTAGACTAATATACCCATTAACATTCAAACTTATGTAAATCAACACATGAATGAAAGAAAGAGATTTTATTTCATACACTAAGCTTATATTCATGTAAATCTCCTATGTATATGTAACTAAAGTCATAATATAAAATATTATTATTATTTTTTATTAATAAGATTTTTTGAAAATATATTTGAGATTTAATAGTGATAATAGCTACACATATTCTTAATTAAGACAACACATGCAAATTTGACATAAAAAATCATTTTTACTTAATTATTTTTTAAGGAAATAAATGCAAGAATAAAGTGACATATAATATTTTGATATGATTGGAAATAAATGAAGCAACACAAGCATATAATTTCATTCAATCCAACTAATTCCTAAGAACAATCACATTAAACAAACTTATTTAAAATAAACCAAAGTTTCTTAAAGCCATTTTTAATTTCATGTTTGATTTGATTTATGAAATGTGAAAGAGGTTTTCTAGTCCTAATCCCATTCCCATATGTGTGAGTTAATTTGATTTAATGAAAAGCAATTAGGTTGATTTTATGGATTAATTAGATTAAGGTATGCATTAAATCAATTAATTAATCCTTTCCTGCATCACCTTAAGCTAATTAACTAAATAATGATGACCTGACATGAGATATAACCATATGAAAAGTAAATTAGCAATGCTCCTAAGAAATGAAAGGGGCCTAATGCAATTGGCTCATAATTAATTAGTTAAGCTTAAGGAGCTCACTTAATTACTTTTATGATTTTCTCACACATGTGAGCTAACCATAATTTTATTAGGTCTCTTTTTTAGGTTATTGAACACCCAAAGAGCTATACAAGAGTTAATTAGGGAAAATAGGTTTAATCAAGTTAATTAAATTCATTAATTATCTAATTAAATCTTTATTATCCTTAATCAACAATATGAAATGGACTTAGGGAAAGAGACAAAGAGGGAAGCCTAAGTCTCAATCCCTAAATCCTTTCAATTAGTTAATTAGAGTTCAGATATGATTTAATTAATTAATTAATTAATGAGTTTTAATCAATTAATTTTTAAAGAAGGAATGAAGAAGATTTAAAGAAAGATAGATTAGAAGAAGGATCCCAATCAATTTTCCCAAGTTTCTCCACTATTAACAATGGTCATTAATCTTATTTATTTATTTATTTATTTGCTTAATCATCATTAATTAAGATATGAGAGTAATTAAGGCTTAATCCATCAATTTTCCCAATTAATTATCCAATAAATCCCATAAAAAATTGGGGAGGCAGAGGTCATCCCCCTAAACATCTCTAAAAAGTTTGAAATTAATTGGATAATTTATCAAAGAGTAATAGGGTAATTAAATTATTAATTAAACCTAAATTAAGCAAAACTTATTGTTTAAAATATATTAATAATATTTTTAATGGATTCCCCTTTAAATTACCTTTAAAACGAGCCCTTATTTGTATTTTTTGAATTTTTCTATAATTAGTTATGAATTTTGGAAGTTTTAGTATTAAAAATAGATTAATTAACTTAATTAACCCCTAATCCGTCGACGCCATGTGGTAGCTGATGCGGCGCGCTTTCCACATGCCGCAGATTGGTTATTTAAATTGTCACATTTGTCGGTTGAAGCGGATGGTAGTTATGAATTCGTGGGCGTCGATCGACGATCCGCGCATCATGGATTAAATAGTTAAATTGGCAGATTCTAAGTGATTATATCAGTCGTCTAATTCGAAAATGGACGGTCCATGATCTCTCCTCTGGCGAGGCAGATCATGTGCCATCACCATTGAGCTCAGAATGGAGATCAAATCAATCCCACACCTTTGGGGAAGCACAACAAACACATCCAACATTGGAAATCGCATGACATAGAACTTTTCTTCACAAAGGACCAACCTATTTTAAGCTTAAGCTCAGTTTCAATGGCATACCTCAGCAGAGCTTATGACCGGTAGTTCTAACGATTGAGGAAGCTTTGTTTGGCAGAAACGAAGCTCTGTTGAGCTGCGCAAGCTTTGATTTGCTTGGATCGCTCGGAAGACCAACCCACGACATGTAAGTGATCGGCCTTGGCCGAAGTCCCACTGCCGACGGTCAAAGATGATGGGAGGTGATTTGTTTAAGCTCGTCTAGGTCCAAGGATGGTGTGTGCAAAGTTAATTATACTTTAGTTGCAAAATGAGATGAGGAAATAATGATCATTGGTTTCCTCTAATATTTCAGTTTCACATAAAACTAAGAGGGGGAATAGTGGGGAGCTTGATAAATAGTGGAAATGGCTCTGGGAAGGAGAGGAGAGTATGCCAGGGTTGAATCGAGTGTGTCTCTGGTTTGAGTGAGAATGAGGGGGGGGGCGAGGGGTATACCCCCCTCTTTGGATCATACGACAATGGCTATTTTGGCTTTTTGGATCAATGGTTGTGATGGGGAGGTTGAGGCTGGTAGGGAATCACTCCATTTGGCCTCTCACAAGTGGAGGAATGGTGGGAGGTGGCCACCATGGCAAAGGAAGTGGGTGTCCTTGATGCCAAGTGCTCCAATGGGAATGAGGACATGATTTCACCTCTACATGAGTCATAGCTGACCCAACCACCCTTGGGTCAAGTTAGCCAGAGTCTTTGGTGCCTAAGTGGACCAACGAAAGGGTGCCAAGTGGCAAGGGGAGGAAATGACCAAAAGTGTAAGTGTCTTATCTCATGGGATGCCCTACACCCAAGGGAAAAGTATTCATTTGGCTATGGATTTGATTTGGGAAAATTTGAAATGAGTCAAAAGTGGGTTAGCCCAAGTTTCAAGTAATTTGGAATTCATTTGGTTTGATTTAGCTTAATTTGATCTATTTAGGTCAAACTAGGTTAGGTTGGGTCAAGTTGATCAATTGGTCAAATTGGGTCAAACCAAGGGTTGGGTCAAGTTGACATGACCATTTGAAATGTTTTGGTTTAATTGATTTGTATTGGTTTGGCTTAGGTTTGGTTTTAGCTCATTTGGATTCATATAGGTCAAATGGGTCAATTTGACCAATTTGACCAAATTGGGTTGGGTTAGGTGTTGGTTCATGTTCAATTGGTTGATTGAAATTAATTGTAGGCTTTGGTTTGGTTTAATTTGGGTTTAATTTGGATTTTGGCCAATTTAACCTTAGGTCAATTTGGGCTAGGTTGGGTGAAGTTGACCAATTGATCAAATTGGGCTCAATCATGGCTTTAGTTAAGTTCAATAATCAATTTGGAATGAACTTGACCAATTGGTTGCAATCAATTTGGATTAAATCATGATTTGACCTATTTTAGCTTTTTAGGCCAATTTGGGTCAACTTAGGTCAAATGGCCAATTGGACTTAGTTTGGTTCAATTGAGGGTTTGGTCATGTTCAATCATTGATTATGTTCGAGTTTTAATCAATGGTTTCAATCAATTTGGTATATGGTGGGTTTTGGCTATTTTTGGTTTCATTTGGGCTAAAGGTTGACTTGGTCAAATGACCAAGTTGACTTGGTTTGGCCCAATTCAAAGTAGTTGATCACCCTAGGATGATTGTTGATCATGATATGAGGTTTGGATGGGCTTAGTTCAATCCAATTTGGGTTGGGTTAGAACTTGGCTCAAAAAGGGTCTTTAGGTCACTTTGGATCAAGTGGACCTAAATGAGTCAATTGGTTTGGTTTTGGCTTGAATCAAGTTTAGTTGAACTCACATATGAGTCTAGGATTGAAATATAATCCAATTGCAATTGGTTTAGAATCAAATGAATTTGGTTCATATGATAATTTCAAGTCAAAAGGGGTCACCATGGGCTTAACTTGAGTTGATTTGGGTTTGGTTTGATAATTATAGTTTATGTTTATATTTGGATAAATGATTGAAGGAATGATTGAATCATAGAAATCATGGGTTTTGAATTGATTTGGATATGATTTGGCCAAGTTAAAGAAGTTAGCTTAAAGGGCTAAGATTAAAATTTGATTTGATTTGGGTTTGATTTTGGCTATTTGGATTTATATTTTATTTATATTTGGAAATATAAATGAAGATATAATGATTCATGAGAAAATCACTTGAGTTTGGAGTGATTTGGAAGTAAATTTGACCACATTTAAAGATATAGGTCAAAAGGGCTTAAGTAGTTAATTGATTTATTTATGGTCAATGGAGGGTGTGCTTCGTTTATATTTATGAATATAAATGAAGGAATAATTGATTTATAAAGAAACCAATTGATTTTGAGTTGATTTATATGAGATTTGCCTAAGTCATTGGAGGTAGATCCATGTGGCTTAAGAGGGACTTTAGAATTTGAATTTGGTTTTGGGTTTCAATCACTTGGGGTTGGAATTTGATTTGAGATTGAATTGGTATTTGAGAAAATCAATTAAATTGGGGTTGATTTGAATTTGGTTAAGGCTAAATCCATAAGATAAAATCAAATGGAGAAAGGGTTTTGGAATTTGAATTTAATCTTGGGTTTCAATAATTTGATTTGGAATTGGTTTATGATTTGAATTTGAGGTTTGAGGGAGGAAGCAAGGGTTGGGTTTAAGGCTATAGGTTAGGCAAGTCTTCCTAAATCCCTAAGGCATGACCTATTCCCATGGCTAATCCTTTTAACTCTCTTGGCTTAGGTTAAATGTTTACCTAATCACTAGAAGTATCTTAAGACTAAGGAACTCTTAGTATCTACAAGAGTCCTAGATCTATGATGAGGAAGTTGAGAACTCACTCCAAAAGTGAGGTCAACAAAGGGTGCTCAATAGGTGTGGTGTAACAAGGCACACATATTAGTGTTGGAGATGATCAACAACATCCAAAGAATGAAACACTAATGAAATGATCTACTCCTAAATTTGAGATGTATAAGGAATCAAGATCTTAGTACAATGCAACTCAACTTATGCCAAGGACATAAGAGAGAAAGGAAGGATCCACTGAGGGATCAAGCATTGAACCTTCCACTAGGGAAGCAGGTTTAGGTTATCCATAGAGGATAAAAGTTTGAGTTGGTTTGATATGATTTGGGGAGAAAAGATCCATTGGGGATTAGGGTTCATAATCCTGGGGATGAGCGCATGAACCTTCCACTTGGGAAGCAAGTTCAGATTATCCACTAGGGATATATGTTTGATTTACGCCTCGCTAGGGAGAAATTTGATTTGATTTAATTGATGGGCATCCACTAGGGATGAATTTGATTTGGTTGGTTGGCTTATGGTTTGAGGTCCATTTGGGAGAGGATGTGATTTTGATTTTGAGGGCACATATGTTGGAGATATGAGCTCGAATCCGTTAGGGATATGTGGATTTAATTTGGACTCCACTGGAGGGAGGATGGTGGATTTGATGAAATGAACCATGTTGGTGTGCGATGAATCTACTAAAAAAGGCCTAATATCAGCTTAGACTTATCTTAGATTTACAAATCCAAAGAGATAGTTTCCTAGCCATCAGGTAGGACTAACCAACCTAAGAGGCGCCTTTCGGTGTGCAATGGTCAAGTCAGGAAGAAATCTTGTAGACTTACAGCTTCCTGAATAAGGAACTACTGGGGTGATTGGTTGATAGTATAATGAATCAAACCTGACCTAAGGTAACTATTTGAGCGAATGCCACCGTTGACTCATATCAATAAGAGAATCAATTTAATTTTGATGGACCATGTAGATGTGAGATGAATACTAAGAAGGAGCTAATATCATCCTAGACCTGTCTTAGATTTACAAATCCAAAGAGATAGTCTACCGGTTGTGAGGTAGAGCTAACCAACCTAAGGGGTGCCTTTCGGTGTGCAATGGTCAAGTAAGGAAGAAAGCTTGTAGACTTACACCTTCCTAAACAAGGAACCACTGGGTGATGGGTTACTGAAATTGAACGACTAACCTATTTGAGAATCTTTGCTTGACTCATATTGACTTAAGAATAGCCAAGATCAATTTAATTTTAGATGGGCCCTGTTGGTGTCGATGGATCTACTAAGAAGGAGCTAATATCAACTTAGTCTTATCATAGATTTATAATTCCAAAGGGATAGTCTACCGGCTGCGAGGTAGAGCTAACCAACCTAATGGGTGCCTTTCGGTGTGCAATGGTCAAGTTAGGAAGAAAGCTTGTAGAATTACACCTTCCTAGACAAGGAACCATTGGGTAATCAGTTGATAACACAACAAATCAAACCCGACCTAAGGCTGCCCATTGGTGTGCAATGGTCATGCTAGAGAGAATGCGTAATATACTTATATCTCCTAAAGCAAGGATGACTATTGGGGTGACTTATTGGTGGCACAACAAGTCGAACCTGACCTAAAGGAAACTACTGAGAGAGTGCCAACCTAGGGACTTATCTCAACTCAAAAGTAGTCAGGCGATTCTTATAAGGAGTTTTGACGCCTAAAGATGGGATGTCCTTGGGAAGATGTAGCACGGGGGTGTTCTCCTAATCCACAAGTGAATATATTTATTTATTTTATTTATCTATTTGTGTGGACCCTATTGGTGTGCTAGGGACCACTGAGAATGAGCTTATATCGTAGTCTTATCTTGGACTTGCTAGACCAAGGCAGAATCTGCATACCACCAAGACAAATTCTCCAACTACATGGGTGGCTACTAAGAAAGGGGACTATCCAATCCAAGAGTAACCGGGGTAGTGTCTAGATGGGGTCACTAAGGACAAGATCCAAATAGAGTGTCCACAGGGGAGGTGCCGCTAGGGGCTTTATTTAGGACCATGTAAAAGAAATCTTATAGGTATACAGTGGCCAACTTTCGGAGAAAGCTTGTAGACTTACATCTGCCATGAGTGGTGTATCCACTGGGTGGGTCACCGTCAGCTTGGTGATAACCAACCAACCTAAGGTGCCAGTCGATTTGCGGGATCAATCTAAGAAGAAGGCTTGTAGACTTACATCCTCACAGACGAAAATGATCATTGAGATAATAATGTCAGTGGACATATATTATTCGACTAGGGTAACTATTAGAGTCCGTAAGGACAGACTTAACGTAGTTAGGAGGAAAGGAGCCATTGGGGGACTTATGCTAAGCCTCAAATATACTTAACCCAGTCAGTGCATGGTGGCTAGTCCAAGAAGAAAGCGTGTAGGCTTACATCTTCTTAAACAAAGTCAATATGGGTAGCTTAACGTGCGAGCCTACTAAAATTGGTTTAAAATGGTCAAGTTAGGAAGAAAGCTTGTAGACTTACATCCACCAGACAAGTAACCATTGGGGTAACACACTAGCAAGGTAACATGTCGGCCCAACCTAGAGCTGCTAATAAGTGAGTACCACAGGGGGCTTTCTCCCACATCAAAGTAGCCCGAGATAAAAGATATGTGTTTTGTTTTATATGTGGTTGTATATAATTTGTGTTGGTGTTGTGATGACACAGGATAGGACGCTGCTTGGGTTCCTTACACCCACCCTAAACACATCGTGGAGGATTCACACGAAAAGATATTTCTAACCAATATGAAGAGATGGAGTTTGAAATGAAAGAAATTACATTGATAATTGATTTGAAATAAGATTTATGGATAATATTTCTTTAGGTAGAGCCCGTTGATTGGAAGTATTGGGCGCTCTCTATTACAATTTCTAAGCTGATAAGATCCTCCATAATAGGCCTTCTATATGGCAAAAGGGCCTTCCCAAGTGGGTTTAAACTTGTCTCCCATCTTTCTGTGGGCAATAATTGGTCTTCTTAAACTAAAACAAGCTCTCTTACTTGAAAAGATCTAGGACGGATCAACTTTCTATGAACTTGAATCATTTTGGTTTTGTATAATTCGAGGTTCTGGCATGCCTAGAGGCGTCTCCCCTCTAAATCTTTGAGCTCTTCTAACCACAACTTGGCATTTTGCTCCATGGTAATCTTGCTACCCACAGCTATCCTTAATAATGGGAGTTGGACTTCCAATGGTAGAACTACTTTAGACCCATACACTAAGGAGAATGTGATAGATTGAGTTGGAGTTCTGTATGTGGTGCGGTAAGCCCACAAGACTTCAACTAACTGCTCATGCCACTACCGCTTGTTGTCGTCGAGTGTTTTCTTTAATATCTAAATGAGAGTTTTGTTAAAGGCTTCCAATGGTAGAACTACTTTAGACCCATACACTAAGGAGAATGTGATAGATTGAGTTGGAGTTCTGTATGTGGTGCGGTGAGCCCACAAGACTTCAACTTCTTTGCTTCTTATTTATCAGTGTTTTTAATATATAAATGAGAGTTTTGTTAAAGGCTTCTAATGGTAGAATAGCTTTAGACCCATACACTAAGGAGAATGTGATAGATTGAGTTGGAGTTCTATATGTGGTGCGGAAAGCCCACAAGACTTCAACTAATTGCTTATGCTACTGCCGCTTGTTGTCATCGAGTGTCTTCTTTAATATCTGAATGAGAGTTTTGTTGAAGACTTCTGCTAAGTCATTTTCTCTTGGGTAATAGATGGTAGAATATCTCCAATCTATATTGTGTCTTCGGATAAAGTTGTTGATTTTGGTGCTCTTGAATGTAGTACCATTATCAGATATAATTCATCAAGGCACCCTAAACCTAGATACGATATGGTTCCTAAAAATTTGGAGCACATGCTGAGCTGTGACCTCTCTGAGTGAGATTGCCTCAGCCCACTTGGAAAAGTAGTCAGTGGGAACTAGAATAAACCAATGACCCTTGGAAGAAGGAGGATCGATCGGACCCACTATGTCGGTACAATCAAACATGAAGCGGGGTAGTGTAGAATGTTGGGTGGTTGGTGTAGGACCACTTTTGACATTGGTGGCATCTCCCTTCGTCCATGCGATGTGATCATCGAAGGCCAGTAGTATCCTAGTTTCTTGATCTTGGCTTTCATCTTCGGATTGGATTGATGTGCTCTGCATAAACCTGAGTGTACCTCGGTCACGATCTTATAAGCTTCTTGTTTGTCTAAACAATGTAACCACATTTGATCGAAGGACCGCCGGTACAAGGTGTCATCTATGAGAGAGTATAAAAGGGCTCTCTACTTCACCTGATTTGCCAGTGACTTCCCTTGAGGTAGTTTTCCTATATTTAGATAATTCATGAATGGTTACCTCCAATCTGACTCGTCCTCCTTTTTGCCAACGACAACCTCCTCTTCAAGAGAGAGTCTCTCGATGAGTTCAACGTCAATAAGGGATAAGACTTGTCTATTTTGGACCCTTATTGGTATGGACTCATCTTCCGGACATACCAACTCTTTGGCAAGCTTGGCTAAAGCATCCGCCACTGCATTCTCTCCTCGAAGAATCTTATAAATAGTAACCTCTGGGATTTGGGCCAACAACTCCATGGGGTACATGATAATGATGGAGCTTAGGTTTAAGAATTTTATAAGACCCAACAATTTGGTTGATAACTAATTGAGAATCCTCAAGATGTTGATACTTTGGATGCATAGTGTAATGGCTAACTCTAGACCAACAATTAGAGCCTCATATTACTTCATTGTTGGTGCATGGATTGTATATATGATATTAAAATCTCATCACATCATGGTGGAGTTAGGAGAACTATTCCTACCCCTGCCTTTCCTGGGAAAGTAGATCGTGGTTCTTCTCCTTTTTGAGAGGAAGCCGTACCATCAAAATACATCTCTGTTGACCTCATTTTTAGGATGAGTTCTCAACCCCTCCATCTTAGACAAAGGACTCCTCTTAGAATTTAAGGGATCCTTAGTCTTAAGACACATCTAGTGATTCAGTGGACACTCAACCTAGCCCTAGTGACTTAGAAGAGTCAGCCATAAGAATAGGCCAAGCCTCAGGGGTGTTAGGAAAATTCATCTACCTTATAGCTTGAACCATATTCCTTACTTCCTTCCTTCAAGTCAAACTCTAAATCAAATCAACATCAAACCTAAACCAGTTCCAGCCTAATTTATTTTCCCAAAATCAAATCAATGCCAAATGATTGAAATTCCAAGTTAAAAAAAAATCCTTCTTAAGTTCTTTAATCCCCTCTTAAGGACTTAGCCTAAATCATCTTCAAATCAATTCAAACTCTTAAAATTTTTTCACAACTCATTTATATTCTCATTTATATTTACATATATAAATGAGATATAAATTCAATTCTATCAAACTAAACCCAATAGTTAATTCTAAATTCTAAATTTTCCTAAGTCACTTTGATTTTCTCTTAAGGACTTAGCCTATATCATGTTCAAATCACTTCAAACTCATAAAATTTCTCATAACCCATTTATATTCTCATTTATATTCACATATATAAATGCTATATAAATTCAAACAACCAAAACTAACTCCAAAAATTAAAATCAAATTCAATCAAAATTCAACTTAAGTCTTTCAAGTCAAAATCTTGAACTTAGCCAAATAAACTTCAAATCAAGCCAAACCCTTGATTTTTCTTCATGATTCAATCAATCCTATAATCATGAACCCAAATATAAATACAAAATTCAATCACCAAATCAAAGCCCAATTCAAAAATCAAACCCTAAATCCATTCATGTTCTTCCTTTGAACATGAAATTGTCAAATGATTCAAAACCTATTTGACTTCAAACCACTTGCAAATGGATTTATATTTCAATCCTAAGTCCATATACAAGTTCAATCAAACTCAAATAAAGCTTTGACCTAGCCATTTGATCTACTTAGGCTCACTTGACCCAAAGTGACCTAAAGTATCCCTTATGAGCCAAATTCTAATCCTAACCAAATTGAATTGAACTAAGCCCATCTAAACCTCTCATCATGGGATGATCAATCAGTCAAATTGAGTCAAACCAAGTCAAACTTAAGGGTTGACCAAGTCAACACTTAGCCAAAAAGAAACCTAACATAGCCAAAATCCACCATAGGCTAAATTGTTTGAAATAATTGATCTAAGTTCATTCATGATCAATGTTTGAACTTGACCAAGTCAACATTTGAGCCTAACCTAGCCCAATTGGCCACTTGATCCAAGTTGACCCAACTTGACCTAAAAAGTCAAAATGTGTCAAAACTTGATCTAATTATACTTTAATTAATTAGAAATGTTAATTTGCTAATTACCCTTTAATTAATCCACTAATTATTCTAAACTTCTTGAGTGTATTTTGGGGGATGACTTCTTCCTCCCCTAATTTTTTGGGGATTTATTAGTCGCTTAATTGAGAAAATTGCTAATTCATTTCTTAATTATTCCCTTAATGTAATTAAGGTTAATTAAGGGTTTGATTAGTGATTTAATCCTTATTGAGTTGATTAAGGTCTGTTTTAGTGAATAGGAGGTTTAGAGAATAATTTTGAGGCATTTCTCTTAAGCTATTCCTTAAACCTCCTTTTCTTCTTAACCCTCTCTTAATTAAAGTTAATTCACTAATTACCTTGTTAATTGATTTCATAAAATTCTAAAACTTTCTAGAAATTAATTAATCTATCTTGGGTAGATGCTTAGGTGTTTAAGAGTTTAACTGTATTAAGGAAATCAACTCATATGTGTGAGAGGGTTATAAAAGTACTTAAATTAAACCTCTTAGTTTAGTTAATCATTAATCATGAGCCAAATTACATTTGGCATTTTTCTTCCTAGGTGCATTGCAAATTTAAATTCCTTGTGATATTTTATGTCATCTCATTGGCTCATAATTATTTGATTAAGTATGCTAAGGTGGTGTAGGTAAGGGATAATCATACTTAATTTATATTAACCTAATCAAAATATAAAATGGACCTAATCATCTAAAAATTGAACTTAAATATCAAACATATGTGGGAATGGGTTAGAAACAACAAACTCAACTCACATTTATCAAATTAAATCAAACTTAAAAACAAAACAAAATTCACATTAAAAATTATTTGATTTGCTTTCAGCTTTCTTATTTCATAAGATTGTCTTTAGGAATTAATTAAGGTGAATGTGTTTACATTATTTCATTACTTTAGTTCTTTCCTAACATGCTAAATGTGTGTGTCATATGATTTCATACATTCCATGCTTTTAAAAAATCAAACTAAAAAAAAATGTTTCTTTTATGTCAAACTTGCATGTTTTGGCTTAAGTTAGAAATATGAATGGCTATTATCACTATTAAATCCAAATTATCTTTCAAATATATGAATCAATTATCCAAAACTGAAAGTGTGCTACTTATACTTTATTTATAAGTTTGCATGTGAATATTAAAAATGTGTCTTATGTTTGCTTCCTTTCTTTCCTCTTAACATGGATTTGGATAAAATGTGCAAAGTGTATAATTCTTTTAAAAGAATATAACACTTGCTTAAAATCTACTCTTATCCTCTCCCATGTCATAATCTAAGAAGGATCCTTGCATTTACACATGTAGATTGCATAAGTAAATCCAAAAATATAAATACAAACTTTTGCATACTTTCTTTTTCATTTATTTCTTTTGTACATATACTTGTATTTAAGAAAAGTGGTATATCAGTCTAGACAATCCCGGGATTGTGAGGCTTTAAGTAGTCCTAAGTAGGTATTATACCTTACACCACTGGTACTAACAAGGACACCATAGTCACTTATGCCTTTCATACATTCATGTGTGCATATGAAAATTGGTTAAGAACCCCCTTTTCTACTTAATGAAAATCATGCTTCATAAGCATTCAAATTTTCTTAAGTAACTCATTTAGCATTCATCATAAAGTTTGCTAAACATTTCTATTTGTATGTATAGATATGCTTAGGATTCATTCATATGCATGTTATATATGTTGGGAAAGAAATGAAGTGATGCGTATTTTGTGAATTTAATTCACTTTATTTAATCTTAAAATGCCTATCTTTTTGAATATATTTATTTAAAGTTGATCTAAACTTAGGATTAATTAAAACACATAATAAAACATTCACTAAATGAAACTAAGCTTGAACCTACTTTAGAAATTACTTAAGGTAAGGAAGGAAAGAGAAGTTCTCTTCTCTTCCCCTCTTCTTTATAACACTTAGTAATTACTTGTAGGATTCACTTGAACCTAATCAAAACACAAAATAAAATCAACCCAAATAGCTAAACAACTTAAATGAAGTCCTCCTCTAAGTTGAACATTCCTCACACTTAGGAAACTCTAACTTAAAGCCATAGCTAAGCATACCACACAAACCTTAAAAACACACACATTAGGCTAACTCACAATTTCTAGCTTTAGGTTAGGGCAGTGCATGGTTTGATGTTTGCTTTTATTTTGTGATATATGTTTTAGTCTGAATGTTATGGTGAATGTGCATAGAATGAATGGTAGGATGATTTAGTCTAATCATTATTTTATATAAGGGATTGTGCTTAAGGGGCACTATAATAAATAAAAATATAACTACTTTTGCTATGCAGGTGCTTACACCCATAAGCCTAATCCATTAGGCCAGTTGGACTTGAGTACCCATCTGTGGGGTGCTAAGTCCAATATACATGCTTGAGATTTATCTGGTTTGTTTAGCTAATCTCTATTTTACAGGTATTAGTTAGATTTACTTTTCCTTTTCATGTAAATTTTTGTAATTAGGATTTTGGAATGAATGTTATGGGTGATTAGGATGAGCATTAGTCATAAGATTACATCTTATGTATCATGTGAAGCCTTTGGAGCATCCACCTTCCAACCATTCAAAAGAAGGAACCAAAGAAGAAGAAAGAAGAAAATAAGAAGAAAGAAAGAAAAGAAGAAAGAAGAAAGAAGAAATGAAGCTTGAAGACTTCCATAACATGAATTTTCTTACATAATTGTAATTTAATTCATTTGTAATCCGGGTTGTATAAGGGGAACTTCGGCTAATTTATTTTCAGTTTGTCTGTGCGACCCTACCTCTTATTCTTTTGCGATTAGCTTTATAAATTGATTGATGATTTGTTTAGCTTGTGCATTATGATGACATGTTTTCCTAGTTTCTTCTTGCTTGATGTATAGCCTGGATGTGGATTAGGCTCTTAGGAAAAAAATAAGTCTTCTACTAAATTAATCAACTAAAAATTAAATAAATAACTCATAACTCATAACTTCACCTTAAAATTTAGGCTAAAAATCAAGATAAAATAATTAGTAACCCTTTAGCTAGATGAGTATTTCTTTTATAACATCATGCATAAAAGCATCTTGTTTCACTCTTGATTGGAGGACTTCCACCTTTGACAGTGAAACTTGGCTTGACCTTTGAGAGTTATGGTGAAAACACACCTCCCTTCTCGCTGATTTTGGCTAATAATCTTACTTTTTATGCATTAGGCATATGAATCCTATAAGCCTTAGTCAAATGATTGTCCAAAATGAAAATAATATACATGATTTACATTATTTAGGTCATTTGAAGCATGTCCTTACATGATCTAGTCTCTTTAGGGAGTGATTTTAAGACTTAATCTCTTTCTAAATAAATAACTGGTTATCTTGCATAAAGCATAAAGTTGCCTACATGAATTTAAAATCATAGGATGAGTTAGTTGGCGTATTGTATATCCAACATTGAGATGGTTTGTCTCTCTTATGGAGGTAAACCAAATACCATTTTCACCTTTAGGTCATGCTTTTGGCCCTGTAAGCTTCTAGATTTAGATTAGGTTGCTTCCATGGGCCATAACATAAATCCTCACCTCTTAGATTTTCATAATATTGTGGAATCATAAGTCTAAAATTCTAATAAAAATTCAATTCAAATAAATTAATTTAATTTCAAAATATAACTCAACCAAGTTTGGGATGCTTTCAGCTTCATAGTATCATAAATCCTTATTTATTTTCATTTGGCATAAGAACTCCTCATCTTGATCATCCCATTTGATCTTCTAAAAAAAATAATTGATAGTCCACTATTAAAATCTTTGGACAATGATCATTTACCTTAGAGAGTTTTCTAATCTCATTCCTTAGGATGTAATTAACTATGGGCTTGCCTGAAAACAAACTTCGGTTTAAAATAAATCTTTACTTTTCCATGTAAGTGGGGAAGAATCTGTACATCATCCCCCAGACTCATAAGTCCTTAAGAGTCCTTATTTAGGTGATTAGGTCCATTATATGGTGGTGATTTCTATCTTTTGAGATAGTACACCTTTCCAATGTGCACGATCACCCTAATAAATACACTTGTGATTCTATGTGGTCCATCAAAATAAGCAATCATCATCATATTGAATTTTCTCCCTTTTCTTTCCGTTCTCTCTTTTGTCTTCATCTCTCTCTTTCAATGAAGATAAGAAAAGCGAAAGAAGAAGAAAAGATTGATCAATGATGATGATTCATTCTAAATTTTATATATATTTTTTTTTTTCCCAAGATTCTTGGTGACTCCTGAGGATGGTTCCTCTCTCCATCTTTGGAAAATGATTGTTGTATTCAAGTATTGATAGTAGGTTTGTATTATATATATAAACCTCATACTATCTTTCTTTTCGTTGGCACCTAGCTTATTTCATATAAGCTAACAACATCTTTAGGTTTTAGGACCTCACCCATGTTGGTCTTAAAACCCATTGAGTTTTCAATGGGTAAAATAAAAATCTAATAAAAAAATATTTAAAGACTTCTCCTTATCATTTTTGTATATATATGATTAGGAAAGGTTCATTCTAAAATAATGAAGATAAAATAAATCTTTCATAAAAATCTTGCTTTTCAAAAAAAGCACTCTTTTAAAAATGCACATAATAAAATATTTTACACAAAAATTTTCTTAAATCACCTTCATCTAACAATCTTCATGATTGTTATATGTAGGATCATCTTCATAAAAATAAATTTTCAACAATCATAATCTTTCAAAAAAGCATAAAATTTGAAGATGGACATTTCCATTCAATATATCCAAATATGTTGGATGGATGTTACATCTTTATACCAAAATCATAATTTTGAAATTTCACTCAACACATTCCACATCTGTTAAGTTGGAATTCTCACCTTTCCAAAAGCATTTATGAAACCCCTCCATTCAATATACCCACATTTATTGAATGGATGATTCATTTTCAATCACAATCAAAAAATAAAATTTTTCAAAAGCACACATGAAATCTTTCCATTCAATATACCCAAATTTATTGAATGGAGATTTCATTTCAAAACAAAATCAAAAATGAACTTTCAAAAAGTACATATAAAATCTTTCCATTCAATATACTCAAATTTATTGAATGAAGGTTTCATTCCCAAAACAAAATCAACATAAATCTTTTCAAAAAGCACATATGAACATTTTCATTCAATATACCCAAATTTCTTGAATGAATATTTCATTTTCAAATAAAATCATTTTTTGGAAATCCCACTAAACATGTTCCATACATAATTAAGTTGGAATTACCTCTTTAAAAAGCAATAATCATACACTAAACAAAAATTTCACATTTCAAAAATAAAATTGGCTCCCATTCTTACATACCCAAATTTGGTAAATGGAAGTCTTCTTTTCAAAATCAAAATTAACAATCATGTTTCCAAAAAGTTTCAAACACATTTGGAACTTCATTTAGCATATTCAAATTTGCTAAGTGAAGTCTCCAAATTTAAAATAAAAATTTTTTAAACACATTTGGAATTTCATTTAGCAAACTCAAATTTGCTAAACTGAAATCTTCACTTTTCAAACCAAAAATTTTTAAACACATTTGGAGCTTCATTTAGCATACTCAAATTTGTTATGTGAAGTCTCCAAATTCAAAACCAAAAATTTTCAAACATATTTGGAACTTTATTTAGCATACTCAAATTTGCTAAGTGAATTCTCCAAATTCAAAACCAAAAATTTTTGAATACATTTGGAATTTCATTTAGCATACTCAAATTTTCTAAAGAGAAGTCTCCATCCTTTACAAAAAAAAAATTTGAAATACATTTTAAAATTTCATCTAGCATACTCAAATTTGCTAAGTGGAATCTCCATCTAAAACACATTAGAACTTCACTTTAAAGTAAAGTCCCCATTTCCCAAAATCCAAAACAAAAGAAACATATTAGGATTTCCTTAGCATATCCAAATTTGCTAAGGATCCTATTTTTCAAAATAAAAACATCCAAAACAAATTAGGATTTTCTTAGCATACTCAAATTTGCTAAGGATTATTTTCAAAAAAATTTTCAAAACAAAACACACTTGGGTTCTCCATTTAGCATACCGAAATTTACTAAATGGGAATTCCGATCTTCAAAATCACTAATAATTCACAAAGATAAAGCAAACAAAATTAAAAGAAATAATTGCTTTCAAACATCTCACTTAGCATACTCAAGTTTGCTAAGTGAGTGAATTCCAAAATTTCAAATCAAAAACAAAACCAATTGACCCTTACTTTAACATACTCAAATTTGCTAAAGGAAAGGGTCCTCAAATCAAAATCTAAATTCAAACATGAAACTATGGAAGCATCTTTCTAAAAATGTTTGAACCTATTTTCAACATACCCAAATTTGTTGAAAGTGGATTCCATGTTCAAAATTCCTCTTTCTAATCAAATCTCTAAATCTTTTCTAAATCCATTTGAACCCCACTTAACACTTTCAAGATATTGGATGTGGGTTCAAAATATCAAATTCAAATTCAAAAGTCAACAAAATAGAAATATGATCCAAGTTTGTTTCCAACATTGCAGATTCTCAGCATCAATTTTAGTTGCAGCTATAGTTCAGTTTTCAATTTTCAGTTGACTATAATGGCAGTTTCACAGAAGTTTGTGTTTACTTTCCCCTATGGCATGGACTTGTCCTTGGATCAGGCCAATCTCCCTTTCACCACACCTCATTCATTTGGTAGAGGTTTTGAGGGGCAGGATTATGAGGGCACTCCCCTCTAACACCAGACCACAGTGGTGCGAAGCGGTCATGCGGTCGATTTTCCATTAGATTTTGATATCCCCTCACTTAAGAGGAAAGCAGTGATAGTTTCTATGATAGTGCCAGTGATAGTACCACCATCAGCACTAGTTTCAGTGCATCTTATGGTTTCTGTGCCCGGTGGGGCTAGCACCTCATTTAGCACCCAGGGTAAGGCTCCTCGATCCTAGAGATTTCCTCCCCAACTTTTGAGGTTGGGTCTAGTTCTTACTCCTACCGGGACTCGGAGGAGGAATAAAACTACATTGGCGCGTATCATGCGTATTGCGGAGATGGAGGCCAGATCGTTGTGGAGGGCGTGCCCACTGATTTCCCACAGTTCTGTGAACCCATTTCATCCTCTCTCTAGGTCTAATAGAGAGGATGCTAGGAGGATCTGTACTTCACCTCCACTAGTGGTTCAATACCCGACCCGTTAGCGAGCAAGGTGGTATGCGACCTGATCAATTCACTGGAGGAGCTTCTGAGCGTTACGAGTCAGCTCAATTCGACTTGAGATCCATTATCCCCCGCAGCATGGGGAAACATCTATGGTAGGAGAGGGCCAGGGGGGCCCATACTAAAGTTCAGATCACTAGTTGGGAGAGGCGAAGGTTTAGTCGCCAGTTTGCAGCTTCTACTCTCGTTGATTTTCCTGATCGGCATACTACCCGCATCGATCACACAGAAAATATTCTGCTTATTGGGATGACCCATCATAGAAGGAGGACCCCTATTCTAAGAGAGTCGGTGGTGTCTCCACCACACCGCTCTACCCCCCTTCCACCATCATCCGTTCATGTTGCAGCATCTCCAGTTCCACCAAAGGCCATGAAGGCCACATCCCAGGAGAAATGGACCCCATTGGTGATCCGACTATGACCGATCAAGGGATCCTATTCCATCTACACCACCTACTGTGGCGAGGTCGAGCTCTCCTACTCGACCTTCCACCCAGTTATGGTGCAAAAGGAATGGAGACCCTAGAGCATAGTGGTTGTCCCTTCACCAACACCACCAGTTCAGTAGGACATAGAGATGGTTGCAGTAGTTGTAGATGACAGCTCAATTGCACACATGATAGTAGAGCCTCCTAGGAGTGTCACCCATTTCATAGTCGATGTGTGAGTGCATCTCATACATGGCAGTCCTGCCGGTCGACTAGACCACTTGTACCCATTCAGATAGATCGTTCTTTAAATGAGATAGTAGCCAATTATCTCATAGAGAAGAAGGAGATATTGGGGGTATGATTGGTCTCATGAGGAGAAGATTATCTTTGATCCCAATGAAGATGATTTATTGGGAGACTCAGTTGGGGTTTGCATAGTAGATACCAGGGGATCCCTCCTTAGAGAGCAGTAGGCTATGGAAGGCGATGAGGCTGAGAAGGAAGACACAGCCCACTCAACCCAACACCTCCTAGCACAAATCAGGCAGAAGGACGAGAAGATAGATAGGATGGTGAGGCAGCTTCAAGACTTATTAGCAGAAGTTTCAGTACTTTAGAAATAAGCACCAGCAGTTCATCCTACCACAGCTGAGACTAGTCAACTAAGGTTAGTGCATGTCTTAGACCCAACCAAGACTTACCTCATGTCGAGCAAGGTAGCACTAGCATGTATAGGAAGGTAGTGGAAAGTACCTCCATATAAGAAAAAAAAATCAAAGCTATGGTTGAGTAGTAGGTGAAGGAAGCGTTGGATTAAGCCCAGGGAGGATCATCAGTTCCAAAGGGTAGACTCTACCCAGAGGAATTTGATACGATCCAATATCCAAGGGTTTCGTGCCACATTCCTTCAAGAGTTTTGATGGCAGTGGAAACCTGAGGCAACACATTGCCCATTTCAGAGCTAGTTATTGTAACGTCGGTGGCAGCGATGCTTTTCTTTTCCACCTCTTCATTAATAGCCTAGCAGGTATAGCATTTGACTAGTACGCTGAACTTTCAAATAGTTCAGTGAAGATATTTGCTGAGTTGGAGCAACTCTTCATCAAGAGTTTGTTGGAGCTCAACAAAGGGTCACTGTGGGCGATCTCATTATAGCACAACAATACCTAGGTGAGTCCCTTGTTTACTACATTCTCTGATGGTAGAACTTGAGTATGAAATGCGAGCCGAAGCTGTCTAAACAACATACCATTGAAATTCTTTTAAAGAATATTCATGCCCCGGTCGCCTTCATGCTTAAGGGCTTCACTATCAAAACTTTTGAGAAGTTAATCAACAAGATGACTAGTCTACAAGGAGAGGCTAAACACTTGCCTTTTTAAGATCAGTTTCCTAAGTAGAAGCTATAGAAGGTATATGAGAAGAAGTCGGGGACAGTGATAGTGGTAGATTAGGGAAAGCAACCAGCTAGAGATTAGTCCGAGAGACCACGACCTCAGTAGCCTCCACCTCCTCTACCACAACCGAGGTAGCCTTATCAACCGCCATAATAGCCTCCATGGTCCACCTTCTCAAACCATATATCATACTGTAGAGGGCATACATATCCCTGCCAGGACACATCTTATTTTGAGGTAGCCCAAAAGAAGCTTGACCAGGAAGTAGGCAAATGCTATAATCCTAACTTTTGCCCCTACCACCATATGCTAGGTCATGTTTTGGAGGATTGCTTCACATTTAAGGACTGGCTTGAACATAGTTTCAAACCTGGTGCTATAGTTATCCCAAAGGAATACCTTGTGGAACAACCTTCTAATTCCATTAGGGTAATCCTTGGGTATACTTATGATCCTTCCAAAACCAAAGAAGGTTGGGATATCTCTTTATCCAAAACCTCTAAAAAGATTGTTCAGAAGATTAAGAAACTTTCCTTACAGGTGACTGAGTTAGCTCAAACCTCCAACATCAAGGAAGGTTTGTAAGTTGGATAACTCGGGAAAGAAGTGCAGCAATAGCAGGCCCAGATTGCTGGTGCAACCACCGTCGAGTCCACTCTCCATTCTTGCGGCTACTACATCGGTGACTTCTTCTAGTTATAGCTCTTCTTCTTCTACTAACTCTTGTATCAGGATAAGGGCACCAAATCCCCTTACTTACTTGATTTCTACTTTGTACCTCCTATCAAATCCAAGAAATTGAAGAATAAAGCTTGCTTGAATTACATTTGTGTCACTTTTGATGGGTTGTCTACTTCTATTTCTAATGATAACTCTTCAAGTCAAAATAATTATAATAATTTTGATCTCCCTCTTTCTAATTTAGAGTTGGATTTTTTTTACTATGAATACTATGTGTTTGTCTCTTGAGATAGGCTTAGAATCATCCAATTCTGAGGGTCCCATAGGAGAAGCTGTAGGTGAGCTTGACGTGCAGGTAGAACCTTCCATTACCCTGCCACAAGAGATCACCCTAGTCAACCTCTGTAGTGGCAAGGTTCTACCTCTTAGGGTAGCACCTCAAGATAGAGAAAAATAAGTCATTGGTGCAGATGATCAAGAAGCCCCTCCATAGGATGCTCCACCCTTGGATATGCTTGTGGAGGATCCGCCCAAGGTGGACTACAATGTTCTCTCTCATCTAAGAAAGTTGCCATCTAAGCTAAGCATATACGATGCCCTTGTCTTATCCAAAGAGATGAGGGAATCATTAATCAAGGCTCTCCTTGATCATGAGATATGCTTAGCTCAGCTAATCGCTATTGGTGAGGAGGCACATTACACAAAAAAAGCCCAAGGGATCACTTTCACAGATGAAGATCTTCTTCTAGGGACTTGGAGCACAACCGTCTCCTCTACATCATAATGGACATGAGCCAATTCAGACTTGTCAGAGTTCTCATTGATCCAGGTGCATTGATAAACATTATGAGTCTAAAGACCCTTACCTATTTGAGGATCGACATCTCCACCCTTTGAGGAGATCGATGATGTTGAGAGGATTCAATGAACAAGGTGAGCGAGCTTTAGGCTCCATAGTGTTACCTTTGAAGATAGTTGAATGGAAGACTGAAGCCAAGTTTTACATCATTGATTCAAATACTTCGTTCACTGCTTTTCTCGGTAGGCCTATGATACATCAGAATAAGATGATTCCATCCTCACTCCATTAGTTTATCAAGTTTAGAAAGGATGGGATTGAATACTGTGTCAAAAGAGATGAAAAGCCATTTTCAGTTAGAGGTTGAGATTTATGAAGATGCGACCTACTATCTTCCTTAAAACACCCTTTCTCATGAACTTGGACAAAATTCAAACACAAAAGAAATAGAAAATGAAGAAAAAGAAAGTGCAAAAGAAAAAGAAAAAAAAAAAGAAAATCCAAGTGAACAAGAAAGGGGAATTAAGAAGAAATAGAGCCATATATCACATTCCACCCATAGTCTATTCCATTATATGGACATGTGGGTAGGATGACTCAACCTCCACTAGGTAGAGGTAGAGGTAGAAATAGAGGTAGTTCTAGAGGTAGAAGACCCTCTGGTTGGCCATTAGCTAACATGGGTTATGTTCCGGTTCATAAGAGTACCCCTACCATTCACATAGATTTGGAATCTAGCTAGGAGGATGAGTCTCATATGATTAGTATACTAGCCAACCCCTCTCAGCGGGTTCCATTGGAGGTGACTTTCAATCCAGACAATGATGAAGACTGGCCTCCAGACAAAGCAAAGTATTCAAATAAAATGCATGTAAAACTATCAGACAACAGCTGAGAACCTTATCTCTAACCTCACTTTCACCCCAAAAAGTTTAAGGTTTAGTAGTTAAGGAAGCCCCTAAGTCTTCCATGGGTGCAAAGCCAAAGAGATTCTTTTTGGGTTCATCATCCTCGAGTCCTGAAGTTGATGTAGAACTTGAGGAGATTCATTTAAAGAATTAATGGAATTACCATTTGACTTTTACTCACCTTGTGTTCAAAATCTTCTATAAAAAGGTTTAGTTCCTAATACATGGTCTAAGCATAGGTCAGAGTATTTTAAAAAGTTATGGAATAACAAGCACAATCAAGAGCGTGACTAGATGCATAGGGTCAATGATGATTAAGACACTTAGTTGTCACCAATCATTTGGAGTATGATAGGTTCTTTTCACACAACATCAACTCTTATGAGAATGTGTGTTTAGATAACTCAAATGATCCAGATGATCTTCAAATCAAGGATACCTCCAAAATTTGAAGAGGAGATTCATTCAACAATCGACAAGCTTAAAGAAATTAACCTCGGATAAGAAAATCCACCCGACATATCGCCATTAGAATGAAGAAGAAACCAATGACTTAGTTAGGCTATTGACTAAGTTTAAGGACTTTTGCATGGAGTTATGAAGATGCCGGATTATCTCCTAAGTAGTCCACAAATTAGCAATAGATCCTAGCGCTAACCCTATTAAGCAAGCTCCTAGATGCATGTGATTAACAACAATAGGTCATTTCAAGTCAAGAAATTGATCGATGCCGGTTTCATCGGAAGAAAAATATCTACCCGGTTAGCTTGTCATGCTTAAGAAAAAGAATGATCAAATTTGCATATGCATCAATTTCAGGGATTTAAACTAGGCATGTCCTAAGGATGAGTTTCCTTTTCCTATACCAGAATTAATGGTGGACATTGCCTCATCTCATGCAGTATTTTCTTTCATGGATGTGTCATCTAGCTACAACCAAATCAAGATGTCTCATGAAGATGAAGGAAACACCGCTTTTTGAACCTCGATCAAAATCTTTTGTCATAGGGTCATGCCTTTCGTCCTTAAAAATGATGGTGCTACATACCAACAAGCCATGACTCAGATCTTCAATGAACTCATCCATCATCAGATTGAGTGCTATGTTGATGATCTAGTAGTCAAAAAGAAAAGAAAAGGAAGACTACCTCTTTGACTTGAGGGTAGTTTTTGAACGGTTAAGATAATATAACCTCAAAATGAATCCCCTGAAGTGTGCATTCAGAGTAGCTTCAGGGAAGTTCTTTAGTTTTATTTTTTGATATCGAGGAATAGAGATAGATCCTAAAAAGATTAAAGCTATCTTAGAAATTCTGCCTCCTAAAAGCTTAACTCAACCTAGATCGTTCCAAGGACAGTTGGAATATATGAGATGCTTTATCTCCAACCTATTGGGGAGATGCAAGCCATTTTTAGTACTTGTCAAAAAGGACACCAAGTTCAAGTGGGATGACAAGTGTCAGCATGCCTTTGAAGACATTAAGTAGTATTTTATGAAGCCTCCATTTCTAGCAGCCCCTATCCCGGACAGACCACTCATCCTCTACACAGTTGCATTGGATGACTCTCTTGGTGCTCTATTGGCCCAAGCCAATGATGAGGGGAAGGAGAGCACTCTCTACTACCTCAGCCGCCATCTGAACCTTGCTGAAGTGAACTACCCACCCATTGAGAAACACTAACTAACTTTGATCTTTGCTTCCCAAAAGCTACGACATTATATGCTTTCTCATAAGGTGAACTTGATCTCTAGAACAAACCCACTACAATATTTCATGATGTGGCCAATGCTATTCGGACGATTGGCACTTTGGTTCATGATACTCTCGCAGTTTGATATCACATTCGAATCCCTCTGTGTGGTAAAAGGACAAACAACAGTGAATTTCTTAGCAACACACCCACTTCTGCCGATTACTTAGTGATGATCCCCGATGAACAAATCATGAACTTAGGGGAGGTTGATAACTACCGATGGGAGATGTATTTTGAACTCCTTTTCACAAAGGGGAAGCACCACGATCTATTCTCCTAGGAAAGGCAGGGGTAGGAATAGTTCTCCTAACTCTAGACCGCAATGTGATGAGATTCTCATACTATCTTTTCAACCTCTTCACCAACAATGAAGATGAGTGTGAGGCTTTGAATTTCAGTCTGGAGTTAGCCATCACAATCAGTGTCAAGAGCATTAACATCTACGAGAATTTTTAGTTGGTCATCAATCAGATTGCCGGGTCTTTCAAGGTTCTCAAACCCAAGCTTTGTCATTACCATGAGTATACCATGAAGTTGTTGGCCCACTCAAGTCACCATCTAAGGTTCCCGAGTAAAGAACACAAGATGATGCTTTGGCCAAACTTGCCAAAGAATTGGCATGTCCGGATGATGAGTCCATTTCAATAAGGGTCCAAAATAGACAAGTCCTATTCCTTATTGATGTTGAACTCGTCGAGAGACTTTATCTTGAATGGGAGGTTGTCGCCAAAAGGATGAGGATCTGGACTGGAGGCAACCGTTCATAGACTATTTGAACACTAGCAAACTACCTCAAGAAAAGCCACAAGCCCATTAGGTGAAATAGAGAGCTCTCTCCTATGCTCTCGTTGACCAAATGTGGTTACGTTGTTTAGATAATCATGAAGCATGTGGCATTGTAACTGAGTACATTCAAGTCTATGCGTAGTGCATCAATCTGGTCTGAAGATGAAGATGAAGATCAAGTGATTTGGATCCTACTGGCCTTCGATGATTACAGATTGCATGGATGTAGGTAGGAGATGCCATCAGTGTCAGGTGCATGGTGTGGTCCTCCACCAACCACCCAACATTCAACACCCTACGTTGGCTTCATGGCCATTTGAGTGTTGGTGTACCGACATTATGGGTCTGATTGATCCTCCTTAGTCCAAGGGGCATTGGTTCATCTTAGCTACCACCAACTACTTTTTCAAGTGAGCAGAGGCAATCCCACTCACAGAGGTCACAACTCAGCATGTGCTTCAATTTTTCAGGAACCATATCATATATAGGTTCAGGGTGCCTTGACAAATTATATCCGATAATGATACTGCATTCAAAAGCACCAAGATCAATTTGCTAAGACACGATATATAGATTGGAGATACTCCAGCATCTACTACCGAGCTAATGGCTTAGCAGAAGCATTTAATAAAACTCTCATCCAGATCCTGAAGAAGACATTGGATGAAAAAAAAAGATAGTGGCATGAGCAGTTGGTTGAAGCCTTGTGGGTCTACCGCACCACTTTTAGGACTTACCTGGTCTACTCTATTTTCCTTAGTTTATGGTTCTGAAGCCATTCTACCATTAAAAGTTCATCTTATATCACTAAGGATAGTAATGGGTAGCCAAATCACTACAGAGCAGAATGCAAAGTTACGGTTAGAAGTGCTCAAAGGTTTGGAGGAGAGTCGCCTATGGGCATGCCAAAACCTTGAGTTATATAAGGACAAAATGATTCAAGCTCACAACAAGCTGGTCTGCCCTAGGTCTTTCCAAGTAAGAGAACTTGTGTTAGTCCTAAGGAGAGCAATTATTGCCCAACAAAAGATGGGAGGAATGTTTGAACCCACTTGGGAAGGCTCCTATGATATAGAGAAGGCCTACTAAGGAGGATCATATCAGCTTATTGATTGTAAGAGGGAACACCCGATGCTTCCAATTAATGGGCTTTATTTAAAGAAATATCACCCATAAATATCATGTTGTGAAAATAAATCTATCAATTAAAAGAACAAAATCTGATTCCATTTAATTCAAATCTTCTCTTCTTCCGAAGTGTTGTATGTTTATCTTGCGAATCTGCCATGACGTGTTTAGGTTAGGTGTAAGAGTCCTCCAGAGGCATCCTATCCTTCTTCACGACACAAACATAATCCCTTGGTGCTATTAGAGTAGGTGTGAGAGAACCCAAGAGGCATCCTATTTTGATTACCACAACTAAGTTAGGTGTAAGAGAACCCAAGCGGCATCCTTTCTTAGTGGGAATTCTCGGTTGCCATCCATGGCATCACTCCATCAAAAATTCCTCAGCATGTTTAGGATAGGTGTAAGAGAACTCGAGAGGCATCCTATTCCTTTATCACATGCACAAAAATAAACCAAAATATTTTGTCTCAGGCTATTTTGATTTGAGAGCAAGCCCCCTGTGGCACTCACTCATTAGCTACTCTAAGTCAGGTCTACATGCTACCTCGCTAGTATGTCACCCCAGTGGTCACTTGTCATGTGGATGTGAGTCCCTACACTTTCTTCCTGACTTGACCATTGCAAACTGATGAGTGTCTTGTTAGTTTGGTAGACTCCACGCCAGTTAGTAAGCTATCACATGTTGACTTTGTTTAAGAAGATGTGAGTCCCCAAACTTTCTTCTTGAACTAGCCCCCATATGCTAACTAGGTTGAGTATATTTGAGGTTTATGATAAGTCATCCAGAGGCTCCTTTCCTCTTGACTACGTTTGAGTTGATATAAGTCCTATAGTGGCATTCACTAGAGTCTAGGTCGATAGCATCTGGAGTCAAGATAGACTATCCCAATCGTTCTACCATAGGAAGATGTGAGTCCCAGCTTTCTTCCAAATTGATTATTACAAACCGATGCACCTTAGTTGATGTGCTATGTTGATGGCTCACCCGGTGGATACACCACTCTTGGCATATGTGAGTCCCTGCGCTTTCTCCCTGAGTTGGCCACCGAATACCTATTAGATATATGACTAGCCATGTCATCTTCTTTAGGGTGTTGGATTAAGACCTTTAGTGGCCCCATCCCCTACGGGCATTTTATTTGGATCACATCCTTTGCAACCCTATTTAGAAACTACCCTAGTTACTTTTGGATTGGACAGTCCCCCTTTCCTTGTAACCATCCCTGTGGTTGGAGAATTTGTTCAGCGGATGCATAGATTCTTCCTTGGTTCAGTAAATCTGAGATAGGTCTAGGCTAATATAAGCTCCTTCTCAGTATGATTCATTGCAAACTAACATGTTCCACATTAAAATAAACTAAACAAATAATAGTTTGCTTACAGATTAGGAATTTAAGCCCTTATATTTTCTAAGTAGACATCCTATCTTTGGCAAGTAAGAACTCCCTAGAATTACTTGACTATCTCGAGATAAATCCTCGTGTACTCACTCAATCACCCCAAGTCGATTTAATCTATTTTTCCATAAGTCGGTTACCCCAACATTCTACTTTGGAAGATGTGAGACTATGACGCATTCTTTCTAGCATGACTATCGCAAACTGATGGGCAGCCCTAAGTCAGGTTTAATTTGTTGCCCAAAGCAACTGATCACCCCAATGGTCTTTTGTAGTGAAAGATGTGAGTCCTCGAGCTTTCTTCTCTCAAATTGATCATTGTAAACCGAAAGGCACTCCTTTGGTTGGATAGTTTCCCTATCGGCCGGGAAGCTACTCTTTTGGTTAAGTAAAATTGAGATAGGTCTAGGTTGATATAAGCTCCTTCTCAGTATGATCCATCACAAACCAACAAACCCATCAAAATAAAACAAACTAAAAAAATAAAATTAATCTTGACTATTCTCGAGTTGATGTAAGTCCCCTAGTGGCATTCACTCAATAGTCAGCTTTAGGTCGGGTTTGATTTGTTGCCTTGCCAACCAATCACCCAATGATTTTTTATTTCTAGAAGATGTGAGTCCCTGTGCTATCTTCTTAAAACTTGACCATTGCATACCAAAAGGCATCTCATTGGTTGGATAGTCCTACCTTGTAGTTGGTAGACTAACCCTTTGGATTGGTAAGTCTAAGTTAAGTTTAGGCTCCATGGCCCCTACTCAGTGTGGTTCATCGCAAATCGATGAGACCCATCAAAATAAATCTAAGAAATGAAATTAATCTTTGATAATCTTTGAGTTGATCTAAGTTACCCAACAACATTCACTCAATGGTCAACCCTAGGTTGGGTTCAATCTATTGACTTGCCAATAGATTACCCCAACAACTAGTCCCTACTTTGGAAGATGTAAGTCTACTGTGCGTTCTTCCTAGTATAGCTGTTGCATACCGAAAGGCGTCCCTTTGGTTGGCTAGTCTTACTATGTGTTTGGTAGACTACCATTTTGGATTGGTAAATCTAAGTTAGGTCTAGGCCTCTGTGGCTCCTACTCAGTGCGATCCATCACAAACCAATAGGGCCCATCTAAAATTTGAAACAAGTCCAAACAAACAAAAATAATCAATCAATCTAAATCAAAATCCTTTGCTTCTCCTCAGTAAGATACAAATATTTCTAGTTCCCTAGCGAATATGGAATTCTAATCCCTTAGTGGATTTCACAACCCCTCCCTTGTGGATGACTTGAACTTGTCTCACCAGTGGAGAGTTCACTTCTCTATCCTCGGTGGAGTCTAAACAAACAAAATTAAACAAACAATAAATTGAAATAAATTCAACCCTCTTCCCCAGCAAAACTTAAATAAACAAATCAAGTTTCCCCCTAGTGAGACTCAATTCAAAAAACAAACCTCTCATCATTTTGTGGATGACTTGAACCTGCTTCCCTAGTAGAAGGTTCACCTACTCTATCCATTGGTAGATTCTTCCCTCTCTTTTATGTCTTGGACATAAGTAGAACCACATTGAATTGGATTCCTTCTAAACTTTGGGTTAGGGGTAGATTATTTATGTTAGTGCTTGTGATTTCATGTTGTTGATCTTCGCCAACACTAATGTGCGGTGTTCCATCACCACACCACACCTATTGGGCGCCCTTTGTTGACCTCATTTTTAGGATGAGTTCTCAACCCCTCCATCTTAGACATAAGACTCCTCTTAGACTTTAAGGGATCCTTAGTCTTAAGACACATCTAGTGATTAGGTGGACACTCAACCTAGCCCTAGAGACTTAGAAGACTTAGCCATAGGAATAGGCGATGCCTTAGGGGTGTGAGGAAAATTCACCTACCCTATAGCTTGAACCACATTCCTTACTTCCTTCCTTCAAGTCAAACTCCAAATCAAATCAACATCAAACCTAAACCAATTCTAGCTTAATTGGTTTTCTCCAAAATCAAATCAATGCCACATGATTGAAATCCATGATTGAAATCCATTTGAAATTCCAAGTTAAAAAAAAATCCTTCTGAAGTCATTTAATCCCCTCGTAAGGACTTAGCCTAAATCATCTTCAAATCAATTCAAACTCATGAAATTTTCTCACAACTCATTTATATTCTCATTTATATTCACATATATAAATGAAATATAAATTCAAATCAATCAAACTAAACCCAAAAGTCAATTCCAAATTCCAAAATTTTCCTAAGTCACTTTGATTTTCTCTTAAGGACTTAGCCTAGATCATGTTCAAATCACTTCAAACTCATGAAATTTTCTCATAACCTATTTATATTTTCATTTATATTCACATATATAAATGATATATAAATTCAAACAACCAAAACCAACTTTAAAAATCAAAATCAAATTCAATCAAAATTCAACTTAAGTCTTTCAAGTCAAAATCTTGAACTTAGCCAAATCAACTTCAAATCAAGCCAAACCCTTGATTTTTTTTCATGATTCAATCAATCCTACAATCATGAACCCAAATATAAATACAAACTTCAATCACCAAATCAAAACCCAATTCAAAAATGAAACCCTAAATCCATTCATGTTCTTCCTTTGAACATGAAATTGTCAAATGAATCAAAACTCATTTGATTTCAAACCACTTGCAAATGGATTTATATTTCAATCATAAGTCCATATAAAAGTTCAATCAAACTTAAATCAAGCTTTGACCTAGCCATTTGACCTACTTAGGCTCACTTGACCCAAAGTGACCTAAAGTACCCCTTATGAGCCAAATTCTAATCCTAACCAAATTGGATTGAACTAAGCCCATCTAAACCTCTCATCATGATTAACAATCATCATGGGATGATAAATCAATCAAATAGGGTCAAACCAAGTCAAACCAAGTCAAACCTAAGGGTTGACCAAGTCAACACTTAGCCAAAATGAAACCTAACATAGCCAAAATTCACCATATGCCAAATTGTTTGAAACCATTGATCTAAGTTCATTCATGATCAATGTTTGAACTTGACCAAGTCAACATTTGAGCCTAACCTAGCCCAATTGGCCACTTGACCCAAGTTGACCCAACTTGACCTAAAAAGTCAAAATGTGTCAAAACTTGATCTAAGCCAAATTGATTGAAACCAATGGTTCAAGTTCATTCCAAAACACTTGTTGAACTTGACCAAAGCTCCACATGGCCAACTAGACCCAACCTAGCCCAATTGGCTATGAACCCAACTTGACTTAAATGGTCATTTTGAACCAAAATTGAACTAAACCAAAATTGATTGGAAACAAAGATACCAATCCATTTCATATGACCAACTAAACCTAAACCTACCCATGACCTAGCTCAAATAGGTCAAATGGGTCAAATTGGTCAACTTGACCCATTTGACCTAAATGAAATCAAATGAACCAAATTCAAACCTAAACCAAATTGAATCAAACCAAAGCCACCAAAACATTTCAAATGGTCATATGAACTTGACCCAATCCTTGGTTTGACCCAATTTGACCATTTGGTCACCTTCACCCAAGTTGACTCATTTTGACATAAATGCATCAACATGAGCCAAACCACACCAAATGAACTCCAAATGCAATGAAACTTGGCCAAACCTATTTTCTCAACATACCAAACATACCCAAATTCAAACATCAACCAAATGACCATTTTACCCCTAGGCCATAGGGTAAATTTTGGCCAAATCTATTCAGAATTTGATCAAATCCTCTCCATACCTACTTTGCACTCTTTTAGTGGATCAACTGAACACTAGGAAGAGTGGTGAACCCAACGCTATGGGTTTGGGTTAGCCCAACCTAGCCCATGAGCCAAACTAAGCACATGCTTTGAAATGGCCACATGGGAATCCTCCTTACACTCAATTCAAGTACATGTCCACTTCACCATTCCACTCCCTGGCCAAAATCAAACTCAAGGACATTCCTAATAGCCTAACAAACCCACTGAATCAAGGAAATTGGATCAAAATGATAATGGGAAGCTAGTCCGATTGCCTTAGGGGGAGATATACTCCCCCTAATTCATTTGAATTTTGACTCACGATTGAAGCATAGGAACTCGTGAGCAAGCCTTAGAGTCTAAGCTTCTAGAGAGGTTTGAAAATCCCATTTCTCAATTTTCACAAAAATAAGCTCCAATTTTCCAACATTTCTACACTCAAACCAACCAATTCCTTCTTCAAGCATCATCGAGGACCAAGTCGAAGCTCACCAAGTTCTTTCCCAAGCTCCAAAGGCAAGGAAGGGTGCCCTAGGCCTTCAAGGAAAGGGTTGGTCCATAGAAGCCTCCACTCATTTTAAGAGCTCAAACTTTCAGTAAAACCTTGTCTCAACCTAACGAAGCTTCACCAAGGGAATCGAGCACGGTGATCACCTCTGATGAGGTTAGCCATTTTTCTGAGCTTAAATTCAATGTGGTTTGGAGCTTTGTGAAAGAAATTTTCATGGAATAGGATTTTAGCCTTTAGATGTGATCTAGGATGCATGATGATGGTGTGGGCCAAATTGTAGCTCAATTCGAGCTCAATTGAGCTCAGATCATGGCCTAGAAGATGGACGGATCCCCTTTCCCGCAGGGAATTATAGAGATGGATCTCTGGCCATCCATCTACACATTTTTGATGGACGACCATGATTTAAGACACATAGGCCCGCTGTTTTATCCCTTTAGAACTGTGGATCCCATCTTAGCCATCCGATCCTTGATCAGACAACTGAGGAGAAAGCGCATAGCACCGCCATGTATGCCATGATGTGACGTTAAATACACCCATCATGTAAAGTGCATGCCATGTCAGTGGCACACGTGGCACCAATGGATTAATAATATATTTAAGATTTAATTAATTCTAGTTAATCGTCTAAGCTTAAAAAATTGATATCTAAGCCTAAAAATCAAAAAAATATGAAATAAATTGCATCTGAAAGATAATTGAATCTGAAATTTTATAAAATTAATTTTAATTGATTTTGAATAATGTCTTTCTCAAATTTTGGGTTTTATTGGGAATAAGAATTTACTAATTACCCTTTAATTAAACCACTAATTATTCCTAAACTTCTTGAGTGTATTTTGGGGGATGACTTCTGCCTCCCCTAATTTTCTTAGGATTTATTAGTGGCTTAATTGGAGAAATTGCTAATTCATTTCCTAATTCTTCCCTTAATATAATTAAGATTAATTAAGGGTTTGATTAGTGATTTAATCCTTTGTTGAAGTTGATTAAGGTCAGTTTCAGTGAATAGGAGGTTTAGGGAATACTTTTGGGGCATTTTCTCTAAGCTATTCCTTAAACCCCCTTTTCTTTCTTAATCCTCTTTTAATTAATGGTTAATTCACTAATTACCCTCTTAATTGATTTCATAAAATTTTAAAACTTTCCAGAACTTAATTAATCTATCTTGGGTAGATGCTTAGGTGTTCAAGAGCCCAAGTATATTAAGGAAATCAAAACCCAACTCACATGTGTGAGAGGGGTTATGAAAGCACTTAAATTAAACCCCTTAATTTAGTTAATAATTAATCATGAGCCAAATTGCATTAGGCCTTTTCTTCCTAGGTGTATTGCAAATTTAAATTCCTTATGAGATTTTATGTCATCTCATTAGCTCATAATTATTTGATTAAGTATGCTATGGTGGTGTTGGTAAGGGATAATTAACATACATAATTCATACCTTAACCTAATCAAAATTTAAAATTGACCTAATCATCTAAAAATTGAACTTAAATATCAAACATATGTGGGAATGAGTTAGGAACAACAAACTCACCTCACATTTCTCAAATGAAATCAAACTCAAACACAAAACAAAATTCACATTAAAAATAATTTGATTTGCTTTAAGTTTTTCTATTTCATAAGATTGTCTTTAAGAATTAATTAAGGTTAATTTTTTTTACATGCTTTCATTTCTTTAGTTCTTTTCTAACATGCTAAATGAGTGTGTCATATGATTTCATTCATTCCATGCTTTTCAGAAATCAAACTAAAAATAAGATGTTTCTTTTATGCCAAACTTGCATGTTTTGGCTTAAGTTAGAAATACGAATGGCTATTATCACTATTAAATCCAAATTATCTTTCAAATATATGAATCAATTACCAAAATGAAAGTGTGCTACTTATACTTTATTTATAAGTTTGCAATATTAAAAATGTGTCTTATGTTTGCTTCCTTTCTTTTAACATGGATTTGAATAAGATGTGCAAAGTGTATAATTCTTTTAAAAGAATATAACATTGTTTAAAATCTACTTTTTATCCTCCCATGTCATAATCCAAGAAGGATCCTTACATTTACGCATGTAGATTGCATAAGTAAATCCAAAAATATAAATACAAACTTTTGCATTCTTTCTTTTCATTTATTTATTTTATACATATACTTGTATTTAAGGAAAGTGATATATAAGTCTGACAACCCCAATATTGCGAGGCTTTATGTAGCCCTAAGTAGGTATTGTACCTTACACCCCTAGTGCTAACAATGGCACCATAGTTACTTATGCCTTTCATACATTCATGTGTGCATGTGAAAATTGGATAAGAACCCCCATTTCTACTTAATGAAAATCATGCATCATAAGCATTCAAATTTTCTTAAGAAACTCATTTAACATTCATCATAAAGTATGCTAAATATTCTATTTGTATGTATAGATATGCTTAGGATTCATTCATATGCATGTTATATATGTTGGGAAAGAAATAAAGTGATGTGTGTTTTGTGAATTTAATTCACTTTATTTAATCTTAAAATGCCTTTTTTTGAATAAGTTTATTTAGAGTTGATCTCTTAGGATTAATTAAAACACATAATAAAACACTCACTAAATGAAACTAAGCTTGAACCTACTTTAGAAATTACTTAAGGTAGGGAAGGAAAGAGAAGTTCTCTTCTCTTCCCCTCTTCTTTATAACACTTAGTAATTAATTGTAGGATTCACTTGAACCTAATCAAAACACAAAATAAAATCAACCCAAATAGCTAAACAACTTAAATGAAACCCTCCTCTAAATTGAACATTCCTCACACTTAGGAAACTCTAACTAAAAGCCATAGCTAAGCATTCCACACAAACCTTAAAGCACACACATTAGGCTAAGTCACCATTTCTAGCTTTAGGTTAGGGCAGTGCATGGTCTCATATTTTCTTTTATTTTGTGATATATATTTTAGTCTGAATGTTAGGGTGAATGTGCATAGAATGAATGATAGGATGATTTAGTCTAATAATTATTTTCTATAAGAGATTGTGCTTAAGGGGCACTGTAATAAATAAAAATATAACTGCTTTTGCTGTGTAGGTGCTTATACCTCTAAGCATAATCTATTTGACCAGGTGAACTTGAGTACCCATGTGTGGGGTGCTAAGTCCAATATACATGCTTGGGATTTGTATAATTTGTTTAGCTAATCTCTATTTTATAGGTATTAGTTAGATTTACTTTTTCTTTTCATGTAATTTTTTGTAATTAGGATTTTAAAATGAATGTTATGGGGATTAGGATGAGCCTTGGTCATAAGATTACATCTTATGTACCATGTGAAGCTTTTGGAGCATCCACCTTCCAACCATTCAAAAGAAGGAATGAAAGAAGAAAAAAGAATAAAAAAAGAAGAAAGAAAGAAAAGAAGAAAGAAGAAATGAAGCTTGAAGATCCCCATAACATGAATTTCCTTGCTTAATTATAATTTAATTCATTTGTAATCTAGGTTGTATAAGGGTAGAGCTCCACTACCCAATTTGTTTTTGTGGGGTCACCACAAATGGCCTCTTATTCTTTTGCGATTAGCTTTATAAATTGATTGATGATTTGTTTAGCTTGTGCATTAAGATGGCATATTTTTCTAGTTTCTTTCTTGTTTGATGTATAGTCTGGATGTGGATTAGGATCTTAGGAAAAAATAAATCTTCTATCAAATTAATCAACTCAAAATTAAATAAATAACTCATAACTTCACTTAAAAGCTTAGGCTAAAAATCAAGAAAAAAGAATTAGTAACTCCTTAGCTGGATGAGTATTTCTTTTATAACATCATGCATAAAAGCATCTTATTTCACTCTTGATTGGAGGGCTTCCACCTTTGCTAGAGAAACTTGGCTTGACCTTTGAGAGCCATGGTGGAAACACACCTCCTCCCTTCTCGCTGATTTTGGCCAAAAATCTTACTTCTCATGCATTAGGCATATGAATCCTATAAGCTTGAGTCAAATGATTGTCCAAAAATGAAAATAATATGTAACATGATTTGCATTAGATTTAGGTCATTTGAAGCATGTCCTTACATGATCTAGCCTCTTTAGGGAGTGAGTTTAAGGATTTAGTTTCTATCTAAATAAATACCAGTATAGCTATCTTGCATAAAGCATAAGACTTGCCTACATGAATTTAAAATAGTAGGAGGAGTTAGTTGGCCCACCCCGTGCAGTAAGTCCAATGTGGTTTGTCCTCCAGGAGGCAACTAAATACTCATTTTCACCTTAGATTTAGGTCATGCTTTCGACCCTCACCAAAGCTCCCTATATTTAGGTTCTAAGGTTGCTTCTCCCTTCTATGTGCCATAAGCATAAATCCTCACCTCTTAGGTATTTCCATAATCGTGTATTATGGAATCATAAGCCCTAAAATTGTAATGAAAATTTCAACTCAAACAAATTAATTCAATTTCAAAAATGTAAAGCCCAACCATAGGGTAGTTTGGGATGCGATAAAAACTTCCTCCTCTTGATCAATCCCATTTGATTTTCTAAAAATAAATCGATCGATTGATAGTCCTAACCTATTGAAATCTTTAGAGACAATGATCATTTGCCTTAATCAAGAGTTTTCCTAAGGACTCTCATTCCTTAGGATGTAATTAACTATGGCGGCTTGCCCCTATAGGGAACTTAATGAACCTGGTTTAGAATAAACCCTGCTTTATGTTTTCATGTAAAGTAGGGGAAGAATCTCTAGTACATCATCCCGCCGACCCATAAGTCCTTAGGAGTCCTTTTTTTGGTGATTAGGTCCACTATAGGGTGGTGACTTCTATCTTTGAAATAGTACACCTTTCCTTTAATGTTGTACCTAGATCACCCTAATAAGTGCACTTGCAATTCTATGTGGTGTCCATCTAAAGAAAGAAGCAATCATCAAAATATTGAATTTTCTCCCTTTTCTTTATGTTTTCTCTTTTGTCTTCATCTCTCTCTTTTGAAGGGGAATGAGGACAAGAAGAAGAGAAACAAAGGAAGAAGAAGGGAGGTGATTGATCAATGATGATGATCATAATATTTCTATATATATATTACCCACAATCTCCTAGCGGTGAATGCTAGTGTCCTCTAAGTTCATGAGTTATTCATCGGGGAGGTCATCACTAAGCAGAATCAGTAGGAAGTGAGTGTGCTGCTAAGAAATCTGCTAGTGCTTATCCTTTCAACGCACGAAGGGGTATGAAGCAGATGTTAAACTATGACAAAATCATGGACCAATGCGCCAACCGTCCAGATAGTGTCGACTGTGTCATAAGATATTACAGTGGATTGATCTTAGAGATCAAGTTCATCTTATGAGAAAGCATGTAATGTCATAGCTTTTGGGATGTAAAGATTAAAGCTAGGCAGTGTTTTTCAATAGGTGGATAGTTTGCTTCAGTAGGGATTAGATGACAACTTAGATAGTAGAGTGCATTTTCTTTCCCTTCGTTGTTGGTTTGGGCCAACAAAGCGCCAAGGGAGTCGTCTAATGCGGTAGTATATAGTATGAGTGGCTTGCCCGGGATAGGGGCTGCTAGAACTAACAGCGTCATCAGGTAGTGCTTGATGTCTTTGAAGGTATATTAATACTTGTCATCTCATTTGAACTTGGTGTCCTTTTTGACAAGTGCTAAAAATGGCTGGCATCTTCCTGACAGGTTGGATATGAAGCATCTTAGATATACCAACTGCCCTTAAAATGATCTGAGTTGAGTTAGATTTTTAAGGGGTGGCATTTTAAGATAGCCTTGATATTTTCCAAATCGATTTTTATCCCATGATGCCGGACAACAAACCCAAGGAGTGAAGCTACTCTGAATGCACACTTCAAGGGATTCATTTTAAGATTAAATTGTCTTAACCATTCGAAAACTACTCTCAAGTCAAAGAGATGGTCGTCCTTTTCTTTACTTTTAACTACAAGATCATGGACATAACATTCAACCTGATGATGAATGAGTTCATCGAATATTTGAGTCATGACCCGCTGGTATATAACACCTGCATTTTTAAGGCCAAAAGGCATGACCCTATAGTAAAAGATTTCAATCGGGGTTTGAAATACAGTGTTTCTTTCATCTTTAGGGGCCATCTTTATTTGACTATAACTAAATCAGCCATCCATGAAAGAGAATACTATATGAGATGAGGCAATGTCCATTATCAGTTCTGGTATTAGTAGTGGAAATTCGTCTATGCCTTATTTAGATCCCTAAAATCGGTGCATATGAGAACTTGGCATTTCTTTTTCTTAACTGGAATGACACTAGCCAACCAAGTAGGATATTTTTCTTGCCTGATAAAAACAACATCGATCAATTTCTTGACTTCAACAATGACCTGATGTTCAATGTCTAATCACATGCGTCTAAGAGCTTTCTTGCTAGGGTTACCCTTAGGATCTTTTGCTTATTTGTGGACTACTATGTCAGGAGATAAACTGGGCATTTCTTCATAACTCCATGCAAAGCAGTCCTTAAACTCAGTCAATAGCCTAACTAAGTCATTGGTTTCTTCTTCATTCAATAAGGAATTGATGTATGTCGGGCATGGATATTCTTTTGTTCCTAAATTGATTTCTTTGAGTTCATCGATGGTTGATATGATTTCTTCTTCAAACTCTTTTAGTGCATCCTTTACTTTAAACTCATTTGGATCATCTGAAGTTTCTAAACACATCTTCTTATATGAGTTAGCAAGATTTGAAAAGAACCTATCAGACTCCAAATGATAAGTGATAATTAGGCAACGATTATCATCCTCGATTGGACTCATTGTGCCAAATCCTAGTCCTGATCTTGATTGAGAATGTCTGCTTTGGTTGTCCCATAGTCTTTCAAAGTAGTTCGACTGTGTTTAGATCATGTATGTGGGATTAATCCCTTCTTTTCCAAATTAAGAACACAATGTGAATACTAATCAAAAGGCAATTGTATTAATCTTTCTATGAATCATCCTTAAGCTCTACATTAGCTTCCTGACATGAGGATGATGCTCCCAAAAAGAACCTTTAAGTTTTTCCATCTATGGATCACTTAGGGGTTTCCTTAACTACCAAACCTTCAACTTTTTGTGAGAAAAGTGGGGTTAGAGCTAAGGTTTCCAACTGATGCCTGACTGTCTCATATGCAGACTTGGATACATTTATGTTTTTCTTTGGAGCTTGATCTACATCACTATCATGCTCAAATGTCACCTCAAAAAGGATCTACCGCCGAGAAAATCATAAGAATAAGCAATACGTAACTGAACGTCTAGATTCTAAATCTATGTGGATATCAAGTGTATTCCTGGTGGCTGGGTCATACCTCCTATTGGGTGGCCAATACGAAGGTTTTCCACCTCAAGGGCTACCTCTAAACTGTCCTTTGCCTCTGCCTGGTGGAGGTCGGGTCATCCTTCCCATATGTTCGAATGGAGTAATGAACTGTGGATGAAATTTAATGTCAGTTTCTATATCTTCCCCTGAGTCCATGTCTTGCTCTCTTTTATTTTCTTTTCTATTTCTTTTTTCTTTTCATTTTTAAATTCTTTTATTTTTTTTTCTTTATTTTCTTTCTTTTTATCCCTCTTGGGGATCTTGAATAAACTCATGAGAATGGACTTGTTGGTTTTAGGGAAGAAAATAGGCTGCATCCTCATATATCCTGACCTCTTGAACTGTGAAGGGCTTGTGATCTCCTTTGACGCAGTATGCAATTCCACCTCTCATGAAGTTCATGCACTAATGTAGAGAGGAAGGAACTATGTTGTTTTCATGTATCCACAATCTCCTAAGCAAAATTTTGAAAGATGTATCCGAGTCTATGGTATGAAACTTGGCTTCAATCTTCCTGTCATCTATCTCTAATGTCAACACCATGGAGCCTGAAGCCCTATCGCCTTGTTCATTGAATCCTCTTAACATTATCCTCTCTTTTTGGAGTTTGGAGATGTCAATCCTCAAGTAGGAAAGGGTTCTTAAGCACATAATGTTGACTGATGCACCTTGGTCAACCAGAACTCTTGATATCTTATATCTACTAATGTCCACTGTAATGTAGAGAGGGTGGTTGTACTTGGTTATTCTTAGAAGCAAGTCTTCATCACAGAATGTAACTCCTAAGTTGTCCTTTGAGCTATGTGCCTCCTCTTCAATAGTGGTCAGTTGAGCTAAGCATATCTCTAGGTCAAGGAGAGCATTGACTAGAGATTTCCTCATCTGTTTGGATAAGACAAGGGCGTCATATATGCTTAATTTAGTTGACAACTTTCTAAGATGTACTAGGACATTGTAATCAACTTTGACTTAGTCCTCCACAGGCATATCGATGGGTGGAGCATCTTGTGGAGGGAATATCTACTCACTAGAACCAATGACTTGTTTACCCTTATCGAGAGGTGCTTTCCTAGGAGGTAGAACTTTTCCACTACGTAGGTTGACTTCAATGACTTCTTGGAATGATTAATTTATGAAAAATTCTACCTTCTCATCAGGTATACCTATAGCTTCTCCTATGGGATCCTCAGAGTCAGTTGACTCCAAGTCAATCTCAAGAGGTGAAACCAATTGATTCAGAAAAGAAAAGTCGATTCTGAATCAGAAGAGAGTGGATCAGAATGACTTGTGTTACCATTATTATTTTCTAAACTTGGAGAGTTTTCAAGAAAAATAAAATTTAAAGTATCAAAAGTGGACAAGATGTAAGTGAAAGCTTTCTTCATTGATTTCTTCTTAGGTGGAGGTACATGATAGAATTTTAATAAATTAAGCGAGGTAAGGGATTTAATGCCCTTATCCGCTGATACAATGCTCCTGCTAACAGAAGAGGAGCTAGTGGAGGAAGAAATAGTTGCTACAATGGTAGATGGACTAGACTCTGAGTGGTTGCACTCAACTATCCAAGTGTGGATTGGTGATGTTGTCTCACTTTGTCACCTTCTTCAAGTTGTCTTTGGCAACTTGCAAACCTTTCTTGATGTTGGAGGTTAGAGTTACCTCAGGCACTTGTAAAGAGAGCTTCTTGATTTTAGAAACTACTTTTTTTGAGGTTCGGGATAAGGCAATATCCCAACCTTCTTTTGTCTTAAGAAGATCATAAGTTTCCCTAAGGATTACCCTAATAGAATTAGAAGGTTATTCTAATAAGTATTTCTTGGGGATAACCATGGAACTTGACCTGTAGCTATGCTCAAGTCAGTTCTTAAATGTGATATAATCCTCTAAGACATGATTAACCATACGGTGGTAGGGGCAATAGTTAGGATCAACACTTCTATCACTTCCTTCAGCCTCTTAGGCTCGGTAGCTGAAAGTCAGGTTTCCTTAAGAGATTATTAAAGATTTTCCTGACTACCTCCCTCTTGAATGAATATGACTTATTCAATCTATCGACAAGAGTAGGTGGGTAATAGCTACCTAGAGAGGGATAAGAATACCGCTATTAGGTGGGCTGCTGATGTGGCGAGAATGGTCATTGCTGATAAGACGGCCGAGGTGGTGGTAGAGGAAATGGAAAAGGAGGCTGCTGAGCTCGGGGTCTCTCAAACTAGACTCTGGCTGGCTGCTTCCCTCTATCTACTGACACAACTGTTCCTAGCTTCTTCTCGAACACTGTCTACAGCTTGGGCTAAGTTGAATGGTCAAGAAAGGGCAACTGTTTGGCCTCTTCTTGTAGGCTAGTCTCCTTATTAATTAGTTTCTCAAATGTCCGGAAGGTAATGCCCTTAAGCATGAAGATGACCGGGCCATAAATATTCTTGAGAAGAATCAAAATGGCATGATGTTTAGATATCTGTGGCTCACATTTCATGCTCAGGTTGCACCTAAGAATATAATTAACAAGGGACTCATTGGGAGCTTGTGTCGCTACAACAAGATCACCTATAGTTACTCTTTGATGAGCTCCAACAAACTTTTGATGAAGAGGTGCTCCAACTCAGTAAAAGTCCCTACCAAACTGTTAGGCAATTCGGCATACCAATCAAATGCAACCCCTGCTAGGTTGCTGACAAAAAGTCTAAACAACAGTACATCATTGCCACTGACATTATAACAACCAGCTCTGAAATGTGTAATATGCTGATGCGGGTTCTCACTGCCATCAAAGATTTTAAAGGAAGGAAGTACAAAACTCTTCCGGTATTAAACTGTATCAAATTCTTCTAGGTAGGGTCTACCTTTCGGAATAGATGAGCTCCCCAAACCTTGCGCTACTGCTTCCCTCACATGCTTCTCAACCATTTGCTTGATATCCATTTCTTGCATGGAGGTTCCATCTATAATCTTTCTATGCAAACTACCAGCATCATCCTATGCGAGAATGCACCTAAGATGCTCTAGGGTATGTACCAACTCTGGGCGATTGACTATCATAGGAGAAGGTGAGACGGGATCATATGTATCCAAACTACTGCCATCAATTCCTCAATTTTCTTCCCCATTTGGTCAATATGATCATCTCTCTAAGTCGGGGGAAAGGAGGTGAGTTGAGTGAGAGAAGTGTCACCCTCCTCGCACAAGACCTTCGCTAGCCGATCCTCTGGTGATGCCTGAGTGTCAACTATGTGGACCTCGGCTGTATCGTCCAACATGTCATCCTCATCGAGATCAAATCTGACCCTATCCTGGTCCTAATCATAGTAATCACTCCTAAAAATATGTCTCTTCTCAGCAAAGTAATAAGCTAATATGTCATCTAGTGACGGATCTACTATACCGGCTGAACAAATACCCCGATCGCTAATAGGACTGCTCTCTCGGAATGCAATGGACACCGCCACTGCCAATACTTCCTCCGGAGGATCAACTATCATGGGGACCGTTCATGTCTCCTCCCTCTATCTCTATGCTCATGGTGGTGGTGGTGCAACGATGACGCTCTTGGGTCACCACTCCTACCTAACCACAGTTGAGGTAGAGGGTCGAGCATGGGAGCTCGATCTCACCTCAACAGGTGGAATGGATAGAGCGAGATCCTTGGGTCGTAGCTAGATGACTAGAGGGGATGGTCTCTCCCTGGATGGGGGTTTCTGAACCTTGGCAGGAGTGGTGGATGCTGTGAGCTGTACTGGTGATGGTGGACGATGAGGGGAGCGGTGTGATGGCAACACCATTTATCTTTGAACCAGGGATCTCTATCTATGATGGGTTGCACCGGTAAGAATGATGTTATTTGAATGATCAGCCCTGATTGGGCGATGATCAGGAAAATCCATCAAAGCAGGCTGCCGACTACTTGGCATACCTCCATCGCTCTCTCCTACCTGCCTGAGCAGATGCTTGAGCCTCCACCACTCTTTCTCTATCGATCTAACCCCTAATACTCCTAGGGATCACCGATCATAAGTTAAACAAGGTACCAGTGTCTGTATGCTCTGTTGACCTGGCATAGAACAATCCTAAGTCTGTCATATGGCCTCCTGTGCTCCTTAGCTGGTGTCTTATGGTATGCTGGTGGTGGAGGAGAAGTAGCGATCCTCCAATAATTGTGGTGATAAATTTTAATGTATACACATTCTTGCCTTCATTTATCCCCCTTTTGGAAAAGAGGATGAATGAGAATAATATATATATATATATATATATATATATATATATATATATATATATATATATAACTTTCTTTCCTTTGTAGAGACACCATGTAGATCTATAGATGTTCTTATTAAGTTGATCGGGTACGACATTAAGGAGATGTGTATCATCTCGAAAGATAGAAGTCACCACCCTACAATAAACCTAATCACCTGAATAAGGACTCCTGAGGACAATGGGTCTACATATATACCAGAGTTTCTTCTCCTACTTTACATTGAAAAATAAAGTAGGATTTATTTTAAACTAGGTTCATTAAGTTCCCTACAAGGGCAAGCCCCCATATTTAATTACAACTTAAGGAATGAGATCCTTTATGAATACTCTCGATTAAGGTAAATGATTGTTGCCTCTAAAGATTTCAATAGGTAGGACTATCAATTGATTAGTTTATTTTTAGAAAATCAAGTGAGATCAATCAAGTGGAGGGAGTTCTTATCGAAGCCAAATGAAGATGAATAGGGGATGCTTAGGATACTAGTGAGCACCCCAAACTATCCTATGGTTAGATTTTATATTTTGAAATTAATTTATTTATTTGAGTTGACATTTTATTAGAAATCTAGGACATACAATTTCATGATACAAGGTCATGAAAATGCCTAAGAGGTGAGGATTTATACTTATGACCGTGAAGGGAAAAACAACCTGAGAACCTAAATCTAGGGAGCTTTGGCAAAGGCCAAAAGCACAATCTAAATCTAAGGCAAAAAATGGGTATTTGGTTCATCTCCACAAGAGAGGATGAACCACCCGATTGCTTGGACTTACAACCGCTCTGGGGGTGGTGGCTGCCAACTAACTCATCCTATGATTTTAAATTCATGTAGGCAAGTCATATGATTATGCAAGATAGTTAGACTATTATTTATTTAGAAAGAGACTAAATCCTTAAACTCACTCTGTAAGAGACTAGATCATGTAAGAGCATGAAAAATGACCTAAATCTAATGCAAATTATTTTACATTTTATTTTTATTTTTGGACAATCATTTGACTGAGGTTTACAGAATTCATATGCCTAATGCATGAGAAATAAGATTATGGGCTGAAATGAGTGAGAAGGGGAGGTGTATTTCCACCACGGCTATCAAAGGTCAAGCCAAGTTCTTTGACAAAGGTGGAAGCCCTCCAAATTAAGAGTGAAATAATATGCTTTTATACATGATGTCAGAAAAGTAATACTCATCCAGCTAAGGGATTGCTAATTCTTTTATCTTGATTTTAACTTAGGCTTTAAGTGAGGTTATGAGTTATTTATTTTAAATTTTGAGTTGTTTAATTTGGTAGAAGATTTATTTTTCCTTAAGAGTCTAACCATCATCTAGGCCATACATCAAAGAAAGGAAGAAACTAGAAAATCATGCCATTTCTTAATGCAAAGTTAAACAAATATCAAACATTTTATAAACTAGCGTAAAAGAATAAAAGGGTGAGTGTGGTCGGGCACCACCGCACAAACCCAAAAATAAATTGGGTAGCCAAGCTCTACCCTTATACAACCTAGATTATAAATTAATAAATTATAATTTAGCAAGGAATTCATGTTATGGGGGTCTTCATTTCTTCATTTCTTCATTCTTCTCTTCTTCTTTCTTCTTCTTTTCTTCTTTCTTCTTTGGTTCCTTCTTTTGGATGGTTGAAATGAAGATGCTCCAAAGGCTTTATATTATACATAAGATGAGATCTTATGACCAATGTTCATCCTAATCCCCCATAATAATCATTTCAAAATCCTAATTACAAAAGTACATGAAAAGGGAAAAAGTAAATCTAACTAAAACTTGCAAAATAAAGATTAGCTAAATAAGCCACATAATCCCAAACATGCATATGCATATATTGGACTTAGCATCCCACACATGGGTAACCAAATCCACCGCCTTATATGATAAGCAATAATGTAACTGAACGCATAGCAAAAGCATTTATATTTTACATAGCCTATGCATAATCCCTTGCAGAAGATAATGATTAGACTAAATTATCCTGTCATTCAATCTACGCACATACACTCTAACATTCAAACTAAAATATTACATCATAAAACAAAAGCAAAGCATCAAACCATGCACCTCCCTAACCTAAAGCTAGAAATAGTGACTTAAGCTAATGTGTGTGCTTTAAAAGGTTTGTGTGTAATGCTTAGCTAGGCTTTAAGATTTAAATTTTCTAAGTATAAGAATGTTCAACATAGATAGGTGGTTTCATTTAAGTTGTTTAATTGATTTAGTTGATTTTTATTTGATGATTTGTTTTGGTTTGAATGAACCTACAATTAATTACTAAGTTGTAAAGAGAGGGAAATGAGAAGAGAACTTCTCTTTCCTTCTCTACCTTAAGTAATTTCTAAAGTAGATTCATGTTTGATTTTGTTTAGTGAATGTTTTATTATGTATTTTAATTAATCCTAAGTTTAGAATAACTAAACAAACCTATTCAAAGAGGAAGACATTTTAAGATTAAGTAAAGTGAATTAATATCACAAAACACACTTCATTTCATTTCTTTCTCAACATGTATAACATGCATATGAATGCACCTTAAGCATATCTATACATGCAAATGAGAATGTTTAGCACACTTTATGATGAATGCTAAGAAATGTTACTTAAGAAAATTGGAATGCTTTGTGATGCATGATTTTTATTAAGTAGAGAAGAAAATATTTTTTTATATGCACACACACATGTATGAAAGGCATAAGTGAGTACGATGCCATTGTTAGCACCAGGGGTGTAAGGTACAAGACCTACTTAGGGCTACTTAAAGCCTCGCAAAACCTGGATTGTCCAGACTAATATCCACTTTCCTTAAATACACATGCATGTATAAAAGAAATGAAATGGAAAAAAAGGAAGATGCAAAGTTTATGTTTATTTAATTTTTGGTTTGTTTATGCAACTTATATATGTAAATGCAAAGATCCTTCTTAGGTTATAATATGGAAGAGGATAAGAGTAGATCTCAATCAAATGTTATGTTCTTTAAAAGAACTATACACTTTGCAAGTCTTATCCAAATCCATATTAAGAGAAAAGAAGGAAGCAAACATAAGACACATTTTTATGTTCACATGCAAACTTATAAATAAAGTATAAGTAGCATACCTTTCAGTTTTGATATTTGACTTATAAGTTTTCAAAATAATTTTAGATTTAATAGTGATAATAACCATTCATATTTTTTACTTTAGTCAACACATGGAATTTGACATAAAGAAAATATTTCATTTTTAGTTATATTTTTAAAAGGGATGGATGCATGGCTTTCATATGACATACACATTTAACATGCTAGGAAATAAATATAGTGATGAAAGCAATGTAAATTCATTCACCTTAATTAATTCCTAAAGACAATCCTATGAAATAGGAAAGTTTAAAGTGAATCAAAGTTTATTTAATGTGATCTTTGTTTTGAATTTGTTTTATATTTGATTTAGGAAATGTGAAAGAATGTTTGCTGGTCCTAACCCATTTCCCTCATATGTGAGTTGATTTAGTTTGTTATTAGGATTATTAGGTGATTTTTATATTTTACTTAGGTTAAAGTATGAATTAAGTGTGTTAATTACCCATTATCTATACCACCTTAGCATATTCAATCAAATAATTATGAGCCAATGAGATGACATAAAATCACACCTAGCAAAGAAAGGGCCTAATGCAATTGGCTCATGATTAATGTTTAATTAAACTAAGGGAGTTTAATTTAAGTGCTTTCATAACCCCTCTCACACATGTGAGTGGGGTTTGATTTTCTTAATGTAATTAGGTTATTGAACACCTAAGCATCTACCCAAAAAGGATTAATTAAGTTTTGGAAGGTTTTAGAATTTTATCAAATTAATTTGGTAGGTAATTAGTGAATTAATCCTTAATTAAGCTTGGATTAAGGAAGAAAGAGGGGGTTTAAGAAATAGCTTATGGAAAATATCTCAAAATTATTCCCTAAACTCCTATTCACTTAAAAAACCTTAATTACCTCAATCAAAGGATTAAACTAGTGATTACACACTTAATTAAAATTAATTATATTAAGAGGATAATTAGAAGTTAATCTAGCAATTCCTCTAATTAAACCATCAATAAATCCCAAAAAATTTAGTGGAGGTAGAAGTCATCCCACTAATCATACACAAGAAGTTTGAAATTAATCAGTGAGATAATTAGAGAGTAATTAGCAAAATTAAATTTCTAATAAAACCCAAATCCAAAGAATAATAATGTTCAAAATCCATTGAAATTAATTTTATAATATTCTAGGTTTAAATACCTTTCATATGCAACTTATTTCATAATTTTCTAATTTTTTTACATGTAGATATGAATTTTTGAAGTTGCCAAGATTAATTAAGTAATTTAAATCCCTAATTATATAGTTAATCCCATTGCCATGGAGTTGACGCGATGCCGCTTTCATGTGGCAATGAGATTCATTGTTAAGTTGTCACATCATCACATCAAGTATACGTGCTTTCTCATCCGTCGATCAAAGATCGGATGGCTGAGATTAAATTCACGGTTCTAAAGGATTAAAATGTGGGATCTACATGGATTTAATCAAGACCGTCCATCCAAAACATGCGGGATAGACGGTCTATGATTCATCCCTGAGATTGCCCGCGGGAGATGGCCATCGTCCATCTTCCATGGGATGATCCGAGCTCGATTGAGCTTGGATTGATCCTAAATTCATCCCACACCATCACCATGTAAGAGATCACACCCAACAACTAGATTTGAATGAGGTGAAGATTCTCTTCACAAAGGACTAAGAAAATTTGAAACTATGCTCAGTATAATGGCATACCTTGCTGTAGGTTATCACCGATGATCAATTCCCTTTGAGAAGCTTCATCTAGTGGAGATGAAGCTTTGTTAAAGTTTTGAGGCCTTGGAATTGGATGGATCTTCCTAGAGGCCAACTTCACCTTCACTTGAGCTTAGCCTTGGTTGAAGTAGCACCTCCCTTGCCTCAAGAGCTTGGATTAAGCTTTAGGCAAGTTCAATTGAGCCCTCTGATGAAGCTTGTAAGAGGAATTAGCTTAGTATTGAGTGTGGAGTAAGTTAAATTTCAAGTGGAGCACCTTTGTTTTCATTCTATGAAAATCGAGAAAATGGAAATTCAATTTCACTCTAGGAAGCTTTGGATCACTTGGCAATGGCTCCTCTGGCTTCCCTAAGTTCAATCGAGTGTCAGAGTGATGAAATGAATTGGAATTAGGGGGAGTATATCTCCCCCTAGGTGAATCGGATGGCCGAGTCTTCTCTTGTCATTTTGATCCAATACACCTTATTGGGTGGCTAATTTTGGCCGTTTGAGGTGTCATTACATTCGGGTTGGCCAAAGGGAGGTAGTGGAAGAGTGCCATGTGCTTGAAATGGGTGGAGGAATCATTCCCATGTGCCCATGTTCAAGCAAGTATTGATTTTGACCTAGTTAGGCTGAACCAAACTCATTGGGTTAGGTGCACCACACTCACTAGGGTCCACTTGGTCCACTAAGAGGGTGCCAAGTGGTCATGAAGAGGATTTGACCAAATTCCAAGTGAATTTGGCCAAAATTTACCTAGGGGTAAGATGGTCATTTGGCTTGGGTTTCAATTTGAATATGTTTGGTATGATTGAAAAATGGGTTGGGCCAAGTTTCAATGGATTTGGAGTTGATTTGATATGATTTGGCTCATGTTGACCCATTTAGGTCAATGGGTCAACTTTCAAGTTGACCAATTGGTCAAATTCAAACCAAGAGGTCAAGTTCATATGATCATTTGAAATGTTTTGGTGGCTTTGGTTTGATTCAATTTGGTCTATATTTAGTTTTGGTTCAATTGAGTTCATAGGTCAAATGGGTCAAGTTGACCAATTTGACCCATTCGACCTATTTGGGTTAGGTCATGGGTTGGCTTAGGTTTCATTGATCATATGAAATGGATTGGTATCTTTGTTTCTAATCAATTTTGGTTTAATTTGATTTTGGCTCAATATGACCTTTTAGGTCAAGTTGGGTTCAAGGTCAATTGGGCTAGGTTGGGTCTAGTTAGCCAATTGAGACTTTGGTCAAGTTCAATAATCATCTTAGAATGAATTTGACCATTAGTTTCAATTGATTTGGCTTAGATCAAGTTTTGACACATTTTGACTTTTAGGTCAAGTTGGGTCAACTTGGGTCAAATGACCATCTGGTTAGGCTCAATGACTTGGTCAAGTTCAAACATTGATCATGAATGAGTCTTGATCAATGGTTTCAATCAATTTGGCCTATGATGGATTTTGGCTATGTTGGGTTTCATTTTGGCTAAGTGTTGACTTGGTCAACCCTTAGGTTTGACTTGGTTTATCTCAATTTGTGTGATTGATCATCTCATGATGATTGTTGATCATGATGAGAGGCATAGGTGAGCTTAGTTCAATCCAATATGGTTAGGATTAGAATTTGGCTCATAAGGGATACTTTAGGACACTTGGGTCAAGTGAGCCTAAGTAGGTCAAATGGCTTGGTCAAAGCTTGATTTGAGTTTGATTGAACTCACATATAGACTTATGATTGAAATATAATTCTATTTGCAAGTGGTTTGAAGTCAAATGGGTTTTCATACATTTGACAATTTCAAGTTCAAAGGGTGAACAAGAGTTCGACTTGGGTTTGATTTTTGAATTTACTTTTGGTTTGATGATTAAGGTTTATGTTTATATTTGGATTCATGATTGAAGGATTGATTGAATCATGAAGAAAAATCAAGGGTTTGGCTTGATTTGAAGTTGATTTGGCTAAGCTCAAGAATTTGACTTGAAGGGCTTAGGTTGAATTTTGATTGAATTTGAGTTTGATTTTTGGATATTTGAATTTATATTTCATTTATATTTGTGAATATAAATAAGAATATAGATAGGTTATGAGAAAATTTCATGAATTTGAATTGATTTGAACTTGATTTGAGCTAAGTCCATAAGAGGGAATCAATGGACTTAGGAAAGATTTTTGGAATTTGGATTTGATTTTTGGGTTTAGTTTGATTGATTTGAATTTATATTTCATTATATATGATAATATAAATGAGAATATAAATGAGTTGTGAGAAAATTTCTTGAATTTGAATTGATTTAGGTTTGATTTAGGCTAAGTCCATGAGAAGGAATCAGAGGACTTAGGAAATATTTTGATTTGGAATTTCAATCATGGGATTCAATCATAAATTTTAGTCATGGGTTTCAATCAGAAGGCATTGATTTGAGTTTAGAGAAAATTAATTAAGCTGGAATTGATTTAAGTTTGATGTTGATTTGATTTGAAGTTTGAATTGAAGGAAAGAAGTGAGGAATATGGTTCAAGCTATAGGGTAGACAAATTTTCCTAACACCCCTAAGGCATGACCTATTCCTATGGCTAACTCTTCTAAGTCTCTTGGGCTAGGTTGAGTGTCCATCTAATCACTAGATGTGTCTTAAGACTAAATAAACTATTAGTGTCTAAGAGAAATCCTGTGTCTAAGATGGAGGGGTTGAGAGCTCATTCTAAAAATGAGGTCAACAGTAATCTTCCTCTCAGTTTGAGGCTGAGAGGGGGTGGAACTTGTTATTACTCAGAAGTGGAGAGACCTCACGGGGAGAACTCTCTTCAGCTACATGAGAAGCAGTGTCAAGCTCTCTAGCTGCTCGCTCGTGCTCTCGCTTAATCTTTTGATTTTTTATTGCGGCATTTAGTGTGAGTTAACAAGATAGAGCGAGAACTAGTACCTACCTCAGAAGTGGAGGAGACTATCACAAAGGCTAAGATATCCTTCCCCTTCGGGGTGATCAACGAGGAGGTAGTAGCTCTTACTGGAGTTATGGCAGGGGAAACTGAATGGGCAGGTATTGAAACAGTTGGTACTGACATTGATACTGAACGGGTTGTGGGAACCACTACGGCCTTCCTCTTCAGCAGAGGAAACTCAAAGCCAGATGGGATATTTAAGAGAATGAGCGGCATCTGTCCTGCCACCTCTCCCTATTGACGGTGGTGAGGAATGCACCCTTACAGGTAACGCGAACCCCCTCAAAGCCAAGACCAAAATGAATCAAGTGCGTGGCATCAGTTGTGGTAAGATTGGCCTGATCCAAGGCCAGATCTATACTAAAGGGGAAAGTAAAGACAAACATGCTGGGAGACATGATCACTGCACTGACTAGAAGCTGGACTGACTAACTATACTGAAGTCACTACATTTATTAAAACAAGATTGAGTCATACCATTGCCTTGATGTTTAGCTTCAATCATTGAATTCTATATTTAATTTGGAATTTTAACCCACACTTAATAAATTTAGGTATCTGGAGAGATTTTCGATAATTGGAGGAGAGACTTTGCCATATGATTTTTATTTAGAACCCATACTCAACCAATTTAAGTAGGTTGGGCTGGTTCAAATACTCAGAGAGACCTTTGAAGATATTTGTGTTGTTATCTTGTTTAAGAATTTTGATTTTGAAAAACTTTACTTAGAAAATTTAGGTATGCTAAGGAAAGGTTATGGTTGTATGTTTAGAAATTTTGTGAAAAATCTTTGCTTGTGATGATTGATTATGTGTGTGATATATGTTGATGTGATTTGAAAATGGGGTTCTTCAAATTTGGTATGTTAAGTAGAGGCCAAATGTGTTTGATATGTGTTTATTTGATTTGAAAATGAGTATCTTACTTAACAAATTTGGTATGTTAAGTAAAAACCAAATGTGCTTTGATTTGCTTTTGAAATGAGACTCTCACTTAACAAATTTTGTATGTTAAATGGGAGTCAAATGTGATTTGATTTGCTTTTTGAAAATGAGACTCACACTTAACAAATTTGGTATGTTAAGTGGAAGTCAAGTGTGATATGATTTGTGGTTTGAAAATGAGACTCTTACTTAACAAATTGGGTATGTTAAGTAAAAGTCAAATGTGATATGATTTGCTTTTTGAAAATGAGATTTTCACTTAACAAATTTGGTATGTTAAGTGAAAGTCAAATATGTTTATGATTTGCTTTTTGAAAATGAGACTCTCACTTAACAAATTTGGTATGTTAAATGAAAGTCAAATGTGTTTATGATTTGTGTTTTCAAAATTTGAGACTCTCACTTAACAAATTGGGTATGTTAAGTGAAAGTCAAATGTGATATGATTTACTTTTTGAAAATGAGGTTCCTACTTAACAAATTTGATATGTTAAGTAGAAAACCAAATGTGATTTTACTTTTTAAAAATGAGATTCTTACTCAAACAAATTTTGTATGTTAAGTAGGAATCAAGTGTGTCATGATTTGAAAATGAGACTCTTACTTAACAAATTTGATATGTTAAGTAGGAGCCAAGTGTATTTATGAATTTTGAAAGAGAGAAACCTATTTAACAATTTTGGGTATGTTAGATAGGGTTCAATTTGTTTTTTTTATGATTTTTGAAAATGGGACCTTCATTTGACAAATTTGGATATGTGAAATGAAGTCCAAATGTATTTTGATTTTCAAGACTTTAGAAATAAAGAACCCTATTCAAATAGAATTCCACTTATTTGATTTTCCAAAAGAAAGGGGAATTAACATTTGATAAATTTGGGTATGTCAACTGGAGTTCAAAATATGTCTTGATTTTATGTGTGATTTCTTGCTTTTGAAAGGGGAAACTCCAAATTTAGCATATGTGAAATATGTCAAGTGGAGTTTTAATTTCATGCTATGATTTTATTTGAAAATAAAATCTTCATCTAACAAATTTGAGCATGTTGGATGAAGTGGGCATTTTCAAAAGTGTGCTTCTGAAAAAGAGGGAAACTCAAACTCTAGCATATGTGAAATATGTTAAGTGGAGTTTCACTTTTATGCTATGATTTTATTTGAAAATAGAATCTTCATTCAAAAAATTTGAGCATGTTGAATAGAGATAACTATTTAAAAAAGATGCTTTTAAAAAAATGATTTGATTTTGATTTTGAAAAGAGGCTCCATGTAACAATCATGGGGATTGTTAGATGAGGTTTAGTTATATGAGTTTTGTGCTTTTAAAGATTCGTAAGAATTTTGTGCAAGATCTTTTATTATTTGAATTTTGAAGAAGTGCTTTCGGAAAGTGATATTTTTGCAAAAGAGTTTTTTTACTTAAATATAGGATGAACCTTGCCTCACCAAGCTAGTGGTGAGGAGGTTCTATGTTTTAGTCATTTCCTTTTATGAGTTAATTTTATTTATTTTTTACTTATTGGGGACCCAATAAGGGTTTTAAGACCTACAAGGAGTGAGGTCCTAAAACCTAAAAGATGTTGGATAGCGTTGCTTAAGAATGAAATAAGCTAAGTACCAATAGAAGGAAAGATAGTCTTGGATTCATATGAAATACAAGTCCACTATCAATGCTTGGAGACTTAATTGTCTACTAGAGATGGAGAGAGGAACCATCCCTAGTGGAGTTGTTAGAAAAATCTGTGGTGTTTATTTTTAATTATTTGTATGGGGGGACACCACACAAATTTGAGGGTACTTATTGAGGTGATCGAGTACAACATCAAGGAATGGTGCACTATCTCAAAAGATAGAAATCACCACCCTACAATGGACCTAATCACCTAATAAGGACTCCTAAGGAATGATGGGTCTTTAAATATACCATAGATTTTTTTCTACTTTACATGGATGAATAAAGTAGGTTTTATTTAAATCGGGTTCTAAAGATCCTTATGGGGGTAAGCCCCCATAGTTAATTACATCCTAAGGAAGATGATTTTCATAAGAATACTCTTGATTTAAGTATGCAATTGTTGCCTCCAAAGATTTCAAAGATAGGACTATCAATAAATTGGCTATGTTTGGAAAATCAATCGGGACAGATCAAAAGAAGAGACTTATTATCGAAGCCAAAGGAGGTGAGTAGGGAATGCACATGATACTAGGAAATCTAACGAGATTTCCAATCTATCCTATGGTTGGGCTTTATATGTTTAAAATTGAGAGGATTAATTTTATTAAAGTTGACATTTTATTAGAAAAGTAGACTTATAATCCCACAATACAAAGTTGTAAAAATGCCTAAGAGGTGAGAATTTATGCTAGTAGTTTGAAGGAAACAACTATCTCATATCCTAAATCTAGGAGCTTTAGTAAGAACCAAAGCACAAACTAAATCTAAGTGAAGATGCGTATATGGTTTTACCTCCACAAGAAAGGATAAACCACCTGACTGCTAGACTTATAACCACTGGAGTGGCAGCCAACTAACTCACTCTATGCTTTAAAACTATGTAGGCAAGTCTTATGATTTTACAAGATAGTTAGGTTGTTATTATTTAGAAAGAGACTAAAGTCCTTAAACCCACTCTCTAAAGAAACTAGAGCATGAGTGGTATGGGTAATGACTTAGTCTAATACAAATTTTATCAAATTTTATTTAATTTTGACACTTAATTTTGATAAAGGTCATAGGACCTAAATGCATGTTGAAGTCAGTTATGAGACAAATCAAAAAGAAGAGGGTAAAGCCCCATCACTAGGAGTTGCTCTCATAGGTCAAGCATTTCCCATATGTGCAAGAACTAGGGCCCTCATTTTACAAGAGTGGTAGAAGATGTATGTATGATATTAAACATACAACATTCAACTAAGTGGTTGCTAAATCTTTTAATTATCTTTATTTAATGCCTAGGTTTTATGTGAGGTTATGAGTTATTTAGAAATAATTATGAGCTGTAGTTGGGTAGAAAATTTATTTTTCCTAAGAGCCTAATCACATCTAGGTTACACATTAAATCACTAATTATAAAGAAATTATGAAAAGGCATGTAATTTTAATGCACAAACTAAACAAAATATCAAACATTTTATAAACTCAACATAAAAGAATAATAGGACGATGCGGTACCATCATAACCTGAAAAGAGAAATGGGTAGCCGAGATCTACCCTTATACATCCTAGTTTACAAAAGAATAATTACAATTTTTACAAATAAATGTTATGGGGGGTCTTCATTCTTTATATCTTCATGTCTTCATGTCTTTGCTCCATTTCTTTATTTGGATTTGCTTGCTCCAAAGGTATCACGGGGCCTCCCAGGACAAAGCCTTCTAACCACTACTCATCATAATCCCCCTAACACAAATCCTATTTTCTAATGCACAATTATATTAAAGATAGGAAAAGTAAATCTAACTACACCTGTAAAATAAGTGTTAGCTAAACATACCATAGAATTCAAGCAGTTATATGTATAATTTGGACTTAGCACCCTACACATGGGTAACCAAGTCCACCTATCCTAATTTAGATTATGCTTAGGGATTAAGCAACCTATAAAAGAGAGCATTTATATTTATTTTGACCTTAAGCACAATCTCCTGTAGAATATATGATTAGGCTAATCATGACATAACATCTAGTCTACGAAGCATACATCATAACAACCAGTCTATAATAATACATCATAAAACAAACATACATTAAACCATGAACTGCCCTAACATAAAGCTAGAAATGGTGACTTAATCTCATGTGTGTGTATTAAAGCTTGTGTGGTATGTTCTAACTAGGCTTTGGAGTTAAGATTTTCTAAGTGTGAAGGGTTTAATTTATGAAGGATTGATTTCTGTTTAATTGCTATCACATAACATGTTTGTTCATTTCTTTCCATCATATATATGGCATGTATATGATTAAGTCCTAAACATACCTATACATGTAATTTGCATCTTAACACATTTAAATGATGAATGTAAGCAAATATACTTGGCATTGATGTTTCATTTGGTTGAATCATTTTGTCATATCAATTTAAAGCTCGATCTAAATTATTATAAAAAAGTATAAGAAAAGAACTTTAAATCACATGACTAATCAATCCGACCACTTGAACAAAATATGAATGCATATCTTTTTAATAGAAAAATAGGGTTTTCATTCATTAGCCAAATACAAATTCAAATATATAAACATTTTAAGCAAGTACAATGCCATTGTTCTGCGCCAAGGGAGTGAAGTAGGAACCTCTTTGGGGATACTTAAAGCCATGCATCCCAAGAATATCTAGATTAATATATCCGCTATTCTTAAATACATATGGATGTAGAAGAAAGTATAAGAATAGAAAACCATACACCACTTGAACAAAATATGAATGCATATCTTTTTAATAGAAAATGGGATTTTCATTCATTAACTAAATACACATTCAAATGTATAAAGGTTTTAAGAAGTACAACATCATTGCTCTGCACTAGGGGAGTGAGGTAGAAACCTCCTTGGGGTTACTTAAAGCCGTGAGTCCTCGAAATGTCTAGACTAATATACCCGCTATTCTTAAATACATATGGATGTAAGCAACTATAAAAATAGAAAACAATACATCACTTGAACAAAATATGAATGCATATATTTTTAATAGAAAATTAAGGTTTTCATCAATTTATATATATATATATATATATATATATATATATATATATATATATATATATATATATATATATATATATATATATATATTCAAATGTATAAAAGTTTTAAGCAAGTACATGCCATTGTTCTGCACCAGGGGAGTGAGGTAGGAACTTCCTTGGGGCTACTTAAAGCCGTGCATCCCCGGAATGTCCAGACTAATATACCCGTTATTCATAAATACATAAGGATGTATAAGCAACTATAAGAATAGAAAACCATACAAAAGTAGATTTTTAATTGAATTGATTTATTTATGTAAATGAATTAAAGCTAAATCTAAATTCTAATGTTAAAATGCATAAGAATGAAATCAAACGAGTATGTCGCCATTGTTTTACACTAGGGGAGTGAGGTAGGAACCTCATTGGGGCTACTTAAAGTCATGCGTCCCCGGAATGTCCAGACTAATATACCCATTAACATTGAAACTTATGCAAATCAACACATGAATGAAAGAAAGAGACTTTATTTCATACACTATGCTTATATTCATGTAAATCTCCTATGTATATGTAACTAAAGTCATAACATAAAAATTTTATTATTATTTTTATTAATAAGCTTTTTTGAAAATATATTTGAGATTTAATAGTGATAATAGCCATGCATATTCTTAATTAAGCCAACACATACAAATTTGACATAAAGAAAATCATTTTTACTTAATTAATTTTTGAGAAAATGAATGGAAGAATCAAGTGACATACAATATTTTGATATGATTGGAAAGAAATGAAGCAACACAAGCATGTAATTTCATTTAATCCAACTAATTTCTAAGGACAATCACATTAAACAAGCTTATTTAAAATAAACCAAAGTTTCTTAAAGCCATTTTTAATTTCATGTTTGATTTGATTTATGAAATGTGAAAGAGGTTTGCTGGTCCTAATCCCATTCCCATATGTGTGAGTTAATTTGATTTAATGAAAAGCAATTAGGTTGATTTTATGGATTAATTAGGTTAAGGTATGAATTAAATCAATTAATTAACCCTTACTTGCATCACTTTAAGCTAATTAACTAAATAATGATGAGCCAACATGAGATGTAACCACATGAAAAGTAAACTAGTAATGCTCGTAAGAAATGAAAGGGGCCTAATATAATTGGCTCATAATTAATAGTTAATTAAGCTTAAGGAGGTCACTTAATTACTTTTATAGTTTTCTCACACATGTGAGCTAATCATAATTTCATTGGGTCTCTCTTTATGTTATTAAACACCTAAAGTGCTACCCAAGACTTAATTAGGGAAACATGTTTAATCAAGTTAATTAAGTTCATTAATTATCTAATTAAATCTTAATTATCCTTAATCAGTAATATGAAATGGACTTAGGGAAAGAGACAAAGAAGGAAGCCTAAGTCTCAATCCCTAAATCCTTTCAATTAGTTAGTTAGAGTTTAGATATGATTTGGATTATGATTGATTTAATTAATTAGTTAATTAATGGGTTTTAATAAATTAATTTTTAAAGAAGGAATGAAGAAGATTTAAAGAAAGAAAAATTGGTAGAGGGATCCCAATCCATTTCCTTAAGTTTCTTCACTATTAACAGAAGTCATTAAGCTTAATTAATTAATAAATCCTCTATTCATTTACATAATTATTATTACTTAAAATAAGAGAGTAATTAAGGCTTAATCCATTAATTTTCCTAATTAATTATCCAATAAATCCCTAGAAAAATAGGTGAGGGAGAGGTCATCCCCCTAAACATCTCTGTAAGTTTGAAATTAATTGGATAATTAATCAGACTAATTAGGCTAATTAAATTTTAATTAAACCTTAATTAAGTAAAAATTACTGTCAAAAATTAATTAATAATAATTTTAATGGATTTCACTTTAAAATATCCTTAAAATGAGCCCTTATTTATATTTTTGGATTTTTCTACAATTAGTTATGAATTTTGGAAGTTTCAACATTAAAAATGGATTAATTAACCTAATTAACCCCCTAATCTCATCGGCACCATGTGGAAGCTGATGCAACATGCTTTCCACATAGCACAATGGGATTAGTTATTTAAGTTATCACATCCATTGGTTGACGCGGATGGCGGCAGAACACATTTTCATGTGGCCGTCCGATCTAAGATCGGACATCCACGATTAAACACACAAATTAAAGGGTTAAATTGATGGATCTAAGCATGATCAGATCAGGACTGTCCGTTCAGATCAAGTAGAATGGATGATCTGTGATCTATCTCCTCCCGAGCAGTGAGAAATGGAGATCGTCCATCGATCATCGCTTGATCCGAGCTCACCCAAGCTTGAATGGAGATCAAATCAATCCCACACCTTCGGGGAAGAACAACAAACTCATCTAACAGTGGAAATCGCATGACATAGAACTTTTCTTTACAAAGGACCAACCTATTTTAAGCTTAAGCTTGGTTTCAATGGCATACCTTAGTGGAGATTATGATTATTTCAATGATTGAGAAAGCTTCATTTGATAGAAATAAAGCTTTGTTGAGCTGCACGAGCTTTGATTTGGCGTGGATCACTCAGAAGACCAACCCATGACACGTAAGTGATTGGCTTCGATCGAAGTCCCACTTCCGGCGGTCAGAGGCAATTCATTTCAGCTCATCTAGGTCCAAGGATGGTGTGTGCAAAGTTAATTACACTTTAGTTTGAAATGCAAATATAATCATTAGTATCCTCTCATATTTTAATTTTACATAAAACCAAGAGAGGGAATAGTGGGATCTTAGGAAATAGTGGAAATGGCTCTAGGAAGGAGAGGAGAGTGTGCTAGGGTTGAATCGAGTGTGTCTCTATTGGTTTGAGTGAGAATGAGGGGGGTATACTCTATCATTCTTGGATCAGACGATAATGACTATTTTGACTTTTTGGATCAATGGTTGATGGGGAGGTCGGGGCTGGCAGGGAATCACACCATTTAGCCTCTCATGAGTGGAGGAAGGGTGGGTGGTGGCTGCCATGGAAAAAGAAGTGGGTGTCTTTGATGTCAAGTGCTCCAATGAGAATGAGGACATGATTTCACCTCACATGAGTCATGGCTGACCCAACCACCCTTGGATCAGGTTAACCAGAGTCATGGTGCCTAAGTGGACTAATGAATGGGTGCCAAGTGGCCAAGGGGAGGAAATGACCAAATGTAAAGTGTCTTATCTCATGGGATGCCCTAGACCTAATGGAAAATAGTCATTTGGCTATGGATTTGATTTGGGAAGATTTAAATGAGTCAAAAGTGGGTTAGCCCAAGTTTCAAGTGATTTAGAGTTCATTTAGTTTGATATAGCTTGATTTGACCTATTTAGATCAAATTGGGTTAGGTTGGGTCAAGTTGACCAATTGGTCAAATTGGGTCAAACCAAGGGTTGGGTCAAGTTCACATTACCATTTGAAGTATTTTGGTTCAATTAATTTGTATTGGTTTGGCTTAGGTTTGGTTTTGGATCATTTGGATTCATATAGGTCAAATGGGTCAAGTTGACCAATTTGACTAAATTGGGTTGAGTTAGGCATTGGTTCATGTTCAATTGGTTGATTGAAATTGATTGTAGGCTTTGGTTTGATTTAATTTGGGTTTAATTTGGATTTTGGCCAATTTGACCTTTTAGGTCAATTTGGGCTAGGTTGGGTCAAGTTGACCAATTGGTCAAATTGGGCTCAATTATGATTTTGGTCAAGTTCAATAATCAATTTGGAATGAACTTGAGCCATTGGTTGCAATCAATTTGGATCAAATCATGATTTGACCTATTTTAGCTTTTTAGGCCAATTTGGGTCAACTTATCAAATGGCCAATTGGACTTGGTTTGGCTCAATTGAGGTTTGGTCATGTTCAATCATTGATTATGTTTGGGTTTGAATCAATGGTTTCAATCAATTTGGTATATTATGGGTTTTGGCTAGTTTAAGTTTCATTTGGGCTAAAGGTTGACTTGGTCAGAGGATCAAGTTGACTTAGTTTGGCCCAATTCAAGGATCACCCTAGGATGATTGTTAATCATGATATGAGATTTAGATGGGCTTAGTTCAATCCAATGGAACTTGGCTCAAAAAGGGTCTTTAGGTCACGTTGGGTCAAGTGGACCTAAATGGGTCAATTGATTTGGTATTGGCTTGATTCAAGTTTAGTTGAACTCACATATGAGCCTAGGATTGAAATATAAATCCAATTGCAATTGGTTTGGAGTGAAGTGGATTTTGGTTCATATGGCAATTTCAAGTCAAAAGGGGTCAACTTGGGCTTCACTTGTGTTGATTTGGATTTAGTTTGATAATTATAGTTTATGTTTATATTTGACTAAATGATTGAATGAATGATTCAATCATGAAGAAACCCATGTGTTTTGAATTGATTTGGGTATGATTTGGCCAAGTTGAAGAAGTTGGCTTAAAGGGCTAAGATTGGAAATTTGATTTGATTTAGGTTTAATTTTGGCTATTTGAATTTATATTTTATTTATATTTGGGAATAGAAATGAAGATATAAATGATTCATGAGAAAATCACTTGAGTTTTGAGTGATTTGGAAGCAAATTTGACTAAGTTTAAAGATGTAGGTCAAAAGGGCTTAAGTAAGTAATTGATTTATTTATGGTTAATGGAGGTGTGTTTCATTTATATTTATGAATCTAAATGAAGGAATAATTGATTTATAAAGAAACCAATTGATTTTGGGTTGATTTATATGAGATTTGGCTAAGTCATTGGAGGTAGATCCATGTGGTTTAAGAGGGACTTTGGAATTTGAATTTGGTTTTGGGTTTCAATCACTTGGGGTTGGAATTTGTTTTGAGATTGAATTGGTATTTAAGAAAATCAATTAAATTGATTTGAATTTGGTTAAGGCTAAGTCCATAAGATAAAATCAAAGGGCTTAGTAAGGGTTTTGGAATTTGAATTTAATCATGGGTTTCGAACATTTGATTTGGAATTGATTTATGATTTGGATTTGAATTGGAGATTTGAGGAAGGAAGTAGGGGTTGGTTTAAGGCTATAGAGTAGGCAAGTCTTCCTAAATCTCTTAGGCATGACCTATTCCCATGGTTAATCTTTCTAAGTCTCTCAGCTTAGGTTAAGTGTTTACCTAATCACTAGAAGTGTCTTAAGACTAAAGAACTCTTAGTATCTACAAAAGTCCTAGATCTATGATGAGGAAGTTGAGAACTCACTCCAAAAGTGAGATCAACAAAGTGAGGTCTTTGCTCCTTTTGATTTGGTGGGCTTTAAGGCATCACATGGCACCCTAGGACAAAGCCTTCTAACCACTCATCCAAACCCCATAATACACTAATCCCTAATAAAATTACATTAAGATAGGAAAAGTAAATCTAACTACACTTGAAAAATAGAGTTTAGCTAAACATACATACAACTCAAGCAGTTATATTTATAATTTGGACTTAACACCCCGCACATGGGTAACCAAGCTCACCTGTCCTAACTTGGGTTTTGCTTAGGGGGCTTAAGCAACATGGAAGAAAATATTAAAATTTATTTTTATAGCAGCCCCTTTAAGGACAATCCCTTATAGAAAAATATGATTAGGCTAATATCGGCTTAACATCCAGTCTACAAAGCATACACCCTAACATCCAATCTAAAATAATACAACACAAAATAAAACATACATCACACCATGCACCATCCTAACGTAGAGCTATAAGTGGTGACTTAATTCTAATGTGTATGTATTAAGGCTTGTGTGGCATGTCTTAGCTAGGCATTAGTGTTGTAATTTTCTAAGTATAAAATGATTTAAATTTTATATAAAGAGTGGTTTCACTTTAAGGTATTTAATTGATTTTCAAATTTTAATTTGTGGTTTGATTTGTTTCATATGATCCTACACTTAGCAACTAAGTGTTATAAAGAGAAGAAAAGATGATTGCCCTCTTTTATCCCTACCTTAATCCATTCCTAAAGCATGTTAATTTGACTTAATTCTTTCTTTAATGAATGGTTTTTAATGCATAAACAAAATATACATCACACCATGCACCATCCTAACATAGAGCTATAAGTGATGACTTAATTCTAATGTGTATGTATTAAGGCTTGTGTGGGATGTCTTAGTTAGGCATTAGCGTTGTAATTTTCTAAGTGTAAAATGATTTAACTTTTATATAAAGAGTGGTTTCACTATAAGTTATTTAATTGATTTTCAAATTATAATTTGTGATTTGATTTGTTTCATATGATCCTAAGTGTTATAAAGAAAAGAAAAGAGGATTGCCATCTTTTATCCTTACCTTAAGCCATTCCTAAAGCATGTCGATTTAACTTAATTCTTTCTTTAATGAATGGTTTATTACACATTTATTTTTAAATTAATCCTAAATTTGGGTTCACTTTAAGGATTTCCATTCAATATGAAAGGCTTCTTAAGATTAACTTAATTGAATTATTATTATATGACATACATCAAGTTACTCCTTTCCATCACATGTAACATGCATATGACTTAATTTTAGGTATAACTACACATGCAACATGCACACTTTATATGAAGGATGCATATATGTATTTTGTAGAAAATGGGATTTTCTCTCATTAGCTAAATGTACATACAAGTGTATAAAAGTTTTAAGCAAGTACTTCACCATTATTAACCAGGGGAGTGAGGTAAAGATCTCCTTGGGGCTACTTAAAGCCTCGCATCCCTGGAATGTCCATACTAGATATACCCACTATTCTTAAATACACATGGATGTACAAATGACTACAATGAAAAATTATGCAAACATTGTATTTCTTCAATTAAAAGGAGATTTTCATTCATTAGCTAAATGCACATGCAAGTGTATAAAAGTTTTAAGTGGATACTTCGCCATTATTAACTAGAGCAGTGAGGTGAAGTCCTCCTTGGGGATACTTAAAGCCTTGCATCCCCAAAATATCCAGGCTAGATATACCCTATTCTTAAATACACATAGATGCACAAATGACTACAAGAATGAAAAATTATGCAAAAATTATATTTCTTTCAATTGAAAAGATATTTTCATTCATTAGTTAAATGCACATGCGTGTATAAAATTTTAAGTGGATACTTCACCATTGTTAACCAGGTAAGTGAGGTAAAGACCTCCTTGGGGCTACTTAAAGCCTCGCGTCTCCATAATATCCAGATTAGATATACTCGCTATTCTTAAATACACATGAATGTACAAATGACTACAAGAATGGAAATCATGCAAAAGTTCTATTTCTTTTAATTGAAAGGAGATTTTCATTCATTAACTAAATACACATTCAAGTGTATAAAAGTTTTAAGCAAGTACTTTGCCATTATTAACTAGGGGGGGTAAAGACCTCCTCACATTAATAAATTCTCTACATGATAAATTATTATAAGAAAAGAAAATCTTGCAAAAGTTGTATTTCTTTTAATTGAAAGGAGATTTTCATTGATTAGCTAAATACACATTCCAGTGTAAAAAAGTTTAAGCAAGTACTTCACCATTGTTAATCAGGAGAGTGAGGTAAAGACCTCTTTGGGGCTACTTAAAGCTTTGCATCCCCGGAATGACTAGATATACTCACTATTCTTAAATACACATGAATGTATAAATAATTATAAGATTGGAAAATCATGCAAAAGTTGTATTTCTTTCAATTAAATTAATTATACATGTGAGCTAAAGTTTTATCTAAATTCTAACATAGAAATACATAGGAATGAATACAAACAAATATTGTATCCTTTTCAAATGGAATATACATTTGTTAACATTCAAACTTTATGTAAATCTATATAGACTAAAGAAAGAGAACTTCATATCACATGTTCTAAGCTATAGACACATGCAAGCTTATAGATATTTATAACTATTATCACTATAAATATTATAGTTGATTTGTACACTTTTAAAAATAACTCTGATTTAATAGTAATAATAGCCACACATATTATAAATTTAATTCAACACATGCAAGTTTAACATAAAAATTTTTCATTTGATTTTTTTTTTAAAGACATTATTGAATGATTCAAATAACATACAATATTTAACATGATTGAAAAGGAAATACTAAATATAAGCATATAATCTCATTTAATCAAACTAATTTCTAAGGATAATAATATTAAATAAAAACATTTAAAAAAAATCAAAGCTTGTTAATACCATATTTTATTTTATGTTTTGACTTGATTTAATGAAATGAGGGAAAGTTTGCTGATCCTAATCCATTCCCATATTTGTAGTTTAATTTAGTTTAATGAAAAAGGTAATTAGGTTAATTAGGTTGTAATATGAGTTATGTCCATTAATTATCCGTTTCCTATGCCACCTTAGCATGATTATCCAAGTAATAATGAGCCAACATGATATGCACATGCTTTTGGAAATAAAATCTGCAATGATCCTATGAAGCTAAAGTGCCTAATGCAATTAGCTCACAATGATTGGTTAGTTAAGCTAAAGGGTTTAATTAACTACTCTTATAACCCTCCCACACATGTAGGCTAGTTATAATTTCCTTTGAATTCTCTTAGGCTATTGAAAACTAAGAGTCTACCCAAGACTTAAGTGATTAAGTTCTGGAATGATTTGAATTTTAATTTCATTGATTAAGTAATCCAATTAACTAATTAAGCCATGATTAACTTAATTGATTAAATAAACTTGAAGGAATAGATTAAGAAGGATGTCTCAATCTAGTCCCATAGGCTCATTCACTATTGCTGAAAGGATTAATCACTTAATTAATTGATTCATTAATATTCACATGATTAATTAATCATTAATTAGATTAGGAGAGTAATTAAGGTTCAATTAATTGATTTTCCTAAATAAGCAAGCAATAAATCCCAAGAAAATTAGGGGAGGTAGAGGTCATCCCCTTTGACAATCTCAAAAAGTTTGGGATTAATCCCATGATTAATTAAAGAGTAATTAAGTTAATTAAATTTCTAATTAAACTTTAATTATTTTTCAAAATTAATTGAAAATATTTTTACTAAATTCTACTCTAAAATACCTTTAAAATGAGTATTTATTTATACACTTTAGATTTTTTTTTACAATTTGTTATGATTTTTCAAAGTTTCACCCGATTTAATTAATTTTTATAAAGTCTATTAATTTATTTCATTAAAATAGAGTATTTGAGCTTCACAATTCAATATCTTTCTATCCAGATGTTCTTTTGATTTGAAATTTTTATGGTAGGTAGATGCTAACTTTTGTTTCAACTCTTGAAAATTTCAACTCAATCCGATTTGTATTTTTAGAGGAATTAATGAAATTTAATCCTCACTAAAACTAAAATTAAGCTCATAATATTTAGTGAAATTTGAGGATTTTGGGCTTGATGGATTCTTCTTTGAACGAGGAATCCAACGAGCCCTTATTTGTAATTTTTTGTTAAGTATTTTTTTATGACTTTTTGAAGTTTTATGCGATTTAAATAATTTTTTAAAATAAAAAAACCTTAATTTCTTACTTAACTTATTCATTTGGGTGACATTGGCAATACGGTGCCACGATCATCTGATTGGCCGCATCTAAGCAGCGTGGTGCCATTAGCGCTGATTGGAGATGTGGTTCCATGTGGCAAAATGAGTAGAGCGCTCTTTTCATGTGGATCGAATTGGACCATCCCATCGTAGATTGGATGGTCCATATTGTATCTAGGCGATCCAGCAGCTGAAATGGGGGGATCTGGTGTGAAATCATAGCCGTTCATCTCTATTCAAGCGGGATTGGATGGCTGTTGGGTTTCTTCTTCCTACCAAACAAACCAGATGCATGAACAATGAAATTCGAGCAGTAAACTGCTCGGTTTGGACTATTTGGACTCAATTTTTTGATGATCTTCATCGAAAAACACCCCAAAATGCATGGGATCACATAAAATGAAGAATGTTTAGGAAATCTAAGGGAAAATCCTAAAATTACACATACATTGAAGCAAATAAGAGATCCTATAGGCAACTAAAGTTTTTGGAAATTACCTCGCTGGGGATGATTTTCAGTGGTGGTGTTGATCCGAGCATGCTCCTAGATGTCAGAAGAAGCTTTGGGATGGACCTAGGCTCTTTCTTTCACCTAGAATGTTGTATCCGCCAATAGCCGCCACCTCGTCACTGAAATCCGCTTAGTTTTTGGTGTTTTGGTATTTTTGTAGCCCAAAGGAAGTGGGGAAAGGGTGGTGGTTGCTTGCTGGAGTTCCTAGGAGCTCTCTAATGCCAAAGTCAGATCTGCTTTATGCCTCTTTTTTCCCTCCCTTAATGGTGGTTGAAAATCACCATTAAAGGTGATTGGGAGATGGTTGGGTGGTCATGGCTGATTAAGGACTTAAGATTCTAGCTCCAAAGTCTTCCTTTGCTACTGTGTGGTTAGTCTCCATTGAATACAAGTGATGGGGATGAGGGATTTAGTAAGATTATGTATTTTCCCTCTCTCTCTCTCTCTCTCTCTCTGTTCACCTAGCCATAGAGGTTTGATTTTAACTTTTTACATAATGCTTTAAGTGTTTTATTTAATTTGGGGTTAATTTGGGGTTGGGTTAACTCATATTGACCCAAATGAGTTTGGTTGGCTCAAGCAACCTGATTTGACTCATGGACTTTAAATTTGATTTAATTATGTTTAATTAATCATTTATGATGGTTTTGATTGATTAATTTTATTTAATTTAGATTAATTTTGAATTTGACCCAAGGTTTGACCAACTTTGACTAAAATTGGTTAAGTTGATTTATGTGATTCAATTTGTCATTTTATATTTAGATTATGTTTCAATTATGTTTTATGAATTATTTGGAGTGTTCTTGATCAATTATTGGGGTTAATTTGGCTTGGATTTGGATTTGACCCATTTTGAATTCAAATGGGTCAAATCAGGTTCAATTGAGTTAAATGTTTTGTTTGACTCAACTAAGATGTGTTTAAGCTCTAATCATGTTTTATTAAGTGATCATTGTGATTTAGAGTAATTGGATTTATTTGATTTGATGTTAATTTTGATTTAAATCCATTTTAATTCAAATTAAGCTTAATGGGTTGAATGATCAAATTAACCCATTTGAGATCTCATTTGATTTAGATTTATTTAGTTTTATATTTGAATATATTCATTTGATGATTTTGATCTTTTAGAGTGATTTAATTTGGACAATTTTTTAGTTTGTTAACTTTTGACTTAATGGGCCCACATGGGTCAACTCTAAGTCAAATGACCTATTTGCCACTTTGAACTTCACTGGAATTTATTTTTGAGTTCATTTATGTTTATGCATTGATTCTATGCTTTTATTTTAATTTAATTTGGTTTAATTTTGATTTAATTTGATTTTATTTGGACTGAAGTGATTATAGGTCATGGATTAGGCCATAGGGTAGGGTAGGTATCCTTAATCTTAAGGCTTAGCCTAATCCTATGGAAGACCCTTCTAAAGTCTCTAGGTTTAGGTTAAGTGTTCACTTAGCCACTAGAAGCATCCTATGACTAAGGAGCTCTTAGTGTCTAGAAGCCTCCTAGGCCTATGATAGGAAGATTGAATCCTCACTCCAAAAGTGAGATCAACAAAGGACTCTCTTGTTGTGGCACACCACACATATTGGCATTGATCGAGATGATCAATAATGTCTAAAGGAATGCAAGCGCTAACAGAGACCATCTATACCTAAACTAAGAGGTAGATAGATTTATGATCTTAGTGCAATGCAACTTATCCTATACCAAGGTATAAGAGAGCCAAGAAGATTTGGGTATGAATAAGTTTTCATGTCAAGGACATGAAGAGAGATCTGCTGGGGAATCACACATGAATTGGATTTGATTTGAGATAGGTTTATGCCAGGGGCATAAAAGTAAGGGAGATCTGCTAGGGATGAAGATTTGATTTAATTTGCTTAAATTTATTTGATTTAATTTTATGAGAGGGGGGTCCATTAGGGATACAAGTTTGAGTTTATTTTTGTTTTATTGATTTAATTTGGGGCATATTCGCTGGGGATATGGGATTAAATCCACTAGAAATCAAGGCTAGATTTATTTTATGAATTTATTTTATTTTGGCTCCACTGGGGGAGATTAATTTGGTTGATTTGATGTTTGATTTGGACTCCACTGAGGGAGGAGTGTGATTCGACTCCAATGGGCAGGTTGGTTTTGAATTTGATTTGTTATGTTTGATTTGAATCCATTAGAGAGGTTGGGTTTGAATTTGATTTGTTTAAGGACCTATCCATTGGGGATATAAACTTGAATGAATTTATTTGATTTTAATTTTATTTGATTTATGGACCCAGTCGGTGTGTGATGGATCTATAAAGAAGGAGCCATGGGGGCTTTGGCCTATCTTAGATTTACAAATCCGAATGGGTAGTTTACCCATCATAAGGTAGGGCTATCTAACCTAAGGGTTTCCTTTTGGTGTGCAACAGTTGTGCTAGGAAGAAAGCATAGCAGACTTACATCTTTCAAAGTGAGAAATAACTGCTTGGGTGATCAATTGGATGCTCAACAAATCGAACCCGACCTAAGGAGACTACTGAGTGAGCATCGTTAGGGATCTTACCTCAACTCAAGAGTATTCTTAATGATTAATTTGATTTTAATTTGATTTGATTTGATTTAATTTAATTTGGTGTGTTATGTTATGGACCCGGTTGGTGTGCAATGGACCCACTGAGAAGGCGCTATATTGACCTTGGCCTATCTTAGATTAACGAATCCAAAGAGTAGTTTATCAGCCACAAAGTAGGACTATCCAACCTAAGGGTTGCCTTTCTATGTGCAACAACTGTGCTAAGGAGAAAGCGTAGTAGACTTATATCTTCCAAAGCGAGGAACAACCATTGGGGTGACCTGTTGATGATGCAACAAATGAAACCTGACCTAAAGTAACTATTGAGTGAATACCGCTAGGGACTTATGTCAGCTCAAGAGTAGTCAAGATTAATTTCATTTTAATTTGATGGACCCTATCGGTGTGTGATGGACCTTATTGAGAAGCGGCTATATCGACCTTAGCCTATCTCAGATTTACCAATCTAAAGGGGTAATCTACTTGTCGTAAGGTAGGATTATCTGACCTAAGGCTGCCTTTCGGTGTGTAACGATTGTGCTAGGAAGAAAGCGTAGCAGACTTACATCTTCCTGAGCAGGGACCAACCATTGGGGTGACCCATTGATGTACAACAGATTGAACGACCTGTACCCATCATTATTACATTGCTAGAAAGAATGTGTAGTAGACTTACATCTTCCAAAGCAAGGATGATCGCCTGGGTAACTTGTTGGTGGCACAACAAGTTGAACCCGACCTAAGGGCAACTACTGAGAGAGTGCCGCTAGGGACTTATCTCAACTCAGGAGTAGTCAGGCTATTCCTATAGGGAGTTTTACTGACACTACCCTAAAGATAAGATGTCTACTTGAGAAAGGTGATGTTGGGTGCGTGAATATATATTTTATTTATTTTATATCATGGACCCAGTTGGTGTGTAAAGGACCACACTGAGAAGCCGCTATGTCGGCCTTGACCTATCTCAGATTTACTAAACCAAGAGAGGATCTACATATCCGCAGAACAGAATCTCCAACCATAGGCGTGGTTACTAGGAAAGGGGGATTGTCCAATCTAGTAGTAACCAGGGTAGTGTCTAAATTAGGTCACAAAGGACATGCCCCAAGTAGAGTGCCCACAGGGGAGGTGTCACTAGGGGTTATCTTGATCCCTAAAGAAAATAATGCCTGTAGGTATACGGTGGCCAACTCAAGGAAAAAGAATAAGAGTCTTACATCTACAAAGAGTGTGTATCCACAAGGTGGGATGTTGTCAGTATAGTGAACACCAACCAACCTAAGGTGCTCGATGTGAGACAATCAATCTAGAAAGAAGACGTGTAAACTTACCTCTCCCTAAAGTGGAACGATTGCGGAATAGTGTCTTCAATTTCGAGTGCTATCGACTAGACTCGTGTCGCAGTACTTGGAAGAAAGCATAGTAGACTTACATCTTCCAAAGTAGGGATCAACTACTGGAGTGACCCATTGACGATGCAACAAATCAACCCGACCTAAGGGTGACTACTAAGTAGGGAGTTACAAAGAAGGACTTGACCCAGACTTGAAGTAGTCAAGAGGAAAGGAGCGGTTAGGGACTTACCCTAATCCTCTACTCCACCAAGTCAGTTCATGATGGCTAATTCAAGAAGAAGGCGTGGCAGACTTACATCCACTTAAATAAAGTTGACATGTCAGTAGCTTACCGATTGCAGTAAGGCCTACCATGTTGACAAGGTGCTCGTTTGGTTTTGATGCCTGAAGGTGTGTGTGTATTCATTTTCTCTTTGGGAAGTCTTTCTTGTGTGCTTTCCTATATGGCCTAAAGCTATATATTGCTTTTTGTTAGCTATTCCTTGGTCAATTTTACTAATGAATGACCTTGGAAGCTAGCTAATGCACTTCTTCTCCATCCCACAACTGTCCTATGTGAAGAGGTGGGAAGAAGGAAGAAGGAATTTGACTTCTCCAATTCTTTTGCTTGTATTATTTTTCCTTATTTGGATTTTATGTAATAATGTAAGAGAAGAGAGTAGCTTGATTAGGGATGTAAACCTTCATTATAAGAGTTTAAGGAAGAGTTACCCCCATCCCATGTGACTTGGTTGGAAGTGGTTTGATATTTCCTTATATCTTTTATCTTGCTTAACTCACTCTACCCAAATTGTGTTAAGTGATTTAAACATAATTTTTTATGGGTAAAATGACCCATTTGACCTAACTACACCCAATAGGGAGTTAGGTTATGTCCCATCATCATTCCCATATGATTTAAGACAATCAATTTAAAGTTATTTTGATTTTTTTCTTGAATTTGAGTTCAATGTGATTTATTTAAGTTATTTGACCTAATCTAGGCCTTCATGGATTTAAATTATTTTGTTATTATGATTATACATATTCATTTGATTATTTAAAATATTTTTGATGATTAATTTAGTCAAATTTTGTGGGATGACTTTTTGACCAAGTGGGTCCACTTAAGTCAACTCTAAGTTGACTAGAGTTGACTTTAGGTTTGACTTTGCATTTTCATTTTTTTTTGTATTAATTCACTTAATTTAATTTATGTTGGATGTTTGATTTTCTTTTGCATTAAACCAAGTAAATTGGATTTAGCTTAAAAATGTATTTCCTAAGTTATTAAGCATATTGACTTTGAATTTTGAAGTAGGAAATCCCTATTTGAACTTGATATCATTTTATTGCTAAAATGACCTTTTCTAAAAATGAGGTCAACAAATGGACCCCCAATATGTGTAGTGGATTAACTAGAATACACTACAAATATTGGTATTGACCAGATTGATCAACATACAAGTATAAGCTTGGGGTGGTTCCAATTCATGACTTTGATTTTTGATTTGAATTTTATTTTGATTTTGATTTTTAAAGATAGGTATATGTATAATTATCTTTGCTTTGGAGTGTGATTCATGTGATTAGCTAATAAGATAGGGCCGTTAAGGACATGATTCATCCTAGTTAGCTAAAGAGAGGAGAGGGGTCTTTAAAGAGATGATCTAATCCTCAAAATAGGATGCCAACTCGGGGACCTACTCTTATATGATTAGAAAGAATGCCGACTAAGGGACTTATATCTTTCTGGCTATTAGAAAGGGGTCATAAAGACTTAATCCAATCTAACTTGCTTGTGTAACATGAAAGGGGCCTTGATGGCTTGTTCCAATCATGTACACAAAGATAGGATGCCGAATAGGGACTTACTCCTAGATGATTGGAAAGAGTGTTGACTAAGGGACTTATATCTTTCTGGCTATTAGAAAGGGGTCATAAAGACTTAATCCAATCTAACTCGCCTGTGTAACATGAAAGGGGCCTTGATGGCTTGATCCAATCATGTACACAAAGGTAGGAATGGTGCCACGAAGGGCTTGCTCCAAACCAAGAAAGACATGAGAAAGGTGCCACAGGGGGCTTGCTCCCATCTCAAGTCATGTATAGGAAAGGTGCCACAAAGGGCTTAATCCTATCCTATAGGTTATATGGATGAGGAAGAGGGGTCAAAGTGACTTATTCCTAATCCTCAAAGGTTTTAGCTAATAAGCAAGAGTCTCAAAGACTTAATCCTTACTTGATTAGTCTAACTTGATGAAAGGGAGATGGAAGGTTTGCTTATAGTATTCAACTATTAAAATGCATATTCAACTATTTTAGTTAAACCATATAAAATTTTGATTAAATGAATTAATCAATTAATAATATGATTTATGTGAAGGAGATGAACTAAAACTATTTCATTAGTATTTCTTGAATCAAACAATAAAGTATAAGGTGGTATATATAACAAACTATAGTTGTAATGTATAGAGTTTGTTATGCTCAAAAAATGGGAATTAAACCAATAATTATGAGCTGATGGCCAAGATGTTTGTTTCCAATAAGTACTACAACTTATTATAATATAATTAAATGTTGAATATGTTATCAAGATCCTTCAAACTCAATAGTATATTCTTCGAAGAGAATTTGTCCTATAAATGTTGGAAAAATGAAGTCAATAGAGATATGGTAAATATGTTAGTTGGTCGATCTTTGAAATGAATATGGGGTACTTGAATTTCCCTAGATTGAATGTGTTATTAGATGAAGTGATAATCAATTTCTACATGCTTTGTCCTAGCATGGAATACAAGATTATTTGCTAATGTCATGGCTGAGATGTTGTCACAAAAGGAGAAGAATAGGTTCGATAGTTTGGATTTGAAAGTCTCCTCAGAGTCATCGGAGGCATAATATATTAGCAGTTGTGATTGCAAGAGCTTTATACTTGGCTTTAGTAGAAGATTTAATGATAGTAGTTTTTTCTTAGCTTGCCAGGAGATAATCACTTGCCCAAGGAATGTACCATAGCTTGTGATTATTTTTTTTTATTATTTTTTATCAAGATTATTAGTGGCTCAATCAGAATTAAGGTATGAGTGGAGGTGGAGATCATCTATGGTTATTAGAAGGCTAAATTGAATTAATCCTTGGTTGTATATAAGAAGTTATTCAAGGTGATGGAAGTGGTGTGTTAGTGGGGATATGCATGTGTTGGCATAAGTGGTTGATTGTGAATGCTATGTTAGGCTAGGCCATGATAAGATATTAAAGTGAACCGATGAGAGTGCAATAGAGAGGTAGATCATGTAATGGTTTGTGGTGTTTTAATTTGGAATCATTGGGACACCACATAGATCTTAGGGGGTACTTATTAAAGTGATTAGGTACTACATTAAGGTATGATGTACCATCTCAAGAGATAGAAGCATCACCCTATAATAGACCTAATCACCTAATAAGGACTCCTAAGGTAGATGGGTCTTCGTATATACTAGAGATCTTTCCCCTACTTTACATAGAGAAGTAAAGCAGGGTTTATTTTATGTCTGGATCTTTAATTCCCTATGGAAGCAAGCTTCCATAGTTAATTACATCCTAAAAAATGAGAATTTTCCAAGAACACTCTCGATTAAAGAAGTCAATAAATATCTCCAAAGATTTTAAAGTTAGACTATCAAAAGATCAGGTGTTTCGAAAATCAAGTGAGAAAGAACAATTTATGAGACTTACTTTTGGATTCCAAAGAAAGAGAAGTGGGGAACACCCATGATACTAGGAAGCCTAGAGGCTTTATATATTTGAAAGAGAGGATTTATTTTAGTTTGAGTTGAAATTTTATTAGAAAGCTAGGGCTTATAGTCCATCAACACAAGATTATGAAAATGCCTAAGAGGTGAGGACTTATACTCATAGTCCGAAGGAAACAAGTAGCCTCGGATCCTAAATCTAGAATGCTTTAGCATAAGCTAAAATCACAGCTTAAGTCTAACCGAAAAATGGGGCATAATGGTTTACCTCTACAAGAGAGGATAGACCCACCCCGGCTCTTTTGGACTTACAACTGCTTACCAATTTTGAGTTTATGTTTATATTTGACTAAATGATTGAATGAATGATTCAATCATGATGAAATCCATGTGTTTTGAATTGATTTGGGTATGATTTGGCCAAGTTGAAGAAGTTATCTTAAAGGGCTAAGATTGGAAATTTGATTTGATTTAGGTTTAATTTTGGCTATTTGAATTTATATTTTGGAATAAAAATGAAGATATAAATGATTCATGAGAAAATCACTTGAGTTTGGAGTGATTTGAAAGCAAATTTGACTAAGTTTAAATATGTAGGTCAAAAAAGCATAAGTAAGTAATTGATTTATTTATGGTCAATGGAGGGTGTGTTTCATTTATATTTATGAATCCAAATGAAGAAATAATTGATTTATAAAGAAACCAATTGATTTTGGGTTGATTTATATGAGATTTGGCTAAGTCATTGGAGGTAGATCCATGTGGTTTAAGAGGGACTTTGGAATTTGAATTTGGTTTTGGGTTTCAATCACTTGGGGTTGGAATTTGTTTTGAGATTGAATTGGTATTTAAGAAAATCAATTAAATTAGGGTTGATTTGAATTTGGTTAAGGCTAAGTCCATAAGATAAAATCAAAGGGCTTAGTAAGGGTTTTGGAATTTGACTTTAATCATGGGTTTCGAACATTTGATTTGGAATTGATTTATGATTTGGCAGGGGTTGGGTTTAAGGCTATAGAGTAGGAAAGTCTTCCTAAATCTCTTAGGCATGACCTATTCCCATGGTTAATCTTTCTAAGTCTCTCAGCTTAGGTTAAGTGTTCACCTAATCACTAGAAGTGTCTTAAGAATAAAGAACTCTTAGTGTATACAAAAGTCCTAGATCTATGATGAGGAAGTTAAGAACTCACTCCAAAAGTGAGGTCAACAAAGTGAGGTCTTTGCTCCTTTTGATTTGGTGGGCTTTAAGGCATCACATGGCACCCTAGGACAAAGCCTTCTAACCACTACTCATCTTAAACCCCATAGTACTAATCCTAATCCCTAATAAAAAATTACATTAATATAGGAAAATTAAATCTAACTACACTTGAAAAATAGAGTTTAGCTAAACATACATACAACTCAAGCAGTTATATTTATAATTTGGACTTAACACTCTGCACATGGGTAACCAAGCTCACCTGTCCTAACTTGAGTTTTGCTTAGGGGGCTTAAGCAACATGCAAGAAAAATATTTAAATTTATTTTTATAGCAGCCCCTTTAAGGATAATCCCCTGTAAAAAAATATGATTATGTTAATATTGGCTTAACATCCAGTCTACGAAGCATACACCCTAACATCCAGTCTAAAATAATACAACACAAAATAAAACATACATCACACCATGCACCATCCTAACATAGAGCTATAAGTGGTGACTTAATGTGTATGTATTAAGGCTTGAGTGACATGTCTTAGCTAGGCATTAGTGTTGTAATTTTTAAGTGCAAAATGATTTAAATTTTATATAAAGAGTGGTTTCACTTTAAGTTATTTAATTGATTTTCAAATTTTAATTTATGGTTTGTTTTGTTTCATATGATCCTACACTTAGCAACTAAGTGTTATAAGGAGAAGAAAAGAGGATTGACCCTCTTTTATCCCTACCTTAAGCCATTCCTAAAGCATGTTAATTTGACTTAATTATTTCTTTAATGAATGGTTTTTTACATAAACAAAATATACATCACACCATGCACCATCCTAACATAGAGCTATAAGTGATGACTTAATTCTAATGTGTATGTATTAAGGCTTGTGTGGGATGTCTTAGCTAGGCATTAGTGTTGTAATTTTCTAAGTGTAATATGATTTAACTTTAATATAAAGAGTGGTTTCACTGTAAGTTGTTTAATTGATTTTCAAATTTTAATTTTTGATTTGATTTGTTTCATATGATCCTAAGTGTTATAAAAAAAAGAAAAGAGGATTGCCATCTTTTATCCCTACCTTAAGCCATTCCTAAAGCATGTCGATTTAACTTAATTCTTTCTTTAATGAATGGTTTATTACACATTTATTTTTAAATTAATCCTAAATTTGGGTTCACTTTAAGGAATTCCATTCAATATGAAAGGCTTCTTAAGATTAACTTAATTGAATTATTATTATATGACATATATCAAGTTACTCCTTTCCATCACATGTAGCATGAATATGACTTAATTTTAGGTATAACTGTACATGCAACATGCACACTTTATGTGAAGGATGTATATATGTATTTTGTAGAAAATGGGATTTTCTCTCATTAGCTAAATGTACATACAAGTGTATAAAAGTTTTAAGAAAGTACTTCGTCATTATTAACCAGGGGAGTGAGGTAAAGATCTCCTTGGGGCTACTTAAAGCCTCGCATCCCTGGAATATCCATACTAGATATACCCACTATTCTTAAATACACATGGATGTACAAATGACTACAATAATGAAAAATTAAGCAAACATTGTATTTCTTCAATTAAAAGGAGATTTTTATTTATTAGCTAAATGCACATGCAAGTGTATAAAAGTTTTAAGTGGATACTTCGCCATTATTAACCAGGGCAATGAGGTGAAGTCCTCCTTGGGGCTACTTAAAGCCTCGCATCCCCAAAATATCTAGGCTAGATATACCCACTATTCTTAAATACACATAGATGCACAAATGACTACAAGAATGAGAAATTATGCAAAAATTATATTTCTTTCAATTGAAAAGATATTTTCATTCATTAGGTAAATGCACATGCACATGTATAAAATTTTAAGTGGATACTTCACCATTGTTAACCAGGTAAGTGAGGTAAAGACCTCCTTGGGGCTACTTAAAGCCTCGCGTCCCCAAAATATCCAGATAAGATATACCCGCTATTCTTAAATACACATGAATGTATAAATGACTATAAGAATGGAAATCATGCAAAAGTTCTATTTCTTTTAATTGAAAGGAGATTTTCATTCATTAACTAAATACACATTCAAGTGTATAAAAGTTTTAAGCAAGTACTTTGCCATTATTAACTAGGGGAGTGAGGTAAAGACCTCTTCTTGGCTACTTAAAGCCTTGCATCCCTGGAATATTCAGACTAGATATACCCACTATTCTTAAATACACATCAATGTACAAATTACTATAAGAAAATAAAATCTTGAAAAAGTTGTATTTCTTTTAATTGAAAGGAGATTTTCATTGATTAGCTAAATACACATTCAAGTGTAAAAAGGTTTTAAGCAAGTACTTTGCCATTGTTAATCAGGGGAGTGAGGTAAAGACCTCTTTGGGGCTACTTAAAGCCTTGCATCCCTAGAATGTCTAGACAAGATATACACACTATTCTTAAATACACATGAATGTATAAATAATTATAAGATTGAAAATGCATGCAAAAGTTGTATTTCTTTCAATTAAATTAATTATACAAGTGAGCTAAAGTTTTATCTAAATTCTAACATAGAAATACATAGGAATGAATACAAACAAATATTGTATCCTTTTCAAATGGAATATACATTTGTTAACATTCAAACTTTATGTAAATCTATATAGAATAAAGAAAGAGAACTTCATATCACATGTTCTAAGCTATAGACACATGGAAGCTTATAGATATTTATAACTATTATCACTATAAATATTATAGTTGATTTGTACACTTTTAAAAATAACTCTGATTTAATAGTAATAATAGCCACACATATTAAAGAGTAATTAAGTTAATTAAATTTCTAATTAAACTTTAATTAAACCTTAATTATTGTTCAAAATTAATTGAAAATATTTTTACTAAATTCTACTCTAAAATACCTTTAAAATGAGTATTTATTTATACTTTTTAGATTTTTTTATAATTTGTTATGATTTTTCAAAGTTTCACCCGATTTAAATAATTTTATAAAGTCTATTCATTTATTTCATTAAAATAGAGTATTTGAGCTTTACAATTCAATATCTTTCAATCCAGATATTCTTTTGATTTGAAATTTTTATGGTAGGTAGATGCTAACTTCTGTTTTAATTCTTGAAAATTTCAACTCAATCCAATTTGTATTGTTAGAGTAATTAATGAAATTTTATCATCACTAAAACTAAAATTAAGCTCATAATATTCAGTGAAATTCGAGGATTTTGGGCTTGTTGGATTCCCCTTTGAATGAGGAATCAACGAGCCCTTATTTGTAATTTTTCGTTAAGTATTTTTTTATGACTTTTTGAAGTTTTAGGCGATTTAAATAATTTTTAAAATTAAAAAAAATCCCTAATTTCTTACTTCTTAACTTATTGTGGCAACTGATGGCACACATGGTGCCATTGCGTCACAATTGGCCGCGAGCAGTGCGTGGTGCCATGTAGCGCACCGTGATTGGAGATGTGGTTCCATGTGGCAAAAATGAGTAGGAAATTGCTCTTTCATGTGGATCGAATTGGACCGTCCCATCGTAGATTGGATGGTCCATATTGCATCTAGGCGATCCAGCGACTGAAATGGGGGGATCTGGTGTGAAATCACAGCCGTTCATCTCTATTCAAGTAGAATTGGATGGCTGCTGGGTTTCTTCTTCCTACCAAATGAACCATATGTGTGAACAATGAAATTTGAGTAGTAAACTGCTTAGTTTGGACTATTTGGACTCAATTTTCCAGTGATCTTTGCCGAAAAACACCCCAAAATGCATGGGGATCACATAAAATGAAGAATGTTTGGGAAATCTATGGGAAAATCTAAAATTGCACATACATAAAGCAAATAAGAGATCCTATAGGCACCTAAAGCTTTTGGAAATTATGTCACCGAGGATGATTTTTAGTGGTGGTGTTGATCCGTGCATGCTCCTAGATGTGAGAAGAAGCTTTGGGATACCTAGGCTCTTTCTTTCACCTAGAATGTTGTATCCACCAATAGCCTCCACCTCCTCACTGAAATCTACTTAGTTTTTGGTGTTTTGGTATTTTTGTAGTCCAAATGAACTGGGGAAAGAGTGGTGGTTGCTTGTTGGAGTTCCCGGAACTCTCCCTGCCAAAATCGGTGCTTTTATGCCTCTTTTTTCCCTCCTTTAATGGTGGTTGAAAATCACCATTAAAGATAATTAGGAGATGGTTGGGTGGTCATGGCTGATTGAGGACTTTAGATTCTAGCTCCAAAGTCTTACTTTGCTACTGTGTGGTTAGTCTCCATTGAATGCAAATGATGGGGATGAGGGATTTAGTAAGATTATGTATTTTCCCTCTCTTTCTCTCTCTTTCTCTCTCTCTCTCTCTCTCTCTCTCTCTCTCTCTCTCTCTCTCTCTGTTCACCTAGCCATAGAGGTTTGATTTTAACTTTTTACATAATGCTTTAAGTGTTTTATTCAATTTGGGGTTAATTTGGGGTTGGGTTAACTCATATTGACCCAAATGAGTTTGGTTGGATCAAACAACCCGATTTGACTCATGGGCTTTAGATTTGATTTAATTATATTTAATTAATCATTTATGATGGTTTTGATTGATTAATTTTATTTAATTTAGATTAATTTTGAATTTGACCCAAAGTTTGACCAACTTTGACTAAAATTGGTTAAGTTGATTTATGTGATTCAATTTGTCATTTTAAATTTAGATTATGTTTCAATTATGTTTTATGAATTATTTGGAGCATTCTTGATCAATTATTGGGGTTAATTTGGCTTGGATTTGGATTTGACCCATTTTGAATTCAAATGGGTCAAATCAAGTTCAATTGAGTTAAATGTTTTGTTTGACTCAACCAAGATGTGTTTAAGCTCTAATCATATTTTATTAAGTGATCATTGTGATTTAAAGTAATTGGATTTATTTGATTTGATGTTAATTTTGATTTGAATCCATTTTAATTCAAATTATGTTTGATGGGTTGAATGATCAAATTAATCCATTTGAGATCTCATTTGATTTAGATTTATTTAGTTTTATATTTGAATATATTCATTTGATGATTTTGATCTTTTAGAGTGATTTAATTTGGACAATTTTTTAGTTTGTTAACTTTTGACTTAATGGGCCCACCTGGGTCAACTCTAAGTCAAATGACCTATTTGTCACTTTGAACTTCATTGGAATTTATTTTTGAGTCCATTTATGTTTATGCATTGATTCTATGCTTTTATTTTAATTCAATTTGGTTTAATTTTAATTTAATTTGATTTTATTTGGACTGAAGTGATTATAGGTCATGGGTTAGGCCATAGGGTAGGGTAGGTATTCTTAGTCTTAAGGCTTAGTCTAATCCTATGAAAGACCTTTCTAAAGTCTCTAGGTTTAGGTTAAGTGTTCACTTAGCCATTAGAAGCATCTTATGATTAAGGAGCTCTTAGTGTCTAGAAGCCTCCTAGGCCTATGATAGGAAGATTGAATCCTCACTCCAAAAGTAAGGTCAACAAAAGGACCCCCAATCGGTGTGGTGTAACTGACAGGGCACACCACACATATTGGCATTGATCGAGATGATCAATAATGTCTAAAGAATGCAAATGCTAATGGAGACCATCTATACCTAAACTAAGAGGTAGATAGATTTACAATCTTTGTGCAATCCAACTCATCCTATACCAAGGTATAAGAGAGCCAAGAAGATTTTGGTATGAATAAGTTTTCATGTCAAGGACATGAAGAGAGATCTGCTGGGGAATCACACATGAATTGGATTTGATTTGAGATAGGTTTATGCTTGGGGCATAAAAGTAAGGGAGATTCGCTAGGGATGAAGATTTGATTTAATTTGCTTAAATTTATTTGATTTAATTTTATGAGAGGGTCAACTAGGGATACAAGTTTGAGTTTATTTTTGTTTTATTGATTTAATTTGGGGCATATCCGCTGGGGATATGGGCTTAAATCCACTAGGAATCAAGGCTAGATTTATTTTGATTTAATTTATTTTATGAATTTATTTTATTTTGGCTCCATTGGGTGAGATTAATTTGGTTGGTTTAATGTTTGATTTGGACTCCACTAAGGGAGGAGTGTGATTTGACTCCAACAGGCAGGTTGATTTTGAATTTGTTATGTTTGATTTGACTCCATTGGAGAGTTTGGGTTTGAATTTGATTTATTTAAGGGCCTATCCATTGGGGATATGAGCTTGAATGAATTTATTTGATTTTAACTTTATTTGATTTATGGACCCAATCGGTGTGTGATGGATCTACAAAGAAGGAGCCATGGGGGCTTTGGCCTATCTCAGATTTACAAATCAGAATGGGTAGTTTACCCATCATAAGGTAGGGTTATCTAACCTAAAGGTTGCCTTTTGGTGTGCAATGGTTGTGCTAGGAAGAAGCGCATAGCAGACTTACATCTTTCAAAGTAAGAAATAATCATTAGGGTGATCAATTGGATGCTCAACAAATTGAACCCGACCTAAGGCGACTACTGAGTGAGCATCGCTAGGGATCTTACCTCAACTCAAGAGTATTCTTAATGATTAATTTGATTTTAATTTAATTTGATTTGATTTAATTTAATTTGGTGTGTTATGTTATGGACTCGGTTGGTGTGCAATGGACCCACTGAGAAGGCGCTATATTGACCTTGGCCTATCTTAGATTAACGAATCCAAAGGAGTAGTTTATCAGCCACAAAGTAGGACAATCCAACCTAAGGGTTGCCTTTCTATGTGCAATGGCTGTGCTAAGGAGAAAGCGTAGCAGACTTACATCTTCCAAAGCGAGGAACAACCATTGGGGTGACCTGTTGATGATGCAATAAATGAAACCCGACCTAAGGTGACTATTGAGTAAATACCACTATGGACTTATGTCAGCTCAAGAGTAGTCAAGATTAATTTCATTTTAATTTGATAGACCCTATCAGTGTGCGATGGACCTCATTGAGAAGGGGCTATGTCGGCCTTAGCCTATCTCAGATTTATCAATCTAAAGGGTAATCTACTAGTCGCAAGGTAGGATTATCTGACCTAAGGCTGCCTTTCAAAGCAAAGCTAGAAAAGCATAGACTTACATCTTCCCAGTAGGGACCAACCATTGGGGTGACCCATTGATGTGATGTAGATCGACCTGCAAATGGGGTTGGGTGGTGCATAGTAGACTTACATCTTCCAAAGTAAGGATGATCGCCTGGGTAACCTGTTGGTGGCACAACAAGTTGAACCCGACCTAAGGGCAACTACTGAGAGTGCCGCTAGGGACTTATCTTAACTCAGGAGTAGTCAGGCGATTCCTATAGGGAGTTTTACTGACACTGCCCTAAAGATAGGATGTCTGCTTGAGAAAGGTGATGTTGGGTTCGTGAATATATTTTATTTATTTTATATCATGGACCCAGTTGGTGTACAAAGGACCACACTGAGAAGGGCTATGTTGGCCTTTCCCTATCTCAGATTTACTAAACCAAGGGAGAATCTGCATATCTGCGGAGCAGAATTTCCAACCATAGGGGTGGTTACTAGGAAAGGGGGATTGTCCAATCTAGTAGTAACCAGGGTAGTGTCTAAATTAGGTCGCAAAGGACATGCCCCAAGTAGAGTTCCCATAGGGGAGATGCCACTAGGGGTGTTATCTTGATCTCTGAAGAAAATAATGTTGTAGGTATACGGTGGCCAACTCAAGAAAAAAGCATAAGAGTCTTACATCTACAAAGAGTTGTTTATTCACAAGATGGGATGCTGTCAGTATAGAGAACACCAACCAACCTAAGGTGCCCGTTGATGTGCAACAATTAGTCTAGAAGGTATGTAAACTTACATCTCCCTAAAGTGGAACTGATTGTCGGAATAGTTTGTCTTCTGACTGCTATCTCGACCTTGAATTTTTTTGTGTGCATGTACTTAGGAAAGCATAGTAGACTTACATCTTCTAAAGTAGATCAACTGCTAGAATGACCCATTAACAAGCAATCAACCGACCTGGGATGACTACTAAGTAGGGAGTTACAAAGAAGGACTCGATCCAGACTTGAAGTAGTCAAGAGGAAAGGAGCGGTTAGAGGACTTACCCTAATCCTCTACTCCACCAAGTCAATTCATGATGGATAATTCAAGAAGAAGGCGTCCCAGACTTCCATCCACTTAAATAAATTTGACCTGTCGGTAGCTTACCGATCACGCAGTAAGGCCTACCATGTTGACAACGTGCTCGTTTGGTTTTGATGTCTGAAGGTGTGTGTGTATTTAGTTTTTCTTTCGGAAGTCTTTATTGTATGTTTTCCTATATGGCCTAAAGCTATATATTGCTTTTTCTTAGCTATTCCTTGGTCAATTTTACTAATGAATGATCTTGGAAGCTAGCTAATGCACTCCTTCTCCATCCCACAGCTGTCCTATGTGAAGAGGTGGGAAGAAGGAAGAAGGAATTTGACTTCTCCAATTCTTTTGCTTGTATTATTTTTCCTTATTTGGATTTTATGTAATAATGTAAGAGAAGCCTAAGTAGCTTGATTAGGGATGCAAACCTTCATTAGAAGAGTTTAAGGAAGTGTTACCCCCATCCCATGTGACTTGGTTGGAAGTGGTTTGATATTTCCTTATATCTTTTATCTTGCTTAGCTCACTCTACCCAAATTATGCTAAGTGATTTAAACATAATTTTTTTATGGGTAAAATGACCCATTTGACCTAACTACACCCAATAGGAGTTAGGTTATGTCTCATCATCATTCCCATATGATTTAGGACAATCAGTTTAAAGTTACTTTGATTTTTTTTCTTGAATTTGAGTTCAATGTGATTTATTTAAGTTATTTTGATTTAAAAGATTTAGTTGACCTAATCTAGGCCTTCATAGATTTAAATTCTTTTGTTATTATGATTATACATATTCATTTGATTATTTAAAATATTTTTGATGATTAATTTAGTCAAATTTTGTGGGTTGACTTTTTGACCAAGTGGGTCCACTTAAGTCAACTCTAAGTTGACTAAAGTTGACTTTAGGTTTTACTTTGCATTTTCATTTTTGTATTAATTCACTTAATTTAATTTATGTTGGATGTTTGATTTTCTTTTGCATTAAACCAAGTAAATTGGATTTAGCATAAACATGTATTTCATAAGTTATTAAGCATATTGACTTTGAATTTTGAAGTAGGAAATCCCTATTTGAACTTGATATCATTTTATTGCTAAAATGACCTTTTTCTAAAAATGAGGTCAACAAATGGACCCCCAATATGTGTAGTGGATTAACTAGAATACACCGCACATATTGGTATTGACCAGATTGATCAACATACAAGTATAAGCTTGGGGTGGTTCCAATTCATGACTTTGATTTTTGATTTGAATTTTATTTTGATTTTGATTGTGAAAGATAGGTATATGTATATTTATCTTTGCTTTGGAGTGTGATTCATGTGATTAGCTAATAAGATAGGGTCGTTAAGGACGTGATCCATTCTAGTTAGCTAAAGAGAGGAGAGGGGCCTTTAAAGAGATGATCTAATCCTCAAAATAGGATGCCAACTCGAGGACCTACTCCTATATGATTAGAAAGAATGCCGACTAAGGGACTTATATCTTTCTGGCTATTACAAAGTCATAAAGACTTGATCCAATCTAACTTGTCTGTGTAACATGAAAGGGGTCTTGATGGCTTGTTCCAATCATGTACACAAAGATAGGATGCCGACTAGGGACTTACTCCTAGATGATTAGAAAGAGTGCTGACTAAGGACTTATATCTTTCTGGCTATTAGAAAGGGGTCATAAAGACTTAATCCAATCTAACTTGCCTATGTAACATGAAAGGGGCCTTGATGGCTTGATCCAATCATGTACACAAAGGTAGGAATGGTGCCACGAAGGGCTTGCTCTAAACCAAGAAAGACATGAGAAAGGTGCCACAGAGGGCTTGCTCCCATCTCAAGTCATGTATAGGAAAGGTGCCATAAAGGGCTTGATCCTATCCTATAGGTTATATGGATGAGGAAGATGGGTCAAAGTGACTTATTCCTAATCTTCAAAGGTTTTATCTAATAAGCAAGAGTCTCAAAGACTTAATCCTTACTTGATTAGTCTAACTTGATGAAAGGGAGATGGAAGGTTTGCTTCCATTTCTTGATATCACTAATACTCATTACACATGAGGAAGTTTAGTGAAGGAGGTTTCAAAGAGTTGGAATTTATTTTTGAAGGAAGACTTGGGTATATTTTAGACCTAATGCTTTACTATGCCATGAACATAGAAATTCATCATTTTCCTTTTTATATCTCAAAGTTACAATGAACCATGCTAGATGTCTAATTCATTGAAGGACAAGACATCATAGGGTAATAACTTGAGAATTCTACCTCTTTGAGCTTACATGTGACTGTGTAGTTCTTTAGGCAATAAGAACCAAAGTCAACTAGTGCTTCTCAAATAAAATTTCATTTTCTTTTTGTTTGGATATGTATGTTAATTTTACTTTGTTGACATGAATCAACAGCTTATAAGGCATTCTCTTGGATTCAATGAAGATCAAGAGATTCCTTTAAAGCTTTCTAAAGTGAATGAGAATTAAGATAATCTTTTGGATTCTCATAGAGACACAAAATTATTATCCCTAATCAATAAGGGAATTGAAAGAATTAACTTATTAGAGAAATTTAGATTCTCCTGATAAGTTTGAAATTGAATTTCTTCAGTTGATTTATTATTATAGGAAATGAAATCTCATAACTATCTTTGATTAATTTCTTATTTTTGCATTTTTGATCTTTCTACATTTTACTACAAGGTCTTTGAAATTACTTCAAAATTAAATTTCAAGATTCTATATATAGTAATAGGACTGTCCATCAAATCATATTGAAGTTTCTTTTATTTTCTTTTCTTCTTTGGCAAGATTTTCAATATAACCCTCTACCTAATTGAATGTGGGATTATAAGAAATCTTGATCATGACTCTTTGCTAAATTACCCCAATATGTTGAGACTAAATGATATGACTCTATAACAAAACATTCTTATAAGGATTTTGAATATCATATCATATGCTTTCAATTCTTCTTTTCTATAATTATCATGATTTGACAATTTTTAGATAACTTATCCTTAAGAAGGATAATCTCATGCATGAAAATATTTTTGATTTTAAAATGAAATATGGGTAATATGAACCCATTTTCAAGGTAAAGATTCTACCTTAGTCCCAAGATGTGGGTCATCTAATGATGTTAGCTAACCAAAAAAAATATTTTCTTTTTATGTACATCCATCATTTTCTAGCTTTCAATTTAGCAAAAATTTACTTTTCTTTGGGAATTTGACCTCAGTCATCAAGGGACTTAATTTATTGAAATGGCACAAGCTTAAGTTTATGGACCGTTACATCTGGAGATCATTTCAATTTTATCTCCATATAAAGTAGTCTTTAAACCCAAAAGATAGCTTGATCAAATCATCGATAGCTAACTCATTAAAGAGTTAGATCATTGATATCATCGTGTCAATTGTGGAATTGGATTTTTCTTCAAATTCTAAGGGTGCATCCCGAACTTGAAGACTATATAAATCTCCAGACACATCTAAACAACATTGATACAATGTGCTAGAGTGCCTTTTGAAAAGAAAGTTAGGACCCAAACTACTTAAGCTTTTTAACTTGAAATGGCTCTATAATTCCATAACTTTTCTTGTTTATAATTATAGACCACTTGCAATAGAATCAGAGTATACTCAATGAGACCTTTGCCATATAAAGCATATAGACCTCTAGAAAAGAACATCCACTATCATTTCTTTTAACCTGCCAAGCGAGCTCACCCAATCATGGCAAAGGCAAAAATGACAAAGTATGAGATATATGCTTATTTTTGTTCAACTAGGGATAATTTTTGACTTCTAACCCAACCACTTCATTTTGATGTGGAGAAGTTTGAAGTTAAAATGTCCATTTACATTGCATGTCTTTGCTTCATTTGAAATCAGGATACACTCAATAGAATCTTTGACATTCAAAAGATATGGTCTCCTGGAAAAGAAGATCCGCTATCTTTTTATTTAACCTGCCAAGTGAGCTCACCCAATCATGGAAAAGGCTAAAATGATAGCATGAGATATCTGATTATTTTTATTTCATTTAAGCTATGTTAATTTTATTGGATATATTTGCTTCAATGAAATGGTATCAGAGTATGCTCAATAGAATCTTTGCCATTCAAAAGATATGGACTTCTGAAAAAGAAGATCCACTATCTTTTTATTTAATCTGCCAAGTGAGCTCACCCAATCATGGAAAAGGCTGAAATGACAAAGCATGAGATATCTGATTATTATTATTTTTTTGCTTAAGGACAATTTTTGAATTCTAACCTTACCACTTCATTTTGATGTAGAGAAGTTTAAAGTCAAAAATATCTACATGCTTAGAAATTTCAGACTTCATCCTTTTGCTCTTGGATATAGTCCTTCCATCCCCTTACTTTTCTTTCTTTCTTTCTTTCTTTTAGTAATAATCTGATTTCATTTATTTATGAAAGGTTACATTTGGTAATTTTCCTAGTTATAAGATTCACTAAGAAGATAAATGTATTTTACTCATTTCCATATCATTTCATTCTTTATTAAATGAGTCCACTAAATAATTTGCTAGGAAATTTGATGTATTTGACCTTTTGTGCAAATACAATATTTTATTGATTGATTTTTTTTGTGATATGATTCAAGTCTATGCTTGATTTATCATATAATATGATCCAACATTTTTATTTATTTATTATCTTTTCATGGAGCAACAAATCTAGTAAAGTCATTTAAGATTGGTAAAAAAAATGACTTTCTAAAGATGTTACACTTTTGGATTCAAAATTATTTAGTGGAGTGAGTCATTTAAGATTGGCATAATGAGTTCCTTGAAAACTTTACACATCTGAAATCAGAATTTTCTATTGGAATCAAATAATTAGTGAGGTCATTTAGGAGTAGTTGAATGATATTCCTAAACACTCAACAGTTTAGGATGAATATGAACATCCTTCAATAATCAATATGTTTCTTCTTTTTCTTTTCATTTGATTCCTTTTTATTCTCTTTTTATTATTTTGGGTTGGATAGGACCATCCAAGAGCATTTAAAGATGTTTCATGAATTCCTAACTTGCTCTTTTTATGTTTGATTTTGGCTTCAACTAACAATGTGATTGAAATCAAGTTCTTTTTCTAGGTTGAGTTTTTAAGATTGAATTTTCATGAAGCTGAGAAATTCTTTCTTTATTTAATTGAATTTATATGGCACCATTTTATCAAAGCTTGATTAGAATTTAGCCTATATAAATTCACTCACATGTTTATATTTAATGTTGACCGATGCACGGATCAACATATATTTTGCAGATTTTCTTCTTTTAAATTTTTGACATTGACTAAGATGTTAATAAGGTCTTAGTAGTCTATCTTTATCATAGAAGATAACCCTAGAACTTCTTTACAATGGAATGCCACATCAAAAAGTTGCTTATAGTTAAGTAAGGAAAATTACATGATTATGTAATACCTTACTTTACTTTCATTTCTTTCTTCATCATTTTTTTTATATTTTATTTTATTTTATAATAGAGCAATACGATGCTTGATTTTGCAAGCAACTTCTCTAAGATGGGCAAAACATCACATTTTGAAGATGATTTATTTGCCATTTCTTTTCAATGTCATTTGAGGTGGTATGACTACCATTTTGAATTTGAGTTCAAGAATTTCCCTTTTTATATGAAGGGAAGGTAGGTCTAACTCTATATTCAATAGATCAATATACCTCATGATCTATTCATTTAGAGTATCATCATTTAAAAGAGAACCCTATAGGGTAAATGATGTGCTATCAGAAAGTCAAATTTTGACTTGCATTCTTTTATAACACATATAAGATTAAAGGTAATCTCAGCTTGCAATGGAATCTTTGACCATCATGCTTAACATTAAGACAATGTCAAATAGGTCATAAGACATTGCAAAGGATTCTCCTTAGATTCATTTTGTATTGAAAGCATATAATTCATTAGTCTTCAAAATTAAGGCATTTTTCATTCATTTTGACTGACAAAGTCCTAAGTGATTTATCTATCAACTTTCCAGAGATAGGAATTTCATACTTTCGCTCTAAGCGATAGATATATCACCCTTAGGACCCAATCCTAAGGTCATGATTTCTTTAGAAGGATTAAAGTCTTCATTTATTTTCTTTTCTTGATTTAACCTTAAAATCAATTAAATCCAATCATGGAATATCATTTCATTCAATGGGAGAAAACTCCCATTAAGAAAGTTGAATTAAATTTATTGGTTTAAATTTTATTCATTTCAACTTTTTCAAGAGAATCAAAATTTTCTTTCGATACTCTCTTTTCTTCTATTGTTTAGAAGCAAAAGTGAATCTTGTCATTTTATCTTTGTTTATGTCATATCATCTTCCTCTTTTGTCTCTCTCCCAATCTCTTAAGAATTTAAGATTTTGGAAAGGTCTAAAAGAAGGTTACCTCCAAGTCACTCCTTAGATTTGGCCAATCAACTTGAGCAGCTGATTTTCCAATATTCTAGTGGACTTGTGGAAATTAAGATTAAAGCTGATTTGCATTTATATAAAAATTTTCTTCTATAAGAATATAAGATTTTCATTAATTTCCTTAATCAACCTCTACCTAAGGTCAATAAGGCATTCTCTTTTTGGGATGATTTTATTTTTATTCTTCTTTTCTAAATGCTATTCAAACTTCAATAAGGTGGGAAAAGGGGCAATAGGCACAACTATGCCTCCTTTTGATTTAAGTTTTCTCAAGTTTTAAAGGAACTCCTTCATTTCAATTTACATACTTAGGTGTTTTGACACCTTTTGAATGCAGTAGAATAAAAGGGTATCCATTCAAGGACTCTGCCTTGATTCTCTTTAGCTTTAGTACAAAGCCAAAGTAAGATCAAGGATAAGTTTAATTTTGAGACTTTATTTTTGGAGATTTTCTTTTCAAATCTTGAAGTACTTTTCATAATTTTTTTTAAATTTAATATCTCTTTTCCATATTGAATGGTTTCAAATCTCTTGACGATTTAGGTCATAAAGATGACTTGATTTTTATTTATTTCTCTCACCTCTCATTTTATTTTGGGATTTGGTTCTAGGACCTAATCGTTTAACTATGACAAATGAAGAGTTCTAGATACTCTATTTAAGATGTTGGATAGGTTCAACCAAGAATGAAATGGAGAGGTATCCAATGGAAAGAAAGGCGGTCCTGACCGGTGAGTGGCACTAGTACATTCCCAATATATAGAAACAACCACCTATTTCTAAAGATAGAGAGAGGAACCAGTCCCCAGCGGAGTCGCGAGAAAAATATGTTGGTTCTTTTTCTCTAGAATAGAGAAAAGAAATGACACCATATAGAGTTTAGAAATATTTTATTTAGATGACCAAATATGACATTAAGGAATAAGCATATTATCTCAAAGATAAACATGGTTTCCTGTAATAAATTCAATCATTTCAATAAAAGACTCCTAAGGCTAATGGGTCTTTCATGTACCAGAGTATTTTCCCTTGAACTACATAAAAAAGTTGAACATGGTCTATTTTATCCCAGGATCATGGTTCCCTATAAAGGAAAGCCTCTATAGTTAATTACATCTTAGGAAGGGTCTCTTCCTAAGAATACTCTTGATTATAAGTGATCATTCCTAAAGACTACTAAGGTAGCTTTCAAAGGATTGATTTTGAGAAATTCAATTGGGAGAGGTCCTAATTGGAGAGAATTATCTTTAAGAGTCAGATGGAAAAGAGCTGGAAATATCTATTGATACTGGGATACCCAGTAGACATTTCATCTATCCTATAATTGGGCATCAAATTTGGGATTTAATTTTAAAATTTAAGTTATCATTTTCTTAGAAATCTAGGGCTTAGATTTTAGTAGCACAAGACTAGAAAAAATGCCTAGGGTTGAAGAATTATTCCTAAAAGGATGCGTAACCTAGTCTAGTGCTTGACACATGTCGATGCTCACCTAGTTCTATTCTTGGGAATCATTGGTTATTCTCGAAGGAGCTAACCTATCCCCGACTCTTCCGAACTTACAACGCAGAAGGTCGCCTAACACCACCTAAATGCATTTTAAAACCATGAGGCTAAGTCATATGAATGCAAGATGGTCAATTGTATAGTTTTAAGAAAGAAATTTATGAACCTAGACTTACTCCCTAATCCCTAAGATCATGTAGGGTATGAAGATGCACCTAACTAATGCATAATTTTCAGATTTTTATAATTTTGACTCAAGATTCACTTAGGTTATAGGAATGCAATTTATTCCTAATGCATGTAATTAGAAAAAGATTATGGGCCAAATCAGAATAGAAGAAGGTGTACTTCCATCATAGGCTCACGAAGGTCAAGCCCAGTTCTAAAGATGGAAGTCCTTCATTAATCAAGAGTGAAATAATATGATTATGCATGATATTAAAACATCCAGCTAAGGGGTTGCTACATATTTTATCTTGCTTTAATACCTAGGCTTTTATATGAAGATTATGAGTTGTATTTATTTTTATGTTTCAATTGATTTAGTTGGGTATAAAATTTAGTTTATCCTATGAGCCTACGTGCATCACAAAGACAAACATAACACGTAAAGAAACCTAAGAAAAGCATGCATTTTTTCTATGCGCACCCAAAATAAATCAAGCCAAATTAAATTATATAAGAAAAAGGCCAATGCAAAAGTGCACCCCTAAGAAAGAAAATGGGCGCCGAAGTTCGCCTTATACAACCCAGTAACTACAAGTTTAGATCTATGGGTCTTCTTTCCAGAAAGTCTCCTTCTTCAGGACATCCATCTGCCCAGGGGACCACCGCGACCATCTCTTGGGTCACCGCTAATCCTAGACCCCATAGATCCTAACCTAATTCTAAGCTCAAATTTAAATTGAAAATTCAAAGAAAGTCCTAAGCCCTGTAAAATAGATGTTAGAAAATACACACAACACACAAAGCAGTTTATATTTCACAAACATATGGGCTTAGCATTAGTTGTTTGCCAAGCCCACCTACCCTATGGACTATGTTAAGGGATTTTTAGCACCTGCAAACAAACAATAATTTTATGATTTATTTATTACAACGATCCCTTTAACACAGTCTCCTGTAGAAAATAGTGTCAAATCTTGAAAGAATGCCCTAACATCCAGTCTAATGAACAAACAAGCCTAGGCATCCAGTCTAAAGCAATACACCACACAGACATGTGAAGCTCAACACAACATATTACAGGAGATTAAAAGAAAATCATAGAATGATCTAACCTAGATCTAAGGCCCGTGACCTATGTAATTTAGTGTGTGTAGAAGTGGGGTTTGTGTGGTAAGTCTTTGCTAGGCCTTTAAGTTTATGTTTGAAGTTTGAAGTTTGAATTGGTTTAATTTTTACCATTGGTTGGTTTCAATTCAAATGGTTTAATGATTTAATTTCCATTTTTATGTTCATTTTATGTGGTTAAAGTTGTATAGGTTTTCAAGAATGAAGAATGGAATGATTCCATTTTTGGATGGAGCTCTTTCCATTCAACATCCTAAATCCTAATGAAGTTTTCAAAAGTCTAACTAAAATCCTTAAGTATTTTAATTAATCTTTTTGATTTTATTTATGTTTGGATTTGATTTATGTTATTTCATTTATTTAAATTATTTTATTTGATTCATTTTGAATTAAGTTATATGGATTTCATTTGATTTGGCTTATGTTAATTTAAAGAGTTTGATTTAAGTTTGATTTCATTCAATTTAACTTAAGATATTAAAACATGGATTTGTAAGCTAAAGGTTTAAATTTATTAATATGAATTAATACCTTAGGTTTGTTCATAGATTATTCTTAATCTAATTTAATTAACCTAGGTTTTAGATTCATTATTTAAATTCATTATGATTAGGTTTCATTAAACTTAACTTAAGTTGTTTAATTATGTTTGAATTTCATTAAGTATTGATTTTCTTACAATTTTGATATTTGGTTAAATTCTTTTGACTTAGAAAGTTTTGATGAATTACCTAAGTATTTTGATGTTTATTTTAGATTAGTTCAATTTATTTGTTGATTCAATGAATTAATGATTCTTAATTATTATTTATTTCATATTGACCTAGAGATTTGGAAAATCAAGAATTACAAATTTATAGACCAATTTATATAATTATGGCAAGTGGGGTTACATGCCAATTTTATGTTTCTAAAGTTTCAGCTTGATTAGAGATGTAATTAGTGTGTAATTAAGGTTTTAATTATTTCATTAAAACCTAACTTAAGCCTAATTTATTACGACTCATTAAGAGATTTTATTTTTTATTTATTTTCATTAAAATACCTTTCCAATGATAGTTTATTTATAATTTTGGTTAACTAGTTGATTTATTATGATTTAATTAAGTTCAGGTTATTTAATTGAATTATTTAATTCTTTTAATTACCTAATTGAGTTAATTAGTGATCTATTAGGTTCATATAGGTTTGATTAGGTTTAATTAATGTTCTTATATTCATTAATATTTATTATGTTGATTTAATATTATTAGATTAAAGTTTTCTAATTATTTCATTAAAGGGTAATTAATTTAATTAATTTAAAGGTTAAACACATGAAATTATAATTTCCCTTGAATTCGAGAATTAAATCTCCACAAATTCACCTAAGGTGTATTTGATGCTTAATTTCATTTCCCAAAGTTTAAAATTAATTAGATTATTAATTTAAGAGTAATTAGAGTTTAATGTTTTTCAATTAAACCCCAAGTAAGGGAAAATTACACAATAAAAATTAGATATTTTAATTTATATGGATTCCTCTCATCAAGCCGAATCCATAGAGCTTTTATTTGTAAATTTCTAATTTTTTTAATTTTATATGATTTTTTGAAGTTTTCAGGTTTTTAAATTAATTAATTAAACCATTAATTAACCAAAGTTAATGATTTTTTTTAAGCGGAGGGACATGTCGCGATCAAGTTGAAAATGCGGGACGATTCTAGACCATCCGATGTGGATCGAGGCCGATTACGCGGGTCCTTATGGAATTTAATCGATGGTGCACGATCAATCGTCCGACGGATCGACATTTCGAATCATCCCCGTGATCCTTAAAGAATTTAAATCAGATTGTACACCTAGATCTAGACAATCTGATTCAAATACATGGATCGATGGTCTGGAGATCGTCTTCTTCATTTCCTGTGGGATCCGAGAACCAACTTATTTGCTAATATTTTTTGATCCTGAAAATGAAATCACGAGATTTAAAGGGAAACACGATCGTGAAGAGGAATCCTATCAATTTATATGGTTGAATTAACTTGGAAACCACGTTTCCTATTAAACGGACCCCAACCACATTTTTGAAGAAAAATCTTGAATTCAACAATGGCATACCTTGATTCCTTGGACAATTGACCTTACAATTGATCCTAGAACTTCGTATGATTGAACCACGTTTTCTTACCAAGGAATTAAGTTCATTCCTTAAAGATTGCTCCCTAGGCCAATCCTTGAATCCTCTTTTCAATTTTGATGGTTTGTAGTGATTAAGGGCACTTGGGGGAAGGGGAAAATTTCATTTTGGTTTGGTTTTTATGTCTGAAGGTGTGTGTGTATTCAGTTTTTCTTTGGGAAGTCTTTCTTGTGTGTTTTCCTATATGGCCTAAAGTTATATATTGCTTTTTCTTAGCTATTCCTTGGTCAATTTTGCTAATGAATGACCTTGGAAGCTAGCTAATGCACTCCTTCTCCATCCCACAGCTGTCCTATGTGAAGAGGTGGGAAGAAGGGAGAAGGAATTTGACTTCTCCAATTCTTTTGCTTGTATTATTTTTTCTTATTTGGATTTTATGTAATAATGTAAGATAATCCTAAGTAGCTTGATTAGGGATGTAAACCTTCATTAGAAGAGTTTAAGGAAGTGTTACCCCCATCCCATGTGACTTGGTTGGAAGTGGTTTGATATTTCCTTATTTCTTTTATCTTGTTTAACTCACTTTACCCAAATTGTGTTAAGTGATTTAAACATAATTTTTTTATGGGTCAAATGACCCATTTGACCTAACTACACCCAATAGGGAGTTAGGTTATGTCCCATCATCATTCTCATATGATTTAGGACAATCAATTTAAAGTTATTTTGATTTTCTTGAATTTGAGTTCAATGTGATTTATTTAAGTTATTTTTATTTAAAAGATTTAGTTGACCTAATCTAGGCCTTCATAGATTTAAATTCTTTTGTTATTATGATTATACATATTCATTTGATTATTTAAAATATTTTTGATGATTTAATTAAGTCAAATTTTATGGGTTGACTTTTTGACCAAGTGGGCCCACATAAGTCAACTCTAAGTTGACTAGAGTTGACTTTAGGTTTGACTTTGCATTTTCATTTTTTTGTATTAATTCACTTAATTTAATTTATGTTTGATGTTTGATTTTCTTTTGCATTAAACTAAGTAAATTGGATTTAGCTCAAAAATGTATATCCTAAGTTATTAAGCATATTGACTTTGAATTTTGAAGTAGGAAATCAATATTTGAACTTGATATCATTTTATTGCTAAAATGACCTCATCTAAAAATGAGATCAATAGAATTTTCTTTATGTAAGCTTGTATGTGTTGGCTTAATTATGTATATGTGTGGCTATTATCACTAATAAATTTGAAACTATTTTCCAAAGTTTATAAATCAATTATAAATACTTAGAGTGTTGATAGTTATGAATGTACATATGATTTGCATGTGTTTATAGCTTTACATATTAAATAAAGCTCTCTTTCTTATGATTCATGTATAGATTTACATAGGTTTGAACAATGATGGGCATATAGTTTGGACATCCCAGGAATATAAGGCTTTAAGTAGCCCCAAGGAGGTCATTTAATTACCTCACTTCCCTGGTTTAACAATGGCACATACTCATTTGGTTTCATTCTTATGTATTTTTTATATTAGAATTTGGATAGAGCTTTAATTTATATGCTTAAATTATTTAATTAAAGAAAATATAATTTTTGTATGGTTTTCATCGTTATAGTTGTGTATACATTCATATGTATTTAAGATAGCAAATGTTTAGTCTGGACATCCCAAAAATAAAAAGCTTTAGCTAGCCATAAGGAGGTCATTTGATTACCTCACTTCCCTGGTAAACAACGACACATACTTTCTTACATCTTTTATACATGTGTATGTGTGCTTAATTAAAAGCTGAAGATCCCCCTTTGTTACTAAAAATGCATACATTCATATTCACCTAAGTTATTAGCATATGTTACTTATAAATTAGTGCTCCTTTTTCCTTATTCATATATAGATTTACATAGGTTTGGAATATTAATAAGCATATAGTCTGGATATCCTGGGAATACGAGGCTTTAGTTAGCCCCAAGGAGGTCATTTGATTACCTCACTTCCCTGGTTAATAATGACATGTACTTATGTGATTCCATCTTTATGTATTTTAGTATTAGAATTTGGATAGTGCTTTAATTTATATGTTTATATAATTCAGTCAAAATAAAATATAAATTCCAAACATCCACATTCATCATCATTTAAGTATGCTAAAGAATATTATATGTATATATACACTTATGATTGGATCATATGCATGTTACATGAGATGGAAAGGAATAATTTAATATATGTCATTTGATAGTAATTGAATTAGATTAATCTTAAGAAGCTTTTCACATTGGATAAGATTATTTAAAGTTAACCTAAACTCAGAATTAATTAAAAAATCATTTAATAAGCCATTCACTAAAGAAAACTAAATCAAATCAATATGCTTTAAAAAATGGTTTAAGTTAGAGATGGAAAAGGGTAATCCTCTTCCTTCTCTTTATAATACTTAGTAGCTAAGTGTAAATCACATGAAACAAAATAAAATATAAATTAAAATTCATGAATCAATTAAACAACTTTAAATGAAACCCACCATCATGCTAATTTGAATAATTTTCCAAACATAGAAAAATACAACTCTAATACATAGTTGAGAGATACCACACAAAGCCTTAACACACATATTAGAATTAGGTCACCACTTCTAGTTCTATGTTAGGACGGTGTATAATGTGATATATATATTATTTTATGATGTAATATTTTAGACTGGATGTTATGGTGTATGCCTTGTAGATTCGATGTTAGGCCACTCTTAGCCTGATCATATTTTCTGTAGGGAAATGTGCTTAAGGAGATGCTTAAAAATAAATATAAATGCTCTCTTTGTAGGTTGCTTAAACCCCTAAGCATAATTTAAGTTAGAATAAGTGGGCTTGGCTACTCATATGTAGGATGCTAAGTCCAAATTATACATATAACTGCTTAATATTGCATGTATGTTTAGCTAATATCTATCTTGCAGGTGTAATTAGATTTACTTTCTCCTTTATAAATATAATTTTTCAATAGAAATTTGGATTAGTGCTATGGGGGATTAGGATGAGCAGTGGCTAGAAGGCTTAGTCTTGGGAGGCCTGTGATTTCTTTGAAGTACAAACCAAATCAAAGGTGGAAGACAAGGCGGACAAGAAAATATCAAGAATGAAGACCCCTATAGAATATATTTATTCTAATTGTAATTATTCTTTCATATACCGGGTTATATAAGAGTAGAGCTACCCATCTTTTCTCTTTTCGGGTTGTATGGTAGTACACGACTGCACGGGCCTATTATTCTTTTATGATAGCTTATAAAATTGATTGATGATTTATTTACATTGTGCATTAAGATTACATCTTTTTCATATTTTTGTTATGTTTGATGATTTAATGTGTGGCCTGGATGCAATGGGCTCTTAGGATAAAATAAATTTTTGCTAACTAATCACTCATAGCTAAAGTTTTAAATAATTCATAACCTCACCATAAAGCTTAGGCTATAATCAAGATAATAAAAAAGATTTAGCAACCACTTAGCTGCATGATTGAATGTCTCACATCATGCATGCATATTCCCTCTTCCATGAATATGGGGGATCTCCATCCTTACACGATAGAGGAATGCTTGACTTGTGAGGGCATCCCTTGTGGTGGAGAACACTCTCTTTTAGCTGATTTAGCCAATAACACCATTTCATCATGCACTTTGGCATATAAAAATCCCAAAGCCTTTGTCTAAATGATGTGTCAAAATGAAATAAAATTTGAAAAGATTTTATATTTGCAGATTAAGTCATATGCTCATACTACTCATGCTCTAGTCTCCCAGGGAGTGGGTTTAGGACTTTAGTCCCTTTCAAATTAAATAACTATCTTAGTCATCTTGCAATTCATGAGACCAGACTGCATGGTTTTAAATTCAGAGGAGTTAGCTAGCAGCCACTCTAGGCAGTTATAAGTCTAGAAGTTGAACAAAATTATTCTCTCTTATGGAGGTAAACCCTTATGTCCACCTATCACTTATATTTAGGTCGCACTTTAGCTTGCAGTAAAGATCCCTAGAGGGTCCGAGGTATTATTTTCTTAGGCTTCATAAATCCTCCTGTAGCATTTCCACAACCTTGTGTTGGTGGATTATAAGCCTTAGTAATCTAATAAAATTCAACTCAAATAAAGAAATCTCTTAACTTTCAAATATATAAAGCCCAATTATAGGATAGATTTGACTGCTCACTAGATCTCCTAGTATCATGAGCATTCCCTACTTATTTTCTTCGGATTCCAAAATAAGTCTTCTCCTTGAATTTTCCGAATTGATTTTCCAAATATATCTAATCCTTTGATAGCCTAACCTTGAAATCTTTGGAGATAATAATTGTCTACTTTAATCAAGAGTATTCTTAAAAATTTTATTTTCTAAGATGTAATTAACTATGGAGGCTTACCTCTATAGGGAACTTAAGAACTGCTTTAATATAAACTATGCTTTATTCATCCATGTAAAGTAGGAGAAAAATCTATAGTACATTCGAAGACCCATCATGCCTTAGGAGTCCTTATTAGGTGATTATATCCATTGTAGGGTGTTGTCTCTGTCTTTCAGGATAGTATATCATACCTCAATGGCGTACCTGATCACTTCAATAAGTACCCCCTATGATCTGTGTGGTGTCCCCGCCCCCCACACATCCAAAAATAAACACCACAGATTTTTCTAGCGACTCCGCTGAGGATAGTTCCTCTCTCCATCTCTAGTAGATAATTATTATCTCCAAGCATCGATAGTGGACTTATATTTTATATAAGCCCAAGACTATCCTTCTTTCCGTTAACACTTTATTTATTTCATTCTTAAGCAAAGGTAGCCAACATCCTTTAGGTTTCACGATCTCACTCCCATGTAGGACTTAAAACCTATTGGGTCCACCAATATGTAAAAATAAATTAATTAAAGAAATGAGATGACCAAATATAAATCAAATAGTATTTAAAATCACTTAGCACTAGCTTGGTAAAGCAAGGTTCATTCCATATTTGATGAAACTTCAATAAAATCCAAAGTAAAATAAGTAAAATATTTTGTAAAATTTTTCAAAGTCTTTTCAAAAAGAAAATCATGTGAACTTCACTTAACATAATCGCCAAGTGAATGTTCTCTTTTAAAATCAAGTAAAATAAAATAATAATCTTTCAAACTTCTTTTTCAAATAAAATTAATTGAACCTCACTTAGCATACCTAAAATTGCTAAGTGAGGGCTCTGCTATTTCAAAATCAAAATTAAAATCAAATAATAAACCCCTCTTTCAAAAATAAATATATTCAAATCCTCTTTCAAATTAAAATAAACCCCCATTTAACATACTTAAATTTGTTAAATGAGGGTCCTCTTTTCAAAACTAAAATCAATCATACCCTAAACATTTTCAAACAAAACTAACTCCATTTAACATACCCATATTTGTTAAATGAGAGTTTCACTTTCAAAACTAAACTAAAATCAAGATAAACAACATATAATTGAACTCCATTTAACATACTCATGTTTTGTTAAATGAGAGTTTCTTTTTTCAAACTAAAATTAAGATAACCAACATATAACTTGGACTTCACTTAGCATACCCAAATTTGTTAAGTGAAGGTTCCCCTTTTCAAAATCAAAACAAAATTAAGATAAACAAAATACAATTGAACTCCATTTAACACACCCATATTTATTAAATGAGAGCCATTTTCAAAATATCCAACACACATTTTTGAACTCCATTTAGCATACCCATATTTGCTAAATGAGAGTTCAATCCCCAAAATTAAAACAAATCACACATCAACATAAAAACAAGCAACACATGAGTGAGCTTCATTTAACATACATATATTTGTTAAAAGAGAGTCTTATCTTCAAAGAAAAATCAAACTCCAATAATAAACATCAAACATATATATATATATATATATATATATATATATATATATATATATATATATATATATATATATATATATATATATATATATATATATATATATATTTGAACTCTATTTGACATACCTAAATTTGTCAAATAAGAGTTCCCCTTTTCAAAAATCAAATCATCAACAAATATCAAACACATAACTGAACTCCATTTAACATACTTAAATTTGTTAAATGAGAGCTCTTCTTTTTCAAATCAGATCAAAACATTAAACAAATAATAATCAAACCATTAAGACATAAAGCTTTCAAACTTTTTAAACATATAATTGAACCCCATTTAGCATACCTAAATATGCTAAAGTTCCGAAATCAAAATTCAAACAAAAGATATATCACAAGTACATCTCCAAAAGGTCTCTCCAAAACATTTGAATCCCATTCAACATACTAAATTTATTGAATGAGGGTTCCAAATCAAAATCAATATCTTATGGTAATGTCTCTCCTCAAATTCCCAACTCTCTCCAATACAATGAACCCCACTTAGCATACCTAAATTTGTTAAGCTTGAGTTCAAATTCTAAAGTCAAATCAAGATATCAAAAATTCAAGATAATTATCAAAATAAGGGTCTAATTCAATTTTGTTTCAAAAAATGCAGAGATGCCAGCCCAGCTCTTTTCTCCTTCCTATGATCAGTCTTCCACCATGTCTTATAAGTTGATCTTTTCGTTTCCTTCTGGTGTGGATTTGGCATTGGATCAGGCCATACTCACCACTACTACGCACATGATCCAATTTGGACGTGGCTTTGAGAGCATCAAAGTCACATGTGAGGGACCAGTCCTCACCACTATCAACAAGGAGGAGGTGGCAAGAAAGAAGCCATTTCTTTGTTTCGATGTGCAGCTTGGTTTTGAGTTTCTCTCACTGAAGAGGAAGACAACTGTGGTTCCTACACCCATGCCAATGTCAATGCCAGCTTCAGCGTTAGTACCAGTATAGTTTGTTTCCCCTACTACAATTCCAGGGAGGGCTAGCACCACTTCCATTGTTCCCCCTGCTCTGAAGGGGAAGGCTATCTAGCTTTCGATATAGTCTCTTCCACCTTTGAGGTTGGTAATAGCTCCCACTCGCTTGCTCACTAAGACACAGTACCGCAACAAGAATTGCAAAGTCAAGTGGAAATATGAGCACGAGGCGAGGTAGATAGATGATGCCTCTCATGTTGCTGAGGAGGATTCTCCTCGTGAGGCCTCTCAACTCCTAAGTGGCAATAGGTTCCACCCCCTCTCATCTTTAGAAGGAGAGGAGGATTACTATAGGATTGCCACATCACCCCCACCTCCTGCAGAGTTTGAGACATTAGCTAGAGACAGGAGGAAGCCCTATGCCGGTCAATGGTTAGTTCTTCGTAGAGTTGGTAGAGCCCACGGATGCTCGGAGTTTGGTAAGCTTTATGACTTAAGGAGTCTGATTCGTAGAAGTGTTAGGGGTCAGATACACAGAGAGAGAGAATGCCACTGAGGCTAGAGTCGTTGCCTAACAGAGAGAGGAGGAGGTATGCTAGGTAGTAGGAGGCCTCCATTATGATGGACTTTCCTGATCGGTGATATATTAGAGCTAATCATTCTTATCATATAGTTCTCACTAGCATCGTCAGTCACAGGAAGAGATCTCCTACAGAGAGATAGCCAGTGGTTCCACCATCACACTGCTCCACTTGCCGTCCACCTTCTCTAGTCCAAGTTCCAGCATGCACAGTCCCCGCCAAGGTGCATAAGTCCTAGTCTAGAGAGAAGCCCTCTCCTTTAGTGATCTGGTTACGGCCCAAGGATCCCGCTTCATCTATTCTACCCGCTGATGTGAGGTCGAACTCTCTTGTTCGACCTTCTACTTCAGCTATGGGAAAGAGGGAGTGGCGACCCAAGAGCATCATGGTCACTCCACCTCCATAGCATTTGGAGTAAGAGAGAGGAGGGGATATTGACATAGTCCCCATGGTAGATGATCCAGCTTGGGAGTGCACCTCGCCAGCTTAGAGCATTCAGTGCATATAGTCTGTAGAGTTTAGTCCAGTGGTAAGTCGTTCACCAGCTTATGTTCCAATAAAGCAGGGCGGAGTAGATGATTATTCCTTGGATGACATCATAGAAAATTATCGTGTAGTGATCAAGGAGATAATCAAAAGTGACCATTATGATTAGGAGGTGGGTAGAGTTGACTTTGTCCCCAACGAGGATGACATGTTGGATGACTCAACCGAAGCCCACATGGTCGACACTCGAGGATCCCTACAGAGGGAATAGCATAGACAGGAAAGTGTTGTGGTTGAGGAGGGAGACACCTCTCACTCAACTCAATGCATCCTCCACCAGCTCAAGAAAAGGATGACCAAATAGAAATGATGGAGAAGAGGATAGAAGAGTTGATGGTAGTGGTCTTAGCATTGTAGAACCTAGCCCCAATCTCACAGCCTTCTCCTATGATAGCCGACCGGCTAGAGTTGGTACATACCTTAGATCGTCCTAAGTGTAGTCCCATGAATGATGATGCTGGTAGTTTGCATATGAAGGTCACAGATAAAACCTCCATGCATGAGAATGATATCAAGCAGATGGTGGAGTAGCAGGTAAAGGAAGCATTGATACAAGCTAGGGTGAGCTCATCCATTCCAAAGGTTGGGATATTTCCTCATCCTGTATCTCTAAGAAAATCATTTATAAGAACAAGAAGCTTTCCTTATAGGTGCTAAAGTAGTTCGAACCTCCAATACCAAGGAAGGTTTGCTAGTTGCCAAGGATAACTTGGGGAAGGTGGAAGCCCAGTAGCAGCAGTAGTCTACCACACATGCCCGGGATAGTCCAATAGTGCAACCACCATCCAAGTCCAACATTCCTTCCATTGTTGTAGCTACTACTTCTGCTTCTAGCTTCTCTTATACTGGCAAGACATTGTATTCATGGATAGGGGCACTAAACCCCTCACTCCACTTACTTTACTTGATTTGTATCATGTACCTCCACCCAAATTAAAGAAACCAATGAAGAAGGTTGATTCTACTTATATTCTTTCTACTTCTGATGCTCCTAATTTCATTCTTATAGAAAGCTCTCCAAGTATAAATAATAATAGTTCAAATAGTTGTGATCCATTCCTTTTGATTTAGAGTCAAATTTTCCTTCTCTGAATCAGTAGGGTTCACCTCTTAAGATTGACTTGGAGTCATCCGACTCTGAGGATCCCATAGTAGAAGCTGTAGGTATGTCTGATGAGAAAGTAGAACTTTTCACAAACTCATCATTCCAAGAAGTCATTGAAGTCAACCTATGTAGTGACAAAGTTTAACCTCCTAGGGTAGCACCTCAAGATAAGGGTAAACAGATCATTGCTTCAGTGAGTAGATAGCCCCTCCACAAGATGCTCCACCTACAGATATGCTTGTGGAGGACCAGCCCAAAGTTGATTACAACACGCTAGCTCATCTTATAAAGTTTCTAGCTAAGTTAAGCATATATGATGCCCTTATCTTATCTAAAGAGATGAGGAGATCTCTACTCAAAGCTTTGCTTAATCCATAGATATGCTTACCTCAGCTGACTGCTTTTGGAGAGGGGGCACACTACTCGAAAGACATCTTAGAAGTTACATTCAATGATGAAAACCTACTTCTAGGGATGATCGAGAACAACCATCCTCTTTACATTATAGTGGATGTTGGTAGATACAGGCTATCTAGAGTTCTGGTTGACCATGGTGCATCAGTCAACATCATGAGTCTAAGAACCCTTACCTACTTGAAGATTGACATCTCTAAACTCCAAAAAGAGAGGATGATGTTGAAAGGATTCAATGAACAAGGCGAGAGGGCCTTAGGCTCTATAGTGTTGCCACTAGAGATAGATGATTGAAAGTCTAAAGCTAAGTTTCACATAATAGATTCGGATACATCTTTCAATGTTTTGCTTAGGAGACCATGGATACATAAGAACAACATGGTTCCATCATCTCTACATCATTACATGAAGTTCATGAGAGGTGGAATCAAATACTGTGTCAAAGGAGATCTCAAATCATTTATAGTTCATGAGGTCAGGATATATGAGGATGCAACCTACTACCTCCCCCAAAATTATAAAGTATATTCTTCCGAACTTAGCTAAAATCCCCTTATGGGACAAAAAAAGAAAGAAAAGAAAAATAATAAGAGAAAGAAGAAAAAAATATAAGAACATAAAAGGGAGTGAGAAATAGACTCAGGGGATGAAGTAGAGCTTAAGATTAGATTCCACCGATAGTTCATTATTCCATTCGAACAAGTGAGTAAGATGACCCGACCTCCACCAAAATGAGGAAGAGAGTAGTCCAGAGGAAGTCTTAGGGGAGAAAGACCTCCTTATTAGCCACCCAATAGGAGATATGTCCCAACTACTAGGAGTACACTTGCTATCCATATAGACTTAGAATCTAGTTCAAAGGATATGTCTTATATGGTTAACACGCCAGCTAACTTTTCTCAATAGATCTTGTTGGAGGTGACACTTGAGTAGACAATGATGATGACCTGATTCCTAAGCAAAGCATGAGTGTATCCAAGTCCTCTTTATGTGAAATTATTAGGCATCAGTTGGGAACCATAGCTCTAACCCCACTTTTCACAAAAGTTAAGGGTTTGGTAGTAAAGGATGCCCCTAAATCATCCACAGATATGAAGACTTATAGGTTCTTTCTTGGAGCATCATCCTAAAGTCAAGAAGTTGATATAGAACTTGAGGATGATTCATATAAAGATTTAATAGAATTACCTTTTGATTGGTACTCGCCTTGTGCTCTAAATTTTACAAAGAAAGGGTTAATCTCACATACTTGGTTTAAGCACAGGTCAGATTACTTCAAAAGGATATGGAACAATAAATGCAAGAACTCCCAATCAAGACCAGGACTGGGCTTTGACACAATAAGCTCAGTTGATGATGATGATTACTGCTTAGTCATCACCAATCATTTAGAATATGATTGGTTCTTTTCAGATCACATTAACTCATATGAAGAGGTGTGCTCAGAAACTTCAGATGACCTAGATGATTTTTAAGTCAAAGACGCATCACTAGAGTTCAAAGAAGAGATCAAGTCAACCATTGATGAGCTCAAAGAAATCAACTTAGGAACTGAAGAAAATCCACATTCAACATACATCAGTTCCTTATTGAATGAAACTAAAACTAGTGATTTAGTTAGGCTACTCTTGAGTTTAAGGATTATTTTGCATGGAGTTATGAAGAGATGTATAGATTATCTTCTGACATAGCGGTCCATAAATTACCAATACAGCCTGATGCTAACCCTATCAAGCAAGCTCATAAGTGCATGGAATTATACATTGAATAACTGGTCATTTTTGAAGTCAAGAAACTGATCGTTGTTGGTTTCATCTGGGAGGAAAAATATCCCATCTAGTTACCAAGTGTCATCCCAATTAAGAAAAAGAATGGCCAAATTTACATATCCGTCAATTTTAGAGATCTAAATAAGGCATGTCCAAAAGACAAATTTTCACTACTAATACCAGAACTTATGGTGGACATTGCCTCATCTCATGCAGTCTTCTCTTTCATGGATGGCTCATTTGGATATAACCAAGTAAAGATAGCCTCTGAAGATGAAAGAAACACTACCTTTAGAACCTCGATCGGAATCTATTGCTATAAGGTCATGCCTTTCAACCTTAAAAATGTCGGTGTCATATACCAGCAGGCAATAACTTGAATCTTTGATGAACTCATTCATCACCAAGTTGAGTGCTACGTTGTTGTTCTCATGGTCAAAAGCAAAGAAAAAGGAAGACCATCTCTTTAACTTGAGAGTAGTTTTCAAATGGTTAAGATAATTTAGCCTCAAAATGAACCCCCTAAAGTATGCATTTAGAGTAGCTTCAGCGGAATTCTTTGGGTTTATTGTCTGACACCATGGAATAGAGATTGATATGGAGAAGGTCAAATCGATACCACCCCTTAAAAGTTTAACTCAACTCAGATCATTCCAATGGGGGTTAATGTATCTAAGACACTTTATATTCAACCTATCAGGAAGATGCCAACCATTCTTAGCACTTGTCAAAAAGGATGCTAAGTTCAAGTGGTATGATAAGTACCAGCATGCCTTTGAAGAAGATGTTAAGTAATACCTAATGACGCCGCCGGTTCTAGCAGCCCTATCCCGGGCATGCCTCTGATACTCTGCACTGTTGCATTAGATGACTCCCTTGGAACTTTGTTAGCCCAAGCCAATGATGAAGGGAAGGAGAACACTCTCTATTATCTCAATCATCATCTAATCCCTATTGAAGCAAACTATCCACCCATTGAGAAGCATTGCCTAGCTTTAATCTTTGCATCCCAAAAGCTATGACATTACATGCTTTCTCACAAAGTAAACTTAATCTCTAGAATCAATCCACTGTAATTCCTCATGACATGGCCGATGCTATCCGGATGGTTAACATGTTGGTCCACGATTCTATCATAGTTTGACGTCACTTTTGTACCCCTCCATGCTGTGAAAGAATAGGCACTCACAAATTTCTTAGCAGCACAATCACTTCCTGATGTTTCTTCACTCAGTGATGACTTCCCAGCTGAACAAATCATGAACTTAGAGGATACTAGCATTCACCATTGGGAGATATACTTTGATGGTACAACTTCTTCTTAAAGAGGAGAAGAGTCATAATCTACTCTTCCAGGAAAGGCAAGGGTAGGAATAGTTCTCCTAACTTCAGATCAAATATTAAGACTCTCATATCATCTATCTAATCCCTGCACCAATAATGAAGTCAATTTGAGGCTCTGATTTCTCATTAAGAGTTATCCATCTTGATAATCATCCAGAACATCCACGTCTTTGCGGATTCCCAATTAGTGGTCAACCAAATCTCTAGGTCCTACAAGGTTCCAAATCCTAGGTTCCATAACGACCATAAGTATACAATGGAATTATTGTCCCAAATTCTAGAAGTGACCATCTATAAGATCCCTCGAGGAGAAAATGCCATAGCATATGCCTCAGCCAAGCTTGCCAAGGAGTTGGCATGTCCGGAAGATGAGTCCATATTAATAGAGGTCCAAAATAGGCAAGTCCCACCACTTATCGATATTGAACTCATTAAAGTACTCTCTTGAAGGGGAGGTTGCCATTACCAAAAGGGATGAGGAGCTAGATTGGAGGCAACCATTCATGGATTACCTAAATAAAGATAAACTACCTCAAGAGAAGTCACAAGCTCATCAGATGAAGTAAAGGGCACTTTCTTATGCCTTCAGGAATGGTATCTTATACCGGCGGTCCTTTGATCATATATGGTTATGCTATTTAGACAAGCACAAAGCCCGTAAGATTGTGATCGAGGTGCACTCAGGAGTATGTGAAGTTCACCAATCTTATCCCAAGATGAAAGCCAAAATCAAGAGACTCAGATACTATTGGTCATCGATGATCACAGATTGCATGGATGTAGCTAGGCGATGCCATCAATGTCAAGCACATGGAGTGGACCTATACCAACCACCCAATATTCTACATCCAATATTGGCCTTGTGGCCATTCGAATGTTAGGGTACTAATATAGTTGGTTTGATTGATCCTCCTTCTTTCAAGGGTCATCGGTTCATCCTGGCCACTATTGACTACTTTTCCAAATGGGTGGAGGCGATTCCGCTCAAAGAGGTCACAACTCAGTATATGCTCCAGTATTTTAGGAACTATATCGTATATAGGTTTGGGGTGGCTCACCAAATTATATTCGATACTTTTGTTTTATTCAAGAGCACCAAGATAAATAACTTATCCTGGAGACACAACATAGATTAGAGATACTCTACCATCTACTATCCGAGGGCAAATGGCTTAGCAGAAACCTTCAATAAAACTCTTAACTAAATATTCAAGAAGACACTCGATGACAATGAACAATAGTGGAATGAGCAGTTACGTGAAGTTTTGTGGGCTTACCACACTACCTATAGAACTCCAACTCAGTCTACCCCTTTCTCTTAGGTGTATGGGTCCGAAGCCATTCTACCATTAGAAGTCTAACTCCCATCACTAATGATAGCTATGGGTAGTAAGATCACAACATAGAAAAATGCCAAGTTGTGGTTAGAAGAGCTTGAAGGTTTGAAGGAGAGACACCTACGGGCATGCCAAAATCTCGAGTTATGCAAAGCCAAAATCATTCAAGCTTGTAATAAGTTGGTCCAACCTAGAGCTTTTCAAGTAGGAGAGCTTGTTTTAGTTCTAAGGAGACCAATTGTTGCCCGTCGCAAGATGGGAGACAAGTTTAAACTCACTTGGGAAGACCATTTTCTATAGAGAAAGCCTACCAAGGAGGATCATATCAACTTATTAATCATAAATAAGAGGACCCGATGCTTCCAATCAATGGGCACTACCTAAAGAAATATTATCCATAAAACTATGTTTAGAAGCAATTGCCATTAATGAAAATTTCATTTCAAATTCAATATCTTCAAATTAAAAGAGTTTCTATCTATGAATCACGATATGTTTAAAATAGGTGTAAGAGAACCCAAGCAGCATCTTAGCCTCCATTAACACAACACCAACATAAATTAAGGGTGTAAATGAGCTGAGCTTGAGCGAGTCAAACCCTTATTCGTGTTCGGCTCGTTTGAAAATTATTTTATTCGTATTCAAAATGGCTCAAATTTCATTGTTCGTGTTCAGCTCGTGGTCAAAATTAGCTCGAAATACAATAATCCAAAAAATCTGTATGAGAGAGGATTCGAACCTAAGCCAATCTTTTGCATAACAAAAGCTTTAATCATTAAGTCATGCTCACATTTGTGATATGTATATGTGTTTGTATGTAATAATAATAATAATAATAATAATAATAATAATAATAATAATAATAATAATAATAATAATAATAATAGTAATAAATAATAATAATAAATAAAAATAATAGTAATAAATAATAAAAAGAAATAAAAATAATAGTAATAAATAATAATAAAAATTAAAAATGATAGTAATAAATACTAATAATAAATAAAAATAATAGTAATAAAATAATAATAATAATAATAATAATAATAATAATAATATAATATAATATAATTATTTCTAGCTAAATCGAGCCGAACACGATCGAACAAATAATTGTTCATGTTCGGCTCATTTATATATCGAGCTTGAAATATCTATTTGTGTTCATCTCATTTAGTTAACGAATCATCCAAACATGAGGTATTTAATGAGCCGAACATGAGCCGTTCGCGATCAATAAGCTTTTTTGACATCCCTAACACAAATTACACACAATCCATAAAATAAACACATATCTTTTACCTCGGGTTACTTTGAGTTGAGATAACTCCCTTAGCGGCCCTCACTCAGTAGTGCTAGGTCAGGTTGATTCACTACATGGCCAATGTGTCAGCCTAGTGGTCTTTCTACTTTAGAGGATGTAAGTCTGCTATGGTTTCTTCCTGGCTTAACCGCTACACTTCAGCGTCTTATTAGTATTATAGGCCTTACTGCACAGCCAATAATCTACCTCATGATGGCTTTGTTTAAGAAGATATAAGTCTGTTATGCTTTCTTCTTGGACTAGCCTTCATGCACCAACTAAGTTGAGTATATTTAAGGATTAGGATAAGTCCCTCTAGCGGCTCTTTTCCTCCTAACTACTTCAAGTTCACCTAGTCCTTCCTCGACTCCCCACTTAGCTCTGATATCATCTCTCCTGCCAAATGACTATCTCGATGATCATTTCCATCTATGAAGATGTAATTCTCCTATGTATTCTTCTTAGATTGATCATATTACATCGACAGGCACCTTAGGTTGATTGGTGTTCGCTATGTTGATAATGACCCACCCAGTGGATACATCACTCACGAGATGTAAGTCTGCTATGCTTTCTCCTTGAGTTGGCCACCATACACCTATAGGGTTTCTTTTCAGGGATCAGGATAATTCCCCTAGCAGCACGTCCCCTGTGACACTCTATTTGGATTACTTCCTTTGTGCCCCCATCTAGATACTACACAAATTACTATCGGATTGGACAGCTCCCCTTTCCAAGAACCACCCCTATAGTTGGAGAGTTTGTACTATGGATGTGCAAATTCTCCCTTGGTCTAGTAAACCTGAGATAGGTCAAGGTCGATATAGCCCCTTCTCAGTGCAGTCCCTCACACACTAACAGGCTCCATGCAAACATATAAAATATATATTCATTGTGGATCAGGAGAACACCCTAGCGGTACTTTTTCCCAAGCATGCATCCTATCTTTAGTTGACATAAGTCCCTAGTGGCACTCACTCAGTAGTCACCTTAGGTCATTTTTGATTTGTTGTGCTACCAACAGGTCACCCTGGTCGTTCCTCACTTTGCAAAATGTAATTTTGCTGCGCTGTCTTCTTAGCATAGTCGTTGCACACCGAAAGGGAACCTTTAGGTTGGTTAGTCTCACCCTTCGGCTGGTAGACTACCCTTTGGATCGGTAAATTTGAGACTAATCAAGGCTGATATAGCCCCTTCTTAGTGGATCTATCACCCACCGATAGGGTCCATAAATTAAATCACATTAAAATAAATTTGATCAATTCAATCAAATGAAATGAAATTAAAATAAAATTAATTTTGACTACTCTTGAGTTGATATAAGTCATGGTGGCACTCACTCAGTAGTCACCCTAGGTCGAGTTTGATTTGTTGTGCTACCAACAGGTCGCCTTAGCAACTGTTCTTCTTTTGAATATGTAAGTTTGCTACACTCTCTTCCTAGTATAGTCATTGCACATCGAACGAAAACCTTTAGGTTTGATAACTCTACCCCGCAGCTGGTAAACTATCCCTTTGAATTTGTAAATCTAAGATAGTCAAGGCCCCTCGTGGCCCCTTCTTAGTGGGTCCATCGTACACTGACAAGGTCTATAAATCAAATCAAAATTAAATAAATTAAATTCACCAAGCTCATATCCCTGATAGATATGCTCTCAAACTAAACCAATTTAAATCCAACTTGATTCCCTCCAGTGGAGTTAAGTCACACCCTTCTCCCTAGTGGAGCCCAAATCATATAAACAAGTCAAACAAATAAATCAAATTCAAAACCCAACCTCCCCAGTGGGGCCATAACAAGCCATAACAAATTAAACCCAGTCTTAATCCCTAGTGGATTCAGGCCCATATCCCCAGTAAATATGCCCCATATTTAAACAAATCCAACCTTGATCCCTAGCAGATCTCCCTTCCATAAATCAAATCCAATGCATTAGAATGAATCCAATCAAATCTCAATCCCTAGTAGATTTCTTCTTTATGTCCTTGGCATAAGTTTATGTCATATCTGATTCATGTGTGATTCCCTAGAATCCTCCCTTCATGTCCTTGACATGAAATGCTCATCAAATCCTCTTGACTCTCTTATGCTTTTGGCATGAGGTGAGTTGCATTGCATTAAGATTGTGATTCTATCTACCTCTCGAGTTTAGGTATAGATTATTTCCATTGGCATTTGTAACCTTTTTGACATTATTGATCACTATGGTGTTTATTTTTGGATGTAGGGGGGTGGGAGACACCACACAGATCGTAGGGGGTACTTATTGAAGTGATCAGTAAGGTATGATGTACTATCTTGAAAGATAGAGGCATCATCCTTCAATGGACCTAATCACTTAATAAGAACTCCTAAGACATGATGAATCTTCAAATGTACCAGATATTTTTCCTCTGCTTTATATGGATGAATAAAGTATGGTTTATATTAAACCCAATTTTAAAGTTCTAATGGAAGCAATCCTGCATAGTTAATTGCATCATAAGGAAGGTGGATTCTATATGAATACTCTCTATTAAAGTAGACAATCATCATCTCCAAAGATTTTAAGGTTAGACTATGAGAGGATTAGTTGCATTTGAAAAATCAAATAGGAAAGTTCAAAGAGAAGACTTATTTTTAGAATGCAAAGAGAGGAAGTAGGGATTGCTCATGATATTAAGAATCCTAGTGAGCATTCCAATCTATTTTATAATCAGGCTTTATATATTTGAAAGTGATGAGACTTATATGTTTTGAGTTGAAATTTTATTAGATTGATAGAGCTTATAATCTAATAACACAAAGTTATGAAAATGCCTAAGAGGTGAGAGTTTATGCTTGTAGCTAGAAAAAAATAGTAATCTCGAATCCTAAATCTATGAAGCTTTAGCATAAGCAAAAGCATGACCTAAATCTAAGCAAAGATGGGATGAGGTTTACTTCTACATGAGAGGATAAACTGCCAGACTATTGGGCTTACAACTGCCTAGTGTGGCCGCCAACTAACTCTTCCAATGATTTTAAAACCATGTAGTCTAGTCTTATGAAATTGCAAGATAGTTGGGTTGTTATTTATTTAGAAAAAGACTAAAGTCCTTAAATGCACTCCCTAAGAGACTAGAGCATGAGTGGTATGAATAATGACTTAATCTAATGCAAAATATTCTCAAATTTTATTTAACTTTTGAAACTTCATTTTGATAAAGCCTTTAAGATTTTGATGCATATATGCATGATGAAATAAAGTTTTTGGCTAAATCAGCGAGAAAGAGGTGCTTTCCACCATAAGGGATGCCCTCACAAATCAAGCATTCCCGTATCGTGCAAGGATGCAAATCCCTTATTTTCGAGAGAGAAATAATTTGATATGCATGTTGTGAAATATTCAACCATTCAACAAAGGGATTGCTAAATATTTTAATTATCTTATTTAATGCCTAAGTTTTATGGTGAGGCTATGAATTATTAAAAACTTTAATTATGAGTTGTAAGTTGGGTAGAAAATTTATTTTATCCTAAGAGCCTAATCGCATCCAGGCCACACATTAAAGCATCAATCATAAGAAACTATAAAAAATATGTTATTTTTAATGCACAAACTAAACAAATCATCAAATATTTTTATAGCTACCATAAAATAATAATAAGCCAGTGCGGTCGGGTACCATCATACAATCCAAAAATAAAAGATGGGTAGCTGAGCTCTACCCTTATACAACCCATAATATGAAAGAATAATTATAATTTTATTAAATGTTATGGGGATCTTCTTTCCTTCATTTCTTCATATCTTCTTTCTTCCTTATTCTTTGATTTTGATATGCTTGCTTCAAAGACAAAGGCCTCTCAACTCATTTCTATTCCTCCATAGCAGCAATCCTAATTCCTAATGCAAAATTACATTCAAAATAGGAAAAGTAAATCTAACTACACCTACAAAATACAAGTTAGCTAAACATACATATAATTCTAAGCAGATATGCAAATGATTTGGGACTTAGCATCCTACATATGGGTAACCAAGCCTACCCGTCCTAACTTGGATTATGCTTTGAGATTTAAGCAGGCTACAAAGAGAGCATTGATATTTATTTTTAAGCAGCCCTTAAACACAATCCCCTGCAGAAAATATGATTAGGCTATTATCGACCTAACATCTAGTTTACGAAACATACACCCTAACATTCAGTCTAAAATAATACATCAAAAAGTAAAATATACATCACATCATGCACCATCCTAGCTTAAGACTAAAAGTGGTGACTTAATTCTAATGTGTGTGTTAAGGTTTGTGTGGTATGTCTTAACTAAGCATTAGTGTTATAATTTTCTAAGTGTAGAAGGATGCAATCTAACATAAAGGGTTAATTTCACTTGAAATTATTTAATTCATTTGAGAATTTTAATTTGTGTTTTCTTTTATTTCAAATGATTACACTTAACAACTAAGTGTTGTAAAGAGAAGAAAAGAGACCCTCTTTCATCTCTATCTTAAGCCACTTCTAAAGTACATTAACTTGATTTAGTTCTCATTAGTTAGTGGCTTATGAAATGATTTAATTAATCCATGGTTTAGGTTCACTTTAAATACTCCTATTCAATATGAAAGGCATCTTAAGATTAACTTGATAGAACTATTACCACATGGCATATATTAAATCATTCCTTTCAATCACATATAACATGCATATGATTTAATCCTAAGTGTATCTATACATGCAACATGTTTTAACATATTTAAAATGATGAATGTATGTGTGTGTGAAGTTTATATCATTTTGTGTGATTGAATTATTTAATCAAATTAGTTTAAAGCTCTATCTAAAATTTTATACAAAATACATAGAGACAAAATTAAATAGGTACATGTCATTGTTAACCAGGGAAGTGAGATAATCAAATGATCTTTTTGGGGCTAACTAAAACCTTATATTTCCAGGATGTCCAAACTATATACCCATTTCATTTCAAACATATGTAAATTTTTCTGCATGAATGTAAGAAATAAAGCTCCAAATCTTATGAACAACTAATTCAATCACTTAGTTAATTATGAATGCATGCATCCTTGATAAAAGAAAAGGGGTTCTAATTCCATAATTAAATACACACACACATGTATAAGAGACATAAGCTAGTACTTGCCATTATTAACCAGGGAAGTGAGGCAATCAAATGACCTCCTTGGGGCTAGTTAAAGCCTCGTATTCCCGGGATGTATAGACTAAACACTTGCTTTTCTCAAATATATATTGATGTATATATAAATGAAGGAACAAAAACCATGCAAAGATTGTATTTTTATTTGGTTGAAACATTTATGCATGTAGATTAAAGTTCTATCCAAATTCTAATATAGAAATACATGTGAATGAAATCAAATAAGTGTGTGTCACTGCTAACCAGGGAAGTGAGGTAATCAAATGACCTCCTTGGGGCTAACTAAAGCCTCATGTTCCCAAGATGTCTGGACTATATAGTTATTAACATTCAAATACATATAAAGCTACATATGAATTAATGATAAGAAAGCTTTACTTCACATGTCTAAGCTAAAAGCACATGCAAATCTATGTATATGTTCATAACTACTATCACTCTAATTAATGTAATTGATTCATAAACTTAAAAAACAAAATTGAATTTACTAGTGATAATAGCCACACATATTGTAAATTAATCCAACTCATGCAAGCTTACATAAAGGAAAATCATTTGATTCAATTAACTTTGAAAAGATGAATGCATGATTTCAAATGAAATACAACATTTAACATGATTGAAAAAATAACAATCAAATATAAGCATGTGGTTTCTTTCAATCAAATTAATTTCTAAGGACAATCATATTAAATAAAACCATTCAAAGCAAACCAAAGCTTCTTTAATGTTATTTTTAGCTTCATATTTAATTTGAGTTAAGGGATGTGAGAGGAAGTTTGTTGATTCTAACCCATTCCCATATTTGTAAATTAAATCAGTTTAATAAAAAGCAATTAAGTCTATTTTATGGATTAATTAATTTGTAATATACATTAAATCTATTAATTAACCCTTACATATGTTACCTTAAAGTAATTAACTAAATAATTATGAACCACCATAGTATGCAAATGAATTGAAAAGTAAATTAGCAATGGTCTTAGGAAATGAAAGGGCCTAATGTAATTAGCTCACAATTACTAGTTAATTAAATTAAGAAACTTGATTAATTACTTTTATGATTTTCCCACACATATGGGTAAACCATAATTTCATTAACATCCTTTAGGTTATCAAACACCTAAAGACCTACCCCTAATTTAATTAATTAAGATCAAGTGATTGTAATTTTAATTTTATGAATTAAGCAATTGAATTAGTTAATTAAGCCTTAATTAATTTTCTTTGAAAAGTGAAATGAACATAAGGAAAGATATTGGAAAGAGGTCACAATCCTATTCCATAAGTCCCCTCACAATTAGACCTTGATTAATGAGCCCAATCAATTGATTAGTATATTGTTCATGTGATTAATTAACTCTTAACTAAAATAAGAAAGTAATTAATATTTAATTAACTAATTTTCTTAATTAATTAACCAATATATCCTAAAAAAAATAGAGGAGGTAGAGGTCATCCTTTAAACAATCTCAAAAAATTTGGGGTTAATTAACTAATTAATTAGGGAGTAATTAAGCTAATTAATTTTTTAATTAAACCTAAATTAAGCCCAAATTACTATTCAAAATTAATTAAGGATATTTTTAACAATTTCCTTTCTAAAATACCTTTAAAATGAGTATTTATTTGTAATTTTTGGAATTTTTCTATGATTTATTATAATTATTTGAAGTTATAGCCATTAATTCCATTTAATTAAGCCTAATTAAGCCTATTATCATTGGTGCCATGTGGTGCACTTTCCACATGGCACCATGGGATTGGCTATTAAAGCACGTCTAAGTTAGCACTAATGTGGCTGACGGCGGACGCGCTTTCAATCTCTGGCATCTGATCTCAGAACAGATAATGTAGATCAATCTTATGGTTAATAAAGGATTAAAATAGCTCAATCTAATAGATCTAATCATGGTCATCCATTCCAATCATGTGGAATGGATGATGCATGATCTATCGTTCCACAAGCGACGAAGGACGGAAGATGTCCGCCATTGCCCACACCATCTGAGCTCACCTAAGCTCAGATCTAATCTAAATGGATCCCACACCTTCACGATAATGATCGGAGGGGATCCAATGTCAAGATCATGCGGCATTCAACTTTCTATTGAAAAGCTCCAAACAAATTCAAGAAATATTGATTTCAATGGCATACCTTTCTTGAGCTAATGGTTGGTGGTTCGCACACTTGAGGTAGCTTCGTCTGGTCGAGATGAAGCCCTGTTGATATGAAATTGGATTGATTCCTTTTGGTTCACTTAGAAGACCAAGTTTCATCCTTTGGAGGCTCAGTCTTGATCGAACTCCTACTTCCTGTGGTCAGAGGAGCCGAGAAGTGATTCATTTTGCTTCGACGAGATGTGGGGATGGTGTGTGCAAGAGGAATTGGAATTTTGTTACAGTTTGAGGGAGTTGGGATCGGACAATGGATGTCCTATTTTGGGTGCACTCGAGAAGAGAAAATTCTGGAGAGGGGAAGCTTGGGGAAGGCTCTGTGGGCACTTGGGAGTTTCAAAACTCTCTTAGAAACTCACCTAAATCGAATGAGTGCTTATGCCATGAGAATTGAGGGGGGTATACCCATTTTCCATTATGAAGGATGGACGGATTGATCTTTAAATTTTTGCCCAGCCAGCCACCACGAATGCATCGAGTGGTCTCCATCACCTCCATGTGGCACAACTTGAGTGGAGGGAGGGCTAGCAAGAGGCTCAAGGAAAGATATGACTTGATCTTTGTCCATGGGGTTCGGCCATGAAGGGAGGTGACTCACCTCTCTTTGGTCCAGGGCAAGCCTAACTCACTTAGAGTTGGTTAGGTGGGCAGGTGAAACACCATTTAGGGTGAGTGATGGCTGCCAAGGGGAGAGGGAAAGTGGACTTTCCCAATTTTGGCAAAGATCCCATGTTGGAGGCAAATCCAAGGGGGATTGCCTTGAGTTTGATCCCATTTAGGTTTGGGCTGATCCCAAGTGGGTTTGGGTCAGATTAGGTCAGCTCCTAAGGTACCATGGGTTGGTTTCAAAGGATTTGGCTCAATTTGGGTCATATGGGTCATTTTTGGGTCATGTTGGGTTAGGTTGACCAATTAGTCAAATTAGGTCAAACTAAGCTTGGGTTAGGTTCAAATGAAGATTTGAAGTATTTTGGTTCAAGTGGTTTCAATCGATTTGGCCTAGGTTTGATTTTGGCTCATTTATAATCAAATGGGTCAAATGGGTCAAGTTAACCAATTTGACAAAATTGGTCAAATTGGCTTGGGTTAGGTGTTGGTTCAAGTTCAATTGATCAATTGGAAGGGATTGTAGGCTTTGGTATGAGTTGATTTGGATTTAATTTATATTTAGGCCAAATTGATCCTTAAGGTCAATTTGGGCTAAGTTGGTCAATTGGGTCCAATTGGTCAAACTATGATCAATTATGGCTTTGGTCAAGTTCAATAATCAATTTGTATTAAACTCGAGCCATTGGTTGCAGTCAGGTTGGATAATGATTTGACCTATTTTAGCCTTTTAGGTCAATTTGGGTCAACTTGGGTCAAATGGTTAATTGGGTTTGGTTTGACTCAATTGATGATCAAGTCATGTTCACTCATTGATCATGGGTTAGTGTGAAGCCATGGTTTCAATTAATTTGGTGTAGGATGAGTTTTGGCTAGTTTGGGTTCATGTGGGCTAAAGGGTTGACTTTATCAAATGACCAAGTTGACTTGGTTTGACCCAATTTGTGACAATCGATCATCCTAGGGTGATCAAAAATCATGATAGGAGGTTTTGGTGGGCTTGATTCAATCCAATTTGTGTTGGATTGGAACTTGGCTTAAAAAAGATCCTTTAGGTCACTTTGGGTCAATTGGACCTAAGTGGGTCAATTGGCTTGAGTTTGGTTTCGTTAAATTTATATGTGTGCTTAAGATTGAAATATAAATCCAACTACAATCAATTTGGATTCCAATAGTTTTGGTTCATTTAAAATTTTTAAGCCAAAAGGCCTAAGTTGGGTTTGACTTGGGTTGATCTTGGTTTAGTTTGATGATTATAGGTTTCATTTAATATTTGGATAGGTGAATAAAGGAATGATTGATTCAAGAGAAAATCTAGTGGTTTTGGCTTGGTTTGGATAGGATTTGGCTAAGTCCAAGGAATTGGCTCAAAGGGTTTAGATTGGGATTTGATTTTATTTTGGATTTAGTTTTGGCTATTTGAATGTAGATTTGATTTATATTTGTGAAGATGATTAAAAGTATACTTGATTTATAAGAAGATCAATTGAATTTGAAAGTGACTTGAAGGCAAATTTGGCTAAGCTCATGAATATAGGTCCAAAGATCTTAGAAGAAAATTTAATTTAGTTTGATTTAATTTTGATCACTGGAGTGTAGATTTTATTTATATTTATGAAGATAATTGAATATATAATTGATTCATGAAAAAAATTAATTGATTTTGGATTGATTTGGGTTAAGATTTGGCTAATCTCATGGGATTGATTCATATGGCTTAGGAAGGGTCTTGACTTGATTTGATTTAGTTTGATTTAGTTTTGATCATTTGAATATATATTTAATTTATATTTGGGAAGATAATTGATGCAATAATTTATCCATGAGAGGATCAATTGAGTTTGATTTGATTTGAATGGGATTTTTGAGCTAAGCTCATGAGAGTGGATCACATGGCTTAGATAGGATTTGGCATGATTGTAGGTTTTGGCAAATTGGATTTAGAATTGAGTTTGATTGTAAGTTTGATAAAGTGATTGAAGGGTTGAATTGATATTTGGGAAAATCAATTAATTTTGGATTGATTTGAATTTGGCTAGGGCTAAATCAATGGGATTCAATCACAAGGCTTAGGAAGGATTTTGAGCTTGGATTTGAAGCTGAAATTGATTGTAAATTCTAGAATTTGAATTTGAATTCAAATTTTAATTTAGGATTTGGTTTAAGAAGGTAAATATGGATTGGGTTTAGACTATAGGGTAGGTAAGTCTTCCTAAGTCCCTAAGGCATAGCCTACTCCTATGACTAACCCTTTTAAGTCCCTAGGCTTAGGTTAAGTGTTCACCTAATCACTAGAAGTGTCTTAAGACTAAGGAGCTCTTAGTGTCTAGAAGAGTCCTAGATCTATGATGAGGAGATTGAGAACTCACACCAAAAGTGAGGTTAATAATCACCTCGATCAACACCAATATGTGTGATGTGTCTTGTCAGTTACACCACTATTGAGGGTCCTTTTGTTGACCTCACTTTTAGAGTGAGGATTCAATCTCCTCTTTTTAGATTTAGAGTCTTCTAGAAACTAGATTCTCCTTAGTCATAAGACACTCTTAGCAATTAAGTGAATACTTAACCTAAGCCTAGAGACTTAGAAGGGTTAATCATAGGATTAAGCTATGCCTTTGGACTTAGGGAGGCTTACCTACCCTATAGCCTAAACCCAATCCATGTCTACCTCTTTGACCTAAAACAAACCTCAAATTAAATTCATCCAAGTTCAAATACCAAATTTAAATCTAAATTTCAAACTAAAATGATTAAAACCGATAATCAAAATCAAATCAAAATTAAAACCTATCCTAGGTCTATAATTCAATCCTATGGACTTAGCCAAGACAAATTCAAGACAAACCAAACTCAATTGATTTTTCTCAAAATCAATTCAACTCTCCAATCAATCCATACCAAATATACAATCAAATCAACCAAACCAAAAATCAAACCAAATCAAACCTATCTTAAGCCATATGATTTGATCCTATGGACATAGCCAAAATCTCCTTCAATACAAATTGATTTCAATTGATTTCTTCATGAATCAATTATTTATTCAACCATCTTCCCAAATATAAATGAAATCTACATTCAAATGACTAAAACCAAAATCAAATCAAACTCAGCCTAAGGCATATGATTCAATAATATGGACTTGGCCAAAACTCCTTCAATTCAAATCCAAGATCAATTGATTTTCTCATGAATCAATTATTTCTTCAATCATCATCCCAAATATAAATCAAATCTTAAATCATTTGAACCAAACCCATATTGTACCAAACCCAAATTCACTTAAATCAATTGAACCAAAATATCCCAAATACTCATTTGAACAAGACTCAAGTCTTGGTTTGACCCAATTTGACCAATTGGTCAACTTAACAAAACCTAGCCCAATTTGACCTATATGGGTCAAATTGAGCAAAACCCACTTGAATCAAGCCTAGAACCTTTGTAACCTATCCCAACCCATCATAAACTCACCTTGGGTCAGCTCTAAACCAGCCCAACCTAAAATTGAACCTAATCCAAGGCCTTACCCATTGGATTAATCTCTCCACAAGGGATCTTTCCCAAATTAGCAAGTCAAATCTCCTCCTTTCCATATGGCAGCCACTTCACACCCAAATTAGATCCTAGTCTAGGTGCTAAGCCCCAAGTGGGCTAGGTCAGCTATAGACCAAGGAGAGGTGAGTTAACTCACCCCCCTACACTAACCGAACCCAAAGGATCCAAGAATGGAGAGGGGCTACCTTGAGCCACCAACCAAACCGAGCCACCTCAGCTTGACACCGACCACTCCGGTGCTTGGACGGTGGCTGGCCGAAATCAAGGGATGAATTCAAGCCGTCTGATCCAAGGGAGGGGGTGAGATATCAATCCCAACACACACCCTCAGAGCTTCAGAGAGTGAATTTGAAATCCCTAGAGCATTCTCCGCCTCCCCATCGCCAAAATCCTTAAACCCAAAATAGGGCAACCTTCCACTTGATCCAACTCCACCAATACTCAACCAAACTCAAATTAACTTCACATCATCTAAGAAAAGAGACTTCAAGCACTACACTGCTAGTCTTGAGCTCTGGCGAGGTAATTTCCATTAAAATTGAGAAATCATTAAAAAATTTGGGCCTTTCTGAAGGAAATTTGTATGTCATATGATTTTGACCGTTGGATCCCTTCAGAGCTTCCTTGTGAAGGTGTGGGATAAATTTCAGGGTCATTCGAGCTTGGGTGAGCTCAGATCAAGCGAGGAAAGGCGGACAGCGTCTCTCATCGAGGGACGATAGATCATCGGATGTCTGTTCTACGTGATTGGAATGAACGACCATGATTAATCCAATAGAATTAATCTCATTTTATCCTTAAGAACTATGAGTTTAATCTCAGACATCCGATCTTAGATGGACAATGGGGACAAAATCACATCCACCGTAAGCGTAGGCGCTGAGTTGGACGGGTTTAAGTATCCAATCCCATGTCGCCACATGGAAAGTGCACTACATCAGCGGTCTGCATGGTGCTGATGGGATTAGCCTTAATTAAGGCCTAATTAATGAATTTAATGGCTAAATCTTTAAAAATTCATAACAAATTGTATAAAAATAAAAAAATATAAATAAATACTTATTTTGAAGGTATTTCAAAGGAGAATCATTTAAAATTAATTCTAATTAATTTAAAATAGTAATTAAGGCTTAATTAAGATTTAATTAGAAAATTAATTAGCTTAATTACCTCTTAATTACTTGAGTAATTAATCCCAAACTTTGTGTGTTAGTTTAATGGGATGACCTCTGCCTCTCACATAATATTCTTAGGATTCATTGCTTGGTTAATTAGGGGAATTGACCATTTAAGCCCTAATCACTCTCTTAATTAATCTAATTGATTAATTAACCTTCCAAACAGTAAAAAATAATTATTTAAGTGCATTAATCACTGTTGAATAGTGAATGTGTAGGGGGAATGGAGTTAAGACCTCCTTCTAATCTCTTTTCCTAAATCCATTTCTTTTTAAAGAAAAATTAATTAAAATGAGATTAATTAAGAGTTTAATAAGTTAATTATGTGGCTTAACTAATAAAATTAAAATCATGATTATATCAAATAATTTATAATGAAATTAAGGGTTCATCTTTATGTGTTTAATAACATAAAGACTTTAAAAGAAATTATGATTAGCCCATAAGTGTGGGAAAATTATAAAAGTACTTATTTAGGTTCTTTAATTTAATTAACTTTTAATTATGAGCCATTTGCATTAGGTCCTTGTAAGAGCATTGCAATTTTATTTCCTCACATGTTCATGTCATTTGTGCCTCATAATCAAGTGGTATCAAATTAAAGAAGCATAGGCAAGGGTGATTAATTTATTTAATTAAAGGATCCACCATTATTAATTCATAAAATCCACCTAATTACCTCTTCTTAAATCAATTAAGTTCACCAATGTGGGAATGGAATTAAAACAACAAATAATTCTTCTCCACTTTAAATTTAATCAAAATCTCAAGTCATAAATTAATAAAGAAACTTTGGTTTTCTTTAGATGGGTTTATTTAATGTGATTCTCCTTAAGAATTAGTTTAATTGAATAAACCATATGGTTATGTTTAGTTATTACTTTCCAGTCACATTAAATGTTGTATGTGATTTGAATTCATATATTCATGCTTTCAAATCAAATAAATCAAATGAATTTCCTTTATGTAAGCTTACATGTGTTGGCTTAATTAAATATATGTGAGGTTATTATCACTAATAAATTTAAAACTATTTTTCAAAGTTTATAAATCAATTATAAATACTTAGAGTGTTAATAGTTATGAATATACATAGGATTTACATGTGTTTGTAGCTTAAGCATATTAAATAAAGCTCTCTTTCTTATGATTAACATATAGATTTACATAGGTTTGAATAATAAGGGTATAATCTCGACATCCCGGGAATATGAGGCTTTAAGTAGCCCCTCATTTTGAGCCTATTCCAATACACACACCCTCAAAGAGCTTCAGAGAGTGAATTTGAAATCCCAACATCATTCTCCGAGCCTCCTGAGCCTCCCCATCATCAGAATCCTTCAACCCAAAATAGAGCAACCTTCCACTCGATCCAACTCCACCAATACTCAACCAAACTTAAATTAATTTCACCCACACACTCACACTCTGTCGAGCATGAACAAAACTCTTCCCAAGCTCCACGACCACCGAAGCTATGATTTCGATCAACACCGGCATGCCAAGTGACGGTTCATGATCTACCGAGCAAATGGCAAGGAATCAATGCAAGTGCTGCTCAACAGGGCTTTGCCTCATCCAGGCAAGCTACCTCAAGCACCGCACTGCCAGTCTTGAGCTCTGACTAGGTAATTTCCATTAAAATTGAGAAATCTCAAAAAAAAAATTGGGCCTTTTCAAAGGAAATTTGTATGTCATGCAATTTTGACCATTGGATCCCTTCGAAGCTTCCTTGTGAAGGTGTGGGATCATTTTCGTGGTCATCCAAGCTTGGGTGAGCTCAGATCGAGTGAGGAAAGGTGGACAACATTCATCTCTTGTCTCTCAGGGGATGATAGATCATGTGATGTCCATTCCGCATGACCGAAATGGACGCCATGATTAATTCATTAGAATTAATCTCATTTTATCCTTAAGAATCATGAGTTTAATCTCAGACATTTGATCTTAGATCCAAAGGGCGGGGATGAAATTATGTCCGCCACGAGCTACGTAGGCGCTAAGTCAGACGGGTTTAAGTAGCCAATCCCACGGCGCAATATGGAAAATGTGCTATCAGCAGCATGTGGCACCAATGGGATTAGCCTTAATTAAGGCCTAATTAATGAATTTAATGGTTAAATCTTTAAAAAAATCATAACAAATTGTAGAAAAGTTAGAAAAATATAAATAAATACTTATTTTGAAGGTACTTCAATGAATAATCATTTAAAATTAATTCCAATTAATTTTTAATAGTAATTAAAGTTTAATTAATATTTAATTACAAAGTTAATTTGCTTAGTTACCTCTTAATTACTTGAGTAATTAATCTAAAACTTTGTGTGTTAGTTTAATGGGATGACCTCATCTCCCATAATTTTCTTGGGATTTATTGCTTGGATAATTAGGAAAATTGATCATTTAAGCCCTAATTACTCTCTTAATTAATCTAACTGATTATATAAACTTCCAAACAAAAACAATTAATTAATTAAGTGCATTAATCACTATTGAACAGTGAATCGGCAAGGGGAATGGGGTTAAGAACTCCTTCCCAACCTCTTTTCCTAAGTCCATTTCTTTTTAAAGGAAAATTAATTAAAATAAAATTAATTAAGAGTTTAATTAGTTAATTAAGTGGCTTAATTAATAAAATTAAAATTATGATAATATCATATAATTAACAATAAAATCAAGGGTTCCTCTTTATGTGTTTAATAACATAAAGACTCTTAAGAAAATTATGATTAGCCCAAGTTTGAGAAAATCATAAAAGTACTTATTTAGGTTCTTTAATTTAATTAACTTTTAATTATGAGCCATTTGCATTTGGTCCTTATAGGAGCATTACAATTTTATTTCCTCACATGTTCATATCATTTGTGGCTCATGATCAAGTGATATCAAATTAAAGAAACATAGCAAGAGTGATTAATTGATTTAATTAAAGGATCCAACTTAATTAATTCATAAAATTCACCTAATTACCTCTTCTTAAACCAATTAAGTTCACCAATGTGGGAATGGAATTAAAAGAACAAATAATTCTTCTTCTCTTTAAATTTAATCAAAATCTCAAGTCATAAATTAATAAAGAAACTTTGGTTTTCTTTAGATGGGTTTATTTAATGTGATTATCCTTAAGAATTAGTTTAATTAAATAAACCATATGGTTATGTTTAGTTATTTCTTTCCAGTCACATTAAATATTGTATGTCATTTGAATTCATATATTCATGCTACAAATTCAAATAAATCAAATGAATTTCCTTTATGAAAGCTTACATGTGTTGGCTTAATTAAATATATATGAGGTAATTATCAATAATAAATTCAAAACTATTTTCCAAAGTTTATAAATCAATTATAAATACTTAAGAGTGTTAATAATTATGAGTATACATAGGATTTGCATGTGTTTATAGCTTAAGCATATTAAATAAAGCTCTCTTTCTTATGATTCACGTATAGATTTACATAGATTTAAACAATAATGGATATATAGTCTAGACATCCCGGGAATACGAGGCTTTAAGTAGCCCCAAGGAGGTTATTTGATTACCTCACTTCCCTGGTTTAATAATGGCACGTACTCATTTGATTTCACTCTTATGTATTTTTGTATTAGAATTTGGATAGAGCTTTAATTCATATTCTTAAATGATTTAATTAAAGAAAATACAATCTTTGCATGGTTTTCATCCTTATAGTTGTGTATACATTCATATGTATTTAAGATAGCAAGTGTTTAGTCTGGACATCTAGGGAATACGAGGCTTTGGCTACCGCCAATGAGGTCATTTGATTACCTGACTTCCATAGTTAAGAATGGCACGTACTTGCTTACATCTTTTATACACGTGTATGTGTGCTTAATTAAAAGATGAAGATCCCCTTTTGTTACAAAAAATGCATACATTCATATTCACCTAAGTCATTAGCATATGTTACATATAAATTAGTTCTTCCTTTTTCTTAGTCATGTATAGATTTACATAGGTTTAGAATGTTAATAAGTATATAATCTAGACATCCCAGGAATACTAGGCTTTAGTTAGCCCTAAGGAGGTCATTTGATTACCTCACCTCCCAAGTTAACAATGACACATACTTATGTGATTCTATCTTTATGTATTTTGGTATTAGAATTTTGATAGAGCTTTAATTTATATGTTTATATAATTCAGTCAAAATAAAATATAAATTCCAAACACACACATCCATCAACATTTAAGTATGCTAAAACATATTGTATGTGTAGATACACTTAGGATTGGATCATATGCATGTTACATGTGATGGAAATGAATAATTTAATATATGTCATGTATAGTAATTCAATTAGATTAATCTTAAGAAGCCTTTCACATAGGATAGATCATTTAAAGTTAACCTAAACTCAGGATTAATTAAAAAATCATTTAATAAGCCATTCACTAAAGAACTAAATCAAATCAATATGCTTTAGAAAGTGGCTTAAGGTAGGAATGGAAGAGGGTAATCCTCTTCCTTCTCTTTATAACACTTAATTGTTAAGTGTAAATCACATGAAATGAAACAAAATATAAATTAAAATTTATAAATCAATTAAACAACTTCAAATGAAACCCACTATCATGCTAATTTAAATATTTTTTCAAACTTAAAAAAAATACAAGTCTAATGCTTAGTTGTGACATACTGCACAAAGCCTTAATACACACATTAGGATTAAGTCTCCAATTTAAATATTCCCTCTTCCATGAATATGGGGGATCTCCATTCTTATGATGTAATATTTTGACCTGAAGGCTAGAGTGGAGAACACACTCTTTGATTTAATAACCATTTCATCATGCATTTAGACATTTAAAAATCCCAAAGCCTTTGTCTAAATGATGTGTCAAAATAAAATAAAATTTGAAAAGATTTTGCATTTGCATATTATATGCTCATACCGCTCATGCTCTAGTCACTTAGGTAGAGGGTTTAGGACTTTAGTCTCTTTCAAATTAAATAACTACCCTAACCATCTTGCAATTCATGAGACCGGACTACATGGTTTTAAAACCATAGGAGGAGTTAGGTGGCGACCACTCCAGGTAGTTATAAGTCCAGATGTCAGATGAGATTATTCTCTCTTATGGAGGTAAACTCTTGTGTCCACCTATCACTAAGATTTAGGTTGCTCTTTAGCTTGCACTAAAGCTCCCTAGATTTATGGTCCAATGTAACTATTTTCTTCGAGCTACGACCATAAATCCTCGCCTCTTAGGTATTTCCACAATCTTATGTCGGTGAATTATAAACCTTAGCAATCTAATAAAATTTAACTCAAATAAATAAATCTCTTCACTTTTAAATGTATAAAGCATAATTATAGGATAGATTGGAATGCTCACTAGGTATCCTAGTATCATGCACATTACCTACATATTTCCTTTGGATTCTAAAAGAAGACTTCTCCTTGAACTTTCCTAATTAATTTTTTAGATAAAACTAATTCTTTGATAGCCTAACTTTGAAATCTTTTGAGATAATAATTGTCTACTTTAATCGAGGGTATTCTTGGGGAATTTTATTTTCTAGGAATTCCTTGTGGTGGAGAACACTCTCTTCTAGCTAATTTAGCCAATAACATTATTTCATCATGCATTTAAACATATTAAAATCCCAAAGCCTTTATCTAAATAATGTGTTAAAATAAAATAAAATTTGAAAAGATTTTGCATTTACAGATTAAGTCATATGCTCATACCACTCATGCTCTAGTTGCTTAGGGAGTGGGTTTATTGCTTTAGTCTCTTTCAAATTAAATAACTGCCCTAGCCATCTTGCAATTCATGAGACTGGACTACATGATTTTAAAATTGTAGGAGGAGTTAGCTAGACCACTCCAGGAGGTTATAAGTCCAGATGTTGGATGAGATTATTCTCTCATGTGGAGGTAAACCCTTGTGTCCACCTATTGCTTAGATTTAGGTCACTCATTAGCTTGCACTAAAGCTCCCTAGATTTATGATCCAATGTAACTATTTTCTTCAGGCTACAAGCATAAATCCTCGCCTCTTATGCATTTTCATAACTTTGTGTTGGTGGATTATAAACCTTAACAATCTAATAAAATTCAACTCAAATAAATAAATCTCTTTACTTTCAAATGTATAAAGCCAAATTATAGGATACATTGGAATGCTCACTATGTATCATAGTATCATGTGCATTCCCTACTTATTTCCTTTGGATTCTAAAAGAAGTCTTCTCCTTGAACTTTCCCAATTGATTTTTCAAATATAATTAATCCTTTTATAGCCTAACCCTAAAATCTTTGGAGATAATACTTGTCTACTTTAATCGAGAGTATTCTTGGGGAATTTTATTTCTTAAGATGTAATTAACTATGGAGGCTTGCCTCCATAGCAAACTTAAGAACCGAGTTTAATATAAACCCTACTTTATTCATCCATGTAAAGCAAGGAAAAATATAGATTCAAGATTATCATATCTTAGTATTAGGTGATTAGGTCCATTACTGGTGATGCCTCTATCTTTTGAGATAGTACATCATACCTTAATGTAAATCAGTTCAATAAGTACCCCCAACGATTTGTGTGGTGACTCCCATCCAAAATTAAACACCACGATACATTATTTATGAAGCTACTACATATTGGTTGATGTGGAAGAGTGGTTATTAGGCATTACTAGCTTTGCCCCAGCAAAAACATAGATTTGAATCCTGCCTATAGCATAATTTTATAATACATGTATATTATGTATTTATTATTATTTATACATGAAGTAATTATACTAATGTGGATGTGGCAAAGTGATTATCACGAATGATGTGCTCATGTACAAATGCAAGATGCAAGTTTAAATCTTACCATTTTTTTTAAAAATTATATGAATTCGAGTAAATTGGAGCTAATGAGCTCATTATCAATAAAATGAACTGAACAAAAATAATAGATTTTCAAAAATTTAGAACACAAGCTGATTTTAAACAAATGAATTTCAAAGGATCCAAATATGAACAAACTACTAGCTTGCTTAAGAGCATTGCAGGTACAATATTTAAAGTGGATGTGATTTCCATGCGATAGCAAAATAAGGATAGTGGTAGTTTGGGTGCAAATTGAATGTTCTAACTAGGCACCTTTATTGACATTTATGTGTGGTTTATACCATAGTAATGGATTGTTGGTTAAGTTTGGTATTATAATCAATATTTTAAAAATTTGATCTGGCGTTGAATTGGTAGAACTAGAGGTCCTGTTGAACTGAATGATTTAAAAAATATTAAAAATAATTTAATATAATAATGATATTTTTATCAATATAAAATATAATATTCTAATTTAGGAATCATCATTCTTAAATATTTTGAATATACTTCAAAATTCATAATATATATAATTTGTTGTAGAACTAGGATTAAAATGGAGTGACCAAACTAAAACGTTATTAAATAAAGTAAAATTATAAGTTTAGTTTTATAAACTAAGATAAGTAGATAATAAGATTAAATAAAAAATTGTAAATAAGAATAATAAAAAAGTATTAAAATATATATTTTTTTTACTTTAACAATTATGATTAGATATCTTAAATTACATCTATTTTTTATTATATTGTAATTACCACCTTTTGATTCTACTTCAAAACTTAATGTAATATCATTTTTAATGTTTATTATTAATAAAGTTATAAGAAAATTATTTTTATCTCTTTTTACAATCTTTTCTAAAAAATCTTTACTGTTAAAATGCATTTTCAACTATTTTAGTTAAACCATATAAAATTTTGATGAAATGAATTAATCAATTAATAATATGATTTATGTGAAGGAGATGAACTAAAACTATTTCATTAGTATTGCTTGAACCAAACAATAAAGTATAAGGTGGTATATATAACAAACTATAGTTGTAATGTATAGAGTTTGTTATGCTCAAAAAGTGGGAATTAAACCAATAATTATGAGCTGATTGCTGAGATGTTTGTTTCTAATAAATACTACAACTTATTATAATCAAGATCCTTCAAACTCAATAGTATATTATTCGAAGAGAGTTTGTCTTATAAATGTTGGAAAAATGAAGTCAATAGAGATATGGTAAATATGTTAGTTGGTCGATCTTTGAAATGAATATGGGGTACTTGAATTTCCCTGGATTGAATGTGTTATTAGATGAAGTGATAATCAATTTCGGCATGCTTTGTCCTAGCATGGAATACAAGATTGTTTGCTAATGTCATGGCAGATGTTGTCACAAAGGAGAAGAATAGGTTCGATAGTTTGGATTTGAAAGTCTCCTAAGAGTCATTGGAGGCATAATATATTAGCAGTTGTGATTGCAAGAGCTTTATACTTGGCTTTAGTAGAAGATTTGATGACAATAGTTTTTTTCTTAGCTTGCCAGGAGATAATCACTTGCCCAAGGAATGTACCATAGCTTGTGATTATTTTTTATTATTATTATTTTTTATTAAGATTATCAGTGGCTCAATTAGAATTAAGGTATGAGTGGAGGTGGAGATCATCTATGGTTATTAGAAGGCTAAATTGAATTAATCCTTGGTTGTATATAAGAAGTTATTCAGGGTGATGGAAGTGGTGTATTAGTGGGGATATGCATGTGTTGGCATAAGTGGTTGATTGTGAATGCTATGTTAGGCTAGGCCATGATAAGATATTAAAGTGAACCGATGAGAGTGCAATAGAGAGGTAGATCGTGTAATAGTTTGTGGTGTTTTAATTTGGAGTTGTTGGGACACCACACAGATCTTAGGGGGTACTTATTGAAGTGATTAGGTACTACATTAAGGTATGATGTACCATCTCAAGAGATAGAAGCATCACCCTATAATAGACCTAATCACCTAATAAGGATTCCTAAGGTAGATGGGTCTTCGTATATAGTAGAGATCTTTCCCCTACTTTACATAGAGAAGTAAAGCAGGGTTTATTTTATGTCTGGCTCTTTAGTTCCCTATGGAAGCAAGCCTCCATAGTTAATTACATCCTAGAAAATGAGAATTTTCCAAGAACACTCTCGATTAAAGAAGTCAATAAATATCTCCAAAGATTTCAAAGTTAGACTATCAAAAGATTAGGTGTTTCAAAAATTAAGTGAGAAAGTTCAATTTATGAGACTTACTTTTGGATTCCAAAGAAAGAGAAGTGGGGAACACTCATGATACTAGGAAGCCTAGTGAGCACTTCAATCTATCCTATAATGAGGCTTTATATATTTGAAAGAGAGGATTTATTTTAGTTTGAGTTGAAATTTTATTAGAAAGCTAGGGCTTATAGTCCATCAACACAAGATTATGAAAATGCCTAAGAGGTGAGGACTTATACTCATAGTCCGAAGGAAACAAGTAGCCTCGGATCCTAGATCTAGAATGCTTTAGCATAAGCTAAAATCACGGCTTAAGTCGAACTGAAAAATGGGGTATAATGGTTTACCTCTACAAGAGAGGATAGACCCACCCCGACTCTTTTGGACTTACAACTATTTAGAGTAGCCACCAGCTAATACCTCCTATGCTTTTAAAACCATATAGACTGGTATTATGTAAATGCAAGATAGCTAGGCCGTTATTTAAGTAGGAATGAGACTAGAATCCTAAACTCACTCCCTAAGAGACTAGAGCATGACTGGCATGAAAACATGACTTAAACAAAAATGAAAGATTTTATAATTCTTTATATCATTTTAACATATTGATTTGGACAAAGGCTTGGGACAATTATTCCTATATGCATGAAAAAATAAGGTTATGGGCTAAATCAATGGGAAGAGGTGTTCTCCTCTACAAGAGATGCCCTCAAAGGTCAAGCATTCCCCAATCATGCAAGAATGGAGACCCTCCCTATTCAAGAGTGAAATAATATGATATGCATAATTTTTATAATATACATCATTCAGCTAAGGGGTTGCTAAATTTTTTAATTATATTGATTATAACCTAGGATTTAAAGTGAGGTTATGAGTTAGATTTTAAATTTGGCTATGAGTTGTTTAATGAAAGTAGAAAAATTAATTTTATCCTAAAGAGCCTACCGCATCCAGGCCACACATTCAATCATCAAACTTAAGAAACCTATGAAAAAAATATCATTTCTATTACACAAGCTAAACATGATAATCAAATATTCATAAATTTCATAAAAGAATAAAAGGACAATGCGGTCAGGTACCATCTTACACCCCAAAAAAGAAAAGGAGTTTCTGTAGCCGAGTTCTACCCTTAAACAATCCAAATTATAATAGAATATTACAACTATAATGAAATAAAAGCTCTATGAGTCTTCGTTCTTCATCTTTCTTTCCTTCTTTTGATTTGGTTTTCTTCAGGCTTCATAAGGCCTCCTAGGTATTTACCTTCTAGTCACTGCTCATCCTAAACCCTATAGCACTAACCCTAATCTTATTTACAAAAATTACATATTTATGAAAAATAAAATCTAACTACACTTTTAAAATAGATGTTAGCTAAACATACATATAAATAATTAGTTATATTCTATAAATTAGACTTAGCACCCTGCACATGAGTAACCTAGCCCACTTGTCCTAATGTGGATTATGCAAAGGGGAATAAGCAACCTACAAACAAAAGCATTTATATTTATTTATTATTTCAACAGCCCCTTTAGCATAATCCCATGAAGAAAATATCATTAAGCTAATAATGGCCTAACATTCAGTCTATGTATAAGTAATCCTAGCATCTAGTATAAAATATTACATCATAAAACAAAACACAACATCACAACATACGATCCTAACCTAGAGATAGAAGTGGTGAATTAGTATTCTAACGTGTGCTAAGGCTTAATGTGGTATGTCATAGCTAGGCTTTAGAATTATGATTGTCTAAGATTTCGAATATTCAAGTTAAACATGAGGGTAGGTTTCACTTCAAAATATTAAAAGGATTGGTGGATTTTAATTTGTGTTTTTTTTTCACTTAGTATTTACTTAACACCTAGTTGTTATAAAGAGAGGAAGGAGGTTTGACCCTCTTCATCCCCACCCTAAGTAATTTTCTAAAGGCATGTTATTATGATTTTGATTTCTTTTAGTGAATGATTTATTAAATATTTTATTAATCCTAAATTTTGGTTAATCTTAAAGAATCGTATTCAAACATTAGAGGCATCTTAAGATAATGAGATTGAATTACTATCACATGAATAATATTACATCATTCCTCTCCATGATCAATAGCATGCATATGATATTGAACTTAACATACTTATACATGCAATGCATTTTTGGCACACTTGAATGACTGTTAATGCATATAGTTTTGATAGAATAGAGAGATTCCATTCTTTAGCTAAGTATACATACACATTATGGTGTTTTTATTTAGAGTTATTGGACACCACGCAAATCTTATGAGGTACTTATTGAAGTGATCGGGTATGATATTAAGGTATGATGTACCATTTCAAAAGATAGAAATATCACCTTACAATGGACCTAATTACCTAATAAAGACTCCTAAGGCATGATGGGTCTTTATATATATAGGAGAGATCTTTTCCCTCATTTATATAAAAAAGTAAAGCTGGGTTTATTTTATGCTAGGTTCTTTAATTCCCTATGGAAGCAAGCTTCCATAATTAATTACATCCTAGGAATGTGGTTTCCTAAGAAAACTCTTGATTAAAGTTGTTAATCATGTCTCAAAAGATTTCAAGGTTAGACTATCAATAAATTGGCTATTTCAGAAGATCAATTGGGAGAGTTTAGGTGGAGAGACTTATTTTTGGAATCCAAAGGAGAATAAGTAGGGAATACTCATGATACTATGAAGCCTAGTAAGTATTCTAATATATCCTATAGTGTGGCTTCATATGTTTGAAAGAGAGAGTTTAATTTTATTTGAGTTGAAATTTTATTAGGATGCTAGGGCTTATAGTCCATCAACACAAGATTGTGGAAATGCCTAAAAGGTGAGGACTTATATTTGTAGCCTGAAGAAAATAAATAGCCTTAAATCCTAAATCTATGATGCTTTAGTACAAGCTAAGAGCATGGCCTACCTCTAATTAGAAAAGGGGACCTAATAGTTTACCTTCATAAGAGAATACAAACTTATCCTGACTCTTTTGGACTTAGAACCGCGTAGAGTGGCCGCCAGCTAACATCTCCTACTTTAAACCCATGTAGGTCGATCTCATGTTTATGCAAGATAACAAGGTTGTTATTTAATTTGGAAAGGAGATTGGAGTCCTAAACACATTCCCTAAGAGACTAGATCATAACTGCCATGAAATCATGACTTAGACTAAATACAACATTTTTAAAATTTTATATCATTTTTAACACAATATTTTGGACAAAGGCTCGTGATAGTTATGCCTAAATGCATGATGAAATATAATTATTGGCTAAATCAGTGGGAGGAGGTGTTCTCCACTACAAGGGATGCCCTCACAGGTCAAGCATTCCCTATCGTGCAAGAGTGAAGACCCTCCCTATTCAAGAATGGAACAAGATGATATGCATGATATTAGACATTCAACATTTAGCTTAGAGATTGCTAAATATTTTAATTATCTTGATTATAGCCTAAGCTTTAAAGTGAGGTTGTGAGTTGAATTTAGTTATGAGTTATTAATTAGGGTAGAAAAATTAATTTTTTTTCTAAAGAGCCTACCGCATCCAGGCTACACATTCAAATATCAAGCTTAAGAAATCTATGAAGAACATGTGATTCTATTGTACAATCTAAACACAAAAAATAATCATTCATAAGTTGTAGTGAAAGAATAAAAGGCTGGTGCAGCCGAGTATCACCATACACCCCAGAAAAGCAAAAAATTGGGTAGTCGAGCTCTACCCTTATACAACCTCGATTATAATAAATTTTTACAAATGAAATTAAAGAAAGTGCTATGGGGGGTCTTCATTCCTCAATCTTCTCTTTAGTTTGAATTTTTTTAAAGCTTCATAGGGCCTCCCAGAACTTTACCTTCTTGCCACTACTCATCCTATACCCCATGGCACTAATATTAATTCTTATTAAAAAATTACATTTTTTTTATGGAAAGTAAAATCTAACTACACCTACAAAATAGATGTTAGCTAAACAACCATTCAAATCCAAGCAGTTGTATTCTATAAATTTGGACTTAGCACTCTACACATGAGTAACCAAGCCCGCCTATCCTAATGTGGATTATGCAAAGAGGTATAAATGACCTACAAGCAAAGGCATTTATATTTATTATTATAGCACCCTCTTTAGCATAATCCCAGATAAAATAATGTTAGGCTAATAGCGCTAACATCGAAGTCAACTCATAAATAATTTTAACATCCGTCTAAAATATTATATCATAAAATAAAATACAACATCACATATACCATCTAACTTAGAGCTAGAAGTGGTGACTTAGTATTCTAATATGTATGCCTATGCTTAGTGTGGTATGTTTTAGCTAAGCTTTAGGATTATAATTATCTAGATTTTGGAATTATTTAAATTAACCATGAAGGGTGGTTTCACTTCAAATTATTAAGAAGATTAGTGAATTTTAATTTATATCTTTTTTTGTTTCATTTGATATTTAGTTAGCATCTAAATATTATAAAGAGAAGAAAGAGGCTTAACTCCCTTCATCCCTATCCTAAATTATTTTTCTGAAGGCATGTTATTATGACTTGGTTTCTTTTAGTGAATGATTTATTAAATGTTTTATTAATCTTAAGCATAAGTTACTCTTAAAGAATCCTATTCAACAAAAAGGCATCTTAAGATAATGAGATTGAATTACTATCACATGAATAATATTACATCATTCCTCTCCATGATCAATAGCATGCATATGATATTGAACTTAACATACTTATACATGCAATGCATTTTTGGCACACTTGAATGACTGTTAATGCATATAGTTTTGATAGAAAAGAGAGATTCCATTCTTTAGCTAAGTATACATACACATTGTGTTGTTTTTATTCAGAGTTATTGGACACCACGCAGATCTTATGAGGTACTTATTGAAGTGATCGGGTATGATATTAAGGTATGATGTACCATTTCAAAAGATAGAAATATCACCTTACAATGGACCTAATCACCTAATAAAGACTCCTAAGGCATGATGTGCCTTTATATATATACGAGAGATCTTTTCCCTCATTTATATAAAAAAGTAAAGCTGGGTTTATTTTATGCTAGGTTCTTTAATTCCCTATGGAAGCAAGCTTCCATAGTTAATTACATCCTAGGAATGTGGTTTCCTAAGAAAACTCTTGATTAAAGTTGTCAATCATGTCTCAAAAGATTTCAAGGTTAGACTATCAATAAATTGGCTATTTCAGAAGATCAATTGGGAGAGTTCAGATGGAGAGACTTATTTTTGGAATCCAAAGGAGAATAAGTAGGGAATACTCATGATACTATGAAGCCTAGTAAGCACTCCAATCTATCCTATAGGGAGGCATTATATGTTCGAAAGAGAGAGTTTATTTTCATATGAGTTGAAATTTTATTAGGATGATAGGGCTTATAGTCCATCAACACAAGATTGTGGAAATGCCTAAAAGGTGAGGACTTATATTTGTAGCTCAAGAAAATAAATAGCCTTAAATCCTAAATCTATGATGCTTTAGTACAAGCTAAGAGCATGACCTACCTCTGATTAGAAAAGGGGACCTAATAGTTTACCTTCATAAGAGAATACAAACTTATCCCTCTTCTTGGACTTAAGCAGAGAGTGGCCACTAACACCTCCTTTACTTTAAACCCATGTAGGTCGGTCTCATGTTTATGCAAGATAATAAGGCTGTTATTTAGTTTGGAAAGGAGATTGGAGTCCTAAACTCACTCCCTAAGAGACTAGATCATAACTGGCATGAAATCATGACTTAGACTAAATACAACATTTATAAAATTTTATATCATTTTTGACACAATATTTTGGACAAAGGCTCGTGATAGTTATGCCTAAATGCATGATGAAATATAATTATTGGCTAAATCAGTGGGAGGAGGTGTTCTCCACTACAAGGGATGCCCTCACAGGTCAAGCATTCCCTATCGTGCAAGAGTGAAGACCCTCCCTATTCAAGAATGGAATAAGATGATATGCATGATGTTAGACATTCAACATTTAGCTTAGAGGTTGCTAAATATTTTAATTATCTTGATTATAGCCTAAGCTTTAAAGTGAGGTTGTGAGTTGACATAAATTTAGTTATGAGTTATTAATTAGGGTAGAAAAATTAATTTTTTTTCTAAAGAGCCTACCGCATCTAGGCTACACATTCAAATATCAAGCTTAAGAAATATATGAAGAACATGTGATTCTATTGTACAATCTAAACACAAAAAATAATCATTCATAAGTTGTAGTGAAAGAATAAAAGGTCGTAAGTATCACCGTACACCCCAGAAAAGCAAAAAATTGGGTAGTTGAGCTCTACCCTTATACAACCTCGATTATAATAAATTTTTACAAATGAAATTAAAGAAAGTGCTATGGGGGGTCTTCATTCCTCAATCTTCTCTTTAGTTTGAATTTTTTTAAAGCTTCAAAGGGCCTCCTTAACTTTACCTTCTACTCATCCTATACCCCATGGCACTAATCTTAATTCTTATTACAAAATTACATTTTTTATGGAAAGTAAAATCTAACTACACCTACAAAATAGATGTTAGCTAAACAACCATTCAAATCCAAGCGGTTTCTATAAATTTGGACTTAGCACTCTACACATGAGTAACCAAGCCCACCTATCCTAATGTGGATTATGCAAAGAGGTATAAATGACCTACAAGCAAAGGCATTTATATTTATTATTATAGCAGCCCTCTTTAGCATAATCCCCTGTATAAAATAATGTTAGGCTAATAGCAGCCTAACATCGAGTCAACTCATAAATAATTTTAACATCCAGTCTAAAATATTATATCATAAAATAAAACACAACATCACAACATATACCATCCTAACTTAGAGCTAGAAGTGGTGACTTAGTATTCTAATATGTATGCCTATGCTTAGTGTGGTATGTTTTAGCTAAGCTTTAGGATTATAATTATCTAGATTTTATAATTATTTAAATTAACCATGAAGGGTGGTTTCACTTCAAATTAATAAGAAGATTAGTGAATTTTAATTTATATCTTCTTTTGTTTCATTTGATATTTAGTTAGCATCTAAATATTATAAAGAGAAGAAAGAGGCTTAACTCCCTTCATCCCTATCCTAAATTATTTTTCTGAAGGCATGTTATTATGACTTGGTTTCTTTTAGTGAATGATTTATTAAATGTTTTATTAATCTTAAGTATAAGTTACTCTTAAAGAATCCTATTCAACAAAAAGGCATCTTAAGATTAATGAGATTGAATTACTATCACATGGATAATATTACATCATTCCTTTTCATCATCAATATCATGCATATGATTTTGAACCTAACATACCTATACATACAATGTATTTTTGGTACACTTAAATGATTATGAATGCTTATGTTTTAGTAGAAAAGAAATTGTTCATTCTTTATCTAAGTACCCAAACACACATGTATTAAAGATTTGAGCAAGTACATGTCGTTGTTAAACTATGGAAGTAAGGTAATCTAAGATCTCTTTGGGGTTACTTAAAGCCTCGCATTCTCGCGATGTCCAGACTATATACTTTGCTATCTTAAATACATATGAATGTATGCACAATCATGAAAATGAAAATCATGCAAAATATTATATTTTAGTGAATTATTTATGCATGTCAAGTTAAGTTCTATCTAAATTCTAGTACAAGTGCACATAAGAATGAAATTAAATATGTATGTGCCTATGTTAACCAGGGAAGTGAGGTAATCTAAGACCTCCGTGGTGCTACTTAAAGCCTAATATTCCTAGGATTTCCTAACTATATACTTATTATCATTCAAACATATGTAAACCCATACATGAATCATAAAGATAAAACCATACTTTAACATGTTTAGGTTATAAGCATATGTAGATCATATGTAATATTCATAGCTAATATCAATCTAAATCTTAATTATCAATTTATAATTTTGAAAATAGCTTTTAAAATTTATTAGTGATAATAGCCACACATATAACAGGATTAAGCCAACACATGCAACTTACACATGAATAAATTCCATTGATTCTTTTATTTTTGAAAGCATGAATGAATGATATAACATGGCATACAAAACATATAATGATTGAAAATATAATTAAATATTACCACATAATACATTTAATCACATTAATTCTTAAGGACAATCAAGTTGAATAAAATCATTTAAAGAAAACTAAAGCTTCTTATGCAATTTGATTTTGGATTTGAATTATTAAACTCAAAGAGGAGAAATAATATTTGTTATTTTTACCCCACCCCATGTTGGTGATTTAATATGTTTAAAGAGAAGTAATTAAGTGAATTTTATGAATTAATTAAGTTTGAATCATTAAGAAATCCATTTAATTACCCTTTCCAATACTTCTTTAATTTAATTAACCACTTATTCATGATCCTCAAATGACATGATTATGATAAATTAAAATTGCAATGCCCTACGGGACCTAATGCAATAGGTTCATACTTAAGTGCTAATTAGATTAAGGAATTAATTAAACTAAGTACTCTTATAATTTTCCCACACCCATAGGTTAATCATAGTTTCCTTAAGGGGTATTTATGTTATAAAACACATAAAGAGGAACTCATGAATTGAATGTAAATCATCTGAAGTAATTATCAATTTAATTTGATTTAATTTTATTATTAATTACTTAATTAATTTCTTAATTAAATTATAAATTAATTAACACTCCCATGGAAAAGACTTAGGATATAATCAAGGAAGAGGCTTTGGCCACTTACCCTCATCATTTCCACTATTAATAGTGGTTAATAATCATTAAGGATCAAAATTTTGTTGTTTAATAATTTTTATAATTAATTCATTCATTAAAGAGGATAGTTAGAGTTAGAATTCCAAATTCTCTTAATTATCTAACCAATAAATCTCAAGAAACTTATGAGAGGCAGATGACATCCCAAGGAATCAACACATTTAATTTGAGACTCATTGTCCAAGTAATTAGGGCTTAACTAAGCTAATTAAGAAATTTTCAAACCCTAATTAAGCAATTCATTATTCAAACATTAGGGATTTTATTTTTATTAAATTCTCTTCTTTCCAAAATGGGTTTACTCATATTTTTAGGATTTGTCTACAATTAGTTATGATTTTTCAAAGTTCAAAGCAATTAAACACATTTTTAATTCTTAATTAATCCTAATCTATCAGTGCCACGTAAGACTGATGTGGCAGAGCTTTCCATGTGGCACCATAGGATTAGCTACTTAAATTGTCTGACGAAGCATGCTGAGTCAGCTGCAGCAAAGAACAAGCTTTTGTCCCCGCCGTCCAATCTTAGTTCAGACGGTGGGGATTAATCCCATGGATATTAAAGGATAAAATCAAATAAAATTAAAGAATTAATAATGGCAATCTTTTATAATCATGTAGAATGTACGATGGATGATCCTTCATCCCTCGAGTGAGAAGACGGACACCGTCCGCCCTCTTCCACTTGATCCAAGCTCGTTGGAGCTCGTGAGGCATCAAGATCGACTCCAAAACATTTGGGGGAAGAGATATAAGAAGATCTTATGGTGGAAATCACATAAAATTGCAAAACTCTTCATAAAAGATCAACACCTAAGAGGATTTCTATGGTTTGCCAGAATTTACCTTATCGGAGCTCAAGACCGGTGGTCCAAAAGTGGTAGCTTCATCTTGAAAAGATGAAGCCTCGATGAGAAGCTCATGGGTTGCCTCCCCACTGGTAGCTCTTTGGATCAAACGCCCCAACAATAGTTTCTATAGTTGGTTTAGGAGTTATCTCCAGTGCTTGAATCAATTGAGAACCAATTCATTCTAACTCATCGGAGCTTAAGAAAAGTGTGGGAGAAGTTAATTAAAGTTTGGTGGAGTTAGATGGATAGGGAGCTTGGTATCGCCAGCGATGGGGAGCTCAAGGGGGATCGGGAAGGCTCTAGGAATGCTTGTCTCAACTCACTGAAGCTCTCTGTCTAGTTTGAATTAAATGGGAAGTAGTATACTCTCCTCCCCAAGGGATCGGATGGGTGGGATTACCTCAACTTTTGATGGTCGTTCGGCCGATGCAGGTGGTCATAGATGTCAGTGATAGACTAAAGTGGAAGTCCTTGAGTGGCTAAGGGTAGGGCATAGGCTGAGGTGGTGTGTACCACCTCCCCCAAGTAAGCTAATGAGAGGGCATGGGTTAGCTCACCTCTTTTGACTCATGATTAAACCCAATCATCTTTGGGTTAGGTTAGCTAGTGGTCCAAGTGTCTAAATTAAGCTTAGGGTAACTGTCAATAGTTAATGGGTAGGTTGACCACCCAAATAAGAATTTTGTCTCATTTAGAGAGGTTTACCCAATGGGTTTTAGCCTAATTAGTCAATCATGGGTTGGGGACATTTAGGCTGACCCATGGTGACCCAAAGAAGGGACAGATTTATAACCATATTCATTTGATTCTTTTATTTGAAAACATGAATGCATGATACAAATGGCATACAAATTTATAATTATTTAAAAGGAATCATTAAATATTACTACATAATACATTCAGTCACCTTAATTCCTAAGGATAATCAAGTCAAATAAGTGTTCTTTAAAATTAATGAAAGTTATTATGAAGTTTAAATTTTAGATTTGAATTATTAAAGAGGAAATATGATATTTGTTGTTTTTCCCCCATCCCATGTTGGTGACTTAATGTATTTAAGGAATAATAATTAAGTGAATTTTATAGATTGATTAAGTTCAAATCATTCAGCAATTAATTTAATTTTCCTTTCCTAAACCTCTTTAATTTAATTAACTACATAATCATGAGCCTCCAATGATATGCTAATGAGAAATTAAAATTTGTAATGCTTCTAAAGGAACCTAATGCAATTAGGCTCATGTTTAAGAGTTGATTAGATTAAAGCAGAATATAAATTAAGAACTTATATGGTTTTCCCACACCTATGGGTTAACCATAATTTCCTTAATGATCTTTATGTTATTAAACACATAAAGAGGAACCCATGAATTCAATTTGAATCATCAAAACTAATTATCATTTTAATTGAGTTAATTTCACCATTAATTCACTTAATTAACTTTTAATTAACATATTCATTAACTAACCCTCCTATGGAAAAGTATTTAGAAAATAATTTGGAAAGAGGCCTTAATTATTTTTTCTCATCATTCTCAATATTAATTAGTGATTAATTATCATTAATGATTTAAATTTTGTTATTTAGCAATTTTAATAATTATTAAATTAATCAAGGAGGGTGATTAGAATTAGAATTTCAAATTCTCCAAATTACATGGCCAATAAATCACAAAAAAATTATGGGAGGCAGAGGACAACTTGTGGGATCAACCTATCAAATTTAAGACCGATTAGCTAAGTAATTATGCCTTAATTAAGATAATTAGTCTAAACTTTAAATCCTAATTAAGTGTTATTCATTAACCAAACATTAAAGATTTTATTTTAATTAAATTTTCCTCTGTTTAACCTTTTTAAAAAGGGTTTACTCATATTTTTTAGATTTTTCTATAATTAGTTATGAATTTTCAAAGTTTTGGGTATTTAATACATTTTAATCTCTTAATTAATCCCCTAAACCGCCATGCAAAAGCTAACACGGCAATGCTTTCCATGTGGTGCCATAGGATAGGTTATTTAAATCATTTGACAGATACACTCAAAGATGGTGGATGTGATTTCATCCTCATTGTCGATCTCGGATTGGATGATAGAGATTAATCTGGTTTCTAATGGATTAAATAAAACAATCTAATGAATTAAATCATGGCCATCCATTCTAATCACGCGGAACGGATGACCGATGATCCATTATCCCCCGCCAGAAGACGGACGTCATCCACCTTTCACCGCTTGATCCAAGCTCACTGGAGCTCGTAGAATGTCGAGATCGACTCCAAAATGTGCGGGGAGGATATCTAAGGAGATCCTATGGTGGAAATCACATGCAATCATAATTTACTTCACAAAAGCCCAATGCTTAGGGGATTTTCTACGATTTGCCATATTTTTATCTCGCCGGAGCTAAAGACCATTAGTCCACTGATTGAGGTAGCTTCATCTTGAAGAACTCGAGCTGCCTCCCCTTCGATTCTTCTTTGGATCAAGTGCCGCCATGAAACTCACCTGAGTTGGTCTTGGAGTGCCCTCCAATGATCAAATCGATCAGGGATCGATTCATTTTGACTCATCGGAATGAGGGAAAAGTGTGGGAAGAGTTAATTTGAGCTTGGAGTTTAGGTGAGATTGGACGGACAAAGCTCTCAATTTCGATGGTGGTTGGTCTCACTAGCGACGGAGAGCACTAGGGATTCGAGGAAGGGTCTAGGACTTCTCAAAACACTTTGAGGAAGCTCTCTGTGAAGTTTGAATGGATGAGTAGGAGTATACTCTCCTCCCCAAGTGAACTAAGGAATGAGATTGGCTCAGCCTTTGGCAATTTTCCAGCAAGGGTAAGTGGCCGGAGGTGGCAATGGATAGTAGAGGTGGAGAGTTTGAGAGGCTGAGACAATGGCATGGGCTGGCATGGGATGTACCTCCTCCTCTAAGTGAACTAATGGTATGCCACGGTGAGTTCACCCTCTCATGGCCCAAGGCTGACCCCAATAGCCTTAGGTCAGGTTGGGTCAGTGGTCCTAGTGTCCAAGAATGACCAAAGGTGCCAAGGCTTAGAGAGTGGGTGAGCCCATCCAAATGGAGATTTTGTCCATTTGGGTGGGTTAGTTCAAGGGTTTTAACCCAAGTTGGGTTCACCATGGGTTGGATCCACTTGGGTTGACTCATGGTGACCCAAGGATGAGTCATGCCAAGTTTGATTGGATTTGGACTTGGTTTGTATGGGTTTGACTCAATTGGACTCTTTTGGGTCAAATGGGGTTCAATTAGGCTAGGTTGAGCAATTGTTCAAATTGGGTCAAACCAAGGGTTTGGGTGTGTTCAAATGATCATTTAGAACGTATTGGTGTAGTTGGTTTGGTTTAATTTGAAGTGGATTTGATTTTAGCTCATATGGGTTCATTTGGGTCAAATGGGTTAAGTTAACCAATTTGGTCAAATTAGCCAAGTTGGTTTTGGTGGAGGGTGGGTTTAGGTTTAATTGATCATTTGAAAATGATTGTAGGTGTTGGTTTGAAACAATTTGGATTTGGAAATGATTTAGTTCAATTGGACCCTTTAGATCAATTTGGGCTAAAGGGATTAATTGATTGGTTTGATCAAATTGTGTTCAATTGGAGGTTGGATCATGTTAAATAATCAATTTTGCTTAGAGGCAATGGTTTCAACCAATTGGGTTTAAGATTTGACTTAATTTGTCCCTTTAGGTCAAATTGGGTCAACTTAGGTCAAGACACAAAATTGGCTTGGTTAGGACCAATTGGTGGTTGAGTCATGCTCAATAATCAATTTATAATTTATGGGAGTCATTGATTTCAATTAATTAAGGTTGGAATGAGATTTGGCTCATTTTGGTCCATGTGGGTTAATTGGGTCAACATAGATCAAGTGATCAAATTGGTTTGGTTTGACCCAATTGATTAAAATTGGGCAATCAAGGAAGATCAACAATCATTATGGAAGGTATTGAATGGGTTGATTCAATCCAATTTGGGTTGGATTGAAATTTGAGTCAATTTGGTCACTTAAGCCACTTTGGGTTAGGTGGACCAAATGGGTTGATTGAGTTGAATTGGATTGAATTGGGTGATTGAATTGGGTGTTGAGAAGAGTTTAATGATAGATTTAGGGTTGATTGATGCCTTTGATTGTAATTGATTTGGGTTTGATTGAATTTTAGCTCATTTGGACCTTTTGGGTCAAATGGCCTAATTTGAGTTAATTAGATTCATTTGATATTATTAGTTTAACGCAAGTCTTGGAAGGGTTTGAAATAGAGTATTGAATGGTTGGAATTCTTTTATGCCAATCAATTGGGCTTAATTTGTTTGAATGGGCTTGGATCATGGGATCATCATGGGATTAACTTAGGTTAAGGGTTAAGTTAATTTGTCTTGGAACTTGGATATTAAACAAAATTCAATTGAAGTTGGTTGTGTTGGCTTGAGGTTAGTTTTGGATGAATGGACAAGCATGAGTTTTGGTCTAGGCCATAGGATAGGTAGGACCTGTTAGCCCTAGGGTATAACTAAGCTTGAGGTATACCTTCCTAAGTCTCTAAGCTTGGGTTTAATGTTTCCTTAATCACTAGAAGTGTCTAATGACTAGAAAAATCCATGTACCTAGAAGATTCCTAAGTCTAAGATAGGAAGGATGAGTCCTCACTTCAAAAGTGAGGTCAACAAAAGGTTCAGTATTAATGGGACAAGATTTATTTAATGGATACTTTGGTAAGGAAAATACTAAGGGGTTTTTATAGGATATGCATGCTGAGGAAGTAGGAAGGTTTGCCTAAGTTTTTTAGCATGAAGATTGTAAATGAGGTGTTGAATGACTGAGTGGATGTTTCTTGTGACTAGTATGTCATCAATGTTGAGAATTAGATAGATTTGGGTATGATTATGGTGATAGGCGAAGAGAGATGGATTTAAATTACTAACCTTGAAATCATATGTAAGTAAATGGGTTGTAAAGGTTAAGCATTGTCGTGGTGCTTGCTTAAGACAATAATTTGTTTATGGTGTTTGTAAATGTGGTTTGCATATTGTTGGTTGATGAATATAGATTTATTCATCTAATTTTTTATGGAGGTAGGCATTGCTAACATCAAGTTGTAGTATAATCCATTGATTAGCTTTGGTGAGAAGAACTCGGATAGTAAGCATTTTAATAATGGGGCTAAAGGTGTCGAAGTTATTTATGTCATATTGTAGACTGACACATTGACCTGCATCTCTAACTGTGATGGCTGATGGAGCCATTAGGTTTGAGTTTGGTTTTATATTCCAACTACAACCAAGAATGGTTTGATTAGATGGAGGTGAAACAAGGTACTGAGTGTCTCATTGTTGGAGAACCATAAATTCTTGAGATATGGTGGCATGTCAATGAGGAGTTTTGTTGGCTTGGGTAAAATTTGTGGGGGTACTGTTGATGTGTATTTGGGTATGGAGGTTGAGGATTTATTATGTTTTTAGGTGGCTTGTTTTGGTAGTGATCATGGGTTGTGTGTTTAGTGGTTTGGGAGATAGGGATGTAGCTATTGTGGGTGGCGATTGGTGTTCTAAAGAAGGTAGGGATTCTTGAGAATTGGATTTAGTGGAATGAGAAGTGGGAAGGAATGATGAAATAGGTTTGGAATAGTAGTGTTGAAAGAGAAAGAAGAGGTGGGTATGAATAATAGTAGGGAGGTGATGTGGGTAGGTTGTAAGGATGTGGTACAGGAAGGTAGTGTTGGGAAAGATGGTTTCATTGAAGATTACATGTCTTGATATGAATGTTTTGGAATTGGTAGGGTTGCAACAATAGGCTTTATGGGAGGGAGAATATTCTATTAGAATGCATGGTGTTGAGCATCAAGATAACTTATTTGTGGAGTAAAATTGTAGCCATGGAAAGTAAAGACAACCAAAGGTTTTTACATGTGAGTAATTTGGCTAGTGATGGTAGATAAGTTCATAGGGAGATTCTATATGTGTAATTGGAGAGGGTAGTTGGTGTATGAGGAACGTGAAGATGAGAAGGGATGTAAGACAAAATATTATTGGGTGATTGGACCTGTTATAGTAAAATTTTAGTGGTGCTGAGTTAATCTTTAATAATCCCATTTTGTTATGGTGTATGGTGCAAGCTAAATTGATGCAAAATGTCATAGGTTATTAGAAGTTTTTCAAAGCATGATTGGTATATTCTTCCCTGACATCAAATCAAAGGATTTTAATCATTTTATTGAATTGGTTATGAATCATTGGAGCAAATTGAATAAAATTTTGAATGATATCAAATTTATTATGCATAAGATATATCCATATTAATCAGGATTGATAAAGAAAATATAATAATTATAACCATCTAAAGAATGTGTAATCCAAAAATTTTGATTAGGACATCTGGAAACACTAGAGGACATCCCATGCATGCCTTAATTTTATGTGACTCACCATAGCTCAGATGGGACCCACATGATCCACTCAATAGGACCTTGGACAAGTCTCCAACTCTTCGAGAGAAATGTAGTGATCTTAGAGATAGTCTGAGATCTCAATCCTACATGCACCAAATAGGTACATACAAGTGTAGTGTTAAGCATTATCATAACTACTTAGATGATGGAACCATTATCATAACTACTGATGATGTTAGATTTGAAACATTTTTAGTGAATGATATCTTCGAGGAGAGAAATGATACCATTGAAGAAAGTAAAAGCAACTATTACACAAGTGAACCAATATGAATATGGGAGGAGAAATGATGTAGGGGGCTTCTAGATTCTCATAATAAAATGGACTTTCCTGAGAGCCGTATAAAAGAAAATTGATCATCATCATCTCTCCTCATATCATTTGGCAACCATTCATATTCCATTGCCTTCAACTTTTGTTTCTAGAAAAAAAAATTGAAAATTTTGTTGAATATTATATTACTGAAAGAGATTACTATTTTTTAAACTCATATTCAATTGTAGTGAAGAATTAGTATCTCCTCATTATACTGGATGTAGGTCAAATATCTTAATGATCAATCCACTATAAATTCCCATGTTCTTGCATGAATTTGTCTTCTTTGTTTTCTCTTTCTCTATTTTTTGACTTTTTTTCTTATCGAGTAACTTACATGACATAACTTCTTAATCGATTGTTAGTTGACTCTTTGTTCTTAGGAGCTGCTATGTTTTCAAATTGAAATCTCTATCAACAAACTTTTAGCACTATTTGTGGGAAAAATTTGCATCTTTTATAAGTAAAATTAAGACATGACCCCAACTTGATCAATTTGTCCAACCAATGTTGACCTCATTTTTAGAATGAGCTCTCAAACTCTCCATCTTAGAACATAGGATTTCTCTTAGATACTAAGAACTCCTTAGTCTTAAGATATTTTGAGTGATTAGGTGGAAACGCAACCTAACCCTAGAGACTTAGAAAAGTTAGCCATTGAATAGGTCATGCCTTAGGGGTGTTTGGAAAACCTACCTACCCTATAGCTTGAACCAAACCCTCACTTCCTTCTTTCAAGTCAAACTCCAAACTCATATCAAACCAACTCCAAATCAAATCTCAAATCAATTCAATGGATTCTCTCAAATCATGAATCAATTCTAAATGATTGAAACCCATGATTGAATTCCAAAACCCAAAATATTTTCTAAGTCCCTTTGATTCTACCTTATGGACCTAGCTCAAATCTAATCTAATTCATTTCAAATTCAAAAAATTTTCTCACAACTCATTTATATTCTCATTTATATTCACAAATATAAATGAAATATAAATCCAATCAATCAAACTAAATCCAAAAAACTAAACCCAAAAATCAAATCCAAATTCCAAAAATCTTTCCTAAGTACTTTGATTCCCTCTTATGTACATAGCTCAAATCAAGTTTAAATCACTTCAAATTCAAGAAATTTTCTCATAACCCATTTATATTCTCATTTATATTCACAAAAATAAATTCAAAACTCAAACTCAAATTCAACCAAAATTCAACCAAAGCCTTTCAAGTCAAATTCTTGAACTTAGCCAAATCAAACTCAAATCAAGCCAGCCCCTTGATTTTTCTTCATGATTCAATTAATCCTTCAATCATGAACCCAAATATAAACATAAACTTCAATCATCAAATCAAAACTAAATTCAAAAAAAATCAAACCCAAGTCAAATTCATGTTCACCCTTTGAACTTAGAATTGTCTAATGAATCAAAACATATTTGACTTTAAACCACTTGCAAATGGATTTATATTTCAATCATAAGTCCATATATGAGTTCAATCAAACTCAGATCAAGCTTTGACCAAGCCATTTGACCCACTTAGGCTCACTTGACCCAAAGTGACCTAAAGTACCCCTTATGAGCCAAATTCTATTCCTAATCAAATTGGATTGAACTAAGCCCACCTAAGTCTCACATTGTGAGCAATAATCATCATGAGATGATCAATCACTCAAATTAGGTCAAACCAAGTCAAACCTAAGGGTTGACCAAGTCAACACTTAGCCAAAATGAAACCCAACATAGCCAAAATCCACCATAGGCCAAATTGATTGAAACCATTGATCTAAGTTCATTCATGATCAATGTTTGAACTTAACCAAGTCAACATTTGAGCCTAACCTATCCCAATTGGCCACTTGACCCAAGTTGACCCAACTCGACCTAAAAAGTTAAAATATGTCAAAACTTGATCTAAGCCAAATTGATTGAAACCAATAGGTCAAGTTCACTCCAAATCACTTGTTGAACTTAACCAAAGCCTCAATTGGCCAACTAGACCCAACCTAGCCTAATTGACCATGAACCCAATTTGACCTAAAAGGTTATTTTGAGCCAAAATCAAATTAAACCAAAATTGATTGGAAACAAAGATACCAATGCATTTCAAATGACAAACTAGACCTAAACCAACCATTACCTAACCCAAATAGGTCAAATGGGTCAAATTGGTCAACTTGACCCATTTCACCTAAGTGAACTGAATTGAACCAAATTCAAATATAAATCAAATTGAACCAAACCAATGATGCCAAAACATTTCAAATGGTCATATGAACTTGACCCAACCCTTAGTTTGACCTAATTTAACCAATTGGTCAACTTGACCCAAGTTGACCCATTTTGACCTAAATAGGTCAACATGAGCCATATCACATCAAATCAACTCTAAATTCATTGAAACTTAGCCCAACCCATTTTTCAATCATACCCAACATACTCAAACTAAAACCCAAGCCAAATGACCAATTTACCGAGGCCATAGAGTAACCTAAATTCAAAACTGCTTGAATTTGGTTGATTCTTTTTCATGGACACTTGGCATTCTCTTAGTGGACCAAATGATCACTAATGGACATGGTACATGACCCAATGGGTTTGGGTCAGCCCAACCCAACCTAAAGCTAAAACTGACCACCCTCATGGACATGAGCACATGGGATTCCCTCCTCCACCCAATTAAGGCACATGGGAGCTTCACTACTCCACTCCACACTCAAAACTGAACCATGTGCAAGTCGTAACAGCCTAACCAACCCATTGAATGAGGTGTATTGGATCAAAATGACAAGGAAGCTTGCGGCCATCCAGTTCATCTAGGGGGAGATATTCTCCCCCTAATTTCACTTGAATTGCATTCTCCCATATTTGATTGAAGCATATGAACTCAGAGGAGGTGATTCCATGCTCCCCCAAGGCTTCTTAAGCATTTTCCAATTCTCCATTTTTGGTTTCCCTAAGACAGAAAATAAGGGAGCTCCATAGAATTTCCAACTTAGCCAATAGATAAAACCAATCCAATTCCTCCCTCTAGCACCCTCAGAGGACCTAATCGAACTCTTCTTAAGCTTCTTCTAAGCTCCAAAGGCAAGGAGGAAGGGACTTTGATCAAGGTCCAGTTGAAGGAGAGCTTGGTCCATAGGAAGATCCACTCAACCTCACATCAAATCTTCAACAGGGCGTCTCCATTAGACGAAGCTACCTCAACAGATTTGAGCACCGGTGATAGCCTTCAGAAAAGTATGCCCTCAACTCGAGCTTAAACTAGCCATGGTGTGGTCTTTTATGAAAGAAATTCTCTCCCCATGAGAATTTGACTGTTAGATCTTCTCTTTTTTACTTTTAGATGGTGTGGTTAAAGTTTGAGCTCAATCCAAGCTCAATCAAGCTCGGATCTTGCCCTAGAAGATAGACGGTGGCCATCTCCTGTGGGCGAGCTTATGGACAAATCATGGGCCATCCATCCACATTTTGGATGGATGTCCATGATCAAGACATGTAGGAATATCTAATTTATCCCTGAATACTGCGGGCTTTATCTCAGTCGTCTGATCCTTGATCGGACGGATGGGGAGAAAGCATAGCACCAACACTGATGCGGTGCTATGATGTGACAACTTAAGTGGCCTCTCTCATTGCACCATGTGGAAAGCGCACCGCGTCAGCCTCCACGTGGCGATGGGATTAATCACTTAATTAGGCTATTTAATTAATGGATAATCATGGAAACTTTAAATATTCATAACTAAATGAAAAAAAATCATAAAAATATGAGGTAAAATGCATATGAAAGATATTTCAATGTAGAATAATATAAAATTATTTTTAATGGATTTTGAATAGTGTTATTTTTTTAATTAGGGTTTTAATAAGAACCTAATAACTCTAATTACTCCTTAATTATCTCACTGATTAATCTCAAACTTCTCATGTGCATTTAAGGGGATGACTTCTACCTCCTTTAATTTTCTTAAAATTTATTGATGGATTAATTATGGAGATCAATTAATGAATCCTTAATCACTCTCTTTATGTAATTAAGGATAATTAAGCATATGAACAGTGGATTTAATCCCTTTATTAAGTCAATTAAGCCTTTCTTAAGTAGAGAAGAGGTTTATGGAATGGATTTGGGGAATTTTCCTTAAGCCATTCCCTAAACCTTTTTCCTTCCTTAATCCAAACTTTATTAAGGGTTAATCCCCTAATCACTTGCTTAATTAATTTGAATTTAAGGTCAAAACATTCCAAAACTTAATCAATCCATCTTGGGTAGATGCTTAGGTGTTCAATAACCTAAGTGGCTTAAGGAAATCAAAATCCAACCCACATGTGTGGGAAGGGTTATGAAAGTACTTAAATTAAACCCTTTGGCTTAATTAACAACTATTTGTGAGAAAATTGCATTAGACCCCTTTCTTTCCTAGGTACATTGCTGATTTAAATTCCTTGTGTGATTTTATTTCATACATTGGCTCATAATTATGTGATTAAATATGTTAAGGTGGGGTTGGTAAGGGGTAATTAATACATTTAATGTACACCTTAACCTAAGCAAAATTATAAAATTGATCTAATCACCTAAAAATTGAACTAAAATAATATACACATGTGGGAATGGGTTAGGACCAGCAAACCTTCTCACATTTTTCAAATTGAAATCAAACTCAAAACAAAATAAAAGTTTTTCTTAAATAAAATGTGATTTACTTTAAATAATCTTATTCCATGAGATTGTCTTTAGGAATTAATTAGGGTGAATGAATTTACATGCTTTCATCACTTTATTTCTTCCCTAGCATGCTAAATGTGTATGTCATATGAAAATCATGCATTCATCCCTTTTAAAAATCAAAATTAAAATGAAATATTTCTTTATGCCAAATTGCATGTTTTGGCTAAAGTAAAAATATGAATGGCTATTATCACTACTAAATATAAAATTATTTTCAAAACCTATAAATCAAACATCAAAATAAAAAAGGTATGCTAGTTATAATTATTTATAAGCTTGCATGTGAATAAAATATAAATATATGTATTATGTGACTTTGATTCTCCCTCTCTTTCTTAACATAGAATTGTACAGGATTGGCAAAGTGTATAGTCCATTTGAAAAGAACATAACACTTCTTAAATCCATTCCTATACATTCCTATGTCAATTAATAAGGAATTCCACATCACACATATAAATTAAACAATCAAACCAAAAATCAAATAAACATAAACTTTTGCATCTTTCTTTCTTCCAATTAATTTCTTTTGTACATGCATATGTATTTAAGGAAAGTGGTATATTAGTCTGGACAACCTCGGGGTTACGAGGCTTTAAGTAGCCCTAAGTAGGTCTTGTTCCTTACACCACTAGTGCTAACAATGGCGTCGTACTCACTTTTGCCTTTCATACATACACATGTGCATATGAATAAAGGATAAAAGAATAACCATTTTCTACTTAATGAAAATCATGCATCATAAAGCATCCAAATATTCCTAAGTAATATCACTTAGCATTCATCATGAAAGTGTGCTAAACATCCCCATTTGTATGTATAGATATGCTTAGGATTCATCCATATGCATGTTATACATGTTAGGAAAGAAATAAAGCATTGTGTGTTTTGTAATATTAATTCACTTTATTTAATCTTGAAATATCTTTCTTTTTGGATAGGTTTGTTTAGAGTTGATCTAAACTTAGGATTAATTAAAACACATAATAAAACATTCAATAAACAAAATCAAACATGAATCTACTTTAGAAATTACTTAAGGTATGGAAGGAAAGAAAAGTTCTCTTCTCTTTTCCCTCTCTTTATAACACTTAATAATTAATTGTAGGTTCATTCAAACCTAAGCAAATCACCAAATAAAATCAACCAAATCAACTAAATAACTTAAATAAAACTACCCATCTAAGTTGAACATTTTTCATACTTAGAAAATCTAAACCTTAAAGCCTAGCTAAGCATACCACACAAACCTTTTAAAGCACACACATTATACTAAGTCACGATTTCTAGCTTTAGGTTAAGGTGGTGCATGGTTTGATGCTTTAATTTTGTTTTATGATGTAATACTTTACTCTGGATGTTAGGATGTATGTGCATAGACTGAATGGAAGGATGATTCGATCTAATCATTATCTTCTGTGGGGGTTTGTGCTTAAAGGGTGTTGTAATAAAAATATAAATGCTTTTGTAGTGTAGGTTCTTATACCTCTAAGCATAATCCAAAAGGCTAGGTGGACTTAATTACCCATGTGTAGGGTGCTAAGTCCAATGTATGCTCATACATGCTTGGATTTGTATGGTTTGTTTAGCTAATATGGATTTTGTAGGTGTTAGTTAGATTTACATTTTTCTTTTCATGTAATTTTACAATTAGGATTTTGGGATGATTGTTATGGGGGGATTAGGATGAACATTTATCATAAGACCTCATCTTATGTACCATGTGAAGCCTTTGGAGCATCCACCTTCCAACCATCCAAAAGAAGGAACCAAAAAAAGAAAGAAGAAAGAAGAAAAGAAGAGATGAAGACCCCCCATAACATGAATTCCTTGCTTAATTATAATTAATTCATTTGTAATCTGGGTTGTCTAACGATAGAGCTCAGCTACCCAACTTATTTTTGGGTTTGTGCGGTGGTGCACGACCACACTTAGCCTTTTATTCTTTTATGATAACTTTATAAAATGTTAGATGTTTTGTTTAGAATGTGCATTAAGATAGAATCTTTTCCTAATTTCTTCCTTGCTTGATGTATGGCTTGGACGCAATTAGGCTCTTAGGAAAAAATAAATCTTCTACAAAATTAAACAACTCATAACCTCATCTAAAGTTTAGGTTGTAAATCAAGATAAAAGAATTAGCAACCACTTAGTTGGATGAGTATTACTTTTCTCATATCATGCATAAAAACATATTACCTCACTCTTGATTTGGAGAGTTTTCACCCATGCTAGAGAACTTGGCTTGACCTTTGAGAGCCATGGTAAACACACCTCCCATCTTACAGATTTTGGCCCATAATCTTATTTCTCATGCATTAGACATATAAATTTGTCCAAAAATGAAAATAAAAATGTAATAAAATTTGCATTAGGTCATTCTTCATGCCTCTACATGATCTAGTCTCTTAGAGAGTATGTTTAAGGACTTAGTCCCTTTCTAAATAAATAATTGCCTAGCTATCTTGCATAAAGCATATGACTTACCTACATGAATTTAAAATCATAGGAGGAGTTAGTTGGTGGCCAACCCCAGGCAGTTGTAAGTCCAAGCAGTCGGGTGGTTTATCCTTTCTTGTGGAGGTAAACCAAATACCCATTTTTTGCCTTAGATTTAGGTCATGTTTTTGGCCCTCGCCAAAGCTCCCTAGATTTAAGTTTTGAGGTTACTTCTCCCTCCTACGGGTTATAAGCATAAATCCTCACCTCTTAGGCATTTTTATGACCTTGTATTGTGGAATTATTAACCCTAAATTTCTAATAAAAATTCAACTCAAATAAATAATCAATTTCAAAAAACATAAAGACCAAACATAGGATAATTTGGGGTGCTTACTAGGCTTCCTAGTATCCTAAGCATCCCCTACTCATCCTCATTTGTATTTGATAAGAACTCCCTCCTCTTTATCAATCCCACTTGATTTACTAAAAAGAAAGCTAATCGATTGATGGTTCTACCTATTAAAATCTTTGGAGACAATGATCATTTATCTTAATTGATAGTATTCTTAAGAATCTTGTTCATTGGGATGTAATTAACTATGGGAGCTTGCCCTTGTAGAGAACTTAATGAACCTAGTTTAAAATAAACCTTTCTTTACTTTTCCATATATAGTAGGGGAAGAATCTCCGGTACATACGAAGACCCATAGTCCTTAGGAGTCCTTATTGAGGTGATTAGGTCCATTGTAGTAGTACACTTCTCCTCAATGTAGTACCCGATCACCTTAATAAGAATATCTATGGATCTACGTCGTTTCCCAACCAAAGGTATTTATTTCTATTTTTATTTATCCTTTTCCAAGAAAGGGATAGATGAAGGAAGAAATAATTTTCACCACAAATTTTTCTGGTGACTCCATTGGGGATGGTTCCTCTCTCCATCTTTGATAAATGATCATTATCTCTAAATATCAATAGTGCGTTTGTACTTTTGTATGAATCCAAGACTATCTTTCTTTTTGTTGGCACTTAGCTTATTTCATCCTTATGCTAAGCTAGCCAATATCTTTAGATTTTAGGACCTCACCCCGTGTTGGTCTTAAAATCCCCATTAGGTTCCCCAATGAGTAAAAATAAAAACTTAATAAAAATAGAATAATAATTCCTCCTTACCAGTTTTATGGTAAGGAAAGGTTCATTCTAAAAATAAAGAAAAATAAATCCATTATTAAAAGTCTCAATTTTCAAAAGCACTTTTTCAAAATGCACTTAATAAAATATTTGTACTACATATAATAATTTTTATAGTTGTTACCTGTAGAAACATTTCAAAAATAAAACCAACAATTATAAATTTTGAAAGCATAAATGAACTTCTTCATTCAATTAATTTTGATGAAGACTTCATTTTCAAAAAAAAATATAATTTCAACAATCCTAAACTTTCAACAAGCACAAAATTTGAAGATGGGTCTTTCCATTCAATGCACCCAAATGTGTTAGATGGATGTTACATATTCAAGCCAAAATCACAACTTTGAAATTCCACTCAACACATTCTGCATGTGTTAAGTTGGAATTCTTATCTTTTTTTAAAAAGTACATATGAAACCTCTACATTCAATATACCCACATCTATTGAATGGAGTTTGCATTTCCAATCAAAATCAAAAAATAAACTTTCAAAAAGCATATATGAAATCTCTTCATTCAATATACCCACATTTATCAAATGAAAGTTTCATTTCCAATCAAAATCAAAAAAATAAATTTTCAAAAAAAGCACATATGAAACATCTCCATTCAATATACTCACATCTATTGAATGGAGTTTTCATTTCCAATCAAAATCAAAGTAAAATTTCAAAAAGCACATATGAAACCTCTCCATTCAATATACCACATTTATTGAATGGAAGTTTTATTTTCAATCAAAATCAAAAAAAAGCACATATGAAACCTCTCCAGTCAATATACCCACATCTATTGAATGGACTTCATTTCCAATCAAAATCAAAAATAAACTTTCAAAAAAGCACATATGAACATCTCCATTCAATGTACCCAAATTTATTGAATGAAGATTCCATTTCCAAATAAAATGACTTTATTTTAAAATACTTAACATATTCCATATATGGTTAGGTTGGAATTTCCACTTTCAAAAAGCAATAAGCACACATAAAAAATAAATCTTTGAAAATGAAGCATAATTGATTTTCATCTTACATAGCCAAATTTGTTAAATGAAAATCCTTCTTTTCAAAATCATTAAAATACAAAAAATTTTAAAACACATTAGAACTTCATTTTGGCATACCACATTTGCTAAAGCGAAGTCTCCATTTTTTGAAAGTAAGAGGCTGTTAGCAGGAGCACAGTGACTGGGTAGAAGCCGGTCATCCAGATCGACATGCCATCTGACTCGGATATTCCCTCACTGAAGAGTAAGGTTGTATCAGTTCCCATAACAACAGTATCAGTGCCAATGTCAGCACTCTCGGTTGTTCCCCATGCTGCCCTAGTTAGGGCTAGCACCCACTCACTAGTACCCTCCAAGGGGAAGGCTCCTGATCCCAGGGATTGTCTCCCCTACTTTTATGGTTGGGTCTAGCTCTTACTCTGCTCGCCCTAATAAGACCCAAAGGAGAAATAAGAACTGCATGATAAAGTGGTACCACACTCGCATTGTTAGGGAGATGGAGGCAACTACTTAGTCTGTTGTAGAGGAGTTGCCCACGATGGTTTCCTTACTGGTTACAGAGAGGATGTCAGGAGGATTTCTACTTCACCTCCACCAGCAGTTCAATTCTAGTCATAGGTCAGTGAGAGGAGGTCGTACGCCGGCCTCCGTTCAATTTTATGTCGAGTAAGCGGAGCCTACGGACGATATGAGTCTGGGGCTCAGTTTGATTTGAGATTTGTTATCCCCTGCAGCGTGGGAAAGCATATTAGATAGGAGAGGGCCAGGGAGGCCCATACTTTAGAGATTTCTAGTAGGGAGAGACACAGGTTTAGTAGGCAGACAGTTGCTTCAGCCCTCGTCGACTTTCCAGATCAACGCGCTACCCACATCGATCACACTAACAACATTTGTTGTTGGGTACCACCCATCATAGAAAGAGGATTCCTATGTACAAAGAGTCGGTGGTGTCTCCACCACACCGCTCTACCCCCCATTCACCATCTCCAATCCATTCTCCAGCATCTACTATTCCACCGAAGGCCATGAAGGCCCCATCTGGGGAGAAGAGACCCCCATTGGTGTTCTGGCTATGGCCAAGGGTTCCCATTCCATCCACGCCTACTATGGCGAGGCCGAGCTCTCCTGCTCGACCTTTCTCCTTAGTCATAGTGAGGAAGGAATGGCAACCCCGGAGTATCGAAGTCATCCCATCACCACCACCACCACAGTATATGATGGAGATAGCAGTTGCCGAGGGAGAAGGTGACTACTCAGTTGCACCTATGATGATAGATCCTCCTAGGAGTGTCACCCCATACAGATTCAATGACAATCAGAAGCGTATCTCTTCCAGCGAGTGTAGCCCTCACAAGGTTAACTCTCTAGCAGCAGGGGAGGTCTAGTGCCTCAATACATGATAGTGATCCCATCACTAGTCAGCCAAAGTCATTTGTGCTAGTTCAGATGGATCATTCTCTAAATGATATAGTAGCCCATTATCATATGGAGAAGAAAGATATCTTAGATATGACTGGTCCGATGAGGAGAAGATTAGCTTTGATCTCAATGAAGATGATTTATTGGGAGACTCAGGGGTTTGCATGGTAGATACTAGGGGGTCCCTTCTTAGAGAGTAGTAGACTTTGGAAGGTGTTGAGGCTGAGCAGGAAGACACAGCCTACTCGACCCAACACCTCCTTCAGCAGATAAAGCAGAAGGATGAAAAAATAAATAGGATGGAAAAGAAGCTTTAAAACTTACTAGCAGTTATCTTAGCACTTTAGAATCAAACCTTATCAGTTCATCATACTATAGCTAAGACTAGTCAGTCAGAGTTGGTGCATGTCTTGGATCCGGCCAAGACTTTACCTCCAGTAGAGTAGGATAGCACTAGTTTGTATAGGAATGTAGTGGATAGTACCTCCATACAGGAAAAGGACATCAAGTCCATGGTTGAGCAACAAGTGAAAGAAGCGTTGGCTCAAGCCCGATGAGGATCATCAATTCCAAAGGGTAGACCCTACCCAGAGGAATTTGATGTCATCCAATATCCTAAGAGTTTTGTGCCACCTTCTTTTAAGAGTTTTGATGGCAGTGGGAACCCAAGGCAGCATATTGCACACTTCAGGGCTAGTTGTTGCAACGCTGGTGGCAGAGATGTTTTACTCTTTCATCTCTTTTTCAATAGCTTAACAAGCATTTCCATTGATTGGCACGTTGAATTTCCCAACATTTTAGTGAAGATATTTGCTCAGTTAGAGCAACTCTTCATCAAGAGGTTTGCTGGAGCTCAACAAAGGGTCACTGTGGGCAATCTTATTATAGCACAACAACACCCAGGTGAGTCCCTTGTTGACTACATTCTCAGATGGCATAACTTGAGTATGAAATATTAACCGTAATTTTCTGAATAGCATGCCATTGAGATTCTTCTAAAGAATATTCATGGCTCGCCTTCATGCTTAAGGGCTTCACCATCAAAATATTTGAGAAGCTAATCAACAAGGGGGCTAGTCCACAAGGAGTGGCCAAATAATTACTTTTTTAAGACTAGTTACACTAGTCAAAGCCACAGAAAGCATATGAGAAGAAGCCAGGGATAGTGACTGTAGTAGACAATGGGAAGCAACCAGCTAAAGATCAGTCTGAGAGACCATGACCTCAGTAGCCTTCATTTCCACCTCCTCTACCACCACCGAGTAGCCCTACCAATCTCCATAGCAGCCTCCATGGCCTACACCACCTCTACCTCAGCCATATCATTAGCAGCAGCAGTACAAATACCCGGTGCCAGGTATCTATGGTCCACCTACTCTTTTGGATAAACCTAACAAGCCTTATTCATTTAAGAGGAGGTAATCAAGAAGATCTTTAAGAACCTCTTAAAGAAGCCTGATTTTTAGCTATCGAACCTAGGACACTTGAATAAGTGGGCAAAAGCAATGATCTTAACTTTTGCCCCTAACACCATATGCTAGGTCATATTTTGGAAGATTGCTTCACATTTAAGGATTGTCTTGAACATAGCTTCAAGACTGGCGCTATAGTTATCTCGAAGGAATACCTTATGGAACAACCATCCAGTTCCATTAGGATAATCCTTGGGGATACTTGCAAACCTTCCAAAGTTAAAGAAGGTTGGGATATCTCTCTATCTCGTACCTCTAAACAGACAGTCTCGAAAATCAAAAAACTTTCCTTGTAGGTGCCTGAGCCAGCTCAAACCTCCAACATTAAGGAAGGCTTGTAAGTTGCCAATGCCAACTTAAAGAAGGTGGGAGTTTAGCAGCAGCAGTAGCCTGTGCCAACCCGAGATAGCCAAGTAGTGCAACTATTGACCGAGTCCAACCTCCAGTCTACCATTGTAGCTACTACATCAGTGACCTCCTCTACTTCAACTAGCTCTTCTTCTAGTAGACATCTTGTATCGGATGAGGGCATCAAATCCCTCACCCCTTTTACTTTACTTGATTTCTACTATGTACCTCCTATCAAATCCAAGAAATTGAAGAATAAAGCTAGCTTGAATTATATCTGTGTCACTTCTGATGGGTTATCTACTTCTATTCCTAATGATAACTCTTCAAGTCTAAATAACAACTATAATAATTCTGATCTTCCTCTTTCTAATTCAAAGTTGGATTTTCTTACTCTGAATGCTATGAGTTTTCCTCTTGAGATAAACTTGGAATCATCCGATTCTGAGGGTCCTATAGGAGAAGCTGTAGGCAAGCCTGATGTGTAGGTAGAACCTTCCATTACCCTGCCACAAGAGATCACTGAAGTCAACCTTTGTAGTGGCAAAGTTCTACCTCCTAGGGCAGCACCTCAAGATAGGGTAAAATAAGTCATTGGTTTAGAAGATTGAGAAGCCCTTCCACAGGATGCTCCACCCTTCGACATGCTTGTGGAGGATTAGCCCAAGGTGGACTACCATGTCCTCTCTCACCTAAGAAAGTTGTCATCTAAGCTAAGCATATATGATGCCATCATCTTATCCAAAGAGATGAGGGAATCATTAATCAAGGCTCTTCTTGATCCTAAAATATGCTTAGCTCAGCTGATCGCTGTCGGAGAGGAGGCACGTTATACAAAAGAAGCCCAGGGGATCACTTTCATAGATGAAGACCTTCTATTGGGGGACATAGAGCACAACCGTACCCTCTACATTACAGTGGACATAGGTAGATTTAGACTTGCTAGAGTTCTCATCAATCCAGGTGCATCGGTGAACAATATGAGTCTAAAGACCCTTTCCTATTTGAGGATCAACATCTCCATACTCCGAGGAGATTGGATAATGTTGAGAGGATTCAATGAGCAAGGCGAGAGTACTTTAGGTTTCATAGTGTTATCTTTGGAGATAGGTGAATGGAAGACTAAGCCAAGTTTTACATAATGATTTGAATACTTTACACACTTTGCCGGCCTTGGATTCATCAGACTAAGATGATTCCATCCTCCCTCCATCAGTGCATCAAGTTCAAAAAGGCTGGGATTGAGTACTGTGTGAAAGGAGATGAAAAGTAATTTTAGTTAGAAAGGTTGAGATATATGAGGATGCGGCCTACTATCTTCCTCAAAACACCCTTTCTCATGAACTTGATCAAAATTCAAATACAAATGCAAAATAAAATGAAGGAAAAGAAAAAATAAAAGAAAAAGAAAAGAAAAATGAAAAACCAGGTGAATAAGAAAGGGAAATTGAAGAAAAAATATAGCTGCATATCACATTCTACCCATAGTTCATTCCATCATATGGACATGTGAGTAGGATGACTCGACCTCCACCAGGCAGAGGTAGGGGTAGATCCAGAGGTAGCTCTAAAGGTGGAAGACCCCCTGGTTGGCCATCAGCTAATAAGGGTTATGTTCTAGTTCATAGGAGTACCCCCACTATTCACATAGACTTGGAATCTAGCTCGGAGGATGAGTCTAATGTGATTAGAATACCAACCCCTCTCTCCTTGAACACACTGGCGAGCTGATAACTGGGCCTGTGATAATGCAAAGTATTCGAATCAAATTTATGTGAAGCTATTATACAGTAGTTGGGAACCTTAGCTCTAACCTCACTTTCATCTCAAAAAGCTGAAGGTTTAGTAGTTAAGGAAGCCCCTCAATCTTTCAAAGATATGAAGCCGAAGAGATTCTTTTTGGGATCATCCTCCTCAAGTCCTGAAGTTGATGTAGAACTTGAGGAGAATTCATACAAAGAATTAATGGAATTGCCTTTTGATTGGTATTCACCTTGTGTTTTTAATCTTGCAAAGAAGGTTTTGATTCCTTATACATGGTCTAAGCATAGGTCAGAATACATCAAAAAGCTATGGAACAATATAGGCAGGGGAATGCAATCAAGATTAGGACTACGATTCTGTATAGTGGGTCCAGTCGATGATGATGATTACTACTTAGTTGTCACCAACCATCTGGAGTCTAATAGGTTCTTTTCACACCAAACTAACTCTTATGAGGATGTGTGTTTAGAAATCTCAGATGATCCAGATGATCTCCAAATCAAAGATGGGCCACCAAAATTTAAGGAGGAGATCCATTCAATAATTGACAAGCTTAAAGAAATCAACCTCAGGATGGAAGAAAATCCATGCCCGACATACATCAGTTTGTTGATTAATGAAGAAAAAAACTAATGACTTAGTTAGGCTATTGACTGAGTTTAAGGACTTTTTACATGGAGTTATGAAGAAATTCCTGGATTATCTCCTGACGTAACTATCCACAAACTAGCAATAGATCCTAGCGCTAACCCTATCAAACAAGCACCTAGATGCATACGATTACAAACTGAACAACAGGTCATTTCTAAAGTCAAGAAACTGATCGATGTTGGTTTCATTAGGAAAGAAAAATACTCTACCTAGTTAGCCAGTGTCAACCAGTTAAGAAAAAGATGGACAAATTCGCATATGTGTCAATTTCAGGGACTTAAACAAGGCATGCCCTAAGGATGAGTTTCCTCTTCCTATACTAGAATTAATGGTGGACATCACCTCATCTCATGCAATTTTCTCCTTCATGGATGGGTCATATGGCTACAACCAAATCAAGATGGCCCCGGAGGATGAAAGAAACACAACTTTTTGAATCTCGATCAGAATCTATTATTATAAGGTCATGCCTTTCAGCCTTAAAAATGTTGGTGCTACATACCAACAGGCCATGACTCAGATCTTCAACGAACTCATCCATCATCAGGTTGAGTGTTATGTTGATGACATAGTAGTCAAGAGAAGAGAAAAGGAAGACCATCTCTTTGACTTGAAAGTAGTTTTTGAATGGTTAAGATAATATAACCTCAAAATGAATCCCCAAAGTGTGCATTTAGAGTAGCTTCAGGGAAATTCCTTGGGTTTGCTATCCGACATTGAGGAATAGAGATAGATCCTAAAAAGATCAAAGTTATCTTAAAATGTCACCTCCTAAAAGTCTAACACAACTCAGATCATTCTAAGGATGGTTGGCATATCTAAGATGCTTTATCTCCAACCTATCAAAGAGATGTAAACCATTCTCAGCACTTGTCAAAAAGGATGCCAAGTTCAAGTGGGATGACAAGTGCCAACATGCCTTTGAAGATATCAAGCAGTATTTGGTGAAGTCATCAGTTCTAGTAGGCCACTTATCCTCTACATTGTTATATCAAGATAATTGGAATGAGAGTGCTCTCTACTACTCTCAACCGTTGTCTGATTCCTGCTGAAGAAAATTATCCATCTATTGAGAAATATTGCCTAGCTTTGATCTTTGCATCCCAAAAGCTACGACACTATATGCTTTCTCATAAGGTGAACTAGATTTCTAGAACCAATCCACTGTAGTATCTCATGACATGGCCAATGCTATCTGAATGTTTAGCAAGATGGTCCATGATTCACCTTGATATCACATTCATTCATACCCTCCGATAAAAGGACAAGCACTAGCATTTCTTAGAAAGACACACTTCCACTTCCCCCGCTTAGTGATGATCTCCCGATGATCAAATCATGAACTTAGGGAGGTTGACACCGATGGGAGATGTATTTTTGATGGTGTAGCTTCTTTTCAAAAGGGAAGAACATGATCTACTCTTCGTGAAAGGGGGTAGGAATAGCTCTCCTAACTCTAGACCATGATGTGATGAGATTCTCATACTATCTTTCCAATCCCAGCACCAACAATGAAGTTGAGTATGAGGCTTTGATTACAGGTCTGGAGTTAGCCATCACCGTTTGTGTCAAGAGCATCAACATCTACGAGGATTCTCAACCAGATTGTTGGATCCTACAAGGTTCTCAAACCCAAGCTTCATCACTACCATGAGTACACCATGAAGCAGTTGGCCCAGATCCTAAGGTCACCATCTATAAGGTTCCCCATGGAGAGAAATAGTAGCAGATGCTTTGGCCAAACTTGCCAAAGAATTGGCATGTCCGAAAGATGAGTACATTCCAATAAGGGTCCGAAATATACAGGTCATATCCCTTATTAATGCTAAACTCATTGAAAGACTTTCTCTTGAAGGGGAGGTTGTCGTTGCCAAAAAGAACGAGGAGCTGGATTGGAGGTAACCATTCATAGATTACTTGAACACCGACAAACTACCTAAAGAAAAGTCACAAACTCATCAGATGAAACACAGAGCTCTCTCCTACACTCTCGTGGATGGCACCTTATACCGATGGTTCTTTGATTAAATGTGGTTATATTGTTTAGACAAGCATGAAGCCCAGGAATTATTACCGAGGTACATTTAGGTCTATGTAGAGCACATCAATCCGGTCCGAAGATGAAACCAAAGATCAAGAGACTAGGATACTACTGGCCTTCAATGATCACAGATTGCATAAACATGCTATGAGATGCCACCAATGTCAGGTACACGGTGTGGTCTTACATCAACCACCCAACATTCTAAACCCTACACGGCTTCATGGCCATTTGAATGTTGGGGTATCCATTGATCCTCCTTCGAAGGGTCACCAGTTCATCTTAGCTATTACCGACTACTTTTCCAAATGGGTGGAGGCAATCCAACTCAAAGAGGTCACAGCTCAATATGTGCTTCCATTTTTTAGGAACCATATCGTATATAAGTTTGGAGTGCCTCGATGAATTATATCCAATAATGGTACTGCATTCAAAAGCACCAAGATCAATAGTTTCTCCAGAAGACACAGTATAGATTGAAGATACTCTGCCATCTACTATATACGGCTTAGCAGAAGCGTTCAACAAAACTCTCATCAGATACTAAAGAATATACTTGATGACAACAAGAAGCAGTGGAATGAGCAGTTGGTTGAAGCCTTGTGGGCCTACCACACCACATATCAAACTCCAACTCAGTCTACCCCATTTTCCTTAGTGTATGGGTCCAAAGTGGTTCTACCTTTAGAAGTTTAGCTCCCATCACTTAGGATAGCATTGGGTAGCAGGATCACTACATAATAGAATGCAAAGTTGCGGTTAGAAAAGCTCAAAGGTTTGGAGGAGAGATGCCTTGCGTGCTAGAACCTCGAGTTGTACAAGGTCAAAATAATTCAAGCTCACAACAAGCTATTCCACCCTAGGTCTTTCCAAGTAGAGAACTTGTGTTAGTCCTAAGGAGACCAATTGTTGCCCATTGAAAGATGGGAGGCAAGTTTGAACCCACTTGGGAAGGCCCCTATGCCATGGAGAAGGCCTACCAAGGAGGATCATATCAGCTTATTGATTGTAAGTGGAACACCCAATGCTTCTAATTAATGGACTCTATTTGAAGAAATATTATCCATAAAAATCATGTTTCAAAATAATTCTATCAATCAACAAAAATGTCATTCCAATTCATCTAAATATTCTCTTCATTTGAAGCATTATTTATTTGTCTTGTAAATACGCTATGACGTGTTTATGATAGGTGTAAGAGAACCCAAGAGGCATCCTATCCCTCTTTCACAACACAAAAATAATCAAACAAAAAATCCCCAACCATGTTTAGGGTAGGTGTAAGAGAACCTGAGAGGCGTCTTATTCCCTTTAACACATGCACAAAAATAAAAACATATCTTTTATCTCAGGCTATTTTGACATGGGAGCAAGCCCCCTATGGCAATCACTCATTAACTTCTCTAAGTCAGGTTAACATGCTACCTCACTAGTATGTCACCCCAGTAGTCACTTGTCAGGTGGATGTGAGTCCCCGCGCTTTCTTCCTAACTTGATCATTGCAAACCAACGAGCGCCTTGTTAGTTTGGAAGGCTTCACTGCTAGCCAGTAAGCTACCTCATGTTAACTTTGATTAAGAAGATGTGAGTCATGTGCTTTCTTCTTGAACTAGCCATCATGTGCTAACTAGGTTGAGTATATTCGAGGTTTAGGATAAGTCCCCCAGAGGCCCCTTTTCTCTTGACTACGTTTGAGTTGTATAAGTCCCCCAGTGTCATTCACTCAAGAGCCTAGATGGATGGCACCCATCGAAGATAATTATCCCAAGCCTCAGGGAGGATGTGAGTCCCCAAGCTTTCTTCCGAGGTTGATTGTCAAAGACCGACGGGCATCTTAGGTTGGGTTATGTTCGCTATGCTGATAGCGATTCACCCGGTGAGTACATCACTCTTGTATATATGAGTCCCTGAGCTTTCTCCTTGAGTTGGACACCAAATACCTATTTGATGTATGACTAGCCATGTCATTTTATCCAAGGTATTGGATCAAACCTTTAGTGGCCCCTTCTCCTACGGGCATTTTATTTGGATCATGTCCTTGCAACCCAATTTAGACACTACCTGAATTACTTTTGGATTGGATAGTCCCCTTTCCTAGTAGCCACCCTTGTGGTTGGAGAATTTGTTTAGTGGATGCACAGATTCTCCCTTGGTTCTATAAATCTAAAATAGGTCTAGGCAAATATAAGCTCCTTCTTAGTATGATCTCTCATAAACCAACAGGATCCATGATAAATAAATAAATTAATTGGCTTGTGGATTAGGAATTCAAACCCCCAAAGAGCCCCTTTTCCCAAGTAGGCGTCCTATCTTTAGGGCAGTGTAAGTAAACTCCCTATAGGAATTGCCTGACTACCTGAGTTGAGATAAGTCCCCGGGTCGGCACTCTCTCCATAGTCGCCCTTAGGTCGGGTTCAATCTATTTGCCACAAATAGGTTACCCTGGCAATCATTTCACTTTCGAAGACATAAGACTACTACGCATTCTTTCTAGCATGACTATCGCAAGCCGACGAGCAGCCCTAGGTCGGGTTTGATTTATTGCCCAAAGCAACCGATCACCCCAGTAGTCTTTTGTAGTGGAAGATGTGAGTACCCGAGCTTTCTTCCCTAGATTAGTTGCTGCAAACAAAAAGGCACCCCTTTGGTTGGATAGTTCTCCCTTCATCTGGGAAGCTACTCCCTTTGGATTAGTAAATTTGTAGTAGTTCAAGACCACCATGGTCCCTACTCAGTACAACCCATCTCAAATCAATGGGATCAATAAAAAAATAACTAAAAAAAATTAATCTTGACTAACTTTGAGTTGATTTAAGTCCCCCAGCGATATTCACTCAATAGTCAACCCTAGATTGGGTGAACATCTTACCTTACTAATGTGTCACCCCAGCATTCTATTGTAGTGGAAGATATGAGTCCCCCCGCTTTCTTCCCTAAATTGATCGTTGCATACCAAAGGCATTCCTTTGGTCGGATAGCCCTACTTTGGACTACCCCTTTAGATTGATAAATCTATAGTAAATCAAGGCCATCATGATCCCTACTCAGTGTAGTCCATTGTAAACCAATAGGATCCAATCAAAAATCTCAAATTTTAAGATTAAAAAATCTAAAACAAATCAACCAACCTCCCTCAATGGAGTCAAAATGAAACAAATTCAACCCTCTTCCCTAGCAAAACTTAATTAAACAAATCCCAAACAAAACTCAAATAAAACAAACAAACAAATCAAATATGTTTGCTTCTCCTTAGTGAGATAAAAATCTTTCTAGTTCTCTCAATGGATCTTGAATTCTAATCCCTCGGATTTCACAACACCTTCTCCTCGGATGATTGGGACTTGCTCTCTAATGGAGAGTTCAACTTTTCATCCCCAGTGGAGCACTCAAACAAATCAAATCAAATTTTCTCCCCATGTGAGACTCAAATCAAACCCTCATCCTTTGTGGGTGATTTGAACCTATTTTCCTTAGTGGAAGGTTCACATACTCAATCCCTAGTGGATTCCCCCTTCACTCTCTTATGACTTAGACATAAGTAGAGAAACATTACACTAAGCTCTTGATTCCTTCTATGCCTTATGATAGGAGTAGATCATTTCTATTAATGCTTGTGATTGTTTGATGTTGTTGATCGCTTTGGTCAACACCAATACATGCAATATGCCTTGTCAAGTCACACCACACCAATTAGGCGCCCTTTGTTGTTGACCTCATTTTTAGAATGAGCTCTAAACCTCTCCATCTTAGAACATAGGATTTATCTTAGATACTAATAACTCCTTAGTCTTAAGATACTTCAAGTGATTAGATTGACACATAACCTAACCCTTGAGACTTAGAAGAGTTAGCCATAGGAATAGATCAAGCCTTAGGGGTGTTAGGAAAACTTGCCTACCCTATAGCTTGAACTAAACCCTCACTTCCTTCTTTCAAGTCAAACTCTAAACTCATATCAAGCCAACTCCAAATCAAATCTCAAATCAATTCAATGGATTATCACAAATCATGAATCAATTCTAAATGATTGAAACCATGATTGAATTCCAAAACCAAAATATTTTCTAAGTCCCTTTGATTCCACCTTATGGATCTAGCTCAAATCTAATCTAATTCAATTCAAATTCAAGAAATTTTCTCACAACTCATTTATATTCACAAATATAAATGAAATATAAATCCAATCAATCAAACTAAATCCAAAAACTAAACCCAAAAATCAAATCCAAATTTCAAAATCTTTCCTATGTCCTTTGATTCCTTCTTATAGACTTAGGTCAAATCAAGTTCAAGTCACTTCAAATTCATGAAATTTTCTCATACCCATTTATATTCTCATTTATATTCATAAATATAAATGAAGTATAAATTCAAATAAATAAAAATAAATTCAAAACTCAAACTCAAGTTCAACCAAAATTCAATCAAAGCCTTTCAAGTCAAATTCTTGAACTTAGCCAAATCAAACTCAAATGAAGCCAAACCCTTGATTTTTCTTATGATTCAATCAATCCTTCAATCATGAACCCAAATATAAACATAAACTTCAATCATCAAATTAAAACAAAATTTAAAAAAAAATCAAACCCAAGTCAAACTAATGTTTACCCTTTGAACTTGAAATTATCAAATGAATCCAAACCCATTTTACTTTAAACCACTTGCAAATGGATTTATATTTCAATCATAAGTCCATATGTGAGTTTAATCAAACTCAAATCAAGATTAGACCAAGCCATTTGACCCACTTAGGCTCACTTGGCCCAAAGTGACCTAAAGTACCCCTTATGAGCCAAATTCTAATCCTAATCAAATTGGATTGAATTATGCCCACCTAAGCCTCACATTGTGAGCAACAATCATCATGAGATGATCAATCACTCAAATTGGGTCAAACCAAGTCAAACCTAAGGGTTGACCAAGTCAATACTTAGCCAAAATGAAACCCAACATAGCCAAATCTACAATAGGCCAAATTGATTGAAACCATTTATCTAAGTTCATTCATGATCATTGTTTGAATTTATCAAGTCAACATTTGAGCCCTAATTAATTGGCCACCCAAGTTGACCCAACTTGACCTAAAAGTCAAAATATGTCAAAACTTGATCTAAGCTAAATTGATTGAAACCAATGGGTCAAGTTCACTCCAAATCACTAAAATCACTAAATTAACCCAATTTGATGAAGCAAGGCTAATCTTTAAAATTGATACCAATAAATTTAAATTAAACCAATTTAAATCCAAATTGGTCAACTTGACCCATTTGACCTAAGTGAACTCAATTGAACCAAATTCAAATATAAATCAAATTGAGCCAAACTAATGATGCCAAAATATTTTAAATGGACCTTGGTTTGACCCAATTTGACCAATTGGTCAACTTGACCATAGTTGACCCATTTTGACCTAAATGGGTCAACATGAGCCAAATCACATCAAATCAACTCCAAATTCATTGAAACTTGGCGCAACCCACTTTTCAATCAATCCAAACATACTCAAGCTGAAATCTAAGCTAAATGATCATTTTACCCCAGGCCATAGGGTAACCTAAAATCAAAACTACTTGGAATTTGGTCAATTCCTTTTCATGGACACTTGGCATCCTCTTAGTGGACCAAATTATCACTAATGGACATAGTGCACATGACCCAATGGGTTTGGATCAGCCCAACCCAACCTAAGGCTAAAATCGACCACCCCTATGGACATGAGCACATGGGATTCCCTCCTCCACTCAATTAAGGCACATGGGCGCTTCACTACTCCACTCCACACTCAAAACCAAACCATGTGCAAGTCCTAACAGCCTAACCAACCCATTGAATAAGACATATTGGATCAAAATGGCAAGCAAGTTTGTGATTATCCGATTCATCTAGAGGGAGATATACTACCCTTAATTTCACTTGAATTACATTCTCCCCTATTCTATTGAAGCATAGGAACTCAAAGGAGGTGATTCCAAGCTCCCCCAAGGTTTCCTAAGCATTTTCCAATTCTCCATTTTTAGTTTCCCTTAGACTAAAAATAAGGGAGCTCCATAGAATTTTCAACTTAGCCAATACATAAAACCAATCCAATTTCTCCCTCAAGCACCCTCAGAGGACCTAGTAGAAATTATCCAAAGCTTCTTCCAAGCTTCAAAGGCAAGGAGGAAGGGACTTTGATCAAGGCTGAGCCCAATTGAAGGAGAGCTTGGTCCATAGGAAGATCCACTCAACCAAATCACCTCAAATCTTCAATAGGGATTTGTCTCCACTAGACGAAGCTACCTCAATGGATTCAAGCACCGGTGATAGCCTCCAGCGAGGTATGCCCTCAACTCGAGCTTAAACTAGCCATGGTGTGGTCTTTTGTGAAAGAATATAGTGAACCCTAACAATGTCACCCATCTCATTACCATGGCAATTAACGCTCTGGAGAATGGATTTCTTGGGTTTATTTCCAATAACAACCAAATAAAGAAGGTTCATCTTAGATGTTGTTGACTACTTCTCTAAATAGATAAAATAATTGCATTAGCGAAACCAATTTCAAAGGTTGTGATCAACTTTCTTTGTCCAACCATCTTCATGAGATTTAGTCTCCCACTAACAATCATATTTGAGAATGGTCCCCAATTTGTTAGCCAAAAATTAAAGATATTCATGAAATAATAATAGTTTAAATATCAAGTTCTTATTGGTCAATCATCAAGAAGTTAACAACAAGTTGAAGTAGCCAATAAGGTCATGCTTAACTTAAAAGAGAAGTCTCTACTAGTGAGCAAAGTTGGGCAGATGAGCTCCCCTCCATCCTCTTGGTTTGTTAGACCATTCCATCTTCCATGATTGGTGAAACTCCTTAGCCTTTAGTATTGAGGGTGCAATCCCTTTAGAATTTATTGTCCCCACATCAAGGATGCTTCTAATTATAAACATGCCCCTCGAAGAAGTGCTTAATTGGATCAAAGATAATAATCAAAATCTCTTAGCACAATTGGACTTATAGGAAGAAAAGCCTAATGTTACTTTAGCTTCACTCCAAAAGCATAAGAATAGGATCTAATGAGCTTTCGTAAATCTTACCAAAAAAAGAGACATCTTGGAGGTGATCTCATTTTTGAAAGTTTGGTGCCATAGTGAGTGTGAACTAGGATAGTTGATGGCTTTCATTTTACAAAAATTATAGAAAAAAATTCAAAGAAATACTTAGATATTTGTTTACTTTAGCTATGGCAATAAGGATGTAGGAATGAGGGTGTCCAAGCCAATTGTGCCATAGTTGAGAGTTGGATGATGTAGTATGTAGTGTCTTCGATGAAGGGGAATGTTAGAGAAGAAGTAAGAGGGTATAAACTATTATGACTCAAACCTTTAAGAAAAAAATATTAGTCTGTCAATCTTTGTCCACAAAGTTGTTAGTGGCAAAATAGATGACATAGTTAGTCGGTGAAACTCTTATGGATATATAGTAGATTGTGAGAAATGGAAGGAACATGAAGCAAGCTTTTAAGAAGTAATAGACGGTTTAGATGTGGAGTTGGAAGGATTCCTTGACCATTATTTTGAGGTTTAATACATATGGTAGGATGGAAGCATTTATAGTCAAGTAGATGGCTACAACAAGATTTTAATCAATGAGGTCCAAAAGTTGTACTCAGGGTTGAGAGGGAACTCATTAATGGAGGGTGTGATATTTCTTGAAGGACAAGCTATAGTGCCATCCATGAATCTTTTGAAGCCATTAGTAGAGAACATTTTCAAAATGTGCAACCTCCAATTGGTATACTTATCTCTTTAGAGTTGAACACTAATGATATTTTTGATATTTAAAATCAAGAACTTCATAGGAGAGGAGATTGCGAGATCATTGGTCTTGATTAGGGAGAATGATTATGAGGTGTCGGTTGATGAAGCTAGTCAATAGGTCATCATTATTTTTGAAAGTGAAATATTGGATGGTTTACCTCACTTTTGGAGTGAGGATTCAATCTTCTCATCATAGGTCTAGAGGTCTTCTATACACTAAGAGCTATTTAGTCATAAGACACTTCTAGTGGCTAAGTGAACACTTAACCTAAGCCTAGAGACTTTGAAGGATTAGCCATAGGGTAGGCTATGCCATAGGACTTAGGAAAATCTACCTAGCCTATAGCCTAATCAAAACCTATGCTTATCTCTTTAGCCAAATTCCAACCTCAAATCAATTACAATACAATCCAACTAAATCTCAATCCCAATTCAAATCTCCAAGCCAAAATCAAATCCATAACCCAAACCTAAGCCTATGATTTGATCTTATGGACTTAGCCAAATTTTCCTTCAATCTAAACCAAATTCAATTGATTTTCCCATAAATCACTTAATCCTTCAATTATCATTCCAAATCAAATCAACCAAGCCAAAATCAATCCAATCAAACCTAACCTAGCCCATTTTACTTCAAATATTCAAATGAGCCAAATCAATTGCAATCAAAGCCTTAAATCAATCCCAAATCAATATCCAAACTCAACTAAACTCAATCCAACCCAAAATCTAACCTACAATTGGTCCACTTGAACCAAACTCCAATCCAACCCAAATTGGATTGAACCAACCCTTCAAATCTTCTCCATGATGATTGTTGATCACCTTGGATGGTATAACTACAACCAATTCAATTCAACAATGACATATTTAGGCTCACGTGACCCAAAGTGACCTAAAGGACTTATTTGAATCACATCTCAATCCAACCCAAATGGGATTGAATCAAACCATCTAAAACCTCCCATGATGATTGTTGATCATCTTTGATTGATCATTTGTCATCAAGCCATTTGACCAAACCAATCCATTTAACCTACATGAGCCAAATGAACCATATTTCATCCTAAGCCAAATCAATTGAAACCAATGATTCATACCAACCTAAAATCAATACTTGAACATGACTTGATCATCAATTGAGACAAACTAAACCCAATTGGCCCTTTGACACAAGTTAACCCAATTTGACCTAAAAGGCCAAATTGGGTCAAATAAAAATCTAATTTAAATTGATTGCAACCAATGGCACAAGTTCATTCCAAATTGACTATTGAACATGATCAAAGCCTTGATTGAACCCAATTTGAATAATTGGACCCAATTGACCCATTCAGCCCAATTTGGCCTAAATCATTCCTAAATCCAAATTGATTGAAATTAAAGCTTACAATCATCTTCAATTGATCAACTGAACACAAACTAATGCCCAACTCATGTCAATTTGACCAATTTGGCCAAATTGGTCAACTTAACCTATTTGATCCATTTGAACCCAAATGAACTAAAATCAAATCCATGCCAAATTGAACTAAACCAATTAAACTAAAACATTCCAAATACTCATTTGAACTTGACCGAAGCCTTGGTTTGACCCAATTTGACTAATTGGTCAACTTGACCCAACCTAGCCTAAGTTGACCTTCATGGGTCAAATGGAGCCAAACCCATTCAAACCAAGCCCAAAACCCTTGAAACTTGGCATGACCCATCCTTGGCTCACCTGACCCAAAGGTGATTGGGTCAGCCATGAACCAAGTGGAGGTGAGCTAACCTCTCCAAGCCCATTGGCACACTTGGAAAGCCAAATCGATCCTATCTGTCTTCCGTCGCTCAATGGGACAATAGATCATCTATCATCCATTCCGTGTGATTGGAATGGATGGTTGTGATCTCCTGATTAGATTAATCTCAATTTAATTCTTAGGAACCTTGAGATTAATCTCCTTCGCTTAGATCTGGGACGAGGATGAAAACGCGTTCCCGCCACATCGCTAAGTCAAACAATTTTAAAGAACCAATCTCACGGCACTACATGGAAAGCACGCCACATCAGTGATCCATGGGATGTCGAGGATTAGGCTTAATTAGGGCTTAATTATCCATTTTAATCACTAAAACTTGAAAAAATTATAATTAATTATATAAAAATCCAAAAATGCAAATAAATACTCATTTTAAAGGTAAAATAGATGAGATTTAATTAAAAAATATTTTCATTTGATTTTAAATAGTAATTAAGGTGTAATTAAGGTTTGAATGTCACTTAATTAGCTTAATTAAGCCCTAATTACTTGGGTAAATGATTTCAAACTTTGAGTGTTCATTCAATGGGATGACATCTGCCTCCTTTGATTTTCTTGGAATTTATTTCCTATGTAATTAGAGAAATTGATGTTTCAGACCCTAATTACCCTCTTTATTTAATTTAATAATTAATTAACATTCAATATAGTAAAAATTAATTAACTTAAGCTCACTAATCAGTGATTAATAGTAAATGAATGAGGGAGAATGATTAGGACCTCCTTCTTAATCTCTTTCTCAAGTTCATTTCATTATTAAGAGGATTAATTAAGATGGTAATTAATTAAGTATCTAATTAATTAATCAAATGGCTAAATTAAATCAAATTGAAATGCAAATCATATCAAATAATTGACAATGAAATAGAGGGATCCTCTTTATGTGTTTAATAACATAAAGACCCTTTAAATAAATTATGATGAACTCATAAGTGTGGGAAAATCATAAGAGTGCTTAATTAAGTTCTTTAACTTAATTAATCTTTAATTATGAGCCAATTGCATTAGATCCTTTAGGAGTATTGCAACTTTACTTTTCTCACATGTTCATATCATTTATGGCTCATGATTAAATGATTAATCAAATTAAAGAATCATAGGAAATGGAGATTAAGTGATTTTATTAATGTTTCAATTAAATTAACTCATAAAATTCATTTAATTGTCTTTCCTTGAACTAATTAAGATTACCAACATGAGAATGGGGTTAAAACAATAAATAATTTCTCTCCTCTTTAAATCAACTCAAATCCAAAATTAAATTAATAATGAACTTTGATTTTCTTTAAATAATTTTATTTGATGTGATTGTCCTTAAGAGTTAATGTATTTGAATGAATTATGTGTTTATATTTAGTTATTCCTCTCCAATCACTTCTAAAAGTTGTATGTCATATGAATTCATGCATTCATGTTTTCAAATCTAAATGAATAAAATAAATTTTATCTATGTAAGCTTGCATGTGTTGGCTTAACTTCAATGATATGTGTGACTATTATCACTAATAAATTCAAATTTATTTTCTAAAGCTTATAAATTGATAATAATATGTGGAATGGTGATAGTTATAAACTCATATAGGACTTGCATGTACTTATAGCTCAGTTATGTGAATGTGAAGCTCTCTTTCTTGAATTCATATATAGATTTACATAGGTTTGAATGTTAATGGGTATATAGTCTGGACATCCTAGAAATACAAGGCTTTAAGTAGCCCCAAGGAAGTCATTTGATTATCTCACTTCCCTGGTTAACAAAGCCACATACCCATTTGATTTTGTTCTTATGTAATTTGGTATTAGAATTTGAATAAAGCTTTAATTCATGTGCATAAATAATTCAACCAATAAAAATACAATCTTTGCATGATATTTATTCCTTTAAATTCATGAATACATTAATATGTATCTAAGATAGCAAATATATAGTTTGGACATCCTAAGAGTATGAGGCTTTAAGTAGCCCCAAGGAGGCCATTTGATTATCTCACTTTCTTAGTTAACAATGACATGAATTTGCTTACATTTTTATACATGTGTATGTGTTTGTGATTAAGGAATGAAAACCTTCCCTCTTTTCTAGTAAAAATACATGCATTTATGATTTCTTAAGTCACTAAAATATGTAGTATGTGGATATAAAGCTTCTTTCCTTTATTCATGTATATGAATTTACATATGATTGAATGTTAATAAGTATATATTCTGGACATCTCAAGAATATGAGATTTTAAGTAGCCTAAAGAGGTCAATTACCTCATAGTTCTTACATAGTTAACAAAGGCACATATATATATATATATATATATATTTATTTATATATATATATTTATATAAAAATTTGATAGAACTTATATATATATATATATATATATATATATATTAATTAAGGAAAATATCACCTCTTGCATGACTTTCATCTTTCTGGTCATGTATACATTAATACATATTGAAAATAACAAGTATATAGTATGGACATCCTGGGAATATGAGACTTTAAATAGTCCCAAGGAGATCATTCAATTATCTCACTTCTCTGGTTAACAATGCCACATACTTGTTTATATCTTTTATACATATGTATGTATACTTGCTTAATGAATGAAAGTCTTATTTTCCACTGAGTATGTAAGCATACATTCATCATTTAAGTGTGTCAAAATATATTGTGTGTATAGATATGCTAAGTGTTAAATCATGTGCATGTTACATGTGATGGAAAGGAATGGCTTGGTGTATGTCATGTGATAGTAATTCAATTATATTAATTCTAAGATGCTTCTCATATTGAATAGGATTATTTAAAATTAACCCAAACTTAGGATTAATAAGAAAATACTTAATAAATCATTCACTAAAGAGAACTAAGTCATAAAAAAATAAACTTTAAAAAGCAGCTTAAGGTAGGGATGAAGGAGGGTAATCCTCTTTCCTCTCTTTATAATACTTAGATGCTAAGTGTAAATCAAATGAAGCCAAGTAAAACATAAATTAAAATTCATAAATCAACTAAACAACTTGAAATGAAGCCAACCTTTATGTTCAATTAAATCCTTCCACACTTAGAAAATCATAACTCCAATGCTTAGTTAAGACATACTACACAAAACCTTAGCACACACATTAGAATTAAGCCACCACTTTTAGTCCTAAGTTAGGATGATGTATGTGTGATGTATATTTTATTTTGTGATTTAATATTTTAGACTAGATGTTAGGGTGTATGTTTCATAGACTTGATGTTAGGCCACTCTTAGCTTAGTGTTGCTTTCTGCAGGAGGTTATGCTTAACGGGTTGCTTAAAAATAAGTATAAACATTTTGCTTGCAAGTTACTTATGCCCTTAAGCATAATCCAAGTTAAGACATGTAAGGCTTGGTTGCCCACGTGCAGAGTGCTAAGCCCAAACTATGAATATAACTGCTTGAGATTATATGTTTATTTAATTAACCTCTATTTTGTAGGTGTAGTTAGATTTACTTTTTCTATATAAATGTAATTTTTGCAATATAAATTAGGATTAGTGCTATGGGGGATTAGGATGAGCAGTGGCTAGAAGGCTTGGGGTGTCCTGTGATGCCTTTGGAGCAAATCAAGAACTAAAGAATGAGAACGAAGACATGGAGGATATGAAAAAGTAAAGAAAAGAAGACTCTCATAGCATATAATTTTATTTTTAATTGTAATTATTCTTTTATATTCCGGAATGTATAAGAGTAGAGCTCGGCTACTCAATTTTTTCTTTCCAAGGTGTACGGTGGTACCCGGCCGCACCGGTCCTTTTATTCTTTTGTGTTAGTTTATAAAATTGTTTGGCATTATGTTTAAATTGCACATTAGGATTGCTTGATTTTCATAATTTTTTATGATTAATATTTTAATGTGTGACCTGGATGCGATAAGCTCTTAGGATAAAATTAATTTTTTTACCCAACTAACAACTCATAACCAAGTTTTAAAATAATTCATAACCTCGCTACAAAGCTTAGGCTCTAAATAAGATAATTAAAAGATTTAGCAACCCTATAGTTGTATGGTTGTATGTCTCACATCATGCATGCATATTCCTTCTTCCTTGAATATGGGAGATCTCCATCCTTACACGATAGGGGAATGCTTGACCTGTGAGAGCATCCCTTGTGGTGGAGAACACCCTCTTCTCGTTGATTTAGTCAACAACTTCATTTCATCATGCATTTAGGCATAAGAAATCTCAAAGCCTTTGTCCAAAATGAATGTGTCAAAATGAAATAAAATTTATAAAGATTTGCACTTTTAGACTAAGTCATAGGTTCATACCACTCCTGCTCTAGTTTCTTAGGGAGTGGGTTTAGGAAATTAATTTTTTTCCAATTAAACAACAAGCTTAGCTTGCTTGCAATTTATAATACCGGCCTACATGATTTTGATTCGTAGGAGGTGTTAGCCGGTGGCGACTCCAGGCAGTTGTAAGTCCAAAGAGTTGAGCATTTTACTCTATCTGTGGAAGTAAACCAGTATGTCCCATTTCGCTTAGATTTAGGTTGTGCTTTAACTTGTGTTAAAACTCCCTAGATTTAGGATCCAATGTAGCTATTTTCTTTGGGCTACAAGCATAAATTCTTATCTCTTAGGCATTTTCACAATCTTGTGTTGATGGATTATAAGCCCTAGCAATCTAATAAAAATTCAACTCAAATAAATAAATTCTTTCACTTTCAAATATATTAAAACCCCACCATAGGATAGATTGAATGCTCATTAAGCTTTCTAGTATCATGAGCATTTCCTACTTGTTTCTTTTAAAATCAAAATAAATCTTCCAATTGAACATTTCCATTTGATTTTTCGAAATAACCAATCACTTGATAGTCTTAACCTTGAAATCTTTGGAGACAATAATTGCCTACTTTAATCGAGAGTATTTTTAGAAAATTTTATTTCCTATGATGTAATTAACTATGGAGGCTTGCCTCCATAGGGAACTAAAAACCCGGCTTAAAATAAATTATGTTTTACTTTTTCATGTAAAGCAGTGGAAAAATTTATGGTATATATAAATACTCATCAAGCCTTAGGAGTCCTTATTAGGTGATTAAGTCCATTGTAGTGTGATGCCTCTATCTTTTGAGATAGTACATCATACATTAATGTCATATCAAATCACTTCAATAAGTACCCTCGATCTACGTGGTATCCACCCTACATCCAAAAATAAACATCACATGGATAAAAATAAAAGAGAGAGTTAAGAAAAGAGAACGGATCGAATGGGATTGTTGAGTGAATGCTCTAATACCATGAAGGAGATAAACTAAAATTGTTTCATTAGATTGCTTGAATCAAACAATATAATATTTAGTGTAATATATAACAAACTATAAGTGACTTGATAAATTTAGTGTAATATTTAATTTATTGACTTGATAAATTTCTTTAATATAATGCTAGATAAATATCATCCTTACCTTTTTTTTTCACATGCTTTATAAATTGATATTTTTAAGTTTAGGGGTGGCAAAATTTTTGGCATAATATATAATATTAAAGGATTTACTTTAAATTTACTTCTTAATTCCACCACTATATATATATATATATATATATATATATATATATATATATATATATATATGAGAGATTATGGGTTGCTTTATGAATAAACCTGAAACTCATCTTCCCTTTCTTATTCCCTTCGGGGCTGTTTGGGATCACTTTTATTTTTTATTTTTTATTTTGTAATTTTATTTTATTTTGTTTTGTTTTGCTTAAAATAAAATTTATTTGATTGTACTTGTTGTTTTTAAAAATAAAAAATAAAATCACATAAAAAATATTCTAAACAAACATATTTTCAAAAAATAACATAAAAATAAAAAAAAAAACAGAAAATAAAATTAATCCCAAAGAACCCCTTTGTTCTTCCTTTGGAGTTTTAGGCAGGGCATCCTAAAATTGCTCAGTATCTTTTCCCTTTAAGTCCAATTTAACTTTTTGTTAGGATTATGTTATTAATAAATAACATAATTAATTAAGAGAAGTGGCACATTTTAATAATAATTTAATAATTAATTTTTGTTAGGATTCTTTTTTTACTTTTTAAAATATTAGTATCTCTCCAAAAAAATAAATAAATAAAAACTACAGTAGAAAAATTAGGAGTGAAAGAAAAACTTAGGGATCATTAGGGAACACTTTTATTTTTTATTTTTTTTATTTAAAAATGAAATATATTTGATTGTAATTATTATTTTTAATAATACTCGAAATACCTAAAAATTATTTTGAGTATTTTTAAAAATAATGTTAATCATTTTTAAAAACAAAAAATAGAAACACATAAAAAAACATTTTAAATAAACATATTTTTAAAAATAATATAAAAATAAAAACAAAAAATATCAAATAAAATTTATTTCAAATAGCCCCTTAATTTTTCAAAATTGCATAAATTCCATATCAATTTCTTACCAATGGTATCAGAACCTCGATTTGTTGATTTACCCTAAAGATTGTTTCAGGTATTAGTATATGAAATTAAATCTCATATAATATATAGTTCGTCACAGATTTTGATTGATGTCTTCAAAGTCATTTATGTTATTTCACTGTGAATTTATTGTTCTAATCATATTTCCCAATTTGATTATTAATTTTCTTTGATTTTATTGTAATTCACTGTTTTGAATTTGTGAAATGTAGTTTCCCGCTCAAAGGAAGCAGTTTTGATATTCATATTTTATTTCTTGTATATAACATATATTTATACTAAGTGGCTTATATTTCTTCTAATATAAGGTCCCAACCTTTCATTTTTTTTTTTTTTTTTTTTGATTTGATGAATTTAAACATAGATAACACTCAAACTAAATTTTTAATTAATTAATAGATTTAATTAAAAATTATTTTATTATTAATTAAATATTAATTTTAACTGAAGCCATTAATTGTTGACTAAATTTGTTTTAACCCATTCCATTTCATGTTTTCAAATTTTTATTAATTGCTAATTAATGAATATATGATAATAATAAATTAATCTTTAATCTCATATTTATATGAAATGTTTCTATAACTCAAGTCCTTCCAACTTTTCAATTTTTTTATTAATTAAATTGATTACATAGTCATTACAAAATAGACTTTAATCTCATATATCTATATATACACTACTATTAAAGAAGCGGCTTGTGATTCTCATTTTAAGGGTCGTTTGGATGGTCGCACCATAGTGCTGTTTGGGTGTTGTGTTTGAGTTACGTTTTAAAGAATCTGTTGTGGGAAAGTTGCATTTTTTAACTTGACCTGGCTTTCTACGATGATGGCCAAAAAGCTATGGGTTGATTTTTTAACATAAATAAAAAATTTGTATACCCGCCACAACTTCTTATGCAGAATCTCCACTATTATTTTTTTTAGATAGTTGCAGTTGTCCCAACAATAATAACAAGCCTTAATCCCACTATGTGGGGTCGGCTACATGAATCTTTCTTCTCCGTTGTACCATATTATGTGTCAATTCTTATTTAATTCTAATAAACTAAGGTCATTTTTTATACATCATAATCAAGTCTTTTTAGGTCTACCTCTATCTTTCCTAACATAAGGCAAATCTAATACATCTACTCTCCTAATCGGGTCATCGAACAGTCGACGCTTTATGTTGCCAAACTATCTAAGACGACCCTCTCTAATCTTATTTGTCACTAGTGCTACTCCAACCTTTTCCCGAACATATTCATTTCGCATTTTATCTTTAAAAGTAAAGTACCACCTAAGCATCCTCATCTCTACAACACCTAACTTAGTCTTATGCTTCTCTTTTACTGGCCAACATTTTGCACCATAAATCATTGTAGGTCTTATCACCATCTAAAATTTTTCCTTGAGTTTAAATAATACTTTTCTATCACACAACAAGTGAGATGCATTCCTCCACTTCAACCATCCAACTTGAATTCTACTAATAACATCTCTGTCTATTTCACCATCATTTTGAACAATAGAATCGAGATATCTGAAACAACCACTCTTTCTAATGACTTGATCACCCAATATCACTACTAGGGCTTCTACAATAAAAATTACACTCCATATATTCAATTTTAGATCTACTCAAACAAAAACCTTTAGACTCTAAGGTTGGCCTCCATAATTCAAGTTTCTCATGAACTCCCTCTCTAGTCTTATCAATAAGAAGAATGTCATCAGCAAAAAGCATACACCAAGGTACATCCTCCTATAAAGGCCTAGTATGACCTTTCCATAATTAAAGCAAAAAGATATGTGCCTAAAGTAGAACCTTGATGTAATCCAACTGAAATAAAAAATATATATTTTGTCAATCCTCCATGTGTTTGGATACAAGTAACAGCTCTAATATGCATATCTTTAATGACTTGAATATAACCAATATTTATGCCTTTTTTTTCCTAGAACTCTCTAAAGGGCATGTTTTGGAACTTTATCATAATCTTTCTCTAAATCAACAAATATACAACTATCTCAAACATATCCTAGATCCTAAATCTTAACTTTACATTTTATTTAATTTGATGATTTTAATCATAGCCTTTCAATCTATACTACTATAATTAAAAATAGCATATGATTCTTCTCATATTAAATTCTAACTTTTTATTTTATTTAGATGATTTCAATCCTAAGCATTCATCATATATTATTAAATCCGTTCTCTAACACTTGGTTGTGAGAATAGGCCCTTCATCCCCCTAAATTCAACTCATGACCGTTCCAAAATTTTATTTATTGTCTTAAGTACCATTTCATCCACAAATTACTTAAGAATTTATTATAAATACTAACATTTCACATGTTTTAAGCAATTCGATACTAATAATCTTTTTTTTTTTTTGGGTATTGAAATGCTAATAATCCGATAATAATTAATTTTTACAAGACCTTTCAGCTTTCAAAATACGTTTCAGCTCCTTGGTGTTTAATGATATCCGAGGTTCATCTTTGGTAGGATCAATAATGGTGAGTTTTCCATCGTCAACAAGCTTATCTCTGCAACTATTCTGATGATCTTCTTGCCTTAGTGAACTCTGATGAGAGCTTTTGATATGGATCTTTTTCTGGATTAAGACTTATTTACTGTAATTTGATCTTATACAGTGAGGATTGAGTGATTAAATCTGTTCTGGTTTGAATGCTGGATCTGTTTGAGTCCTTTTTCCTGGTTTGGGTCTGATCTGGCTTGACTTGAGTCTGTTTCCTGAGTTAAACCACACTTGATCTAACCCGGCTGAGTCTAGAAAGGCTGAGGAGTTTTGCGGGTGCCTTCTGGTCCGTAGGATCTCGCGTCTTTTAGCTTGGCCGTTGGATGGGATCACTTGGATGGTGTTCCTCTTTGCTTCTTGCTTGAGCCGTCAGATTGCCGCGTGTTATCTTCTGCCCTTGGATTTGTTTCTTGATCATGTGGTTCTTGATTCTTACAGGAATTAGTGGAATACACTTGTAGCTTTCTGCGCGGCTTGATCAGGGGAATGGATCTGATCCGTAGCTTGGGTTCGCTGGCCGCTTCCCGTTGGATGAATCCTTTGAATTAACCTAACTGTATCCTTTCCTTTGTTTGTTTCAGTCGACTGTTCGAGCCGTCGACTTGCTCCAGAGAGAAAGCAGGGGGAAGAGAGGAAACCAGAGGGAGTTCGCCGGTGATTTCGCCGGAGGAGGGACCTTCCAGTGAGGATCAACCGTGGAACTACTTCAGGGAAGAAGAAGAGAGGACTGGGAACAGAGGAAGGAGTTTCTTGAGATAATTTTTCATCCTTTTTCATTCCTCTCTGATCTCTATTTATACTCTTCTTTCTGCCTTGGATCATGTTTGTTCTACCTCTTGTAACTGTTTTCTGTTATTTTCTGTTATCTGTCTTGCCTCTGTCGTATATTCTGTTGTCTTTCTTGATTTCTGTTGTTTATCATCGTGTTGTTCTATGCTTCTTCTGGCCGTTATTCTTGTTATGGATCATTAGTTTTAGCATATCTTGTAACCAACTTCTGTTGGCTAGCTTCAGTCATTCTAGCCTTGTTACATTTATTCTACTATTCTTTAGAATGAGTATATTATATGTTGTAAAGTGATCTTTTATTTGTAATATCTGTAATCTTTTATTCTTATTATAATAGAATTTTGGTCTTCTTTTTTCTCTTCTCGGGCTTCTTTGCATACCGATTATTGTAGTTTGGGAATATTTGAAATCCTTTAACCATTGTGGTCTTCTTCTTTTTCTTTTGTTGGCTTGTGGATATGGGTTCATATCATTACTCCCTTCCTCACACTGACCTTGTCCTCAAGGTCAACTTCTGGGGATGCTTTCTGTATTTCTTTATTTGACATATAAGGAACATTTGTGGCTAAAATTTCCTTTCCATTGTTTTAAGGTTTCTGTAATGTGTTGATCTCTCAGTATGTCGTGATCCAAACTAATGCCTTGGCTGAATTCCTACCTTAGAGCATCACTTGATAGGATTTCTCCCTGGACTTCTCTGTGATCTAAAACTTTGACAAGCTTGATTACTATCTGCCCATCTTCTGAACTGAGCTGATAATTTCACTGGTTGTAGTGTAAAAGCTTGTCTGTTTTGTAGTAGTCTTGGATTGAAGCTTTCTTCTATTGTATTGGCCATTTGTTTCATGTTGGTTTTGAGCTTCCTGATTTATATGGTTCTGTCCAACCTATCTGAAAATAAAAGCTCCTTTGTATGTGGCTGGATTATGTGACACTGCTCTGTTTGTCCCTCTGAATTGAGGCTGTAAAAGATTTGTGCCAGCTGACTTATTAATATAGGCTATCTTATTCTATATAATTGGGTTCTATCTGACATAAAATCTAAGCTAAGTTATTGGTTAGCAGTATTTATAATGTGTATACTTATACAATCTCTATGTCATTTGCCTTAGCCTGGATTGAATGGCTGATATTTTAAGCTTGTATCTAATGTCTCTTCTTGTATCCACCGAATTTACGGTGGAATATCATGTTGTAGTTGATGGTCTTGGTCTTCATTGACCATCATGAAGGCACATAAGTTGGCTTGACATATATGCCCTTTGTGATATTTTTCCTCACTTAAAACACAATCCTTTCTTTCTTCTTCTAATTGAGTAGGTGTTAGCCTCCTCAATTGTTATTGGTCTTATTTGGATTGTCGCTTTGTTGATTTGTGGAAGGAGGCGATGTCAGTAATTGCAGTTGTTTTAGTGCTGGAGGTTGGCTGATTTTGTAGTTTCTTGGCATTGTTACATCATCAGCTAGCCTGTCCTCCATCAATTTAGCTAACTGGAAGGCTTGCTGTAGTGAGCTAGGCTGCAATGCTCTTACTTCCCTTTTTATATCATGCCTTAAAAACCATTCAAAACGACTCGTAATAATTGGTGGAATACCGATATCGATTTGCCAATTCCTCAAAGTCATTATAAAATTCTTTGTTGTATTTTTCTTTGTATTTTAGCAAGTTCACCCTTAAATCTCTACAAAGATGGGCCAAATCTGCATAACTTGTTCTTTAAATTATTATGAGTTTAGGCTTATTAAGATGCATATATTGATACCATAAGTCAAGTCCATCCATGTAACCGAGGCAATTAAGAACTTCTCTTCGATAAAAATGATATTGAAAGTACGCTTTGAGCAGCCGACTTTAGGGTTGTCTCCATTAAATGGGCATATCTATTTTAAGAGGCATTGACATGGGTGTGTGTGTATGTGGTATGTTTGGAGAATAGGATTCTGAATGGGATGCATCACATACCTGGATTTGAGGTTGTTTTTCAATGTTTTTTCTGATGTCAATCTCTTTGATATTTCATTCAATGCCATAGTGGGAGGTCATTTGCTCTTCATTTTTGTTCAAAACACATTCTTCAAGTGTTTTGGATGTGTATCTTGTGCCATCTGCCATTGTTTGAGTTGTGGGAATCAACAAGAGCACCAATGATATGGATCTTTTTCTGGATTAAGACTTATTTACTGTAATTTGATCTTATACAGTGAGGATTGAGTGATTAAATCTTTCGTTTGAATCGGATCTGTTTGAGTCCTTTTTTTCCGGTTTGGATCTCGACTTGACTTGAGTGTTTCACGAGTTAAACCACACTTGATCTAACCAGGCTGAGTCTAGAAAGGCTGAGGAGTTTTGTAGGTGCCTTCTGGTCCGTAGGATCTCGCGTCTTTTAGCTTGGCCGTTGGATGGGATCACTTGGATGGTGTTCCTCTTTGCTTCTTGCTTGGCGGTCGGTTGCGTGTTATCTTTGCCCTTGGTTTCTTGATCATGTGGTTCTTGATTCTTACAGAATTAGTGGAATACGCTTGTAGCTTTTCTGGCTTGATGGAAATGGATCGATCCAGTAACTTGGGTTTGTCGGCTTCATGGCCGTTGGATGAATCCTTTGAATTAACTCTATCCTTTCCTTTGTTTGTTTTGGTCGATTGTTCGAGCTCGACTTGCTCAGAGAAAGCGGCGGGGAAGAGGAAACAGAGGAGTTCCGTGATTTCAGGAGGAGGGACCTTCCAGTGAGGATCAACCGTGGAACTACTTGAAGAATAAGAGAGGACTGGGAACAGAGGAAGGAGTTTCTTGAGATAATTTTTCATCCTTTTTCATTCCTCTCGATCTCTATTTATACTCTTCTTTCGCCTTGGATCATGTTTGTTCTACCTCTTGTAAGCTTTTCTGTTATTTTTATCTCTGCTCCTCGTCGTATATTCATTTGTCTTTCTTGATTTTGTTGTTTATCATCGTGTTGTTCTATGCTTCTTAGTAGTTATTCTTGTTATGGATCATTAGTTTTAGCATATCTTGTATCCAACTTCTTGGCTAGCTTATCATTCACCTTGTTACATTTATTCTACTATTCTTCTTGAATGAGTATATTATATGTTGTAAAGCGATCTTTTATTGTAATATTTGTAATCTTTTATTCCCGTTATTGTAATAGAATTTTGGTCTTCTTTGTTTTTTCTCTTGGGCTTCTTTGCATCGATTATTGTAGTTTGGGAATATCAGTGAAATCCTTTAACCATTGTGGTCTTCTTCTTTTTCTTTTGTTGGCTTGTGGATATGGGTTCATATCAGCTTTCTGGAGAGGTTACACAAGTCAGAGGTGGCTATGCCACCTTCTTTACAATGGATGGAAGAACAGTAAGTTGAGAGCTTTCTGGATTCAATCATGGAGTGAATTGCTAATATGATGATTTACTTGGAAAATAAATACTTTTACTGAGGAATTTATTATAAAAATTTTTATAAAAATACCAAATTCTATTTCTTCTACCTTTTCCCAAGATTCTTTTCAATTTTTCAACGAGTTAAAATCTTCAACTTTCTTTAATCTTTATATATATATATATATATATATATATATATATATATATATATATATATATATATATATATATATATATATATATATATATATATATATATATATATATATGATAAAATTTTATTGTTTGTTTGGGATCAAATTTACTTTGTGTTTTTTTTTATGTTATTCTTTTAAAAAAATGTTTGTTTGATGTATTTTTATATGTTTTTATTTGGGGCTTTTACATACACTATCACCATATTCTTACATATTTACAAATTAACCACCTTTTAACATCAAAATTTCAAATTGACATTCAAATATTGAAATTCATAACTTCAACCCATATTTTTCATTTTCGTAAAATTCATAATGATTTGATCGTGGCGTCATAAATACATAGTCTCATAGTTCAAAAAAATGATGAAGATGGTCAAATTATAAATGCATATGTTTTAGGTGGTTGTTTTGTAAATATCCCTTTTTTAAACAACTACCACCATCAAAAAAGTTTATTTCAAATCAAACAACAACAACAACAACAACAACAAGCCTTAATCCCACTAGGTGGGGTCCGCTAAAAATAAAATAAAATAAAATAAATATAAAAACAATGTTCCTAAACAACCCTTTAGCATTTGCATTAAATTTATTGTTGTTTATACTTTGAGAGAAGTTGTAAAATATAAATTATTATTTATATATTTCTTTTATGCTGCCTGTCTTCAATAAAGTTTTTTTAAATTATTTTATTTTCTATTATATCTTATGCTCTTAAGTTAGGCAACCTCAAAGAATGTTTGTAACTATTTTTAATAAACAAATAAATAAAATTATGGCTAAATTATGAAAAGAATATTTAGATATATAATTGTTTGCATATAACTGATTTTAATCGTATATATTATCTGCACTACTTTTCAAAATGAACTTCTGATTTCACAAAATGTAAATCACCCTTAACTAAATTTTAATTTAAAAGACATTTCAAAAAATATTTTATCAGATTTTAAAAGAAGTTTTATATTTAGTGATTTTACTTTGAGGTTTATATTAAAAATACATAAATAATATTTAAGAGAATAATATTATAATATTTATTTATTTTAAATTTTTAAAAATTTTGATATAATAATATTATTATACTTATTCATTTTGTCTTTTATGACCTTAATTTTACTAAATTAAAATTTATTTTTTATTTTTAAGTTTATATTTTTTTCCAAATGCTCATTAATTCTTAAGTTTTTATGATATAGATTTAACTTCTTCTTTTTTTTTACTTCATTTCAATCACCCATTGTCTCTATTTGTGCATAATGAATTGATCATTATATAATCCATATGTATTGACTTAAAATATAAAATAATGTTTAAACATAATGCCTTATAAGTTGTCTTAGCTTATCTGTTTATTGAAAATTATAATAATTTTATATATACTAATAATGCTGACACTCATGTTTTTTGTTTATCTGAGATATATATAAATAATTTTGAATGCAAATTCACTTATATATTTAAGCAAAGGGACCAATGGTTTTGGAACAATTATTGCGTGAAATTATATACGTATTAATGATATTTTGTATATATTATTTAATTAAAATAATTATTTTATTTATTATCATTATATAATTTGATGTTTACATTAAGCATAATTTGTTAATCACCAAATTGATCAAATTAGAAAATTTTTGTAAATATCAAATTAAATTTTATTTACTTACCTCATGAGTATGTGATACTAGTAATGAAAGTTCAAATATAAATCATTTAAAGATCACCAAAATATTGATTAGTTGATTTTGTAATTATGAACATGATTGTGGTTAATTAATATCTTAGTTTTAAATATTTAACATATCCAAGGATATAAATTTATATTTAATTGAAGTATATATATTTACCAATTTTTTGAAAATTCTGTTGAGTATCAATTGTATTTTATTATTGTATATTATAGTATCACCCAAAAGAAAGCTACATTATGCATTTATGTGATTATATGAATCTATTTTATGTGTTTGTGTTTACAACTCAAATGATTAATATGTGAACATTTAGTATTTTGAAGCATCTACTTCTATTACTTTTCATTACAAGCTTATATTAAAGAGTTTAATATGTTTAATTTTAATGAAGCGGGTGCAAATTGATTTCATTTAGGTGTCTTGGATCTTGATTTTATACTTTTAAGGATGAGCGTACTAATATTATTAGTAACAATGAATAAAAGTCTTTCTATCCTAGAAAAGATCAAATAGACATTATTTGATGTTTATACAAATAATTGTAGCAAAAAATTATTAAACTAGCAATTCTTAGAACTGATAATGTAAAGAAATTTATGAAATTTATAAAAGATTTGTCTCAATCTAAATGTACTGATAAGTCACATGTTAAGACATTAATGGATATGTTGATCATCATAAAGTCTGATGACTTACATACCATATATAAGCACATCATTAAAATGACAAACAATACAGTAGGATTAAACAATGTGGGAATGAATGTGAGTGAAAATTTTTTATACCATTAATTATGCACTCTTTGTCTTCTGAATATAATTTATTTTAAATAAACTATAACACTATTAAAGCTAAATTAATTATTACTAAATTATAAATTATGCTTATAAGACTTAAAAAAATAAGGAATTCACTCATTTAATCTCAAGAGTAAGCTAGAATCTTTAAAAATAATTAAGAAGAATGTAAAAAAAAAAAACTAAAGGACAATCTAAGGATAATGTGTTATCATCCTAAATTCAAAAGAAGGGACAAAAAAATAATAGATGTCACTTTCTATCATAAGCACAAACACTATCAAAAAGATTGCCAGAAACATATGCTTGGTTCTAAAACAAAAGTAAGCTTAGCACTTTTGTATGCTTTAAATTAAATTTACTAAAAATTTCTTATAATACTTGGTGAATTGATTCTGGTTGTATCACTTATTTTAAATGTGATGTAGGGATTCATTATGATTCAAATTATAAAGTTAAATGAAAGTTTATCTTCATGGGTAATCGAGTCAAAGCTCCAGTTTAAATCATTGGAACATATCTCTTAATTTTAGACACTAGATATTATTTAAATCATTTTCAAACTATTTATATTTCATCTATTTTTAGAAACAAAATTTCTTTGTGTGAGCTTAATACAATTGGATATTATTTTGAGTTTGAAAATAAATATTTTTATTTATTTAAGCATAATTATTTTTATTAGTTTTACTATTCTTTGTAATTATTTATAGAAATTAAGGCTTGATAAATTATTTGCTGAGACTTTATTAAACTTGCATCATAATATTGGAACCAAACGTAGTTTAATTAATCAAAGATCAACTTATTTGTGGCATAAATGTTTTGGCCATATATCCAAGAGAAGAACACAAAAATTAGTGAAAAATGAAATTCTTTCTAATTTAGATTTCAGTGATATTGTTATATATGTTTATTGCATTTAAAGAAAATATATAAAACACATAATTAAGAAAGTAGCCACAAGAAGCACATTACTTTTAGAAATTATACACTAATATATGTAGATCATTTAATATTTCATCTTTTGATAGAGGAAAATATTTCATTACCTTTATTGCTGATTTTTTATGTTATGATTATATTTATTTATTGCATGAAAGTTTTGAATTAGTAAATGCCTTAGATGTATTTATTAATGAGGTTGAAAGATAACTAGATAGAAAGGTGAAAATTAACCGATCTGAAAGTGGTGGTGAATATTTTTTAAAGCAAGAAATATATATATATATATAATGTCGTGATCCATTTGCTAAATTTTAAGAAAATCATAATATATGTGCTCAATATACAATGTCATGTACACCAAAAAAAAATGGTGTTGTATAAAAGTGTAATCATACTTTAATAGATATAATTAAGAGCATGTTAAGTTATTCTTTCTTTGCCCTTATCTTTATGAATATATGCTTTAAAAACTATTGTGAATTTATTAAACAAGGTTCCTAATAAGACAGTTTCAAAAACTTATTTTGAACTAGAAATAAGAAGGAAACTCATTTTAAAGCACCAACATGTTTGGGGTTTCCCAATAAAATTAAGAAGTAGAATTCACATAAAAAGAAATTGAATTCAAGAACAATCAGTAGACTTTTCATTGGTTATTTAAAAAAGTCTATAAGGTATAGATTTTATTATCTTAATTATTAATAAAAAATATTAAAACTAGAAATGTGAGATTCATTAAAAATGGTGATATTAGTGAAAGTATATATCCATAAAATATGGAAATTCAAGAAGCTAAGGTGAAATTTTCTTTACCTTTGACTTCTTCTAAATTGTTATTCTACAATTGTTAAATTTGATAACTTACAAGAAGAACAAAAGAATGACCAAACATCATATAATAAAGTTATCACCAATGAATATATAATTGATGAACCACAAGAAATAGCATTATTCGAAGAGAAAGAAAATATACTATTTCAAATGATTATGTGATTTATTTATAAGAGCCAGAATTTTACTTAGGAATTAAGGATGATTCTATTTTATTTTCACATACCATACAAAGTATTTATTATGTTAACTGGTTAAATACTATGAAAGAAGAGATGAAATCAATGGATCATAATGAAGTCTAGGATCTAATTTTATTTCTTGAAGGTTCTATAAGAGTTGGATATTAGTGTATCTTTAAGACCAAACATGACTCTAATGTTAATATAAAATGATAAAAATATGACTTGTTCCCAAAGGTTTCACTTAGAAAGATAATATTGAGTATAAAGACATCTTTTCTCTTATCTTGAAAAAGGATACATTAAGAATTATTATGGTATTATGATTCATTATGATTTAGAGCTATATTAAATGGATGTGAAAACTACTTTTTTTTAAATTTATAGGAAGAAGTTTATATGGATCAACCATTTTCAGTTGAAGGAAATAAACACATGGTGTGTAAACTTAAGAAATTAATATACATACTTAAACAAGTCCCTCGACAATATCTTAAGTTTAATGATGCTATCACTATCTTTGGATTTAAAAAATATTGTTGATAGTTGTATATATCTAGAGGTTGGAGCAAGTTTAAATTTTTGATTCTATATGTTGATGATATCTTACTTACTACTAATGATATTGGTTTATTGTGTGAAACTAAAAATTTTCTTTCAAAAATTTAAAATGAAGGATATGGGTTAGGCATCCTATGTGGTAGGAATTAAAATATTTCATGATAGATTACAAGAACTATTAGAATTATCTAAGAAAGCATATATCAATAAAATTTTAGAGAGATTTGAAAAAATGCTCTACAAGTATTGTTGGAATTTAGAAATAAGATAAATTGAGCCTTATATAATAATCACAGAATGAATTAGAATGTAAGCAAATAAAACAAATTTCTCATTCATTTATTGTTGGGAATCTTATGTATGCTTAGACTTGTACTAGGTTAGATATCAACTTTATTGTGGGAATGTTAGGCATATATCAAAATAATCCAATAATAAATCATCAATTTGTAAGTTTTGTAATATTTACAAGGAATGAAATAACATGCTCACTTATAGAAGATTAGATCATCTTGAGGTGATTGGGTAATCAGATTCAGATTTTGCTCGAAGTATGGATACTTAAAAATCTATATTCAACTATTTGTTCTTATCTCATGGAAAAGTGAAAAGTAGTCAATCATTGCTGCATTCACTATAAAAGCTGAGTGTATGGTATATTTTGAAACCACAATTCATGGATTATGACTACAAAATTTATTTCAGGACTTAAAATTATTGATAATATTATCGAGTCGTTAAAAATTTACTATGATAATGTTACAATAGTCTTTTTTTTTAATAACACAAGTATTCAAAGGGTGTTAAAAATATGAAATTGAAGTGTCTTGTCACTAAAGAAGAAGTTCATAAATAAAGAGTGTCAATTGAGCACATTAGCACCAATCTTATGATTATTAATCTATTAATTTAAGGATTGCCACCTAAGACATTTAATGAGAGGAGAAGTATTATTAATTTTATATTTAATTTTATGTTATTTATGTATTTAACTCTATGAGCTCTTTATTATACTATTTTTGATACATTATTGCACCATGATTTATTATGTTGGCATGTATATACATGAATGAATAACATGAATTTTAACATAATTTGTCATTAATAAAGACGTCCATATTGAAAAATTATGATTATCTCTCATTACAAATCATATTAACTGTAAAATTAACCTTATGATACATGGAAGGAAATATCTTGCACAAATGATGTATAATTGTCATGATCTCTTTTAATTTTTATTTAATGATGAATTATAATTTAACCAATTTAAGAAGATATTTGATATGTAATGTGCATTATGTTTATATTTATAATTATTAAATAATTAAATTGAATAATATCATATATGTCAAGTGGGAGAATATTAGAATTACATTATTAATAAATAATGTAATTAATTAAAAGATGTGGTTCACATTAATAATTATTAAATTTATAATTTACTAATTAATCATATGCTTAAATCTTATTGCTCAAGAGAGTATTTGATCAATCATTTATAAACCTTAATCAAATAATTGTTCTCTATAACTAGTAGTTCTCTTCCTACCCTTCAAAATGTTAGTGTCTCTCCATAAAGAAAACTATAGCAAGAAAATTAAGATGAAGGAAGACAAATCCTAATTTTCTCAAACTTAAAGATCAAATCTCTAGATCGAGTTGATAATTATATGATTGATATCCTACAATCAAATCAAATTAAAATTATAAACTTTATAATTAGATAAATATTATCGAACAATCCAGCAAAAAAAGGTAGCCGAAGTAACTTATTATTATTTTTTAATAAAGATTGAACCAGATTAAGAATAAAATAACAATTTGGCCAATTTTAAAGCTGTCATTGCTACACCTATATATAATGATGTCTGTTGAATAGCAGCTTCAATTTTCTTTTTTAGAAAGAGACGTGTGTCAAGTATGGCATCAAAGTATGACCTAAATTACCTGCTTCTCTACAGCCTTATTCAGGGAAGGCAGCCACAGCTTCCACTATTACAGATCATCCTAAGACCTTCCCTCAGGTTTAACTAATAATTTAATATTGATAAGTCGTCATGTGAACTGTTGGTCATGGAAAATTATAAAATGAATTTGACCTAACTCAACATGTCTATGAGAAACTGCTTTGTTCTATGGTTCTTTATTCCACGTTTTTTTCTTTCGGGTATCTTCTAGAATCATAAATAAATAATTATATATATATATATATATATATATATATATATATATATATATATATATATATAGATAGATAGATAGATAGATATTCGGCTTTGCAGCATGGGAATTTTTCACGAAAAAGGAGTTATTTTGTTTAATTATATTAGACGATTAATCTATGATTAAGAAAGCTACCAACAATAAATATGTTGAGGGTGTTTGGTCAAAAGATGTCGATGTTATTTAAATTGTTAGGGTTTGGTTCAACAACGTTTCTAGAGTCTAATTTGAACCAATATTAGCTACATAGGTTATGGTAGATTTAAGGAGATTGTTGATAGTATGGATGATAATTTTGTTAGTAATGGATTGAGTATATGTTTACGTTTTTAGATAGATATATTCATGATTAAATATAGGGTTAGCAACGATGGTAGGTATTATGTTGTTGGAAGTAGGAAATAAGATAATAATGGTAGGAAGATTCTACAATTGATAACCTCATGGTGACAAAAAATATGTGATAAGTAACAAAAAAAGGTGAACAAGGATTCAATAGGGAAGCAGATTAACTGAATATGTTTTCCGATGCGATTGAAAGATTGTATGGTGGTGGCAATGACAATTGAAAAGAATGATTTACTAAAAGTTGCATTATGATTTTCAATTTAGGGCGTTAAAGAGGTATTATCCGTATAATAAAGAAAGAAGAAAATAGCTACTTATTAAATGATGTATGACTCGTACGAAGAAAATGAATCATATTTCTTAAATTTTGATGAATGCATTTCAAAGTTAACCATAAATTAAGATAGTAGCTAATTATGCTACTATTTAGATTACCTTAATTTTAATAGCATATGTTATTTGAACTATTGCATTCTATTAAATAAGAACAAATAAAACAAATTATTGATACATAGACATACAATGTTATTCGACATTGAACCAAGTAACCTCTTAGATTGTTATTAGATAGCATTGAATGTTAATGATAATAAATAGTTACTAAGTGCTAGAATATTAATTATTGATAATTACTTCAAATATGATGAGCATTTAAACTTCAAAGGTTATACTATATATATATATATATATATATATATATATATATATATATATATATATATATATATATATATATATATATATATATATATATATAGATATATATATATATATATATATATATATATATATATATATATATATATATATATATATATATATATATATATATATATATATATATATATATATATATACATATATATATATATATAGAGAGAGAGAGAGAGAGAGAGAGAGAGAGAATCACACACATCATGAGGTAAAAAAATATTTTCAAGGATAAGTTAGCAATCTAAGGATAGCATTAGCTTTCATAGTGTCAGTCCTAGTGCTCTTGCATAATAATAGCCCTTGACTTTCTTTAAGTTGTGATCTCATCTTATGAACTAAATTGTTCTTCTAATTTAGGTCACACATCATACTTATTTGCCTTCTTGTTAACCTTTTCTCTTTTTGAGTGACCATAGATAACTCTTTAGATGTCAACACCTCCTAGTGGTGATATCATATATGCTCTATTTTACACTATATATTTCTCTTTGGACAAGTCAAATTGATAGATTTATCAAGTTTATAGGGGTTATCTACTTCTTTGTCTTATGCTTATTAGTTTCTCAAATTCTTTTCTGCTCCTCTCCAATTTAGATAATGGCCACATTCATTAGTTCCCATGCTTGCTCCTTTAATTTCAAATATTTCTTGTAATGATTTATTTGTATCTGATCGCTCTTCATGTTTGATCTTAATGAGATCAATGATATTACCTTCATGTCTTGCTTCTGCCCCATAAAATCTTAAAAAATTTATTTGGGAATTTGAAAAAAAAATTATTTTCTTCTTTTATTGGTAATCAAATGCCCCTTCAAACATTCTTTTAGAAGATCTTTTAACAATTGTCTTTAACCTTTATGATGGTCATTTGGCATTATAGCTCTTTGATAAATCAATATCCTCTTTCAACTACCATTAGTTAAATTGTTGGGTGATGGACTTTCTTTATAAGAAAATTAAGAATTATTGAACGGTTTGTTACTCTTAAGGTAGATTTTTATTTTCTTATTAAACTCAAAATAAGTTTTGTTGAATTTTGAAAAGGTAGAGTAGATTGTCAAAAGATGTCACAAAAACTACTGCAAAATAATTTTGTTGTGGTTCTTATGCCATTGTAGGAGCAATAAAAAGCTTTTAGAGAACATATTATAAGACTAGCCTCCTATTGTTTTGTAAAAATAATATATTGTATTATCTTTTATTGATGGTCAAACCACTAAAACCTATAGCATGACAAAATATAGTCTCCTATTTTCACATTTTATACCAGTTGTTAAACAAATAATATAAAATAATTTTATATCAATAGCTATATTAAGACAAAGATTTCGATATAAAGCAATTTATAAATTGAGAAGGGCATCACTAAGACATAGAACAAATGAAAATTCATTCAATAAATAATAAAAGTAATAGATAAATGCATTAAAGTTTAAATAAGTACAAAGAATAAGATGCTTAATCCTCCTCCATCTCTTCATCTTCCTCCTCCTCCTTTGCTACTTGCTACTTCCCTTTTTGGCGCCTCAAATTTTATATCCTTAATTTGTATCATAGAAATATGAGAACTCTAAAATCTTATACAAGCTTTTATATCTTTAGCAAATGCAACCACTTTCTATTCACAAGCTCATCGATCATCTCAGATCAATAGCCAGAAAATGAATGCTAACTATCTTATAGGTCCCTATGCAATTAGTCCATACATTCTTCTCTTCTTCCTCCTCTTAGTATTTGCCACAAGGATCATACTCTAATAACTTACAATACCCACTTTAAGATCTTTTCCTTGCATATAACTAACTCTAATTTTCCATTAGTTGCATAAACTCATCCAACCAAAAACTAAAATATTAGTAAGAAAAATATAATTTTAAAATATTACTCATTAAACATATTTCTATACTTATGTAGCCTTGCTATAATCATGTATCCATGCACTATTAGTCCCCTTGATATTAGGCTTGCTATAACTTTATGTAGACACACTTTTAAAGTTAAAATAAAATTTTGTATAAATTTTTTGTATGCAACCTTTCATAGGGGATGAGCAGTTCTTAGTAATTTATAGAATTTTGAGCTTTAATGTTATAAGGATCTTCATTAGCATCTATAAACAAAGGAACCATGGTGTCAAAAATCATTTCCTTGTAACTCCCTATTTAATCTTCATTCAATGTTGCAAAGTTCAGTGATGCTTCAAAATGAGAGCTAGTGTGTAGCTTTTACTAACCATGCTTAATCAAAAATCAATATTTATGATGAAAAATCCTTTGATATAAATCAACTCTAGCTTCATTTGGTCTTAGATATGCTTGGTTTTAATTTTAACATGATCATCTAATTTTTTTCTTGAAATAAAAGATGGGTAGTTAAGAAGCCACATATATAAATAACTCAAAAGTATTCAAAAACACTTGAATTAATCTTTTTCATCTAGGTTCTAGCTTATGGTACATCTATCATTGTTAAATATAGATATTCATGCACATACATATACATAAAATTTAGCCAAACCATAAATTACTAATATTGAAAAATCCTAGTCTTCAATTTTACAAAAATAATTATAAAGTAAATTTTCATGCAAACCTACTAACTTTTATAGCTAATAAATTGAAGCCTACTGACATCATAATTCTATTAATTATAAAATTAATAACCATAAATAATTACACATCAAAACATAAATATTTCAATGAAGCACAATGTAAAATTTTTTAAAAAATTTGTGTTAAGTCAACAGAACTTATAAGGCAAAACCTTCTATGCCATATGTTGTATAACCAAGACTCAACATAGAAATTGAAAATATTTTATTCTTATCATAATTTTTTCTAAGATAATTAAGCTCAGGACTTGAAAGGTTTTCCTAAAGTAAAAATCCAATAGAAAATGTAATGGATGAAATCAACAATTGAAACTCTAAGAAGTTAAAGGATGAGTTTTACATTAAAATTTATAAAAGATTTGAGCGAGATGACATTTTTATGTGCTCAATGCAATGAAATTTTGCATGATGCTATCAGCTAAAAGAGAGACAATGGGGTTTAAATAGATCTCCAAGTTCAAGAATAGAGACTTATGCATTCTAAATGGTGGGCTTTTCAATGGCTTGGTCACTAGATATGTTTGCACTTATATATAACTACTAAGCCATTAGAAATTCTATTTGATTTTCTAATGGAAAAAATCAAAGACAAGACCCGCATATATAAGTGCAAACTTTATTAATGACTATGCTGCAAAAAATCCGTCCGCATCGATTGACGTTAGCCACCAAGAATGATGTCAATGATTGCATGGTTTCCTATAGTACTTTAAAGATTAATTTGACATAAAATGGCTCTAATGAAGTTCATAAAATAAGAATACTTAAATGTTAAATATTAATTATCCTCATAAGAATTGGTGTTAGTGGCTTTTAATGAGTGAGCCTCAAATGTGTTGAGGTGTATTTATCTATATATATCCTAAAGAGTCCATCGAATGACTGAGACATAAGAGAAACTTAGTATTGAATAAGTCCATCACTAAAAGTCCATGAGAGACTGTTAAATAAGCCAAAAATTAAAATAAATCATTTTAAGATATTATCATGCTACTCATAGATACTCACATAAAATTATTATTACACCCCGTTTTATTTTTAAAAAATAATCAAATTTGAAATAAGATTACAAACAAATTTATTTAGAAGAATAGTAATTGGTCCATCACTAAAAGTCCATAATTATGTGGGTCAAATCAATCAATTTTTAGGTATTGACTCAATTTCTATCTTTAATTTTGTATTTAAAATTTAATTAATTATTAAATTATTACTTATTTAGCAGTACCATGTTCACATACTTAAAACTTGCTATTAAAGGAATAATTTCATATCTTTTAATTTAATTTATTACTTAAATTATCCCACATTTACATCGCGAATAGATAATTCTAAAGCTTCGTATTTTTTTTTTCTTTTATGATCTAAATTTTAACTTTTAAAAGCTTAATGAAAATAATGTAATTTTAAAACATCACTGTTAGGCTTCAATCCTTCCACAACGAATCAATATCTGCCACGTGCGGGTGAGGCGGCCGGCATCAAGCGAATAAAAAATGGTCATTTTCTCGTTGTGGATCCCATTTCACCTAATACCTCCAACGACGTCTAAAATTGCCACGTGTCACTGCAACCCAGCGACTCCTCCCTCGTTCGTCAACTTAAAATTACTAAACAATCCTCTAATTACATCTACACCTTAGTGCTCTAAGAGGGTAATAGTGTCTCAACATTAGAATCCCTTACTTATTCTCCTCCTCGGTTACCTGCGCTATACCCCTGCTTTATTTCAAGAAACCCTATCACCAGCGTTGAAGACGAGACGTGCGATATCGATGAGACAAATGAAAATGATCTCCGATCACCATGACCGCGCCATTCGGATTCTCTTGTTCCTGACGGCTCCACTCCTTCTCTTCTTCTTTTCGTCGCCTCTTTCTGGATCCCATCTTCGCCATCTCATCTCTCAAATCGCTGCGCCTTTCCCTTCCCGGAACCTCTACTACTCTCAGTTCCGTCTTCTCTTCGCAGGAGGCGGATGTGAGAAGATCGAAGATTGCAATCTGCCTGGTCGGCGGCGCACGGAGGTTCGAGCTCACCGGGCCTTCGATCATGAGGAACTTGCTGCTGGAATACCCGAACGCTGATCTCTTTCTTCACAGTCCCCTCGATAAGGACGCCTACAAATTCTTTCTTCTTAAGGATGCGCCGAGGATCGCCGCCGTGAGGATCTTTGAGCCCGGACTCATCGCCGAGACCGAAGCGCGGCAACGCGTGCTTAGCTCTCGCGATTCACCGAATGGCATTCAGGTACATCTCTTCTTTCCTTGCCGACCACACTCGCTTCCGTTACTTGCCTTTCTTTTTTACGTTTAAATGGTAAATGGTATTATCGTGCACTTAAATCATATGTGGTATCCCTTACAGAAAATTATTTAAATATAATAATATCCATCCATTTTGAAAAATGATATTATGTAAATCCCCCTAATATTTATAAATATTAATTATTAATGACAAAAAATTATATTCGAAAGAGCAAGTCTGTATTCAAAAATGAGGTAAAGAAAACCATTTATTGTTAGAAATTTATATCCATGAATTAATGAATGCACCTTCAAAAAAAAAAAAAATTCGCGTGATTAACGGTAGCGCTTTATGAGAATTCATTATTGCTATAAATGCATTTCTTGTAATATTAATATTGATAATTCAATATTAATAACAATATATATAATATTATTTTTCTAGTTGGCGGCCTTCCTCAAGCCCCACAATTTAAGATTTATTGCTCAACTTATATATATATATATATATATATATATATATATATATATATATATATATATATATATATATAATTAAAATTTATTCAAAGTAAACTCAAATTATAATTATATTTTACAGGGACTATTACAATACTTCATTTAGAATGAACTTGAATATTATGCATGAAAAGATTATTTTAATTCTAAATAGTTAATCTCTATTATTCAAAATAAATAAAATTGTTGGAGTTAAGAGTGTAAGCTAAGTCAACTCCTGTGCTAACTCGAGTATAGCTTAATAAATAGCTTGTGAGCTGAATTTGATGAGCTAAATCAAATTTGAGCTAGATCAAATAAAAAATTTTAGTATAAAATATACTTAAAATATATTATAACTCAATAATTTATATGTTAAATTATCAAGAATTTTTAAAAATTATATATTATTTTATTATATCAAGTAATTTCTTATTAGTTTTTTATTCTTTCTTAATTTATTATTATTTTATTATAATAATTATTTTAATCAAAATTATTTTATCTTATTCAATATAAATATACCAGCTTGTGAATCTATTTGAACTGATAGAATAAAATTTGAGCTCGACCTCAAACTTGGTTAATTATTCAAATAAAGTAAACCCAAATTATAATTATATTTTACAGGGACTATTACAATACTTCAATCTAGTGGAGGGCTGCCTCTCTCTAATCGGCGCACACGAGTCACGCCACAACTTCACCTACGAATGGATCGTTCGTACCCGAGTTGATGGCTACTGGTCCGGTCCACTCGACCAGGCCACATTCCAACCCAACGCTTACATCGTTCCGCCCGGCTCCAAATTCGGCGGCTTCAACGACCGCTTCGGCATTGGCGATCGTTCTTCATCAACGGCGGCGCTTTCCCGCCTCTCCCTCCTCTCCTTGATCGACGCGGCCGGCTACCGTAGCCTCAACTCCGAGTCAGCCTTCAAAGCTCAACTCGACACCTCAAATATAGCCGCGCGTGAGACGCCGCTGCCATTTTGCGTATTAAGCGACCGCTGCTACAACTTTCCACCTGGAAGACATGGCGTCCCGGTGGCTTCAATGGGAGTGTAGGGCCGTTGAGCGGGGAAGTGTGCCACTGCGGCGGCGTGTTTTGGGAAGTGTGTGGAGGAGGTGAGTAAAGAGGTGGATAAAGGGTGGAGTTGGGCGGAGTGGAGGAAGGAGAGTTTGGAGCTTTGTAATGCCACTGGTTCGTGGGATAAGGGATGGGAAAAAATTTTGATGAGGTGGCGGGGAAGGAGGCGGCGGAGGTGCGGCGGCGTGTGGCGGGGATGGATTGGGCGGGCTGTGAGCGGGCGTTTATGGCTATGAAGAAGAGGGCGGTGAGTTGGGACGCGCCGCTGGTCGGTGAGATCTGCCGGTTGGGATTGAACCAGTCGTCTGTTTCAGAAGTTGACATGAAGGGGCCGCGGTGATCATGCATGGCGCCTACTATGTACAGTACTTTGGCATGCAAGCACGTTGCGGTTTTGATGAACGATTTTTATTATTGTTTTATAGTGATTTTTTTCAATTGATACGGAGTTTGAATGTACAGGTGGTTATATTTTTAATTTTATATTTATGTAATTAATATTTATTAACAAAATTTCATATTTTCAATAATACTCCCTTTAAAAATAAAAGTAATTTATTTATACCACCATTCAGTGGTTGGATGTTATTAATTTCAAATCAGTTTAAATAAATAGATTGTTAATTTTTAAATTATAAAAATTTTACAGAGTATAAGTTGAATTAAACCAGGACGTCAAAAATATAGATTGAATGATTAAGATTTTAGGGAAAACATTTTGTAGTAATTTCAATCATTTAGAATGAGCTTGAATATTATGAACCAAAGGAATATTTGAATTCTAAAAAAGATAAGCTCAATTATTCAAAATAAACAAAAAAAGTTGGATTTAGGGGTGTTAGTGAGTCAAATGACTCATGAGCCAACTTGAACTTAGCTCGATAAATGGCTCGTGAGATGAACTCGATGAGCTAAGTCAAGCTTGAGCCAGCCCAAATAAAACAATTTTAGTATAAAATAAATTTAAAATATATTATAATTCAATAATTTATATATCAAATTATCAAGAATATTTTAAAAATTATATATCATTTTATTATATAAGTAATTTCTTATTAATATCTTCTTATTTCTCAATTTTTATTATTTTATTATAATAGTTATTTGAATCCAAATTATTTTATTTTATTCAATCTAAATCTACTAACATGTGAATTGACTCGAATTCGTACAATAAAATTTGAATTTGATCTTAAACTTGATTAATTAATCATGCTCAATAGAGATGACTCAAGCTCGGTTATACTCGTCATCCATACAAGTATCACTTATGGTTAATGGAGAGAATTAGAATCGATAAATTTTTTTATCTAATATCATATTTATTAAAGTTTTGCATACCGAGACTCGAGAGAGAATACAGTTTGTAGAGCTATAGAAGGTACCATTAATTATTGGCTCGTGGAAGAAAGGTTACGCATAGCAGTTGCCTTTGAATAGAAGACTTCGCACTTAAATATCAACTGCAGGGGGTTGCATTGTTGGTGCGTTGCAATCGGATCGGTTGGTGGCTTGGTGTGGTTTAGGTTACATTATTCAACCAAAGAAAATTATAGTCTCTAATTGGAAACAAAACCGAGACTTTGAATTAAAGGATTTGTAAGGACTATATGTCATCAAAAGGATGATGTAAGAATATGGAGATTACTCCCTACAGTTAGGAGTACCGAACCATGAGACAAGACTACTTAACACCAACTTCATAAGAAGGCTGAGTGAATTTTTCTTAAACATATCAAGCTTATATTTTTCTTATAGTATATAAAGAAAACTATCAAAAATTGAGATAAGGGACCTAATAGTAGGTGTTATTGATCTGAACCTTTTTGGGTTAATTGAACCTTTTTGAGTGGAGTGAACCCGGCTTGAGTAGGGAATAAGGATTGGGTTCAACGGCTGTCTCCTAGGCCATCGGATCGCGCTGTATTCCTTCTAGCCGTGGATCTAACACTTGGATTTACCTTATTAGCCTCAATTGCGTGTGATCCTTTCTACGATGGAATCCAGCGTCTTCTTCCGAGAAATTGATCCGTGTCGGATAACTACTCCCTTGGAATTGCTTTGAACCGTTGATGGCGGTTGGTGTTACTCGTCGATGAATCTTCCGTGATAAACTTGCTTTAACCTTATGTGTTTTCTCTTTTGAGTTCACGACCTCGGAAGGGAAAAGCGGGAGGAGGAGAAACCCTAGGGTTTCGGTTTCCCTGGAGAAGTTTCCGTGAGAAAAGCAAGAAGAACTCGAGGAAGAAAGAAGAGGAAGATGCGAGAGAAGGAAGTGTTTCTTTTGAATATATCATACTCCTCTGTTTGGTTTCTTTACCCTATTTATACTTTCTGTTTTTTTTCTATAGCCTAGATCTATGCTTTCTTTTACAAGGTTTGAAATTCTGTACACTTTTGTAACTGTTTTCTGTTACAGTAGGCTGAGTTTCTTGTTGTCTTGTATCTTGCTCATTCTCTGAAATATTTGGTGGTTATTCTGTTAGCTTAGCTTATCGAGATCCTTTCTTGGTTTCTTGATTGCTTCTTTATTATTCTTTTGTCATCTGAAAGATCTCTGTCTTAGGTGTTGATGCAGTGTTCATTCTAGAAGTTCTTTGGCTTTTTTTATGTTATAATCTCTGTTGCTCATCTTTGGTTTCTGATATTTATTAATTCTCTGTAAGGGTCTTGTATTGAGTTGTATTCTGTTGGACTTATATTGATTTGTAGTATGTAATTACCTTCTTGTACTATAGCCCTTCTGTTATAATTTATGGATGTATGTGGCCCATTTCTTACTCTTCTAAGTCTTTTAGCAGTAGAATGGCCTATACTGATTCTTATTTTATCATTTCCTATATTATTGAATAAAGTCTTTCATCCAATATGAAATTTTTTTTATTCCTTTTGCTTCTGTTGTCTTTTGGAGAATTTGGAATCATATCATTACTCCCCCCCCATTGACCTTGTCCTCAAGGTCAAAGTCAGGAAATGCTCTCTCTATTTCTTCACTTGACACCCAAGAAGCATCTGTGGCTAGAAGTCCTTCCCATTGTATTAAGATTTCTTTAATTTGTTGATCTCCATGTAGTATTATTTTGTGATCTAAAATTTTAATAGGCTTGACTAACATCTATCCGTCTATGAAATGAGTTGGTAATTTTGCTGGGTGGAGTGTAGAATCATGTTTGTATTACTTAAGTCTGGATTCATGAAACACATTATGTATCCTTGCTATTTCTGGCAACTCTATTCTATATGCTATTGTCCTTATTTTCTGTAGAATTTTGAAAGGACAATAGTATTTTCTCTGTAGTTTTGTATACTGATTCCCAGAGACTGAAGTTTGTCTGTAGGGTTGTAGTTTAACTAATACTAAATCATTTACTTTGAATTAAAGCTCTCTTCTATGTTTATCAGTCATTTGCTTCATTTTGTTTTGAGCTTCATGTAAGTTTGTTTTAAGTAGCTGTAGAATTTTATCCCTTTGTTGTAAAATTATTTCCACCTCTGTGTTGATAGTTGTATTCCCATTATAGGGTATTACTGAAGGAGAAAGTCTGTCATATACTATTTGAAAAGGAGTCATTTTGTGGAAGTATTGATGGATGTATTATAGAAGAATTTTACCCATGGAAGGAACGGTAACCACATCCTGGGTGTCTCTAATACAAAACTCCTTAAGTATGGCTCTAGGATTCTGTTGGTTACCTCTGTTTGGCCATCAGTCTGAGGATGGTATGCACTGCTGTGCTTTAATGTGGTTCCACTTAACCTGAATAATTCTTGCCAGAAATTGCTCATAAAGATTGGGTTTCTATCTGAAATTATACCTAGTGGTATGCCATGTAGTTTGGCTATGTCTAAAATGAAAATCTGGGCTATATAAGAGGCTGTAAAACTTGTTGGAAGGGTTGAGAAGTGTGCATATTTTGATAGTTTGTCTACCACCACTAATATAGCAGTTTTATTATGAGACTTGGGTAGTCCTATAATAAAATCCATTGATACTTCCTCTCAAATGGCTTCTGGTATAGGTAGAGGTTATAGTAACCCAGTTGGCTTCTGAGTATCATATTTGACTTGTTGACAAATAGGACAAGTTAAGATAAAGTGTTTAATATCTTGTTTCATATGCTTCCAGTAGAATTGTTGATTAATTCTGGCCAATGTCTTCTGAATTCCCCCATGGCCTCCTACTGGTGTTGAATATAATTCTCTTATAATAGTATTTCTGATTGTTGAGTCTTGAGCTATGACAATCCTGTCTTTATAGTGTATCAATCCATTAACAAGTCTATATTTAGGAAATAAACCTGGATTATCGATTTTCTTATGCAGGTCTTGAGTAGCATGTGTTTCCTCTTTGATTTGTTGCATTATAGTATTGATTTGTTGAGTATAAGCATATAATCTGAATGACATAAGTGATTCTGAGTTGTTAGTTGTAGAACTATCTTCTGTGTAAAACATTTTTCTGGACAAAGCATTAGCTACTTTATTTGCAATCTCTGGTTTATATTCAATAGTATAGTCAAATCTAAGGAGTTTGATTAAAAATCTCTATTGTTCATGAGTCTGAATTGTTTGTTGCATTAGCTCCCTTATGCTCTTTTGATCTGTCCTGATGGTAAACTTGTTACCTAGCAGATATTATCTCCATCTTGCTACTGTTTCTGTTATAGCATACAATTCTCTTGCATATGTTGATACTTTTTGTAATGATGGAGAGAGCTTCTTACTAAAATAAGCTATAGGATGGCTATTTTGTATTAAAACAGTTTCAATTGTTGTACTAGATGCATCTATCTCTATGATAAAAGGCTGAAAAAAATTGGGATAGCCTAATACTGGGAGAGATGTCATTGCTTGTTTTAATTATAAAAATCTTTTTTTGATCTTACGTCCATTGAAAATGTTGCTTGGCTAACATAGAAGTTAGTGGAGAGGCAATGGTTGCATAGTATTTAACAAATTTTTGATAATAGCCTGTTAAACCCAAAAAACCTCTTTAACTGTTTGATTGAATTGGATAAAAGCCATGCTTGTACTGCTTGAATCTTTTTAGGATCCACTGTTAACCCTTGTGCAGATAAAATATGTCCTAAATACTCAATTTTATCTTGTATAAATGAGCATTAGATAGTTTGATAAACAGTGAATGTTGCTTGAGTTGTTCCAATATAGCTTGGAGATGATTTTGATGTAACTCCAAGGTCTGGCTATATATAAGTATATCATCAAAAAATATTAAGACAAATTTTCTTAAGAATGGCTTAAGCACTGAATTCATTAATGCTTAGAATGTTGATGGTGCATTTGTTAGTCCAAATGGTATTGCAATAAACTCATAGTGTCCCTCATGAGTTCTAAAAAATTTTGTAGATGTCTTCTTGACCATTCGATTTGATGATATCCTGATCTTAAGTCTAACTTTGAAAAAATTGTGGCTCCATATAATTCATCCATAAGCTCCTCTGGAGTGGGAATTGGAAATTTATCAGGTATTGTTACTTTATTTAGAGCTCTGTAATCCATACAGAATCTTCAAGTTTCATCCTTCTTCTTGATTAAAAATGATAAGAGAAAGAGGCGGTGCTTTCTCATTATGCCTCAACATTTCTTTAATTAATTTTTTATTTTATTTTAAAGTGTGGATATCTATAATTTTTTTACTTTCACTGGTTGAGTTCCAGGTGGCAGATGAAGCTGGTGGTCTATATCTCTCCTTGGGATAATACTTGTTGTATTTCTGCAGGTAAGTTACTGAATTCTTTTATAGAGGAATCTATTCCCTCTGTTATTTCTCTAATCTAGAAATATGAGATTATTTCTTTCTTTTGCTGCAATTTGGTGAACTGATGGAAGGTAATGTTGTCCACCTTGGAGGATGTATCCCCTTGTAACTGTACTAATCTGTCATTAGAGTAGAATTTCATAGTGAGCTTTTTATAATCAATTGTACACTCACCCAATTGTTCTAGCCATTGAACACCCAAAACAACATCTGCTCCTTGCATGGGTAGCAGATAGCAATCCATGATAAAAGTGTTTCCTTGTAGTTGGATAGGAATATTAGAGCATATTCATGAACATTTTAAAGTTTCTCCATTGCCTACTAACACTTGAAAAGCGATCGGTGTTACTTTATAGTCAATAAATTTGACTAGTTTGGGAATAAAATTGTGGGTTGAACCTATCAATTAATACTTGTACTTTTTTATTTTCAATCAGTCCTTGTAATCTTAATGTCCTAGGATTAGACTAACCTATAAAGGCATTGAGGTTAATTTCTGAAAATTTCTTTTGTAATATTTGCATTTGCATTCTTCTTGGATTGCTCTTGGTCATCATTGACCATCATTAAAGCAAATAATTTGGATTTGCATATGACCCTATGTGATATTTTTCATCACAGTTAAAACATAGTCCTTTCTTTCTTCTTTCTTTCAACTGTGTTGTTGTTAATTTTTGGATTGGAATGTTTTGTTTGTTGGTCATATTATTGTTATGGTTGGGTATTGATGGGGTAGCAGTAAAGGTAGTTGGTATATCCGTGTTTCTTGGTATTGGTTGACTCTATAATAATTTCTCATAAAATTTCATCAGCTAGTCTATCTTCCATTAACTTAGCTAATTGAAAAGCTTGCTGAAGGAATTGGGCTGTAAGGCTCTTACTTCTCTCTTAATATCATGTCTAATACGATTCAAAACACTTTGTAGAAATTCAGTGGAATACCGAAATTTGATTAATTTATTTCTTCAAATTCATTGTAGAAATTAATAGTTATTTTATTGTAGCTTAGCTAATTCTCCTCTCAAATCTGTATAGAGATGGACCAAATCTTTCTTTGAACTGTGTCCATGAATGCAATTATTTATTTAAGTGCATCCACTGATACCAGTTTATTGCAGGTCCATCCATGTATACTGATACAATTAAGAATTTCTAATCCTCTGATAAGCTATAATACTGAAAGAATTAGTTTGCTTTGAACAGCCAACCTCTGGGATTTTCTCCATTGAACCTTGGCATATCCACCTTAACAGGTATAATGTTTTGTTGTGTGTGTTCTCTATTTAGAATAGAGATTTCTGTATGAGAAGAAGTACATACCTGTGATTGTTGTTGTTCTTGATAATTGTTATCCAATTTTTCTTCTATAGCAGATAACCTTCTTGAAACTTCATTTAATATCATAGTGATGGAAGACATTTGCTCATCTATTTTGTTGAGTCTTCCTACACATTCTTCTATTATCTTGGTTGTATGTCTTGTTCCTTCTGCCATTGCTGGTTGTGGTAATCAATGAGAGCACTAATGATATGAACCTTTTTGGGTTAATTAAACCTTTTTTAGTGGAGTGAACCCAGCTTGAGTAGGGAATAAGGATTGGGTTCCGGCCTCTCCTGTCAGCCTGGATCGCTGTATTCCTTCTTGGGATCTAACACTTGGATTTACCTTAGTAGCCTCAATTGCACTGCCCTGATCCTTTCTCAGATAGTGGAATCCACGCCTTCTTCCGAGGGATTGATCGGTCGCTTGGATAACTACTTGGAATTGCTTTGAGCTTGATGGCATGGTGGTGGGTTCTCGTCCCGATGAATCTTCCGTGATAAGCTTGCTTTAACCTTATCTGTGTTTTCTCTTTTCGACAGTTCGAGTCGTCGACACTCCAGAGAAGGGAAAAGGTGGGGAGCGGAGGAGAAACCCTAGGGTTTCCTGGGTTTCCTGGCAGGAGAAGAGGAAGATGCAGAGAGAAGGAAGTGTTTCTTTTTAGAATATATCATACTCCTCTGTTTGGTTTCTTTACCCTATTTATACTTCTCGTTTTTCTATAGCCTAGATCTATGCTTTCTTTTACAAGGTTTGAAATTGTACACTTTTGTAGCTTGCTACATAAAGTTTCTTGTTGTCTTGTATCTTGCTCATTCTCTGGAATATTTGGTGGTTATTCTGTTAGCTTAGCTTGTCGAGATCCTTTATTGGTTTATTGATTGCTTCTTTATTATTCTTTTGTCATCTGAAAGATCTCTGTCTTGGGTGTTGATGCAGGGTTCATTCTGGAAGTTCTTTGGCTTCTCTATTATAATCTCATTGCTTTGGTTTCGATATTTATTAATTCTCTATAAGGGTCTTGTATTGAGTTGTACTCTATTGGACTTATATTGATTTGTAGTCTGTAATTCCCTTCTTGTACTATAGCCCTTCTGTAATAATTTATGGATGTATGTGGCCCATTTCTTACTCTTCTAAGTCTTTTAGCAAGAATGACCTATACTGATTCTTATTTTATCATTTCTTATATTATTGAATGAAGTCTTTCATCCAAAATGAAATTTTTTTATTCCTTTTGCTTCTATTGTCTTTTGGAGAATTTGGAATCATATCAGTTATCCTCTTATATGATTAATCATGAGGACTTGTTGTAGAAAGCCTAATGATAGGACTAACACCATTTTGATAGAGAATAACTTACAACAGCATAACATTCTATGAAGAATAAGATGAGCAAAATTAACGAAGTATGAGTCTTAGAATCTTACCACTAAAATAAGTCCACGGGAACATGAGAATCTATTATGTAATATAAAAAATATATAACCATTTTTAATCTACATAATGATGCGACTAAAGTTATGCAATGTGTAATGTATATATATATATATATATATAACTATTTTTTTCTTTTTTTAGTAGACAGGTTAATACATACCATCCAATAATTTATTATTTACATATATTATACCTAATATATAATATCTACAAATTTAGCACCTAAAACTATACTTCCTCTCCAAAATTACCACTCAGTCACCCCTTTTATGATCTCCATCTTCCTCTTCGACATCTAGCATGTGAAACACTCATAATATGCCTTCCTCCCCATTGCAAGCACTCTCTCTCATGGATGAAGAGCCCAATTTCATACTAATCTCTTACTGGAACGTACCTTCATTGGCGAGGTCATGCAAAAAATTAACATGGGTTTTTTGTCCTCCATCAAAATAATTTTTCTTTCTTTTTCTTTATATGTATGTATGTATATATATGACAGGGTTTTTAAAATTCTTCAAAAATTATTTATGTATTTCTATAGGCTTGAAGAAAATCCTGTATTTTATCTTGAATTTTAAAATTAGGATTCTAGAAAAAGTATTTTTTGAAGTTATAATGTTGATTCTTTTCCTCTAATAAATTTTGTGGTCAAACCGACAATGGTTGAATATAAATTTTTTGGTTGGATATAAATATGTGGGCATTTCAAATCCGACTATATGGTTGAACTGCAAACCGTAAGTACTATATGGTTGGAAAACAATAGCTTGGCTTGAAAACATCATTCTCCAGTAATAAATTTTGAATTTTTTTTTTCTTGTTATTTTCTTATAGTTTTAAAAGTTGGTTGGAATTAATGTAACAATTTTTAGTAGTTATAAAATCTAAATTCTTGTAAAATCTACATATAACTTCCATATGTTTCTTTTGTGTTTGGTTGAACATAATACATCTGTTATTTTTAGTTGCTCAATCCTTCGTTCATTAGATTGAAGTTTGTTATGCTATGTTTGGTTAACAAGGAAAAATAGAGGTGTTGGTTAGTTGCTGGAACTATTGTTTTGTAAGGAATGTACATAGTGTTGTAGAAATTGAAGCTCAAGAGGAACTTGCAATCACCCTATAATTAAATGAGGAGCTTGTAGAAAGTTCTATGTTCTTTTTTTTATTGAAATATGGATTTATTAGTTTAAAATATTTCTTATATGCACATATAGATTGCATTTTCGCCTAAAAGAAGTACAAGTAACTCATTGACATTGAGGGGTGTTATTGACCACAAAATCTATTGTAGATGTAACTTATTATGCTTGACATTCGCTTGCTATCGAGATCAGAATTTTGAAAGAAGGTTTCACCGATATCCAAGAAATAGAACTGATGGGCGATATATCAATTACTTCAAATGGATTGATGAAATTAAGTATTTTGTATTTGACATAACTTATATGAAAAGAATCATTTATGAGGAGATAGCAAGAAGGAACATTGAGGAATTTAAGGCCATAAAATCTCAACTTAAATTTGTGATAGCAATCTTAATTGTTATTGTAATTATGATCTTTTTTAAGTGAAGCTTATGTATTTTGATGTATTAAATGAAGATGTTCTGAAAGAACTTGAAGGGTTTATCTTTAAAATATCAACCTTCTTATCATAATTTTTGTATTAAATTTTGAGTACATATATCTATAAACTATCTATCATTTATATGAAATTGAGATAGTTTGTTCTAAAGCCTTCATGATAATTGGTTGGGATAATAGCATTGTTAGAACCGAATTGGCCTGGTGTTTTTTTTTTTTTTTTCATACTCAATCACCCCATATAAATAACCCCACCCACATCCCTGCCGCACGTGAATCGAACCCAAGCAACCTCCCTGACCGCATTGCCTTTACCCTCATCAAAATCCAACTAATCATGTGGTTTTTCCTGCTCAAATTCGCCACCCATGCTCCCAATTTAAGTGAGTTTTGGACCTAGGGCATCTCCATTTCATTCCCTCACTTTTGTGGGTCCTTCCTCTCTAACTATCGAAACATCCATCTTTCCTTCTCACTACATTTCCTTCCTCTCAAAACTTTAATTACCCCATCTCCTTATTCCTTATACTCAATCCAAGGCCACCAACCTCCCCCTAGTTTTTTTCTTTCTTGTCCAAACAACAATAATAAGTTCTTCTTCATTATCCTTTATAATTTTCTATTTATCTTCATTTATTCTTCTCGTTAGGTTTGGCAAAAATGGAGTTGTATGTTATTTAATGTCTTAGCATTATGTTTTAAATTATTTATATTGCATATTTTTAATTTATTTGTATCACAAATTAGGTTAAATAATGTGATTAAATTCATATATTCAAAAAATATATTTTTATAGTAATTTATATTCAATTAAATCTTAAGATGACCTGAACTAATTAGGTTGCACCTGATTTGATAAATAATCAATCTTAGTACTTTTATTTGTGAGATGATAATTAATTAGAAGTTAATATCATGTAGGATCGTCAAGTTGAGTCCACGCAACATTGCCAATTGAACCTCAAACAAGTATAGAGCTTCGTATCGCTTGCCTCAAGTTAAGTAATTATTATTTATAAAAGATAAGTGTATCCTTCTTTATTAGAGGCTTTTGTCTTTATTATTTGTATTAGGCTCTTAGATAGTTTATAAGATTGTCAATCTTGCTTTTGGTATTTGTGTTTACTTTTTATATACTAGGTTTAATTAATCAAACTCATTTATTGAAACTCCTTTATATGAGGTTTCACTAGACTACTAGGTGGAACCTCATTAAAAAAGCATATTATATAGCAATAAAGTCATTTTAGTATTTTTTTTACTTCATTCATCAATCTTATTTAGATTGTTATTGGGTTTTAGTAGTTTCATTTCTTCTTGTTATTGCTTCCTAATTCTCTATTTGGATGTTAGTTTATTTTATTATTGTTAGACATTGCTTTATTTTGTTGTTGACTATTATTGTGCATCTTTGTTAGACTATTGTACAAGTTATTTTGATAAAATAAACTATTATATGTTTCTCTATTTATGCTAGTTTATTAAAAATATTGCTACTGTGCATAAATATTTCTTTTGTGAGTATAAAATAGGACTTCATATTCTCTTCATCACGTCTAAGGTAGCTCGGGTGTGTTGCCTTCCATATCTAAATTGTGATAGTTTAAATATTTTATATCACAATGAGTCAACAACTAATGCTATCATCATGTTACTTTTGTATCTCTATTATATGGGAAAATATCTAACTTTTCTTTCATTTACAACAAGGGATTGTTTGGGGGCAACGTAACTTTTGTAAAACTGGTTAGAAAGTTGTTGCTGGGAAAATAGCTTTTTGAAAAGCTATTATGGGTGTTAGAAATATTTTTATTTTTGAAAAAAATTCAAAAAACGGCTTTATGATAGTCACCACATCCTAACAACTATGGTTGTCAAAAGTAATTTTTTATCCCAAAACTTTTGAAAAAGAAGCTAAAAGTTTGATAGTCAAATGCAACTCTAGTTACTTTCTGAAAAACAAAGCAGTTAGAAAGCTATTCTAAACGCATCGTAAAATTTAATTTATTGTGATAACTAAAAAATTTTACTATGTATCTTTGACTCTATTTAGTGTCAATGCTTATAATGACTTTAGTTATTGCCTCTATGTAATCACCATTTACAATTTTAATTTTGTATCATGATTTTATCGACAATAGAATATACTTCCACGCATGATCTTGTGATTACTACAACTTTATTTAAATTGCATGCATCTTTCTTCTCTTCCCATGCAACTTAGGAGACATAAAAGAGATATTGTTTGAATCTTTCTCCACAAGAATTTAGGTTGATAATTTTGCTTCAAATGAATTTTTTTTTCTAAATGACAAATTTTCTTACAATTTTAATATTTTTAAAGAAACCACCTTTCTTTAAAATCCTTTTAATTGCAAATACCACATTGAGTGTGTTTTCCATATTCATTTTGTTTTTCATGATTTTTATTTTTAAAATTTTCATTTGATTCTATCACTATCTTTAGCTTTTTTATGTGATTGTATATTTATTTGGATTGAAAAGCATTTTATGTATCATTTATATTATACCTTTCTAATTTTTTTATTTATTTTTATGATCTTTCAAAGATCTTATTAATTCAATGCCATGTATTTATCTGTATCCTTAGAATCTCCAAGTACTATAACAATTGGATCATTTTTATACAAATAATTAAAATCTTTTCTACTACTTTGATTTACAGAATATCTTCTTTACAAGTTCTTAATACATAAACTAATTCATTTAATCTAGAGTAGTAATTCTTAGTCATTATTGTTGCATGCTAGAAAATCAGTTGCGGTAGAATAAAAATTTACGCCTTAGCTTTGTTGCGAAATCTAGCACACATACAGATGTTTGAAGAATAATAAGAAAACTTCAAAATTTTTATGTGGAAAAACTCTGAAAAGAGGGAAAAAATCACGGGGTCTGGCCTAGTAAAAATCTTCCACTATGTATCTATTTCAAAGTACAAAATTTTTCCGATAACGGGATTACAGAATTGTATATGAGAAGGGCTCACAATGGGAATGTCAAAATCAGGCAGCAACAGCTATATAGCGATGGTTAGTTGGCAATTGACGGTTGATGATGGTGAACAACTGAGGTCGAATGACCAGTGATGATCAATCGCGGTGATTAGCGGAGATGGCGATGGCGGTCAGCGCGACGGCATGGCGACCGGCGATGGTCAGCAGCGATGACCGGCGATGGTGGTTGATGACAATGATGATTAATGGTGGTGGCCAACGATGGCGGCTGGTGGTGGTCGCAACGCAACGGATAGTGGTCGGCACGGCGAGCGACGGTGGTTATGGATGACCGCGGACGATGGTCGACGGATGGCGACGTACGCGATAACCGGTGATGGTGGTTGACGGCGATCGGTGATGGTGGCCAACGATAATGACCATGAGTGGGGCAATGCCCGACGATGGCTGGCCGCGGACAACGCCGACGGAGAACACAACGAGATTGGCGGTAATGGCGCACGGCCGTTGGTTGGTGGCCAACGAGGTGGTCGACGGGCCGAAAGTGGTGACACGATTGGAGGATTTTCAAGCTTTAGAGCTCTCTCTTCTCTTTAACTTGGCTCCTCAAGTTCACTTCTAGCTACTCCCTCCTCTTCATGACAAGAATGAGGTCCTATTTATAGGATTCTGAGAGGGCATTTTGGTCATTGTAGTCAAAATCTTAAAACACTCTATCGAAGGCTCGAAATGATTCATTCGATCATTGCATGTATTTTAAATATTTGAATGCTCAAATGAAGTCAAAATTAGGAGATCTAAGGCTTGTTAAATTCGGCTCGTCAAGACGCTCGATTTGACTATAAATACTCTATATTTAGGAGCTAGTTCATATCGCAAAGTTTTCAATTATATTTTAAGCATTTTATCGCAATTAGTTTGACTCAGAATCAGATTGGTCATTGCCGCCGACCACCACTGTCGACCACCACCGTCGACCGCCACTGGCGGTCCTCGCCACCATCGACATCGCATCATTACCGCCGACCACCGCGTTGTCACCACCACCAACCACCACCGGCCGCCACCGCCGATCCTCAATCGCAACCACCAGCTACTATCACCGACAGTCGACCATCACCGCCATTTACTATCGCCGACCGTACTAACCATCGCATAGACAACGACGCTTCATAGCTATTTGATTGACAGGGATTTCCATTGTCATGCTTTCTCACATACAACCTTGTAATCCCGTTATCGGGAAGATTCAAACTTTGTACTCCAAAACAAACATATAGTAGAACATTTTACTGAGATGGCCCCGTGATTTTTTACCCTCTTCTTTGGATTTTTTTCATGTAAAAATCCTGGAGTTTATCATTCTCTCTTTAAATATTTATGTGTGTACTGGATTTCTCAATAAGGCTAAAGCGTAAAGTTTTATTCTACCGCAACTGAGTTTCTAGAATGCAACAATTATGGCCTTTTATCTTTAAATTATCAAAGTTTATTCTCATGGTATGGAGTTTGGAGGTGCTCACCTTTTGATTTCTTAGAACTCCTTTTGTAACTTCTCTTATGTTGTTTTAACACTAAAGCTCCCATGATTCTTGGAAAATAGTAGTCTGTTCAAACTATTTAAAGGGCAAGAATAGTTGGTAAAATCTCTCCCTTAGTTTCTTTTTTTTATGTTGTAGATAAAGTGGAACTATCATTATAAGAAATATTTCTCTTATGGAAAACATCCCACAAATCTTAAACACGAAAATTTGTCCTCATTTTGGTAGATAATAAATCATAATTTTCTCTTTAAAAATATGAATTACAATAAATGCAAACAAGCAACTGAAAAAACAATGGCCAAAACTAAAAAAAAAAATTCAAGGATGCAAGAATCCAGGTTTGTTGGGCACTAAATGATCAAAAATAATAATAATAATCTTTAGATGAGGCTTGCATAATCTCTTTTCACATGTCTTCCCCAGGGCCAATACGTGCATGACTTGAATGGCATCACCGATAACAGTGGTGCCTTAACCCATCCTATCCGTTGGGATTATCTCTAGAAAGCTCTTACCACGAGCAGACATGTCAGGTCGACTGATAGCAAGAAATTCATTAGGGAATGAATATTTGAATATCTAAACATTCTCCATTATGTCTCTAAAGGTCAAAGAAACATCACTCGCTTGTAAAGGTGGATTGCTCTATGGAAATATATTTCTTCGCAAAAATGGTGAAGTCCAAATTTCACATTTTATTTATCATAAATTTGATTCTTACATCTTCTCAAAAATTATTATAACTCACACAAACATCTGATTAAGATAAACAAATATATCAAAATAGTTGTCAATCATTAATATATTTGTTGTGTGCTAAAAAATTAGTTGCAGTAGAATAAAAATTTATGCTTTAGCCTTGTTGAGAAATCCAGCACATACACTGATAATTGAAGAGAGAACAAGAAACTCTACGATTTTTACGTGAAAAAACCCCGAAAAGAGGGAAATAACCACGGGGCCTCGTCCAGTAAAAATTTTATACTATATATCTGCTTTGGAGTACAAAGTTTAACTTTTCCCGGTAACAAGATTATAGAGTTGTATGTGACAAAGTCTCACAATGGGTAATCGAATCGATGACAAATCGCAATGATACTTGTCGTTGGCGATGACGGATGGTCGATGGCGACGATGATAGATGGCGGTGGACGGCGATGGTCGGCGGCGATGATGATCGGCGGTAGTGGTCGACGGCGATGACCGAGGCGCGGTTTCGACCGGCTGACCGGTGGCGCATGATTTGGAAGTTCTTCAAGCCTCGAGCTCTCTTCTTTATTGGCCTCCCCTCATGTGAATAATGAGAGGTTATTTATAGATTATGGGAGTGACGCCTCTATAAATACAGGCAAAATCCAAACCACTCTATCGGACGGCTTGAAATGATTTCTTCAATCATCTGATGTATTTTAAGTATTTGAATGCTCAAATGAAGTCAAAATTTGGAGATCTTAGACTTGTTAGATCCAGCTCATCAAAATGCTCGATTTGACTATAAACACTCCATATTTAGGAGCCGACTGATATCCCAAAGTTTTTAATTATATTTTAAGTGATTGGGTTACCCATACCGTAATCGATTATTTTCGACATCAAGATTCATGCTTCAACTAGTGAAATTTTCAGTGTCATATCAATATTATTATGACAATAAATATGATTTATGCTCTAAACTTTATTTTCGATGAAGTGGCAATTGAATGTTTAACCAACTAACTCCATTGCATTAGTGGTATCGAGAACTTCAAAATTATGATTTTTTTTTAACAAATTGGAGACTTTGTTGATACCAACTATCAACCATCATTGAGCCACCACCAAGTATTATTAATAAGTTACATGCTTTAACAATGATAAAATAGAGTCAATTGAAATAAGAAATAATTTTGGATAAGAATCAAATTACTCATCCAATTTATAAACATACCTTAATGCTTATTATATACATTTTAAACATAGAGATACCTGAAATTTATAGAGAATGTCAAATCTTTGCTTATCTTTTATAGTCACATGATGTCTACCAATAATAATGATTCCATGTATATAGGCTACAAACATCTGATGCATTTCTCTCCATTCACTTGATTTCCTCTCTTATTAATAGAACCCATCATTATCTGACTTCAATTCTCCATCAATATTGGCATCATGTCTACTAATGATTGATGTTTGATATTTATCATTCATTATCATCTATTTCTAATAATCCCAATTATTCACTTTTCTTATCTATTAGAAGAATGACTAGATAGAGTGCGTACCAATAATTGACTTTTAATGTTCCTCATCGATCGTCACTCGTGACTTACTAATAATTGATATATGATGTATAGTAGTCAATAATATCTCATGTATTTTTCTAGTTAATCATCAAGTTCCCCTCTTATCAAGAGAATGACCAATTCAACCACCTCTATTGCTCGATTTTCAAAATTCCTCTCCAATTAGCAAGTAGTATCTAGTATTGATAAATATACGATGCCCAACAGCCACCAACATCTAACACCTAACATCCAACTTTTCGATCATTAAAATCTTCTTCTATTAGCAATATAATGAAGCTAACAATCTACCATCACTCAACTGCTGACATTACCTATCATTTTACCTATATCAAAAGTTTGACATCTGTCAACTATTAAAAATGATGCTTATCTTCTTGATTGTTTGAGATCTCCTCTTATTAAAATAATAATCAAGTAAAATGTCCATCATTACTTAACTTTTGGCATTTCTTATCATCTAACGCTCGCAGTTGATTGTCAACCTCCACTCTCACCAAAAATCCATTGACACCTTTGCCTATCATTTGTGGTTAACTAACACTTGTACTCAAATAAAATCCAACTTTCAACATTTGTTGACATCGAACAATAAACACTCATTGTTTCCCTCTACCTATATAAATCAACCCACAACATCACCCTATCGACCATTTTTTTCCTAACATGTATAATTGAATGACATCTACTGATGTCCAAGTATCAATATTCTCTAATATACAATTCTCAACTCCATTATCACCCTTCACTGATATTATTTGACTAATATATTATTTGACTAATAATACTGGATGTCCAATGATCATCATATAATGAAAGTTAAATATAGGAAACTATTTGGTATGGTAATAATTAAATCCAATTAAATCATGTGCTACTATTTGATTACTTATATCAGGATTTAAGATAGTTATTTCATTTAATATTAAATAATAAAAATTTAAGTTATTTTTATCACAACATAAATTTTAAAAGGTTAATTAAACAAATAAATCAAGAAAGCATAAGCCAAGCAATGCAAAATATAATAACAATATAGATGATAATATTCAAATTACACATAAATTAAATTTACAATAAATAATATCTGATAGATACTCAAATAAAGTTATAAAAGCATAATGAAAAAATAATAAAGAATATTGATTAATATAGTTGAGGATATAATAGCCAATATCTCATAGATCTACAAATATCTTTTAAATAACTAATAAATAAAATATATAATTCACCTATGTATTGCAACAATAGTCGATGATATCTAATAAGTGAATTAAATAATAATTTATATTTAATTTATTTATATAAAAATAATATAATCATATTTAAATTTATTAAAAATACAATTATCATAATATAATATATGAACTAATTACAAATCTATTAATTAATCATTAAGAAGTAAATTCATATTAATTACATCTAATTTCATTAAATTATAATTAATTTAAAATAATGTATTAATTAATCATTATCTAAATAAATTAAAAATAAATCAAAATAAAAATAATAAACAAAAGAAGGGAAGGATTTATTTCGGCGTTGGAAACCATCGTCTTTCTATCCCCTTCTGCTCCGTTGCTGCCCGAAAAGAGAAGGGAGACGTCGCGAAGGTAATCCTCGTCTTCCCTCCCACTCTCCTTCGCGCGCTTCTGCTTCTCTAAATCCCGTAAATCCGCCTACCAACAGATTTAGTAAATCCGGATTTAACTTGCGAAAGCTGCTTTAACGGGATTACAAAAGCAGCGGCTTTAACTTGTCCAAAAATACCGTTTGGCTGGATTTAAGTTAAATCCGGCTTAAATCCTGCTCAAATCCTGCAGCCAAACAGCCCCTTAGGGTTGAGTAGGCTTAGAGCTTCAACTGTATAAAAAGCAAAATATCTAAATGACAATGGAGACAGCAGGAATTTTTTTCAGCTGTTCAGACCTCTTTGGCTTGCTTTCAAATAAAACATGTTCTTTAACTGCTAATAATGCATGAGAGATCTGACATATTTTTTAGCATGATTTATGGTGGATGTCACAATTGAGATAATGTGACATTGCAAGAAAGTCATCATATATTATGTTTCAGCACATGTAACAGAAAAAATTTGTCTTAAAATAGCTCGATACACTGTCAGGATATGAACAAAAATAAAATATATAATTGTAGCAAAATGAAAGCTCTAAAATATAAAACACTTAAATTTTTATTACGAAAAAACTATCCCTAATGTTGTTTTTTTAATTTTATTAAATGTCTTCTATTTTTGAACTTTTGTCTTCAACAGTTGCACATTTTATCTTTCACTTCCTGATTAGGAATGTGACAACGTTATACTGGATGCAGACAGGTAAACGTAGGTTCTACTCACATCTCGCTAGCAATTAACTCAAATCCATTAATGATTACGCTAGAGTGACACTTCCCCTTTTCTTATGAATCATTCATCAACAAAGAATACAAGGATAGTGCTTAATTTGAAGGTTCTCATGCCGAACCCTTTGCTTTAAGTAAAGAACTTTCAATTTGTAATAGTTAAAGATGCAAAAACATGTTAGAGAATTGCAAATAACAATCAAGATAATAGCCATCAACGAAAGAAAAATTAGAAAAGCAAACTTCAGTTGCATAAATGGAGTCCCGAGCCAATAACTTCGGCTTTAGAAACTATATATATATATAACCTAAATGTCCTCTTACATTGTTAACTTATCATTAATTTCAGTATCAGTCTCGTATTATCACTATATGTCTAAACTGTATAAACCATGCTAAAGAACTTTATTTTGTAAGCAAATTCATTATCTACAGGGAAAAGAACTACAGATCTTAAACATGTTGGAATAAGCTTGCAATCGTCAATTCCTCAAAAACTTAGATGCCGAAGCTTGCTGTATAATGGTGAAGTTTGATTGCCAAGGAACCTAACCAAGATTGTTCAGTAGACACTGTATCAGATCAGTTGCCAGATTCAAGCGACCTAATCCGGTTTGAATACCTACAATTAAAATTCTAACACTTACAACCAACTTTGCACTATCACTGTCTTAATCATTGATTAACATAAAATGAAATGCATTTAAAAGGTAGATGATGCATGCATTTAGCCTCTGCTAGATTCACATTGTGAACTCCAAAAATTTTCCACCGACCTCTCGATAATTTTTGAATTGAAGAGAGTGGTTTAAAGAATATCGGTGTAATTTTCAGAAGGCATATGGAATAATAGATAAGACACTACCCAGAGATTTCGCTCTCGTTTTGTGAGGACTTTAGATCTGGTTCCAGGTTTTCTATAGGCGCAAGCCCCTATAGTTAATTACCCCTCCCAATAAGTGAGAGAGAACTTTCGATTAAGGTCGTTAGATCGCTTAATGTGTAATGTGATAAGAAGATATGGAGTTTTAGAATTTAAAATTATGGAATTTATCATTTCATCTTGAATCGGATGGTTGGGGGAATGATGACGTGCCCGATCTAGATCTCATGGTTTCGTCATCCCGGGCCGTCGTGGTCCTTAGTCTACTCAGTCAGAGGAGGTAGTCGACCCAACCTGATTGAAGGATCCTTATTAGCAACACATGTATTACATATTCCAAGAAATCCTTGTAGACCTAGGGTGGTGTTTGCCTAAGGAGACAAACTTAAGTCTACCTTAGCTGATAGAGGGTTGTTTGTTCTATCAAGTATACCCTATGATTCACAACTCAAAGGGCAGAACCATTGAGGAGCATACAGGCTACGATTGTGATCATAATATAATAGAGTCGGACTAGCCAAACCATCCGATCAGAGGACTATAAATGCTATCTCTGGTGGAGCCTTGGGCCAAGCCAAGTCGAGGACACGTCACGTCTTTATTGGCGTGAGATTGATTGAGAGTGAACATAACAGAACACTTGATTTCACATTAGCTCCTTTGTGAGCTAGAGTTTTCTTAATTTGTCACCCCCGACAGACAGTTGCGGAAGGTGGATAGATTGAGTTTTGATTTAAACTTTTAATTGGATTCATTTGATATTATTGGTTTGATTGCAAGTCTTGGAAAGGTTTGAAATAGAGTATTGAATGGTTGGAGTACTTTTATGACAATCAATTGGGTTTAATTTATTTGAATAGGCTTGGATCATCGAATCATGGTGGGATTAACTTAAGTTAGGGGTTAAGTTAATTTGGCTTGGAGCTGGGATATAAAACAAAATCCAATTGAGGTTGGTTTTGGATGAGTGGACTAGCATGGGTTTTGGTCTAGCCACGATAGTAGGACCTATTAGCCACAGGGTATAACCTAAGCTTGAGGTATACCTTCACGAGTCTCTAAGCTTGGGTTTAGCATTTCCTTAATCACTAGAAGTGTCCTATGACTAGAAAAATACATGTGTTAGAAGATTCCTAAGTCTAAGATAGGAAGGATGAGTCCACACTCCAAAAGTGAGATCAACCAAAGGTTAAGTATTAATGGGATGAGATTTATTTGATGGACATAGAAGAGGATATTGGTTTGCAATTTTCCATACCTGATTTATTAAGATTGTGTTGTGAAAATTTTACTTTGGTAAGGAAAAGACTGTTGGGTTTTTATAGGATATGTATGCTGAGGAAGTAGGAAGGTTTGCCTAAGTTTTGGAGCTTGAAGATTATTGATGAGGTGTTGAATGACTAAGTGGTTGTTTCCTATGACTAGTATGTCATATATGTTGAGAATTAGGTAGATCTAGGTATGATTATGGTGATAGGCAAAGAGAGATGGATTGAAATTACTAACCTTAAAGTCATATGTAAGTAAATGAGTTGTAAAGGTTAGGCATTGTCGTGGTGTTTGCTTAAGATAATAAATTGTTTATGGAGTTTGCAAATGTGGTTTGGGTAGTGTTGGTTGATGAATATAGATTTCTTCATCTAATTTGTCATGGAGGAAGGCATTGTTAATATCAAGTTGTAGTATGATCCATTGATTAGCTTTGGTGAGAAGAACTCGGATAGTAAGCATTTTAATAATAAAAAGTTGAAGTTGTTTATGTCATATTGTTGAATGACGCATTGACCAGCATGTCTAGCTATAATGGCCGATGGAGCCATTAGGCATGAGTTTGGTTTTATATGTCCAACTACAACCAAGAATGGTTTGATTAGATAGAGGTGAAACAAGGTACAAAGTGTCTTATTGTTGGAGATCCATAAATTCTTGAGACATGGCGATGCACCAATGAGGAGTTTTGTTGGCTTGGGTAAAATTTGTTGGGGTAGTGTTGATGTGTATTTGGGTATGGAGGTTGAGGATTTGTAGTGGTTTTAGGTGGCTTGTTTTGGCCCTGGTGATCATGGGTTGTGTTTTAAGTGGTTTGGGAGATAGGGATGTAGCTATTGTGGGTGGTGATTGGTGTTTTATAGAAGGTAGGGATTCACCATAATTGAATTTAGTGAAATGGGAAGTGGGAAGGGGTGATGTAATGGGTTTGGAACAGTAGTGTTGAAAGAGAAAGAAGAGGTGGGTATGAATAATAGTAGGGAGGTAAAGATGTGGTACATGAAGGTAGTGTTGGGAAAGATGTTTTCATTGAAGATTACATGTCTTGATATGAACATTTTGGAATTGGTAGGATTCCAACAACAGGCTTTATGGGAGGGAGAATATTCTATGAGAATCCATGGTGTTGAGCATTGAGATAACTTATTTGTGGAGTAAGATTGTAGCCATGGAAAGTAAAGACAACCAAAGATTTTTACATGTGAGTAATTTGGCTAGTGATGGTAGATAAGTTCATAGGGAGATTCTATATGTGTAATTGGAGAGGGCAGTTGGTGTATGAGGTACGTGAAGATGAGAAGGGATGCAAGACAAAATATTATTGAGTGATTGGACCTATTATAGTAAAATTTTAGTGGTGCTGAGTTAATCTTTGGTAATCCCATTTTGTTGTGGTGCATGGTGTGAGGTAAATTGATGCAAAATGTCATAGGTTATTAGAAATTTTTTCAAAGCATGATTGGTATATTCTTCCCTGACATCAAATCAAAGGATTTTAATCATTTTATTGAATTGGTTATGAATCATTGGAGCAAATTGAATAAAATTTTGAATGATATCAAATTTATTATGCATAAGATATATCTATATTAATCAGGATCGATAAAGAAAATATAATAATTATAACCATCTAAAGAATGTGTAATCCAAATTTTTTTCTTAGGACATCTAGAAACACTAGAGGAGATCCCATGCATGCCTTAATTTTATGTGACTCACCATAGCTCAGATGGGACCCACATGATCCACTAAAAAGGACCTTGGACAAGTATCCAACTCTTTGAGAGAAATGTAGTGATCTTAGAGGCAGTCTGAGATCTCAATCCCATGTGCGCCAAATAGGTACATACATGTGGAGTGTTAAGCATTATCGATTTAATTTAGAAAAATGAACCATTATCATAACTACTGATGATGTTAGATTTGATACATTTTTAGTGAATGATATCTTCGAGGAGAGAGATGATACCATTGAAGAAAGTAAAAATAGCTATTACACAAGTGAACTAATATAAATATGGGAGGAGAAATGATGTAGGGGGCTTCTAGATTCTCACAATAAAAGAGACTTTCCTGAGACCCATATCAAAGAAAATTGATCATCATCATCTTTTCTCATTACATTTGGCAACCATTCATATTCCATTGCCTTCAACTTTTGTTTCTAGAAATAAAATTTGAGAATTCTATTGAATATTATATTAGTGAGAGAGATTACTATTTTTTAACTCATATTCAATTGTAGTGAAGAATTAGTATCTCCTCATTATACTGGATGTAGGTCAAATTTCTTAATGATCAATCCACTATAAATTCCCATGTTCTTGCATGAATTGGTCTTCTTTGTTTTCTCTTTCTCTATTTTTTTACTTTTTCTTATCGAGTAACTTACATGATGTAACTTCTTAATCAATTTCTAGTTGACTCTTTGTTCTTGGGAGCTGCTATGTTTTCAAATTGAAATTTCTATCAACAAACTTTTAGCACTGTTTGTGGGAAAAGTTTGTATCTTTTTATAAGTAAAATTAAGACATGATCCCAACTTGATCAATTTGTCCAACCCAACATGAAGGAATTCTATGTTAGGAGGTGATTGGAGAAAATGCCCCCTAGGATTTTGCTTGCAAGAACAACTGGCCACTCAATTTGGTGAGGTACGTCAATAGCTAACCACAATCACTCATTTACTAAAGAAAACTAACACATAGAAGGGTTTGCCACCCACTACAAATGGAACATTTGTTGAGACAATCTTATGCATTGCCCCCTGAAATGATGTGGAGGTTGTTGAGATTGATTCTTTATCCTCTTTTTTCTAATGAAATATAATAGGTAGTTGCCCTGCTATAGTTGAATGCACCTATGATGGAGGTTTATCTCAGAAACACTAACACCCAGATGAACACGTTGACTTTTTTTTAATAACCTCACTATGGTTCTCAATATTAAAGATGACCTAAAATGTCACCTTTTCACTTCCACACAGAAGGACATGGTTAGACGCTAGTTTATTAGCCTAAAGCCTAGAAGTATCCATAATTTTACTAATCTATTTCGTCTCTTCATCATCCAATCCTACAAGAAGCCCATGAAATTGAGAAATATGTTTTTTTTTTGTATCTATCAGTGCATGGATGAATCCTTGAGCAACTCATCACCCATTCAAATTCCACCACTCATGAGATCCCTAAAGAAAAAAATGGAAGTGGCCAAGAATGCCTTCTTCCAAGGCTTGGCCCATGAAGACTTTAAATTCATAATTTTTGTTGACCTATCGAGCAACATAAAAAACTTAGTGTTCACCTTTCTATCATTTGAAGCCTTACTTCCAAGTGCAGAAGATGAAAGTGGTTAGTGACTCTAACATTTGCACCTTACTTTAGAAATCATACCTCATTGGGAGGATGATGAAATAATCAATCGAGATCTCAAGGTATGATATTGAGTTCATCTTATGAAATTCCTTAAAAGCTTAAGTCATTGTTGACTTCCTAGCCAACTTCTTAAAAGGAATCGAGAAGCAAGAAGTATGAGGCACTCTTTATAAACCTTTGATTGGTTAACCTAGTTGAAGCTAAGGCACTGGTGGTTTCTTATGACTCACAGTTGGTGGTAAATCAAGTCAAAGGAACATGTCAGACTAGGGGCAACATACTTTAAGTATTATAGCAGAGTTCTTCAAAGATTGAAAAAGTTCAAAATTTTGATATTCTACCCATCCCCTATGAGGAAAATAAGAAGATCATCCAAAGTTGGGTAGTCCACTAGCGACCTTGATCGAAGAATTGGTGAGGTCATTTATAGAGGAGGAAGAAAAAACTGGCACCATGAAAGGTGAGATGTGATGGTACGATTTTATCCTGAATTATATCCTCATCAAATCTCAGAATAAGAAAGAAGCCCTATCCTTGAAGCACAAGGCTCCTCAATACTTCATGAATGGAAATACTCTCTCCAAAAATCATACTCCAAAATAAGTCTTTGTTGTTTGAACTATAAGAAAGTCTATGACATCTTAGAGGAAATCCATTCAGGTGAATGTAGAAATCATTCTGCACTTAATAACCTATCAAGAAAGAACATTTGACAAGGGTATTATCATACCACAATTTTTCATGATTCCTCATAATATGTGAAGCATTGTCAGGAATGCTAGATTCATGGACATGATATTAAGCTTCCTACACAAGCAATGTCACCCATTACCATGGCCATTAATGCTCTGGGAATGGATTGCTTGGGTTTATTTACAATAAGAACCAAATAAAGAAGGTTCATCTCAGATGTTGTTGACTACTTCTCTAAATAGATAAAATAGTTGCATTAGCAAAACCAATTTTGAAGGTTGTCATCAACTTTTTTTGGTCAACCATCTTCATGAGATTTAGTCTCCCACTAACAATCATATTTGAGAATGGTCCCCTTTGTTAGCCAAAATTAAAGACATTCATGAAATAATAATAGTTTAAATATCAAGTTCTTGTAAGTCAATCATCGAGAAGTTAACGACAAGTTGAAGTAGCTAATAAGGTCATGCTTAACTTAAAAGAGAAGTCTCTACTAGTGAGCAAAGTTGGGTAGATGAGCTCCCCTCCATCCTCTTGATTTGTTGGACCATTCCATCTTCCATGATTAGTGAAACTCCATAGCCGTTAGTTTTGAGGGTGCAATCCCTTTAGAATTTATTGTCCCCACATCAAGGATGCTTCTAATTATAAACATGCCCCTCGAAGAAGTGCTTAAGTGGATCAAAGATAATAATCAAAATCTCTAAGCACAATTGGACTTATAGGAAGAAAAGCCTAATGTTACTTTAGCTTCACTCCAAAAGCATAAGAATAGGATCTACTGAGCTTTTGTAAAGCTTACCAAAAAAAGAGACTTCTTGGAGGCGATCTCATTTTTGAAAGTTTGATGCCACAATGAGGCCTGAACTAGGATAGTTGATGGCTTTTGGCCATTTTACAAAAATTATAGAAAAAATTTAAAGAAATACTTAGATATTTGTTTACTTTAGCTATGGCAATAAGGATGTAGGAATGAGGGTGTCCAATCCAATTGTACCATAGTTGAGAGTTGGATGATGTAGTATGTAGTGTCTTCAATGAAGGGGATGTTAGAGAAGAAGTAAGAGGGTATAAACCATTATGACTCAAACCTTTAAGAAAAAAAAAGATTGTTCTATCAATCTTTGTCCACCAAGTTGTTAGTGGAAAAATAGATGACATAGTTAGTCAGTGAAACTCTTATGGATAGATAGTAGATTGTGAGAAATGGAAGGAACATGAAGCAAGCTTTTAAGAAGTAATATACGATTTAGATGTGGAGTTGGAAGGATTCCTTGACAATTATTTGTGAGGTTTAATACATTTTGTGGGATGGAAGCATTTATAGTCGAGTTGATGGCTACAACAAGATTTTAATCAATGAGGTGCAAAAGTTGTACTCAAGGTTGAGAGGGAACTTACTAAGGGAGGATGTAATATGTCTTGAAGGACAAGCTGTAGTGCCATCCATGAATCTTTCGAAGCCATTAGTAGAGAACATTTTCAAAATTTGCAACCTCCAATTGGTATACTTATCTCTTGAGAGTTGAACAGTGATGATATTTTTGATATTTAAAATTAAGAACTTCATAAGAGAGCAGATTGGTAGATCATTGGTCTTGATAAGGGAGAATGATTATGAGGTGTTGGTTGATGAAGTTAGTCAATAGGTCATCATTATTTTTGAAAGTAAAATACTGGATTATTGATCTCATTTTTGGAGTGAGGATTCAATCTTCTCATCATAAGTCTAGAGGTCTTCTATACACTAAGAGCTCTTTAGTCATAAGACACTTCTAGTGGCTAAGTAAACACTTAACCTAAGCCTAAAGACTTTGAAGGATTAGCCATAGGGTAGGCTATGCCTTAGGACTTAGGAAAATCTACCTAGCCTATAGCCTAATCAAACCTATGCTTATCTCTTTAGCCAAATTCCAACCTTAAATCAATTACAATACAATCCAACTAAATTTCAATCCCAATTCAAATCTCCAAGCCAAAATCAAATCCATAACCCAAACCTAAGCCTATGATTTGATCCTATGGACTTAGCCAAATTTTTCTTCAATCTAAACCAAATTCAATTGATTTTCCCATAAATCAATTAATCCTTCAATTATCATTCCAAATCAAATCAACCAAGCCAAAATCAATCCAATCAAACCTAACCTAACCCATTTTACTTCAAATATATTCAAATGAGCCAAATCAATTGCAACCAAAGCCTTAAATCAATCCCAAATCAATATCCAAACTCAACTAAACTCAATTCAACCCAAAATCTAACTCAATTAGCCCAATTGGTCCACTTGAACCAAACTCCAATCCAACCCAAATTGTCATGATGATTGTTGATCACCTTGGATGGCCTAACTACAACTAATTCAATTCAATAAGCCAATTGACCTATTTAGGCTCACTTGACCTAAAGGACTTATTTGAATCAAATCTCAATCCAACCCAAATGGGATTGAATCAAACCATCCAAAACCTCCCATGATGATTATTGATCATCTTTGATTGATCATTTGTCATCAATTGGGTCAAACCAAGTCAACCTAGCCATTTGACCAAACCAATCCATTTAACCTACATGAGCCAAATGAACCATATTTCATCCTAAGCCAAATCAATTGAAACCAATGATTCATACCAACCTAAATTCAATACTTGAACATGACTTGATCATCAATTGAGCGAAACTAAACTCAATTTGCCCATTGACCCAAGTTAACAAATAAAAATCTAATTTAAATTGATTGCAACCAATGGCACAAGTTCATTCTAAATTGACTATTGAACATGATCAAAGCCTTGATTGAACCCAATTTGAATAATTGGACCCAATTGACCCATTCAGCCCAAATTGACCTAAAGGGTCAATTTGGCCTAAAGCATTCCTAAATCTAAATTTTATTGAAATCAAAGCCTACAATCATCTTCAATTGATCAACTGAACACAAACCAATACCCAACTCATGTCAATTTGACCAATTTGGCCAAATTGGTCAACTTAACTTATTTGATCCATTTGAACTCAAATGAACTAAAATCAAATCCAAGCCAAATTGTACTAAACCAATTACACTAAAACATTCCAAATACTCATTTGAACTTGACCCAAGCCTTGGTTTGATCCAATTTGACCAATTGGTCAACTTGACCCAACCTAGCCTAAGTTGACCTTCATGGGTCAAATGGAGCCAAATCCATTCAAACCAAGCCCAAACCCCCTTGAAACTTGGCATGACCCATCTTGGCTCACCTGACCCAAAGGTGATTGGGTCAGCCATGAACCAAGTGGAGGTGAGCTAACCTCTCCAAGCCCATTGGCACACTTGGGAAGCCAAATCGATCCTATCCGTCTTCTATCACTCAAGGGGACGATAGATCATCCGTCATCCATTCCGTGTGTTTAGAATGAATGGTTGTGATCTCCAAATTAGATTAATCTCGATTTAATTCTTAGGAACCTTGAGATTAATCTCCTTCGTCGATCTTACGATGAGGATGAAAACGCATGTCACCGCCAAGACGGCATTAAGTCAGACAATTTTAAAGAACCAATCTCATGGCACCACATGGAAAGCACGCCACATCAGTGATCCATGGTGCCGACGGGATTAGGCTTAATTAGGGCTTAATTATCCATTTTAATTACTAAAACTTAAAAAATTATAATTAATTATATAAAAAAATCCAAAAATGCAAATAAATACTCATTTTAAAGGTAAAATATATGATATTTAATTAAAAAATATTTTCATTTGATTTTGAATAGTAATTAAGGCTTAATTAGGGTTTGAATGTCACTTAACTAGCTTAATTAAGCCCTAATTACTTGGGCAAATGATTTCAAACTTTGTGTGTTCATTCAATGGGATGACATCTCCCTCCTTTGATTTTCTTGGAATTTATTTTCTATGTAATTAGAGAAATTTATGTTTCAGACCCTAATTACCATCTTTATTTAATTTAATAATTAATTAACATTCAATATAGTAAAAATTAATTAACTTAAGCTCACTAATCAGTGATTAATAGTAAATGAATGAGGGAGAATGATTAAGACCTCCTTCCTAATCTCTTTCTCAAGTTCATTTCATTATTAAGAGGATTAATTAAGATGGTAATTAATTAAGTATCTAATTAATTAATCAAATGGCTAAATTAAATCAAATTGAAATGCAAATCATATCAGATAATTAACAATGAAATAGAGGGATCCTCTTTATGTGTTTAATAACATAAAGACCCTTTAAATAAATTATGATGAACCCATAAGTGTGGGAAAATCATAAGAGTGCTTAATTAAGTTCTTTAACTTAATTAATCTTTAATTATGAGCCAATTGTAATAGGTCCTATAGGAGTATTGCAACTTTACTTTTCTCACATGTTCATATCATTTATGGATCATGATTAAATGATTAATCAAATTAAAGAAGCATAGGAAATAGAGATTAAGTGATTTTATTAATGTTTCAATTAAATTAACTCATAAAATTCATTTAATTAGCTTTCCTTGAACTAATTAAGATTACCAACATGAGAATGGGGTTAAAATAATAAATAATTTCTCTCTTCTTTAAATCAACTCAAATCCAAAATTAAATAAATAATGAACTTTAGTTTTCTTTAAATAATTTTATTTGATGTGATTGTCCTTAAGAGTTAATGTATTTGAATGAATTATGTGTTTATATTTAGTTATTACTCTCTAATCACTTCTAAAAGTTGTATTTCATATGAATCCATGCATTCATGTTTTCAAATCTAAATGAATAAAATAAATTTTATCTATGTAAGCTTGCATGTGTTGGCTTAACTTCAATGATATGTGTGACTATTATCACTAATAAATTCAAATTTATTTTCTAAAGCTTATAAATTGATAATAATATGTGGAATGGTGATAGTTATAAACTCATATAGGACTTGCATGTGCTTATAGCTCAATTATGTGAACGTGAAGCTCTCTTTCTTGAATTCATATATAGATTTACATAGGTTTGAATGTTAATGGTTATATAGTATGGACATCCCAGAAATATGAGGCTTTAAGTAGCCTTAAGGAAGTCATTTGATTATCTCACTTCCCTGGTTAACAAAGCATCATACCCATTTTATTTTGTTTTTATGTATTTTGGTATTAGAATTTGAATAAAGCTTTAATTCATGTGCATAAATAATTCAACCAATGAAAAATACAATCTTTGCATGGTATTTATTTCTTTAAATTCATGAATACATTAATATGTATCTAAGATAGCAAATATACAGTTTGGACATACTAGGAGTATGAGGCTTTAAGTAGCCCCAAGGAGGCCATTTGATTATCTCACTTTCCTAGTTAACAACGACACGAATTTGCTTACATTTTTATACATGTGTATGTGTTTGTGATTAAGGAATGAAAACCTTCCCTCTTTTTCTAGTAAAAATACATGCATTTATGATTTCTTAAGTCACTAAAATATGTAGTATGTGGATATAAAGCTTCTTTCCTTTATTCATGTATATGAATTTACATATGATTGAATGTTAATAAGTATATACCGGACATCTGGAATATGAGATTTTAAGCAGCCCTAAAGAGGTCAATTGATTACCTCACTTTTCTAGTTAACAAAGGCACATACTTATTTAATTTATTCATAGGTATTTTTATATCAAAATTTGGATAGAACTTTAATCCATATATATATATATATAATTTAATTAAGGAAAATATCACCTCTTGCATGACTTTCATCTTTCTAGTCATGTATACATTAATACGTATTGAAAATAACAAGTATATAGTATGGGCATCCTAGAATACGAGGCTTTAAATAGTCCCAAGGAGATCATTTAATTATCTCACTTCCCTAGTTAACAATGCCATGTACTTGTCTATATCTTTTATACATATGTATGTATACTTGCTTAATGAATGAAAGTCTTATTTTCCCACTGAGTATGTAAGCATACATTCATCATTTAAGTGTGTCAAAATATATTGTGTGTATAGATATGCTAAGTGTTAAATCATGTGCATGTTACATGTGATGGAAAGGAATGGCTTGGTATGTCATGTGATAGTAATTCAATTATATTAATTCTAAGATGCATCTCATATTGAATAGGATTATTTAAATTAACCCAAACTTAGGATTAATAAGAAAATAATTAATAAATCATTCACTAAAGAGAACTAAGTCATAAAAAAATAAACTTTAGAAAGCAGCTTAAGGTAGGGATGAAGAAGGGTAATCCTCTTTCCTCTCTTTATAATACTTAAATGCTAAGTATAAATCAAATGAAGCCAAGTAAAACATAAATTAAAATTCATAAATTAACTAAACAACTTGAAATGAAGCCAACCTTCATGTTCAATTAAATCCTTCCACACTTAAAAAATCATAACTCCAATGCTTAGCTAAGACATACTACACAAAACCTTAGCATACACATTAGAATTAAGCCACCACTTTTAGTCATAAGTTAGGATGATGTATGTGTGATGTATGTTTTATTTTGTGATTTAATATTTTAGACTGGATGTTAGGGTGTATGTTTCATAGACTTGATGTTAGGTCACTCTTTGCTTAATGTTGCTTTCTGCAAGAGGTTATGCTTAACGGGTTGCTTAAAAATAAGTATAAACATTTTGCTTGCAAGTTACTTATGCCCTTAAGCAAAATCCAAGTTAAGACATGTAAGGCTTGGTTACCCATGTGCAGAGTGCTAAGCCCAAACTATGAATCTAACTGCTTGAGATTATATGTTTGTTTAGTTAACCTCTATTTTGTAGGTGTAGTTAGATTTACTTTTTCTATATAAATATAATTTTTGCAATAGAAATTAGGATTAGTGCTATGGGGATTAGGATGAGCGGGCTAGAAGGCTTAGTCTTGGGGTGCCTGATGCCTTTGGAGAAAATCAAGAACTAAAGAATGAGAATGAAGATGTGGAGGATATGAAAAAGTAAAGAAATTAAGACTCTCATAGCATATAATTTTATTTTTAATTATAATTATTCTTTTATATTCCGGGATGTATAAGAGTATAGCTCGGCTACTCAATTTTTTTCTTTCTAGGGTGTACGGTGGTACCCAGCTGCACCGGTCTTTTATTCTTTTGTGTTAGTTTATAAAATTGTTTGTCATTATGTTTAAATTGCACATTAGGATTGCTTGATTTTCATAAATTTTTTATGATTGATATTTTAATGTGTGACTTGGATGCGATAAGCTCTTAGGATAAAATTAATTTTTTCTACCCAACTAACAACTCATAACCAAGTTTTGAAATAATTCATAACCTCACTACAAAGCTTAGCTCTAAACAAGATAATTAAAAGATTTAGCAACCCTATAGTTGTATGGTTGTATGTCTCACATCATGCATGCATATTCCTTCTTCCTTGAATACGGGGGATCTCCATCCTTTCACGATAGGGGAATGCTTGACATGTGAGAGCATCCGTTGTGGTGGAGAACACCCACTTCTCGTTGATTTAGTCAACAACATCATTTCATCATGCATTTAGGCATAAGAAATCTCAAAGCCTTTGTCCAAAATGAATGTGTCAAAATGAAATAAAATTTATAAAGATTTGCACTTTTAGACTAAGTCATATGTTCATACCACTCATGCTCTAGTTTCTTAGGGAGTGGGTTTAGGATTTTAATTTTTTTCCGATTAAACAACAAGCTTAGCTATCTTGCAATTCATAAGATCGGCCTACATGATTTTGAATCGTAAGAGGTGGGCTGAGACTGTGTTTGTAAGTCCATAAGAGTCGGCATTTTACTGTCGTGGAAGTAAACCGGTATGTCCCATTTCGCTTAGATTTAGGTTGTGCTTTAACTTGTGTTAAAACTCCCTAGATTTAGGATCCAATGTAGCTATTTTCTTTGGGCTACAAGCATAAATTCTTATCTCTTAGGCATTTCCACAATCTTATGTTGATGGATTATAAGTTCTAGCAATCTAATAAAAATTCAACTCAAATAAATAAATTCATTCACTTTCAAATATATTAAAATCCCACCATAGGGTAGATTGGAATGCTCACTAAGCTTTCTAATATTATGAGCATTTCATACTTGTTTCTTTTGGAATCAAAAATAAATCTTCCAATTGAACATTCCCATTTGATTTTTCAAAATAACCAATCATTTGATAGTCTTAACCTTGAAATCTTTGGAGACAATAATTGTCTACTTTAATCGAGAGTATTTTTAGAAAATTTTATTTTCTATGATGTAATTAACTATGGAGGTTTGCCTCCATAGAACTAAAGAACTTCGGCTTAAAATAAATCATGTTTTACTTTTTTCATGTAAAGCAAAAAAATTTATGGTATATACAAAGACTCATTCCTAGAGTTCCTTATTAGAGATTAGTTCCATCAGAAGGTGATGCCTTCTATCTCGAGATACATATCATACATTATCGCTGATCAAATCACTAATAAGTACCTCATCTATGTATCCACCCTACATCCAAAAATAAACATCACATGGATAAAAATAAAAGAGAGAGTTAAGAAAAGAAAACGGATCGAATGGGGTTGTTGAGTGAATGCTCTAATACCATGAAGGAGATAAACTAAAATTGTTTCAATAGTATTGTTTGAATCAAACAATATAATATTTAGTGTAATATATAACAAACTATAAGTGTAATGTACGTGATATTTGTTTTCGATAAGTCCTGCAACTTAAAATAACTCAATATAAGTACTGAATATGTCATTAATATGATTGATTTTCCTGTCTTTACTAATATTTTATACATATCAAAAATTATAGAGAGATTTTAAAATACTTGATTTTAATGATTTAAAATACTAGTAGTTGCTCGCACAGATCATTTGTATCCTCTAAAATCTCTATCATAAGATGTAAAGGTGAAAATAAAATCAGAAAGATCTTCACATTATAACAACCATCAATTTTAATTTATTGACTTGATAAATTTCTTTAATATAATGCTAGATAAATATCATCCTTACCTTTTTTTTTTTCACATACTTTATAAATTGATATTTTTAAGTTTAGGGGTGGCAAAATTTTTGACATAATATATCATATTAAAGGATTTACTTTAAATTTACTTCTTAATTCCACCACTATATGTAATATTATATATATATGCGAGATTATGGGCTGCTTTATGAATAAACCTGAAACTCATCTTCTCCTTCTTATTCCCTTTGGGGCTGTTTGGGATCACTTTTATTTTTTATTTTTTATTTTGTAATTTTATTTTATTTTGTTTTGTTTTACTTAAAAATAAAATTTATTTGATTGTACTTGTTATTTTTAAAAATAAAAAATAAAATCATATAAAAAATATTCTAAACAAATATATTTTCAAAAAATAACATAAAAATAAAAATAAAAAACAGAAAATAAAATTAATCCCAAAGAACCCCTTTGTTCTTCCTTTGGAGTTTTAGGCTGGGAATCCTAAAATTGCTCAGTATCTTTTCCCTTTCAGTCCAATTTAACTTTTTGTTAGGATTATGTTATTAATAAATAACATAATTAATTAAGAGAGGTTGCTCATTTTAATAATAATTTAATAATTAATTTTTGTTAGGATTCTTTTTTACTTTTTAAAATATTAGTATCTCTCCAAAAAAATAAATAAATAAATAAAAACTACAGTAGAAAAATTAGAGTGAAAGAAAAACTTAGGGATCATTAGGGAACATTTTTTATTTTTTATTTTTTTATTTAAAAATGAAATATATTTGATTGTAATTATTATTTTTAATAACACTCGAAATACCTAAAAATTATTTTGAGTATTTTTAAAAATAATATTAATCATTTTTAAAAACAAAAAATAGAAACACATAAAAAAAACATTTTAAATAAACATATTTTCAAAAAGAATATAAAAAAACAAAAAATATCAAATGAAATTTATTTCAAATAGCCCCTTAATTTTTCAAAATTGCATAAATTCCATATCAATTTCTTACGAATGGTATCAGAGCCTCGATTTGTTGATTTCCCCTAAAGATTGTTTCAGGTATTAGTATATGAAATTAAATCTCATATAATATATAGTTCGTCACAGATTTTGATTGATGTCTTCAAAGTCATTTATGTTATTTCACTGTGAATTTATTGTTCTAATCATATTTCCCAATTTGATTATTAATTTTCTTTGATTTTATGTTGATTCACTGTTTTGAATTTGTGAAATGTAGTTTCCCACTCAAAGGAAGCAGTTTTGATATTCATATTTTATTTCTTGTATATAACATATATTTATACTAAGTGGCTTATATTTCTTCTAATATAAGGTCCCAACCTTTCTTTTTTTTTTTTTTTTTTTTTTTTTTGATTTGATGAATTTAAACATAGATAACACTCAAACTAAAATTTTAATTAATTAATAGATTTAATTAAAAAATTATTTTATTATTAATTAAATATTAATTTTCACTGAAGCCATTAATTGTTGACTAAATTTGTTTTTAACCCATTCCATTTCATGTTTTCAAATTTTTTATTAATTGCTAATTAATGAATATATGATAATAATAAATTAATCTTTAATCTCATATTTATATGAAATGTTTCTATAACTCAAGTCCTTCCAACTTTTCAATTTTTTATTAATTAAATTGATTACATAGTCATTAAAAATAGACTTTAATCTCATATATCTATATTTACTACTATTATAGAAGCTTTGTGATTCTCATTTTAAGGGTCGTTGGATGGTCGCACCATAGTGTCTTTGGGTGTTGTGTTTGAGTTCTTTTGTGAATCAAATAAACATTTTTAACTTGACGCTTCCTACAATGATGGCCAAAAAAGCTATGGGTTGATTTTTAACATAAATAAAAATATTTGTATACCGCCACAACTTCTATGCAGAATCTCCACTATTATTTTTTTTAGATAGTTGCTTGTCCCAAATAATAATAAATTTTAATCCCACTAACTCTAAGAATCTTTCTTCTCGTTGTACCATATTATGTGTCAATTCTTATTTAATTCTAATAAACTAAGGTCATTTTTTATACATCCTAATCAAGTCTTTTTAGGTCTACCTCTATCTTTCCAAACATAAAGCAAATCTAATACATCTACTCTCCTAATCGGTCATCAACAAATGACGCTTTATGTTGTCAAACCATCTAAGACCCTCTCTAATCTTATTTGTCACTAGTGCTACTCCAACCTTTTCCCGAACATATTCATTTCGCATTTTATCTTTAAAAGTAAAGCCACTCGACGACCTAAGCATCCTCATCTCTACAACACATAACTTAGTCTTATGCTTCTCTTTTACTGACCAACATTTTGCACCATAAATCATTGTAGGTCTTATCACCATCTAAAATTTTTCCTTGAGTTTAAACGATATTTTTCTATCACACAACAAGTGAGATGCATTCCTCCACTTCAACCATCCAACTTGAATTCTACTAATAACATCTCTATCTATTTCACCATCATTTTGAACAATAGAATCGAGATATCTAAAGATCACTCTTTTTAATGACTTGATCAACCAATATCACCACTAGAACTTCTACAATTAAAATTACACTCCATATATTCAACTTTAGATCTAGTCAAACGAAAACTTTTAGACTCTAAGGTTGGCCTCTATAAGTCAAGTTTCTTATGAACTCCCTCTCTAGTCTTATCAATAAGAAGAATGTCATCAGCAAAAAGCATACACCAAGGTACATCCTCTTGTAAAGGCCTAGTAAGACCTTTCATAATTAAAGCAAAAAGATATGTGCCTAAAGTAGAACCTTGATGTAATCCAACTGAAATAAATAATATATATTTTGTCAATCCTCCATGTGTTTGGATACAAGTAACAGCTCTAATATGCATATCTTTAATGACTTGAATATAACCAATATTTATGCCTTTTTTTTCCTAGAACTCTAAAGGGCATGTTTTGAACTTTATCATAATCTTTCCCTAAATCAACAAATATACAACTATCTCAAACATATCCTAGATCCTAAATCTTAACTTTACATTTTATTTGGGATCATAGCCTTTCAATCTATACTACTATAATTAAAAATAGCATATGATTCTTCTCATATTAAATTCTAACATTTTATTTTATTTAGATGATTTCAATCCTAAGCATTCATCATATATTATTAAATCCGTTCTCTAACACTTGGTTGTGAGAATAGGCTCTTCATCCCCCTAAATTCAACTCATGACCGTTTCAAAATTTTATTTATTGTCTTAAGTGCCATTCCATATCCATAAATTACTTAAGAATTTATTATAAATACTAACATTTCACATGTTTTAAGCAATTCGATACTAATAATCCTTTTTTTTTGTATTTAAATGCTAATAATCCGATAATATTTAATTTTTACAAGACCTTTCGGCTTTCAAAATACGTTTCAGCTCCTTGGTGTTTAATGATATCCGAGGTTCATCTTTGGTAGGAGCAATAATGGTGAGTTTTCCTTCGCCAACAAGCTTATCTCTGCAACTATTCTGATGATCTTCTTGCCTTAGTGAACTCTGATGAGCATAGCATGGTCGATTCGCATCTGTGGGTTGATGGAGAGGTTACACAAGTCAGAGGCGGCTATGCCACCATCGTTACAATGGATGGAAGAACAGTAAGTTGAGAGCTTTCTGAATTCAATCATGGAGTGAATTGCTAATATGATGATTTACTTGGAAAATAAATACTTTTACTGAGGAATTTATTATAAAATGTTTTATAAAAATACCAAATTTTATTTCTTCTACCTTTTCCCAAGATTCTTTTCAATTTTTCAACGAGTTAAAATCTTCAACTTTCTTTAATTATATATATATATATATATATATATATATATATATATATATATATATATATATATATATATATATATATATATATATAGATATATATATATATATGATTTTTATGTTTGTTTGGGATCAAATTTATTTTGTATTTTTTTATGTTTTTCTTTTAAAAAATGTTTGTTTGATGTATTTTTACATGTTTTTATTTGGGGCTTTTACATACACTATCACCATATTCTTACATATTTACAAATTAACCACATTTTAACATCAAAATTTCAAATTGACATTCAAATATTGAAATTCATAACAAAGGTCCAACCCATATTTTTCATTTTCGTAAAATTCATAACGATTTGATCGTACAAATACATGGTCTCATAGTTCAAAAAAAAATGAGGGTCAAATTATAAATGCATATGTTTTAGGTGATTGATTTGTAAATATCCCTTTTTAAAAATAACTACCACCATCAAAAAAGTTTATTTCAAATCAAACTAAAAATAGAATAAAATAAATATAAAAAATGTTCCTAAACAACCCTTTAGCATTTGCATTAAATTTATTGTTGTTTATACTTTGAGAGAAGTTGTAAAATATAAATTATTATTTATATATTTCTTTTATGCTGCCTGTCTTCAATAAAGTTTTTTTAAATTATTTTATTTTCTATTATATCTTATGCTCTTAAGTTAGGCAACCTCAAAGCATGTTTGTAACTATTTTTAATAAACAAATAAATAAAATTATGGCTAAATTATGAAAAGAATATTTAGATATATAATTGTTTGCATATAACTGATTTTAATCGTATATATTATCTGCACTACTTTTCAAAATGAACTTCTGATTTCACAAAATGTAAATCACGCCCTTAACTAAATTTTAAATAATAGATTATCAGATTTTAAAAGACATTTCAAAAAAAATATTTTCATCAGATTTTAAAAGAAGTTATATATTTAGTGATTTTACTTTGAGGTTTATACTAAAAATATATAAATAATATTTAAGAGAATAATATTATAATATTTATTTATGTTAAATTTTTAAAATTTTAATATAATAATATTATTATACTTATTCATTTTGTCTTTTATGATCTTAATTTTACTAAATTAAAATTTTTTTTTTTTTTTTTAGGTTTATATTTTTCCAAATGCTCATTAATTCTTAAGTTTTATGATATAGATTTAACTTCTTTTTTTTTACTTCATTTCAATCACCCATTGTCTCTATTTGTGCATAATGAATTGATCATTAAAAATATATAATCCATATGTATTGACTTAAAATATAAAATAATGTTTAAACATAATGCCTTATAAGTTGTCTTAGCTTAAATGCTAGAAGTATTGAAAATTATAATAATTTTATATATACTAATAATGCTGACACTCATGTTTTGTTTTATCTGAGGTATATATAAATAATTTTGAATGCAAATTCACTTATATATTTAAGCAAAGGGACCAATGGTTTTGGAACAATTGTTGCGTGAAATTATATACATATTAATGATATTTTGTATATATTATTTAATTAAAATAATTATTTTAATTATTATCATTATATAATTTGATGTTTACATTAAGCATAATTTGTTAATCACCAAATTGATCAAATTAGAAAATTTTTGTAAATATCAAATTAAATTTTATTTACTTACCTCATGAGTATGTGATACTAGTAATGAAAGTTCAATGGATATAAATCATTTAAAGATCACCAAAATATTGATTAGTTGATTTTGTAATTATGAACATGATTGTGGTTAATTAATATCTTAGTTTTAAATATTTAACATATCCAAGGATATCGAGTATATTTAATTGAAGTATATATAATTACCAATTTTTTGAAATTTATGTTGAGTATCAATTGTATTTTATTATTGTATATTGTAGTATCACCCAAAAGAAAGCTACAATATGCATTTATGTGATTATATGAATCTATTTTATGTGTTTGTGTTTATAGCTCAAATGATTAATATGTGAACATTTAGTATTTTGAAGCATCTACTTCTATTACTTTTCATTCGCAAGCTTCGTCTATTAAAGAGTTTAATATGTTTAATTTTAATGAACGGAGTGAGCAAATTTGATTTCATTTAGGTGTCTTGGATCTTGATTTTATACTTTTTAATGATGAGCGCACTACTGTTAATGTTATTAGTAACAATGAATAAAAGTCTTTCTATCCTACTTAGAAAAGATCAAATAGACTTTATTTGATGTTTATACAAATAATTGTAGCAAAAATTATTAAACTAGCAGTTCTAAGAACTGATAATGTAAAGAAATTTATGAAATTTATAAAAGATTTGTCTCAGTCTAAATGTACTGATATGTCACATGTTAAGACATTAATGAATATGTTGATCATCATAAAGTCTGATGGCTTACATACCATATATAAGCACATCATTAAAATGACAAACAATACAATAGGATTAAACAATGTGGGAATGAATGTGAGTGAAAATTTTTTATACCATTAATTATGCACTCTTTGTCTTCTGAATATAATTTATTTTAAATAAACTATAACACTATTAAAGCTAAATTAATTATTACTGAATTATAAATTATGCTTATAAGACTTAAAAAATAAGGAATTCAACTATTTAATCTCAAGATAATGAATCTTTAAAAATAATTAAGAAGAATGTAAAAAAAAAAAAACTAAAGGACAATCTAAGGATAATGTGTTATCATCCTAAATTCAAAGAAGGGACAAAAAATTATAGATGTCACTTTCTATCATAAGCACAAACACTATCAAAAGATTGTAGAAACATATGTTTATTCTAAAACAAAAGTAAGTTTAGCACTTTGTATGCTTTAAATTAAATTTACTAAAAATTTCTTATAATGCTTGGTGAATTGATTCTGGTTGTATCACTTATTTTATATGTGATGTAGGGATTCATTATGATTCAAATTATAAATTCAAATGAAAGTTTATCTTCATGTAACGAAATAAAAATGTGTTTAAATCATTGGAACATATCTCTTAATTTTATACACTAGATATTATTTAAATCATTTTCAAACTATTTATATTTCATCTATTTTTAGAAACAAAATTTCTTTGTGTGAGCTTAATACAATTGGATATTATTGTGAATTTATTAAACAAGGTTCCTAATAAGACAGTTTCAAAAACTTATTTTGAACTGGAATAAGAAGGAAACTCATTTTAAAGCACCAACATGTTTGGGGTTTCCCAATAAAATTAAGAAGTAGAATTCACATAAAAAGAAATTGAATTCAAGAACAATTAGTAGACTTTTCATTGGTTATTTAAAAAAGTCTATAAGGTATAGATTTTATTATCTTAATTATTAATAAAAAATATTAAAACTAGAAATGTGAGATTCATTAAAAATGGTGATATTAGTGAAAGTATATATCCATAAAATATGGAAATTCAAGAAGCTAAGGTGAAATTTTCTTTACCTTTGACTTCTTCTAAAATTGTTATTCCTATAATTGTTAAATTTGATAACTTACAAGAAGAACAAAAGAATGACCAAACATCATATAATAAAGTTATCACCAATGAATATATAATTGATGAACCACAAGAAATAGCATTATTCGAAGAGAAAGAAAATCTACTATTTCAAATGATTATGTGATTTATTTATAAGAGTCAAAATTTTACTTAGGAATTAAGGATGACTCTGTTTTATTTTCACGTACCATAGAAAGTATTTATTATGTTAACTAGTTAAATACTATGAAAGAAGAGATGAAATCAATGGATCATAATGAAGTCTATGATCTAATTTTATTTCTTGAAGGTTCTATAAGAGTTGGATATTCTTTAAGACCAAACATGACTCTAATGTTAATATAAAATGATAAAAATATGACTTGTTCCAAAAGTTTCGCTTTGAAAGATAATATTGAGTATAAAGACATATTTTCTCTTATCTTGAAAAAGGATACATTAAGAATTATTATGGTATTATGATTCATTATGATTTAGAGCTATATTAAATGGATGTGAAAACTACTTTTTAAATATGAATTTATAGGAAGAAGTTTATATGGATCAACCTGAGAAATTTTCAGTTGAAGGAAATAAACACATGGTGTGTAAACTTAAGAAATTAATATACATACTTAAACAAGTCCCTCGATAATAGTATCTTAAGTTTAATGATGCTATCACTATCTTTGGATTTAAAAAATATTGTTGATAGTTGTATATATCTAGAGGTTAGTGGGAGCAAGTTTAAATTTTTGATTCTATATGTTGATGATATCTTACTTACTACTAATGATATTGGTTTATTGTGTGAAACTAAAAATTTTCTTTCAAAATTTAAAATGAAGAATATGGGTTAGGGTATGTGGTAGGAATTAAAATATTTCATGATAGATTACAAGAATTATTAGAATTATCTCAGAGAGCATATATCAATAAAATTTTTAGAGAGATTTGACATGAAAAAATGCTCTACAAGTATTGTTGGAATTTAGATATAAGATAAATTGAGCCTTATATAATGACCACAGAATGAATTAGAATGTAAGCAAATAAAACAAATTTCTCATTCATTTATTGTTGGGAATCTTATGTATGCTTAGACTTGTATTAGGTTAGATATCAACTTTATTTTGGGAATGTTAGGCATATATCAAAATAATCCAATAATAAATCATCAGAAGGTTGTAAAAAAGTTTTGTAATATTTACAAGGAATGAAATAACATGCTCACTTATAGAAGATTAGATCATCTTGAGGTGATTGGGTAATCAGAGATTTTGCTCGAAGTATGGATACTTAAAAGTCTATATTCAACTATTTGTTCCTATCTCATGGAAAAGTGAAAAGTAGTCAGTCATTGCTGCATTCACTATAAAAGCTGAGTGTATGGTATATTTTGAAACCACAATTCATGGATTATGACTACATAATTTATTTCAGGACTTAAAATTATTGATAATATTATCGAGTCATTAAAAATTTACTATGATAATATTACAATAGTCTTTTTTTTTAATAACGACAAGTATTCAAAGGGTGTTAAAAATATGAAATTGAAGTGTCTTGTCACTAAAGAAGAAGTTCATAAATAAAGAGTGTCAATTGAGCACATTAGCACCAATCTTATGATTATTAATCTATTAATTTAAGGATTGCCACCTAAGACATTTAATGAACATATTGAGAGGAGAAGTATTATTAATTTTATATTTAATTTTATGTTATTTATATATTTAACTCTATGAGCTCTTTATTATGCTGTTTTTGATACATTATTGCACCATGATTTATTATGTTGGCATGTATATACATGAATGAATAACATGAATTTTAACATAATTTGTCATTAATAAAGACGTCCATATTGAAAAATTATGATTATCTCTCATTACAAATCATATTAAGTGTAAAATTAACATTATGATACATGGAAGAAAATATCTTGCACAAATGATGTATAATCGTCATGATCTCTTTTAATTTTTTTTTTAATGATGAATTATTGACCAATTTAAGAAGATATTTGATATGTAATGTGCATTAGGTTTATATTTATAATTAAATAATTAAATTGAATAATATCATCATATATGTCAAGTGGAATAGAATTACATTATTAATAAATAATGCAATTAATTAAAAGATGTGGTTCATTAATAATTATTAAATTTATAATTTACTAATTAATCATGCTTAAATGTTATTGCTCAATAGAGCATTTGATCAATCATTTATAAACCTTTTAATCAAATAATTGTTCTTTATAACTAGTAGTTCTCTATGCCCTTTAAAATATGTTGTCTCTTTAGAAAACTATAGCAAAATTAAGTTGAAGGAAGACAAATCCTAATTTTCTCAAACTTAAAGATCAAATCTCTAGATCGATTGATAATTATATGATTGATATCCTATCAAATCAAATTAAAATTCTAAACTTTATAATTAGATAAATATGATCGAACAATGGTAAAAAAAATTAGCCAAAGTAACTTATTATTATTTTAAATAAAGATTGAAGAATAAAATAACAGTTTGAATTTTAAATGTTGCTTATATATAATGATAATTGAATAGCGATTCCAATTTTCTTTTAGAAAAGACGCCGTGTCAAGTATGGCATCAAAGTATGACCTCAATTATTTTCTACAATATTATAAATACTTTTATTAAGATCATCCTAAGACCTTTTAACTAATAATTTAATATTGATAAGTCTTCATGTGAACTGTTGGTCATGGAAAATTATAAAATGAATTTGACCTAACTTCCACCATTTTTTTTTTTTTTTTTAAACCCATGATACTATTTTATTGCCACAAAAACAAGGTTACAAGATCCTTAAAGTTACACTCAAATCTGCTCAAAAGATAAAAGAAATCTAAATACATCCAAAATCCAAAGAAAGCATTAAAACAATTAAAGTAAAATAGTAATTGGAGCAAACCCAAAAAATAAGAGTAGCAAAAGATATAGCGGTTAAGGTAATTTCAATAAGTGGAGGAAAATACCATAAAGTAGAATGATATTAAGGAAATGTGATAGAAAAGGCTGCTCAATCACATATGATGTCTGTATGAATCAAACTTAGTTTACATCATAGCTACTAGACCAATAGGAGTCTCACGCCATCATAGCCAACCTAGAGAAGGCATTAGATAAGTGAGCTTTATAACCTGCAAACCTAATCAAGCTCATCGAGATTAACACCATAATAGAATATCGGTCTGAAAAAAATTGATAAATGACCTTGGGACCACCAATATGTTCTGATTAATTAGTATTTCTAACTCAACTTGTCTATCAGAAAGTGCTTTGTTCTATGGTTCTTTATTCCACGTTTTTTTTCTTTCAGGTATCTACTAGGAATCATAAATAAATAATTATATATATGTATACACACACACACACCTTTGGATTAAAATATAGATATTCGGCTTTGCAGCATGGGAATTTTTTTATGAAAAAGGAGTTATTTTGTTTAATTATATTAGACGATTAATCTATGATTAAGAAAGCTACCAACAATAAATATGTTGAGGGTGTTTGGTCAAAAGATGGCGATGTTATTTAAATTGTTAGGGTTTGGTTCAACAACATTTCTAGAGTCTAGTTTGATCCAATATTAGCAACATAGGTTATGGTAGATTAAAGAAGATTGTTGATAGTATGGATGATAATTTTGTTAGTAATGGATCGAGTATATGTTTACGTTTTGAGATAGATATATTCATGATTAAATATAGGGTTAGCAACGATGGTAGGTATTATGTTGTTGGAAGTAGGAAATAAGATAATAATGGTAGGAAGATTCTACAATTGATAACCTCATGGTGAAAAAAAATATGTGATAAGTAAGAAAAAAAGTGAACAAGGATTCAATAGGGAAACAGATTAACTGAATATGTTTTCGATGCGATTGAAAGATTGTATGGTGGTGGCAATGACAATTGAAAAGAATGATTTATTAAAAGTTGCATTATGATTTTCAATTTAGGGCATTAAAGAGGTATTATCCGTATAATAAAGAGAGAAGAAAATAGCTACTTATTAAATGATGTATGACTCGTACGAAAAAAAGAATCATATTCTTAAATTTTGATGAATGCATTTCAAAGTTAACCATAAATTAAGATAGTAGCTAATTATGCTACTATTTAGATTACCTTAATTTTAGTAGCATATGTTATTTGAACTATTCCATTCTATTAAATAAGAACAAATCAAACAAATTATAGTGATACATAGATACAATGTTATTCGGCTTACATTGAACCAAGTAACCTCTTAGATTCAGAGTTATTAGATAGCATTGAATATTAGAACTTTAAAGATAATAAATAGTTACTGAGTGCTAGAATTTTAATTCTTGATAATTACTTCAAATATGATGAGCATTTAAACTTCAAAGGTAGTTATACAATATATATATATATATATATATATATATATATATATATAGAGAGAGAGAGAGAGAGAGAGAGAGAGAGAGAGAGAGAGAGAGAATCACACACATCATGAGGTAAAAAAATTTTTTTGCAAGGGTTAAAGATAGCATTAGCTTTCATTTAATAGTCTCTTGCATAATAATAGCCCTTGACTTTCTTTAAGTTGTGATCTCATCTTATGAACTAAATTGTTCTTCTAATTTAGGTCACACATCATACTTATTTGCCTTCTTGTTAACCTTTTCTCTTTGAGTGACATAGATAACTCTTTAGATGTCAACACCTAGTGGTGATATCATATATGCTTTATTTTACACTATATATTTCTCTTTGGACAAGTCAAATTGATAGATTTATCAAGTTTATAGGGGTTATCTACTTCTTTGTCTTATGCTTATTAGTTTCTCAAAATTCCTTTTTGCTCCTCTCCAATTTAGATAATGACCAGATTCATTAGTTTCCATACTTGCTCCTTTAATTTCAAATATTTCTTGTAATGATTTATTTGTGGCTATCGGATCAGCCCTTCATGTTTGATCTTAATGAGATCAATGATATTACCTTCATGTACTGCTTCGTCTGCCCCCATAAAAATCTTAAAAATTTATTTGGGAATTTGAAAAAAAAATTAATTATTTTTCTTTTTATTGGTAATCAAATGCCCCTTCAAACATTCTTTTAGAAGATCTTTTAACAATTGTCTTTAACCTTTTATGATGGTCATTTGGCATTATAGCTCTTTGATAAATCAATATCCTCTTTCAACTACCATTAGTTAAATTGTTGGGTGATGGACTTTCTTTATAAGAAAATTAAGAATTATTGAACGGTTTGTTACTCTTAAGGTAGATTTTTATTTTCTTATTAAACTCAAAATAAGTTTTGTTGAATTTTGAAAAGGTAGAGTAGATCAAAAGATGTCACAAAAACTACTAAAATAATTTTGTTGTGGTTCTTATGCCATTGTAGGAGCAATAAAAGCTTTTAGAGAACATATTATAAGACTAGCCTCCTATTGTTTTGTAAAAAATAATATATTGTATTATCTTTTATTGATGGTCAAACCACTAAAACCTATAGCATGACAAAATATAGTCTCCTATTTTCACATTTTATACCAGTTGTTAAACAAATAATATAAAATAATTTTATATCAATAGCTATATTAAAGCCAAGATTTCGATATAAAGCAATTTATAAATTGAGAAGGGCATCACTAAGACATAGAACAAATGAAAATTCATTCAATAAATAAAAAGTAATAGATAAATGCATTAAAGTTTAAATAAGTACAAAGAATAAGATGCTTGATACTCCTCCATCTCTTTATCTTCCTCCTCCTTTACTACTTGCTACTTCCCTTTTTGGCGCCTCAAATTTTATATCCTTAATTTGTATCATAGAAATATGAGAACTCTAAAATCTTATACAAGCTTTTATATCTTTAGCAAATGCAACCACTTTCTATTCACAAGCTCATCGATCATCTCGGATCAATAGTAAATGAATGCCATCTATCATATACCTTGCCCTATGCAATTAGTCCATACATTCTTCTCTTCTTCTTCCTCTTAGGATTTGCCACAAGGATCATACTCTAATAACTTACAATGCCCACTTGAAGATCTTATACAAGCTTTTGTTTCTTTAGCAAATGCAACCACTTTCTATTCACAAGCTCATCGATCATCTCAGATCAATAGCCAGAAAATGAATGCCATCTATCATATACCTTGCCCTATGCAATTAGTCCATACATTCTTCTCTTCTTCTTCCTCTTAGTATTTTCCACAAGAATCATACTCTAATAACTTACAATGTCCACTTGAAGATTTTTCCCTTCCATATAACTAACTCTGATTTTCCATTAGTTGCATAAACTCATCCAACCAAAAACTAAAATATTAGTAAGAAAAATATAATTTTAAAATATTACTCATTAAACATATTTCTATACTTATGTAGGCTTGCTATAATCATGTATCCATGCACTATTAGTCCCCTATTGTGGGTTTTAATTTGTATCTGTAGTTGTTGACTTTTTTTTAATATATCTTTATGTAGACACACTTTTAAAGTTAAAATAAAATTTTGTATAATTTTTTTGTATGCAACCTTTCACAAGGGATGAACAGCTCTTAGTAATTTATAGAATTTTGAGCTTTAATGTTAGAAGGATCTTCATTAGCATCTATAAACAAAGGAACCATGGTGTCAAAAATCATTTCCTTGTAACTCCCTATTTAATCTTCATTCAATGTTGCAAAGTTCAGCTTCAAAAAAGAAAGTGTAGCTTGTACTAACCATGTTTAATCAAAAATCAATATTTATGATGAACAATCCTTTGATATAAATCAACTCTAGCTTCATTTGGTCTTAGATATGCTTGGTTTTTAATTTTAGCACATGATCATCTAATTTTTTTCTTGAAATAAAAGATGGGTAGTTAAGAAGCACATATATAAATAACTCAAAAGTATTCAAAAACACTTGAATTAATCTTTTTCATCTAGGTTCTAGCTTATGGTACATCTATCATTGTTAAATATAGATATTCATGCACTATACATATACATAAAATTTAGCCAAACCATAAATTACTAATATTGAAAAATCCTAGTCTTCAATTTTACAAAAATAATTATAAAGTAAATTTTCATGCAAACCTACAAACTTTTGTAGCTAATAAATTGAAGCCTACTGACATCATAATTCTATTAATTATAAAATTAATAACCATAAATAATTACACATCAAAACACAAATATTTCAATGAAGCACAATGTAAAATTTTTAAAAAATTTGTGTTAAGTCAACAGAACTTATAAGGCAAAACCTTCTATGCCATATGTTGTATAACCAAGACTCAATATAGAAATTGAAAATATTTTATTCTTATCATAATTTTTTTATAAGATAATTAAGCTCAGGACTTGAAAGGTTTTCCTAAAGTAAAAATCCAATAGAAAATGTAACGGATGAAATCAACAATTGAAACTCTAAGAAGTTAAAGGATGAGTTTTACATTAAAATTTATAAAAGATTTGAATGAGATGACATTTTTATGTGCTCAATGCAGTGAAATTTTGCATGATGCTATCAGCTAAAAGAGAGACAGTGAGCTTTAAATAGATCTCCAAGTTCAAGAATAGAGACTTATGCATTCTAAATGGTGGGCTTTTCAATGTCTTGATCACTAGATATGTTTGCACTTATGTATAGCTACTAAGCCATTAGAAATTCTATTTGATTTTCTAATGGAAAAAATCAAAGACAAGACCCACATATATAAGTGCAAACTTTATTAATGACTATGCTGCAAAAAATCCGCCCACATCGATTGACGTTAGCCACCAATAATGATGTCAATGATTGCATGGTTTCCTATAGTACTTTAAAGAATAATTTGACATAAAAATGGCTCTAATGAAGTTCATAAAATAAGAATACATAAATGTTGAATATTAGTTATCCTCGTAAGAATTGGTTTTAGTGGCTCTTAATGAGTGAGCCTTAAATGTGTTGGGGTGTATTTATCTATATATATCCTGAAGAGTTCCTCTAATGACTGAAACATAAGAGAAACTTAGTGTCGAATAAGTCCATCACTAAAAGTTCATGAGAGACTGTTAAATAAGCCAAAAATTAAAAAAATCATTTTAAGATATTATCATGCTACTCATAGATACTCACGTAAAATTATTATTACACCCCGCTTTTTAAAAATAATCAAATTTGAAATAAGATTACAAACAAATTTATTTAGAAGAATAGTAATTGGTCCATCACTAAAAGTCCATAATTATGTGGGTCAAATCAATCAATTTTTAGGTATTGACTCAATTTCTATCTTTAATTTTGTATTTAAAATTTAATTAATTATTAAATTACTTATTTAACGTACCATGTTCACATATATAAAACTTGCTATTAAGGAATAATTTCATATCTTTTAATTTAATTTATTCTTAAATTATCCCACATTTACATCGAATAGATAATTCTAAAGCTTAGATTTTTTTTTTTTTATGATCTAAATTTTAACTTTTAAAAGCTTAATGAAAATAATGTAATTTTAAAACATCAATGTTGCTTCAATCCTTCCACTGAATCAATTCACACACGCGTGCTCTCGGCGGTGTCTGGCTAGTTTTAGGGTTTTTCTACTTGAGGTTCCCTTATTGCGTAACCTTTACATCGACTAGAGGTATTTTTCTCCCTCTTTGCATGTAGCCTCCGGCGCCTTGCCGGAGGCTTCACTCTCTTCTCCTCTCTTTCTTTTTCCTATTTTGCTCTCTCCTTTCTTTTCCTCTTTCCTTCTCCGCTCCATCCCTGTTCTCTTATGGCCAACCATTACACCTATCAGATCTCAACTTTAGACTTCCCTTTGCTTTCACCCTCCTCTTCCAACTCTCCCTCTGGGGAAAATCCTACTAACATCGGACCCAATGCCCCCCCCCCCTTAACCCAATTTGGAAAGAGCTTCTGGTTCTCAATGTGATAGTAAATCGGTAGCTCTCTCTTATATTCCTCCGCTTGATGAAGTTAGCTTCTCATCAACGTTGAAGGAGAAAGATTGGAATCTTTCATTAATAGGTCATGTCATTGGTAGCCATTTTATGGGGCTCTTCTTTGTGAATAAGAAATGGAAATTTAAGGGTGATGGAACTTCTTACTCTTGAAGGTGATTTCTTCCTTTTTAAATTTAATTGTCAAGAGGATTATGATTTGGTTTGGAATCATGGTGCCTATTTTTTGAATAGAAGACCTTTTATCTTTCAAAAATGGTCTTGGTACTTTAGGTCATCTAAGGAGCATATTTCAAAAATTCCATTGTGGATCAAACTTCCTAATTTCCCTCTTTGTTGTTGGAATGAAACTGGTTTCTCCAAGGTGGCTAGTATGGTTAGCATCCCTCTTGCTGTTGATAACCTTACTGCGGCTAAATCTAGGGTTACATTTGCTCGAATTTGTGTACAAGTGAATCCAACCTCTCAGCTGCCTAATTCAGTTTCACTTAACTTGAATGGTCGTAAGTATCAGCAGGAGATAATTTATGATTGGAAACCTAAAGCATGTTCTAGATGCAAATCCTTTTCACACGATGATGCTACTTGTCCTAGTAACCCGGAAAAAAGACCTATCGCCCGTGGTAGGAGCCGTAGCCCCCCCTCGTCAGCCCAGTAAAACTCACCCAATTAATCATCCTACCGGCTTTGGTTAATTCGATCATATGACAATCCCTTCAAATTCTACAAAGAATTTAGACAGAAAATATAAATTGAGTCTAAACCTTGCTTTGAATGATTTAAATCGCACACCGCTTCTTCACCTCCTTTGGAAGATGCTTTAGATAATGCTGATAATTCCACCATAGATCATGGTTTTCCTCATCACTCTGATCCCTCCAGCTCTTATACACATGGAGTGTTGACTCATTCTGCTGCCGCTTCGCCAAATCGAGCTAATCTCACTAAAGCACCAGAACAGTTTACCAAAACTCCTAGTAAGGTTTCACTTACATCTAATTGAAGGTTCTAAAGCCCCTTCAAAGGGGTTTTAAAAAATAACTCAAGGAGGTAAATAACCCCTCTTATCCCGAATAATGATCAATCCAAGAATGGGTTGTTGGAATGTCCGTGGTCTTCTTGAAAGGAAGGCGATGATATTAGGATTATAACCTTGATCTCCTTTGTCTTCTTGAAACAAAGCTTTCATCTCCATCTGATAATCTTCTTCTAAAGAAGATGTCTTTATTCGGTTGAAAATAGTTCAAATAATTTTGAATCTTGTGGTATATGGATAAAATGGAACTCAAATGCTTTCTCATTCAACACTATTTCAATGAGCTCTCAATTTATCCATGGGTTTATCAGCTCTAATAATTATCCATTGCTTTATATAACCTTTGTTTATGGGCATAATGATATGTATGATAGAAGGTCTTTATGGAGCTCTATTCGGGATATATCTACATCTATTCAAAATCCATGGCTTATCATTGGTGATTTTAACTGTATCATTTCTAATAAAGAAAAGCTTGGTGGTAACCGGTGGCGAATAGCAAACTCTCGATTTTAGAGTAAATGATTGTGGATTGGTGGATCTCCCTAGTACTGGCTTATTTTATACTTGGTCTAATCAGCAAGCTGATCGACCAATCTACTCAAAAATTGATAGAGCTCTTTGTAATCTAGATTGGCTAGAGCAATTTCCTGTAACTAGCTACAAGGCATCTCCTTTGTCTTGGATCACTCCTCTCTTTACATATGGATAATCTACCTCAAGCTTGACGATTTATGTTAGAATTCGGGTTAATTATAGTGATTTTAGGATACTATTACACGAAATCTTTCTTTAATGGGGATCCTATATATGTACTCTCAAAGAAGCTTCAGCTCTCTAGAACACTTCTTAAGCAGAAAAAATGGGCATCTACTTCTATAAGAAGTCAAATTAACACAGTTAAAATCGAGCAAGAAGACATTCTCCTTCTTTTGGAAAAGGATCCTTTTAACTCTTCTCTTATACAAGAAGCAAAAAATATAAAAGATAGATATATTGAGTTGATTAGGGGTGAATCCTTATGGGCTGCTCAAAGAGCCAAAGCACATTGGTTAACCAATTCTAATGATGATCTTCAGTTTTTGTATAGCTCTATCAAAGAAAGATAAAATACAAACCAGCTTAGAAGTCTAAATACTTCAAGGGGACTGATTTGATTCTAAATCCTTATCGAAGAGATTTGTAATTCTTTTTATGATCTTTTAATTGCCACAGGAATTTTGACTCTTCAAGGCATAATTCCAATTGGGCAAAGTATTTCACTTGAACAAGCTTTTATGTTGGAAGGAGACATTTCGATGAAATTCTTGATGCTCTATACAGCTTTAATGAGAACAAATCCCCTGGCCCGGATGGATTCAATGTTAAATTTTTTACCTCTTGTTGGGATATTGTTGGGAAACAATTTTTGCTGGCTGCTCATTATTTTTTTCAGGTTGGAAAGCTTCCTAGAGTCTTCAAGCATACTCTAATCACTCTTATTCCCAAGATAAAGCATTCCAATTCATTATCTGATTATCGACCTATTTCTCTATGCTATTTTTTCTATAAGGTGATTGCTAAAGTGCTAGCAAATAGATTGAAGCAAGTTCTACCTTCCATAATTCATAAAGCACAATCTGCTTTCATTAAAGGGAGAGACATATCAGATAATATATCTTTGGCTCATGAGATCGGTTATGGGTTTAGTGATAGTCGGATTACTTTTAGCTAAAGGCATTTGACCCTAGTTAATCGTCGATTCTACGCAGAATGACTCAAAAGGATTTCCACCTTAAGTGGATCCAAGCTTGCATTAATGATATTCCATTCTCAATCATTCTTAAGGGAAATTAAAGGTTTTTTCATTCCTCAAATGGATTAAGGCAAGGCTGCCCTCTTTCCCCTTTTATTTACTATTGCTATGGATTCACTCTCTCTTATCTTATAGAGGAGCGGTATCACTTAAAACTTTTTATCAAAATGGAGGAAAGATCCTCCTCTCACCTTCTCTTTCGATGATCTTTTAGTTATGGGAGTTGCTTGTCAAAGATCCATCCTAGCTTTGAAAGAAGTCTTGATTAAAATGGCTGAATACCATGGATTGGGAAAAGCGGGAAATCAGCGATATGTTTTCTAAATCTAGGCATACTTTTGATCTCTTTGGGGAGATTCTCAATATTAATGTTGGATCCATGCCTTTTAAATATTTAGGTTTACCTCGTAATATCGGGAGACTTAAATCCTATCATTTCAATTCTCTTTTTGATAAGATTCATCATTGGCTGGCCGATTGGAAAAGCATATTATTATCATTTGGTGGCAGATATCAACTTCTGAGAGCCTCAATTAATAACTATCTTAACTATTGGTTAAGATCCATTTCTTTTCCTAAATGTATTTTGAAAAGAATTTCATCTCTAATGGCTAATTTCTTTTATCACAATGGGGAAGCAAGGAAATTGCATTTGATATCTTGGAGCAAAACTACATTGCCTCGAAACAAGGGTGGTGGCAGCATTCTATATATACTAAACACTTTGTGCAAAATCAAAAGTATATGGAAAATTCTTAATAACTCTTCTCCTTTTGCTTCTTGGTATCGTATCAAATATATATCTTTATGGAGAAAGGATTCTAGAAGACATTCTCCTCTTTGGAAGGAACTTATGCTAATTGCTACACAATACAGGAGTAAATTGAGATTTCACCCAGGTGAAGATTCTACCTTGTCTTTATACTATGATCCTTAGTGTAAGGGATCTTCTCTATATGAAATGCTTGGGAGTAATTGTTTTACTTTATTTAATAAACCGGTGAATGCATCATTCAAGGATTTATTTCAAAATGGGGTTGTGAATATCCCATCGAGCTTGCATCTTGTATCCATTGAGTGTTTTAATTTTCTGAAGGATTTTTTGCCAAAGCAATTTTGATATTATCTTATGGGATGCTTTCTGTTCGAATTCAAAAGTGATTCTTAACTCTATTTTTGAATTGATACCATCGATTAGTGGGTTAATGAGATTTGGTTCAAAGGTTTTGCTCTTAATTATGCATTGTTTTGTTGGATGGCCTATCTAAAAGGATTGAAAACCTCTGATATTCTTGCTGTAAGAGGTTTGGGTGTGGTACATGTTTGTCTCTTTTGTAATATTGAAATGGAGTCTCACTCTCACTTATTCTTTGAATGCCAAGAATCTATGAGGCTTATTAAGAGGATACTTCCTTGCGGTGATCTTATTCTTATGCCAACCACTCTCCCTCAATTACTAAGTGATGTAGGAGGATTTCATCATAAAATTATTGCTAGACTTTGTTACCTTGTTGTTTGATAACATGTATATGGAAAGAGAGAATTTGATTTCACTCTCAATCTTCCAATCAATCGATTGGTGGAAAATCTTATCGTTCTACGTGGCTCACAAGCTTAGGAGGAGGTGAAATTTGAGAAAATTGGTCTATTGACATTTTACATATTTTGCAATCTTTGGAAAAATTCAGGTTGATCACCTTGGATTATGGTTCGGTTTAACTTTGTATTCTTACGGGATAAGGGGCGATGATGATCATAGGTATGCAAGATGAGCGAGCCATTTGGTTCTTTGTTTTGTGAGTCTTTTGGCGGCACGGTTGTCCTCGGTTGAAAAACCTCGGATGGCGGTTTACTCATAGTTTTGGAACTCATCTTGCCTCTATATCTAGATTATATTGGTTTTGTGCTTGTCCTTGACTGATTTTATCCTTTTAAATGCTATATATCCTGTTTATTTTCTGTGTATTTTGTTTTTCAGCTTTTCAGCTTCTACTCCCTTTTAGGGGATCCCGTTAGTTTTATTTTGTATTTTTTTTTACAATTGGAATGAAATTGGGCTAAGCCCTTAATTTTTCAAAAAAAAAAAAATATATATCTGCCACGTGCGGGTAGAGGCGGCGGCCTCAAGCGAATAAAAAATGGTCATTTTCTCGTTGTGGATCCCATTTCACCCGATACCTCCAACGACGTCTAAAATTGCCACGTGTCACTGCAACCAGCGACTCCTCCCTCGTTCGTCAACTTAAAATTACTAAACAATCCTCTAATTACATCTACACCTTAGTGCCCTCGGAGGGTAAAAGTGTCTCAACAGTTGAATCCCTTACTTATTCTCCTCCTCGGTTACGTGCGCTATACCCCTGCTTTATTTCAAGAAACCCTATCACCAGCCAGCTTTGAAGACGAGACGTGCGATATCGATCAGAAAAATGAAGATGATCTCCGATCACCATGACCGCGCCTTTCGGATTCTCTTGTTCCCGACGGCTCCACTCCTTCTCTTCTTCTTTTTCGTCGCCTCTTTCTACGGCCCGGATCCCATCTTCGCCATCTCATCTCTCAAGTCGCTGCGCCTTTCCCTTCCCGGAACCTCTACTACTCTCAGCTCCGTCTTCTCTTCGCAGGAGACGTATGTGAGAAGATCGAAGATTGCAATCTGTCTGGTCGGCGGCGCACGGAGGTTCGAGCTCACCGGGCCTTCGATCATGAAGAACTTGCTGCTGGAATACCCGAACGCTGATCTCTTTCTTCACAGTCCCCTCGATAAGGACGCCTACAAATTCTTTCTTCTTAAGGATGCACCGAGGATCGCCGCCGTGAGGATCTTTGAGCCCGGACTCATCGCCGAGACCGAAGCGCAGCAACGCGTGCTTAGCTCTCGCGATTCGCCGAATGGCATTCAGGTACTTCTCTTCTTCCCTTGCCGACCACTCTGGCTTCCGTTACTTGCCTTTCTTTTTACGTTTAAATGGTAAACGGTATTATCGTGCACTTAAATCATATGTGCTATCCCTTACAGAAAATTATTTAAATATAATAATATCCATCCATTTTGAAAAATGAGATTAATATTTATAAATATTAATTATTAATCACAAAATTTATATTCGAGAGAGCAAGTCTGTATTCAAAAATGAGGTAAAGAAAACCATTTATTGTTAGAAATTTATATCCATGAATTAATGAATACACCTTAAAAAAAAAAATTCGCGTGATTAACGGTAGCGCTTTATGAGAATTCATTATTGCTATAAATGCATTTCTTGTAATATTAATATTGATAATTCAATATTAATAACAATATATATAATATTATTTTTCTAGTTGGCGGCCTTCCTCAAGCCTCACAATTTAATATTTATTGCTCAACTTATATATATATATATATATATATATATATATATATATATATATATATATATATATATATATATATATATATATATATATATATATATATATATATATATTATTGGGCTAAATTTATTCAAAGTAAACTCAAATTATAATTATATTTTACAGGGACTATTACGATACTTCATTTAGAATGAAATTGAATATTATGCACGAAAAGATTATTTTAATTCTAAATAGTTAATCTCTATTATTCAAAATAAATAAAATTGTTGGAGCGAAGAGTATAAGCTAAGTCAGCTCCTGTGCTAACTTGAGCTTAGCTTAATAAATAGCTTGTGAGCTGAATTTGATGAGCTAAATCAAATAAAAAATTTTAGTATAAAATATACTTAAAATATATTATAACTCAATAATTTATATGTTAAATTATCAAGAATTTTTAAAAATCATATATTATTTTATTATATCAAGTAATTTCTTATTAGTTTTTATTCTTAATTTATTATTATTTTATTATAATAATTATTTTAATCAAAATTATTTTATCTTATTCAATCTGAATATACCAGCTTGTGAATCTATTTGAACTGATAGAATAAAATTTGAGCTCGACCTCAAACTTGGTTATTTATTCAAATAAAGTAAACCCAAATTATAATTATATTTTACAGGGACTATTACAATACTTCAATCTAGTGGAGGGCTGCCTCTCTCTAATCGGCGCACACGAGTCACGCCACAACTTCACCTACGAATGGATCGTTCGTACCCGAGTTGATGGCTACTGGTCCGGTCCACTCGACCCGGCCACATTCCAACCCAACGCTTACATCGTTCCGCCCGGCTCCAAATTCGGCGGCTTCAACGACCGCTTCGGCATTGGCGATCGTTCTTCATCAAAGGCGGCGCTTTCCCGCCTCTCCCTCCTCTCCTTGATCGACGCGGCCGGCTACCACAACCTCAACTCCGAGTCAGCCTTCAAAGCTCAACTCGACACCTCAAATATAGCCGCGCGTGAGACGCCGCTGCCATTTTGCGTATTAAGCGACCGCTGCTACAACTTTCCACCTGGAAGACATGGCGTGCCGGTGGCTTCAATGGGGAGTGTAGGGCCGTTGAGCGGGGCGAAGTGCCGGCCATGTGCGGCGGCGTGTGTTGGGAAGTGTGTGGAGGAGGTGAGTAAAGAGGTGGATAAAGGGTGGAGTTGGGCGGAGTGGAGGAAGGAGAGTTTGGAGCTTTGTAATGCGACTGGTTCGTGGGACAAGGGGTGGGAAAAAATTTTTGATGAGGTGGCGGGGAAGGAGGCGGCGGAGGTGCGGCGGCGTGTGGAGGGAATGGATTGGGCGGGCTGTGAGCGCGCATTTATGGCTATGAAGAAGAGGGCGGTGAGTTGGGACGCGCCGCCGGTCGGTGAGATCTGCCGGTTGGGATTGAACCAGTCGTCTGTTTCAGAAGTTGACATGAAGGGGCCGCGGTGATCATGCATGGCGCCTACTATGTACAGTACCTTGGCATGCACGCACTTTGCGGTTTTGATGTAAAATTTTTAAACTAAACCTGATTAGTGATTTAATTAGTTAATTAGGCAGGATAAAAAAAATTAACAAAATAGGCCGTATTATCGTGAGCGATTGCGTGGCCAGGATGCGTCGTCAATGCTGGCCGAGCTTTTCCTAATTGGAGCAGAAGCAACTCTCGGGTTTCCTCTCTTCGTTTTTTTTGCTTTCGTGCTTCAGATCTGTGATCCACCTCATGCGCCCGGCGAAGTCGCCAGAAGGTGCTCACGGTGAAGTTGCCACCGGGGAGAAGAGCTTGGAAGGTTTATTTTTTTTGATTTAGGTATCTCTAACCAAGAAATGTATTTTGTATGAGTGTATTTGGTTAGTTTAGCTAATTGTTATGATATTCAAGAGATCGTGATCGATCGAAAATGTCTGAGTTTGATTTAGGAAAGCTTCATTTTGTCTAATGCCTATAGGTTCTTAAAGGGTTTTCTGTCATTAGTTGTTCTTGACATTTTTGTTTGGTTAATAGCATCATGATGAGAATATGAATCATATTTTGTTATTATAGAACAAAGTATAGTCTCTCCTTGAATATGGTGGATCTAGTAACTAAATTTTTTTTATACTAGATTTATTTTATTTTATTTATTTTGTTCTCACTACTATTTGCGTAAATATTGGATTTTCTAGTTACTTATGTTTTATCAATGTCTCCACTTTTTTTTGTTTAGGAAGTGTGTATGTGTAGTTAATTTAAGGGTTTATGAGATCGTGATCGATTTGAAAATGGCATTTTTATTCAGATAGTTTCATTTTTTGCATAAAGTTAATTTTTTATTTAGGAAATGTGTATGTGTAGTTTAATTTAGGGTTTAGGAGATCGTGATCGATCACGAAATTGCACAATTTTATGTAGGAAAGCTTAATTTTGTGCAATGTTCTACTTTTATTTAGGAAGTATGTATGTGTAGTTTAGGGATGTTTTATTTTTGCTTTCAGAAGAGAATGATTGGTTTTGAATTTTATTTGTCATATGCGATAGTTGGGTTTACATTTGTTTAGGTGAAATATTAGGATCGAGTGATGGCTTTGCATAGTATTTTAGTCATCTTTGTCATATATTAATCGAGATTTTTTGTGCATAATAGGTAGCGATTGAATCGCGATTTTTACGTGATGAGTTGGATAGTATATTTATTGTTCTTTATTACGATGGTGAACTTCGAGTAAGTGATGAGTTCATTCCAACATATATTGGTGGGAGAAATGCGTCAATCCAAGTTTCACGGATTAAATTTGAGAATTAGAGAAAAGTTATGAGGTCGTTGAAGTTAGATCCATCAAAATTCTCTTGACGGTGGGTCGTTTTCCTATTGGAACTGGATTTATTGCGACACACATTACTGATGATGAAGTTTGTGAGACTATTATTAATGCAGCATGTTCACAGTCTCTTGTGGTGTATGTTGAATTTGATCACTCTCCGCGTGGAGATGGGATTGGCGTAATAGACCATCGAAGTGGTGGGATCAGCACAGATTACATAATAGGTCCTCCTCAAATAAGTACTCAAGGGGAGATATATGAGGCTGCAGCGAGGGAAAATGAATATTTTACTAGCACAAGCTCTGCTCAAATGGGTGACCCACAAGATAATGATGTAAACCCACCATGTAAATGTTGAATATGAAACTATGCCTAGTGGAGATAGTAGTGATGAGGATGATGACGATTATATTGACTCGGCGAGATGATTTAAGAGCGTAGAACCATCTCATGCTCGAGATTTGATTGTCGATTACTGAGAGAAACGAGTCATCTTGAGGAGCATTTTATACATAATAATGATTATATCGTAGTGCTCGGCCACCAAAGAATGGGATGAAGATCTTGCATTTGATGGCCCATCGAGATGATTCAATCTTGACGAGAATAGCATCAGGAATTAGTGGAAGGTATGTGCTTTCATGATAAGAAAGCTTGATTTGTTCTTATGCGGGTAGTCGATTATAAACAATGTTGAATATGTCATATATGCCTCAAGCAAATCAAGATTTCCTGTGCTGTGCACATCCCATTCTGACCCAGTGAGACCATGTTTGTGGCGTTTACATGCTGTTCAATTAAGAGGCTAGTGGAACTTGGAATTGGTTGATTGGCTCCATCCGATTGTAGACATTCAATTCTTAATCTTTGGACACGAGCACGGCGATTTATAAGTTATTTCATTAATCTTGCGGTCGGTGATTGGATCTCAAGCCGGGGAGATTATTGGCGATAGAGTGAAGTTGAATATCTGAGTGTCTTATATGAAGGCTTGGGATGCACGGCAGCGATTAAGGCAATTTTGGCGTTGGGAGGAATCTGAACTTTGGGAAAATTTATGCTGCTGTTTGCACATCTATGCAGTTGATATCGAAATGAGTCCAATCGAATAGATTCAACGGCATTCTATCATTTGTCAATACGTGGTTGAGTATTGCCGATTCGTGTCTTGATGGGACTTTTCTCGGTAAATACCGAGGCACTCTACTTATCTTTGTTGGGATCGCCTTGAACAATGTGTTATTCCTTGATGGTTGAATCGTCGAGTCTTGGATTTGGTTTTTTGCAAACTCTTGAGGACTTGATCCCTTTAGTGTCTACGAGGGTGATCTATGCTTCATCTGATGACATGCAGTCTTGTCGTGGTCGAGAAATCTTTCCATGGTACGCTCACCGTTTACATTTCGCCATTTCGAGAACTTCAAGAGAAGCATCAACTTGGCATAGTGATGTAAATTCATGTGTGAAAATGTATGTTGCGAGAAACACGGTGACATCCGAATTTTCGAAGGCACATGTATGGACATTAAGAATATTAGAGGCATATGGGCTAATCCTCTTATAGGCCCTCCTCTTTATGTGTAAATGGTGGTGGAGAGGCGGTGGTATGGCGGGCTGCTGGAGTTGATTGGAGCCCATCCAGGGCGATCTGATGTATGTGATCCGATCCATCCACATGTCACTTAGCGGTTCCATATGGGTCGCGCGCACTTGTTTACCTTTACGATGGTTGCGGTGGACTTTTCTGAGGATTCATACTTGATCTACGAGCACCGGTTTATTATGCATATCGAGCATACATCTTTGTGGTTCTTTTCTTCTTCCGACATGAGGATCGAGGTCCACCTGTATACCATTACTTGAGGATATTTATTCTTTGAGGGGTTTCTCAATGTGCTTGCATATCTTCTGAGAGTTGCATGAAAGCAGCAAGCGAGGGATGTATTCATTCTGCGGTATGGGCACGGGAGCACATTCACGTTGCGGAACCACTTGCGTGTTCTATCCTGACATTGATGGTCTTGGTGTTGGATGTCATTTGGAATGAAGTATTTGTTCAAGAAATGCCCGACATCCAACATCGAGTATCTGGATGAGCTAGATGGACTTGCAGTCAGTGCTAAATAGCATTCAATTTGACTTCTTTTTCGTTATGGAATTTTAAATTTTAGAGTTGCTTATGGTACATGTGCGAGGTCATCAGAATATGGACATGAGATCGCATAGCGGATATATGTTTGGAGAGGAGATATGGCTAGAAGTACCACGATTTGTTGGAAGAGGGTAGAGTGCTTTTTGCGGTCATTGACTGTTCGGCATACCCCATGATTGATGTTGACTGATAGATCCATCGTTTGTTCGTGTTGATGGGCGTGGAAAGGGCGTTGATTGGCGTGTACCACCACTCATACATTACCGCGTGGGAGCGGTGGCGTGAGTTGGTTGTGGGATTCAGAGATGATGGGAGCCGATCCGTTACATGAGTGGTACCGATCTTGGGCTTCACTATCTTTGAAAACAACAGTTCGCGATATCTCGTCTGGAGATCGTCTTATGGTAAGTATGTGAAATTACAATTTGCTTTCCCTTATTACAGTGAAACCACGATATAAATTTACTTTCTCAGCGGTGTGACCACATCACGAATCTCGAAGATATATTTATTTTGGCAGAGGGTGGCAGAATTTAATCCATCGGCGGTATGAGCAATGTGCGTAGATCGAGGCGGAACATGCATATATCGACGGCGGTCTGAGGATATAGACATTCGGAACTACGTATCCGCGACGCATGCCGTCGATGGATGTGGGTCCATCATATCGCCGGTGGTGGCGATCTACTACACCATTCACGATACTATTCATATCGAGGATCTGATGTGGTCTCGGATGAACCCATATGCGATCCGCCTACATATGCTCGCGTCATTCCACATGCCATATCGGCGTACCCACGGTACTGGTTTATCTCGGGCTTAGATACCACATATTACGGACTTGGGATGTTCGCAACAACCCGGTGCAGTGGGCGAGGAGGAGGATCGTCGGCGCATCATTTCGTGATCGGCCGCGACCACCATCTCATTACACTCACATAGCGTCACGATTCCAGCGATATCGGACGATAGTTGTATTTTTTTTTATCACTTTATGTCATGTAGTTGTATCTTTTTTTTTTTTGATTACTTATTGATTGGATTGTACAATTACATTTTGTTTTGTTATCGTTATTTGGTTAACTCACAACTATTTAGACTCATACCAAAAAATTAACACACTTACTGTTTAATATTATCAAAAATCATATGTATTCAAGCAGTGTTAAGATTACAAAGCGAGATCCGTAATATTTTTAATTTTTTTTCGTCAAATTTTACATCTCAAGATTTTAAACAAAAAAATACATTTGCAAAATCGGGTGATCCGTCAAAGTTATCAACATAAAAGTTATAAAATTTGTTATTATCTTTCCAACGATGCTAAACACTCCAAAATTCGATGATAAGCGATATGACCAAAAACGAGTCGTGCATCAATATTATTATTTTTGACTTCACATCTCACACATTTCAGCTATACGGCTCAATTTGGTTAAATTCGCCAACATGAAAGTTGTAGAATTTTTCATTATCTTTCCAACGACACCAACTTCGCAAATTCTAAAAACTCAACTGATATGTTCAAAAGCGGTGTGGAATTTTTTTAAAAAAAATTAAATAGCGATCGATCGGCGGCGTTGATCCATCGATCGGCGCCATCGCCCAGAGGCATTTTGTTAATTTTTTTATCCTGCCTAATTAACTAATTAAATCGATGTCGGGTTTAGTTTAAAAATTTTGCCCGATTTTTATTGTTGTTTTATAGTGATTTTTTTCAAGACGAAATTTTTAAATTAAGTATATTTTAAAACTTAATTAACAGATTAAAAACTGATAAATAAAATTTAAATATATATGCACGCAATAAATGGCGGTACCGCCTCATCGTCGAGGTGGCTAGCGGCCTTCCTCTATTTGCTACAAGTCGGTCGCGATAATTGGGAGCACTAACTAGTCGGCCCGATTATCGGTGTGGCTTAATAACCAGTAGGAGACTTTCTCAATTTTTTAAAAAATAAGATGTCTTTTTTTAATGGGAAATGCAAACGATGTAACATGAACTTGTAATAGGTGAACAAATGATACCGAAAATACAAATAGATCAAGCGACTTAGTAATCAAACGATACAAAAAAATTTCATCCATAAGCCAAAATAAACTCAAGTACAGATGCGATAAAAGTGAACAATAAAATATCCAGCAATATACAAAATAAGTACACCTCTAAATCTATCTATCGGCGATGCGTTTATAAAGCTCGATACTACACAGGTATAGTGCTCAGCGGTACCGGACGATCGCCGCGACTAATGAAGGCTCGCATCATCGATCAATGTCCCTCTCTAGAGATAATCCGTGACGTCGCCGTCCATATGGTATGGAGGCTGGCGCTCTCGAAAAGAAGATGGTCTGTAGACATAGTGGATGGCCCGCCCATGTATGCGATGCGGTCATATCCTGTGACATATGCTCTGTTGCGACACCCTGGACCCTGTAGTCTCTGATATGTGTCGCCAAGCTCAGATCCTGCATCATATGCTCGTACTTATTGATGGCGAACTGATAGTCCACGTCATCTGAACGTCCAAAGAAAGGCCAAAAAAGATCATTCGTCGCCAAAATATGCTCCGCCTACAGTAAAACAGTTTAAAATATTACTACGTAAATATGTGAAAATAATAACTAAGAAAATATGCAAATTATAGAGTTATCTTAACATATGCTCGCCGGTGGTGCTGCTGGGGTGACGTCATCGGTGGGTCGGAAGCCGCCAGTACAACGATGCCACCAACCAGATCATGTATGCGAGGGCTGCTGCGTCGGTGTAAGTATCTTCCACCAATGTGATCTCTGCGGGCCTCCACAGGCGATGCGGTGATGGTATTGCACCCGGTCAGATCGCTTTCCCCGCCATTGACTTCGACTAGAGTCCATGGACATCGTGCGTCGTGGTCGACATAGCGACGTACTCATTAGTGGAATTTATTACATCGTGACCCGCCGAATTCCGGATAGAATGAATCCGAATAAGATCATGATCGATACTTCTGTCGCATAAATTGACATTACCAAGCAATCATCATCGCGACATCGTATCGCGATCGATGCTTGATTCACTATTCATCGTTTCATACTCATCGCATGGTAATTGTCGATGAACTAGGTTGATCGATTTGCTTGAATAGGCGTCGGTTCGCATTTAAACATATATCATCTTCCTAAAAAAAAGAAGATACACAAAACAAAAATTAAAAACACCAGTGATGTCGAGATGAAAGCTTACACTATCTATTCATGATAATCTTGTGATTCGGCATTGGCCAACTTCGTGAGCATAACCGGAGTGTACATTCATAATATCGATTATATTTGGTGCGGCGGTACATTGTGGTTTTATTTTCACGTAAAGAATCAATGTTTGGCGAAGCTTCATCTAATACAATACTGACATCATCATCAACAGTACAAGCTATGTATCCCGCGCTTACAGGAAAAGCGGCATGTAATCTCCACTGCGAAGTTATCAACGTCATAACGCGAGTCCGCACTTTAGTTTTAACTCTCCTAAGCTTGTGACACGGCATGGGATTTTTCCACCATCATAACTTGGAATGAACTGACCATCAACGATCAGTTGTCATAGAACAGAATTAAGGAAACGAGATCCTGACTCATTCTACTATTAGCTCAGCAACCAATGTTGTAACAAAACCTAACAATACACTCAAAATCGTTACAAAAATACATATTGTTCACTTAACAATTAAGCAACGCAAAAAATGACCTACCAAATTACCTAATCACGATATATGGTATACCTAACCACTTTAGGAGAATAATTATGAAAAATATACAAATCTTCCCTCCACATTATTACTAATTCAAATAAGCAAAGAAGAAAAAAAAAACAAACTTACGGTAAAGCTTTCCCTAAACCGAGAAGTGGAGCCGGGTCTCGTGCGTACGGAGGAGAATCGAACGAGAAGAAACGAGAGGAGAATCGAAGGTGGAGCTGGCTCTCGTGCGTACAGAGGAGAATCGAAGGAGAAGAAACGAGAGACGAGAGCTTTTCCTAAACCGAGAGCTTTTACAAAACGAAACAGAGAAGGAAGCGGGCCTCGGGCCAAGTCGGGATTTAAATCGCATTCTGCGTCGGTCGCGATAAGTTAGCGGGCTCTACCGTGAAAGTTTGGTCAATCGTTAACTAATCGCGGCGGCGGTCGCCCGATCGTAATGTGGTCACGCCCTCGGCGATGAGGTGGTATCGATCAAATCGGTATCACCAAAGTTAAATTTTTTTTTATCAATGTCTAATCTATTAATTATTAATTAAAATATACTTAATTTAAAAATTTCTTCTTTTTTCAATTGATACGGAGTTTGAATGTACAGGTGGTTATATTTTTAATCTTATATTTATGTAATTAATATTTATTAACAAAATTTCATATTTTCAATAATACTCCCTTTAAAAAAAAAGTAATTTATTTACACCACCATTCAGTGGTTGGATGTTATTAATTTCAAATCACTTTTAATAAATAGATTGTTAATTTTTAAATTATAAAAATTTACAGAGTATAAGTTGAATTAAACCAGGACGTCAAAAATATACATAGAATGATTAAGAATTTAGGGAAAATATTTTGAAGTAATTTCAATCATTTAGAATGAACTTGAATATTATGAACCAAAGGAATATTTTAATTCTAAAAAAGATAAGCTCAATTATTCAAAATAAACAAAAAAGTTGGATTTAGGGTGTAAGTGAGTGAGTCAACCGACTCATGAGCCAACTCGAGCTTAGCTCGATAAATGGCTCATGAGCTGAACTCGATGAGCTAAGTCAAGCTTGAGCCAACCCAAATAAAATAATTTTAGAATAAAATAAAATTAAAATATATTATAATTCAATAATTTTTATATCAAATTATCAAGAATATTTTAAAAATTATATATCATTTTATTATATAAGTAATTTATTATTAATATCTTCTTATTTCTCAATTTTTATTATTTTATTATAATAGTTATTTGAATCCAAATTATTTTATTTTATTCAATCTAAATCTACTAACATGTGAATCGACTCAAATTCGTAGAATAAAATTTGAGCTTGATCTCAAATTTGATTAATTAATCATGCCCAATAGAGATGACTCGAGCTCGGTTATACTCGTCATCTTTACAAGTATCACTTATGGTTAATGGACAGAATTAGAATCGATAAATTTTTTATCTAATATCATATTTATTAAAGTTATTGCATACCGAGACTCGAGAGAGAATACAGTTTGTAGAACTATAGAATGTACAATTAATTATTGGCTCGTTGAAGAAAGGTTACGCATAGCAGTTGCCTTTGAATAGAAGACTTCGCACTTAAATATCAACTGCAGGGGGTTGCATTGTTGGTGCGTTGCAATCGGATCGGTTGGTGGCTTGGTGTGGTTTAGGTTACGTTATTCAACCAGAGAAAATTATTGTCTCTCTAATTGGAAACCAAACCATGGCTTTGAATTAAAGGATTTGTAAGGACTATATGTCATCAAAAGGATGATGTATGAATATGGAGATTACTCCCTACAGTTAGGAGTACCGAACCATGAGACAAGAACCCACGCCCTCAGTTGGTGAGGAAGGCTCGGGTGCTTCTCCGTCAGCGTTCGATTCAGTGGGTCAACCTTAATGGGTGAAAGAAAGGGGGGGACACCTGTGCTCGGGGTTCTTGAGTTTGCAGGGATTAGTCGTGTCAGGCGCATGCAAGTGAGTGGAATTGGGGGTGGACATCTCATTCCAAAAAAAAAAAAAGGCAAAAAACCATGAGACAAGACTACTCAACACCAACTTCATAAGAAGGCTGAGTGGAATTTTTCTTAAACATATCAAGCTTATATTTTTCTTATAGCATATAAAGAAAACTATCAAAAAATGAGATAAGGGACCTAATAGTAGGTGTTATCCTCTTATATGATTAATCATGAGGACTTGTTGTAGAGAGCCTAATGATAGGACTAACACCATTTAGATAGAGAATAACTTACAACAGCGTAACATTCTATGAAAAATAAGATGAGCAATATTAAGGAAGTATGAGTCTTAGAATCTTACCACTAAAATAAGTCCACAGGAACATGAGAATCTATTATGTAATATAAAAGAAAATATAACTATTTTTAATCTACATAATGATGCGACTAAAGCTATGCAATGTGTAATATATAACTGTTGCGTGCTAAAAAATTAGTTGTGATAGAGTGAAAATTTACGTCTTGGCAAAATTATGCATTTATTTAAAGAGTGAACAAGAAAACTCCGTACGTGGAAAAATCTCGAAAGAGGAAAAAATCAAGTAATTTTGGAGTTTTCTTGTTTCTTTATCTATGTGTCAATTTATAATAAAAATAAACTTTCACTCTATACTCATTTTTTACCAATAATAACTATTTTTTCTTTTTTTAGTAGACAGGTTACATACATACCATCCAATAATTTATTATTTACATATATTATACGTAATATATAATATCTACAAATTTAGCACCTAAAACTATACTTCCTCTCCAAAATTACCACTCAGTCACCCCTTTTATGATCTCCATCTTCCTCTTCGACATCTAGCATGTGAAACCCTCATAATATGCCTTCCTCCCCATTGCAAGCACTCTCTCTCATGGATGAAGAGCCCAATTTCATACTAATCTCCTACTGGAACGTACCTTCATTGGCGAGGTCAAGCAAAAAATTAACATGGGTTTTTTGATCCTCCATCAAAATAATTTTTCTTTCTTTTTCTTCATATGTATGTATGTATATATATGACAGGGTTTTTAAAATTCTTCAAAATTTATTTATGTATTTCTATAGCCTTGCAGAAAATCCTGCATTTTATCTTGAATTTTAAAATTAGGATTCTAGAAAAAGTATTTTTTGAAGTTATAATGTTGATTCTTTTCCTCTAATAAATTTTGTGGTCGAACCGACTATATGGTTGAATATAAATTTTTTGGTTGGATTTTAATATGTGGGCATTTCAAATCCGACTATATGGTTGAACGGCAAACCGTAAGTACTATATGGTTGGAAAACTATAGCTTGGCTTGAAAACTTCATTCTCCAGTAATAAATTTTGATTTTTTTTTTGTTTATTTTCTTATAGTTTTAAAAGTTGGTTGGAATTAATGTAATTTTTAGTAGTTATAAAATATAAATTCTTGTAAAATCTATATATAACTTCCATATGTTTCTTGTGTTCGGTTGAACATAATACATTGTTATTTTTAGGTGCTCAATCCTTCGTTCATTAGATTGAAGTTTGCTATGCTATGTTTGGTTAACAAGGAAAAATAGAGGTGTTGGTTAGTTGCTGGAACTATTGTTTTGTAAGGAATGTACATTGTGCTGTAGAAATTGAAGATCAAGAGGAACTTGCAATCACCCTATAATTAAATGAGGAATGTTAAGAAATAATTTACCAAATATGCTCTATGTAGAAAGGATTTAACATAAGGGGAGCTTGTAGAAAGTTCTATGTTCTTTTTTTTATTGAAATATGGATTTATAAGTTAAAAATATTTCTTATATGCACATATAGATTGCAAATTCGCCTAAAAGGAGTACAAGTAACTCATTGACATTGAGGGGTGTTATTGACCACAAAATCTATTGTAGATGTAACTTATTATGCTTGACATTTGCTTGCTATCGAGATGAGAATTTTGAAAGAAGGTTTCACCGATATCCAAGAAATAGAAAAGATGGGCAAGATATCAACTACTTCAAATGGATTGATGAAATTAAGTATTTTGTATTTGACATAACTTATATGGAAAGAATCATTTATGAGGAGATAGCAAGAAGGAACATTGATGAATTTAAGGCCATAAAATCTCAACTTAAAATTTGTGATAGCAATCTTAATTGTTATTGTAATTATGATCTTTTTTAAGTGAAGCTTATGTATTTTGATGTATTAAATGAAGCTGTTATGAAAGAACTTGAAGGATTTATCTTTAAAATATCAACCTTCTTATAATAATTTTTGTATTAAATTTTGAGTACATATATCTATAAACTATCTATCATTTATATGAAATTGAGATAGTTTGTTCTAAAGTCTTCATGATAATTGGTTGGAATAATAGCATTGTTAGAACCGAATTGGCCTGGTGTTTTTTTTTTCATACTCAGTCACCCCATCTAAATAACCCCACCACCATCCTATCCTTGATCAAATGAAAAAGCAACCTCCGACGCATTGCCTTTACCCTCATCAAAATCCAACTAATCATGTGATTTTTCCTGCTCAGCTTCGCCACCCATGCTCCCAATTTAAGTGAGTTTTGGACCTAGGGCATCTCCATTTCATTCCCTCACAATTGTGGGTCCTTCCTCTCTAACCATCGAAACATCCATCTTTCCTTCTGACTACATTTCCTTCCTCTCAAAACTTTAATTACCCCATCTCCTTATTCCTTATACTCAATCCAAGGCCACCAACCTCCCTCTAGTTTTCTTCTTTCTTGTCCAAACAACAATAATAAGTTCTTCTTCATTATCCTTTATAATTTTCTATTTATCTTCATTTATTCTTCCCGTTAGGTTAGGCAAAAATGGAGTTGAATGTTATTTAATGTCTTAGCATTATGTTTTTAATTATTTATATAGCATATTTTTAATTTATTTGTATCACAAATTAGGTTAAATAATGTGATTAAATTCAAATATTCAAAAAATATATTTTTATAGTAATTTATATTCAATTAAATCTTAAGATGACCTGAACTAATTAGGTTGCACCTGATTTGATAAATAATCAATCTTAGTACTTTTATTTGTGAGATGATAATTAATTAGAAATTAATATCATGCAGGATCGTCAAGTTGAGTCCACGCAACATTGCCAATTGAACCTCAAACAAGTAAAAAGCTTTGTATCGCTTGCCTCAAGTTAAGTAATTATTATTTATAAAAGATAAGTGTATCCTTCTTTATTAGAGGCTTTTGTCCTTATTATTTGTATTAGGCTCTTAGATAGTTTATAAGATTGTCAATCTTGCTTTTGGTATTTGTGTTTACTTTTTATATACTAGGTTTAATTAATCAAACTCATTTATTGAAACTCCTTTATATGAGGTTTCACTAGACTACTAGGTGGAACCTCATTAAAGGAGCATATTATATAGCAATAAAGTCATTTTGGTATTTTTTTTTACTTCATTCATCAATCTTATTTAGATTGTTATTGGGTTTTGGTAGTTTCATTTCTTCTTGTTATTGCTTCCTAATTCTCTATTTGGATGTTAGTTTATTTTATTATTGTTAGACATTGCTTTATTTTGTTGTTGACTATTATTATGCATCTTTGTTAGACTATTGTACAAGTTATTCTGATAAAATAAACTATTATATGTTTCTCTATTTATGCTAGTTTATTAAAAATATTGCTACTGTGCATAAATATTTCTTTTGTGAGTATAAAATAGGACTTCATATTCTCTTCATCACGTCTAAGGTAGCTCGGGTGTGTTGCCTTCCAGATCCAAATTGTGATAGTTTAAATATTTTATATCACAATGAGTCAACAACTTTTCTTTCATTTACAACAAGGGATTGTTTGGGGGCAATATAACTTTTTGTAAAACTGGTTATAAAGTTGTTGCTGGGACAATAGCTTTTTGAAAAGCTATTATGAGTGTTAGAAATATTTTTATTTTTGAAAAAAATTCAAAAAACAGCTTTATGACAGTCACCACTTCCTAACAACTCTGGTTGTCAAAAGTAGTTTTTTATCCCAAAACTTTTGAAAAAGAAGCTAAAAGTTTGATAGTCAAATGCAACTGTAGTTACTTTCTGAAAAATAAAGTAGTTAGAAAGCTATTCTAAACGCACCGTAAATTTTAATTTAATGTGATAACTAAAAATTTTTACTATGTATCTTTGACTCTATTTAGTGTCAATGCTTATAATGACTTTAGTTATTGCCTCTATGTAATCACCATTTACAATTTTATTTTTGTATCATGATTTTATCGACAATAGAATATACTTCCACGGATGATCTTGTGATTACTACAACTTTATTTAAACTGCATGCATCTTTCTTCTCTTCCCATGCAACTTAGGAGACATAAAAGAGATATTGTTTGAATCTTTCTCCACAAGAATTTAGGTTGATAAATTTGCTTCAAATGAATTTTTTTTTTCTAAATGACAAATTTTCTTACAATTTTAATATTTTTAAAGAAACCACCTTTCTTTAAAATCCTTTTTTGCAAATACCACATTGAGTGTGTTTTCCATATTCATTTTGTTTTTCATGATTTTATTTTTAAAATTTTCATTTGATTCTATCACTATCTTTAGCTTTTTTATGTGATTGTATATTTATTTGGATTGAAAAGCATTTTATGTATCATTTATATTATACCTTTCTATTTTTTTTATGATCTTTCAAAGATCTTATTAATTCACATGCCATACATTTATCTGTATCCTTAGAATCTCCAAGTACTATAACAATTGGATCATTTTTATACAAATAATTAAAATCTTTTCTACTACTTTGATTTACAGAATATCTTCTTTACAAGTTCTTAATACATAAACTAATTCATTTAATCTAGAGTAGTAATTCTTAGTCATTATTGTAGCGTGCTAGAAAATCAGTTGCGGTAGAATAAAAGTTTACGCCTTAGCTTTGTTGTGGAATCTAGCACACATACAGATGTTTGAAGAATAATAAGAAAACTTCAGAATTTTTATGTGGAAAAAATTTTGAAAAGAGGGAAAAAATCACAGGGTCTAGCCTAGTAAAAATATTCCACTATGTATCTATTTCAAAGTACAAAATTTTTCTGATAACGGGATTACAGAATTGTATATGATAAGGGCTGACAATGGGAATGTCAAAATCAGGCAGCAACAACTATATAGCGATGGTTAGGTTGTAACAGTTGTTAGCGGTAGTTGATGATGGTGAACAGTGGAGTCGGCCACCAGCGGTGGCAATCGATGATGGTGATGACCTGAGATGGCGCGATAATTTGGCGGTAGCCGGATGGCGATAATCGGCGCAGTGGTGCGATGATGACCGGCGCGTGGTTGATGAATGATGATTAATGTGGTGGCACGCTGGCCCGTGGTGGTAGCGGCGCAACGAGCGATGACGGCGCGCGCGATGGTGGTCCGCGGATGGCCGTGATGATGGTTGGAGGATGACCGGCAGGCGGCGCGATAATTCGCAATGATGGCGTGATGGTGGTTAACGGCCATCGGTGATGGCGGAAGCGATAATGACCGCGGCAGTGGTTCAAGAATGCACGACGGATGACGCACCACGGCGAGATTACGACAACGGATTGGCGGTGGCGGTGGCGGCGGCGTCGATGGTTGGTGGCCAACGGAGGTGGTCGGCGACGGTCGAGTGGTGACACGATTATGCTTGGAGGATTTTCAAGCTTTAGAGCTCTCTCTTCTCTTTAGCTTGGCTCCTCAAGTTCACTTCTAGCTACTCCCTCCTCTTCATGACAAGAATGAGGTCCTATTTATAGGATTCTGAGAGAGCATTTTGGTCATTGTAGTCAAAATCTTAAAACACTCTATCGGAAGGCTCAAAATGATTCATTCGATCATCTCATGTATTTTAAATATTTGAATGCTCAAATGAAGTCAGAATTAGGAGATCTAAGGCTTGTTAAATTCCCTCAAGACTCTCGATTTGATAAACATATTTATATTAGAATTTTCATATCGCAAAGTTTTTAATTATATTTTAAGCATTTTATCTCGGTTAGTCTTAACTTCGAGTCATTGGTCGCCACGACCAATATCGACCACTTTAACACCATTGGCGGTCCGCCACCATCGACATCGTCACGCCGCCATCGACCACCGCCATTGGTCACCACCGCCGACCACCACCACCGATCGCCACCGCCGATCCTTGTTGTCGTCACCGTTGTCGGCATACTCACCAGAGGCCGGTCGATCAGATATCACCGGCATTCATTCTATCGTCGCTACTAACCGTTACATCCAACGATCGCTTCATAGCTACTGTCACCTAATTCTTGTATTTCCGTTGTCAGGCTTTCTTACATACAACCTTATAATCCCGCTATCGGGAAGATTCAAACTTTGTACTCCAAAACAAACATATAGTGAAACATTTTACTGGGATGGCCCCCGTGATTTTTTATCTTCTTCTTGGGATTTTTTCATGTAAAAATTCTAGAGTTTATCATTCTCTCTTCAAATATTTATGTGTGTACTAGATTTCTCAACAGGCTAAAGCGTAAAGTTTTATTCTACCGCAACTGGGTTTCTAGCATGCAACAATTATGGCCTTTTATCTTTAAATTATCAAAGTTTATTCTCATGGTATAGAGTTTGGAGGTGCTCACCTTTTGATTTCTTAGGAACTCCTTTTGTAACTTCTCATATGTTGTTTTAACACTAAAGCTCCCATGATTCTTGGAAAATAGTAGTTTGTTCAAACTATTTAAAGGGCAAGAATAGTTGGTAAAATCTCTCCCTTAGTTTCTTTTTTTTATGTTGTAGATAAAGTGGAACTATCATTATAAGAAATATTTCTCTTATGGAAAACATCCCACAAATCTTAAACACAAAAATTTGTCCTCATTTTGGTAGATAATAAATCAAAATTTTCTCTTTAAATAATATGAATTACAATAAATGCACATAAGCAATTGAAAAAACAATGGCCAAAACTAAAAAAAATCAAGAATGCAAGAATCCAGGTTTGGCTAAGATCAAAAGATCAAAATAATAATAATCTTTAGATGAGGCTTGCATAATCTCTTTTCACATGTCTTCCTGTGAGAAAATATTCAAGTCACGTAGCTTTCGACTCCAATCCATACGACACGTGGATTTTTTCCCGTTTAGCTTAACGAGCGAATGGATGGACGGCATCAGAAAGAGATGGCATATTCACGACGCCGTTACGCTTCCCCCGACCCGCCTCGCTCAAACAAATGGAGAAGAAGAATGAGATGATCGTCGTCATTCTTCGTTGAACGCTTTAGGGCTTTCGACGAAGGATTTTTTCAACTTAGCTCCCACTCTATCTCGCACGTACATTCGGCTCAATGATATAGCAAATCAAAAATTGAGGTATTGTAGGTGACTACATGAGATATTTACACATGCATTCCCGAACTTGAATGAATTTAGGATTTACTCTGTTCTTCTCACCGTTCAGTGAAAGATTGGTTATTTTTTATAGGTTATTTTGTATCTGTACTCTCTGTACCTCTCTCGAGGGTACATAGCATTTAAGACTTTTTTTCCAGTTTCTTTAGCCTGGTTCTTGAGATTATGTTCATTACATTCCAATGGAAGCATTTGGAGGCTGTTTGGATGGTTTTAGATTTTTGCATTTGTACTGTACTCTCTCAAGTCTGAGATCATTTATGACCTTTTTTTCAGTTTCTTTGGCACGGTTCACGAGTTTATGTTTAGGACATTCCAATGGAAGTAATTTGAAGCCTGTTTGGATGATTTCTGGGGGGCATTTTATATCTGTCTCTGCCCCTCTTGAGGTCTCATTTACTTTTTTAGTTTATCTTGCCTTCTTCTTGAGATTATATTTAGGACATTCCAATGCAATTTGAAATTTGTTTGGATGGTTTAAGGGTGTTTTGCATCTTTGTACCTCTCTTGAGGTGAGAATATTTAGCCTTTTTCCAGTTTATTTTACCTGTTTCTTGAGATTATATTTAGGGCATTCTAATGGAAGCAATTTGAAAGCTGCTTGGATGGTTTCTGGAGTGTTTTTAGCATCTGTACTCTCTATACCTCTCTTGAGGGTACATATCTTTTATGACCTTTTTTTCAGTTTATTTTGCTTGTTTCTTGAGATTATGTTCATTACATTCCAATGGAAGTAATTTGATGGCTGCTTGGATGATTTTGGTGGTTTTTGTACTCTATCTCTCAGAGAGAGCATTTAGACTTCTTTTCTAGTTTATTTTGCCTGTTTTTTGAGATTATGTTCATTACATTCAAAATTTGGAGGCTGTTTAGATGGTTTCTGGGAGTTTTTTGGGCATTTGTACTCTATGTACCTCTCTTAAGGGTACAGATCATTTAGGGCCTATTTTTTCAGTTTATCTTGCCCTCTTCTTGAGATTATATTTAGGGCATTCCAATGGAAGCAATCTGGAGGCTGTTTGGATGGTTTTTGGGGGGTATTTTATATCTGTACTCTCTGTACCTCTCTTGAGGGTACAGATCATTTAGGGCTGACTTTTTCTAGTTTATTTTGCACTTCTTGAGATTATGTTCATTACATTCCAATGGAAGCAATTTGAAATTTGTTTGGATGATTTGGTGTATACTCTCTGTACCTCTCTTGAGGGTACAGAACATTTAGGCCTTTTTTCCAGTTTATTTTGCCTGTTTCTTGAGATTATATTTAGGGCATTCCAATGAAAATGATGGCTTGGATGATAGTATTTTTTTACTGTACTCTCTGTACCTCTTGGAGTGCTGAGCATTTTTTCCATTTATTTTATTTTCTTCTTTAGATTATGTTTATTACATTCCAATGGAAGCAATTTGATGGTCATTGGGATGATTTTTGTGATTTTTTGCATCAGTACTCTACCTCTCTGAGTCTGAGCATTTGAACTTCTTTTCCAGTTTATTTTGCCTTCTTTAGATTATGTTTATTACATTCCAATAGAAGTAATTTGGAGGCTTGGATGGTCTTTGGGGTTTTTTTGCATCTCTCTGTACCTCCTTAAGCAGATCATTTAGGACTTCTTTTTTCCAGTTTATTTTGACTGTTTATTAAGATTATGTTTAGGGCATTCCAATGGAAGCAATTTGAAAGGCTTGGATGGTTTTAGGTATTTTGCATCTCCTGTACTCTCTTGAGGTACAGATCTTTTATTTTCTTTTTATTTTACTTTTTATTGAGATTATATTTAGGACATTCCAATGGAAGCAAATTGAAAGTTATTTAGATGGTTTATAGTATTTTGCATCATGCTATTAGGAATAATTTGAAAATTTCTTGGTTTTGATGGGTGATTTGCATCTGTACTCATTACCTTGACTTTTCTTTTGAAGTTTACCATGTATGGGAAAAGGATGAGATCTTGAGATACCACAGAACTGTTGATAATATTACACTTTCTTAATGAAAACCGACATTTTAAAGAGGCTTCATCGCATCAATTCATTAGACTCTCGAATTAAGCAAGACTCGGTTGCCATTACATCGATCTTCTTGCATAGAAAAGCAAGCTTTTTTTTTTGTTGGGTGGTGCATTCCTTTCACCCCGATGAAGTTACGGTGATGATAGGGATGCCAAATAGAGGGAAAGGGAAAAAAGCTAGTTCATCGGACAAGAATCTTGAGCATTGGATGGCTCGTTGCAGTATAGTTGTCTGGGTTCATACATTTTTTCAATTATTTTTGTATATCTAAATTAATAGTGGCATTGTGACATAGATAAATTTTGAACTGGAGGCCATTTGAGACTTTCTAGTTTCCCAATTTGATGTTATTACATCAACGATTCAGACCCAGAGGGCAGCCGGTTACATGAGTGGCTTTGTCACTCTTTTGATGGTATGTTCTATATCTCTAAGAATGTGTAATTTAATGCGTTGAAGTTAACTGTTTTAAATATTCATTGTAGATATGGGCGGCTGAGCACATAAGCATCATAAGCCCATCATTTCCATCTACAAAGTCACGTATATTGCGATGGGCAAAAATAGAGTTTCCAAATATTGTTTTCACTAGTTTGAGAGGACATCAGTGACATATAATAATATCACTTAGTTCATATAAGAATGTCTTTATTTATGTTGTATGTCTTCACATTTTCTTATCGGTTTAACACAGGTCTGCCTTTCATTCGAGGACATATTAGAAGAGGAGACATGGCTCCTTGAATCAGTGTCCCCTGCTCAACAATTTACACATGTCGAGCCCGATAGCAGTCCCATTTTAAATTCAATGAGTTCAGCCCCCACTGACTCTCCATATATCTCTCCTCGATATTCTCCCCCATCCAGTGTATCTAGCTTACCCTCTACTATTACCCCCATAATAGGCTTTGTGGTGGAGAGGATACTTGCAGGTTTCAGGGACTTGAAAGATACAGTATCGTCTTTTTGTGCAATAATGACGGAGAGGATGGATGGGCTTGATTTGCGGGTTGCTGCTATCGAGGAAGTTCTTGCCAGGCAGTGGGGTCCTACCACCCCCAGTGTGGGGGAGGTTCCTGTGGGGGTCAGGAAACTCTTGAGGAGGCTACCATAGGAGCTTCCACGTGGAGGAGGTACCCCCCAGGAGGCAACCTGGAAAGCCCGAGGAGGCTAGTAGAGAAGCTCTTGAGGCTACCAGCTTTCCATGGAGGGAAGGCTACCACTTGGAAACCCCAGGAGGCTACGCAGAGGAAGCTCTTGAGGCTACCAGCTTCCACGTGGGTTGGATACTTCAGCGGGAAGCCCATGAGTTCATCATGGGTGAAGTTCTTGTGGAGGCACTACACAGATGCTCAAACATGTCGGAGCATGGTGTGAGCTCGGCGAGATGGAAGAGGAAAGCTAGTTCCCCTTCACACACACTTATACAGGAAGTCACGAGCAAGAATAAGTGATGTGGTGGCCTCCACTCAGATGATGAAGCCGGCGGGGTATTAAGTTACTTTCTTTTAAATTTGAGATAATAGAAATAGATTTCACTAAATTTTTTTATAGGTTTGCAAAGATGATGATAAAATCGATAACCCAACTATCATTGTGATGGAGGAGCATCAATGAGGTATGAATCATCTCGATCGATCCTTAATTCATAGTGAATCTAGCTCTTCATTACTAACTTCGTCATCGGTAATTTCATTGCAGGCACATCATTTTATTGAGTTCTCATCCGAGCTATTTTACTGCCGATGCTCCATCTTATTGACACGCTCCGATTGGACAAGTAAGTCAATCTTCAATCGGCTCCTTCATACATAAAATAACATATTCGTTTAATTAAGATCACTTTAAAATATTTATCACTTGCAGGGGTGATACAGTATTCATGGCTGGGAATATCATTGTCACGAGGCGGTCGATGAGTTCTTGTGGTCAATATCTCTCGATGATGCACATTGATATCTTCGCTTTCTTGGAAATTACTGCTACATAGGGTTTGTATGTCCCCTATTTGTACATTTCATGCTTTCATTGGGTATGTTACCCCACAAGAATGTTGGGTATTACGATTCAATTCTTGTTTGTTTAGATGAAAGCTAGAATCTATAATTGTTCTCTTCTTTTCTTACAAAGTTATGACATGTACGGCCTAAAGATGGAAAGCAAAATGTTTATTGACATGTCACTTGCAGGTGTGTTGAGTGAGTTAATCTTACAGTTATAGATGTCGACCTTTGGACACTCGGTTGGGCATATTAAGTTAGGGCCTAGTATTTTACCATTACCCAAACCAACCCATAAGAGCATTCTTCCTGAGATTATAAGAACAGTTTTCAAATTTGGTTCCTCTTAACTATTTCTTTTCCTGGTCCAACTTATTGAGATTATGTTCTGGCTATTCATATCAAATTACTTGTTGAAGATCTTTGGCGCGGCGATCCCGAAAATGATATCGAAATGGTGAGTGGGCCGTCAATAGTGTTATTGTGGGATGTTTATCTACAAGTACATGGAGGCAGCAATCCACAAACTCCTAGTGAACTGGGCTGACCACCATGACTGGCCCAAGAAGATGAATATATTTAGGGCTGAGTTCACTTACGCTATATTTTATTTGGGACTGAAAAATCCAATCTGAGAACTATAGGATTTAGTTTGATATAGGATTTAGTTCAAATGATTCATTAATAACTCATTGATCTCAAAAGATTAATTTTCCCAAAATGAAGAATACATTAATATAATGTAATAGATATGAATTTAGACTTTTGAATATCAGAATGAGCGGATGTCAAACAATTGATAGTTGACATTAGAAATCATTAACTCCTTGAGCTTCCAAAATGAAGAATACCTTAATATAATATAATAGATATGAATCTAGACTTTTGAATGTCAGAATGAGCGAATGTCAAACAATTGATAGTTGACATTAGAAATCATTAACTGAGCTTAAATATATAATCATTTGATGATCTTTTTTTATTGTATAATGCATTGGTTTAGTGGCTTCGAAGACTTAGCTATTTTTGTTGAAGTGAATGGATCGTTTATGGATCTAGGATGATATTTTACTTTGCTTTTTGTTACTTCTTTTCTCTCATTTCATATAGTTTGATTTCGCTGTTATTATTATTATTTGTTTATTTTATGGTATCATCTTTTATCTTATGGATTTGGTTCTTTTTAGAACTGATTAATGGTATGGTCAACTGTAATTCATTTGTTGTGTGCTGTGTTGGTTGCAGCTGATTATTATGAGCAGGATTTTCATGTAGTTTCTCGGTTGATTTAGGGTTTGTTTGGGGTGATTATCTTTTTTTAAAAAATATTGATTGTAAAATTATTGTGGTTGGTGTAAGTAAATTTTTTCAAAAAAAATTTTAAACTTTAATTTTTTTTATAATCATGATATTTTAATAGTTTTAATTTTTAGAAGTAAATTTTTATCATGATTTTTTTAAATATTTAAAATATTAACAGTTAAATGTGATTATGATTATTTTTAGCTATTTTTTATTTTGAAAATAAAGTAACTAAAAAAATTAACTCAAATGTATTCTTAGTATGCTCATGAGAAATGAAATTCAATATTTGAACCTTATCAGTTGACTCTATTTATTTAGAGGAAATAACAAAATAAGTCAATCAAATAAAAAATAGTATTTTTTGTCTCATTGCAATATGAAAAATTTAATTCTTTATAACTATAATGGCCGGTGCGAAAGAGATAACTTATAATATTTAATTATATAATAATTATTTTCAATTAATGAATAGTGTAAATACAATAGATTAAGAGGATTTTTAAATTTTCCAACACATTATGAGATTAAATTTGCCAACTAACTTAATACTTAAAAAATTAATTCTAGATATCCTTTCTTATAGATTCGATTTAATAAATAGATTTAGGTTAACTTATGTGTTAGTTATACATAAGTATACCTTAGAGATATTGTCACCATAAATGATTTGTACCCTTAGGAGATGCAGATGCAAAATACTCCCCTAGAAACCATCCAAGCACCTTTCAAATTGCTTCCATTAGAATGCCTTAAACATAATCTCAAGAATCAGGCAAAATAAATTGGAAAAAAGGTCATAAATGATCAGATCGAGTGAATCTGATGCAAAATACCCCAAAATCATCCAAGCACCTTTCAAATTGCTTCCATTGGAATGTACTAAACATAATCTCGAATCGGGCAAAATAAATTGAAAAAGGTCATAAATGATCGTACCCTCGGGAGGAGAGAGAATGCAGTAAAATACTCCGAAATCATCCAAGCATTTCAAATTGCTTCCATTGGAATACTAAACATAATCTCAAGAATCAGCAAAATAAAACTGGAAAAGATGTAAATGATCTGTACCCTCAAGAGAGGTACAAAGAGTACATATGCAAAATACCCCCCAGAAACCATCCAAGCACCTTTCAAATTGCTTTCATTGGAATGCCCTAAACATAATCTCAAGAATCAGGCAAAATAAACTGGAAAAAAGGCCATAAATGATCTGTACTCTGAGAGTCAGAGAGTATATCAAAATACCCCAGAAACCATCCAAGCACCTTTTTTGCTTCCATTGGAATCTAAACATAATCTCAAGAATCGGGCAAAATAAACTAGAAAAAAATATATGATTTGTACCTCGGAGAGATCAATCTGAGATGCAAAATACCCCAGAAACCATCCAAGCGACTTTCAAATTGCTTCCACTAGAATGCCTAAACATAATCTCAATAAACAGGCAAAAAAATTGGAAAAAGGCTAAATGTTTTGTACCCTCAAGAGATACAGGAGAGTCTGAAATATAAAAACACCAGTCACCCTCAAAACCTTCCATTATTTATGTATCACATATTTATTGCTACAATCAAATGATTACAAGGTCCTTAGCAGGGGATTAACTCAATAACTAATGCTTAAAGTGCTACAAACAACCTAGTGTGAAAATCCCTTAGCTAAATACAGTCTAAACATCTTGGTGTGTCTGTTAAGTTAAAAGAGTATCATCTTAGGGACTCTAAAGTATTACGAAAAGATTATAGTCGAAGAACACAAAAATTAGATGATGTCATGCATTAAAATGTTTTCTTGAAATAATTTCCATCATCGACAGTGTACCCTTGAGATTATGGAGCTCGAGTTAAATTCACGTATATAGAACATCATATTAATGATTTCTTCATCGATGTGTGATATTCATGCGTACCTCGAAAAATACTCATAATAGAGAAAGGTGATGCAACTTGTGGAAACATTGCAACACTATCGAGTACTTTGGTTTTACGCAACAACAAAAGTAGAATGGTTTGAAGATTAATAAAAATACTAAAACTAATATGCAAATAGAAAATTACTCTTGGCTTTCTTGGATCTCTCCCAATATCCCTTAAGCTTTGAGTTGGAAACACCCTTTGGACGTTGTTTAATTGGATCCTTTAAGATATCTTTTCCCTTGTCTGTTGTGGTTGACTTCTTCTTCTTCTTCTCATTTGGAGGAGAATTCTCACTTATTATAGAGTTGACATCATCATATAGTTTTTTAAGGATCAAGCATATAGTCATCTCTCTTATTGCCACTGCCACGGCGCTTATTTTGCATATCGACTTATGTGGTTCGAAAAATAATGCCGTAGATTTCCATCTGCTTTCCACATCTCTTAATTTTCGTATGCACTATCAATGTAAATATCCATCTTTTCGTAGACCATGAGAAGATACTTGTCAAATGACAACATCTTCTAAGAACTACGATTGGGCAAAGTAATCCCATCATTTCAAATTTTTTTTGCAAGTACAAGTTACTTAGGGTAGTCCCGAAATGCAGTCCAATGATGCATTTTTATTCTCTAAGTTTCTCACCAAATACTCCATGGTGTCATCTGACTTAGTTACTGATAGGCCTCTAACTCCATGCAAAAATTCCTCCTCAAACATAGTATAAACCTTTCTTGTATAAAATATAGCAGCTTATTTTAGAATTGAATTGGTCTTTAACAACAGGAACAATCGATGACTGGCTATACTTGAAGTCTTCGTCATGTTCATTCTGGTGCTATGTCTCCATAACCTTTTCCAACCCCAAGAAATAATCTGTGAGCGAACTTGTTGGTTTAGATATTCCGTGACATACGTTGTTGTGGACTCACTATGTTCGTTGATAAGATGCCCATGCATAATGAGTCCTTGTTGAATCATTGGACCACTTGGATCTAATTTTATAAAGCTCAGATAGCATGATCATGCAAATTGCCTTCTTCTAGCATGGCAGACCAAGCTTCTTCAAACTCTTCCTCTGAGTCACATTTGCTCATGCATGTATAAAATAGCCCTTGTACCCTCTTATTACTATTAAAGCAGTGAACCTTGGAAGGAGCTTTGAAATATGCCATTGGCTATGATGAGTATGGGGTCAATTTTGATCTCGCCATGCTTTGATCTTGATCGGTGAATATTATAGGATATAAATGCTCATCAACCAAAGAAATGTTTGGAATAGCCATGAGAATGACTCAATTGTCTCTTGATAAAAGGCTACTCCAAATAATACATTTTGCCAGGTGATTCACTCCAACAAGAGGGGCACAAACAAGATTATATTTATTGATAGCTTGTCAAAACTATCACATCCCAAAACAATCATATTCTATCTAGACATGTCATTGCTCCAAAAAACACTAAGCAATCGACTCATCAACTTGTACATCCCATGCTAACATCCCATCCGCTGCTTGCCTTTCCTTAAATAAATGTATTAATGCATTACTGTCACCATTCGTAATCCTCGATCTTTTCACTTTCTGAATAAAATTGAAAGTATCTCTTTTTGTGAACCCAATATTCTCTACCAACTTCCTCGGTTAGATAGCTGCATCGGTTGCTCTAATTCACTCATTATTTTTTAACACGGATTCTCATTCTAATGCATCCGTGATAGAAGATGTAGGTCGGAGCTCGCCAAGAATGATTATGACTTTGTATATTTTTAATCGTCCAATTTCCCTCAAATCAATAGAGAATCTAATCATGGTGGGACAACCGGTTCTTGTATCAACTTTGGAATTTTGTTAAGCCATTTAGGCGGACTTCTTGACCAGCTTTTGCACATAGAAAATCTTTTGATTTCAATTTCTTGAGTTTGGCCAATAACTAGTATGGTCCTTCCGAACACTGAAGCCAATTTGATGTGCTTAGTCACAGTACAGTGCATACACCTCCGTTTCATTTTGAACAGCGGTGCCAAGGAGTTTCCCCAAATTTGGGTCATTAGACATCACGACTTCATCATCGCACTGCTCATTGACCGCATTCATTTGGCCAAACGACTCAAAAATATATGATGATCTGGATGCAAAATACCACCGAAATCATCAAAGCCCAAATTACTTCCATTGGAATGTAATGAATATAATCTCAAAAGCAAAATAAAGCGGAAAAAAAGATCATAAAGATTATTCAGAGAGAGTCTGAGAAATCAGAATGCAAAACCAAAACATCAAGTAGCTTTCAAATTGCTTCCATTGGAATGCCCTAAACATAATCTCAATAAGCAGGCAAAATAAAGCGGAAAAAAAAGCCTAAATATTCTGTACCCTCAGAGGTACAAAGAGATCTGAAAAACTATAAAAATAACCGGTCACCCTCAAGCGCTTATGATGTAATGAACATATTTACTCAAGAAGGCCAAAATAAATGGAAAAAGGTTATAAATGATATGTACCTTCAAGAGAGGTCTGAGAGTATGATGCAAAATACCCCGAAACCATCAACAAGCCAAATTGCATTGGAATGCCTAAACATAAACTGAACCGGGCCAAAGAAACTGAAAAAGATCATAAATGATCTGTCTCAAGAGAGCAGTCTGAGATGCAAAAAAAAAACCCACAAAACCATCCAAATAGCCTCTCAAATGCTTCCATTGGAATGTAATGAACATAATCTCAAAGGCAAAATAAAGCGGAAAAAGTCGACTAAATGATGCACCCTCAAGACTGAGAGTACAAATGTAAAATATCTTCCAGAAACTATCCAAGCGACCTCAAATTGCTTCCATTGGAATGCCTAAATATAATCTAGAAGAAGGGATAAGATAAACTAAAAAGTAGGCCAAATGATCTATACCCTCAGAGGTATAGAGTACAGCCAAAAAACTCCCAAACCATCCAAGCGACCTCCAAATTGCTTACATTTGAATGTAATGAACATAATCTCAAAACAAGCAAAATAAACTGGAAAAGAAGTCCTAAATGCTCACAGGAGTGCAATCTGAGATAAAAACCACCCAATCATCCAAGCGACCATCAAATTACTTCCATTGGAATGTAATGAACATAATCTCGAAGCAAAATAAAATGGGAAAAATGACTCTATATGTACCCTCAGGAGTCTGAGTACATCTAAAAAATATCAATCATCCAAGCGACCATCAAATTGCTTCCATAATACCTAAACATAATCTCAAGCAGCAAAATAAATTGGAAAAAAAAGTCCCTAAATGTTCTACCCTCAGAGTGCAGAGAGTACATATGCAAAATAACCCTAAAAAGTAAAAAATTCAATCAAACAACATCCAAATTGCTTCTAATGGAATGTAATGAACATATTCTCTTCAGACAGGAATATCACTAACAAACCGTAAAAAAATTATGCAGAAATATTAGATGAATTTTTTTAATACATCCTCAGCTAAATTGGTCGCTATTTCCTCAACGTTCTCCATCTTCATGGTTCTTTTGTAAAAAGGAAATGAGATTTTCTATTTCTCTTCTGAGCTCGATTTGCCTGAAAAAAATACGCCCTAAATCCTAAATTTATTTATATATTTCTTTTAAATTCCTCCCGCGCATTCCAATGATGCTTCTCCATTGTTTGAATGAGACGGGCGAAGGAGGAAAGCGTAAGCGTCGTGAATATGCCATCCCTTTCGTCGTCAGGTCTTTACTGCTCCGTTAAGTGCTAAAATGGGGAAAAAAAATACTGGCGTCGGCCATGGATTAGATGTCTGCGTAAAACGTCTGCGGACTCGGGACGCTATTCTCCCTCCCTTCCCATTGCATGACTTGAATGACATCACCGATGCGGTGGTGCCTTAACCCATCTATCCAGTTGGGATTATCTCTAGAGCTCTTACCAGAAAGGCACGTCGTCGATTGATCGCAAAGAAATTCATTTGGAATGAATATTTGAATATCTAAACATTCTCCATTATTTCAAAGGTCAAAGAAACATCACTCGCTTGTAAAGGTGGATTGCACTATGGAAATATATTTCTTCACAAAAAATGGTGAAGTCCAAATACATTTTATTTATCATAAATTTGATTCTTACATCTTCTCAAAAATTATTATAACTCACACAAACATCTGATTAAGATAAACAAATATATCAAAATAGTTGTCAATCATTAATATATTTGTTGTGTGCTAAAAAATTAGTTGCGGTAGAATAAAAATTTATGCTTTAGCCTTGTTGAAAAATCCATATACACGGATAATTGAAGAGAGAACAAGAAACTCTATGATTTTTACGTGAAAAAACCCCGAAAAGAGGAAAAAAATCACGGGGCCTCGCCCAGTAAAAATTTTACACTATATATCTGCTTTGGAGTACAAAGTTTAACTTTTTCCGGTAACAGGATTACAGAGTTGTATATGAGAAAGTCTCACAATGGGTATTCCAGAATCAGATGACAACAGCTATGTAGTGATAATTGGGTTGTATTGCGGGGAGACCATAGCGGATCATGGCATGGTCAACGAACCGGCATATGAGGATCGGTGGTGGTGGCCGACGGCGAGGACCGGCAGTGGTCGGTGGCAACGACGAGATGATGTGGACGTGATGGTTGACCGATGATGGGCGGTAGTGGTCGATGATGATGACCGCGAGCAATCGCCGACCTGTGGCACGACATGCTTGGAAGTTCTTCAAGCCAGATTCTCTCTTCTCTTTAGCTTGGCCCATCATGTGAAGAATGAATTATTATTTATGGGAGTGACACCTCTATAAATACAGGCAAAATCCAAACCACTCCATCGGACGGCTTGAAATGATTTCTTCAATCATCTGATGTATTTTAAATATTTGAATGCTCAAATGAAGTTAGAATTTAGAGATCTTAGATTTGTTAGATCCGGCTCATCAAAACGCTTGATTTGACTATAAACACTACATATTTAGGAGCCGACTGATATCCCAAAGTTTTTAATTATATTTTAAGTGCTTGATCTGGGTTAGTCCAGACTCAGAATCAGATTATTTTCGACATCAAGATTCATGCTTCAACTAGTGAAATTTTCAGTGTCATATCAATATTATTATGACAATAAATATGATTTATGCTCTAAACTTTATTTTCGATGAAGTGGCAATTGAATTTTTAACCAACTAACTCCATTGCATTAGTGGTATCGAGAACTTCAAAATTATGATATTTTTTAACAAATTGGAGACTTTGTTGATACCAACTATCAACCATCATTGAGCCACCACCAAGTATTATTAATAATTTACATGCTTTAACAATGATAAAATAGAGTCAATTGAAATAAGAAATAATTTTGGATAAGAATCAAATTGCTCATCCAATATATAAACATACCTTAATGCTTATTATATACATTTTAAACATAGAGATACCTGAAATTTATAGAGACCATCATTATCTGACTTCAAATATTCTCCATCAATATTCACTTCATGTCTACTAATGATTGATGTTTGATATTTATCATTCATTATCATCTATTTCTTATAATCCCAATTATTCACTTTTCTTATCTATTAGAAGGATGACTAGATAGACGCACTAATAATTGACTTTTAATGTTCCTCATCGATCACACTCATGACTTACTAATAATTGATATATGATGTACGAGTCAATAATATCTCATGTATTTTCTAGCAATCACCTCTTATCAAGAGAATGACCAATTCAACCACCTCTATTGCTCGATTTTCAAAATTCCTCCAATTAGCAACTAGTGCCTAGTATTGATAAATATATGATACTACCACCAACATCAACACCTAACATCCAACTTTTCGATCATTAAAATCTTCTTCTATTAGCATGATAATGAAGCTAACAATATACCATCACTCAACTGCTGACATTACCTATCATTTTACCTATATCAAAAGTTTGACATCTGCCATTAAAAAAATGATGCTTCTTGATTGTTTGAGATCTCCTCTTATTAAAATAATAATCAAGTTAAATGTCCATCATTACTTAACTTTTGGCATTTCTTATCATCTAACACTCGAAGTTGATTGTCACCCTCCACTATCACCAAAAATCCATTGACACCTTTGCTTATCATTTGTGGTTAACTAACACTTGTACTCAACTAGAATCCAACTTTCAACATTTGTTGACATCAACAATAAACACTCATTGTTTTCCTCTACCTATTTCAATCAACCCACAACATCACCCTATCGGCCATTTTTTTTCTAACATGTATAATTGAATGACATCTACTGATGTCCAAGTATCAATATTCTCTAATATACAATTCTCAACTCCATTATCACCCTTCACTGATATTACTTAACTATAGGAAACTATTTGGTATGGTAATAGTTAAATCCAATTAAATTGTGCTACTATTTGGTCACTTATATAAGAATTTAAGATAGTCATTTAATATTAAATAATAAGAATTTAAGTTATTTTTATCACAACATAAATTTTAAAAAGACTAATTAAACAAATAAATCAAGAAAGCATAACCAAGCAATGCAAAATATAATAACAATATATATGATAATATTCACATTACACACAAATTAAATTTATAATAAATAATATCTCATAGATACTCAAATAAAAGTTATAAAAGCATAATGAAAAAATAATAAAGAATATCGATTAATATAGTTGAGGATATAATAGCCAATATCTCATAGATCCACAAATATCTTTTAAATAACCAATAAATAAAATATATAATTTACCTATGTATTAAACAATAATATGATATCTAATAAGTGAATTAAATAATAATGTATATTTAATTTATTTATATAAAAATAATATAATCATATTTAAATTTATTAAAAATACAATTATCATAATATAATACATGAACTAATTACAAATCTATTAATTAATCATTAATAAGTAAATTCATATTAATTACATCTAATTTCATTAAATTATAATTAATTTAAAATAATGTATTAATTAATCATTATCTAAATAAATTAAAAATAAATCAAAATAAAAATAATAAACAAAAGAAGAGAGGATTTATTTTTGCATTGGAAACCGCCGTCTTCTATCCTCTTGCCCGCTAGAAGGAGATGAAGGTAATCCGCCTTCCTCCCATTCTCCTTCGCGCTCAAATTTACCACCAACAGATTTAGTAAATCCGATTTAACTGCAAAAGCTTTAACGGGATTACAAAGTCTGGATTTAACTTGTCCAAAATACCGTTTGGTTGGATTATTAAAATCTACTCAAAAACCAAACAAATGGTTGAGTAGGCTTAGAGCTTCAACTGCAAAAAAGCAAAATATCTAAATGACAATGGAGACAATCTAAGTTCTGCTCTTTAGCTTGCTTCCAAATAAAACATGTTCTTTAACCGCTAATAATGCATGAGAGATCGACATATTTTAGCATGATTTATGGTGGATGTCAAGAGATAATGTGATATGGATCCAATTCAGTTTATGTTTGGTTTGAGTCACTCACGAGTGGTCTCAACTACTGAAGTTAATTGATAATGTGGGAAGGTGGATCAGGTGCTTTCTGAACCGTTGGATTAGCGCCTTTGTTCTTGACCGTTGGATCTAATCACTCGGATTGTAGTTCTCTTGAACTGAGTCTTGAACAATCGAATTGATTTTGCCTCTTATCTACCCTTGGATTTGTGTTTTGATTGAGCGGTTCTTGATTCCGTGCTAGTGGCTTACACGCTGCCGCTTGATCCTTGGATTTGATCTGAGCCTTTGATAGTGGCTTATGCGGCTGTTTCTTGGCCGTGGGATGAAACTTCTGAGGAAAGCTTGCTTTAATCCTTACTTTGGTTTCTTTCCTTCGACTGTTCGAGTCATCGAATCACTCCAGAGAGGGAAGAGGGGTGCGGCTGGGATCAGAGGAGAAACCTAGGGTTCTCAGGAAGAGTTTTGAGGAAAACCAGAGAAGACTTGAGAAGGAAGGAGGAGATGAAAAACAGAAGAAGAAGAAGATAAGTTTCTTTTAAAATTCTTGATTACCCTCTATTTTTCTTTTATCCCCTATTTATATTATTTTTCTAACCCCTATCTAAACTTTCTCTATATGAGTAACTACTTTCTGTTACAATGAATCATTTATTCTGCTTACTTTTGTCTCTGGAATATTGATTTTGTTGTCGAGCTTCTTGATTCCTTGTTTATGATTCTATTCCAAAACTATTATTTTATTATTTTATTTCTTGATTCTTGAGTTCTGATCTAAATTCTTTTATAGATAACTACTGGATCTTCTTGATTTCTGATCTTAATTCTGTTATTGATACCTGCTGCAGGTTTTATTTCTGGAATTATCTATATTCGACTTTTGTGGTGATACTTTGGGGATTTTAATGCTGTTGCAGCATGTTGTCATTCTAGCTGATCTTTGGTTCTAGTGCTATTCTGGACATGTTGTATTTGTAGTATGTAATATTTGTCTTTATTTTATGTTCTGAATTAGTATACTTGTAATCTTTTCTTCTCTGTTGTTATCCTTTCTTGTCTCTATCTATAAGGTGGTAGTGATTTGGTCTTTCTTCCTGTATTGAGTCTGTTAACCTTATGATTCTTATTGTTGTATGTTATAATTTGGCAATTAGAGGATTTGGGATCATATCATTACTCCCTCCCCCACATTGACCTTGCCCTCAAGGTCACCATTACGACTTGCCCTTTTATGATTGCTAAATTGATCATACCTTAGGATCATCAGTTGATAGCAATCCTTTCCCTGGATTACTATGTCTGATTGCTATAATGTCTTTTATTCTAATGAATTGGATGGTTCTTGCTGATGTAAATGTAGGATCCTGTCCCTTGTTGTAGTACTTCTACCTCTTGTATTACCCTTGTAATGTGGCATTGTTTAGTATTATGGGAATTCTTTGCGCCCTTTATTTGAGACACTTGTGCCCCAAACTTCTACTTATAGCTCTGACATTTCTTCTTTGCACTATGCCCTATGGTATGGTATAGATTTGGGCTATATCTGAATTATAATTCTAAGCTAAGTCAGTGGTTAGAACTATTTAGAATGTTTATAATTATACAACCTCTATGTCAACCTGCCTTAGCCTGGATTGAATGGTCGATAGTTTAAGCTTGTTTCTAATACTTCTTGTATCCACTGCCTTTTCGGTTGAGTATCTTCTAGTTGATACTCTTGGTCTTCATTGACCATCATGAAGGCAAATAATTTGGCTTGACATATATGTCCTCTGTGATATTTTTTCTCACAATTGAAACACAATCCTTTCTTTCTTCTTTCTTCCATTTGTGTAGGTGTCAGCCTCTAAATTGCTATTGGCTATTTATTTTGATTTTTGTTGTGTTGATTGGTGTTTGTGGGAGTAGGCAGTATAGGTTGTTGCTGTAATGGAGATTATTTTACTGCTAGAGATTGGCTGATCTTGTAGTTTCTGGTCATGTGAATGTCATTAGCTAGCCTATCCTCCATTAGTTTGGCCAATTGAAATGTTTGCTGCAAGGAACTAGGTTGTAATGCTCTTACTTCCCTCTTAATATCATTTTTAAGCCCTGATTCAAAACAGCTTTATAAAAATTCAGGTGGAATGCCTGAAATTTGATTAGCTAGTTCTTCAAAATCATTGTAGAAGTTCTACTATTCCGCTATAATTTAGTTAATTCTCCTCTCAAATCTCGTATGAGAGGGACCAAATCTTTGAATAACTTTCTTTAAATTGTGTCCATGAATGCAACGATTATTTAAGTACATATATTGATACTAGCTAGTCCATCCATGTAAACGAGGCAATTATGAACTTCTGTTCTTCTGATAAACTGTAATATTGAAAGTATTGGTCTGATTTGAATAGCCAGCCTTTAGTATTGTCTCCATTAAACCTTAGCATATCTACTTTAACAGGTCTGGTATTTTGTTGGTGTTGTGTGTGTGATCTATTTGGGAAAAAATTCAGTATAAGAAGCATTACACACTGATTGTTGTCGTTCTTGAGAATTTGTTTCCAATTTGGCTTCTATAGAGCCTTCTTGAAACTTCATTGATGTAATTGAGGACATTTTTTCCTCAATTTTATTTAGTCTTCCCACATATTCCTCTAGTATTTTTGATGTATGTCTTGTGCCTTTGCCATTTTCTGAGTTGTGGCTCTCAACAAGAGCACCAATGATATGGATCCAATTCGGTTAGGCTTGAGTTTGGTTTAGTGAGTCGACTCGCTGAGTGGTCTGAACCCGGCTGAGTTAATTGATAATGGGGGAAGGTGGATCGGGTGCTTTCTGAACCGTTGGATTAGCGCCTTTGTTCTTGGCCGTTGGATCTAATCACTCAGATTGTAGTTCTCTTGAACTGAGTCTTGAACCATCGATTGATTTCGCCTCTTATCTGCCCTTGGATTTGTGTTTTGATCGAGCGGTTCTTGATTCCTGTCGTCCGTTAGTGGCTTACACGCGCTGCCTTCTGCGCGGCTTAATCGTTAGATTTGATCTGAGCCTTTGATAGTGGCTTATGCGGCTATTTCTTGGCCGTGGGATGAAACTTCTGAGGAAAGCTTGCTTTAATCCTTACTTTGGTTTCTTTCTTCACCGCTCGAGTCATGAATCACCCGAGAGGGAAGAGGGGATGAGGGAGAAACCTAGGGTTCTCGGAGGAAGAACGGAGGTTTCTGGTGAGGAAAACTAGAGAAGACTTGAGAAGGAAGGAGGAGATGAAGAACAGAAGAAGAAGAAGATAAGTTTCTTTTAAAATTCTTGATTACCCTCAGTTTTTCTTTTATCCCCTATTTATATTATTTTTCTAACCCCTATCTAAGCTTTCTCTATATGAGTAACTACTTTCTGTTACAATGGATTGTTTATTCTCTGTTGCTTACTTCTGTCTCTCTGGAATATTAGTTGGTTTTGTTGTCGAGCTTCTTGATTGCCTGATAGATTCTGTTGTTTCATTCATTATGTTACAAAATAACAAAAACGGTTATTTTGTTTCTTTATTCTTGAGTTCTGATCTAAATTCTTTTATAGATAACTGCTGGATCTTCTTGATTTTTGATCTCAATTGTATTGATAAGCAGTTTCTCGGAATTATCTATATTCAGTTTATGATGTCCTTCTGTGGTGATACTTTGGGGATTTTAATGATGTTGCGGCTTGTTATCATTCTAGCTAATCTTTGGTTCTAGTGCTATTCTGGACATGTTATATTTGTAGTATGTAATATTTGTCTTTATTTTATGTTCTGAATTAGCATACTTGTAATCTTTTCTTCTCTGTTGTTATCCTATCTTGTCTCTGTCTATTTAGTCTCTGTAAGGTATGGTTATATTTGGTCTTTCTTCCTATACTGAGTCTGTTAACCTTGTGATTCTTATTGTTGTATGTTATAATTTAGCAATTAGAGAATTTGGGATCATATCATAATGTGACATTGCAAGAAAGTCATCATATATTATGTTTCAGCACATGTAACAGAAAAAATTTGTCTTAAAATAGCTCGATACACTGTCAGGATATGAACAAAAATAAAATATATAATTGTAGCAAAATGAAAGCTCTAAAATATAAAACACTTAAATTTTATTACGAAAAAACTATCCCTAATGTTGTTTTTTTAATTTTATTAAATGTTTTCTATTTTGAACTTTTGTCTTCAACAGCTGCACATTTTATCTTTCACTTCCTGATTAGGAATGTAACAATGTTATACTGGATGCAGACAGGTAAACGTAGGTTCTACTCACATCTCGCTAGCAATTAACTCAAATCCATTAATGATTACGCTAGAGTGACACTTCCCCTTTTCTTATGAATCATTCATCAACAAAGAATACAAGGATAGTGCCTAATTTGAAGGTTCTCATGCCGAACCCTTTGCTTTAAGTAAAGAACTTTCAATTTGTAATAAGTTAAAGATGCAAAAACTTGCTAGAGAATTGCAAATAACAATCAAGATAATAGCCATCAACGAAAGAAAAATTAGAAAAACAAACTTCAGTTGCATAAATGGAGTCCCGAGCCAATAACTTCGGCTTTAGAAACCATATATATATATATATATATATATATATATATATATATATATATATATATATATATATATATATATATATATATATAACCTAAATGTCCTCTTACATTGTTAACTTATCATTAATTTCAATATCAGTCTCGTATTATCACTATATGTCTAAACAGTATAAACCATGCTAAAGAACTTTATTTTGTAAGCAAATCCATTATCTACAGGTAAAAGAACTACAGATCTTAAACATGTTGGAATAGGCTTGCAATCGTCAACTCCTCAAAAACTTAGATGCCGAAGCTTGCTGTATAATGGTAAAGTTTGATTGCCAAGGAACCTAATCAAGATTGTTCAGTAGACACTGTATCAGATTAGTTGCCAGATTCAAGCGACCTAATCCGGTTTGAATACCTACATTTAAAATTCTAACACTTACAACCAATTTTGCACTATCACTATCTTAATCATTGATTAACATAAAATGAAATGCATTTAAAAGGTAGTGAAGTAGATGATGCATGTATTTAGCCTCATGCTAGATTCACATTGTGAGCTTCAAAAATTCTCCACCGACCTCTCGACAATTTTTGAATTGAAGAGAGTGGTTTAAAGAATGTCGGTGTAATTTTCAGAAGGCAGATGAAATAATAGATAAGATACTACCCAGAGATTTCGCCCTCATTTTGTGAGGACTTTAGATCTGGTTCCAGGTTTCTATAGGCGCAAGCCCCTATAGTTAATTACCCCTCCCAATAAGTGAGAGAGAACTTTCGATTAAGACTAGTCGTTAGATCGCTTAATGTGTAGCGTATAGTAGCAGCATATGGAGTTTTAGAATTTAAAATTATGAAATTTATCATTTCATCTTGAATCGGATGGTTGGGAGAATGATGACATGTCCGATCTAGATCTCATGGTTCCGGCCATCACGCACGGGGTCCTACTCACTGAGGAGAGAGAATCACCTAACATGGCCGAAGGATCCTTATCAACAATACATGTGTTACGTCGTCCAAGAAATCCTTGTAGACCTAGGGTGGTGTTTGTCAAAGAAGACTGACTTAAGTCTACCTTAGCTGATAGAGGGTTGTTTGTCCTATCAAGTATACCCTATGATTCACAACTCAAAGGGCAGAGCCATTGGGAGGAGCTACCGTGGATCGTAATATAATGGAGCCGGACAAGCCAAACCACCCGATCAAAGAACTATAGTCATAACTGCTTCATCTGTGGAGCCTATTGGCCAAGCCACGTAGTCAGAGGACACGGTTCACGTCTTTATTGGCGTGAGATTGATTGAGAGTGAACATAGTAGAACACTTGATTTCACATTAGCTCCTTTGTGAGCTAGAGTTTTCTTAATTTGTCACCCCCGACAAATAGTTACGGAAGGTGGATAGATTGAGTTTTGATTTAAGCTTTTAATGATAGAATTATATTTAAGCAGTTTCATATTGATATTTAATTTGATTTGAAAACTTAATTAATTTGAATATGTTTAAGAGTTTTAGATCCTGTCAACTCTGTTTAGTTGCTAACAAAAGATTCGATCTACTATCACCTGATAAAATCAATTTATTAGATATTTCACTAAGTTGAAACTCTTATTATAGGTTTTTAGGTTTTGTTAACCCAGACCCAGTCATAAGACTAAACCGAGAAGCAACCCGCACAGCATCCTCAGACACTTGAATTTAAGCATTCAGCATAGTGTTCGTCCATGCTGTCTCTATTAACGCTTTAATGTGTAGCGATAAGAAGAAAGATATGGAGTTTTAGAATTAATTTATCATTTCATCTTGAATCATGGTTGGGAGAATGATGACATGCCCGATCTAGATCTCATGGTTCCGATCCGGCGTCGTGGTCCCTACTCTCAAGAGGAGGTAGTCGACCCAACATGACCGAAGGATCCTCATCAACAACACATGTGTTACGTCGTCTAAGAAATCCTTGTAGACCTAGGGTGGTGTTTGTTTAAGGAGACTGACTTAAGTCTACCTTAACTGATAGAGGGTTGTTTGTCCTATCAAGTATACCCTATGATTCACAACTCAAAGGGCAGAGCCATTGGGGAGCATACGAGCTACGGTCATGATCGTAATATAATGGAAGCCAAACCACCGATCGAGGACTATAATCATAATCGCTTCATCACAGCTAATACGTGAGGACACGGGTCACATCTTTATTGGCGTGAGATTGATTGAGAGTGAACATAGCAGAACACTTGATTTCACATTAGCTCCTTTGTGAGCTAGAGTTTTCTTAATTTGTCACCCCCAACAGACAGTTGCGGAAGGTGGATAGATTGAGTTTTGATTTAAGCTTTTAATGATAGAATTCCATTTAAGTAGTTTCATATTGATATTTAATTTGATTTGAAAACTTATTTAATTTGAATATGTTTAAGAGTTTTAGATCCTGTCAACTCTGTTTAGTTGCTAACAAAGATTAGAACTACGGTCACCTGATAAAATCAGTTTCGGATATTTCACTAATTTGAAACTCTTATTATAAGTTTTAGGTTTTGTTAACCCATACCCAGTCCTAAGACTAAACCGAGAAGCAACCCGTAAAGATCTCACTTGAATTTAAACATTGATAGTGTGGATCCATGGTGTATAGTAATTTTATGTAATTTTATATTTGAATTATAAGATTGATTTCAGAGTTTCATTTTTCTAAATTTCAATTTAGCCTGCGCAGTCTTTTCAAACATTAAAATTTGTACTTAAAATCTCTATGTCCGAGCACATGTTTATAGCTTAGGCAATTTCACCTAATTAGTGATTTCATTGATTTTTAAAATCATAATTAGAATGAAATTCCTTGATTTTTTATTAAAGGAAGCCCTATAATTTTTATAGATTTTGGTTTAGTATCACCTTATGTTTGTACAAAGATTTGCAGATCCGGTGACAATGTGTTTTGAAGCTATAGATTCAAAAGACAGTTTAATTTGTTGTTTTAAAGAAGATTTACCCCTCAGAGTAACTTTCATTTTCCCCTTCTTTTTTTATTTTACTTTTGTATTTGTTGTATGTTATTTTTCCTCCCCCTTTAATTGTTTGAAGTTTTTAATTTGAATTTTAGCTTTATGTTTCATTGTTTAACATTCTTAAGTTGATTCATTTTATTCTCCCATTATTTTTAAGTCAAAGATTTGCTAATTTTAGCCTCTGATCATCCCGAGTAAGTGCATGGGATTTTGGCTTACGGTATGCCATCTTGAGTTGAGTGGTGTCTTACACGCTGTTTTCATCTCGTCGCGCCCTCTTGAGCACGACGAGGCCTTCAGACCTGAAAAAAGACATACAATGCAATATATATTCATCCCCACCTTTCCCCCTTTTTTTCTAAGTCTAGAAATTAGACAAAATTTCGGCAGTATTTCATTTATGGGGGCGACATCTAACGGATGTTGACTTACTCGATACGCCCTCTTGAGCGTAGCAAGCGGTGTCTTGCGACATCACAGCTAGTTTTTTTCATCCCATCGCGCCCTGTTGAACACAACGAAGTCTTCAAACCTGCAAAGAAACACAAGCATATATATATTTTCACATTCACAGATCACACATATTCTGATGAATTTTTCGGTGCGCTGCAATGCTCGACAAAGGAATAGAGTTAGGTATGCAATTGGGAATGTAATGCAAGGAGTGCGCCGGAAACCGAAAGAAGAATTCGCCTGTTCACGATTTTCTTCCCGATTTGGCGCGGCAAAAGGAAGGCTAAAGAGGGTGCTTTGGAAAACCGAAAGAAAAATTCGTCTGTTGATGATGTTCTTCCCTGATTTACGGCGAAACAAAAATGGTAAGGCTAAAGCGAGAAGTGCGACGCCGGAAACCGAAAGAAGAATTCGCCTCTTAACGATATTCTTCCCCGATTTGCGGCGAAGCGAAGATTGGAAGGGTGGTGCAAGAAGGATGACGTCGGAAGCCTAGAGAATAACCTACTACCCCAGAGAAGATTTAAAAAATGATTGTAAGAAGAACAATGCAATCCTTCAGCCTTCATCATTATGCAATCATTTGCAAGAGAGGAAGATGGACTCATATGCAGCGTGCATCTGAATATCTTGCCAGAATTAACAGTTATGTTCAAACGTCCTTCCACAGCATTATCAATTCCAATGATCTTCGTGCCATGTGAAACACTTGGTAATTTTGAAGAATTATCATGATGTGGAATAGGACCCCTTCCCATAGGTGCCGCAAGATTAGTGTATACTCCAAGAGTGTCTTGATGGCTTATTCCATATTCATGCTCCAATATTTCCTTTGCTTCTTCAAACAGCACTATCGCCTCATCAACCTTAAACAATTGAATACAGGACAACCCCATCTGGTTTAGCACCATCCCAAAAAATGCTGACTTCTTCTCACCAATAACCTTCAGCTTCCCAACAACACTTTCGAAGGAGTTTATAGACTCTGCATACCGCCCAACTATATAAAACATTATTCCCATCTGTGCTTCAATACTAGCAACCGAGCTCCATTGACCTGGAACATCTTCCAGTAACTTTAAGGATTTCTGCAATTACTTCAGTGCCTCTTCAGGCTCCTCAAACGCTTCACATAAGCTAGCGATTTCCGCTAAACCTCCGGCTATGTCTTCCGGCACTGCCCCTGAAATAGGCTTGGCATAGATTCGAAGGGAGTTTTCACAATACGATCTCGACTCATGGAGCTTACCGATTCTGTAATAAAGATCGACAAGGTGTACAAACACCAAAGCAACGGCCGGATGGTTATCACCTTTGGTAGATTTGAACACGGTAAGAGCCTTCTCATAGAGATGACGGCCTCATCGTAACGACCAACTGCAAGGTAGGTGTTGCCAATGCTCACGTCTATGGAGGCAACTTCAGTCTCATGGCCGTTGGCAATCATGTCCATGGAGGCCAACACTAAATGCTCTAGAGCCTCGTCATAGTCACCCTTGGCATCGCAGATAATAGCCATCAAACGTCGATCTGCATCCTCCTCGATGAAAGCCGTCGCACTCTGCTCTCAGTGGATCTTAAGGGTTTTCTGGCAGAGCTTCTCCGCCTTGTCAAATTGCATTGCTTGGACGTGGGCTTCGGGGGCGAGGCCGATGAGATCTTGCGGTTTACAGAAAAATCATAGGTAGAAGAGCGCTTACGGTTCCTCAACCGAACGAATCAGAGAGGGCGATTCGGAGGGAACGGTTTTGAAGGAGTTGTGCTTGCGGTTCCTCAAACGAAGAGAGGGAAGAAAGACGGGATCGGTTGAGAGTTAATTAATATATGTATATTAATTAAACATCTAATCAATCCTAATTTGAATTTTATAATGATGAAATCATATAGTTAATATATATGTCAATTTTATATTATTCGATATTTATTTGGCTTCGGCAATCGGGCCGTTTGGTTTAAGTCGCCAAGGTCAATTTCATCTCAAAATGCGCATCGCCACTTTCGACCGCTCGATATTCGTGCAGACTTGTCCGAACTGAGTGCTAATAATCTTATTTGATATATTTCAACGTTTCGAAGCTGACGGCGAAATCAATTTCATGAACGGAGATCGTTTGGCTTGTGTCGACGCCTCTTGACCTCGATATTCGTGCGACATGATTGATGACCGATCGCTTTGATCATCGTACAATATATTTATTCGTCGTTTCAACATTTTCAACGCGATGGAGAATTCATCGAGGAGGTCATTTGAGTTGATTTTGGACGCCCCGCGTAATTCGCCGATTTGGTGACACTTCAAATCATTCGACATTTCAACAGACTAATCTGAATTGAGCGCGAATAGCCTCATTTGATAGTTTTCGATGTTTCGAAGCTAACGGCGTGATCAGTTTCACGAACAGAGGTCGTTCGGTCATCGTCACAGCTTCCCGATTCCGATATGCACGTCGACACATTGATAGCTCTATCGCTTGATCGTTAGATTTTGCAATATTTATATTTAAATTAATTTCGACATTCTAAACGCGATGGTAAAGTCCGTTCCGATCGGAGGTCATTTTGATCATTTTCAGTGACGTTCAATTCATTTTAGCCTCGATTTGTGCACTGCCAGTGCTGATTATTCGACATTACGTCAATTAAGCATGCCTCATTTGATAGTTTTCGTTTTGAAGCTAACGCGTGATCGGCCGCAAAGCGGAGGTCGCTCGGACATCATCACGACTTCGACTCGATACGCGTCGACACATTGATAGCTCGAGCGCTTAATCGATTGATCGTTAGATTATACAATATTTATATTCTGATTGATTCTGACGTTCTGAATGCAATGGCGAAGTCCGTTCGTCGATCGGATGTCGTTTCGATCATTTTCGCTGACGTTCATTGCATTTTGAGCCGAGTTGCGTCGTCGAGTCAATTAGACTTGGGGTTTGACTTCGACGTATGTGGAGGTCAACACACATCAAAACTTAATGTTGATCATTGTAATTTGATATTGAAAGAGGGAAAAAGTTTTTTTTTTGTGTCTTAATCATTAGATTCATTAGAAATCCTCTCTATTTATTATAGGAAGATCAATACGACAAACCAAGTTAGAATAAAATAAATTTAAGAGTCTTTACCAACATCAATTCTCATGTGTAATGGGCCATAACTCTACATTCAACTTCAACATTTTGTTTCTTATTTTTCCTAGGTAACAAGATTATCAATTTTTCCATTTGTTTCTTACTTTTTTAGATAACAAGATTACCTCCAACTAAAATATATTACGCAATAGTTGATTTCTTGTCAATAATAAATTAGCATTGTCAGTATTTAAAAGTACTTTTATGTTTAAGAGCTCATTTTTAGTATGCAATAACCTTATTTCCATAATATTTTTTTAATGACTAGGAATGCACAATTTAGAATCCTAGTGCATCTATTTTGGTGTTTGAATATGATGGCTCACTAAGACAATAAGTAAACTTTCAAGTCTGATGAATATTAGTTAAATTACTTCTCTTACTAATTTTGATATCAAGACATATCATCAAAGGATTCCTAGCAATTTGAAGCACAATATCCCTAAAGGTAATACCAAGTTTGCAACCAATAAGAACAATCTTGTCAACAAAATCAATATCATATTTCCTCTAAAAGAATGAGGCCCCATATTTACTATAGGCAATATCAATCCAAAGAAAGTATTAAGGTCATCCTATATCTTAGTTATAAAATACCTTTACAAGTAGTGTTTTGCCTCAAAGATGTCTTTTATCACTTCCAATTAATATGATGTCATCAATATAAGTTAATATGGCAAAACCTAAAGTGTATGCCTCTAATTTAGAGGCCCATTTAAGAAAAAAAAATAATACAAAATTTTTTTGATACAAGGCACCCCAATAATCATCATTGTCATTGAGTTTAGATCTAATGAACTTAGACAATATGTACTTTTATTTTATTCTAAATTTTTATTTTAATTATCTTTTGTATTAGTAGGTCTTTTGCATTGTGTTATACTTTAGGATTTTTATGTACATAGGCTATTTCATGTATTTGGGCCTTTAATATGGACCCTTCAAGTGAAATTTTTTTACATGTCATATTGGTTATATGGACATGAGTATTGAGTTAACCTAGGCTTAGATGCCTTAACCTAATCGAATTAGCCCATTTTGACCCTTTTGACCAACATTTGACCAAGATCACTGAATTGCCACCTCAAAATCCATTAAAGTTTGTCCACCCCATTCTCCACTCCTTGTGTTAAAGCCACATCATTGTGAAGACTTCGAATTGAATTGAATTAAATAACTCTTGCATTGGAACTACTTCAAAACCTTTTCAAAATCAAGCAAACATCTCCACAATCCTTATCTTCTTGACCTTCCCCATTTCCAAAGCATGGGCAACCCTATCCCTCATTTCCCCTTTGTTTAACTTTTTCAACATGTCATAAAACTACTATGTCATGAGTTGAAATAATAATGCTATGTTGAAATAAAGTAGCTATTAAGTTCTCTAATCTTTTCTTTTGTACATGACACTTCTGAGAGAAGGAATATTGATAGAGGGCAACTTCAATTATCCTAAATATCTCATCAGTTGTATTAAATCCACCACAAGTTAGATCCATCTATAGATTATTGTTTCTTTTTTTCTTTCTCAAAGTTAGGAATCTAAATAAGTTAATATAACAATAGCTTAAGCATAGCACTTTTCATTGTGCTCTATTTATTGTACTTGTGAGCAATAGTAGTTGCATATTTATCATCATAATTGCAAATATTTAATAAATCCTTGTAGTCTTCATATTATCACATTGCATTTTACATCCTTTTGTATTGCAAGCAAAATTTAAAATTGCACAATTGGGTTTTAAGGCATTTTTCATCTTGATGTGAGCCGTAAGCCTCAAAGCGCTTTGAGGCATAAGCCTCACATTCATACCATTACGTATAATAAAAATTATAGTGAAAACTAATAAACCAACATCCTAATATATAAGAAATAACAACTTGCATATTTAGCAAATAGAAAATTGCGCAAATTATAAATGTTCATGCAAGAAATTGCGAATAGGTAAACAAAGATGACATAATATATTAAATAATAATTTAAAAGGACACCAAATAAGCATACAAAAATAGAAATATATTCTCCAAAGAAAATATTCATAGATCCAGTTCCAAAAAATAGAAAAACATAATAAAAAATCATCAAGACTATCATCACTCAATAGATTTTGATCATCATAATATATATATCTTTCTTTTCTATTTCATGTTCATTGGACTCTTAGTTCTCCTCTTCTTCAATCCCAATCATCTTTCTCTTACCTAACTATTAATAAATAGCAATTAATATAAATTTAGTAATAACAATTAAAATGTAATTTATTTTGAAATAATTGAATTTCAATAGATACCTATTTATTTCATCTCTGAGTAACGTATAGTTGATGTGCTAACTTTATTTCTTTCTCCATGGAAGAAATCTACATTTAGATCTTCTTATTATAGATCAACTAGTGTGATCTCTATGCCATCATTCACAAATCATTCACCATCAGACTACATGTCTTCACATGCTAAAGGTCCTCATCATCCTTCAAATCCTTCCTCTTAAAATTTTTTCCTCAACTTCTTGTTGTACATGATGTACACCAAGAAGTTCATTTTAAGGGTCGTCAAATGATTTCTTCTCTATATAAACTTTGGTTGTAAGTACTCTAATTGCGCTTACGACTGGATGATAAGTATGTAAGACCCAATACTCTAACAACAAAATTCTATAGCTCTTGAGTTTCATCACCTAACTAGTTTCACCACTAAACAAAAATTATAATGAAATGGTACATAGAACCATAAAGTCATAAAGTAAAGATTTTGAAATAGTAAAATAAACACAATTAAAATTTATTTCAATGAAAACTTTTAAATTACTTGTAGAATGTGTTCAAATAGTATCATTCAATTTCTACAGCTTAAAAAAAACCTTTTTTATTTTTAAATAAAATAAGTTGCATGTCAATAATAGCTCTCTCTATAAGATCATTAATCAACCTATGCATATGATGGTATAATCCTAATTTAATCTCAAGATTGGTTGACTTATTTTTAGCATATTAGAACTGAGAGTTTAAGTAATATCCAGGTGCATGTCAATGACAGTGGAGCTAAAGTTCCCACTTTTCATCAATAATATCCTAGATTTCCTTATAGCCAGCCTCTTCTCCTCATAAGTTATGAGAAATTAACTCCTTTGTCTCATCCATTGTATTATATATAATGTTTATAGCAATCAATCTATCCATATAATAGAATAACCCTAATTTAATTTCAAGATTGATTTACTAATTTTCAACATATTGAAACTAAGGTTTCAAGTAATATCCAGCTATATGTAAATGACAATATAACTAAAGCTATCACTTCTCATCACTAATATCCTAGATTTCTTTATAGCAAATCTCTTCTCCACATAGGTTGTAGGAAAATGACTCCTTTGCCTCATATATTGAATTATATATAAAATCCATAGTTGGCTTTTTCTCTACATCCATTTATCTCTGAACTTGTATCAATAATCATGTGATTGTTATTATATCCGCTATATATGATCAAAACTTTTCATTCAAACTAATTTTTCTTACCTCTTTGCCCTCAACTTTCTTTATCCATACAAATCTAAGCCATTGTATAGAAATGAACATTGTCTCTCATGGTCTAGCTTCAACATACATTGTAAAGTTAGGAAACTTGAAGCAAACCTTTGTATAGCCATATCAATTTTTCTTTGAAAATTTTTGCATTAAACCTAAGACTTGTGAATGATTATATATGAATTTATTGATCTTTATGGCTTTTGCAATGCATTCTTATGTTGGGGAAACTTAGCAAACTTCTCTAATATCAGGTCAAGATAATGTGTTGTACAAGATATTTCATATAAGTGCTTTCACTTCTCTATCAACCTATTTCTACCACTCTTTAAGTACTTGCAATATCTAAAATAACCTATACAACAAGCTGCTCTCCAATCTCCACCATATCATCCAACAATTGAAAAATATATTTTGCATATTTGACCTAGTCAAATGCATAAATAAATTTAAAAAATAGTATCATAAGAATTATTTACCAAGATATTAATAAGACTTTTATTCTTCACATATGACCACCCATTAGACATTATAATAGCTTGTCTATGTACCAATCTATCTAATCTCATGTATGTCTTACTCTGTGATGTTAAGATCCTCCTTCAAAAGTCGAGTTCTCAAATCATACATAGAATGACGCTTCAAGCCCTAACCATAAGCACTTATTGACCTGATCATTTTAAAGTAGGTGAGGTTATCACATTGAATAGAATATCATTCTCATTACAAAAAAAACTCCTAATATCTACACAGGCAAATCGACATGCTTCTCTACCATGCTTCGATGGTATCTTCTGTGATGCAGGAGCTCCCTTGTCATGACCTCTATCGACATCAAGATGAATCATAAACTTATTCATAAGTCATCTAATGCCTCTAACAAATACTACTAAAAAGGATGATGAGTCCCTACCACTATGCTCCTTCTATAGCAGGAGCCAACATCAACTCTCGCGTTGAACTGCTACTGTGAAAAATGCTTTGACATCGTTGCCTCCTTCATATAAAATCCAATTTCCCCTTTCACAAGTTCAAGGACATTAACACATATAAACCTAAGCATTGGGCAAGCTAGGCTTGGTACATGCAAAGCTTATTTAGGCTTTGACAAGTCAAAGTAGGCTTGGGTTGGGCATGACCCTCATTGTTGTCTTAAATTTTATAGTCAGGATCACCCACTAAATGGGTCGGGCTAGCCTGCGGCCTTGAGAATGTGAGGGTAAGCGATTATCGAGAGAAGGATGAGCAGGAGGAGGGCAGTGTACGGGTGTCAATTATGAAAATAAAGACTAAGGAGTTGACCTTGAGCAGGTGAGGCGGCACGTGGTTACCAAGAGGAGGGCAAGTGAGCGGGGATAGGTTAGGACCGTGGGGTCTACTCGAAGCTTGGTTAGTGACATCTCCAAGCAAGCTTAATGGGACCTAGAAGTTTGGAAGGTGGAAGCGTGGGTCATGGCTAGTGGAGGCTGGAATGAAGAGGAGCACAATAGGGAAGAGAGCGACTTTAGAGTTGTTCTTGAATTGCTCACGAGTCTGAGACTAGCAACTTGTTTTGGGGCCAAGTTTTATCCCAGCCGAGTTTGGCAATCATGGATTTTGAGTCAAACAGGCTCGAGCCAGGTTGATCCTAAAGTATTTAAATTTTTTATTTACTGCCAAGCCGGCACATTCTAAGTGAATGGAGGGCCCATTGGACTGCATGCCCAATGTCTAGGTCTAGACATGGTGCAAGATTCTTATGTGAGCCTGAGCGGTGTTCCTTCACCCTTGTAGCATTGCCTTTCACCACCTTATCCTTGTAATTACACTTTAAATAAATATAAGTTTGTCACCTCCACCAACATCAATTTATATGATATGTTTCCACGAACAATCTTTTCTATGACTCTTAGATTTTGCTTTGTCACAAACCATTATTAAGTTACTCTACACAAAATTAAAATGATAATTTTCATATTCATATCATCTATAATAAATCAAATGCACAAAAAATAAGTTGGGCTCCTTAAGAATTCTCACCGAGAAAGGAAGAGAATATTGGGAAGCTAGAGTGCTGAAGGAGATGAGGCTGTAGTAAGGTTGGTAGTGTCACTGGCACAATGGAGCGGCGACAACAATAGTAAGAGGTGGCAGCAGTGTCATCAAGAGGTGGTGGTGTCGTAAAGAGATGACTGTTAATAGGAGGTTATGGTGCCGTCAGAAGGAGGAAGCGGCACGCTTCGATCACAAAAGTAGGAGGCGATCTGTTAGCAAGAACCATGGGAAAGATGAAGATCAGGCAATATCGCTAGCAGGAGGTTGCAACAACAATGGTGATGGCATTGGCATCGGTTGTTGTAGTGACGACGGCGTTGGTGTTGACAAGCTGCTTGTGGTGGTAGTAAGGTCATGTGTGCATGTAAGAGTCGATGAGAGAGGCGGTTTTCATGCATAAGAATGGGAATAAAATGTTAGGAGTATAAATTTTAAGGTTTTTTAATAAATAATAATAATTTTATTAAAATTATAAAACTAAGAGTCTTTCAATCTAAGACAAGGTATGCCTCACACACCTCAAATTTGTTTCTTGAGGCATATGCCTCAAGACAATTTTTGCAAAAATTGCACAGAAGTCCTCTTATTGTGCACTTTTCAATAATGATTACAAGTGTATCTTTTATCCTATATCATATTTAGTATCATAGCAAGTAGATTTTTTCAAGAACTTATTGTATGTTGAATCATTTTCATGCACTAATTTGTCATATTAAATCATTTTTCTATATTAGTTCATTGGAAATTTTATTACATAATTAGCATCATTAAGAAAATACTAAAGAATGCTAATAAAAAAAATTCTTAAGAGTTAGCTACAAGATCTTAGAATTTGGGATGTTAACGAGAAAGTTATATGGATAAAAGTAGCAAATAAAATTAAATAAGTTATAAAAATTATTCTTTGAGAAGAATCAAAAGGAAAAGTTTCTTTTATTAAAAACATTTGATGGTGTAGTCAAAATATGCAAGAAAAGATAAAAAAATAAAAGCTTTGTTATAAAAATTAATTTATGTTAAAATTGGGAGAATTAGGAAATATATAGAGTGGCTCATAGAGATTCTAAAAATGCAATATGTGATACAAAGAATTCAATTCTTAGTGATTTATACAATACATTGGATATTAAAAAGAGTGAAGGTGTATGTATAAGTTAGCGAAGCAAAGAGATAGGAGAAATAAAGATTTAGTCCAAGTGAAATGCATTAAGGATGAAGGTCACAAAATATTATTTTTAGAAGAGGATATTGAATATAGATAGATGAGATATTTTGTTAGATTTTTTAATAAAGATTGTGAGAATACGATTGACTTTAGCAATCTTAATATCCTAAACAAAAATATAGAATTTTATTTTTATCGTCGTATTAATAAAATTAATATTGGATAAGCTTTAAAAAAATGAGATGTAAAAAGCAGTAAGAATTGATGATATTCCAATATAAGTGTGGAAATGCTTCAAAGATCAAGAAATTTCTTGACTTCCTAATCTTTTAATACTACTTTAAAACTAAAAGATGTTTGGTGGCGAAGAGTTTGTGGGTTCCTATTTTTAAGAATAAAGGTGATGCACAAGAGTATGCAAATTATAGAGGAATTAGTTAATGTGTCATACATTATAATTATGGGAGAGAGTAATTAAGCATAGATTACGATGTGATATAAAAGTTTCTCAAAATAGATTTGGATTTATGTCCAGTAGGTCTACTATGGGTGTCAGACATTTGTTGAGTGTTTGATGGAAAAGTATAGAGAGAGTAAGAAAGATTTACATATGATATTTATTTATGTAGAAAAATCATTTGATAAAGTTTCAAGAGAAGTGCTTTGGAGAATTCTGAAAAAGAAGGGAGTTAATATTTCTTATATTCAACTCAATAAGGATATATATACTGGAGCTGTCCTTAGTGTTTAAACACAGAGGATTGACCAAGTATTTTCCTATTTCAATTGGATTACATCAAGGATCGGCTTTAATTCTATGCCTTTTTTTTCTGTAGCTATGGATGTTCTTATTAGACATGTACAAGAGGATGTACCTTGGTGTATGCTTTTTGCTAGTGATATTCTTCTTGTTGATAAGACTAGAGAGGGAGTTCAAAAAAAATTTGAATTATGGAGGTCAACCTTAGAGTCTAAAGCCTTTCATTTGAGTAGATCTAAACCAAATACTTCGAGTATAATTTTAGTTATAGAAGATCTAGTGATAGAGTTGTGACATTGGGTGATCAAGTCATTAAAAATATTGAAACTTCTAGATATCTCGGGTCTATTGATCAAAGTGATGGTGATATAAATGAGGATATTATTAGTAAAATACAAGTTGTATGGTTGAAGTAGAGGAATGCATCTGCTTAGACTCAAAGAAAAATTTTATAAGATGGTAGAGAAACCTACAATGCTTTTATGGTGCAAAATGTTGGCCAATAAAAGAGAAGCATAAAATTAACTTAAGTGTTGCAAAGATGAGGATGCTCAGGTGGATGAGTGGCTTTACTCTTAGAGACAAATGCAAAATGAATATATAAGTGAGAAGGTTGGAGTAGCTCCAATGGTAGATAAGATTAGAGAAAGTCACCTTAGATGGTTTGTTCACATAAAATGATGGCCATTAGTTCACCGCTTATGGGAGTAGATGTAATAGATTCGACTTATGTAAAGAAAAGTAGAGGTAAACCTAAAAAGACTTGGTTATATAATATAAAAATAGTCTTCTTTTATAAGAATTAAATGAGAATTTGACACTTAACATGACATAATAGAGAAGAAAGATTCATGTAGTCAACCCCACATAGTGAGATAAAGGCCTGTTGTTGTGGTTGTTATTGTACTAACATCATTAAGAGACTTTCATAAAAAAAAAATTGAACATCAACAAATAGAAAGGGATTGAATCAACTAAATCTATACTAACTCACTCAAAACTTTTTTTTTTCAATTTTACTAACTCAAAACTTTTTTTTAAAAATTTTACTAACTCAAAACTTAACAAAAGCCTAAGTAAATCATTACGAAAACATAAATACTAAATTAATAAAATAATTGTTGTTGAAAGATCTACTGTTATAGAAGGAGCATCAATCAACTTGATAGATTTGTAAAGACAAGTTAACAACAAATGAGTGTGATGCAAAGTTAATTGATATATTGTATTTATTAAAATATATGCAATAAGGCATAAGTGAGGTAATATAAATTATACAAGAGACATAATTTAAAATGCAATATTAGAATAACCAATAGCATAATAATAATAATAATAATAATTATATATATATATATATATATATATATATATATATATATATATATATATATATATATATATATATATATATATATATATATATGTTGTATATAAGAAACCAGGTTCTGTAGAGTAAAAGTTTCACTTAGCTTCTTTGAGTCCAAAGACACACATATATTTAAAGAGCGAATAATAAAACTCATACGTGAAAAATCTCAAAAGAGGGAAAAACCACGAGGCTGGCATAAAAGCTTCCACTATGTATCATTTTCAAAACAAGATCTTCCATACCAAGATTATAGAATTGTATATGAAAATGGACAATGATTCTTAGTAATAAACGATATTGGCGATGTTGATAATGTTGTGGCAAGTTGCGATGATGTTGATGTGAAGTTGATGATGTTGGCGATGTTGGCGATGATGTTGGCGATGACCGGCGATAGTGGTGGTGATGATATGACAATGGTCGGCTGGCGAGATCAGCGGTGGCGCGTGGCCGGTGGTTGGCAGGTCAGTGGTGCCATTGTGCTTGGAGGATCTTTAGAGCTCTCTCTCTTCTTGCCCCTTCTCCTTCACCCTCCCTCCTCATATGAGGAATGAGGTATTTATAGGTGGAGGAGTGGCGTCTCGTAAATACATGCAAAACCCTTACCAACTTCATGGGACTCAAAATGATCCCCTTGATCATATGATGTATTTTGTGCATTTAAATGCTCAAATGAAATCATTGTAAGATCTTTGGCTTGTTGGAACTCGTCGAGGCCTTCGATTTTACTATAAACACTTCATATTTGAGAGCTATTTAGGGATTTAAGCGATATCCCAAAGTTTCAGGATATCTTAAGAGCTTGATCTCGACCGGTTTCAACTTGGATCAGCTTGCTTTTAACATCAAGATTCGTGCTTCGACTAATAGTATTTTAAGTGTCATATCTTTCCCCTATTTTTGGATGACATTATCTCAATCATCCAAAAAAATATATGTCAAATACTTAAAAATAGCAAATTCTTCAATGAAATTTGAGGTTATTAACTACACATTTTGAAGCAGATCTTCATAGGAGCATAAGATTATGACTCTGGAAAGGCGATCGGAAATACATGTAGGTATGCTGGTGAGATTTTGAGGTCTGGAGCATAAATTAATAAAAAATTATTCAATTCATCTCTGAAAACGGCAATATTTTTCGATGAAGCATTTTGGTGTACTTGACATACGAAGGAAGCACTTCAATGCAGGCCCTTGAATGAGGTTCATTGGTGATCGGCGAGATTATGAGGATTTTGAGAAAGGAACCGGTAATGCAGGATTTCAATACCACGATGGATCTCGAAGGTCAGCGTGACCGTCGTTTGAGGCGATGCATTTAGGTTATGGACCGGCTGATAGGAGGATGAATCGCTGAGCGCGGGCGCGGGCAATTAGGGCAGTCGGAGCGGTCTGTCGGTGGTTATGGCAGCCATGTGAAGGCGGCGAGCTAATGCGAGTCGGCTTCTGAGAACGCGCGAATGGCCGGTTGTGGCTGCCAGTCATCGCAGCGGCCAGTCAGCTGCGTCGATTTCGCTGGCGATGGCCAACAGCTGCTGCCCATACATGGCCACGGCGCATGTTGCACATGCGGGTGGCTAGCAATGATGGCCGTGATTTCGAGCTTTGTGCGGTTTTACCTTTTTCCCGAGCATAAACCCCCGGGGAGAAGGCACCAATGCCAGCTTCTTCTTCAGGTTCATTGAATCGATGAGATTACGCCATTCCATTTAAAGAGGCATCAACCGACCGTTTTTGCTCCCGCGTTTATTTTTCTCGAAGAGGTTCTTTGAGAGTTTGGCTCATTGACTTACGCGTTGTTCTTTTCCCTCAAAGAAGCGTCAACCACTCGTACCGTCCGGTTTGAGGTCAGGCCACGATATGTCGTTGTATTTTCCTGGCGAATCGGACCGTCGAGCGATCGTGAGTTTTCCCTCGAAGAGGTCAACCAGCGACCGTTTGAGGCATCAAGTCGCAACGTTGTTGTTTTTTCCTCAAAGAGGCAACCGCTTGGACCGTCGGGTTTGGAGGTGATCAAGCCCCGGTAGTTTGTTCGGTTTTCCCTCGAAGAGGCGCCAACCGCCTCGTGGACCGTCGTTTGAGGCAGTCCCGCTGGTTCCAACTTTTCTAGGAAATTTGATTTCAACTTTAATGGATGATTGTTGATAACCAAGATGGTAGGAGCATTAGCTAGGAACTATCGTTCAAACGACTCAGAAAGTTTGACAGGTAATTTAAGAGCATCATCAGGGGGGAATATCTTCTCTCTTCTCTTTTTTTATCTTTTTCTCATATGTATGTGTATCCTTTTTGTCAGATAGTAGGAAAAAAATTTTATCACAAGCTATCCGTGAGCGAGAGAGTCAAAAAAGGAGATGCCCAAGAGTTGGGGTGAGTGAGTTGCTTTTACAAAATTCTTTATTTTCTATCTTTATTTATTATGTATTTTCACCAGGTGATGGCAAGAAAACCCATAGTGTGGCTACGATATATACCATCCACTGTCACATCAGATAGTTTAATGGTGTTCCGCAGAAAATTTTTCTTCCCTAATGAGTTGTTGGCCATTGTTGCCAAAAAAGTCCGATCGCTTCACCTCGTGGTACTTTATTTTCGAGATGATTCTTCGGATGCGATTCCCTTTGGCTCGAGTTGATTGAGATATTCAAAATATGGTGTAGCTTTGTCACGCTTTTCATTTCATTTTAATGGTCATCGTCGGTTTGCCTACCAGAGCGTGGTGTTACTTTGAACATCAAATACTTGTCGAATGCGATTTACATGTAATACCTGGGGACGCGTGTTTCTTATCGACTATAAAGAATTGGATAGAATTTTGAGGATCAATCTAGAAATTGGTTTAATGGATTCTTTTTTGTGAAAAATGAGTGGGGCCTTCCTGAGAGATGGGGAAGATTGAATGAACTTCCAAATCCATTGCTGATGTTGGAGAATGAGATCCTGGCAACTTTTAATATCCCTGATGTAGGAAGCTTGCAACATGAGTTACGTCACATTGGCAAGTATATAGTTGAAGATAGAATGTTCAAGGTTGGCCTTTCTATCCGTGGGAGATCTCATTCTTTTCCATTAAAGAGATCAAGTAAAGGTGATGAAATGTCTCCTCATATTCATAGGGTTCTTTCAAGAAGCCCATCACGAAATCAGGGTGGTGGCAATATTTCTTCCCTAAAGAAAAGAAGACATTAAGTGACACGATATTTGTGAAGAAGATGTTTGCCCCCAGTTGACCTCTGAGAGTTTAGCTATTTCAACTCATGATGGGGGAGTTCATTTCTTGAAGCCGCACATTCCTGAAGAGGTGTTAAATCACATATGTACTGGGCATCAACGAGCAGATGAATATGTACGTTGTCTTCCCTTCTTTCTTCTTTTCTTTTGTGTAATATTTATGATGGTTTTTTTTTCTTTATAGGTAACTCAAATATTAGTGCAGATGACTCATTTGAGTGTCGCTTTAGATGAGTGGAATATTGAATTTGTAAAGATAAAATATCTGCAAGGAGATGAGTATGAAAGAGTATTAAAAGAAGTGGCGACTTTGGAGGATCAGACGGCGAAATGAGCTAGCTTAACATGACTTTCTCTCTCGGTCGGAAGTGGAGCACTCGATGATGATTGAGGTGAGGATAGAGACTCATCAGAAAGATAAAAGACTCAAGGCACTTGCAGCGGAGAAGAGAGCTCTCGAACTGGAGAAGAAAGCATTACAGGATCGTCAATCTGAGAAGGAGCATATAATGTCAGAAGCGGAAGCAAATAAAATCTCCTTGAAGGCGGTGGAAGACTTTAAGAACTCAGCTTATCTCGGTACATCGAAGACCATATTCAGGAAGCTCGTAATCATATACTTGATGTTGAAGTGAAGGACTTGGAGCACCAATGTTTAGAGGAGGCTTCATCCGAGGGTTCCTAAAAGGAATCCGCTTAGTACATCGCAAGACCGAGCTATTGAGGATCTAGTCAAGTATCAAGACTCTTCGTCGAGTGAGATGAAGGAGTTGGGAGTGAGTCCAAGGGAGTATCTCCTGAGGAGGACGGATATCACCAATCGATATGATGTAGCATCACTTGAGGATGCATTTTTTTATATATGTTATTAATGTGTATCAATCTTGATTCTTTCTTATACCACCATGTTAATGCTATCAATTTTTTTTTAGATGATACGCTTATTTTATTTTTACCTATCGGGTAATTGGTCAAATATTATTCGACGATGCTAACCTAGATGAGGTTGAATTGAATCCACGTGATTTTTGACCTATCCGTTGTTTGTCGAAGTCGCCGATGACGTTAACCTGTATGGAAGAGGTTGTGAGGAGTCCATCAAGGACCATTTGACCTATCCTAGGTTGTTTGTCAGAGTCTTCGCTCGATGACGTTAATCTGTATGGAAGAGGTCGTGGAAAGTCCCCTTGGGAATGATCATGCTCCGATTGAGATATAACGTGAGTTGTATATTTCTCAAGTGGGAGGATTAAATGAAGAAGAAACAAGTTTGTAAGAAGAAAGCTATAAATTTATTACTCTGATAAGTTCAGTGATACAATCATAAGATGATTTTAACATGGATATGAGTTTTAATAGAAAATGACAACAACATCAACAACAACAACAACAACAACAACAATAAGTCTTTATCCCATTAAGTAGGGTTGCTACACGAAGAGGAAATGATAAATGAGACAAAATAAAAACTGTGATAATTATGCAGTAGGAATTACTGATAATATTTTTGGAGATTCTCGTTCCAAGTGGTTTTTTCCTCCAATCCTTGAGCTTGACCCCGGCTTCACCATAGCTATAACCACATATGGGCCATCCCAAAGAGGTGAGAGTTTATTACATTGAGGGTCTTTGCACGAGACTTCATAGGACCAAGTCACCATGATATGCGAGGTTTTACTCTTACAAGTGACGAGCTACCCTTTGGAAGTAGCCGGGTAGGGCCATGTCACGAGTTTCGGGGAGTAGGTCCAGGTGCTGTCAGAGTTTTTCTTCATTACCGTCATGATTGAATAATTGAACTCTTGGACTTGGAACCCCGATATCTATTGGTATAATAGCTTCTGTGCCGAAACACAAGTTATACGGTGTCTCACCAGTCGGGGTGCACGATGTAGTGCGGTAAGCCCAAAGAACATTAGAAAGCTCATCAACCCATTGCCCCGCCTTCTCGAGATGTGTTTTTAGACCTTTGAGTATATGTACCCCATGAGGATGTGCTACCATGCGCAATTGAATATGAAGATCTTTGCAAAAGGATATAAATACTTTTCCAGTAAATTGAGTTTGTCGGTGATGATCTTAGGAAGACTAATCGACATACTATATTTTTTTCAAATAAATTATTTTAGCATTTGCCTCATAATTTTAAGTGGTTCGCTTCCACCCATTTAGTGAAGTAATGGCTAAAATGATAAACTCCTTGATGCTATCTAAAAGGTCCCATGATATCAATCCCCACCGAGCAAAAGGCCACGGGCTTTGAATGGATGAGAGCTCAGATGCGCATGGGAGGTTAGAGTGCAACCGACAACTTGCATTTTTTGTGAACTCCAAGGCATCTTGTTTCATGGTAGGCCAATAGAACCCTTATCTTATAATTTTAAGGGCTAGCACCCTTCCTCCTAGGTATTCTCCACATATCCTCGAGTGAACCTCTCTAATGCGTAATCGACCTCAAGGTGAGAGACATTTGAGGCATCCAGAAAGGTGTATAGTTCACCTTTGATAATGGTAAAGTTTGAAGCTTGTCTTCGGAGATAAATTACAGAAGTTGGGTCTTCAGGGAGAGTTCTTTCTTGTAGAAAAGATAGGATGGGGTCCATCCACGAATGTTCCTTTATCTCATCAATTGCTTGAATCACCCATGACCCTTGGATACTTGGAAAATATATTTCTTCAATATGTCTTCTCTTAAACAGATCTCTAGTAGCAGATGAAGCAAGCTTAGTGATAGTGTCAGCTCGAGTATTCCTCTCTCGTAATATGTGAATGATTTGATGTGTCTTGAAATGGGCAAGAAGAGACTTCACCAAGTTGAGGTATTGCGGGATTATGAGCATTAAAGTTTCCCTCAACTTGGGAGGTGACAAGTTGAGAGTGTGTATCACTAAGTCTTGAGCTTCACAATCAATGATAGTCTCAACCCCGCTATGAGAGCCTCATATTCACCATATTATTAGTTGCGGGAATTTTAGCAAGTCCATACTCAAGGTGTACTGGGGAAAATAAGTAAGATTCCACACCAAAGACAAGATTCAAGCTCCATCAACATAGAGGGTCCATTGAGGAGACGAAAGGCATGTAGTGATAGCTCCTCCGAGTTGGTGCATTCCACTATAAAGTCTCAGTACTTGAGACTTTATAGAGCGGTTAGAAAATTTATATCAAACTCTCCTAATTCTACAGACCACTTGATTAACCTCCTGGATGCTTCTGGTTTCTGTAGGATGGCCCTTAATGGTAAATGAGTGTAAACGCCGATAGTGTGGGCTTGGAAGTATGGGCGCAATTTTTGCGCTGAGAAAACTAAAGCCAGAGCCACCTTATCGGCAAGTGGATAATGACTTTCTATATCAGATAGAATTTTGCTGACATAATAAATTGGTCGTTGTATCCCACTTTCTTCGACTAAACCGAGCTTATCGCATGGGAAGATCAGAGATAAGTATAACATCTCCTTGAATAGGTTTGGATAGTAGGGTGGAGATGCTAAATACTTAGTTGCTCAAAAGCGACACATTCATCAGATCAAAATTATTATTTTTAGCTTCCTTTAATATTTTAAAGAATGGCAAGTATCTATCCCCAGAACGGGCTAGGAAGCGGGATAACGCAGCAATTCATCCATTCAAACGTTGGACTTCCTTAATATTCTTCGGAGGAGTCATATTTTTGAGAGCTTTGATTTTCTCGGGGTTGGCCTCTATCCCACGGTGGGTTACCATAAATCCAAGAAATTTTCCCGACGTAACCCCAAAAGCACATTTGGTCGGGTTGATCGCATGTTATAACGCGAAGAAGGTTAAAGCATATTTCTAGTCAAATATGTTGTGATTCTAAGCTTTTCACTAACATGTCATCCACATATACCTCCATTGTAATAGTAGGTCTTTAAAGACCTTATTCATAAGGCATTGATAGTAGCACCAAAGATTTTTAATCCAAACGACATAACTTGGTAAAGTATAAACCTTTATATGTTTGAAATGTAGCTTCTTCATCCGTTGGGTTCATTTTATTTGGTTGTAACGAGTAAGCATCCAAAAGTCGAGCATTTGATGTCCCATATAGCATGAACCAACCGATCAATTCGAGGAAGAGGAAAACTATCTTTCTGCAAGCCTTGTTAAGGTCAAGGTAATCAATACACATTCTCCATGTTCCATTTGTTTTCTTAACCATGACAACATTCGCCATGGGTAATGTACCTCTCATATGAATCCCGCTTCTAGAAGCTTGTTAACTTCTTGCTCAATAGCTTGGAGCGATCGTGCAAAAACTTCGCTTCTCGGTGAATGTGGATCGATCTTGAGAGAGATGATGATCACATTGGGATCGACTCCGATGTCCGGACTCGAAGATGTCTTGATTTCTGCAAGAAGTCTATGTATTTTTCTCTTTGTTAGAGCAGATCCAACTTGCACGCTCGTAATGGGTCATCATCGATAATGCAACAAAGAGAAATCTTCTACAAAGCTTTCTACTTCTTCATCTCAAAATTAAAATCATCGACATCAAGGTCGCGAAAGGGCATGGTTGAGCTTGAGATAACATGATTGTGTTATCGTTGATTTTCACCACTCCAACTCCAATGGGTTGGAAATTTCATCTTAAGATGAGAATCAAGTGATCGACCAAAAATTGATTGGAGGGGCCTTCCAAAGATACATATCAATCGACTTGACCACCATGAATTGGATTAAATGAGCCACTTGTCGAGAAAATTCACCAAGGATAACAGGAAGGGTGATTGTCCCCTCTACTCGCACAGGGCCATTATCAAACCCGTACAATGGTCCTGCAGCAGGTTGGAGCTTTTCTTTAACCAGGCCCATGTTAAGAAATGTGGAGTAAAATAAGACATCCGAACTCCCATTGTCAATCAAAATTCTCTTAACATTATAGCATGGGTCCCCGATCCTGATGACAAGTGGATCTTGATGAGGAACATGTACTTCTAAGTCCGAGTCATTAAAAGTGATGGAATGATCACTTCTCTTTAACTCGCTCTGGTAATGAGAACTTGATTAGATATTATTGGTCCTCCCATTGTTTCAATTTCTCCAACCGTTTGATGATTATTTTGTTATTGATTGTCTGTTGCCCCGTTGGAGGTATGTTTTGAGTTGATTGATTCTTCACAAATCGACGTAGATATCCTCTGAATGAGTCTCTCAATTTCTTCTTTGAGTTGTTTGCATGCCTTAGTATGTCCACGACTTGATGGAAGTGACAATATTCTTGATTTCAATTTGGTGGATGCGTCACTTGATATTTTCTTCATCTTGAATAGCCATTAGGAGGTTAACACGAGATGTGTTCGTGTATTCCTTTTCTTCGTGGTTTACGCCGTTGATATGGGGTCGGAGGGAGATCACGAGCTTGCTTCTTCTTTTGATAGACTTTGCGCATTCCTGGGTGCTTTTATGTTTTCTTGTAGATTGCTCAAATTATGATGCGAATAGCCTCATCAGAGATTTGTGCTTCCACATGATGAACCAAGTCGGCATATGAGGACCGTCTCATTAGTGATGAGTAAAAGGCCGGAGAGTCCTCCAAGGAAAACTCCTCTTAATAGTTGTAGGTATTTGGCGAGCTTCTAAGGAGAACCTCTGGAAGTATTCCTTAAGTGATTCACCCTCATTTTGACGGATGCCAAAAGATGGATGGGAGGAATCTTTGATGATCCTCCGGTTTGCAATGAACTGTTCTACAAAAATCTTGGCGAGTTCGTCAAAGGTATGGATGGATTCCCTTGGAAGGGAGTAGAACCAAGTGCGAGCTTGTCCCTTGAGGGTAATCGGAAAGACGACAAAAGCGGTGTCGAGCTCGTTGGATGCATAGTCTGTAATATATGTTCATGTGGGTCACGCCCCATCATGAATCAATGTTCTAAGCTTGAAACCAACGAATAGGATGTTGAAGAATAGCTTAAAAGGTGAGATTCCTCATACCGTAGGGGAAGATGATTTCTATCTTGAGGGTGAAATTCATCTTGCATTAAGCGTCGTAATTCATATATAACATGACGTTAATAAGATGAGAATGTGTCAAGCTACCAAAGAATAATTGGTGGATTACATTTGATGGATGATGAGAACTAGCGGTCAAGAAGTTCAAGATCACGGTCTCTACGGAGGAACTTCAACGCGGAGATTAGCATTTTGACCTCCCCGCTAACGATCGATCTTGGGGAGATGTGTTTTCCATGGTAGTTGTTGTGTTCCTCGAAAAGTCGGATCATCTCATTTTGAGATTCTTCCATTCTGATCGATCTTCTTAAAGAGATTGTCATGCTTCTATCGGGGAAAGTGAGGCACAAGGTTGGCGTCCTTGGTTCAAAGATTGGTTTCAAGAGTGACGAGTTGAGCGGGCTGGTTGTTACGAGTTGCGCCTATTGGCCATAACGAGGTGTTCAAAGGAATTGTGATTGAAGGGTTCTCGATTCCCACGACGCCAAACCGCTTTAGAAAACCACCATGGTAGAGTAAAGTTTATGCCTTAGCTTCTTTAGGAGTCCAAAGACACATGTATTTAAAGAGAACAATAAAACTCAATTTTACGTGAAAAATCTCAAAAGGAGGGAAAACCATGGCCTAGCGAAAAGCTTCCACTATGTATCTATTTCGAGTACAAGATATTCTTCTGGGATTACGAATTGTATATGAGAAATGGACAGCTAGTAATGACAATGTAATGTTGAGATGAGCGATGTTTGGATGACGAAGTTGATGAATGTTGACACTAAGTTGGCGCGATGGCGATGTTGATGGATGTTGACAATAATGGACGATGATCAACGATAGTGGTGGTGATGATGACCGCAACAATGGTCGACGACAACGGATCACGGTGATGGCGCGGCGGTTTGGCGACCGCCGAGTGACATTGTACTGAGGATCTTAGAGCTCTCTCCTCTCTCTTGCTTGCCCCCCCTTCTCCTTCATTGGCCTCCCCTCATATATGAAATGACTATTTATAGATTGGAGAGGTATCTCAGAATACATGCAAAACCCGTCCACTCCACTTCATCGACGGCTCAAAATGATCCCCTTGATCATATGATGTATTTTGTGCATTTGAATGTTCAAATAAAGTCGAATTGTAAGATCTTTGGCTTGTTGGAACGCTCGTGACGATTTGACTATAAACACTTCATATTTGAGAGCTATTTAGATTTAACTGATATCCCAAAGTTTCCAAGGATATTTTAAGAGCTTGATCTCACCGTTTCAACTTCGGATCACTTCTTTTAACATCAAGATTCGTTTCAATTAATAGTATTTAAGATCATATAATATATATATATATATATATATATATATATATATATATATATATATATATATATATATATATATATATATATATATATATATGTGTGTGTGTGTGTGTGTGTGTGTGTGTGTGTGTGTGTGTGTGTCATCAGCAAATGTCATAATAAATATTTTGTAAGAAATATAGTCAAAAATCATTTCATATTAATATAATTTGGTTAGCAAGAGCAAAATTTATTTCATGTCAACTAAGATGATGTGATTGAGAATTAAGTAATGCTATTAACTGAATCATTTTAAGATTAAAAAATTTATGCATAAATTAGCACAAAACTATCCACACATCATATCACACAACTTCAACAAATTTGTAAGACACAAATAAACATGGAAGACATGATTGCATATATGAGGCAAGACTAACAATATATTAAATATTTAAGTAACTACAAGCATCAATGATAACACTTTTAACAAACAATCGTACAACTATCCCTAGAAATAAAAGTTATCTATCTAAATATGCAAAGCCATATTCTAAAGCTCATTTGAGACCCAAAAGGACAACACCTGATGTTGACCAACCTTAAGATCTCAAATATTAAGAGCTCTTAATCAATCATATAAATACACACAAATAAGTATTAAATTATAATGTTAAATGATATTATTGCATCATAAATAATCATAAATAGATTACACATGATTGACTATTACTATTATTATTACATTAAATTAAGTCTATGAGTATAACCTTGTTTCTATCATCTAGCTCTAAGCCTATTTTATCAAAATCCAGATTAAAATTGAGAAATTTAAATACCTAACTACAATGGTGAGAAAGGGACAATGGCTTTAGTAATAAAAGACTAAAGGGGAAAACAATGAAATCTCAAAAAGAAATAAACAAGAATAATTAATTGCAATGAGGTCGGTGAAAAGGTTATAAGAGGGGAAAAAGGCGAGAATATACACCACCTACTTGTCAACACTTGAATAGGTGACAAGACACTAGGGGTGCAGACGAGTCGAGCTCGACTCGAGCTTATGTACCAAGCTTGAACTCGGCTCGTGTACAGTAAACTAAGCTCGAGCTCGACTCGTTTTACTGGGCTCGATTAGAAGCTCGAGCTTGGCTCGATGAGAAGCTTGAGCTTGGCTCATTTATAAGTTCGATTTGAAGTCAATTACACTAATAAAGAGCACCAAAAAAAATTTGAAGAGCAATTAAAATAAATTACAGAATATTTATTAAATTAATTTGAGTCTTTTGGAAGTTTTATATTACAAATATATGCAATTCCAACTCAAATAAAGTACAATAAAAAATTACAAAATATTGAAAGAAAATTAAATGCTCAAAAGAGCTACATACAAGTTAAGAATTAAACACTCAATCCCCATCTATTTATAAAAAAGAAAACATAGAATTAAACGCGAAATCAACATCTTCTCTTTATCCCTTTGAGAAATGCAGAAGCCGCAACATTTTTAAGTCTTCAACGGAGAAAATATCACTCTAGTTGAAGTGATCCAAGGCTCCAACTTGAAGTCTTTGAGTATCCAACCACCTAATCAAAAATTCTGCAAGATTCTAAAAAGAAAATAATCATAGATAAGTAGAAAAAAGATATAACATAAATATAAGGGATGGAGAAAGAGAAAGGCTCAGGCTCAATCATATCATCTGAAGGAGCAACAATATATGTGAGCATCCAAACTTCTTTAAAAGGGTTATAATCACATATAATGCTACCAGCCTAATAGCTAAAGAGAACAAAAATGAGAAACATCATAGTCATCACAGCCAACATACCTAATTCAAACCAATCCATCAATCCACTAAAGACCACCAAACAGCCACCAAAGACCACCAAAGAGCCACCAAAAACCACCAAAGAACCACTAAAGACCACCAAACTGTACCAAACAGCCACCAAAGAGCAATGAACAACCACCATAGACACTAAACTACACCAAACAGTCACCATAGACCACCAAACAATCATCGAAGACACCAAATTGCACCAAACAGCCACCAAAGAGTAGCAAACAATCACCAAAGACCACCAAACTGCACCAAACAGTCACCAAATAACTACCAAAGACCACCAAACTGCACCAAACAGCCACCAAAGACCACCAAAGACACCAAACTATAGAGGGCATTGATTGCCAAAAAAAAAAAGAAATATGTAGCTCTAAGTGGATGTATTAAATGCTATTTGGGGATAAAATGAAGATAAAAAGGCAGTCCCCATACCTCCATCAAAGACAGTAAGACAGCCACAGGAAAACAACAACAGCCAACCACCATAAGGCCAAAATTGAAACAAAGAAAATCCACCAAAAGTCGACCCAGCCAATTAACAAACCAGCAGATGAGGCAACTCCGATAAGAAAACAACCAGTCCAAAAGGGAGGCAATCCCAACATAGAGAAAGACAGGCATAATGACAACCAATAGGAACCCATCAGAATCAACCAAGAAACAAATGACAATCACCCAATCAGACAAAAAGCTGCAGTCGGGGAGGACCATGCCCAAAAATAGCAGCCAAAAAACTTACCTACAAGTTCAAGGCATCACATGAAGAAAATGTTGACAATGAGATCCTTAAAAATAGTCAACCAAAAAGAACACCTCTCAACAAAAGAGGTGAATGACCACCACCTCAAAGAGATGTCCCCAGTATTATAGTAGAAACCAGACAAGAGAGTGAACCAGCCAAAGGAATACAACAAATAAAAGTGCACACAGAGAAAAGCATGGAAAACCTAAAAATATAAAGCAAAATTAATTTGTGAGATAATGTAATCTGGTGTTATCCAGATTAAAAATATTTAGAGGGCATTGATTCAAGCTCAGAAAATTTAATAAAGTAGCTACCAACATGCTAGAGATACATGTACAATAAAGTACCTAGTTAGCTACCAGCACACATCCAAGAGATGGGCAACAGTAAAGTACCAACATCCAAGGGATATATGGGCAACCATAAAGTACCTAGTAGACACATCCAAGAGATGGGCAATCAGAATAAAGTAGCTACCAACATCCAAGGGATACATGGGCAACTACAATAAAGTACCTAGGTAACTACCAACACACATCCAAGAGATGGGCAATTGTAATAAAGCCAACTATCCAAGGGATACATGGACAACTATCTAAATTTCATTTCAAAATCATGAGCACTAATAATTTAATTAACTATATTTTGCATCATAGCTATCATCTTCAATCTCCTCTAATATTTCCAAAAGTTAGCACTTTTGTAAAGATAACTACAATCAAAACATCCAAAAAAATGTTGTCTACTAAATTAAGAACTACAAGTCCGGAAATCAAAGAGTTTAAATGTCAAATAGAAACCACATAAGGCCTACTATGTAAATATAAAGTCTATTAAAGAAAGCATATAAAGTCAACTCTTCATCTTCATCCTCTTCTCCATTACGTTGTAGAGGAGGGTATCTCAATCTCTTCATCTTCATCCTCTTCCTAATAAACATACAATATAGTATAATATTAATGTCATTAAAAATAATGTGATACTAATGAAAAATATTAAATTATAAAATAAATATCTTGATTCTCCTTTCAAGTCATAATGAGAGCGAACCAGAGAGCCACATATTAGAGCTTGAAGCTTCAACTCCAAGCTTTGAGCGGTAAGTATCAACAACTCTCTCTCCTGCACTGAAGGTCGATTCGAAGCAAGCTAATTGGAATATATAATATCAACTATCATTCTTGAGTATATATGATATTTTAGATGGTTGTTTTTCCACCAAGCAATTACATCAAAACTACGACCTTCTGGATTTATCTCTAACCCATCTTCAAGATAGTAATCTAGATCTGATTTGGTGGGCCTTCTACTTGATTTCTCTGATAGATAAGTAGTAAAGTCATGCCAACCACTATATTTTCTTGTTAGAGTATCTTGGGTTGACTTGCTACTGTTGCCTGTGCTACTTTCACCTCTAAATGTCCCACTACTTATAGCTTCAACTTCTGGTTCAAAGCATTCAACATATTCTTCATATAACTCATATAGTAAAGTACGAACATATGCTATATTTCGAATGCTTTCATCTCCTTCATAGATCATAGGGTATGCAAACTCAATGACAACAAATTTCATTCTTGGGTCCATAACAGCACCAAATGCCATCAGAAGGTTACATTCGCCCCAATATTTTTAAAATTTTTCTTTCATTTTAGTAGCCATGTGCTTGATGAAGTCATCAGAAGATAGTGCACTATCATTTAGTACTTTCTTTATAGTACAAATTTGTGAGAGAAATAAATTGATGTTGGGTATTCGTCAAATGATATTACCTCATTAAAAAAACCCAGAATATCACAAACCTTTTCTATTTTATTCTATTCATCCTCTATAGGGCAGTTACAATATGTAATCTCCCTCTCGCTGTATGAAAAGAAAGCTTCTTTTAGTTGAAGTGCAATAACCAACATATTATATGTTGAATTCCAACGTGACTTATGATAAGCTTTCTTGGTAAATCGGAACAACATTTTTCATAAGTCTACCTTCAAGCATTGATAAACTAAAGTATCATAGATTTTCTCAACAACAAATTCTATACATTTAACCCCATCCTTCACCATTAAATTCAAAATATGTGCACAGCAACGTACATGAAATAGTCTTCTCCCAAAGAATAATTTCTTCCTTATCTGTAAACCATCTTTTAATAACTTGATAGCCCGATCATTATTTGATGCATTATCAACTGATAAGGTAAATATTTTATTCTCAAGACCCCACTCAGTTAAGGCCTTATAGAATAACAATTTCAAGCCGTATGTGGATAGATGTAAAAACTAAGAACTCTTTTTTACAATTTTCAATTTGAGTCCACATAATGTGCAATGACAGCCATATAAGATATCCATTGATTCTTTGATTTCCAAATATCAGTAGTAAAACTCACTCTATTTATACTATTCAATGTGTTCTTCAATTTTCTTTTCTCTTTTTCATATACTAGCATCACATTGGCACGAGCAGTTGTTCTAGAGAATTTAGAGAAGTATGGTGACATGGACTTCAGAACAAGACTAAATCCAAATTCCTCCATAATCGAAAAGGGTTTTTCATTAATCAAAATATAATGAACAATCATCTCCCTAACTTTTGTTTGATCAAACTTAAAAGTTATCAAAGTTAATCTCCCGATTTATTTCTAATGAACTATCATAATCTTTTGGAACTGTAAAATTTTTGCATTAATGTAATGCACAGACATCGATCTAAGTGTCTCTAAATTGTGTAGTTGCACCGTGATACCTAAGTTTTTTCTTGCAATGACAACATTCCCCTTTTTTCTGGCCATCAGGAAGAACAACTTCTTTAAACTCCTCCCAAGCACGTGATGTTATCTTTATTTTTCTTAATTCAATTAGATTTTCAAGATCAACTTCATCATCACCCTTATCAACCAAATCATTAATAACATCATTCTCCCCCTCATAATTATTACCATCTACATTATTATTATGTTCCTCAATACTAATTTGGACACCCACAACTGGGTTATCACTGTTTACGTCCAATAACTCATCCTCTCTAAGTGGTGGTATTGTCATTTTTAATCTAAAACAAAAACGATAAATGACAATTCAATGAATAAAGAAGATAATTGATTTATTAAATATTAAAAATTTTAAAAATACCAAATTGCTCACTATATATTTGCACTTTGTAACAATCAAAAACCCAATACTCTGCCTTTTATCCAAGCATAAATACTCACAATAACCCTGTAATTCACTGCAATATAGAAGCCAGCATAGAAAATCATTTCATTGTCAACAAACATAGCCAGTATGACATAAAGAAAACAAACATAACATAGAGATTACAATATTTCATAATCTAATCAGAATCGTGATAGCCACTACCACAACCTAAGAAGAGCAAGCAAAATCACGGAACCACTCCAGTATTTCATATCCACAAATTACAATCCAATGTTCAATATAAGTAAGAGTGGCATAAGTTGTGTTTGATATATAATTAAGAGTGGCATAGGTTATGTTTGATTTTTTCCCCAACATATGTACACTGTATTTCTTAGAAGATTACATGAAGTTTTTGGAAAGTAATATAAAACCCATGATAAGAGCAATGTCATGGTCTACGTGTAGCCCTAAAATAATATTATCCAAGGTCTGAACAGTGTGTTCTCCATGCTCTACTCCACAACAGTTCTTGAAGTTTCCATGCTTCATAGCTTTAGAATTCCAACGTGAAGAATTCCAGTATGAAGAATTCCTTTAGAAATAGAATGCCAGCATGAAGAAAGATGACTACTCTTTAATTATCAAAAGTAAAGAAACTTTTTTTAGTCTAGGTTTATAATTTCCTTTCTATTATCAAGAGTATAACAGATAACATACACACCGAACCAAAGTTACCAAGCCAACATAAAAATTAATTCCATTGTTGAACAACTGTTACAACATCATCAAATCCGAATCATCATCAAAATTGAACATAGCCATTAGACACCTAATCTAAAAGATCACACATAGCATACAAAGATAACGTAAGATACATAGTAGTTGAATGCCCAGAGGATAAGGAACACCGAACCGTTATCAACCATATAAAATGATTTCCATTGTTGAACAACTACAACATCATCAAATCCAATTAATCATCACAACCAACATATCCATTACCATTAGACCTAACCAAAAGAATATCAAAAACCAAACATAGATATTACACACCTAATCCAATCAATATCAAATCAAATACTAAAAGCAATACGTAAGAAAATGAACCCGACCAACCAAGATCAAGTCGATTTGCTATCTACTAAGAGTAAGAGGACAAGGAACACGAAATATCACTTCCACCTCCTACCGTGACACCGCCCAACGGATCGGGATTTGAACTTTGAAGCTAGGAAGATGAGGAACTCGGATGTGAGAGTGGTGAGTGAGAGTCGAAGGAAAGCAGTGAGGGAGAGAGTCGAAGGAGCGCGAAGCGATTGGCGAGAGCGTGAGACGAGTCGAGGATTGCTGAATTAGGCGACAACTCAAGGATATAACTCGACGGATTGCGGTATGCGGGACGCAGAATATCCCGAGCCGATTTCGAGGGGCTCGACGAGTAAATGATCCGAGCCTCTTTTTACTCAAGCTCGAGCTCGTTAAATGAGTCGAGCATTCCTTTCAGAGCTCACCGACTCGATATCGTAAACGAGCGATCGAGTCGAGCTCGAATCGCTCATGAAGTCAACTTGACTTGGTTGCACCCCTACTGGTTGCACCCCTACAAGACACTATGTTAAACGCAAGTATGACAAGGCTTGCATTAAAAATTCGGAATCGAATACTTTATCATGATTCAATGCAAACTTTAGAGGTGCAAATGTTAAGAATAAGCTGACATTAGTTAGTTAATAATTAGAGCACACTATAATGCTTCAACTATATCATGTGGTGGCAAGTGGCACTACAAGACTTGTGCTGCCATTATTGTTGGTTTTTTTGGGTGGGATATTTGAGTCAAGTTAATAGAAAACTCACAGACGCAATATATGTGCAAGACTTGAACTCTAAACCTCTTAATTAAAAGTAAAGCTCTCAACCATTAGACTGATGCGTCTTGCATAATTATTGCTGGAATTTATCAAATAGTTGTTGTTTGGAATTGAATTGTATAATTCTTGTTATAAATTTTCTTATATTTGGATCATGAATAGGAAAGTTATTGTGTTGAGAGATCAAAGATTACATGCGGAAAATCAATTTGAGCAATTGATAGCATAAATGGAACAAATGAAACTAAAGTAAAACTAACACGAGGAACACCAAATTTAATGTAAAAAAATTCGAGAAAAAAAATTATGGATCCACACCATCAAGAAATCCACTATCAAAGAAAATTTGAGAAGAATAGCACAAATTATACTAATATGAAACCTCTCCATACTTCAGTACTTCACTCTAACACATAAAAGAATTTTGGAACAACATATGAAAAACTATAGAACAATTGCCTAAATATGAATTATCGACTCATAGCACACACCTAACTCTAGCGTCACTAGTCATTATTCTTCAAGCTTTTCTCGCATTTTAAAGTGCCGATGCAATCGGCCTCTATCTTGAATCTCTAGTGTCATGGGTTACGTGCTACTCTGCGGTCTTTGAGATGATGTATTCTTTATCTCCCAAGTGTAAATCTAGCATCATGGCTATCCTTCTACATGAGACACCGCCTCTACCTCTGAAGCCAAGATCTATTGTTCTAATGTCGAGGTGCTACACACCAAAATAAATTTTTCACTTAGATAGGGGGCTGAGTGATAAAATTAGGCTCCATAAAATAACATATTGTTTCTCTATCATAGAAGAAGTCAGAAGCCAAAATATAAAAAATTAAAAACCTATAAGAAGAAGAATCTTCTCCATTAGATTTTGTGAGCTAACTTGTTCCTGCCTACAATGACATCAAGTATAAGGTGTGTGATATTTTGAGAAGAAAATATGCGATCGACGTAGCTCAGGCCCGAACTCAATCGATTTGAACACATGTCCATTAATAAAATAATGATTTTTTTTACTTTACCAAGCGGTAACGCCACTCTGAAAGCCGTTAACGTTATTCAAACCCAACCCGGCCTAGCCTAGAGTGAACATGCTGGACGCCATTTGAATGTACAGGAGAAAGGTCCTAAGCAATATATTAGTGGATTTAGGGCATAAATTTGATTTTTTTCATACAAATCGGACAGAAGATAACTAGAAATCTCTCATTTCAATTTTGAAAAATTGTGAAGATAGAGAACGAATTTGAAAGTGGTAGACTTCATATGGTGACAAATTTAGCAGATGATGTCATAAATATCAATGCGTCGGTAAATTTTTTACACAATATTATATATATAGTTATTTTGAAACACTCAGTGATCTTCTTTGAAATTCTTGTTTGAAATAAATATTTTCTACACTATTTATAGTTCTTTCGAACAGAATTTTGGATGAGTTTTCTATGTGAACACTTGTACACTATGGAGTGTACACCTTTATTTTTAATTCTAAACCATTGTGGGGATTTTTATATCCCATCTATATACTATTCTGAGTTGTTTGGAGTTCTTTTCAATAGGTTTTAGATAATTTTTATACAATTTTTCATGTATATATTTTGTACACTCTAGAGTGTACACCCTTATTTTTAATCTAAAACCACTGTGGGGCTTTTTATATCCCTTCTACATACTATTTTAAGATGCTTGGAGTTCTTTCCAGTAGAATTTAGGTGATTTTTGTATAGTTTTTCATGTGTACACACTTTTTTATTTTAAACCACTATAGGGCTTTCTATATCCCTTTTACATGCTATTATGAGCTGCTTGGAGTTCTTTCCAACAGGATTTAGGTGATTTTGGATGAGTTTTCTACTCTATATACTCTTTGGTGTACACCCTTATTTTTAATTTTAAACCACTATGGGCCTTTCTATATCCCTTCTACATGCTATTGTGAGCTACTTATTTTCAACAGGTTTTGGGTGTTGTACACTCTGGGGTGTACACCTTGTAACCTTTTTTTTAATTTTAAACCACTACGGGGCTTTCTATATCCCTTCTATATGTTATTTTAAGGTGCTTGGAGTTCTTTCCAACACTATTTGGGTGATTTTGAATGAGTTTTCCGTGTGTACACTCTAGAGTGTACACCATTTTTTTATTTTAAATCATTGTGGGGCTTTCTATATCCCTTCTACATGCTATTCTAAGCTGCTTGGAGTTCTTTTCATGATTTGGGTGATTTTGGATGAGTTTTCTATGTGTGCACTCTAGAGTGTACATCTTTTCTTTTAATTTTAAACTACTATGGGGTTTTCTATATCCCTGTTACATGCTATTCTGAGCTGCTTGGAGTTATTTCCAGTAGGTTTTGGGTGATTTTGGATAAGTTTTTCATGTGTACACTCTGTACACTCTGGAGTGTACACTCTTTTTTATTTTAAACCACTATGGGGCCTTCTATATCCCTTTTATATGCTATTCTGAGGTGCTTGGAGTTATTTCTAGCACGATTTGGGTGATTTTGGATGAGTTTTTCATGTGTATTGTACACTCTAACATCATTTTTTTAAATCCTAGGGCTTTCTATATTCCTTCTACATGCCATTCTGAGCTGCTTGGAGTTCTTTCCAACAGAATTTGGGAAATTTTGGATGAGTTCTCTATGTGTACACTCACACTTGAGTGCCTTATTTTTAATTTTAAACTACTGTGGGGCTTTCTATATCCCTTCTATATGCTATTCTGAGCTTCTTGGAGTTCTATGTGCAGGTGAATGAGGAAAATCAAAGGTGTGATGATGAAGTTATTATGTCTCATGAACCAATTGTAGGCAAATTGCTTGGCACTATTGTTCGTAATGAAAATGAGACATATGAACTCTACTGTTATTATGCACATCAAAATAGATTCAAGGATCATATGAGTTATTAGAACTCAAGAACTTGAAAATAAAGAATTTTTTATGTGCAAAAGAAAGTTTGAAAAAAAGTGTCAAACTAAACTACCCAATCAAATTTCAGAAATCTAATACTTGGACCGATTGTCCTACAATGATTAGATTTTTTATTAATTTAGATGGGAATTGGAAGGTTAAAAAATTTATAGAAAGTCATAATCATTTATTGGCAAAGCTAGGTGACCTGCATCTTCTAAGATTTTACAGAGGCATTAGCGAAGAGAAGGCGGCTGTGTTAAAGTCAATGACAGGCTGGAATTAGAGCAACTGATGCATTCAGCTATCTTAGTGAGGAAGTTGGCGGCGTGGAGAATGTTGGTTTTATAAAAAGAGATGCTTTCAATTACATAAAAAAAGATCAAGGATTGTGAATGGTGATATTAATGCATTAATATAAGCTCAAGGAAAGTGGAGGATAGAATGCTTGCATGGATGTCCAAGTTGATGAGTCAGATAGCTTGATTAATTTTTTTTAGCGATGGCATGTCAAGGATAGACTTTAACTATTTTGAGAATGTCATAGTTTTTTATACAAGTTATCAGCTCAATAAATATAATCTTATATGTACACCTTTTGTTGGAGTGAATCATCATTGACAAAATATTCTATTTGGAGTAGCCTTTCTATTTGAAGAGATAATTGAATCATTCACATGGCTATTCAAAATATTTCTCTGGTTAATGAATGAGAGGCATCCTATAATAATATTCACTGATCAAGAGCAATGGTGAGAGCCATCGAAATTGTATTGCCTCATACTTTCCATAGGTTGTGTTAATGGTATATCTCTAAGAAAGCTCCTTCGAAGGTACATTACTTTAATAATAATAAGATTGTACAAAGTCTATTTTATACATGCATAGATAAATATGATTCTGAAGAAGAGTTTGAACATGCTTGGTCTAACATGCTAGAAGAAGGCAATTTGCATGATCATGCTTGGCTAGCTGAGCTATACAGAATTAGGACCAAGTCGTCCACCACATTCAACAAAGATTCATTCTGCATGGGTATTTTATCAACGCAACATAGTGAGTCCACTAATAATGTTTGTCATGGAACCTCTAAACCAACAAGCTCTATCACCGATTGTTTTTTGAGATTGGAGAAGGTTATGGACACATGGCGATGGAATGAGCATGATGAAGATTTCAAGTATAGCTAGTTATTGTTCCAGTTGTTAGAACCAGTCCTATACTGAAATAAGCTGCTATGTTCTACACAAGAAAACTTTATACATTTTTTGAAGAAGAGTTTTTGCATGGAGTTGGTGGATTAGCAGCAATTATCTCAGATGATAATCCCATGGAGTATTTGATAAGAAACTTAGATAAGAGCATCTTCAATACATAGAATGTTCAATTATTCAAGACATGTCTGAATATAACTTGTAGTTGTAAAAAATTTGAGATGATGGAAATACTTTATGCCCACTGCATTAGAGTTTTGAGTCTGGAAGATATTGTGTGGATTCCGGAGAAGTGTCTTCTCAAATGGTCATCTAAATAAGGATATCTACTTTGAAGTGCTTACAAGGACTTGAAAGATTTAAGGTACTAATGGAAATTACGGCATTATTTTCTAAAATCACATCGAGATATTCATATCAAAAGCAATAGGGCAAAAGGTAATAAGGAGGTGAAATATATGTTGAATTCCTTAAAGAAATTATCTGATAATGTTGATTCTATATTATGTGGGAATGCACCTCCAACTGACAAAACAAAGAAGAAAAAGAAGTCTACTATAAGAGATTTAGGATGTACTCCAGACTTACTAAAGGATCCAACTAAGATGCAGCCAAAGGGTGTTTCCAATTCAAGGTTGAAAGAATATTGGGAGAAAAATAAGAGAGCCAAGAGTAATTTTCTACCTGTTTCAAAAACTGTACTCTTCAATTATTACTGTCAAAATTTAACTCAATCTCTTTTTAACGTTACAAAGAAGAATGAACAAGTTGGAATAGGTGGAGAGCAGAAAGAGTCACCCATTGCAACACATTTTTTACGTAATGCTTTTTTTGAGGTATGCAAGTATAGTACTTTATTTTTGATGTTAGATATCAGTAATTGATATGATATTTTTATATACCAGGAATTTCATTCCAGCTCAACAGTAACTTAGCCAGTAGAAGGATACACCAAGTTGATGATGGATATCATTATAGGGATACATTATAATGCATGAAACATATATCCAGCTATCTTTCAATGACAACTTTTCATGTTTATTTCAGGCCCAAATTTTTATATGCTCATATAAAGATCTAACTTTTCAGTTCTATTTGATTGAAAGTATTTTAATCTATTATTACTATTTTAAACCAATGTGAGCCTTGGTATATCCTCTCTACATACTATTAGAAATGGTTTGAGTTATTTTTTAGGAAGATTTGGGTGATTTTGTGTAGTTTTCATGAATACACTCTCACTCTAGAGTGTACACCTTTTCTAATTTTAAATAAGCGAGGGGCTTATATCTTTCCTACATGCTATTATAAGTGATTTGAGTTATTTTTCAAATTTAGGTGATTTTGGTGCATTTTTCATGTGTCCACTCACACCCTAGAGTGTACACCATTTTTTTATTTTAAATCCTTGTGGACTTACCCTCTTTTGTACTTGTTATTGTAATTTGTTTGAAGTTTTTTTTAAGAGGATTTCGGGTCTGTTGGTATTTTTTTCATGTGTACACTCTATACAGTCTAGAGTGTACACATTTTTTAATTTTAAACCACTGTGGGGCTTGTTATATCCTCTCTAGGGACTATTATAAGCTGGTTTGAGTTATATCCTAGGGAATTTGGAGTCTATTGGTGCAGTTTTTCACGTGTACACTCTGTACTCTAGTGTACACAATTTTTTTTTTTCAATTTTAAACCATTGTGGGGATTGATATATCCTCTACATCTTATTATTGGTTTGAGTTATTCCCAGAGATTTGGGTGATTTTGATCTGAGTTTTTTATGTATGCATCTGCAGTTTAGAGTGTACACCTTTTTTTCAATTTTAAACCACTATGAGGTATATCTTCTTTACATGTTATTATAAGCTAGTTTGAGTATTTCCTGGGGAATTTGATTGATGCATTTTTTATGTGTACACTCTAAAGTGTATACCTTGTTTTCATTTTAAACCATTGTGGGCTTATATCCTCTACATGTTATTATAAGCTAGTTTGAGTTAATTCCTATGGAATTTGGGTGATTTTTGTACAGTTTTCCATGTGTACACTCTGCACACTCTAGAGTGTATACCTTTTTTCAATTTTAAACCACTATGGGGCCTATTATATCCTCTCTAGATGCTATTATAAGCTGGTTTGAGTTATTTTCTAGGGATTTGAGTGATTTTGGAATAATTTTTCATGTATATACTCTGTACACTCTAGAGTGTACACTTTTTTTTTCATTTTTAAACCATTGTGGGGCTTGTTATATCCTCTCTACATGCTATTATAAGCTGGTTTGAGTTATTTTCTATAGAATTTGAGTGATTTTTGTGCACTTTTTCATGTGTACACCATTTGTTTCAATTTTAAATCACTATGGGTGCCTTTATCCTCTCTACATGCTATTATAAAGTTGGTTTGAGTTATTTTCTAAGGGGATTTGGGTGATTTTGGTGTAGTTTTTCATGTGTATTAAAACAAAATCTCAATGTAAAATTTTAAAAGACTAGCAGTCACTCGAAGAATATGATGTAACGATAAAACATTTTTTATCTTTATGACATTAATGCCAACTTTTGAGAAGATTTTAATTTGCTCTTTTAACAAAATTTATTATTATTATTTTAAGATTTACATACATAACACTTGAGCTCTTATAAATTGTATTGAATTTAAAGATTACATATATATATATATATATATATATATATATATATAATTAAGATGTTTTGTAATTAATTAATATTATGAAATATTGGGAATAAAAGACACTTAAATAGGTGTTAAAAACACAAAAAATGAGCCTTAAAAATATTATCCAACACATGTTTCTTCTTAGACGGGTGAACATAAATTATGAAAGATTTTTTTTCTTAAAATTATTAGACAAATTTTGATTTAAGCATAATATAAATTTTATTTAAATTTTTGGATGATATATTTATTTTAAAATAAATTGAATACTTTTGAAATTTATTTTGATCAAAAATTTGAGTTGCATATTAAATCTACATAAACAAACTTTAGACAAATAATCTAAAGAACAGAATGCTCGAATGACGAAACAGATAAATGAAAATAAATGAGTCTGCGTGCCAATTTATACACATAGTTGATTTGAATTCTAGTTTTTATATGTAAAATATTCTATCAACCCATATTAATTTTTATGAACCTATAGTTTAAATATATATGCAAGAAATTCATGTTATATTTTTATATAAAAAATCAAATACATGAAAAAATCAATAGGTAAATTATAATAATCATTATATGCAGCTGCAAAATTGAAATTTTAAGTAAAATGGATGAAAAGGTTTACCTAAACATTCTCTAGGGTTGGGAACTGAAAAAAAATCCACAAATGCAAGATGTATTATGAAAGTTGCTCATCCCCATTAGAGAAGGTAAATTTTGTTAGAGAAATAAGAATTGTAATAGGCATTAGTATTGGTTGAGAATTGTATAAATCACAAAATTTTTAAATTTTAATATCACTATTTAAAAATAATTAAAGTGAACATGACTTAGAATAGAATTTTCATGCCTTTAAAAACTTTGTATAAAATTTTATCTCTTATTATGTCTTAATATATATTCAAAATAAATGATTTGTCTTTTATAGTTTTTAAATAAAAAATAATATTTATTAAGATTTCCTAAATATAATTTTTTTTAGATAACTCATTTATGATAAGCTCCCTCATCATTTTGAAGAATTTGGTAGATTAACATGCATATTATAAGTTATGTGTATATTATCTAAATTTTTTTATTTCCTTATATAATAATTTAAAATTTAAATAAAATATTATTAAAATTAATTTATCTTAAATAAACTTTTTTTTGATAAAATCTAGATGTTAAAGTATTATATAAATAAATATAGACATTTATATATTAATTATATAAATATATACAAATTTTCATGATGTGTGCATAATGTACAAAATGTACACACTTTAGAGGATGTACAAAGACATAAAACACAGTGATTTAAAATTGAAAAAAAGGGTGTATCTCAAAGTGTCTGAGTGTACTATAAAAATTACACCAAAATCACCTAAATCTCCCAGAAATAACTCAAACTAATTTATAATAGCATCTAGGAGGATGTAGCAAAACCCCATATTGGTTTAAAATTGAAAAAAAAAAGAGTGTACACTCTAGAGTCTGAATGTACATGAAAAAATCAAATCACCCAAATCCTAGAAAATAACTCAAACCGACTTATAATAGCATGTACAAAGAGATAGTAATCCCACATTGGTTTAAAATTGAAAAAAAGTGTACTATAGAGTGTATAGAGTACACACATAAAAAAACGCATCAAAATCTCCCAAATCCCTTAGAAAATAACTCGACCATAATAATATGTAGAGAAATATAACAAGCTCCATAGTTGTTTAAAATTGAAAAAAAAAAAAGGTGTGTATAAATTCACCCAAATTCTCAAAAATAAAAACCAAACATAATAGCATGTACAAAAGATAGTAAGCCCGTGGTTTAAAATTGAAAAAAAAAAAAGGTGTACTAGAGTCTGAGTGTACAAAAATATACTAAAATCACCCAAATTCTTCTGGAAATAACTCAAACCAACTTCTAATAGCATGTACAATAGATTAAGCAAGCCCCAAAGTGGTTTAAAACTAAATAAAGGGTTGTACACTCCATAGTGTACAGAGTGTACACATAAAAAAACTACACCAAAATCACAGAAATCTTCCTGGAAATAACTAAAACTAGCTTCTAATAGCATATACAAAAAATATATAGCAAAACACAATGATTTAAAGTTAAAAAGGGATGCACATTCCAGGTATACATAGTGTACACATGAAAAACTTCACCAAAATCATATAAATCTTCATAGAAATAACTCAAACCCCAATAGCATATACAAAAGATATAGTAAATAGTGGTTTAAAACTAAAAATAGTGTACACTCTAGAGTATCTGAGTGTACACTATAAAAATCACCAAATCTTCTTGAAAATAACTCAAATTAGCTTTTAATAGCATATACAAAAGATATAGCAAGCCTTACAGTGGTTTAAAAGATTAATGTCATTAATAAGAAAAGTTTTTACTTATTAATGAGCTTCCATAAGATTATTGTTATTTGTTTCCATGTTAACGAAATGTTTACTAGTAAGATCATAAATTTATTAGCTAATTTTAAACATTATAAATACATCAACTGCACAACTAGATATCATGATTAACCATATCAAGTTCATCCTAAAGTCCTAGCTAAACATATAAATGATGTTTCAAATTCGCACAAGAAGAACATACCTTCGCCTCTTCATCCCTAATTGAGTGATGACAGAAATGTCCTTTAGTGTCATAAATAAGCCTAACATTTAATATATAGCAACCATCTCATGATAATATTCCACAACTCTTTATTTCTAGTTAAACAAAAAATAGTGTAAGAAACTCGCTTTAAAGAAGTTCATCTTCTTTTGCCAATCTTGGTGCTCCTGAGGTCTACTAACTATTGCCTCCATATATTTACACATACATGCCAATCAAAGGACATTTGGTAGTATAACATTGATCACTTCAATTGGCCATTCCGAGGTTAAAAGTCGCCAACATCTTCGATTAGTAATTTGATCTACATAAGCACCACACAAAGCCAATAAGTTTGGTACAAATTATGCATTTAGGAAAAATTGAAAATGACATGAATTATTACAATATCAGAAAGAATAGCCTTATGGGTTGGGTTTGGTAGTGAGTCATAGAAGAACCATGCCCCTTTCTTAATATGCCCCACTAATAGTGTCAATCGATTATTGATGATTGGAAGTAAAGTAAACTGAAAACAACAGTAATATGCTGGATGTATATTTTGCTTTCCTTTGCGAGGCCATATTTAGCATAACTCAAGGTTTGGAAGTAAAGTTAAATTAAACTTATAATTAATAAAAATTTAAAAGGCATCTTATAACCCAATCCTCCTTGCATGAACTCACCCGATTAAATATGAGATATATAGATATGGGACATATATAGACATATATTATTCTTCTCGGCCAACAAATAAGCAAAGGCATCAACATGTACATCTGACAAATATCGATCTATTAGTAATTCATCAATTTGGCCTCTAACAATAATGATATTTTCGGTCGAGAATACATTATCACTCCTACATGTGAGCAATATGGGCATGTGAGCAATCTAAATCAAAGGCCATTTTATGGAAACTGAATGAAATAGACTATGCAATAACTTGTCCCTAAATCGGGCACAAGATGTGTCAATGAGTTGCTTGGGTAGAACATCTCTTGATGAGAAGTCATGGTCTTCGTGCACCGGTGCACAAATCAAGAAGGTTTAGAGTTGTATTCAATATGAACTAAAGTAGAAACTTATAAAATGAAGAATACATCCTCCTGATGTTCCTCAACCACTATTACTATAGTTGCTGGTTGTTCCTCTATTGTAGGAACCTCTCTCTTAACCTACATAAGAAATCCAGAAATCAACTTTATTATATTAAAAATTGGTAAAGACACAAATACCTCATATGCTCTCATGCTCTTGCTTGTGGAAACTAGGTTATATTTGTTGTGTTAGCATCTTTCTATACACTTGTGTGAATGTGGATGAGATAGCTTTTCTCTTTCTAAGTTGTCTCGCCTTCACACCACGTTCTATCTTGCCCAAGAAGACGGCGGTATCTTTATCTCATATGGGGCCTTGTACAATCACTATGCTTTTAGTTCTAAGTGTCCATCTAGATGTGTGCCCTGGGTGGCTGTCCCTATGCTAGCCTCCTCAGGAGCTTCCCCCATGCTTAGACCCTCCTGTCTAGCAACCATTGCCTCAATGATAGCTAGCCGCAAATCATTACAATCTACTCTCTTAGTTATTAAAGATTCAAAAAATGATACTCTCATCCCGGAAGAAAATCTTATATATCTCAACACTTTACGGAGGGGTAGTAGAGATGGCGGATATATGCATATGAAGGAGGAGAATATCGAGGAGAGGCGTAGGGAGATCCACTTGGGGCTTCACTCCTTGGACTTGAATGGGGCTCTATGGCTCGTTGTGTGGGTTGGCTGCAGGTCCTTTGTTTCAGGAGTCAAGTCTCCTCTTATGTCTTCAAATGATAGGAAGACACGTGTTACAACAATAAGAAAGTATGATAATTTCTAATAGATATAAATCAATTTCGATGTACATGAAGTAAATCTAATTAAAATTACTTGGTATCCTTCCAAACCACTTACGGAATCCTCTGCAAACTTTATGTTTGGCCATGTATGTGGATTTGTAGGAATGATTAGCCTTAAGATTCTTGTGTGCTTTAAATCTGCGAGATTTACATAATTTAGTTTCATCATATTGTACAATATAAATCTGAAGATATAAAACATACCATCAGAAGAGTGGTAAAGCTATTCATGTACCTGGGTTCCTTCTGCATCAAAATTTCTGAAGCAATAACATCAAATTGTAAAACCATGAAGCTCCAAATGGCTTTTGGCCAATTATAATCAACAAATTTTTCTATGTCTTTAGTGTAGGAGATCATGTCCGACGCCTCTCTATAATTATGATAAATAAAAAAATATTTGAAAGCAAAATCAGTATGTACAACTGCACAAACTGTGCTGAGGTCATTGGGTGATCCATCTTCTCAATTTTATTCTTAAAATCAATTTAATTGGACTTCAATAGTGGAGATTTCTATCATATAACATTCTCCCCTCCCACCCACCATAATTAAAGCAACTTCATATCGTGAAAGGAATGGAATGGCCACCAATGTAAAAAGTCGCATTTTATATTCCAACAGACATGATTGAAGTGATGGCGAATCTTCAATTGTAGGTTCTAATAAATTGCACATGTAACCTTCTTAAAAATACAACTACTTCATCGTAAAGTAGCTTGAAATAGAATCAAATCACTCTAATGGTGGATGGCCAACTAAAAGTTATCCATTTTATAGACATTTTAAGCTTCAAATGAAAAGTGAATTAATAAGAACAATTATCTCCAATGGAAATCACCCAAATTCTAAGATTCAACTCAAATCGACTTATAATGGCATGTATATGATATAGCAAGCCCTGAGTTTAAAATTGAAAAAAAAAGGTGTACACTCTAGAGTGTACAGAGTGTACACGTGGAAAATTGCACCTAAATCAACTAAATTCTAAAGGAAATAACTCAAACCAAACTTATAATTATATGTAGAGGATATAACAAGCCCCACAATGATTTAAAATTAAAATAATGGTGTATACTCTAGAGTGTGCATAATAAACGCATGAAAAACTACATCAAAATCAATCAAATTTCACAAGAAATAACTCAAACTAGCTTATAATTGCATGTAGAGAGGATATAGCAAGTCCCATAGTGGTTTAAAATTGAAAAAAAAAAAAAAAGGTATACACTCTGGAGTGTACATATGAAAAAAAAACACCTAAATCAATAACTCAAAACAGCTTATAATCGTATGTAGAGAAGAAATATAACAAGCCTCACAGTGGTTTAAAATTGAAAAAAAAAAGGATGTACACTCTAAAGTTTATACATGAAAAACTGCACGCAAAATCACCCAAATTCCCCACGATACAACTCAAATCGATAATAGCATGTAGAGGATGTATCAAGCCTGATGGTTTAAAATTGAAAAAAAAAAAGAATGTACACTCTAGAGTGTATAAAGTATACACATAAAAAAGCACCTAAATCAGCCAAATTCCATAAAAAATAACTCAAACCAGCTTATAATTACATGTAAAAAGGATATAGCAAGCCCCACAGTGGTTTAAAATTGAAAAAAAAGATGTATACTCTAGAGTGTACAGAGTGTACACATAAAAAAAGCACCTAAATCAGCCAAATTCCATAAGAAATAACTCAAACCAGCTTATAATTGCATGTAGAGAGGATATAGCAAGCCCCATAGTGGTGTAAAATTGAACAAAAATGTGTATACTCTAGAATGTACAAAGTGTACATATGAAAAATTACACCAAAATCACCCAAATTCCCACGATACAACTCAAACCAGCTTATAATAGTATGTAGAGGGATATAGCAGCCAGTGATTTAAAATTGAACAAAAAAGGTGTACACTCTAGAATGTACACATGAAAAAAAGCACCTAAATCACCAAATTCAGATATAACTCAAACCGACTTATAATTACATGTAGAGAGGATATAGCAAGCCTCACAATGACTTAAATTGAAAAAAGTACACTCTAGAGTGTACATAAAAAAAGTACTTAAATCACCCAAATTCTGAAATAACTCAAACCGACTTATAACGCATGTAGAGGGATATAACATGCCCCACATGGTTTAAAATTGACAAAAGGTGTACACGGTGTACACATGAAAAATATGCCAAAATCACCCAAATTTCTCATGATACAACTCAAACTCTTATAATAGCATGTGTAGAGGATATAATAAGCCAGATGATTTAAAATTGGAAAAAAAAAGGTGTACACATGAAAAAAAGCACCTAAATCACAAATTCCACAGAAATAACTCAAACCGACTTATAATTGCATGTAAAGAGGATATAGTAAGCCCTAGAGTTAAAATTGAAGAAAGGGTGTACACTCTAGAGTGTACAAAGTGCACATAAAAAACATCAACCAAATTCCATAGAAAATAACTCAAACCAACTTATAATATCATGTAAAGAGGATATATCAAGCCCCACGGTGGTTTAAAATTGAAAATTGCACCAATAAATCTCAAATCCTCTTAGAAAGAACTTCAAAGAGCTTACAATAGCATGTACAAAAGAGATAGCAAGTCCACAATGGTTTAAAATTGAAAAAATAGTGTACACTCTAGAATGTATATCACCCAAATTCTCAGAAAATAACTCAAAGATATATAATAGTATGTAGGAAAGATATAGCAAGCCCTCGATTGTTTAAAATTAAAAAAATGGTGTACCTTTAGAATATCTGAGATATACATGAAAACTGCACAAAATCACCCAAATCCTCCTGCAAATAGGTGAGCTGATAACAGTCGGAATAAATGTCAAAATCCTAAATCTCTAAAATTCAAAAATCGAAGAAATCTACCATGGAGAAGATGAGATAATACCTCAAATTTTAATGCAGAATTAGCACAACTCGGAGGAAGGTCGGATGGTCTGATGCAGGGAGGGCTGAGTACAATTTCTATGACTAAACACAGCTCAAAAATGAAAATATCTAAATTTTCCTCCGCATTCAAGCGGTGTTCAACGCTTTCGAAAATGGTGTCCAGCATGTTCACTCCGAGCCGGGCCGAGTTTGGTCTGAATAACGTTAATGGCATCCGGAGTGACGTTACTATGTGATAAAGTAAAAAATTAATATTTTATTAATGAATATGTATTCAAATATAATTAGATTCCAGACATAGAGCTATGTCTGGACTCCCTACATAATATTCAATAGAGATCATACGTGCGAGCAAAATCGTCCATCCCACAAGCTACGGAGCCATTTCTCTTTTAGACACACAAGTAGTTTTGCGGTCAAGATACTTTATGCCTTCGCCCGTCAATCCTCCTGTATTTCCATCATCAATCGTCCATTAGCCTTTATATAAGCTGGAGAAGATAGCCATCCCAGGGAAGATCTAAATGAACCAATTCATCCTGGCTTGGTATCCCTTTCAATAAGCAGTCAATGAGGTAAATAGAAGATGGCCGATCAATCCTTCCGTGTTCGATCCATCAGCATGCCCTCCAGAGCTCACCAAGTTGCGCGAAAAAAAAAGAAGACCTACGCAAGCTTAGAGCTTGTTTGGCTTCATCTATGACAGAGGCAGTGTCCGACGGTCTGCGAAAACGTCATCGAAGGAACTTCTGCGCTTGCCTGCAACCAGCAACACCTCGGCCACTCGAACCTAAGGAAATGTGTGGAGGAGCTCGATCTCTCTCCCGCTCCTATACCTAAGGGCAGTTTGGCTGTTTTAATTTGAAGGGGATTTGAAGTTAATTTGGTTAAATTCTCAAGCAGTTAAATTCTAAAATTTATTAGTATGATAAAAATAAATTATAAAAAATTATTTAAATATTTATTTTAAAATTTAAATTAATTCGATCAAATAAAATTTTAATAATAATTATATAAAGTTTATATCTTATTTTTAATTTTAATTAGATTAATTAAATTATAATTAGTGCAAGATAATATCGTCATATTTAAAATAATAATTATGCCAAACTGTCAATTCTGACGTTGGAGGATTTTTCGAAGCATATTACTAAGTATTTTCTAAATTTATATCTTACAGCTCCATTTCCAAAAAAAAAATCATATATTATTTAATTTAATAAATATTGATGATGAAAATTCTCGTGCCGAATCTTGATCTTTGTGTGATCGAAATTGGCGAGATCGGCGTTTAAAATATCATTAAACTTTGGAGTTAAATTCTAAAAGCTCCAATATGGTTTATAGTCAATCGAAATCTTGACGGAATCTAACAAGCCAAGATATCATAATTCGACATCATTTGAGCATTCAAATACACAAAATACATCATATGATCAAGGGGATCATTTTGACGTCAGATGAAGTGGGTGTTGTTTTGCATGTATTTATGAACGCCACTCCTCATCCATAAATAATCATTCATATGAGAGGGCAGAGAGGAGAGAGCTCTAAAGATCCTCCGCAATACTCGACAGTCGTCGCCGTAGTATCGTCGGTGCCGTCGGTTGATCCTCCGTCGTCAATCTGTCTCCATCATGATGACTTACCTGATTGTTCCCGAATTTCTACTAGTGATTGTTCTGCGTTTCAGTGATTGTTCATTTTAGGTAATTATTTCGCATTTTCACCGGTGATTGCTCATATTCCATCATCGTTACTACTCTACCTACCACGAGCGTGACTACATAGTTGTTGTTCATTTCTTATATCTGATCGTAATCCGTATGGGAAGATCTTGTACTCTGAAACAGATACATAGTGGAAGCTTTTTGCTGGGCTAGGCCCCGTGGTTTTCCCTCTTTTCAAGGTTTTTCACGTAAAAATTCTGGAGTTTTATTGTTCACTCTTTAAATACCATGTGTGTGTTGGATTTCAACGCTAAAATACTTTTACTCTCTACCGTTGGTTTTCTATAGCAGTTTGGCCGTCTGTGGGAAGCGATTCCCATTATATCATCTCTTGTATGGCGAGTTCCCAACAAGATCAAAACCACCATCGAGATGTAGAATTTCAAGCTTTTAAGGAGTGGCGAAGAATGAAGATTCATCAAACTTCGTTCCCTTTTTTGTCACTTCGGCAAATCTTAATCTCAAAAGATTATCCAAATCGATACGGATATTTAATTGATTATCGGTTCGAAGCAAGTTAATAATACTAATGAAAAAAGGAGGTTAAAGAAACTTTGCTACAACCATGGATGTTTTAATCGACCTCTTCCATACAAAGTTAACGCCATCGAGCAAAGACTCGACAAACAACTGGGATGGGTCAAAAGGTCCTTGGTGGACTTCCTACGACCCCCGCGAGTTGCGTCGCCGGGTAACCTCGACAAACAACCGGATGGGTCAAAGATCTCGGCGGATTCAATTGACCTCTTCCGTTGCGTCATTGGGTAACACCCTGACAAACAACCTCAGATAGGTCAAAAATCCTCATCAGATTTAGTTCAACATCTTCCATACAGGTTAACGTCATTGGGTAACACTCTGACAAACAACCCGGATGGGTCAAAATCCGGATTGATTCAACCTCTTCCACACAGTTAACGTCATTGGGTAACACTCGACAAATAACCTCGGATGGGTCAAAATCCCGGATTCATTCAACCTCTTCCACAGTTAAATCGGGTAACACTCGACAAACAACCTCGGATGTCAAAATCCTCGATTGATTCAACATCTTCCACATGCGTCATACTCGACCCTCGATGAGTCAAAATCGCCGGATTCAATTCAACCTCTTCCACAGGTTAACGTCCTTAACATCATTGAAAAATACTGACAAATAATCTGGATAGGTCAAAATCCTCGGCGGATTCAATTCAACCTCTTCCATACGTTAACGTCCTTGGTAACCTGAAATAATCTCGGATGGGTCAAAATCCTCGGATTCAATTCAACCTCTTCCACACAGGTTAATGTCATTGGGTAACACTCTGACAAACAACCTCGGATGGGTCAAAATCCTCAGCGGATTCAATTCAACCTCTTCCACACAGGTTAACTTTGGGTAACACTCGATAAACAACCCGGATGGGTCAAAATCCCGGTGGATTGATTCCTCTTCCACAGTTAACGTCATTGGATAACACTCGACAAACAACACCGGTTTGTCAAAATCGCCTTAATTCAACCTCTTCCAGTTAACGTCGATTAACATCATTGAGCAAACAACCTTGGATAGGTCAAAAATCCTCATCGTCGTCGGTCACCGCCGCCGACCATCGCCGGCAATCTTCTCTGGTCACCACCATTCGTCGGTCATCGCCGACTGCTTCGCCGTCGACTACCGGTCTCCGTTGCGACCACACCCCGTCGACCGCTTCTCCGCGCGCCACCATCAGCGACAATTTTTCGGTCACCGACGCGTCATTTGGTCTCGCCATTCGGCTGGTCACCGATCGTCGCTCGCGGTTGTCCTTTTAACCCGGTCGATTGCTACGGTGTAGCCGGTCACCACTACCAGCCGGTCACTTCTGACCCATGGTCGGCAATCTTCATACGGCGCTACGCCAGTCGACTACGTCTCAGTTCTTTATTTGACCACGCGTCGGTAGCCAACCATATCGCGGTTATTGCGGCGGTCCGCGCTGACTCACCGCTTTGCTTTACGCTTAACCGTGGTCGCCACCATTATGCCGGTCGCTACTCCGCGCCGGTCATCACCGTCGTCGGTTGCACTGCCACCACCCCGTCGGCTACGTGGTATGGCCGGTCACCGCGCTGCGTGATTATCCTTCGCTCGACCATATTACCGCTGGCCGACCACCCGTGCGCCACTTCGCGTCGTCGCTGACCATGGGCAATCTTGCGTCCCGATACCGTCGGTCGCCGCCACTTTGGTCGCTTGTCATTCTGCTGACTTCGGGGTCATCACCATGGTTCGGTTATCCCGATTCTGGATGCCGGTCGCCGTCATTTGCGGTCGTTCATTGCCAAACCACCACCACGTTTGCCGGTTGTATCATCGGTCGGCCGACATATGGTCACTGCCGACCATCGTCGCTAATCACGTCGGCGTCATCGCGATTGATCCGTGCCATTGTTCCCGGTCGCCGTAGACCATCGTGATGCGGTCACCACCATCAGCCGGTCATCCTGCCAGGCGTCGGTCGCCGTCGGCTAATTCTTGGTTCATCACCCCATCGGCTAACGTTTGCGGTCACCGCCCAGCCATTGTGTCGCCGATCCGCCGTCGCATTCTATGTGTGCTACCTGTCATGCGCCGCCGTGACCATCGTCGATAATCTTGCCGTCACCACCATTGTCTGCGGTCATCATTCGGGCATCATCTCGCGACCCGTCATTCGTCGATTGCCGTTCGCGCCCCCGTGCGCAACCACCGTCGTCGGTCATTCCGCATTGTCTGTCCGCCATTTCGCTGCGATCCACTTTCCATATCATCGGTCATTCGCCGTGCCGACTCCGGTCTCGCTCATTACCATCGCTTGATTCGCGACCACCGTCGGCCGCAAACCCAGACGGTCAGGCGAGGCCGGTTCTCGAGGGAAATTAACAACCGTAAATCGGGCCTTGATCGCCTCAAACCCGGGGTCCGGAGGCGGTTGATGCCTCTTCGAGGGAAAACCGGAACAACGGCGCCGCGCGATAAACCTCCGGGTCCGAGGGTTGGCCTCTTTCGAGGAAAACCTCAACGCGTATACTGGGCCGATCGCCTCAAACCGGCGGTCCGGAGGCGGTTGCCTCTTCGAGGAAACCGGGCGGCGAACAGGCGCTTGATCGCCTCACGGGACGGCCAAGCGACGACGCGGCGATGCCTCAAACCCCGACGGTCAGCCGGTTGGCGATCTCTTTCAAAACCGAACAACGATGTATGCAGCGCATCGCCTCAAGCGGACGGTTGGGCCGGGTTGGCCTCTTCGAGGAAAACCGAATAATGGCGTACCGTGGGACTTGATCGCCTCGACGACCTTCTCTCGAAGAAGAAGGTGTCTTCTCCGCAGAGGGTTTTATAGACCCTCACCGCCAAAAACAGTCAAACCGTCGTTTGGGCCAGCGTCTGGCAGCATGTGCCAAACCGCTGTTGCCGTACCAGCATGCCGTGTAGCTTCGCCTCATGACAGCGCCGACCAGCGTCCGTTCGCGACCAGTTCTGCGACATGACCCAGGCCGTCAGCGCCCGCCGGCGACCAGCGGCCAGAACCATGACCCCACGGCGCTGTGCGCCCGCATAGGCCAGCTCAGCTTCCGCTGGCTCAGCAGCCGTGAGCATGATGCCGTTCGGAGGGTCGTAATCCTAAATTTCATGCTCGCCTATACATATTTGTGGCTATGCATCGCTTCCTTAGTTGTAATCTTTTTGAAGATCTGTTCTCTCAAAATGTGTGGTTAATGGACTTTTAGATTTCGAAGAATTTACTATTTTGAAGTACTTGACATATATTTTTTATGATTATATCATCCAAAAATAGGGGGCGATATGACACGAAAATTATTCTAGTCGACGAATCTTGATCTTGTGGCGATCGAGTGGCCGGTCGAGATCAAGCATTTAAAATATCATTAGAAACTTTGAGACATCGGTTAAATTCCTAAAAGCTCTCAATATGGAGTGTTTATAATAAATCGGCGTCTTGAGTTGAATCTAACAAGCCCAAGATATCATAATTATCATCATTTGAGCATTCAAATACACAAAATACATCATATGATCAAGGGGATCATTTTGAGCCGTCCGATGAAGTGGAGTGGTGGGTTTTGCATGTATTCTGAGGCATCGCCTCCCATAAATAGCCTCATTCCTCCGTATGAGGAGGCCAAGCAAGAGAGAGGAGAGCTCTAAAGATCCTCCAGCCTGTCGTCACTGACGGTCGTCAACCACCGTAGCCATTGCCGGATGCGTCGTTGATCCTCTCGTCGATCTCTGTCTCCGTCATGATGACCTACCAGGTGATTGTTCGCATTTCTACAGTGATTGTTCGCTGCGTTTACGCGTGATTGTTCCACGCATTTCGAGAATTGTTCGCATTTCGCGGTGATTGCTCGATTCACCATCATCATTCTACTTTGCTACCGACTGACTACATAGTTGTTGTTCCTTTCTCATATACTCTGATGTAATCTGGTATGGAAGATCTTGTACTCGAAATAGATATAGTGGAAACTTTTTCTTTGAGGTAGTGGTTTTTTTCTTTTCGAGTTTTCACGTAAAATTCTGAGTTTTATTGTTCTCTTTAAATATATGTGTGTCTTTGGATTTCCAAGAAAGAATACTTTACTCTACATTGATTTTCTAGCAACAAAATAATTAAGTAATATTAATTATTTAGACCAACTTATTTTTAATTAATATATTGTAACGAATTTATTGAAAAAATATTACGAATATTATATCAATTAATATATACTTAATAAATTGATTAATAATTTTTATTTAATCAATTTAACATAAACGGGATTTCTCGAAAGCGGGGAATCAATTTCAGAGTTGCGCCATCTCTACATAAATCTGGTGTTCTTCAATTCCTCTAAATCCCGTAAATCCACTTACTGAACGGATTTACTAAATCCAGCTTTAAAGGACAAATGGAGGAGAAACGGGATTTAAGATTCTGTCAGATTTAAAGCTGACTTTTTTGCTGTTTGGTTGAATCGTGCAACCAAATAATCTTAGCCTAGTGGTTGATAAACTTTCCAAATAGGTTGATGCTCGTCGTTATGTGTGTGAGTTTTGCGATTAAGTTATTTCAAATATCCCCAAAAGAATCAACCAAACAACCCTGCTAACAAATTAATCAAGTAGACTTGAATGTGTACGTATTTGAGTTCAAATTTATTTATCATTATCGAGTTCGAGCTTAATTCTAGCTTTTTAGGATGTTGTTCAAGCTTGTGCTTGTTTATTTTTATCGAGTTCGAGCTTGATTCGGATTTGTTCACGAGCTCTTAAATGATCAAGTTTGAATAACTTATTATTTAGTTCATTTATGTTTATAAATAGAATCATTCTAAGTTTGTGAACAAGCTTATTATGGAGCTCAATTAAGGCTCAATTATGATTTGATTAAGGCATCTTCATGAATAATATTTTTCTTAATAAACTAGAGTTTATATAGCTCTTTCATTTCATTAAGCTTTTATTAAGAGGCTCGATTTTCTTAAATTGAACTGATCTTGTGAACAAACTCATGCCGTGCTTGAACATGATTTTTTTTTGTTTTAAATGAGCTCAAGCTTGAATATCATCCTAAAAACTTGAATAGAGCTAAGTCGATCTTGAACTCGATAATGGTAAACGAGCTTGAACTCAAAAAAGCATATGCTCAACTTTGCTCGATTCGCTCATAGCCCTACCCCTAATTTCTCTAGGTGGCAACTTCATGTTGATACCTCTCTTTGTGCCTCCCATCAGCTTAAAGCTTATGAGCCTCGATCAAAGCCCTTTTTTAGAATTACACCTCATTCTCATCAATTTTATACCATAACTTTTCAACCCAAGGCAAATGACTCAAAGGTGATAGCACCATTTATGCATTAAATAGCACCATGAAGTGTGAAAGTGTACACTAAAGATTGAAGGCGTGATTGGCAATTTGTCAAATATCCGAGGAACATACTACAAGAATTAAGGAAAACACTCTAAAAAAGAATATCAACTCAAATGTCTTCTATAATACACACTTAATCAATCATAATTACACATATATTAGTGTAGGAAGTCAATTGTTAACTAATTCAGTTGAAACTTAACCTACAAAAACTACAATTTAATTAAACTAGATTAATTAAGTTCATTATAAAATTTAATCGAAAATGTTAAATTTAATCATATGGTCTACCTCTATATTTATCTAAGTTAAACATAGATCTAAGGCTAAAAAATGGTAAATACTTAACCCAAAATGATGCAAAGAAATAATGGCCCAAGAAAAAGAAAAGGTGGCTATTTTAGTCTTGGGTTATATAAATAGTCTATAGTCCTTGAACTAATAAAATAGGAGCCTAAATGATATTCCCATTGAAAAAAAATTAAAATTGAAGTTAAGGTTAATGAAAGGTGCTAGAAAAGAGGGTATTTTAGATATTTATATTTTTAATTTTTAATAAATTACTTATTTTTTAAATTTAGGATATTGTAAAAATACTAAAATTTATAAAGTTAATACACACACACATATATATATATATATATATAATCACAAAGTATATGAAAGTAAAGTGAAAAGATATTATAAATGTTACTGAGATTATATCCCAAATAATAGGAATTAGATTTCATAAAAGTTTGAAGATTTAAATTTCTAAAATACTCATATTTCTAACATTATTCATTAACTTTAACTTCAATTTTATTACTTTAAATCATGGGATCATTTTGACTACTATTTTAAGAGTATAGAAATTATTTGTATATTATTTAGGACTAAAATGATTGTTTTGATCATTATCTCATATAAATATTATTATAACATTTGTAATATCTCATTAGTGATGATATTTTCAACTTCTAAAATTGAGAGGTTTTATAGCTTGGGAAGTGTATCTTCTTATTAAAGAGTCAGATTGAATAAGTAAAGATTTACTAAATCTCTTATATACTAAAAATTTATATAAAAAAACTTAAGATAATAGATATTAAACCTAATTTTCTTAAGAATTTTAAATGAGTCATAAGCCTTTGTAAGTAATTTTTATATTTTATGATTTGATAATATTCATGTTGAATGTGAATTAAAACATAGCCACTTTTTGATTATTTTATTACATTGAAGTGCATTTGTCATTAACTGAAGTAATTTATTATCTTATGAATTCATATTGGTTTCAAAAGTCATTAGAAAATCATAATAACAATTCAAAGAATGCATGACATGGGAGGTTGGCTTCTTTAATTGGTCATCTAAGATTTTAGCTATAAACTATTTAAAAGGTGAAGTTTTTGTTAATATATGAGTAGTACTATTATATGCAAATTTAGCTGTGGACAAATGAAAGTCTCAATTTTCTAAATTTTTTATAAGATATATAATTAGCTTTATAAAGATTTGATTTTCTACTTTAGTTTTTTTGTGAGTTTGAGGATAAAAATAAATAAAATTTTAGTTTGGAACCAAATAAATTTTTTGTGAAGTCTTATAATATATAAAATAAATCTAGCAACACAATTATATGCAATAGTAGAAATAAATTCATACAATATACCTCTTAATTATTTTTATGAGATGATCTAGAGATGTAAAATTACTTTTCATTGATGAAGATATGTATTAATAATAATTAATGCCTCTTGTAAAGTTAAAAATTTGTCCAATTGTTTGATTTAAATTAGAAAAAGGTTAGGGCATACTATATACTCACTGAAATTCATTTAAATCATAAAATATTTAGTTCCAAAGAGGAGATAGTCAATGCTACATTTGCAAGTATGAGTAAATTTATTTTCAATTTTAGGTTTATTTTAATGATGAAAGAGTAATTTTGGAGAGACTCAACCAACTTTATATATCTATGATTTAATTTTTATTGAGTATTACTAAACTTAAGGTCATGATAATCTAAATTAAAAATAACTCTATATGGAAGGTAATATCACCAATGTCTCAATGATTAAATGACAACATAAAATTATCTATTGTATTCTATTGCGTGCTAGAAAATCAGTTGTGATAGAATAAAAGTTTATGCATTAGCTTTGTTGTGGAATCCAGCACACACACAGATATTTGAAGAATGAACAAAAAAACTCCAAAATTTTTATGTGGAAAAACCTCTGAATGGAGGGAAAAATCAGGCAGTAAAATCTTTCATGTATCTGTTTTAGAGTACAAAATTTTCTCGATAACCAAATTATAGAATTGTATATGAAGAAGACAATGGGAATCTAAACAATAGCTATCTGATAAAGTTAGGTTATATTGTGGTAATGATTGATATGAAATGGCGTGAAACGGCTGATGTAGTCGGCGATAATGCCAGCGAGATAATCCGGCGAGATGGTCGGCGGTGGCGGCAGATAGTCAGCGAGATGGCCCGGCGATGGTTGGCAGCGATGACCGGCAGCAATAGTCAGCGGTGATAGCCAAGCGCTGTTCAACGTGATCGGCGACGGTGGTCAGCGGTAATGCGTGGCGATGGTTGATATCCGATGCGGTGGTTGGCGGTGGCGGCTAAATGGCGGCGATGGTTAACGGTGATCGGCGGCTCAGTGGTACGATTATGCTTGGAGGATTTTCAAGCTTCAGAGCTCTCTCTTCTCTTTAGCTTTCCTCCCCTCATGTAAAGAATGATGGACTATTTATAGATTAGAGGGAGAGAATTTTTATGAATACTTACAAAATCCAAACCACTCCATCGGGATGACTCAAAATGATTCCCTTGATCATCTGATGTATTTTAAATATTTGAATGATCAAATGAAGTCATAATCAAGAGATATTGGGCTTGTTAGACTTGGCTCGTCAAGACGCTCGATTTGATTATAAACACTCCATATTTAGAAACTATTTAATGATTTAAATGATATCCCAAAGTTTCCAATGATATTTTAAGTGCTTGACCTAGACTAGTTTCGACTTTGGATCAGATTGCTTTTGATATCAAGATTCGTGCCTCGACTAGTGGGAGTTTTATCGACATATCAACTGCCCCTAGTTTAGGATGACATTATCTCTATCATCTAAAAATATATCCAAAATAATTGAAAATAATACATTCTTAATGGAATTTGCGGGTTTATTAACCATATAGTTTGAGAGAATAGATCTTCATAGGCGCATAAGATTATGATCAGCGTACAAGACCAGGATGCGTGCTCAGCAGGCTTGAGGGTTACGCTGAGGCTCATTAGCTCGTCGGTGCTCCTTGCGGGCACCCTGGCGGTCTTGTGCATGGCGTGCATCTGGTAGCGTCTTGAACCACATGAGATGAATGTTTTTTCAATTTTTTCAATTTTTTATTCCTTTTTTTATTTTTTTTTCTTTTTACTCCTATAGTGGGCCTATAAAAACCCCCCTAGGGTCAAGTGAAGAGATACAACTCCCAGTGGGCTTGGGGGAGTGCTCAGGCGGCAGTCACCTGCATGAGCGTGCATCTGTGGCAGTCTGAAAATGAATGTTTTTTTCAATTTTTTTCAATTTTTTATTTTTTTCCTTTTTTTATTTTTTTCTTTTACTCTATCCTATAAACCCCCCCCGGTCAAGTGAAGAGATACAACTCCCATATGTTCTAGTGTTCCTTTGCATTGAATGAGAAATCATCTAGCGGAAGTTCAACTTTTCTTTTTGTGAGCGAAGTTCTGACCTTCTTCTTAAGAGAAGGTCATTCATTTAGCTGATCAAGATCCGTAGCTCATATGACGATGCTCCGATTTTCTCTCGAAAGAGGTGTCAACTATCCTTCTCGGACTGACCGAGTTTGAAGGTGATCAAGGCCAGTAGTTCATACGGTGAGGCTCCGGTTTTCCCTTGAAAGAGGCGCCAACTGTCCTCGTTGGACCGACCAGGTTTGGAGGCAATCAAGGCCCGTAATTCATACGGTGAGGCTCTAGTTTTCCCTCGAAAGAGGTCCACTGTTCTCATCAGACCGACCGAGTTTGGAGGTAGTCAAGGCTCATAGTTCATATGATGAGGCTCATTTTCCCTCGAAAGAGGCGTCAACTATCCTCATCAAATCGACCAGGTTTGGAGGCAGTCAAGGCCCATAATTTTTACTTCTTCTTGTAAGAAATTGAATTTCTTGAAACTCCAATGGATGGTTCAACAGTTAACAACTGCCAAGATGGCGGGGAAGCGTAAATTAGGAACCATCCTTCAAATAACTCAGAAAGTCTGGTATGTAATTTCATAATATCATTAAAGAGGAATAACTTTTTTTATCTCATAGGTATGTGTATATTTTTCATCATATTGTAGGCAAAAAATTTTATCCAAAGTTATCCGTGAGTGATAAAGTCAGAAAATGATATGCCCAAGTATTGAGATGAGTGAGTTGCTTCACACAATTTTTAGACTTTTATCTTTTCCTCTCTCTTTTTTTATTTATTATGTATTTTTAAATGATGATGGCCAGAAAAAAAAATCAATAGCATGACAGCTACTAGCGATACATCATCCACTATCACAATTGATAGTTTAATGGTGCTCTGCAAGAAATTTCATTTCCCTAATGAGTTGGTGGCTATTATTGCCAAAAAGTCTTATCGAGCCCATTTACCTCCACCAGGATACTTTACTATTTCTGGGATGATTCTTCGTATGGGACTGCCATTCCCTTTGGCTCCTGAATTGATTGAGATCTTTAAAATATGCGGTGTAGCTTTGTCATAATTTTCATTTTGAGCTTTAGTGATCATCATTGGTTTAAATGTCTTCTTTAAAGAGCATGGTATTACTTTGAACATCAAATACTTGTGTCAAATGTGTAGATTCACATGTGATGCTCAGAGACATGTTTCTTATCGAGCTATAAAGAATTGGATAAAATTTTCAGCACGATATCCATCTAGAAATTGGTCTAATGGATTCTTTTTTGTGAAAAATGAGTGGGCCTCCTTGAGAGATGGGGAGGATGAATGACCTTCCAGATCCATTACTAATTGAAGAGAATGTAATCTTAAGGACTCTTAATATTCCTGATGCAGGAAGCTTGCAGCATGAGTTACGTCACATTGGCAAATATATAATTGAAGATAGAATGTTCAAGGTTGGTCTTTTCATTCAAGCAGGGAGATCTCATGCTCTTCCACTGAAGAGATCAACTAAAGGTGATGAAAGGTCTCCTCATATTCACAAGATTCTTTCAAGAAGCCCGTTACGAAATCATGGTGATAGCAATGTTTCTTCTTTAAAGAAAAAGAAGACATGCGTCGAAGTGACTACGTCAAATATTTGCGGAGAAGATGTTTGCCCCCAGTTGGCCTCTGAGAGTTTAGCTATCTCAACTCATAATGGAGAATTCATTTCTCGAAGCTGTATATTCCTGAAGAGGTGTTAAAGCACGTATGCATGGATGTCAACAAGTAGACAAATTAGTACGTTGTCTTCTCCTTCTCCTTCTTTTCTTCTTTTTCTTTTTTCTTTGTGTAATATTTGTGATTTTTTTATTGTAGGTAGCTCAAACATTAAGGCTAATGGCTCATTTGGGTGTCGCTCTAGACAAGTGGAATATTGAATTTGTGAAGCTAAAATATCTATAAGACAAGTATGAGCGAAAGATGAGTGCTAAGGCCAAAGAAGTGGTAGCTCTGGAGGATCAGCTAACCGGGTGTAGAACTGAGCTAGCGAACATGTCAACTTCTCTTTCTCTCCATCATAAAGTGGAGCGCATTCGTGATGAGCTGATTAACGTGAGGGCAGAGACTCGCCAAAAAGAGAAAAGACTCAAGGCACTTGTAGTGGAGAAGAAAGATCTTGAACTGAAGAAGAAAGCATTACAGAATCGTCTTTCTGAGAAGGAGCTTATAATGTCAGAAGCAGAAGCAAATGAAATCTCCTTGAGGGCAGTGGAAGATTTTAAGAACTCCCTCGCTTATCGCAATACTATCGAGGACCATGTTCAGGAAGCTCATAATCATATTCTTGATGTTGAATTGAAAGACTTAGGGCGCCAATACTTAGAGGAAGGCTTTCAGATTCTAAAAGGAATCCGCTTAGTACATTGCAAAGCTGAAGCTAGTATTGAGAATCTGTCTCCCAGCCAAGTGTCTAAAGACTCTTCACCAGATTTAGGAGATGAAGGGGTTGAGAGTGAGTTTAAGGGAGCATCTTCTAGTGGTGAGGAGGACATTGATATCATGTAGTATCACTTGAGGATGCATTTCTTTTCCTTTTATCTATGTATTGTTATTTATTATTATTATTTTTTGTATCCAAAATTTTGATTCTTTTTTATATCATCATGTTAGTGTTATCAATGATATAAAATTTTTTTGGGTGATTTGCTCTTATTTTTTTTTGACCTATCCGAGGTGATTGGTCAAAATATTATTCGATTATGCTAACATGTACGGATGAGGTCGTAGGAAGTCCACCAAGGACTTTTTGGCCTATCCTAGGTATTAGTCAAAAAATTATTTGACTTACCTGTATGGAAGAGGTCGTGGAATGTCCACCAAGGACCTTTTGACCTATCCTAGGTATTAGCCAAAGTGTTACTTGACTTCTTACTTGTGTGAAAGAGGCCGTGGAATGTCTACCAAGGACTTTTTGACCTATTCTATGCATTAGTCAAAGTGTTACTTGACTTATTACCTGTATGGAAGAGGTCCTATCAAGTCCTCTTGGGATTGATCATGCCCCGACTAAGACACACCGTGAGTTGCGTATTTCTCAAGTAGGAGGATTAAATGAAGGATATTATTTATATGCAACAAGCTTGAAAGAAAAGGTCATAAACTCATTACTCTGATAAAGTCGGTGATACAATCATAAGATAATTTTAACACAGATATGAGTTTGAAGAGGAAATGACAAATGAGATAAAATAAAAGTTGCAATAATTATGCAGTAGAAATTACTGATAATATTTTTGAAGATCCTCGGTGTTCCAAGTTTGAGGTAAATTTTTTCCCTCTGTATCCTTGAGCTTAAATGTTCCTGTCTTGACCATAGCTATAATCACATAAGGGTCATCCTAAAGAGGTGAGAGTTTATTACGTTGAGGGCCTTTGCTCGCAGCTTCAAGACTTCACAGGACCAAGTCACCGGCAGAGATGGGACAAGGTTTCACTCTTCTGTTGAAGTGACGAGCTACCCTTTGGTGGTAGGAAGCAGTCCAAAGTAGGGCCATGTCATGAGTTTCAAGGAGTAGGTCCAGGTTCTGTCGGAGCTTTTCTTTATTACTACCATGATCAAATGATTGAACTCTTGGACTTAGAATCCCGATATCTACTGGTATAATAGCTTTTGTGCTAAAACACAAGTTGTATGGTGTCTCACTAGTTGGAGTTCGTGATGTAATGTAGTAAGCCCAAAGAATATTATAGAGCTCATCAACCCATTTCCCCCAGCCTTCTCAAGACTCATTTTTAACCCTTTGAGTATAGTCATTGTTAACTTCAGTTTGTCCATTAGTTTGAGGATGGGTCATAGTCGTATGCAGCAGCTAAATGTGAAGATCTTTACAAAAAAATGTAAAGACATTTCCAGTAAATTGGGTTTCATTGTCAGTGATGATCTTTGTAGGAAGACCAAATCAACATACAATATTTTTCCAAATAAATTATTTAGCATTTGCCTCTGTGATTTTAGCGAGTAGTTTAGCTTCCATCAATTTAGTGAAGTAGTCGACAGCTAAAATGATAAACTTTTGTTGCCATGACACTACTGGAAAAGGTCCCATGATATCAATTCCCCACTGAGCAAAAGGCCAAGGGCTTTGAAGGGATGAGAGCTTTATATGCAGCGTATGAGAGAGGTTAGAGTGCGACTGACAACTCACATATTTTTTGTGAACTCCAAGGCGTCTTGCTTCATCGTAGGCCAATAGAAGCCATGCCTTATAATTTTAAGGGCTAGCGCCCTTCCTCCTAGGTGTTCTCTACATATCCCCGAGTGAACCTCTCTTAATGTGTGATCGACCTCTGATTGTGAGAGACATTTAAGGTATGGCCCAGAAAAAGCTCATTTATATAGTTCACCTCCAATAATAATAAAGTTTGAAGCTTGCCTTTGGAGATAAGTTGCAGCAGTTAGGTCTTCAAGAAGGGTCCCTTCTTATAGAAAAGATAAGATGGGGTTCATCCATGAAGATTCCTTTATCTCATTAGTTTCTTGCATTACCCATGACCTTTGGATACTAGAAAAATATATTTCTTCAACATGCATTCTCTTAAATATATCTCTAGTAGCAGAGGTAGCGAGCTTAACGAGAGCGTCAGCTCGAGTGTTCTTCTCTCCAGTATGTGAATGATTTGATGTGTCTTGAAATGGGTAAGAAGTGACTTCACCAAGCTGAGGTATTATGCTAGTTGAGGATTATGAGTATTAAAGTTTCCCTCAACCTAGGAGGCGACGAGCTGAGAGTCAGTGTTGATCATTAAGTTTTGAGCTTCACAATCGATGGCAAGTCTCAACCCTACGATGAGAGCCTTATATTCAACCATATTATTGATTGTAAGGAATTTTAGGTGAAGTTCATACAGTAAGGTATCATGTTGGGAGAAATAAGTAAGATTCCTGCTCCAGTACCAGTATTTCTTAAAGCTCCATCAACATAAAGGGTCTAATGTGGAGACGAAAGGGGTGTAATAGATAGCTCATTTACAGTTGGCGTGCATTCCACTATAAACTCTGCGAGTACTTGAGACTTTATATATGGCTAGGGTAGAAAATGGATATCAAGCTGTCCCAATTCTATAGACCATTTGATTAACCTTTTGAGATGTCTTTGGTTTCTGTAGAATAGCCCTCAACGGTAAATGAGTGTAAACGCCGATGATGTGAGCTTGGAAGTATGGACGTAATTTTCACGCTGAGAAAACTAAAGCCAAAGCCATCTTATATGTCAGTGGATAACGAATTTCTATATCAGAGAGAATTTGCTGACATAGTAAATTGGTCGTTGTATCCCATTTTCTTCTCTCACTAAAACTGAGCTTATCGCGTGGGAAGAGACTGTGATATATAAGTATAACATCTCTCCTTGGATAGGCTTGGATAGTAAGGGTGGAGATATTAAATATTCTCTTAGTTGCTCAAAAGCAAACTGACATTCATTAGTCTACTGAAAATTATTATTTTTAGCTCTCTTTAGTATTTTAAAGAATGACAAGTATTTATCCCCAGAACGGGCTAGGAAGCGGGATAAGGTAGTAATTTGTCCAATTAAACATTAAAATTCTTTGATATTCTTCGAAGGAGCCATATCTCAGGGCTCTAATTTTCTCAAGATTGGCCTCAATCCCAGGTGTTCATATAAACCAAAGAAATTTTTTAACATAACCCCAAAAGTACACTTGGTGGGTTAAAGCATGTTATAACATCGAAGAAGGTTAAAGCATATTTCTAAGTCAAAATATATATTGTGATTCTTCCAAGCTTTTTTTTTATAATCCACATATATACCTCCATGTGCGGCAGAGATCTTTAAAAACCTTATTCATAAGGTATTGATAGGTAGCACCAGCATTTTTTAACCCGAACGGCATAACTTGGTAACAATATAAACTTTTATATGTTTAAAATGATGTGGCTTCTTCATCTATTGGGTCCATTTTATTTGGTTGTAACCTGAGTAAGCATCCAAAAAAATTGAGCATTTGATGTCGGCATAGCATCGACCAATTGATCAATTCGAGGAGAGAAAATTATCTGTCGAGCAAGCTTTATTGAGATCAGTGTAATCAATACACATTCTCCACATTCCATTTGCTTTCTTAACCATGATAATATTTGCTAGCCATATAGGGTAATATACTTTTCGTATGAATCCTGCTTTTAAGAGCTTGTTAACTTCTTGTTCAATTTCCTGTAGGAGATCAGGTGCAAAACTCTGCTTCTTTTGGATGATTGATTTGAATGTTGGATCAATCTTGAGGGAGTGTATGATCCATTAGGTCAACCCATCATATATGTTGGATTCCAAGCAAAGATGTCTTGATTTTTATGCAAGTTTATGTATTTTATCATTTATTCATCGAGCAATGATCCAACTTGCCTTATTAGGTTGGTCATCGACAATGAAACATGGAGCAAGTCTTTTTACAGTGCTTTCATGGGATACATCTTCATCTTGAAAATTAAAATTTTGATCTTTGAAGGTCAAGAAGGCATGATTGAGCTTATCTGAGATAACATGATTGTGATATTTATTGATTTCCACATACCACTCCAACCCCAATAGGAGTTAGAAATTTCATCTTAAGATGAGATCGAAATACGGAAATTGATTTTGAGGGCCTTTCAAAGATAGAGTTATCGTCAAATTTGACTTGACCATGACCACCATGAATTGAATTGAATGAGTCACTTGTCGAGAAAATTCATCGAAGATCATAGGAAAGGTGCTTGTCCCCTCTACTCGTACAAGACGATTATTAAACCCATATAATGGTCATGCAGTAGGTTGGAGCTTTTCCCTAACCAAGCCCATGCTAAGAAATGTGGAGTAAAATAAGACATCAACATAACTCTCGTTGTTAATCAAAATTCTCTTAACATTATAGCATGGGTCACCGATCCCTGCGCTGATGACAAGTGAATCTTGATGGGAAACTTGTACTCCTTCTAAGTCTGAGTCATTAAAAGTGATGGAATGATCAATACGAGATTTTTTTAACTCTAGTTCTTTAGAGGTGGCAATGAGGATTTGATTAGATAGTAGTGGTCCTCCTGCGATTGTTTGATTTCTCCAACTATATGATGACTATTTTGTTATTTCTGTGATGATTGTCCTGGTTGCCCCCCAGTTGGAGTTATGTTTGCTTGAGTCAATTGATTCTTCACAAATTGACGTAGATATCCTTGTTGAATGAGCCTCTTGATTTCTTCTTTGAGTTGTTTGCACGCCTTAGTAGTATGTCCATGACTTTGATGGAAATGACAATATTGCTCCTAATTTCATGAATTTGGTTTCATCGGATATGACCACTTGATGGTCTCTTCATCTCAAATGGCCATCAGGACATTAACACGAGATGTGTTCAGTGGTGTGTATTCCTTTTTTGGTCGTGGTTCATATCATTGATGTGAGGGCCGTGGAGGGAGATCATGGCTGCCTTGTTGCTTCTTTTGATGAGATTGTCATTGCATTCCCAGGGGCACTCTTACGTTTTCCTGTGGATTATTCAAATTAATTATGATGGGCATTAATAGCCTCATCGATAGAAATTTGTGCTTCCACACGATGAACTAAGCCGGCATATGAGAAGACCATATCTCGCATTAGTGATGATTAGAAAGGCCCAAGACAGAGCCCTCCAAAGAAAACTCCTCTTAATAATTCAGGGTCTACTCCAGGTATTTGGTGAGCTTCTAAGGAGAACCTTTGAAAGTATTCCTTAAGTGATTCACCCTCATTTTGATGAATGCTTGAGAGATGAAAGGAATCTTAATGATCCTCTAGTTTGCAATGAACTATTCTACACAAATCTTGGTGAGTTCATCAAAGGTATAGATGGATCCCCTTGGAAAGAAGTAGAACCAAGTGTGAGCCTGCCCTTTGAGGGTAACTGGAAAGACCTGACAAAGTAGTGTGTTAGCTCGTTGGATATACATGATGGTCCAGAATGGACGATGTGTTCATATGTTGGTTGCCCCATCGTAAGAGTCGATGCTAAGCTTGAACCCTACGGATAAAGTTATAGATTTATAGCCAAATATTTGATATATATGATAACAAGAAGATTATAATACTTTTTTTTAATTACTTGGATCTAAATAGGATCATAATATGATTTAGGTAACATTTGATAAACTTACGAAGATTACTCATTTCTACCCATAAAATAGAATTATTTATAGAAGAACTAATTAATGATATATGAGGAAAATAATATTTAACTATTTAGAATATAAATAATCATTCATGTAATATAGATGGAGAATTGACTTCTTGGTTATAGAAGAAAGTGTCAGTGGCTTTGGGTGACTATATATATTTTTTAAACTTCCAATCATATATTGATCTAAATTATAATCAATTTTTTTATCAAATTCAAATCTACTAAAATTAATTTAATTTATTACTTATATAAGGTTCATAGTAAAAAAATTTCTTCATTGTTTCATTTTTTTCTAGCTTTTAGTTTTTTTGTATCATTTTGGGTTAATATGTTAAACACTTAGTTTTTTTAACCATAGCTCTAACTTTGATTTAGATAATTATAGAGATAGATTATATTAAATTCAATACTTTAGGGTTACTTTCATAATGATAATAATTAATCTATGGTATTTAAATGACAACTTTGTCAACTAACCTCTTATGTCAATATATTTGCATTTATGATTGATTAAGTGTGCACTATATAGGACATTTAAGTTGATATTTGGCTATTATTGTTCTCTTTGTTCTCAAACGAGTTTTGGATTTTTTGCCACATGTTACAAAGTAGGAGACTTTTCTATATTTAAAGATAAATTTACCATTCTTTCTTTGGTGTGTTGTCCTTATAGTAGCTTCCTTAGATATTTAATAAAATTTTATTCATCATGCCTTCCATTGTTTGTTACATTTTTGGTGGGACTTACACCTTTGAGTTGTCTGTCTTAGAATGATGAGTTATAGTTTTAAATCATTGAATATCTACAATTCTCAAGATGATAATTGATATAATGAATTTTAGTAGAGGGCTTCAATAGCGAGTCATAGGACCAAAGCGATTAGAGGCACAAAAGAGTTATTAGAGAGAGTTGTCACTTAGAGAAATGATAGGTGTTGAGTAACTGAGAATAAAATGGAGAGTATGAGTTGATGTGAGAGAGATCACAAATAGTGGCTATGGAGATGTCGCCAAGGAACCTATTAGCCATAAAAGCCAATGGGATTGAAGACACCTTCTCGGGGATAGGACATAGGGTGGCATGGAAGGCAAAGTTGACCTAAGAGTTATTATATCAAATGCTAGTCATGAAATAAGTCATCAGATTGGGTCGATTTCCATGAGAATTTTACTTCATCAAGGTCACTAAGGGGCTATTTGGTTGCCTGAATTTTAAATACAGTGTAAAAAGAATGCAGTGTAAAAAAAATTTTAATTGTAAAAAGATTACTTTATAGTTGTTTGGTTTAGAGCTTTACAAATTCATGACTTTACTTTTTTTTTTTTGGTTGACAAAATGTAATGTAAAGTAAACTGAAGGTTTTAACATGTCAGCTGACGGCATGGCGGTGGAAGCGTGGCGTGGCATCACTTATACTTTATTTGGTATTTATCAATCATGGCTCATAAACTAGCCTTTCTGGTGTATTTGAAATACACTGAAATTTTACTTTATTTGTAACCAAATGCTTGAAATGTTCAAGCGTGCATTTAGAATGCATTCCAAATCACGAGCAACCAAATAACCTAAATCTATATTGTCATTTACTTAACACATGCTACCCTAATTCAATAGCCAAATGAGGCATTATGAATGTTATTATTATAAACAAGTTGTTATACATTTAATTATGTTTAGATTGACTAAATGGTTCTATCATATGTTGTCAAAATCCTCTCCATTTAATGGGTGAGTGGTGATGGTATTGATTGATATTAGAATAAGTATTATATTATAATAAATAAAAGTAGAAATAAAATTCTATAAAAATTTGTTTTTACTTTATTTATAGAACTGCAAGATTGAACCATATACAAATTTTGCATCAAACAAATAGAAAAGTGAATCCTCAAAATTTCATATTCCACAGTCAAATTTTGATGTTTTGTGCTCTATAAGCTGAGGATGTTGAGGAGGAAACCCTATTTTGGATGTCTCACGATCTAATCTGACTCGAGATCAAAAATTTTGTCACAGAGAGCGTCCAAGGATTCCTCCCCTATTCCAAGGCTAGTGTGGTCGGGTATCGCCATACACCCCAGAAAAGAGAAATATTGGGTAGTCGAGCTCTACCCTTATACAACCTAGATTATAATAAATTTTTATAAATGAAATTAAAGAAAGTGTTATGGGGGGTCTTCATTCTTCATTCTTCTCTTTAGTTTGAATTGCTCCAAGGCTTCACAGGGCCTCCCAGCACTTTACCTTCTAGCCACTACTCAGCATATACCCCATAGCACTAATCTTGATTCTTATTGCAAAATTATATTATTTTTATGGAAAGTAAAATCTAACTACACCTACAAAATAGATGTTAGAAAAATAACCATTCAAATCCAAGCAATTATATCTATAAATTTGGACTTAGCACTCTACACATAGGTAACCAAGCTCACATGTCCTAATGTGGATTATGCAAAGGAGCATAAACAACCTACAAGCAAAGGCATTTATATTTATTATTATAGTGGCCCTCTTTAGCATAATCCCCTGCATAAAATAATGCTAGGCTAATAGCAGCCAAACATCCATTCAACGCATAAATAATTCTAACATCCAGTCTAAAATATTACATCACAACATATATCATCTAAACTTAGAGCTAGAAGTGGTGACTTAGTATTCTAATGTGTGTGCCTATGCTTAGTGTGGTATGTCTTAGCTAAACTTTAGGATGATAATTGTCTAGATTTTAGAATTATTTAAATTAACCATGAAGGATGGTTTCACTTCAAATTATTAAGAAGATTAGTGGATTTTAATTTATATCTTCTTTTGTTTCATTTGATATTTAGTTAGTATCTAAATATTACAAATAAAAGAAAGAGGCTTAACCACTTTCATCCTTATCATAAATTATTTTTCTAAAGGCATGTTATTATGACTTGGTTTCTTTTAGTGAATAATTTATTAAATATTTTTTTAATCTTAAGTTTAGTTTACTCTTAAAGAATCCTATTCAACATAAATGGCATCTTAAGATTAATGAGATTGAATTACTATCACATGGATAATATTACATCATTCCTTTTCATCATCAATATCATGTATATGATTTTGAACCTGACATACCTATACATACAATGTATTTTTGGTACACTTAAATGATTATGAATGCATATGTTTTAGTAGAAAAGCAAATTTTCATTCTTTATCTGAGTATACACACACATGTATTAAACATTTGAGTAAGTATGTGTCATTATTAAACTATGGAAGTAAGGTAATCTAAGACCTCTCCTTTAAAGACTCGTGTTCCGATGTCCGGACTATATACTTTACTATCTTAAATACATATGAATGTATACATAATCATGAAAATGAAAATCATACAAAAGATTATATTTTAGTGAATTATTTACGCATGTCAAGTAAAGTTCAATCTAAATTCTAGTATAAGTGCACATAAGACTATAATTAAATATGTATGTGCCTTTGTTAACCATGGAAGTAAGGTAATCTAAGACTTCTATGGGGCTACTTAAAGTCTCGTATTCCCAGGATGTCCTGACTATATACTTATTATCATTCAAACATATATAAACCCATACATGAATCATAAAGATAAAATCATACTTTAATATGTTTAGGTTATAAGCATATGTAGATCATCTGTAATATTCATAGTTAATATCAATCCAAATCTTAATTATTGATTTATAATTTTGAAAGTAGCATTTGAAATTTATTAGTGATAATAGCCACACTTATAACAAGATTAAGCCAACACATGCAACTTACACATGAATAAATTCCATTGATTCTTTTATTTTTGAAAGCATGAATGCATGATATCACACGGCATACACAACTTATAATGATTGAAAATGAATAATTAAATATTACCACATAATACATTCAATCACATTAATTCCTAAGGATAATAAAGTTAAATAAAATCATTTAAGAAAAACTAAAGCTTCTTATGCAAATTGATTTTGGATTTGAATTATTCAACTCAAAGAGGAGAAATAATATTTGCTATTTTGACCCCACCCCATGTTGGTGATTAAATATATTTAAAGAGAAGTAATTAAGTGAGTTTTATGAATTAATTAAGTTTGAATCATTAAGAAATCCATTTAATTACTCTTTCCAATACTTCTTTAATTTAATTAAACACTTATTCATGATCCTCAAATGACATGCTTATGATAAATTAAAATTATAATGCCCTAGAGGACCTAATGCAATAGGCTCATGCTTAACTGCTAATTAGATTAAGTAATTAAACTAAGTACTCTTATGATTTTCCTACACCCATAGGTTAATCATAATTTCCTTAAAGGGTCTTTATTTTATAAAACACATAAAAAGGAACTAATGAATTGAATGTAAATCATCTAAAGTAATTATCAATTTAATTTTATTTAATTATATTATTAATTACTTAATTAATTTCTTAATTAAATTATAAATTAATTAACCCTCCCATGGAAAAGACTTAGGATATGATCAAGGAAGAGGCTTTGGCCACTTACCCTCATCATTTCAACTATTAAAAGTGGTTAATAATCATTAAGGATCAAGATTTTGTTATTTAATAATTTTATAATTAATTTATTCATTAAAGAGGGTAGTTAGGGTTAAAATTATAAATTCTCTTAATTTTACAACCAATAAATCTCAAGAAACTTATGAGAGGCAGACGACATCCCAAGGAATCAACACATTTAATTTGAAACTCATTGTCCAAGTAATTATGACTTAATTAAGCTAATTAAGAAAATTTTCAAACCCTAATTAAGCATTATTTATTGTTCAAACCTTAGGGATTTTATTTTTATTAAATTCTCTTCTTTCCGAAATGGGTTTACTCATTTTTTTAGGATTTTTCTACAATTAGTTATGATTTTTCAAAGTTCAGAACAATTAAACACATTTTTAATACCTAATTAATCCCTAATCCGTCGATGCCATGTAAGAGCTGACGTGGCTGCACTTTTCATGTGGCACCATGGGATTGGCCAATTAAATTATCTGACATGACATGTAGAGTCAGCTACGACGGATGAGCTTTCGTCCCCACTGTCCGATCTCGGATCAGATGATGTGGATTAATCATTTGGATATTAAAGGATAAAATTGAATAAAACTAATAGATTAATCATGGCAGTCCATTCCAATCATGCAAAATGGATGATGGATGATCCATCCCCTATCCGAGCTAGAAGACGGACATTGTCCACCCTCCTCCACTTGATCTAAACTCGTCGGAGCTTGTGAAGCATCGGGATCGACTCCAAAACATTTGGGGAAGAGATCTAAGGATATCCTATGGTGGAAATCACACAAAATTGCAAAACTCTTCACAAAAGACCAACACCTAAGAGGATTTCTATGGTTTTCTAAAATTTACCTCGTTGGAGCTCAAGACTGGTGGTCCAACGAAAGTGGTAGCTTCTTCTTAAAAAGATGAAGCCTTATTGAGAAGCTCGAGGGTTGCCTCCCTGCCAGTGGCTCTGAGGATCAAACACCCCCCCATAATAGTCGCTATAGTTTGTTTAGGAGTGATCTTCAGTGCTTAAATCGATTGGGAATCAATTCATTCTGACTCACCAGAGCTTGGGAAAGGTGTGGGAGAAGTTAATTGAAGTTTGGTGGAGTTGGATGGATAGGGAGCTCGGGTTCGTTCAGCTTTGGTGTCGTTGACGATGGGGAGCTCAAGGGGATCGGGAAGGCTCTGGGGATGCTCGTCTCGACTCACTGAACCTCTCTGTCTAGTTTCAATTGAATGGGAAGGAGCATACTCTCCTCCCAAAAGGGTCGGATGGGTGGGATTACCTCAACTTTTGACAGTCGTCCAGCTGGCGCAGGTGGTCAGAGATGTGAGTGATCAACTAAAGTGGAAGTCCTTGAGTGGCTGAGGGCAGGGCATAGGCTGAGGTGGTGTGTACCACCTCCCCTAAGTGAGCTAATGAGAGGGCATGGGTTAGCTCACCTCTTTTGACCCATGGCTAAACCCAATCAACTTTGGGTCAGGTTAGCCAGTGGTCTAAGTGTCTAAATTAAGCTTAAGGTGGCTGCCAAGGGTTGATGGGGAGGTTTGACCACCAAAATGAGAATTTTGTCTCATTTGGAGAGGTTTACCCAATGGGTTTTAGCCTAATTCGGGTCAACCATGGGTTGGGTTCATTTGGGCTGACCCATGGTGACCAAAAGAAGGGACACATTTATAACCATATTTATTTTATTATTTTATTTGAAAACATTAATACATGATACAAATGACATAAACATTTATAAAGATTGAAAATGAATGATTAAATATTGCTACACAATACATTCAATCACATTAATTCCTAAGGACAATCAAGTCAAATAAGTGTTCTTTAAAATTAACCAAAGTTATTATGAAGTTTAAATTTTAGATTTGAATTATTAAAGAGGAAAAATGATATTTGTTGTTTTACCCCATCCCATATTGGTGGCTTAATGTATTTAAGGAATAATAATTAAGTGAATTTTATAGATTGATTAAGTTCAAATCATTAAGCAATTAATTTAATTTTCCTTTACTAAATCTCTTTAATTTAATTAACTACTTAATCATGAGCCTATAAGGATATGCTAATGAGAAATTAAAATTTGCAGTGCTCCTAAAGGGACCTAATGTAATTAGGCTCATGTTTAAGAGTTGATTAGATTAAAGGAGAATTTAAATTAAGAACTTATATGATTTTCCCACACCTATGGGTTAACCATAATTTCCTTAATGATCAATATTTTATTAAACACATAAAGAGGAAACCATGAATTCAATTTGAATTATCAAAACTAATTATCATTTCAATTTGACTTAATTTCACCATTAATTCACTTAATTAAATTTTTATTAACATATTCATTAATTAACCCTCCTATGGAAATGTATTTAGAAAAATAATTAGGAAAGAGGCCCTAATTATTTTTTCACATCATTCTTCCTCGTCATCCAATCTTAGATTAGATGATGGAGATTAATCTCGTGATTCTCAATAACTTAAATAAAAAATATAATGGATTAAATCACAATCGTCCATTTTAATCATGCGGAACGGATGATCGATGATCCGTCTTCCTCTGAATGCCAGAAGACAGACACCGTCTGCCTTTCGTAGCTTGATCCGAGCTCACCAGAGCTCGTAGGACATTGAGATCGACTCCAAAATGTGCTGGGAGGATATATAAGGAGATCCTAAGATGGAAATCATATGCAATCATAATTTACTTCACAAAAGACCAACACATAGGGGATTTTCTATAGTTTGCCATATTTTTATCTCATCGAAGCTAAAGACCGGTGGTCCATCGATTAAGGTAGCTTCGTATTAAAGAGATGAAGCCCTGTTGAGAAGAACTCGATCTGTCTCCCAACCGATTCCTCTGTGGACCGAGCACCACCATGAAACTCGCTGAAGTTGGTCTTAGAGTGCCTTCCGGTGATCAAATCGATCAGGAATCGATTTGTTTTGACTTTCCAGAGTGAGGGAAAGGTATGGGAAGAGTTAGTTTGAGCTTGATGAAGTCTATGTGAGATTGGATGAACAAAGCTCTCAATTTCAATCGGTGGTTGGTCTCGCCGGTGATGGAGAGCACTAGTGATTCAGGGAAAGGTCTAAGACTTCTCAGAACACTTTGAGAAAGCTCTCTATGAAGTTTGAATGGATGAGTAGGAGTATACACTCCTCCCCAAGTGAACCAAGGGTTGAGATTAGCTCAGCCTTTGGCAGTCGTCCGGTAGGGGTAGGTGGCCGGAGGTGGCAGTAGACTGCTGAGGTGGAGGAGCTTTAGAGGCTGAGGCAGTGGCATGGGCCAACATGGGGTGTACCTCCTCCTCTAAGTGAACTAATGGTGTGTCAAAGGGTGAGTTCACCCTCTCATGACCCAAGGCTGAATCCAATAGCCTTGGGTCAGGTTGGGTCAATGGTCCAATGTCCAAAAATGGCCTAAGGTGGCTACCAAGTCTTAGAGAGTGGGTGAGCCCATCCAAATGGGAATTTTATCCCATTTGGGTGTGTTAGTTCAAGGGTTTTAACTTAAACTGGGTTTACCATGGGTTGGGTCCACTTGGGCTGACCCATGGTGACCCAAGGATGAGTCATGCCAAGTTTGGTTGGGTTTAGACTTGGTTTGGATGGGTTTGACTCAATTGGATCCTTATGGGTCAAATGGGATTCAATTGGGCTAGGTTGACCAATTAGCCAAATTGGATCAAACCAAGGGTTTGGGAGTGTTCAAATGATCATTTAGGATGTATTGGTGCAATTGGTTAGGTTTAATTTGAAGTGGATTTGATTTTGGTTCATATGAGTTCATTTGAGTCAAATGGGTCAAGTTACCCAATTTGGTCAAATTAGCCTAATTGGTTTGGGTGGAGGGTGGCTTTAGGTTCAATTGATCCTTTGAGAATGATTGTAGGTGTTGGTTTGAATTAATTTGGATTTGAGAATGGTTTGGTTCAATTGGATCCTTTAGATCAATTTGGTTAAAGGGGTTAATTGGGTTGGTTTGATCAAATTGGGTTCAATTGGAGGTTGGATCATGTTAAATAATCAAATTATGATTGATTAGAGGCATTGGTTTCAGCCAATTGGGTTTAGGATTTGATTTGACTTAATTTGACCCTTTAGGTCAAATTGGGTCAACTTGGGTCAAGAGACAAAATTGTCTTGGTTAGGTCCAATTGGTGGTTGAGTCATGCTCAATAATCAATTTATAATTGATGGGAGTCATTTATTTCAATTAATTGAGGTTGGAATGAAATTTGGTTCATTTTGGTCCATATGGGTTAATTGGGTCAACTTAAATCAAGTGATCAAATTGGTTTGATTTGACCCAATTGATTGCAATTGGGCAATCAAGGATGATCAACAATCATTATGGAAGGTATTGAATGGGTTGATTCAATCCAATTTGGGTTGAATTGAAATTTGGATTTGGTCTTAAACCACTTTGGGTTAGGTGGACCAATTGATTGAGTTAAGATTGATTGAATTGGGTGTTGAGAAAAGTTCAATGATAGATTTAGGGTTGATTGATGGCTTTGATTGTAATTGGTTTTGTTTTGATTGAATTTTGGCTCATTTGGACCTTTTGGGTCAAATATTGATATTATTGATATTGATTGCAACTCTTGGAAAGGTTTGAAATAGAGTATTGAATGGTTGGAGTACTTTATGACAATCAATTGGGTTTAATTTATTTGAATGGGATTGGATCATCGAATTAGGGTGGGATTAACTTAAGTTAGGGGTTAAGTTCATTTGGCTTGGAGCTGGGATATAAAACAAAATCCAATTGAGGTTGGTTTTGGATGAGTGGACTAGCATGGGTTTTGGTCTAGGCCACAAGATAGGTAGGACCTATTAGCCCTAGGGTATAACCTAAGCTTGAGGTATACCTTCTTGAGTCTCTAAGCTTGGGTTTAGCATTTCCTTAATCACTAGAAGTGTCCTATGACTAGAAAAATCCATGTGTGTAGAAGATTCCTAAGTCTAAGATAGGAAGGATGAGTCCACACTCCAAAAGTGAGATCAACCAAAGGTTAAGTATTAATGGGATGAGATTTATTTGATGGACATAGAAGAGGATATTGGTTTGCAATTTTCCATACCTGATTTATTAAGATTGTGTTGTGAAAATTTTACTTTGGTAAGGAAAAGATTGTCGGGTTTTTATAGGATATGTATGCTGAGGAAGTAGGAAGGTTTGCCTAAGTTTTGGAGCTTGAAGATTATTGATGAGGTGTTGAATGACTAAGTGGTTGTTTGACTAGTATGTCATATATGTTGAGAATTAGGTAGATGATGGATTATGGTGATAGGCAAAGAGATGGATTGAAATTACTAACCTTAAAGTCATATGTAAGTAAATGAGTTGTAAAGGTTAGGCATTGTCGTGGTGTTTGCTTAAGACAATAAATTGTTTATGGAGTTTGAAAATGTGGTTTGGGTAGTGTTGGCTGATGAATATAGATTTCTTCATCTAATTTTTCATGGAGGAAGTCATTGTTAATATCAAGTTGTAGTATGATCCATTGATTAGCTTTGGTGAGAAGAACTCGGATAGTAAGCATTTTAATAATGGGGCTAAAGCTGTTGAAGTTGTTTATGTCATATTGTTGAATGGCGCATTGACCAGCATGTCTAGCTATAATGGTCGATGGAGCCATTAGGCTTGAGTTTGGTTTTATATGTCCAACTACAACCAAGAATGGTTTGATTAGATGGAGGTGAAACAAGGTACAAAGTGCCTTATTGTTGGAGATCCATAAATGAGACATGGTTTTTGGCTTGGGTAAAATTGTGGGGGTAGTGTTGATGTGTATTTGGGTATGGAGGTTGAGGATTTGTAGTGGTTTTAGGTGGCTTATTTTGGCCCTGGTGATCATGGGTTGTGTGTTAAGTGGTTTGGGAGATAGGGATGTAGCTATTGTGGGTGGTGATTAGTGTTTTATAGAAGGTAGGGATTCACCATAGTGAATTAATTTAGTGAAATGGGAAGGGAAGGGGTGATGTAATGGGTTTGGAATAGTAGTGTTGAAAGAGAAAGAAGAGGTGGGTATGAATAATAGTAGGGAGGTAAAGATGTGGTATAGGAAGGTAGTGTTGAGAAAGATGTTTTCATTGAAGATTACATGTCTTGATATGAACATTTTGGAATTGGTAGGGTTGCAACAACAGGCTTTATGGGAGGGAGAATATTCTATGAGAATGCATGGTGTTGAACATCGAAATAACTTATTTGTGGAGTAAGATTGTAGCCATGGAAAGTAAAGACAACCAAAGGTTTTTACATGTGAGTAATTTGGCTAGTGATGGTAGATAAGTTCATAGGGAGATTCTGTATTGGAGAGGGTAGTTGGTATGAGGCGTGAAGATGAGAAGGGATGCAAGACAAAATATTATTAGTGATTGGACCTATTATAGTAAAATTTTAGTGGTCTTGAGTTAATCTTTGGTAATCCCATTTTGTTGTGGTGCATGGTGTGAGGTAAATTGATGCAAAATGTCATAGGTTATTAGAAAGTTTTTCAAAGCATGATTGGTATATTCTTCCCTGACATCAAATCAAAGGATTTTAATCATTTTATTGAATTGGTTATGAATCATTGGAGCAAATTGAATAAAATTTTGAATGATATCAAATTTATTATGCATAAGATATATCTATATTAATCAGGATCGATAAAGAAAATATAATAATTATAACCATCTAAAGAATGTGTAATCCAAAAATTTTTCTTAAGACATCTAGAAACACTAGAGGAGATCCCATTCATGCCTTAATTTTATGTGACTCACCATAGCTCAGATGGGACCCACATGATCCACTAAAAGGACCTTGGACAAGTATCCAACTCTTTGAGAGAAATGTAGTGATCTTAGAAGCGGTCACGAGATCTCAATCCCATGTCGGTACATACATGTGGAGTGTTAAGCATTATCGATTTTTTAGAAAAATGAACCATTATCATAACTGATGATGTTAGATTTGATACATTTTAGTGAATGATATCTTCGAGGAGAGAGATGACACCATTGAAGAAAAGTAAAAGCAGCTATTACACAAGTGAACTAATATAAATATGGGAGGAGAAATGATGTAGGGGGCTTCTAGATTCTCACAATAAAAGAGACTTTCCTGAGACCCATATCAAAGAAAATTGATCATCATCATCTTTTTCTCATTACATTTGGCAACCATTCATATTCCATTGCCTTCAACTTTTGTTTCTAGAAATAAAATTTGAGAATTCTATTTAATATTATATTAGTGAGAGAGATTACTATTTTTTAACTCATATTCAATTGTAGTGAAGAATTAATATCTCCTCATTATACTGGATGTAGGTCAAATTTCTTAATGATCAATCCACTATAAATTCCCATGTTCTTGCATGAATTGGTCTTCTTTGTTTTCTCTTTCTCTATTTTTTTTACTTTTTTTCTTATCGAGTAACTTACATGATGTAACTTCTTAATCAATTTCTAGTTGACTCTTTGTTCTTGGGAGCTGCTATGTTTTCAAATTGAAATTTCTATCAACAAACTTTTAGCACTATTTGTGGGAAAAGTTTGCATCTTTTTATAAGTAAAATTTAGACATGATCCCAACTTGATCAATTTGCCCAACCCAACATGAAGGAATTCTAGGTTAGGAGGTGATTGGAGAAAATGCCCCTGGGACTTTGCTTGCAAGAACAACTGACCACTCAATTTGGTGAGGTACGTCAATAGCTAACCACACTCACTCATTTACTAAAGAAAACTAACACATAGAAGGGTTTGCCACCCACTACAAATGGAACATTTGTTGAGACAATCTTATGCATTGCCCCCTGAAATGATGTGGAGGTTGTTGAGATTGATTCTTTATCCTCTTTTTTCTAATGAAATATAATAGGCAGTTGCCCTGCTATAGTTTAATGCACCTATGATGGAGGTTTATCTCAGAAACACTAACACCCAGATGACCACGTTGACTTTTTTTTAATAACCTCACTATGGTTCTCAATATTAAAGATGACCTAAAATGTCACCTTTTCACTTCCACACAGAAGGACATGGTTAGACGCTAGTTTATTAGCCTCAAACCTAGAAGTATCCATAATTTTACTGATCTATTTCGTCTCTTCATCATCCAATCCAACAAGAAGCCCATGAAATCGAGAAATATATTTTTTTTGTATCTGTCAGTGCATGGATGAATCCTTGAGCAGCTCATCACCCATTCAAATTCCACCACTCATGAGATCCCTGAAGAAAAAAATGGAAGTGGCCAAGAATGCCTTCTTCCAAGGCTTGGCCCATGAAGACTTTAAATTCATAATTTTTGTTGACTTAACGAGCAACATAAAAAACTTAGTGTTCACCTTTCTAGCATTTGAAGCCTTACTTCCAAGTGCAGAAGATGAACGTGGTTAGTGACTCTAACATTCGCACCTTACTTTAGAAATCAGAGCTCATTGGGAGGATGATGAAATAATCCATCGAGATCTCAAGGTATGATATTGAGTTCATCTTATGAATTTCCTTAAAAGCTAAAGTCATTGTTGACTTCCTAGCCAACTTCTTAAAAGGAATCAAGAAGCAAGAAGTATGAGGCACTCTTTATAAACCTTTGATTGGTTAACCTAGTTGAAGCTAAGGCACTGGTGGTTTCTTATGACTCACAGCTGGTGGTAAATCAAGTCAAAGGAACATGTCAGACTAGGTGCAACATACTTAAGTATTATAGCAGAGTTCTTCGAAGAATGAAAAAGTTCAAAATTTTGATATTCTACCCATCCCCTATGAGGAAAATAAGAAGATCATCCAAAGTGGGTAGTCCACTAACCTTGTTCAAGAATTGTGAGGTCATTTATAGAGGAGGAAAAAAACCATGAAAAGGTGAGATGTGATGGTACGATTTTATCCTGATTTATATCCTTATCAAATCTCAGAATAAGAAAGAAGCCCTATCCTTGAAGCACAAGGCTCCTCAATACTTCATGAATGGAAATACTCTCTCCAAAAATCATACTCCAAAATAAGTCTTTGTTGTTTAAACTATAGGAAAGTCTACGACATCTTAGAGGAAATCCAATCAGGTGAATGTAGAAATCATTCTGCACTTAATAACCTATCAAGAAAGAACATTTGACAAGGGTATTATTAGCCCACAATTTTTCATGATTCCTCATAATATGTGAAGCATTGTCAGGAATGCTAGATTCAGGGACATGATATCAAGCTTCCTACACCAATGTCACCCATTACCATGGCCATTAATGCTCGGGAATGGATTGCTTGGGTTTATTTACAATAAGAACCAAATAAAGAAGGTTCATCTCAGATGTTGTTGACTACTTCTCTAAATAGATAAAATAGTTGCATTAGCAAAACCAATTTTGAAGGTTGTGATCAACTTTTTTTGGTCAACCATCTTCATGAGATTTAGTCTCCCACTAACAATCATATTTGAGAATGGTCCCCAGTTTGTTAGCCAAAAATTAAAGACATTCATGAAATAATAATAGTTTAAATATCAAGTTCTTGTAAGTCAATCATCAAGAAGTTAACGACAAGTTGAAGTAGCTAATAAGGTCATGCTTAACTTAAAAGAGAAGTCTCTACTAGTGAGCAAAGTTGGGTAGATGAGCTCCCCTCCATCCTCTTAATTTGTTGGACCATTCCATCTTCTATGATTGGTGAAACTCCATAGCCATTAGTTTTGAGGGTGCAATTCCTTTAGAATTTATTGTCCCCACATCAAGGACGCTTCTAATTATAAACATGCCCCTCGAAGAAGTGCTTAATTGGATCAAAGATAATAATCAAAATCTCTAAGCATAATTGGACTTATAGGAAGAAAAGCCTAATGTTACTTTAGCTTCACTCCAAAAGCATAAGAATAGGATCTACTGAGCTTTTGTAAAGCTTACCAAAAAAAAGAGACTTCTTGGAGGTGATCTCATTTTTGAAAGTTTGATGCCACAGTGAGGCCTGAACTAGGATAGTTGATGGCTTTTGGCCATTTTACAAAAATTATAGAAAAAAAATTCAAAGAAATACTTAGATATTTCTTTGCTTTAGCTATGGTAATAAGGATGTAGGAATGAGGGTGTCCAATCCAATTGTACAATAGTTGAGAGTTGGATGATGTAGTATGTAGTGTCTTCAATGAAGGGGATGTTAGAGAAGAAGTAAGAGGGTATAAACCATTATGACTCAAACCTTTAAGAAAAAAAAAAGATTGTTTTGTCGATCTTTGTCCACCAAGTTGTTAGTGGCAAAATAGATGACATAGTTAGTCAGTGAAACACTTATGGATAGATAGTAGATTGTGAGAAATGGAAGGAACATGAATCAAGCTTTTAAGAAGTAATATACGGTTTAGATGTGGAGTTGGAAGGATTCCTTGACAATTATTTGTGAGGTTTAATACATTTTGTGGGATGGAAGCATTTATAGTCGAGTTGATGGCTACAACAAGATTTTAATCAATGAGGTGCAAAAGTTGTACTCAAGGTTGAGAGGGAACTTACTAATGGAGGATGTGATATGTCTTGAAGGACAAGTTGTAGTGCCATCCATGAATCTTTCGAAGCCATTAGTAGAGAACATTTTCAAAATTTGCAACCTCCAATTGGTATACTTATCTCTTGAGAGTTGAACACTGATGATATTTTTGATATTCAAAATCAAGAACTTCATAGGAGAGCAGATTGGTAGATCATTGGTCTTGATAAGGGAGAATGATTATGAGGTGTTGGTTGATGAAGTTAGTCAATAGGTCATCATTATTTTTTGAAAGTAAAATATCTTTGGATTATTGATCTCATTTTTGGAGTGAGGATTCAATCTTCTCATCATAAGTCTAGAGGTCTTCTATACACTAAGAGCTCTTTAGTCATAAGACACTTCTAGTGGCTAAGTGAACACTTAACCTAAGCCTAAAGACTTTGAAGGATTAGCCATAGGGTAGGGTATGCCTTGGGACTTTGGAAAATCTACACCTAGCCTAATCAAACCTATGCTTATCTCTTTTGAAATTCCAACCTTAAATCAATTACAATACAATCTAACTAAATTTCAATCCCAATTCAAATCTCCAAGTCAAAATCAAATCCATAACCCAAACCTAAGCCTATGATTTGATCCTATGGACTTAGCCAAATTTTCCTTCAATCTAAACCAAATTTAATTGATTTTCCCATAAATCAATTAATCCTTCAATTATCATTCCAAATCAAATCAACCAAGCCAAAATCAATCCAATCAAACCTAACCTAACCCATTTTACTTCAAATGAGCCAAATCAATTGCAACCAAAGCCTTAAATCAATCCCAAATCAATATCCAAACTCAACTAAACTCAATTCAACCCAAAATCTAACTCAATTAGCCCAATTGGTCCACTTGAACCAAACTCCAATCCAACCCAAATTGGATTGAACCAACCCTTCAAATCTTCTCCATGATGATTGTTGATCACCTTGGATGGCCTAACTACAACTAATTCAATTCAATAAGCCAATTGATCTATTTAGGCTCACTTGACCTAAAGTGACCTAAAGGACTTATTGAATCAAATCTCAATCCAACCCAAATGGGATTGAATCAAACCATCCAAAACCTTCCATGATGATTATTGATCATCTTTGATTGATCATTTGTCATCAAAGTCAAACCAAGTCAACCTAGCCATTTGACCAAACCAATCCATTTAACCTACATGAGCCAAATGAACCATATTTCATCCTAAGCCAAATCAATTGAAACCAATGATTCATACCAACCTAAAATCAATACTTGAACATGACTTGATCATCAATTGAGCCAAACTAAACTCAATTGGCCCTTTGACCCAAGTTAACCCAATTTGACCTAAAAGGTCAAATTGGGTCAAATAAAAATCTAATTTAAATTGATTGCAACCAATGGCACAAGTTCATTCTAAATTGACTATTGAACATGATCAAAGCCTTGATTTAACCCAATTTGAATAATTGGACCCAATTGACCCATTCAGCCCAAATTGACTAAAGGGTCAATTTGGCCTAAAGCATTCCTAAATCCAAATTGATTGAAATCAAAGCCTACAATCATCTTCAATTGATCAACTGAACACAAGCCAATACCCAACTCATAATTTAATTTGATTTGGCCAAATTGGTCAACTTAACTTATTTGATCAATTTGAACTCAAATGAACTAAAATCAAATCCAAGCCAAATTGTACTAAACCAATTACACTAAAACATTCCAAATACTCATTTGAACTTGACCCAAGCCTTGGTTTGATCCAATTTGATCAATTGGTCAACTTGATCCAACCTAGCCTAAGTTGACCTTCATGGGTCAAATGGAGCCAAATCCATTCAAACCAAGCTCAAACCGCCTTGAAACTTGGCATGACCCATTCTTGGCTCACTTGACCCAAAGGTGATTGGGTCAGCCATGAACCAAGTGGAGGTGAGCTAACCTCTCCAAGCCCATTGGCACACTTGGAAAGCCAAATCGATCCTATCCTCAAGGGGACGATAGATCATCCGCCATCCATTCCATGTGATTGGAATGAATGGTTGTGATCTCCAAATTAGATTAATCTCAATTTAATTCTTAGGAACCTTGAGATTAATCTCCTTCGTCTGATCTTAGATCGGATGACGGGGATGAAAACGTGTCTGTCACCGTCACATCGGCATTAAGTCAGACAATTTTAAAGAACCAATCTCATGGCACCACATGGAAAGCACGCCACATCAGCGATCCATGTGGCGCCGATGAAATTAGGCTTAATTAGGGCTTAATTATCCATTTTAATTACTAAAACTTAAAAAAATTATAATTAATTATATAAAAAAATCCAAAAATGCAAATAAATACTCATTTTAAAGGTAAAATAGATGAGATTTAATTAAAAAATATTTTCATTTGATTTTGAATAGTAATTAAGGCTTAATGAATGTCACTTAACTAGCTTAATTAAGCCCTAATTATGGGCAAATGATTTCAAACTTTGTGTGTTCATTCAATGGGATGACATCTCCTTTGATTTTCTTGGAATTTATTTTCTATGTAATTAGAGAAATTTATGTTTCAGACCTAATTACCATCTTTATTTAATAATTAATTAACATTCAATATATAAAAAATTAATTAACTTAAGCTCACTAATCAGTGATTAATAGTATGAATGAGGAGGAGAATGATTAAGACCTCCTTCCTCTTTCTCAAGTTCATTTCATTATTAAGAGGATTAATTAAGATGGTAATTAATTTATCTAATTAATTAATCAAATGGCTAAATTAAATCAAATTGAAATGCAAATCATATCAGATAATTAACAATGAAATAGAGAGATCCTCTTTATGTGTTTAATAACATAAAGACCCTTTAAATAAATTATGATGAACCCATAAGTGTGGGAAAATCATAAGAGTGCTTAATTAAGTTCTTTAACTTAATTAATCTTTAATTATGAGCCAATTGTAATAGGTCCTTTAGGAGTATTGCAACTTTACTTTTCTCACATGTTCATATCATTTATGGATCATGATTAAATGATTAATCAAATTAAAGAAGCATAGGAAATGGAGATTAAGTGATTTTATTAATGTTTCAATTAAATTAACTCATAAAATTCATTTAAATTCTTTCCTTGAACTAATTAAGATTACCAACATGAGAATGGGGTTAAAATAATAAATAATTTCTCTCTTTAAATCAACTCAAATCCAAAATTAAATAAATAATGAACTTTAGTTTTCTTTAAATAATTTTATTTGATGTGATTGTCCTTAAGAGTTAATGTATTTGAATGAATTATGTGTTTATATTTAGTTATTCCTCTCTAATCACTTCTAAAAGTTGTATTTCATATGAATCCATGCATTCATGTTTTCAAATCTAAATGAATAAAATAAATTTTATCTATGTAAGCTTGCATGTTGGCTTAACTTCAATGATATGTGTGACTATTATCACTAATAAATTCAAATTTATTTTCTAAAGCTTATAAATTGATAATAATATGTGGAATGGTGATAGTTATAAACTCATATAGGACTTGCATGTGCTTATAGCTCAATTATGTGAACGTGAAGCTCTCTTTCTTGAATTCATATATAGATTTACATAGGTTTGAATGTTAATGGTTATATAGTCTGGACATCCCAGAAATATGAAGCTTTAAGTAGTCCTAAGGAAGTCATTTGATTATCTCACTTCCCTGGTTAACAAAGCCACATACCCATTTTATTTTGTTCTTATGTATTTTGGTATTAGAATTTGAATAAAGCTTTAATTCATGTGCATAAATAATTCAACCAATGAAAAATACAATCTTTGCATGGTATTTATTTCTTTAAATTCATGAATACATTAATATGTATCTAAGATAGCAAAATATAGTTTGGACATTCTAGAGTATGAGGCTTTAAGTAGCCCCAAGGAGGCCATTTGATTATCTCTCACTTTTAACAACGACACCTAATTTGCTTACATTTTTATACATGTGTATGTGTTTGTGATTAAGGAATGAAAACCTTCCCTCTTATTCTAATAAAAATACATGCATTTATGATTTCTTAAGTCACTAAAATATGTAGTATGTGGATATAAAGCTTCTTTCCTTTATTCATGTATATGAATTTACATATGATTGAATGTTAATAAGTATATAGTCTGGACATCTCAGGAATATGAGATTTTAAGCAGCCCTAAAGAGGTCAGTTGATTACCTCACTTCCCTAGTTAACAAAGGCACATACTTATTTAATTTATTCATATGTATTTTATATCAAAATTTGGATAGAACTTTAATCCATATATATATAAAATTTAATTAAGGAAAATATCACCTCTTGCATGACTTTCATCTTTCTAGTCATGTATACATTTAATACATATTGAAAATAACAAGTATATAGTATGGACATCCTGGGAATACGAGACTTTAAATAGTCCCAAGGAGATCATTCAATTATCTCACTTCCCTAGTTAACAATGCCACGTACTTGTCTATATCTTTTATACATATGTATGTATACTTCTTAATGAATGAAAGTCTTATTTTCCACGAGTATGTAAGCATACATTCATCATTTAAGTGTGTCAAAATATATTGTGTGTATAGATATGCTAAGTGTTAAATCATGTGCATGTTACATGTGATGGAAAGGAATGGCTTGGTGTATGTCATGTGATAGTAATTCAATTATATTAATTCTAAGATGCATCTCATATTGAATAGGATTATTTAAAGTTAACCCAAACTTAGGATTAATAAGAAAATAATTAATAAATCATTCACTAAAGAGAACTAAGTCATAAAAAAATAAACTTTAGAAAGCAGCTTAAGGTAGGGATGAAGAAGGGTAATCCTCTTTCCTCTCTTTATAATACTTAAATGCTAAGTATAAATCAAATGAAGCCAAGTAAAACATAAATTAAAATTCATAAATTAACTAAACAACTTGAAATGAAGCCAACCTTCATGTTCAATTAAATCCTTCCACACTTAAAAAATCATAACTCCAATGCTTAAGACATATACTACACAAAACCTTAGCATACACATTAGAATTAAGCCACCACTTTTAGTCCTAAGTTAGGATGATGTATGTGTGATGTATGTTTTATTTTGTGATTTAATATTTTAGACTGGATGTTAGGGTGTATGTTTCATAGACTTGATGTTAGGCCACTCTTTGCTTAATGTTGCAAGAGGTTATGCTTAACGGGTTGCTTAAAATAAGTATAAACATTTTGCTTGCAAGTTACTTATGCCCTTAAGCATAATCCAAGTTAAGACATGTAAGGCTTTGTTACCCATGCTAGCCCAAACTATGAATCTAACTGCTTGAGATTATATGTTTGTTTAGTTAACCTCTATTTTGTAGGTGTAGTTAGATTTACTTTTCTATATAAATATAATTTTTGCAATAGAAATTAGGATTAGTGCTATGGGGGATTAGGATGAGCAGTGGCTAGAAGGCTTAGTCTTGGGGTGCCCTGTGATGCCTTTGGAGAAAATCAAGAACTAAAGAATGAGAATGAAGATGTGGAGGATATGAAAAAGTAAAGAAATTAAGACTCTCATAGCATATAATTTTATATTTAATTATAATTATTCTTTTATATCCGGATGTATAAGTATAAGCTCTACTCAAATTTTTTTCTTTCTGTGGTGTACCTATGGTGGTACGACCTATCTTTATTCTTTTGTGTTAGTTTATAAAATTGTTTGTCATTATGTTTAAATTGCACATTAGGATTGCTTGATTTTCATAAATTTTTTATGATTGATATTTTAATAAACTCATAGTTTTAAAATAATTCATAACCTCACCAAAGCTAAGCTCTAAACAATAATTAAAAGATTTAGCAACCCTATAGTTGTATGGTTGTATATCTCACATCATGCATGCATATTCCTTCTTCCTTGAATAAGGGGGATCTCCATCCTTTCACAATAGGGGAATGCTTGACATGTGAGAGCATCCGTTGTGGTGGAGAACACCCACTTCTCATTGATTTAGTCAACAACTTCATTTCATCATGCATTTAGGCATAAGAAATCTCAAAGCCTTTATCCAAAATGAATGTGTCAAAATGAAATAAAATTTATAAAGATTTGCACTTTTAGATTAAGTCATATGTTCATACCACTCATGCTCTAGTTTCTTAGAGAGTGGGTTTAGGATTTTAATTTCTTTCCGATTAAACAACAAGCTTAGCTATCTTGCAATTCATAAGACCGGCCTACATGATTTTGAATCGTAGGAGGTGTTAGCTGGCGGAGACTCCAGGTGGTTGTAAGTCCATAAGAGTCGGCATTTTACTCTGTCTGTGGAAGTAAACCAGTATGTCCCATTTCGCTTAGATTTAGGTTGTGCTTTAACTTGTGTTAAAACTCCCTAGATTTAGGATCCAATGTAGCTATTTTCTTTGGGCTACAAGCATAAATTCTTATCTCTTAGGCATTTCCACAATCATTGATGGATTATAAGTTCTAGCAATCTAAAAAATTCAACTCAAATAAATAAATTCTTTCACTTTCAAATATATTAAAACCCCACCATAGGGTAGATTGGAATGCTCACTAAGCTTTCTAGTATTATGAGCATTTCAAAAATAAATCTTCCAATTAAACATTCCCATTTGATTTTTCAAAATAACCAATCATTTGATAGTCTTAACCTTGAAATCTTTGGAGACAATAATTGTCTACTTTAATCGAGAGTATTTTTAGAAAATTTTATTTTCTATGATGTAATTAACTATGGAGGTTTGCCTCCATAGGGAACTAAAGAACTCGGCTTAAAATAAATCATGTTTTACTTTTTCATGTAAAGCAGTGGAAAAATTTATGGTATATACAAAGACTCATCAAGCCTTAGAGTCCTTATTAGGTGATTAAGTTCATTGTAGTGTGATGCCTCTATCTTTGAGACATCATAATGTCAATCAAATCACTTCAATATAATCTCTATCCACCCTACATCCAAAAAATAAACATCACATGGATAAAAATAAAAGAGAGAGTTAAGAAAAACGGATCGAATGGGGTTGTTGAGTGAATGCTCTAATACCATGAAGGAGATAAACTAAAATTGTTTCAATAGTATTGTTTGAGTCAAACAATACAATATTTAGTGTAATATATAACAAACTATAAGTGTAATGTACGTGATATTTGTTTTCGATAAGTCCTGCAACTTAAAATAACTCAATATAAGTACTGAATATGTTTAATATGATTGATTTTCCTGTCTTTACTAATATTTTATACATATCAAAAATTATAGAGAGATTTTAAAATACTTGATTTTAATGATTTAAAATACTAGTAGTTGCTCGCACAGATCATTTGTATCCTCTAAAATCTCTATCATAAGATGTAAAGGTGAAAATAAAATCAGAAAGATCTTCACATTATAACAACCATCAATTTTAATTTATTGACTTGATAAATTTCTTTAATATAATGCTAGATAAATATCATTTTACCTTTTTTTTTTTCACATGTTTTATAAATTGATATTTTTTTAAGTTTAATAAAATTTTTTGACATAATATATCATATTAAAGGATTTACTTTAAATTTACTTTTAATTCCACCACTATAAATAACATATAATATATATATATAATACATTAATCTGCTTTATGAATAAACCTGAAACTCATCTTCTCCTTCTTATTTTGGGGCTGTTTGGGATCACTTTTATTTTTATTTTTTATTGTAATTTTATTTTATTTTATTATTTTGTTTTAAAATAAAATAATTTGATTGAGTTATTTTTTTAAAATAAAAATAAAATCACATAAAAAATATTCTAAACAAACATATTTTCAAAATAAATAAAAAATAAAAAATAAAAAAGAAAATAAAATTAATCAAAGAACTTTGTTCTTTATTTTAGGGAATCCTAAAATTGCTCAGTATCTTTTTTTCAGTAATTTAACTTTTGTTATTTAATAAATAAATATAATTAATTAAGAGAATTACATTTTAATAATAATTTAATAATTAATTTTGTTAGATTCTTTTACTTTTTAAAAATTAGTATTTAAAAAAAAAATAAATAAATAAATAAAAACTATAGAAAATTAGAGTGAAAGAAAAACTTAGGGATCATGAACATTTATTTTTTTTTTTATTTTTATTTAAAAATGAAATATATTTGAAGATTATTATTTAATAACACTGAAAATACCTAAAATTATTGAGTATTTTAAAATAATATTAATCATTTTCAAAAAAATAGAAACACATAAAACATTTTAAATAAACATATTTTCAAAATGTTTTAAAATACAAAAAATATGAAATAAAATATATTTATTTCAAATGGCTTATATTTCTTCAAAATATAAATTCCATATCAACCTTTCTTTCTTTTTTTTGATTTGATGAATTTAAACATAGATAACACTCAAACTAAATTTTTAATTACTTAATAGATTGAATTAATAAATTATTTTATTATTAATTTAATATTAATTTTAACTGAAGCCATTAATTGTTGACTAAATTTGCTTTTAACCCATTCCATTTCATGTTTTCAAATTTTTTATTAATTGCTAATTAATGAATATATGATAATAATAAATTAATCTTTAATCTCATATTTATATGAAATGTTTCTATAACTCAAGTCCTTCCAACTTTTCAATTTTTTTATTAATTAAATTGATTACATAGTCATTACAAAATAGACTTTAATCTCATATATCTATATATTTACTACTATTATAGAAGCGGCTTGTGATTCTCATTTTAAGGGTCGTTTGGGATGGTCGCACCATAGTGCTGTTTGAGTGTTGTGTTTGGCTTACGTTTTGAAAAATCTGTTGTGGGAAAGTTGCATTTTTTAACTTGACCTAACTTCCTACAATGATGGCCAAAAAGCTGTGGGTTGATTTTTTAACATAAATAAAAAAATTTGTATCCCCGCCACAACTTCTTATGCAGAATCTCCACTATTATTTTTTTAGATAGTTGCAGTTGTCCCAACAATAATAACAAGCCTTAATCCCACTATGTGGGTACATGAATCTTTCTTCTCCGTTGTACCATATTATGTGTCAATTCTTATTTAATTCTAATAAACTAAGGTTATTTTTTATACATCATAATCAAGTCTTTTTAGGTCTACCTCTATCTTTCCTAACATAAGGCAAATCTAATACATCTACTCTCCTAACCGAGTCATCGGACAGCCGACACTTTATGTTGTCAAACCATCTAAGATGACCCTCTCTAATCTTATTTGTCACTAGTGCTACTCCAACCTTTTCCCGAACATATTCATTTCGCATTTTATCGTTAAAAGTAAAGCCACTAATGACCTAAGCATCCTCATCTCTACAACACCTAACTTAGTCTTATGCTTATCTTTTACTGACCAACATTTTGCACCATAAATCATTGTAGGTCTTATCACCATCTAAAATTTTTCCTTGAGTTTAAACGATACTTTTCTATCACACAACAAGTGAGATGCATTCCTCCACTTCAACCATCCAACTTGAATTCTACTAATAACATCTCTATCTATTTCACCATCATTTTGAACAATAGAATTGAGATATTCAAAGATCACTCTTTTTAATGACTTGATCACCCAATATCACCACTAGAACTTCTACAATTAAAATTACACTCCATATAATCAATTTTAGATCTACTCAAACGAAAACCTTTAGACTCTATGGTTGGCCTCCATAAGTCAAGTTTCTCATGAACTCTCTCTCTAGTCTTATCAATAAGAAGAATGTCATCAGCAAAAAACATACACCAAGGTACATCCTCTTGTAAAGGCCTAGTAAGACCTTTCATAATTAAAGCAAAAAGATATGTGCCTAAAGTAGAACCTTGATGTAATCCAACTAAAATAAAATATATATATTTTGTCAATCCTCCATGTGTTTGGATACAAATGCTCTAATATGCATATCTTTAATGACTTGAATATAACCAATTAATGCCTTTTTTTTCCTAGAACTCTAAAGGGCATGTTTTGGAACTTTATCATAATCTTTCCTAAATCAACAAATATACAACTATCTCAAACATATCCTAGATCCTAAATCTTAACTTTACATTTTATTTAATTTGATGATTTTAATCATAGCCTTTCAATCTATACTACTATAATTAAAATAAGCATATGATTCTTCTCATATTAAATTCTAACTTTTTATTTTATTTAGATGATTTCAATCCTAAGCATTCATCATATATTATTAAATCCGTTCTCTAACACTTGGTTGTGAGAATAGGCCATTCATCCCCCTAAATTCAACTCATGACCGTTTCAAAATGTTATTTATTGTCTTAAGTGCCATTTCATATCCACAAACTACTAAAGAATTTATTATAAATACTAACGTTTCACATGTTTTAAGCAATTCGAATCTAATAATCTTTTTTTTTGTATTTAAATGCTAATAATCCGATAATATTTAATTTTTAGCTCCCTGGTGTTTAATGATATCCGAGGTTCATCTTTGGTGGGATCAATAATGGTGAGTTTTCCATCGTCAACAAGCTTATCTCTGCAACTATTCTGATGATCTTCTTGCCTTAGTGAACTCTGATGAGCATAGCATGGTCGATTCGCATCTGTGGGTTGATGGAGAGGTTACACAAGTCAGAGGCGACTATGCCACCATCGTTACAATGGATGGAAGAACAGTAAGTTGAGAGCTTTCTGGATTCAATCATGGAGTGAATTGCTAATATGATGATTTACTTGGAAAATAAATACTTGTACTGAGGAATTTATTATAAAATGTTTTATCAAAATACCAAATTCTATTTCTTCTACCTTTTCCCAAGATTCTTTTCAATTTTTCAACGAGTTAAAATCTTCAACTTTCTTTAATCTTTATATATATATATATATATATATAAGATAAAATTCTATGGTTTGTTTGGGATCAAATTTATTTTGTGTTTTTTTTTATGTTATTCTAAAAAATGTTTGTTTGATGTATTTTTATATGTTTTTATTTGGGGCTTTTACTTATCACCATATTCTTACATATTTACAAATTAACCACCTTTTAACATCAAATTTCAAATTGACATTCAAATATTGAAATTCATAACAAAATCAACCCATGTCATTTTCAAAATTTATAACATTTAATCATGAGAAATTACATGTCTCATAAAAAAAATGAAAAGGAAAATTATAAATACGTTTTAGGTGATTGATTTGTAAATATCCCTTTTTAAAAATAACTACCACCATCAAAAAAGTTTATTTCAAATCAAACTAAAAATAAAATAAAATAAAATAAATATAAAAAAAAAATGTTCCTAAACAACCCTTTAGCATTTGCATTAAATTTATTGTTGTTTATACTTTGAGAGAAGTTGTAAACTATAAATTATTATTTATATATTTTTTTATGCTGCCTGTCTTCAATAAAGTTTTTTAAATTATTTTATTTTCTATTATATCTTATGCTCTTAAGTTAGGCAACCTCAAAGAATGTTTGTAACTATTTTTAATAAACAAATAAATAAAATTATGGCTAAATTATGAAAAGAATATTTAGATATATAATTGTTTGCATATAACTGATTTTAATCGTATATATTATCTGCACTACTTTTCAAAATGAACTTCTGATTTCACAAAATGTAAATCACGCCCTTAACTAAATTTTAAATAATAGATTATCAGATTTTAAAAGACATTTCAAAAAAATATTTTATCAGATTTTAAAAGAAATTATATATTTAGTGATTTTACTTTGAGGTTTATATTAAAAATATATAAATAATATTTAAGAGAATAATATTATAATATTTATTTATTTTAAATTTTTAAAATTTTAATATAATAATATTATTATACTTATTCATTTTGTCTTTTATGATCTTAATTTTACTAAATTAAAATTTATTTTTTTTTTTAGGTTTATAATTTTTTCCAAATGCTCATTAATTCTTAAGTTTTTATGATATAGATTTAACTTTTTTTTTTTTACTTCATTTCAATCACCCATTGTCTCTATTTGTGCATAATGAATTGATCATTAAAAATATATAATCCATATGTATTGACTTAAAATATAAAATAATGTTTAAACATAATGCCTTATAAGTTGTCTTATCTTATATGTTAGAAGTATTGAAAATTATAATAATTTTATATATACTAATAATGCTGACACTCATGTTTTGTTTTATCTGAGGTATATATAAATAATTTTGAATGCAAATTCACTTATATATTTAAGCAAAGGGACCAATGGTTTTGGAACAATTATTGCGTGAAATTATATACATATTAATGATTTTTTGTATATATTATTTAATTAAAATAATTATTTTAATTATTATCATTATATAATTTGATGTTTACATTAAGCATAATTTGTTAATCACCAAATTGATCAAATTGGAAAATGTTTGTAAATATCAAATTAAATTTTATTTACTTACCTCATGAGTATGTGATACTAGTAATGAAAGTTCAATGGATATAAATCATTTAAAGATCACCAAAATATTGATTAGTTGATTTTGTAATTATGAACATGATTGTGGTTAATTAATATCTTAGTTTTAAATATTTAACATATCCAAGGATATAGAGTATATTTAATTGAAGTATATATAATTACCAATTTTTTTGAAATTTATGTTGAGTATCAATTGTATTTTATTATTGTATATTGTAGTATCACCCAAAAGAAAGCTACAATATGCATTTATGTGATTATATGAATCTATTTTATATGTTTGTGTTTACAACTCAAATGATTATTATGTGAACATTTAGTATTTTGAAGCATCTACTTCTATTACTTTTCATTAAACTTGCCTATTAAAGAGTTTAATATGTTTAATTTTAATGAATGGAGTGAGCAAATTCGATTTCATTTAGGTGTCTTGGATCTTGATTTTATACTTTTTAATGATGAGCGCGCTACTATTAATGTTATTAGCAACAATGAATAAAAGTCTTTCTATCCTACTTAGAAAAGATCAAATAGACATTATTTGATGTTTATACAAATAATTGTAGCAAAAAATTATTAAACTAGCAATTCTTAGAACTGATAATGTAAAGAAATTTATGAAATTTATAAAAGATTTGTCTCAATCTAAATGTACTGATAATGTATGTTAAGACATTAATGATCATCATAAAGTATGGCTTACATACCATATATAAGCACATCATTAAAATGACAAACAATATAGTAGGATTAAACAATGTGGGAATGAATGTGAGTAAAAAATTTTTATACCATTAATTATGCACTCTTTGTCTTCTGAATATAATTTATTTTAAATAAACTATAACACTATTAAAGCTAAATTAATTATTACTGAATTATAAATTATGCTTATAAGACTTAAAAAAATAAGGAATTCACTCATTTAATCTCAGGAGTAAGCTAGAATCTTTAAAAATAATTAAGAAGAATGTAAAAAAAAAAATCCTAAAGGACAATCGAAGGATAATGTGTTATCATCCTAAATTCAAAAGAAGGGACAAAAAAATTATAGATGTCATTTTCTATCATAAGCACAAACACTATCAAAAAGATTGCTAGAAACATATGCTTGGTTCTAAAACAAAAGTAAGCTTAGTACTTTTTTATGCTTTAAATTAAATTTACTAAAAATTTCTTATAATACTTGGTGAATTGATTCTGGTTGTATCACTTATTTTAAATGTGATGTAAGGATTCATTATGATTCAAATTATAAAGTCAAATGAAAGTTTATCTTCATGGGTAATCGAGTCAAAGCTCTAGTTTAAATCATTGGAACATATCTCTTAATTTTAGACACTAGATATTATTTAAATCATTTTCAAACTATTTATATTTCATCTATTTTTAGAAACAAAATTTCTTTGTGTGAGCTTAATACAATTGGATATTATTTTGAGTTTGAAAATAAATATTTTTGTTTATTTAAGCATAATTATTTTTATTAGTTTTACTATTCTTTGTAATTATTTATATAAATTAAGGCTTGATAAATTATTTGCTGAGACTTTATTAAACTTGCATCATAATATTGGAACCAAACGTAGTTTAATTAATCAAAGATCAACTTATTTGCAGCATAAATGTTTTGGCCATATATCCAAGAGAAGAACACAAAAATTAGTGAAAAATGAAATTCTTTCTAATTTAGATTTTAGTGATATTGTTATATATGTTTATTGTATTAAAAGAAAATATATAAAACACATAATTAAGAAAGTAGCCACAAGAAGCACATTACTTTTAGAAATTATACACACTAATATATGTAGATCATTTAATATTTCATCTTTTGATAGAGGAAAATATTTCATTACCTTTATTGCTGATTTTTTATGTTATGCTTATATTTATTTATTGCATGAAAGTTTTGAATTAGTAAATGCCTTAGATGTATTTATTAATGAGGTTGAAAGATAACTAGATAGAAAGGTGAAAATTAACAAATCTGAAAGTGGTGGTGAATATTATTTAAAGCAAGAAATATATATATAATGTCGTGATCCATTTGCTAAATTTTAAGAAAATCATAATATATGTGCTCAATTACAATGTCATGTACACGAAAATAAAATGGTGTTGTATAAAAGTGTAACAATTCTTTAATAGACATAATTAAGAGCACGTTAAGTTATTCTTTCTTTGCCCTTATCTTTATGAATATATGCTTTAAAAACTATTGTGAATTTATTAAACAAGGTTCCTAATAAGACAGTTTCAAAAACTTATTTTGAACTGGAATAAGAAGGAAACTCATCATTTTAAAGCACCAACATGTTTGGGGTTTCCCAATAAAATTAAGAATTCACATAAAAAGAAATTGAATTCAAGAACAATTAGTAGACTTTTCATTGGTTATTTAAAAAAGTCTATAAGGTATAGATTTTATTATCTTAATTATTAATAAAAAATATTAAAACTAGAAATGTGAGATTCATTAAAAATGGTGATATTAGTGAAAGTATATATCCATAAAATATGGAAATTCAAGAAGCTAAGGTGAAATTTTCTTTACCTTTGACTTCTTCTAAAATTGTTATTCTATAATTGTTAAATTTGATAACTTACAAGAAGAACAAAAGAATGACCAAACATCATATAATAAAGTTATCACCAATGAATATATAATTGATGAACCACAAGAAATAGCATTATTGGAAGAGAAAGAAAATCTACTATTTCAAATGATTATGTGATTTATTTATAAGAGCCAAAATTTTACTTAGAATTAAGGATGACTATTTTTATTTTCACATACCATACAAAAGTATTTATTATGTTAACTAGTTAAATACTATGAAAGAAGAGATGAAATCAATGGATCATAATGAAGTCTATGATCTAATTTTATTTCTTGAAGGTTCTATAAGAGTTGGATATTAGTGATATTCTTTAAGACCAAACATGACTCTAATGTTAATATAAAATGATAAAAATATGACTTGTTCCAAAGGTTTCACTTTGAAAGATAATATTGAGTATAAAGACATCTTTCTCTTATCTTGAAAAGGATACATTAAGAATTATTATGGTATTATGATTCATTATGATTTAGAGCTATATTAAATGGATGTGAAAACTACTTTTTAAATATGAATTTATAGGAAGAAATTTTCAGTTGAAGGAAATAAACACATGGTGTGTAAACTTAAGAAATTAATATACATACTTAGACAAGTCCCTCGACAATGGTATCTTAAATTTAATGATGCTATCACTATCTTTGGATTTAAAAAATATTGTTGATAGTTGTATATATCTAGAGGTTAGTGGGAGCAAGTTTAAATTTTTGATTCTATATGTTGATGATATCTTACTTACTACTAATGATATTGGTTTATTGTGTGAAACTAAAAATTTTCTTTCAAAATTTAAAATGAAGAATATGGGTTAGGCATCCTATGTGGTAGGAATTAAAATATTTCATGATAGATTACAAGAATTATTAGAATTATCTCAGAAAGCATATATCAATAAAATTTTAGAGAGATTTGACATGAAAAAATGCTCTACAAGTATTGTTGGAATTTAGAAATAAGATAAATTGAGCCTTATATAATGACCAGAATGAATTAGAATGTAAGCAAATAAAACAAATTTCTCATTCATTTATTGTTGGGAATCTTATGTATGCTTAGACTTGTACTTGGTTAGATATCAATTTTAATCCAATAATAAATCATCGAAGGCTAAAAAAGTTTTGTAATATTTACAAGCAACGAAATAACATGCTCACTTATAGAAGATTAGATCATCTTGAGGTGATTGGGTAATCGATTGATTTTTCAAGTATGGATACTTAAAATCTATATTCAACTATTTGTTCCTATCTCATGGAAAAGTGAAAAGCAGTCATTCATTGCTGCATTCACTATAAAAGCGGAGTGTATGGTATATTTTGAAACCACAATTCATGGATTATGACTACAAAATTTATTTTAGGACTTAAAATTATTGATATTATTATCATTAAAAATTTACTATGATAATGTTACAATAGTCTTTTTTTTTAATAACAACAAGTATTCAAAGGGTGTTAAAAATATGAAATTGAAGTGTCTTGTCACTAAATAAGAAGTTCATAAATAAAGAGTGTCAATTGAGCACATTAGAATCAATCTTATGATTATTAATCTATTAATTTAAGGATTGCCACCTAAGACATTTAATGAACATATTGAGAGGAGAAGTATTATTAATTTTATATTTAATTTTATGTTATTTATGTATTTAACTCTATGAGCTCTTTATTATACTTTTTTGATACATTATTGCACCATGATTTATTATGTTGGCATGTATATACATGAATGAATAACGCATTAATTTTAACATAATTTGTCATTAATAAAGACGTCCATATTGAAAAATTATGATTATCTCTCATTACAAATCATATTAAGTGTAAAATTAACATTATGATACATGGAAGAAAATATCTTGCACAAATGATGTATAATCGTCATGATCTCTTTTAATTTTTATTTAATGATGAATTATAATTTGACCAATTTAAGAAGATATTTGATATGTAATGTGCATTATGTTTATATTTATAATTATTAAATAATTAAATTGAATAATATCATATATGTCAAGTGGGAGAATATTAGAATTACATTATTAATAAATAATGCAATTAATTAAAAGATGTGGTTCACATTAATAATTATTAAATTTATAATTTACTAATTAATCATATGCTTAAATCTTATTGCTCAAGAGAGTATTTGATCAATCATTTATAAACCTTAATCAAATAATTGTTCTTTATAGCTAGTAGTTCTCTTCCTACCCTTCAAAATGTTAGTGTCTCTCCATAAAGAAAACTATAGCAAGAAAATTAAGATGAAGGAAGACAAATCCTAATTTTCTCAAACTTAAAGATCAAATCTCTAGATCGAGTTGATAATTATATGATTGATATCCTACAATCAAATCAAATTAAAATTCTAAACTTTATAATTAGATAAATATGATCGAACAATCCAGTAAAAAAGGTAGCCAAAGTAACTTATTATTATTTTTTAATAAAGATTGAACAAATTAAGAATAAAATAACAATTTGGCCAATTTTAAAGCTGTCATTTCTTACCTATATAATGATGTCTGTTGAATAGCAGCTTCCAATTTTCTTTTAGAAAAGACGTTAGTGTCAAGTATGGCATCAAAGTATGACCTCAATTACCTGCTTCTCTACAGCCTTATTCAGCGAAGGCAGCCACAGCTTCCACTATTACAGATCATCCTAAGACCTTCCCTCAGGTTTAACTAATAATTTAATATTGATAAGTCTTCATGTGAACTGTTGGTCATGGAAAATTATAAAATGAATTTGACCTAACTTCCACCAACTCAACTTGTCTATGAGAAAGTGCTTTGTTCTATGGTTATTTATTCCACGTTTTTTTTCTTTCGGGTATCTTCTAGGAATCATAAATAAATAATTATATATATATATATATATATACACACACACACACCTTTGGATTAAAATATAGATATTCGGCTTTGCAGCATGGGAATTTTTTACGAAAAAGGAGTTATTTTGTTTAATTATATTAGACGATTAATCTATGATTAAGAAAGCTACCAACAATAAATATGTTGAGGGTGTTTGGTCAAAAGATGGCGATGTTATTTAAATTGTTAGGGTTTGGTTCAACAACGTTTCTAGAGTCTAATTTGATCCAATTTTAGCAACATAGGTTATGGTAGATTAAAGGAGATTGTTGATAGTATGGATGATAATTTTGTTAGTAATGGATTGAGTATATGTTTACATTTTGAGATAGATATATTCATGATTAAATATAGGGTTAGCAACGATGGTAGGTATTATGTTGTTGGAAGTAGGAAATAAGATAATAATGGTAGGAAGATTCTACAATTGATAACCTCATGGTGAAAAAAAATATGTGATAAGTAAGAAAAAAAGTGAACAAAGATTCAATAGGGAAGCAGATTAACTGAATATGTTTTCCGATGTGATTGAAAGATTGTATGGTGGTGGCAATGACAATTGAAAAGAATGATTTACTAAAAGTTGCATTATGATTTTCAATTTAGGGGCTAAAGAGGTATTATCCAGATAATAAAAAAGAAGAAGAAAATAGCTACTTATTAAATGATGTATGACTCGTACGAAGAAAATGAATCATATTTCTTAAATTTTGATGAATGCATTTCAAAGTTAACCATAAATTAAGATAGTAGCTAATTATGCTACTATTTAGATTACCTTAATTTTAATAGCATATGTTATTTGAACTATTGCATTCTATTAAATAAGAACAAATCAAACAAATTATAGTGATACATAGATACAATGTTATTCGGCTTACATTGAACCAAGTAACCTCTTAGATTCAGAGTTATTAGATAGCATTGAATGTCAGAACTTTAATGATAATAAATAGTTACTAAGTGCTAGAATATTAATTATTGATAATTACTTCAAATATGATGAGCATTTAAACTTCAAAAGGTATATATATATATATATATATATATATATATATATATATATATATATATATATATATATATATATATATATATATATATATATATATATATATATATATATATATATATATATATATATATATATATATATATATATATATATAAAGATAGAGAATCACACACATCATGAGGTAAAAAATATTTTCAAGGATAAGTTAGCAACTGAGGATAGCATTAGCTTTCATAGTGTAGTGCTCTTGCATAATAATAGCCCTTGACTTTCTTTTGTTGTGATCTCATCTTATGAACTAAATTGTTCTTCTAATTTAGGTCACACGTCATACTTGTTTGCCTTCTTGTTAACCTTTTCTCTTTTGAGTGACCATAGATAACTCTTTAGATGTCAACACCTCTAGTGGTGATATCATATATATGCTTTACGCTATATATATTTCTCTTTGGACAAGTCAAATTGATAGATTTATCAAGTTTATAGGGGTCATCTACTTCTTTGTCTTATGCTTATTAGTTTCTCAAATTCTTTTTTGCTCCTCTCCAATTTAGATAATGACCACATTCATTAGTTTCCATACTTGTTCCTTTAATTCCAAATATTTCTTGTAATGATTTATTTGTGGCTATCCGATCAGCAACTCCTTCATGTTTGATCTTAATGAGATCAATGATATTACCTTCATGTACTGCTTCATCTACCCCATAAAAATTTTAAAAATTTACTTTGGAATTTGAAAAAAAAATTAATTATTTTACTTTTTATTGGTAATCAAATGCCCCTTCAAACATTCTTTTAGAAGAGCTTTTAACAATTGTCTTTAACCTTTTATGATGGTCATTTGGCATTATAGCTCTTTGATAAATCAATATCCTCTTTCAACTATCATTAGTTAAATTGTTCGGTGATGGACTTTCTTTATAAGAAAATTAAGAATTATTGAACGGTTTGTTACTCTTAAGGTAGATTTTTATTTTCTTATTAAACTCAAAATAAGTTTTGTTGAATTTTGAAAAGGTAGAGTAGGCTGTCAAAAGATGTCACAAAAACTACTGCAAAATAATTTTGTTGTGGTTCTTAGGTCATTGTAGGAGCAATGAAAAGCTTTTAGAGAACATATTATAAGACTAGCCTCCTATTGTTTTGTAAAAAATAATATATTGTATTATCTTTTATTGATGGTCAAACCACTAAAACCTATAGCATGACAAAATATAGTCTCCCTATTTTCACATTTTATACCAGTTGTTAAACAAATAATATAAAATAATTTTATATCAATAGCTATATTAAGAGACAAAGATTTCGATATAAAGCAATTTATAAATTGAGAAGGGCATCACTAAGACATAGAACAAATGAAAATTCATTCAATAAATTAAAAGTAATAGATAAATGCATTAAAGTTTAAATAAGTACAAAGAATAAGATGCTTAATCCTCCTCCATCTCTTCATCTTCCTCCTCCTCCTTTGCTACTTGCTACTTCCCTTTTTTCTCAAATTTTATATCCTTAATTTGTATCATAGAAATATGAGAACTCTAAAATCTTATACAAGCTTTTATATCTTTAGCAAATGCAACCACTTTCTATTCACAAGCTCATCGATCATCTCAGATCAATAGCCAGAAAATGAATGCCATCTATCATATACCTTGCCCTATGCAATTAGTCCATAAATTCTTCTCTTCTTCTTCCTCTTAGTATTTGCCACAAGGATCATACTCTAATAACTTACAATGCCCACTTGAAGATCTTTCCCTTGCATCTAACTCACCCCAATTTTCCATTAGTTGCATAAACTCATCCAACCAAAAACTAAAATATTAGTAAGAAAAATATAATTTTAAAATATTACTCATTAAACATATTTCTATACTTATGTAGGCTTGCTATAATCATGTATCCATGCACTATTAGTCCCCCTGATATTGATGGGTTTTAATTTGTATCTGTAGTTGTTGACTTTTTTTTAATATATCTTTATGTAGACACACTTTTAAAGTTAAAATAAAATTTTGTATAATTTTTTTTGTATGCAACCTTTCACAAGGGATGAACAGCTCTTAGTAATTTATAGAATTTTGAGCTTTAATGTTAGAAGGATCTTCATTAGCATCTATAAACAAAGGAACCATGGTGTCAAAAATCATTTCCTTGTAACTCCCTATTTAATCTTCATTCAATGTTGCAAAGTTTAGTGACGCTTCAAAATGAGAGCTAGTGTGTAGCTTGTACTAACCATGTTTAATCAAAAATCAATATTTATGATGAAAAGTCCTTTGATATAAATCAACTCTAGCTTCATTTGGTCTTAGGTATGCTTGGTTTTTAATTTTAGCACATGATCATCTAATTTTTTTCTTGAAATAAAAGATGGGTAGTTAAGAAGCCACATATATAAATAACTCAAAAGTATTCAAAAACACTTGAATTAATCTTTTTCATCTAGGTTCTAGCTTATGGTACATCTATCATTGTTAAATATAGATATTCATGCACTATACATATACATTAAGTTTAGCCAAACCATAAATTACTAATATTGAAAAATCCTAGTCTTCAATTTTACAAAAATAATTATAAAGTAAATTTTCATGCAAACCTACTAACTTTTATAGCAAATAAATTGAAGCCTACTGACATCATAATTCTATTAATTATAAAATTAATAACCATAAATAATTACACATCAAAACATAAATATTTTAATGAAGCACAATGTAAAATTTTTTTATAAAATTTGTGTTAAGAACAAGGCAAAACCTTATATGTTGTATAACCAAGACTCAACATAGAAATTGAAAATATTTTATTCTTATCATAATTTGTTTCTAAGATAATTAAGCTCAGGACTTGAAAGGTTCTCCTAAAGTAAAAATCCAATAGAAAATGTAACGGATTGAATCAACAATTGAAACTCTAAGAAGTTAAAGGATGAGTTTTACATTAAAATTTATAAAAGATTTGAACGAGATGACATTTTTATGTGCTCAATGCAGTGAAATTTTGCATGATGCTATCAGCTAAAAGAGAGACAGTGAGGTTTAAATAGATCTCCAAGTTCAAGAATAGAGACTTATGCATTCTAAATGGTGGTCTTCTAAATGGCTTGGTCACTAGATATGTTCTCACTTATGTATAGCTACTAAGCCATTAGAAAATCTATTTGATTTTCTAATGGAAAAAAATCAAAGACAAGACCCACATATATAAGTGCAAACTTTATTAATGATTATGCTGCAAAAAATCCTCCTGCATCGATTGACGTTAGCCACCAATGATGATGTCAATGATTGCATGGTTTCCTATAGTACTTTAAAGATTAATTTGACATAGAAATGGCTCTAATGAAGTTCATAAAATAAGAATACATAAATGTTGAATATTAATTATCCTCATAAGAATTAGTTTTAGTGGCTCTTAATGAGTGAGCCTCAAATGTGTTGGGTATATTTATCTATATATATCCTGAAGAGTTCCTCCAATGGCTGAGACATAAGAGAAACATAGTGTTGAATAAGTCCATCACTAAAAGTCCATGAGAGACTGTTAAATAAGCTAAAAATTAAAATAAATCATTTTAAGATATTATCATGCTACTCATAGATACTCACATAAAATTATTATTGATACGTCCTCAGAAAATTAATCTGATCAAGCACGAATCTCAAGGCATTTTGAAATGCTTGATCTAATCGCCGATTTCAGCAAACTTACTCAAGCTCTCGATGAGACGAACATAGCAACATCAAGCTTAGTCATTCAAGCTCGACGACTCGGATCAAGCTATCGGGAGAAAATGGATCGATCCGCCAAATGATCACCAAAGCGACATATTTATAGTCGGTCGGCGGCTCGTCAAGGCAGATCCACGAATCAAGATCACCCAATTCGACATCATTAAGGCACCGGATCATCAAAATACACCGATCGGTCGGGGATCGCACTGGGCCGTCCGATGGGAGTGGTTGAGTTTTCCACAATTTACATGGCTGCCACTCCCAAAATCTATAAATAGAGCTTCATTCTCACCTTAGGAATTGGAAGACCGAGAACTCAGAACCACCGGTCGACCTTGACGCAGACGATCTAGCACCACCAGTGCCACCAGTAGTGCACGAAGATCGGGGCTGCCTTAGGAGATCGCCCCGGACTAGAAAAGACCGTTCGCTCCTTTCTCACGAAGATCAAGAGGTGGCTCCCAGGAAGATCCGTTCCACCTTTTGGGAAACTTCTCCCAGGTTGGAGTTGACCATATTGTACTTTCTCTGAATATTATTTCGCCCCACAGAACACCTTCTTCTCACTAGAAGCAAGGATGTATCTTTGAACACATAGTGAAAGTTCTTGGGCAGGCCGTGGTTTTCCCTTCGGGTTTTCCACCATAACCCCTGTTCATATCCCCTGTGTGTTGGATAATTTTGGGCTACGGCGAAGATCTAGCATCTCGGAATAAAATTCTCTAGCAGATTTGGCGTCTGTGGAATCTCGGTTCCCCATTGCTATATCTCCAATATAGTTGGTAAGCGGTTTCGCAGCTCTCATTCACCGGGATCAGGGCGCCAGTCTCCAACACTTCTCATGTGACTTACATCCCGGTGAGCCCGTCAGGCCCTCTTTGGAAGATCGTTCAAGGATGGAGGATTCCCGAGCGAAATACTTGACTCTGAGAGGCAAAGCGTTCCAACGCCTGGAAGAGCCACGGTTCCTCGGCATAATCCGATTTTCTTCACGAGAATGACTACAGGAATGCGGATCAACAACTAGAACGCACCACATCCGGATCGAACCTCGGATACCCACACGAATGGCGACGTGTCGGTGAAACTCCGTCGCCTCGCGATGAACTAATTACGCGGGGAAGAGTTCCGGCAAACAATCGAATGATCCATTCTCCGCCTCTTCCAAAACTTCGTCCCTTCGAGATCATCTGCAATGCGATTCGACGAGATTCAAGCTTCCGGCATGGACCTACGATGGCACATCGTGCAGCATATCGATCACTTTGAACAATCATGCACATTCGTGCAAATGACCTCTTGTGTGGGTATTCCGGACTCTCAAAGGTGCACGTGCGTTCTATCCTAAGGTCGTCAGATCATTTGGAGAGCCTTGATTTTTTTGAGCGGTTCACGGCAAACAAGAGAATCATCGGGGATTCATCACATCTCTCGAATCCACGAGATGGAGAGTCCCTCAAAGAATACTTCGGAGGTTCTCCTCGAAGCGGTCGAATACGAGTAGATCCGAACTTTTGAGGGTGCTTCTGGAGGACTCCGGAGGACTTATTCATCATTAATGCGGAGCGGTCCATTCTATGACTGGTCCACCGAATAGAGGCACAAATCTCCGGCGAAGCTATCGGTGCTCATGGATTTGACAGCGACAGCGGAAGAAGGTTCCCAAAGATGATGTTCAAACATCTCGAAAAGAGAGGCGACAACCTCCCCAAAACCTCCTGCCCCGATGGCTTCGACGGAGAGGAAATATCTGACTCTCAACCGTCCTGCTTCATCCTAGCTATTCGGGAAGAGGATGGTCAAGTGGCGACCTTTAAAGCCGGTGGAAATCAAGAGAAATTACACGATTTCATGGTAGAGGCACCTCAAGAGTGCCAACGAAGGAGGAGATTGAAAGACTAATTCGGGGTATCTAGGCGTTTTATACAAAACCAACCCTTTCGTCCAAAAATCGGGCACCGATGGAAGAATGGCCGGCGGTGGAGAGATAAAACCGAGGGTGTTAGTCAGCAAATATTCATTGCGCAAGAGCGAGCCAAAGAAGTCTCGGGTTGACCTATCACCTTTGATGATTTAGATCTAGAGGCTTAGCATCCCACATCAAGATCCCTCATCGAGGGTGGTGATCCATGCTTCAATATTAAGGATATTGATCGACAATGGGAGTTCGATTGATGTTCTTTTTTACTCCACTTTGCATGGGTATAGAAGAGAAGCTTCAACCCGGCGGTCCAATGGATTTGATGTCGAGTATTAGTGGAAGGGACAATCGATCCTTCTCTTGGAGAATTTCCCACCGCCACTTGATACAATTTATTGTAGTCAAGTGCGACTGATGCAATATTTGGGAGACCTCTCCGATTTGATCACATCGTGCCTCACCTCAAGATGAAATTCCGACACCGGCATGGTAAGTGGGAATCAGCAGATAAAAGTCTTTATCAAGTAAGCCGACCATTTACGGTAACCCTCAACATCGAGATGGATCGCGTCTCGCGATCGTCGTGGATTTTTAAATCAAGATATCTTTGCACGGCGCTCGATATTACGGGCATTGACGGGAAGTCATTACGCACTCCTCAAAGTTGACTCAACCTACAAGGTGTCTAAGAAAAGAACCTTAAACGCATTGCGGGTCATAGAATCACCAAACTTACGGAAGTCAGTTCATTCGAAGTCTACTACCCCACGGTTGGCTAGCGTAGTGTTTAGTGAAGGCCAATGGTTGGAGAATGTGCATCATTACACGCATCGTGCATGCCCAAAAGATAGCTTCCCCCTTTCATTATCGACCAACTAATTGATGCGACATCGGGACATCGATCGCGCTTCATGGATGCCATTACGCAATCAAACGGGATAGGTCAAAAGGTCCTAGTGGACTTCCCGACCTCTTCCATGAGGTTAACATCATTGATGCTCGATAAACAACCTTGGATAAGTTGGCAATCCTCATAGGCTACAACTTTCTCCAAACAGTTAACATCGAGTAAGCGCTCAGATAAACAACCTAGGTCAAGGTCCTTAGTGGACTTGACCTCTTCCATTGAGGTTAACATTTAATGCTCGATAAACAACCTTGGATAAGTTGGCAATCCTCATAGCGCACAACTTTCTCCATAACGGTTAACATCATCGAGTAAGCGCTCCGCAACCTCGGATAGGTCAAAAGGTCCTTAGTGGACTTCCCACGACCTCTTCCATACAGGTTAACATCGTGATAGCGCTCGTAAACAACCTTGGATGGCAATCCTATAGGCGCACAACTTTCTCCATAACGTTAACATCATCGAGTAAGCGCTCAGATAAACAACCTCCGGATAGGTCAAAAGGTCCTGGACTTCCCCGACATCTTCCATCAGTTAGTGAGTAGCCTCGAGCAACGCGGATAAGTTGGCGAATAAAGGCGCGCTTTCTATGCGTTGTTCGAGTACTCGATAAACAATCTGAAGTCAAAATCTCGCCATTTGACCTCTTCCACCTAGTTAACGTCGAAGTCACTCGGAAACCAACGGTCAAAGATCCATTGGTGAATCACCGCCGTTGCCTGCCGACTCCCGTCGGCCGCGTCATGCTCACCGGACTCATCGTCGGTCCGCGCTGACTTTGTCGATAGGCGACCATCGATGATCTCGCGATCCTGCCATGGCGGCATCGACTACCGCCTTGTCGCTGCCGACTCTCGGCGCTCGGCTAAATGCTAAGTGCCGCTCGACGCCTCGTCGGCCAAACCTCTACGGTCCGCTGCATGACTATGTCGGTCCTAGATGGCCATTCGTGCGATCTTTACTATCGCGCTTGATTGGCCGTCAGCCGGTTGTTCGACCACACTCGTGGTAATAACTGTCACCGCATCAGGCAATCTCCGGGTCACCACCATCGTGGTTATTATCCTCGGACCACTGCCGAGTCCCCGTCGACCCATGGCGACCCGCCATGTGTGCATCTTAGGTGACCCTCTCCGGTGATCGCCCTCCCGGACTCTCGGTCGGAACTCACTATCTTCGCCTTGATCCTCCCATTTTTAGAAGATTCCCTCATTCCTCCGTTACAAGGGTGGACATGTCTCTTTCAAGAGTCTCACCCATCTGCAAACCTTCAGTGATTATTTCAAGGAGAGTGCCCACCGGAGGGTTACACTCGCTTGGTGGAGATGAGGTAGAGGTTGATCCAAGAAGAGTGCCCAAACTCCCAGCATGCACTCTAAGAGAGAGGAGATCCAAAAGAGTGCCCCTCACTTGGGGAGGCATGCCTATAAGAGGAAGAGGAGATCAAAAGAGTGTCCAAACTCCCTGGGGAGGGCTATGCACTCTAAGAAGAGATGAGAAAAGTGTGCCTTTCCCTCTTACCTTAGGGGGGTTTTTATAGACCCTGGGGAAAAAAACGCCAAAACCGCTCAAGCAGATCATTCGGACTTGGATCCAGCCATGCTTCAGCAATTCTGCTTGCATGCCTCCAGTTGATGGCCAGACCCAGTGAAACCGACCAGCGGACCACATAGCCAGCGGGCCGCCAACTCAGGCCATTTCGACCCGCTTGCCTTGAGCGCCCGCGGATTCTTAGCCAGACCCATTCAGCATGCGACCGTCGACAATTGACCATACCATCATATGCAGGTAGCTTGTGGCCCATGGCCCACTTATGTATGCATGTATTTGGCCAGCCATGGTCATGACTCTGTTCCATGGATCGTAACTCGCGCATACGCACTGCGGCCTGCAAATGACTTCCGGTTATAATGTCTCTATGAAGATTTGTTCTCTCAAAATCGCAGTTGATGGACTCTCAAATTTCATTGAAGAATTTGCTATTTTCAAGTATTTGACATATATTTTTGGATGGCAGATAATGTCACCCAAAAATAGTTTCGAAAATTTCATCAATCGCACGAATCTCAAGGCATTTTAAATGCTTGATCGCCGATTTAAACTTATATCAAGCGGCCGTCTCGATGAGACGAACATAGCATCAAGCTTAGTCGATCCAAGCTCGAATCGACTAGATCGCTATCGAGCGAAAATGGATCACGATCCAAATGGTCACCAAAGCGACATATTTATAGTCGGTCTTCGTCAAGGCGAATCCAACGAATCCAAGATCACCCAATTATCATTAAGGCACCTCATCAAAATACACCGTATCGGGGGGACCGGGCTCCAGATGGGAGTTTGGAGGAATTTACAAGGCGCGCTCCCAAAATCTATAAATAGAGCTTCATTCTCACCTTGGAATCGATTGGAAGACCGAGCTCGAACCACCGGTCGGCCAGCCAAAGCACCCTAGTAGTGATCGAAGATCGAGATCCTTGAAGGGTAGAAAGACCATTGCTCCTTTCTCCAGAAGATCGAGGTGGCTCGAAGATCCGTTCTCGTGGGAAACTTCTCCCAGGTTGGAGTTGGCCAATATTATTTTCTACACTCGGAATATTGTTTCTTCATAACTTCTCAGAACTGCAGAAGCGACATCTTTTAACACATGAAAGTTCTGAGGCAGAAGTGGTTTTTAACGGGTTTTACGTATAACCATATTCGTATCCATAACTTGTGTGTTGGATAATTTTTTGAATTCTAAGATCTATCTAGAATAAAATTCTAGACACAATTATTACACCCCATTTTATTTTTAAAAAATAATCAAATTTGAAATAAGATTACAAACAAATTTATTTAGAAGAATATTAATTGGTCCATCACAAAAAGCCCATAATTATGTCGGTCAAATCAATCAATTTTTAGGTATTGACTCAATTTCTATCTTTAATTTTGTATTTAAAATTTAATTAATTATTAAATTATTACTTATTTAGCAGTACCGTGTTCACATACTTAAAACTTGTTATTAAAGGAATAATTTCATATCTTTTAATTTAATTTATTACTTAAATTATCCCACATTTACATCGCGAATAGATAATTCTAAAGCTTCGTTTTTTTTTTTTCTTTTATGATCTGAATTTTAACTTTTAAAAGCTTAATGAAAATAATGTAATTTTAAAACATCGCTGTTAGGCCTCAATCCTTCCACAGCGAATCAATATCTGCCACGTGCGGGTAGGGGCGGCGGCCTCAAGCTAATAAAAAATGGTCTAAATTGCCACGTGTTACTGCAACCCAGCGACTCCTCCCACGTTCGTCAACTTAAAATTACTAAACAATCCTCTAATTACATCTACACCTTAGTGCCCTCGGAGGGTAAAAGTGTCTCAACAGTAGAATCCCTTACTTATTCTCCTCCTCGGTTACGTGCGCTATACCCCTGCTTTATTTCAAGAAACCCTATCACCAGCCAGCTTTGAAGACGAGACGTGCGATATCGATGAGACAAATGAAAATGATCTCCGATCACCATGACCGCGCCTTTCGGATTCTCTTGTTCCTGACGGCTCCACTCCTTCTCTTCTTCTTTTTCGTCGCCTCTTTCTACGGCCCGGATCCCATCTTCGCCATCTCATCTCTCAAATCGCTGCGCCTTTCCCTTCCCGGAACCTCTACTACTCTCAGCTCCGTCTTCTCTTCGCAGGAGGCGGATGTGAGAAGATCGAAGATTGCAATCTGCCTGGTCAGCGGCGCACGGAGGTTCGAGCTCACCGGGCCTTCGATCATGAAGAACTTGCTGCTGGAATACCCGAACGCTGATCTCTTTCTTCACAGTCCCCTCGATAAGGACGCCTACAAATTCTTTCTTCTTAAGGATGCGCCGAGGATCGCCGCCGTGAGGATCTTTGAGCCCGGACTCATCGCCGAGACCGAAGCGCAGCAACGCGTGCTTAGCTCTCGTGATTCACCGAATGGCATTCAGGTACATCTCTTCTTCCCTTGCCGACCACTCTCGCTTCCGTTACTTGCCTTTCTTTTTTACGTTTAAATGGTAAATGGTATTATCGTGCACTTAGGGGCTGTTTGGTTGCAAATAAAGTGAGTGTATTGCATTCACTTTACATGTATTTCCTAAATTTTTCTGTTTGGTAGTAACCAAATCGTGTATTTGTTTGAGGTATTTCAAATACACTGATAGACAATTTGAGTGTATTTTGGAATTCGCGATTAAAACACCATTTATAATTGATCGGTGCCATAGTATGCTTGCCATACGCCCCGCCGCCCGCCCCCTTCACGCGCTTCCAACGCCCGCTTCACACGTCACTATAATTTCTTTACATTATATCTTGTCAACCAAAAAAATCTGAAAGTCATTATTTGTAAAATGAACCAAACAACTATAAAATAATCCTTTCTTATTTCTGTGTATTCCTTTACATTCCAAATACTGACCAAACTCTTAAATCATATGTGGTATCCCTTACAGAAAATTATTTAAATATAATAATATCCATCCATTTTGAAAAATGAGATTAATATTTATAAATATTAATTATTAATGACATAAATTTATATTCAAGAGAACAAGTCTGTATTCAAAAATGAGGTAAAGAAAACCATTTATTGTTAGAAATTTATATCCATGAATTAATGAATACACCTTCAAAAAAAAAAAATATTCGCGTGATTAACGGTAGCGCTTTATGAGAATTCATTATTGCTATAAATGCACTTCTTTTAATATTAATATTGATAATTCAATATTAATAACAATATATATATTATTTTTCTAGTTGGCGGCCTTCCTCAAGCCTTTCAATTTAAGATTTATTGCTCAACTTATATATATATATATATATATATATATATATATATATATATATATATATATATATATATATATATATATACATATTATTATTATTATTCGGCTAAATTTATTCAAAGTAAACTCAAATTATAATTATATTTTACAGGGACTATTACAATACTTCATTAAGAATGAACTTGAATATTATGCATTAAAAGATTATTTTAATTCTAAATAGTTAATCTCTATTATTCAAAATAAATAAAATTGTTGGAGTTAAGAGTATAAGCTAAGTCAGCTCGTGTGCTGACTCGAGCTTAGCTTAATAAATGACTTGTGAGCTGAGCTTGATAAGCTAAATCAAATTTGAGCTAAACCAAATAAAAAATTTTAGTATAAAATATACTTAAAATATATTATAACTCAAGAATTTATATGTTAAATTATCAAGAATTTTTAAAAATTATATATTATTTTATTATATCAAGTAATTTTTTATTAGTTTTTTATTATTTCTTAATTTATTATTATTTTATTATAATAGTTATTTTAATCAAAATTATTTTATCTTATTCAATCTAAATATACCAGCTTGTGAATCTATTTGAACTGATAGAATATAATTTGAGCTCGACCTCAAACTTGGTTAATTATTCAAATAAAGTAAACTCAAATTATTATATTTTACAGGGACTATTACAATACTTCAATCTAGTGGAGGGCTGCCTCTCTCTAATCGGCGCACACGAGTCACGCCACAACTTCACCTACGAATGGATCGTACGTACCCGAGTTGATGGCTACTGGTCCGGTCCACTCGACCCGGCCACATTCCAACCCAACGCTTACATCGTTCCGCCCGGCTCCAAATTCGGCGGCTTCAACGACCGCTTCGGCATTGGCGATCGTTCTTCATCAACGGCGGCGCTTTCCCGCCTTTCCCTCCTCTCCTTGATCGACGCAGCCGGCTACCGCAACCTCAACTCCGAGTCTGCCTTCAAAGCTCAACTCGACACCTCAAATATAGCCGCGCGTGAGACGCCGCTGCCATTTTGCGTATTAAGCGACCGCTGCTACAACTTTCCACCTGGAAGACATGGCGTGCCGGTGGCTTCAATGGGAGTGTAGGGCCTTTGAGCGGGGCGAAATGCCGGCCATGTGCGGCGGCTTGTGTTGGGAAGTGTGTGGAGGAGGTGAGTAAAGAGTTGGATAAAGGGTGGAGTTGGGCGGAGTGGAGGAAGGAGAGTTTGGAGCTTTGTAATGCGACTGGTTCGTGGGACAAGGGGTGGGAAAAATTTTTGATGAGGTGGCGGGGAAGGAGGCGGAGGTGCGGCCGTGTGGCGGGATTGGGCGGGCTGTGAGCGGGCGTTTATGGCTATGAAGAAGAGGGCGGTGAGTTGGGACGCGCCGCCGGTCGGTGAGATCTGCTAGTTGGGATTTAACCAGTCGTCTGTTTCAGAAGTTGACATGAAGGGGCCGCGGTGATCATGCATGGCGCCTACTATGTACAGTACTTTGGCATGCACGCACTTTGCGGTTTTGATGTACGATTTTTATTATTGTTTTATAGTGATTTTTTTTAATAACGAGATTTTTAAATTAAGTATATTTTAAAACTTAATTAACAGATTAAAACGATAAAAAAAAAATTTAAATAGTGATCCTTCGATAAATGAGCGGCTGGCCGCCTACGTAGAATTGCTTCGATCTACTTGCTCGGGGGCTAAAATGCTGAGTCGAGATGTGCGACTTTCTGAATTTTAAAAAAAATAAGATGTCTTTTTTTTTACGATGTACAGGAAATGCAAACAGATATAACATGAACTTGTAATACCAGTGAACAAATAATACCAGAAAATACAAATAGATCAAACAGGTACAAATGTATTAGTAATCAAACGATACAAAAAAATTTCATCCATAAGCCAAAAATAAACTCAAGTATGTACGGATAAAAGTGAACAATAAAATATCCAAATCTATACAAAATAAGTACACCTCTAAACACTCTATCGCGACGACGCCGTTTATAGGCTATCGCGTATCACAGATAGTGCCAGCGCAACGGACGATCGCGCTAATGAGCTCGCTTGCATCTGATCCAATGTCTGCGGGTCTCGTAGAGACCCAATCCCGCGGCGTGCCGCCCATATGGTGGTGGGTGCTCTCGGAAAAGAAGATGGTCCGGATAGTGGATATGGCCTCGTCATCATCACTGCGGTCATATCCTCATATGCTCATGACACCTGATCTTCGTCTCGATATGTGCCAAGCTCAAATCACGCATCATATGCTCACTTATTGACGATGTCCAGTCCCCACGTCCAAAGAAAGGCCAAAAAGATACGTCGCCAAAATATGCTCCCTGGTAAACGGTTTAAAATATTACTACGTAAATATGTGAAAATAATAACTAAGAAAATATGCAAATTATAGAGTTATCTTAACATATGCTCGCCCGGGTGCTCAGAGATCGTCGCCGGTGGCGCCTTCAATACGATGCCCACACTAAACCACATGTATCTTTGCAGGGGCTCGTCGATGTAAGTATCTTCCAGAATGTGATCTCTGGCCTCCCAGGCGATGTTGATGGTACCAGTCATCGATTTCCTCATATTCGGCTGAGTCCATCGCCACATCATGCATGGTTAACATATTAGTGGAATTTATTATATCGTGATCCAAATTCGGATAATTATGACAAGATAATGGCGATCGATAAATTGGCATTACCAAGCAATGACTCATCATCGCGACGCATTATCATCAGTGCTTGATTCACTTGTCATCGTTTCATCATCGTAATTGTCTAGATGAACTAGGTTGATCATGCGCTTGAATAGGCGTCTGGTTACGCATTTAAACATATATCATCTTCCTAAAAAAATAGAAGATACCGTACACAAAACAAAAATTAAAAACACCAACAGTGATGTCGAGATGAAAGCTTACACTATCTCCTATTCATGATAGTACTGTTGTGATTCAGCAGCTGTTGGCCAACTAAACTCGTGAGCATAACCGGAGTGTACATTCAACATTATCGGTTTGGTGCGGTACATTGTGGTTTTATTTTCACGTAAAGAATCAATGTTTGGCGGAAGCTTCATCTATCGCACATCATCATCATCAGCGTACAAGCTATGTATCCCGCCTGAAAAGCGGCATGTAATAATCTCCACTGCGAAGTCATCAACGTCATAACGCAGAGTCCTGAGCACTTTTAGTTTTAACTCTCCTAAGCTTGTATGACACGACACTCGCGTGGGCGATTTTTCCACCATCATAACTTGGAATGACGACCATCAACGACGGTTTGCGTCATAAAACGTAATTAAGGAAACGTGATCCCGACTCATTCTACTATTAGCTCAATGTTGTAACAAAACCTAACAATACACTCAAAATCATTACAAAAATACATATTGTTCACTTAACAATTAAGCAACGCAAAAATGACCTACCAAATTACCTAATCACAGTATATCGTATACCCTAACCACGGCAAATTTTAGAAGAATAATTATGAAAAACATACAAATCTTCTCTCCACATTATTACTAATTCAAATAAGCAAAGAAGAAAAAAAAACAAACTTACGGTAAAGCTTTCCCTAAACCGAGAGGTGGAGCCGGGTCTCGTGCGTACGGAGGAGAATCGAAGGAGAAGAAACGAGAGGAGAATCGAAGGTGGAGCCGGGTCTCGTGCGTCAGAGGAGAATCGAAGGAGAAGAAAGCGAGAGCGAGAGCTTTCCCTAAACCGAGAGCAAAGCGAGAAGGGCTGTCGGGGGTCGGCCTATTAGAAATCGCCGGTCAGCCTTCTGCTCAGTTCGATAAGTTAGCGGCGGCTTCATGAAAGTTTGGTGGGTCGTTAACGTCAGGACGGCTGGCGATCGCCCGATAAGTAGTCCACCAGCGATGAGGGTGGCACCGTCACTTATCGACGTATCCAAGTTAAATTTTTTTTTATCAATGCCTAATCTGTTAATTATTAATTAAAATATACTTAATTTAAAATTTTCTTCTTTTTTTCAATTGATACGGAGTTTGAATGTACAGGTGGTTATATTTTTAATCTTATATTTATGTAATTAATATTTATTAACAAAATTTCATATTTTCAATAATACTCCCTTTAAAAATAAAAGTAATTTATTTACACCACCATTCAGTGGTTGGATGTTATTAATTTCAAATCACTTTTAATAAATAGATTGTTAATTTTTAAATTATAAAAATTTTACAGAGTATAAGTTGAATTAAACCAGGACGTCAAAAATATAGATAGAATGATTAAGAATTTAGGGAAAATATTTTGAAGTAATTTCAATCATTTAGAATGAGCTTGAATATTATGAACCAAAGGAATATTTTAATTCTAAAAAAGATAAGCTCAATTATTCAAAATAAACAAAAAAAAGTTGGATTTAGGGGTGTAAGTGAGTCAATGACTCATGAGCCAACTTGAGCTTAGCTCGATAAATGGCTCGTGAAATGAACTCGATGAGCTAAGTCAAGCTTGAGCCAACCCAAATAAAATTTTAGTATAAAATAAAATTAAAATATATTATAATTCAATAATTTATATCAAATTATCAAGAATATTTTAAAAATTATATATCATTTTATTATATAAGTAATTTCTTATTAATATCTTCTTATTTCTCAATTTTTATTATTTTATTATAATAGTTATTTGAATCCAAATTATTTTAATTCAATCTAAATCTACTAACATGTGAATTGACTCAAATTTGTAGAATAAAATTTGAGCTTAATCTCAAACTTGATTAATTAATCATGCCCAATAGAGATGACTCAAGCTCGGTTATACTCGTCATCTTTACAAGTATCACTTATGGTTAATGGACAGAATTAGAATCGATAAATTTTTTTATCTAATATCATATTTATTAAAGTTATTGCATACCGAGACTCGAGAGAGAATACAGTTTGTAGAACTATAGAAGGTACAATTAATTATTGGCTCGTGGAAGAAAGGTTACGCATAGCAGTTGCCTTTGAATAGAAGACTTCGCACTTAAATATCAACTGCAGGGGGTTGCATTGTTGGTGCGTTGCAATCGGATCGGTTGGTGGCTTGGTGTGGTTTAGGTTACATTATTCAACCAAAGAAAATTATAGTCTCTCTAATTGGAAACAAAACCGAGACTTTGAATTAAAGGATTTGTAAGGACTAAAGAATATGGAGATTACTCCCTACAGTTAGGAGTACCGAACCATGAGACAAGACTACTCAACACCAACTTCATAAGAAGGCTGAGTGGAATTTTTCTTAAACATATCAAGCTTATATTTTTCTTATAGTATATAAAGAAAACTATCAAAAAATGAGATAAGGGACCTAATAGTAGGTGTTATCCTCTTATATGATTAATCATGAGGACTTGTTGTAGAAAGCCTAATGATAGGACTAACACCATTTAGATAGAAAATCCTGTATTTTATCTTGAATTTTAAAATTAGGATTCTAGAAAAAATATTTTTTGAAGTTATAATGTTGATTATTTTCCTCTAATAAATTTTGTGATCAAACCGATTATATGGTTGAATATAAATTTTTTGGTTGGATATAAATATGTGGGCATTTCAAATCCGACTATATGGTTGAATTGTAAACCGTAAGTACTATATGGTTGGAAAACTATAGCTTGGCTTGAAAACTTCATTCTCCAGTAATAAATTTTGATTTTGATTTTTTTTTTGTTTATTTTCTTATAGTTTTAAAAGTTGGTTGGAATTAATGTAACAATTTTTAGTAGTTATAAAATATAACTTCCATATGTTTCTTGTGTTCGGTTGAACATAATACATCTGTTATTTTTAGGTGCTCAATCCTTGTTCATTAGATTGAAGTTTGTTATGCTATGTTTGGTTAACAAGGAAAAATGTGGTTAGTTGCTGGAATTATTTTTTTGTAAGGAATGTACATTGTGTTGTAGAAATTGAAGCTCAAGAGGAACTTGCAATCACCCTATAATTAAATGAGGAATGTTAAGAAATAATTTAACAAATATGCTCTATGTAGAAAGGATTTAACATAAGGGGAGCTTATAGAAAGTTCTATGTTCTTTTTTTTTATTGAAATATGGATTTATTAGTTAAAAATATTTCTTATATGCACATATAGATTGCATATTCACCTAAAAGGAGTACAAGTAACTCATTGACATTGAGAGGTGTTATTGACCACAAAATCTATTATAGATGTAACTTATTATGCTTGCTATCAAGATGAGAATTTTGAAAGAAGGTTTCACCGATATCCAAGAAATAGAAACCTAGAGATACTATTTCAAATGGATTGATGAAATTAAGTATTTTGTATTTGACATAACTTTTATGAAAAGAATCATTTATGAGGAGATAGCAAGAAGGAACATTGAGAAATTTAAGGCCATAAAATCTCAACTTAAATTTGTGATAGCAATCTTAATTGTTCTTGTAATTATGATCTTTTTTAAGTGAAGCTTATGTATTTTGATGTATTAAATGAAGATGTTCTAAAAGAACTTGAAGGATTTATCTTTAAAATATCAGCCTTCTTATCATAATTTTGTATTAAATTTTGAGTACATATATCTATAAACTATCTATCATTTATATGAAATTGAGATAGTTTGTTCTTCATGATAATTGGTTGGCATAATAGCATTGTTAGAACCGAATTGGCCTTGTTTTTTTTCATACTCTCACACTCTAAATCACACCCCATCCCAGCAGCGTGAATCGAACCCAAGCAACCTCCCTGACCGCATTGCCTTTACCCTCATCAAAACCCAACTATTCATGTGATTTTTTCTGCTCAGCTTCGCCACCCATGCTCCCAATTTAAGTGAGTTTTGGACCTAGGGCATCTCCATTTCATTCCCTCACAATTGTGGGTCCTTCCTCTCTAACCATTGAAACATCCATCTTTCCTTCTCACTACATTTCCTTCCTCTCAAAACATTAATTACCCCATCTCCTTATTCCTTATACTCAATCCAAGGCCACCAACCTCCCCCTAGTTTTCTTCTTTCTTGTCCAAACAACAATAATAAGTTCTTCTTCATTATCCTTTATAATTTTCTATTTATCTTCATTTATTCTTCCCGTTAGGTTTGGCAAAAATGGAGTTGAATGTTATTTAATGTCTTAGCATTATGCTTTTAATTATTTATATAGCATATTTTTAATTTATTTGTATCACTAATTAGGTTAAATAATGTAAATTCATATATTCAAAAAATATATTTTATAGTAATTTATATTCAATTAAATCTTAAGATGACCTGAACTAATTAGGTTGCACCTGATTTGATAAATAATCAATCTTAGTACTTTTATTTGTGAGATGATAATTAATTTGAAGTTAATATCATGTAGGATCATCAAGTTGAGTCCACGCAACATTGCCAATTGAACCGCAAAAAAGTAAAGAGCTTTGTATCGCTTTCCTCAAGTTAAGTAATTATTATTTATAAGATAAGTGTATCCTTCTTTATTAGAGGCTTTTGTCCTTATTATTTGTATTAGGCTCTTAGATAGTTTATAAGATTGTCAATCTTGCTTTTGATATTTGTGTTTACTTTGTATATACTAGGTTTAATTAATCAAACTCATTTATTGAAACTCCTTTATATGAGGTTTCACTAGACTACTAGGTGGACCCTCATTAAAGGAGCATATTATATAGCAATAAAGTCATTTTGGTATTTTTTTTTTTTACTTCATTCATCAATCTTATTTAGATTGTTATTGGGTTTTGGTAGTTTCATTTCTTCTTGTTATTGCTTCCTAATTCTCTATTTGGATGTTAGTTTATTTTATTATTTTTAGACATTACTTTATTTTGTTGTTGACTATTATTGTGCATCTTTGTTAGACTATTGTACAAGTTATTTTGATAAAATAAAATATTATATGTTTCTCTATTTATGCTAGTTTATTAAAAATATTGCTACTGTGCATAAATATTTCTTTTGTGAGTATAAAATAGGACTTTATATTCTCTTCATCACGTCTAAGGTAGCTCGGGTGTGTTGCCTTCCAGATCCAAATTGTGATAGTTTAAATATTTTATATCACAATGAGTCAACAACTAATGTTATCATCATATTACTGTTGTATCTCTATTATATGAGAAAATATCTAACTTTTCTTTCATTTACAACAAGGGATTGTTTGGGGGCAACTGTAACTTTTTGTAAAACTGGTTATAAAATTGTTGCTGGGAAAATAGCTTTTTGAAAAGCTATTATGGGTGTTAGAAATATTTTTATTTTTGAAAAATATTCAAAAAATAGTTTTATGACAGTCACCACATCCTAACAACTCTCGTTATCAAAAGTAGCTTTTTATCCCAAAAATTTTAAAAAAGAGGCTAAAAGCTTGATAGTCAAATGCAACTGTAGTTACTTTTTGAAAAGCAAAGCAGTTAGAAAGCTATTCTAAACGCACCGTAAATTTTAATTTATTGTGATAACTAAAAAATTTTACTATGTATCTTTGACTCTATTTAGTGTCAATGCTTATAATGACTTTAGTTATTGCCTCTATGTAATCACCATTTACAATTTTAATTTTGTATCATGATTTTATCAACAATAGAATATACTTCCACGAATGATCTTGTGATTACTACAACTTTATTTAAGTTGCATGCATCTTTCTCTCTCTTCCCATGCAACTTAGGAGACATAAAGAGATATTGTTTGAATCTTTCTCCACAAGAATTTAGGTTGATAATTTTGCTTCAAATGAATTTTTTTTTTCTAAATGACAAATTTTCTTACAATTTTAATATTTTTAAAGAAACCACCTTTCTTTAAAATCCTTTTAATTTGCAAATACCACATTGAGTGTGTTTTCCATATTCATTTTGTTTTCCATGATTTTTATTTTTAAAATTTTCATTTGATTCTATCACTATCTTTAGCTTTTTTATGTGATTGTATATTTATTTGGATCGAAAAGCATTTTATGTATCATTTATATTATACCTTTCCAATTTTTTTTATGATCTTTCTAAGATCATATTAATTCACATGCCATACATTTATCTGTATCCTTAGAATCTCCAAGTACTATAACAATTGGATCATTTTTATACAAATAATTAAAACCTTTTCTACTACTTTGATTTACAGAATATCTTCTTTACAAGTTCTTAATACATAAACTAATTCATTTAATCTAGAGTAGTAATTCTTAGTCATTATTGTTGCGTGCTAGAAAATCATTTGCGGTAGAATAAAAGTTTACGCCTTAACTTTGTTAATCCCAGACATATATGTTTGAAGAATAATAAGAAAACTTAAATTTTATGTTAAAAACTGAAAAGAGGAAAAAATCACAGTAACCCAAGAAAAATCTTCCACTATGTATCAATTTCAAAGTACAAAATTTTTCCGATAACGGATGTAATCAGATAGAAGGGCGACAATGGAATGTAATCAAAGAAACAACAACTATATAACGATATAGTTGTAAATGTTATTAGATGATGATACAAAGAAAGGTCGAGAATCACGGCGATCGGCCAATGCGGGTGATGACCTACGGAGATGGGCGATGGCGGCGCGACCGGCGGGATCGCCGGTGGCGAATGACCAGCGGTGGTTGATAATGATGATTAATGGTGGCCGGCGATGCGGTGGTGGTGGTCAACGGCAACGGATAGTGGTCGACAATGGGCGACAGGCGGTGGTCCTGGGATGACCGCGAAGATGGTTGACGAGATGATGGCGGCGACGGTGGTCGCATGACCGGTGATGGTGGTTGACGCGACGGATCTGCCGAGACGATGCATAATGACCGTGGTTGACAAAGAATGCCCGACGATGGCGGCGATGACGGTGGCCATGACGAACGATGACGACATAAAGGATTGGCGTGCGGCGGCCGGTTGGTGGTCAACGAGGTGGTCACGGTGAGTGGTGACACGATTATGTTGAGGATTTTCAAGCTTTAGAGCTCTCTCTTCTCTTTAGCTTGGCTCCTCAAGTTCACTTCTAGCTACTCCCTCCTCTTCATGACAAGAATGAGGTCCTATTTATAGGATTCTGAGAGGACATTTTGGTTATTGTAGTCAAAATCTTAAAACACTCTATCGAAAGGATCGAAATGATTCATTCGATCATCTCATGTATTTTAAATATTTGAATGCTCAAATGAAGTCAGAATTAGGAGATCTTAGGCTTGTTAAATTCGACTCGTCAAGACGCTCGATTTGACTATAAACACTCTATATTTAGGAGCTAGTTCATATCGCAAAGTTTTCAATTATATTTTAAGCATTTTATCGTTAGTTTGACTAATCGATTGGTCATCGCCGACCACCACGCGACCATCGCCGACCACCATCGGCGGTCTCGCCACCATCGACCATCGCTATCGGCCACCGCGCCTGACCACCAACCACCACCGGCCGCCACCGCCGATCCTTGTTAACCATCATACGGCTTCACCGCTTACTATCACCTCGACATCACCATCACCGGCTGCCGCATTATCGCTGATCATTACTAACCATCGCATAAACTAACGACTTTCATAGCTATTGTCACCGAGATTTCCGTTTGTCGCTTTCACATACATTAATCCGCTATCGGGAAGATTCAAACTTTGTACAAAACAAACATATAGTGGAACATTTTCTTGAGATGGCCCCGTGATTTTTACCCTCTTCTTGATTTTTTCACAAAAAATCTGAGTTTATCATTCTCTCTTTAAATATTTATGTATGTACTGGATTTCTCAACAAGGCTAAAGCATAAAGTTTTATTCTACAGCAACTGGGTTTCTAGCATGCAACAATTATGGCCTTTTATCTTTAAATTATCAAAGTTTATTCTCATGGTATGGAGTTTGGAGGTGCTCACCTTTTGATTTCTTAGGAACTCCTTTTGTAACTTCTCTTATGTTGTTTTAACACTAAAGCTCCCATGATTCTTGGAAAATAGTAGTCTGTTCAAACTATTTAAAGGGCAAGAATAGTTGGTAAAATCTCTCCCTTAGTTTCTTTTTTTTATGTTGTAGATAAAGTGGAACTATCATTATAAGAAATATTTCTCTTATGGAAAACATCCCATGCCTTAACCCATCCTATCCGTTGGGATTATCTCTAGAAAGCTCTTACCACGAGCAGACATGTCAGGTCGACTGATCGCAAGAAATTCATTAGGGAATGAATATTTGAATATCTAAACATTCTCCATTATGTCTCTAAAGGTCAAAGAAACATCACTCGCTTGTAAAGGTGGATTGCTCTATGGAAATATATTTCTTCGCAAAAATGGTGAAGTCCAAATTTTACATTTTATTTATCATAAATTTGATTCTTACATCTTCTCAAAAATTATTATAACTCACACAAACATCTGATTAAGATAAACAAATATATCAAAATAGTTGTCAATCATTAATATATTTGTTGTGTGCTAAAAAATTAGTTGCGGTAGAATAAAAATTTATGTTTTAGCCTTGTTGAGAAATCCAGCACATATACGGATAATTGAAGAGAGAACAAGAAACTCTATGATTTTACATTGAAAAAACCCGAAGAAAAACCACTGCCTCAAGAAAAAATTTTACACTATATATCTGCTTTGGAGTACAAAGTTTAACTTTTCCGAATTGATTAGAGTTGTATGACAAGTCTCACAATAAACCGTAATCAAATGACAATGTTTGCAACGAGTTGATTGAACTATTGTGTGCTGTGGACGCGGTGGCGGCATGACGATAGATGGCGGTGGACGGCGATGGTCGACGGCGATGATGATGGGCGGTAGTGGTCGACGCGCGACCGACGGTATTCGAACCGCCGTCGGCACGATTATGCTTGGAAGTTCTTCAAGCCTCAGAGCTCTCTCTTCTCTTTAGCTTGGCCTCCCCTCATGTGAATAATGAGAGGTTATTTATAGATTATGGGAGTGACGCCTCTATAAATACAGAAAAATCCAAACCATTCCATCGGACGGCTTGAAATGATTTCTTCAATCATCTGATGTATTTTAAGTATTTGAATGCTCGAATGAAGTCAGAATTAGAAGATCTTAGACTTGTTAGATCCGGCTCATCAAGACACTCGATTTGGCTATAAACACTCTATATTTAGGAGCCGACTGATATCCTAAAATTTTTAATTATATTTTAAGCGCTTGATGGGTTAATTCGTAATCGATTGTTTTCGACATCAAGATTCATGCTTCAACTAGAAATTTTGTCATATCAATATTATTATGACAATAAATATGATTTATGCTCTAAACTTTATTTTCGATGAAGTGGCAATTGAATTTTTAACCAACTAACTCCAGTGCATTAGTAGTATCGAGAACTTCAAAATTATGATTTTTTTTACCAAATTGGAGACTTTGTTGATACCAACTATCAACCATCATTGAGCCACCACCAAGTATTATTAATAAGTTACATGCTTTAACAATGATAAAATAGAGTCAATTGAAATAAGAAATAATTTTGGATAAGAATCAAATTACTCATCCAATTTATAAACATACCTTAATGCTTATTATATACATTTTAAACGTAGAGATACCTGAAATTTATAGAGAATGTCAAATCTTTGCTTATCTTTTATAGTCACTGATGTCTACCAATAATAATGATTCCATGTATGTAGGCTACAAACATCTAATGCATGTCTCTCCATTCACTTGATTTCCTCTCTTATTAATAGAACACATCATTATTTGACTTCAAATATTCTCCATCAATATTCGCATCATGTCTACTAATGATTGATGTTTGATATTTATCATTCATTATCATCTATTTCTTATAATCCCAATTATTCACTTTTCATCTATTAGAAGGATGACTAGATAGAGCGCATCAATAATTGACTTTAATGTTCCTCATCGATCGTCACTCGTGACTTACTAATAATTGATATATATGATGTACAATAGTCAATAATATCTCATATATTAAGAGAATGACCAATTCAACCACCTCTATTGCTCGATTTTCAAAATTCCTCTCCAATTAGCAACTAGTGTCTAATATTGATAAATATATGATGCCCAACAGCCACCAACATCTAACACCTAACATCCAACTTTTCGATCATTAAAATCTTCTTCTATTAGCAAGATAATAAAGCTAACAATCTACCATCACTCAACTGCTGACATTACCTATCATTTTACCTATATCAAAAGTTTGACATCTGTCAACCATTAAAAAATGATGCTTATCTTCTTGGTTGTTTGAGATCTCCTCTTATTAAAATAATAAAGTAAAATGTCCATCATTACTTAACTTTTGGCATTTCTTATCATCTAACGCTCGAAGTTGATTGTCACCCTCCACTGTCACCAAAAATCCATTGACATCTTTGCCTATCATTTGTGGTTAACTAACACTTGTACTCAACTAAAATTCAACTTTCAACATTTGTTGACATCGAACAATTAAGAATTTAAGTTATTTTTATCACAACATAAATTTTAAAAAGATTAATTAAACAAATAAATCAAGAAAGCATAAGCCAAGCAATGCAAAATATAATAGCAATATAGATGATAATATTCAAATTACACATAAATTAAATTTACAATAAATAATATCTGATAGATATTCAAAAGAAAGTTATAAAAGCATAATGAAAAAATAATAAAGAATATCGATTAATATAGTTGAGGATATAATAGCCAATATCTCATAGATCCACAAATATCTTTTAAATAACCAATAAATAAAATATATAATTCACCTATGTATTGCAACAATAGTAGATGATATCTAATAAGTGAATTAAATAATAATTTATATTTAATTTATTTATATAAAATAATATAATCATATTTAAATTTATTAAAAATACAATTATCATAATATAATATATGAACTAATTACAAATCTATTAATTAATCATTAAGAAGTAAATTCATATTAATTACATCTAATTTCATTAAATTATAATTAATTTAAAATAATGTATTAATTAATCATTATCTAAATAAATTAAAAATAAATCAAAATAAAAATAATAAATAAAAAAGAAGGGAAGGATTTATTTCGGCGTTGGAAACCATCGTCTTTCTATCCCCATCTGCTCCGTTGCTGCCCAAAAAGAGAAGGAGACGTCGGAAGGTAATCCTCGTCTTCCCTCCCACTCTCCTTCGCGCTTCTGCTTCTCTAAATCCCGTACTCTATCAAAGATTTATAAATTTTAAAACCCGAATTTTCTACTTTAAAAGCTTTTTATACGTACGACGCTTTAAAGTTGTTCCTAAAAACAAACTTTTTAAGTACAAATGAAGCTTGGCTGGATTTAGTCTGATTTAACTCCGAAAGCTGCTTTAACGGGATTACAAAGCAGTGGATTTAACTGCCAACCCTTAAGGTTGAGTAGGCTTAGAGCTTCAACTGTATAAAAAGCAAAATATCTAAATGACAATGGAGACAGCAGGAATCTAAGTTCAGCTGTTCAGACCTCTTTGGCTTGCTTCCAAATAAAACATGTTCTTTAACTGCTAATAATGCATGAGAGATCTGACATATTTTTAGCATGATTTATGGTGGATGTCACAATTGAGATAATGTGACATTGCAAGAAAGTCATCATATATTATGTTTCAGCACATGTAACAGAAAAAATTTGTCTTAAAATAGCTCGATACACTGTCAGGATATGAACAAAAATAAAATATATAATTGTAGCAAAATGAAAGCTCTAAAATATAAAACACTTAAATTTTTATTACGAAAAAAACTATCCCTAATGTTGTTTTTTTAATTTTATTAAATGTCTTCTATTTTTGAACTTTTGTCTTCAACAGTTGCACATTTTATCTTTCACTTCCTGATTAGGAATGTGACAACGTTATACTGGATGCAGACAGGTAAACGTAGGTTCTACTCACATCTCGCTAGCAATTAACTCAAATCCATTAATGATTACGCTAGAGTGACACTTCCCCTTTTCTTATGAATCATTCATCAACAAAGAATACAAGGATAGTGTAATTTGAAGGTTCTCATGCCGAACCCTTTGCTTTAAGTAAAGAACTTTCAATTTGTAATAGTTAAAGATGCAAAAACATGCTAGAGAATTGCAAATAACAATCAAGATAATAGCCATCAACGAAAGAAAAATTAGAAAAGCAAACTTCAGTTGCATAAATGGAGTCCCGAGCCAACAACTTCGGCTTTAGAATATATATATAACCTAAATGTCCTCTTACATTGTTAACTTATCATTAATTTCAATATCAGTCTCGTATTATCACTATATGTCTAAACAGTATAAACCATGCTAAAGAACTTTATTTTGTAAGCAAATTCATTATCTACAGGGAAAAAAACTACAGATCTTAAACATGTTGGAATAAGCTTGCAATAGTCAATTCCGCAAAAACTTAGATGCCGAAGCTTGCTGTATAATGGTGAAGTTTGATTGCCAAGGAACCTAACCAAGATTGTTCAGTAGACACTGTATCAGATCAGTTGCCAGATTCAAGCGACCTAATCCGGTTTGAATACCTACAATTAAAATTCTAACACTTACAACCAACTTTGCACTATCACTATCTTAATCATTGATTATAAAATGAAATGCATTTAAAAGGTAGTGAAGTAGATGATGCATGTATTTAGCCTCATGCTAGATTCACATTGTGAGCTTCAAAAACCCACCCGACCTCTACAATTTTGAATTGAAGAGAGTGGTTTAAAGAATATCGGTGTAATTTTCAGAAGACAGATGAAATGATAGATAAGACACTACCCAGAGATTTCGCCCTCGTTTTGTGAGGACTTTAGATCTCGGTTCGGGTTTCTATAGGCAGCCCTATAGTTAATTACCCCTCCCAATAAGTGAGAGAGAACTTTCGATTAAGACTAGTCGTTAGATAAGCAATGTGTAGCGTATAGTAGCATATGGAGTTTTAGAATTTAAAATTATGAAATTTATCATTTCATCTTGAATAGGATGGTTGGGGAATGATGACGTGTCCGATCTAGATCTCATGGTTACGTCATCCCGGGCGTTTGGTCCTAGTCTACTGTCGGAGGAGGTAGTCCAACTAGAAGGATCCTTATCAATACACATGTATTACATTATTAAGAAATCTCTGGGGTGGTGTTTGTAAGACGACTTAAGTCTATCTTAGGCGATAGAGGGTTGTTTGTCTATCAAGTATACCCTATGATTCACAACTCAAAGCGAGCCATTGGGGAGCATCTGACATGGTCGTGATCGTAATATAATGGGACAAGCCAAACCACCGATCAAGAATATAATCGTAGCGCTTCATCGTGGAGCCTGGTCGTGTGAGGACATGGCGTCTTTATTGGTGTGAGATTGATTGAGAGTGAACATAGCAGAACACTTGATTTCACATTAGCTCCTTTGTGAGCTAGAGTTTTCTTAATTTGTCACCCCGACAGATAGTTGCGGAAGGTGGATAGATTGAGTTTTGATTTAAGCTTTTAATGATAGAATTCTATTTAAGCAGTTTCATATTGATATTTAATTTGATTTGAAAACTTAATTAATTTGAATATATTTAAGAGTTTTAGATCCTTTCAACTCTGTTTAGTTGCTAACAAAAGATTAGATCTATTTGATAAAAAATCGTTTTCATATTTCACTAATTTGAAACTCTTATTATAGGTTTTAGGTTTTTAACCTGGAGTCTAAGACTAAGCAGAAGCAACCTGCGACATCCTCATACACTTGAATTTAAGCATTCAACATAGTGTCGGTCCATGCGGGTGTCTACTATATGTTTAATGTGTAGCGTATAGTAGCAGCATATGGAGTTTTAGAATTTAAAATTATGAAATTTATCATTTCATCTTGAATCGGATGGTTGGGAGAATGATGACATGCCCGATCTAGATCTCATGGTTCCGTCATCCCGGGACGTCGTGGTCCCTAGTCTACTCAGTCAGAGGAGGTAGTCGACCCAACAGAAGGATCATGTGTTACGTCGTAGAAATCCTTGTAGACTAGGGTGGTGTTTGTCAGGAAAAGACTTAAGTCTATAGCGATAGAGGGTTGTTTGTCCTATCAAGTATACCCTATGATTCACAACTCAAAGCGAGCCATTGGGGGAACATCTGACTGTCGTGATAATATAATAGGCGGGCCAAACCACCCCGATCAGGACTATAATCATGCTTCATTCGTCAGTAGCTTGCCGCGTGGAGGACAATCATCTTTATTTGGCGTGAGATTGATTGAGAGTGAACATAGCGAGAACTTGATTTCATTAGCTTCATTTGTCAGATAGATAGTTGCGGAAGGTGGATATATTGAGTTTTAATTTAAGCTTTTAATGATAGAATTCCATTTTTAGTTTCATATTTAATTTTGATTTGAAAACTTAATTTGAATATGTTTAAGAGTTTTAGATCACACTCTGTTTGTTCTAAAAAGATTGAACTATTGTCACGATAAATCATATTCTGGATATTTCACTAATTTGAAACTCTTATTATAAGTTTTAGGTTTTGTTAACCTGCAGTCTAAGATTAAGCGAGAAGCAACCCGCGCGGATCCTCACACTTGAATTTAAGCATTAAGCATAGTGTGGGTCCATGCGTGTTTATATGCTAATTTATATATTTAGAATTTAAAATTATGAAATTTATCATTTCATCTTTCGACGGTTGGAGAATGATGGCGTGCTCTGATCTCATGGTTCAGTCATCCCGGTATGTGGTCACTACTAAAGGAGGTATGACCAAAGATCCTTATAAGCATGTGTTACGTCAAGAAATTCTTATGACTTGGTGTTTGTAAATGTCTACCTGATAGATTGTTTGTCTATCAAGTATACATGATTCACAACTCAAAGAGCCATTCATAGGCTACGTGATCATAATATAATGGGCAGATAAACCATAGGGATAATTAAATGTTTGTTTATAGATTAAATCAAGGACAAGTCACATCTTTTAAAGAAGATTTGAGAGTGAACATCATTTCACATTACTTTTGTGAGCTAGAGTTTTTAATTTGTCTTATTTTAGGTGGATTTGAGTTTTGATTTAAGTTTTAATGATAGAATTTCATTTAAGCTTTCATATTGATATTTAATTTGATTTGAAAACTTAATTTGAATATGTTTAAGAGTTTTAGATCTCTTATTGTTTTAACAAAAGATTAGATCTCGTGATAAAATCGGTTTCTGATATTTCCTAATTTGAAACTCTTATTATAGTTTTAGGTTTGTTAACGCAAGACTAGCAGAAACAACTCGCATCGTCAGACTTAATTTAAGCATTGACATAATAAGGCCATCTGTGTATAGTAATTTTATGTAATTATATTTGAATTATAAGATTGATTTGATTTTCATTTTTTTTTTTTAGCGTCGCGCATTTTTTGATTAAAATTTGTACTTGAAATCTCATGTCAGACACATAAGTGTTTATGCGACAATTTCACCAAATTAGTGATTTGTTGATTTTAAAATCATAATTAGAATGAAACTTGATTTTATTAAAGGCTATGATTTTTATGGGTTTAGTATATGTTTACTTGTACAAAGATTGCGGTCCGTTGACATGTGTTTTGAAGCTATAGATTCAAAAGGCGGTTTAATTGTTGTTTTAGAAGATTTACCTCAGTAACTTTCATTTTCCCTTCTTTTTTATTCTACTTTTGTATTTGTTGTATATTATTTTCCTCCCTAATTGTTTGAAGTTTTTAATTTGAATTTTAGCTTTATGTTTCCCTGCTTAACATTCTTAACTTGATTCATTTTATTCTCCTATTATTTTTAAGTCAAAAGATTTGACGTAATTTTGGACCTCGATCATCCGATTTGTGAGTGCATCTTGAGAAAGCGAGGTGGTGTATGCGACAATTTCTTCCGTCGTCTTGAGCCGCGAGGGAAGAAAGAAGACATCTGATCATATATATTCATCCTTTCTTTTTCTAAGTCTAGAAATTAGATAAAATTTTTGATATTTCATTTGCGACATCGATGTTGACTTACTCGACCTCTTGAAGCGTGGCTCTTCGACACCATAGTTTTCATTTCTCATCGTGCTCAACCATCTTGCACACAAATATATATATTTTCACATTCCACATCACACATTGATGAATTTTTTCATGACAATGCTCGACAAAGGAGGAGTTAGTATGCATGGGAATGTAATGCAGAGTCGGCGAAAACCGAAGAAGAATCTCTTCCACGATGTTCTTCCGGTTGCTTAGGGAAATAAGCGAGTGCGATCTTTAAACGAAAGAAAAATTATCTTTGATGATGTTCTTCATTCTGTAAACAAAAATGGTAAATTTAAAGCGAAGTCACGCGAAAGAAGAATTTACCTCTCGATATTCTTGCCGATTCCCAAAGCGAAGATTAGAAGGGTGGTACAAGAAGGGCTACGTCGGAAGCCTAGAGAATAACCTGCTACCCAGAGAAGATTTAAAAAATGATTGTAAGAAGAACAATGCAATTCTTCAGCCTTCATCATTATGCAATCATTTGCAAGAGAGGAAGATGGACTCATATGCAGCGTGCATCTGAATATCTTGCCAGAATTAACAGTTATGTTCAAACGTCCTTCCACAGCATTATCAATTCCAATGATCTTCGTGCCATGTGAAACACTTGGTAATTTTGAAGAATTATCATGATGTGGAATAGGACCCCTTCCCATAGGTGCCCAAGATTAGTGTATACTCCAAGAGTGTCTTGATGGCTTATTCCATATTCATGCTCCAATATTTCCTTTGCTTCTTCAAACAGCACTATCTCATCAACCTTAAACAATTGAATACAGGACAACCCCATCTGGTTTAGCACCATCCCATGCTGACTTCTTCTCACCAATAACCTTCAGCTTCCCAACAACACTTTCGAAGGAGTTTATAGACTCTGCATACCGCCCAACTATATAAAACATTATTCCCATCTGTGCTTCAATACTAGCAACCGAGCTCCATTGACCTGGCTTCCAGTAACTTTAAGGATTTCTGCAATTACTTCAGTGCCTCTTCAGGCTCCTCAAACGCTTCACATAAGCTAGCGATTTCCGCTAAACCTCCGGCTATGTCTTCCGGCACTGCCCTGAAATAGGCTTGGCATAGATTCGAAGGGAGTTTTCACAATACGATCTCGACTCATGGAGCTTACCGATTCTGTAATAAAGATCGACAAGGTGTACAAACACCAAAGCAACGGCCGGATGGTTATCACCTTTGGTAGATTTGAACACGGTAAGAGCCTTCTCATAAGAGATGACGGCCTCATCGTAACGACCAACTGCAAGGTAGGTGTTGCCAATGCTCACGTCTATGGAGGCAACTTCAGTCTCATGGCCGTTGGCAATCATGTCCATGGAGGCCAACACTAAATGCTCTAGAGCCTCGTCATAGTCACCCTTGGCATCGCAGATAATAGCCATCAAACGTCGATCTGCATCCTCCTCGATGAAAGCCGTCGCACTCTGCTCTCAGTGGATCTTAAGGGTTTTCTGGCAGAGCTTCTCCGCCTTGTCAAATTGCATTGCTTGGACGTGGGCTTCGGGGGCGAGGCCGATGAGATCTTGCGGTTTACAGAAAAATCATAGGTAGAAGAGCGCTTACGGTTCCTCAACCGAACGAATCAGAGAGGGGATTCGGAGGAACGGTTTTGAAGGAGTTGTGCTTGCGGTTCCTCAAACGAAGAGAGGGAAGAAAGACGGGATCGGTTGAGAGTTAATATATGTATATTAATTAAATCTAATCAATTATAATTTGAATTTTATAATGATGAAATCATATAGTTAATATATATATATATGTCAATTTTATGTTATTCTGATGTTCGACACCTGGCGATTCGTTTGCATGTCGAAGTCGGCGTTTGGTTTAAGGCCGTCAATTAGGTGATTTCGTCTCAAAATGCGCGACTTTCGGCCTCTCGATATTCGTGCGACTTCTCGGCTGCAAAACAATCTTATTTGATATATTTCAATGTTTCGAAGGTGACGGCAAAATCAATTTCATGAACGGAGATCGTTTGGCTTATGTGGCGCCCGACCACCGATATGCGTGCATATGATGACTCGATCGCTTGATCGGTTGATCATCAAGTTGTACAATATTTATATTCTAATCAGTTTCAACATTTTCAACGCGATGGCGAAGTCCGTTTGTCTATCGGAGGTCATTTGAGTTGATTTTGGTGGCGTCGTCAATTCGATGCGATTTGGGCGACACTTCAAATCATTCGACATTTCAACATACTCATCTGAATTGAGCGTGAATAGTCTCATTTGATAGTTTTTGATGTTTCGAAGCTAACGGCGTGTCGGTTTCGCGAGCAGAGGTCATTGTCATCGTCACGGCTTCCGATTCCGATATGCGGTTGATATCATCGCGATCGGTTGATCGTTAGGTTTTACAATATTTATATTTAAATCAATTTCAACATTCGCGCGATGGTAGTCCGTTTCGATCGGAGGTCATTTTGATCATTTTCGGTGGCGTTCATTCATTTTAGCCTCGATTTGTGCGCCGTCGATTATTCGACATTAAGAGACTCGGCCAATTAAGCGTGAGCCTCATTTGATAGTTTTCCGTTTTGAAGCTAACGGCGTGATCGGTTTAAGCGGAGGTCGTTCGATATTATCAGACTTCTATGATATGTCGACACATTGATACCAGCTTGTCGATTGATCGTTAGATTATATATTTTGATTGATTCTGATGTTACGAATGCAATGGCGAACTCATTCGATCGGAGGTCGTTTTCATTTTGGTGGCGTTCATTGCATTTTGAGTCGAGTTAGCATTCAGAAATTGTCTAGACTTGTGGAATACTCGACTTATACGCGTATGTGAGGTCAACACATCAAAACTTAATGTTGATCATTGTAATTTGATATTGAAAGAGGAAAAAAGTTTTTTTTTTCTTAATCATTAGATTCATTAGAAAGCCTCTCTATTTATTATAGGAAGATCAATACAACAAACCAAGTTACAATAAAATAAATTTAAGAGTCTTTACCAACATCAATTCTCATGTGTAATGGGCCATAACTCTACTCAACTTCAACATCTTGTTTCTTATTTTTCCTAGGTAACAAGATTATCAATTTTTCCATTTGTTTCTTACTTTTTTAGATAACAAGATTACCTCCAACAAAAATATATTACGCAATAGTTGATTTCTTGTCAATAATAAATTAGCATTGTCAGTATTTAAAAGTACTTTTATGTTTAAGAGCTCATTTTTAGTATGCAATAACCTTATTTCCATAATATTTTTTTTAATGACTAGGAATGCACAATTTAGAATCCTAGTGCATCTATTTTGGTGTTTGAATATGATGGCTCACTAAGACAATAAGTAAACTTTCAAGTCTGATGAATATTAGTTAAATTACTTCTCTTACTAATTTTGATATCAAGACATATCATCAAAGGATTCCTAGCAATTTGAAGCACAATATCCCTAAAGGTAATACCAAGTTTGCAACCAATAAGAACAATCTTGTCAACAAAATCAATATCATATTTCCTCTAAAAGAATGAGGCCCCATATTTACTATAGGCAATATCAATCCAAAGAAAGTATTAAGGTCATCCTATATCTTCAGTTATAAAATACCTTTACAAGTAGTGTTTTGCCTCAAAGATGTCTTTTTTATCACTTCCAATTAATATGATGTCATCAATATAAATAGTTAATATGGCAAAACCTAAAGTGTATGCCTCTAATTTAGAGGCCCATTTAAGAAAAAAAATAATACAAAATTTTTTTGATACAAGGCACCCCAATAATCATCATTGTCATTGAGTTTAGATCTAATGAACTTAGACAATATGTACTTTTATTTTATTCTAAATTTTTATTTTAATTATCTTTTGTATTAGTAGGTCTTTTGCATTGTGTTATACTTTAGGATTTTATGTACATAGGCTATTTCATGTATTTGGGCCTTTAATATGGGCCCTTCAAGTGAAATTTTTTTACATGTCATATTGGTTATATGGACATGAGTATTGAGTTAACCTAGGCTTAGATGCCTTAACCTAATCGAATTAGCCCATTTTGACCCTTTTGACCAACATTTGACCAAGATCACCTGAATTGCCACCTCAAAATCCATTAAAGTTTGTCCAGCCCCATTCTCCACTCCTTGTGTTAAAAGCCACATCATTGTGAAGACTTCGAATTGAATTGAATTAAATAACTCTTGCATTGGAACTACTTCAAAACCTTTTCAAAATCAAGCAAACATCTCCACAATCCTTATCTTCTTCAGCCTTCCCCATTTCCAAAGCATGGGCAACCCTATCCTCCCTCATTTCCCCTTTGTTTAACTTTTTTCAACATGTCTATAAAAACTACTATGTCATGAGTTGAAATAATAATGCTATGTTGAAATAAAGTAGCTATTAAGTTCTCTAATCTTTTCTTTTGTACATGACACTTCTGAGAGAAGAATCACATGAGAGAAGGAATATTGATAGAGGACAACTTCAATTATCCTAAATATCTCATTAGTTGTATTAAATCCACCACAAGTTAGATCCATCTATAGATTATTATTTCTTTTTTTCTTTCTCAAAGTTAGGAATCTAAATAAGTTAATATAACAATAGCTTAAGCATAGCACTTTTCATTGTGCTCTATTTATTGTACTTGTGAGCAATAGTAGTTGCATATTTATCATCATAATTGCAAATATTTAATAAATCCTTGTAGTCTTCATATTATCACATTGCATTTTACATCCTTTTGTATTGCAAGCAAAATTTAAAATTGCACAATTGGGTTTTAAGGCATTTTTCATCTTGATGTGAGCCGTAAGCCTCAAAGCGCTTTGAGGCATAAGCCTCACATTCATACCATTCATTATAATAAAATTATAGTGAAAACTAATAAACCAACATCCTAATATATAAGAAATAACAACTTGCATATTTAGCAAATAGAAAATTGCACAAATTATAAATGTTCATGCAAGAAATTACGAATAGGTAAACGAAGATGACATAATATATTAAATAATAATTTAAAAGGACACCAAATAAGCATACAAAAATAGAAATATATTCTCCAAAGAAAATATTCATAGATCCAGTTCCAAAAAATAGAAAAACATAATAAAAAATCATCTCAAGACTATCATCACTCAATAGATTTTGATCATCATATAATATATATATATATATATCTTTCTTTTCTATTTCATGTTCATTGGACTCTTAGTTCTCCTCTTCTTCAATCCCAATCATCTTTCTCTTACCTAACTATTAATAAATAGCAATTAATATAAATTTAGTAATAATAATTAAAATGTAATTTATTTTGAAATAATTGAATTTCAATAGATACCTATTTATTTCATCTCAGTAGCATTAGTTGATGTAACTTTATTTCTTTCTCCATGGAAGAAATCTACATTTAGATCTTCTTATTATAGATCAACTAGTGTGATCTCTATGCCATCATTCACAAATCATTCACCATCGGACTACATGTCTTCACATGCTAAAGGTCCTCATCATCCTTCAAATCCTTCCTCTTAAAATTTTTCCTCAACTTCTTGTTGTACATGATGTACACCAAGAAGTTCATTTTAAGAATTAGTCAAATGATTTCTTCTCTATATAAACTTTGGTTGTAAGTACTTTAATTCTACATTTGGATGATAAGTATGTAAGACCCAATACTCTAACAACAAAATTCTATAGCTCTTGAGTTTCATCACCTAACTAGTTTCACCACTAAACAAAAATTATAATGAAAAGGTACATAGAACCATAAAGTCATAAAGTAAAGATTTTGAAATAGGAAAATAAACACAATTAAAATTTATTTCAATGAAAACTTTTAAATTACTTGTATAACGTGTTCAAATAGTATCATTCAATTTCTACAACTTTAAAAAAACCTTTTTTTATTTTAAATAAAATAAGTTGCATGTCAATAATAGCTCTCTCTATAAGATCATTAATCAACCTATGCATATGATGGTATAATCCTAATTTAATCTCAAGATTGGTTGACTTATTTTATATATTAGGCGAGTTTAAGTAATATCGGTGCATGTCAATGAGTGGAGCTAAAGTTCCCACTTTTCATCAATAATATCCTAGATTTCCTTATAGCCAGCCTCTTCTCCTCATAAGTTATGAGAAATTAACTCCTTTGTCTCATCCATTGTATTATATATAATGTTTATAGCAATCAATCTATCCATATAATAGAATAACCCTAATTTAATTTCAAGATTGATTTACTAATTTTCAACATATTGAAACTAAGGTTTCAAGTAATATCCAGCTATATGTAAATGACAATATAACTAAAGCTATCACTTCTCATCACTAATATCCTAGATTTCTTTATAGCAAATCTCTTCTCCACATAGGTTGTAGGAAAATGACTCCTTTGCCTCATATATTGAATTATATATAAAATCCATAGTTGGCTTTTTCTCTACATCCATTTATCTCTGAACTTGTATCAATAATCATGTGATTGTTATTATATCCGCTATATATGATCAAAACTTTTCATTCAAACTAATTTTTCTTACCTCTTTGCCCTCAACTTTCTTTATCCATACAAATCTAAGCCATTGTATAGAAATGAACATTGTCTCTCATGGTTGTCTAGCTTCAACATACATTGTAAAGTTAGGAAACTTGAAGCAAACCTTGTTGTGGCAGCCATATCAATTTTTTCTTTGAAAATTTTTTTGCATTAAACCTAAGACTTGTGAATGATTATATATGAATTTATTGATCTTCATGGCTTTTGCAATGCATTCTTATGTTGGGGCAACTTAGCAAACTTCTCTAATATCAGGTCAAGATAATGTGTTGTACAAGATATTTCATATAAGTGCTTTCACTTCTCTATCAACCTATTTCTACCACTCTTTAAGTACTTGCAATATCTAAAATAACCTATACAACAAGCTGCTCTCCAATCTCCACCATATCATCCAACAATTGAAAAATATATTTTGCATATTTGACCTAGTCAAATGCATAAATAAATTTAAAAAATAGTATCATAAGAATTATTTACCAAGATATTAATAAGACTTTTATTCTTCACATATGACCACCCATTAGACATTATAATAGCTTGTCTATGTACCAATCTATCTAAATGTATGTCTTACTCTGATGTTAAGATCCTCCTTCAAAAGTCGAGTTCTCAAATCACATAGAATGGCGCTTCAAGCCCTAACCATAAGCACTTATTGACCGATCATTTTAAAGTATGAGGTTATCACATTGAATAGAATATCATTCTCATTACAAAAAAACTCCTAATATCTACAAACAAATCGACATGCTTCTACCATGCTTGGTATCTTACGTGATCAGAGCTCCCCGCCATGACCTCTATCGACATCAAGATGAATCATAAACTTATTTATAAGTCCTCTAATGCCTCTAACAAATACTACTAAAAAGGATGATGAGTCCCTACCACTATGCTCCTTCCATAGCAGGAGCCAACATCAACTCTCCCGTTGAACTGCTACTGTGAAAAATGCTTTGACATCGTTGCCTCCTTCATATAAAATCTAATTTCCCCTTTCACAAGTTCAAGGACATTAACACATATAAACCTAAGCATTGGGCAAGCTAGGCTTGGTACACAAAGCTTATTTAGGCTTTGACAAGTCAAAGTAGTAATTGGGCATGACCCTCATTGTTGTCTTAAATTTTATAGTGATCACCCACTAAATGGGTCGGTAGCTGCGCCTTGAGAATGTGAGGGTGGCGATTTCGAGAGAAGGATGAGCGGGAGGAGGCGTATGCGGGGTCAATTATGAAAATAAAGACTAAGGAGTTGACCTTGAGCAGGTGAGGCGGCACGTGGTTACCAAGAGGAGGGCAAGTGAGCGGGGATAGGTTAGAACCGTGGGGTCTACTCGAAGCTTGGTTAGTGACATCTCCAACGCTTCGCTTAGTGGGACCTAGAAGTTTGGAAGGTGGAAGCGTGGGTCATGGCTAGTGGAGGCTGGAATGAAGAGGAGCACAATAGGGAAGAGAGCGACTTTAGAGTTGTTCTTGAATTGCTCACGAGTCACGAGACTAGCAACTTGTTTTTGGGGCCAAGTTTTATCCCAGCCGAGTTTGGCAATCATGGATTTTGACAGAGTCAAAACAGGCTCGAGCCAGGTTGATCCTAAAGTATTTAAATTTTTTATTTCTGCACAGCCAAGCCAGCACATTCTAAGTGAATGGAGGGCCCATTGGACTGCATGCCCAATGTCTAGGTCTAGACATGGTGCAAGATTCTTATGTGAGCCTGAGCGGTGTTCCTTCACCCTTGTAGCATTGCCTTTCACCACCTTATCCTTGTAATTACACTTTAAATAAATATAAGTTTGTCACCTCCACCAACATCAATTTATATGATATGTTTCCACGAACAATCTTTTCTATGACTCTTAGATTTTGCTTTGTCACAAACCATTATTAAGTTACTCTACACAAAATTAAAATGATAATTTTCATATTCATATCATCTATAATAAATCAAATGCACAAAAAATAAGTTGGGCTCCTTAAGAATTCTCACCGAGAAAGGAAGAGAATATTGGGAAGCTAGAGTGCTGAAGGAGATGAGGCTGTAGTAAGGTTGGTAGTGTCACTGGCACAATGGAGCGGCGACAACAATAGTAAGAGGTGGCAGCAGTGTCATCAAGAGGTGGTGGTGTCAGTAAAAAGAGATGACTGTTAATAGGAGGTTATGGTGCCGTCAGAAGGAGGTAGCGGCAGCAACTGCTTCAGCGATCACAAAAGTAGGAGGCGATGCTGTTAGCAAGAACCATGGGAAAGATGAAGATCAGGCAATATCGCTAGCAGGAGGTTGCAACAACAATGGTGATGGCATTGGCATCGGCAGTTGTTGTAGTGACGACGGCGTTGGTGTTGACAGCTGCTGTTGTGGTGGCCGTAAGGTCATGTGTGCATGTAAGAGTCGATGAGAGAGGCGGTTTTCATGCATAAGAATGGGAATAAAATGTTAGGAGTATAAATTTTAAGGTTTTTTTAATAAATAATAATAATTTTATTAAAATTATAAAAACTAAGAGTCTTTCAATCTAAGACAAGGTATGCCTCACACACCTCAAATTTGTTTCTTGAGGCATATGCCTCAAGACAATTTTTGCAAAAATTGCACAGAAGCGCCTCTTATTGTGCACTTTTCAATAATGATTACAAGTGTATCTTTTATCCTATATCATATTTAGTATCATAGCAAGTAGATTTTTTTGAACTTATTGTATGTTGAATCATTTTCATGCACTAATTTGTCATATTAAATCATTTTTCTATATTAGTTCATTGGAAATTTTATTACATAATTAGCATCATTAAGAAAATACTAAAGAATGCTAATAAAAAAATTCTTAAGAGTTAGCTACAAGATCTTAGAATTTGGGATGTTAACGAGAAAGTTATATGGATAAAAGTAGCAAATAAAATTAAATAAGTTATAAAATTATTCTTTGAGAAGAATCAAAAGGAAAAGTTTCTTTTATTAAAACATTTGATGGTGTAGTCAAAATATGCAAGAAAAGATAAAAAAATAAAAGCTTTGTTATAAAAATTAATTTATGTTAAAATTGGGAGAATTAGGAAATATATAGAGTGGCTCATAGAGATTCTAAAATGCAATATGTGATACAAAGAATTCAATTCTTAGTGATTTATACAATACATTGGATATTAAAAGAGTGAAGGTGTATGTATAAGTTAGCGAAGCAAAGAGATAGGAGAAATAAAGATTTAGTCCAAGTGAAATGCATTAAGGATGAAGGTCACAAAATATTATTTTTAGAAGAGGATATTGAATATAGATAGATGAGATATTTTGTTAGATTTTTCAATAAAGATTGTGAGAATACGATTGACTTTAGCAATCTTAATATCCTAAACAAAAATATAGAATTTTATTTTTATCGTCGTATTAATAAAATTAATATTGGATAAGATTTAAAAAAATGAGATGTAAAAAGCAATAAGAATTGATGATATTCCAATATAAGTGTGGAAATGCTTCAAAGATCAAGAAATTTCTTGACTTCCTAATCTTTTTAATACTACTTTAAAAACTAAAAAGATGTTTGGTGAGCGAAGAAAGAGTTTGTGGGTTCCTATTTTTAAGAATAAAGGTGATGCACAAGAGTATGCAAATTATAGAGGAATTAAGTTAATGTGTCATACATTATAATTATGGGAGAGAGTAATTAAGCATAGATTACGATGTGATATAAAAGTTTCTCAAAATAGATTTGGATTTATGTCCAGTAGGTCTACTATGGATGTCAGACATTTGTTGAGTGTTTGATGGAAAAGTATAGAGAGTAAGAAAGATTTACATATGATATTTATTTATGTAGAAAAATCATTTGATAAAGTTTCAAGAGAAGTGCTTTGGAGAATTCTGAAAAGAAGGAGTTAATATTTCTTATATTCAACTCAATAAGGATATATATCCTGGAGCTGTCCTTAGTGTTTAAACACATACAGAGGATTGACCAAGTATTTTCCTATTTCAATTGGATTACATCAAGGATCGGCTTTAATTCTATGCCTTTTTTTTCTGTAGCTATGGATGTTCTTATTAGACATGTACAAGAGGATGTACCTTGGTGTATGCTTTTTGCTAGTGATATTCTTCTTGTTGATAAGACTAGAGAGAGTTCAAAAGAAAATTGAATTATGGGGGTCAACTTTAGAGTCTAAAGCCTTTCATTTGAGTAGATCTAAACCAAATACTTCGAGTATAATTTTAGTTATAGAAGATCTAGTGATAGAGTTGTGACATTGGGTGATCAAGTCATTAAAAATATTGAAACTTCTAGATATCTAGTCTATTGATCAAAGTGATGGTGATATAAATGAGGATATTATTAGTAAAATACAAGTTGTATGGTTGAAGTAGAGGAATGCATCTGCTTGACTCAAAGAAAAATTTTATAAGATGGTAGAAACCTACAATGCTTTTATGGTGCAAAATGTTGGCCAATAAAAGAGAAGCATAAAATTAACTTAAGTGTTGCAAAGATGAGGATGCTCAGGTGGATGAGTGGCTTTACTCTTAGAGACAAATGCAAAATGAATATATAAGTGAGAAGGTTGGAGTAGCTCCAATGGTAGATAAGATTAGAGAAAGTCACCTTAGATGGTTTGTTCACATAAAATGATGGCCATTCGTTCACCAGTTATGGGAGTAGATGTAATAGATTCGACTTATGTAAAGAAAAGTAGAGGTAAACCTAAAAAGACTTGGTTATATAATATAAAAATAGTCTTCTTTTATAAGAATTAAATGAGAATTTGACACTTAACATGACATAATAGAGAAGAAAGATTCATGTAGTCAACCCCACATAGTGAGATAAAGGCCTGTTGTTGTGGTTGTTATTGTACTAACATCATTAAGAGACTTTCATAAAAAAAAAATTGAACATCAACAAATAGAAAGGGATTGAATCAACTAAATCTATACTAACTCACTCAAAACTTTTTTTTCAATTTTACTAACTCAAAACTTTTTTTTAAAAATTTTACTAACTCAAAACTTAACAAAAGCCTAAGTAAATCATTACGAAAACATAAATACTAAATTAATAAAATAATTGTTGTTGAAAGATCTACTGTTATAGAAGGAGCATCAATCAACTTGATAGATTTGTAAAGACAAGTTAACAACAAATGAGTGTGATGCAAAGTTAATTGATATATTGTATTTATTAAAATATATGCAATAAGGCATAAGTGAGGTAATATAAATTATACAAGAGACATAATTTAAAATGCAATATTAGAATAACCAATAGCATAATAATAATATATATATATATATATATATATATATATATATATATATATATATATATATATATATATATATATATATATATATATATATATATATATATATATATATATTGCGTGCTAGAAAACCAATTGCGGTAGAGTAAAAGTTTCACTTAGCTTGAGTCCAGGTATTTAAAAGAATAATAAAACTCGGAATTTTTTACTGGAAAACCTCAAAAGAGGGAAAAATCCGAGGCTAGCCGATAAAAGCTTCCACTATGTATCTTTGAGTACAAGATCTTCCGATACCAGATTACAGAATTGTATATGAAATGGACAACGGTTCTAGTAATAGACAATGTACGGCGATGTTGGCGACGAAGTTGGCGATGATGTTGATGACAAAGTTGTGGCGATGTTGGCGGCGATGGCCGACGATAGTGCCGGGTGATGATAATGGCAACAATGGTCGGCCGGCAACCGGATATTTTAAAACTTGCCTACAGTTTATTTGGATTGCTTTTAACATCATTGTGCTTGAATAGTATTTTAAGTGTCTATCATTTTGTATTGGATGACATTATCTCAATGTAAAATATATATCAAATACTTGAAAATAGCAAATTTGATAAAAATTTGAGAATATTCTCACATTTTGAAAGAAACATCTTAAATAGAGCCGCAATTATGACTAAGGCATGTACATAAATCTTGTGACCAGTCAGATTAGATTTACCCATTTTGACATTTTGAAGCCATAATAAACATTATATTTAATTATAAGATTCATAGAGTTTATCTTAGAAATGATTCTAAAGCAAGCGAGGATCTGCATGCAATAATGTAATAGCCCAGGTGACGAACGGATCTGAGATGAACAGGCATAATTCGCTGATTGTCACAGCGGCAGATTGCACATCTTGAAAATCAGTCGCAGCGAAACGGCGAAACAGTCGATGGGTCGGAAGGCGAAGTCAGTGCCGGGAGCAATAGAGCAGGTTCTGCGGGCCGCGAGGCGGACGCCAGACCACATAAGAGTGGTTGGCTGAATAGCGGCCGGCGGGTTATCGCAGCAGCGGTTGGCCCATGGGGCGAGCTTCGACCGTGGATCGATTCGCGGCAGAGGCTCGCAGGGCAGCCACGGCCGAAATTACGATTGGCGGTTTCCGGTTTGGCGGTTTTACCCTTTTGCTATAGAAGTCTATAAAACCCACAGGCGAGGAGAAGGCACACTTCTTCAATGCCTAGTGCTTCTCTTCTTCTTGAATGAGGTTCGTTTTAGTCGATCAAGGCCCGGTACTACGTGTTGTTGATTTTCCCTCGAAGAGGCGTCAACCTCGTCGGACCGTCCGGGTTTGGAGGCGATCAAGGCCCATGGTACTTACGTCGTTGTTCCAGTTTTCCCTCAAAAGAAGCGTCAACCGGCCTCATCGGACTGTCCAGGTTTGGAGGCATTCAAGGCCCACGGTACTTACGTCGTTGTTCCGATTTTCCCTCGAAAGAGGCGTCAACCGGCCTCGTCGGACCGTCAGTTTGAGGTGATCAAGGCCCGGTACTACGTCATTGTTCGTTTTCCTCGGCGTCAAACCTGTCGGACCGTCCTTTGGAGGTAATCAAGTCCGCGGTTCCAACTTTTCTTTGATTTCTCACAACTTTAATGGATGATTCGGTTGATAACCGCCAAGATGGGTGAGGAGCGTTAGCGGAACTATCGTTCAACGACTCGAAAGTTTGGCGGGTAATTTATGAGCATCATCGGGGAATATCTTCTCTCTCTCTTTTTATCTTTTTTCTCATATGTATGTGTATCCTTTTGTCGATAGTAAAAAATTTTATCAAGCTATCGTGGCGAGAGAGTCAAAAGGAGGCGCCAAGCGTTGGGTGAGGAGTTGCTTTTACAAAATTCTCAGATTTTTATCGTTTCTCCCTCTTTATTTATTATGTATTTTCACAGGGTGATGGCCAGAAGAAAACCCATAGTGTGATGCTTCTGACGATATACCATCCACACACATCGATAGTTTAATGGTGTTCCATAGAAAATTTTTCTTCCCTAATGAGTTGGTGGCCATTGTTGCCAAATCTGATCGAGCCCGTTCACCTCGGTACTTTCTTATTTCGAGATGATTCTTCGTGTGGGGCGATTCCCTTTGGCTCGAGTTGATTGAGATATTCAAAATATGTGGTGTAGCTTTGTCCATTTTCATTTGAGCTTTAATGGTCATCGTCGGTTTGCTCTTGAGCGTGGTGTTACTTTGAACATCAAATACTTGTGTCGAATGTGCGGTTACATGTGATACCAGGGGCGTGTTTCTTATCACTATAAAGAATTGGATAGAATTTTAGCGGGATCAATCTAGAAATTGGTTTAGTGGATTCCCTTTTGTAAAAAATGAGTGGGGCCTTCCTAAGAGATTGGGAAGATTGAATGAACTTCCAAATCCATTGCTGATGTCGGAGAATGAGATTCTAGCAACTCTCAATATCCCTGATGTAGGAAGCTTGCAACATGAGTTACGTCACATTGGCAAGAATATAGTTGAAGATAGAATGTTCAAGGTTGGCCTTTCTATCAGGCGGGGAGATCTCATTCTTTTCCATTAAAGAGATCAAGTAAAGGTGATGAAAGGTCTCCTTATTCATAGGGTTCTTTCAAGAAGCGTCACGATGGTGGTATGTTTCTTCCCCAAAGAAAAGAAGACATCTGAAGTGATCGAGATATCTGTGAAGAAGATGTTTGCCCCTGTTGACTCGAGTTTAGCTATTTCAACTCATGATGGGGAGTTTGTTTTCAAACCGCACATTCACGAAGGTGTTAAATCACATATGTCTTGGCGTCAACGAGCGGATGAATATACGTTGTCTTCCTTCTTTCTTCTTTTTCTTTTGTGTAATATTTATGATGGTTTTTTTCTTTATAGGTAACTCAAACATTAGGCGATGACTCATTTGAGTGTCACTTTAGATGAGTGGAATACTAAATTTGTGAAGATAAAATATCTAGCGGTATGGGAAAGATGAGTATTAAAGCCAAGAAGTGGCGACTTTGGAGGATCGGTGGCCAGGGCGAAATGAGCTAGCGAACATCGACTTCTCTTTCTCTCCATGTCGAAGTGGAGGCGCATTGATGATTGAGGTGAGGATAGAGACTCATGAAGATAAAAGACTCAAGGCACTTTGCTGAGAGAGAGAGCTCTCGAGCGGAAGAAAGCATTACAGATCGTCTTTTCGAGAAGGAGCATATAATGTCGAGCGGAAGCAAATGAAATCTCCTTGAAGGCGGTGGAAGACTTTAAGAACTCCACAGCTTATCTCTACACTCGAAGACCATGTTCGAAGCTCGTAATCATATACTTGATGTTGAAGTGAAGGACTTGGAGCACCAATGTTTAGAGAGGGCTTCATCAGGGTTCTAAAGGAATCGCTTAGTACATGCAAGACCGAGCTAGTATTGAGGATCTTTCTCCAGCCAAGTATCGAAGACTCTTTTCATCCGGAGATGAAGGAGTTGGGAGTGAGTCCAAGGGAGTATCTCCTAGTGGTGAGGAGGGCGTTGATATCATGATATGATGTAGCATCACTTGAGGATGCATTTTTTATATGTATTGTTATTAATGTGTATCAGAATCTTGATTCTTTCTTATACCACCATGTTAATGCTATCAATTTTTTTTTTAGATGATACGCTCTTATTTTATTTTTACCTATCCGGGGTAATTGGTTGGAATATTATTTGACGATGCTAACCTATACGGATGAGCTTGAATTGAATCCACTGATTTTGACCTATCCGAGTTGTTTGTCGAGCTCAGATGGCGTTAACACGTATGGAAGAGGTCGTGAGGAGTCCATCAAGGACCTTTTGACCTATCTAGGTTGTTGTCGAGGAGTCTTATCGATGGCGTTAATCTGTATGGAAGAGGTCGTGGAAAGTCCCCGGGATTGATCATGCTCGATTGAGATATACTGAGTTGTATATTTCTTGTGGGAGGATTAAATGAAGAAGAAACAAGTTTGTAAGAAGAAAGCTATAAATTCATTACTCGATAAGTTCGTTGATAATCATAAGATGATTTTAACATGGATATGAGTTTTAAGAGAAAATGACAACAACATCAACAACAACAATAACAATAAGTCTTTATCCCACTAAGTAGGGTTGGCTACACGAAGAGGAAATGATAAACCAGACAAAATAAAAGTTGTGATAATTATGCAGTAGGAATTATTGATAATATTTTTAGATTCTCTGTTCCAGTTCAAGGTAAGGTTTTCCTCTCAATCCTTGAGCTTGAAAGTTCACAGCTTTCACCTATAACCACATATGGGTCATCCCAAAGAGGTGAGAGTTTATTGCATTGAGGGACTTTGCTGCGGCTTTGACTTCATAGACCAAGTCACCAAGATATGGGATGAGGTTTTACTCTTTGAAGTGACGAGCTACCCTTTGGTGATAGGAAGCGGTCAAGTAGCCATGTCACGAGTTTTGAGTAGGTTAGTCTTTGTCGAGTTTTCTTCATTCGTCATGATTGAATAATTGAACTCTTGGACTTGGAACCCGATATCTATTGGTATAATAGTTTTATGCGAAACACAAGTTATGTGTCTCACGGTCAGTTGATGTAGTCTAGCCCAAAGAACATTAGAAAGCTCATCAACCCATTGCCCCCGACCTTCTCGAGGCGTGTTTTTTAGACCTTTGAGTATAATAGCTTGATCCCCGTGTTTGAGGATGTGCTACTGGTATCGCGGTTGAATATGAAGATCTTTGCAAAGGACATAAATACTTTTCCGATAAATTGAGTTTCATTGTCGTGATGATCTTAGCGAAGAACCGAATCGACATACTATATTTTTCAAATAAATTAGCATTTGCCTCATAATTTTAGCAGTGGTTCGCTTCCACCCATTTAGTGAAGTAGTCGATAAAATGATAAACTTTCGTTCTTATCGAAAAGGTCCCATGATATCAATCAGCAAAAGGCCACGGGCTTTGAATGGATGAGGCTCTGCGGCATGAGTGAGGTTAGAGTGCAACAACTTGCACATTTTTTTTGTGAACTCAAGGCATCTTGTTTCATAGAGCCTATCTTATAATTTTAAGGGCTAGCACCCTTCCTCCCAGGTGTTCTCCACATATCCACGAGTGAACCTCTCTTAATGCAATCGACCTCACGAAGGTGAGAGACATTTGAGGTGCGGTCAGAAAGCTCATTTGTATAGTTCACCGATAATGGTAAAGTTTGAAGCTTGTCTTGATAAATTACAGTTGGGTCTTGGGAGAGTTCTTCTTGTAGAAAAGAGGATGGGGTCCATCCACGAATGTTCCTTTATCTCATCAATTGCTTGAATCACCCATGACCCTTGGATACTTGGAAAATATATTTCTTCAACATGCATTCTCTTAAACAGATCTCTAGTAGCAGATGAAGCAAGCTTAGTGAGAGTGTCAGCTCAAGTATTCCTCTCTCGTAATATGTGAATGATTTGATGTGTCTTGAAATGGGCAAGAAGAGACTTCACCAAGTTGAGGTATTGTGCCAGCTGAGGATTATGAGCATTAAAGTTTCCCTCAACTTGGGAGGTGACAAGTTGAGAGTCAGTGTGTATCACTAAGTCTTGAGCTTCCATCAATGGCGAGTCTCAACCACTATGAGAGCCTCATATATTACCATATTATTAGTTGCGGAATTTTAGGCAAATCCATACTCTCAGGTGTGGGAAAATAAGTATCATTCCGCACTAGTGCTTCAAGCATCAACATAGAGGGTCCATTGAGGAGACAAAGGCATGTAGATAGCTCCTCAGAGTTGGGGCGTGCATTCTCAGAGTACTTGAGACTTTATAGCAGGCGAGGTAGAAAATTTATATCAAACTCTCCCCAATTCTAGACCACTTGATTAACCTCCGGATGCTTGGTTTGTAGGATGGCCCTTAATGGTAAATGAGTGTAAAGGCCGATAGTGTGGGCTTGGAAGTATGGGCAATTTTTTGGAAAACTAAAGCGAGCCACCTTATCAAGTGGATAACGACTTTCTATATCAGATAGAATTTTGCTGACATAATAAATTGGTCGTTGTATCCACTTTCTTCTCGCACTAAAACTGAGCTTATCGCGTGGGAAGAGGCTGAGATATAAGTATAACATCTCTCCTTGAATAGGTTTGGATAGTAGGGTGGAGATGCTAAATACTCCTTAGTTGCTCAAAAGCGGTGACATTCATCGACATCGAAAATTATTATTTTAGCTTCCTTTAATATTTTAAAGAATGGCAAGTATCTATCCCCAAAACAGGCTAGGAAGCGGGATAACGCATCAATTCATCCATTCAAATGTTGGACTTCAATATTCTTGAGTCATATTTTGAGAGCTTTGATTTTCTCTGGTTGGTCCACGGTGGGTTACCATAAATCAAGAAATTTTCGGTAACCCCAAAAGCACATTTGGTGGGTTGAGTCATGTTATAACGTCGAAGAAGGTTAAAGCATATTTAGGTCAATATGTTGATTCTTCAAGCTTTTCACTAACATGTCATCCACATATACCTCCATTGTGCGACATAGTAGGTCTTTAAAGACCTTATTCATAAGGCATTGATAGGTAGCACCAGCATTTTTTAATCCAAATGACATAACTTGGTAATAGTATAAACCTTTATATGTTTGAAATGCTGTAGCTTCTTCATCCGTTGGGTTCATTTTTATTTGGTTGTAACCGAGTAAGCATCAAAAGCATTTGATGTCCGGATAGCATCAACCAAGTGATCAATTTGAGGAAGAGGAAAACTATCTTTCGGGCAAGCCTTGTTAAGGTCAGTGTAATCAATACACATTCTCCATGTTCCATTTGTTTTCTTAACCATGACAACATTCGCTAGCCATGTATGGTAATGTACCTCATATGAATCCGCTTAGAAGCTTGTTAACTTCTTGCTCAATAGCTTGGGCGATCGTGCAAAACTTCACTTCTTACGGATGATCGGTTTGAATGTCGGATCGATCTTGAGAGTGCATGATCACATTGGGATCGACTCGGCATGTCCGGACTCAAGCGAAGATGTCTTGATTTGCGAAGTCTATGTATTTTTCTCTTTGTTCATCGAGGAGATCCAACTTACCTTGTTCGTGGTTGGTCATCGATAATGCAACAAGAGAAAATCTTCTACAGGGCTTCGGGTACTTCTTCATCTCAAAAATTAAAATCTTGATCGAAGGTCAGAAGGGCATGGTTGAGCTTGTCTGAGATAACATGATTCTGTTATCTATTGATTTTCACTCCAACTCCAATGGGGGTTGGAAATTTCATCTTAAGATGAGATACTGAAGTGACTGCACCGAAAATTGATTGGAGGGGCCTTCCAAAGATAGCATTATATGCTGAATCTGACTTGACCACCATGAATTGGATTAAATGAGCCACTTTGTAGAAAATTCACCAAGGATAAGAAGGGTGATTGTCCCTCTACGCATGAGGCGATTATCAAACCCGTACAATGGTCCTGCAGTGGGTTGGAGCTTTTCTCTAACCAGGCCCATGTTAAGAAATGTGGAGTAAAATAAGACATCAACAGAACTCCCATTGTCAATCAAAATTCTCTTAACATTATAGCATGGGTCCCGATCCCTGCGCTGATGACAAGTGGATCTTGATGAGGAACATGTACTCCTTCTAAGTCTGAGTCATTAAAAGTGATGGAATGATCGGTACGAGACTTCTTTAACTCGCTCTTTGAGATGGTAATGAGAACTTGATTAGATATTATTGGTCCTCCTGATTGTTTCAATTTCTCCAAGCTTTGATGATTATTTTGTTATTGTTTATGTGATGATTGTCTGGTTGCCCCAGTTGGAGGTATGTTTATTTGAGTTGATTGATTCTTCACAAATCGGTAGATATCCTCTTGAATGAGTCTCTCAATTTCTTCTTTGAGTTGTTTGCATGCCCAGTATGTCCGACTTTGATGGAAGTGACAATATTGCTCGATTTCACGAATTTGGTTTAGTGGATGCGTCACTTGATATTTTCTTCATCGAATAGCCATTAGGAGGTTAACACGAGATGTGTTCACGGCGTGTATTCCTTTTTCGTCGTGGTTCGTCGTTGATATGTAGTGGAGGAGATCACGGCTTTTGCTTCTTTTGATAGGGAATGCTGCATTCCTTGGGGTGCTTTATATTTTCTTGTAGATTGCTCAAATTGTTTGATGGCGGTAATAGCCTCATCAGATTTGTGCTTCCACATGATGAACCAAGTAGGCATATGAGCGGACCGTGTCTCACATTAGTGACGAGTAAAAGGCCACGGGAGTCCTCCAAGGAAAACTCCTCTTAATAGTTACACTCCTGTATTTGGCGAGCTTCTAAGGAGAACCTGAAGTATTCCTTAAGTGATTCACCTCATTTTGACGGATGCCAAAAGATGGGAGGAATCTTTGATGATCCTCCGTTTGCAATGAAGCTCTACAAAAATCTTGGCGAGTTCATCAAAGGTATGGATGGATTCCCTTGGAAGGTAGAACCAAGTGTGAGCTTGTCCCGAGGCTTGGAAAGACCGACAAAGCGTGTGTCGAGCTCGTTGGATATGCATGATAGTCAGTAATGGTTGATGTGTTCATGTGGGTGTTGCCCCATCATTATGAATCAATGTTAAGCTTGAAACCAACGGGAATAGGATGTTGAAGAATAGCTTATAAAGGTGAGGATTCCTCATAGCATGAGGGGAAGATGATTTCTATCTTGAGGTGAAATTCATCTTGCATTAAGTAATAGCATGTATAACATGTGGGGTCATAGATGAGAATGTGTCAAGCTACCAGCAATAATTGGTGGATTAGCAGTCGGTTGAGCTGCACGTGATGGATGAGTAGAACTAGCAATGTCAAGAAGTTCAACATCACGGTCTCTACGCGGAGAAACTTCAACGTCAAGGAGATTAGCATTTTGACCTCCCCCGGCTAACGATCGATCTTGGGGGAGATGTGTTTTCCGCGTGGTGTTGTGTTCCTTGCAAAGTGGATCATCTCATTTTGAGATTCTTCCATTCTGATCTTCTAAAGAGATTTACGTCGCCTTCAGGTCACGCTATCGAGGAAAGTAGGAGGCAAGGTTGGCGTCCTTGGTTCAAAGATTGGTTTCAAGAGTGGAGTTGGGCGGGAGGCTCGATTACGTGTTGCGCTATTGGCCATAACGAGGTGTTCAAAATTGTGATTGAAGGGTTCTCGATTCCTCGGCGTCAAACTGCGTCTAGAAAACCGGTTGCGGTAGAGTAAAATGCCTTAGCTTCTTTAGAGTCCAACACACATGTATTTAAAGCGAACAATAAAACTTCAAAATTTGAAAATCTCAAAGGAGGGAAAACCAGGCTAGCAGAAAAGCTTCCACTATGTATCTATTTAGTACAAGATATTCCCGTCTGCGGGATTACAATTGTATATGAGAAATGGACAACGATTCTTAGTAATAGAATGTTGATCGATGTTGACGGCGATGTTGGCAGCAAAGTTGATCGATGTTGACGAAGTTAAGCGGCGATGATCGGCGATGTTGATGGCGATGTTGGGCGATGTTGATGATGATCAACGATAGTGGTCGGTGATGATGGCAACAACGGTAATTCGGCAACGGCGAGATCGATGGTGGCGGTGATGGCGGACGGCGCGTGGTTGGCGACCATGAGTGGCGGCACATTGTACTTGGAGGATCTTTAGAGCTCTCTCTCTCTCTTGCTTGCCCCTTCTCCTTCACTTGGCCTCCCTCATATGAGGAATGAGGCTATTTATATTGAGGAGTGGCGTCTCTGTAAATACATGCAAAACCGTTCCACTCCACTTCATCGGACGGCTCAAAATGATCCCTTGATCATATGATGTATTTGTGCATTTGAATGTTCAAATAAAATTGTAAGATCTTTGTTGGAACGTCGAGGCCTTCGATTGACTATAAACACTTCATATTTAAGAGCTATTTAGAGATTTAACTGATATCCCAAAGTTTCCAAGGATATTTTAAGAGCTTGATCTCGACCAATTTCAACTTCGGATCAACTTGCTTTTAACATCAAGATTCGTGCTTCGACTAATAGTATTTTAAGTGTCATATCATATATATATATATATATATATATATATATATATATATATATATATATATATATATTGTGTCATCGGCAAATGTCATAATAAATATTTTGTAAGAAATATAGTCAAAAATTGTTTCATATTAATATAATTTGGTTAGCAAGAGCAAAATTTATTTCATGTCAACTAAGATGATGTGATTGAGAATTAAGTAATGCTATTAACTGAATCATTTTAAGATTAAAAAATTTATGCATAAATTAGCACAAAACTATCCACACATCATATCACAACTTCAACAAATTTGTAAGACACAAATAAACATGGAAGACATGATTGCATATATGAGGCAAGACTAACAATATATTAAATATTTAAGTAACTACAAGCATCAATGATAACACTTTTAACAAACAATCGTACAACTATCCCTAGAAATAAAAAGTTATCTATCTAAATATGCAAAGCCATATTCTAAAGCTCATTTGAGACCCAAAAGGACAACACCTGATGTTGACCAACCTTAAGATCTCAAATATTAAGAGCTCTTAATCAATCATATAAATACACACAAATAAGTATTAAATTATAATGTTAAATGATATTATTGCATCATAAATAATCATAAATAGATTACACATGATTGACTATTACTATTATTATTACATTAAATTAAGTCTATGAGTATAACCTTGTTTCTATCATCTAGCTCTAAGCCTATTTTATCAAAATCCAGATTAAAATTTAGGAGAAATTTAAATACCTAACTACAATGGTGAGAAAGGGACAATGGCTTTAGTAATAAAAGACTAAAGGGGAAAACAATGAAATCTCAAAAAGAAATAAACAAGAATAATTAATTAGTTGCAATGAGGTCGGTGAAAAAGGTTATAAGAGGGGAAAAAGGCGAGAATATACACCACCTACTTGTCAACACTTGAATAGGTGACAAGACACTAGGGGTGCAGACGAGTCGAGAGCTTCGAGCTTCGACTCTTATGTACCAAGCTTGAACTTCGGCGTGTACAGAACTAAGCTCTCGAGCTCGACCGTTTCTTCTCGATTAGAAGCTCGAGCTTGGCTCGATGAGAAGCTTGAGCTTGGCTCGTTTATAGGCTCGATTTGAAGTCAATTACACTAATAAAGAGCACCAAAAAAATTTGAAGAGCAATTAAAATAAATTACAGAATATTTATTAAATTAATTTGAGTCTTTTGGAAGTTTTATATTACAAATATATGCAATTCCAACTCAAATAAAGTACAATAAAAAATTACAAAATATTGAAAGAAAAAATTAAATGCTCAAACAAAAGCTACATACAAGTTCTGAGAATTAAACACTCAATCCCCCATCTATTTATAAAAAGAAAAACATAGAATTAAACTGAAATCAACATCTTCTCTTTATCCCTTTGAGAAATGCAGAAGCCGCAACATTTTCAAGTCTTCAACGGAGAAAATATCACTCTAGTTGAAGTGATCCAAGGCTCCAACTTGAAGTCTTTGTCCAACCCCTAATCAAAATTGCAAGATTCTAAAAGAAAATAATCATAGATAAGTAGCAAAAGATATAACATAAATATAAGGGATGGAGAAAGAGAAAGGCTCGGGCTCAATCATATCATCGAAGGAGCAACAATATATGTGAGCATCCAAACTTCTTTAAAAGGGGTTATAATCACATATAATGCTATAACTAAAGAGAACAAAAATGAGAAACATCATAGTCATCACATTCCTAATTCAAACCAATCCACCAAGACCAAGACCAAAGACCACCAAAAGCACCAGAACCACCATCCAAAAGACCACCAAAGAACCACCAGACCAAAGCGGTACCAAACCATGAACAACCACCATAGACACTAAACTACCACCACACCATGAAAAAATCACCAAAGACAATTAAACCACCAAAGAGTAGCAAACAATCACCAAAGACCCAAAGCGCACGGTCACCAAATAACTACAAGAACCACGAAAAGCCACCAAAGACCACCAAAGACACCAAACTATAGGATTGCCAAAAAAAAAATATGTGCTCTAAGTGGATGTATTAAATGCTATTTGGGGATAAAATGAAGATAAAAAGGCGGTCCCATACCTCCATCAAGAAGTAAGGCGACCCGGAAAACAACAACCAACCACCATAAGCCAAAATTGAAACAAAGAAAATCCACCAAAAGTCTTGACCAATTAACAAACCGGATGAGGCAACTCGATAAGAAAACAACCGGTCAAAAGGGGAGGCAATCCCAACACAGAAAGACAGTGCATAATGACAACCAATAGGAACCCATCGAATCAACCAAGAAATAAATGACAATCACCCAATCAGACAAAAGTGCTGGGAGGACCATGCCCAAAAATAGCAGCCAAAAAACTTACCTACAAGTTCAAGGCATCACATGAAGAAAATGTTGACAATGAGATCCTTACGTAAAATAGTCAACCAAAGAGAACACCTCTCCAACAAAAGAGGTGAACAGCCAGCCACCACCTCAAAGAGATGTTCCAAGTATTACAGTAGAAACCAGACAAGAGAGTGAACCAGCCAAAGGAATACAACAAAATAAAAGTGCACACAGAGAAAAGCATGAAAACTTAAAAATATAAAGCAAAATTAATTTGCGAGATAAGGTAATCTGGTGTTATCCAGATTAAAAATATTTAGAGGGCATTGATTCAAGCTCAGAAAATTTAATAAAGTAGCTACCAACATGCTAGAGATACATGTACAATAAAGTACCTAGTTAGCTACCAGCACACATCCAAGAGATGGGCAACTGTAATAAAGTAGCTACCAACATCCAAGGGATATATGGGCAACTATAATAAAGTACCACACACTCAAGAGATGGGCGTAATAAAGTAGCTACCAACATCTAAGGGATACATGGGCAACTACAATAAAGTACCTAGGTAACTACCAACACACATCCAAGAGATGGGCAATTGTAATAAAGCAGCTACCAATATCCAAGGGATACATGGACAACTATCTAAATTTCAGATTTCAAAATCATGAGCACCTGTAATAATTTAATTAACTATATTTTTGCATCATAGCTATCATCTTCAATCTCCCTCTAATATTTCCAAAAGTTAGCACTTTTGTAAAGATAACTACAATCAAAACATCCAAAAAAATGTTGTCTACTAAATTAAGAACTACAAGTCTGGAAATCAGAAAGAGTTTAAATGTCAAATAGAAACCACATAAGGCCTACTATGTAAATATAAAGTCTATTAAAGAAAGCATATAAAGTCAACTCTTCATCTTCATCCTCTTCTCCATTACGCTATTTGTAGAGGACCAAGGGGTATCTCAATCTCTTCATCTTCATCATCTTCCTAATAAACATACAATATAGTATAATATTAATGTCATTAAAAATAATGTGATACTAATGAAAAATATTAAATTATAAAATAAATATCTTGATTCTCCCTTTCAAGTCATAATGAGAGCGAACCCAGTTAGAGCCACATATTAGAGCTTGAACAGTTTCAACTCCAAGCTTTGAGCGGTAAGTATCAACAACTCTCTCTCTTGCACTGAAGGTCGACTCAGAAGCAACTGTGCTAATTGGAATAGATATAATATCAACTCATTCTTGAGAGTATATGATATTTTAGATGGTTGTTTTTCCACCAAGCAATTACATCAAAACTACGACCTTCTGGATTTATCTCTAATCCATCTTCAAGATGGTAATCTAGATCTGATTTGGTGGGCCTTCTACTTGATTTCTCTGATAGATAAGTAGTAAAGTCATGCCAACCACTATATTTTCTTATTAGAGTGGGTTGACTTGCTACCGTTGCCTGTGCAACTTTCACCTCTAAATGTCCCACTACTTATAGCTTCAACTTCTGGTTCAAAGCATTCAACATATTCTTCATATAACTCATATAGTAAAGTGCAACATATGCTATATTTGAATGCTTTCATCTCCTTCATAGATCATAGGGTATGGAAACTCAATGACAACAAATTTCATTCTTGGGTCCATAAACCAAATGCCATCAGAAGGTTACATTCGCCCTAATATTTTTAAAATTTTTCTTTCATTTTAGTAGTCATGTGCTTGATGAAGTCATCAAAAGATAGTGCACTATCATTCAGTACTTTCTTTATAGTACAAATTTGTGAGAGAAATAAATTTGATGTTGGGTATTCAGTGTCTGAAATGATATTAGTTGTCTCATTAAAAAAATCCAGAATATCACAAACCTTTTCTATTTTATTCTATTCATCCTCTGTAGGGCAGTTACAATATGTAATCTCCCTCTCGCTATATGAAAAGAAAGCTTCTTTTAGTTGAAGTTATATTATATATGTTGAATTCCAACGTGTTGGGCATTATAATAAGCTTTCTTGTCGGTAGTTGTTGAACAACATCAACAAATTTTAGTCTACCTTAAGCATTGGTAAAACTAATAGTATCATAGATTTTATCAACAACAAATTCTATACATTTAACCCCATCCTTCACCATTAAATTCAAAATATGTGCACAGCAACGTACATGAAATAGTCTTCTCCCAAAGAATAATTTCTTCCTTATCTAAACCATCTTTTAATAACTTGATAGATCATTATTTGATGCATTATCAATGATAAGGTAAATATTTTATTCTCAAGACCCCCACTCATTAAGGCCTTATAGAATGTCAAATTTGAAGTATGTGAGTGGTAGATGTAAAAAACTAAGAACTCTTTTTTACAATTTTCAATTTGAGTCCGCATAATGTGCAGTGACAACCATATAAGATATTCGTTGATTCTTTGATTTCCAAATATCAGTAGTAAAACTCACTCTATTTATACTATTCAATGTGTTCTTCAATTTTCTTTCTTTTTCATATACTAGCATCACATTGGCACGGCGGTTGTTCTAGAGAATTTAGAAGTATGGTGACATGGACTTGACAAGACTAAATCTAAATTCCTCCATAATCGAAAAGGGTTTTTCATTAATCAAAATATAATGAGCAATCATCTCCCTAACTTTTGTTTGATCAAACTTAAAAGTTATCAAAGTTAATCCCTCCTGATTTATTTCTAATGAACTATCATAATCTTTTGGTTGGAACTGTAAAATTTTTTGCTTCATTAATGTGCGCACTCTAGTCGCACATCGATCTAAGTGTCTCCTAAATTGTGTAGTTGCACCAGTATTACCTATAGCAAGCTTTTTCTTGCAATGACAACATTCCCCTTTTTTCTGGCCATCAGGAAGAACAACTTCTTTAAACTCCTCCCAAGCACTGATGTTATCTTTTTTTTCTTAATTGATTAGATTTTCAAGATCAACTTCATCATCACCCTTATCAACCAAATCATTAATAACATCATTCTCCCCCTATAATTATTACCATCTACATTATTATTATGTTCCTCAATACTAATTTGGACACCCACAATTGGGTTATCACTGTTTACATCCAATAACTCATCCTCTCTAAGTGGTGGTATTGTCATTTTTAATCTAAAACAAAAACGATAAATGATAATTCAATGAATAAAGAAGATAATTGATTTATTAAATATTAAAAATTTTAAAAATACCAACTTGCTCACTATATATTTGCACTTTGTAACAATCAAAAACCCAATACTTTGCCTTTTATCCAAGCATAAATACTCACAATAATCCTGTAATTCACTGCAATATAGAAGCCAGCACAGAAAATCATTTCATTGTCAGCAAACATAGCCAGTATGACATAATGAAAACAAACATAATATAGAGATTACAATATTTCATAATCTAACTGTAAATCTGTGATAGAGCCACTACCACAACCTAAGAAGAGCAAGCAAAATCACAGAACCACTCCAGTATTTCATATCCACAAATTACAATCCAATGTTCAATATAAATAAGAGTGGCATAAGTTGTGTTTGATATATAATTAAGAGTGGCATAGGTTATGTTTGATTTTTCCCCAACATATATGTACCTATTTCTTAGAAGATTACATGAAGTTTTTGGAAAGTAATATAAAACCCATGATAAGAGCAATGTCATGGTCTACGTGTAGCCCTAAAATAATATTATCCAAGGTCTGAACAGTGTGTTCTCCATGCTCTACTCCACAATAATTCTGGAAGTTTCCATGCTTCATAGCTTTAGAATTCCAACGTGAAGAATTCCAGCATGAAGAATTCCTTTAGAAATAGAATGCCAGCATGAAGAAAGATGACTACTCTTTAATTATCAAAAGTAAAGAAACTTTTTTTTAGTCTAGGTTTATAATTTTCTTTCTATTATCAAGAGTATAACAGATAACATACACACCGAACCAAAGTTACCAAGCCAACATAAAAATTAATTCCACTGTTGAACAACATTACAACATCATCAAATCCGAATCATCATCAAAATTGAACATAGCCATTAGACACCTAATCCAAAAGATCACACATACTGTACACAGCATAACGTAAGATACATAGTAGTTGAATGCCCAACAGAGGATAAGGAACACATTGAACCGAAGTTACTGAACCGACATAAAAATGATTTCCATTGTTGAACAACAATTACAACATCATCAAATCCAATTAATCATCACAACCGAACATATCCATTACTCATTAGACTCCTAATCCGAAAGAATATCAAAACCGAACATAGATATTACACACCTAATCCGAATCATCATCAAATTGAAATACTAAAGATGAGCATAAAGAAAATGAACCTGACCAACCAAGATCAAGTCGATTTGCTATCTACTAAGAGAGTAAGAGGACAAGGAACCTGAAATATCGCTTCCACCTCCTACCGTGACACCGTCCAACGTGATCGGGGATTTGAACTTTGAAGCTAGGAAGATGAGGGAACTCAGATGTGAGAGTGGGTCAAGAGTCGAGAGTGAGAGTCTGAGAAGCAGAGCCGTAGGTGACAAAGGAGAGAGTCAAGTCGAGAGCGGCGAAGGCGAGAGAGTCGAGAATTGAGGATTTTGAATTAGGGCACCAACTCCAAGGATATAACTCGACGGATTGCGGTCGAGGAGAATATCGCGATTTGAGCTCGGCAGTAAATGATCCGCTCTTTTACTCAAGCTCGAGCTCGTTAAATGAGTCGAGCATTCCTTTCGGCTTCGAGCTCGAGCTCGACTCGATATGAGAAAGCAGCCGATTATCAGGTCGAGCTCGAAGCTGTCATTGAGTCGGTTGACTTGGTTGCACCCCTACAAGACACTATGTTAAACGCAAGTATGACAAGGCTTGCATTAAAAAATTCTGGAATCAGAATACTTTATCATGATTCAATGCAGACTTTAGAGGTGCAAATGTTAAGAATAACTGTTGACATTAGTTAGTTAATAATTAGAGAGCACACTATAATGCTTCAACTATATCATGTGGTGGCAAGTGGCACTACAAGACTTGTATGGTGCTGCCATTTTGTTGGTGGTTTTTTTGGGTGGGATATTTGAGTCAAGTTAATAGAAAACTCACAGACGCAATATATGTGCAAGACTTGAACTCTAAACCTCTTAATTAAAAGTAAAGCTCTCAACCATTAGACTGATGCATCTTGCATAATTATTGCTGGAATTTATCAAATAGTCGTTGTTTGGAATTGTATAATTCTTGTTATAAATTTTCTTATATTTGGATCATGAATAGGAAAGTTATTGTGTTGAGAGATCAAAGATTACATGCGGAAAATCAATTTGAGCAATTGATAGCATAAATGGAACAAATGAAACTAAAGTAAAAAACGCTAACACAGAGGAACACCAAATTTAATGTAAAAAAATTCGAGAACGGGAAAAAAATTATGGATCCACACCATCAAGAAATCCACTATCAAAGAAAATTTGAGAAGAATAGTACAAATTATACTAATATGAAACCTCTCCATACTTCAGTACTTCACTCTAACACAAAAGAATTTTGGAACAACATATGAAAAACTATAGAACAATTGCCTAAATACGAATTATCCTGACTCATAGCATTGCGACACCACGACTCTAGCGTCTAGGCACTAGCGTCATTATTCTTCAAGCTTTTCTGCACCGGTTAAAGTGCCGATGCACTGGCCTCTATCTTGAATCTCTAGTGTCATGGGTTCTGGTGCTACTCCTGCAGTGCTGAGATGATGTATTCTTTATCTCCCAAGTGTAAATCTAGCATCATGGCGCTATCCTTCTACATCTAGGCACTGCCTCCTCTACCTCTGAAGCCAAGATCTATTGTTCTAATGTCGAGGCGCTACACACCAAAATAAATTTTTCACTTAGATAGGGGGCTGAGTGATAAAATTAGGCTCCATAAAATAACATATTGTTTCTATCATAGAAAGTCGAAGCCAAAATATAAAAAATTAAAAACCAATAAGAAGAAGAATCTTCTCCATTAGATTTTGTGAGCTAACTTGTTCCTGCCTACAACGACATCAAGTATAAGGTGTGTGATATTTTGAGAAGAAAATATGTCTGGGGCGTAGCTCTGGCGTCAGAACTCAATTGTTGAACATGTCCATTAATAAAATAATGATTTTTTTACTTTACCAAGCACGCGCTCAAAAAAGTAACGTTATTCAACTGACCACTAGCCTAGAGTGAACATGCTGGACGCCATTTGAATGTACGGGAGAAAGGTCCTAAGCAATATATTAGTGGATTTAGGGCATAAATTTGATTTTTTTACAAATGGAAGATAACTAGAAATCTCTCATTTCAATTTTGAAAAAATTGTGAAGATAGAGAAGAATTTGAAAGTGGTAGACTTATATGGTGACAAATTTAGCGATGATGTCATAAATATCAATGCGTCGGTAAATTTTTTACACAATATTATATATATAGTTATTTTGAAACACTCAGTGATCTTCTTTGAAATTCTTGTTTGAAATAAATATTTTTTACACTATTTAGAGTTCTTTCGAACAGAATTTTGGATGAGTTTTCTATGTGAACACACTGTACACTATGGAGTGTACACCTTTATTTTAATTCTAAACCATGTGGGGATTTATATCTCATCTATATACTATTAGTTGTTTGGAGTTCTTTTCAATAGGTTTTAGATAATTTTATACAATTTTTCATGTATATATTTTGTACACTCTAGAGTGTACACCCTTATTTAATCTAAAACCACTGGGGCTTTTTTATCCCTTCTACATATTTTAGATGCTTGGAGTTCTTTCCAGAATTTAGGTGATTTTTGTATAGTTTTCATGTGTACACACTTTTTTATTTTAAACCACTATAGGGCTTTCTATATCCCTTTTACATGCTATTATGAGCTGCTTGGAGTTCTTTCCAACAGGATTTAGGTGATTTTGGATGAGTTTTCTACTCTATATACTCTTTGGTGTACACCCTTATTTTTAATTTTAAACCACTATGGGGCTTTCTACATCCCTTCTACATGCTATTGTGACTTATTTTCATGGTTTTGGGTGTTGTACACAGGTGTACACCTGTAACCTTTTTTAATTTTAAACCACTACGGCTTTCTATATCCCTTCTATATGTTATTTTAAGGTGCTTGGAGTTCTTTCCAACACTATTTGGGTGATTTTGAATGAGTTTTCCGTGTGTACACTCTAGAGTGTACACCATTTTTTTATTTTAAATCATTGTGGGGCTTTCTATATCCCTTCTACATGCTATTCTAAGCTGCTTGGAGTTCTTTCCAGCATGATTTGGGTGATTTTGGATGAGTTTTCTATGTGTGCACTCTAGAGTGTACATCTTTTCTTTTAATTTTAAACTACTATGGGGTTTTCTATATCCCTGTTACATGTTATTCTGAGCTGCTTGGAGCTATTTCCAGTAGGTTTTGGGTGATTTGGATAAGTTTTTCATGTGTACACTCTGTACACTCTGGAGTGTACACTCTTTTTTATTTTAAACCACTATGGGGCCTTCTATATCCCTTTTATATGCTATTCTGAGGTGCTTGGAGTTATTTCTAGCACTATTTGGGTGATTTTGGATGAGTTTTTCATGTGTATACTATGTACACTCTAGAGTGTACATCATTTTTTTTAAATCACTGTAGGGCTTTCTATATTCCTTCTACATGCCATTCTGAGCTGCTTGGAGTTCTTTCCAACAGAATTTGGGAAATTTTGGATGAGTTCTCTATGTGTACACTCTTTACACTCTGGAGTGTACACCCTTATTTTTAATTTTAAACTACTATGGGGCTTTCTATATCCCTTCTATATGCTATTCTGAGCTTCTTGGAGTTCTATGTGCAGGTGAATGAGGAAAATCAAAGGTGTGATGATGAAGTTATTATGTCTCATGAACCAATTGTAGGCAAATTGCTTGGCACTATTGTTCGTAATGAAAATGAGACATATGAACTCTACTGTTATTATGCACATCAAAATAGATTCAGTGTTCGGAAGGATCATATGAGTTATTAGTCGAACTCGAAGAACTTGAAAATAAAGAATTTTTTATGTGCAAAAGAAAGTTTGAAAAAAAGTGTCAAACTAAACTACCCAGTCAAATTTTAGAAATCTAATACTTGGACCGATTGTCCTACAATGATTAGATTTTTTTATTAATTTAGATGGGAATTGGAAGGTTAAAAAATTTATAGAAAGTCATAATCATTTATTGGCAAAGCTAGGTGACTACATCTTAAGATTTCTGACAGGAGGCATTAGAGAAGGCGGGTGTTAAAGTCAATGACGAAGAATTAAACGATGCATTGACTATCTTAGTGAGGAAGTTGGCGGCGTGGAGAATGTTGGTTTTATAAAAAGAGATGCTTTCAATTACATAAAAAAAGATCAAGGATTGTGAATGGTGATATTAATGCATTAATATAACTGTTCAAGGAAAGGCAAGCGGAGGATAGAATGCTTGCATGGATGTCCAAGTTGATGAGTCGGATAGCTTGATTAATTTTTTTTAGCGATGGCATGTCAAGGATAGACTTTAACTATTTTGAGAATGTCATAGTTTTTTATACAAGCTATCGACTCAATAAAAATAATCTTATATGTACACATTTTGTTGGAGTGAATCATCATTGACAAAATATTCTATTTGGAGTAGCCTTTCTATTTGAAGAGATAATTGAATCATTCACATGGCTATTCAAAATATTTCTCTAGTTAATGAATGAGAGGCATCCTATAATAATATTCATCATCAAAGCGATGGTGAGAGCCATTGAAATTGTATTACCTCACTTTCCATAGGTTGTGTTAATGGTATATCTAAGAAAGCTCCTTTGAAGGTACATTGCTTTAATAATAATAAGATTATACAAAGTCTATTTTATACATGCATGGATAAATATGATTCTGAAGAAGAGTTTGAACATGCTTGGTCTAACATACTAGAAGAAGGCAATTTGCATGATCATGCTTTGTTGGTACGAAATTAGTTAGTCCCACCACATTCAACAAAGATTCATTCGCATGGGTATTTTATCAACGCAACATAGTGAGTCCACTAATAATGTTTGTCATGGAACCTCTAAACCAACAAGCTCTATCACCGATTATTTTTTGAGATTGGAGAAGGTTATGGACACATGGCGATGGAATGAGCATGATGAAGATTTCAAGTATAGCTAGTCAGTTATTGTTCCAGTTGTTAGAACCAGTCCTATATTGAAATAAGGCTATGTTCTACACAAGAAAACTTTATACATTTTTGAAGAAGAGTTTTTGCATGGAGTTGGTGGATTAGCAGCAATTATCTCAGATGATAATCCCATGGAGTATTTGATAAGAAACTTAGAGGATAAGAGCATCTTCAATACATAGAATGTTCAATTATTCAAGACATGTCTATAACTTAGTTGTAAAAAATTTGAGATGATGGAAATACTTTATGCCCACTGCATTAGAGTTTTGAGTCTGGAAGATATTGTGTGGATTCCGGAGAAGTATCTTCTCAGGCGATGGTCATCTAGAGCAAATAAGGATATCTACTTTGAAGTGCTTACAAGGACTTGAAAGATTTATAAGGTACTAATGGAAATTATACTGGCATTATTTTCTAAAATCACATCAGTAGATATTCATATCAGAAAAGCAATAGGGCAAAAGGTAATAAGGAGGCTGAGCAATATATGTTGAATTCCTTAAAGAAATTATCTGATAATGTTGATTCTATATTATGTGGGAATGCACCTCCAACTGACAAAACAAAGAAGAAAAAGAAGTCTACTATAAGAGATTTAGGATGTACTCTAGACTTACTAAAGGATTCAACTAAGATGCAGCCAAAGGGTGTTTCCAATGCAAGGTTGAAAGAATATTGGGAGAAAAATAAGAGAGCCAAGAGTAATTTTCTACCTGTTTCAAAAACTGTACTCTTCAATTATTACTATCAAAATTTAACTCAATCTATTTTTAACGTTACAAAGAAGAATGAACAAGTTGGAATAGGTGGAAGCGAAAAGTCACCCATTGCAACACATTTTTACTGCTTGAGTGCTTTTGAGGTATGCAAGTATAGTACTTTATTTTTGATGTTAGATATCAGTAATTGATATGATATTTTTTATATACCGAATTTCATTCCATTTGATAACAAGCGGTAGAAGGATACACCATTATAATGATGGATATCATTATAATGATATCCATGCCATTTTTATATGCTCATATAAAGATCTAACTTTTCAGTTCTATTTGATTGAAAGTATTTTAATCTATTATTACTATTTTAAACCAATGTGAGCCTTGGTATATCCTCTCTACATACTATTAGAAGCTGGTTTGAGTTATTTCTAGGAAGATTTGGGTGATTTTTGTGTAGTTTTTCATGAATACACTCTGTACACTCTAGAGTGTACACCTTTTTTTCTAATTTTAAATAACTGAGGGGCTTTCTATATCTTTCCTACATGCTATTATAAGTTGATTTGAGTTATTTCCTCAGAAATTTAGGTGATTTTGGTGCATTTTTTCATGTGTCCACTCTGTACACCCTAGAGTGTACACCATTTTTTTATTTTAAATCACTGTGGACTTACTACCTCTTTTGTACTTGTTATTGTAAGCTGTTTGAAGTTTTTTTTAAGAGGATTTACGGTCTGTTGGTATTTTTTTCATGTGTACACTCTATACAGTCTAGAGTGTACACATTTTTTAATTTTAAACCACTGTGGGGCTTGTTATATCCTCTCATAAATATTATAATTTGGTTTGAGTTATATCCTAGGGAATTTAGAGTCTATTGGTGCAGTTTTCCACGTATACACTCTGTACTCTAGTGTACACAATTTTTTTTCAATTTTAAACCATTGTGGGGATTGATATATCCTCTCTACATGCTATTATAAGCTGGTTTGAGTTATTCCCTAGAGATTTGGGTGATTTTGATACAGTTTTTTATGTGTACGCACTCTGCAGTTTAGAGTGTACACCTTTTTTTTCAATTTTAAACCACTATGGGGCGTGTTATATCTTCTTTACATGTTATTATAAGCTAGTTTGAGTATTTCCTGGGGAATTTGGGTGATTTCGATGCATTTTTTTATGTGTACACTCTAAAGTGTATACCTTGTTTTCATTTTTAAACCATTGTGGGGCTTGCTATATCCTCTCTACATGTTATTATAAGCTAGTTTGAGTTAATTCCTATGGAATTTGGGTGATTTTTGTACAGTTTTCCATGTGTACACTCTGCACACTCTAGAGTGTATACCTTTTTCAATTTTAAACCACTATGGGGCCTTATATCCTCTCTAGATGCTATTATATCTGGTTTGAGTTATTTTCTAGGGATTTGAGTGATTTTGGAATAATTTTTCATGTATATACTCACTCTAGAGTGTACACTTTTCATTTTAAACCATTGTGGGGCTTGTTATATCCTCTCTATCTTGCTATTATAAGCTGGTTTGAGTTATTTTCTATAGAATTTGAGTGATTTTTGTGCACTTTTTCATGTGTACACCATTTGTTTCAATTTTAAATCACTATGGGTCTGCTTTATCCTCTCTACATGCTATTATAAAGTTGGTTTGAGTTATTTTCTAAGGGGATTTGGGTGATTTTGGTGTAGTTTTTCATGTGTATTAAAACAAAATCTCAATGTAAAATTTTAAAAGACTAGCAGTCACTCAGCAAGACAGAATATGATGTAACTGATAAAAACATTTTTTATCTTTATGACATTAATGCCAACTTTTGAGAAGATTTTAATTTGCCTTTTTAACAAAATTTATTATTATTATTTTAAGATTTACATACATAACACTTGAGCTCTTATAAATTGTATTGAATTTAAAGATTTTATATATATATATATATATATATATATATATATATATATATATATATATATATATATATGATTAAGATGTTTTGTAATTAATTAATATTATGAAATATTGAGAATAAAAGACACTTAAATAGGTGTTAAAACACAAAAAATGAGCCTTAAAAATATTATCCAACACATGTTTCTTCTTAGACGGGTGAACATAAATTATGAAAGATTTTTTTTCTTAAAATTATTAGACAAATTTTGATTTAAGCATAATATAAATTTTATTTAAAATTTTGGATGATATATTTATTTTAAAATAAATTGAATACTTTTGAAATTTATTTTGATCAAAAATTTGAGTTGCATATTAAATCTACATAAACAAACTTTAGACAAATAATCTAAAGAACAGAATGCTCGAACGACGAAACAGATAAATGGAAATAAATGAGTCTGCGTGCCAATTTATACACATAGTTGATTTGAATTCTAGTTTTTATATTGAAAATATTCTATCAACCCATTAATTAATCTTATGAACCTATATGTTTAAAAATATATGCAAAATATGTTATATTTTTATAAAATCAAATATCAAAATATAGTGTTTATAGTAATCAATATCTATATAAGATCTTAATTAAATTTTTGCATCCAAATGCTCAAAATTTTATAAATCATTCTCGAGGGGAGTGGATGAAAAGGAATTTAAATACCTCTCTAAATAGTTCATCACTAAAAAAAATGAAGTAAAGTAGTGAAGCAGAAGAGCTCATCCCCAGAGGTAAATTTGTTATTGAGAGAAAAAAAGAAGAGGAAGAGTGGAAGAAGAGGAAATAAACAAAGAAGGAGGAACAAAAAAAAAAAGATCAAAGAAGAAAAATAAGTGAGACTTAGAATAGAATTTTCATGCCTTTAAAACTTTGATATAATATTTTATCTATTAATGTCTAATATATATTCAATTTGATCATTGTTATAGTTATTTATTATAAAATATATATTTATAGATCTTTCTAAACATAATAGTAAGCTTTTATAAGCTTTTCATTTTGAATATTTTGTTACATCTTTAATTATGTGTATATTATCTAAATTTTTTTATTTTTTTCTAATAATATAAAATTTAATTTATGAATATTATTAAATATATATCTTAAGAAATTCATTTATATTTTTATATAAAATCAAACATGAAAAAATCAATAGGTAAATTATAATAATCATTATATGACATTGTAAAATTGAAATTTTAAGTAAAATGGATGAAAAGGTTTACAACATTCTCATTGATAAAAAAATCCACAAATGCAAGATGTATTATGAAAGTTGTCATCCCCATTAGAGAAGGTAAATTTTGTTGAAATAAGAATTGTAGTAGGCATTAGTATTGATTGAGAATTATAAATCACAAAATTTTAAATTTTAATATCACTATTTAAAAATAATTAAAGTGAACATGACTTAGAATAGAATTTTCATGCCTTTAAAAACTTTGTATAATTTTATCTCTTATTATGTCTTAATATATATTCAAAATAAATGATTTGCCTTTTATAGTTTTAAATAAAAAAAATATTTATTAAGATTTCTAAATATAATAGATAACTCATTTATGATAAGCTCTCATCATTTTGAAGTATTTGGTAGATTAACATACATCTATAAGTTATGTGTATATTATCTAAATTTTTTATTTCCTATATAATAATTTAAAATTTAAATAAAATATTATTAAAATTAATTTATCTTAAATAAACTGATAAAATCTAGATGTTAAAGTATTATATAAATAAATATAGACATTTATATATTAATTATTTAAATATATACAAATTTTCATGATGTGTGCATATAATATGTACACCTAGAGGATAATACAAGACATAGCAAAGTGATTTAAAATTGAAAAAAAGGTGTACACTCAAAGTGTATAGAGTGTACACATAAAAATTACAAAATCACCAAATCTCCCAAAATAACTCAAACCAATTTTATAATAGCATCTCAAGATATAAAACCCATAGTGGTTTAAAATTGAAAAAAAAAGAGTGTACACTCTAGAGTGTCTGATGTACACATAAAATAAAATCACCCAAATCTAGAAAATAAATCAAACCAACTTATAATAGCATGTACAAAGAGATTAAGCAATCCCACATTGGTTTAAAATTAAAAAAAAAGTGTACACTATAGAGTGTATAGTACACATAAAAAACCATCAAAATCTCTCAAATCCTTGAAATAACTCAAACCACCTTATAATAATATATGTAAAATATAACAAACCCCATAGTTGATTTAAAATTAAAAAAGGGATGTACATTCAGAGTATATAGTGTACATATAAAAACTTCACCAAATCATATAAATTCTTCTAGAAAATAACTCAAACCGACTTATAATAGCATATACAAAAAAGTAAGCCCATAGTGGTTTAAAATTGAAAAAAAAAAAAGGTGTACACTCTAGAGTGTATAGTGTACACATAAAATATACTAAAATCACCAAATCCTCGAAATAACTCAAAATTAGCATGTATTAGATTAGCAAGCCCCAAAGTGGTTTAAAACTAAATAAAGAGCAACACTCCATAGTGTATAGAGTTCACATAAGAAAACCGCGCAAAATCAGAAATCTTCCAAATAACTAAACTAGATAGCTATACAAAAAAATATAGTAAACCTCACAATGATTTAAAGTTAAAAGGGATGCACATTCAGTATACATAGTGTACACATGAAAACTTCACCAAAATCATATAAATCTTCATAGAAATAACTCAAAAATAGCTTCTAATAGCATATACAAAAGATATATCCCATGGTTTAAAACTAAAGAATATGTACTCTAGAGTATCTGAGTGTCATAAAAAACACCAAAATCATAAAATCTTCTTGAAAATAACTCAAATCGCTTTAATAGCATATACAAAAGATATAGCAACTACATGGTTTAAAGATTAATGTCATTAATAAGAAAAGTTTTTACTTATTAATGAGCTTCCATAAGATTATTGTTATTTGTTTCCATGTTAGCGAAATGTTTACTAGTATGATCATAAATTTATTAGCTAATTTTAAACATTATAAATACATCAACCACAACAAGATATCATGATTAACCATATCAAGTTCATCCTAAAGTCGCTAAACATATAAATGATGTTTCAAATTCGCCTGAAGAACATACCATCTTCATCCCTAATTGGTGATGTAAATGTCCTTTAGTGTCATAAATATGCCTAACATTTAATATGTGAACCATCTACATCAATACTCCACAACTCTGTTATTTCATAGTTAAACAAAAATAGTGTAAACTCGCTCTAAAGAAGTTCATCTTCTTTTGCCAATCTTAATTCTCATGATCTGAGGTCTACTCCATTGCCTCCATATATTTACACACAAACATGCCACAATCAAGACTGTTGGACTAGTATAACATTGATCACTTGACATTCACGAGGTTGCTCTCAAAAGTCAACATCTTGATAGTAATTTGATCTACATAAGCACCATACACAATAAGTTTGGTACAAATTATGCATTTAGAAAATGACATGAATTATTACAATATCAGGAAGAATAGCCTTATGGGTTGGGTTTGGTAGTGAGTCATAGAAGAACCATGCCCCTTTCTTAATATGCCCCACTAGTAGTGTCCAATGATGATTATTGATGATTGGAAGTAAGAGTAAAACATACTTGAAACACTGTCTGCAGTAATATGTTGGATGTATATTTTGCTTTCCTTTGCGAGGCCATATTTAGCATAACTCTGCAAGGTTTGGAAGTAAAGTTAAATTAACTAGCTTATAATTAATAAAAATTTAGAAGGTATCTTATAACCCAATCCTCCTTGCATGAACTCACCCGGTCTGAGATATGAGATATATAGATATGGGACATATAATAGAGATATTATTGTTCTAAACCAACAAATAAGCAAAGGCATCAACATGTACATCGACAAATATCGATCTATTAGTAATTCATCAATTTGGCCTCTAACAATAATGATATTTCTCAGAATACATTATCACTTCTACATGTGAAGCAGCATGGGCATGTGAGCAATCTAAATCAAAGGTCATTTTATGGGCGAATGAAATAGACTATGCAATAACTTGTCCCTAAATCAAGCACAAGATGTGTCAATGAGTTCGCATTGGCTTGGGTAGAACATCTCTTGATGAGAAGTCATGGTCTTATATTACTCTCGCAACAAATCAAGAAGGTTTAAGAGTTGTATTCAATATGAACTAAAGTACAAACTTCTAAAATGAAGAATACCTCTCTTGATGTTCTAAACCACTATTGTAGTTGTTGGTTGTTCCTCATTGTAGGAACCTCTCTCTTAACCTACATAAGAAATCTTGAAATCAACTTTATTATATTAAAATGGTAAAGACACAAAATACCTCATATGCTTTCTATGCATCTTGTGTGTGGAAACTAAGGTTATATTTGTTGTGTTAGCATCTTCTATACACTTGTGTGAATGTGGATGAGATAGCTTTTCTCTTTCTAAGTTGTCTCGCCTTCACCACGTTCTGTCTTGATAAAGGCGGCGTATCTTTATCGATATGGGGCCTTAGGTACAATCCATGCTTTACTAAGGCGGTTCTAAGTGTCCATCTAGATGTGTGTGCCACGGGTGGCTCCTATGCTAGCCTCCTCGGAGCTTCCCCCATGCTTAGACCCTCCTGTCTAGCAACCATTGCCTCAATGATAGCTAGCCGCAAATCATTACAATCTACTCTCTTAGTTATTAAAGATTCAAAAAATGATACTCTATCCCTCAGGGCCCTGAAAGCTGAAAGTATCTTATATATCTCAACACTTTCTGGAGGGGTAGTAACAGATGGCAGGATATATGCATATGAAGGAGGAGAATATCGAGGAGAGACGTAGGGAGATCCACTTGGGGCTTCACTCCTTGGACTTCGAATGGGGCTCCTATATGGCTCGTTGTGGGTTGGCTACGGTACAGAGGTCACTGTTTCAAGGAGTCAAGTCTCCTCTTCTGTTATGTCTTCAAATGATAGGAAGACCTGTGTTACAACAATAAGAAAGTATGATAATTTCTAATAGATATAAATCAATTTCGATGTACATGAAGTAAATCTAATTAAAATTACTTGGTATCCTTCCAAACCACTAACGGAATCCTCTGCAAACTTTATGTTTGGCCACCGTAACATATGTGGCTTTGTAGAAGGAATGATTAGCCTTAAGATTCTTGTGTGCTTTGCAGCCCAAATCTGCAGCAAAGATTTACATAATTTAGTTTCATCATATTGTACAATATAAATCTGAAGATATAAAACATACCATCAGAAGAGTGGTAAAGCTATTCATGTACCGGTTCATACGCATCAAAATTTTTTTGATAACATCAAATTGTAAAACCATGAAGCTCCAAATGGCTTTTGGCCAATTATAATCAACAAATTTTCTATGTCTTTAGTGTAGGAGATCATGTCCGACGCCTCTCTATAATTATGATAAATAAAAAAATATTTGAAAGCAAAATCAATATGTACAACTGCACAAACTGTGCTGAGGTCATTGGGTGATCCATCTTCTCAATTTTATTCTTAAAATCAATTTAATTGGACTTCAATAGTGGAGATTTCTATCATATAACATTCTCCCCTCTATTTTCCACCCCTATAATTAAAGCAACTTCATATACTGTGAAAGGAATGGAATGGCCACCAATGTAAAAAGTCTGCATTTTTATATTCCAACAGGACATGATTGAAGTGATGGAAACTGAATCTTGCTGAATTGTAGGCATTCTAATAAATTGATGCACATGTAACCTTCTTAAAAGTACAACTACTTCATCAGTAAAGCAGCTTGAAATAGAATCAAGTACTGCTTTAATGGTGGATGGCCTGCAACTAAAAGTTATCCATTTTATAGACATTTTAAGCTTCAAATGAAAAGTGAATTAATAAGAACATTATCTCCAGAATGGAAATCACCCAAATTCTCTAAGATTCAACTCAAATCAGCTTATAATGGCATGTATATGATATAGCAAGCCCTACAATAGTTTAAAATTGAAAAAAAAAAGTGTACACTCTAGAGTGTACAGAGTGTACACGTGGAAAATTGCACCTAAATCAACTAAATTCTAAAGGAAATAACTCAAACCAGCTTATAATTATATGTAGAGAGGATATAACAAGCCCCACAATGATTTAAAATTAAAATAATGGTGTATACTTTAGAGTGTGCATAATAAACACATGAAAAACTACATCAAAATCAATCAAATTTCACAAGAAATAACTCAAACTAGCTTATAATTGCATGTAGAGAGGATATAGCAAGTCCCATAGTGGTTTAAAATTGAAAAAAAAAAAGGTATACACTCTGGAGTGTACACATGAAAAAAAACACCTAAATCAGCTAAATTTCACAGGAAATAACTCAAAACAGCTTATAATCATATGTAGAGAAGAAATATAACAAGCCTCACAATGGTTTAAAATTGAAAAAAAAGGATGTACACTCTAGAGTTTATACATGAAAAACTGCACCAAAATCACCCAAATTCTCCACGATACAACTCAAATCAGGTTATAATAGCATGTAGAGAGGATGTATCAAGCCCCACAGTGGTTTAAAATTGAAAAAAAAAGAGTGTACACTCTAGAGTGTATAAAGTATACACATAAAAAAGCACCTAAATCAGCCAAATTCCATAGAAAATAACTCAAACCAGCTTATAATTACATGTAAAAGGATATAGCAAAGCCCAGTGGTTTAAAATTGAAAAAAAAGATGTATACTCTAGAGTGTTCAGAGTGTACACATAAAAAAAGCACCTAAATCAACCAAATTCCATAAGAAATAACTCAAACCAGCTTATAATTGCATGTAGAGAGGATATAGCAAGCCCCATAGTGGTGTAAAATTGAACAAAAATGTATACTCTAGAATGTACAAAGTGTACATATGAAAATTACCAAAATCACCCAAATTCCCCCGATACAACTCAAAACTTATAATAGTATGTAGAGAGGATATAGCAAACCCAGTGATTTAAAATTGAACAAAAAGGTGTACACTCTAGAATGTACACATGAAAAAAAAGCACCTAAATCGAAATTCCACGGGATATAACTCAAACCGACTTATAATTACATGTAGAGGGATATAGCAAGCCTCACAATGACTTAAAATTGAAAAAAGAGTACACTCTAGAATGTACAATAAAAAACTTAAATCACCCAAATTCTGATAACTCAAACCGACATAATAGTATGTAGAGAGGATATAACAGTGATTTAAAATTGACAAAAGGTGTACACTCTAGAATATACACATGAAAAAAATACCTAAATCACCCAAATTTCTCATGATATAACTCAAACCACTATAATACATGTAGAGAGGATATAAAGCCCACGATGATTTAAAATTGGAAAAAAAGGTGTACACATGAAAAAAAGCACCTAAATCACCAAATGCTACAGAAATAACTCAAACCGACTTATAATTGCATGTAAAGAGGATATAGTAAGCCTAGTTAAAATTGAAAAAAAGGTGTACATTGTACACATGAAAAACATAAAATCACAAATTCTCATGAGTAACTCAAACTTATAATATAGCATGTAAGAGGATATAATAAGCCCCACTGATTTAAATTGAAAGGTGTGCACATGAAAAAAGCACCTAAATCAAATTCCAACTTCAAACCAACTTATATCATGTAAAGAGGATATAGTAAGCCTTGTGGTTTAAAATTGAAAAAAGTGTACACTCTAGAGTGTATAGTGTCACATAAAAAACACCTAAATCAACCAAATTCCATGAAAATAACTCAAACCAACTTATAATATCATGTAAAGAGATATATCAAGCCCCACAATGGTTTAAAATTAAAAAAAAAAGAATGTGTACACTCTAGATATGTACAGAAAACTCAAATAGATCTCAAATCCTCTTAGAAAACTTTAAATGTAGCATGTACAAAGAGATAGCAAGTCCTGATGGTTTAAAATTGAAAAATAGTGTACACTCTAGAATGTATATCACCCAAATTCTAGAAAATAACTCAAAGTATATAATGTATGTAGGAAAGATATAGCAAACTTGTTTAAAATTAATGGTGTATCTTTAGAATATCAGAATGTAATGAAAATGAAAATCCAAATCCTCTTACAAATAGATGAGTGGTAAAAGTCGGAATAAATGTGAAAATCTAAATCTAAAGTTCGAATCAGATACTTAGAGTAAACACATGGAGAAGATGAGATATCTCAAATTTTAATGCGAGAATTAGCACTCGAGGAAGGTCGGATGGTCTGAGCGTCTACAATTTCTGCATGACTAAACACAGCTCAAAATGAAAATATCTAAATTTTCTCCGCATTCAAGCGGTGTGTTCAACCGCACTGTCCGGCATGTTCACTCCGAGCGGGCGAGTTTGGTCGAATAACGTTAATGGCATCCGGAGTGACGTTACTATGTGGTAAAGTAAAAAATTAATATTTTATTAATGAATGTGTTCAAATACAATTAGATTCCATACATAGAGCTATGTCTGGACTCCCTACATAATATTTAATAGAAACCATACGTGCGAGCAAAATCGTCCATCCCACAAGCTACGGAGCCATTTCTCTTTTAGACACACACAAGTAGTTTTGCGGTCAAGATACTTTATGCCTTCGCCCGTCAATCCTCCTGTATTTCCATCATCAATCGTCCATTAGCCTTTATATAAGCTGGAGAAGATAGCCATCCCAGGGAAGATCTAAATGAACCAATTCATCCTGGCTTGGTATCCCTTTCAATAAGCAGTCAATGAGGTAAATAGAAGATGGCCGATCAATCCTTCCGTGTTCGATCCATCAGCATGCCCTCCAGAGCTCACCAAGTTGCGCGAAAAAGAAAAAGAAGACCTACGCAAGCTTAGAGCTTGTTTGGCTTCATCTATGACAGAGGCAGTGTCCGACGGTCTGCGAAAACGTCATCGAAGGAACTTCTGCGCTTGCCTGCAACCAGCAACACCTCGGCCACTCGAACCTAAGGAAATGTGTGGAGGAGCTCGATCTCTCTCCCGCTCCTATACCTAAGGGCAGTTTGGCTGTTTTAATTTGAAGGGGATTTGAAGTTAATTTGGTTAAATTCTCAAGCAGTTAAATTCTAAAATTTATTAGTATGATAAAAAATAAATTATAAAAAATTATTTAAATATTTATTTTAAAATTTAAATTAATTCGATCAAATAAAATTTTAATAATAATTATATAAAGTTTATATCTTATTTTTAATTTTAATTAGATTAATTAAATTATAATTAGTGCAAGATAATATCGTCATATTTAAAATAATAATTATGCCAAACTGTCAATTCTGACGTTGGAGGATTTTTCGAAGCATATTACTAAGTATTTTCTAAATTTATATCTTACAGCTCCATTTCCAAAAAAAAAATCATATATTATTTAATTTAATAAATATTGATATGATGAAAATTCTCTAGTCACGCGAATGTGATCTTGACGTGAAATCAAATGGTCGAGATCAGATTTAAAATATCATTAAACTTTGAGGCGTCGGTTAAATTCAAAAAGCTCTCCAATATGGAGTGTTTATAGTCAATCGAGCATCTTGACGAGAATCTAACAAGCCCAAGATATCATAATTCGACATCATTTGAGCATTCAAATACACAAAATACATCATATGATCAAGGGGATCATTTTGAGTCAGATGAAGTAGTGAGTACGGGTTTTGCATGTATTTATAAAGCGCCTCTCCAATAAATACCCATTCCCATGAGGAGGCCAGAGAGGAGAGAGCTCTAAAGATCCTCCAAGCATAATCATGCCGCCACTCGACGGTCACCGCCGCCGGCCGCCGCCATTGATCCTTGCCGTCGTCAATCTCTGTCGGTCTCCATCATGATGACTTCTGCCAGTGATTGTTCGCATTTACTAGTGATTGTTCTGCGTTTAGTGATTGTTGCATTTACGCGATTATTTCGCATTTTCCGTGATTGCTCCACCATCATCACATTCTTTTCTACGAGCGTGACTACATAGTTGTTGTTCCTTTCTTATATACAATTGTAATCCGATGGGAAGATCTTGTACTCAAATAGATACATAGTGGAAGCTTTTTTGGGCTAGGCCTGGTTTTCCCTCTTTTAAGGTTTTCGTAAAATTGTTTATTGTTCACTCTTTAAATACTGTGTGTTGGATTTCACAAGCTAAGGTGAATACTTTTACTCTGGTTTTCTAGCGCATAGCTTTGGCCGTCATGGGAAGCGATTCCCATTATATCATCTTGTATGGCGACCAAGTTCCCAACAAGATCAAAACCACCATCGAGATGTAGAATTTCAAGCTTTTAAGGAGCGCAAGTGAAGAATGAAGATTCATCAAACTTCATTCCTTCAGATTTTGTCAGAAACTCGGGGGTAAATCTTAATCTCAAAAGATTATCCAAATCGATATTCTGGATATTTAATTGATTATCGGTTCGAAGCAAGTTAATAATACTAATGAAAAGGCCAAGGTTAGAGAAACTTTGGCTACAACCATAAATGGATGTTTTAATTGACCTCTTCCATACGGTTAACGTCATCGGTAAAGACTCGACAACAACGGATGGGTCAAAGGTCCGTGGACTTCCTGCGACCCCTTCCACGAGTTAACGTCATCGGGTAACACTCGACAAACAACCGGATGGGTCAAAGATCCTCGGATTCAATTCGACCTCTTCCACGAGGTTATTGGGTAACACGAAACAACCTCGAATAGGTCAAAATCCTCGATTTAGTTTAATTCGACATCTTCCATACAGTTGCGTCATTGGGTAACACTCACAAACAACCGCCGGATGGGTCAAAATCTCGGATTAATTCAACCTCTTCCACGTTAACGTCATTGGGTAACACTGACCATAACCGATGGGTCAAAATCCCGGCATTGATTCAACCTCTTCACGGTTAATCGTGTTGGTAACACTCGACAAACAACCGGATGGGTCAAAATCCTCGCGGATTCAATTCAACCTCTTCCATATAGGTTAACGTCACTGGGTAACACTTTGACAAATAATCTCGGATGGGTCAAAATTCTCAGCGGATTCAATTCAACCTCTTCCACACAGGTTAACGTCATTGGGTAACACTCTGACAAATAACCTCGGATGGGTCAAAATCCTCAGCGGATTCAATTCAACCTCTTCCACACAGGTTAACGTCATTGGGTAACACTCTGATAAACAACCTCGGATGGGTCAAAATCCTCAGTTCAATTCAACCTCTTCCACAGGTTACTTCATTGTAACTAACACTCGATAAACAACCTCAGTCAAAATCTCGGTGGATTCAATTCAACCTCTTCCACACAGGTTAACGTCATTGGGTAACACTCTGACAAATAACCTCGGATTTGTCAAAATCCTCAGCGGATTCAATTCAACCTCTTCCACACAAGTTAACGTCATCGTATTAACATCATTGAGCAAACAACCTCGGATAGGTCAAAAATCCTCATCGTCGTCGGTCACCGCCGCCGACCATCGCCGGCAATCTTCTCCTGTCACCACCATCGTCGTCGGTCATCACCCGCCGCTAAGCGCCCGGTCGCTTGCCGTCTACCGTCTCCGGTTCGTTGCGTCACCCCCTCACCGGCTATAATCCGCGGTCACGGCGTGATGATCGCAGCAATTTTCGCCGGCTTGGCGTCCGGTCATCGCCATTCACCGGCGGCCGACTTTATCGCCGGCCTTGTCCGCTACAACCCCGGTCGGTCAACCCGTGTAGCCGGTCATCGCCCGCCCACCGCCTTCTGCTGACCATCGTCGGCAATCTTCATCTACCCGGTGCTAGTCATTCACGTCTCGTTCATTTGCAGAATACCCGTCGGCCAACCGTCACCGACTGTATTGCGTCGGTCCGCATACCACCGTCGGCTGTCCCTTTGCCGCCGCAACTTCGTCGGTCACCACCATGTCGGTCATCCGCCGCTACGGCGGTCGCCACCGTCCTCGTCGGTTATGCCGCCACCCGTCGGTAACCCGGTTGCGGTCACCGCCGACTACAGTCGTCGGTCACTACCGCCGACCATCGTCGCGTGCGACCACGTCGGTACGCACCATCGGTCGCCGTAGCCGTTCGCGTGCCGGTCCGCCGCCGCCCGACCATCGGCGCATCTTGCCGGTCACTCCGTCATGGGTCATGCCGCCCGACTGTCGGTGTCCTACCGACCTTGCGGTCACCACCATGGTTGGTTATCCCCGACTCTGCGGCGCCATCGCGGCCGATGTCGTCGATTCGATTGCGTCACCGTTGGCGCCAACCGTTGTAGCCATCCGCCCGACTACCGTCATTCGGTCTCTCGCCGACCATGGTCATTATTGCGTAACCACCCCATCGGTATCATCTTGTCGTCGGCGCCGCCATTATTGCGTAGGTCGCGCGCCGACCATCGTAGGCAATCTTGCCGGTCACCACCATCGCCCGGTCATCCTGCCGCTGGGCTCGGTCGCCGCGTCATTATCGTCGCCTTCTGTCGACCACCCATCGCGTGCAGGTTGGTCGCGCCATTCTGTCGTCGGTCCGCCGCTGCGATTCGTTTGGTCCGCCGTAGCCGACTACCGTTGCGGTCTGCCGCCATGACCATTCGAATCGCCGGTCACCACCATCGTCGCGGTCATCCGCCCATTCTGGGCATCGGTCTCCGCGTCGACACCATCATTGAGTTGTTGCGACCACCCGTCGGACCCGCGTCGTCGGTCGCATACTTACGTCGACGGTCCTGCCGACTTTTCGCGATCACCACCATTCGAGGTCATTCGCCGCCTGCGACTCCGGTCTCCGCAGGTACATCGCGATTCTTTGTTCGCGAAACCCGTCGCCTCCAAACCAGACGGTCGACGAGGCCGGTTGATTCTTCGAGGAAAACCGGCGACGATTATGTCTGCGGGCGCGATCGCCTCAAACCGGATGGTCGGCGAGGTGGGTTGGCGCCTCTTCGAGGGGAAACAACGGCGGTGCCGCGGGCCTTGATCGCCTCAAACCCGGACGGTCCACGAGGTTGGCGCCTCTTCGAGGAACAACGGCGTGTCTGTAACGCCCGATCGCCCAAACCCGGACGGTCAGAGAGGCGGTTGGCGCCTCTTCGAGGAAAACCGGGACGTAATACCGGTGGGACTTGATCGCCTCAAACGACCTTCTCGAAGAAGAAGGTGTCTTCTCCGCCCCGAGGGTTTTATAGACCCCGAGGGCAAAACCGCCAAAACCAAAACCGCTGGCTGTCAAAGCGTCGTTTGACGGGCCGGCTCCAGCCCGCGCCCTGGCATGCCTTTGGCGTGGCAGCCTTCGCTTCCCTTCAGCGCCACGACCCAGCGCCGTTCGCGACCCGTGACCGCCAGTGGCCATGACGACCGTCTGCGCCTGCATACAGGCGACAGCCATGACCATGACGCTTACGAGCGGCTGAGGCCATGTGTGTGAGCGCTCATTGGAGTGCACGTGAGGAGCCATGATGCCTTCGGACCAGGAGGGTCAAATCGAAATTTCATGCTTATACATCTATACATATTTGTGGCTATGCGCTTCCTTAATCTTGTGCTTACATGAAGATCTGTTCTCTCAAAATGTGTGGTTAATGGACTTGCAGATTTCGTTGAAGAATTTACTATTTTGAAGTACTTGACACATATATTTTTTTATGATTATATCATCCAAAAATAGGAGCAACGATATGACACGAAAATTATTCTAGCGCGAATCTTGATCTTTGAAAGCGTGATCGAAATTGGCCGTCGAGATCGGCATTTAAAATATCATTAGAAACTTTGAGACATCGGTTAAATTCCTAAAAGCTCTCAATATGGAGTGTTTATAGTCAAATGGCGTCTTGGCCGAATCTAACAAAGATATCATAATTACATCATCATTTGAGCATTCAAATACACAAAATACATCATATGATCAAGGGGATCATTTTGAGCCGTCCGATGAAGTGGAGTGGTGCGGGTTTTGCATGTATTCTGAGGCGCTCCTCCATCATAAATAGCCCTCATTCCTCATATGAGGAGGCAAGAGAGGAGAGAGCTCTAAAGATCCTCCAAGCCTGTCGTCGCACTCGGCGGTCATCGACCACCGCCCGGCCGCTTGCCGTCGGTCGCCGTTGATCGCTGTCGTCGATCTTCTCTTCATGATGACTTCCAGGTGATTGTTCGCGTTTCTAGTGATTGTTCGCTGCGTTTACGCCGCTGATTGTTCGCATTTACGCCGGTAATTGTTCGCATTTCGCGGTGATTGCTCGCATACGGTTCACCATCATCGTTACTACTCTACCTTCCAACGTGACTACATAGTTGTTCCTTTCTCATATACAATTCGTAATCTGACGGAAGATCTTGTACTCAAATAGATACATAGTGGAAACTTTCTTTGGATAGCGTGGTTTTTTCCTCTTTTGAGGTTTTGTAAAATTAGGTTTTATTGTTGCTCTCTTTAAATATATGTGTGTCTTTGGATTTTGTGGTAAGCGAATAATTTTCTCTAGATTGATTTTCACGCAACAAAATAATTAAGTAATATTAATTATTTAGACCAACTTATTTTTAATTAATATATTGTAACGAATTTATTGAAAAATATTACGAATATTATATCAATTAATATATACTTAATAAATTGATTAATAATTTTTATTTAATCAATTTAACATAAACAGGATTTCTCGAAAGCGGGGAATCAATTTCAGAGTTGCGCCATCTCTACATAAATCTGGTGTTCTTCAATTCCTCTAAATCCCGTAAATCCACTTACTGAACGGATTTACTAAATCCAGCTTTAAGGACAAATGGAGGAGAAACAGGATTTAAGATTCTGTCAGATTTAAAGCTGACTTTTTTGCTGTTTGGGAATCGTAAACCAAACAATCTTCCAGTTTGATACTAATTTCAACCAAGAGATGCTGAAATTTCGAGCATGCTGAATATGATTAAATTCGCTCAAATATCCCCAAAAGAATCCTGCAACCAAACAACCCCTAAGCAAGGGCTGCAAATTAATCAAGTAGACTTGAATGTGTACGTATTTGAGTTCAAATTTATTTATCATTATCGAGTTCGAGCTTAATTCTAGCTTTTTAGGATGTTGTTCAAGCTTGTTTGTTTTTTTTATCGAAGTTCGAGCTTGATTGGATTTGTTCACGAGCTCTTAAATGATCAAGTTTGAATAACTTATTATTTAGTTCATTTATGTTTATAAATAGAATCATTCTAAGTTTGTGAACAAGCTTATTATCAAATTAAGGCTCAATTATGATTTGATTAAGGCATCTTCATGAATAATATTTTTTCTTAATAAACTAGAGTTTATATAGCTCTTTCATTTCATTAAGCAAGCTGCTTATTAAGAGGCTCGATTTTCTTAAATTGAACTGATCTTGTGAACAAACTCATGCCGTGCTTGAACATGATTTTTTTTTGTTTTTAAATGAGCTCAAGCTTGAATATCATCCTAAAACTTGAATAGAGCTAGAGTCTTGAACTCGATAATGATAAATGAGCTTGAACTCAAAAAGCATATGCTCAACTTTGCTCGACTCATAGCCCCTACCCCTTTCTCTAGGTGGCAACTTCATGTTGATACCTCTCTTGTGCCTCCCATCAGCTTAAAGCTTATGAGCCTCGATCAAAGCCCTTTTTTAGAATTACACCTCATTCTCATCAATTTTATACCATAACTTTTCAACCCAAGGCAAATGACTCAAAGGTGATAGCACCATTTATGCATTAAATAGCACCATGAAGTGTGAAAGTGTACAAAAGATTGAAGGCGTGATTGGCAATTTGTCAAATATCCGAGGAACATACTACAAGATTAAGGAAAACACTCTAAAAGAATATCAACTCAAATGTCTTCTATAATACACACTTAATCAATCGTAATTACACATATATTAGTGTAGGAAGTCAATTGTTAACTAATTCAGTTGAAACTTAACCTACAAAAACTACAATTTAATTAAACTAGATTAATTAAGTTCATTATAAAATTTAATCGAAAATGTTAAATTTAATCATATGGTCTACCTCTATATTTATCTAAGTTAAACATAGATCTAAGGCTAAAAATGGTAAATACTTAACCCAAAATGATGCAAAAAAAATAATGGCCCAAGAAAAGAAAAGGTGGCTATTTTAGTCTTGGGTTATATAAATAGTCTATAGTCCTTGAACTAATAAAATAGGAGCCAAATGATATTCCCATTGAAAAAAATTAAAATTGAAGTTAAGGTTAATGAAAGGTGCTAGAAAAGAGGGTATTTTAGATATTTATATTTTTAATTTTAATAAATTACTTATTTTTAAATTTAGGATATTGTAAAAATACTAAAATTTATAAATTTAATATATATATATATATATATATATATATATATATATATATATATATATATATATATATATCCCAAATAATAGGAATTAGATTTCATAAAAGTTTGAAGATTTAAATTTCTAAAATACTCATATTTCTAACATTATTCATTAACTTTAACTTCAATTTTATTACTTTAAATCATGGGATCATTTTGACTACTATTTTAAGAGTATAGAAATTATTTGTATATTATTTAGGACTAAAATGATTGTTTTGATCATTATCTCATATAAATATTATTATAACATTTGTAATATCTCATTAGTGATGATATTTTCAACTTCTAAAATTGAGAGGTTTTATAGCTTGGGAAGTGTATCTTCTTATTAAAGAGTCAGATTGAATAAGTAAAGATTTACTAAATCTCTTATATACTAAAAATTTATATAAAAAAACTTAAGATAATAGATATTAAACCTAATTTTCTTAAGAATTTTAAATGAGTCATAAGCCTTTGTAAGTAATTTTTTATATTTTATGATTTGATAATATTCATGTTGAATGTGAATTAAAACATAGCCACTTTTTGATTATTTTATTACATTGAAGTGCATTTGTCATTAACTGAAGTAATTTATTATCTTATGAATTCATATTGGTTTTAAAAAAGTCATTAGAAAATAAATAGCAATTCAAAGAATGCATGACATGGGAAGTGTTGGCTTCTTTAATTGGTCATCTAAGATTTTAGCTATAAACTATTTAAAAGGTGAAGTTTTTGTTAATATATGAGTAGTACTATTATATGCAAATTTAGCTGTGGACAAATGAAAGTCTCAATTTTCTAAATTTTTTATAAGATATATAATTAGCTTTATAAAGATTTGATTTTCTACTTTAGTTTTTTTTTGTGAGTTTGAGGATAAAAATAAATAAAATTTTAGTTTGGAACCAAATTTTTTTTTGTGAAGTCTTATAATATATAAAATAAATCTAGCAACACAATTATATGCAATAGTAGAAATAAATTCATACAATGTACCTCTTAATTATTTTTATGAGATGATCTAGAGATGTAAAATTACTTTTCATTGATGAAGATATGTATTAATAATAATTAATGCCTCTTGTAAAGTTAAAAAATTTGTCCAATTGTTTGATTTAAATTAGAAAAAGGTTAGGGCATACTACTTAAATTCATTTAAATCATAAAATATTTAGTTCCAAAGAGGAGATAGTCAATGCTACATTTGCAAGTATGAGTAAATTTATTTTCAATTTTAGGTTTATTTTAATGATGAAAGAGTAATTTTGGAGAGACTCAACCAACTTTATATATCTATGATTTAATTTTTATTGAGTATTACTAAACTTAAGGTCATGATAATCTAAATTAAAAATAACTCTATATGGAAGGTCATATCACCAATGTCTCAATGATTAAATGAAAACATAAAATTATCTATTGTATGCGTGCTAGAAAATCATAGAATAAAAGTTTATGCATTAGCTTTGTTGAATCCAACACACATATATTTAAAGAAAAAAAACTCCAAAATTTTACTAAAAAATCTCCGAATGAGGCAAAAAATCACGGCCTAAATCTAGTAAATATCTCTCTTTTTTAACATATGTTTATTTGTAATAATTATCGATGAAGGTGATATATGAATCAATGTAAGTAACATTGATAACGGCCGAATGGTGGCCGGCGAGCGGGCCGGCGATGACGGCGATGATGGTGACGCGGGTCGGCTGGATGACCATGAATGGTTGGCGGCGGCGACCGACGATGGTGATCGCGGCGGTGGTTTCAGCGGATGAACAATGGCGCGTGGCGATGCTGGCGACCGACGACGCGATCTTTGGTTTCTGATAACCGTGAAGGGCGATGAAATTTCAATGACGGATTTCGCGATCGGCTACTCCATGATGGTTGGCGTAACGGGCAAAGGGTTTCGGCCCAATAAACATGCTGGATATTTTCAAGTTTTCAGCTTTATTTTTTTTATTTCCCTGAAGAATGAAGATGATTTATCGACAAGACGCTTGCTTACTAAAAAATCTTTATTTAGAAACTATATTTAAATGATATCCCAAAGTTTCCAATTATGTTTTGAGACTAGCCAATTGGGATCGATCTTATGATATCAAGATAAGATTGCCTCTACCAAGTGGGAGTTTTAGCCAAATCACGCCTCAGTTTTGATGACATTATCTCTATCATCTAAAATATATCCTAAATAATTAAAAATAATACATTCTTAATGGAATTATTTTATTAACCATATAATTTGAGAGAATAGATCTTCAAGCACAATATTATGATCATCTAAACGTACAAGACCATGCGGTTCCCGAGCTCGGTGGGCTTGTGGTTACGGCCTACCAGGCTCATTAGCTCATGCCCGTGGTGCGTGCATGCAGTATGCATGCTGTGTGCTAAAGAAACACACCGATGAGTGTTTTTTCAATTTTTTCATTTTTTTATTTTTTTCTTTTTTCCTATTCTATAAAACCTAGGTCAAGTGAAGAGATACAACTCCCATATGTTCTAGTGTTCCTTTGCATTGAATGAGAAATCATGGAAATTCAACTTTTCTTTTGTCGTGAAACTTCGACTTTCTTCTTAAGAGAAGGTAATTCATTTTCGATCAATCAGTAATTTCATGACGATGCTCGATTTTCTCGAAAGAGGTGTCAACTCCTTGTCGGACCGACCGAAGTCAAGGTGAGGCTCGTAGTTCAGAGGTGAGGCTCCGCTTTTCCTTAAAAGAGGCCAACTCCTCGCGGACCAACCGTTTGGAGGCTCAAGGCCCGCATTCATACGGTGAGCTCATTTTCCCTCGAAAGAGCCCACCGCCCTCATCGACCGACCGTTTGAGGTACTCAAGGCTCATAGTTCAGACGAGGTCGATTTTCCCTCGAAAGAGGCGTCAATTGTCCTCATCGAATCGACCAGGTTTGGAGGCGGTCAAGGCCCATAGTTTTTACTTCTTCTTATAAGAAATTGAATTTCTTGAAACTCCAATGGATGGTTCAACAGTTAACAACTGCCAAGATGGCGGGGAAGCGTCAATTAGAAATCATCCTTCAAATAACTCAGAAAGTCTGGCATGTAATTTCATAATATCATTAAAGAGGAATAACTTTTTTTATCTCATATGTATGTATATTTTTCGTATCATAGGCAAAAATTTTATCCAAAGTATCCATGAGTGGTAACCAAGTATTTTTTCACACAATTCTTTTATCTTTTCCTCTTTTTTTTATTTATTATGTATTTTCAAATGATGATGGCAAAAAAAATAAGTGATACATATGATACATCATCCACTATCACAAGATAGTTTAATGGTGTAAAGAAATTTCATTTCCCTAATGAGTTGGTTATTATTGCCAAAAAAGTCTTATCGAGCCCATTTACCACCGTGATACTTTACTATTTCTCGAGATGATTCTTCAGTGGACCCGATTTCCTTCTGAATTGAGATCTTTAAAATATGTGTACTTTGTCATAATTTTCATTTTGAGCTTAGTGATCATCATTGGTTTAAATGTCTTCTTTAGAGAGCGGTTACTTTGAACATCAAATACTTGTGTTGAATGTGTAGATTCACATGTGATGCTCAAAGATATGTTTCTTATCGCTATAAAGAATTGGATAAAATTTTCAGACATATCCATCTAGAAATTGGTCTAATGGATTCTTTTTAAAAAAATGAGTGGGCCTCCTTGGGAGATGGGGAGGATGAATGACCTTCCAGATCCATTATTGAAAGAGAATGTAATCTTAACGACTCTTAATATTCATGCGTGAAGCTTGCAACATAAGTTACATCATATTGACAAATATATAATTGAAGATAGAATGTTCAAGGTTGACCTTTTCATTCAAGCAGGGAGATCTCATGCTCTTCCACTGAAGAGATTAACTAAAGGTGATGAAATGTCTCCTCATATTCATAAGATTCTTTCAAGAAGCCCATTACAAATCATGGTGATAGCAATGTTTCTTCTTTAAAGAAAAGAAGACATGCGTCAAGTGACTACGCCAAATATAGAGAAGATGTCACCTGCTCCTCTCGAGTTTAGCTATCTCAACTCATAATGGAGAATTCATTTCAAGCGATATTCTAAGAGGTGTTAAAGCACGATGCATGGATGTCAACAACAATTCTTGTTCTCTTCTCCTTCTTTTCTTCTTTTATTTTTTTCTTTGTGTAATATTTGTGATTTTTTATTGTAGGTAGCTCAAACATGGCTAATGACTCATTTGGGTGTCGCCTAAATGAGAGGAATATGAATTTGTGAAGGTAAAATATCTATAAGATAAGTATGAGCGAAAAGATGAGTGCTAAGCCAAAGAAGTGACGGAGGATCACTAACCGTGTAGAACTGAAGCAATGAACATGTCAACTTCTTTCTCTAACATCAGGTGGAGAGCATCATGATGAGTCGATTGATGTGAGGCATAGACTCGAAAGAGAAAAGACTCAAGGCACACAAGAGAAGAAAACTCTTGAACTGAAGAAGAAAGCATTACAGGATCGTCTTTCTAAGAAGGAGCTTATAATGTCAGAAGTAGAAGAAAATGAAATCTCCTTGAAGATAGTGGAAGACTTTAAGAACTCCCTTATCGCATACTATCGAGACCATGTCCAAGAAGCTCAAATCATATTCTTGATGTTGAAGTGAAAGACTTGAGCCAATATTTAGAGGAAGGCTTCATCCGAGGATTCCTAAAAGGAACTGCTTAGTACATTGCAAGCTAGTATTGAGAATTGCCTCCGCCCAAGTGTCTAAGACTCTTCACCATTTAGAGATGAAGGGGGGAGAGTGAGTTATCTTCCAAGTGGTGAGGACGTTGATATCATGTAGTATCACTTGAGGATGCATTTCTTTTCCTTTTATCTATGTATTGTATTATTTATTATTATTGTATCCAAAATTTTGATTCTTTTTTTTTATATCATCATGTTAGTGTTATCAATGATATAAAATTTTTTTTGATTTGATATTTTTTTTGACCTATCCGGTGATTGGTCAAAATATTATTCGATGATGCTAACCTACGGATGAGGTCAGGAAGTCCAAGGACTTTTGGCCTATCCTGTATTATTAGTCAAAACATTATTTGACTTATTGTATGGAAGAGGTCGGAATGTCCACCAAGGACCTTTTGACCTATCCTGTGTATTAGCCAAAGTGTTACTTGACTTTACTTGTGTGAAAGAGGCGGAATGTCCAAAGGACTTTTGACCTATTCTATGCATTAGTCAAAGTGTTACTTGACTTACCAGATGGAAGAGGTCCCATTGGGATTGATCATGACTAAGACACACGTGATTTCTCAAGTAGGAGGATTAAATGAAGGAGATTATTTATATGCAACAAGCTTGAAAGAAAAGGTCATAAACTCATTACTAAAGTGGTGATACAATCATAAGATAATTTTAACATATATGAGTTTGAAGAGGAAATGACAAACGAGAAAATAAAAAAGTAATTATGCAGAGAATTACGATAATATTTTTAAAGATCTCTTCCAAGTTGAGGTAAATTTTTCCTCCGATCCTCGAGCTTAAATGTTCCCCGCACCATAGCTATAATCATAAGGGTCATCCCAAAGAGGTGAGAGTTTATTACGCTGACTTTGCTCGCAGCTTCAAGACTAGACCAAGTCACCTAGCGAGATGACGAGGTTTCACTCTTCTTTTGAAGTGATGAGCTACCCTTTGGTGGTAGAAAGCAGTCAAAAGTAGAGCCATGTCATGAGTTTCGGGGAGTAGGTCCAGGTTCTGTCGGAGCTTTTCTTCATTACTACCATGATCAAATGATTGAACTCTTGGACTTGGAATCTCGATATCTACTGGTATAATAGCTTTTGTGCTAAAACACAAGTTATATCTCACTCACTAGTAATGTGTAAGCCCAAAGAATATTATAGAGCTCATCAACCCATTCTCAAGACCAATTTTAACCCTTTAAGTATATAGTCGTCCATTCATTAATTTGAGGATGATGCGCAAAGTGAATGTGAAGATCTTTATGTAAAGACTTTCTAAATTGGGTTTCATTGTCGGTGATGATCTTTGGGAAGACCAAATCAACATACAATATTTTTCAAATAAATTATTTAGCATTTGCCTCATGATTTTAGAAGTGGTTTAGCTTCCACCCATTTAAAGTAGTCGACAACTAAAATGATAAACTTTTATTATCATGACGCTACCAGAAAAGGTCCCATGATATCAATTTTCCATTGAGCAAAAGGCCACGGGCTTTGAAGGGATGAGAGTTTTATATGCAGCGTATGAGAGAGGTTAGAGTGCAACTGATAACTCACATATTTTTTTTGTAAACTCCAAGGCGTCTTGCTTCATAATAGGCCAATAGAAGCCATGCCTTATAATTTTAAGGGTTAGCGCCCTTCCTCCTAGGTGTTCTCCACATATCCCGAAAGTGAACCTCTCTTAATGTGTAATCACTGATGGTGAGAGCATTTAAGGTATGGCCTAAAAGCTCATTTATATAGTTTACCTCCAATAATAATAAAGTTTGAAGCTTATATTTCGAGATAAGTTGCAGCAGTTGGGTCTTCAAGAAGGGTCCCTTCTTGTAGAAAAGACAGAATGGGGTCCATCCACGAAGGTTCCTTTATCTCATTAATGTTGCTTGTATTACCCATGACCTTGGATACTAGGAAAATATATATTTCTTCAACATGATTCTTAAATAGATCTCAAGCAGAGAGGAAGCTTGAGAGCGCCACCGAAAGTGTTCTTCTCTCACAAGATGTGAATGATTTGATGTCTTGAAATGGGCAAGAAGTGACTTCACCAAGTCGTATAATGGGGATTATGAGTATTAAAGTTTCCTCAACCTGGAGGCAAGTGAGAGTCAAGGTGGATCATTAAGTTTTGAGCTTCACAATCGATGGCAAGTCTCAACCCTAATGAGAGCCTTATATTCATATATTATTGGTTGTAGGAATTTTATGAAGTTCATACACTCTAAGGTATCATTTGGGGAAATAAGTAAGATTCCCCTCCACAAATATTTCTCAAGCTCCATCAACATGGGAGGGTCCAATGTGGAGATGAAAGGGGTGTAATAGATAGCTCATTGGAGGGGCATTCCACTATAAACTCGCGAGTACTTGAGACTTTATATCCGCTAGGGTAGAAAATGGATAAACTCCCAATTCTATAGACCATTTGATTAACCTTCGATGTCTTTGGTTGAATAGCCTCAACGGTAAATGAGTGTAAACGCCGATGATGTGAGCTTGGAAGTATGGACGTAATTTTCACGCTGAGAAAACTAAAGCCAAAGCCATCTTATATGTCAGTGGATAACGATTTTCTATATCAGAGAGAATTTCACATATAGTAAATTGGTCGTATCCCATTTTCTTCTGCACTAAAACCGAAGCTTATCGCTGGAAGAGACGTGATATATAAGTATAACATCTCTCCTTGGATAGGCTTGGATAGTAAGGGTGGAGATATTAAATATTCTCTTAGTTGCTCAAAAGCAGACCGACATTCATTAGTCTACTGAAAATTATTATTTTTAGCTCCCTTTAGTATTTTAAAGAATGACAAGTATTTATCCCCAGAACGGGCTAGAAAGCGGATAAGGTAGTAATTTGTCCAATTAAACATTAAAATTCTTTGATATTCTTCGAAGGAGCCATATCTCTGAGGGCTCTAATTTTCTCAAGATTGGCCTCAATCCCGGTTACTATAAACCAAAGAAATTTTTTTAACATAACCCCAAAAGTACACTTGGTCAGGTTAAGCCGCATGTTATAACATCGAAGAAGGTTAAAGCATATTTCTAAGTCAAAAATATATTGTGATTCTTCCAAGCTTTTTACTAACATGTAATCCACATATACCTCCATTGTGCGGCCTGAGAGATCTTTAAAAACCTTATTCATAAGGTATTGATAGGTAGCACCAAAGATTTTTAACCCAACACATAACTTGGTAACAATATAAACTTTTATATATTTAAAATGATGTGGCTTCTTCATCTATTGGGTCCATTTTATTTGGTTGTAACCTGAGTAAACATCCAAAAAAATTGAGCATTTGATGTCCAGACGTAGCATCGACCAATTGATCAATTCGAGGGAGAGAAAATTATCTGTCGAGCAAACTTTATTGAGATCAGTGTAATCAATACACATTCTCCACATTCCATTTGCTTTCTTAACTATGATAATATTTGCTAGCCATAGGGTAATATACTTTCGATGAATCGCTTTTAAGAGCTTGTTAACTTCTTATTCAATTTCCTGTAGGAGATCAAGTGCAAAACTCCGCTTCTTTTGGATGATTGATTTGAATGTTGGATCAATCTTGAGGGAGTGTATGACCACAATGGGGTCAACCCCCATCATATATGTCAGACTCCAAGCAAAGATGTCTTGATTTTTATGCAAGAAGTCTATGTATTTTATCATTTATTCATCTGAGAGCAATGATCCAACTTGCCATATTCGTAGAGGTTGGTTATCTGACAATGAAACATGGAGCAAGTCTTCTACAGGCGAAGCTCTCTGGGATACATCTTCATCTTGAAAATTAAAATTTTTGATGTTGAAGGTCACCGAAGGGCATGATTGAGCTTATCTGAGATAACATGATTGTGCTATTTATTGATTTCCACATACCACTCCAACCCCAATAGGAGTTAGAAATTTCATCTTAAGATGAGATACTGAAGTAACGGCACCAAAAATTGATTTTGAGGGGCCTTTCAAAGATAGAGTTATACGTCAAATTTGACTTGACCATGACCACCATGAATTGAATTGAATGAGTCACTTGTCGAGAAAATTTATCGAAGATCATAGGAAAGGTGCTTGTCCCCTCTACTCGTACAAGAAGATTATTAAACCTATATAATGGTCATGCAGTAGGTTGGAGCTTTTCCCTAACCAAGCCCATGCTAAGAAATGTGGAGTAAAATAAGACATCAACATAACTCATTGTTAATCAAAATTCTCTTAACATTATAGCATGGGTCACATCCTGACCGAAGTGAATCTTGATGGGAACTTGTACTCCTTCTAAGTCCGAGTCATTAAAAGTGATGGAATGATCAATAGATTTTTTAACTCTAGTTCTTTAGAGGTGGCAATGAGGATTTGATTAGATAGTGGTCCTGCATTGTTTCAATTTCTCCAACTATCTGATGACTATTTTATTATTTCTGTGTTGATTGTCCTAGTTGCCCCCCAATTGGAGTCATGTTTGCTTGAGTCGATTGATTCTTCACAAATCGACGTAGATATCCTTGTTGAATGAGCCTCTTGATTTCTTCTTTGAGTTGTTTGCATGCCTTAGTAGTATGTCCATGACTTTGATGGAAATGATAATATTGCTCCTAATTTCATGAATTTGGTTTCATCGGATATGGCCACTTGATGGTCTCTTCATCTCAAATGGCCATCAGGACATTAACATGAGATGTGTCGGGTGTGTATTCCTTTTTGGTCGTGGTTCATGTCATTGATGTGAGGGCCGTGGAGGGAGATCATGACTGCCTTGTTGCTTCTTTTGATGAGATTGTCGGTCTGTATTCCCTTGGGCACTCTTACGTTTTCCTATGGATTATTCAAATTATTTATGATGGACATTAATAGCCTCATCGGCAGAAATTTGTGCTTCCACACGATGAACTAAGCCGCATATGAGAAGACCATATCTCGTGATTAGTGATGATTAGAAAGGCCCAAGACAGCCCTCCAAAGAAAACTCCTCTTAATAAGTGGTCTACCTGTGTATTTGGTGAGCTTCTAAGGAGAACCTTTGAAAGTATTCCTTAAGTGATTCACCCTCATTTTGATGAATGCCTGAGAGATGAAAGGAATCTTAATGATCCTCTAGTTTGCAATGAACTATTCTACACAAATCTTGGTGAGTTCATCAAAGGTATAGATGGATCCCCTTGAAAAGAAGTAGAACCAAGTGTGAGCCTGCCCTTTGAGGGTAACTGGAAAGACCTGACAAAGTAGTGTGTCAGGAGCTCGTTGGATATACATGATGGTCCTGTAATGGACGATGTGTTCATATGGGTCAGTTGCCCCATCGTAAGAGTCGATGCTCGGAAGCTTGAACCCTACGGATAAAGTTATAGATTTATTGCCAAATATTTGATATATATGATAACAAGAAGATTATAATACTTTTTTTTAATTACTTGGATCTAAATAGGATCATAATATGATTTAGGTAACATTTGATAAACTTACGAAGATTACTCATTTCTACCCATAAAATAGAATTATTTATAAGAACTAATTAATGATATATGAGGAAAATAATATTTAACTATTTAGAATATAAATAATCATTCATGTAATATAGATGGAGAATTGACTTCTTGGTAAGAAAGTGTCAGTGGCTTTGGGTGACTATATATATTTTTAAACTTCCAATCATAGATCTAAATTATAATCAATTTTTTTATCAAATTCAAATCTACTAAAATTAATTTAATTTAGTACTTATATAAGGTTCATAGTAAAAAAATTTCTTCATTGTTTCATTTTTTTCTAGCTTTTAGTTTTTTTGTATCATTTTGGGTTAATATGTTAAACATTTAATTTTTTTAACCATAGCTCTAACTTTGATTTAGATAATTATAGAGATAGATTATATTAAATTCAATACTTTAGGGTTACTTTCATAATGATAATAATTAATCTATGGTATTTAAATGACAACTTTTGTCAACTAACCTCTTATGTCAATATATTTGCATTTATGATTGATTAAGTGTGCACTATATAGGACATTTAAGTTGATATTTGGCTATTATTGTTCTCTTTGTTCTCAAACGAGTTTTGGATTTTCGTGCCACATGTTACAAAGTAGGAGACTTTTCTATATTTAAAGATAAATTTACCATTCTTTCTTTGGTGTGTTGTCCTTATAGTAGCTTCCTTAGATATTTAATAAAATTTTATTCATCATGCCTTCCATTGTTTGTTACATTTTTGGTGGGACTTACACCTTTGAGTTGTCTGTCTTAGAATGATGAGTTATAGTTTTAAATCATTCGGAATATCTGCAATTCTCAAGATGATAATTGATATAATGAATTTTTAGTAGAGAGCTTCAATAGCGAGTCATAGGACCAAAGCTGATTAGAGGCACAAAAAGAGTTATTAGGAGAGAGTTGTCACTTAGAGAAATGATAGGTGTTGAGTAACTGAGAATAAAATGGAGAGTATGAGTTGATGTGAGAGAGATCACAAATAGTGGCTATGGAGATGTCGCCAAGGAACCTATATAAAAGCCAATGGGATTGAAGACACCTTCTCGGGGATAGGACATAGGGTGGCATGGAAGGCAAAGTTGACCTAAGAGTTATTATATCAAATGCTAGTCATGAAATAAGTCATCAGATTGGGTCGATTTTCATGAAAATTTTACTTCATCAAGGTCATTAAGGGCTATTTGTATTTCTACATTTAACGAGCGGTATTTAAAGATAAAAATTTAAAAAAGAAGATATTTGATTGAGAGCTTTACAAATTCACGACTGGCTTTTTTTTTTTGAAAAATGTAATAAAATAAACCAGCCGCTACATAGTATGGACGAATTTTACCCACTATAGGCAAATGCTGGCGAATGGCATGCGAGGGCGGCCGGTCATCGGTATGGCCGGGCATGCGCCACATCACTTTACATTGACCGATATATTTAGAATTCACCCAAATCGAATTCCAAATACATAAACCAGATTTCTAAATGATTTGAAATACATAAATTTTACTTTATTGCAAACCATTGAAATTTCAGCATTTAATGATGCATTCCAAATCAAACCAAACAAAACTCTAAATCTATATTGTCATTTACTTAACACATGCACTACCCTAATTCAATAGCCAAATGAGGCATTATGAATGTTATTATTACAAACAAGTTGTTATACATTTAATTATGTTTAAATTGACTAAATGGTTCTATCATATGTTGTCAAAATCCTCTCCATTCAATGGGTGAGTGGTGATGGTATTGATTGATATTAGAATAAGTATTATATTATAATAAATAAAAGTAGAAATAAAATTCTATAAAAATTTGTTTTTACTTTATTTATAGAACTGCAAGATTGAACCATATACAAATTTTGCATCAAACAAAAAGAAAGCCGTCAGCGAATCCTCAAAATTTCATATTCCACAATCAAATTTTGATGTTTTGTGCTCTATAAGCTGAGGATGTTGAGGGAAACCCTATTTTGGATCAGTCTCCTGAAGACTGATTCCAATCCGGACTCGAGATCAAAAAAATTTTGTCACAGAGAGCGTCCAAGGATTCCTCTCCTGTTCCAACTTCATTCTTCTCGCAAATCACCTTCTTTGTGGGTAGTAATTCACACGCAAGAAACCACTTGCTAGCCTTTTGATTCGTCCTCCGCATCGCTAAGAACGAGGAAACAGAATTGAGTTGTGAAATCAAAATCTCCCGCGCCTCTACCAACATGGCGTCGACGGCAGAGCATGGCGTGCGTTTGTTGCTGCTCTCCATCTGTTTCTGCAATGATCTCAACGAATTCGCGATGGACTTATTTGTGGAGCGGAGAGGAGTCGAGTCGTAGTGATGACCTTTTCTGCTCTTGACATCGATGAAAGTTTTTCTCCGAATAGAGAACTTAATATCTTGCAGATGTTCTCTTGTGAAGGCCAGGCCGTCCCTTATTGTGCCACTTAGGTCGAGGACCCGGAGAGAGAGATCGAGCTCCTCTTCTACCCATTTCCTTTGGTTCGAATGGGCGAGGTGTTACTGGTTGCAGGGCAAGCGGAGAAGCTCCTCGATTACTTCGTAGACTTCTGCAAGCCCTCTCAGACCATCGGACAAAGCCTCTGTCGTTGATGAAGCCAAACGAGCACTAAGCTTGTGCAGATCTTCTCGGATTTGGGCGGCGGCTGGGTGGGATCTAGAGGGCAATCTGATGGATCGAACATGAAAAGCTTGATCGGTCATCTTTTAGTTACCTGATTGATTGCCTATTGAAAAGGAAGGCAAACCAAGATGAGCTGTTTGGTTAAGATCTAGCCAGTGAATGCTATTTTCTCCAACTTATATATAGTTTAATGGACGATTGGTGGGAGAGCAAAGCATCAAGAATCTTCACAGCAAAGCTACCCATGTGATGTCGAGATGAGAAATGGCCTTTTAGTTTGTGATATGGACGAATTTGCTCACACGTATGGGTGTGATGTGGAACTTGTTCATGCCTTAGGAAACATAATCTCTAAAGAAGTCGAGATGAGTAACAACCTAGCTGGGGATTTGGACCTTTCTGCTGGCCTCAGGTAGCTTAATCACACCCTTGTAATTGATGTCGTTGTAGGCAGGAACAAGTTAGCTCACAAATTCTATGGGAGAAGATTCTTCTTCTTCTTCTTTTTTTTTTTTAATTTTTTTTGTCTTCTGACTTTTGGTAAATAAATCATAACCTCCAAGTCATGAATGCAAATTTCAGGCATCTTATCTTAAGAATTATAAAAATCGGATGCCAACGCCGACTGTTTGATGAAATGCCTGCAAAAATGGCAGCACCAGACAAGTCTTGTAGAGCCACTTGCCATCACATGCCATAGGTTACGGTATGCTTTCTAATTCTTTACTAATATCAATAGCTGTTAACGTTTGCATCTCTAAAGAATTCATGAATCCTGCACCCTGCATTGAATCTTGAAATAGTATTCTGATTCCAGAATTTTTTTTTTAATGCAAGCTTTGTCATACTTGTGTTTAACATAGTGTCGTGTCACCTATTCTGGTATTGGCAAACAAGTGTCATATAATATTCGTGAAAAATAAGTTGGCCTTCTTTGCCTTCATAAAGTATTCATTTTAACACCATATAATTGATAATTAAGTTGCACAAAGAATCTTAGAATTCTGGTTATCTGTTTCTTGAAATTGCAACAAGATCCTAAAGACAAGCCTTAACCTACAGCATCTCACTGGTGTGCTCAGTTGATAATTGTCTTGATGTTCCTTATATTTCGGATGGTTGTTGGCTTATAGGTGGAGTAACCAGAGGCCCAAAAGCTGCTTACACCTCTCTTTCTCTCTTTCAGGGGCCAGACATCTCTTGAAGCAAAGCTTCATGGCCCTTTAGTTTATGATAAAGATACAATCAGATCCTCTAGAGCCCATTCATTTAGATGCAGACTTGTAGATGAGTTCCACATGCTAATGGACCATGTAGCTTCATCAGCATGACGAGAAAAGGCTATGAGCAGTAGAATTAGAGGGCTAAATAATGTCTTTCTATGTTGCTTCTAATCCTTAAATGTTTGTTATCCTCCAAACTATATTGGGTTTTCACTGGAGTATGGAGCCATCTAATCCACAAACTTGGACCACAATTGACCTTCAGGCCGTGTTTCCGTCTCCTCTAGACATTCAAGTGCGTATATACTAGATATAAAATCAAAATTTGTATCTAAATGCTTGCTTATGTGCACCCTCACCAAGATAAAGAATATCTTCTACATGCCATCAAAACTAGTTAATAAATGCCTGGTTTAAGCTTTTGCCCACCTTTACAGCTAGTCGAACATCATCAACAAGCTAGCGTAGAGGCAGTAGAAAATGAGACCATATTGGAGACACACTTGGAAAAGGTCTACATGAAAGAGTCATAGTGGCAAATACTTAGCTTTAGGTGGATGAAAATCAGAGATTATATAACCACTACCAAACATGCAAATATAGATAATACGTGATGAGCATTGGGAACAAAATGAAAAAAAATAACTAATAGTTCTCAGTGAAGAAAAGATTTGCTCATGCAGCAATCAAAATGTGGTCAAACGAGAGGCCAAATTAACTTCACTTTACATAGGTGGCGGCGGGAGCTGGGAGCAGGCAGGCGGCCGACGGTGAGACAACGGCAATGCAATGGTAATGACGATAGACTTTATATCATGATTTAATTCACTCAAATCTTATAAATTTCAAATACATAAAAAATGACTATTTTAATGTATTCTAAATACTTCATTTTACTTTAAAATTTTATCTTGCACCATACTAAATACACAAAAAGTTAAAATTCATTATATTCATTTTATTTCATTTTACACTCAAATTAAACACCCCCTTAATACATCAGAAGTGTTTAACCAATTGATAGCTTTCACAATGCCAGTATCACTATTATAGAAGTGAAAGCCACAATAAAACTTGAAGTTTCCTCGACTTTATCCATTATTCAATCCTCATACATATAATTATATATTGAATCATGATTATATAAATAATTATAAAATAAATATGATAATGAAATATTGTATCAAATAATAATAATCGCATATACAAATTTTGTCTTTAAATATTTAATTTTGACATCAAATCACTTAATTTAGTTACAAATATTAATTTTGACATCAAATCACTTCCCTAGTTACAGGCTACCTACCTCTAGTAAAACGCTTGGAAAAAATAACTATCTTATCCAAAACTGAGAAGGAAAATTTATAAACAGAATAACAGATTAATTCTTATATATTTATAATTCTATAACATTTTTCTTGTTTATTTGAACTATTTACTCCATCTATTTTTGTATTTGCGTGTACAACTATCACATAGTTTAGATTTTTATAAAATGAAAAATATGAGTTGAATTATGAATTTAAATATTAATTTGAGATAATAAAGGATGTGTTTTGTAAATGTATAAATAATTGGCAAATGGCCTCAAGATAAGAAGTTTTTAAAGGGATTTACATACATATCACATAATTTGTATGTATTAACATATTAAATACTAAAATATTTAATAAAAAATATTATTATTGCTAATATTTTTAATTGAAATATATACTTTTATGTATTAAAAAGTATAATATATATATATAATATCATCAAATTTTTTGATGTAATTTTTTAAAAATCTAGCGTCAAAATAGTTCTTATTTCTTTTTAATGTCACATTATAGTATTTAGGAATCAATTTTATTTCTTTTATTTTATATATTGCTTATTCCTAGTTATTTTATAATTTATATGCTCATATTATTTTATTTAGATACTAGAATTATTAATTACAATTTTAAATTATTTTTAGTTGCACAATTTTCTGGGAGTTAGTTTTACCTGGAAAAATAACTATAAAAATATATATAATATTTATTAACCCCATGAGCATAAGCTTATACTTATGATTTTGTTGATCCCTAACATAATTTGATATATGCTAATAGATTTATCTAATATTACTGAATGAGTGATATAATTTACTTGAAATCAAACTCAAAATTATAAATTAAGTTTGAAGATATTTAAAATGCATTTATGACTTAAGGAAAGCGGGTGGCCTAATTAGCTCAAGAATATTAATTGTTATCTTAAGAATAATTTTCGAGCAATAAATATTTTATCCATTTTAGTTATAAGTTATTGTATTTTCAAGTGCTTGAGATGTTGAACTAAATTGCACAAACTCATAATTAAAATTTAAAATTAATTTAATGTAGTTATAACTTAATTTGAAATCTGAAGAGCTTAAATCTCCAGTTTAAATTAATTGGAACTGCTTGATTACTTAAGATAATTTATAATAATAAAAAAATGATCTTTTGATCCTCTCTCTCTCTCTCTCTCTCTCTCTCTCTTATATATATATATATATATATATATATATATATATATATATATATATATATATATATATATATATATATATATATATAAAGCATGAATAATGCAAACAATTTAATGAGATAAGTCAACAACACTATAATCGGTCAAATCGAGCTCAATGAGCTCAAATGTTCAAAGTTAAAATTGGACGACCGAATGATCAAATGACTTTCAAATTTGACGATATCCGAATGAATGATTTAATCCAACGGCTTAAGATCACTCAAATCAAGATCGTTTGGATGGTCAAATCTCCAAAAAATTATCTATGATTAAATAAATCAATATACACCGTCCTGATGAGATTGCTAAAATGACCAAAATGTCCTTCTCGAATCCTATAAATAGGACTTCCACATGAAGGGAGAATGAGCTAGCTAACTGGGAGAAACCAGAGACTAGAAGTCAAGTCACACCATCGTCCACCGATCGCCGCTTATTGCCGCATCGCCACCAACAACGTACCAACCACCATACTGTTATTACCTTCCTCTAATTCTATTGTCCTTTTTCGCATACAATCTTGTAATTCCGTTATCAGGGAAACATAAACATTGTACTCCAAAATAGATATATAGTGAAACATTTTTACTAGGTTAGGCCCCGTGATTTTTTCCCCTCTTCCTGGAGTTTTTCCACGTAAAAATTCTGGAGTTCTTTATTCTTTTTTTAACTATCTGTGTGTGTGCTGGATTTTCATACAAGCTAAGACGTAAAGTTTTATTCTACCGCTGAAGTTTTCCCAAGACGCAACAGCTTGACCGTATGTGAAACATTCTCTTTACATCTTCACAATGGTTTAATCGACTTTATGTTCAGTAGATCATCTATATGGTGAGAAAATCTTACCGAGGAACACGTAAGAAGAATAAAGATTCAACAAACTCATCCAATTTTGTTTTGGAAACTAGGGGGGCAACTCTTAAATCTCAAAAGATCGCCCAAATTAATATTATGGATATCTAATTGATTATAAGTTCGAGAAGTAAGTCAATGACGGGGAGTAATTTCAACATTGAAAAAAAAGCTTTGCAAATCGTGATTCTTCAATCATAAACATGGAAAATAAGGTAAATGTCAAGGAGTAACTTTAGCTACAGCCTCAAACGAATATTTTGATTTGACATCTTCCACACATATTAACATTATCGAGTGATACTCTAACAAATAATCTCGAAAGAATCAAAATGTTTAACCTCTTCTACACAGATTAACGTCATCAAGTAATAGTTTGATAAAACAACCTCGAATGAGAGTTAAAACTATTGACTTCTTCCGCATAGGTTAAATATCACTGAGTAACACTTTGATAAACAGCTTCAGATATCTCAAAAATCCTTTATGGATTCCTTTCCTCACACGAGGAAGCCTCGATGAGAAGTAGTAGACAATGTCTCACTAAAAAAAACTCAAGAGAGTATTGACGGCTCCACTCATCAAAATCTTAAGTGCCTCATAGCATGATACATCAAAAACTTCACATAAAAAAAAGTAAGACAGTACATCAAAAATCTCGAAACAAAAGTTCTGAAGGATATATATCAAAATCTCAAGAGTAAAAGCCTCAAAAGAATGCAGACATCAAAATCTCAAGACAAAGCCCGCATGCAACATCAAAATCTAGGTAAAAGCTTGAAGGCAGTGTACATGTAATCAAAAAGCTAGACAAGACATCAAAATTTAAGGCAAAAGCTCGAAGTATATACATCAAAAATCTCAAGAGAAAAAAACCCTCGTGAATGTTTCAAAATCTTAAGAAAAAAGTCTCAAGGTATGTATATCAAAAACCTTAGAAAAAAAGTATGTATATCAAGAACCGCAAAATAAGGTATATGCATCAAAAATCTCAGCAGACAAAAGCCTCAGAAGATATATGTACATCAAAAATTTCAGTAGACGAAAGTCTTAGAAGGTACAGGTACAAAGCTTCAAAAGGTACTGATACATCAAAAATCTTATAAGGCAAAAGCCTCAGAAGATACATGTATATCAAAAACTCAGAAGGCAAAAGCCTTAGAAGGTACAAGTACCCAAACAGAGGAGAATAAGCTCGTTGCAATCTTTTAGGAGGAATAACCACCAAATCATTTGAAAAATGAAACTTCTTCTTGAAGATTATCAAAGTATCACTATTGATAGTTGGCGTTACATCATCGGATCTCGCCGTCCCTTGATGCTTCCGCAACCTATCATCTTGTATCTTTAGGCATTGCTCACCCATGAAGATACTCTCTATTTTTCAAGTTTGGAAGCACACTGGAGCTTGAATTCGGGGTGCGCGTCGTCTAACTAGGTTAGTTGAAAAACCTCAAGATCGGGAGAACTAGTCAAGGGTCGGCACCATACATGTTAGTGGATGCTACTAAAGAGAATAAAGCAGATGCACACTAGAGCATGAATTTGGACGCCTAACCAAGTCAATAGAAACCAGATCGGAGAACCTGAGTCACGGTGGGGTCGACACCGTTATACAGGTTAATGGAGGCTACCAAAACGAAGAAAGCAGAAGCACGCTGAAGCTTGAATTCAGGATGCGTACTGTATAACCAAGTCAGTTGGAAACCCTGAGATTGGGGAGAACTAGAGCCTGCGAGGGGAGTCGGCACCGTTATACAGGTAAGTGGATGCTACCACAGAAAAGAAAGAAAGTAAGGTGTGGATTTTTCATTACCTCATGGGGGTATTTATACTTGAAAAAGAGATTCTTAAAATTATTTAAAGAATTTTTAAAATAAAATATTATGCGTTAAAAAACCAGCTTAGAGTGAAAGTTTAGCTTCAAAGGAAATCCAAAGACACATACGGGTATAAAAAAAGTGTGAATAATAAAACCCAAAATTTTACTTGGAAAACCGAAAAGAGGGAAAAATCATGCCTTAATAAAAGCTTCCACCATGTATCCGCTTAAGAGTACAAAATCTTCCGATAACGGATTACGATACGAGGAAATGCTGCTAAGAATGTAATAACGCCGACGACATGCGATGATGTTTGTCGTTAAAGTCGACGACAAAGTTGACGCCAAAGTTGACGCGATTAAGCCGGGACAAGAAGTCGACACGCTGACGACGGTTGACGCGAAAGTTGACGACAACGCTGACGACAAAGTTGACGACCGAGAATCGGCCGCATGGCTGGCGGGAAAGCGTGGCGGCCGATGATGGCGGTTGACGACCGTCAGTGGAAACGACGTGTTTGAGGATCTTTAGAGCTTCTCTCCTCTCGCCGCTCCTCATATGAGGAATGGTATAGAATCGGAGTGACATCTCTATAAATACACGCATCCAAACCACTCTCCCCATCTGACGGCTCATGATGATTCCCTGATACGATATATTTTGTGTATTTGAATGCTCAAATGAAGTTTTTGAAATCTTGGCTTAGATCCCTGCCGAGACGCTTCGACTATTATAAACATTCCACATTTTGAGAACTTTTGGGGTTTAACCGATATCCCAAAGTTTCCAATGATATTTTAAGTTCTTGAACCGTTTCATTTTCTGATCACTTGCTTTTAACATTCAAGATTCGGCTTCGACTAGTAATATTTTAAGTGTCATATCAGTTGCCCCTCTATTTTTGGATGACATTATATCAATCATCCAAAAATATATGTCAAATACTTGAAAATAGCAAATTCTTCAGTGATATTTGAGGGTCCATTAACTACACATTTTGAGAGAACATATCTTCATAGGAGCACAAGATTATGACTACTAAGTCGATGCATGACACAAATATATGTGTGTATGTGCAAGATTTCGAGGTTACTGACCCATCCCGGGTGTGAACGGAGTCATGGCGCTCATGCATGCGTAGGCTACACGACGCATGTCAGCGGGAGGCCAAGGCTGGCCGCGGCTACGCATGAATGGCGGTCGGGCGCATGAATGGGTCGGGAGGATCGTCGCTACAGACTACGGAGCTGCTAAACGCTGGTCGATATCGCTGGCGGGTCTCGCCAAGGATCGGTCGCGGTAGCAGCTGGCCTGGCTCGCTGAAGTTGGCGTACGGGATACACACGGTCGGCGGGCGGTCGGGCGGCCATGCGGGTTCTCATGGCTAGCTGGCTTGAGCTGGGCATCGGATGTTGGCCACACATATGCGAAGCTGCTACATGCTGGATTCCATGCTGGCGGCCTGCGGATCGGCCGCGCCCGCTGACCGGCAGCTATGGCCCGCGTGGGAATGGTGGACCGGTGGCGGCGCAATGATGATGGGATTTATTTTCTTTTGTTTTTTGCTTTGAGAGTTATTCAAAACTCAGGCGGACTTCCTGGAGCTAAGAGTAATACACCTAGCCACCGAGAGGCGTCATCACCCAAGAGTTTTGATATCAAGACCCATAGTCGCTTCCCTGAGTCAGGATCGTTTCGAGGTTTATCAAGACCGTAGTTCCATTTCCGCGCTTAATCGACCCTCGCCTGACCGACCGCCTGGAGGCCATCAAGACCGAGGGGGATTTACTCAAACCGGAAGGAAGGAATGGTCGATAAGCCAAGATGGATGGGAAGCGGTATAGAGCCGCCATTTGAATGACCTGAAAGTTTGTGTGTAATTGTGGCATCATTGGGAGGAATAGTTTCAGATCTTTCCCCTTTATTTTTTGATCTCATATGTATGCATGTCCTTTCGCCGATCAGTAAAAAATCCCACCAAGTCCGAGCCCAGAGTAAAAGGGTATGCCCAAGTATTAAGGTGAGTGAGTAGCTTCACAAAATTTCCAGATTTTTCAGATTTTGTTATTTCTCCCCCTCTTTATTTATTCATTATGTATTTTCACAGGGTAATGGCCGGAGGATAACCCATAGCGCGACAGATGATATGCCATCCCTTGTCACATCAGATAGTTTAATGGTGTTCCGTAAGAAATTTCATTTCCCTAATGAGTTGGTGGCTATTGTTGCCAAGAGGTCTGATCGAGCTCGTTCACCTCGATACTTCACTGTTTCTGAGATGATTCTTCGTTGGATCATGATTCCCTTTAGCTCGAAATGATGAGATCTTCAAAGCATGTGGTGTACTTTGTCACAATTTTCATGGCTTTAGGTCATCGTTTATCGCCTTCTTCGAGAGCTGGTGTTACTAACATCACATACTTGTGAATGTGTAGATTCACATGTGATGCTCAAGGACGGTGTCTTATCTGCTATAAAGAATTGGATAGAATTTTAGCACGGATCCGCCTAAAAATTGGTCTAATGGATTCTTCTTTGTGAAAAATGAGTGGGCCTTCCCGAGAGATGGGGAAGATTGAATGACCTTCCGCATCCATTGTCGGAGAATGAGATCTGACAACTCTTAATATCCCGATGTAGAAGCTCAGATGAGTTACGCCACATTGGCAAATATATATAAGATAGAATGTTCAAGGTTGGCCTTTCTATCCAAGTGGAGATCTCATTCTTTCCACCAAAAGAGGTCAAGTAAAGGTGATGAAAGGCCTCCTCATATTCATGGTTCTTTCAAGAAGCCCGTCCACAAATCGTGGTGGTGGCAATGTTTCTTCCCTAAAAAAAAGAAGACATGAAGTGACAACGCCGATATCTGAAGAAGATGTTCGCCTCACTGACCCTCTCGAGTTTAGTTTTCAACTCATGATGGGGAGTTCATTTCGCACATTCTAAGAGGTGTTGAATCACATATGTACAAGGCCAACGAGCGATGAATTGGTACGTTTCATCTTTCTTCTTTCTTTCTTTCTTTTGTGTAATATTTGTGATGATTTTCTTATTATTTTTATAGGTAACTCAAACATTAGGCTCATTTGGGTGTCGCTTAGATGAGTGGAATCAATTTGTGAAGATAAAATATCTGCAAGGCGAGTATGAGCAAAAGATGAGTATTAAAGCCAAAGAAGTGGCGACTTTGGAGGATCACCGACCGTGAGAATCGAAGCTAAGAACATGTCGAATTTCTTTCTCTCTGGTCGAGGTGGAGCGACTCGTGATGAGTCGATTGAGGTGAGGTCGAGACTCGCCGAAAGAGAAAAGACTTAAGGCACTTGCAAAGAAGAAAGCTCGAACCGGAGAAGAAAGCATCACAGATCGCTCTTTCAGAAGGAGCATGTAATGTCGGAGGCATAAAATATCCTTGAAGGCGGTGGAAGACTTTAAGAACTCGCTTATCTCGATACTCAAGACCATGTTCGTGAGGCTCGTAATCATATATGTGAAGGACTTGGAGCACCAATGGGAGGAGGGCTTCATCCGAGGGTTCCTAAAGGGAATCCAGTACATCGCAAGACTGAGCTAGTATTGAGGATCTTCTCCCCAAGTATCCAAGACTCTTCGTCCATTCGTGAGATGAAGGAGTCGAGAGTGAGTCCAAGGGAGTATCTCCTGTGAGGAGGACGCTGATATCACCAATCGATATGATGTAGCATCACTTGAGGATGCATTTCTTTTATGTATTGTTATTAGTGTATCGTAATCTTGATTCTTTCTTATATCATCGTTAATGCAATCACTTTTTTTGATACTCTTATTTTATTTATCTATCCGGTAATTGGTCGGAATATTATTCACGACGCCAACCTATACTGATGAGGTTGAATTGAATCCACTCGATTTTGACCTATCCAGGTTTGTCGAGTCTTACCGATGACGTTAACGTGGAAGAGGTCGAGGAGTCCACCTTGACCTATCCTGTTGTTTGTCGAGCCGCATGACATTAAGCGGAAAGAGGAAAGTCCCTGATTGATCATTGATATCGAGATATAACGTGTATGTTTCAAGTGAGAGATTAAATGAAGAAGAAACAAAGAAGAAAGCTATAAATTCATTACTCGATAAGTTCAAAGGATACAATCATAAGATGATTTTAACACAGATATGAGTTTCAAGAGGAAATGACGACAATAACAACAAGTCTTTATCCTATTAAGTGGGGTCGGCTACATGAAGAGGAAATGACAAACGAGACAAAATAAAAGTTGCAACAGTTATGCAGTAGGAATTACTGATAATATTTTGAGATTCTCGTGTTCCGTGTCGAGGTAAGGTTTTTCAATCCTCAGCTTGAAAGTTCTGGCTTCACCATAACTATAACCACATATGGGTCATCCCAAAGAGGTGAGAGTTTATTGCCTGTCCTGCAGCCTTCGAGACTTCAGGACCAAGTCACCCATGATATGGACGGTTTTACTCTTCATGAAGTGAAAGCTACCCTTGCGATAGGAAGTACTGAGTAGGCCATGTCACGAAGTGGGAGTAGGTCCGAGTATTTCTTCATTACCACATGATCGAATAATTGAACTCTTGGACTTGGAACCCGACATCTAGGTATAATAGCTTCGTAAACACAAGTTATATGTCTCACCACTGGTGCAAGTAAGCCCAAAGAACATTAGAAGCTCATCAACCCATTGCCCCCTGCCTCTTCTCGAGACGTGTTTTTAGTCCTTTGAGTATAGTCTTGGGCCCATTAGTTTGAGGATGTATACCAGATGCAAAGAATGTAAAGATCTTTACATGTAAAACTTTTCCAAGAATTGTTCCATTGTCGATGATCTTTGCAGAAGACCGAATCGACATACTATTTTTTTCCAAACAAATTGTTTAGCATTTGCCTAAATTTTGCGCTTCCACCCATTTAAGAAGTAGTCGACGCTAAAATGATGAACTCTCGATGCTATCTAAAAGGTCCCATGATATCAATCCCCATCGAGCAAAAGGCCACGCTTTGAATGGATGAGAGCGCATGTGAGAGAGGTTAGAGTGCAACCAACAACTTGCACATTTTTTTTGTGAACTCCATGCCTTGTTTCATAGGCCAATAGAACCCTTTTTATAATTTTAAGGGCTAGTGCCCTTCCTCCTAAGTGTTCTCCACATATCCCCGAAAGTGGACCTCTTAATATAATCCTCAAGGTGAGAGATGAGGTACGGTCCAGAAAGCTCTTGTATAGTTCACCTAAAGTAAAGTTTGAAGCTTGTCTTGAGAGAATAAGTCTCTGGAAGAGTTCCTTCAGTAATGGGGTCCATCCACAGTGTTCCTTTATCTCATCAATTGCTTGAATTACCCATGATCCTCGATACTAAAAATATATTTCTTCAACATGTTTTCTTAAATGATCCCCAAGAAGATGAAGCAAGCTTAAGAGAGGCCACCAGTATTCTTCTCTCGCAAAGATGTGAATGATTTGATGTCTTGAAATGGGCAAGAAGAGACTTCACCAAGTGGAGGTATCAGCTGGGATTATGAGCATTAAAGTTTCCCTCAACTTGGGAGGCATAAGTTGAGAGTCGTATCACTAAGTCTTGAGCCACAATGGAGTCTCAACCCCGCTATAAGAGCCTCATATTCATATATTATTAGTGCAGAAATTTTAAGTAAGTCCATACTCAGGTATTCATGGGGGAAATAAGTAAGATTCATGCACCACACATTCTCAAGCTCCATCAACATAGAGTCCATTGAGGGACGAAAAGCAAGCAGATAGCTCTTCCGAGTTGGCAAGTGCATTCCACTATAAAGTCCGCAAGTACTTGAGACTTTATAGACATAGGTAGAAAATTTATATCAAACTCTCCCAATTCTAATGCACCACTTGATTAACCTCCCGTGATGCTTCCGCTTTGGATCCTTAATGGTAAAATGAGTGTAAACGCCGATAATGAGCTTGGAAGTATCTAATTTTCCGAGAAACTAAAACCGTCATTTTTATCGCAAGTGGATGACTTTCTATATCGAAAGAATTTTACATAGTAAATTGGTTGTTCCATTTTCTTCTCACTAAGACCGAGCTTATCGCGTGGGAAGAGATCAGATATAAGTATAGCATCTCACCTTGATAGCTTGATAGTAAGGGTGGAGAGAGATACTCTTTAGTTGCTCAAAAGCATCGACATTCATCAAAAATTATTATTATTTTTCCCTTTAATATTTTAAAGAATGGCAAGAACGGGAGAAGCTGATAACGCAGAATTGTCCATTCAAACGTTGAACTTCCTTAATATTCTTCGAGGAGTCATATTTTTGAGCTTTGATTTTCTGTTGGCTTCTATCCCACCTGGGTTAATATAATCCAAGAAATTTTCCGACGTAACCCCAAAAGCACATTTGTCGGTCGCATGTTATAACGTCAAGAAGGTTAAAACATATTTCTAAGTCGGAATGTGATTCTTCCAAGCTTTTCACCAACATGTCATCCACATATACCTCCATCAGACCTAATAGGTCTTTAAAACCTTATTCATAAGTCTGATAAGTAGCCAAAGATTTTTAACCCAAACGGCATGACTCAAAAGATAAACCTTTATATGTTTGAAACGTCAGCTTCTTCATCCGGTCCATTTTTATTTGGTTAAACAGTAAGCATCCAAAAAATTGAGCATTTGATGTCTACAGCATCAACCAATTGATCAATTGAGGAAGAGAAAACTATCTTTCTGCAAGCCTTGGTCAAGGTAATCAATACATTCTCCATGTTCCGCTTGTTTTCTTAACCATGACAACATTTGCTAGCCATGTAGGGTAATGTACCTCTCAGATGAATCCCGCTTCTAAAAGCTTATTAACTTGCTCAATAGCCTGAGGCGATCAGTGCAAAACTTCGCTTCTTCCTGATGATCAATGAATCAACCTCAGAGAGTGCATGATCACATCGGTCGCACTCCGATATCCGCTGACTCCAAGAAGATGTCTTGATTTCGCAAGAAGTCTATGTATTTTTCCCTTTGTTCTTCCGAGAGCATGGATCCCACTTGCACGTTGGTCGTCGATAATACAGAGCAAGTCTTCTACGAAGCTTTTCTTCTTCATCTCAAAATTAAAATCTTCGATGTCAAGGTCACGTATATGCGGTTGAGCTTGTCCGAGATAACATGATTGTTATCTTGATTTCCACTCCAACCCCAACGGGTTGGAAATTTCATCTTAAGATGAGATGATCGCACCAAAAATTGATTGGAGGGCCTTCCAAAGATAGCTATATGTCAATCGACTTGACCACCATGAATTGGATTAAATGAGTCACTTGTCGAGGAAATTCACCAAGGACAACGGAAGGGTGATTGTCCCTCTACCGCATTGTACATTATCAAACCCGATAATGGTCCCCGCAGCGGTTGGAGTTTTTTCCTAACCGTGCCCATGTTAAGAATGTGGAGTAAAATAAGACATCAACGTAACTACCATTGTCAATCAAAATTCTCTTAACATTATAGATGGGTCACCGATCCTCGCTGATGACAAGTGGATCTTGATGAGGAACATGTACCTTCTAAGTCATTTAAAAGTGATGGAATGATCGCACGAGACTTCTTTAACTCGCTCTTCAGATGGTAATGAGAACTGATTGATAGTATTGGTCCTCCTGCAATTGTTTCAATTTCTCCAACCGCTTTGATGATTGTTATTTTTGATGATTGTCCCTGCTTGCCCCCGCTTGGAGGTATGTTTTGAGTTGATTCTTCACAAATCGACGTAGATATCCTGCCGAATGAGCCTCTCAATTTCTTCTTTGAGTTGTTTGCATGCCTCAAGAGATGTCCATGACTCGATGGAAGTGACAATATTCGATTTCAATTTGGTTTCTGGATGCCACTTGATATTTTCTTCATCTGAATGGCCATTGGGAGGTTAACACTAGATGTGTTCACGCTGTTTTTCGTGTCGGTTCATTTGGGGGTCGGAGGGAGATCACGACCGCTTGATGTTTCTTTGATAGACCGCTCCTGGTGCTTTTATTGCTTTAGCATGCGAATAGCCTCATCAGAGAGAGATTGCTTCCACATATGAACCAAGTCGGCAGGACCGCTTCTCGTGACTAATAAAATTCCTGAGAGTCCTCCAAGAAAACTCCTCTTAATAGTTCGGTCTACCTGTGTATTTGGCGAAGCTTCTAAGGAGAACCTGAAGTATTCTGGATTCGCCTCATTTTGAATGCCAGAGAGAGAATGATCTTATTTATAATGAACTGTGTACAAAAAATCTTGGAAGTCAAATGTATGGATGGATTCCCTTGGAAGGGAGTAGAAGTGCGCTTGTCCCTCGAGGGTAAGGAAAGACCAAAAGCATGCGTCGAGCTCATCGATATGCATGATAGTCCTGTAATGGTCGATGTTTCATGGCCGCCTCATCATGAATCAATGTTGAAGCTTGAAACAGAATGTTGAAGAATAGCCTAAAGGTGAGGATTCTCATGGCAGGGGAGGAAGATGATTTATCTTGGAGGTGAAATTCCTCTGCAATCGAATTCTCGTACAATAACATGAAGTGGTCACAGGACGAGAATGTGTCAAGCTCAAGAATGATTGGTGGATTACCAGCGACGCATGATGAGAAACTAGCGCGAGATCGCGATCACTGAGGAACCGGTCAAGAAAATTAGCATTTTGACCTCCGAACGATCGATCTTGGGGAGATGCCAGAATGGTCGTTGTGTTCGCAAAAGTGGATCATTTCATTTTGAGACTCTTCGCACACGATCTTCTAAAGAGATTTCATCACAGACAGGTCACACCCATCTGGGAAGGTGAATGGCCCTTGGTTCAAGGATTGGTTTTGAGAGTGAAATTGAGCGGAGCTGGTTCAAGCTGCTGGCTATAACTGGCTGTCAAGAATCATGATTGGGTTCTCCACGACGAAACTATGCGTGGAAAACCGGTAGAGTGAAAGTTTTACTTTATGTAGAAATCCACAATACTGTATAAAAAGTGTGAATAATAATCCAAAATTTTACGGAAAACCAAAAGAGGGAAAACCACGCCCAAGAAAAGCTTCCACTATGTATCCTGCTTAAGAGTACAAAATCTTCCGACAACGGATTATGTGAGATATCGAGAAGGACAACATCGCAGTAGACAAGTCACGATGTTGACGATGATGTTGACGACTTTCCATGACGACTGGACGACAAAGCCGACGACAAAGTTGACGCCACCTGCGATAGTTGACGAGTGGACGACAGCGACTGCACAAAGGACGAGGTGGGCGGTTTCGAGTGATGGGAATGGCGGATTGTGTTGAGTGCTCTAATATAACGGCGAAATTGTGATTGAAGGGTTCTCTTCCGCACGCCAAACTATGCTAGAAAACCGTTGCAGAGTGAAAGTTTTTAGTTTCACAAAATCCACACACATACAAAAGTGTGAATAATAAAACTCCAAAATTTTACGGAAAACCAAAAGAGGGAAAACCACTGGCGCGAAAAGCTTCCACTATATTAAGTATAAAATCTTCCGACGGATTACGTGAAGATGATACGAATGATTAAATGACGACGAAAGTGACGATTGACAACGTGGACGAAAGGACGACAAAGAATTAATTGCTGACGACGAAACACGTTAAGCGAATGACGCAATGAACGCATGACGACGAAGTTGATGACAAAGTTGATCAAGTCGACGGCAACGCCGACGACTTGACTACAAAGACGACGCGGAATCACGGCCGATGGCGATACGTGGCGGTGGTTGGCGAGACGACGCCGAAGGACGATTGTGCTTGAGGATCTTTAGAGCTCTCCTCTCTCTTGGCCTCCCCATACGAGGAACGAGGCTATTTATAGGAGGAGTGATCTCAGAATACATGCAAAATCCAACCACTCTCCCCATCGACTCGCTCATGATGATTCCCTTGATCATATGATATATTTTGTATTTGAATGCTCAAATGAAGTCGAATTTTGAAATCTTGGGCTTGTTAGATCCGGCTCGTTGAGACGCTCGATTTAACTATAAACATTCCACATTTTGAGAACTTTTTAGGGGTTTAACTGATATCCCAAAGTTTTCAATGATATTTTAAGTTCGATTTCTTTCATTTTCTGATCTTGCTTTTAACATCAAGATTCGTGCTTCGACTAGTAATATTTTAAGTGTCATATCAAAAATAAAATAAAATAATCCTTCATCTTGTTTTAAAAAATAAAAAAAAAAAGAATAAGAAAACTCTTCATATATATATATATATATATATAAACTTTTTCATCTTTCTAAAAAAAAAATATTATTGATATTTTAAATTAAGAAAAATTCCTTACATTCTTCATTAAAAAATAATAATAATAATTTTCTCTTTTCCTCTCTCTCTCTCTTTCTCTCTCCGCATCCCTCTCTCTCCCCCTCTTTTCGCCTTTTCCTCTCTCTCACTCACTCACTATAAAAAGAAAAAAAAGAGAAAATTGGGAGACCTACGGCTCCTCTATTTCAAACCAAGTGTCACCCATAAAAAATAAAAATAAAAAAGAGAGAATTTATCAAATTAAGTTTTATGTATTTATAAAAGTATTATATATATATATATATATATATATATATATATATATATATATATATATATATATATATATATATATATATATATATATATATATATATATATAATAATAATAATAATATAAAATAAATTGATACATATGATAATTATAAATCTTAATAATTTTAAGCTAAAATGATTTTATTTAATATATATTTGGATGAAATAAGTTTTATCATCAAAATAGGTGACAAACGATATATTTCAAAATTTATAAATCAAGCATTTAATATAATCAAATTAAAAGACTTAGTGAGATAAGTTTAACAATCAAAAAATCGAGTCAACGAGCTCAAATTTCTCAAAAAGTTATATATATGAAACTTGAGACAGATTGATTGATCAAATGACTTTCAAATTTGATATTAACGAAATGTCAATTGAGATTAATCCAATGGCTAAGATCACTCAAATCAAGATCGTTTGGATGGTTAAATCACAAAAAATTATCTATGATTAAATAAATCAATATACACCATTCGATGGAGTGTTTTGTTTTGAGATTTTGGCTACAATGATCAAAATGTCCCTCTTGGAATATTATAAATAGGTCCTCATTCTTGTCATGAAGGGATGGGGTGAGCTGGAGAACTGGAGAAGCTAGGAGAACAAAGTTGAAATTATCATCATCGTTCACACCGATCACCGCTTATTTGCCGCCACGCCACCAACAACCGTTATAGCTCAACTACCACTGCATAGCTGTTGTTACCTGATTCTGGAATTCCCATTGTCAGACTTTCTCACATTCAACTCAGAATCCATTCTGTTTAAACTCTGTATTCCAAAAGATATATAGTGGATCATTTTTACTGGGCCATATCCCGTGATTTTTTCCCCTCTTCTTGGGGTTTTTCTACATAAAAATTATATAATTTCTTATTCTCTTTTTAACTATCTGTGTGTGTGCTGAATTTCTATACAAATTAAGATGTAAAATTTTATTCTACCGCTATTAGTTTTCTAGCACGCAACATGGATCAATTTTGTTTTCTATTTTTATTTTTATGTTATTTTTGAAAATATATTTATTTAGAGTGCTTTTATGTTATTATTATTATTTTTAAAACACTCAAAATAGTTTTTAGATATTTTGAGTATTTTTAAAAATAACAAGTACAATCAAATAAGTTTTAATTTTAAACAAAACATAAACAAAACAAAATAAAAACATAAAATAAAAAGTAAAAGTGATCACAAATGGCTCCTAAATAATTCAGAGATAAAACTAGGGGTTCATTTAGGATAGATATAATTTTTTGTGTAAGATTGTTATTAAAATGTTGCGGAGAAATTATTATTTTTAAATATGCTATGGATAATATATATATTTTTTACTTTTTGAAAAAGTCGAATATATTTCTATGATTATCACACTCTAGTAAATTTATTCAAAAATAATTCTTATAGAAATTTTATAAAATAATAAAAATTGTATCTAAATGGATGTGTGGTAATAATCTTAAAAGTAAAATAATGAAAAAGTTGTCTTGAATATATCATAATTGTATTGTATTGTGCGTCTGGTTATTAAAATATGTGAGGACACCATATAGATTTTGAGGATACTTATTTAAATAGAACACAACACTAAAGAATAATATATTATCTCGAAAAGTGGATATATCACTTTATAAGATTCAATCACTTAATAAAGGCTCATAATACTAATGGGTTCGTATCATAGATTTTTTTCCTATCTCATATGGATGAAATAAGACACGGTTTATTTTAAATTGAGTTGTAAGTTCTCTACAAGCTCAAGTTCTCGTAATTAATTATATTATAGAAGAAGTGATCTCTTAAGAAAACTCGATTAAATTAGTCAGCCAACATCTTTATAGATTTTAAAGTTTGAATTAAGGATTACTAATTTGGTAGTCAAACATGAGAGCTCAATCAAGAATAGTTCTTTCCGATTTTCAAAGGAAGACTAGTAGGAAACACTTTAATACTGTGAAGTCTAGTAGGCATTATTATCTATCATATACAATTGGGCTTTATATTTTGAAATTGATATTTATTTATTTTTTCGAATTGACATTTCATTAGAATACTAAGTCTTATGTCTCAACAACACAAATCGTAAGAATGCCTAAGAAGAGATTATTTACGCCCATATTAAAAGAGAAACAGGTAAGTTTAGAACATAGGACTAAAAGTGCTTCAGCACATGCTAGAAGTTCAACTTATTCTAATGAGGAGGAAATTAGATATAATGGCACACTTGTACTCGAGAATGTAAACTCATCCTGACTCTTTTAGACTTACAACCATTGGATGGACTATTAGTTAGCACAACATACGCTTTAAAACTATGTGGCTAAGTCTTATATAATGCATGATAACTAGGCTATTATTTATTAAGAAAAAATATAATAACTTAGACTCGCTCTCTAAATTTTAAGATTATGACTAGCATGAGTAATGCTTCTAACTAATACAAGAAAATTTTATTTTTTATATGTTTTAGTCTCATAATTTTATTGACAAGATATAGGTATGCAAGTATACCTATATGCATGATAAAAAATTAGTTGTGGGCTAAATCATTTAGAAAGGTGAATCTTCACTAGTCAAATACCTATTATGTGCAATGACTGAAGACTCTCATTTCAAGAAAGAAAGCAATGTGCATTATGATTGCACAACAAACCTATGGTTTCTAATTATTTTGATTGTTTATGTTTAAGACTTTAAGGTGGGGTTATCAGTTGCATTAATCTTTAATTTTGAGTTAATTAATTTAGTTGAGGTAGTTCCTAAGATCTTATCAGAATCCAGGCCAATATTCAAAAAACACAATCATAATAGAAAGAAATTGAAAGAAAGCATGTTATTTCTATTATGCAAATAATATAAACACACCAAATAAATCAAAATATTATCATAAAAGGTAGGTGAGGTTGTGTTTCGCTATACACTCTAGTAAAAAAAATAGACAGCAGAGTTCTGCTCTTATATAGTTCAACCTAGAACTAAGTACACGAAAAGAAAAGCCAATGGGGGTCTTCATTTTCATCTCCAAGATGTGGGCACTCTAGGATTCAAAGGGCCTCCCAAGTCTATGTCTCCACGCATTGCACATCCTAAACCTTTTGGCTCTAATTTAGTTTTAAAATAAATTACATTTAAAATTCTAAAAAAAAAAAATCCAAACTACATCTATAAAACAGAGATTAATTGGAGCATACATACACATAAAACAATTATAATTTATATAGTGGAGATTGGAACCAGTGGATGTCCAAGCCCACCTGTCCTAATGAGTTATGCTTGCGGGGTAAATAGTACATCCAAGCAAAATTATTAAATTTAATTTTCATTATAATGAATTTTTTTATTGAGCATAACTCCTGTAAAAAATAATATTAGTCTAATGAACATCACACTAACATCTCATCTACCAGCATACATCCTAAATTCGGTCTAAAATATTATATTATAAAATAGAAAATTAATACATCACAATAAAGCACTGGCCTAAGCTAACTCTATAATTTGTGATCTATAAATATAAATTGTGTGTAAAGACTAGTGTGGCGAGACAAAACTATGCCTTTTGGGTGGATTTAATTTGTGCATTTAATTTGGATTTGAGTTGAATTTAATGTTTTAAAGAGTGTAAAGAATGATGGGTTTCACTTGGGATGAGATTCGCTCTTCTTCATACCTTACTCTTAATAAAGTTTAAAAGGTAAATTTTATAAATATAAGTTGATTTGGTGAAGAGCGCTAAATTTTAATCAAAACCTAAGTTTGAATCAAACTTAAATGATGTCATATCTTAGAGTTGGAAGCATAAGTTGGGAATCTCTTCATGACATTCAACAAATCCTTTTTATTCGAGAATTATTTCTCTTAAATATTGCATTATTTCATAACTTAATAGAATACTTTTGTTTAATTTGAAAATCATTTGCTTGAGTTTTTTATTACTTAGGTATCATACATACATACATACATACATACATGCATACATATATGTATGTAATATACATACATACACACACATACATACATACATACATACATACATACATACATACATGTGCATTTTTATATTTATAGGTACGTGTCATTGTTATACCTGAGATGTGGGGTAAAAGCATCTATTGAACTAGTAGCATTGTGATCTCGAGTTTGCAGACTATTTATTTTGTGATTGCATTAAAAATACGTATGATTGATATTTTTATCTTTGCCTTTCTTAGTCAATTTAAACTTAAATAATAAGGAAATTAATCTAGAAATTTTGTAATGATAGTAGCTTGAAAGAATGAATGCAATGTAAACATAGAACTTATGATTTGAAAATAGATGCAATCATTTCATTTACAGGTAATGAATATTTGACCAAGCATATACATATGGATTGCTAAGAGGATAGCAGGTGTTATGAAGATATTCCATTAAGCTATTAATTTCAAGTTTAAACATATGGTTATAAAATCATTTAAGCTCAATTAAGTTCATTTAAGAGATTCTCAATTAAAGTAATTAATGCTTTTGAGAGAGACTAAACTCAACTAACAATTATCCCATGACATTCACTGTTCATTACAAAATTTAAAGTTCTAAAACATCATATTTATGATTTAATTAAGGTTTGATATTTAATTAATCTGATTAATTCCAAAAGACCTACAAATTTAATCAACCATGAAATATAAGCCCAAAAAATTATAAGAAAATCATCAAAGATGCATAATGATAAATAAAATAAGTTCTAAAAAATTTTAAATTACTTGGACTTATATTTTTTGATTAATTAAATTAATGAGAAAATTTTAAACTAAACAATTACTCTCAAAATATTTAAAATAAATTAGGGCTTTTGATTTCAATGAAAACCTCTCTAGTAGCTGAGCACAAAGTGTAGTTATTCATATTTGTTTTAGATATTTATGCAATTAATTAGGAATTTTTTAAGTTCTAGGCCATTAAATGAATTATTAATTATTAATTAACTCAATTAATGATGCTTTTGAGTTTTAATTAGAACTAGAGTCTCTAATAATTTATTATATGTGTTTCCATGTTAAGCAATAGTACTTGAATACCAAAACACTAATTTGAAGTTCACATTTTTTTATAATTTAATAATTGGGTTAATTAAGTCATTAAGAATCCAAAATACACATCTCCTATTCCACTCACTCAAATACCTTCAAATTTTCATAGGAGCTAAAGAACATAGCTAGGAATGTTTCCTAAAATTTCAAGTCCTTTAGTGATTAATTTAGGGTTAATTTTATAATTAAGGATTTCAAATAAACTTTAATTACTCTCTATCTAATAAACAAAAAAATTTAGGCATTTATTTATTTTCTTGATTCTCCTCTATTTATTGAATCTAAAGAGTACTTATTTACAATTTTTTAGAATTTTTATAATTAGTTATGATTTTTAAAAGTTCGATTAATTAAACTTATTTTAAACCTTAATTAAACCAATTTACATGACACCAAGTCCGGTCACGCTTTACACGCGTTGCACTGAGATTGATTATTTAAACCATCCCCATGGCACTAAATCATCGTAGCATTAGTATTGATTTGTCGTTCAATCAAAAATTGAATTGCTCAGATCAAACTCTTGATTATTAAGAGATTAAATCACATATAATGGAGAGACTAGATCACGATCATCCATTCTAATCACAGAAAATGGGTGGCACGTAATTCATCTTCAACCTTCGATGAGAGGCAGAGATTGTTCACCTTCCACCAAATCTTATTTGATTAAGGCCGGATTGTCGCACAAATTAATTACAAAAGGATCATGAAGAAGAATGCAAGGTTTTTTCTATGATTGGATCCTAATGAATCGATCAAACACCTTACAAAGCATAAAGAACTTAAAGGCTTTCTACGGTTTTGAGTATTTATCTTACTAGAGCCAACATCTAGTGGAATTAATGATTGGGGTAGCTTCATTTAGTGGAACTGAAGCCTTGCTAAGAAGATTTCCCTTCCTCCCTTCACCCCTTCTCCCGATGTTCCTAAGACCAACACACTATAGTGAGTCACTGGAATTTGGTTTTCTTTAACTTCAGGTGTTCAAATCAAGTGGTTCTCGATTTATTTTTGGTTTTTGGAAGTGTAAGGAATGTCAATTTGTGTTGTGGAAGGTTTTGAATGAGGGATGATTTTGAGGTGTTCGGGTTGAGATAGCTTGATGGTGGCTAAAGCTGGAGTGCAAGGGGAGCTCTGGGAACAATAGGAACTCTCTTTAGGAGTATGAGGATGCTTTGGAATGAGTTAGGTGATTTCAATTCAAAGTGTATTTGTCTCTCTATATGAATCCTCATTTTAACTAGGTTCAGATATTGGGAGGTTGATGTGTAGTGGCTTGAACTTAAAGAGGTCTGGGACTGATGAAGTGGAGCTCCTCTAGTGATTGGCCAAGTATAAGGTAGTGGGATGAAATGGATTGCCCATGGTGGGTGAACTAAGGGTTGTCCAAGGTGTTTTGGATCTCACCTTGGTCAATAGCTGGGCAAACCAACTTTGGTTAAAGCTGAGTCAATTGGGTGAGCTCTAGCAATGCTAAAGAGACTGCCCAAGCTAAGGGAGGGGTTAAACTTTACCATTTTGGGTTTTATCCTCCTTCGGAACCTAGGTTCACTTGGTTTGGGCTAAACTAGGTTTGCTTTATATTAGGTCTGCTTGTGTAGCTCCAAGATAATCCAAGGGTGAGTCATGTCAAATTTTGTTAGATTTGTGCATGATTTGGTTGGGCCAAGTATACCAATTGACCAAATGAGGACCGAGGGTTATTGAGTCATGTTCAAATATCAATTTAAAATATGTTGGTGATTGGCTTAATTCAATTTTACTTAGATTGGATTTTGGCATGACATGGTTCATATGGCTTCATTAGAGTTAGTTTGGGTCAATTGATTAAATTGGCCAAATTAGATCCAAAGGGTTGTTGGGTTATGTTCAATTATCAATTTGAAATAGATTAGAAAGGTTGGCTTGGCTCAATTTGTCTTGGATTGAGCTTCGGGTCATTATGATTCATTTAGACTTATTTGAGTCAAGTGAACCAATTGACGAAATTGAGTTGCAATTTGACATGAGTTATGCTCAATCATGTATATGTGCTGATTGTAAGATTTTAGGTCGGTTAAATTTGGTTTGGATTGGGTTGAATTCAAGTTTAACCCTATAGGGTTTGATTGAGTGAACCTGAGCTAAGTAGACAAAATTAATAAATTGAACCTTAACCAAGTTTCAATTAAGTTCAAATAATATTCCTAATGGTTAGAGCAAGATCAATTTCAAATAGTTTTGATTTGATTTGGATTTGATTTTATGGGAGTTTGGGCATGGTTGATGATTTGGGTATCATTAGGTTGATTAGTTTGAAATTAATTTGGGTAAAAGTAACCTAAATGAGTAAAATTAGGATAAGTGAGCCAATTAATCTATTTAAGAACAATTGTGATTGGTTTGTGTTTGATATGTGAGGTTAAGATTGTTTGATTTAATTTGGTTTGATTTTATGAGAGTTTAGGCTGGTTTGGGCTAAATGAGGTCTACTAGTCTAATGGACCTAACATTAGGGTCTAAAATAAAATTTAAAATTTGAAATATTCATCATAGCTTTTTAAACAATATTTTATTTTACATCAATTCCACCACTATTGTTCCAAACACACTCCAAATCATCTTCATCCTACAAATCTCACATCTTTAAGTTTATGAATTTGTCTATTGAGAGATTATTTTCTTATAAAAGATAGATTGTGGATCTTAATAATATCTTTTATTATTGGTTGATTATCGAGTGTGTTGTACTAGAAGTAGCAAGTGACATGTTGAAATGGGCATTGATTACCTAATGGTTATGCTATAAGTGGTACACTTCTTACTTTGATTAGAAACATTTTGTGTTTTATCGTTCCTCATAAAATAGAGAGATTTCTCTACCTTGTGTTCATGAAGGAGAGATTAGTGAAAATATTGAAAGAAGAATTCAAAAAGTGAGCATAAGCCCATTAGAGAGTTGAATCACTATATATTAATTTGCACTTCTTTTCTTTTATCCAATGTTACTTATCTTAATTCTTTATTTATTTTAATATCTTATTAATTTTGCAATTATGAGATATTGATTGTACATGATGATTATCTTAAGTTAAGTCTTTTAGAAAAATGATAAAATATACTCTTTCTATGAAAGAATTATTAAAAAAATATTTGATATTTATCAATTCATTTTGACGAGAGATTTACAAGTAAAATTAAATTAACTTATGAAATCATGCAATTTGTTTATTAATCTCATATTTAGATCTTAAATTATTATTATTCAAATATTAAATTATTACATGTCTCATTAAAAAAATAAAAGAAATATATTCATTATTTAATTTATTTAGTGCATATAATTTTTTATTTGAAGCAAACAAATATTATTTGATCCTTAAATTTTCATACAATATTAAATAAATTTATAAAATAAGCTTTTTATTAACTAATAATTTTTAAAATACCCACTTCAACCTTTTCTTAATTTGGTCATAATATTCACGGGTTGACACTAACAAGGCTATCACATAACATTAGCACCAACACCAATGCCAACAAGGTCAATATCCATCATTGTCAATAACATCAATCCTTGCTAACACCAATAAGGTTATTGTTTGATGTTAATAAAAATGTCAACATCCATAGATGCCAATAAGATATAGTTCATGTCATCAACAACATCATCACTAACTGATCATGCCAATAAGGATGACTCACTTCATTAACTCCTATGTCGATACCTGTTAACACAAACCAAATCATTGCCCAATGTTATGAATAGCGTGAACGCTCACGATCACCAATGGTCTTCATCCATTATCATTGATATCACTGCTCGCTATCACCATCAAGATCGACAAACAATTTTATCAATTGTTATCACCAAAATCAGTGACATTTATTGCCAAAAAGGCTATTGCACGTCATGGACATCAATAACAATGCCTATCAATGTTAAAAGGATTGTCTTCTATTGTCATCAACAACTTTCAACGATTTCATCATCATGCAAAAATGCAAAAAAAACAAAAAAAAAAAACAAAACAAAACAAACAAAAAACAAAAAAAAATTAATTTTTTTATGTACAAAGATCATGTGCATTGTGATCTTATCAAGGTGCTATAATTGTTCATTATTGATTCTGTTGACAAGTTAACGACCTAGCGCCACAGCGCTGCCATGATAGTGATGAAGCGCTGTGAGCACGATCTGTAGTTTAAAGAAGCAAGGAAAATCGCCCTTCCCACCCCAAGATTGCTAAACTACCCAAGGGAACAGGGGGAATGGTTATGTGGCAGATAACTGCCCCACTAGTGGAAAGAAAACTATAATATGGGGGGAAAAACTACTCACCCATCTTTTTCTTCCTTCCACTCTCCAGTTCTACTTCTATTTTCGATATTTTGTTGGATTCTTACCGAACCAATGTTTACTCCAAGATCGACTCTCTTTATAAAGCCATCTCTTGTCCACTAAGTAAATGATTCATTGTATAATGCTTCTTAAATTCTTTTATATGATATTTCTTTTCCTGCACTAGTTTTCATCAAAGAACCCACACCATTAAACTTAGTTTGCGAGAAGAAGAAATCTCCTCCAAGATCTAGATCTAGACAAGGAGAATGACATTGAAATATGAGAATCTAGTATTGCTAAAACATCACTGCTAAAATTTTCATAAAAATCATAGATTCTATAAACATTTATCTTTAAAGGTGCATTCTCGACAGTACAGGCCAAGCTCTTGGGAAACATAACCACGCTCACTATTAGCACACGCCGACAACACGACGTCGTGGAGCCGATTCCTTTGGTCTGTCACACTTAATTCAAAGTTGCAGAGCCATTAAGCGTCGAGGCACCATGCCGTAGAACCTGTTCTACTGCCGAACTTAGTTCTAGCATGTAACAAAACCCTCTCTATATTGATCTTAGATCCGGAATAAGGGAGAAGAGTATCCTACACTAAACATGTAAAAAATCTAGCATTGCTAAGGCATTACGCCGCCGAAATTCTCAATTATAGGAATTAAATGAACAGTGCCTCAATGTTGTATCATGAGCGTCATGGCGCTACCTTCTTTTGTTCTGGCCATATTAAAAAAATACCATTTGCGCCTCGGCATTGTATAGTAAAGCGTGCCGCAACATTTTAATGCTTTTTGGGATATTTTAGCAAAAAAACTACACTTGAGTTTTACCTATAACAACGTCATGGTGCTGAGATACAAGCATTAAGGCATCGCCCGCTCAGGTAGATGAACAGAATGAATCTCTACATAGTGTCGTAGAGCGTGCAGCACTGCCTAACGAGCACTAAGGTGCCGTTCGCTCGGGTAAAGGAACAAAATGAGCGTCGAGGCGCCGCCCGCTCATGTTGAGGAATGAAATGAATCTTCGCGAAGCGCAATTGCATTGTATCCTCGGGTTCTAAGCCTATACCTGCTTCATAATGGCATCGAAGAGCTATAATAATAGCGTCATGATGCTACCACTCTGATGTAATTTTTTAAGTGAAGAAATTTTATTATTTTAATCATGAAGTTTTCCAAATGACAAGAAAATGTACACAGAGAAAAATAAATACATAAAAAAATGATGTGTTCATTGATATAGAAAAAAGGGAGAGGTTACATAAATTATATAAATATATAAAGATAATAGTAATATATATATATATATATATATATATATATATATATATATATATATATATATATATATATATATATATATATATATATATATATATATATATATATATATATATATATATATATATATATATATATATATATATGAGAGGAGAAAACTAGTAGTCTTAACTCCTCCTCTTCTTCTTCCTGCTTTCTAAGTTGCTAACATAGGATTGATAATGAGCAACCAGGAAATAAAAAGCCTCATCAGGACCAGATAGAAACCAAAACTTTTCAAGCATGTGCACAAGCAAAATAAATAATAGATGACATGACTACTATTGATCCATGTGATAGTCAAATTTCCTCTCAATATATTTGACTAATCTCATTGGCCTTTTCCTTAGGTTTGAGACTTGTCCTCCAATTTCTTGAAGTTGCTCATTTAGGGTTTTGAAGGATTTGGCCTAGGACAGGGGCTTGTGAGCTTTCCCTCCCCGGCCTCAACCAAACCCCCAATGACTTTTTTTGGTCATATGAACTTTTCTATATAGACTTCCTCATGGATCTGATCTCAACACACAAAGCATAAATAATAGAAGGATGACTAAAGCCTATTATAGTACTACCCTCAAGCATATTACATATAGAATTATAAATAATCTTCCATACATCCATAGTAAAGTCCTTTTGAATTGCAAAATTCAAAACAACCCTATCTTTAGTTACCTTACTAATATTCCTAATGGGCATCAGCTTGGCAGAAATAAAATAATGCTAAGCTTTGTTTCAATGAGGCTGGTAGGAAAATTGATACTCCTCCGCCTTTTCCACTGATATTAGAGCTTCAACAGTAAGGAAATTATTTCATTGAGGCATGGTGGAAGATCATTATAATAAAAAAAGATATTGGGAGAGAATCTATATTCAATAGCTCTAAAGAGAATGCAGTGAAATCTCACTAGTTTTTCTTAACAAAAGTTGATTATTCTCAAACAATTCCAATAACCAAGGTTGTGAAAACAGACGACATAACCGAAAAATAGAGGTTTAAGGTTTAAAGGTCGAACCGGGGTCGAATCAGATGATATAATAAATATTAAAATTATTTAAATGAGATTTAAATAATCAAATAATCATACAATATGTACAATTTGAGAGAAATAAATTATAAAATATAAATCATATGCAAAAAAATCTCCTGCAATTTGTTGGATTCACTATAAAATAAAGTGCATTAGTTGGATTCACTATCACTTTTAACTGGCAAATGCACACACACCTACAAAAAATTTAGTACAAGCTTTGCTCATATAAATACACAAGTGGCATAAAAAGATCATCATCTTTAAATGATTAATAACTATACAACTTCTAACATTGTTGTGACCCGTGAAAAATAAGCTCTTATGCTTTCAATCTCCCAATTCTCAATGCAAGACCTTTTAAGTTCTATGGACTCTATTTTCTACATATCAACCTAATGAAAAAAAAATTATTCGAATAAGAAAATTAGAATGCTTATTGGCTCTGTAACAATTAAAAAAGACTGTCATCCCTTATAAGAGTCTTAGCGGGCGTCACAGCCGAGAGAGAGAAGAAGAAGAAGCTTCTCTCTGTAAATCGGAGAGAGAGAGAGAGAGAGAGAGAGAGAGAGAAAGAGAGAGAGGAGAAGATTTACATATTTCACATCAAAATAAAACAAAGATCATTTCAAAAAAAAGTAACTAGGGTGATACAAATAAAGAGTTCTTTGCTCTCTGTAAACTACCGAACCGAAAGAGAGAGAGAGAGAGAGAGAGAGAGAGAGAGAGAGAGAGAGAGAGAATGAATAAATAATTTAAAGAAAAAAAACTTCTTTGCTCCTAACCTAGAGAGGAGAGCGGGGGATGGCTGGATGCTTAGGTTTGCTTTTGATGAGGTCGCCGTGAGGCAAGCCGGAGAAAGAGAGGAATTCCGGGTTGTGCTGCGATACTAAAAAGAGCGTCCGGAAGACACCGTAATCGGGAGCAAAACGCAAGAGCCTAGGATTTGAGCACATCACCCGTCCGATCATGGACCGGCAGATTGATCGAACGATCGGTTCTCCGGATTAATCGCTTTATGGTCTCCTCTTCTTCCCCGAGCGATTTTTTGAACATCCCGGATTGCAATGACGCCGGAACCGGCGTCGTCCGTCCGATTATAGCCATGGCTACAACACTCACATGTAGTGTTGGTCAAATGGTCAAGGAGGTTACTATGCTGGTCAAAAGGGACATTAATTACTATAAATTCTTAAACATAAAATAATGTGTCACATTGATGTAGCACCACAGCACTCCGACACAGCATCTCGACGTCAATCAAAACGTTTATCACATGTCATTAAATAGCCTCAACGTCTATAAACTATCATAAACTGACTTTTGATCGGCACAACGACATTATATTATCAGCTTCGGGGCGCTAGTGAAGTGGTCAACATGATTAATGGCATCAGTGTCATGGTGCTGACCATGTAGCACCACGACACTGGAGCTACAACGCTGAGGCATCATATTTGTAGCACTAAGGCGCTATTCCAAAATAAGCTTGAATTTCTCATGGGCCAGGCAAAATAACAATTGCCTAAATCTAATGCTTGAAGATGCTTGCGGGTTAAAACAAGATTGAATTTCTTGCATGTGCCGACATATGCATAAAATCTAACTTTAGTGTCGAGGATGTCGGTAATCGGTTGGGTCCTATGACGAGTTCGAGTTATCAAAACCTAATCATTCCCTGATGGTCACACCGATTGTAAAATTCATTCGTAGGATATGTCTAAATTGAATGAAGTTCATCATTCAATTTAACTTAAAGCAAACAATCATCCATCCATCCATCATTATTTATCAAGGATGATAAGCTAAGAAACTTTGCTTACAAAATAGCTTATGTCAAATAAATATATTTATGTTCATACTCAGATAATCTCATGTTGATAAGTAAGTGACATGTGTCCTCCCTCCTGATTTTACCGCTTAATAGATGAGATGAGATGATCATCAAAACTCTATTGACCTCTCTTTTGGAGTGAGGATTCAATCTTCCCATGAGTCTTCTAGACACTAAGAGCTCTTTAGTCATAGGACACTTCTAATGCCTAAGCGAACACTTAACCTAAACCTAGAGACTTTATGAGGGTTTGCCATAGGATTAGGCTAAGCCTTAAGACCTAAGGTGACTCACCCATCCTATGGCCTAAAAAAGCTCATGCCTACCTCCTTAGCTAAAACTCAAATTAAATCCAAATTTTATGAAAGTTAACAAAAATTTAAATCAAATGCATTTGAATTAAAATCTAAATTCAATTGAGCTTGGGTTGAGGTAATTAGATTGATAAACTCAATTAACTCGTTTAAACTCAAAATCACTTAAGTCTAAATAAAATCAAGTTAAATCAAAATTAAATTAAGTTAAATCGAATCAATAGCACAGAATAAACAAACCAAAAAATAAATCAAGACGAGACACAAAGTTGCAAATAGATCATTTGACCTAGAGTAGACTAATGTGGGCCCTACTAACTCAAAAGTCAATTAATTGAAATGTAACCAAATTAAACCACTCCAAGAATTCAAAATCATCAAATGAAAATGTTTAAATATAATTCTAAACAATGAATCAAAAGAGGTCTTAAGTGAGTTGATTTGACCACTTAACTCAAATAAACTTAATATACTTCATTAAGCCAAATCCAAATCAATATATATATATATATATATATATATATATATATATATATATATATATATATATATATATAATCTAAATCAAACATTCAAAATCAATTGAAAATCATAAATGAACATAATTCAACATTTGCTTGGATTTAATTTAACCAATTTGGGCATTTGAATTAATTGAACCCAATTTAACCTATTTAAGTTAAAATGGATCAATTTGAGTTAATCAATCAAATCAAACTTAAATCAATTAAATAGAACATCATAGATGAATAATCAAATGAAATAAAATTAAAATTTATTTCTAAAATGGCTAATTGAGTTAAGGAAGCTAACTTAATTCATTTAGGCCAAAAGAATTAAAACTTAATCCAAATTAAATGAAACCAACTGAGCACAAATATTACAAATGATCAATAAGATATAATTAAAATCAAATCTAAATTATTGAGTAATCATGCTAGAATCAATTTGACTTATTTGAGTCAAATAGATTAAGCCTAGCATAAACTAAACCAAAACCCTATAAAATATGAATCAATTGAGCTTCAAATCATTCAAAGGATAATAATTTCAATCACCATCTAATGTTGATTGATCAAATGAAATTAACACAAATTAATTAAAACAAAACTCAAATGAATCAAACCAAACATTCAATTTCAAACTTAACTCAAGTGAAATTAAGTTCAACTCATAGCTCACTTAGGACTTTACTTGGGCAGCCAATCAACATCATAAAAAAGGTGGCCATAATGAATGAGGTAGAAACCATGTGTGAGAGAAGAAAAGACAAACCCATGCACATGAAGTCAAACCTCCTCCCCACTCCTTCATTGAATGAAGATGATCCTGCAGCCTAAAAAAGGAGACTTTGGGAGCAAAAATCCAAGGTTTCGAATCACCTATGGCCAACCACCCCCCACCTCCCATCACCATTAATGGTGATTTTAGGCCACCATTAAGAGGGGAGGAAAAGAGGCCTCAAATGTGATCCCTATTGCATTAGTCATCCTCCAAAACTTCCACTGTGTGAATAAACCCATCACCCACTCCTTTCGAGGTGAAAACCATCAAATCAAGTGGATTCCTGAAGAGGTGACCATCGGTGGATACGACATTCCAAGGGGAGACAAGAGCCTATATTCATTCCAAAGCTTCGTCTCGCATCCAGGAGCGTGTTCAAATCAACTTGGCCGTCGAAACCATCCCCAGCGAGGTAATTTCCGAATCTCATAGTCGGCCATAGGATCTCTCATTTAATGTTTGCACGATTTTAGGAAAATCCCTTAGTTACCCCTTGCAGTTTCCATTTTACATGATCCTAATACGAAAACAGGAGTTTTTCTAGCAAGATTTGTCGGAAAATTGAGCTTAGACGGACCCATGGGGGTTGGTTTCGCGTTCGATAGCTCAGTTCTACCGGGAAGAAGAAACCCTGCAGTCGTCTGATCTCTTATTAATATGAACGGACAGCTGATTAGGAGGTCGGCCTTGATTTGAACCCTTAGATCACACTGTTCGATCTGGACCGTCTGATCTTCGATCGATGGTCTGATCGAATGAGGCGTTTTCCTGCTCATTTTCCACGCAGAACCGCATGGCCCAATCGAGCTTCGACACATGGAATGGTCCCGCAATGCAATGTGACTGGTTTAAGTAGAAATTAAGGGATTTTCGAAATTTAAAAATTTCCAAAATTGCCTGAAACTTCAAAATTCATAAAAATTAAATACTCATCAAAAAAATACAAATAAGAGCTCGTTGTATTCTTCTTTTAGAGGAATCCAATAAGTCCAAAATCAAATTTTTTTTATTATGTATTTAAGCTTAATTTAGCTTTTAGTGAAAATCAAATTTTATTAATTAAACTAAAAATATTAATTGATTTGAAACTTTGAGGGATTGAAATTGAGTTTAAATTACACATACCATAAAAATGTCAAATCAAAATGATGAGTGGATTAGGAGATATTGAATTTCAAAGTTCAAATGCTTAATTTCATAAAATAACTAATTTAAAATCTAAAAAATTAGAAAAATCATCAAAATGGTTTAAACCAATTTAATGAACATCAAATAACCTTATGAAAATAAATTAGGATTTGATAAATCATTAAAATTAACATTAATTAAATTTATCAAATCTAAACTATAATAAATTAAAATAATCAAGCTAAAATCATGATACTCTAACTTAAATCAAGTAAATATCACATAACCTTCAATTGAAAATAAACTAAACCTTAGCTTAATCAAACATAAATTTGAATTTAATTAAATCGCAATTAAGTATCAATTAAATCCTAAATTAAATCAACTTGGTAAACCTAAATCATCAAATCATTAATTACATCATTAATCTAAACAAACATGAAATCAAATTAAAAGTTTTAACAAACAAATAACTTAAATCAAATCAAACTCTGCTCAACTTGATGAAAAGATTAATCAACCTATAGTTAAACCTTAATTAATCCAATCAAATAAGTTAACTCAATCAAATCAATTAAATAATGATCAAATTAAATTAAATAATTGCATCAAACCAAAAGTGATCAATATATAAACTAAATGACTAAATTTAATGAATTAAACCCTTAATTAAAATTCAAATAAAAGATCATATTAAAGCTTAATTAAATCACAATTAAGTAAATAAAGTATGTTCACCAATCTAAACCAAAATGAAATAATAAAATCATTGAATCTAAATAACATCAAAATGATATTAATCATATGAAATTAAAATCTTAAATTAAAACCCAAGAGAAAGGAATTAGATATTAATTCAAAGGATATTGAATTATTAAAATTTAGTTAAATCAAAACATCTAATTCAAAATTAATGGATCAAAATATATGAAGATTAAAGAAACTCAAATTTTAATATATAAATCAAATCAAACAAACATTAATCAAATCAAATCAATTATATAAATTCAAATTGGCTAATTAAGATACTTAAGGAACTTAGTTAGACTTTTTAGGATGAATCTTCATCTTAGGATGTAGAATAGGTTGAGTCTCATCCAAAAATAGAATTCATTCTACTCTTCATTCTTGAAAATCTAAACAAATGAAAGTGAAATAACAATGGAAAAATAAATCACAAAGTCATTTGAATCAAAACCATTCAATGATAAAATTGAATAAACTCTGAATTCAAATCAAACTTTAAAATAAAACAAAGCCTAGAATAGACTTGTCACACAAACTTTATTTTCACACACTAGAATACTAAGTTACCACTTCTATCTTCAGGTTAAGACGATGTATGTGTGATATTGTGTTTTGTTTTGTAGTGTAATATTTTAGATTGATGTTAGAATATGGATCGATGGATGTTAGTGTGATAGTCTAACATTATTTTCTATAGGGGATTGTGCTTAAAGGGTAGCTATAAAAATAAAATATAAACATTTTGCTTGCAGGTTGCTTATGCCCTAAGCATAATCCAAGTTAGGATAGGTGAGCTTAGTTACCCATGTGCAGGATGCTAAGTCCAAATTATAAATATAATTGCTTGGAGTGTATGTATGTTTAGCTAACTTGTGCTTTGCAGGTGTAGTTAAATTTACTTTTTCATATAAAATATAATTTTATAATAAGAATTAGGATTAGTGTTGTGGGGGATTAGGATGAGCAGTGGCTAGAAGGCTTAGTCCTAGGGTGCCCTGTGATGCCTTGGAGCAAATCAAATCAAAAGAAGGAAGAAGAAGAAGTGAAGAATGAAGACCCTCATAGCATGTATTCAATTTCAATTGTAATATTATTTGGTAATTCCAGGATATATAAAGGTAGAGCTCGATTACCCATATTTTCTCTTTTCGAGGTATACGATGGAACCCGACCGCATCGGCCTTTTATTCTTTTACATAATTTATACATGTTTGATTGATGTTGTGTTTAGATTGCGCATTAGAACAACATGCTTTTCATAGTTTTTTAAATTTTGATGTTTGAATGTGTGACCTGGATGCTGTAGTCTCTTATGATAAAATTAATTTTTCTACCCAACTAATCACACATAATTAAATTTTGATCAACTCACAATCTCATCATAAAACCTAAGTTTTAAATAAGGTAATTAAAAGATTTAGCAACCTCTTAGCTATATGGTTATATGTTTCACATCATGCATGCATATTCCTTCTTCTTTGAATATGGGGAATCTCTATCCTTGCATGATAGGAGAATAATTGACATGTGAGGGCATCCCTTGTGATGGATAACACTCCTTTCTTGCTGATTTAGCTAATAACTTTATTTCATCATGCATTTAGGCATAAAAATCCCAAGCCCTTGTCCAAATGATTGTGTCAAAAATGAAATAAAAATTAGAAAATTTTGCATTTGTAGATTAAGTCATATGCTCATACCATTCATACTCTAGTCTTCTAGGGAGTGGATTTAGAACTTTAGTTTCTTTCTAATTAAATAACAATTCAACTATCTTGCACTTTTATAAGACTAGACTACATGGTTTTGAATCGTAGGGGGTGTTAGCTGGTGGCCACTTCAGGTGGATGTAAGTCTAAAAGTCGAATGGTTTATCCTCTCTTATGGAGGTAAACCATTATGTCTATCTTTCGCTTAGATTTAGGTCGTGTTTTAGTTCGTGCTAAAGCTCCCTAGATTTATGATATGAGGTAGCTATTTCCTTCGAGCTATAAGCATAAATCCTCATCTCTTAGGCATTTTTACAATCTTGTGTTAATGGATTATAAACCTTAGCAATCTAATAAAATTTCAACTCGAACAAATAAATCTCTTCAATTTCAAATATATAAAGTCCAACCATAGGGTAAATTGGAATGCTCACTTGGTTTCCTAGTATCATGAGCATTCCCTACTTATTCGGCTTCCAAAAAATAAGTCTTCTCCTTGAACTTTCCCAATTGATCTTCCAAATATAACCAATTTTTTTGATAGTCTAGCCTTGAAGTCTTTGGAGATCATAATTGCCTACTTTAATCGAGAGTGTTCTTAGGAAATTTCATTTTCTATGATGTAATTAACTATGTAGGCTTGCCACCATAGGGAACTAAAGAACCCAGCTTAAAATAAACCCTACTTTACTTTTTCATATAATGTAGGGGAAAGATCTCTGGTATATTCGAAGACCAATCATACCTTAGACGTCCTTATTATGTGATTAGGTGCATTGTAGGATGGTGTTTCTATTTTTCGAGATAGTACATCATACCTTAATATCATATCTGTTCACTTCAATAAGTATCTCATAAGATCTGCGTGGTGTCCCCACATCCAAAATAAACACCACACTCTGTCGAGTGGCTTGGCATCTATACCATACAATGTCATGACAATAGCACATATGTTCCTTAATGGTTTTATTTCTTGAGCCATCAATCATGGAATATATTTAATAGGCAAAAAGCCTTATGTTAGCTAAACTTGACTTAAATTTTCCTCCTTAGATAAATATCACCCTAGATCTACATGAACACTTTGGACGACGCAACCCATGGTTGTTGACAATGATTCTTCTATCAAGAATACTTTTCCTGACTAAGTAAATCAAGGACCACGATTGCTTGGGATGACAAAACCATGCGATCGTAATAGGGCGTGCCATCATTCCCCCCAATACATGCTTTAAGTTATATAATGTCTTCATTCATTATTCGTTATGTACTATGCATTAAGTTGAATTTTTCATTATATGAATATTTTAAATTATATTTGGCATTCCAAAGGATTGTAAGCCCAATCTCTTTATTCGCTATGCGAATCATACATGATAGTCATCTATGCTAAACACACCCCTAAGACACTATCATATATCACTAAGTTATGTCTATTTCCAACATTTAATCGAGAGTGCTCTCTTGCTGTGGTGAGACGGGTAATTAATTATGGAGGCTTGCATCCATAAAAAGTAGAACACAAATCTAAACAAACCCTAACATAATGTTAGGGTTAATATAGTTGAATATATATATTAATCTATCTTACGAAAGAACATGCTCCTACCCCATCTCAATAAAGATAGCAGAGCGCATCCTCCACGATGTTATTTCGGAGTGATCAATCACTAATAAGATTAGCGCTTAATGTTAATATCAATTTTTATTACCTCCATGATAATAAGGTTGTCACCCATTATTCCAAAAACTTATTGTTTCTAATTACCAACAAGGTTGATACATGATGTCAACACCTATACAATGCTCGCTAATGCCAATCAGGCTATCACCCATCATAGATAATAATATAAATGCCCACTATTACTAATAAAGCTAACACACATTGTCAACATCAATGTCAATGCTCACCAATGCCAATAAGATTGATACATAATGTCAACACCTCACGCTAATGCCAACCAGCTATCACCCACCATAGCTAATAATATAAATGTTCACCATTACTAATAAAACTAATGCACATTATCAACATCAATGTCAATGCTCACCAATGCCAATAAAGTTGATACATATTATATACACTTGGGCATTACCTTTTAATATTAATATGATTATTAAGCACCCTCGTTAATAATATTAATTCTTGTTATCACTAATAAGTTCAATGTGTTATCAACACCAAAATTGACTTCAATTAATGCCCATGGATGCAATAAGCTTTCCACCCACCATCATAAATAAATTTGATTTTCGTTATTGATAATAAGATGAACATACATTATCTTCATCAAGCTAATGCCTATCAATGACAATAAAGTCATCACTTGCAATCAATATCAACATCCACTATCGTCAATAAGACCAACTCAATCTATTGATTTTGATGTTAATGTGTGCTATCATTAATAAAGCTAACACATGATGTTGACTCCAACAACAACACTAGCTATCTCTATCAAGGTCTATACTTGCTTTCTTGATCCCTATTCTTTCATTATAAGAAAAACAATTAAGCAAATCACCGATTACCTCTTGATAATATCTTTAATGTCCCAAAGTTCTATTTACTCACATTATAAAAATCATCTTTCACAATTTATATTTATTACATTATATAAATGCCTTCTTTTATTATGGGCAAAGAGATTTGTTATATCACCAAAAAAAGTTGATTAATTAGGCATGAATCTGGAAGCGATATATGTGATGGAAATTTCGATTAAATTTGAGATCATTCAAAATCTAATTTTAACAAACTAAGAGTTGAATTAAATGTCTCGATGAGGCAAACTCATTAACTCCAAGAGCAAATTTGTCCAAATTCAAATGAGCTCAAATCAAAATTTTGGAGTGTAATTAAAAATTTTAAAGTATTAATTGAAGGGTCAAACGATTTTTGTATATAGCATGTTTATAGTTGAAGTGAGCGGCCTAATGAACCTAAGATCACTCAAATTCGAGCATTAAGACATTAAATGATAAAAGAATGATTCATAATTGAAGAAATTAACATGGACAAGCTAATTAAATGTGTTAAAATTTTGACTAAATTTACTAAAATGTCCCTCCCAAAAGTATATAAACAAGACTCTATCCTCACCATTGGAGTAAAAGAGGATAAGAAGAGCAAAACCTAAGAGCTTGAAACTGATCACTATCTACAGTTATTATTAACCACTACCAGCAATCATCACCAATCACTAATAGCAATTATTATCGATTAGTAGTGGCTATTATAACCCAACTACCATCATAAGGTTATTATGACCTTAATCCTAAGTTGTTGTACTTTTTTTTTATATAACAGAAGATAAAAAGAGTATTTAAAATTTGTTAATCACATAAATTCCTAAGAAATTTTTGCATATTATTCTAATTATTAAGAATTACTATTGCATATTTATGTCATAATTTATATTTTTATATAAATGAGCCTAATCTATATTATAATTTTCTTTATGAATCTTTGTTATCATACAAAGAATTTATATAATGTATGTGTGTGCATTATTAGTGTATTGTTAGTATTAAGCTCTTTTGGCATAAGGCTACATGGATGGACAAGTCCTCCAAGTGACGACTTTATAGAAAATCATTGAATTTTATTGAGCTTGGTACACACCTCTCCCAATCCTTTCTCATGGGCGATATAGTAAACCGAATATATATATATATATATATATATATATATATATATATATATATATATATATATATGATATGACCCTTAAAATTCTTCTAGTCGAAGCACGAATCTTGATGCCGAAAGCAAGCTGATCCAAAGTTGAAACTGGTCTAGATCAAGCTCTCAAAATATCCTTGGAAACTTTGGGATATCAGTTAAATCTCTAAATAGCTCTCAAATATGAAGTGTTTATAGTCAAATCGAGCGTCTCGACGAGCCGGTTCCAACAAGCCAAAGATCTTACAATTCTGACTTCATTTGAGCATTCAAATGTATGAAATACATCATATGATCAAGGGAATCATCATGAGCCGTCCGATGGAGAGGAGTGGTTCGGATTTTGCATGTATTTACTCCTCCAATCTATAAACCTCATTCCTCATTATGAGGGGGGGCCAAGTGAAGGAGAAGGAGGGCAAGCAAGAGAGAGAGAGCTCTAAAGATCCTCCAAACTGTCGTGCCATACTCGGCGATTAAACCACCGGGCCGCGTAGCCGATCCATGTCGTTGACCATTGTTCGGTCATCATATACTATCGTCGGTCATCGTCAACATCGTCGTCAACTTCGATGTCAACTTCGACATCAACATCATCATCAACATTGTCAACATTCATTGTCATTACTAGCTGTTATTCCCTTCTCACATACAAATCACGTAATTCGATCGGAAGATCTTGTACTCTGAAACATATACATAGTGGAAGCTTTTTTTTTGAGGCATTTTTCTTTTCGAGGTTTTCCACGTATAAATTCTGGAGTTTTCTTGTTCGCTCTTTAAATATTTGTGTGTGTGCTGGACTCTCCAAAGAAGCTAAGGTGTAAACTTTTACTCTCGCCGGTTTTCTATAGCAGTTTGGGTCACGTGGGAATAAGAATCCTTCAATCACAATTCCTGTTAACACCGTTATGGCAATGGCGCAACAAATAACAACAGCTTCGCTCCAACTCCGTCACTCTCGAGGCCAATCCTTGAACCAGGCGTAACCTTCGCCTCACTTCCCCACGATAGGCATGACCCTTGGAGGAGTGGTTCGGTTGTATGTATTCTGAGAGACACTACTCCTCCAATCATAAATAGCCTCATTCCTCATGAGGGGGGGGCTGAAGGAGAAGGAGGGCAAGCAGAAGAGAGAGAGCTCTAAAGATCCTCCAAGCACAATCGTCGCCACTTTCGGTGCCGTTAACCACAGCCAGCGTCGCCATCGCCACCGCCCGATCGCCATCGGACCATTGTTGCGGTCATCGCGACGCTATCGTCGGTCATCGCATCAACATCGTCAATTCGCGTCAACCGACGTCAACTTCGTCATCGGCTTGTCGTCGTCAGCAACATTCTTAGCAAGCATTTGTTCCCTTCTCACATACAAATCTGTAATCCCGGTATCGGGAAGATCTTGTACTCTGAAACATATACATAGTGGAAGCTTTTTTTTTCTTTGGGCTGCCGTGATTTTCTCTCTTTTTAGATTTTCCATTATAATTGAGTTTTCTTGTTCGCTCTTTAAATACATGTGTGTGTGGACTCTCCGAAGCTAAAGTAAACTTTTACTCTCATGGCTGGTTTTCTAGCCCTTAGCTTTGGCGTGTCGTGGGATAAGAATCCTTCAATCACAATTCGTTAACACCTCGTTATGGCCAATGGCATCTGTAACAGCTTCCAGCTCCCTCCGTCACTCTCAGGCCAATCCAAGGGGCCGCCATACGCCTCGCTTCCACGATAGGCATGACCTGTCGGTGAAGGCTAATCTCTTTAGAAGGCAGGTGTGCGTCGAATGGAAGAATCTCAAAATGAGATGATCCGACTTTTGCGAGGACACAAGCTACCCTTGAAAACACATCTCCCAGATCGATCGTTGGTCGGGAGGTCAAAATGCTAATCTCTTGATCGAAGTTCCTGCGTAGAGGTCAAAATGCTAATCTCCTTGACCGAAGTTCCTCGCGTAGAGGATCTTGATCTCACTTGACCGCTAGTTACTACTCATCCATCACGCGTGCGGCTCAATGCCCAATCCATTATTCTTTGGTAACGACACATTCGTCATCGCGACGCCATGTTATACTCTGTCTGACGGCGCAATCGAGGCAATTTCACCTTCAAGACAAAATCATCTTCCCTCACGCGTATGAGAGTCCTCACCTTTAGGCTGTATTCTTCAACATCTATTCGTGGGTTTCAAGCTTCCGAACATTGATTCCTACAATGGGGATTTTTGACCTATCCGAGGATGTTTGTTAGAGTGTTACCCGATGACATTAACCTGTATGGAAGAGGTTGAATTGAATCCGCTAAGGATTTTTGACCTGTCCGAGGTTATTTGTCAGAGTCTTTGCTCGATGACGTTAACATGTGTGGAAAAGGTTGAATTGAATCCGAGGATCTTTGACTATCAGGAGTTGTTTGTCGAGTGTTACTCGATGGCGTTAACGTGTGGAAGAGGTTGAATTGAATCCGTGAGGATTTTGACTATCGAGGTTGTTTGTCGAGTGTTACCAATGGCGTTAACGTATGGAAGAGGTTGAATTGAATCCGAGGATTTTGACCATCGAGGTTGTTTGTTGTGTTACGATGGCGTTAACGTATGGAAGAGGTTGAATTGAATCCGCGAGATTTTTGACCTATCAGGGTTGTTTGTCGAGTGTTACTGCGATGGCGTTAACTATGGAAGAGGTGAATTGAATCCGAGGATTTTGACTTATCGAGGTTGTTTGTCGAGTGTTACGATAACACTGTATGGAAGAAGAGGTCATGTCCACGATTTTGACTATCCAGGTTGTTTGTCGAGTGTTACGATGGCGTTAACACAGTATGGAAGAGGTCGTAGGAAGTCCACGAGGACCTTTTGACTATCGAGTTGTTTGAGTATTTGCTCGATGGCGTTAACGTGTGGAAGAGGTCGTAGAAAGTTCCAAGGACCTTTTGATCACAGGTTGTTTGTCGAGTGTTACCGATGGCGTTAACTTGTATGGAAGAAGGTCTCCGTTTTGTGGTTGTAAAGTTGCTCCTTAACGGGTCTCGTTTTTCCATGAGTATGAGTGGAAAACATAATTTGCAAAGTTATATCTCTTCTCGATGTTGAAATATCCTCCAACTTTGACTTGTTTCTTGGGATGGTAATCAATTAGATGCTTAACATGGGTGATCTTACGAGATTAAGAGTTGCCCCAGTTTTTTGACAAAATCACGAAGGAAGTTTGATGAATCTTCATTCTTAAACTTCAGAGCTTGAAATGCTCCACCTCGATGGTGGTTTTGATCATGTTGGTGGCGGCGGGGTGGTCGGCCGGCATCGACGACGGTCAGCGCCCGCATGGATACCGTCGTTGGTCGCTGCCGTCACTAACTGTCGTCGGGCCGTCATCGCATTACCGGTCCATACCGCCGCAAATCGTCGGCGATCTTAGCCGGTCACCACCATCGTGCCATCATCCACCGCCAACTACCGGCGTCGGTTTCCGTCGACCTGCGTCGCCGGTTGCATTTGTCGACCACCCCGTCGATTAACAGCCCGTCAGCGGTCCGCCATGCCGTCGACCGGTCCGCTGGATTTCGTCGCCGGTCCGCTGCCGACCATGCGTCGGCGATCTTCTTGGTCACCACCAATCTTCGCCCCGGACATCTGCATTCAGGCATTAGTCCCCACCATCGATTATGCGTAGCCGGTTGCCACGCTGTCGACACATCAGACCGCGATAACTGCTGGGATCGTGTAATTTTTGCGGTCCGATAGCGTCGCCGGTCATCCCCGTCGACTGCGTATGGTCGACTACTGATCACCGGTTATCGCTGCAACCCTGTGCCGTAACCAATGTAGTCGATCTGCGCCGCTGACCGCGTAGGTCATCGCCGACCATCCCGTGATCTTCATTCTGCAGGCGCCATTCGCGGTCACTACCATCTCTGGTTGTCGTTCAGACCCCATCGGTAGCCGAACCAATCGCAGCTACCGTCACCGGTTGTCACGCTGCCGAGCCAGCCGTCGGTAATGCAGCGGTATCGCGTACCGACTACCGTCGGTTCTACCATCGTATCCGGCAATCTTCCCTTCTGGCGCCGGTCGCCGTCGCTAAGTCTGGTTGCGGATTCGAGCCACCCCATTGGTAGCCCATTACGTCGCTGCAGTACGCCCGTAGGCCGACCATCGCTGCCGTCACCGGTCCTCGTACCATTTGGTTATCCTCCGACCGCGTCGTCGGTAGCCATCGTCGATTCGCGGTGTTGATCTCGGTTATCGTCTCCTTGATCGCCTCTGAACCCGGTCGATCCGACGAGGTCGATTCACCTCTTTCAAGCGGAGCCTTGCCGGTATGAACTACGGGTCTTGATCGCCTCAGTCCGGTGGTCGGAGGTCACTTAACACCTCTTTCGAGGAAAACGGAGCCTTGCCATATGAACTACGGGTCTTGATCGCCTCTGAATCCCGTCGGTCTGACGAGGTCAGTTAACACCTCTTTCAAGGAGCGGAGCTGCTTGGTATGAACCTGGTCTTGATCGCCCGGTCGGTCGGGTGGTTAGTTAACACCTCTTCGAGGGAAAGCTGGAGCAGCTGCCGTATGAATCTGGTCTTGATCCTTATCTAGGATAAGAAGAAGAGAAGGTCTTCTCCACTTTATACAGGGCTTTATAGACTCTTCAGGCAAGGGTAAAACCCGAAAACCGCTCAAAGCCGTCAAAGCAGATCATTCGGGCTAGCCCTTAGCGGCCGTATGTGAACCCGCCAGCCATGGTCGCCAGAGCTTGGTCAGCATGAGCGCGACCCGTACTGCCGCGTGGCCCATGGGCCATGCTTCGCATGAAACCATGCCATACATTATTACATGGCCATAAATCCCGACCTCAGACGAAACCGCCATCCCGCCAGCATAGCATGTATGGCCATGGCTGTAATAGCCACAGGTCCTGGCGCTGGCACGCCATATACATGCTGGTTGCTCGACCAGCCACCGCTGACCAGCGCCCGATGCAGCGGGCTGCGGCCCGAACCTGGCGACCAGTTCCGTCGTTCAGCGACCAGATCCTCCAGGCCGTGACCCGTGATGATATGAAGCGCAGACCCGTTCGACCCATGATATGGCAGCGTCAGTTAGCGACCCGCATCAAGACCCGCCAGCCGAACCTCGACCCTTCCTCCAGCGCTGGCGCCCATTGGTGCTCCACGCCCGTGAGCGCCATGAAGCTCTGACCGCGCGGGATGGATCAATAACCTCGAAATCTAGCATGCCTGCGCATTTGTGCCACGCGATTCGTAGTTATAATCTTGTACTCTTATGAAGATTTGTTCTCAAAATGTGTAGTTAATGGATCTCCTTTTATTGAAAGAATTTACTATTTTCAAGTATTTGACATATATTTTTGGATGATTGAGATAATGTCAATAGAAGCAACCGATATGTGCGAAAATTTCCGAAGCATGAATCTTGATCTTTGGCAAAATTTGATCAAAGTTGGCTGGTAGATCAAGCTCTCAAAATATCCTTGGAAACTTTGGGATATCGTTAAATATCTAAATAGCTCTCAATATGAAGTGTTTATAGTCAAATCGAAGCGTCTTGGGCCGGTTCAACAAGCCAAAGATCTTACAATTCGACTTCATTTGAGCATTCAAATGTGCAAATACATCATATGATCAAGGAAATCATCATGAGCCGATGGATGGAGTTGGTTACATGAGGCGCCACTCCTCCATCATAAATAGCCTCTCATTCGCCGTATAAGGGGAGTGAGAGGAAGGAAGCAAGAGAGGAGAAGCTCAAAAGATCCTCAACTGTCGTCGTCACCCACTCGTGATTCGTCAACCCGGCCATCGCCATCGCCCGCATCGTCGACCATTGTTCCAGGTCATCGATGCACTATCGTCGGTCATCAGTATCAACGTCATTCGTCGACATTGTCATTTGTTGTTCCCTTCTCACATACAATCTGTAATCCGGTGTCGGGAAGATCTTGTACTCAAACATATACATAGTGGAAGCTTTTCTTGGGCTAGGCCAGTGATTTTCCCTCTTTTCGAGGTTTCCGCGTATAAATTCAGGTTTTCTTGTTATCTTTAAATCTTGTGTGTGTCTTTGGACTCTCCAAGAAGAGTAAAGGCGTAAATTTTCTTCTACCGTATGATTTTCTAGCCATAATATATATATATATATATAGTAAACAGACTTTATTTTTTTCCTTTTCTTTGTTTATATTTTGGTCATGTACTTTCTTATTCATACTATGCTCAATTGGGTTTTTCCTATTGAATTTGTTTCTTAGGAAGTTCACAGCTCTTATTTTATGATTTCAAGTTGCTTGTTGTGCATCTTTTGGATAGCTTTTAGGCTTAGGCTCTCGACGTATCATTGGAAGTGGTTAAGATTAGAATTATTAAATGGATTCGATGATGTATTTAAGTTTATTTACATATGGTGATAAATTTAGTATGTTTTTCTAATTTAAATGTTCTGATAATCTTATTAGTGTAATGTTAATTGAAATCATGTTTATATCAATTGGAAGTATTTATATTTTTAAGTTCAAATTTTTTTGTGGGATTTTCTATGAGTTTCTTCAAGAGGGTGGGGTGTGATATGGGAGAGAATATTCTATGCGGTGTCCGGATGCAGTTTTGCATCCGGGCATCAAATCAGATACAGACATTTGACAAAACATAAATTAAATAAAAAATTATACTTTGAACAAGTGGCCAAGAATATTTCTAATTGAGAAGGCTATCTAGCCGGATTTCTATTAAATATTTTTATTTAAATTTAGACTTTTAGTTTTGAATCATCTGCTTCTTAATTCAAGGATTCAACCGTTTATTGATTGGACGATTTCTTCCCATTCTATGTCAAGTATCTTTTTTTTTTTTCTTTCTCTTTTTTTCAACCATTGATTGATTGGACGATTTCTTCCCATTTTTTTTTTTTTTGGGGGTATCCCTTTCGACACCATCTGTGGGTGGGAATATCATATTATAATTACGGGAGCCATGGCGACATTCATCACTCACTCGTCATTATGTCCCACTTGATGTTATGGCGGATCCGCCTGGAGGAATCAGCCGATCAGAAAGTTCGGTCCTTCGCCCGCAAGCAAGAGTGGGTGATTTCTTCTCATTCCTGGTCCAGTTTTTTTTTTTTCAACCGTTGATTGATTGGACGATTTCTTCGCATTCCTGGTCCAGTTTTCCTTTTTTTTTATTTTTTTTTTAATTGCAAAGTAGTCAGAGTGACCAGCTCCAAACGTTTGAACCAATTTATCTTATTTGATAAAAACATACTAATATTTAATAAAATTCAGTGACTTTTTTTTTGCATTGTAATAATTTTGTATCATAAAATACAATTACTGGATTTTATAATATGAATCTTGCGTCTTAGAAAACCAGCGGTGAGTGAAAGTTTAAGCCTTGTTGTGAAGTCAAGCGCACGGTGGTAAAGAACAAGAGGCAAGGAATTTTAAGCGTGGAAAACCTCGAAGAGGGGAAAAACCACAGCCGATAAAGGCTTCCACTATGTATCGGTACAAAATCTTCCGATAACGGGATTACTGAGAATTACATATGAGAGGAATATGTAACGATCGGGTTGTAATTATTCTTGATGGTGGAGATCGCGGGGTAACTTAGGCGGAATACAGCTGATTAGGACTTCTTTGGTGGCGATGGTTGATGGCCGTGAGTGCGGGTGCGATGCTTGGAGGATCTTGAGCCTCTCTCTTCCTCCTCACTTGGCTTTTCCTCTTCTTCTCCTTTCCGGACTCTTCCTTTTCTTCCTTGCTTGGACTCTCTTCTTCTTCTTCCTTCGGGCTCTTCCTCTTCTTCCTTGCTTGGACTCTTCCTCTTCTTGATTGTGGCAAGGATGTGTGACAGGGGTGGTGATGGTTGGCGTGGTCGGTCTTCACTTGTTTTGACTCTCCTCTTCACTATTTTGTTCTTCCTCTCCTTCACTTGGCCTCCATTTGTTCTTCACTCTCTCCTTCACTTGGCCTCTCCTTCACTTGGCCTCTCCCTTCACTTGGCCTCCATTTGTTCTTCACTTGGCCTCTCCTTCACTTGGCCTCCCCTCATGTGAGGAATGAAGGTCTATTTATAGATGGGATGAGGGGCATTCTTGTAAATTCATGTAAAGCCCGTACCACTCCCCTCGATCGGACGGCTCAGGATGATTCCTTCGATCATTTGATGTATTTTGAGCATTTGGATGCTCAAATGAAGTCGAAATTATGAGATCTTGAGCTCATTAGATCCATTTCGTCGAGGCGCTCAATTTATTATAAGCACCACATTTTGGCTGTTTTGGGATTTAATTGATGTCCCAAAGATTCCAATGATATTTTAAGTCTTGATCTCGATCGGTTGACTCAATCATATCGACATCAAGATTTGCTTTATTTGGTGGTATTTTGAGAATATATCGGTTTCTTTATTTTTGGATGACATTAATCATCCAAAAATATATATAATCAAATACTTCAAAATAGAAAATTCTTCAACGAAATCTGGTCCATTAACCACATATTTTGAGAACATATCTTCATGTACACACAGATTATGACTATTCTGAAGTAGATGCCCATATATGTAGGTATGTGAGCATATTCGAGTCATTTATCGGACATTCTGACATTCGACCCTGAGGTTTTAGATTATTTACTGAAATTGCGAGATCATAATTTATAGTCAAGAAAGGTGTTCAGGGCTTTTATTAGGTCGGGAAGAATGAAGATGAAGAGTACGGTTCGCAGTGAAATGACAATTCAACAGTCAATGGTGTGAGATCGCAGGTGGCCCGACGAACTGAATTATGGGGCCTGGCTGGCCAGAACCTTGAGATCAGCGTCTGAAGGTGCAATGAAAGACCCGGACCATAGTCCATGGGATTCTGCATGGCTCTGAGCCATGTGAGCAGGCCAATGGCCATGGATCAGTAATGATCCGTACGGTCTTGCCAGCCAGGTCTGCCTATCTACCAGCCCGCTGGCCATGAACCGTCATCCTTCTGCCGAGAAGAAGGGTTTGAGCCGTTTTGAGCCGTTTGTCGTTTTGAGCGTTTTTACCGTTTTTCTGGTTTTGAATATTTTGGGTTTGTGCCATTTTGAGGCGTTTCGCCATTTTTAATTTTTGAGGTTTTACCCCTTTTGCTTGTGGTATAAAGGTAGGAGGAGAGCACACCTTTCCCACTTTCTTCTTGAGTGAGGTCCTTTGGAAGCGATCAGAGAGGCGATCGAAGCGTCGGGGGAAGCGATCAAAGCGGTCGGCGTGGTTCGTTTCGGCCTTCGTCTTGCCGTCGGATCGTCCCGGGTTAGGAAGCGATCAAGGCCACGAACGTCGTGGTTCCGTTTCCGGCCTCGTCAGGTTCTTGTCCGTCGGATCGTCACGGGTTAGGAATCGCACGTCGTGGATTCCGGTTTCACTCGTCGATCTTATCCGTCGGATCGTCAGGTTAGGTCGAGCCCGCGATGCATCGTGGTTCCGGTTCCGACCTCGTCGGTTCTGTCTCGGATCGTCGGTTGTCGGTTCCGACCGTCGGTTTCGCGGCCGTCGGATCGTCGGGTTAGGGAAGGCACGCGATGCGTCGTAGTTTCCGGTTTCCGGCTCGTCCGTTTATCGTCGGTTAGGAAGCGATCGAAATGATGCGTCGTGGTTCCCGGTTCCGACCTCGTCCGGTTCCCGTCGGATCGTCACGGGTTAGAGAGGCCAATGCATTCGAAAGTTTCGCTCGTCAGTTCTTGGTCGGATGGTTCGTTTACCTCGTCCATTCGTGTCGGATCGTGCAGGTTGGTGGTCGAAGATTACGTCGTGTTCCGGTTTCCGACCTCGTCAGTTCAGTCGCGATGTCGTTTCCGGTTCCGACTCGTCGGTTCTTGGCCGTCGGATCGTCACGTGAAGGCGTCGAGGTCCGATGCGTCGTGGTTCCGTTCCGACCTCGTCCGGTTCTTGATCCGTCGGATCGTCTCGGGTTAGGGCGGTCAGGCCCGTCGTGGTTTCAGTTTCCGGCCCGTCAGCCGTGGATCGTCAGGTTAGGAGGCGATCAAGGCCGGCGTGATTGGATTCAGTTCTCGCGTCGGCGTCCGGGGCGATCAAGGCCGGTATCGTCGTGGTTCCGGTTTTCGGCCTCGTCGTTAGCGGAGTTAGGAAGCGATCACCGGAAGCGAGGGGGTTGGCGAAGATGCTTTGATGGGGACTAACGACATTGGTGGCGATGACTTACAAAGTGGTGGCGAGGATAACCGAGCGATGGTGGTGGCCGTGAGATTGCCGGCGATGGTGTGAGTCCGGCGGCTGGTAGTTGGCGGCAGTGACCAATGATGGTTGGCGTGAGGTGGTGGCAGGGGTGTCGGCAAGCCGGAGATCTTTGACCTATCCAGGTTGTTTTTAGAGTGTTACCGATGGCGTTAACTTGGAGTACAAAGTTTTTTTGACCTTTTAGGTTATTGGTGAATATTATTCGGCGCTAACACGTATGGAAGAGGGGAAGTCCAGGACCTTTTGACCTTTCGAGTTGTTTGTCGAGTTGCTATGCGATGACATTAACGTATGGAAGAGGCGGGAAGTCCACCAGGACCTTTTGACTCTGGGTTGTTAGTCGAGTTTTACGATGACATTAACCGTATGGAAGAGGTGGGAAATACCAGGGCGTTCTATCTGGTTGTTAGTCGAGTTTTACTCGATAGCGTTAACCCATCGAAGAGGTCAAATTAGATCAGGTAGTCGGTGGCCGTCGATCGATAGTCAGCGGATATGGCATGATGGCGAAGATGGCGATAAGCGATGGCATTGGCCAGCGATATATGGATAATAAACGATAATAGTATGCCGTGATTACCGGCGATATGCGGAGCCGGCCAGTAAGCGGCGGTGACTATAGTAGTTGCGGCAACCGGGGTGTCAGCCGGCAAGCAATAATGGTTGTCAGCAGTGGCGGCCGCGTCAATGTCAGCGTGGATGACCAGCAATGGTAATGACGAAGATGCCGGCGATGTCAGTGGCGATGTGCAGTTCTGACCATAGTGGTTAAGCGCCGGGGGAGCAGTGATGGTCGGCAGTAGTATGTGCGAGCGTCGGTAGTCGTAGGGGATAATAAACGGCGATGGTGATAACCGCGAGATTCTGCCGGCGATATTGTGATGGCAAACCGATGGTAGTGGGTGGTGCCGGCGACGATGAGGATTTACATCAGGGTTGTTTGTCGAGTGTTATCAGATGGCATTAACTATGTGGGTAAAAGTTTGACCTTTCACGGGTTGTTTGTCGAGCTTTTGTTTGATGACATTAACCCTATGGAAGATCGCGAGATCCCACCAGGGCGTTTTAACCTTTGTTTGTTTGTAGAGCTTTGCTCGATGACATTAACCGTCTGGAAGAGTGTAGAAGTCCACCAAGGGGCGTTTCACTCTGGGTTGTTTGTAGCTTTTGCTTTCGATGGCGATTAACCCGTCTGGGGAGATCAGAGATCCACAAGGACGTTTGACCTTTCTGGGTTGTTTATCGAGCTTTTGCTCGATGGCATGCCGTATGGAAGATATCGCCGAAGTCCACAAGGACGTTTTAGCGCGTACCGTCGGTGGTCAGCATGGTGGCGACAATGGTGATAACCGGCGAAGATTCTGGCGATAGTTAAGCAGCGATGGCAAAGCGGCCAGTAAAGCGGCAGATCCGGCTATAAATGGCGTTAGCGGCCAGCTGAGGTAATTGGCAGCTAGTTAATCAGCAGTGGCGTAAGTTAAGCGGGGATGGCAGCGATGATGGTAATTGTGGCGGAGGCAGCGATAGGTAGCGATAGCCGGCGGCAGTAGTAGCCGGTAAGCCAAACCTTCTAAAGGGTTAGCAGCGGTAGTGGCAGTAACGCAAACTAAATGATCAAACAAATTCAGCAAAGTATTCAAATACGATATTGATGGCAAACCGGTATCATGAGGTTGTTTGATGGTTATCCGTATCTGACAGGAAGTTTTTACGGTTGGTTTTTCGACGTGCTATTAATATGGCGTTTGACCTTTCCAGGTTCAGGTTTTGTATGAGATCTTTTGGAAGTCCAAAGCCGGGGATGACATTTTGTCGGGTTGTTAGTGAGTGTTTTGCTGATGGCGTTAACGTATGGAAGAGATCGCGGGAGTCCACCAGGGCGTTTTGACTATCTGGGTTGTTAGAGTGTTTACGATGGCGTTAAATGAGCGGGAGATCCACCTGGGGCGTTTGACCTATCTGGGTTGTTAGTGAGTGTTTACTCGATGGCGTTAACTTCGTATGGAAGAGGTCGAATAGTTGTATGAGCTTGTAGCCAGAGTTGACTATTGATCTTTGCCTTTTCATTGGTGTTGCTGACTTGCTTATCTTTTGAGATTAAGAGTTGCCCCCCAGTTCCGGACAGAATCTGAAGGAACAAAGTTTGATGAATCTTCATTCTTCGCTTACGTTCTTTAAAAGCTTGAATGCTCCACCTCGATGGTGGTTTTGATCTTGTTGGAAAACTTGATTTGCCATGAAGATGAAATAATCATCAACTTCCACAGGCGGTAAGCTGCTGCGTCTAGAAAACCGGTCAGCGGTAGAGTGAAAGTTCGCTTTAGCCTTGTTGTGAAGTCCACTACAGGTAATTAAAGCGAACAAGAGACACGAATTTTTAGTGGAAAACCTCGAAAAGAGGGAAAAAACGGCTAGCCAGTAAAGGCTTCCACTATATGTATCTTTTGAGTACAAAATCTTCGATTGATTACGTATGAGAGGAATAACGGTAACAATGATGTTGTATTCTGCGATGGTGGAGATCTTGGGATAACTTTGGAGAATGGTACAATTAGTGGGGTTCTTTGGTGGCGATGGTTGATGGTAGAGGCGGAGTCAATCTTGCTTGGGGTCGATCTTGCTTGGAGGATCTTCAAGCTTAGACTCTCTTCCTCCTCACTTGGGCTTTTCCTCTTCTTCCTGCTCGGACTCTTCCTTTTCTTCCTTGCTTGGACTCTTCTTCTTCTTCCTTGCTGGGCTCTTCTTCTTCCTTGCTTGGACTCTTCTCTTCTTCCTTGCTTGGTGAAGGATCGACCCTGGTGGTGAGTGGTTGCACCGTCGGCGGTGGCTCCTCTTCTTCACTTGTTTCAGCTCCTCTTCACTTGGCTCCATTTGTTCTTCACTTGGCCTCTCCCTTCACTTGGCCTCCATTTGTTCTTCACTTGGCCTCTCCCTTCACTTGGCCTCCATTTGTTCTTCACTTGGCCTCTCCCTTCACTTGGCCTCCATTTGTTCTTCACTTGGCCTCTCCCTTCACTTGGCCTCCCTCTCATGTGAGGAATGAAGGTCTATTTATAGATGGGATGAGGGGCATTCTTGTAAATTCATGTAAAGCCGTCCACTCGATTTCGGATGATTGATCATTTGATGTATTTTGAGCATTTGGATGAATGAAGTCGAATTATGAGATCTTAGGCTCATTAGATGATCGTCGAGGCAGCTCAATTTATTATAAGCACCCACATTTGAGAGGCTTTTGGGATTTAATTGATGTCCCAAAGATTCCGATGATATTTTAAGTGCTTGATCTCGTCGGTTGACTCAAAATCATATCGCTTTCGACATCAAGATTTGTGCTTTGACTGGTGGTATTTTGAGAGCCATATCAAATACTATTTTCTTAAATCAGACAAATTGTGCTTCATGGACAATGGCCGTCGGTGGGAGTCAATATCGTATTTAACACATCCAGTTGATGTAAATAGTTAATTGCATTGATAGTTAAATAAATTTATGAGCTTTATAATATGTTAGTTTTAATATATAACAATTTCATTTATTTACTATAATATCTTTTAGAACATTTTTTGATATGTATTTAATTTCCTGATTGGGTCTGGTTGGAGATAATGGATCTGTTCTATGTTAATTCTGGTTCTGCTTGGGTTCGATTTCCCTGGTTTGGTCTGATCCGGCTTGGCTTGGGTGGTTAATTGAGTTGGCTCAGTGAACGAACCGAGTTGAGTGTTGGGAGGGTTTTGGTGCTACGATCCGTTGGATTTAGCGCTTTTTTACGGTCGTTAGATAGTCACTTGGATTGAGTGCTTCTTGAATTGTTCCTTGAACCGTCGGATTAAACTGGTTTCGGATCTGCCCTTGGATTTGGTTTTGGATCATGCGGTTCTTGATGCTTCTAATGTCGTAAGTGGATTACGCGCTTTCGGCTTGATCTGGATTAAATCATTGCCTTTGATTGAGAATGGCTGGCGCTTCTTGGCCGTGGATTAAGCTGTTGAGATAACCTAACCTTTACCTTGATTATGTTTGTGTTGTTTTCGATTCGAGCCGTCGGCCTCGAGGAAGAGGTGGCGGAGGAGAAACCCTAAGGTTTTCCGGCGGTGAGATGGGTGGATTCGGCGATGGCGATCGTGGAAGGGGTTGGATGAGAGGAAAAGAAGGAATCTGAGAGAAGAGTTTCTTTTTTGAATATTTTCAACCCTTTGTTTGCTTTTCTCATCCCTATTTATAGTTTTCTTACGCTCTCTTTAGATCTTGGTCTATGTCTTTTATGCGATTAGTTATTTTACATTTACGGTTCTTGCCTCATCATTTATTGATTGCACTTCTTGCTTTCTTGCTACCAATCTTACATTCTACTTCTTCTCGGCCGTTCTTTCATTATGGATTATTGGTTTTAGGTTGCCTTTGTAATTAGCTTGGATTGGATTATGTTATCAGCCTTGTTATTATTATTCGCAATTCCTTTCCGACGAGCATGTTATCTTGATTACATATGTTGTAAAGGTCGATATTTTGTTTGTAATATCTGTAGTCTTTAATGCTCTATTATTGTAAGCAAACATTGGTCTCGTTCCTCTGTAATTATTGTTGTATGTGATAATTTGGTATTTTGAGGATTTGGGATCATATCATTACTCCCCTCCTCACACTGACCTTGCCCTCAAGGTCACCATTAAGACCTACCCTTTTCTGATTCTTGAATTCATATCTTAAGATCCTCACTTTATAGCAATCCTTTCCCGACTTTTCTCGTATTACCTTTGTAATGTGGTCGTAATGTTATTTGTCTTCTTTGGGAATTCTTTGTGGTCATTTAATTGATATTGGGAAGCTTCTTTGTCGATCTTTGCTTATAATTCGGCATTTCTTATTTGCCTATATGCGATGGGCTTTATAGAATTGGCTATATCTGACTTATACTTCTAAGCTAATTCAATGGTCAGAATTATTCAGAACTATTTAGACTATTTATAATTAGACAATTATATTTCCTCTGTCTTAACCTGAATTGAATGGCTGATAATTAAAGCTTGATTCTAATGCCTCTTCTTGTATCCACTGAATTTCTGGTTGAGTATCATGCTGTAGTTGATACTCTTGGTTATCATTGATTACGACAAGAGTAAAAAGTTTGGATTTGCACACATGACCACTGTGAAACTTCTCATCACAATTGAAACAGAGATCTCTCTTTTTTCTGTCTTCCAATTGGGCGTGATTAATTACGAATGGGTATCCTGGTCATGTTGGGTATTGTGGATAGTAGGTGCCATTCTTTGTAGGCGGCGGTGTATTTGTTCATTACGATGTGTAGGAATTCTGGAAGGTCTGGTTGTAGATATGTCATCTTGTAATCTGTCTTTCATTAACTTGGCTAGTTGAAAAGCTTGTTGTAGTGAGTTTGGCTGGTCTCCTCTTTTAATGTCATGTTTTAAGCGATTCAAAACAACTCAGAAAATTGGAGGAATTCACGAAATCGGTTATAGCTCTTCAAATTCATTGTAAACTCTCACGGGTGGATTTTACGTTGTAGTTTAGCCAATTCACCCCTTAAATCTCTCGTAAAGGGAGGGTCCAAACTTCAATTACTTGCTCTTTGAACATTCCATGTATTGTTTATTTTATTTCCATGCAAATAAGTGCATCCATCCATGTAAGCAATTATTACTTGATCTTTGACGTTATAATATTGGAAAAATTGATGTCTTAAATACCCTTGGGTTGTTACCATTGAATCTTGGCATATCAACTTTGACTGGTCTAGCTGTTTGAAATTGAGATCTAGTATGATTAGGAAATTCTGGTGGGTATGAGTTACATACTTGTGATTGTTGCTGATCTTGAGAGGATTTATCAAGTTTCTCCTCTATTGTTGATAATCTTCTGGTACTTCATTTAGTATCATAGTAATGGATTGCATTTGCTCATCATTTTTGTTCAGCCTGTTTACACATTCATCAATAGTTTAGCTGTGTGTCTTGTGCCATCTGCCATTATTTGAGTTCGACTCTCAACAAGAGCACCAATGATATGTATTTAATTTCCTGATTGGGTCTGGTTGGAGATAATGGATCTGTTCTGTGTTAATTCTGGTTCTGCTTGGGTTCGATTTCCCTGGTTTGGTGGAAGCTTGGAGTGGTTAATTGAGTTGGCTCACCGTGAACTGAACCCGAGTTGAGTGTTGGGAGGGTTTTGCGGGTGCTTTCTGATCCGTTGGATTTAGCGCTTTTTTACTCAGCCGTTGGATCTAGTCACTTGGATTGAGTGCTTCTTGAATTGCTCCTTGAACCGGATTAAACCGGTTTGATCCGCCCTTGATTTGGTTTTGGATCATGCGGTTCTTGATGCTTCTAATGTCGTAAGTGGATTACGCGTGTTTCGCGGCGATCTCTGGATTAAATGCCTTTGATTGAGAATGGCGTGCCTTCTTGGTGGGATTAATCTGTTGAGATAACCTAACCTTTACCTTGCTTCTGTTTGTGTTGTTTTTGATTCGAGCGTCGGCCTCGAGGAGAAGGGAAGAGCTGCGGAGGAGAAACCCTAAGGTTTTCCGGTGGTGAGGATGGGTGGATTGCGATGGCGATCGGAAGGGGTTGGATGAGAGGGAAAAGAAGGAATCTGAGAGAGAAGAGTTTCTTTTGAATATTTTCAACCCTTTGTTTGCTTTTCTCATCCCTATTTATAGTTTTCTTCTCTCTTTAGATCTTGTCTTATGTCTTTGGCGATTATTATTTTACATTGCGGTTCTCTGCTGTATTGATTCTAGCTTTCTTGCTACCAATCTTACGTTACTATTCTTTCGGCCGTTCTTTTTACATGGATTATTGGTTTTAGGTTGTCTGTAATTCTACGTTGGATTGGATTATGCTATCCCATTATTATTATTCGCAATTCCTTCCGACGGCATGTTATCTTGATTACATATGTTGTAAAGCTGATATTTTTGTTTGTAATATCTGTAGTCTTTTATGCTCTGTTATTGTAAGCAAACATTGGTCTCGTTCCTTTATAATTATTGTTGTATGTGATAATTTGATACTTTGAGGATTTGGGATCATATTATTTTTCTTCAGACATCTCAGCCCATTAAATTATGCTGGCTACAGATATAAGTGAGTTAAGTTGACTTAAATCGGCTAAAATTTAACTTGATAACTTGACTAATAAATATTAATATAAAATATATTTAAATTATAATATAATAATTTAAGTATAAAATTATTAAAAATTACATCTCATCTTCTCCTATCAAATTATTTCTTATTATTAATTTTTTAATTTTTATTATTTTTATCATAATAATTATTTGAATGAAAATAAATTTTTCTTTCATACTAAATACTAAATGAGTTTGTTCATAAAATAAAACTCCAAATTTGAGATCATTTCGATGAATTAATTAAGATTAAATTTAAATCAATGATGACTCGAACTTGAGCTGACTCGTTTATACCTACAGACCGGTGGTTTCTGATGCGCATCAGTCTGGAGCATCCAGAAACGTGTGAGTCGTGTTAACTCAAACCAGATTGCAAGCTGGATCACCGCACGGCCATTAATGGCGATCTCAACAACTGGGCCACAGATTTAAAACTGTAATAAAAACCAGCAATGTCTTTATTATTAATTTTCTTTTTAGAAAATTATGATCTTGTGATGTATCTAATAAACTGAAAAATAACCTAAATGTGGCTATATAATATGAGAGTTTGGTGGGACAAATTCTAGAAAAAAAAATGATAAAATATAATCATCAATTATTTTGATATTGTGATTAGAATTCATATATATATAATTTTTTAGATGAAAAAATATATTTTATTTTTCAAAAAGTATATTTAAATAAATAGCATACAAGTCTTATGTATTACATAATTAATATCTAAAATTTAATATTTATAAATATAATATTTTTTAATATATGAAAAAATGTATTTTAAAAAAAAATTAATGATGATGATATTTTTATATATAATTAATGATTCAAATATTATTTATATAAATATTAAAATTTAAATATTTTTCATGTAAATATATAAGAATTTTGTGAGTGATTTAAAAATTTAAGTATTATAGATGTAAATATTAAAAAAAACCGCCATCAGCAACAGCTGCTACACCGCGTTCCCACAAGCAACCTGGCGCCAGCGAAGACGTTGACACCCTCAGAACCAAAACGGATAAGCAACTCACCTGTTTGGCGAAATGCCCCCAAGAGCTCCACCCCTGCAGCAAACTTGCTCGACCATCTATAACCTTCTAGCCTTCGTACCATTCTCTCCGTCGCCATTACAAAAGGTAGAAGATGGCTCCCCAGACGGCCATGCTCGATCCTCGAGCGTCCCTTCCATTCCTCATCCCCTCGCCATCAAAGCCGCAGAGAAGCTTCGCAACCTCAGAACCAGCATCCATGGCGCCGAAGCTTCATTCTCGACTATTTGCAGCTTGCTGGGAGGCCTCGCGGAGCTGTTCGAATCTCTCCATCTTCTTCTCCGCCTGCCTTCTCTCCAGCACCTTCTGTCACAGCAATTGCATAAGCCGTGGCTTGAAGCGCAGCTCGATTGCTCCCTTCAACTTCTCGACATCGAGGCCCCAATGAACGACTGCCTCGCATCGGCGAAATCCTTCGTCTTCGACCTGCAATCTGCTCTTCGTCGGAGAGGAGATAATGGTCACGTTAATTCTAGAAAGAAGGCGCAGAAGATAGCCGTAACTTGCTCGAAATTGCTGAAGAAAATGGAAGAAGGATTCTTCATTACTGCATTGGTGGAGAAGGAAGGAGATCTGGCAATGCTTGACGGATTGATGAGGGAGGCGAGGGAGACTACCATTGTTGTTCTTCAGTTATTGTTGACTCTAGTTGAAATTCCAGCTAGGCGGAAGGATTGGGGTAAGCGGATCTTACTGGTTCCGAAGGCGATGCAGTGGAGGAGAGGCAGATCTGCCGAAGGTAACGACGGAGGAAGTAAGGTGGTGGGATTGGAATCGTTGTTGAGTGCTGCTTTTGAACGCATTTCAGGCAAAGACGATGCATTCGGGAACTTACCGACCAAAGCCCATGAACAGTTGAATCAGGCTGAATCTGGGATTGAAGGTTTGGAGATCGGATTGCAGTGTTTATTCAGGCGGATGATTCAGAATAGAGTTGTTCTGCTCAATATGCTCAGTTTTTAGGTATCTCTTCGCCATTATATTGTTTCTTTTCTTTTACAGATCTGGTTGAAAGAAGCTGATATTCTCAGTATTTCTTTATTTCTTTTTTTTATGATTTAGTGTTTCCCTCTATATGGTCATTCTGTGCTTGAACTGTGCAGAATTTGAAACTTGTATGCTATCATATGATTATTATAAAAACCTTTTCATGCTGAATCTTTACAATATGCATTAAGCTATTTTCTTGGATTCTTTCACATTTCCCATCTTGAATTATCTTAATTTTATCATTTATAGCTCATTTGCAAGCTACAAAGGCTCTAAATATCATATAGATTAGGTCATAATCTCTATAGTTTGCTAATTTATGCTTAACATATAGAAGAAAATATCATAAATAAATTTATTATCATCAAATCATTAATGAACTACGCATGAAATCATATAAGCTTACAGAGTGAACAATTTTAATGTATGATCGCTCATTGAGCATCAATGTATAATTTTTCATATGGTCATAAACCAAGTCATTCATTTTTGGCTATAATTCTTCAAATTTAGTGTTAGTTTAAGGGAAATATTAGGCGAATTGCATTACCTGATCAGACAAAATAAAGAAAGAAATGAAATTACTGCTTATGCTTATATATACATCTCTGCTTTTATGCATACTCGATTTCCTTCATTATACGTGCTGTCCATCGTAATATTTCCCCTAGTTTAAGAGGAACTAGGGGCAAGTTAGTGTGCAATATTTTTTACACTATATGGTTTTCTTATAGAATTTTTCCTAACTCAGATTATGAAGATTATAGTAATAAATGATTCAAATAATCAGATTATGGGAATTATAATCAAAATTACATAAGGTGTCAAAAACTACAGAAAAATAATTTATGCAAAATAGAACAAAGAATAAAGATGAAAAATAGGGCTCAAATAGCAAATTGAACTATGATAAACTTTAGTGTTATCAAAGAGAGGAAAAGAGTAATTATTATGTATGGAGTTTGAACGTATCAGTTATATATATACATAATTATTGTATACTTATATATATATATAATATTTATACAGCTAATACAATATAGCATGTACATAATTAATACACAATAATTTAGATTATCCAAACTCTATGTAATCTTAAGTGTAGAAGATCAAGAACAACAGTTACCTATATGCAACCAAGGAAAAGCCTAATTGATACCCAAAAAGGAGTGCTTCCAACTTCCAACCAATTGAAAATAAGCATAAAAAAGCTTTGAATAGGCGATGATAAATCAACTCTTCGCCTAACCCTCTGTTACAAAATGTCATCTAGGAGTGGTGACAAAGTGACAGCCAAAAGATGAGAGTCTTCAGCATAATTCTCCATGCTTGAAAAATTCCATCATTATTCGACAAAATATAAGCATATTCTAGAGATATAAGTGAAAGAGTGAAAAAAAATTAAGGAATCACAATAATATGAGATATAATATTCTTGAAAAAAATGAGTGCCTTAAATGATATTTCATCTATGTATTTTGACTTGTAAAGCCTTTTGAATCCTAAAAAAAATACTTGAAAATTTGAAAAATATTTTTTTTCCCAAAAAGGCTGTCGTTTCTTTCTTGCTAAATAAAATAAAACAAACAACAAGTGGTAAATAAATATAGTTACTTATCTCTAGAGTTTAAGTGTTGCAATTCTTTTATGTGATATAGAACTTGAAGCAAATTTGGTCTAAGCAAGAAGCAAGTAGTCTATGACATAAATTGCATATGCAAATCAAATGAAAATTGACATTCAAAATACATATAATTCTTAGACTTCATTGTAGCATGACAAAAGCATTATAAATGAGAAACTTGAATGTTAACTTTTGCCACAATATCAGTCTTAAGTCCAATCTTAATATAGAGCTAATCTTCCAAAGAGAATCTAAGAACGTATTTTTATACCAAATGAGAAGATATTAGTTAACCTTGTCAAGCTGAGAGTGATAATAGTTAAAGGATTTTTTGAAAGATGGCTCACTGTAATTATTCCATGTAATAACATCCTAGTCATTGGTTTAAAGAGGAATAAAAGTAATAAGAGATGTAGTTTTAGAATTTTCTTAGCCACTGAGCATCTAGGTATTATTAGTAATAGCTTCAAAAACCAAAGAATCAAGATCTAGATTAATCTCTAATAAATATAGAAGCTCCAAATATGTAGTGTAAAAACATACTATTAATCTAGCTATCCCAAAAACAGCTAAGACCTTTACCTTCAGAGAGATTGAAAGAAAAAGTATGTCTTGAGTGAGTTGTTTCCATAAGGAGAGGAATGATTAAATCTCACTTTCCAAAGAGATCATTGTAATTTTTTTTCTACCAATTAGCAAGTAGCCCTTGGTTGTTCAGGAATCTCCATATGACAAAAGTGCAAAAATTATAAGATAATGTTCAAAAAGATGGAATGCCAAATCCATCATCAATTTTGTGCAAATAAGCTTTATCTCAAGCTATCTGTGGGGATTTTATTTGGAACACTATGCAGATCTTGGGATAAATATATTATTTAGGTAATCAAAGATATTATTTAGGTACTTATTTAGGTAATCAAATACGTCATTAAGAGATAAATATATTATCTCGAAAGATAAACATACTACCTTATAATGGATTCAATTACTTAATAAGGACTTCTAAGGCTGATGAGTTTTCTATATACTAGAGATTCTTTCCCTAGACTACATGAAGAGGTAGAACAGGGTTTATTTTATTACAGGATTCGTAGTTCCCTGTAGGGCAAGTCCTTATAGTTAATTAATCTTAGAAGAAAATTTTTTTTCTTTTGAAAATACTCTTCATTAAAGAAATTAATGTTCATCTCTATGGATTTCAAAGTGTGTATTAAAGGATGGTTAATTTAGAAATTCAAATAGGAATGCTTCAAAGAGGGAAGAGTTCTTTATGAAAGCCAAATGAGATTGAGTAGGAAATGCTTTTAGATATTGAGAAACTCAGTAAGCATTTCAACTATCATATCATTGAACTTTACATTTTTGAGATTGAGATTATTTAGAATTTTGAGTTGACATTTTATTAGAAATTTAAGATTTAGATTCTAACAGCACAAGACTATGGAAATATCTAAAATTTAAAGACTTATTCCAATCGGATGCTTCAAAACTTTAGTCTAAAAATACTTCTGACATAAGCCAGAGGTTCTACCTAGTCTTATTTTTTTATAAATTAGGGAATTATCGATTCTTTTTCTCACTTGAGAAAATAAACCTATCCCGACTCCTCTGGACTTATTCCTTTGGAAGAGTTGTACACCTATGGGATTTAAAATTCATGATGCCAAGTCTTAAGAATGCAAGATGGCTGAGCTGTTATGTTTAAGAAAGAAAGTTAAGAGTTTAAACTCACTCTCTAAGAAACTAGATCATGTGTGGTATGCATTCCATGACTTAGACTAATGTTATAAAATTTACAAATTTTATTTCATTTTGACTTATTAATTTTTTATATCAGGCTTAGGAGGATTTATGCCTAAATGCATGATGAAATTTGATTATGGCCAAATCAGAGAAAAGAGGTATTTTCCACTACAAGGGACTACTCTCACAGGTTAAGTCTATCCCTTATCGTGCAAGAATGGAGATCCCATATTTACAAGAGTGAAATAATATGTATTCATGTTGTTGAAAGATACAACCATTCAGCTAAGGGTTATTAAATATTTTATTTCTTGATTAAGATCATAAGTTTTAAAGTGAGATTATGAGTTGATTAAAATTTAGTTAAAATTATTAATTGAGATAGAAAATTTAATTTTCCTAAGAGTCTAACGCATCCAGGCTTTATTGTAAAATAGAACAATCATAGAAATAAACCTATAAAAAGCATCCAGTTCTATTCCACACCCCAAAATAAATCAAGTCAAATTTAAATATAAAATAAGCGTGGTACCTATACAGAAAAGAAAAGTAGTGGCTCTGCTCTTATCTGAAGCTTAGAACTAAATGCTCGATCTATGGGGTCTTTATCAATTTCAGGATCATCGCCTACTTTAAGGACCTCCTTAGGCTCCACCGGGGGCCATCAAATAGGTACAGTCAACTCCCGTTAATCCTAAACCCTATAAATCCTAACCTATTTCTAGGTTCAAATTATATTTTAAATTTTCAAAATAAAATCATAAATCATACAAAATAGACGTTAGGGAAAACATACAGCACACCCGCAATTTATATTTCAAATATACGGGCTTATCATCAGTGATTGTCAAGCTCACATGTCCTATTAGGCTATGCTCAAGAACTTAAATAACACCTGCAAGTAAATAACATTTTATATTTATTATAGCAGTCCTTTTTAAGCACAACCCCCTACAGAGAATAATATTAGCCTAAAAAAATACCCTAACATCCATACCATCCAGTTTCAAATAATACACCACAAAATAAGAAAAAGCATCGCATAACAATCAACACATCGACTTAACCTAATTCTAGGAGATGACCTAATATTTTAGTGTGTGAAAAGAAGGCTTGTGTGGAAAGTCTGTTCTAGGCTTTGTTTTATTTTAAGTTCGATTTGAATTCTGAGTTCATTCAATTTTACCATTGGATGGTTTCAATTTAAATAATTTAATTGATTTTTTTTTATTTCGTTTGAATTTTTAAGTTCATTTTTATGTTTAAGTCAAATTTAGATTTTAAAGAATGAAGAATAAGATAAATTCTGCTTAGAACAGAATCCATTTCATTCAACATACTAATCTTAATAGAATGAAACTTTCATCATGAGATGAAAATTTATTCTAAGGATCGAACCTAAGTATCTTAATTAGCCCATTTGAATTTATGTAAATGATTCAATTAAATTGATTTGATTTGATTAATGTTTGTTTGATTTGATTTAGATTTTAAAGTTTAAGTTTATTTAACTTCATGTATTTTGATTGATTAATTTTGGATTCATTAGATTTTAGTTTGATTTGATTGAATTTTGATGGTTCAATATCCTTTAAATTAATATCTAATTCCTTTCTTTTGGGTTTCAATTTGAGATTTTAACTTTATATGATATTGATTAGATTATTTTAATGTTATTTAAATTTAATGATTTCATCTTTTTATTTAAGATTGATTTGATTTAGTTAAAATATTTTAGTTTAATTAACTTCTTATTTGATCAAGGTTCAAAGCAACTTCTTATTTGGATTCTAATTAAGAGTTTAATCATTTGGTTTATTAAATTTGGTGATTTGATTTAGATATTGGTTTTAGTTTGAGGATTATTTAATTTCATCTTTTGATTTAACTTAATTGATTTGATTTGTTAAGTTTTATTAGTTTATGGATTTGCTTAGGTTAAGTGAATTAGATGTTTATTTTGAGTTCAATTAAATTTGATTGTTTGCATTTAGAGTTTCATTTAATTTGATTCATTTATTAGAATTTGGTTAATGTCTTTGAATGATAGTTCATGTTTAATTTGATTATTAAACTTATATGTTTAATGATTAATTAATTCATCTAATTCAAATAGATTGAATTGAACCTAACTTGATTATATATAGAATTGATTAAGGTTTACTTTAGTTTCATTTGATTTGATTTTATTATGAGTTGTGATCTATTTGATTTAAGGTTTGATGATTAATTAGGGCTCAATTTAGTTTTATTGTTTATTGAATTTAAATTATTTCATATAGTTAGCTAAGTTGATTAGATAGTTTAAAATTGGCTTGTTTACTTTATTTGTTTGTTTAAAATTTAGTTTAGATGGTTGATCAAATTAAAGTTTGGTTATAACTCTTTGTTATTTTTTATTAACCAAATTGAGTGTTTACTTTAATTAATAGTTTAATTGAATATGATTGAATGTTCATAACTAATTTGATTAGCTAATAGAAGCTTGATTAGTAATTATTCCATCTAAATTGATTCATTGTAACTTAGGTTTCGCTTGATTAAGCATTTGATTGATTTAGTTTATTTAGATTAAGCTTCCTTAAATGAATTTTAATTTGATTGCATAACTGAATCAATTATGATTTGATTTGATTTAATTGATTTTGTTTAATTTATTCTTTTGATTTGATTTGATTGAATTATTTCATTTGATTTAGTTTAAATTAATATTTTAATTTAGCTTGCATTAATGTTTTAGTTATGTTTATTTTAAGTTCATTTCATTTGGTTTGATCTATATTAACCTAAGGCATTTAGGTTAAAGTTTGAATTCATTCTTAGATTAGGTTGATTGAAGATTAAAGTTTCATTAGTTTGTTTAATTAAACTTAACATTTTATTATTAGTTTCTTTAAACTTTAAGTATTGAAATAATTAAGTTCTTTGATTTAAGATGTTGGAGAGCTATCCAAAGTATTTCTGATGTTGATGTAAATTATTTCAAGTTACTTCATGATTTTATGAATTTATGAATTTTTTTTTAATTCATCATTTGATTTATATTGACCTAGAGAGTTGGAAATTGAACAATTCCCAATCCAAAGATCAATTGGATTTGCAATGTTTATGGTAAGTGGGGTTCCATACCAATTTCATGTTTCTAAAGTTTCATCTTGATTAGATTCATAATTAGGGTGTAATTAAGATTATAATCATTTCACTAAAACATAAATCAAGCCTAATTTAGTGAAGATTATTTGGGGATTTCATTTTTTTATTAATTCCTCTTTGCAAGATGTTTCCAAAGAGGATTCATTCATGATTTTTGGAAAGTTGGTTGATTTATTATGATTTAATTAAGTTTTGGTTAATTATTTGAATTATTTAATTCAATTAATTACCTAATTAAGCCAATTTGGGATTTATTAAGTTCCAATAAGCTTCATTGATGATTTTATGTTCATTAGGTTTGTTAAGTTAATTTGAAGTGATTTAATCCATTTTGGTCTTTTTTTATTTTATTTTATTTTATTTTATTAAAATTGAGGTTTAGGATTTGAAATTTAATATTTCATGAATTACATTGCAATAATTCATGAAAATTTTTCCTAATATGTGTTTTAACATCAATTTCAATTTCCCAAAATTTCATTTCAATTTGATTGATGGTTTATGATTAATTAAGATTTAATTGATTTCATTCAAAATCAAATTAAGGTTAAAATATCCAAAATAGTTTGTCAATTTTAATTTTAATTTTAATGAATTCTTCTCATCAAGATGAATACATAGAGCCCAAATTTGTAATTTTTTGATTGAGTGTTTTATTTTTTTATGTTGTTTTGAAGTGCTCGACATTTTTTAGCATTTTTTAAATACAGAAAATCTGATTTTTCTGTTTGAACTAGTCAGTGCCATGTGGCATTGACGCAATAGGCCCTTTCCACGTGACAAGCACGGGTTGGTCCACGCGAAGCCCATGTCAAGTGGTGGCGGGGATGCAAGATTAACTAGAGTCGTTCGATCCGCGATCGGTTGGCTCAGATTAAATCTCGATTTCCTTAAGGGATTTAATCAAGCAGTGCAGCTAGATCACGACCATCTGTTTCAAATAAAAGGAACTGATGGCCCGGATTTTGTCCTTGTTCTCGCCCGCGAGAACCGAGAGTCGTCCGCCTTTAAGAAGCAAAATCTGACAATCTAGGTGGAATTATCGTGCAATTTCAACTGCAAAAAGATCAAGACTCCTATTAGAACAATCCATGCGGTTGGATCTCACTAGAGATCAAGTTCGCTTCATAAAGGACCAAATCAAATTTAAAGGTAGTCGGATTTAGTGTATACCTCGCCGGTGTTGATCATCGGCCATGATCGAGCACCTTGTCAATATGAAGCTCTAGGATAAATTTTGTACCTTGCCTCCCCGCCAATCGTCGTGGAGACCAAGCTCTGCCCTTCCTCCGCCGACCTTGGTCATTCTCTAGCTCATCGGCGGAGAATTTCACGAGAGAAGGTTCGGTTGAGTTCTCCTCTGACCCTGGAATCTGTAGAGAAGGCTAATTTGTGGGAAGGAGCGGTCCTTCCCCATTTTTATGTTTGGTCGTAAGGTTAGCTGCCAGTTGTGGTCGAATTTCGGCTTTCTGGTGGCGAGGAGCTCGGGTAATGGCTCAACTCTGCTCTCTTCCTCACGAGCATGATGGTGAAGTTGGTGGGAGAGGAGCTCTCTCCTCCCCCACCCAACACCACATTTGGTCGAGGTTATAGCCATGAGACATGGCCAATTCTGTGACTGAGAGGCTGAGTGAAAAGGGGTCTACTCACCTCCTCTTCCTTTGGAATGTGTCCGGATGGTTGGAATGAGGATTGGAGCTCTCCCTTCCTTTTCTTTTTCTCTTGGCCATGAGCTTCCATGGAGGAAAGGTTCATTTTGGTTGGCTATCCAAATTGATTGAAGAGCTTGTCCTCTTGCTTCCAAAGTCCTCCCTCTTGGCTGTAGGATTAGCTCTATTCAATGGAGGAGTGGGAGAAGGTGAATTTGGTTGACTTCAAGCATGAGTGTTGGATTTTATTGGATTTTATTCCATGGACTCATTTCATCTTCCATGGCTATCCCACCCTCTTTCAATTCATTTCACTAATTTTATTGGATTTTATTCCATGGACTCATTTCATCTTCCATGGCTATCCCACCCTCTTTCAATTCATTTCACCAATTTTATTGGATTTTATTCCATGGACTCATTTCATCTACCATGGCTATCCCACCCTCTTTCAATTCATTTCACCATTTTATGGGTTGCTACTATTTACTTAGATTTAGCCCAAGATGAGTTAGAAATTATGGGGAGTTCACTTGATTTGATTTTGAGTTGTTTAAAGTTCAATTAATGCCATTTGAATTTAGATTTAGTATAAATTCATTTGAGTCAGTTTAATTGTATTTCTTTTGGCTAATTAGTTCTATATTTGAGTTTCAATTAATATTTCATTGATCATTTATAACATTTATGATTAATTGATTTCATTTCATTTCAACTAGGTTTTAATTCTTTTGGCCTAAATGAGTCAAGTTAACTTCCTAACTCAATTAGCCATTTTAGATTTGAATTTTATTTAAGTTTGATTATTCATTTATGATGTTTGCATTTGATTAATTTTAATTGGTTTAAGCTTGATTTGATTGATTTTTTAACTCAAATTGACTTATTTTGACTCAAATGGGTTAAATCGGTTTAATTAAGTCAAATGTCCAGATTATCAAATTGAATCCAAGGAGAGGTTGGATTATATTCATTTATGATTTTCAACCGCTTTGGATGTTTGATTTAGATTAGATTTTTAATTTGATTTTGGATTTGTCTTTAATGAGGTCTATTTGGGTTTATTTGAGCAAAGTGATCAAATCAACCCACTAAAGACCTCTTGTGATTCATATTTGTTTAGAGTTATGTTTAAACATTTTCATTTGATGATTTTGAATTATTGGAATGGTTCAATTTGGCTATACTTTGATAGTTTAACTTTTGACTTAGTGGGGCCCATATTGGTCAACTTTAGGTCAAATGACCTACTTGTTTGAATCTCATTTGAATTATTGAGTTCATTTATATTTATACATTGATTTTGTGCTTTTGGTTCAATTTAATTTGGTTTAATTTTGATTTAATTTAATTTTATTTGGACTAAGATTGAGTTTGAGTTAATCAACCTAATTACTTCAACCCAATTGAATTTAAATTTCACTTCAAATATGTTTAATTTAGATTTCTATTGAGTTTCGTTAAATTTGGGTTTAATTTGGATTCATCTGATCTGATTGAGTTAGGACTGGTCTTAGAAGGATCTATCAGGATGACCTACCCTTTCACTCTAACATATTGAGTTTGGTTCGATTTCAAATTTGATTTTAGTTTCAAATTTTAAAGTTTGATTTGATTTGTTGTTTTATTCTGATTTGTTTACCTAGCCGCTAAGCATAGTGTCCTAAGTGCCTAATTAGGGAACTCCTAATCTAAGATTAGGGGACCTAATTACTATGATCATGAATGATGTTAACCTCATCCAGAAATGAGGTCAACACTATCGAGTGAAGTTTATGAGCATTTATATTGTTAAGGTATATGAGTTTACAATAGAAGTTGTTAATAATTTTAATACAAGATTTTGGAATGATGAGGGCCCAAAACCAATAGACCATGAAATTGTGAATTGAGAAATTAATGAATTGATATCTTCCATTGAAGGAAAGAGACCATTCATTCCACCTTCAAATAATATCATGATTTTATATAAAAGAGGTTGTAAATCAGCTATTCTTAGAGATTTTTTAGAGATTAGAGTACTCATATACTTAATTTTTAAAAGAGTGGAATGTTGAGAAGAGAGCTAATTTGTGTAGCATCTAACTTTACCTAAAAATATGATTGAGCTTTGGATATAATTACAAATATTGTGATCATCAACTTTTTGAAAAATGAGTAAATCATCAACATAGAATAAAAAAGAAAAAATATATATTACCTAAAAGTAACACCTTCAAAGGGAAGATTTATGTTTTATCTTCCATGATGTTAGAGAAGGCATCCATAACCAAGCAAAATAGAAGTGAAGAGAGAGGGCAATCTTCTCTCAAGGCAATTAAAGGTTTAAAGAATCTCTTAGAAGATTCATTTAAGCACACAAAGTAGTGAATATCATCAAGAGAAACTTTGACCAGATTAACAAACATGGTTGAAAAACTTTTTTGTATCATCCTATTTAGAAGAAAAGCCCTATTAACTAAGTTAAATGTGTTTTTGATGTCTTGTTTAACATAGAACAAGTCTTCAAAATTGTTATTTAAAAGAGCATGTAAGATTACACTGACTAAAATAATATTATCAATAGAGATAATACCTTTGATGAACTTGACTTAAGGGTTATGTATGATATAATGCATTACCAATTTTAATCAATTGGCCAAATTTTTTTGCAATAATCTTATAAAAGACATTATAGATAGAGATAAGTTTGAAATTAGCAATGTCAAAGGCACTAGATTTTTTAGGAATTAAGATAATTTTAGTAGCTTTAACCTTACGGGGAAGCTTCTTCCCTATAAGAAAGAAGTGTTGAACAACCATACAAAGGGAGACTCTCTCATGATATTATAGGAAACTAAAAAGAATTTGAATGTATAACCATTTGTACTAGGGTTGAAGGATATATATGTAGAAAAAAATCATCTATTGAATATTTTCTTCAAAAATAAGGGCAATGAGGTCTGCAATTAGATGGAAAGAAACTTTGTTCCCAACAAAGATAGATAAAGACTTATATTAGATGAAAATTCTGAATTAAAAAGACTATTAAACTAAGAAATAATAAACTTTATAATGTCCTTATGAGCAAAAAAACAAAAAAAAACAAAAACAAAACAAAAAGCAAAAAAACAAAAAACAAAAAACAAAAGTGGAGGTGAGCTTTTAATGTAGTTTTTGTTACATCTCTAATTTTCGCGTTGAGATATTTAAGGCCATCTTCACTAAGAGTAAGTTATTTTTCTTTGATTCTTTAGCATATCCAGGAAGACTACATAGAGTAAATAAAATAAAGGTTATTTTGATTTCTTTTGTAAGAGAATTAAGTAAATATCAATAGGGAGAATATTGACCTAGTTGAGAATGATTGTCTAATACTTTTCAAAAAAGATGAGCTATATTTTTAACTTATTAGATGTTGTCCAATCATAAGATTTTAAGAGTTTTTTGAGATAATCAAGGTTATGATAAAGAGAGTAAATAAGATCACCTTGCACTTCACTAGCCTATGCTTCCAAAATCATAGAAGTGAAATAATGATTCATCAGCCAATAATTTTTGAAGAGAAATCTATGCTTATAAGATTATATTTGACAAGTGAGGACCACTAGTGGAGAGTGATATGAGCAGTCGGAGTCCAAAAATTGTAATATAATAGAGGAAATATGTCTAGCCAAGCATCATTAACAAGACTTCTATCCAGTTTTATGTGATTAGGATTATCTTTCCTCTAATTAAAGGCTAGATCATCGAGGAGAGCTTCAGAAATGAAATTAGTAAGATCTTAAACTTGTCATTAGAAATAGTATTATCATTGATTTCTCATGCTAAAGTTTGCAACAATGAAAGTCTTGCAGAATGATTTAAGGCTAATTGATGTCCTTGGCAATGATATAGAGATCAGACCAAAGTTCAGTTCTTTCTAAATGAGAGTTGGCAACATAAATGTCCATAAATAAAAATGTATCTTCTCCACATTTAACCATACCATGAATGTATTGGCTGCTAGAATTTGAAAGTAAAGGGAAACTTTTCTTCATTCCATTTAACTCAAATCCACCCTAATTGATTTTGCTTAAAATTATGACATTTTCATTTAGTGTGGGTGAGTTTGTGAGGAAGACTTGGCTTTTTCCTCATCTCCTCCTTTCTCTTGAGCCGCCCTTGTTTCCCCGTTGCTTCTTTCTCCTATTCTTTTGCCATAAACTTTGGGGCATCTTCTCTATGAATCATCCCTTTCCCTCATTTGAACTCACTCTTTAAGAATATGTCTTCCTCTCTTCACAAAATGATTTTATTGTAATAATAAAGATTTAGATGCTACATATGTAAATATTTTTGTTTGGGTATTAGATATGTAAATATACAAGAATTATGTGCTATGTATGTAAATGTTCCTATAAAGTTTTGGCTTTAAAGATCCCTAAGTCACACTTACTCATCCTATTAATGATAAATACATTAGTAAATATAATATAATTTTAAATAAATTATAGTATTATCATAATTTAATACTCACATAAGATCATTGTAATACACTATCAAACCACAAATGGTCATCTTGATATTAATAATTTTGTGTGTACACGTCCAATATTGTGGGTTCTCTTTCCATGATTTTCTTCTATAAAATTATTTCTAAAGTAAACAAAATATTTAATAATTTTTTTAAATATTTACATTATGTTTAGTGTATGGAATAAAGGCACTAGTATAGATGGAGTTGCCTATGCCCTCAATTAGAAACTTGAATTTGTTTTGTTTCCTATTATAACTTTTAATTCTTTAAATTAAGATCTTTTAATAAATACATGGGACAAAGATATCTTTTTTTTATGTGTTTTGTGCTTAAAGAGAATATGTAAAAAGTATTTAATACTTACATTTAATATTTGTATTCAATAAAAATATGCAAATTAGATGCAACAATTCTACCAACAAATCTTTGGTTACTTGAAGTGGATGGTCTCGTATAATATGGTGGCGGTGGTAAAAGTTGTAATTGGGTTATGTATAATTTGAAAGAACTAAGCAACTTTTTTTTGGGACCAAATATTGAACCAAAAAAAGGAGAGGTTCATAGTTCAGTGGTGCAATATGGGATGAATTAGGGGATGAACTAGATGATGAAATAAATATTAAAATTACTATAATATGATATAAATGATGTAATAATGATATTCTTACTAATTAAATATCTGATATTATAATTTAATACACTCCACTTTTAAATATTTTGAATATAATTCTAAATTAAAATTATAGGATAAGACATTTTAATTAGTTTATATTTATTCAATTTAAATCTTTGATTTCTAGCCATCCAATAAAATCAAAAACTAACTAATATTAAAACTCGCTAATTCTTAAGAAACCAATTTGCTTCACTAGATTAGCCCGATTTGAATTCAATTCTATGCTAAGGTGGTTTTTGAACTAAACCAAATTGGCTGAAGGGTTGGTTCATGATTGAATTAGTCAGATCGACTAATTTGATTTGATTTTTAAAATCATGGAACTAGATGAATATGCAGGCATGTAAAGGTGATGGTTATGATGTATATGGATAAAATGGAGTGATATATGTGGGATTTGGGATTAAAATGCTAGATTATGGAATACTTGATTAGGAACTAGTGTGTGATGTAAGTGTTAGTGGTGGTAGTGGTATTAATCATGATCTCTATATGAGGTTCTAAAATAATATTTTTCTTTTTATTAAAATAAAGTTGATTGACCTATGAAGGGGTCATATCAACCTTATAATTCCATATACAATAAAGTTTAAACCGCTTCATGTTATAATATTACTTTAGCATATAATAACTAAATTAAAACACATCATTAACTTTGTATTCAATGTTAAAATCTTATAAGCTTATTCTTTGGTGACTCCATTTATGCTATTATATTCTTAATAGCCTTGCTTTATGTTAATGATGTATTAGTATAACATTAGGTTGATTACACTTACCATGGTAGTATATATAGGACTATTTGAGAGAATGACAAAGACAGGAAAATATATACACCACACTATAAAGTTTGTTACGATTTGTTTTTCCTTCCTTTTCTTCTTTTCCTTCTTTTCACCATAGTAGTATCAGAGCTCAGAGCGAAGTCCATGGCGGAGAGCAGCAAACATTCGGTTGTTGATGACGATCGCAACCTTGAAGCTCTCTAGTTGTCGCAAAACAACCTCACACAGAGAATGGATGTCTAACCGAATTGTCAAGCGTCGATGGACATTCGGCGAGTTGCAAACCCTTAAATCGAAAGACCGTACCTCGTGAGATTGAGAAATCTGGCAACCATACCTAATTCTCAATTCACAAATACGGAACAACGTAGTCAAAAACATGTCGTTGTTGAGCCCTTCGAAATCCAATGATGAAGACCGAGCGCAAGGCATTTCAATTTGTCGATTGACGCATGACGATCGTGTTCAAACATAACACCAAAGACATTTCATTCCGATCGAGAGACGATTTTCGTGTTAAGATGGACATTCCATTCTTTGATGTACACCTGCATATTGAAGACTATTTGGATTGGGAACAGGCCGTAGAGACCTTCTTCGAGTATATGGAAATACCATCGAAAAAATAGGTCAATTACGCATGTAGGTGAAGGGGCTTGCTTGGTGGTCAACTAGGGCTGCAAACAAACCGAACCAAACCGAGCAAGCAGGTTGGGGCTTGAGCTCGGTAACACCGGGAGCTCGAGCTCTTCGAGCTCGTTTGATCTTGCTAGTCGTGTTTGAGCTCGGTTGTTTAGCAGAGATGTTCAAAGATTTATGTTTGGTTCATTTACAGTTAATCGCTCTTATCGAATAGCTTGATTGGAATTATAAACGAGCTTAATCGAAATCTTAATGAGCACTATTATCAAGCCTTATCGAGCAATAATTAAACAAACACGAGCTTTAACGAGCCTTAGCCTTGCCGCAAGTAAACGATCCTAAACAAAGCGAGCTTTACGAGCCTTAATAACAGCAAGTAAACTAGCCTAAACAAGCCTTAACGAGCTTGAGCGAACGACGAGCCTTAATGAGCAACAAATGAGCCTAAACAAGCCTTAACGAGCTTTAATGAGCCGAGCATTAATGAGCAGCAAGTAAACGAGCCTAAAGTAAACAAGCACTAAATAATCCCTTAACAAACACTAAATAAACGAGCCTAAATGAACTAATAAATGTGCATAAACAAGCATTTAACAATCATGAATAAACAAACAATATAAATTTGTAAAAGAAGAAATTTTTATTTTATTTAGGTAAGAAGAAATTTTTTTGCATTTAAGAAAAAGAATACAAAAGTCCAACAGCAAAAGAAAATAGATAATAGACTAAAGCTAAGTACAATAAAATAAAATTACATTAACTAACAGTCCAACAAAAGAAAATGAAGGAGATAAAGCTACAAGGCCAAGAACCAAACTTAATGGAGGTAGACATATGTCATATGCCAACACTCGAGCTATAGTTTGATTCTTTGTAAGTTCATCCATCCGGTTCCTAGAATTATACACACAAGAATTATCAGAATTATATAGGAAATCAGCGATTATCACCTTGTGAGTAATATAACAAGTAGTATAACAAGCAGATTACCACCTTTTTTTTGTTTTCCATTTTAGAGCTCTAAACTCAAATAAGTTCAATGGAAGAATACCGCTAATTAAAATCCAACTCAAAGATGTCAATAAAGAGTATTAAAATACTGCATTAATACAGAAAATTTAACAAGTTGCAAAGTTCAATTCTCCAAATCTGAAAAAAATAGAAAATTTAACCAGTTGCAAAGTTCAATTCTCCGGTCGACGTGAAAAAAACGAAAATTTAACCAATTCAATTTCAATTCAGTCGATGGTGAAAAACAAAAATTTAACCGGTTGCAAAGTTCAATTCTCCGGTCGGAAAAACAGAATTATGGCAATCAGAATTATGCAAAGTTGAAGCTCAAAAATGCAGATTAGCAAAATAGAAAATACCAAGGCAATCAGAATTATGGCGGTACAATCAAGTGATCAACTATTATTGGCTCGAGCTCAGATAAAAAATTATGCATCACATTGTAAAGCTATCATCAACTCTAAAAGAAAGGGCAACAAACATTACATTGAAGATCCAAATCCTATAGAGTAACCATCACAAATTTAAAAGTACTCAAGTTATCTTTACTTACTATTCTTATAATTTATCATTTATAGCTAATCAACTTGTCTTATTTAAATGTGGGTCAACATATGTGAATTACTTGGTAAAAGTGTTTGGGAATTGAAAAAGTAACTTCTTACTTATGAGAATGCAAAAAATGCTCAAATAAAATGCAAATAATAATGAAATCACTTCTTACTTATGAGAGAAACTGTAGCCACCAAGCTATGTGCATTAGCTGCCATAACTGAACAAAAAAAAAGAGATGAAAACCTTAATAATTTTGATTTCAATTCAAGTAAGAAAATTCTTTCAGTATAAAATTCACCATATAATCAAACACTGAAATCTTACGTCATAACATCATCCAGAAGAGGAAAGGTTGACCAATCGCATGAATGCGTGCATGAGAACTTATCTAAAAATTTAATGTATTTTATGCTCAAATAAGTTCAATGGAAGAATACCGCTTCAATCTCTCCAACTCAAAGATGTCAATAAAGAGTATTAAAATACGCATTAATCTAAAATTTAACCGGTTGCAAAGTTCAATTCTCAGATCCGTGAAAAAAGAAAATTTAACCCTTGCAAGTTCAATTCTCCAAATCTGAACTGTGAAAAAACAAAAAATTTAACCAGTTGCAAAGTTCAATTCTCCAGATCTAATCGGTGAAAAAACAAAAAATTTAACCAGTTGCAAAGTTCAATTCTCCGACGAGCGTGAAAAAATAGAATTATGCGATGCAAAGTTTAAGCAATGCAGTTAGCAAAAAACAGAAAATACCAAAGCAATCAGAATTATGGCAGTACAATCAAGTGATCAACCAATATTGGCTCGAGCTCAGATAAAAAAATATGCATCACATAGTAGCTAGTAGCAACCATCAACTCTAAAGAAAGGGCAACAAACATTACATTGAAGATCCAAATCCTATAGAGTAAGTACCATCACAAATGCATTTTCATAGGACCTCAACACAATGGCTACCAGCAATACTTAGAGAGAAGGGCTACTACAAATTAAGCTTCACATAATAGCTATCATCACAGATTCACAAATACATTTTAATAGGACCTCAACATAATGGCTACCAGCAATACTTAAAGAGAAGGGCAACTACTACTATAGTACATATCATTCATTACAACAATCACTCCCAAATAGAATCTGGAATATCATCATTGCTTTCATTGCCAATCGGACCAATACTATTTCAAGCATAAAAGAATAATGTAAACGTTCATAAATAAGCATCTAGCATTCATGAATAACAGAAATTTATAAAAATTAATGTGCATAAATTGAAACTATACCTGAAAGGCTGAAAACTTATGCTAAATGCTTAGTAGCACCATCTTCGATATGGAAAAATAAGTACTAATCTTATGACATTCAGTACTTCATAAAGAGTTCAAGAGAAAAATAATAATAATACATCAAATTAGTTCAAATTCAGTAGAGTTTCATTTCAAAGTTCCAAATATTGACTCCATAATATCTCAAGGTAAAAGAACTTCTTTCAACTCCTCTTTGCCCTGTATAACATAATTTACATAGATATTAATGTCAAAATAGCTAAATTTGTAATGCATAGTAAATTAAATTTAGTCACTAACCTTTGCCTTTCTTTCAATTCCGTAGAAACTACGATACCAGTCACTCCCACATAATAAATATTGTATTTACTAAAGAAACGATATTAATGACTCTACCGCACTAAAGTTGATTCGAGGCAAGATGTTATTGGAATAGAAAGTATATCAGAGGCCATCCTTGATAAAAAATGATATTTAACACTGTTTGCCTTCCACCAACCTAAGCAATCAAAGTTATTTGAGTTCTCACTCTGAATGACAACCCCATCATCCAAATAAACATCAAGCTCAGATTTAACTGTTTGATTAGTGTAATCTGTTCTGATGTAAGTCTCATACTTCCTCTTTCCATATACTGGCCTCCCTTAAAATTACAAGCACTTCCCGGAACACAACTTGATTCACCTTCTAGAACAATCTTGTCTGCATTATTAGCTCTATAATCCTCATACTCATTATAAAGTTCATATAAATTTTGACATACCTCACCAATGTGCATCATGCAATTTCTTGAGTACATAGAGTTGAATGCAAAATTTATCATCTTCATTTTATTATGTCTAAAAGCACCTAAATTAAAAGATTGCAACTTCCCCAATATTTGTCAAATTTCCCTTTCATTGGATTGTCATTTCCTTAACATGTGGGTTCCACTAAGAGAATTGTCATCCAACATCTCTTTGATCCCCACAATTCGACAAAAAATAAGTTAGAGGTAGGATATTCTAACCTATGATAATTAAAAAATTAAATTAATTTAAGTGACTATAAAGCAAATGAGTTGCGGTAATAATTAGAAAATATGCAAAGTTTAGTAAAGATATCAATTATGTGGCTTGACTAAAAAGCTCGAAAAGAATAAACATCCCTAATTTTGCCCAATCTTCTTGACTTGGACATAAAGTGTAACACGGATCTCTATCTTGAAACCTTGGGAAAACCTCCTTGAACTCTAGTCTAAGATAACATTGCATAAGTAGCATTCCATCTAGTGACGCAATCTAAAATCAATTTCTTTTTAGGTAAATGCAACTGTTGAGCTATCTCATTGAACATCACTAATCGATGCTGCGAAGCGGTCACATATTTGACATTATCTCTAACCAAATCAGTTGTACTTTTAATTTCAGAAATCACATCTTGAATTAACAAATTCAAGATATGTATATTACACAAGCACATGAAAAATTCTTCCACCAAGAGGAAGTTTCTTGTGGAACTCTGACTAGCTTTCAACATATTAGCCATAATATATTGTATCTTTGCATTATCTATTATTGTTTCAACTTTATTTTCAATGCCCAATCCTTTAAGCACTTATACAATATGTCATGTATGTTTGCTGCTCTATGAGGCAGGGGCACATCAACAAAATTAAGCACTCTTTTTTGCAGATTCCAATTAGCATCTACAAAATGACATGTCAAGACCATATAATGTATATCTTGACCAGATTTCTATAGATCAGTTGTGACACTAACTCTATTGACGCTATCTAATAAGTGTTTCAATCTTTTTTTTCCAATTTCATAATTTGCTACACAATCATTTCTCACTACATTCTGTGAAATCCTTTCATAATATGGACTAGCAGCTTTCATGACAATGTTGAACATCTCATATTCTACAAATTTAAGTGGCAACTCATGTACCATTATCATATGAGAAATTAATTCTCTTATCCTAGCATGATTATATCTCCAATTAGCAACACTACAAGCACTCCGAGTCGATACCCGCTCATAGATGGTTGAATTGAAAGATTAAGTTGCCCTTCGGACCATCCTCCTACCACAATGAAGCAAATGTCGCTTGTATTGTGTAGTAGCACCACCTTTGCTCTTTGTAAGTTTATGCTTATAATGATTACAATATACCCTCTCAGTACCATCATTGAGTTTGATCAAAGTAAAATCATTTCATACTGATGATGTTTTTCTTCTTACTTTTTTTAGCAAAAGGATCGCTTTTCTATCTAACATCAATTGGTATTATATTTTTTTTATGCATTCTACTCTTGTTGGGCTCGATGAGGACCCTACACTAAACTCTCTTATAGGCACCTGTATAGGACTAACAGTAGGTCCTATAGGACTGGCATCTTCCTTTGATTGACTAGAAGACATACCTTCAATATAAAAAGTAAACAAAGATGAGCATTTAAAAAATGACATAATAGTCAAAAAAAATTAATTTCATATAGCTTTATCCCAAAATGATACCTCAATTGGGATTTTAAAAAAGGGTTACAATCACAAAAAAGGGCTACCAACCTATATAACAAAAATTTTGAGTCCATTCGAGATTCCACACAAAAGGGGCCGAAGGATCAACAAAAGGATCAACAACTAGAATCCAAAAAAAGTTTAATCCAAAAGGATCAACAAAGAATCACCGATTACTATAAGGCTCCGACATATTAATACAATAAGCAAGAAAAGAGCAACAAGGAAAAAACTTCGTCAAGCAAGATTCTAAGGATAACTAAAAGTCCTCCAACTAAACTAAGTAAAATAGCCATAAGCAACCACTAGAGAATAGCTCACCATAAGTACCCAACAAAGAAGCCTTCCCAATAGGCAATAGCCAAAAAAGTAAAAAACCAACAAAGCACCACACAATGAGATTTAAAAGAAGCTCGCCACCATAGAAAGGCAATACCTACTATAGCTAGGATGAGTCAAAAACTTAATATGATTGCAATGAAAAGTAAATAATGATTGGCTCTTTAAGATTGCATTTAGTATGAAAATTTTAAAGATTTTGAATGAAAATAGAAGAGAATTGGTGGGACACAAATCACAATGGTTAAAGAAATCATAACTTATTATGAACTAAAGATAAAATTCTTGCCATTAGAGAATAAAATAAGTTAATATAAGCTGAAAATGTTTAAAAAATTAGTATATAACTTCATTATAATACATAGTAGAGAGTTATGATAAAACCTACCTAATTAACTCATCAAAGATCATATAATTAGGTCCCCATCACACATTGTAATAGGAGGCTATCTTAGGCATAAGTAGGAACAACCGAACCAAACCGGGCCAAGACTGCTCAGCTTGAGCTAGCACACCAAGTCAAAAAAAAACCAACACAGGCTGAAAAGATTGGAATCAATATCACAAGGTAATAACTACAAAATTGATTAGAATTGGTCATAGCAACAACCATCCCAGCATCAGAATCCAACCAAATATTAAAAAAAATTTTGAGTCCATTCGACTTTTCACAAAATTTTGAGTCTACCAACCTAAAAGCACCACAACCCCAAGGCGGGACCATAACCAAGTAAGAGAACACCACTAACCAAATAACCACCAACAACATAACCTAAAACCACCAAGAAGATTGAAAGGGAAAAAATATACATAATAATAAGAAGCTCGATACCCATGTGATTAGAATTGGTCATAGAAACAACCATCTCAGCCAAATAACCAAATAACCACAACGTTACATAACATAAAGCGAGGATTGCAACAATGAAAAAAATTGAAAGAGGGCATAACCCAAAATCTCTCAAACATAAACTTAACATTGCCGAACAAAAATTCCTCCGAGCCTCCACGATTTGTCAAAACAATCAGAAATTATTTAGGGCATAACCGGATAACCGTAAACAATGACATAATGGAAATAAACCAATCAAACTTCTCCACAAAGATTTTCCTCTCATTACTTAGAGTTCACGATAGTAAATGACATGAACATGATTCCTCTCATTCGTCGAACTCCGACATAAACCTAAACTGAAAATAATAAATCACTTACCTTGGCCACAAAATATAGCACAGTCAAACTCTATCAAGAATCCAAAATCTTTTCTTCCGGTTCACGCTAGCCTCTAGGGTTTTCTTTGCGACCTTTGAGTTCTTGGGAAGAACCGAAGGAAGAGAAATGAGGCGAAGGGGAATTAGGGATAACTGAATAAGAGCCTAAGCCCGTAAGCCGCTTACTCGCTTAGGGTTATCAATCGCATATCGGGATCGGCCGTCCATCATTAAACAGTGAGCCGGCCCGAGTCCAGAGAACCGAACTGACCGGATTAGGGACTTAGGGTGAATCGGCTGAAAATGTTGATTAATATATATTATGTAATATTAAAATTAAAATTAAGAAATTTTTATTACAGATTAGAGTTCAGAAACTTTTATTATATGATATTAAAATTAAATTCATATAAATATACATATATTTTATTTAATTAATATTTACATTTTTTATAAATGTTAAAAACTTAAATATTTTTCCTAAACAAGTTTGAACGAGCTTGTTCGCGAGTATGTTCATGAACATTAAACGAGATTGTTCGCAAGTATGTTCGTGAACATTAAACGATATATAGTTCGTGAGTATGTTCGTCGAATCTTATCGAGCTTCTTAACGAGCTTGTTCATGAACATTAAATGATACTGTTCACGAACATAATCAAATCGAGCTTTGAGTTGTTCGAGCTTGTTCATTTACTAATCGAGTATTCACAAAAGTGTTCAAGCTTGTTTGATTAATTAATCAAACGATCATGAACGATCTCTCTTATCGAGCCGAGCTTGAGTAGCTTGTCGAGCCTTCTTTGTTTACCGCAACAAATGAGCCAAAGGGAAGGGAAAGGTCGTCGGTTGATGAAGCAAATGTTGCGCGGACATTTTTTGCCAACGGATTATGAGCAGATGTTATATGTCCAGTACCAGTATTGTACTCAAGGCCTTAAATCTACTAGTGAGTATGCTGAAGAATTCTATCGCCTCAGTGCCCGAAATAATTTGCAAGAATCTAATAATCAATTGGTGGCTCGTTACATTGGGGGGTTAAGAGACTCTATTAGGGATAAACTAGAATTGAGTTCAATTTGGTCTCTATCGCAAGCTGTTAACCTCGCCTATAAAGCTGAAATATAGATTAACAGACGCGTGAAGGGAGGGTCATTCAAGAAGGTTTCCTTCGACTTACCTGAAACCAGCGGCAGGCTCACCATCTCGTCCCCAAAAGTGAGCTCACTTCAGTCTGAGAATACTAACAACCTCTAACAATAAACAAATGTTCAAGAATAGATACTCTTCCAAAGAACAAACCAAGGAGAACTCATACGCTAGGCCTTCCAATCTAAAATGTTTCCGCTGTTTTCAAATAGGACACAAGTCCAATGAATGTCCTTCTAGGCAGCAAATTCAGCTTCTTGAAGGGTGCGGTGATGAAGAACACATGACCGCAAGTGATGAACCTGAAGTTGAAGAGATAGAAGGGGATGAAGGAGATCCACCAATGTGTATTCTTGAGACTCCTCATGGCACCTCGACGGTCATCTAGTTCCCAACGTAATGCCCTTTTTTATATAAGGTGTACTATCAATGGTAAGGTATGTGATTTGATGATTGATAGTGGTTGTACAGAAAATATAATTTCCAAATCCATTGTGCAAGCTCTACATATCAAGTTATCCAAGCACCCGCAACCATATAAAATTTCTTGAGTTAAGAAAGGCATGGACATACCAGTATCTGATTTGTGTCGTGTCACTTTTTATATTGGCAAACACTTTGTGTGTGAGGTACTCTGTGACGTTTTGGACATGGATGTGTGCTACCTCATACTTGGAAGGCCATGGCAATTTTATGTTGGAGCAAAATATGATTGTCGAACCAACGCATACTCCTTTGAGTGGAAAGGTAAAACTCTTAAGTTATTACCTATGAATTCAAGAAGGTCAGGAGGATCGGCAGTGGACAACAAATCGACTTTGTGCATGGTGAACGGACTCACCTTACGCGCTGCTATTAAAGACGTCCTCTCTTTGTCCCTTATAGAAAGTAATGTGGAGACATCATCGAGGACACAAGAAGCCGCTCACGCTCCAAGCTTTCGATATTTTCTCGAATGAGCTACCATCTACTTTACCTTCCCTCTGATCCATTCAACACTAGATAGATCTTATTCCAGGCGCGACACTACCCAACCTGCCACATTATCGAATGAGCCCCAAAGAACACCAAGTGCTACACGGCATCATTAGTGAATTACTGGAAAAACAACTAATTCAACACAGCTTAAGCCCTTGCGCGGTGCCAGCACTCCTTGTTCCAAAAAAAGACAGTGGCATATGTGCATTGATAGCAGGACTATCAACAAAATTACTGGAAAATACAGATTTCCAATGCCACGATTAGAGGATATGTTGGACCAGTTATTGGGAGCTAGCATATTCACTAAGTTGGACCTATGGAGTGGGTACCACCAAATACGAATCCGGCCTGGTGATGAATGGAAAACAACATTTAAAACTCGAGAGGGCCTGTATGAGTGGAAGGTCATGCCTTTTGGAATGTGCAACACTCCTAGTACACTCATGAGACTCATGAATGAAATACTCAAACCATTTTAAGGCATTGTTGCGTGGTCTACTTTGACGACATACTAGTATTCAACCCTTCATTTCACAACCATCTTTAGCATTTGTTCAGCATCTTTGAAACTATTCGCGCTAACAAACTTTACCTTAATATGCGTAAGTGTAAAATTGCAGTCCCTAGTGTACATTTTCTAGGCTATATCATTTTAGAAAAGGGTATCCATACGGATTCACACAAAGTTTTTGCCATTCAAGAGTGGCCGACTCCTACATGTATTACAAAAGTTCGAAGCTTTCACAGGCTTGGCAATTTCTACTGACATTTTATAAAGGGTTTCGCATGATAATGACACCTATAATTGATTGTCTCAAGTCCAAAACCTTTAAGTGGGGAAGGGAACAACAAAACTGGTTCAACACCATCAAAGATGCTTTGAGTTCTGCCCTTGTATTAGCTATTCCAGATTTTAGTAAGCCTTTTCAGGTTGAGATGAATGCGTCGGCGACAGGAATAGGCATTGTGCTCACTCAAGATGGTAAACCAATTGAGTTTTTTAGTGAAAAGCTAAGTGATACCCGACAAAAATGGACTCTGTACGAGCAAGAACTTTATGCTGTTGTAAGGGCCCTTAAACAATGGGAACACTATTTACTTCACCAAGACTTCATATTGTGTAGCGACCATCATTCCTTACAGTTTCTCAACTCTCAAAAGACTGTTAATCGGATGCATGCTCGGTGGATTATCTTCTTACAAAAATTCACTTTGTGTTAAAGCATAAATCAGGAACACAAAATCGTGTAATGCACTTATTACTCGTCCACTTGCAACTATTCTGAGGCTTGAAGCTATCAAAGAATTGTATGAATAAGACAAAGATTTTTTAGAAATCTAGAAGCAATGCACAGACTTCCATATACGTGATGACTACTCCATCAGGCATGAGTATCTCTTCAAGGGAAATCAATTATGCATTCCAAATACTTCTTTACCCTCACAGCTCATTAAGGAATTGCATTAGGGTTAGCGACCCGTCGAGAAAAGATGTTGTTTCTTGTCAAAGAATGGTTCTTCTAGCCTCATCTTCAATGGGATGTTATTCGTTTTGTTGAAAAATGCCCAACCTGCCAAAGGTACAAAGGAACCACACAAAACACTATGTTATACAACCCCTTACCAATTCCCGATTCCATATGGGAAGATTTGTCACTTGATTTCATCTTAGGCTTACCGAAAACTGTAAGGGGATTGGATTCAATCATGGTGGTTGTTGACATTTTCGAAGATGGCACATTTTGTGGCTTGCAAAAAGACATTCGATGCCTTAAACATTGCACGACTATTCTTCCACGAGATTATTCGATTACACGGCTTGCCTAGAAGTTTAACTTCCGATCGTGATGTTAAGTTTGTTAGCCATTTTTGGAGAGAACTTTGGTGTCTTTTACAAACAACCATACAACTGAGTTCCTTTTATCACCCTCAGACGGACTGCCAAACAGAAGTTGTAAATCACACTCTTAGAAATATGCTTCGATGTTTGGTTCAGGACCACCCAAAACAGTGGGACCAGATTTTGTGACAAGCTGAATTTGCTTACAACTCCATGACTAACCGCTTCACTGGAAATCACCATTCAGTGTAGTCTATACCAAGATACCAAATCACACGATAGATCTGGCCATTTTACCAAAATGTGTAAACTCGGTAGCAGAATCTATGACAAACAGTTTTACATGGCTCTTAGATGAAGTTCGATCCAACCTTGAAGACTCTAATTCCAAATATAAAGCTGCAGCCGATGCACATAAGCGACCAAAAGTATTTAACCCTGAAGACCTTGTCATGGTGCGTCTCCGAAAGGAGCGATTTCCTCCAGGACAGTACACCAAGCTAAGCCCTCGCAAATTCGGTCAATTTCCTATAGCCAAAAAGATCAATGATAATGCATATATTGTCGAGTTACCTTCCGATATGTTAACTTCTTCTACCTTTAATGTCCGAGACCTCTACAAGTATAATCCCCCTGATGAGGCTGTTGTCCAACTTACTTATCTCGGGTCGAGCTCTTCTACAATAGAGGGAACCTGATGCGATGACTCTGTTTATGAAGTCATACTCTGTTCCCACGCTATTATATTCTTAATAGCCTTGCTTTATGCTAATGATATATTAATATAACATTAGGTTGATTGCACTTACCACAGTAATATATATAGGACTATTTGAGAGAATGACAAAGGTGGGAAAATATATACACCACACTATAAAGTTTGCTATGATTTGTTTTTTCCTTCTTTTCCTTCTTTTCCTTCATTTCTTTGTTGCTATTGCAGGTTCTTCACCATTATCATTGGTTTAACATTATTAACAAAAATTCTAAATTTTAACTCCTTTTTTCTAATGTGCGATATCAATTATACTTTTAGCTTATATTTTATATCTTAATTTCGGCTTAATGACTACTAATTAGTTTATTTTTATTTTTATCTTTACTTTGTTAGAGTACTTTGCATAATAAATTTGACATGGTTGTTATGCTATAATGATAGATCAAATTTAGCATGTCACCACCTAAAATGATATCATCCTTAAACTGAGGATTGTCATATCATGTCAGATATGTAATAGGTACTACCCAAGATCTATTTAAAATGTTTTATTCTTATCTTTTTTTAATATACATAGCTACTAATAATTTAAAATATAATAAGTGAAGGTCATGAACTTTTATTTAGTTCATATCTAAACTATATAATCACAAAAAGTCTATACATAATAATCATGGTACAAATCTATCTTTATTAAAATAGCAACACCATGATTTCAAAAACAATAACTACATTCTAGCAAAAATTATACCTATAAATAAGAACATGCAATCTCTTTCTCTCTTTTATTTTTACATCATATTAAGTAAATCATTTTACTATTTAAAGATATTTTGTAAAAGTGCAATGCTATTAAATATGATGAATTAATAGATTTATTACAATTTATATCAAATCTAGAATGTTAGTATAAATCTAGTATTGAAAACAAGTGTTAAGAATTGCAATATATGATTTATGCTTAACATAATATTTGAACTATAGCAAAATACTAAAATAAATAATATCTTAAAATACATCACATCAACTTTTCCTTTAGGCTCTTATACCCTTCAAATACATCACATTATATATCATCACATCTCATATATATATATATATATATATCATATATATATATATATATATATATATATATATATATATATATATATATATATATATATATATATATATATATATATTACTTTATTATGTAGGAAAAAGTGTATTCACTCTAAACAATAAATAATGTTGATATTTTTTATATATAATATTAAAAAATTAGGTATGATTTATGTAAGTATTAAAATTTAGGTGTTAGATATGTAAATATATCAAAATAATGTGTTATATATGTAAATACCCCTAATTTATTTCTCTAGTGACACCAACATATATGTGAAACATAATAATGATATGATGGTGATATAAATAATTCTAAACTTAAAAGAAAGTATGAAGGAGAAAAGGTTATATGAGGTTGCCTTTTTATATATGATATTCCACAATAAATATAATAAAAGAGGTTCAATGAGGCAAAACTAAAAGTTCTATTTTAATTTGTATAAATAATCATAAAATTATATTACTAATTTTAAATGTTAAAAAATTTAAAGCCAAATATAATTTTATTATTAATTTCTCAAAGGGAACTTTAACGCTAAAGTTAATTAAACGTTTGGACACCCTTTTATGTCAATCTTTATAAAGAAGCCATACATATAAAATTTGGCCCATGACCATAAAATAAAAGTTTCAGTTTACATTTGCTCCTAGTCCATAGCTTTTAATCTTTATGGGCAGTAGTAGGTCATCTCAATTAGTATTTACTTTCATATTTGAACATGATTTTCTTAAACAAAAATGTATATAAATTAACCAAAAATATAGAGGGAGCATCACATTCATAAAACAATTTTATCTAAATATACTAAAATTTTAATCATTATTTAAAAACATAATTATACTGATTGGTTCAACCATTTCAACTACGAACTGGTCATATGACTAGAGGTATCAATTCGGGTTGACGGGTTGGGTTTGACCGAATTTGACACGCGTTTAAAAGCAATTCAAATCTCCCCGACTTTACTTCGATTAACTGACGACCCGAATGATCATTTATATATCTATTTTAGATCAAAATTGAGTCAAATTCAGGTTAGTGGGTAAAAACCAAGTTCACGGGTCAATTTCGAGCCGAATTTGAGTTTGCGTGTTAAAATCGAGTCAATTTTGGGTTTGTGGGTCAACCCGAACACGACTCGAAATATTAAACGGGTCAATATCTTTAACCCGAACCCAACCCGAAAATTATTCGGGTCAACTCAAACTGGGATTTTCGAGTCGAGTTCGTGTCGAGTTATCGTGTCAGATCAATTTTTGACACCCGTACAGAAGCCAATAAGATATAGTTCATGTCATCAACAACATCATCACTAACTGATCATGCCAATAAGGATGATTCACTTCATTAACTCCCATGTCGATGCCTGTTAACACAAACCAAATCATTGCCCAATGTTATGAATAGCGTGAACGCTCACGATCACCAATGGTCTTCATCCATTATCATTGATATCACTGCTCGCTATCACCATCAAGATCGACAAACAATTTTATCAATTGTTATCACCAAAAATCGGTGACATTTATTGCCAAAAAGGCTATTGCACGTCATGGACATCAATAACAATGCCTATCAATGTTAAAAGGATTGTCTTCTATTGTCATCAACAACTTCAACGACCTTCATCTCCGTTTGCATCAAAAATGCAAAAAGAAAAAACAAAAAAAAATTAATTTTTTTTATATATTACAGCATCGTGGCGCTGTGATCTTTGCATCGCGGTGCTATAATTGTTTATTGTTGATTCAGTTGACAAGTTAGCGCTGGCATACCATGCCAGTGATGAAGCGTGAGATCGTAGTTTAAAGAAGCAAGAAAAATTGCCCTTCCCATCCCAAGAATGCTAAACTACCCAGGGGAACAAGGGGGAACAGTTATGTGGCAGATAACTGCCCCACTAGTGGAAAGAAAACTATAATATGAGGGGAAAAACTACTCACCCATCTTCTTCTTCCTTCCACTCTCCAGTTCTACTTCTATTTTTTGATATTTTTGTTGGATTCTTACTTTCGTGAACCAACGTTTACTCCAAGATCGACTCTCGCCTTTACGAAAGCCATCTCTTGTCCACTCCAGGTAAATGATTCATTGTAATAATGCTGCTTAAATTCTTTTATATGGTATTTCTTTTCCTGCACTAGTTTTCATCAAAGAACCCCCACAATTAAACTTAGTTCTGGTGCGAGAAGAAGAGAAATCTCCCTCCAAGATCTAGAACAAGGGAGAATGACATTGAAATATGAGAATCTAGTATTACTAAAACATCACTCTCTAAAATTTTCATAAAAATCACTAGATTCTATAAGCATTTATCTTTAAAAGGTGCATTCTCGACTCGCAGTACCGAGACGCCAAGCTCTTGGGAAACATAACCGCGCTTTATTAGCCAGCGACAACACGACGTCATGGAGCCGATTCCTTTGGTCTGTCACACTTAATTCAACGTTGCAGAGCCATTAAGCATCGAGGCACCATGTCATAGAACCTATTCTACCGCCGAACTTAGTTCTAGCGTGTAACAAAACCCTCTCTATATTGATCTTAGATCCGGAATAAGGGAGAAGAGTGTCTTGCACTAAACATATAAAAAATCTAGCATTGCTAAGGCATTATGCTGCCGAAATTCTCAATTATAGGAATTAAATGAACAGCACCTTAATGCTGTATCATGAGCGTCATGGCGCTACCTTCTTTTGTTCTGGCCATATTAACAAAATACCATTTGTGCCTCGGCATTGTATAGTAAACGGCGTGGCACTGCAACATTTTAATGCTTTTTGGGATATTTTAGCAAAAAAATTACACTTGAGTTTTACCTATAACAACGTCATGGCGCTGAGATACAAGCGTTAAGGCACCGCCCGCTCAGGTAGATGAACAAAATGAATCTCTACATAGTGTCGTAGAGCCTTGTAGCACTGCCTAACACTAAGGTGCCAGTAAAGGAACAAAATGAAGCGCTCACATGTTGAGGAATGAAATGAATCTTTGCGAAGCGCAATTTCGCTATATCCTCGGGTTCTAAGCCTATGCCTGCTTCATAATGGCATCAAGAACTATAATAATAGCGTCGTGATGCTACCACTCTGATGTGATTTTTTAAGTGAAGAAATTTTATTATTTTAATCATGAAGTTTTCCAAATGACAAGAAAAAGTACACAAAGAAATATAAATACATAAAAAATGATGTGTTCATTGATATAGAAAAAAGGGAGGAGATACATAAATTATAAAACAAAAAAGAAAAAAAAAGAAATATAAAAAGAGAGGAGAAAAACTAGTAGTCCTGGTCATCATTCTCCTCCTCTTCTTCTTCTGCTCTGGCGGGGTGCTAACATAGGGCTGATAATGAGCAACCACAGAAAATAAAGCCTCATCAGGACCCGCATAGAAACCAAAATTTTCAAGCATGTGCACAAGCAAGGTATTAAACTTGGACATGTATGAAATTGTTGCTACTATTGATCCATGTGATAGTCAAATTTCCTCTCCAATTCTTGCTGACGCTGACTAATCTCATTGGCCTTTTTCCTTAGGTTTGAGACTTGTCCTCCAATTTCTTGAAGTTGCTCATTTAGGGTTTTGAAGGATTTGGCCTAGGACCGAGGGGCATGTGAGCTTTCCCTCTCCTCAGTCTTCCAACCAAACCCCCCAATGACTTTTTTGGTCATATGAGCTTTTTCTATATAGACTTCCTCATCAGGATCTCGCGCCCGCCTCAACACACAAAGCATAAATAATAGAAGGATGACTAAAGCCTATTATAGTACTACCCTCATGCATATTACATATAGAATTGTAAATAATCTTCTATACATCCATAGTAAAGCCCTTTTGAATTGCAAAATTCAAAACAATCCTATCTTTAATTACCTTACTAATATTCCTAGTGGGCATCAGCTTGGCAGAAATAAAGTAATGCTAAACTTTTGCCTCGACAATGAGGCCGGTGGCAGGAAAATTCATAATTTTCTCCTCCCGTCTTTTCCACTGGATATTAGAGCTTCTAACAGCGGGGAAATTAAGGATTTCATTGAAGTCGGGATGATCGTTATAAAAGATATTGATCATAATCTACATTCAATAGATCGTAATATGTGTTAATAACAGTATTGGCAAAACTCACTAGTTTTTTCTTAACAAAAAGTTGATTCTTCTGGTGGTCCTTCGCATTAATCAAAAACTCCTGCACCATAGGGACGACACCAGATTTGTTGTTGTAGGCCAATTTCTCCCAACCTCGCTCGATAATAATGCTCTCCACATGCTCGGATTGTAAAAAGCTCCTCTGGGATCGGGATGCTTGTGCATGAGGGCGTGATGGTACCAAATATTTTATAGGCATGGTGGAAGATAAAGTATAAATTAGAAAAAAGAGAGGGAGAGAAAACTCCAATCAAAAGCTCTAAAGAGAATGCAAAGTGAAAATTTTGGCTCTAAGGGATCTATTTAAAAGCGGCCTAGCCAGGTACTAAAAGGTAGTGTCGAGCCGCTAACCTCTCGACAAACAACGACCAGTGCTACAACCAAGGTTGTGAAAACCGGAACATAGAAGCTGGAAAATAGAGGTTCAAGGTTTGAAGGTCGAATCGGGTCGAATTCCTGAAGGAGATGATATAATAAATATTAAAATTATTTAAATGAGATTTAAATGATCAAATAATCATATAATATGTACAATTTGAGATAAATAAATTATAAAATACAAATCATATGCAAAATAAATCTCCTGCAATTTGTTGGATTCACTATAAAATAAAGTGCATTAGTTGGATTCACTATCACTTTTAACTGGCAAATGCACACACACCTACAAAAAATTTAGTACAAGCTTTGCTCATATAAATACACAAGTGGCATAAAAAGATCATCATCTTTAAATGATTAATAACTATACAACTTCTAACATTGTTGTGACCCGTATCTCCCAATTCTCAATGCAAGACCTTTTAAGTTCTATGGACTCTATTTTCTACATGTCAACCTAATGAAAAAAATTTATTCGAATAAGAAAATAAGAATGCTTATTGGCTCTGTAACAATTAAAAAAGGGCAATTTTTTTAAATTGAGTACGGTTAAAATGTGAATTAGCTAATTAAGTATTAATAAAAAAAATTTAAGTTATACGCTATTACTAATGTGGCCACGCCTGTCACGCCGCTATGGCGTCGAAAGAGTATCACCCACCAATAAGGCAACTCAGATTATGAAGCCAAATGCTTATGATAGAGCGGCGGTTGACATATCGATCGCTATCTCCTTTTTTCACTCTTCCTCAAACTTCATTGAAGATTCCACTGAGAATGGCTTTCTCCCGTTGCATACCTTTCTTCTAGGTATTTTTTATTGTTGCTATCACTCGATCTCGGTACATCGCTTTCATCAGCTTCTTCTTTATCCTATTCTTTTTATTTCTATCATTTTTTTGTCATTTCTTCAATAAGATGATCAATGCATAAAAATTATAAAAAAAAATGGATTTCTTTAAAAATTGCATCATTTTTGAAAAAAAAGTTGAAACCTCATTTTCTGTAGGTTGATGGAAGGAATTTCAAAAGGCTAACATTTCACATGTTCTGTTAGAGTGTGACTTGAATTCAACCTATGGAAGCTTCTAGAATGTTCAAAAACTATTTGGAGGATTCTAGAAGCTACTCATATGTTCAAGAACTGGATGAATCTAGAAGCACGTATATTTTATAGATTTTTGAAGGAACTTTAAGCACATTCAGAGAATTTTGGGAAAGAATTTTATTACTATAAATAGGGGTCATCAGGGTCACTTTAAAGTATCCAAGAAATTCGAGTAAGATACTCTTGTGAGTGCTCATATATTGTGAGTGATTACACTCTTGTAAGTCTATATGAGTGTCTCTCCTCCTTGTATTTATATAGTGAAGTTTTCCTCCTTGCACCCATAGTTTTTTCCCATCCTGGGGTTTTCCACGTAACTTTGTGTGTTGATTTTGTGCTTGTATTTACTTCTTTAGTGAATCTCTTTGATCTTGTCGTGTCTGGCTCCATTCTCAACATGTTCTAATAAAATAAAATTATATGCCATGTTTTCTACCTCTTATTAATCCCTAACTATTATTTCTACTCATTTTGTTTCCAAGTGTTTTTTTCCCACTTCATTGCTCTTTCCACTCCATCTATCACACAACCTTGTTATTTCTCTCAATTTCTTTGTTATTGCATCTTTAGCCATTGACACATGAGGGTTTGTTTACTCACATTTGAGATGTGTATGGCTTGCCTATTTTTATTCTTTCTTTTATTTGTATTTATTATGAAACATTATGAATGGTTGTTCTTTAGTGAAACTATAACCTTATCAAAATTCTATACATGATTTTTGCCATCTCATATGATTATTTATGAGCTCTTAGAAATTTGTAGCTTGAAGATTGGAATCCATCATATCAATGGGTTATTATATTGATGAAAAACTGTTCACAAAATCAAAAACTAATCTTCTACTTTATTTATTCTGATCCATTATTTCTCATAATTTGCGATGTAGCGTTGATTGTAAACCATAATCTTCTACTTTTACTGCACAATGGCAGGAGCACCGCTCACAAGCGTCGCCGGCGACGAGGAGCCGACCCACCATTGAGCGGGCACCTTCCGAGGTTCATCCTATTGCCTCCTACGCATGCATCGAGCCGCTCACCGACATCAGAAATGAATTTTTTTTTGGTAATGATTACCGCTTACCTTTATTTCGGACGTACTTAGATTTTTTTTGAGCATTGTACTTGAGGCGCATCACACTTGCTTATGCAAGAAGGGCCCATTACATGCAGATTCATCGATGCGAGTGGGTGACTGTGTGGCCACGCTTCATCCGGATCATTAGTTGCTTACGCTTTTGAGAGAGATGGTCTCCGCACCAATACCTTCCACCTGTAGGTGAGATGACGACGCTCGACGTGATGATTCTAGGACTACGATTGATGGGCTACCTATCATACCGACAGATTGGCAAGAGAGAAGAGATGGGACACTTGGCCTGATTGTGATGATTTGTTAGACATTACCATGTGCATGATATCATGATCCGATCAGTCCGCATATCAGGTCGACATTCAGGATGGATCAGGCACATGCGAAATGCATGCCACTGAGGTGGCTTAGGTGGACTTTCTACAGGGAGTCATATGACAGTCTGAGCACAGAGGAGTTCTTCCGACATGCGGGCTTATATTTTATCACGCTTCTTTACCGATACTTCTAGTGCAGAGGTCCACCTATAGTATTTACCACGGAGGATCCGATTCTTTTAGCATGATGTCTATAGGTGGAGCGCTCATCTATATAGGGAGTCGCGAGTCGACTAGAGAGGCCAACATGGCTGGTTGCCTACACCTCCTTCAGATTTGGGCTTGGGAGCATATTCATGTGGGTAGGCTGACTTTACATGTGCCATATCCTACAGAGCTTGTTGGTCTCAGCGTTGGTTTGAGGTATGTGTTGTTAACTACACTTTCAAATTATGCAGCTTATATATATGTTTAAACTATTTTCTCTGTGCAGGTGGAATGAGAAGTATGTTCGAACAAAACCAATGTTGCAAAGGAGAAAATGAGCTAGATGGTTTATGCGACAAACACGGTTGGATCTGCATTAACACTTTAGTCTAAATAAGCGTAATGTAGATTATGTTTTAACATAATTTTATTGTAGGTGATCCGGAGCGCATACAGAGAGATCACAAAGAACATCTATCGACATATATGCTCTATATATGGAGCAGACGAGTCCCTCTTATCACCGGAAGAGGGTTGAGTGGTATTTACCGATAGAGTGCGCTCGACCTTATTCTCGAGTAGATGTAGCCCCGCTTGACCCTAGTCAAAGGGTCAATGATCGGTAAAGCGATGGGTTGATTACCACGTCACACATTGCTTCGGGAGAAAGGGATTGCCTCGCCGGGGCCTAGGAGAGCGTGGACAGAAGACGCTATCGGAAGACCGCTACGGTTCGATCGTATTTCTTTGTACTTACCGGCCGCCTCAGACCACTTACTACGCTAGAGCACCAGTAGAGCGTCTTTATGTAAGTTATGATATAAGTAAATATTCAATATTTTTATAAGTGATAATTTTACATTCTATTTTTTGTGTAGGTGGACCACATCGCGGCAACTCGGGATATATTTCAGCCATACTTCGGTGCTGTGGATGATCACCACTTACAGCGATGTGTCGATAGGTACGAGATGATATGCAGAGACCTTGATGAGCGTGTACATATTGGTGACACATATTACGGATCGGTGCCTACAGAGGGTGTCGCACAGCATGACTGGAGCGCCGGTCCATCTACTTCCTCCGTCAGGTCCTTCTACGATTGATCCGTGTCCTTCTACGTGAGGACCTTCCTACATATCACCGCCCTATGACTCGACATGCACCACCTATATTCCAATCAGGATGATATGTCGCAGGCCGAGGATCTTGCACTAGGGGCCATCATCACCGCGTGATCGCCCATCTCATGCTACCGACAGACACACTGAGTGGTGCTATTCCACGCAGACACCGGAGGAAGGCAGTTGTCTCACGGGGTAGGGTTTAGGACAGTGTCTGTACTACATTTTATCTTTCTATTTCATTACAAACTACAGAGTCATGTACACGCTAACTTTGATTATAGCATAATGAATTTTTATTAGTTATTTTTCTGATTTTTAGTAGTTATTTTATCTGTGTACATTTTATTAGTTGGTTTCATGTCATGGTTTTTGAACAAGTTTTATGTTGGATGTCCACTATCTAATGCAACTCCCCACTTTCCTCATTAGGGCCTTGGGACCATAGCTTAGTGTTTACTGAGAAACTTTGAAATATGGAGTTCGATCTTTTAGAGTGTAAAGGTTTTCATTTGTGTAGATTTAAAATTAAATACATAGAGTGTAATCTTAGTTGTAGAAGATTTAGAAGTGGGTTTGTGACAATAATTGATGAAGTCATTAAAACGAGTGAATGTTTTAGATGTGGGAGGAATGCATTGGGCCTATTGTGTGATAATAAAGTACTGGTTAGACTTAATAAGGTGGAATTGCTTGTGTTAAACAACTATTTCTTTCGCGATGTTAATGACTTGAAAATTTTATGGAAGGGTTGCTTTGCAATGCTTCTTTGCTATTCTCTTGCATCATGCATGCGTGTTTTTTGCCTGCATCATCCATGCTCTTCACTGATAATGGCCAATCAAAGTGATCTGGTAGAGTATAAAATTCATTTATGTAGCTTATGCCAGAGTGTAGTAATCGCGGACACACACGCGAGATGGTTTAACCGTAAATCCCAATGCGACAATCACATGTGGGCATGGACAATGATATATGATCGCTCGCCACAATTACAAACACATAGGCCATTATCTAGTAAATCAACTCAATGATACTGACTGTCAAAAAAACCTCGTGATCTCATGTGGGTTGATATTCGTGTGTTCGTGGAAATGCCTAGCCTCCCTTTCAAGACATAATAGTGTGGAGAACCTATGGGTATAAATAGACAAGTTAACTTCCTCTTGTCGAAGGGATAATCGCTTTCATGAACAAAGCTACTAAGTTGTAATAGATAGATTAAAGCCCAATCGGTAAACCATGTGCCCATTTCCAAGACAATCGCTAAAGCACTCGATGCATTCGCTGTCATTGTCCCATAACGCATACCACCATCGCACAAGGGACCATTTTACGTGGTCATGCTCTACAAACCAATCACGCTTTCTTTAACATTTTTAATGTCAAGATTAAACGGTTGAATTAATGAATATCATCAAGACCGCCATATACATCTTTTGGCATAGAAACTCAACATCAAGAATTCCCTACCAGATATGAATTTTTTAAAATTTTCACGCAAATGGCGAAACAATGCCTATGCCGAAGGAAAAATCTCTTGCATCCACGAAGAGACCAAAGATGTTTATCGATATTATGCATAAATCACGCCTACTAGACACTACGGGTAAATATATATCATGCAAGCACAACAAAATCATAATCGAATCAACATTCTCGATTCCACAACAAAGTAGAGGAAACAACCCATTATTGGATTACGCAATTAATGGCCACATACTTGCCCAACGTAAAAGTACCGTCTAAGCTCAACATCCGCAAAGAACTCCATCCCATTATTGAAGGTCCAAAAGCCCAAAAAAGTCTCGAAAATGTTATGTAGTGGTAGATTGAATTATAGACGTACTGTAAAGTAGAAATTGATTACATATAAAGGCGAGAGTCCTATAGGACTCTTCCCAGTTACCGAATATTGCTTATATTGCCTACTTTGCATCTCATGCTTTCATATCTAAAACTTTAATATTGAATTTCACATTCTACCTATAATCTCTAGGTTTCAAATCAATGCGATCAGTTTGATGTAGTAAATGAAATTTGAACTACACGATGACCTGGATGAACTTACCGACACATCTATGATTTTCACCAACTTTTGATATTCTCCAAGCACCCCTAATCGTCTGCGCTACAATGTAAACGCCACCACAGTGGCCTTCTAGACTATCGTCGCACATACAACCGTAGTTCTTCCGGTTAGAGGTAACTGTTTGGAATTGAATATTATTTACTATGGACCACCCGACAATAGCAAATTGCATACTCCGTTTACTTGCAAAACACATACCTTCGGTAATTGTCATTTGAAATTTCAATTTCATCATTTAGGGCAGTTTCGTCAGATGGGTCGTCAAAGTAAACATCGTTGTCCCACTGCCTCGTAGTTTTACACATCCGGACATACTCGTTTGTGGACAACATATGACTCTCACTATCAATATTGCGAAATGAGTGATTTTTCAGCAGATTATGACTGTCTATATTCTCAAGTACAGTGGCTTCTAACCCGACTGAACAGTCATCATCACTAATACCCTGCTCAGACTCACTACTTGAGCCACTACTCATAGTCTGATACTCATCTCCAACTGCAACACTCTCAGGCATATACGGTTCATCTGAACGGTAGACAGCATTATCACTGCCACATAACTTATAAGTTTAGCAACTAATTATCATATTAATTGTTACAAGTATAATCAGATAAATTATGATGATATACTTCCTTGGAATAAACTCATCAGAGCTGCGCTGTATCCCCGGATGTTCTTGTGCGATGAAATCCTGTGTATGTGTTAGCGATATATCTACTGATCTTACTACCGATCAGCTGATGTGGATGCAATATTAACATCTTCCGCTTCGATATACAACACCAACATCTGACGGGAAGCTTCGTCAAGTGTAACTCGAACGCCATCGCCGATATGACGACGCTATAAATCCGCTACCCACCGGATAACAATTGTTAGAGTGACAGTGGCGCCCGGATCAATGTGCAAGCTTCTCATAATTCGTTGCTTCAATTCGGAAGGTGTTGACGCCGAACCTTAATCGACATTTGACCTCTCACATAACTTGACCGAATTGCTCATCGATATCGCCTTCCATAGAAAGAATCAGCGAAACAAATTCTCTATTCATCTTGCAAAACAAGTTATATGAATAATGAGAATTTTATATTAACCGACACCCTAATTAATACTACTTTTAGCTACTTAACACCTAAATAAATTGATAAATAAAGTGATTTATTGTGTGTTTACGAAGAACGACAGGGATGTGCGCTAAAAAAATGTAGAATCCACCAAAGGAAATTTTCCTCAACTGAAATGGAGCTGCAAGAATCATCGCCGAAAGCTAAAGTTGACTTCCAACGGCTGGTAAATGAGAGAGGGAAGTAGTTAAACGTCGTCAAAGCGAATGCCGGGAAAAACTAAAAGTTTCTATCGAATACCTGGACAAGACGCGCAATGCAGGCGGTCAGATCTACGCCGGCGGCGGCCGGGAAGTTCCAAGAGGGGGGGAGGACCGTGGTCGGAGTTTGGTCGGAGTTCCTACGAGCGGAGAGCGGAGTTTCGGGGGAGGAATCGAGCAAAATCGAGGAGATAGGGCCGATCGGGGCCGATCGGCCCTAATGATATGTCGTGGCCGCCATTAGTGGGCGAGCTCAGGCCGCCCCACTACTGGGCTTAATCGCTTCGACTGAGAAGCCGCCTAATTAGTCATCGCCATTTTCGCAGATACGCCACGCCGAAATGACATGGCGCTACTAATTGGGTGACTATACCTATTCTTAAATTTTTTTATTAATACTTAATTAGCTAATTCACATTTTAACCGCATTTAATTTAAAAAATTGTTTAAAAAAGACATCATCCCTTATAAGAGTTTTAAGGCCAGAGAGAGAGAAGAAGAAGAAGCTTCTCTCTGTAAATTGGAGAGAGAGAGAGAGAGAGAGAGAGAGAGAAAGAGAGGGAGAAGAAGAGAGAATAAAAATCAAATCAAATAGAGAGTTCTTTGCTCTCAGAACTAAACCGAAAAGAGAGAAAGAGAGAGAGAGAGAGAGAGAGAGAGAGAAAGAGAGAATGAATAAATAATTTAAAGAAAAAAACCTTTTGCTCTAACCTACCGAGAGGGAGAGGGTCGGCCGTGTCGGATGCTTAGGTTTGCCGGTTTGGATGAGGTCGGTGAGGCTAGGCCGAGAAAGAGAGGAATTGCGGGTTGTGCTTATATACTGCAAAGAGAGCGCCGTCAAGACACCGTCGTGCATCGTGTGGAGCAAATGCAAGTGAGCCGTTAGGGATTTGAGCAACCGTGCGATGCGTCAGAGCCGTCCGATCATGGACTGGCAGATTGATCGAACCGTGATCGGTTCTCGTTTGATCGAATCGCCGGTTTACTACGCTCTCGGTTCTCTCGAGATTTTTTGAACATCCGACCGGCGCAAGGATCGGTTCACAACCGGTCGAACCGGCCGGTCCGCTCCGGTTATAATAGCCATGGCTACAACACTGACATGTAGCGTTGGTCAAATGGTCAAGGCGGTTACTATGCTGGTCAAAAGGGACATTAATTACTATAAATTCTTGAACATAAAATAATGTGTCACATTGATGTAGCACCACAACATCTCGACGTAAATTAAAATGTTTATCACATGTCATTAAATAGCCTCAACATCTATAAATTATCATAAACTGACTTTTGATCGGCACAACGACATTATATTATCAGCTTCGGGGTGCCTGTAAAGTGGTCAACATGATTAATGACATCAGTGCCATGGTGCTGACCATGTAGCACCACGACACTAGAGCTACAACGCTGAGGCATCATATTTGTAGCACTAAGGCGCTATTCCAAAAATAAGCTTGAATTTCTCGCATGGGCCATGGCACAATAACAATTGCCTAAATCTAATGCTTGAAGATGGCAGGTTAAAAATAGGCATGAATTTCTTGCATGTGCCCCGACATATGCATAAAAATCTAACTTTAGTGTCTGAGGATGCTGTGCTGGTAATCCTTGGTTGGGTCCTATGACTGAGTTCGGGTTATCAAAACCTAATCATTCCCTGATGATGGTCACACCGATTGTAAAATTCATTCGTAAGGGATATGTCTAAATTGAATGAAATTCATCATTCAATTTAACTTAAAGCAAACAATCATTCATCCATCCATCATTATTTATAAGAAAACTTATGTTTACAAAATAGCTTATGTCAAATAAATATATTTATATTCATACTCAGATAATCTCATGTTAATAAGTAAGTGACATGTGTCCTCTGTCTCCGTGATTTTGCTGCTTAATAGCATGAGATGCGGATACGATCAGAACTCTCTATTGACCTCACTTTTGGAGTGAGGATTCAATCTTTTCATCATAGGTCTATGAGTCTTCTAGACACTAAGAGCTCTTTAGTCATGGACACTTCTAATGCCTAAGCGAACACTTAACTTAAACCTAGAGACTTTATGAGGGTTTGCCATAGGATTAGAGGCTAAGCCTTAAGACCTAAGGTGACTCACCCATCCTATGGCCTAATAAGTTAAATCGAATCAATAGCACAGAATAAACAAACCAAAAAATAAATCAAGACGAGACACAAAGTGACAAATAGATCATTTGACCTAGAGTCGACCAATGTGGGCCCTACTAACTCAAAAGTCAATTAATTGAAATGTAAACAAATTAAACCACTCCAAGAATTCAAAATCATCAAATGAAAATGTTTAAATATAATTCTAAACAAATCTGAATCAAAAGAGGTCTTAAGTGAGTTGATTTGACCACTTAACTCAAATAAACTTAATATACTTCATTAAGCCAAATCCAAATCAAATATATATATATATATATATATATATATATATATATATATATATATATATATATATATATATATATATATATATATATATATATATATATATATATATATATATAAAATCTAAATCAAACATTCAAAATCAATTGAAAATCATAAATGAACATAATTCAACATTTGCTTGGATTTAATTTAACCAATTTGGGCATTTGAATTAATTGAACCCAATTTAACCTATTTAAGTTAAAATGGATCAATTTGAGTTAATCAATCAAATCAAACTTAAATCAATTAAATACGAACATCATAGATGAATAATCAAACGTAAATAAAATTAAAATTTATTTCTAAAATGGCTAATTGAGTTAAGGAAGCTAACTTAATTCATTTAGGCCTAAAGAATTAAAACTTAATCCAAATTAAATGAAACCAACTGAGCACAAATATTACAAATGATCAATAAGATATAATTAAAATCAAATCTAAATTATTAAGCGAGTAATCATGCTAGAGAAATCAATTTGACTTATTTGAGTCAAATAGATTAAGCCTAGCATAAACTAAACCAAAACCCTATAAAATATGAATCAATTGAGCTTCAAATCATTCAAAGGATAATAATTTCAATCACCATCTAATGTTGATTGATCAAATGAAATTAACACAATGTAACCCAAATTAAAATAAACTCAAATGAATCAAACCAAACATTCAATTTCAAACTTAACTCAAGTGAAATTAAGTTCAACTCATAGCTCACTTAGGACTTTACTTTGGCAGCCAATCAACATCAAAAAAAGGTAAGGTGGCCATAAGGAATGAGGTAGAAACCATGTGTGGAGAGAAGAAAAGACAAACCCATGCACATGAAGTCAAACCTCCTCCCCACTCCTTCATTGAATGAAGATGATCCCGCAGCCCAAAAAAGGAGACTTTGGGAGCAAAAATCCAAGGTTTCCAATCACCTATGGCCAACCACCCCCCACCTCCCATCACCATAATGGTGATTTTCGTCCACCATTAAGAGGGTAGGAAAAGAGGCCTCAAATGTGATCCTATTGCATTAGTCATCCTCCAAAACTTCCACTGTGCTGAATAAACCCATCACCCACTCCTTTTCGAGGTGAAAACCATCAAATCTTAGCGGATTCCGGTGAAGAGGCGGTGACCATCAGGATACGACATTCCAAGGGGAGACAAGAGCCTATATTCATTCCAAAGCTTTGTCTTGCATCCAGGAGCGTGTTCGAATCAACTCAGCCGTCGAAACCATCCCCAGTGAGGTAATTTCTGAATCTCATAGTCGGCCATAGGATTTCTCATTTAATGTTTGCACGATTTTAGGAAAATCCTTTAGTTACCCCTTACACTTTCCATTTTACATGATCCTAATGCAAAAATAGGAGTTTTTCTAGCAAGATTCGTCGGAAAATTGAGCTTAGACGGACCCATGGGGGTTGGTTTCGCATTCGATAGCTCAGGTTCATCGGCTGGGAAGAAGAAAACCTGCATGCCTGATCTCTTATTAATATGAACGACGGACAGAAGTTAGAAGGAGGTCGGCCTTGATTTGAACCCTTAGATCGCATTGTTCGGACCATCGATCTTCGATCGATGGTCCGAATTTTCGCCGCTCATTTTCCACGCAGAACCGCATGGCCCAATCGAGCCGACATGGACCGTGGTCCATATAATGTGGCACTACTGGTTTAAGTAGAAAATTAGGGATTTTCAAATTTAAAAATTTCCAAAGCCACGAAACTTCAAAAATTCATAAAAAATTAAATACTCATCTAAAAAATACAAATAAGAGCTCCTTGTATTCGTCTTTTCGAGAGGAATCCAATAAGTCCAAAATCCTTAATTTTTATTATGTATTTAATCTTAATTTAACTTTTAGTGAAAATTAAATTTTATTAATTAAACTAAAAATATTAATTAGATTGATTTGAAACTTTGAGGGATTGAAATTGAGTTTAAATTGCACATACCATAAAAATGTCAAATCAAAATGATGAGTGGATTAGGAGATATTGAATTTCAAAGTTCAAATGCTTAATTTCATGAAATAACTAATTTAAAAATCTAAAAAAATTAGAAAAATCATCAAAATGGTTTAAACCAATTTAATGAACATCAAATAACCTTATGAAAATAATATAATCCTCTAAATTAGATTTGATAAATCATTAAAATTAACATTAATTAAATTTATCAAACCTAAACTATAATAAATTAAAATAATCAAGCTAAAATCATGAATACCATACTCTAAATTAAATCAAGTAAATATCACATAACCTTCAATTGAAACTAAACTAAACTTAAGCTTAATCAAACATAAATTTGAATTTAATTAAATCGCAATTAAGTATCAATTAAATCCTAAATTAAACTAACTTGGTAGACCTAAATCATCAAATCATTAATTACATCATTAATCTAAACAAACATGAAATCAAATTAAAAGTTTTAATAAACAAATAACTTAATCAAATCAAACTCTGCTCAACTTGATGAAAAGATTAATCAACCTATAGTTAAACCTTAATTAATCCAATCAAATAAGTTAACTCAATCAAATCAATTAAATAATGATTAAATTAAATTAAATAATTGCATCAAACCAAAAGTGATCAATATGTAAACTAAATGACTAAATTTAATGAATTAAACCCTTAATTAAAATTCAAATAAAAGATCATATTAAAGCTTAATTAAATCACAAGTTAAGTAAATTAAAGTATGTTCACCAATCAAAACCAAAATGAAATAATAAAATCATTGAATCTAAATAACATCGAAATGATATTAATCATATGAAATTAAAATCTTAAATTAAAACCCAAGAGAAAGGAATTAGATATTAATTCAAAGGATATTGAATTATTAAAATTTAGTCAAAAAAAATTTAATCCAAAATTAATCGATCAAAATATATGAAGATTAAAGAAACTCAAATTTTAATATATAAATCAAATCAAACAAACATTAATCAAATCAAATCAATTATATAAATTCAAATTGGCTAATTAAGATACTTAAGGAACTTAGTTAGACTTTAGGATGAATCTTCATCTTAGGATGTAGAATAGGTTGAGTCTCATCCAAAAATAGAATTCATTCTACTCTTCATTCTTGAAAATCTAAACAAATGAAAGTGAAATAACAATGGAAAAATAAATCACAAAGTCATTTGAATCAAAACCATCTAATGGTAAAATTGAATAAACTCTGAATTCAAATCAAACTTTAAAATAAAACAAAGCCTAGAATAGACTTATCACACAAGCTTTATTTTCACACACCAGAATACTAAGTTACCACTTCTAGCTTCAGGTTAAGACGATGTATGTGTGATGTTGTGTTTTGTTTTGTGGTGTAATGTTTTAGATTGGATGTTAGGAATATGGATCGTAGACTGGATGTTAGGTCGTTGATAGTCTAACATTATTTTCTATAGGGGATTTTTCTTAAAGGGTTGCTATAAAAATAAAATATAAATATTTTGCTTGCAGGTTGCTTATGCCCCTAAGCATAATCCAAGTTAGGATAGGTGGCTTAGTTACCCATGTGCAGGATGTTAAGTCCAAATTATAAATATAACTGCTTTGAGTGTTTGTATGTTTAGCTAACATGTGCTTTGCAGGTGTAGTTAGATTTACTTTTTCATATAAAATATAATTTTATAATAAGAATTAAGATTAGTGCTGTGGGGGATTAGGATGAGCAGTGGCTAGAAGGCTTAGTCATAGGGTGCCCTGTGATACCTTGGAGCAAATCAAATCAAAAGAAGGAAGAAGAAGAAGTGAAAAATGAAGACCCCCATAGCATGTATTCAATTTCAATTGTAATATTATTTGGTAATTCGATATATAAAGGTAGACCCATATTCATATTTTCTCTTTTGAGGTATAAGATGGAACCCGACCGCATCGGCCTTTTATTCTTTTACGTAATTTATACATGTTTTATTGATGTTGTGTTTAGATTGCGCATTAGAACAACATGTTTTTCATAGTTTTTTAAATTTTTGATATTTGAATGTGTGACTGATGTCAGTAGTCTCTTATGATAAAATTAATTTTTCTACCCAACTAATCACACATAATTAAATTTTGATCAACTCACAATCTCATCATAAAGCCTAAGTTTTAAATAAGGTAATTAAAAGATTTAGCAACCTCTTAGTTGTATGGTTGTATGTTTCACATCATGCATGCATATTCCTTCTTCTTTGAATATGGGGAATCTCTATCCTTGCATGATAGGAGAATAATTGACATGTGAGGGCATCCCTTGTGATGGATAACACTCATTTCTTGCTGAGTCAATAACTTTATTTCATCATGCATTTAGGCATAAAAATCCCAAGCCCTTGTCCAAATGATTGTGTCAAAAATGAAATAAAAATTATAAAATTTTGCATTTGTAGATTAAGTCATATACTCATACCATTCATACTCTAGTCTTCTAGGGAGTGGATTTAGAACTTTAGTTTGTTTCTAATTAAATAACAATTCAACTATCTTGCACTTTTATAAGACCAGACTACATGGTTTTGAATCGTAGGGGGTGTTAGCTGGTGGCCACTCCAGACGGATGTAAGTTTAAAAGTCGAATGGTTTATCCTCTCTTATGGAGGTAAACCATTATGTCTATCTATCGCTTAGATTTAGGTTGTGTTTTAGTTCGTGCTAAAGCTCCCTAGATTTATGATATGAGGTAGCTATTTCCTTCGAGCTATAAGCATAAATCCTCACCTCTTAGGAATTTTTACAATCTTGTGTTAATGGATTATGAGCTTTAGCAATCTAATAAAATTTCAACTCGAACAAATAAATCTCTTCAATTTCAAATATATAAAGCCCAACTATAGGGTAAATTGGAATGCTCACTTGGTTTCCTAGTATCATGAGCATTCCCTACTTATTTCTTTTGGCTTCTAAAAATAAGTCTTATCCTTGAACTTTCCCAATTGATCTTCCAATATAACCAATTTTTTGATAGTCTAGCCTTGAAGTCTTTGGAGATCATAATTGTCTACTTTAATCAAGAGTGTTCTTAGAAAATTTCATTTCCTATGATGTAATTAACTATGGAGGCTTGCCACCATAGAAAACCAAAGAACTTAAAATAAACCCTACTTTACTTTTTTCATGTAATGGGGAAAGATCTCTAGTATATTCAAGACCACAATCATACCTTGACGTCCTTATTATGTGATTAGTCCATTGTAGGATGATATTTCTATCTTCGAGATAATACATCATACCTTAACATCTGCTCACTTCAATAAGTATCTCATAAGATCTGCGTGGTGTCCCCACATCCAAAATAAACACCACACTCTCTAATCGAGTGGCTTGGCATCTATACAGCTCGATTATATGTCGGTCACGATAATAGCACATATGTTCCTTAATGGTTTTATTTCTTGAGTCATCAATCATGGAATATATTTAATAGGAAAAAAGCTTTATGTTAGCTAAACTTGACTTAAATTTGCCTCCTTAAATAAATATCATCCTAGATCTACATGAATTCTTTGGACGACTCAACCCATGACTGCTGACAATGATTCTTCGATCAAGAATAATTTTCCTGACTAAGTAAATCAAGGACCACGATTGCTTGGGATGACAGAACCATGCGATCTTAATAGGGCGTGCCATCATTCCCCTAATACATGCTTTAAGTTATATAATGTCTTCACTTATTATTCGTTATGTACTATGCATTAAGTTGAATTTTTCATTATATGAATATTTTAAGTTATATTTTGGCATTCCAAAGGGTTGTAAGCCCAATCTCTTTATTCGCTATGTGAATCATACATGACAGTCATCTATGCTAAAAACACCCCTAAGACACTATCATATATCACTAAGTTATGTTTATTTCCAACATTTAATCGAGAGTGCTCTCTTGCTGCAGTGAGAGGGGTAATTAATTATGGAGGCTTGCATCCATAAAAAGTAGAACCCAAATCTAAACAAACCCTAACATAATGTTAGGGTTAATATAGTTGAATATATATTAATCTATCTTACGAAAGAACATACTCCTACCCCATCTCAATAAAGATAGCAAAGCGCATCCTCCACGATGTTATTTCGGAGCGATCAATCACTAATAAGATTAGCGCTTAATGTTAATATCAATTTTTATTACCTCCATGATAATAAGGTTGTCACCCATTATTCCAAAAACTTATTGTTTCTAATTACCAACAAGGTTGATACATGATGTCGACACCTATACAATGTCCGCTAATGCCAATCAGGCTATCACCCACCATAGATAATAATATAAATGCCCACTATTACTAATAAAGCTAAACACATTGTCAACATCAATGTCAATGCTCACCAATGCCAATAAGATTGATACATAATGTCAACACCTACGCGATGCCCGTTAATGCCAACCAGGCTATCACCCACCATAGCTAATAATATAAATGTCCACCATTACTAATAAATCTAATGCACATTATCAACATCAATGTCAATGCTCACCAATGCCAATAAAGTTGATACATATTATATACACTTAGGGCATTACCTTTTAATATTAATAAGATTATTAAGCACCCTCATTAATAATATTAATTCTTGTTATCACTAATAAGTTCAATGCATGTTATCAACACCAAAATTGACTTCAATTAATGCCCATGGATGCAATAAGCTTTCCACCCACCATCATAAATAAATTTGATTTATTGATAATAAGATGAACATACATTATCTTCATCAAGCTAATGCCTATCAATGACAATAAAGTCATCACTTGCAATCAATATCAACATCCACTATCGTCAATAAGACCAACTCAATCTATTGATTTTGATGTTAATTTGTGCTATCATTAATAAAGCTAACACATGATGTTGACTCCAACAACAACACTAGCTATCTCTATCAAGGTCTATACTTGCCTTCTTGATCCCTATTCTTTCATTTGATAAGAAAAAACAATTAAGCAAATCACCGATTACCTCTTGATAATATCTTTAATGTCCCAAAGTTCTATTTACTCACATTATAAAAATCACCTTTCACAATTTATATTTATTACATTATATAAATGCCTTATTTTATTATGGGCAAAGAGATTTGTTATATCACCAAAAAAAAGTTGATTAATTAGGCATGAATGCAATATATGTGATGGAAATTTCAGTAATTAAACTTGAGATAATTTAAAATCTAATTTTAACAAACTAAGAGTTGAATTAAATGTCTCGATGAGACAAACTCATTAACTCCAAGAGCAAATTTGTCCAAATTCAAATGAGCTCAAATCAAAATTTTGGAGTGTAATTAAAAATTTTTAAGTATTAATTGAAGGGTCAAACGATTTTTGTATATAGCATGTTTATAGTTGAAGTAAGCGGCCTAATGAACCTAAGATCACTCAAATTCGAGATCATTAAGACATTAAATGATAAAAGAATGATTCATAATTGAAGAAATTAACATGGACAAGCTAATTAAATGTTTTAAAATTTTGACTAAATTTACTAAAACGTCCCTCCCAAAAGTATATAAACAAGACTCTATCCTCACCATTGGAGTAAAAGAGGGTAAGAAGAGCAAAATATAAGAGCTTGAAACTGATCACTACCAACAGTTATTATTAACCACTACCAACAATCATCACCAACTACTAATAGCAATTATTATCGATTAGTAGTGGCTATTATAACCCAACTACCATCATAAGGTTATTATGACCTTAATCCTAAGTTGTACTTTTTTTTTATATAACAGAAGATAAAAGGAGTATTTAAAATTCATTAATCACATAAATTCCTAAGAAATTTTTGCATATTATTCTAATTATTAAGAATTACTATTGCATATTTAAATCATAATTTATATTTTTATATAAATGAGCCTAATCTATATTATAATTTTCTTTATGAATCTTTGTTATCATACAAAGAATTTATATAATGTATGTGTGTGCATGATTAGTGTATTGTTAGTATTAAGCTCTTTTGGCATAAGGCTACATAGATGAACAAGTCCTCAAAATGACGACTTTATAGAAAATCATTGAATTTCATTGAGCTTGGTACGCACCTTTCCCAATCCTTTCTCTATAGGGCGATATAGTAAACCGAATATATATATATATATATATATATATATATATATATATATATATATATATATATATATATATATATATATATATATATATATATATATATATATAGTAAATCGACTTTATTTTTTTCCTATTCTTTGTTTATATTTTGGTCATGTACTTTCTTATTCATACTATGCTCAATTGGGTTTTTCCTATTGAATTTGTTTCTTAGGAAGTTCACAGCTCTTATTTTATGATTTCAAGTTGCTAGTTGTGCATCTTTTGGATAGCTTTTAGGCTTAGGCTCTCGACGTATCATTGGAAGTGGTTAAGATTCGAATTATTAAATGGATTCGATGATGTATTTAAGTTTATTTACATATGGTGATAAATTTAGTATGTGTTTCTAATTTAAATGTTCTGATAATCTTATTAGTGTAATGTTAATTGAAATCATGTTTATATCAATTGGAAGTATTTATATTTTTAAGTTCAAATTTTTTTGTGGGATTTTCTATGAGTTTCTTCAAGAGGGTGAGGTGTGATACGGGAGAGAATATTATATGCGGTGTCCGGATATAATTTTTACATCCGGATATTAAATTAAGTGCAGATACTTAACAAAACATAAATTGAATAGATGCATAATAAAAAATTGCACTTTGAACAAGTGGCCGAGAATATTTCTAATTGAGAAGGCTATCTAGCCCGATTTCTATTAAATATTTTTATTTAAATTTAGACTTTTAGTTTTGAATCATCTGCTTCTTAATTCAAGGATTCAACCGTTGATTGATTGGACGATTTCTTCCCATTCTATGTCAAGTATCTTTTTTTTTTTTTTCTCTTTTTTTCAACCATTGATTGATTGGACGATTTCTTCCCATTTTTTTTTTTTGGGGATAGGTATCCACCACCCTCATCTCGGTGGAGATATTGTAATTTTACGTCACATTCATCTCACTGCTCGGATCCCCACTGATGTTCCAGCACCTCGCCAAGAGAATCAAATATAGTCGGAGGTTAGTCACTCGTCCATCAACTGAGCAAAAAGACACTGGGTGATTTCTTCCCATTCCTGGTCCAGGTTTTTTTTTTCAACCGTTGATTGATTGGACGATTTCTTCCCATTCCTGGTCCAGTTTTCCTTTTTTTATTTTTTTAATTGCAAAGTAGTCAGAGTGACCAGCTCCAGACGTTTGAACCAATTTATCTTATTTGATAAAAACATATTAATATTTAATAAAATTCAGTGATTTTTTTTTTTTGCATTGTAATAATTTTGTATCATAAAATATTATTACTGGATTTTATAATATGAATACTATTTTCTTATAATCAGACAAATTGTGCTTCATGGACAATTGACCAATCGGTCAAACTTGGGAGTCAATATCTCTATTTAACACATCCAGTTGATGTAAATAGTTAATTGCATTGATAATTAAATAAATTTATGAGCTTTATAATATGTTAGTTTTAATATATAACAATTTCATTTATTTACTATAATATCTTTTAGAACATTTTTCTTCAGACATCTCAGCTCATTAAATTATGCTGGCTAGAGGTATAAGTGAGTTAAGTTAATTTAAATCGGCTAAAATTTAACTTGATAACTCAACTAATAAATATTAATATAAAATATATTTAAATTACAATATAATAATTTAAGTATAAAATTATTTAAAATTACATCTCATCTTCTCCTATCAAATTATTTCTTATTATTAATTTTTTAATTTTTATTATTTTTATCATAATAATTATTTGAATAAAAATAAATTTTTCTTTCATACTAAATACTAAATGAGTTTGTTCATAAAATAAAACTCCAAATTTGAGATCAATTCGATGAATTAATTAAGATTAAATTTAAATCAATGATGACTCGAACTTGAGCTGACTCGTTTATACCTAAAGACCGGTGGTTTCTGAATCGCATCAGTCTGGAGCATCCAGAAACGTGTGAGTCGTGTTAACTCAAACCAGATTGCAAGCTGGATCACCGCACGGCCATTAATGGCGATCTCAACAACTGGGCCACAGATTTAAAACTGTAATAAAAACCAGCAATGTCTTTATTATTTTTTTTCTTTTTAGAAAATTATGATCTTGTGATGTATCTAATAAACTGAAAAATAACCTAAAAGTGGCTATATAATATGAGAGTTTGGTGGGACAAATTCTAGAAAAAAAATGATAAAATATAATCATCAATTATTTTAATATTGTGATTAGAATTCATATATATATATATATAATTTTTTTAAAATAACAAATATATTTTATTTTTCAAAAAAGTATTGATACATCCTCATAAAATTAATCTGATCAAGCACGAATCTCAAGGCATTTTCAGAAATGCTTCGATCTAATCACCGATTTCAAAACTTACAAATCACCGTTCAAATTAACATAAGAATATCAGATACCGATCCGAAACAATCGAATCGCATCGCTATCGAATAAAATGGATCCGATCCGCCAAATGGTCACCAAAATCGACATATTTATAGATCGAGCGCCAAGACGAATCCAACGAATCCAAGATCACCCAATTCGACATCATTAAGGCGGATCATCAAAATACACCGTCGATCGTGGATCGACCGTCCGATGAGTGGTTTGAGTTTTACAATTTATAAGGCCACCCCAAAATCTATATAGAGCTTCATTCTCACCTTGGCCCAAATCGATTTACAAGAGCTCGAGAACCACCCGACCTGATGCCGATGACATCACCACCGCCACCACCAAGAGTTCAAGATCGAGCTCACCCTTGAGATCGCCTAGACTAGAAAAGACCACGCCTCCTTTCTCCAAGATCAAGAGGTTGCTCCGTAAGATCGCTTTTTGGGAAACTTCTCCTTGGACGGAGTGACCGATATCAGATTTTTCTACACTCTAATATTATTTTCATCAGAAACACCTTCTCCGAACTAACGGTAAGAATGACCAGTATCTTTCAACACATAGAAAAGTTCTACATACTGCAAGCCTGGTTTTTCCCTTAACGCTTTCCAAGATAACCCTCAGATTCATATCCCCGCCAGTTGTTGGATAATTTTTGCTACAAGATCTCACATCTAACTAATAAAATTCTAAGACGCAACAAAGTATATTTAAATAAATAGTATACACTTATGTAATAATTTAATATTTATAAATATAAAATTTTTTAATATATGAAAAAATGTATTTTAAAAAAAAATTAATGATAATGATATTTTATATATAATTAATGATTCAAATGTTATTTATATAAATATTAAAATTTAAATATTTTTTATGTAAATATATAAGAATTTTGTGAGTGATTTAAAAATTTAAGTATTATAGATGTAAATATTAAAAAAAACCGCCATTAGCAACAGCTGCTACACCGCGTTCCCACAAGCAACCTGGCGCCAGCGAAGACATTGACACCCTCAGAACCAAAACGAATAAGCAACTCACCTGTTTGGCAAAATGCCCCCAAGAGCTCCACCCCTGCAGCAAACTTGCTCGATCATCTATAACCTTCTAGCCTTCGTACCATTCTCTCCGTCGCCATTACAAAAAAGGTAGAAGATGGCTCCCCAGACGGCCAACCATGCTCGATCCTCGAGCGTCCCTTCCATTCCTCATCCCCTCGCCATCAAAGCCGCAGAGAAGCTTCGCAACCTCAGAACCAGCATCCATGGCGCCGAAGCTTCATTCTCGACTATTTGCAGCTTGCTGGGAGGCCTCGCGGAGCTGTTCGAATCTCTCCATCTTCTTCTCCGCCTGCCTTTTCTCCAGCACCTTCTGTCACAGCAATTGCATAAGCCGTGGCTTGAAGCGCAGCTCGATTGCTCCCTTCAACTTCTCGACATCGAGGCCCCAATGAACGACTACCTCGCATCGGCGAAATCCTTCGTCTTCGACCTGCAATCTGCTCTTCGTCGGAGAGGAGACAATGGTCACGTTAATTCTAGAAAGAAGGCGCAGAAGATTGCCGTAACTTGCTCGAAATTGCTGAAGAAAATGGAAGAAGGATTCTTCATTACTGCATTGGTGGAGAAGGAAGGAGATCTGGCAATGCTTGACGGATTGATGAGGGAGGCGAGGGAGACTACCATTGTTGTTCTTCAGTTATTGTTGACTCTGGTTGAAATTCCAGCAAGACGGAAGGATTGGGGTAAGCGGATCTTGCTGGTTCCCAAGGCGATGCAGTGGAGGAGAGGCAGATCTGCCGAAGGTAACGGCGGAGGAAGTAAGGTGGTGGGATTGGAATCGTTGTTGAGTGCTGCTTTTGAACGCATTTCAGGCAAAGACGATGCGTTCGGGAACTTACAGACGAAGGCCCATGAACAGTTGAATCAGGCTGAATCTGGGATTGAAGGTTTGGAGATCGGATTGCAGTGTTTATTCAGGCGGATGATTCAGAATAGAGTTGTTCTGCTCAATATGCTCAGTTTTTAGGTATCTCTTCGCCATTATATTGTTTCTTTTCTTTTACAGATCTGGTTGAAAGAAGCTGATATTCTCAGTATTTCTTTATTTCTTTTTTTTATGATTTAGTGTTTCCCTCTATATGGTCATTATGTGCTTGAACTGTGCAGAATTTGAAACTTGTATGCTATCATATGATTATTATAAAAACCTTTTCACGCTGAATCTTTACAATATATGCATTAAGCTATTTTCTTGGATTCTTTCACATTTCCCATCTTGAATTATCTTAATTTTATCATTTATAGCTCATTTGCAAGCTACAAAGGCTCTAAATATCATATAAATTAGGTCATCATCTCTATAGTTGTATGCTTAACATATAGAAGAAAAATATCATAAATAAATTTATTATCATCAAATCATTAATGAACTACGCATGAAATCATATAAGCTTACAGAGTGAACAATTTTAATGTATGATCGCTCATTGTGCATCAATGTATAATTTTTCATATGGTCATAAACCAAGTCATTCATCTTTGGCTATAATTCTTCAAATTTAGTGTTAGTTTAAGAGGAACTAGGGGCAACTTAGTGTGCTATATTTTTTACACTATATGGTTTTCTTATAGAATTTTTCCTAACTCAAATTCTGAAGATTATAGTAATAAATGATTCAAATAATCAGATTATGGGAATTATAATCAAAATTACATAAGGTGTTAAAAACTACAGAAAAATAATTTATGAAAAATAGAACAAAGAATAAAGATGAAAAATAGGGCTCAAATAGCAAATTGAACAAAGATAAACTTTAGTGTTATCAAAGAGAGGAAAAGAGCAATTATTATGTATGGAGTTTGAATGTATCAGTTGTATATATACATAATTATTGTATACTTATATATATATATATATAATATTTATACAGCTAATACAATATAGCATGTACATAATTAATACACAATAATTTAGATAATCCAAACTCTATGTAATCTTAAGTGTAGAAGATCAAGAACAACAGTTACCTATATGCAACCAAGGAAAAGCCTAATTGATACCCAAAAAGGAGTGCTTCCAACTTCCAACCAATTGAAAATAAGCATAAAAAAGCTTTGAATAGGGATGATAAATCAACTCTTCGCCTAACCCTTACAAAATGTCATCTAGAGTGGTGACAAAGTGACAGCCAAAAGATGAGAGTCTTCAGCATAATTCTGACTCCATGATTGAAAAATTCCATCATTATTCGACAAAATATAGGCATATTCTAGAGATATAAGTGAAAGAGGGAAAAAAATTAAGGAATCACAATAATATGAGATATAATATTCTTGAAAAGAAATGAGTGCCTTAAATGATATTTCATCTATGTATTTTGACTTGTAAAGCCTTTTGAATCCTAAAAAAAATACTTGAAAATTTGAAAAATATTTTTTTCCCAAAAAGGCTGTCATTTCTTTCTTGCTAAATAAAATAAAGCAAACAACATGTGGTAAATAAATATAGTTACTTATCTCTAGGTTTAAGTGTTGCAATTCTTTTTATGTGATATAGAACTTGAAGCAAATTTGGCCTAAGCAAGAAGCAAGTAGTCTATGACATAAATTGCATATACAAATCAAATGAAAATTGACATTCAAAATACATATAATTCTTAGACTTCATTGTGGCATGACAAAAGCATTATAAATGAGAAACTTGAATGTTAACTTTTGCCACAATATCAGTCTTAAGTCCAATCTTAATATAGAGCTAATCTTCCAAAGAGAATCTAAGAACATATTTTTTATATCAAATGAGAAGATATTAGTTAACGTTGTCAAGCCGAGAGTGATAATAGTTAAAGGATTTTTTGAAAGATGGCTCACTGTAATTATTCCATGTAATAACATCCTAGTCATTGGTTTAAAGAGGAATAAAAGTAATAAGAGATGTAGTTTCAGAATTTTCTTAGCCAGTGAGCATCTAGGTATTATTAGTAATAGCTTCAAACACCAAAGAATCAAGATCTAGATTAATCTCTAATAAATATAGAAGCTCCAAATATGTAGTGTAAAAACATACTATTAATCTAGCTATCCCAAAAACAGCTAAGACCTTTACCTTCAGAGAGATTGAAAGCAAAAGTATGTCTTGAGTGAGTTGTTTCCGTAAGGAGAGGAATGATTAAATCTCACTTTCCAAAGAGATCATTGTACTTTTTTTTCTACCAATTAGCAAGTAGCCCTTGGTTGTTCAGGAATCTCCATATGACAAAAGTGCAAAAATTATAAGATAATGTTCAAAAAGATGGAATGCCAAATCCATCATCAATTTTGTGCAAATAAGTTTTATCCCAAGCTATCTTTATTTGGAACACTATGCAGATCTTGGGATAAATATATTATTTAGGTAATCAAAGATATTATTTAGGTACTTATTTAGATAATCAAATACGTCATTAAGAGATAAATATATTATCTCGAAAGATAAACATACTATCTTATAATGGATTCAATTACTTAATAAGGACTTCTAAGGCTGATGAGTTTTCTATATACTAGAGATTCTTTCTTTGGATTATATGAAGAGGTAGAACAGGGTTTATTTTATTACAGGATTCGTAGTTTCCTATAGGGCAAGTCCCTATAGTTAATTACATCTTAGAAGAAATTTTTTTTTTTGCTGAAAATACTCTTCATTAAAGAAATTAATGTTCATCTCTATGGATTTCAAAGTGTGTATTAAAAGGATGGTTAATTTAGAAATTCAAATAGGAATGCTTCAAAGAGGGAAGAGTTCTTTATGAAAGCCAAATGAGATTGAGTAGGAAATGCTTTTAGATATTGAGAAACTCAGTAAACATTTCAACTATCCTATCATTGAACTTTACATTTTTGAGATTGAGATTATTTAGAATTTTGAGTTGGCATTTTATTAGAAATTTAAGATTTAGATTCTAACAGCACAAGACTATAGAAATACCTAAAATTTAAAGACTTATTCCAATCGGATGCTTTAGAACCTTAGTCTAAAAATACTTCTGGCATAAGCCAGAGGTTCAACCTAGTCTTATTTTTTTTATAAATTAGGGAATTATCGATTCTTTTTCTCACTTGAGAAAATAAATCTATCCCGACTCCTCTGGACTTATTCCCGCCTAGAAGGGGTTGTCAGCTAACACCACCTATGTGATTTAAAATTCATGATGCCAAGTCTTATGAATGCAAGATGGCTGAGCTGTTATGTTTAGGAAAGAAAGTCAAGAGCTTAAACTCACTCCCTAAGAAACTAGATCATGTGTGGTATGCATTCCATGACTTAGACTAATGTTATAAAATTTATAAATTTTATTTCATTTTGACTTATTAATTTTTGATCTCAGGCTTAGGGGGATTTATGCCTAAATACATGATGAAATTTAATTATGGGCCAAATCAGAGAAAAGAGGTGTTTTCCACTACAAGTGACTACTCTCACAGGTCAAGTCTATCACTTATCGTGCAAGAATGGAGATCCCATATTTACAAGAGTGAAATAATATGTATTCATGTTGTTGAAAGATACAACCATTCAGCTAAGGGTTATTAAATATTTTATTTCTTGATTAAGATCATAAGCTTTAAAGTGAGATTATGAGTTGATTAAAATTTAATTAAAATTATTAATTGAGATAAAAAATTTAGTTTTCCTAAGAGTCTAACGCATCCAGGCTTTATTGTAAAATACAACAATCATAGAAATAAACCTATAAAAAGCATGCAGTTCTATTGCACACCCCAAAATAAATCAAGTCAAATTTAAATAAATCAGGCCAGTGCGGCTGGGTACCGCTATACACCCCATAAAAAGAAAAGTGGGTAGTCGAGCTCTGCTCTTATACAGCCTGGCTTAGAACTAAATGTTCGATCCATGGGGTCTTTATCAATTTCAGGATCATCGCCTTCTTTAAGGACCTCCTTAGGCTCCACCGGGGGCCATCAAATAGGTACAGTTAATTCCCGTTAATCCTAAACCCCATAGATCCTAACCTATTTCTAGGCTCAAATTATATTTTTAAAATTTCAAAATAAAATCATAAATCCTACAAAATAGACGTTAGGGAAAACATACAACACACCCGCAATTTATATTTCAAATATACGGGCTTAGCATCAGTGATTGTCAAGCTCACATGTCCTATTAGGCTATGCTCAAGAACTTAAATAACACTTGCAAGTAAATAACATTTTATATTTATTATAGCAGTCCTTTTTAAGCACAACCCCCTACAGAGAACAATATTAGCCTAAAAATAATGCCCTAACATCCATACTAGTGAGCAAACAATCTTAACCATCCAATTTAAAATAATACACCACAAAATAAGAAAAAGCATCGCATCACAATCAACACATCGACCTAACCTAATTCTAGGATCGATGATCTAATATTCTAGTGTGTGAAAAGAAGGGTTGTGTGGAAAGTCTGTTCTAGGCTTTGTTTTATTTTAAGTTCGATTTGAATTTTGAGTTCGTTCAATTTTACCATTGAATGGTTTCAATTTAAATAATTTAATTGATTTTTTATTTCATTTCAATTTTTAATTTCATTTTTATGTTTAAGTTGAATTTAGATTTTAAAGAATGAAGAATAAGATAAATTCTGCTTATAACAGAATCCATTTCATTCAACATACTAATCTTAATAGAATGAAACTTTCATGATGAGATGAAAATTTATTCTAAGGATCGAACCTAAGTATCTTAATTAGCCCATTTGAATTTATGTAAATGATTCAACTAAATTGATTTGATTTGATTAATGTTTGTTTGATTTGATTTAGATTTTAAAGTTTAAGTTTATTTAACTTCATGTATTTTGATTGATTAATTTTGGATTCATTAGATTTTAGTTTGATTTGATTGAATTTTGATGATTCAATATCCTTTAAATGAATATCTAATTCCTTTCTTTTGGATTTCAATTTGAGATTTTAACTTTATAAGATATTGATTAGATTATTTTAATATTATTTAAATTTAATGATTTCATCTTTTTATTTAAGATTGATTTGATTTAGTTAAAATATTTTAGTTTAATTAACTTCTTATTTGATCAAGGTTCAAAGCAGCTTCTTATTTGGATTCTAATTAAGATTTTAATCATTTGGTTTATTAAATTTGGTGATTTGATTTATATAGTGGTTTTAGTTTGAGGATTATTTAATTTAATCTTTTGATTTGACTTAATTGATTTGATTTGTTAAGTTTTATTAGTTTATGGATTTGCTTAGGTTAAGTGAATTAGATGTTTATTTTGAGTTCAATTAAATTTGATTGTTTGCATTTAGAGTTTCATTTAATTTGATTCATTTATTAGAATTTGGTTAATGTCTTTGAATGATAGTTCATGTTTAATTTGATTATTAAACTTATATGTTTAATGATTAATTAATTCATCTAATTCAAATAGATTGAATTGAACCTAACTTGATTATATATTGAATTGATTAAGGTTCACTTTAGTTTCCTTTGATTTGATTTTATTATGAGTTGTGATCTATTTGATTTAAGGTTTGATGATTAATTAGGGCTTAATTTAGTTTTATTGTTTATTGAATTTAAATTATTTCATATAGTTAGCTAAGTTGATTAGATAGTTTAAAATTGGCTTGTTTACTTTATTTGTTTGTTTAAAATTTAGTTTAGATGATTGATCAAATTAAAGTTTGGTTATAACTCTTTGTTATTTTTATTAACCAAATTGAGTGTTTACTTTAATTAATAGTTTAATTGAATATGATTGAATGTTCATAACTAATTTGATTAGCTAATAGAAGCTTGATTAGTAATTATTCCATCTAAATTGATTCATTATAACTTAGGTTTCGTTTGATTAAGCATTTGATTGATTTAGTTTATTTAGATTAAACTTCCTTAAATGAATTTTAATTTGATTGCATAACTGAATCAATTATGATTTGATTTGATTTAATTGATTATGTTTAATTTAATCTTTTGATTTGATTTGATTGATTTATTTCATTTAATTTAGTTTAAATTAATATTTTAATTTAGCTTGCATTAATGTTTTAGTTATGTTTATTTTAAGTTCATTTCATTTGGTTTGATCTATATTAACCTAAGGCATTTAGGTTAAAGTTTGAATTCATTCTTAGATTAGGTTAATTGAAGAATAAAGTTTCATTAGTTTGTTTAATTAAACTTAACATTTTATTATTAGTTTCTTTAAACTTTAAGTATGGAAATGATTAAGTTCTTTGATTTAAGAGGTTGGAGAGCTATCCAAAGTATTTCTGATGTTGATGTAAATTATTTCAAGTTACTTCATGATTTTATGAATTTATGATTTTTTTTAATTCATCATTTGATTTATATTGACCTAAAGAGTTGGAAATTCAACAATTCCCAATCCAAAGATCAATTGAATTTGCAATGTTTATGGCAAGTGGGGTTCCATGCCAATTTCATGTTTCTAAAGTTTCATCTTGATTAGATTCATAATTAGGGTGTAATTAAGATTATAATCATTTCACTAAAACCCAAATCAAGCCTAATTTAGTGAAGATTATTTGGGGATTTCATTTTTTATTAATTCCTCTTTGCAAGGTGTTTCCAAAGAGGATTCATTCATGATTTTTGGAAAGTTGGTTGATTTATTATGATTTAATTAAGTTTTGGTTAATTATTTGAATTATTTAATTCAATTAATTACCTAATTAAGCCAATTTGGGATTTATTAAGTTCCAATAAGCTTCATTGATGATTTTATGTTCATTAGGTTTGTTAAGTTAATTTGAAGTGATTTAATCCATTTTGGTCATTTTTTTATTTTATTTTAATTTATTTAATTAAAATTGAGGTTTAGGATTTAAAATTTAATATTTCATGAATTACATTGCAATAATTCATGAAATTTTTTCCTAATATGTGTTTTAACATCAATTTCAATTTCCCAAAATTTCATTTCAATTTGATTGATGGTTTATGATTAATTAAGATTTAATTGATTTCATTCAAAGTCAAATTAAGGTTAAAATATCCAAAATAGTTTGGCAATTTTAATTTTAATTTTAATGAATTCTTCTCATCAAGATGAATCCATAGAGCCCAAATTTGTAATTTTTGATTGAGTATTTTATTTTTTTTATGATGTTTTGAAGTTCTGAACATTTTTTGGCATTTTTTAAATACAGAAAATATGATTTTTCTGTTTGAACTAGTCAGCGCCACGTGGCGTTGATGCAACAGGCCTTTTCCACGTGACAAGCACGGGTTGGTCCACACGAATCCCATGTCAAGTGGCAGCGGGGACGCATGATTAACTAGAGTCGTTCGATCCGTGATCGGATGGCTCAGAGTAAATTTCGATTTCCTTAAGAGATTTAATCAAGCAGTGCGGCTAGATCACGTCCATCTGTTTCAAATAAAAGGGACGGATGGCCCAGATTTTGTCCTTATTCTCGCCTGCGCAAATTGAGAGCCGTCCTTCTTTAAGAAGCAAAATCTGGCAATCTAGGTGGAATTGTCGTGCAATTTCAACTGCTAAAACGATCAAGACTCCTATTAGAACAAATCCATACGGTTGGATCTCACTAGAGATCAAGTTCGCTTCATAAAAGACCAAATCAAATTTAAAGGTAGTCGGATTTAGTGTATACCTCGCCGGTGTTGATCATCGGCGGCCGAAACGATTCGAGCACCTTCGTCTCGTCAATACAAAGCTCTAGGATAAATTTCGTAGCTTGCCTCCCCGCCAATCGTCGTGGAGACCAAGCTCTACCCTTCCTCCACCGACCTTGGTCATTCTCTAGCTCATCGGCGGCGAATTTCATGGTAGAAGGTTCGGTTGAGTTCGCCTCTGACCCTGGAACGCATAGGGAAGGCTAATTTGTGGGAAGGAGTGATCCTTCCCCATTTTTATGTTTGGCCGTAAGGTTAGCTGCCGGTTGTGGTCAAATTTTGGCTTTCTGGTGGCGAGGAGCTCAGGTAATGGCTCAACTCCTCGTCTCCTTCCCTCCTGAGCATGATGGTGAAGTTAGATTAGAGAGAGGAGCTCTCTCTTCCAACCCCCCACCCAACACACACACATTTGGCCGAGGTTATAGCGATAGACATGGCCGGAATTTGCCCGACGACGGTGAGAGGCTCAGGAAAAGGGGTCTACTCACCTCCTCTCTTCCTCTGGAATGTGTCTGGATGGTTGGAATGAGGATTGGAGCTCTCCCTTCCTCTTCTTTTTCTCTTGGCCATGAGCTTCCATGGAGGAGAGGTTCATTTTGGTTGGCTATCCAATTGATTGAAGAGCTTGTCCTCTTGCTTCCAGAAGTCCTCCCTCTTGGCTATAGGATTAGCTCTATTCAATGGAGGAGTGGGAGAAGGTGAATTTGGTTGACTTCAAGCATGAGTGTTGGATTTTATTGGATTTTATTCCATGGACTCATTTCATCTTCCATGGCTATCCCGCCCTCTTTCAATTCATTTCACTAATTTTATTGGATTTTATTCCATGGACTCATTTCATCTTCCATGGCTCCCACCCTCTTTCAATTCATTTCACCAATTTTATTGGATTTTATTCCATGGACTCATTTCATCTACCATGGCTATCCCACCCTCTTTCAATTCATTTCACCATCTTATGGGTTGCTACTATTTACTTAGATTTAGCCCAAGATGAGTTAGAAATTATGGGGAGTTCACTTGATTTGATTTTGAGTTGTTTAAAGTTCAATTCATGCCATTTGAATTTAGATTTAGTTTAAATTCATTTGAGTCAGTTTAATTGTATTTCTTTTGGCTAATTAGTTTTAGATTTGAGTTTCAATTAATGTTTCATTGATCATTTATAACATTTATGATTAATTGATTTCATTTCATTTCAACTAGGTTTTAATTCTTTTGGCCTAAATGAGTCAAGTTAACTTCCTTAACTCAATTAGCCATTTTAGATTTGAATTTTAATTTTATTTAAGTTTGATTATTCATTTATGATGTTTGCATTTGATTAATTTTAATTGGTTTAAGCTTGATTTGATTGATTTTTTTAACTCAAATTGACTTATTTTGACTCAAATGGGTTAAATCGGGTTTAATTAAGTCAAATGTCCAGATTGGTCAAATTGAATCCAAGGAGAGGTTGGATTATATTCATTTATGATTTTCAACTGGCTTTGGATGTTTGATTTAGATTAACTTTTAATTTGATTTGGATTTGTCTTAATGAGGTCTATTTGGGTTTATTTGAGTTAAGTGATCAAATCAACCCACTAAAGACCTCTTGTGATTCATATTTGTTTAGAGTTATGTTTAAACATTTTCATTTGATGATTTTGAATTATTGGAGTGGTTCAATTTGACTACATTTTGATTGTTTAACTTTTGATTTGGTGAGGCTCATATTGGTCAACTTTAGGTCAAATGACCTATTTGCCACTTTGAATCTCATTTGGATTATTTTTGAGTTCATTTATATTTATACATTGATTATGTGCTTTTTGTTCAATTTAATTTGGCTTAATTTTGATTTAATTTAATTTTATTTGGACTAAGATTATTTTGAGTTAATCAACCTAATTACTTCAACGCAGGCTCAATTGAATTTAAATTTCACTTCAAATATGTTTAATTTAGATTTCTATTGAGTTTCGTTAAATTTGGGTTTAATTTGGATTCATCTGATCTGATTGAGTTAGGACTGGTCTTAGAAGGATCTATCAGGATGACCTACCCTTTCACTCTAACATATTGAGTTTGGTTTGATTTCAAATTTGATTTTAGTTTCAAATTTTAAAGTTTGACTTGATTTGTTATTCTTTTGTTTAGCTAAGCATAGTGTCCTAAATAATTAGGGAACTCTAATCTAAGATTAGGTACCTAATTACTATGATCATGAATGATGTTAACCTCATCCGAAATGAGGTCAACACTATCGAAAGTGAAGTTTATGAGCATTTATATTGTTAAGGTATATGAGTTTACAATAGAAGTTGTTAATAATTTTAATACAAGATTTTGGAATGATGAAGGCCCTAAACCAATAGACCATGAAATTGTGAATTGAGAAATTAATGAATTGATATCTTCCAGTGAAGGAAAGAGACCATTCATTCCACCTTCAAATAATATCATGATTTTATATAAAAGAGGTTGTAAATCAGCTACTCTTAGAGATTTTTTAGATATTAGAGTACCCATATACTTAATTTTTAAATCTAAGAGTGGAATGTTGAGAAGAGAGCTAATTTGTATATCATCTAACTTTACCTAAAACTATGATTGAGCTTTCGATATAATTACAAATATTGTGATCATTAGCTTGTCCAAAAATGAGTAAATCATCAACATAGAATAAGAAAGAAAATATATATATATATATATATTACCTAAAAGTAACACCTTCAAAGGGAAGATTTATGTTTTATCTTCCATGATGTTAGAGAAGGTATCCATATCCAAGCAAAATAGAAGTGAAGAGAGAGGGCAATCTTCTCTCAAGCCAATTAAAGGTTTAAATAATCTCTTAGAAGATTCATTTAAGCACACAAAGTAGTGAATATCATCAAGGCAAACTTTGACCCGATTAACAAACATGGTTGAAAAACTTTTTTGTATCATCCTATTTAGAAGAAAAGCCCTATTGACTAAGCTAAATGCCTTTTTGATGTCTTGTTTAACATAGAACAAGTCTTCAAAATTGTTATTTAAAAGAGCATGTAAGATTACACTGACTAAAATAATATTATCAATAGAGATAATACCTTTGATGAACCCGACTTAAGGGTTATGTATGATATAATGCATTACCAATTTTAATCAATTGGCCAAATTTTTTTGCAATAATCTTATAAAAGACATTATAGATAGAGATAAGTTTGAAATTAGCAATGTCAAAGGCACTAGATTTTTTAGGAATTAAAATAATTTTAGTAGCTTTAACCTTACGGGGAAGCTTCTTCCCTATAAGAAAGAAGTGTTGAACAACCATACAAAGGGAGACTCTCCCATGATATTATAGGAAACTAAAAAGAATTTGAATGTATAACCATCTGTACTAGGGTTGAAGGATATATATGTAGAAAAAATCATCTATTGAATAGTTTCTTCAAAAATAAGGGCAATGAGGTCTGCAATTAGATGGAAAGAAACTTTGTTCCCAACAAAGATAGATAAAGACTTATATTAGATGAAAATTCTGAATTAAAAAGACTATTAAACTAAGAAATAATAAACTTTATAATGTCCTTATGAGCAAAAAAAAAACAAAAAAACAAAAAAACAAAAAAAAACAAAAAAAACAAAATACAAAAAACAAAAGTGGAGGTGAGCTTTTAATGTAGTTTTTGTTACATCTCTAATTTTCGCGTTGAGATATTTAAGGCCATCTTCACTAAGAGTAAGTTATTTTTCTTTGATTCTTTAGCATATCCAGGAAGACTACATAGAGTAAATAAAATAAAGGTTATTTTGATTTCTTTTGTAAGAGAATTAAGTAAATATCAATAGGGAGAATATTGACCTAGTTGAGAATGATTGTCTAATACTTTTCAAAAAAAGATGAGCTATATTTTTAACTTATTAGATGTTGTCCAATCATAAGATTTTAAGAGTTTTTTGAGATAATCAAGGTTATGATAAAGAGAGTAAATAAGATCACCTTGCACTTCACTAGCCTAAGCTTCCAAAATCATAGAAGTGAAATAATGGTTCATCAGCCAATAATTTTTGAAGAGAAATCTGTGCTTATAAGATTATATTTGACAAGTGAGGACCACTAAGTGGAGAGTGATATGAGCAGTCGGGGTCCAAAAATTGTAATATAATAGAGGAAATATGTCTAGCCAAGCATCATTAACAAGACTTCTATCCAGTTTTATGTGATTAGGATTATCTTTCCTCTAATTAAAGGCTAGATCATCGAGGAGAGCTTAAATGAAATTAGTAAGATCTTAAACTTGTCATTAGAAATAGTATTATCATTGATTTCTCATGCTAAAGTTTGCAACAATGAAAGTCTCAATAATTTAAGGCTAATTGATGTCCTTGGCAATGATATAGAGACCAAACAAAGTTCTTTCTAAATGAGAGTTGGCAACATAAATGTCCATAAATAAAAATGTATCTTCTCCACATTTAACCATACCATGAATGTATTGGCTGTTAGAATTTGAAAGTAAAGGGAAACTTTTCTTCATTCCATTTAACTCAAATCCACCCTAATTGATTTTGCTTAAAATTATGACATTTTCATTTAGTGTGGGTGAGTTTGTGCAGTGAAGACTCTTGGCTTTTTCCTCATCTCCTCCTTTCTCTTGAGCCTTGTTTCCGCGTTGCTTCTTTCTCCTCTATTCTTTTGCCATAAACTTTGGGGCATCTTCTCTATGAATCATCCCTTTCCCTCATTTGAACTCACTCTTTAAGAATATGTCTTCCTCTCTTCACAAAATGATTTTATTGTAATAATAAAGATTTAGATGCTACATATGTAAATATATATGTTTGGGTATTAGATATGTAAATATACAAGAATTATGTGCTATGTATGTAAATGTCCCTATAAAATTTTGACTTTAAAGATCCCTAAGTCACACTTACTCATCCTATTAATGATAAATACATTAGTAAATATAATATAATTTTAAATAATTTATAGTATTATCATAATTTAATACTCACATAAGATCATTGTAATACACTATCAAACCACAAATGGTCATCTTGATATTAATAATTTTGTGTGTACACGTCCATTATTGTGGGTTCTCTTTCCATGATTTTCTTCTATAAAATTATTTCTAAAGTAAACAAAATATTTAATAAAATTTATAAATATTTGCATGATTTATGATTCACAATTCTCCTTCTATGTTTAGTGTATGGAATTAAGGCACTAGTATAGATGGAGTTGCCTATGCCCTCAATTAGAAACTTGAATTTTTTTTGTTTCCTATTATAACTTTTCATTCTTTAAATTAAGATCTTTTAATAAATACATGGGACAAAGATATCTTTTTTTTTATGTGTTTTGTGTTTAAAGAGAATATGTAAAAAGTATTTAATACTTACATTTAATATTTGTATTCAATAAAAATATGCAAATTAGATGCAACAATTCTACCAACAAATCTTTGGTTACTTGAAGTGGATGGTCTGGTAATATGGTATGGTAAAAAGTTGTAATTGGGTTATGTATAATTTGAAAGAACTAAGCAACTTTTTTTTTGGGACCAAATATTGAACCAAAAAAAGGAGAGGTTCATAGTTCAGTGGTGCAATATGGGATGAATTAGGGATGAACTAGATGATGAAATAAATATTAAAATTACTATAATATGATATAAATGATGTAATAATGATATTCTTACTAATTAAATGTCTGATATTATAATTTAATACACTCCACTTTTAAATATTTTGAATATAATTCTAAATTAAAATTATAGGATAAGACATAGACATCCAATAAAATCAAAAACTAACTAATATTAAAACTCGCTAATTCTTAAGAAACCAATTTGCTTCACTAGATTAGCCCTGATTTGAATTCAATTCTATGCTAAGGTGGTTTTTGAACTAAACCAAATTGGCTGAAGGGTTGGTTCATGATTGAATTAGTCAGATTGACTAATTTGATTTGATTTTTAAAATCATGGAACTAGATGAATATGCAGGCATGTAAAGGTGATGGTTATGATGTATATGGATAAAATGGAGTGATATATGTGGGATTTGGGATTAAAATGCTAGATTATGGAATACTTGATTAGAACTAGTGTGTGATGTAAGTGTTAGTGGTAGTGGTATTAATCATGATCTCTATATGAGGCTCTAAAATAATATTTTTCTTTTTATTAAAATAAAGTTGATTGACCTATGAAGGGGTCATATCAACCTTATAATTCCATATACAATAAAGTTTAAAAATGACCGCTTCATGTTATAATATTACTTTAGCATATAATAACTAAATTAAAACACATCATTAACTTTGTATTCAATGTTAAAATCTTATAAGCTTATCTGATGTGGTGACTCCATTTATGCTATTATATTCTTAATAGCCTTGCTTTATGTTAATGATGTATTAGTATAACATTAGGTTGATTACACTTACCACGGTAGTATATATAGGACTATTTGAGAGAATGACAAAGACAGGAAAATATATACATCACACTATAAAGTTTGTTACGATTTGCTTTTCCTTCTTTTCCTTCTTTTCCTTCGTTTCACCATAGTGGTATCAGAGCTCGGAGCGAAGTCCATGGCGGAGAGCAGCAAACATTCGGTTGTTGATGACGATCGCAACCTTGACGCTCTCTAGTTGTCACAAAACAACCTCACGCAGAGAATGGATGCCCTAATCACTGAATTCATCAAGCTGTCGATGGACATTCGACAAGAGTTGCAAACCCTTAAATCTGAAAGACCGCTACCTCCGGCTGTGAGATTGAGAAATCTGGCAACCATACCTAATTCTCAATTCACAAATAGAGAACAACGTAGTCAAAAACATGTCGTTGTTGAGCCCTTCGGAAATCCTGAATCCGATGAAGACCTGAACGTGCGAAGGCATTTCAATTTGTCTGATTCGGACGATGACGATCATGTTCAAACAGAAGCAATAACACCCAGGAGACATTTCATCAACGATCGGAGCCACGACGATTTTCGTGTTAAGATGGACATTCCATTCTTTGACGGACACCTGCATATCGAAGACTATTTGGATTGGGAACAGGCCGTAGAGACCTTCTTCGAGTATATGGAAATACCACCGAAAAAATAGGTTAATTATGTCGCATGAAGGTGGAGCTCGTTTGGTCGAATCGCAAAGAAATGCTACCAAAGGAAGGGAAAGGTGCCGTCAGAGGGTTGGATGAAGCAAATATGTGGACATTTTTTGCCAATGATTATGAGCATATGTTATATGTCCGACTATTGTTCAAGGCCCCAAATCTATTAATGAGTATACTGAAGAATTCTATCGCCTCAGTGCCCGAAATAATTTGCAAGAATCTAATAATCAATTGGTGACTCGTTAGATTGGGGGGTTAAGAGACTCTATTAGGGATAAACTAGAATTGAGTTCAATTTGGTCTCTATCGCAAGCTGTTAACCTCGCCTATAAAGCTGAAATATAGATTAACAGACGTGTGAAGGGCGGGTCATTGAAGAAGGTTGCTTTCGACTTACCTGAAACCAGCGGCAGACCCACCATCTCGTCCCCAAAAGTGAGCTCACTTCAGTCCAAGAATACTAACAAGAACATATCGACCTCTAACAATAAACAAATGTTCAAGAATGGATACTCTTCCAAAGAACAAACCAAGGAGAACCCATACACTAGGCCTTCCAATCTAAAATGTTTCCACTGTTTTCAAATAGGACACAAGTCCAATGAATGTCCTTCTAGGCAGCAAATTCAGCTTCTTGAAGGTGCGGCTGATGAAGACGAACACGCTCAGAAAATCACAAGTGATGAACTTGAAGTTGAAGAGATAGAAGGGGATGAAGGAGATCCACTAATGTGTATTCTTGAGAGACTCCTCATGGCACCTCGACAGTCATCTAGTTCCTAACGCCATGCCCTTTTTTTATACAAGGTGTACTATCAATGGTAAGGTATGTGATTTGCTGATTGAAAGTGGTTGCACAGAAAATATAATTTCCAAATCCGTTGTGCAAGCTCTACATCTCAAGTTATCCAAGCACCCACAACCATATAAAATTTCTTAGGTTAAGAAAGGCATGGACATACCAGTATCTGATTTATGTCGTGTCACTTTTTATATTGGCAAACACTTTGTGTGTGAGGTACTCTGTGATGTTTTGGACATGGATGTGTGCCACCTCATACTTGGAAGGCCATGGCAATTTGATGTTGGAGCAATATATGATTGCCGAACCAACGCATACTCCTTTGAGTGGAAAGGTAAAACTCTTAAGTTATTACCTATGAATTCAAGAAGGTCAGGAGGATCAGCAGTGGACAACAAATCGACTTTGTGCATGGTGAACGGACTCACCTTACGCGCTATTAAAGACTGTCCAGCTCTCTTTGCTGTCCTGCTTATAGAAAGTAATGTGGAGACATCAGATCAGAGGACACAAGAAGCCGTTCAGTAGATGCTCCAATAGTTTTCAGATATTTTCCCGAATGAGCTACCATCTACTTTACCTTCCCTCTGATCCATTCAGCACCAGATAGATCTTATTCCAGGTGCGACACTACCCAACCTGCCACATTATCGAATGAGCCCCAAATAACACCAAGTGCTACACGACATCATTAGTGAATTACTGGAAAAACAACTAATTCAACACAGCTTAAGCCCTTGCGTGGTGCCAGCACTCCTTGTTCCAAAAAAAGATGGAAGTTGGCGTATGTGCATTGATAGCAAGACTATCAACAAAATTACTGTAAAATACAGATTTCCAATGCCACGATTAGAGGATATGTTGGACCAGTTATCGGGAGCTAGCATATTCACTAAGTTGGACCGACGGAGCGGGTACCACCAAATACGAATTCGGCCCGGTGATGAATGGAAAACAACATTTAAAACTCGAGAGGGCCTGTATGAGTGGAAGGTCATGCCTTTTGGAATGTGCAATGCCCCGAGTACACTCATGAGACTCATGAATGAAATACTCAAACCATTTTTAAGGCATTGTTGCGTGGTCTACTTTGACGACATACTAGTATTCAACCCTTCATTTCACAACCATCTTTAGCATTTGTTCAGCATCTTTGAAATTGTTCGTGCTAACAAACTTTACCTTAATATGCGTAAGTGTGAAATTGCAGTCCCTAGTGTACATTTTGTAGGCTATATCATTTCAGAAAAGGGTATTCATACGGATTCACGCAAAGTTTCTGCCATTCAAGAGTGGCCGACTCCTACATCTATTACGAAAGTTCGAAGCTTCCACAGACTTGGCAATTTCTATCGACGTTTTATAAAGGGTTTCAGCATGATAATGACACATATAACTGATTGTCTTAAGTCCAAAACCTTTAAGTGGGGAAGGGAACAATAAAATTGGTTCAACACCATCAAAGATGCTTTGAGTTCAGCCTTTGTATTAGCTATTCCAGATTTTAGTAAGCCTTTTCAGGTTGAGACGAATGTGTCAGCAATAGGAATAGGTGCTGTGCTCACTCAAGATGGTAAACCAATTGAGTTTTTTTAGTGAAAGGCTAAGTGATACCCGACAAAAATGGACTCTGTACGAGCAAGAACTTTATACTATTGTAAGGGCCCTTAAACAATGGGAACACTATTTACTTCACCAAGACTTCATATTTGTAGCCATCATTCCAGCTTTCAACTCTCAAAAGACTTAATCGATGCATGCTCGGTGGATTATCTTCTTACAAAAATTTACTTTTGTGTTAAAGCATAAATCAGGAACACAAAATCGTAGCTGATGCACTCAGCCGCAGATCAGCATTACTCGTCCACTTGCAAACAGCCGTTACAGGGCTTGAAGCTATCAAAGAATTGTATGAACAAGACAAAGATTTTTCAGAAATCTGAAGCAATGCACAGACTTCCACCCACGTGATGACTACTCCATCAGGCATGGGTATCTCTACAAGGGAAATCAATTATGCATTCCAAATACTTCTTTACCCTCACAGCTCATTAAGGAATTGCATTCTGGCGGGTTAGCAGCCCACACCGGTCGAGAAAAGACATTGTTTCTTGTCAAAGAACGGTTCTTCTAGCCTCATCTTCAATGGGATGTTATTCGTTTTGTTGAAAAATGCCTAACCTGCCAAAGGTACAAAGGAACCACACAAAACACTATGTTATACAACCCCTTACCAATTCCTGATTCCATATGGGAAGATTTGTCACTTGATTTCATCTTAGGCTTACCGAAAACTATAAGGGGATTGGATTCAATCATGGTGGTTATTGACAGATTTTTGAAGATGACACATTTTGTGGCTTGCAAAAAGAAATTCGATGCCTTAAACATTGCACGACTATTCTTCCACGAGATTGTTCGATTACACGGCTTGCTTAGAAGTTTAACTTCCGATCGTGATGTTAAGTTTGTTAGCCATTTTTGGAGAGAACTTTGGCGTCGTTTACAAACAACCATACAACTGAGTTTCTCTTATCACCCTCAGACGGACTGCCAAACAAAAGTTGTGAATCGCACTCTTAGAAATATACTTCGATGTTTGGTTCAAGACCACCCAAAATAGTGGGACCAGATTTTGGAACAAGCTGAATTTGCTTACAACTCCATGACTAACCGCTTCACTTGAAAATCACCATTCAGTGTAGTCTATACCAAGATACCAAATCACACGATAGATCTGGCCATTTTACCAAAATGTGTAAACTCGGTAGCAGAATCTATGACAAACAGTTTTACACGGCTCTTAGATGAAGTTCGATCCAACCTTGAAGACTCTAATTCTAGATATAAAGCTGCAGCCGATGCACATAAGCGACCAAAAGTATTTAACCCTGGAGACCTTGTCATGGTGCATCTCCGAAAGGAGCGATTTCTTCCAGGACAGTACACCAAGCTAAGCCCTCGCAAATTCGGTCCATTTCCTATAGCCAAAAAGATCAATGACAATGTATCTATTGTCGAGTTACCTTCCGATATGTTAACTTCTTCTACCTTTAATGTCCGAGACCTCTACAAGTATAATCTCCCTGATGAGGCATCTGTCCAACTTACTTATCTCGGGTCGAGCTCTTCTACAATAGAGGGAACCTGATGCGATGACTCTGTTTATGAAGCCATACTCTGTTCCCGCGCTATTATATTCTTAATAGCTTTGCTTTATATTAATGATGTATTAGTATAATATTAGGTTGATTACACTTACCACAGTAGTATATATAGGACTATTTGAGAGAACGACAAAGGTGGGAAAATATATACACCACACTATAAAGTTTGTTACGATTTGTTTTTTCCTTCTTTTCCTTCTTTTCCTTCATTTCTTTGTTGCTATTGCAGGTTCTTCACCATTATCATTGGTTTAACATTATTAAAAAAAATTCTAAATTTTAACTCCTTTTTTCTAATGTGCGATATCAATTATACTTTTAGCTTATATTTTATATCTTAATTTTGGCTTAATGACTACTAATTAGTTTAATTTTATCTTTACTTTGTTAGAGTACTTTGCATAATAAATTTGACATGGTTGTTATGCTATAATGATAGATCAAATTTAGCATGTCACCACCTAAAATGATATCATCATTAAACCGAGGATAGTCATATCATGTCAGATATGTAATAGGTACTACCAAAGATCTATTTAAAATGTTTTATTCTTATCTTTTTTTAATATACATAGCTACTAATATTATCAAAATATAATAAGTGAAGGTCATGAACTTTTATTTAGTTCATATCACAAAAGTCTATACATAATAATCATGGTACAAATCTATCTTTATTAAAATAGCAATATCATGATTTCAAAAACAATAACTACATTCTAGCGAAAAGTATACCTATAAATAAGAACATGCAATCTCTTTCTCTCTTTTATTTTTACATCATATTAAGAAATCATTTTACTATTTAAAGATATTTTGTAAAGTGCAATGCTATTAAATATGATGAATTAATAGATTTATTACAATTTATATCAAATCTAGAATGTTAGTATAAATCTAGTATTGAAAACAAGTGTTAAGAATTGCAATATATGATTTATGCTTAACATAATATTTGAACTATAGCAAAATACTAAAATAAATAATATCTTAAAATACGTCACATCAACTTTTCCTTTAGGCTCTTATACCCTTCAAATACATCACATTATATCATCACATTCTTATACCTCTCAAATACATCATATATATATATATATATATATATATATATATATATATATATATATATATATATATATATATATATATATATAGTACTTTATTATGTAGGAAAAAGTTTATTCACTCTAAACAATTAATAATGTTGATATTTTTATATATAATATTAAAAAATTAGGTATGATTTATGTAAGTATTAAAATTTAGGTGTTAGATATATAAATATATCAAAATAATGTGCTATGTATGTAAATACTCCTAATTTATTTCTTTAGTGACACCAGCATATATGTGAAACATAATAATGATATGATGGTGATATAAATAATTCTAAACTTAAAAGAAAGTATGAAGGAGAAAAGGTTATATGAGGATGGCTTTTTATATATGATATTCCACAATAAATATAATAAAAGAGGTTCAATGAGGCAAAACTAAAAGTTCTATTTTAATTTGTATAAATAATCATAAAATTATATTACTAATTTTAATGTTAAAAAATTTAAAGCCAAATATAATTTTATTATTAATTTCTCAAAGGGAACTTTAACGCTAAAGTTAATTAAACTTTTGGACACCCTTATATGTCAATCTTTATAAAGAAGCCATACATATAAAATTTGGCCCATGACCATAAGATAAAAATTTCAGTTTACATTTGCTCCTAGTCCATAGCTTTTAATCTTTATGGGCACTAGTAGGTCATCTCAATTAGTATTTACTTTCATATTTGAAAGGTATTAGCCAAAAACCTTGATACTTTATCATACTTGCATGATTTTCTTAAACAAAAATGTATATAAATTAACCAAAAATATAGAGGGAGCATCACATTGACAAAACAATTTTATCTAAATATACAAAATTATAATCATTATTTAAAAACATAATTATACTGATTGGTTCAACCAATTCAAGAACTCAGGGTATCAATTGACGGCCGGGTTGGGTTGAATTTGACTCAACCCAATTCGCTTATTAAACAGTCAAAAAATCTCAACCTATACCCGACTCGACTTCAACCCGATTAACCTGACATGACCCGAATGATCTATTTGTATATGTATTTTAGATCAAAATTGAGTCAAATTCAGGTTAGTGGGTAAAAACCAAGTTCACGAATCAATTCGGGATGTTAAAATCGAGTCAATTTTGGATTTGTGGGTCAACCCGAACACGACCTGAAATATTAAACGGGTTAATATCTTTAACCCGAACCCAACCCGAAAATTATTCGGGTCAATTCGAATCGGGATTTTTCGAGTCAAGTTCGTGTCGAGTTATCGTGTCACATCAATTTTTGACACCCCTATATATGACTGATCATGTTAACTTTAAAAATTGACCTTAACTATTGATTCGATCGATGAATTTATCCCGATTATATAAAATTAGGCGATTATACAAATAACACTTTAATCTTTAATATCAAAAAAAAACATCACTATCATTAACTATTTTAAGTAAAATACATCTTTTCATGTATAGTAAAGTGTTATATATGAAAAGATCAAATTTTAGGTGTTAGATTTGCAAATGCATGAGAATTGTGTGGTTTGTTTGTAACTCTTTATTTTTTAGTTTCATACTAAAAAATTCAAAAATTAAAGAATACTTGACTCACTTTCTTGAGAGTTAATAAATTAAATTTATTATGACTTATCCAATCAAATACCATAAACCCAAACATTAGAATTTTTGCCGATTATATGCATTGATATGACACTTAAAATACTACTAGTTGAAGCACAAATCTTGATGATAAAAGCAAGCAGATCCGAAATTGAAACTGATCGAGCTCAAGCACTTAAAATATTCTTGGAAACTTTGGGATATCAGTTAAATCCCTAAATAGCTCTCAAATATGAAGTGTTTATAGTCAAATTGAGCGTCTCGACGAGCGAATCTAACAAGCCTAAGATATTACAATTTCGACTTCATTTGAGCATTCAATACTTAAAATACATCAAATGATCAAAGGAATCATTCTGAGCCGTCCGATGAAGTGGAGTGGTCCGGATTTTGCATGTATTTACAGAGATGTCACTCCTCCAATCTATAAATAGTCCCTCATTTCTCATATGAGAGGAGGCCAAGCAAGAAAGAGAAGAGAGCTCTAAAGCTTGAAAATCCTCCAGGCATAATCGTGCCCACTCACCCCCGTAATAACTTGCCCCGCCACATCCTCGCTCGTCAATCTTGGTCTCCATCATGATGACCTTCATCGTCAGTCGTTGTTCACCATCATTTGCTACCACTAGCAATTGTTACTACCTGAACGTGATTATATATGTTGTCCATTTTGGGATTCACTCTTCATATACAATTATGTAATCCTGTTATCGGGAAAACTTGTACTCTAAAACAAATATATAGTGGAAGCTTTTTACTGGGCAAGACCCCATGATTTTTTTCCCCTTTTCAAGATTTTCCACGTAAAAATTTTGGAGTTTTTTTGTTCACTCTTAAAATACTTGTGTGTGTGTGCTGGATTTCACAACAAGGCTAAAGCTTAAACTTTCACTCTAACGCAACTGGTTTTCAAAGACGCACAGCTTTGGCTGGAAAATCGATTATTATTATTTCATCTTGTATGACGACCAAGTCTCCCAAACAAGATCAAAACCACCATTGAGGTGGAGCATTTCAAGATTTTAAGGAGCGCAAGCGAAGAATGAAGATTCATCAAACTTCGCTTCCTTGATTTTGTCAAAACTCTTAATCTCAGAAGATCGTCCATGTTAATATGTTAAACATCTAATTGATTACCATCCCAAGAAATAAGTCAAAGTTGGAGGATATTTCAACATTGAGAAGAGATATAGCTTTGGAAATTATGATTTTCCAATCAAACTCATGGAAAAATAAAACCAGGGTTAAGGAGCAACTTTGGATACAACCACAAACGGATATTTTAATTCGACCTCTTCCATAAAGTAACGCCATCATAACACTCACAAACCTATAGTCAAAAAGGTCCTGGTGGACTCCACCTCTTCCATATTGTGTCAGGGTAACACCACGACAAACAACCTCGATAGGTCAAAATTCACCGATTCAATTCGACCTCTTCCAAACAGGTTAACGCCATCGTAACACTGACAAACAACCTGGATAGGTCAAAATCCTCACCGATTAAATGCCTCTTCCACATAGGTTAACATCAGCAAAGACTCAGACAACAATCTCGATAGGTCAAAAATCTTCAGCGGATTTCATTCAACCTCTTCCATATAGGTTAACATCATCGGGTAACACTCTGACAAACAACCTCGGATGGGTCAAAATCCTTAGCGGATTCAATTCGATCTCTTCCATGCAGGTTAACGTCATCGGGTAACACCCTGACAAACAACCTTGGATAGGTCAAAAATCCTCAGTGGATTCCATTCAACCTCTTCCAAACAGGTTAACGTTATCAGGTAAGACTCTGACAAACAACCTCGGATGGGTCAAAATTCTCAGAGGATTCAATTTGACCTCTTCCATACAGGTTAACGTCATCGGTAACACCGACAAACAATCGGATAGGTCAAAATCTCGATTCAATTCAACCTCTTCCACATAGGTTAACGTCATCGGGTAACACTCTGACAAACAACTTAGGATAGGTCAAAAGGTCCTTGGTGGACTTCTCACGATCTCTTCCATACAGGTTAACGTCATCGGGTAACACCCTGACAAACAACCTCGGATAGGTCAAAATTCTCGAATTAATTCGACCTCTTCCATAAGTTAACGCCATCGGGTAACACTCCAAACAACAACCGGATGGGTCAAAATCTCAACCATTCAATTCAACCTCTTCCACACAGGTTAACGCCAAGTTAACATCATTGAGCAAACACGACAACAACCGGATAGGTCAAAATCTTGGAGTCAATGTCAACATCTTCCACGTTAATGTCTGTCACACTCGACAAACAACCGGATGGGTCAAAATCCTAATTCGATCTCTTCCATAAAGTTAACGCCATCGGGTAACACCCGACAAAAACAACCTGGATAGGTCAAAATCCGATTCAATTCAACCTCTTCCACTGTGTTAATGTCATCGAGTCACACCCTGACAAACAACCTCGGATAGGTCAAAAATCCCTAGTGGATTCAATTCAACCTCTTCCATACAGGTTAATGTCATCGGGTAACACTCTCAAAAACAATCTCGGATGGGTTAAAAATCCTCAGCGGATTTAATTGAACCTCTTCCACACAGGTTAACGTCATCGAGCAAAGACTCTGACAAACAACCTCGGATAGGTCAAAATACTCGGATTCCATTCAACTTCCAACAAAGTTAAACGCCATCGCAACACTATGACAAACAACCTGGATAGGTCAAAAATTCCCGGATTCAATTGAACCTCTTCCACAGGTTAACGCCATCGAGCAAAGACTCGACAAACAACCTCGGATAGTCAAAATCCTCGGATTCCATTCAACCTCTTTCCAAAAAGTTAGCCATCGGTAACACTCGACAAACAACCTGGATGGGTCAAAATCCCGATTCAATTTAACCTCTTCCATACAAGTTAACGTCACACTGACAAATAATCGGATAGGTCAAAATCGGATTCAATTCAACCTCTTCCACATAGGTTAACGTCAACGGGTAACACTCTAATAAACAACCTAGGATAGGTCAAAAGGTCCTTGGTGGACTTCCCACGACCTCTTCCATACAAAGTTAACATCATCGTAACACCGACAAACAACCTCTGATAAAATATCAAATGATTCAATTCGACATCTTCCATATTGCACGCCAGGGTAACACTGACAACAATCTCGGATGGGTCAAAATCCTCAGAATTCAATTTAACCTCTTCCACATTAATGTTATCATTATCAAAACACTCGACAAACAACTTTGGATAGGTCAAAATCCTCTGACTAATGCAACATCTTCCACACGTTAACATCATCGCAACGCCATCAAGTCACACTCACAAACAACCTGGATAGGTCAAAATCTCATTGTACCACCGCCGTATCGCTGCCATCGCTACCATCGCTGGCAATTTTTTTTGCACCACTATCCGCTTTATCTGGCTGACTTCGACGCGGCCGCCACTGCCGACCATGTTGCTCGGCTGGCTAATACCATGACGGCCAACCACTATGGGCCAACTACTGCTCCGGTACCGCTGGCCATCGGCGCATAATTTTCGGCTACCATTATCGTTGCCGATTATCCCGATTACATGCCATTCTTCATTCATTTATTGGCATTGCTGGCTGCTACCACCCGTTGCCGCCGAACTGCTGCTGACCAGCATACGCATCGCTATAATACCACCACTATCGCCGGTTATCACCATCGTGCTGGTGCCCCGCTGACTCATCACGCTTAATCACGCATATTCTGCTGCCGCTGACCACCCCTTACCAACCATCGGTCCACCGCCAGGCCACTATCATCGGCAATCTGCTCCACCACCATCGCTTTTATCTCGCCACCGAGTCACACCGACCGCCGCCATCATCGTAGCATCGCCCAACCCCGCTCCCGGTTATTGTCTCCTTGATCGCCTCAAATCCGGTCGGTCTGAGGTCGACACCTATTTCGAGGAAAATTGAGCCTTGCTTATGAACTCCTTGATCACCTTCGAACTGGCCCGACGAGTCGAATACCTCTTTGGGAAAATCAGATGAACCACGAGCCTGATCACCTCCAAATAACCTTCTCAAGAAGAAGAGAAGGTGCCTTCCCCAGGGGATTTTATAAATCCCTTATAGGGGCAAAAGGTAAAACTAAACCGCCAAAGTTGGAAAAAAGGACGTGGCGTTCGAAGCGCTATCCGCTTCTGCCTCACCACTGCTCCCACCATTCACGTCTGACCACTGGCGCTCCCGTCGCTCGACTGATCCACGGATCCGTCGCGACCATCGCTTGCCGGCTGACTCGCGCCCACTGTGACCGCCATCACTGCTCCGGCTAACCGTTTCACAGGCGCCAATGACCGCTGCCTGTTTCTGATGGCGAAGCCGCTGGCTGAATCAGATCAGACGCCGCCTCCTGGCTCAGGCGGCCACAGGCGCGGCTATGCCCAGCTCCATGGCACGAGCACCATTCGACCGGATGGTAAGAATCTAAATCTGCATACTACACACATCCGCTACGCAGACTGCTCCGTAGTCATAACTCTCACGAAGACGTTTCTCTCAAATGTATTTAATTCTCATTTCATTGAAGAATTTGCTATTTTCAAGTATTTGACATATATATTTTTGGATGATTGAGATAATGTCATCCAAAAATAGGAGAGCAATTGATATGACACTTAAAATACTACTAGTCGAAGCACAAATCTTGATGATAAAAGAAAGCTGATCCGAAATTGAAATTGGTCGAGATCAAACACTTAAAATATTCTTGAAAATTTTGGGATATCAGTTAAATCCCTAATAGCTCTCAAATATGAAATGTTTATATTCAAATTGAGCGTCTCGACGAGCCGAATCCAACAAGCCCAAGATATTATAATTCCGACTTCATTTGAGCATTCAAATACTTAAAATACATCAAATGATCAAAGGAATCATTCGAGCCATCATGAAGGAGTGGTTGGATTTTGCATGACTTATAGATGTCACTCCTCCAATCTATAAATACTCATTCCTCATAGAGAGAGGCCAAGCAAGAAAGAGGAGAGAGCTCTAAAGCTTGAAAATCCTCCGTGCATAATTGCTACCACCAGACAGCCCTCGACCACCCCGTTGTTAACCACCGCCGCCGTCGCATCCGCATCTTCGCCGTCAATCCGCTCCATCATGACGACCTTCATCGCCGTGGTGCTCTCCGTTCACCATCATTTGCTACCACTAAGAATCATAAACTCAACGCACTATATATTGTCATTTTGGGATTCTCATCGACCATTCTCATATACAATTATGTAATCTTATCGAGAAAACTTGTACTCAAAATAAATATATAGTCTTTTACTAGTGATTTTCCCCTTGAGATTTTCCTAAAAAATTCTAGAGTTTTCTTATTAATTTTAAATACATATTTACAACAATGAAAAACTACTCTAATATATTTTCTATCAACTTTTATTTAAACAATATTTATAAAATTAACAACTTTTGTGTTTTAAAAATATTTACCAAAATAATAAAACTCACAATAAAATTTCAACTAATATATTTTAAAACTTAATATTTTATATAAAATTAAAATAAACAATATTAAATTAAATCAATGCTAATTTATAAAAAATAAATTTTCAATATATTAACAATACAATAATTTATTTTCAAATAAATTTATCAAATCTTAAATGTAAGAATATTTTAATGTTAAATATTATAAATAATAATTAAATGTAAATAAAGTTTATAAATAAATAAGTTTCAATATTGTATATTTTAATTTAGAAAATTTTCATTAGATCAAATGATCTATTAGTAGTAAGTGTAAAATATAATTAATTTAATGGTGACTAAGACTTTGTAAACAAAAATAAAAAAATATGAATAAAAGAATTAAATTATTAAAAATTTCAATTAAATTAATATTATCTTAATTTAGAAAAATTTTCATAGACATTCAAAATAATGATCTTTTAAAGAGATGAATAATAATATGAATGTTAGAAATAATGTATAAATAGAAAATGAAAAAAAAAAATATTAAAATATTAAGAAATGTATAAATAAAGGCAAAAAATTAATATGAATGAGAAAGAGAGTGAAAGGAGAATTGAATGTGATCTAAAAATGAAAAAAATTGAGAAGTTCATTTAAATAAAAAAAAATCAAAAAAATAACATTTAATGCTATCTAATCATCGACAACAAATTTCAAATCTCATCACGAAATAACTATCAAGATCATCCGAGAGAACAAGAACATCGCATCCGATCCGATCAATCGACTGATCGCTATCGAGCATGAAAATGGATCCCGATCCGCCAAATGGTCACCAAACGACATATTTATAGTCGATCGAAGCGCCGAAGACGAATCCAACGAATCCAAGATCACCCAATTCGACATCATTAAGGCACCTGGATCATCAAAATACACACCGATCGAGGGGATCGACCCTGATGGGAGTGGTTGGAGTTTTCCACGAATTTACCCGCCACTTCCAAAATCTATAGAGCTTCATTCTCACCTTAGAGGACCGAATTGAGAAGACTAGAGCTCGAGAACCACCCAACCTGACGACGCCGACGATCTATCATCACCAAGCTACCACCACCAAGAAGGTCAAGATCGGAGTTCGCCCAGGAGATCGCAGGACTAGAAAAGATCGCTTGCCGCTCTTTCTCCAAGATCAAGAGGTTGCTCCCGTAAGATCGCCTCGCCGCTTTTGGGAAACTTCTCCTTGGAGTTGACCGATATTGTATTTTTCTACACTGAATATTGTTTCCTCAGAAACACCTTCTTCTCCCAACTAACGAGAAGCAAGGACCGTATCTTTGAACACATAGTGAAAGTTCTACAAAGGCCCCTGGTTTTTCCCTTAACGGTTTTCCACGATAACCCCTGTTCATATCCCCCGCTGTTGGATAATTTTGCCACGACAAGATCTCGATCTACCTAATAAAATTCTCAAGACGCATGCTTGCGCCGTCTGTGGGAAAAACATTTCCCCATTGCTACATCTCCAATATGGTTGGTAACGGGTTTGCTCCAACGCCTCATTCTCGTGGATCAAGGACGCCAAGTCTCCAACACTTCTACATAATTACTGCCCCGTGTGAGGGTCCGTGTGCCCCTCTTTGGAAGATCGCGTCAAAGATGGAGGATTCTAACGAAATTCTTCGACTCGTGAGAGACCCAAAACGCTCCAACACGCTGGAAGAGCCACGTTCCGTGACGCTTAGATAATCCATTTTCTTCCCGAAAATGATTACTGGAATGACGGATCAACAAGTAGAGAACCCTGGCACCATCCGATGTCGAACTGATACCGCCTACTCACCCCACCTAATGGTCACCAGACGGTGAAACTCCACGCCACCTTATACGCTGATGAACTAAGACTGCGTGAAGAGTTCCGAAACAATCAATGATCCATTCTCCGCCGCTCTTCCAAAACTCGCCCCCGCCACGAGATCATCTCGAATACCCGATTAGATTCAAGCTTCCCAAAGATGGACCCTTACGATGAAACCGATCCAGACGAGCATATCGATCACTTCGAACGATCATGCACATTCGGTAAATGACTGCTTTGTCGTCGTATTCCCCGACTCAAAGGACGCTCGCATTGGTTCTATTCGCCGCTAAGGGGTCCCAGATCATTTGGAGAGCTCGCTAGATTTTTTGTATCAGCTTCTCGAACAAGAGAATCATCGGGATTCATCATCTCTCCAAATCCGTAACGATGGAGAGTCCTCAAAGAATACTTCCGAGGTTCTCCTCAAGCCCAGATACTGAGTAGATGAACTTTTGAGGGTGTGCTTCTGAGGACTCGCCAGATACTTCTATTCATCATTAATGCGGAGACCCATTCCTATGAACTGTCCACCAATAGAGGCACAAATCTCACCGACTTATCTTGCTCATCGAATGCTTGAACCACCAAGCGAAGCGGAAGAAGGTTCCCAAAGGTGATGTTCAAACATCTAAAAAAGAAGAGAGGCGAACCTCCCCAAAACCTCCTCAAGATGATGACTCAATCGAGAGGAAATATACTCCTCAACACGCCATGCGAACATCCTATGCTATTCAGAAGAGGATAGCCAAGTGGCCAGCACCTTTAAAGCCCGGAATTGAAAATCAAGAGAAATTTCACTTTCACCGCAGAGGGCACACCATCAAGAGTGCCACCAACCAAGGAGGAGATTGAAAGACTAATACGCCGTGGGTATCTAGGCCATTTTATACAAAACCAACCCGCCCAAAGAAATGCAAGTTCAGAGGAACCGCCGCCTGAGAGATAAACAATCGTGAGGGCTAGTGTTATCTAGTCCAAATATTCATCCGCCTTCAAGAGCCGAGTCAAGAAGTCTCGGGTTGACCATTCTATCACCTTGATGATTTAGATCTAGAGGGCTTGTGATCCCACATCAAGATCCCCTTGTCATCGCAAGGTGGGTCTGATCCATGCTTCAATATTAAAAGGATATTGATCGACAATGGGAGTTCGGTTGATGTTCTTTTACTCCACTTTCCCAAGCATGGGTATAAAAGAGAGAAGCTTCAACCCGGCCCCAATCGTATGGATTTGATAATCGACCAGATTAGTGGAAGGGACAATCGCCTTCCCGTAACTCTTGGAGAATTTCCCACACGCAACCCACTTGATACAATTTATTAGTCAAGTCCGATACGCATAATGCAATATTTGGGAGACCTCTCCAATATATTCGGCAATCACATCGTCTCACCTCAAGATGAAATTCCCAACACCGGCATCGCGTGGTAAGTGGGAATCAGATAGCATAAATATCAAGCAAGCCCATTTATTTACGCGAACCTCAACATCGAGAACTTGACCTACGAGATGAGGATGCCTGAAAGGGCTTCTCCAGAAGATGTAATTTGTCTTCCTATCTCAAGTTGATCCATAAAGGTGAAGGTGGGATTGTTCGCCTCGATTAGAAATCGTACATAGATTTTCTCGTAAAATCAAGATATCTTTGCCCGAGCGATCTCGATATTTTGGGCATCAAGTCATTACACACTCCCTCAAAGTTGACTCAACCTACAAGCCGATACGTAAAAGAAAAGAACCTTCGCTTCAACGATTGCAGTCATAGAACAAGAAATCACCAAACTTCGGAAGTCAAGTTCATTCGAGAAGTCTACTACCCCACTTGGCTAACGAGTGTTAGTCAAGGCCAATGGTTCCTGGAGAATGTGCATCGACACGACCTTAATCGCATGCCCAAAAGATAGCTTCCCCTTCCTCGTGATCGACCAACTAGTTGATGCGACATCGTGACATCGATGTCGAAGCTTCATGGATGCCTATTCGCTACAATCAAATGGGATGAACAAAACATGAGGAAGCAACATCCTTCCAAATGAGCAAGTGGACTATACCGCTATCGTGTCATGCCATTCGGACTAAAAAATGCCGGAGCAACATATCAACGCTTATGAATAAGATCTTCAAAGATCTTATAGGCACAATATGGAGGTGTATGTTGATGATATGTCGGTGAAGAGCTTGGAAATATCACAAGATATTGACCGCAATGTGCTTTGACATTCTTCGACACTACAAGATGCTCAACCCAAGCAAGTGCATTTTGGAGTTTCCTCGGAAATTTCTAGCTTCATGGTCACTAACGCTGGATAGAGGCCAACCCCGAAGATAAAAGCACTCAAGGATATGTCACCTCCAAGAACGATCAAGGAAGTCCAACGCTTGAGGAAGGATTGACTTTATCACGATTCTTGGCCCGCCAGAGATAAGTATCTACCATTCTTCAAAATCTTGGGGTGCACGAAATGGATTCCAAAGTGTGATGAATGTCAAACGCTGAGCAACTTCGAGTCTATTTAGCTTCCCCTCTATTATCAAAGCCTATCCAAGGAGAAGTCAGACATCTATCTTGTGCTTTCTTCTCATGCCGTAAGTCTGCGGTCGACACGCGAGGAGAATTCATTGCAACCACCCATTTACTATGTCAAGAAAATCCTTTCGATACCGGGGACGCTATCCACTACAGATAAGACATAATTCTAGTGCATTCGCATCTAAAATTGCATCATTTTCGTGCCCACACCATCAACGCCTACACTCATCTTCCATTAAGAACTATTCGCAAAGCGATGTATCCGGAAGGTTGATGAAGTGGTCGAGCTTGGAGAGTTTGACATCCATTTTCTTCCACGCCCCGATATAAAGTCACAAGTGCTCGACTTCATAGAATGTACCATCCCATCACCACCAACAGATCATTCATCACTCCATGACAAATCAATGGACATTATATGTTGATGGAGCTTCGTACTTCCAAGGAGGTGAATTTTGCTTATCTCCCAAGTAAAATAACTTTAGAGTACTCGACTAAAGTTCTCCACCAATGTAAGCACAGGCCCTCGAGCAGACTAAGGCGCTTACCATGGAGGTCCGTAACTCCATCTATGACTCACGGCCTCACAGTTGAAGGAGATTCGATACCCGCCATCCAGCTTGCTCACATGCCTTGTGGCAAAGTCACTTCTTGCAATCGAGACCCATCGATAACTCATATTCTAAGTGGAGCTACACGCGAAAGCGATGCCCTCTCCAAGTTAGCCACAACAATGACAGAGATCTTTTCAAGAGAAAATACATGAGACATCCACTTTCCCAAGATTCAAGGCCCTCGGGTGATACAATCTGGAGGACCCAAAAGAATCTTCATGGATCATCATGTCCTTTCTTCAAAGCGTCTTGCCACACCCCACCGATGCTATCTCCTCGACGTAGCAGAACTTCACCATAATCGGTGATCTAACTCTACAAGGTCCTTCTTAGGGTCTACTTTAAAGTGTCTACCACCTTCTGAGGCTAACTATGCAATGCAGAGGTTCATTCAGAATTTGTGATGAACATTTGGGAGGAAAAGCCTCGCCTCAAAATCATGAGGCAAGATTTACCGGCCTACAATGAAGAAGGATGCATTGGAGTTTGTAAAGAAGTGTAACAAGTGTACATTCCAATCTCACTCATACACCATCTGTAGAACTCACCACAATCCAGAGCCCGCCCTTTGCTCAATGGGGATCGATATAATGGGACCCTTTCCATTGCCACACTAAAATTCATAATCTTGGCCGTTGATTACTTCAAGTGGTGGAAGTCAACTAGCCAAAATCACAAACAAATGCCAAGCAATTTGTCGGAAAATATTATTTTTGATTCCAAAAAATCATCACCGATAATGGAACGCAGCTTCACGAAAGACATTCACATCTTTCGCCAGAGTGACATCCGTTAATCCACAGGTATCCCATCCACAGTAAAATGGGCATCAAGTCACCAATAGGACAATACTAAAAGGGCTAAAGACACGATCAACCACGGGGCAATGGGTCAAGAACTATCCAATGTTCTTTGGCTTACCGACTACATCGACCCTACCGGAGAAACGCATAATGTTTCGAATCAGCATTATTCCATACATCGGGTCCCAATAACTTTGATGCCGACAGCAACGACGATAAGCTTCGATTCCATCTGGATCTCCTGCAAGAGACCCGCGACATGTCAGCACTCCGAATGGCTTCCTATCAGCAAAGGATGGCTCGAGGTTTCAAGGTAAAGCCACGACCAATATCTGTTGGGGACCTCGCCCTAAGTCTCGACTCGCCAGAAAAGGCCCATAAAAACTCTCACCGCTTGGGAAGGCCCGAGATGTGGTGGTGTCTAAAATCAAGCATGACACGCTCAAGCTTAAGGATAGTAGGGGAAGACCTCCCACGCACTGAATGCTACAAACCTCCGTACTACCGGATGTATCGCCTTTTTTATTCTAGTGAATGCGGAAAATATTATCATCGTGTATGTTTGTATTGCAATTGTTGTTATCGAATTAAACATTTATCGATACTCTATTTATCGTACCTATTGTCCAACCTTGGCATCAAGGTGTTTGGATTTATGTTTCTATCTATGTTAAAGTTTTCATACTTATTGTGACTTTTTCTTGCTTATGCTTGCATTTTAAAACACCCGACTCAAGAGATATGCAACTATTGTTGTATCTCATTCAGGGTAAGATCGATCCCTGTGGAATTCGATCTTCCTATACTTTTAACATCAAGTAACGCCTAATAAACAACCTTGGATAAGTTGGCAATCCTCTATGACGCCAACTTTCTCCATAACAAGTTAACATCATCGAAAACGGATAACACAACCTAGATAGATCGAGAGGTTCGAGAGAACCTCTATAAATATATTCCGTGCAAGTTTGTCATCAAGTAACGCCTCGTAATGATCTTAGAATAGATCGAATTATCCTAAAGGGATTCATGATCTCTTCTACGAATCTTTATCATCGGTACACTTTGACACAACTCAAAATATTCACAAACAATTTTTGTGGATTGTTAATATTTCTAAAACATACAAGTACAATCAACCAAAAATAATATACAACACCAACATAAACATAAAGGAACTACAACTACTGATGGTCTCATCTAGATGATGAAGAACTATCGAGTCATCCTCGCCGCTAAGGGTCTGGGAAGCTAAAGGGGAGAAAGGTCCTCAACACCTCCTCCATGATACGCCAAGCGTGTCCCCTTCAAGAAACCTCGAATGAAGCCTTCATCAACACACTGCCGCTCCAAAGCCTTCACCTCTACATCATATACGTGGTCTCCGCCTCAACGTGATCCAGATGATACTCTTAAAGGTCGCCGAAGTTCAAGTCCTCCACGTGGATCCGCCCCGCTTCTACCCGAGATAAACCTCTTTCCGAAAGGCGAGCGTAACTCGCTTCTTTGCCTCAAGACCAAACCTTCTAAAAGATCTTCGTGATCCTCATACAACCAACCTCGTTCTAGCCTCCACTAATTCATCCAGTCCGCCAACTTCCCCGACAAAGAAAGAGAAGTCGCTGAGTCGCCAACTCGGCCCCGCACTCATCAAGTTGATTCTCCAACATGGACATCTCTTTTACTTTCTCCACATACCGCTTCTTATATTCACCATGGAGAAACTTGACCTTCACGAACTCAATTCCGCCATTCAAAGACAATGTTCATTTTGAAGTCAAGTTCTTTCTTCTTCAAGATTCAAATAAGAAAAATTACAAAGAAAGGAAATAAATAAAAGATGATGAACGCAGCATGATTGTTACCGCTTAAGATTTAACCACGCAGAATGATTCGTGAATGAAGATCCTTGGGACACCCCTCTGATCGACCATCACCTCTTCTCCTTTTCCTCTTCATTGAAGACGTCCTTCAGGAAGAAGGAGGACGCTGAGATCTTGGAAACCTCTTTGTTTTTTTCAACGAATCGCATAAGACCGCCGGATGAATAGAAAGCTAACAAAGATTCCTCACAAAATTGATATATCAATCTCAAATCAAGATCTTCAATATTCGAATTTCGTCCGAGATATCTTCATCACCAACTAGGGAATGGGTAAATCTCGCCTTCCCCATTTCTCGAGAAGACCCCTACCATTCTTCACAAAAGAATCTGCCCAACTCTTGGGAGGATCCTTCGTCCGAGGTCAAGTAGACCCCGGTGATACCACCATGTGCATTAGTAAACTTGCACATCCGCAGGTCAGAGTCGTCGCGCACCGCCTCAAAAAAAGACTATAAGTCCCATCACGATCGCCAGCCGCTAAAACTGGAAATGCAAACCTCGATGTCGACAAAATGGCGATCATCTCGGGGGATGGGGGAAACCGCAATCCCGCGCCCAAACTCATCTCGTAAGTGGTGAAATACCCCGGCGGCGGAAATTGGGCTCTATTAGACTTCTTCGGACACTTAAGAACCAAATCATTCGGAAAATAATATTTTTTCCGAAGCACGATCAATGTGTCTCCCGTGATCGACGACTCCAAATCTTCGCCTCCCATTTTAGAAGGTTCCTCGTCCGCCTCCGCAAGGGTCTGGACGTGTCTCTTTCAAAAGATTCTCACCCATCTACAAACACCCAAGAACTCGCATCGAGATGAAAATTATTCCAAGGAGGTGCCCAAACTCCCACCGTGGGAGGCTATGCACTCCTGGCTTGAGATGAGAGGTGAGGTTGATCCAAAAGAGTTCCCAAACTCCCACCGTGGGAGGGCTATGCACTCTAAGAGGAGAGGAGAGATGAGTGTGCCTTTCCTCTTACCTTGGGGTTTTATAGACCCCTTTAGGGGCAAAAGCGTAAAACCGCCAAAACCTCAAAATCACAAAAGTTCCGGGTCTAGTCCCAAGATGCTCATCACAGACGCCACCGCTCGCGACGCCGCAAGACGCCCATACCTTCGCCAGTGGCCCATACAAGGCTGGCAGCTCTCAAGGCCGACGGTGCCACGGCTGACAAATGGACGCTGGTCGAACCTCACGGTCATACCCACGTCACCTCCAGACGGGTCAAACCGCTACCCACGGCCTGATCGATCCACGTCGAACTCCGGCCATGGTTTCGAATCCGGCCCAGCTCCGGGTGAACTATGGCCTGTTCAACCCGCAACTCGCCAATTCATTCGCAGCTCGTCTCCAGCCCGCGCCGGCTCGCATGAATTGACGCTGGCTCGCGCTTCGATCATGCCGATTCGACGGCCATACGCTGACCTCGGCTCTCGCTCAGCCGCATTCGCTATTCGACGCTGCTCATGCTAGATCGACCGTCGCTTCCGCCAACCCGGCTGACCATCGCCCGCTTCGCTCGCTGCGCCACGACAGCCGGCCATTCATGGCGCAGCGCTGAAGCCATTGCGCGAGCATAGCCATGCAGGAACCCGTTCGCACCCGGATCGATCCATAACCTTAAAATATCGCACCCACACATACCTATGCGATTTTTTCGCATCGCCTAGTATAATATTGTCTTATATGAAGATTTGTTCTTCAAAATGCGATGAACTCAAATTTCATTAAGAATTTGCTATTTTCAAGATTCATATATATTTTGGATGAGATCACCCAAAAAATAGACCGATACATCCTCGAAAATTAATCTGATCAAGCACGAATCTCAAGGCATTTTCGTAAATGCTTCGATCTAATCACCGATTTGAAAGAATCAACTGATGACTAATATATAAGAATATCAAGCATACCGATCCGAGAATCGACTCATCGTTATCTGAGCATGAAAATGGATCCCGATCCGCCAAATGGTCACCAAAACTCGACATATTTATATCGAGGCCACAAGACGAATCCAACAAATCCAAGATCACCCAATTACACATCATTAAGGCACTGATCATCAAAATACACCGCTCGATCGGGGATCGCGAGCCCAGGGGAGTGGTTGGAGTTTTCCAATTTACAAGGCCACTCCCAAAATCTATAAATAGAGCTTCATTCTCACCTTAGGGGGACCAAATCGATTTGAAGACAGAGAGCTCGAGAACCACCACTGACTTGACGATCTCTACCACCGCAGAAGTGCTCAAGATCGAGCGCTCTTAGAGAGATCGCCTGAGGACTAGAAAAGACTGCCGCCCTTTCTCCTCAAGATCAAGAGGTTGCTCTAAGATCGTTCGCCGCTTTTGGGAAACTTCTCCCTTGGGTTGGAGTTGACCGATATTGTATTTTTTCTACACTCGAATATTGTCACCTCAGAAACACCTTCTCCCAACTAACGAGAAGCAAGGACTCAGATCTTTTGAACACATAGTAAAAGTTCTAGACGGGCCCCTTTTTTTTCCCTTAACGTTTTCCACGATAACCCTGCGTTCATATCCCCTTGTGTGTTGATAATTTTTTTACGAAGATCTCACTCTAAATAAAATTCTCTAGCACGCAACAATGCTTATAGCAAGTTCTTGATGTCCTAAACTAATTTACATTAATCTATGTGATTTTATGCAGATTATGACTGAGTTCATGATAATTTGAGCAAATTTCTTAGTTTAGTTTATCTTAAATCGGCCCAACTTGACTTATAACATCTATGTATTAGGGTACATATATGTATTTTTTTAAAAAATTTATTGTTCAATTATTGAGCATAACTAAAATTTTTGGTTGAAGATGAACCTTATTACTAATTAATATTAAATTGGGCAATTTTTATGCCAGGATTAAAGTTTTCAGGATGTATATATTTAATATCTAAATTTTATTATTTATATATGCAACACTCAAAATATTAAAATAGAATAAAAATAATACCTCCCATTATCAATCTCACTGTGCCATTATCTTGTCGCCCTTCACTGTTTATCATGTTATCATTCACATCGTTGATTGCCACTTACTGCTAAATCTTTGATCTTATACTCTGTCTCTCTCTCTCTCTACGTCTTTATTGACTCTCCCATATTTTGCTCCTATTGAAATTCTCGACAAAAAGCGAGAAAATTGAATGAGAATTTACCGATGAAGGCATCCACAACTCCACATGCTGTGACGAAGAAAAGAACATCACACATAAACTTATTTGTTGTCAAAACCATTAGAAGTAGTAAATTTCTCTTAATCCAGAATCAGCACACGTATTTAAAGAGCAAGAAAACTCTAGAATTTTACGAAAACCTCGAAAAGAGGGAAAATCATGCATCAAAAAAAAGCTTCCACTATGTATATGTTTCAGTACAAGATCTTCCGACACCGGATTATGATTTGTAGGGAACAACATTCTAGAATGAAATGTAATACGCGACGATGTCATCGACGTCAAAGTTTACGCCGAGACGATTTGATCACCGGCAATGGCCGATGATGTGATGAACCGCAACAATGGTCGATGGCAGGTCACCGTCCATGGTGATTTCTAAACGCCGAGATTGACTGGAGGATCTTTGAGCTCTCCTCTCGCTTGCCTCCTTCTCCTTCACTTGGCCTCCTCATATGGGAATGGGACTATTTATAGGGAGAGGCTCATAGATACATGCAAACCAACCACTCCACATCTGACGGCCAAAATGATCCCCTTGATCATGATGTATTTCGTGCATTTGAATGCTCAAACAAGTCGAATTGTAAAGATCTTTGGCTTGTTGGAACCTCAGTTGATTTGACTATAAACACTTCATATTTGAGAGCTGGGATTTAACCGATATCCCAAGTTTCACGATATTTTGAGAGCTTGATCTACCGCCAACTCTGATCAACTTGCTTTTAACATCAAGATTCGCGTCACTACTAATATTTTAAGTGTCATATCATTATTAAAAGCATGGAAATTTACATACTACACGCAATTCTTACGTTATATATTTCACCCAAACTTTAATATTTATAAACCAAAGACTTTCTTACGAGAAAAGTGCATTTCAAAAAGTAATAATAGATTTTTGATATAATAAAGATTTGTATTTAAGAATAAGCCATAAAAAAATTTATGTAAATACCCCTAAAATAAATAACAATGAGATGAGCGAATGCCTTGCAAGATTCATTTGCTCCATCAATAATATGTTAGAAGATGTAAATAATGAAATTGAAATATTCAATATATAAAATTTAATATTTTATGGGTTATGTAGGTAAGTTTTTGTTAAATTTTATTCTCCTTAATATAAATTTTTTATCCCATGGACATTTATAATTGTGCATAGAACTATCATCTCTCATTAGTGGCGTAATAAAACGTCCGGAGGGAAGCTAGAAGTCCAGCCATTGACCTTGAGAGCGGTCGATATATTGATTTCCACTTCTTACCTAGTCGCACGTCTCTCTCTCTCTCTCCCATCGCGAATTTTCTATTGGCTTCATCCTCTTCGCAAATTGGTATATAATCGGATATCTCTTACTTCGGCACTTGATTTGTGTGATCCGAGGTCTGGGTTGGAAAGGAGAGGGTAAGACATGGCGAAGCTGTACGTGGAGACGACACCGCCGCCGGATGTGAACAAGAACACCGAGTGGTTTATGTATCCTGGAGTGTGGACGACCTACATCCTTATCCTATTCTTCTCCTGGCTCCTCGTCCTTTCCGTCTTCGGATGCACCCCTGGTACAGCGTGGACCATCGTTAATCTCGTCCACTTTGCGGTATGTTTCAATTGATATCTGTTCGTTATTATTGCGTTTAGTTTTTTTTTTCCTTTTTTGATTTTCTTTTATTGGTATTTATTGGAGATTGAGGGTTATGATTTTAGATTCTTTTAGTTGTGAAACTCGGTCGATTTGGCCTTGCCAATTCAGGATCTTGATCAATTTTATTTGATTATTGATGTTTCTTTGTTTCTGCTCTTCGTGCGAATAAACTTAAAAATTTAAGCTTGATTCATAATTTTACCGATGGATGTCCTCTTGAAAATTGTTTGCTTTGCTGTTCTTGCTAAGACAAGTTATTTATGCATTCATACTGATGATTGAATTTAGTAATTTCTTTTCTGTATTGTTAAGTGTTTCTCTTTTAAAAATTGTTCAGGGATTTATTTTATATATATATTTTCCATTTTTATGAGTTTATTCCAACTGATTTCATCTCAATTTTCTCTATATGCTTGTCAATCGCTCAGTTTGGCGATAAATTGCTCATATTTTTTTATTTTACGTGCTTTTTAGTTGTTTGCATTTATTTTCCCTGTGATATCTTTTGTATGAAGAATTTCTTTGGTTTAAAAAAAAAAACTCTTATTGGTAGTTGAGGTGTATGTTGGATCCCAAATTTATTGATTTATTAAGTCTAAAAGATGTTTAGATGAAGTTCAGTTGCAGCTGAAACTAGAGTGTAATCCAACTTGTTTTTTTTTTCTCGGTTTGTACTATGTGATATGGGTCTTGGATATCCCATGGGTAAGGAATATCTTGTTTGAAAATATTCATTATTCTTGGTAGACGTGCCTAACTTCACATGGACCTGATAAAATTGAAATTTATGTTTTCTCTTACTATTTTTGTACGCATGTTGAGTTTTATATTGCAGTTGGAAGAATTAAAACTACAGGTAGAGCGCCTGTTGCATATTCTTTTACTTTGAATACTTATTATGTATGTGTTTGTTTGTTTTTTTCCACTTCTGGTCTATCTATCATAGAATCATAAGCAACACATTAAATCTTCTTTAGCCCGTTCTTAATCTTCACTTTTATTAGGCACTAGATGATACGAACCTAATAGGAGAATGGAGCAGTGGTTGGTTGAGGTTTTCTTAAAGGAAGTGTGGTTTTGATTGTACATAATCTCACCTGTTTTCTTGTCTAATTAGAGTGGTCCATCTCATGCCTCGACTTGTATTTTAAATGTGTAACTATATGTATTGTTGGCCTTTAATATTTTCTTAAGGCATTAGAAAATTCTACTAAGAATAAATAGTTATATAGGAATAATAAGTTGCATATGTACCTTCAATTGAAAAGTCAATTGAAAGATCAAACTTTATATAATTCAAGGAAACACTATAGAGGAATACGTAACAAAAGTAAGATCCGACTAAAGTTGATAGATACTATAGATGATTCTCTAAATAGTCGTTCTCCAATTAATCCAAACAAGCTTTATAGAAGATCATTTTAAACTCCTACTTATTTCTTCCAAGCCTCTAATGACCAATTACTAGCCAAGAGCTTAATAACATTCAAAACGAATGGAAAGCAATTCACAAAGACTAATAAACTGATAAAAATAATTGGCTTAAAAATATTGATAAGCCATAACTAATAATTAATCAAAGCCATACTGGATTAACATTTACAAAAAGAAATACAAAATCATACTTTTATTACAATTCATACTTATTACTAAAAAGTTCTAGTAATTATTGCCCTCTAACTTAATGACCTACAAAACAAAGGGAAGGTAATAATGTATAACAAATAAACTAATAAGAAATAATCAACTTAAAATAGATAATAGCCAATCAATCAAATCCATGTTGGATTGTGTTTTATAAAAATAAATACAAAATCATAGTTGTTGTGCTATAGACTATACTTATTGGCAAGAACTATTAATAATCATTGCCTTCCAATACACATTAGTACTTGAAACAACTATATACAAGTCAATTAAGTTTAGGATTAGAAAAAGGGTTTATAGCTACAAGTTTTATGATTTTAGAAATTCAACTAAACCAACATCGTAGGCGTATCTAGCCATACAACAACAGCAACAACAACAACAACAAGCCTTTATCCCACTATGTGGGGTCGGTTATATGAATCTTTCTTCCCCATTGTATCCTATTATGCGTCAAATTCTCATATAATTCTAATGAACTAAGATTATTTTTTATACATCATAACCAAGTCTTTTTAGGTCTACATCTACCTTTCTTAACATAAGACAAATCTAATATATCAACTACTAATTGGGTCATTAAATGGCTGGCACTTTATGTGGCCAATCCATCTAAGGCGACTCTCTCTAATCTTATTTGCCATTGGAGCTACTCCAACTTTTTCTCGAGCATATTCATTTCACATTTTATCTCTAAGAGTAAAACCACTCATCTACCTAAGCGTCCTCATCCCTATAACACTTAACTTAATTTTATGCTTCTCTTTTACTGGCCAATATTTTACGTCATAAATCATTGCAGGTCTTATCACCATCTCATAAAATTTTTCTTTTAGTCTAAGCTATATTTTTCGATCACATAATAGGCTAGATGCATTGCTCCACTTCAACCATGAAACTTGAATTCTACTAATAACATCCTCATCTATTTGACCATCATTTTGAACAATAGACTTGAGATATCTAAAACGCCCACTCTTTTTTATGACTTGATCACCCAATATCACAACACCACCACTAGAACTTCTACAACTAAAATTACACTCAATATCTTCAGTTTTAGATCTACTCAAATGAAAACCTTTAGACTCTAAGGTTGACCTCCAAAATTCAAGTTTCTTTTGGACTTCCTCTTTAGTCTTATCAATAAGAAGAGTGTCATTAGCAAAAAGCACACATCAAGGTACATCCTCCTATAAATGCCTAGTAAGAACATCCATAACTAAACAAAAAGATATGGGCTTAAAGCTAATCCTTTGATGTAATCCAACTGAAATAGTAAAAGATTTTGTCAATCCTCCTTGTGTTTTGACACAAGTAACAACTCTAGTATACATATCCTTAATAATTTGAATATAACTAATATTAACTTCTTTCTTTTCTAGTACCATCCAAAGTGCTTCTTTTGGAACTTTATCATATGCTTTCTCTAAATCTACAAATATCATATGTAGATCCTCTTTACTTTCTTTATGCTTCTCCATCAAACTTCTCAACGAATGTATAGTATCCATAGTAGATTTACCTGGCATGAAACCAAACTAATTTTGAGAAACTTTTTTATCACATCATAACTTATGCTCAATTACTCTCCCATAATTTTAATGTATGAGACATTAATTTAATTCCTCTATAATTCGCACACTCTTTTGCATCACCTTTATTCTTAAATATAAGAACCAACAAACTCTTCTCCACTCATCTAACATCATTTTTATCTTTAAAATAACATTAAAAAGATTCGTAAGCCAAAAAATTCTTTGATCTCCTAAGCATTTTCACACTTCTATCGGAATATCATTAGGTCAAATTGCTTTTTCACACTTCACTTTCTTTAAAGCTTTTTCAACTTCAAATTTACTATAACAATAAAAATAAAATTATCTATTTTTATTTAGGGTATTAAGGTTGCTAAAATCAATACTATTCTCAGATTTTTCATTAAAAAGTTCAAAATAACTTATCAATCTATTTTCAATATACTTTTCTAAGAAAAACACTTTATGATTTTCATCCTTAATATGTCTCACTTGAACTAAATATTTACTTCTATGATCTCTTTACTTGACTAACTTATACATACATTGTTTACCTTCTTTGGTATCCAATCTATTATATAAATTATTAAAAGCTAAATTTTTTGCATCATATATTGCTTTATTAGAATTTCTACGGGTTACTTTAAATCTTTCCCAATTCTTCAATTTTTTACATTTGAACCAAACTTTATACCAAAGCTTTTTATTTCTTATCTTTTTTTTCACATTTTGACTCCACCACTAACCATTTTAACTAAAAGAAGCTTTTCATTTTGATTTTTTAAGTACATTTTTTACAATTATTTTAATTTCACTTGCTACTTTTTCTCACATAATATTAACTTTCTTATAAACATCCTAAATTCTAAGCTCTTGTAGCTTACTCTTAAAAATATTTTTGTTAGTATTCTTTATGTGCCCTCATCTAATCCTAGAATAATAATTCGATTTATTTTTCATCTTAGAATTCTTCATATTAAAATTAAAACTAATAGTTGATGCTTGGTACTTAAACTCTCACTTAGAATAACCTTACAACCTTTACAATCTAAATGATTTATTTTTCTTATTAGAGAATAATTAATCTTTATTTTATCAAATCCATTCTAATAAATACTAATATGCTCATTTTTTTTAAAATAAAATATTAGCAACTACAAAATCATGTTTAAAAGTAAAATATATAAATCTACTTACAATACTCAAAATTCATAACCGTCATGAATACTTTTAAAATTTTCTACTGTGCTAACATGTCCATTTAAATCTCCTTCAATAAATCATTTTTCTTCAAGAAGTATTTTTTATATTAATCTCTTTAAGTCATTTTAAAATTTTTTTTAAAGCCTACATCCAAACCTACTTGAGAAACATAAACACTCATAACATTGATAATCTTAATATCAATAGTAATCTTTAAAGTTATAATTCTATCTTCAATCCTATTAATATTTATAATATTATTCTTCAAACTTTTATCTATAATAACATATATACCATTTCTAATTCGACTCCCACTTGCATACCAAAGTTTAGAACCTAAACTATCAATCTCCTTTGGCCTTCTCCCCAACCCATTTAGTTTCTTGAATACATAAAATATTTATATTTCTATGAATTATAATATCTATTAATTCCATTAATTTATGTATAAGAGTATCTATACTGAAAGTTCCTAACCTAATTCTAGTTTTATTGACTAACCTCTTTGCCCACATTCGTCTATAATGTGGGAACCCTTGCTTATTTAACAATACACCCAGGTGTCAATGTAGCGGCCTATGCACTCTTTTCACTATATTCAAGCCAGGATACCCTAACATTAACACAATGCTTTAAAGAATTCATGTCATGATTATTTCGACAAGTTTTACACTGTTTGTCGACTGCCTAACGCAACTCTCCACTTTTCACATCCGGGACTTGGGATAGAGCAAAGGCAATGTTGTAGGCACATCTAGCCATAAAGGAAATAAATCCAACAAATATTATGACTTACCCATATTTGTTTATAAGCTACACCACATGAATAATTTACGAAATATAACTCCATCATGATCAAGAGTATAGATATATCTACTTGATGGAGGATATTTAACCAAAGACAAATAAATCTAGCTAGGAGGGTTATAAATCTAATGACATTGACTATCTAGCCAATCATCATTACTATTATTGCTCGATAGACTCTCAACTAAATAAATTTGACTTGAACAATAGTTGCTTTAGCCATAATAATGAAAACCTATCCAAACTGTAGACATCAAGAAATTAAAAAAAATAGTAAAAGATGAAATCCATTGAAATATGAACTTTCCAATGTTGTAAGCTAACATTATCTAGCAATACAAATTAAACCAAACAAAGAGATTTTGATTATCTCTAGAAGCAATAAAATAAATTGACCAATTTAAAATATAGCCTAATTCTTTCTAAAATAAGGTAATCATATTTTATCTATATTAACCAATCCTCCCAGTTGAATAGGGATATTAAAACCCACAAATTCAATGCTAATGTTGAAGTTAGCATCAAAATTTGCTAACTAATTAATATGAGCTCTTCTCTCTAAAAATATGAGAATTAATGAACTGTAAATAGGGGTGTAAATGAGCTGACCTTGTATGAGCTTAGTGTTCGTTTGTGTTTGACTTGTTTAAAGTTTTGGTTGTTCGAAATTAGCTCATGTTTGAAATAGCTTATGAAGTACCTATTCGTGTTCAGCTCAAAAATATTATTAATACTTGAAATAGGTTAATTTTAGCCTGAATTGTCGATTGAAACTAACCTACTTAAGCCTTAAAATTATATGTTTCAAGTAAGGTCATGCATTTAATCATGCATTTACACCAATAGTTACTCTCTTTATAGTGTAGGATTGAAGTATGATATAAGTCAAAAATAGATGATAAATTTTATTAGAAAAATATGGAGGCCGTAGGATTCGAGCCTGCACTTCTTCATTGCATGTGAAAAGTTTCAAGACCATTAAGTCATGTTTGTTGCAGTGAATTATTTCACATGTGTTTGTGTGTGTTGTTCATATTTGACTTGCTTACTTAACAAATGATTCAAACACGAGCTATTCAATGAGCTATACATGAGCTGTTTACGAACAATGAGCTTTTTTGACTGCCCTAATTATAAAGAGTTCACTAGTTGAAAGGTAAAAAGAAAAGACTTAGCATCACCTTTAGTAATTTTTGACAATCTCAATAAGAATTAATGATTCCATCGCAATCCATGCTTTGGGAAATCTAAATGTAATACAGAATTCGAATGCTAAATTTACTGCTGAAGTTTTTGGTAAAAAGCAGATAAGGTGGACTAGGGTGACGTAAAGGGAACCCTTGAATATATCACCACCACAGCCACATTGTTACTTATGATATCATCTGTATTAATTTTAATAATACTAAAGATAGGTTTAATCAATAAATGATGTTTTTCTTTTAACAATACCAAAGCTTAGTGATTTGTAAGTAGAGATAATTGGTTTAATAAACAAATCCCCTGATTTGTTTTATAAGTAACACCAGCATAACTAATTTACTTTATTTTGCTCAATATTCTATTTATAACCCTTGTATGATTTATTTTGGACCTTTGGTGCTTAGCTTCATTATGTTCCGGCCATAAAAACTAGAAAATGATAATTGACATAAAAAATTAATATGGCCTTTAGAAGAACCATTTGAAGACAGGAACCAGTTAATTAGTACTTGTAAAATTGATTTATCAACAAAAGGAATGTGCTGCTTAAAGATATCATAAAAACATTAACCAAATTTTAGTAGTGATAAGCCCATTTACATACATGGTTCAAAGTGTCAAAATGTTGACAATACTGACATTTGGAAGCAAAAACTATGCCCTTACTTTGCAACGCAATGTCAATGGGAATGATTTTTTGAGAATCCTCCAACAAATATTATAATAGGGAATATTAATATTTTTGGTCCATTTATATTGAAACATGATAAATCAAAAGGAAATGCTTTATAACATATCAAACATCCTTGGAAACAAATGAATCCAAGATGATTGAGAAAGGGTTTGTAAATTGATTCCAGAATATTTGACCACAAAATATTGAGTAATAGTTACGGATTTATGTTTAAGAAGTATTTAGAAAGTAATCAAGCAGGGTAAAGGAATTGTAAAATAGCATTTGACTTATTTGAATTCATATGAATTTATGTCTAAGAAGTGTTAATAACGCAGTAAAAAAAGTAAATTGCAAGAGGATAAATTGGTGAAATAGAAGGTCAAGATGCTGTTAATCTTTGAAGATTGATTTTTAGGAGAGACAAATTGAATGTTTAAAATTAAATCAAAGATGATGTGGGTGAAAATAGCTAGTTGAATTAAGGATATTGTCTTTAAAATCTTTGAAGTAGATGACTGTGGGATCCGAAAATTCGCCACCGACATCTTTCGGAAAAATGAAAGAGTTGTTTAAGTGTCGGTGATAATTTTGAAGCGGATGAATAGTAGATAAGACTGCAGATTTCGTTCTCATTTGGTGAGAACTTTTATATCTGGTTAGGTTTCTAAGCATCCACATAGTTAATTACCTCCTCTTGAGAAGCACTTTCGATTAAAAGGTCGATGAATCGTTAAAGAGCAGTATATAATTGCGGTGAGTGGAGTTTAGAACTTATGAAATTTATTATTTTAACTTAAAACTTTTGTGCGATGGCCCGATCAAGATCCCATGGTTAGTCATCCCGTGGTCCGGTCGCTTAATCGAGAGGAGGTAGTCGGCAGAAGGATCCTGTCGGACACATGGTTACGTCGTCCAGGTATCTTGTAGACGAGGTGGAGTTTATCAGGGACAAATATAAGTCAACATTAGCTTAGAACTTTTTAACAAATACATTCGTTTTGACTCAGCAAGCGTTAAGAACATCAGGCGGCCGTGGCAGTAATTTAGTGGTGCCATATCGCGTGAACCACCCGGTCAGGAGCTCAGTCATGTAGCCGTTATGTGGTCTTAATATGTAACCAAGCGGACAGGAGACCAGACTTCGCTACGAACTTTAGGAATATTTGAGTGTGAAGGTAGTTATGTATTTAATTTGACATTTCTTTGTGAGCAAAGTTTTCTTAATTTGTCACCAGAAGACAAACAATTCGGAGGGTGGATTTATTTTATTTATTTTTTAAGTTTTAATTTAGATAATTCATTTTTTTTTTTATTTATATTTGTTATTCTTTGAATTTTGATCATTTTATGATTGATTTTGATTTGAATATATGATCATTTATCATTGAAATTTTAATTATAATTACATACCGATCGTAATATCGATTGATAGGCGCTTGTCTACTCGGTTCTGAGAGGATGGTGCAAATTCATTATCTCGAAGTATAATCCTGAAACCTTGTCACTCTAGTTTGAACATAGAGGATCGGGTTTGGGACTTTTCTTCAGAATTTGAATTTTAGAAGTATAGTTGGTTAATATCTTGTATTATATGGATTAAAACTACCGGATATTATTAATTTGAAATTCTTATAATATCAAATTTTTTTTAGGTTTTGTTAACGGAAAGACCAAAGATGTAGCATCGATTCTTTTTTATTTGACGATTGTATGCATATTTATCTGAATTTTAGGTTTTGTTAACTTTGAAGAACCATGATATAGATCGTTCTTGTATTTGGTTAGTATGACATGTATGGATATCTGTTCTTTGAAAATTGCATGACATTAAGATGTCAATGTTGAAGTTCGATGTCAATTTTGATTTTGAGTTTTGTTAACCGGTCAGAAGACAACCAGGGATGGAAGCATCTGTTCTTTTGTTTTATATAACTTCTGTCTCCTGTGTTTGACACTTCATACATACAGTATCTGATTCTTTTAAAATGTTGTATGGATTAAATGTCTGTTGAAACGTATTCAATTTGAAGTTTAGATTTATTATATTTTTTGGGTTTTGTTAACCGGGACGGTCAAAACCAAGCCGGAAAGTATAACATCTGTTCTCATGAAGCATTTTTAGAAAATGAGCATTGATGAAATTAAGATAGATAAGCATTTGATTGAGAATATCTAAATAGTTCATTTAGACAAAATGACCCTTTTAAATCACAAATGAAGGATATAATAAATAGAAGCATAATCATGTGAATGCTTAAAGTGGATTGATATTTTGAGATCTCTCTTATGTAATGAACATAAGGGTTGAAAATAATTGATTTAGAGCATATGACCATATGTAGAATACTTAAATGATTAAGGATTTATTTTGAGCAAGATGTCTCCATGTAACAAAATCAAAATAAAGGGTTGAAAATAATTGATTTGAGCGTATATATATATCAGAATGATAAATAATGGATTATTTATTTTGAGCAGATCGCTTATATAAATCAGAAACATAAATGGTTGAAAATAATTGATTTAAGCCCATATGACCATATGTGAGATTAAAAGAATTTTTGATTTGAGTCAAGATCACTTATAAAATCAACATAGGGTTGAAAATAATTGATTTAGGCATATGATCGTAAGTGGATGCAAAAAAAAAAATGAATTTTATTATTTTGATGTAAGGCATGCATGTATGTGTCTGCATTATAATGAAATGGAATTACATAGACCTCCTGCGTCATTTTATAATGGTATGTGTCAAGATGATAGAGATGAGAAAAAGAGGCTAGAAAAATCATAAATAAGAGGAATTCATACTCAAATCCTTACACACTTCTACTCTTTCTTTCTCTCTCGATTTAAGTTTAGTTCTGAGCTTGAGAAACTAAGTTGTGTCATAAAAGATTTGTAAGTTTTTACCCTTCTCTTCTTTTCGATTTTCCATTTTTTGGTATTTTTTATGATGGATGTCATGTCTATGATAGATTTGATTCATTTCGTATGTGTTTCTTCAAATCTTCCTATCATGTATGTATATAAATCATGTGAAATGACAAGTAAGTAGGAGGAACATGTTTGAGCATATGTCATGTATTTAATATGTCAAAATGTTTCATTTTATGTATGTCTTCCCCTTTGATATACTTTTTTTTTGCCGTGTTTCTATAATCATGTGTGGATCATGTGAAAATAGACATATGAATTAAGATAACATGTTAACGTGTATTTAAGCGTGTGTAGCGTAATACAATAGCATGTCAATTTAAGTAGGGTATTAGAAACATCAACATGTCACAAGCATAAGCATCCATTTGTATTATTTTGCCATGTTAAAGCGTGTGAAATTTAGAAGGTACATTATCACTAAGCGTGAATAGTTGTTCCATGGGTGTCGTATGTCGTGAAAAGTGAGTTAAACATTTATGCACATAAAATATAAGCATTTTACCTTTCCTTTTTTTAAAATTTTTGACCTCCGTCATCCCCCATAAAGGGGGCCTTTCCCGCAGAAAGGCGTGTATGGTGTCGTGAGAAACGTAAAAGTTTATTTGCCCTGGAGAAGGCATGTGGGATAGCTAAGCTTTACGAATCTTATCTCACTTATCAGTTTAATGACGCTCTCCCATGAGTTCATGAGGCAGGCACACCACGCCAGAAAGGCATGTGGTGTCGTGAGATTTGCTTTGATAGTAGATTCCACAAGAAGATATCACATATGCAAAGTATGAAGATGAATTTTACACATCCTTATCTCGTGCTTATCAAGTTTACAACATCCATGCAGGGTTCTTGTGAGGCGAGCACCACGAGAAAGTGCATGTGGGTGGTGTCGTGAGACCAAACTTTGATAAAATAGCATTCCTTAATATGATCTGCATGTAAGTATAAAGATGAAACTGTAGATAATAGCAAGTGGTATAATAAATCATTTCATTTTAATTTCATTTCAACTTGCATATGAAAGAACATGATATATATATAATTCCCTTATGAAATAAATTGAAGCAAAGTAGAAACATGAAATTCATAGAGAGATCATATCTCATCAATGACAAAGCTAATTGATTTTCCTTAGATAAGAAAGTTTAGCAAACTTATACTCTCAAATAACATATTATGATTTCCCAGATAGAATATTTTCAAAGATCTCTTTAAATAACAAAATGATTGATTCCCCTTAGAAAAATATTTTCACATTCCTTTGATAAGGATAGTTTCATATATCACTCTAATAAAACAATGCAATTCTTCTAGATAAAAGAAATTTCAAACTTTGCTCTAAATAAATTTAATAGTTTTCCCCTTCCATAAAAATGCTTTCCTGTATCATACACATTAGAAAACAAATCGATTCGGTTCTCTCTAGTAAAATATTTTCAGCATGTATTATATTTCTAGATGGCCATTTCATAGATTTCCCAATATCTCAAACCCATTTTCAGCAAGCTAGCAAGTGAGATCTAGTGACAAAATCAAATAAATTTCAGAACACATGCTTCAATTTATACAAATATCTTAGGGTTTAAGCCATACAATATCGAACCCATTTCCAACAAAATTAATAGCAACAAAATTCCCCAAATAAATTTCAGCCAACACATGCTTATGATTCATGATGACAAAGGAAAATATACATGGGTTTGATAACATCAAACCCATTTTGAAGTTAACATGAATTTAAGCATAAAATAAAACTCACTTTGCCAACAATTTTAAATACCCAATGCACAAGAAAAAAAAGGGTTGGAGAAACAACACTGGAACTTTGATCAAAGGGAAAGGAAGAGATAAGAGTTAGGTTTGCTTGGTCGATCTCCACTCAGACTCGGAGGGCTCCAAGGGTCTGAGAGGGAGAAAATCGCCGAGAGTCTTTAGTAGCGAGAAAAGAGAGAGGAGAATCACAGTGAGTCCCGAGAGAGGGAGAGCAGAAAGCGAAAGGAAAGAGATGAGAGAGGAAATCGTCTTAATGAGAGGAGAGTCGAGAAGCGGCAGTGAAAGGAGAGAGGAGAATCGAAGCGAGCCGGAGTAGAGAGAGAGCAAAAGAGGAAACGAGAGGATCGTGAAAATGAGGTCAACAGGATAATCGTTTCCGGAAGAAAACTTTCTTTGCCATTTTAGGGCTTAGTTGGCACATCTCGATTGGTTGCTAGCGGCGAATCGAATGGATATTAGTGGTCTTGTAGAATTAATCGTGATTAAGAGTAATTAGCGGATTAATTTAGTCGTTTTAATTATTTTATTACTTTTAAAACCAGATATGGGTGTCAATTTAAGTTGTTTTGGTTGTTCGCCAATGGTGCGATCAATTTCGTGATCGTTTAAATAACCAGCGGCGGTGAAGTAAATTAGGTCTAAATTATGCGGCGTCGCGATTATCGACTCGCGCATACTTTGCGACCGGCGCGGAAGGTGTCGTTTGATAGGTTCGACATTTAAATGATTTATTTCGCGGAGGTCGTTTAGGCGTCGTCGAGCTTCGACTTGATATGCGCAATTTCATGATAATTTGATTTTAATTATCCGATCGATCCTTAATTGATTCAAAATTTTATTAATTATTTTAATATTTTTGGCGTTGTAGCGTCAATCGTCGAATAAAAGCAATTTGATCGGTTGGATCGCGATTTAAGGGATTTTAAAATCCACCTTATTTATTTAATTTAAGTGGCATGGTTGTAGGTCAACAAATGCCCCAACAAACATGTGAATGCGTAGGCGGGGTGTTTGTTAATTGATGACATGCGGATCTCGAGATTTGCTTGGATGTCCTGAAGTTGTAATTTCAACAACTTTTGATAATACGATCGTTGCCCTGATATAAGTGAGTATAACTCTCGGGTTGGGGCATTTGCATTTCATCGGTTACAATAGCTTGTTGAGCGGTGTTTGTTGTCGTTAGTCAATGCTTTGTGCTTGGCGGACTTGTTGAAGATTCCTCTTAGAGTTTGAAATTTATATTTTCTCCTCTGTCGGCTTTGTGCCTTGCGGAGATGGAGTTGATGAGATGAGAATGTCTTGGTCACGTGCTTTGTGCTTTGATGGACTTATTGAAGATTCCATCTTTTGGATTTGTATTTTTCCTCACGGCTTTGTGCCTTGGACTTGATGGAGTTGATGAGATAGAAATGTCTTGGTCCACATGCTTTGTGCTTTGTGGACTTGTTGAAGATTTCATCTTTATATCTTTATGCCTCCCTTATCGGCTTCATGCCTTGATGGATCGATGGGAGAAAGTCACGAATCATCTCGAGAGATTTATCGAGCGTCTGAAATTACCTTACGCTTTTACGCTTTGGGCTTGTAGAAGGATAAATCGCGACCGACTCTGAGCTTGTGTTGGATCAATGGCAAGAGTCATCGATCTGTGCTTTGCACATGTAATGACATCTTGATGACAAAACTCCAGTTGACAAGCCTTGTCGAACATTGGGATAGCTTCTTGGTCCTCTGCTTTTGCTTTATTGGACTTAGTGAAGAAGAATTTCCTTAGTCTTTGCTTTTACGCTTTGATAGACTTACTGAAGGAGTTGAGATTTTTTTTTTGTATTTGATTCCAAACTCGGCTTAGTGCCTTCTCGAGTAAGGATATATTTGTTTGTTGTAGAATTTTGAAAGATGACCTTACGACCAATAGGGATAATTTCCCAGTCTGGGTCACTTAAACTCACCAAGTTGGAGAGATTTGGGGATTTGGATGCTCTTGTCTTTGAACTAACGAAGTAGGAGGATCCTTCTACGGCACTTTGTGGCGTGTTGAGTAGCAGTCTCGGCGACTTCGGTATATTTTGGCGTGTTGAATCCACCTTATACACTTTGAGTGCGTGGACTTGAGCAATTGATGAAGGATTTTATCCTCGGGCTAACGAGATGGGGATCTCTTACTACGGCCTTGATGGCATGTTGAGTAATGAGCTGTCGTGCTTCGGCCATATTTGGCGTGTTGAGTCCGACCTTATACACCAACAGCCTTTAGATTTGAAGTGGGATGATAAATGTATATCAACTTGGTTTGTTGAAGTTCTAGACTTGAAGTTTTCTTCTTTGGTCATTGATAAGACTTTTAAATTTGAGCTTTGAACATAATTTTGAGTATGCATATGGGGATCTCGGCACTTGAGCGATGTCAACCAAGAGAAAGAAAGGCCCTGTCTTACAGAGCGCGATACTTTCTTATAAAACAAAATTTAAAAAAATGCTTGTCGGGATTTATTTTGAAATGCGTTCTTGTGTTACAAGAGAATTTCCAATGAAAATTTTCATAAGTGTTAATAAAGATTTTCAAATCGGATTTGTCAATCACACTTTCATGTAATATTTCTTTAAATCGCCGTTGATTGGCGGCATTGGCTCTTTTCATGGCGTCGCTCCTCTTGATATACCTTTTCAATAACAAAAGGTCCTTCCCTTAGGTTCAAATTTACCGCCAATTCTGCGATGAGGGATGATTGGTCTTCTCGGCCGGGACCAATTCTCCTTCACGAAAAGCTTCGAGGGGCGTCTTGTATGATCGAATGCTCTGGACACATCAAGATGACTTCTAGATTTTCTTGAGCTTGGAGCTCTTCTGCATCAAGCTCTTCCATCCGTGAGCGAGCATTCTCATCTTGGGTGAGATTTTGTTGAATAATTTTCGGGCGAAGGTAGTTCAACAGTGGTAAAATACTTACCACAAGTGCATGGGAGTAGACTTTGTAGGAGTCTTGTAAGTGTGGTAAGCCCATAGCAGCTTCCCACAAGTTTGGTATGCCACTCCCATTTCTTGTGAGAATTTTTTAAGCAATTTGAGTGTTTTATTAAATGCCTCCATTTGCTCTATTATAAATTGAATATATCGTCAATCTTATGTCGATCAAATTTATAAACTTTAGTGCTTTTGAAGGTGACGTTATGCGAAATGATTCGTGGTACCATCATAAATATTGTGGGTAAAGAAGTTAGTCACTTGTTGTAACTTCTTTAAATGGTGCGACTTCCACTTGGAGAAATGTCGATGGTGCTAAAATGAAGCGGTGACCGGTGATGATGGCGGATCGGTCCGATTACATACGCACTCAAGCGGCGAAGATCGTTGGATGCAAATTTGGTGATGAATTATGTTCCATGGACGCATTCATGGCATCTCTTGGCGTGATTGATCTGATCTTTTACCGTAGGCGGCCAATAGTATCCAATTCTTTTAATTTTGAAAGCCATTTTAGGACGATTGGTGTGCACCACAAAGTCCTTGATGGATTTCAACAATTACTTTGTTCTTCTTATTCCAAACATCGCGTACATTTCGAAGGATCTACGATAGTATTGACATAAGCATATAGTTCCTTTTCTCGAGTTGTCATCGACTTATTACTTGGCAATTTGCCTTCCTTGAAGTAGTCGATGAAGCGTCTCCGTCTTCCTTCTCTTCTTATAAGAATTTCATTGTGGTTTTGGTGCTTCCGGGTTGGGCTTTCATCGGAATGGTTTGAAGCTTGTCTTGTTGACTTTGAGAAGTAATTTGTAAGGGAGTGTAAGGAGCATGAAATTTTTGATTTATGTTTGATGACCCCTCTTCGGATCTTAAACTTATTGGCTCTAGGACTCGGCAGTGCACATTAGTAGTATGTGGTCGTCGTCATCCATATTTCTATTTCTTTAATTTAGCTAAGCAATCCTTTTCTTATTCAGCTCTGGAGACTGAGTCATAATGACATTTGGAATTTGCTTCATAAGCTCGAGAACTTCGTTTGTGATAGTAGGCCAATTGTTGATTTTGTAAAGGCCCACTTGATTGATCGAGTTGAGAATCGCCATAAATTTGCAAATTACGGACTCCCATGGAAATGGCTTCCTCTAAACACGCCACCGCTTCATATTACCTTGTTGTTGGTTGTTAATTTATAAGAATGTCTCGTATGCCACCTGTGTGATCGAGATGAGGCAGATACCGCGAGCCTTTGGAAGATTTGAGGGTTGAGTGTATCTAATGGGCAAAACATCAAATACAATTCCACATTTGTTGCTTTTCTTTTTCATATATGTGCATGATTTGCTCATCGGAAGATCATCATTAAGCAATGAGTCTGGGATGGGATGAAGCGACAAGAAAATCTGCGCGAATTTGCCCCTTCACGCTTTACGGGGACATATGTAATATCAATTGTAGTAGAAGAAACGACTCGTGCGGCGACACAGCGTTGGTCTTGTCAAAGAACTTCCGGATCGATCCTTGAGATAAGGGTAATTTTATGAGATAGCATGTAATGGCGTAGCTTTTGGCGGCAAAATTAAGCGTCAAACAATGCTTCTCAATTGGAGAATACTTGGCAGCTTAGCTCTATTAGTATATATAGAGCATTCTCCTTTCCTTCCTCATTATGGCAAAGCACTAGAGATTCTTCCGTCTTTGCGTACAATATGAGAGGCTTTCACGGGATTGGGCTGCAAGAATGGGTGGATTCCAGATATTTCTTGATCTTGTCGAAGGCCTCTTGACATTCTTAGTCCCACTTGAAAGGAGTATCTTTCTTCATTAATTTTTGCAAAGGCGACATCACGGCAGATTTGATATAAATCTTAATGAATGCGAGATGTCCTGTATGGGCGAAGTTGGCGAAGACTCCTTGGAGGAGGCATTTCGACAATTGCTTTGATTTTGTTGGGATCGATTTCAATCCCTCCACGGCCTGACATATCGAGGAACTTTCAGAAGAGAGACTCAAGCGCGCAGAGGATTCATCTTGAGATCATATTTTACGATTCTTTCAAGGGGATCCTTAAATCATCGAGATGATCTTTGCGATCTATACTCTTGACAAGAGGTAGCACTCTACTTTTTGATGAATCAACTTCGTCAAAGATTCGTGTCATAGCCACTTTGGTATGTAGCTCCGGCATTCTTCAAGCGAAGGGCATGGCGTATAATATACGATTGGCGTCTGAATGAGGTATGCTTCTCATCTTGAGAACCATCTTGATTTGATTATGCGCGGCGATCCGTGTAAATGAAACGTCGTGGTTTGCCCACTAGCTCATAGCGGAAAAGTCATCCTTTCGTTTGTTTAAATCCTCAAGATACATATAATGAATCAATTATTCTTCTTTTCACGGGACAATATTAGCTATCCACAGATTTTTCTTCGAATAAAACCAGCCTTCAATGAGCTTCGGTTTCTCGCAATTACGTTTTCTTCAACCTCCAATCTCATTCGCTTGTTTGCTTGATCATATCACTTAATTGCTAGTTTGGAACCGCTATATCAGGGATAAGCTGCATTTCAACATATGTCCAAGCAAAGCAATCCAATTCATAGAAGGTTTTTAATTCTTCCACTTTATCTTCTAAGTGAGAATCGATGAACGTAGGGCAGGATCCTCCGCCTCAAATTAATTCTTTTGTTCATCCATAATGCCTCCCCACCATCTCTTCAAGCTCTTCAAAGCGCTTCTACTTTTTCATTATTGAGACTAACGTTAAAGAATGACATTCTCATCTTCATCATCACTCAACTTCTATTCCTCGCACAGAATGTATATCCTCATAATCATCTGGATAAAACCAAGGCCTTTAGTAGTGTGTTTATTTCTCTTACCAATGGTTTGAGAACCTTTGGGTACCACATCATTTCAAAGCTTAGTCCTTTGCTTTACTGCCCAAACTGACCCCATGTTTCAGACAGTTTGCATTTTTGAGAGTAATATTTCATATCCTTGGGCATAGCTTCTTCTTCTCTTCGATAATCAGATTACCCAATCAGATCTTCTTCTCGACACCTCTGATTTATAAACAGCTTCCCCGTGTTTTCCGTGGAGAGGAGGTACATAGAAGGTCACCGCCTCGACTTTGTGAGTTTCTAGGGGTGATTTCTTTAAAATGTGGAACAGAGTGACTAGGAGTGTAGTCTCGCGATGGATCTATGATTGTTTTAAAGTAGTGCATTGCACCTTACCTTCAAAAGCATTCAACTCATAATCGAGTCAAAATGTTCTTCTTCGCCGAGTTTTACTCAAGAGTCATGCGACCTTGGATTTAAGGAACACATTCATCTTCTTCTTCAAGATCACCGCCTGATGAGGGATGTGTTATTGATTTTGACGTTCTTATATCCTAGGAATATTTGGAACAACCTCCTTTCCTTTATTCATTTTATCTTCTCCTTCTTCTTAACTTGTTCTTTATGGGTTTTGAAGTAGACGATTCTTGTTTTGTTACTTTGATTCCCCTAAGGAAATAACCTGCATCTTTCTTCATTTCACGCACCGCATCAGCACCACAATTTGGCATTCTTCTCCATCCTTTGTATATTTCATACATCGATGCAATGTATGATGGACATACTTATGAAGCCATGGTCGCACCCGTAAGCTCAATGATCGCATCATCATGAAATTTAAATTTTCTGTGGTAGGTCTCCAAATTTAAGAGAACGAATAACCCGATAGTTTTCTTCCCTTCTCATCAAACCTCAACCATGACTTTATATCTCCATATGTTGTACATCTAGAGATACCATCTAAGAGTTCTCAAGTTCATAAGATTCACTGAGGAACCGGATCAATTAAGATCCGCAGATTATAATTTCATCACTTTCACCGTAACACTGAGGCGATCAGGCTCGCAGCCAGCATTGATCATCTTCAAAATGTGACTTGGAGGCTCTCAACATGCAAGGTCTCCGTTAGTCAAAGAAAAAATATGCTTCAATTTTCCTCTTGAGAGCTTCACTTAAGGTTACTTGAGATCTTCCGACATTAAGTGCTTCAGATACACTAAGTCAATTTTTCTTATGGGATAGAATATCAGAATGATCCCTTGATGAAGGCTTTTATTTGAATCCTTAGGGATAACTCTTTCATTGACTTCAATTTCTTTTCCTTTATCTTTATTCATCGGCTCTTTCCTCTTGGGATGGTAAGAATTCACCACTCAATCAGATTGATACTTCATTTGCATCTCAATCTTCGATGACTCCTTTCAAAGATTCCGCTCACCCTATCTAATGATACTAAGATTCGTAATCACCGCCATATTTTTATGTTTGTTGATATGGTGAGCTCGTTCATCTTCATCCGGGAAACAGAGTTCCTCTGTATTATCAACTTCAGCATCATCAAGCAAGACTCAGGAAGTTCTTCGATCTTCCCCGCTTCTCATTGACCAAGATTCGTAATGAATTTTAGGTCGCCTATCAGTATATAATCTTCCATATTATGATGATCTTTGTGTTACGCATACCATCAATAGAAAATATTTCGTGCTACTATCTTCTTCTTTTTATTTATTTTTTTTTGTGATTTCTTAGCCTTCCATTGCAGTATGGCTAGCTTTTCGTGAGAAGCTTCCTTAGCTTGGTTTTGTCTCAACTCACGCTGCTGGTGATTTCCACAATACTGAACGCCTTCCACTTTTCAACATTTTACGCCTTTTGTAGATCGGCTGCCATCCTTCATCATCGCCTTCTCTTTGCCTTTATCGCTTGATAAGACGGAGATGAGGATTTTGGATTCTTTCTTCTGACGCACTCAATACACCGTCCGATAATGTGAATTCACCGCTTTATATTTTCGCTCAGCCAATCTTTGAATATGTAGCAATCTTCAATGGAAAGAGCACCGATGATATGATAATAGGATTATCGCTGTCACCTCTTCGGTCTTTTACACTCGTAGTTGAGACCTGATGTTTAAACACTTTACACTTTCCTCTTAAAAGAATACTTTGTTCTTTTTCTTTTGGGTCGGGGCCATCGAGTCATTCGCTTCCTTTTGTTTGCTTTGGTCGCCACCTTCATCAGCACCTCGGCGTCACATCATTTCCAAGTATGAGGTCAGGAGCGATCAACGACGCGGTTTTTCGATAGACGTAAATTTTCTTTTCTTACTTATAGACTAACCGCTATCAGATCCTTCAGATGAGAAATGTTTCATCTTTCGGCCCTGAGCTTTCTTTTGAATTTATCTCGCCATCGAGGATAAATTTAATTCTCAAATTTAGCCACTATCAAGTATTCTTGAAATGTGGTAATTACGATGCAAAGATAAGGCGCCATCTTATCATCGATGTTGCCCAAGAATTGAATTGCATGTTCTTCTTCTAATTGTTGCTCACATTTCATACTCATATTTCGCCAACGCTGTATATCTGCATCGATTCGCCTTTTCTTCCTCTTCTCGCAAGATCAAGAATCGTTTTTTTTGATCGCTTAACCTTTAACGAACATATTTTCAAGTTCTAAAAAGTCTTTGATTGAAGTCATTCGAATCAAGATACCATTCGAAAGCAAAGTTACCATCAATGAATCGAAATAATAATGCATCATTACCCCGTGTTCGCAGATGCTTTGAATCGCTGACGCTTAGGATTACCATTCCCGAGATTAAACTTTGGCATTGAATATCCCTTTGGGTATGGAATTTGATCATACCGCGATACGGGCGACCTTTGCTCACCAATTTTTCTCGCGCCCGCATATAACAGCCTTTGATCTTCTCATTCAAGATAATATCAAGTTGAGTCACCGCCGATATAGTAGTATATCGGTGAGGCCGCCGACTCATTTATTTAATCGCCGTTTCATTTGGACCAAAGCATGTGAGATCAAATGAGGATTGTCTGGGTATCATTGAGGCTTGATGATTATTTGGGGATGTGTCGACCCGCAATATTTCTCGCATTAATCGCATCATCGCAAATATCTCATGATCATCATTTCGCCATTTTCATATTCAACTGAGATTTCTTTATCTTTGGCTTTCATCCGACGTCAATTACCGCAAAGTGGTAAGACGGTGGGATTTTCTTCCTTTCTTCTTCCTCTTCTTGTTCTCCTCTCAAGACTGAGGATGCTTCCTCTATTTGAACATTTTGTTGTTCTTCAGTGAGGGATACAGACGACGCCAGTTGATACGACACCGATGGCTCACCACTCAGCATATATACACTACTTCAACCGTTGCTCCTCTTCTTCTTCTTCGCCTCTTCGACACGAATTTCAGACGGCTTTCCATCGAACTTCCGATTCCAAGTGAATCAAATTTCTTAAGAGGGCTTCGATCGTTAACCTCCTCTCGATGATGGAATTGATGACGGATCCCCTGAGGATTCTCCAAGGTGTTCACCGTCATATCTTTATCATCCTTTTTTAGCTATCCCGATAGATTTGAGGGGGATCTCTGAATTCACACCGATGTCACGCCATGCCTGCTTCAGGAATTTTTTGAGGCTAGCCTCCACTGCTACCTTTCCACCGGACCTTTCGGTGGATTCCTGACGTGGTCCAAGTGTCACACCCCGATGTTCACCGTGGGACATGATTGTCGCCGCCCGCATTGAGTCATGGGATGAGGTCTCCTCGAGGAGCCCAAGATCCCACAATGCGATTTGGTATTTTCTTTTCATCGGCCCTCTCCTCGCCACTGAGAACCCGATGCACTCGCAGATATAGCTTCTCGCAGAGAGCCAACTGATGGGTCCGAATCGTTGAGCCGAGTCGTTCGCTTAACCCACTTAAGGTTATCAAACCGACATGAACACTCACCGCTTGGTTCCACTGTTATTGGCACTGCAGACGTAAGTGACGAGCCAAGATTTTTTTTCTTTGCTAAGCTTTCCGTGATGAAGAAGCTTCAGATGCCTCCCCTGGGGCGGGTTCACCGACGGATTGATTATTCGAGGGACAAAGAGACCATCCCCAAGAATAACCCTCTTCATGATTGATTCCCGAGCCTCTCAAAGAGACATTTTTGAAGTGACCCTACAGAGGGGTCACACTTCAACGGCCTTTTCAGATTGTCGCATTACGGCAGACGAAGTTTTCTTCAAAGAAATTGAGGCTCAAGAACTTGCTTCGCTCAAGATGGTCGGAAATCCACGCCACCAAACCTGATAGAAGCTTCCAAAGATTGATGACTACCAACGGATGTCATGCACGAGTAACAATGACAAAATTCAGAATGCCATTCCTGAGGTTTAAAAAAATTAGAATTAAAATAATTGCACTATCACCTTTTCCAAAATATGGATACGATAAGATATAAAGATATGACTAAATAAAATCTCAAATGACTTAAGACTTTAAACTTTAAGTCAAGTTTAACTTATCATTTCATTTCATTTTCATTTTTTTATACCACCAATTATAACTTAGATTTGACAAAAGATGAAAGAGAAACCTATCCCGAGTCAGAATCGGATTGAAAATTCGCCACCCACATCTTTCAAAAAAAGGAAAGAGTTGTTTAAGTCTGATAATTTCGTAAGCGATGAATAGTAGAAGACACTACCTAGAGATTTCGCTCTCATTTGGTGAGAACTTTTTATATCTGCCTGGTTTCCTATAAAGCAAGCCCTATAATTACCCTCCCAATACACCGAGAGAGCACTTTCGATTAAGGCTACAATGAATCGTTAAAGAACCAGTATAATCATGGAGTGAGTTTAGAACTTATGAAATTTATTATTTTAACTTAAAACTTTTGTGGGGAACGATGACGCCTGATCAAGATCCCATGGTTCCCTATCCGCGTCCCTCATCCGCTTAATGAGGAGGTATAATCTAACCCGACGATCCTGCCGCGAACACACGTTACGCCGCCCAAGGTATCCTTGAGGGGGAGTTGTTTGGGGACAAATATAAGTCAACCTTAGCTAACATAGCTTTTTGCCCAACCAAATACATTCTACATTTCACTACCAAAGAGAAAGCCGAACATACCGGCCGCCGGACCGTAATTTATGGTGCATATCGCAACCACCCGGCCGAGGCTCAGTCAGAATGCCATTTATGTGCATATGCAGAAAACCACGGACAGAGACACGCCACGCCACGCTTAATATTGAGCGAAGATAAGACAGATTTAATTTGACATCGGCTTTTCATGAAAAGTTTTCTTAATTTGTCCACCAAGACAAACAATTGGAGGTGATTTATTTTATTTATTTTTAAGTTTTAATTTAAATAATTCATTTTTTTTTTTATTTATATTTATATTTTGAATTTTGATCATTTACGATTGATTTTGATTTGAATATATGATCATTTATCATTGAAATTTTAATTATAATTACCCTTCTCAATCATTAATATCAATCGATAATTGTCACTCGGCCGGGCCCAAAATTCATTATCTCAAGAAGATAATCCTTCAAACCTCATTCCACTCTACTAACATGTAGGATCGGAGACTTTTCTTCCTAAGAATTTGAATTTTGTGTTTAGTATGGCTCACGCTTGTATTATACGATAATTAATTAAATTATTATAATATCAAATTTTTAGGTTTTAATATCAAGACCAAACCGACGTAAAGACTGCTCTTTGATTTGATATCAGAATGCATATTAATTTTTAGATTTTTTTTAACCCTAATTCATCCAAGACCAAACCGATGATATATAAGATTCGTTTCTTTTCAGATATTTGTATTTACCCAACATGACATATATCTCGTTTCTTTGAAAATCGTTACATTAAGATGTCTAATTGAAGTTCACAAATTTTGATTGAGTTTTGTTAAATTTGACCCTCCCAAGACAAACCGAAGAAGATTCGTTTCTTTTTTGTTTTATACCTATACGTCCCTATTGTTAACACTTCAACATACATACAAAGATTCGTTTTTTTAAAATGTTTACATATTAAATTCCAATAAACGTAGTTCAATTTGCAGTTTAGATTTAATACGACATTTTTTGTTATAATCTTGACCGGATTAAACCGGAAAGATAAGATCTATTCTCTAGAATTATTTTAAGCTTATTCATTACGGGTCCAAGAATATAAAGATTTTGATTGAGACATGCTAAATAGTCATTTAACAAACCCCTTTAAATCAAAGAAAATGAGCGATATCTAAATAAATCATTTGTTCATATAATCATATGAATAGCTTAAAGAAGATATATTTTGAGCCCAAGATCGCTCTTTACGTAATAAAATCAGAAACATAAAGCAATAAAATAATTGATTCTATATCATAAAGTATATAACTTTAAATGATTAAAGATTTATTTTGAGCAAATCTTATGTAAAAATTAAGAAACAATATAAAATAATCGATTATTTTATACCATATGTAAAAGAATGCATATTTAAATGATCTCAAGATCGATATAACAAAGAAACATAAAATAATTGATGAAGTCATATGACCATTATGTGAGTATGATTTAATTTTTGATTTGATTAAAAGATCACCTCATGTAACAAAACTGTATGAATATAAATTGATTTTACCTTATCATTTTATGAGAAAAAAAAGACTGAATTATTTGAAAAGATGATGGATTACGTCCACATGATATGCATGATAAATGACATTAACATGAGACCTCCTCAGCATTTTATGACAAGACATACGTGTCAAGATGATACATGATTTAGATGAGAAATTAAAAATCTATAAATAAGAGGAATTCTTCATAAAATCACACATTTCCTACTCATTTCTTTCCTTCTCTCCCTCGATTTCACAAGTTTGAGTTCTCTCAAGCTTATAAGAGAGCAAGTCATCATAAAGATTGTAAGTTTTACTTCTCCTTCCTTTATAATTTTCATTTTTTCTAGATTTTTATGATATCATGTCATATGATGATTTGATCATTTCATATTTTATTTCAAATCTTTGATGTATAAATCATAAATGACATAAAGAGGGAGAACCTAGTGAAAGATATTGGTGATTTCACGCCGCCAAATTTTTGCATGTCTTTTTTGATATACTTTTTTTTCATGTTTATAATCCGTGGATCAATGAAAATATATACAGAAAGATAACATGTTAAACATGATAAGCATGTCTAAGATATCTAATAAAGATATCGCAGAGTGATAACCAAAGATCAACAAACACATGCCACAAGATAAAGATCCATTTGTATTCTATTTATTCATACACATGTTAAGTAATGTAAACAAAGATTCAACATTCATCAAACCAAGAATGAATAGATAAAAATTATATGTCAGTTTTAGTTAAACACATAAAGATATGCACATAAAAATATAAGATTTTTACCTTCCTTTTTTAAAATTTTCTACCTCCTGGCTCATCCCCAGGCTGGGTTGAGTTCCCACCATCAAGAGAGGCGGTGTGTCGAGACACCCTACTGAAGTTTTATTACCCACCACGCCAAGAAAGGCATGCGAAGATAATATACAGATAGCTTTCTCAATCCTTATCTCTGCAAGTTTACAACAAATTCTCCCGGCTCCGCAGGTTGCTGAGAGATCAGTTCACCACCACGCCAAGAAAGGCAGGTGGCAATGTCGTGACACCATAAACTTTGATAAATAAGATTTCCCGTTAAGAAGATATCACATATGCAAGAGTATGAAGATGAATTTACCCAATCCTTCCCGCTTATCAAAGTTTAAAGTTCTCCCACCTGCAAGGGCCATGAGATCGAAATCCACCACGCCAAGAAAGGCGTGGTGTGTCGCGAGACACCGCAAACTGATACCAAGATTTCCGTTAATATGATCACATATGCAAGTATGCAAGAATGAAACTCATATAATAAAGCAGTGAGAACAAATCCTTTCTCGCTTAATTTCGATTTCAACTTGATACGAAAGAGGCATGATATATATATAATTCCCTTTATATGAAATAAATTCAAAGTAAAGATGAAATTCATGAGAACAAGATCATATCTCATCAAACAAGTTAATTGATTTTTCCCCAGATAAGAAAGTTTAGCAAGCCTTATACTCATCAAATAACATATTAATGATTTCCTTAGATAGAATATTTTCAGCTTCTCATTAAATAACAAAATGATTGATTCCCCTTAGAGAAAATATTTTCAGCAAACATTCCCTTGATGGGATAGTTTACACCACACTCATTAGTAAAACAATGCAATTTCAGATAAAGAAATTTCAGCAAGCTTCATGCCCTAGATAATAAGCTAATAGTTTTCCCTTCCATAAAATGCTTTCAGCATGATCATACACAAGCAAATCGATTGCTTTCTCTAGTAAAATTTTTCAAAATTATATTTCAGATACATTTTATAGATTTCCCAATATCTCAAACCCATTTTCATTTAGCAAGTGAGATCTAGGCAACAAAATCCCAAATAGAAATTTCAGCCAACACATTTTGTAATTTCATAGATAACACAAAACATGGTTTAAGCCATACAATATCCCAAACCCATTTCAACAAACTAAAAGTGAGATCTATAAACATTCCCCAATAGAAATTTCAGCCAACATGAAATTTCATAGATGACAAATAAACATGGTTTGGCCATACAACATCCAAACCCATTTTCAAAGAGTAGCAATTTAAGCACAAAATAAAGCTCACTTTGCTGCAATTTCTTCAATACCCAAATGCACAAAGAAAAAAAAAAAAATTTAGTTGGAGAGAAACAACCCGAACTTTCATTGCAAGGGAAAGGAAGAGATGGGATTCTAGTCAGCTCATCTCCACTGGATCTGGCTCAAAGGACATGACAGAGGGAAAATCAAGGAGTCTTGAGAGAGGAAAAACAAGAGAGGGAGAATGCCGTGAGAGTCCCGAGAGGGAGGCGAGGTGAAACCAGAGTTCGTGAGAGAGAAATGCCGGCGCCAAAAGAGAGAGAGTCGAGAGCAGCAGACCTGAGCACCAGAGAGGAGAGTCGAGAGCGGCACGAGAGCTTCAGAGAGAGACCCAGAGGAAACCAGAGGATCGTGAAAATGAGGTCAACGGATAACCCTCGCTTTAGAGTCAAGAATGAACTTTTCCCCTCGCTTTTTGTTTTGGGCTTAGTTCATCATTGGTTGAACCGACCAATCGAATGAGGCTTAAGCCGATTGGAAACGGGGTAAATTAATGCGGATTATTAAAGGATTGCTTAGTCGCTTTAATTGCGATTTTATTATTTGACAAACCCAGAATATGGTCAATTGTTGTTCGCCGAACGATGGCAGCGATCGAGGTCGTTTTAACGTCGCTCGAAGTAAATTAGTCTAAATTTGCCGTCGCGACTTAAATTAATAACTCGCGATTTTCTGCCGAAGCGGCCGTTTGATAGGTTTACATTTCGGCGACGACGACGCGATTTATTTTAAAGGAGGTCGACGCCGTCGGGCTTCGACCGATATGCGAATTTCATGATAATTTGATTTTAATTATCCGACGGCCCTTAATTGATTCTCGATTAATTTTTTAATATTTTTTTCGACGATTGCAAAAATCGTCAATTAAAACGAATTTGATCGGCTCGGATCACGATTTAAGGGATTTTAAAATCCACCTTATTTATTTAATTTCAAGAAGACATATAGAAAGGTCAATAAATGACATAAAAAAAAGGCTTTGTGAGGATATATATAATTAACAAGGACAAGGAAAAATGGACATCGAAAAATAGTTTCTATTGAGACATGTAATAAATTTAAAAAAGCTAGAATTATTATAATTATGGTAGCTATAAAAGCAAGATTATAATTCTTCATTATTTGTGTAATAGTTTGAGTACGAGAGAAATGAGGAAATCTAGATATATGAAATAGCAAAGCTATGAGAAAGTCAATATAAATTTTTATCAAGTTAAATTTACTAAGAATGAAGCTAATGAGATCTTAGTTAAAGATGGAGATGTTAGGAAAAATTGAAAATGTTTTTTAAGGAAATTATTTAATTACTTTTAAGGAAGATTTATTCTTAGAAAAGAAAAAAAAAACAAAAACATTTTTTATTATATTATAGGTTTTTTTGTTTTCAAAAAATAATTTTAAAATTTTAGGTCCAAATGAAATATCTATGGAGAGTTAAACAATTATTGGAGATATTATATTAGTTCAACATACATCTTTTATTTAAAAGAAAGGGTTTGCTTACTGAGGCTTTTGCCAATGCTATGTTTAGAGTTTGATTAGCACATGCAGCCTTATTCCTATGTGGTAGTAAAGTTATTTTTGGAATCTTGTAAATGAAATCCTAAATACAGAGAGAATGCCAGATGATTATAAAAAGTTCTTCTAATCTATACTGATGAAGGGATGTTTAGGATTTTGTTTATATAGGAATCAAACTAATAAGACATCAATTGAAGTTTTGTGTGAGAGTTATGGAGATTAAGTTTAGAGAAATCTCATTGATATTGAAGAATCTATTTGGTTTTATTTTGAAAGATCTTCCATGAAGACTGTTTCAATTATACAACAAGAATTAATGAATACATAAGAGTAATGTTATGATCTTCATACTGTTGTTATTGATCTTGAAAAGATAACAATTAAGTATCACGAGAAATGATTTGCTGGCCATTAAGTTGAAAAGTCATCTCAAATATGTTGATGTTATTATATATACTTATAATCTATTATAATTACATATAATATAATAATTATTAGTATTAGATGTAATTGTTGAATGACCAAAGAGTTTCCATTCATCGTTTGGTTGTATAATTATTCATCATTAAATTCTTATAAATTTGTATTAATTATTTAGACACTTGCAAAACTTTTCAAGACAACTTTTTGGTGTGCTATGGTCAAGATATGAAGTTTTCTTCTAAAGATGAAAGTTGTTTTTTTTTTTTAAAGTGGATAGTTTTGAGTGATGAGCAAATTATGATAACTTAAGCGGCTTAGGATTAATGGAAGAAAATTTGTGTGTATTACATTTAATTTTTGGAAGATTTATAGACATATCACACAATTCTTATCTATTTATATATGTAACACCTAAAGTTCAATATTTACATGTGTAACACTTTCCTATGTATGAAAAAATATATTTCACTTTAAAAGAAGTTAGTGATAGTGATATTTTTGATGTGATATTAAAGATTAAAATTTTATATATGTAAATATTAACTTTAGGTGTTAGATATGTTAATTCATAAGAATTGTGTGGTATATATTTTAATCTCCCTTAATTTTATTGCATATGCTTGATATTTATATTATGTAGAATTCTTAGGAGATCAACCGATACATAGAGCATACATTTAAGTATCTTGGGCCTACTTATATTATGCTAGAGATATAGATATAACTTGTAGGCGAGTTGGGTGGTCAAAATTTAAAAGTGCTTTAAGAGTACTATGTAGTCAAAATATTATATAGACTTAGACGTGAACTGTAAAAACTATGATTGGAATGATTACACAATGAATTTGAGGGTTGTGCAATAAATCTTCACTACTAAATTTTAAATGGAGGTTCCTAGACCGATTGCTATAGGTGGGGATTGGGGATGGAATGTGAGAGCTAGCCAGCGATAGAGAGAAAGGATTGCACCTTTTGCAGCAGGTTTTGCTTGCAACAGTGACAGCATAGCAGAATGCAGGAAATGGGAGCAGGGAAGGCAAATCTGGCTGAGAGGAAGGTTCGGATATTTTGATATGTAGTATTGTCAACTTCAGGTGCAGGAAAACAATAGCCATGGAAAAAAATAACAGTTTGGATGGGTGCACAACAGCCAAATGGTCTTCACGATGCTGAAAGATGGATACAATGTCTCAATTCAACCAAGATATAGTCACACCACTTGTTTGAACTGAAAACCCATCTCTAAAAAGAGGAAAAATAGAGGAGAAAATCTTTAATATCAAGAAAACACAAAAATTGCTCCTAAAACACATAAATAGTTTATTTATATAAGAACTTTGATTTCACTTGAACCGGCCCATTTCCAGCTCAATTCGTATCGGTTCATATAAGACAGGGATTACGTCCCCATTGTACATCCCGACAAGTCCTGCCTATTTCCTTCTTTATGTCCCACGTTATTATCCCCTGGTTGGGGATACATCATCTTTGTCCACTGAAGTCTCTAAATTTTATGATATAATGACAAATTTGCTACATTGAAGGGGATTGAGATGTTGTGATTATCAGACAAATCCATTTTGTAAGCATCGTCATTGATCCGCTTGGTAATCTGAGCGGACCATCAGCTTGTGGTCTAAGTTTTCCAAATGCTCATGTAGGAAACCTCTCTTTCAATCTAATCCACACCAAGTCTGCTTCCTTAAAAGTCATGCCTTTTCTTGACTTGTTTCTTTGCTTCTAGTATCTGGAGTTTTGCTTGACAATTTCTTTCTTTACTTGCTCATGTAACTCTTGAATCTCTTTAGCCTTAACCTCAGTATTGGTACTAGGCTTAATAGTAGGCAGAATAGGAACTAATTTCAATGCGTGAGTGGAATCCTACCATAGACAATCTCAAAAGGAGTGCGCTATGTAGGCTAACTAGTGGATCTATTGTAAGCAATAATTTGTAAAAGAATCAAGTCCCAAAACATCTAAGGAGGTTACTTTGATTGCGACTCATCACTTCTTCCTTTTCATCAATTTGTGGATGGGATGCAGAGTTGAACTATAGTTTTGTGCCTATCTTTCTCCAAAGAGTCCTCTAGAAATGACTCAAAAATTCCACATCTCGATTTGATGTGATGATCCTGGGTACTCCACGAAGTCGAACTACCTCCATGAAAAAAAGGTCGGCTATGTATGTGGCATCCATCATCTTGTGGCAGGTATGAAATATGCTATATTGAAATAGTGGTCCACCACCATCATAACAAAATTCTTGTTTCATTAGGTTCGTGGTTGATCTATAACTAAATTAATGCTCACATATAGCCAGGGTGATTTTGACATTGGAAAAAAGTATATAAACCCGTATTTTGTTCTCGAGTCTTGGCCATGAGACACACCTTATGCTGTTTGACGTGTCTATCAACATCCCTTGGTGAAAAGAAGTGCTCTTTCACCAAGTAAAGAGTTATATCTCTGTCAAAATGCCCTGCCAATCCTTTATTGTGGCACTATTGTAAAATAGTCTCTTTAAGTGAATATATAGAAATGCACAACCTATTATGAATGAAAAGATATCCATCTGTTTGGTGGTATCGCTCATAAGACCTCTTCTAGCATCTACTCCAAATCTTTTGAAAGTTTTCATCTATACTATAGAAGTCCTGTAATACTTCAAATCAAATAACCTTTGATTGTAAGGTGGTGATCAATAGATGATGGCGACTAAGAGCATCAATTACTTTATTCTAGCTTCCTACCTTGTGCTTGGACACAAAGTGTAAAGAAGAAATAAACTCCACCTAAGATGCATGTTTACCCTTCATGTTATTTTATTTGTTCAACAATTTCAAGGCTTTGTGATCAGTGAAGAGGGTGAATTCATTAGCTGATAAGTAACAAATAGCGACTTCAATGATTAAGAGCTCTCACAATAATATAAAACTCTTTATCATATGTGAAGTATATTTGTCTTGATTGCAATTTATTTATCTTGTCATGCTTCCCCTTCCTGATGGACAACTATGATTAAGCTTCTCATTAAAGAAGGCAATAAATTGTCCATGTTTAAAATTGTTCCAATCCCCATGTTTGATGCATCATACTCCATTTCAAACACTTGGTTAAAATTAGGAAGTGTTACCTTATCAGTAGTTGCTTCCAAGTGTCAAAACTAGCCTATGCGTCTTTTATCCATGAGAATTTATTTGCCTTACGAATCTTGGTTAGTGGGGTTGCTATTAAATTAAATTTTTTTATGAATCTCTTGTAGAATGAGGTCAGCCCATGAAAATGACTAATTTGTGTGAAAAATTGGTCCGGTCCTATTCATAATGGCTTATATTTTAGCTAGGTCCATCTCTATAACTATAGTTAACACTATATATCCCAAGAATATACCTAAGAGATTAAAAAGTGGCACTTAAAATGTTCATATAGCTTCTCCTTTCTGAGGGCTTCGAAGACCTGTCTAAAATGCACCAAATAGTTTTCCATTGAGCAACTGTAAATCAGGATGTCATCAAAATTGGCGACCACAAATTTTCTAATAAAAGCTCGAAAGAATTGATTTATCAACCTCATGAAAGTGTTCGAGGCATTAGATAAGTCAAGAAGCATGATTTGTCCACTCATATAGTCCATCTCTAGTTTTGAAAGTAGTCTTCCACTCATCTCTTGATCTCATTTAGATCTGATGATAGCCACTATGAAGTTCTATCATGGAGAAGGTGGTTGTTCCATGCAACTAATCCACCAAATCATCTAAACAAGGAATAAAAAGCTAGTATTTGATGGTGATCTTGTTCACAACTCTACTATCAGTGCACATACGCCAAGAACCATTATTCTCAGATGCGATCATGGTTCACGGGCTAGTACTCTCATGCACTAGTTCTCGAACATCAGATCCTCAACCTACCTCTATGACTGGTGCTCTGTCGATCGCATCCTGTGGGCAGGTCAATTAGGAAGGATCGATCCTAGGATAAGATCTATGGCGTGCTGTATGTCCCTTAGGGGTGATAATCCTATTAGCAAACTATCAGTCTTCACATATTGAAAACTCTTTTAGTAGGGGGTGCACTACCAATGGTATGGGTTATTCTCCTTTAGTCCCCTTTAATAGTACAAGTACTAATGCTATAGGTGTCTCCTTTATAGTCTCCAGGAAGATGGCTTATGTCACCAACTTTAGCTTTGATTGATTACTAGCCACCTCAGTCTCCTTTTATGGTAGGAGAACAATTAGCTTTTCATCCTTTTTGAAAGTATATGTACTTTAAATCTATCATGAATTGTCCTTCAGTCATATTGCCAAGGTTGGCCTACATGCATCCATATGAATAATATTACATCACATGTTCTTGCAACTTCTCTCCAATAAAAAATTTCATCATGTGCCTTTTGTTTACAGAAATCTCATTTTTTTTATTCAACCAAGTAAGAGAATATGGCTTTACATGTCTTTGTATGGAGAGGTTCGACTTCTCCATTACATGTGCCCACATGTGTAGAAACAACATTTTCATGGCTATCTCCATCTATGATAAGAGTAAATATCTTCCCCTTTACAATGCATCTTATGCGGAAGATGTTGTGCTTGAGCCACTGGTGGCTCCCTTTTGGGTTCAATCTGTAGGATCTGTTGAATCACAAGCATCTCTCTCTCATCTGCTGGAAGCTGGTACTCATCCTCATTTATATCCTCTCCAGAATTCTGTGTGTTTATCTTCTCAATAGGGCCTTGCTTAGTAAAAGAAATCACCCTTTTGTTTGGATAGTTGGAGACAATGTGTCCATACCTAGGGCATATGAAACACTTCTTGGAGGGAAGAGTGCTCAGAAGGGTGGCCTTGTCACCTCTCTTTTCTTCAGATTCTGATTTCTCACATGGGCTTGAATTAATGTCCTTGAAGTTGAGCTCTTGCTGTTTGATCCTAAGGTAGATCTTTGCTTGGAAGTAGTCCTGATGTTCCTATGTTGCTTCTCCACCGTCAGGTTAATGTTTGTACATTCAATAGCGTCCAATAAGGTTGCAGTTACACTACATCACTGATAGATGATTTTAGTTTTTCAGGTGGAGAGCAATAGTATTCTCCTCATGCTCTATCAACTCACACTTCAACATGAGTTGCTCAAATTATATCGTATAATTCTCTACTAATATATCCCGCTACTGCTTATTGCACAGTTTCAGGAAGACAACCTATTTGTAATGTGTCGACAAATACTTGCATCACAACCTCCTATTCATCTTGATCCAGTTGGTGATTTTGCTCTTCCTTTCGTTTTTGATGCATGCACTTCATGTTTTTCTACCTTAGAGAAGCCCTCTTGTTGAGCTTGATGAACACCGGCTTAACTCATCTATCCTGGGGAACATCCTTGTAGTCAAAGATTCGCTCCACTGGTGCGACTCATTTGAATCCATGCATCCTTCAAATTCCGACAGATCAATCTTCACTCCATGATCATGATCTCTCTTCCTATATTTAATGCCAAATCGACGTAGCATTGGTTTTTCATTGATGGAGATGTCTTGATGAAAGGGATTCTACTCTTTCATTCAAGTGGGCCACCGTCATGGTTATTAGTGACTTTCTCATACCGTCTCCTCTCAAACTATAATTGTAGGATTTTTTACTGCATCTCCTCCATAGTAAGCTCCTGAACTTCTTTGGGATTATTTCTCCTAGGTGGCATGTTGGTCTTTCTCAAATTAAGGTTTTAGATGTAGGGTTTGGATTAATCGAGAAGAGTGGGTTTGCTGTCCAACAGTTTGGAAGAAGGTTTTCGATGGTTTTGGTGGGATGGTTTTGGAAGAGAGAACAGGTACCCATGAAGGTCTTGGGTAAATGTAGCTCAGATACTCAATGACTCCAATTTTGGGTAGCAAGGTGACAAATTAATAAACAAGAGATAGAGGGAGTAATAACCTGAATTTTAAAGGGTGATTCCTTGGCTGATTACTGTAGGTGGGAATTGGGCATTGATTGTGAGAGCTGGCTGGCGATAGAGAGGAAGGATTGCAACTTCTGCAGCACATTTACTGCTCCCAACAGCCGTAGCCTGAACGCAGGAAACGGGAGCAGGGAAGCAGATCCTGCTGGGTGGAAGGTTGCACTACTACGATACGTAGTATCGCCAACTTCAGGTCCAGGAAAACAACAGCTAGGGGGAAAAACAGTAGTATGGATGGGTAAACAGCAACCAAATGCTGGAAGATGGATACGATGTCTCAATTCAACCAAGATACAATCACACTTGTTCGAACTGAATCTGTCTCCAAAAGGAGAAAAACAGAGGAAAAAATCTCTAACAGCAAGACAAAAAAAGAAAAAAAATCTAAAATGAATAAATTGTCTATTTATATCAAATTAAAGAAATCCTAATCTAAGATAGGTGAACCAGCTCTGATTTCATCTAAACTGGCCCTGTTCCAGCTCAATTTGTATTGGTTCACATAAGATGAGGATTTTCCTCCTGTCACGTACACAAGTGAGTCCCGCGTGCTTCCTTAGCTTCCCATGTCAGAATGGGTGGTGAAACTCGAAAGGAGAGGATGAAAATGATTATTTGGGAGTGGATGAGGCTAGCATCTATTGAATGACTGGAAGTCATGCCATAGTTTGCACAAAATGAAGTTACCACCTCACGTCGCACTCTACTCCTACTTCGCATCTTACTCTACTCCTAATAGTTGGGAGAATGCTAATAATGATGATGTTTTGCTTATGCGTCAAATAACCGGTTTGCAGGATGGGGATTATCTTGTTTCTAGCAAGTCTTTATTGTAAATTGCAGTTAGTAATGTTTTTTTCTCAGCTACATGCTTGACCTTTTTTGCAATCCGTTGCATGATACTGAACTGCATACATCATTACCTTTGAAAACCTCTATTCTTGTCTTCTTGCTAGCGCACTTCTTTCATTTATCCGTTATTTTTTGGTTTGTCTTATACTTTCTTTTGTTTTAGATTACTTATCAGTTTTTCCATTGGAGAAAGGGAACTCCCTTTGCTGAAGACCAGGGTATGTACAATAACTTGACGTGGTGGGAGCAAATTGATAATGGGAAGCAACTTACTCGTAACAGGAAGTTTTTGATCGTCGTTCCTGTGGTCTTGTGAGTATCTTTCTATTGTTAAATAGGTAGTTTCTAAATAAATTTTTAGTTCTTGAAAGTACTTGTTTGGAACTCGGGCATTATTTTGTTTTTTCTGCTATAGTAGTCAAACTGACATCAACAATGTTTACTCAACCTGCGATGCTGTTGCATTTTTATTTATAGGGATATTGAAGAAAGTTTCACTGTGTCTCTAAAAGAATGAATCATGGAAGATTGAAGCTAATTGTGCTTTTGTATTTCTGACCTCCCTAATTATTTCTTTAGCCCATTCCTCAATAAAAGGTCAAACGCTGAGGTTCATTTAAACTCTTAATTGTTAATGCATTAATTTTTCAATACAAATTTGTTAATTGATTTAACGTTGTGGATCACTGTATATGAATTCGTTGATTTCTAAGGTTACTTGGGGGCTTAAGGCGATTTCTTCCCATAAAGCAAGTATTTAGAAATTAGGATTACTTAAAGGTCCCTCAAGTTTTAGATTCATGGTGAACTTCATTATGAATGTGGTTTCAAGGCTGAACAACTTTTTTAAATTGATTGTTAGTTTGCCACCCAAGTCCAAAAGGGGGGACTTTATTATGGCATTGGTTGGTTTTGAACTTAGGATTTTGGCAACAATTTCCAAGGTCGTTACCAATCAGATTATTTGGCACCCAGATGCTAGATCAGAATAATCTTGTTATCATTTTTCTCTTGACTAATTTCATCGAGATTGCATACATTTTCTTGCAAGCTTCCTTAATTCCATATCAATGACACCTTGAGTGTAAAGTGTCAAGATATTTTTTGAATAACTATAATGCAACCCTTCACATAAAAGAAGACTGTCGGTGAAATGACCCTCACCACATGAATCCCGGGTGGGATGTGCAGTGGATCCTTTCAAGGATTGTTAAGCTTATAATTAAGAGATTTGCGTTTTAGTACCATTTAATGGTCTTTATGCATTCCTGGAGGAAGGGGATCATGTTTGATGAACTGCCCAAAAGCAAGAACAATGAGTATTATGTTTAAAAATTGACAGAGGGAGAGGAAAAATTGATCAAGCCAATTGCAAAGATTATAGCAGTTCAACTTATCAACCAAACTGATATGAACTCGTTGGCCTTTATGCATACCCAAAGTGGTGAAGTGTTGGGAGCGTACCCAAAGTGGGTGTTAAGTTTGATTTTAGAAAACTTGATAATTTGCAATGACAGTGCAATGCACTTAAAAGTGGGAGCAGTGAGTATAAAGCTTAAGATCAATAAAGGGAGGGAAGAAAAATCAATCAAGCAAATAATATCAAAATCTATAATGGTTCAGCTTCTGAAATGTCATCCAAGATTACAATCATTATATGCCCCCCAAGCCCCCTCTCCTTTAAAAATACCAATAAAATTGTTTCTATAAACTGGATAAAGCACACTACACTTGCAACTCCTTTTTCCTGAGCATAAACAGTCAACCCACTATCTTTTTCTTGGATTAAAATCAACGCTTGTAATGCTTTCTTCTCAAGGCTTGAAAAACATAAACTCAACAATTAAAGAGTAATGGAACTAGTGCTAGCTAGTTAAACATTTAATTCATTTAAGAAACATTAATAATATTTTGTTGGAGAGCATTGCAAATACTAGACAATGCCAAACATAAAACATTCTTCCAATACAAGTAAATAAAATTGGGTTCTAGGAAAAAATGTTCAAGGAAAAGAAAGCTTAAATGAAAGCTTGAAACAATTGTACGATGAAAAACTCTCCAACGAGGTGAGCTTAAAATGCTCTAAAGCTCTTCTCAAAAGTGTGCATTGAAACCAATCAAGGGCTTTGTAGAAAGGAAATAATTAATGAACATCTTGGAGGTATTAGCTATATCAAAGTAGAAATATAGGGATTTATGGGCTGACTAGAGGAGCAGAAGGAAAGATATTCACTGCTTGGAAATTACTTTTTTAGAAGGCCATTGAGCAGAAATTATCATCATTTGTAAGGCTATCATAATTATTTAAAATTTAATTTTGAATTTTATTTTCTTTGGAAAGTTATTGAGAGATTAATTGTAAAGGATATCAATATATTTTATGAATATCTGTTCAACTGTTTTTGAAATAAGATTTTTGGAATTATATTATTTCTTCAAACTTTCTTGCTATCAAAACACGGAGTGGAGCCTGCAAGTAAATGGAGTTAAGGCACATTTATGGGTTTTGTACTTTAGGCAATTGTCTTGAAAAAAAAAAAAAAACTCCTTTTTTATTGTCTTGATGGCATTGCCATGAGATTAAGGGTTCCAATGAAGAACAAAAACTTCTCCTTCCTCTATATGTATGAACAAGAACACCTTACTAAATGTGATCAACAATGATCACACAATTTTTAGCTCTTCTCTCCAAATAATCATTCATAAATTGATTGATAAAAGTTCTCAATTAGTGAAATTAAATATTGATTAATTAAATAGTTTTAAATCATGGTCTAAATCAATTGTAACATAAATCACACTAGTTTCTACTAAATTATTAATTAAATTACAGTAAAAAATCACATAGGATCTAATAAATATGCTTGCAATATTTTTCAAAAAATAAATAAATTTTAACATACAAATCCCAACAACTTGTAAACATTAATTCAAATTGATTTTGTATGAATCCAATAAATTTTTTAAAGAAGAGTCCAAACCAATGCTCAAGGTAAAATATTATGTGAATCTTAGTGAAATCAAATCAATGATCTAACTATTTAGAAATTCAAAATAATGTCTTAAAAGAATTCAAATGAATCTTAAAACATAAATTGACTTAATTTTAACAATAATTTTAATATAAATGATGAATGAATTTTAAAATAATAATCTACTCAAATAAACAAAATGAAAATTTAAATAAATCCATACAAGATTCAATCAAAGATCTAGTTAAATTTTAATAAGCATGCAAAGAGATTGTTGACGGTTTCAGAATGAATTTTAACAACAAAATCAACAACAACAGCAACAACAAAAAGATTTTAACAAGTAATAAAAAAATTTTCTAAGAACTTTTGAAATCAAATGAAAACAATCATATTCAAGAGGATGAAGATGGTTTTTGAAGATTGATACAATGCAGCTCCTTCATCTGATAATCCTTTATTTTATGAGAGGAAGAACTTTACTTTGAATGAAGATCTCTCGGTTTTTGTACTTGAAAACTAATTGAGAATTTGATTAAAAAACCTTGAATTTCCTCTTTATGCTCTCTGTTTTAGATAAGAAAAAATAGGTCAATTGCCTACAATAGGTTGGAAGCAAAAGTTCAAAATAAATTTTGAGTATCTTCAATGTATCTTGTGGCCAAGGAAGAAAAATGAAAGATTAAAGTGAATTTAGCTAGAGAAGATTACAATGAGCGTCCATTGAATTTAACTAGAGACTTATTATAGCAATTTGACTAAAGAAAACTTTTAGGTTCTTTGCCATTGTCGAAAGATCAAATTTAATAGGTTGAACTGAAGTGGGCATGATTTGGTTATAGGATGATACTATTTTATCATTATTAACCAATAAAAAAATATGAAAGAAGCTTAAGGCTTGGCTTTAATCTAGTAAGCTCACATAATAATGGTTAGGATTTGATAAAAATTAAGCCAATTGAGTTTCTATATGATCTTTATGTGAATATATATATATATATATATATATATATATATATATATATATATATATATATATATATATATATATATATATATATATATATATATATATATATATATATATATATATATATATATATATAATTGACAATTTTTTATATTTTGTGGAGTGAGGTCTTGAAAAGTGAATTATGACAAGATAATAATTTTAGTTAACAAAAAATAAATCTCAAGATGATCCTCTGACTATTTGCGTATGGCCTATTTAACCTCAGAGTATCACATTTCTCTAATTTAGTCTCTGCCTACACAAAATTAATTTAAATGATTCGTCATGTAGAAATAGTGATGCAAATCTGATCCTAATTTAATCCCTCAGCCGTACAAATTGGTCTCAATTTTTCGAGAGATTATTTTGGATCAATTTTGTATAGTCATGGACTAAATTTTAAAAAAAATGTAATATTTTGGTATTAAATTGGCCACATGTAAATAGTTTGGGGAACATTTTGAAATTTAGCTTAGAGAACTTTTTTTTGAGTGATTACGGATTCAAAGAATTTGAATTAATCTAAATGCAATATCAGTCCTTCCCATAAAATGTCTTGCAATCTGAATACTTAATAATTATGAATGTGTATGACTGATTACCAAATAATTGCAGAACCTAATTATTGGAGAAACGTTTGTGGCATCAAATAACTTTGGTCTCTCTTTGGTTGCTATTGTTAAGATGAAGAGTTGTTTGTGATTGGGAGCCCTAAAGATCAGTGTTTTTTTTTTTAAAAGCTAATGGGAAAAGCAATATAGTCCTACTCAGTCGAGTTAGAGTCACAAGCACTAATTTGTACTCACATAAAGATAAGTTTATCCTTATGCATTTTTTCAGATGCAATCTCAAAACTTGTGGATTTGTTGATGAAGTTGGTCTTGGGCCAAAGGTTTCCCTAAAAATACACACAAAATTTAGACTCATCAACTTTAATTTTTGTAAACTGTTATTTCTTTTGATAAATGCTAGAAAATGTAGAATTTGCTCCAAATAATAATTTAAAGATTATCCAAATGTAAAAATTTTGCATGAAATTAGAGATTGGTTAAAGTCATGTAACAATTAAGATTCTTAGCACAATTAAAAAAAGGAGGATTTACATACATACCACACAATTTTTATGTATTTACATATCTAACACCTAAACTTCAATTTTTATATATATAATGTCCTAATCTTTAATATCACATCAAAAATACCATCATCACTCACTTTTTAAAAGTGAAATACACCTTTTTAAGCATAGGAAAGTATTAGATAAGTAAAGATCTAACTTTAGGTGTTAGATATATAAATGCATAAGAATTGTGTGGTATGTGTGTAAATCTTCCTTAAAAAAACCTAGATTGTAATAGATATGATCAAATTTCAATCATAGATGTAATACCAATTTTAATGTAGATGTAAAGAACAGTAGTATAAGTCACCAAGGAATATCGAGGTTTATGCAAGTACAAGGAGAAAAACTTCCCCGTTAAGTCATCATCAACTGTTGCACTGCACTCTAAAATCACATTCAACAACGCACTAGTTTAAGAGAAAGATTGAATTTTAGTAAATAATGATCTGAATTTTTAAATGCAGTAGGAGTCATAAAAGATGAACAATGTTGGGCTACTCAAATTCCTGGGACAAGTTCTCCATCTCTGCTACAATGTTAGAAACTGTAAGTACTTGATTCCATATCTTGACTGCAGTGCTCAAATTAAAAAATAACTAATAAGGAAACAATGCAATCTTCACTTTGGCTATAAAGGCAATCATTGATACCGGTAACTAACATCCTCGAAAGGCAACAATCAAGGTTGTGAATCCTAACGATGAAACAACAACAATCCTCTCAAATCGGCTCAGTGCATGATGATATAATGGAAAATTGGCAACCCTCTCAAATCAGCGCCTCTGCTAACAATAGGTAGTTGCAGCCTTGCAGTAAAAGTGAAATAACGATTGAGACGGGTAAACGAAGACCAACTAAAGCAAAATCTAAAGAATTAAACCCACACAAAATCCAACTACGTTAGTAAGACTAAGAACATACTCTGATCTCTATAAAGATTACCATCATATTTACAACAAAGTAAACTAGAAAATGAAAAAACCTATGAAATAAAAGAAGCTAAAATAATGTAATACATAAAACACACATCCGACCATTTTTGATGAGTGCAGGAATTAATGTTTTCATCAAATTTGCTTGACTTAAAAAATTTAGCTTTTAAGAATTGAGCATGTGATATCAATTAAAAAAAATTGGGTGTAATTACCTCACTTCCTACAGATTAAATTTATGAATCATGACAAGATTTTTCATGCCAATGTACAAGATAATTACATTATTAACCATTAGTGGTTGACACAATCTCATCATTTTGACTAACTTTTAGAATACCTAGTAAAGTCTTAGATGTGAATTTGTAAAGAAGAAATGGAAAGAGTGAATAATTTAAGGCATTGGTGATTGGTATGTGAAATAAAGTCAAATTAAGCTGTTTGAAGTTATGACTAATCATAACTTAAATTTTTTATTTATAAGCTATATAAATTTATATGGTCTTGCGTTGTTAGCAGTTATTGCTTTAAGGCTTTAGAATTCTGCCTTCCATTGCCTTATGATGAAGTATCCATTGGAAATTACTTGTTACTGCTCCCAAAATTCATCTACCAGTTCATTAAGTAGTACTTAACACCAATTACCCCACTAGCCTAATTTAGTTGGCTAAAGTTTTTTTTTGAAGCTATAAAAAAAATGGATGTTTTTTATGAAGAGCTTTGAGAGAGTGAGAGATTCTTCTTGTTTGTGTGAGTGATTCCTTTATTTTCTCAAGCTAAATCAAAATAGTATCTCTAAGCAGGTTTCATTACGCCTTGGCTCAAGCATTTTTCAAAAACACCAATTGGCAATGATAGATAAGGTGTTTTAATTAAATATTAAACTTTATTCCGACTTTCTTCTATGAAGGAGAGAATCATGAAATATTCATTGAAAATTAATTATTTTTCCTAACCATCACCTACCACTTATCCACCTCTTTAATAATTTGTGCTTTCCAAACTTTAACTCTAACCTCAATTGCTAGCTTTATTATTATGTTTATTTTAAGGTTGTAGATGACATGGATATGGATGCGTTTAGTGAGTGCTTGAGAGAGAGAGAGTGAAAGATTCCTCATTTTTGGGTAAGTGATTCCTCAATGTAATTGGTGAATGATTAATTGACTATTATAAGCAAATGTCGTTGTAATTTGGGTGAGTGAATCCTAATTTATCTCATTTAACTTATACATTATAATAATGATATCCTTAGTACGTACTTTCAATTTTGCTTTATTTTCTCGAGATATAGTGTATTATTACATAATTTTATTATGACATATCTTCTGTTCACATCAACAATAGATATATAAGTGACATAATAAATAATCAATATTTTGTAAATATCTTCATATAAATCATACAAATGACTAATATGATATGAAACTGGCATTGATAATGCTAACATATCCTAAGGGATACTAATAAACTCCCATAATTGATTTTTAAAGAATGACATGATAGAGAAAATTTGAAGTAAATAAAACCAAACAAATAGGATATGCCTCAATGGCGAACCTCTCTAGTAAAAATTAATTCAAATTACTTAATTATTAATTGTGATGAATTATACACTTTTAGATTTGACTAGGTGGATGAAGTTTTAAATTTCATGCTTCTTTTGAAATATTCATTTTTAATTCTTTGAATTATCAACACAACATAACCATCTTTATAGGGTCCTTTTCATGAATTTGTGAACCAACAAACCAACCATAAAAAAGTTAATCTTGATTTATTTACTTTTATTAGAAATTTCATAAGGACTTTAGTCATTAAATTCTTCAATATATTTATCAATTTCAATAGACATGTTCAGTCTACTCATTGAAGAGGATATTCAATTTCTAATCGAAACTACAATTTATATTTCAAAATAGTTTCAGTCATTGTTATCAAAGATATTTTTCCCTGACATAGGAGGCAGAATGTGGTGAAGTAAGATTGTAATGCTTCACACTCCTTTTAGGCAAGCACTACTTAAACGAGCATTTTGGTCTAAGACTTCAGGCAAAGAGGTGCTCATATTATGTGGAGTCTTTTAATTATGATTTTAAAGTATACCCAATCATAATATATGCAGGGGAACCTATATTATAATAATAAATATGATAAACTGTTTTGGAATATCAAAAGTTTCTTTTATGTATATATTGGATCATAAAAAATTCCACAATCTCTCTTAACGAGAATGATATAATAATAAGTGATTGATTGGAGAGGGCGGTTCTAATATTTCAAATATGGAAAATAATTTGGCTTTTGATGATGAACATTTGACGTGGGGTCATGTGGAAAGAGCATTCATAGTTGGAGAAAAAAAATACTCACTAGAAAACATGTCAAATTAATTATAGGCATAAGAGCTTTTAGTTCTACTACATTAGATATTGATGATGACAACACGAGATTAAGAAATATAAGAAGAGTTAAAGTCTATAGATTTAGTGATGGGAATCAAGTCTATCATGTTGGTATTTAAAATGAAATCAAATTTAAATATATATGTTTTTGCTTACTATAGTGTAATTTTTTTTAAAGATGGTTATTGTGTTATACTTTTCAAAAATATTTCTTATAACTAAATATGTAAACTATTATAGCCATACTTCTCTTGGCTAGCCCTTAGGCTACACCTTTGATATTAGATAATTATATCATCTATATTACCTCCTTTAATAACACTAGTTTTAATTTTTGATAAAAATTTTTTGTTAGAAGTTAGAAGTTTAGGTTCATATATTTAAAGATGAATTTAATTTCTACGAGAAGCTCAAGTTCACATTCAAATATTGTTTCTATTTCTTATGTTCAGATATTGTCTCATGCTCTATCTCAATTTTGAGACTCAAATTAGTTGAACAGGCTTTAATGTAAGTGTTGATTCAATTTTGTTGGGAGGATCAAAAGATTATGTGTGAAAAATCAGTTTGAGTGTTTTAGAGCATACGTGAAACAAATGAAGTCAAAGTAAAATCAATCACACAGAAAACACCATATTTAAAAAGGAAAAACCCAAAAACGAGAAAAATTCACGGAGCCACACCACCAAGAAATCCACTATGAAAGAAAAATCGAGGAGAATAGTATAAATTATACTTATCTGAAGCCTCTCCATACTTCAGTCACTCTAGGGCACTCACTTCACTCTCATATAAGAGAATTTTGAAAAAGGTAGACAAAAATTGCCTAAATATGAAGTCTTCTAACTCGTAATGTTGTTACGCCGCGACTCTGGCGTTGTTGTCCTCCATGTTTTTTTGCACTAATTCGAGAGCTATGACATTGCTCCTGTAGCACCGAGGAACTGACTTTTCTATCATTCTGCCTTGGAGCCCTAGTCCTAGTGCTGCAACATTGTTTCCTACAGCACTGAGGCGTTGACTTCTTTGTTTTCCTGGTACAAATCTATAAATCCTAGTGCCATAGTGCTATTCTGTAGGTGTTGAGGCATTGCCTTTTGCCTGTAAAGCCAAGATCTCATATCACCCAATTGATAAATTAGGCTTCACAATATAACAAATTTCAATAATATTGGATGCCAACTTATATTGTAACTTTAAATCTTTTTCTTCATTTAAGACACTCTTTGAAGTATTTATGAATTATATACTCTTTAATAGGATCAAAATTGACTATTTATGATTATTTTGATTGTTGTGTATGACATTCTTCATATAAGGGTAATGATTTTTCTTTAGAGGTTAAAAATATATGTGGTAGGACTAATGACATGATGTACTAAACAAATATTGTCCGTAGGTTGTCATTTTTATATACCATTTTTTTTCATAAGACCAATTATTCATTACCTATGTCTTATAAAATAGGCGTTTATAGAGGTCATAAGAACTTTGAAAAGCTCAAACTAAGTACACCTCACTATGAATGAACGCCATCAAGGGATGCTCATAGTAAGTACTTCTTGGGGAGTCTAGAGTCTCGAAGATTACGTTGCTAGGAGGGAGTTGGAATCGCCACTATTATTTGTGATGAAGAAAATGAAGGTATAGACTGACTGATCTATTCTAGGTATGTATGGCTTGGGCCAATTTAGCTATTTTTGGCCCTTTTCTTGTTTAGATTTAGATATTTTTTGGGTTGTTGGAATCATTTATTGATGAGATGGTAATTACGATATTACTTTTGTATTATTGCTTAGTGCTCATTTGATCTTTAAAATAATTTTCGATGCTAAAATTTGTTGTTGATTGACCTCCTTTGAATATCTTAAGGCATGTCTTGTGTTAAAAATCGTTCTTGAACAGAGATTTTTGTGATCTCAATGGTTCTAATTAAATAATTTGTCTAGTATAATACTTAGTTGGCCAAAGCAAGGGCAGGGGAGGTGTGGAAATGCGCTGTTTATCTCTTTCGAGATGTCAGTAGAACATTCTTTTAACGCCTTGGAAATGGTGGTCTCATCAAAGTCCATTAACTATACGCCTTATGCTGTTGCTAAAGCTTTGATCATTTAGTGCTGAAGAATTATCTACAGATTTGCAACCCTTTCTCCATGGTTAGAGATGATATGCTTGGTCAATTTGAGTCTTTCGGAATGGTGACTGTGTGCAATGGAACCTACTTCAGTTCTCTAAATGCCATATTGTATTGAATATACTCTTTTTGGGGGCTTTTGGTGATCTCTAAATTTTTTCCCATCTATTTTTTTTTCTGGTCTTTATCCTTGAACATACTTGGTACGTGAGGTTCTCGCTATTCATACTTGTGGTAACCAAGTTACAAATCTAACTACCTAATCGTTGTTATAGGCCTACTTCTATGGAATATCTTTCATGGTATATTGGGGTATTTAAGCGCATTTCATGCCTATATACATACATGGTCATGGAGATTTATTGAATTAACCTCACATTCAATGGTGGGTGCCTTCTAGTTCAATTATAAGGGCCTTGAAAGTTGTTAGCAAGATCTTTGGTTTAAATTTTCCTATGCTACATAATAAATCCCATCTGTGTACCTTTAGACGGGAAAGAAAAATCTCACATCGGATGCTGAAATAGTAAGATCAAATGTTTGAATATATGAAAAATATGTTTCTAAAGGCGATGTTTTGGCTTTAGAACACTGTTGCACATTTCTGTAAAAATGTATGGTTTATCCATCTTTTTATGTTGCTACGTATAGCAATGTTTACTAGGAATCTAGTCCTAAAAACTGAACTTGCTGCATTAACTTCTCATCTGCTTGTGATAGATGTATATTTGTCACTTCAAGTATTTGATTCTCTTCTTTTTATTATAGATTTCATTCTTTTAACTTGACAATACTTCCTTTCATTATTTGCAATGATAAAAATAATTAAAAATAAACTATTTGTTGTATCATAAGACCCTGCACAATTTTGAGTTGAAATGATTAAAGTTTGACATATAAATTTTAGTTATAACATGAATAAATTTGTATTAAAATCTAAACTTAATATCATATATTATCTATAATTAAATAGCTATTAAATAAATAGTGGATAGACATGATTAGTAGAGATAAAATGGTTAATAGTTTTCAATTTGAATTCAAAATTTAAAATAATGACATGCAAGATATGATATTATACTCTCGCATTCATAGAAATGATAAGCATGATGTAATAATTTTTAAATATATTTGAATTAAAATTCGAAAATATGTCTCATGACAGTCATTTAACATACTGAATGCCACTTGATCAAAATTGTATCAACTAATCACACTCAGTCCATTGCATATAAAGTGAAGTCATATTTATGATATCTATAGCTCACTCACCCTAATTTCCCCACTTGATATTGCTATCTACATTTCTTGCCTGAACCATACAATCATACCCTCTCCATTTTTAATTATTCCTGCCTTCACACATTTATCATTGCAGTTTGTGCAAAAACATCCTTCCTGATTTACATTGAAAAGTTCAAAATACAAAGACTTGTTTGGGATCAATTTTATTTTATATTTTATATTATTTTTAAAAACATTTTTGTTTATTATATATCTTAAGTTTTTTATCTTTTATTCTTAAAGATAAATCATATTATTTTTAAAAACACTAAAACAACTTTTAGATGTTCCAAATATTTTTTAAAAAACAACTATCACTTACAAATATATTTTATTTTGAATCAAATTATAAATATAATAAAATAAAAATAAAATTGATCTCAAATAGCCCTAAACCTTTTCTTGTAAGTGTAATAATGTTCATATTTTTCTTGCAGATACTTGATAGCTTCGCACACAACTGACTACCAGCAACCCATGCTCTTTCTGAACACACTTGCCGTGATAATTTTGGTGGTCGCTAAGTTCCCAAACATGCACAAGGTTCGTATCTTCGGAATCAATGCGGATCGTTGATCGTCGCTCGAGCTTAGAAAGTCTACCATTTTGGATCGATAACTGGATCCTTTATACAGATGCTCCTGACAAAGGAGTTTAGTTTAATGTGTGAGTTTTAGCATTGTGACTAGTTACATGGTTGGCTATCAATGTACAGTACTACATGTTGATGCAACTAGTGATGTTGATGTTATGCAGATTTTCAAAAATGTTACCGTTGTAATAATATTTATGTATTAGAGGTTTTTTCCTCGTGTTGTTATTAGGACAAGGTTTCTGTCAGCTATAGCTTCTCCATTTCTCAATTGTTAATCTTATTACTCTTTACCTGACTTAATATTCATGCCAAGGGGCAGACCAAACTAATATATATATATATATATATATATATATATATATATATATATATAGGTTGAATACTAATAATAGAAGCAGATTAAGAGAGAAAGTCTCACATTCTATTTTTTTTTTCTCTCGTTAACTTTATTTAGTAAGTAAATTTAAAATTTTATGTATTAGGTATATAAATATATAAAAATTAAGTTATTCTTAAATATTTTATTTTAATAAAATGGAAGAGATGTTTGAGGTGAGCTTAATTTGTGTAATTGTAAGTACTCTATATAGTGTTTTATGTTGTGCTTGCTGGAGTAAATGCTACTTTTATGTGATAAACTTGTGTTATAACTGTTTATTGATAAAATTATGGAGTAAAAAACAATTGTGGTTGAGTGCTGTTATATTGTTTAATATGCTGACAAGTGCATCATCAAAATAATGATGGTCTAAGATATATAGATATATAAATATAGGGATACATACAAATATATATTTATTTTATAAGTCACTTTAGCTTAATAGTTGAGAACTGAAGTTCTCTATCATGAGTTTTTGGGTTCAAAATTTTGCATATAAGTTGTGTGTGTGTGAATTTGTAATCGAATTTATTATTGAAAAATATAGGATATTGACAAGTATTGAATATGACATTACAAAATTTAAATTTTAACAATAATAAATAATGTATATAAAATAAATAAATAAATAAAATATGATAAGATATTTAAGTTTAACATGAATTTTCAAAAAATAGGTCTATAGATGATATGGAAGTATGAAGTTATGAATTGTCTATAGCATGACACAAAATATCTTTCATCTAATGATCAATTATTCACTAAAATAAATAACATGATTGGCTTCTTCATCATGTAATTATATTTAGTCTCTTATATCATTACTATTAAATAATATAACTTCTAATTCTAGCTCATCAAAAGAATAGTTTGCAATTCTTAAAATCCCTACAATGAGGAACACAAATTCATCTCCTACAATATCACACATGTTGTATCACCTTCCATACAAGATGAAATTTTCTTGATATAAAATGAATATTGGTACGCAGAAAAACTAAATGTTTAGCTGTTGTAGAGTAATTTTATTCATCTTCATTGATTGTATGAATGAATATGTATTTAAAAATTTTTTCGCATCAAGCGAAAGAAAAAACTTGGCCAAAAAGCTTTATTGCAATAGTTTGAAGACGAGGTACTAAAGCTTCATAAATCAATGAACACATTTTTGAATTTATCTTTTACCTACCATGTAGTGATTCTTGATATCCAAACTTCTCTAGATATCCAAAGGATTTAGCCAAATCTACATTCATCATTCATTGCTAGCCCTCATTTGGAAATTAATATTTCAAACAAGTTTCTCATGTTTGAAATTTCTAAATCATTTTAAGGAGAAACACATTGAAGATTCTTTCGAAGTCATTCTCTACTTGAATATCTTCTTAGAATTTATAAAAATTAAAATTAAATAAGCCATAATTTATAAAATGAGAATACAAAGTTTAATTTATCTTGGATTTAGGAAATAAGCCAAGCAATGTAGAGGTGTATTACTTTTGGTTTACATAAGCTCCAAAATGGCATGAACAACACTCCAAAGCTTTAATCTTCATTGTTTGATCTTCTTTCATTACTATGTATTACTTCTTTCAATTTTTAGCATTGAATCTCATATTTCATAAATTAAATTTAAACAAAACTTATTGGTATACACAATTCTGATCATATCATAAATAAAAATCAATAAAAAAAAAGAACATACTTAATTTTGTCACACCATAAATCATACAATTATTTTTCCTTTAATAAATCTTGCCTTATCCACATAATCTTTACCAAAATATGATCAATTTACATTGGTCACTATAGCTTGAAGTGTTGCTTGAATCTTCTCAAAAATATAATAATTGAAGTAAAATGAGATTTTGTCACATTGAACAGTTTCAAAATTGAGAAATCATTGAAAATAAAAAGTCTCATGGAATGATTCATAATAAAAATTATGATTGGAATAACATCCTCTATCTTGATATTCTTAGCAACACAAATATTTTCTAAAGTAAGATTAAGAGTATGCACAATATATGGCATCTAAAAAATTTGAAAAAAATATTTGCTTAACAATCAAACCTACTACTCCACAAACTAGAGTATTATCAATAATAATTTGAAGGACCAACCATCATTATCACTTCTTTAATCAAATTGTAAATGAAGTACTTATCTTATAATATCTCTCATAATTTACAACTTTTATAAACATCGAGTAATTTTTTGATTCAACTATAAAGTTGATGAGTGATGTATTTTGATGGTATGTCCATCAATCACAAATTATAATTGCTTCTTTCTCTTTCCAAGTCCCTTTTGTAGGTTATAGTAGCTTCTCAATATTGGACCTCTCCCTTTGCAATAACTTCAATCTAATGACATTGCATCTTAAAGGTATATAACTTACAACAATATGATTAAACGCAAAAGTAAATACATTCTTGTAATAAGGATTTCTTGTAAGGTTAAAAGAAATGCTTGGTGAGAAAAAAACATAATGGAAATTTCACCATATAGTTGTTCTCAAGTTTGCATATTGAATGCTTTCTCGAAAAGAGTGTCTCCAACACCTTTTTTTTTTTCTTGTGGCTTGTATCTTTGTTACTTTAAAGAGCCTATAGTTGCAATAATCAAGTCCAACAGAAGAAGAAATATAATAACATGAGTACTAGGTAAGGCAATCTTTTCATGTAGAGCTCTTTTCATTTTCAACTTAGCTTCATTAACTTACTTTTGCATTTCCTTCAATTGTGAAGAATTAATTTTTGAGCAAACTTTAATACCATCATCACTGATCTTACTAAGTTAGCTTCAACTCTTGAATATGATTTTTTATAAGTAGCATGACAATAATTATATTTAAATGCAATATTTCTCCCACCATGAGAAGATTTTCCTAGTTTACCTACATGATTCTATAATGACTTATTTTCTTTTATATTAGGCTTTCATGAGCCTTCACCACATCCAATTTCACCATCAAAAGAGCTCATTCTCTTTTATAAATAAAATAACTCAAAGAAATAATAAATACAAACAATAATTTTAACTTCATGTATATTTTTTTAACTATTTAGTAATATACAATTCATGCACTTAGATATGTTGCAAGATTGTAAAGCACATATAACATTAATCCATATAAGGAAGCTAAGAACTAGAACATCCACTTTAGAATTGATTTTACTGAATTAATCAAAGATTGGGATTGTTCCTCAAATATAAGAAAATTTTGGTCTGGCAAAGGGAAAAGGGGGTCTAGAGGGGAGAGGATGCTAAAATTTAGGCATCAATGATGGATGACAATGACAATATATGATGTTCCACAATTCACACAAACCTTAGCCGCATGGAGGAGAAAAGTCAGTTGGGAGAGTTGCCGATGAATTTTGATTAACAAGTTGTGAAAATGGGTTAGAAACAATAACTTATAAGTTACATATTTAAAAATAGAAAGATTTACATACATACCACACAATTCTTATGTATTTACATATCTAACACCTAAAGTTAGATATTTACTTATCTAACACTTTCCTATGCTTAAAAAAGTGCATTTCACTTTTAAAAAGTGAGTGATGATGATATTTTTGATGCGATAATGAAAATTTGGGTGTTATATATATAAATTAAAGTTTAGATGTTAGATATATAAATACATAAGAATTTTGTGGTATAAATGTAAATCCCCCTTAAAAATATTTTTTAATTTTAATTTTATTTTAAGAACACAATGTGTCACACATGTGCATCCAAATTTTTAATTATATCTTAATTGTACATACTTGATCTATATTCGACATGTGATAGAATATGTTAGTGTTCGATATATATTAGATGTTGTGCGTCTCAATTTTTAGGAGTGTGTATCGTAGGCGATGAAGGTATAAATTTGTTATGTGTTGTTAGGTATTAAAAAAAACTTGTATAAGTAAATATTATAGCACTATTTAAAAAAAATTATATTCTATGATGCGTTTTATTGAAACTTTATTTTTTACTAAGTTATTTGAAAGTGCCAATTGTCAGCACAAATTCAAACAAAAAGCAAAATGGTAAATGTAAAGTGATGAAAATAGAAAATCGAATAAAAAAAAATCAAAATTTGATTATGATGAATATTAATATTATTCAATATGTTATGAAATAAATATAATATAAAAATTATATTATATTTATCTCAAAATAAATATAATAAATTTAAAATTCATTTGACTCTTTTTATTTTTCCCTCCTGATTGGAACTAGGTTGTTTAATAGGATACCCTTTAAAGTCAAGTAGGGTCACATTGTAGGGGGTACAATATTAGCTAATTATGTGGTGGCTGATGTAAAAAAATTCATAACCAATTACTTCTATTTCAAGCTTTATTCTTAGCCTTCATCAAACCAAAAGTGAACTTCAATAAAATATTGTTTCGTTCAAATATATTTCACCTATAGAGGTGGCGCAGCTCCATCAACCTCCAAAGTGGTGGCATAACTCTTTCCTTTATAGGCTCTTAAAGTAGAGGATGGTGTGAATCATTGATTACGCCAGCACCTAAGGTGATGAGGTAGGATGCTTTTTAAAACTAGGGGCATACAACCTACACATACAAAAAAACTTCACATGTTACAAAATTAATGTATTGTGCAATGAACTTTATCATAATGATCGAGAGCTTTAGCTTTCAACCAAGAGGTCTTGGGTTCAAGTACTTGTACATGTGTTATGTGTGTGAATTTATGATTAAATTTGCTCAAATATTCCAAAAAAAAAAAATCAATGCATTAATATTTATTATACTAAAAAAATGCATAAAAAGTTAGAATCATTAAAAGTATAGAATTGGAAATCAATATTTATTGAATTCTATATGAAATCAATCTCAATATAATATAGTAATAATATTTTAAAAAAAGAAAGTGAAAAAGAGGAAAAGAAGTTGACAAAAGTAGACGATTCAAACTTTATGATTGCATAAAAGATGATAACACATAGAAGTTTATCTTTTACTTTATCAAGGTGTAAATTTAAAGTGTAAAAGAAATAGCGCATATGGCTTGAATTTTATTTTGGCCTCTATAAGTTGAGTTTTATACAAGCAAAAATCTTATATTTATAATTATTGAAAATATTTGGAATTGTCTTATTATTTGCATAAAGGGAAACCTAAATTTGTCCATGATCTCAATAAAGAATTAACAATATATTTCAAGATAATGAAAACTTGTATTCACAAAGTCTTTGTACAACAAACATCACTGGCATACTTCTCGATTGAAAAAAATAGTTTATTTTAGCTTCCAATCATCTTCCATTTCCATTGATGTATATAACATATTTTCTATTGATCTCATAAGCTCAAGTGTCTCTTTTAATTGATTTGATGATCATACTTCTTATATGGTGCACATCTAATGAGGTTTGTTAGTGTTCCTATAGTTCACATATTAATTATATATTAATAACTAGCTTAGTGATGACATGTATGCTAGAACAATTTGAAAATTTGTTTACTTGGAGATTGACTAAAAGGTAATATATAAGAAACACCAAGTAAAATTCTTAGTATTACAATTCTAAGCCTAATGTAAAATTTTTAATCTTGGAAACAAAGAATTATTTAAGGTTATATTTATACATTTTGGCAAAGAGTGATAAGCATGATAATAATAATAAATTAAAATATGTCAAAAAATCTTTTTATTATACATAACATAGTAATTAAATAAAATATATTTTAAATGCATTAAATAATTATATTTAAGGTGTTGATGAAATTAAGATGTCTACCACATACTCATAATTAATGTTAACCAACTTAAGAAATTAGTTTCATTGAGGAATTTAAAATTGATTGTAATGTATGATGTTGGATTGTATTGCACAATTGAGTTCAATTAATTTGAATAACTTAATTAATCTTTAATCTTACTTTATGATACAATCCACACTATATAATATTTTATAATTTGAATTAAATTTACATAATGAATTGCACATTAAATTAAATATATCAAAATTTAAGCTAATCATACTAAGTGATGGCAATTGTAAAGTAATATATAAGTCTTAATTCATATTACTAAATTAGGTTAAAATTTGATTCAATTAAAAATATCATGAAACTTTACTTTGTATATTATAAAATACAATATTCAATTAATTTGTGAATCAACTTAATTCTATTTTACAATCAACCAATGATTTAAAGTTCAAGTTTTATTCAACACCAATTGTTGATTAGAGCAAATTTTGTTGGATTAGTTATAGCCATATGATTCTAATGAATGAGTTATTAGTGCATAATATAGTATAACACATACTAACAAATTCTAAAAGAGATATAGAGAAAAAAATTCAAAGTTCTTCTTCCTTCATATTAAGTGATTTTTTCCTCTTAAAGCCATTGCACATTCACCTGAAAAATAAAATTTTTGGAGACTTTATAAGTGTATAAGAGAAATAATAGATCTTTATGTGTTCATCATCAACTCAAAATTTATTTAGCTCTTTATAAAGTGTTTCTCACTCAGATCTCTTAGAATTTATAATTTTTTTTATATTATAAGATAGTAGTCAGACCTATAGTACTTTATGGCACAGAATGTTGGCCATTGATGACTGGCTTTACACTTATATACAAAATGCAAAATGAATACACAAACACACACACACACACACACACACACACACACACACACACACATATATATATATATATATATATATATATATATATATATATGTGTGTGTGTGTGTGTGTGTGTGTGTGTGTGTGTGTGTGAAAATGTTAGAGAGAATCTAGTGGTAGATAAGATTAGAGAGAGTCCCCTTAGATGATTTGGTCACATAAAACGTTAGTCATCCAATGACCCAATTATGAGAGTAGATGCATTATATTCGACATTTGTTAAGAAAGGTAGATGTATGCATAATAAGATTTGGTTAGGAAGTATAAAATGATATTATTTTGTCAGAATTAAATTATAATTTGACACTTAAGACACAATGGAGAAAGAAGATTTATGTAGTCTACTCCACATAATGGGGTTTAAGCTTATTGATGTTGTTGTTGCACTTGTTTCACCTTAAGACTGAATTTTGTGTAAAAGATTATATATGCTATAGTTGTAGGTCATAACTATTAATTCAATTTAAAGATTTAAGTTAGATTTAATTTAATTTTAAAAATAGTTTTTATTATCTAGCTAATTGTGCTCATAGTATAGATTGGTTATCTTGAAGAAGAATGGAACCAAATCATGATGATTAGAAGTGGTAGGATCCCTATTTTGAAGTAGGAATATTTTGACCTAGCGAAGAGGGCTAGGAATAGCCTGTCTCTTGCTTTTGAAGTAGAATGTATAGTATTCCTCCATTATCTTTTAAGTAAAAAATTAGTGTAGGGTAAAATAACTCTTTTGCTTGCTCATTGAGTGAAAGAGAGTACTTTATGGCAATAATTTTTAGTGAAAATTGTAGTGCTAAGTAGGATAGGCATGGCTGTAGGATAAGAGTTGACTGAATTGAATTAAAATTGAATACACTTAATTACTCTATAGTTTAGTTTACTTTATTCTATTTTTCACTTGCAATCTATATCCTTCATCTTTATTATTTAATTCTATTTAATTGAGTGAACATAAATATTATTCTTAATTCATTTATTACTTTCTTTTTGGTGCGTGTGTGTGTGTGCATTAAAAATCAATAACTTATCTTATTTTAGATACTTGTGTCTTATTATTTGTAAGAAAAAAGTTCATGAGCATGTATATTGTAATAAACTCAGATAATTTATTCTATAATCATTTCATTTATAATACTTTAGTCTTTTCAATTAAAACCTTTCAGTCAAGCACTTAGAAGAATGATCAAATTAATATCAAATTTGTATAATTATGTTACAGATCATCATATTTATAATATTGTGCTTACTTTGGATTAGTTATCAAATGATATATCATATTATATGTCATTTCTTAACATCTGCATTTATTACCATGATAATTTTAATAGTTTAATGATTTACTCAACATCGCAACACATCTCTATGTTGCTATTTATATATATCTAGTTTAATTAAATAAATAATTATAAAATTATAATGCTTGAGTAATATGTCAATAATATTATACATAACTTAAATTGCTCATACTTTGACACATCATATATTATATCATTTTTGTTCTACAATTGTACAAATATAATTGTCTATCTAAATAATATATTATATTTTAATTGTAGTTGACTTTTGCAGTTTAGTTTAGCTGAAATAGTTTTCATATTTGGTCTATTATTTAATATAAATTGAAAGGGCTTTTTATTGGAAAATTTCTCAAAATAAATTTTTTATATCTCCTTACACCTAAATTACCATCCCCTCTTGTGGAGTGCCATTAACTTACTTTTTTTGTTTTTATATTTTGGACTATTATCTTAAGTGATCCCATAAGAGCCATAGTGTAGAGTAATAGTAACATTCCCCATATTAGTGTTGCTAGCCTATATCTAAATGATGAGGACCCTTCTTCTATAATAGATATTGTTAAGGAAAATACTGTAATAGTAATAATATTAAAAATAGTAAATACTTAAAGATTGCCAGCACTAGGATGATTATAAACTATGAATCATAAATATCCCTAAAGCAGTAGTAGAAAAACTCTAATAATAGATGCTCTCTAGTGATGTTAGTTAAGGAATATCACTACTACGAAGGATAATCACAAGTTACATAGATATACCAAACTAATGATTCACCGTGGTAAGTATAAGATTTGTAAAAGCCACTGATGTTGAACCAATAAAAGACATTATATTGCATGCCGTATAAAATAAAAAGAAATTATGCATTTTGAACACTGAAATTAGGGTTGAGAGGAATCACCAAGAGGAGAGGAATTGTCATGATATTTTCAAGAGACAAATCACTAGGATGTCATAGTGAGTCAAAAGGAGAAGAATCACTCATCTTCAATTCTATGAGGCTTGAGAAGAATTGATTTAAAGGAAATACTTATTTAATGTTTTAATATATATATATATATATATGAGAGTGATTTTAATAATATTATCACACCACTGTCACTCTTTCACATTAAAACAAGAAAAAGGAGAGAGAGAGGATCATTTCCCCCAAACTCAAAGCGCAACCAAACAATTGTTTACATGTCATATTTTCCTGATTAAAATTTGTTCCATAGTGAGCATTCGGCTCTTCTTTAGTCCACATGCCAAACACGTCACATCATTAAGTAAGGCAGTGTAGTATTACTCACAATTAAATATAGCAAGTAAGGGGGTGTCTAATCAACCATGTTTTAGTATAAGAAAGTGGTAGAATTATTCCTTATGGCTCTCATCCCTAAGAGAATGTTTGTTGGCTCTCCTTCGTTATTTAAAGAGAGAGGATTTAAGTATTGACAGTGGTAGTCTCTCTCTCTCTCTCTCTCTCTCTCTCTCTCTCTCTCTCTCTATATATATATATATATATATGAGATAAAGTTTCAAATGGATGGAATCATGTAACTTTAAGAGAAGGGTAAAAGAGGTGTAGGCCTTCATGCCTGTCTGTTTCAACTCCCCTCACAATGCTTTCATAGCTGTAAAGTTAGACCAGGCTGCTAAGAGCTGATATATACTTGAACATGAAACAAAAACATGAAAATAAATACCGCTGATTATAAATGTATGATAAATAAATAAAGATTGGTAATGTGTAAAAAACCTGCTGAGATATCTCTATGAAGAAAAAAAAAAAAACAAAGGGTATTATGTTTGGTCTACTTTTTATGCTGAAAATAAAACAATAACAAATAAATGTGCATTATTTGAAACCTATAAAATAAAAAGAAAACATTAAAATAATATACATAAATACATTATTTTAAGGGACTCTGAAGAAAATGAATTAAGTAAATTAATATACCATTTCTAGAATCCTCTAAAGGACTAGAATAAATTAAAGTTAAAATGCTAATAAAACACTAAGTGAACAAAAAAAAAAAAGATTTATAAAGAAAGATCCAAACAATTTGTATAATACTAATAAGAATAATGATGGTGATGATGACTATGATATTATTTTGTCTTCCACATATTTTTAACAACATCATAAGAAGCTGTGATGAGGATCTATCACCTTAATTATATATATATATATATATATATATATATATATATATATATATATATATATATGTATATATATATATATATATATATTATATATATATATATATATATATATATATCTTTATATATCATATATATATATATATATAGATAATGGCATGGCATTAGGGTGTCATAAATTTGTGCTGGTATAATATCTGAGTATGAAAGCATTCCTCAAATTTATGTTGAATATTAAATAATTGAGAAGTGCATGGTTGCATATGATGAAATAGGATGATAAGCCAATATAATATTTATTTATGACATTGTAGATAAATAGTGCTGAAATAGTGCTGAAATATGTCCATTGTATGGTGGGAGAACTATTTCCACTGTATATTTATTGCAACTGTATGGGAATGAAAAAGCATGGGAAGAGAGAATTTGAGCACTAATGTCAGACCGATAGTAATCGCAAAAATTTTGTCAAAAGTCATAAATGCACACATACCATTTGTGTGTATATAATGCATGAGTAGTGATTCATTGGAAACCACACAGTTTAGGTCAAGATGCAATTCATATTACCAGTTGGAACATCTTCTTCTTGTAAGAAAATATAAATAAAATAAAATAAAGAAAACACAGTGGACATTCTAAGCCTCCTGTGTTTTATCCCGCAAAGATAATTAACAAATCTATTACTGAAGCCTAACTGTAAGAAGCTTCACCAAGTCCAAGACAATGCTCAAAAAGAAATGGAAGGAGATAACTAATGGTAGATCGTACTTAAATCCCATGCATGCACCCCAATCATACCTGCTCTATCCGCGAGCAGCAAATTAAACATCAAACACAAACCAAACATCATCATATAAAATAGTGCTACAAAACAAAGCAAACAACATTGTCTCATCATGTTTCATTCTCGATCTTCAACTTACCACTTAATTACTTTGCACCTGTGAGCTCATCTCTAATTACCATGTTCCTCCTCCACGTCCATGACCTCCATTCCAAAAAAAACCTGTTTCCCCTTGTCCTTGCACAACTACATTCTGTTCTTCCTCATGGCCTCCATTATGGACATGAGCTTGCTTTAAATCCTCAAAAGGAAATAGCAACCTACCAGCTTCTCCCTCCTGAATTTGATGCATGTTTCCACTAAACCCACCTTGATGATCCAATGGAAGCTTCAGATTAGAATGTCTCATGAGCTCCTGAAACCCAAACCCAGCTCCAAAGACTGATCCCGGTACAGCTGTCAATGGTGCGAATCCTCTTGCAGAGATTCCATTCCGCAGCAGCTCCAGAGCTGAGATAGAACCAGCAGCAACACCGAGCTGATCGTGATGAGCTAAGCTTCGGTTTGGAAAAGAAAGGTTAAGGTCTTGACCTGATCCTTGGTAAAGTTTGGAGGTTGCAAGTGGGATTTGAACTGCGGGAAGAAGTTCAGTAGGCTGCAGATTTGTTGAAGAAGAAACCAATGATGTTGTCGTTGCAGTAGTGGTTGAAGAAGAGGAATTAGCCAACGAAGAAGAAGAACAAGAAGATCTCTTATTCTTCCTTGAGCCGCCACCAACTGGCACATTTCTTAAGGATCCACCCTCAGTCCAATACCTTCTACAAGTTTTGCAGAAATACCTCGGCTGGCTGAGGCTGTAATTGTTGTAGTAGCAGAACTTTGTGTTTGTTGAATTGCATCTTGGACAATTTAGTGATTGCTCTTTGTAAGGCCTTACCCTCTTCTCAGCTTGGAGTTGTGGCTGCCTTGCGCTGCTGATCTCTACTTCCTTCACAACTCCTATTCCCTGATGACATTAAAGTACATGTACAACATATATAAAGAAAAAGAAGGATAAAGATGAAAGAGATGTATGTCTTTACTCTTTAGCTTTGCACATCAAAAGAACAAGAATAGCTATATACTACCCTTTTCATGCCACTTCTTGCTTTTTATCAAAAAAGCCTAAAAGATGAGATGGAAGAGAAAGGAGGAAAAAAGCTAATGGAAAAGAAAAGTGAAGTGCTTTAAAGGATTGAAGGGATTGGGGAGCAGGTTTAAAGGTAAATGAAAATAAAGGAGTGGGAAGGGAGACAGATAGAGAGAGAGATACGGAGGAAAGTGGGATGAAACTGGTCATGAAGAGATTGATAAAGTTGAAATGAATCCCTGCTTCCACCATCTAGAGATCTAAGAAACAAATTATCATTGACAGGAAACCCTAAGAATGGTTGAAAGTTGGGAATTTGATGGAGTAACTTGAGGCCGAGAGATAGATCAAGAGATAAAGATCAGATCTTCGAGTTTCCAGCTAGTTACCTGCGTAGGCCATTGAGCAGCGTCCATGCAGAGGTCTTTTGGGTGTTTGTTTGGTCTCGGCAATACTGGAGCAGTTGTATTATTGAACCTTGCTAGCTGCTGCAAGGAATGTCTCTCTATGGGTTTAGTGGGGAATACTTGCTCCCAAACATATCTCACAGAAAGAGAGAGAGAGAGAGAGAGAGAGAGAGAGAGAGAGAGATAATGGTTTCCTCTTTATTTAATTTTTCTTTATTTTATGCATAAAAAAACGCTTCAAGAGGGGCTGCTGCATATTAAAAAATAGTATTTTTTGTATTAGGGTGCTTAGATGTTTGTCTATGGCTGCTTTATATGGATCTGGATAGACAAAATTTTCTATAAGTATTTTTAAATTTAAGTGTTTTTCCTAGAAAAGTACCATGTGGATTTTTTTCTTTAATTTTTAGCCTTTTTCTTTGAGCTCTTTAGCACAGATTGAGAATTTATTATAAAATACATGAAATAGTTAATCTATACATTTTCTTGTCAGAATTAACGAAAATTTTATTTCTAAAATTTTATAACTCTTAAATAAATAATAGCTATATAAACTTCATTAAAAAGTATTATAATAAGAAAAAATGATGTAAAAATAATTAATTCTAGTCACAATTCTTAAAAATTCATAAATAATCCTTATAATAATTGAAAATTCTAATGGTTCAAGTACTCATAAAATTTTCTCCTAATGAGTTAACATAGAAGAATAATACATAACTATGCTCCTGTTCGGATACACCATGCAGCCAATGGGATTTTAAGGGGTAAACCCAAACCTATTATTTTAAATAGTTTTTTAGTATATTTATATATATAAAGATATATATTTTTTTTGAGAAGCAAAAACAAATACATGTTGATGTTGAGAGTTTCCAGCTTTAAAGAAACTGTGGGGATTCTATGTCAGTTATATTTGCGTACTTGATTCAAATAAGTGGTAGTCGGTAGTGAATATTAAAATAATGTATTAAATTATTATCTTTGTAAAAAACTATTTGGCAGTGTGTAATTAACAGCAGCAGAGAGATTTGATCTCAGGAGCTTATTGCCTGGGTTATGGGTAGAATCATTTGATCAGTGTAATAGTAATTATAGTTGACCTGTACGTACACCTGAGAAGTTAAAATATTTTATTTAGTGAGTCACTATGTATTAGGTAAGACCTGCAATGACTTATGGTGAATATTGGCCAATAAAGAAGCATAAATAGTTAAGTTACAGAGATGAGGATGCTCAGTGGATGAGTGGCTTTACTCTTAGAGATAGAATTCAAAATGAGTATGTTAGGAAAAAGTTAGTACCTCAATGGTAGATAAGATTAGGAGAGTGATGGTTTGGCCACATAAAGCATTGGCCGTCCAGATGACCCGATTAGGAGAGTAGATGATTTCCTATGTTAGAAAGCGATGAACTAAGACTGGTTAAGATGTATAAAAATGATCTTAGTATCTTGAATTAAATGAGAATTTGACACATAATAGGACACAATGGAGCCGAAGGATTCATGTAGCCAACCTAGTGGGATTAAGGCTTGTTGTTGTTGTTGTTGTAGTCACTATGTATTAGGGCTCTCACAGTACTCTGATCTGAACATACATACATACATACACATACAATACATAGATAGATGAGAGAGAGAGAGAGAGAGAGAGAGAGAGAGAGACCACTTTTAAAGTGGATCAAAAAGTAAATGACACTTTATCTGTCGCACTTCTAGGTTTTCTATTAGATATAGAATATTTTGAATTGAATATAAAATTTCAACAGTCATAAAATGGCTTAGTTATATATATGAGTGTTTATTAATCAGATTTAAGGTATTTTTTTAACCAAATATAAAAGCTTTACCAAATATTAAAATTTAATTGAAGTATAGATTTTATCTTTTGTGATAGTTCTTCCTCTTATTTAACGTCTTTTAGATAGATTGAATTATTGATCCGAGCATAAAATTTATCATTTTATTTATTTATTTATATATATTATCCATGAGACAGTATGATTTGTTTAAGTGATGTCTTATAGTTATTTTGTTTTTTAATCCTTAAGTGATTAACTTAATTTATAAATAAAATATGTATTTTAAGATTATTGAATAAAACTCATCGGTGGATTCATGAATTAATATAATCTAAACTCATTGTTTATTCTTTCGAAAATAATTTTATTTCATAAAATATAAAAAAATCACCAAAATGCGAAATCTTAGGCGTCTAATTTTATTTCTTTTGATCATATTTCATAGCAACTGAAGCTGAACTTACAATTGAATATTTTGTTGATTTTTGAATACTTTATCATCAAATTAATAAATAAAATGCATATATTATTAATAATAGAAAGTTGCATTAAATTTAGCGACCATACGCATAATATAATTTAAATGAAAAACAAACTGTAGATTTAAAAGATATAATATGTTCACAATGATTTCATCAGGACAAGTAAAAGCGACGGTCACATTGACACCACAAAAAAAATCTAAGTTTTGATAACTCAACTAACAAAATTATTCTAAATCTATATCTTTATATTAAAAAAAGATAATTTTAAGGGGTTGCTCAAATTAAGCATGGCACTTGCTTGCAGTTAAAGTAGAACAAGTTGCTTATAGTCTGTCGATTCAAGAAAGCAGATGTCGCTTGAGAAAGGAACTGCTCATCTCACCATACGACAATTCTAATAGGAGAGGCGAGCACAGAGTTTCAAACACTCAAGGATAACTGGTCTTTTCGGATATTGACTGCTTTAAAATAATAATAGAAGCTATATATATTCACTAAATTATTAGAAAGTATAAGACTGATATGATAGAATAAATGTGTTAAGCGCTTCCTCTGACCTTTTATTTATATGTTTGTGTAGAGCTGCAAGCTACAGAAGAAGTTGCAGCGGTGACGAGAGGTTGGTCGAAAGAAGGAGAGAGAGAGAGAGAGAGGCGGGTCTTGATGAAGTCTCAAGCTGTTTTATTTTGTGCTGACGAGTAGCTTTGAATATTTGATAACTCTAATAACTGTACTGATTAGCTAGTTCAAGCGACATGAACTACTTCGATGATTTCAAACTTAGTGAACATTTAAATCAATGAACTATTTCTTTTATCTCAAGAAGTAGAAGACCTTCCAAAGTTGATGTATAAAGGCTCATTGTTAGATCCCTAGCTACCTCAAAATAATTAAAGATTCAAGTGAGTCAAGTAAGCATTTATTTGGTTAGATGAAAGGTGGAAAATGGCTATGTAATTTTATTTTAATATCTGAAGATGTGATCTAGAGTTTTTGGTGGAAAGTTGATGGATTTTGAGGGGTTGGTGAAATAACTATTAAGACTCATTTAGCATAAGCTAGTTGGAGATGATTTAAGAGATTACTTTATGGATTGAGCTTTAATGATATAAATGACTGAAAGTTGTGGTGGACAGTTAGCTTAGGATGTGAATTTATGACCTGAAGTATATATAACAGTTTGATAGAGTATAGAAATGTTGAGGTATAGGGAACAAGATTATATTCTAACACTCTTAGTTTAGAGCTAATATGGAGGTGCTTAGAGTGGTTGTCATGCCTTAAATGATAGACCATTGATCTTGGAGGATAGATGCTTAGGTTGTGGAGGGATATGTGAGGAAGGTTTAAAGTAGGTATTTATAGAGGATAAGCCATAAACTTACATTTAAAAAAGGGTAGATACTTAATCTCACTAAGAAAATGAGATTCTTGAAGCAATTATGCACCACGCAAAAAGAACATTAATTATTTAATAAATTAGTAAATTTTAATGAATATTAGCCAACATTTATATATATATTAATACCTATGAGTTACTCTTATATTAAACAAAAGAAGAAAAATGTTTTAGGGAAAGGGTGGGCTTAGCCATTAAAAACTTGGAGTAGTTCTAATATGCTTTAAATACAAATTAGTTTTTATGTAAAATACATTAACGGGGCATAAAAAATATTGTTTCAAGGTAAAAAATCAAAATACTAACAAATAAATAAAAATTATGCTGAAATAAATTTAATTTCGAGCTTGGTTTTGGACCTTTATTGTTGGACTTTACTAGACTAAACTTTGATCTTGCTTTCATAATTGATAGTTGACTAATTTGATCTAATATTTTTGTTATGCAAAATCATAGTTACATTCTACCAATAAAGTGGATTTGGTGGAGGACAACATCTGCTTCATACATGTAAAGGCCTTTAAAGTTTTCAAGGTGGAAAACTTAAGGGGTGTTGCAATTCAAGCTGAAGAGATGACCACTCCTATTCTAATATAGTGTGAAGAGTTGAAAAAAAAAAAACAAGATTGGCTTACAAAAAAAAAAAAAAGAAACAATAAATTTTTGAAGAACTTTATCAAAATACTTTGACTTACCAAGATACGAGCAACATTTTCTGGAGCAAATTTGGGTTGCACTATCTTCTTGATTAGAGAAAAAGACTTATTGAGAGAGAGAGAGAGAGAGAGAGAGAGAGAGAGAGAGAGATCATACTACTTTATATGATATGTTGTAGTTAGGTGATTTGACCAATTGAAACATGTAATTCAAATGGCTTAAGAGAAATGCAACCCAATATGATGATTTAAAATCCAACCTTAGAAGGTTTCTCATTATATTGGATGATAGAAAAGGTATAATATTATCCAATTTTTCTATCCCATAATCATTTAGAGGGCCAAAAGTTGACTTTGCAATGAAAGGATTAAATAGACTTGTATATCCACTTTTAGAGTGGCTTGCATATTAGTGTTAAAATTCCCTACTAGTGGATCGGGCTCATCTAAACGTTAAGATGATGTGAACGAAGTAATAACATTCAGATCATGCATCATTGAGCCAACCACTCTTTTTGTGGTGTTCTTAAGAATATTGACATATAATATAAAGTAGAATATTGACATATAATATATTAAAGATTAAATGAGAAGAAAATTTTCTTAAAAAACTACTAAAAGAATGAATAATTGAATCAAGTTAAACTTTCAGTGTGCGAAAATAAATCACCCATCAAATATTTTGTTTAAAATTTTGTTCTGAGCTTAATCTTAAGGTGGCCAATCACATAATCTCTTCCACATTTTTCTGCTTTTACTGCTTCATAGAGTCAGTATATACGTGTTATCTGATTCATCCTACGAGTAAAGAAAATAAAAATTTATTCAAATTCGTTTTGTTTAAATTCAATTACCTAAAAACGTAGCACGAGATTAATGAGCCAAATGCATTTAATTACTGTAACTTTCACGGTTTAAAGACCTTTCGAAGACTTTGAAACAGATATGTTGTTTGGGGTGTTATCATGACTTAGAAAATGCAGGATTATTTGACACATTGCTACAACAAATCCCGAAGTAAAGTAACATTTCTGTAAACATTAAATTAGTTTTAGACAAAAGAAAAAAATGATATGATGTATTGCATCTAGAATAATAATGCTGAAGTGCAAAAAAAGCTTGAACTAGGAGGCGACTAGCATACTTAAGGATAGCTAAGGGTCACTAGGGCAAAATAAGAGAGTCACAAAGCAACTCATGATCGTATCAACCAACATAAAGCAATTCAGTAGCTTATGTTCAAGAACTAAGAGGTTGTTTGAGATTAATTTTGTTTTGTGCTCTTTATTTTTATTTTTATGTTATTTTTAAAAACATATTTGTTTAGTGCATTTTTTAATATTTTTGAAAATAGATCACATTATTTTTTAAAACATTCAAAATAATTTTTAAATATTTTAAGTGTTTTTTTAAAAATAACTATCATAATCAAATATATTTTATTTTAAAAATATATAAACAAAATAATAAAAAATAAAAAATAAAAAATAAAATTGATCCCAAACAACCCTTAAGAATTTATCTATAGTCAATAGAATTGAACTAATGTCAAGAGTCTATAAGGCAATGCTAAGCAATTTAAGGCCACTCGGTTAAGTTATTGCCAGACATGAGTTTATTTAAGGATATTAGGATGATCTTAAACAAGGTGAAGCTAAAGTAGGACTTTCAGCTCGAAAGGTATCCATATTTTAAAGACTAGTAGGTTGGTGAGAGAAGAGGTACCCTTACAATTTTCTTAGGATTTATATGCCTTACTTGTGTGGTGGAGGAAAACCTTAAAACTTATTTTAGGATCCTTGGAACAAAAATATTCCAAAAGTTCTGAGTGTTTTGATATTATTAACATTTTTTAGAAACCTTATATAACTAAGTTAATATAGTTTGTGCTCACATAAGTGTTACGATATGATTATCTCATCCTATGTTATTTGATCGAAGATGGAATAATTTATAGAACATCACTAATAAAGTGGGTCAATGCCTTTAGATTGAACGATCATGTGCTTATCATATTAATTATAGACACTTGTATCTATTTAACTCATGCTAATATGCATGGTGAGGTATAAAAAAAATGGAAAGTGTCATATCAAATGATAGTGCAATGCCACATGTAATCCAACCAAGTAATATAATAAGAATTCAATGCAACATTCAACTAATGAAATATCTATAAATAAGCATGACATACAAAATATCACATTGTAATTCGAAGTAAATAAAATATGTTACTGAAAAAATTAATTCTTATGAACATTATTTTTGACATTGATTAAACACATAATCCAGAAGAACACTTTCACAAAATAATTTCTTTTCTTGATTAAATAATAGTTCTTAAATATTTTTAGTGTGTTATAGTGTATTAAGGTATTTTTATAGCAAAGCTTCATTTCATTTTGTTATCCTTTGAATTTCTTATGAATTTTGGAAGTCTATTATTGCCATTCAATTAATTTATTTGGTCTTTCAGCAATATAATTATGTTTTTAATTTTATTGTATGCATTACCTTATTGTCCTAAGATATATGTATTTCCAAACTAAACCCCGTTCATCATTGACCATGCTTAGCTCTTTCCTCATTCACTCTTATAAATCCATTTATAAGTGGAGTAATGACATTATAAATCTTTTAATATGCATCCAATTATGTAAAATAATCAACTAAATAAGCATCTAAAGCTAGGTTTAGCACCCTTTATGAGATTTTTAAAAATTTTAATTTTAACTTAGTTGGTGGGTAGGACCATTGCCGGTCCCAAGTCTGGATGTGAAAAGTGGAGGGTTGGGTTAGGTAGTCGACAGCCAGCGTAAAACTTGTCGAAATAATCATGACATGAATCCTTTAAATCATTGTGTTAATGCTAGGGCGTCCCCTAGAAGCGACGCACTATATGGCTTGAATACAGTGAAAAATGTGCTAGAGCCGCTGCATCGGTGCCCAGGTGCAGTGTTAAATAAGCAAGGGTTCCCACATTATGGACGGATGCGGGCAAAGAAGTTAGTCCATGAATCTAGAATTAGGTTAGAATCTTGGAATATAGGTACTCTTACAAGTAAATTAATAGAATTAACAGATATTATGGTTCATAGAAAAATAAATATTTTATGTGTTCAAAAAACTAAATGGGTTGGGGAGAAAGCCAAGGAGATTGATAGTTTAGGTTTTAAACTTTGGTATTCAGGTAAAAGTCGAACTAGAAATAGTGTAGGTGTGATTATAGATAAAAGTTTGAAGGATAATGTTATAAATATTAATAGATGTGGAGATAGAATTATAGCTTTAAAGATTATTATTGATACTAAGATTATCAATGTTATAAGTGTCTATGCTCCTCAAGTAGGTTTGGAGATAAGCGCAAAAAAAATTTTTTGGAATGAATTAGAGGGATTAATACAAAAGATACCTCTTGAAGAAAAAGTATTTATTGGAGGAGATTTAAACGGACATGTTGGTAGAGTGGTAGAAGATTTTAAAAGTATTTATGGTGGTTATGGATTTGGAGTGACTAATGAAGAAGGTAGGACTATATTAGATTTTGCTTTAGCTTATGATTTTGTAATTGCTAACATTTTATTTAAGAAAAGAGATGAACATATTATTACTTATAAAAATGGATCTAATAAAACACAGATTGATCGTTTAGATTGTAAAGATTGTAAGGTCATTCCAAGTGAAAATCTAAGTGCCCAATATCGGTTGTTAGTTTTAGATTTTAAGATGAAAGGTTGTAAGAGAAAAAATAAATTAAATTATTATCCTAGATGGGGACACTTAAAGAACAAATATAAATATTTTAAGAGCAAGCTAGAGATTAGAATTTGGGATGTTCATGAGGAAGTTAACATTATGTGGGAAAAAAAAATAGCAAGTGAAATTAAGCAAGTTGCTAAAGATGTGCTTGGAGAATCAAAATGAAAACCTTATTTTAATAAGAATAGTTAGTGGTAGAGTCAGAGTGTGCAAGAAAAGATAAAAAATAAGAAGTATTGTTATAAAACATGATTTAGATGTAAAAACTCAGAGAATTGGGAAAGATATAAAGTGGTCTGTAGAGATTCTAAGAAAGTAATATATGATACAAAAAATTTAGCTTTTAGTGATTTATACAATAGATTAGATACCAAAGAAGGCGAAAGATGTATGTATAAGTTAGCCAACCAAAGAGATAGGAGAAGTAAAGACATAGTTCAAGTGAGGTGTATTAAGGATGAAAATAATAAAATTCTTTTTTTAGAAAAGGATATTGAAAATAGGTGGATGAGGTATTTTGATAAACTTTTCAATGAAGGATGTGAAAGTACGATTGATTTTAGCAACCTTAATACCCTAAAAAAATAGAGAATTTCATTTTTATCATCGTATTAGTAAATCTGAAGTTAGTGAAGCTTTAAATGAAATGAAATGTGGAAAAACAGTAGAATTAGATAATATTCCAATAGAAGTGTGGAAATGTTTAGGAGATCAAAAAATTTCTTGGCTTACAAATCTTTTTAATGTCATTTTAAAGACTAAAAAGATGCCAGATGAGTAGAGAAAGAGTTTGTTGGTTCCTATATTTAAGAATAAAGGTGATGCACAAGAGTGTGCAAATTATAGAGGAATTAAGTTAATGTGCCATACATTAAAATTATGGGAGAGAGTAATTGAGCATATGTTACGATGTGATACAGAAGTTTCTTATAATTAGTTTGGTTTCATGCCAGGTAGATCTACTATGGATGCTATACATTTGTTAAGGGGTTTGATGGAAGCATAGAAAGTAAGGAGGATCTACATATGATATTTATTGATTTAGAAAAAGCTTATGATAAAGTTTCAAGAGATGTTCTTTGGAGAGTTCTAGAACGAAAGGAGTTAATATTGGTTATATTCAAGTCATTAAGGATATGTATACTAGATTACTTATGTCCAAACACAAGGAGGATTGACAAAATATTTTCCTATTTCAGTTGGATTACATCAAGGATTAGCTTTAAGCCCTTATCTTTTTTACTTTAGTTATGGATGTTCTTACTAGGCATATACAAGAAGATGTACCTTGGTGTATGCTTTTTGCTGATGACATTCTTCTTATTGATAAGACTAGAGAGGGAGTCCAACAGAAACTTGAATTATGGAGGTCAACTTTAGAGTCTAAAGGTTTTCGTTTAAGTAGATCTAAAACTGAATATATGGAGTGTAATTTTAGTTGTATAAATTCTAGTGGTAGTATTGTGACATTAGGTGAACAAGTCATTAATAAGAGTGAGCGTTTCAGATATTTAGGCTCTATTGTTCAAAATGATGGTGAAATAGATGGAGATGTTATTAGTAGAATTCAAGTTGGATGGTTGAAGTGGAGGAATGCATCGGCTATTATGTGATAGAAAAGTTCCACTTAAACTTAAGAGAAAATTTTATAAGATGGTGGTAAGACCTGCAATGACTTATGGTGCAGAATGTTAGCCAATGAAAGAGAAGCATAAGACTAAGTTAAGTGTTACAGAGATGAGGATGCTTAGGTGGATGAGTAGCTTTACTCTTAGAGATAGAATGCAAAATGAGTATATTCGGAAAAAGTTGGAGTAGCTCCAGTGGTAGATAAGATTAGAGAGAGTCGCCTTAGATGGTTTGGCCATATAAAGCATCGGCCGTCTGATGACCCAATTAGGAGAGTAGATGCATTAGATTTGCCTTATGTTAAGAAAGGTAGAGGTAGACCTAAAAAGACTTGGTTAAGATGTATAAAAAATGATCTTAGTATACTTGATTTAAATGAGAGTTTGACACATAATAGGACACAATGGAGATGAAGGATTCATGTAGCCGACCCCACCTAGTGGGATTAAGGCTTGTTGTTGTTCTTGTTGGTGGTGGTGGTGGTGGGTAGGACAATGGCTCCTAATTGTATTTGAGTAAGCATTTTGATTGGCTACTTTTGATCATTGGCCATTTTATGTGTACTCATCAAGAGTATTAACACTCACCTTGGGTCCTCTTTGTGCTAAGATAGGTTCAACCCATATGTTCAACTAGGACCAAGCTTTGCATAACTTTGAGTTTCTTGGTCTGGTGTTTAACATGCTTTAATAGAACATCTAACTAGTTTGATTAGGATTATAATCACTCACATACACATTATATCACGTCTTATGTGGTTACCCTTGGTGTGTGGGTTTGGGTTTAGTCCTTATCCATTAAACCCATACTTATATAAGATTATATAGATTACCATCAGTATAAGAGGCTTAAAAGTTTTGTTAACATGATAAGTGTTTCATTGATTATTTCTGAAGGGGTGTTATCTTCATATTTAACATTAGAGCAATTTAGGAAATCCGTCAATGATGTAAATTACTAATGCTAGCTACACCCATGTGATTTGAATTCTACATATCACATCATATTATCATTTAGCTAAGCTTGAGAGTCCCCTTAGTTGATTATATGTACATACTTCTAAGGGGAGACTATCTTTCAATCTCTTAGACCATATTGTATTTAGGTTCATCACTGATATTAAGGGACAACTTCTCTTTAGACCATCCTTATCCTACTTAGGTCATATTAATTTAATGTAGTTTTTTGTTTCTTTTTTGTTTAGCTAGTCTATATTTGCTCCATCTCTCAATCCCTTAAATCTCATTATAGTTAAGAAAACTACTTTTATCTAAAATATCCTTAGTTTAGATAAACTACTTCCTCTTGATTCATCATTATTTTTCTTAAGTCATATTAGCTTAGAATATATTTTTTTCCTTATGTTTGTTTACACTTATATCTACCTTAGCATCATGGCCTTATATCCAGGTGAATCTTTTGCACTTAGATGATCCCACTCTCAGTCACCCAAACACATCGTTAATTATCTAGCTACCTATTTAAATGAACCATCTTCATCCAAGGACTATTTCATAGGATGTATTAGCTAGTAGCTACTCTAGGCATTGTAAGTCTAGTAAAGTCGGGATGGTTCACACCCTTGGGTAAGGATGTATTGAAACATCCAATTTTTACCAAGTAGACTTAGGTCAATTTCCTAACTTATGTTGGAACACCATCACACATAGAGTTTGAAGGTACCCATTTCTCTTTTGCTATGAGCATAAGTACTCACCTCTTAGGCATTTTCACAATCTTATGTTGTAAGAATATAAGCCCTAACATTCTAATTAAATGTCAACTCAAACAAACAATATTCTCTCTTCAAAAATATAAAGCTTAATCATAGGATATATTGGAGTATCTCACTAAGCTTCCTAGTATCCGAGTACTCCTTACCGATTCTCCTTTGAATTTTGAAGATAATTGTTTCATTGAACTCTCCCAATTGATTGTCCAAATTTATCTTAATCCTTCGATATACAAACTTCAAAATTCTTAGAAACATGGATTGACTATTTTAATCGAGAGTATTTTTAGGAGATCTCTGACTTCTAAGATGTAGGGAAGAATCTATCGTATATGTAGACCTCTCTGCCTTAGGAGTCCTTATTGGGTGATTGAGTCCATCATAAGGTGATTCTTCTATCTTTCGAGTCAATCATTCTAATAAATATCCCTTAAGATTTATGTAGTGTCACTACAACTCTAAATTTAAATACCACACTACACAAGCATAAATCTTATGATGATCACTAGACATCACTAATGTATAGATAAGTTTATTAGTTAGTTTATATTGCTTGTGATAAGATAACAAATATACCTCAAGCAAAAGAGATTATTGGTCAAATAAAAGTAAAATTCAATTTCAGAATTTCTTTATATGAAGGCATGGAATGTATGACGTAAAGCCATCAAGGTAATATTTAGTAGATGGGAGGAATCATATCGATAGATAAATCTATTCATAGAAGCCATCTGCTTTGTTATGCCAGGTTCTATTTATAGAATTCAGTTTAATAGCTCTCATCATTTTTAGAGACTTTTTTTGGAAATTTAGACCTTTGATTTCTGGTTATGAGTACTATAGGATAGTGCTTATCTTGGACAACAACACTTTGCTTGGTAAATATAGAGGAATTTTATTGATCGCTACAGGAGTTGATGCCAATAAAAGCCTATTCCCATTAGAATTTAGTATTATAGTGCCAAAATACAATGGATGATAGCTTTGGTTCTTGATTTGTCTGCATGAACTAATCTCAATTGATCATTTCAAAGTGAATTATGCCTAATCTTAAACAAATATGCAAGATTGGTATAAGGATGTAGGGATGTCTTTCCGTGGGCTGAGCAATAGTATTGCATAAGACATATTTGAGAAAATTTTAAGAAGGTAACACAAAAATAGGGATAATAGATGTTGACTTTCTATGTCAAAAAATATACATGGTAGATGATACTAATAATATTCATACATATAATTGTTATATGACAAACATAAGGAATGTTCAGGGAGAAGCATATCAGTGCTTAATTGATTGTGGTGTGACTAAATAGACTTTACTACATGATGGTAGGGTGCAATATAAAATAATGATGACATATGTGTTAGAATGTTTCAATGGAGTTTTGAGATGTGTATAAGGACTATCAATATAGGCTCTTGTTGTTTCTATCTACAACAACATTGTGGCAGTTTTGTTTAAAGAGACTTAGCAATATGACTCATTAGGAGGAAATGAATAAGTCCTTACTTGCACAATAAGCCCAAAGTTTGTTGCACAGATATGAACAAGAGGCAAGACATTATTTAGAGCCTTCTCAAATATACAATTGGGAGATACAAGTGCTTGACATGTCATGTAGATCATTCAGATGGGACCTCCCTAGTGAGGGTGTTTGTAAATGTAGTTGTAGTCAACCAAAGATATATTATATACCTTGCCCACATATAATTGTTACACTAGGACAAAAATAGCTAAATCACTTAGCTTATGTTTCAAATTACCACACATCACAGCATTATAGGGTGATATATGCTGTCGAGTTTCATGTCATACTTGATGTACCAAATGGCCATATGACCTGCAATATGGACTAGTTGAGTTGTTACCCCAAGCAACAGAAGATGATCTAGTAGGCCACACATAAATAAATATAAGAATACAATGGATTAAACTAATAGCATGTAACACTCATTTATGTGGTCTATGTAAAATAACGGGTCATCTTGCTCACATAATCCTTAGAGTAAAAGGCATATAGAATGTACACATGTTTTATCATATATTTTTATTCTTCTTTAATAGTTGAAGTATTTTTTGTAACACTCATTATTTTATTTTTTTGTATATCTGTATGTAAGTATGATGACTGAAGAAGCTTCCAAGCTAGTTGGAAGCCGGTGTAGGAAGCATGCTAGGGAGGATAATGTAGCTTATGATCCTGCACCATTAGAGGTCCACACCATCATTACCTCCCTATGCAGTTAGCATAAGTCCACACATCGATACATGCTATATTTTCATCCTTATTTTCATCAATGCTTTGTGAACAACATGGTGACTTTGAACTATATGCGGTAAATAGGTTTGAGGAGTTAATAAGGAATTTTAGGCTGTGCATGCATATTAGTGAAGCTTGCTACTAACCCATGTTCGTTGGGGTGGATCTCATGAGTCAGCTTCAGTCCCACTTACCCAAGCATTAGATATGGGTGAAGAGACATCTACATTTGCTGATCTTAGACCTTTCACCTATCAACACATCTCTCAGCCTCAACCATGGTCTATATTTGAGAGTTCCTACTATTAGTAGCTTTATGTATCAATCACCTCTTTGTCATATGTCATCTCTCCACATTTATGGATGCCACAAGGAGAATCATGGTATTACTCTAGAAAGCATTAGGGAACAACACCATATGTATAGATGCTTACATCGTATCCACCACACAAAGGGAAGCTCAAGAAGAAGTTAGTATAAAAGGTAGACATTATCTACGTGATAGTCCACTATGTACACCAAATCTACACTCTTGGGAGTGATGCTATTCTATGTAAACATCGTTATCAATATTAGTTTATTTATATTATTATGTTGTATTGTTTTAAAGTTTTGCACGATCTTCTTTTCCATTAGTAGGTCACATTACTACATTGTAATTTTAAATCAAAACTTTGATGTGTATTTTTAATTTTTTAATCTGAATTGAGACTTCAATAGTAGTTAAATTCTACATTGCATCCATATTGTGTTTCTTCTTTTAAGTGAACTTTTTGTAAAACATCTAAGCCTAAGAAAAATTTTATAACTCTAATTAGACATGCAGGCCAAATGAGCACTTCAATTTTCTTTTATAAAACTGATAGGTGATGCTTACATTATGTTGATTGTAGTGTTGCTGATTTATTCATTTTTTTATTCTATTTTGTACCATTTAGTATAGAGCCTACTAAGATCAGAGAAGAAGTGGATGAGGCGATAGTTAACGGCTTTATTCTTCTCTTAAGTAAGTATTTATTATTAGAAACCATAAATTGAGTTCTTTTAAGTGTTTGTATAATGGTGATTACTTACTATAAAATGGGGTTTGCAAATGTATTATAATGAAAAAAAATAATATTTAGGTTGATATTTAGTTCATAATTAATAATAAAAGGAGAGCATGTGTTTTGAGATTATTATTACAATATAATGCAATGACTCTTTTCTTATACAAAAGATCAAAATATAGTTCTTTAGATGAACACATTTTTATGTGTTTGGGTAATGTTTTGTATAAATTGATGATAAAAGTATTTTGTTTATCTTGCATAAAGTTTTTAGTACTTTTTTCATAACAAAAGGTGATCATTTACAAAAGTTGTGACTTACACAGTTATAGTCCTTATAATTTTGTAACAAAAGTTGTATAAAGTTTCAAAAGGTTTACAATGATACTGAAATCCTTCAAATCTGACAAAAATTATTTAGTTATAGCAAAAATAACACTATAGGGTCGTAAATAGTCAAAAGCTTTTCATTTGTAGCACAACAAATTTCTGAAAATTGTGACTTTTACAATCATAATCACTTGAAAGTTGAAATTTTTTTCATAAACTTTCCATCGAGACCAATATCATTCAATTCCAACTTAGAATGAGTGTATTATGATCGAAATAGTGCTATATGGTTAGCCCTTTGTACTTTGCACTGATAATGCTATTCATTTTTAAAAATTGCAAAAGACATGGTTGTAATAGTTTAAAGTAGGAAAAAAAGTTGTATAAAATTTTTTAAGCTTTCCAACATAATCAAAATCATTCAATTTTGCCAAAAAAATGAGTGAGTTATGACTAATATTGTGTTATAGGGATTGTCCTTTGTACTTTGCATTGATAATGCAATATACTTTCTAAAATTGTGACCTATAGAGAACATCAAAATTGTAAAAAATTTTGTAACCTTTCTAACGAGACCAAAATTATAAAATTTCGAGAAAAAAAGGAGTTATGGTCGTTATAGTGTTGCGATGCTATGCATTTTAAAAGACTACAACATACACACACTTAATTTATTAAAATAGTTAACTCAAAAGTTGTATAAAATTGCTTAAGCTTTCCAACAAGGTTAAAATCTTTCAATTTAGGCAAAAAATTAGTGAGTTATGGCTGATAAAGTGATATATAGTACTGTTTACCTCTATTGACCTGACTTTTAGAATGAGTTCTTAATCTCCCCATCTCAGACTTAGTAGTCTTCTAGACATTAATACTTTCTTATTCATAAGACTCTTCTAGCACTTAGGTGAACACTTAATATAGGCCTAGAGATTTAGAAAGGTTAATGATAGGATTAGGCTATGCCTTAGGACTTAGGGAAAATTCACCTACCCTATAGCCTAAATCCGATCCATGTTCACTCTCTCAAAACCAAATCTCAAATTCAATTCAAATAACAAATTCAAATCCAAATCAAATGATTGAAATCTATACCCAATTCCAAATCAAGATCCAAATTGAATCAAATCCAAACTTGAAACCCCTCCTAAGTCATGTGAACCAACCTTCATGAACTTAGCCAAAGTCCCATCAAACCAATCCAAAATTAATTGATTTTCTTATAATCAATTTATATCTTCAATCATCTTCCTAAATATAAATAAAATCTACATTCAAATGATCAAAACTCAATCAAAATAAATCAAATTAAATCAAAACCTTTTAGAAGCCCTATGAACTAACCTTTATGAGCTTAGCCAAATCTTAAGCCAAATCACTTCCAATTCAATTGATTTTCTCATGAATCAATTATTCCTTCAATTATCTTCCCAAATATAAATCAAATCTACAATAAAATAATCAAAACTAAATCAAACTAAATTAAAGTCCAATCCTAAGCTATATGAACCAAACCCCATGAACTTAGCCAAATTCCTTCATTCCAAAACCCAAATTCAATTGATTTTCTCATAAAAACAATTATACATTCAATCACCATTCCAAATATAAATGAAACTTACAATCATCAAGCCAAATCAAAATCAACCCAAGTCAAACCCAACTTAGCTCATTTGACTTGAAATATTCAAATGAACCAAAACTCATTTGAACCCAAACCAATTGCATTTGAATTTATATATCAATCCCAAATTCATATATAAACTCAACTAAATCAAGCTCAACCCAAAATCAAGCCAACTAAGCCCAATTGGCTCACTTGACCCAAAGTGGCCAATTTGACCTATATGAATCAAAATCCAATCCGCTCCAAACCAAAGTGAACTAAGCCAACCTAAACTTCATGACATGATTGTTGATCATCATAGGTTAATCAATTATCATAAATTAGGTCAAACCAAGTCAACCTAGCCCTTTGACCAAGTCAACCCCTTAACCCATATGAATCCAACCTAACCAAATTGCAACTTAAGCCAAATCTAATGAAACCAATAATTCAAATCAACCAAAAATCAACATTTGAACATGACTTGACCTTCAATCGAGCCAAACCTAGCCTAATTGGCCCTTTTGACCCAAGTTAACCCAAATTGACCTAAATAGCCAAAATGGGTCAAATCAAAATCTAATCCAAATTGATTGCAACCAATGGCTCAAGTTCATTCCAAATTGATTGTTAAGCATGACCAAAGCTTCAATTGAGCCTATTTGACTCACTAGACCCAAATGACCTTTTGAACCCAACTTGACCTAAATGGTAAAACTAATTTAAAATCGAATCAAACCCAAATTAAGCTCAACCAAAGCCTACAAAATATCCCAAATGATCAACCAAACCCAAACCAAGCCAATTTGGCCAATTGGATAAAATTGATCAACCCATTTGACCCAAATGAACTCAAATGAACCAAAACCAAATCTAAATCAAATTGAACTAAACCAATGACACCTATACACTCCAAATGGTCATTTGAACTTGACCCAACCCTTAGTTTGACCCAATTTGACCACTTGGTCAACTTGATCCAACATAACCTAATTTGACCTAAATGGGTCAAATTGAGCCAAATTGAACCTAATCAACTCCAAATGACATGAAATTTGGCCAACCTACTTTTGACTCATTTCAAATATGCCCAAATCAAATTCAATGCAAAATGACCATCCTACCCTTTGGCTAGGGGTGTCACATGAGACAAATCACCCATGCAAGTGATCATTTCCTTTTCTTTGACCACTTGACACCCTCCAATTGGTCCACCTAGACTCCTAGGACACTGCCTAACCTGACCCAAAGGTGGTTGGGTTGGCCATGACCCATGGGGAGGTGAAATCACCTCACCTCCCCCATTGGAGCATTTGAAACCACCAAGGACACCCACTATCACCCTTGGCAGCCACCTCCCATCCCTTAGCCACTCAAACCGAGCCACATAAGGGGAATCCTTGCCATTTCTAGCCACCATCCATGGCCAAGCATCATGAAGAAGCCAAACTAGCCTGAGCCGTATGATCCAAGGAAAGAGGGCTATACACCCCTCATTTCCACTCAATCACACACACTTGCATTCCTCAGAGCCCTAGCTACCCAAGACGAGCTGCTAGAGACTTCCCCCATGCTCCCAAGCTCATTCCACATTCCCTATGGATTTCCTCAAGCCAAAAAAGGGGAACCTCCCATCCGATCCCATTTGCTCAAGACTCCACCAAAGTGCAATTAACTTTGCTCACACCATCCTTGGAGGTAGTCGACCAAGAACGAATCGTCTCCCTAGCTTCCCGACGGTCGGAGGGTAGACTTCGATCAGCACCGATCACCTACGTCTCATACATTAGCCTTCTAAGCTATCCACCTCAAATTGGAGCTTATGCTGATCAACAGAGTCTTGTCTCTACTAGACGAAGCTTCCTCAATCGGATTTGCACCTGTCTTGAGCTCTGGTGAGGTATGCCATTGAAACTAACCTTAGACTAAAAATGATTTGGAACTTTTCAAAGGAAACTTGCATTTCATGCAATCTTGGCCACTGGATCCATTTGGATCCTCCTTGCAAAGGTGTGGGATCTATTTGAGAACTATCCAAGCTTGGGTGAGCTCGAATCGATCGAAGGAAGGCTGACAGTGTCCATCTTTTATCGATCGATAGATGCGGCATCACACATCGTCTGTTCTACATGATTGGAATAGATGGTCGTGATTAAATCTGATAGATTTATCAACTTTAATCCTTTAGTGCCGCAGGATTAATCATGGCTGTCCAAAGATTAGACGAAGCACGAGAAGCGATTCCCTCTGCCAGCTGACTCAGGGTTGATGGTGACAACTTAAATATCCAATCCCGCGACACCACGTGAAAAGTGCGCCGCATCAGTGGGCCACGTGGTGTTGACGGGATTAGGATTAATTAAGGCTAATTAATTATAATTAAGGATTGAAACTTCATAATATCATAACAAATCATAAAAAAATTCAAAAAATATAAATAAATACTTATTTTGAAGTTATTTCAGAAAGGAATTTATTAAAAATATCTTTAATTGATTTTAAAAAGTAATTAAAGCTTAATTAAGATTTAATTAAAAATTAATTAGCCTAATTACTCTCTATTTAATTAATTAATTGACCTCAAGCTTTTTGAGATTATTTAAGGGGTTGACCTCTACCTCCCCTAATTTTTTTAGGATGCAAGATAGTTGGGCTGCTATTAATTTAGAAAGAGGCTAAAGTCTTTAAACCCTCTCCCTAAGAGACTAGAGCATGAGTGGCATGAATAGTGACTTAATCTACAAATGCAAATATTTTTAAATTTTATCTGATTTTGACACTTCATTTATACAAAGGCTTTAAGATTTTTATATGTCTAAATGCATGATGAAATAGATTATGGGTCAAATCAAAAAAGAAAGAGCATGAAGCTCCATCAGTATGGGTTGCTCTCAGAGGTCAAACGGTCCCTATGCATGTAAAGATGGAGGCTCTCATTTTGTAAGAGTGATTCAAGATGCATGCATGATGTGAGATATACAACCATACAGTTAAGGGGCTACTAAATCTTTTAATTATCTTATTTAATACCTAGGATTTATTGTGAGTTATTTAATTTTTAATTATGAGTGATTAGTTAGGGTAAAAAAATTAATTTTATCCTAAGAGCCTAATCACATCTAGGCCACACATTAAGGCATCAAATATATAAGAAACTATGAAGAAGCATGGTGTTCTAATGCACAATTTTAAACATAATACCAATCAATTTTATAATTACTGCAAAAGAATAAGAGGTCTGTGCTGTCGGGTGCTACCGTACAATCCAAAAAGAGAAAAGATGGGTAGCCGAGCTCTACCCTTATAAAACCTAGAATATGGAAGAATAATTACAATTATATCAAATTCTATTGGGGGGGGGGGGTCTTCATCTCTTCATCTCTTCATGTCTTCATGTATCTTCCACCTTCTTTGGTTTGGTGGACTTCAAGGCATCACAGGGAACCCCAAGATAAAGCCTTCTGGCCATTGCTCATCCTAATCCCCCATAACACTAATCTTATTTCTTAATGCAAAATTATATTGAAAATAGGAAAAGTAAATATAACTACACCAACAAAAATAAGTGTTAGCTAAACATACATACAACCCAAGCAGTTATATTTATATTTTAAATTTAGCACCTTGCACATGGGTAACCAAGCCCACCTGTCCTAATTTGGATCATGTTTAGGGGTTTAAGCAACATACAAAGATAGCATTTATATTTAATTTTAGCACCTCTTAAGCACAATCCCCTGCAAAAAATATAATTAGGTTAATATCGACCTAACATTTAGACTACGAGACATACACCCTAACATCCAATCTAAAATAATACATCACAAAACAAAATATACATCACACTATGCACCGTCCTAACATAGAACTAGAAGTGATGACTTAATTCTAATCTGTGTGTTAAGGCTTGTATTGTATTAATAACTAAGTCATTAAAGTTGCAATCTTCTAAGTGTAGAAGAATTCAATTTAACATAAATGGTTGATTTCACCTGAAGTCATTTAATTGATTTGAAAATTTTAATTTTAATTTTTGTTTTTTTATTTCATATGATTACACTTAGCAACTAAGTGTTAAAAAGAGAAGAAAGAGGATTACCCACTTTCATCCTTACCTTAAGTCATTTTCTAAAGCATGTTAATTTGATTTAGTTCTCTTTAGTGAATGACTTATTAAATGATTTAATTAATCCTAAGTTTAGGTTCACCTTAAATGACCCTATTTAATATTAAAGGCATCTTAGGATTAATCCAATTGAATTACTAACACATGACACATATTAAATCATTCCTTTCATCACAAATATTATGCATATGATTTAATCCTAAGTGTATCGATATATATAACACACATAAATGATGAATGCATGTATGCGTATGTAGAGTTAATATTCTTTTATGTGATTGAATTATTTAATCACATTAGCTTAAAGCTCTATCTAAATTCTTATGCAAAAATATATAGGGATGAAATTAAATAGGAACATGCCATTGTTAACTAGGGAAGTGAGGTAATTAAGAGACCTCCTTGGGGCTACTAAAAGCCTCATATTCCCGGGATGTCCAAACTATATACCCATCGTCATTCAAACATATGTAAATTTATATATATGAATATAAGAAAGCAAGCTCCAAGTTACAAGATTAATTGATCCAATGACTAAACAATCATGAATGCATGTGTTTTTAAAATGGAAAAGGTGATTATCATCCTCTAATTAAATACACACACATATATGTAAAAAGACATAAACAAGTACTTGCCTTTGTTAACTAGGGAAGTGAGGTAATCAAATGACTTTATTGGGGCTACTTAAAGCCTCATATTCTCGGAATGTACTGGCTATATACCTATTTTTCTTAAATACATACACATGTTTTATAATTAAGAAGATGAAAATCATGCAAAGATAGTATTTTCTTAAATGGAATTATTTAGGTATATGATTTAAAGCTCTATCTAAATTCCAATGTTAAAGATACATAAGAATAAAATCCAACAAGTATGTGCCATTGCTAACTAGGGAAGTGAGGTAATCAAATGACCTTTTCGAGGCTATTTAAAGCATCGTATTCTTGAAATGTCCATACTATATACCCATTACATTCATACTCATGTAAATCAACATGTGAATAAAGGAAAGAGACTTCACTTCATACACTTAAACTATAAGCACATGCATTGCTTATGTATTTGTAATTAGCATCATAATGCATATTACTATTCATTTATAAGCTTTTAAAAAATACATTTGGATTTAGTAGTGATAATAGACATACATATATTAAATTAAATAAACACATGCAAGCTTACATAAAGGAAAACAATTTGATTTAATTAATTTTTGAAAAGGGATGGATGCATGAAATCAAATAACATACAATATGTAGCATGATTGGAAAGGAATAATCAAATACAAGCATGTGATTCATCAATTCAATTAATTCCTAAGGATAAACATATCAATAAAATCATTTAAGGTAAATAAGCTTCTTTAATGTCATTTTTAACCTCATGTTTAATTTGAGTTAAGGGATGTGAGAAGAAGTTTGCTGATTCTAACCCAATCCCATGTTTGTAAATTAATTTGGTTTAATGAAATGTGATTAAGTTGATTTTATGGATTAATTAGGTTATCATATGTATTAAATTCATTAATTATCCCTTTCCTATGTTACCTTAACATAATTATCCAAAACATTATGAGCCAACATGATATGCAAATGAATTGAAAAGTAAATTAGCAATGGTCCTAGGAAATAAAAGCGCCTAATGTAATTAGTTCATAATTAATGGTTAATTAGATTAAAAACTTAAGTACTGTGGTGTTTATTTTCATATTCATTTATGTGTGTATATATGAGGGGATACCACACAGATCTGTGGATGTACTTACTGAGGTAATCGGGTATGACATTGAGGAATAGTACTATCTCGAAAGATAGAAGTCACTACACTATAATAGACCTAATTACCTAATAGGTACTCTTAAGGCATGATGGATCTTCAAATATATCAGAGATTTTTCTCCTACTTTACATGGAAAAGTAAAGCAGGGTTTATTTAAATCAGGTTCGTTAAGTTACCTATGGAGGCAAACCTCCATAGTTAATTACATCTTAAGGAAAGTGAATCCCTTAAGAATACTCTCGATTAAAGTAGGAGATTATTGTCTCCAAAGAATTCAAAGTTAGGACTATCAATAAATTGGTTGTGTTTTAGAAGATCAAATGGGATAGATCAAAAGGGAAGAGTTATTATTGAAACCAAAGAAGATGAGTAAGGAGTACTGATGCTAGAAGCCTAGTGAGCATTCCAAATCTATCATATGGTTGGGCTTTACATATTTGAAATGGAAGAGATTTATTTATTTGAGTTAAAATTTTATTAGAAATCTAGGACTTATAATTTCACAACACAAGATTGTGAAAATGCCTAAGAGCGAGGATTTATGCTTGTACCTCACAAAGAAAAATAACAACCTCAGATCCTAAATCTAGGGAGCTTTGGTGAGGGCCAAAGCATGACCTAAATCTAAGGCGAAAGGGGGTATATGGTTTACCTCCACAAGAGAGAGTAAACCACTCGACTACTAGACTTATTACCGCCTAGAGTGGCAACCAGCTAACTCATCATATGCTTTAAATTCATGTAGATTAGTCATATGATTTTGGAAGATGGCTAGGTTATTATTATTTAGAAAAAGAATCTAAGTCTTTAAACTCACTCCCTAAGAGACTAGAGCATGAGAGGTATGAATAATGACTTAAATCTAATGCAAATTTTTATCAAATTTCATTTAATTTGGGACTTTTTATTTTGACACAGGTTATGGGATTTTGTATGCCTAAATGCATGAGAAATTGATTATGGGCCAAATAAAAGAGAAAAAGGTATTCTTCCATCATAGGCTCTCAAAGGTTAAGCCTATTCTATCTGGAAAAGATAGAAGCCCTCTCTTAACATGAGTGAAATAAGATGATATGCGTGCTATTAAACATACAATATCCAGCAAAGGGGTTGCTAAATATTTTATTATCTTGATTTTACACCTAGGCTTTTATGTGAGATTGTGAGTTATTTTAAAAGTTTAGTTATGAGTTATTAATGGGATATAAAATTTATTTTTATCCTAAGAGTCTAATCAACAATCATAAATAAGTCAAGCTAAACTCAATCCATACAACAATCGCCAATCATAAATAAACTATGAAAAGACATATTATTTCTAATGCATAAGCTAAACAAAATATCAAACAATTTTATAAAGTTATCACAAAATAATAAAAGGTCGATACAATCGGGTACTGCCGTACAACCCAAAAAAAATGTGGGTAGTCGTGCTCAACCCTTATATAACCCAGATTACAAGAGAATAATTATAATTATAATTATAATTAATTGATTAAGGTTTAGGTATGATTTAGATTTTTCTTAATCTTGTTGATTAATTAATTAAGGAGTGTTAATTAATTAATGGTTTAAGGGGGATTAAAGAAGACTTAAAGAAAAGATTGGAAGAGGGAGTCCCAATCCATTTCACTAGACTTCATCATCATTAATAAAGGATAATAAGTTTAATTGATTGATTAATTTACTTTTCATTTGCTTAATTATCACTAATTACATTAAGAAAATGATTAAGGCTTAATCAATTAATTCCCTTAATTAAGTGACCAATAAAATCCCAAAAAAATAGGGGAGGCATAGGTCATCCCCCTAAACATACACAAAAAGTTTGAGATTAACGGATGGTTAATTAGAGAGTAATTAGGTTAATTACATTTCTAATTAAACCTTAATTAAGCCAAATCTACTATTCAAAATCAATTAATAATAAATTTCCTAGATTCTACTCTGAAATAACTTTAAAATGTGCTTAAGTTTGTATTTTTTAGATTTATTTATAATTAGTTATGAATTTAGGAAGTTTTAGAACTAAAAATTAATTAATTAACCCTAATTAGAGCCTTAATCCCGTCGGGCCACATGGCGGCTGATGCGGTGCACTTTTCATGTGGCGAGATGGGATTCACTACTTAAGTTATCACATCTGAGTGCTGACTCGGATGATGGTGCATGCGGTATCTCTGCATACCGTCTGATCAAACCTGTGATTTTGAGGGATTAATCAGGCACTAAGTGTGATTTGGCCAGGACCGTCCATTTCGATCATGCGGGATGGATGGTCCATGATCTATCTTCTCCTGAGCATTGAGCAATGACTACGTCCCGATCACGCTCATCACGAGCTCAAGTTGGATGTGGATGAAAATGATCCACACCCACATGAAACATGATCAAATCCGATGGAAAATGCATGACATGAAAATTTATTTAGCAAAAGGCCAACCTATTTTAATTCAAAGATCGATTTCAATGGCATACCTCACTGAAGCTTATGATCGGCGGTTCCAATAATTGAGGAAGCTTCATTTGGTAGAAATGAATCTCTGTTGAGTCGCATGAGCTTTGATTTGGTGTAGTTTGCTCGAAAGACCAATGTGCTAGACGTAAGTGGTCGGGCTTGATCGAAATCTACCCTGCGACCATCGGATGCTTGGGAAAAGATTCATTCTCATTCGTTTGGCTCCAAGGAAGGTGTGTGCAAAGTTAATTGTACTTTGGTGGAGATTTGAGCAAATGGGAATCGAAGGTGGCCTCATCTATTTCAGTTTTGCGTAAAACTAAGATTGGGGATTTTGGGGAGCTTGGGAAAGCTTAAAAATGGCTCTGCAATTCCTCTCCTTAGCTGCCAGGGTTGAATCAAGTGTGAGTGTGTGAGTTTGAGTGAGAATGAGGGGGGTATACCCCCTCATTCCTTGGATCAAACAGTCACGGCTTGTTTGGCTTTTCCTTGATCAATTGGCCACCTTAGAGGTCCTTGAGTGCATGATGTGGCTCGGTTTGGTTGGGTGAGGGTGTGGAGGTGGCTACCAAGGGAGTAGTGGGTGTCCTATGGCTGTTGAAAAGCTCTAATGGGGATGGGGAGGTGATTTCACCTCCCTATGGATCATGGCCGACCCAACCACCTTTGGGTCAGGTCAGCCATGTTCCAAGATGCCTAAGTGGACCTATGAGCATGTGTTTTATCTCATAGGATGACCTAAACCCAATGGAAAAATGGTCATTTGGCTATGGGTTTGATTTGGACAGATTTGGGATGGTTCAAAGTGGGTTAACCTAAATTTCAAATGGTTTGGAGTTTATTTGATTTGATTTGGCTTGATTTGACCTATTTAGGTCAAATTGGGTTAGGTTGGGTCTAGTTGACCAATTGGTCAAATTGGGTCAAACCAAGGGTTGGATCAAGTTCACATGACCAATTAGAGTGTATTGGTGTCATTGGTTTGATTCAATTTGCTTTGGATTTGATTATGGTTCATTTGCATTCATATAGGTCAAATGGGTCAAGTTGACCAATTTGTTCAATTTGACCAAATTGTATTAGGTTAGGTGTTGAGTCAAGTTCAATTGGCTAATTGAAAATGATTGCAGGCTTTGATTTGGTTCAATTTGTAATTAATTTGAATTTTGACTAATTTGACCCTTTAGGTCAATTTAGGCTAAGTTGGGTCAAGTTGACCAATTGGTTAACTTGGGCTCAATTATGGCTTTGGTCAAGTTCAATCATTGATTATGAATAGGTTTGAATCAATGGTTTTAATCAATTTGGCCTATGGTGAATTTTGGCTAGTTTAGGTTTCATTTGGGCTAAGTGTTGACTTGGTCAACAGGCTATATTGACTTGGTTTGATCCAATTTAAGATAATTGATCAAGTTAGGATGATTGTTGATCATGTTGTAGGGTTTGGATGGGCTTAGTTCAATCCAATTTGGTTGACTTAGAACTTGGCTCAAAAAGGTCTTTTAGGTCACTTTGGGTCAAGTGGACCTAAATGGGTTAATTGGCTTGATCATGACTTGATTCAAGTTCAGTTATATTGATAAATGGGATTGAGATAGAAATATAAATCCAATTACAAGTGACTTGGATCTATATGGATTTTGGTTTATATGATAATTTCAAGTCAAAAAGGGTTAACTGGGTTTGATTTGGGTTAGCTTGGATTTGGTTTGATAATTATAGTTTGTGTTTATATTTGGGACAATGATTGTAAGAATGATTGAATCATGAAGAAATCCATGGGCTTTGAATTGGTTTGGATAGGATTTGACCAAGTTCAAGGACTTGGCTTAAAAGGGTATAAATTAGATTTTGGTTTGATTTTGGATTTAGTTTTGTCTATTTGAATTTATACTCTATTTATATTTGTGAATATAAATGAAGATGTATGAGAAAATCACTTGAGTTTGGAGTGATTTGGATTTGGTTAAGGCTAAGTCCATAAGATGAAATCAAAGGGATTAGGAAAGATTTTAGAATTTGAATTCAATTATGGGTTTTAATCATTTGATTTGGAATTGATTTATGATTTGGAATTGGAATTTGAATTTGAATTTGAATTTGAATTTGAGGTTTGGCTTGAAAGAAGGAAGTAAGGATCGGGTTCAATGCTATAGGGTAGGCAAGTCTTCCTAAATCCCTAAGGCATATCCTATTCCTATGGCTAAACCATCTAAGTCTCTAGGGTTAGGTTAAGTGTTCACCTAATCACTAGAAGTATCTTAAGACTAAGGAATTCTTAGTGTCTATAAGAGTCATATATCTACGATAAGGAAGTTGAGAGCTCACTCCAAAAGTGAGGTCAACAAGTACTCTTATGGTTTTCCCACACATGTGGATTAACCATAATTTTCTTAATTTCCTTTAGGTTATTAAACACTTAAATATTTACCCCTCAATTAATTAAATAAGATTTTGATGTGGTTTAGATTTTAATTTGGTTAATGAATTCATTAATTAACTAATTAAACTCTTACTTAATTGCCAACTTGATTAACTATCCTTCAAATGAAATAGACTTATGGAAAAGATTAGGAAAGAGATCCCAATCCAATTCCCCTTGCCCATTGTTGACCTCACTTTTGGAGTGAGTTCTCAATCTTCTCATCTTAGATTTAAGAGTCTTCTAGATACTAAGAATTCCTTAGTCATAAGACACTTCTAGCATTTAGATGAACACTTAACCTAAGCCTAGAACTTAGAAGGGTTAACCATAGGATTAGGCTATGCCTTAGGGATTCGGATAACCCTCCTACCCCAGAACCCAAATCCAATCCAGATTCACCCTATCAAACCTATAATCAAACTCAATTTCAAATCCAAATCAAAATCCAAATTCAAATTTCAAGCCAAATGATTGAAGCCCATGATCAAATCCAAACTTGAAATCTTTCCTAAGTCATGTGAATCAACCTTCATGAACTTAGCCAAAGTCCCATCCAAACCAATCCAAAATTAATTGATTTCCTTATAATCAATTTATATCTTCAATCATCTTCTTAAATATAAATCAAATACACATTCAAATGATCAAAACTAAATCAAACTAAATCAAACTAAATCAAAATCCAAACCTAGCTATATGAACTAACCTCACGAACTTAGCCAAATTACTTCATTCGAAAACCCAAAACCAATTGATTTTCTTATAAATCAATTATACCTTCAATCACCATTCCAAATATAAATGAAATCAAGCCAAATCAAAATCAACCCAAGTCAAACCCAACTTAGCCCATTTGACTTGAAATTTTCAAATGAACCAAAACTCATTTGAACCCAAACCAATTGTAATTGGATTTATATATCAATCTCAAATCCACATATAAACTCAACTACATCAAACTCAACCTAAAGTCAAGCCAACTAAGCCCAATTGGCTCACTTGACCCAAAGTGACCAATTTGGCCTACATGAACCAAAATCCCATTCAATCCAAATCAAAGTGAATTAAGCCAATACAAACTTCATGACATGATTGTTGATCATCCTAGATTGATCAATTATCATAAATTGAGTCAAACCAAGTCAACCTAACCCTTTGACCAAGTCAACCCTTTAATCCATATGAACCTGAACTAGCCAAATTGCAACCTAAAACCCAATCAAATCAAATCAAATTCAACCAAAGCTCACAATATATTCCAAATGATTAGCCAAACCCAAGCCAAGCCATGACAAGTCAATTTGGTCAATTGGGTCAAATTTTTCAACTTTACCCATTTGACCCAAACGAATTCAAATGAACCAAAATCAAATCTAAACTGAATTAAACCAAACCAATGACACCAACACACTCCAAATGGTCATATGAACTTGATCTAACCCTTAGTTTGACCCAATTTGACCAATTGATAAACCTAATCCATTTTGACCCAATTTGTTGCAAATGGGTCAAATTGAGCTAAACCTAACCTAACCAACTACAAATGACATGAAATTTGGGCCAACCCACTTTTGACTCATTTCAAATCTACCTAAATCAAATCCAGTGCCAAATGATCATCCTACCCCTGGGCTAAGGGTATCACATGAGACAAATCACTTAGGGGAAGGGTCATTTCCATTCCTTGGCTACTTGACACTCTTCTAATGGTCCACCTAAGCTCCTAGGACACTAACCAACCTGACCCAAGAGGTGGTTGGGTTGGCCATGACTCATGGGGAGGTGAATTCACTTCACCTCCCCTATTGGAGCATTTAAAACCCATAGGACACCCACTAATCCCTCTTGACAGCCACTAGTTCCTCTTGGGCAACCAAACTAAGACACATAGGATGATTCTTGCCTTTCCCAACCACCCTAAGCCATAGGACATCCACCAGGAGCCAAAAAATCACAATTAGAGGTGATTTTTGGCCAAAACTAGGCACATAAGAAAAGAGGCACTCATTTCATTCAATTCTTGCATTAGAGAAGCTCTAGAAACTCCAGTGAAAGAGAGAAATGCATTCCCAACTTCCTTTCGAGGAAAAAACACCAAAAATAAAGCAAATTTTGAAAAGGAGGCGGTGACCATTGGTGGATCCAACATTCCAAGTGAAGGCAAGGATCTAGATTCATCTCAAGGCTTCATCTCGTATCCATGAGTGTGCTTGGATCAACACAGTCATCAAAAACCATCCCCAACAAGATAATTTTGAAATCATTTAGCCGGCCATAGGTTATATTATTTATGCAATGTTTGCTTTATTCTAGGAATTTCTATTAGAAAACCCTTGCATCTTTCATTTTACATGATCCCAATGCAAAAATAGAAGTTTTTTGGCGAGAATCACCACAAAATTGAGCCAGAAGTCGTTCAATCCGTGATCAGATGGTCGGATCGAGCCCCGCACGATTTCATCTTTTCTCGCTCTTTTGCCGTGACAATGCCGACGTTATGCGCCATACATAATGTAGCAGCGTGCCATGCATCGCGCAATCGAGTGCCACATGGCATTCGTTGCCTTTTGCGCGAGGTGCTAACTAGGTTAAGTAAGAAATTGAGATATTTTTCAGGTTTTAAAATTTTTTTAAATCACATGAAAGTTTAAAAATTCATAGAAAATAAAATACTTAATCAAAAATAGCAAATTAGGGCTCGTTAGATTCATCTTTTCAAGAGAAATCCAAAAAATCTAAAATCCTTAATTTTTAAGAAGTATTCTAAGCTTAATATATGTTTTAATGAAAATAAAATTTCATTAATTAAACTAAACATACACATCAGATTGATTTAAAATTTTCAGGAATTGAAATTGAAGTTAAAGTACTACCATAAAAATTTTAAGTCAAAAGGATTTCTAGATTGAGAGATACAGAATTTTGCAGCTCAAATAATCTATTTTAGTAGAATAAATTAATAGACTTTACAAAAATCATGAAAAATCATTTAAATTAGCTAAAACTTTGGAAAATTATAACAAGTCATAGAAAAATTATAAAAATACAAATAAATATTCATTTTGATGGTATTTCAGATGAGAATCCATTGAAAATATTCTTAATTAATTTTGAATAGTAGTTAGGGCTTAATTAAAGATTAATTACAAAACTAATTAACTTAATTACTCTTTAATTACTTAATTAATTAACCCTAAACTTCTTGAGATTGTTTTAGGAGATGACCTCTATCTCCCCTAATTTTTTTGAGATTTATTGGTTAATTAATTAGAGAAATTAGTTGATTAAGCCCTAATTACCTTCTTAACTTAATTTAGAGTTAATTAAGCATGAGAATAATAATTAATTGATTAATTAGGCTTATTTATCATTGTTTGATAGTGAGGGAACTTATGGAGTAGGGTTGAGACCTCTTTCCTAATCTCTTTCCCTAAGTTCCTTCCACTTTTCAAGAAAAATTAATTAAGAATTAATTGGCTAATTAATTACTTAATTGGTTTAATAAAAAAGTTAAAACACATCAAGACCTAATTAATGAAGTGTTGGGTAGACCCTTAGGTGTTCAACAACCTAAGGAAATCCTAAGAAAATTATAATTAGCCCACATGTGTGGGAGAATTATAAGAATACTTAATTAAGTTCCTTAACTTAATTAACTATTAATCATGAGCCAATTGCATTAGGCCCCTTTTATTTCTTAAGATTATTGCAAATTTATTTTCGATTCATTTGCATATCATATTGGCTCATAATTATTTAATTAATTACTTTAAGACAATATAGGTAAGGATTAATTAATGGATTCAATGCATATTACAACCTAATTAGTCCATAAAATCAACTTAATCATATTTCATTAAATCAATTTAATTAACAAACATGAGAATGGGTTAGGATCAGCAAATCTCTTCTCACATCCTTAAATCAAATCAAAACATGAGATTAAAAATGACATTAAAAAAAGCTTTGGATTATCTTAAATGATTTTATTTGATATGATTGTCCTTAAGAATTAATTTATTAATGAAATAACATGTTTATGTTTATTCATTCCTTTACAATCATGTTAAATGTTATATGTCATTTGAAATAATGCTTTCATCTTTTCAAAGCTAAATTAAATCAAATGATTTTCCTTTATGTAATGCTTGCATGTGTTGATTTAATTTAATATATGTGTGGCTATTATCACAACTAAATCCAAATGTATTTTTCAAAAGTTTACAAATGAATAGTAAAGATTGTTATGATTCTAAATACATGTGCTCATAGCTTATACATGTGAGGTAAAGCTTTCTTTTCTTAAATTCATATGTAGTTTTACATGTATTTGAATGTTAATAAGTAGTTAGTCCAGACATCCTGGGAACACGAGGCTTTAGTTAGCCCAAAGGAGGTCATTTTGATTACCTCACTTCCCTAGTTAACAGTGACACGTACTTATTTGATTTCATTTACATGTGTTACTACATTAGAATTTGGGTAAGACTTTACTTTATATGCATAAATGTTTCAACCAAATATAAATACAACCTTTGCATGGTTTTCCTTCCCTTATTTATGCATACATCCATATGTATTTGAGAAAAACAAATATTTAGTCTGGACATCCCGGGAATATGTGGATTTAAGTAGCTCCAAGGAGGTCATTTGATTTCCTCACTTCCTTGGTTAATAATGGCATGTACTAGCTTATGTCTCTTATACATGTGTTTTCATATTTAATTATGGAATTATAACCTCTTTTCTTTTATCAAAGATACATGCATCAATAATTGGCTAGGTGATTGAATTAATTGGTCATGAGATTTGGAGCTCTCTTTCTTACATTCATACATACAAATTTACATATGTTTGAATGCAAATGGGTATATAGTTTGGACATCCCGGGAATACAAGGTTTTAGCTAGCCCCAAGGAGGTCATTTGATTACCTCACTTCCCTGGTTAACATTGACATGTACCTATTTAATTTCATCTCTATGTATTTTTGTATAAAAATTTAGATAGAACTTTAAACAAATATGATTAAATAATTCAATCACACAAAATGATATAAACTTCACATACACATACATTCACCATTTAAGTGTACTAAAAACATGTTGCATGTATAGATACATTTAGGATTAAATCATATGCATATTACATGTGATGAAAAGGAATGATTTAGCATATGTTGTGTGATAGTAATTCAATCAAATTAATTTTCAGATGCCTTTCATATTTAATAGGATTATTTAAAGTGAACCTAAACATATGATTAATTTAAAAATGTGTAATAAGCTATTCACTAAAGAGAACTAAATCAAATTAACATGCCTTAGAAAGTGGCTTAAAGTAGAGATGACAGAGGGCAATCCTCTTTCTTTTCATTATAACACTTAATTGCTAAGTGTAATCATATGAAACAAAAGAAAACACAAATTAAAACTCTCAAATTAATTAATCAACTTCAAGTGAAACCAATCTTTCATGTTAAATTGAATATTTTCAAACTAAGAAAAACATAACCTTAGTGCCTAGTAAGACATACCACACAAGCCTTAACACACACATTAGAGCTAAGTCACCACTTATAGTCCTAAGTTAGGATCATGGATGTTTGGTGTATGTTTTATTATATGATGTAATATTTTAGATTGGATGTTAGACCGTTGTTAGCTTAATCATATTTTATATAGGGGATTATGCTCAAGGGGTGCTTAAAATAAATATAAATGCTCTCTTTGTAGGTCCAGGTTAGGACAGGTGGGCTTGGTTATCCATGTGCAGGGTCCTAAGTCCAAATTATAAATATAATTGCTTGGGTTGTATATATGTTTAGCTAACACTTGTTTTGCAAGTGTAGTGAGATTTACCTTTCCAATTTTTAATGTAATTTTGCATTAGAATTAGGATTAGTGTTATGGGAGATAAAGATTAACATTGGCTAGAAAGCTTTGTCCTGGGAGGCCATATGATGCCTTTGAAGTGGAGTAAACCAAATCAAATGGAGATATGAAGATGAAATCCTGAAGCGTGAAGAATGAAGACCCCCCATAACATTCATTCATTATAATTGTAATTATTCTTTTGTAATTCTAGGTTGTATAAGGGTAGAGCTCGGCTACCATCTTTTCTTTTCGGGATGTGCGGAGGTACTCAACTGCACCATCCTTTTATTCTTTTGTGCTTAGTTATAAAAATTGTTTGATGTCTTGTTTAACTTATGCAATAAAAACTAACATGCTTTTCATAATTTCTTATATGTTTGATGCTTTAATGTATGGTCTAAAAGCAATTAGGCTCTTAGGATAAAAATAAATTTTCTACCTAACTACAACTCATAACTAAAGTTTTAAATAATTCATAATGTCACCATAAAGCTTAGGCATTAAATAAGATAATTAAAAGATTTAGCAACCTCTTAGCTGAATGATGTATGTCTCACATCATGCATGCATATTGTTTCACTCTTGCTAAGAGAGGGTTTCCATCCTTGCACAATAGGGGAAGGCCTGACCTTTGAGGGCCTCCTCTATGTTGGAAAACACATCTTTCTTACTAATTTAACCAACAATATTATTTCATCATGCATATAGGCATCAAAATCCCAAAGACTTTGTCAAAATGAAGTGTCCAAAATCAAATAAATTTTAAAAAGATTTTGCATTAGACTAAGTCCTTATTCATACCACTCATGCTCTAGTTTCTTATGGAGTGGGTTTAGGATTTTAGTCTCTTTGTAAATTAATAACAACCCAACTATCTTGCAATTTTATAAGACTTGCCTACATGGTTTTAAAGCGTAGGAGGAGTTAGCTGGCCTCCACTCTAGGCAGTTGTAAGCCCAGTAGTCGAGTGATTTATCCTCTCTTGTGGAGGTAAACTTTATTCCCATCTTCGCTTAGATTTAGGTCATGCTTTAGCTCTTCCTAAAGCTCTCTAGATTTAAGATTGGAGGTAGCTATTTTCTTCAGGCTACAAGCATAAATCCTCACCTCTTAGGCGTCTCCACAACCTTGTGTTGGTGGATTATAAGCCCTATTAATCTAATAAAAATTCAACTCTAATAAATAATTCTCTTTACTTTCAAATATATAAAGCCCAACCATAAAATAGATTGGAATGGTCACTAAGTTTTCTAGTATCATAAGAATTTCTTACTTATCTCCTTTGGATTCCAAAATAAGTCTTCTCCTTGATCCTTCCCATTTGATTTTTCAATATAGCCAATTTATTGATAATCTATTCTTGAAATATTTGGAGATAATAATTTCCTACTATAATCAAAAGTATTCCTAAAGAATTCACCTTCCTTAGGATGTAATTAACTATGGGGGCTTGCCCCCACAGGAAACTTTAGAACCTGATTTAATATAAACACTACTTTATTCATCTATGTAAAGTAGGGGAAAATTATTTAGTACATTCGAAGACCCATCATGCCTTATGAGTCCTTATTAGGTGATTAGGTCCATTAAAGGGTGATGTCTCTATCTTTTGAGTTAGTATATCATATTTCAATGTCGTACCCGATCACTTTAATAAATACCCTTACGATCTGCGTGGTGTCCCCCCCCCCAACATCCAAAAATAAACACCATGAATTTTTCTGGCAACTCTGCTGGAGAGGGGTTCCTCTCTCCATCTATAGTAGACTATTATTGTCACCGAGCATCGAGAGTGGACTTATATTTATATAAGCCCAAGACTATCTTTCTCTTCATTGGCACTTAGCTTATTTCATCCTTAAGCAAAGCTAGCCAACATCATTTAGATTTTAGGACCTCACTCCATGTAGATCTTGAAACCCCTATTGGATCCCCCAATAAATAAAAATGAATCAATAAATGAAAGGAGATGACTAAAATTAGAACCTCCTTACCACTAACTTGTGAGGCAAGGTTCATCCCATAATAAATCCTTTGCAAAAATATTATTTTCAAAAGAATTTTTCAAATTAATTAAAAGTCACATGACAAATGATTTGCATAAAATTTTCAAAAAGATTTAAAGATTACCAAACCCCATTTAACAGTGTCTACAATTGTTACATGGAGGTTCTTTTCAAAAATTAAAAATCAAATAATTTTAAAATCCCTTTTTCAAAAGCACATTTTTGAAAATAGTGATCTCCATTTCAACATACTTAGGTTTGTTGGATGAAGATCTTATTTTCACATGAAATCATGACATAAAATTGAAATTCCATTTAACACATCCACATGTGCTAAGTTGGAGTTTCCCTTTTCAAAAGCAATATCGCACAAAAAAAATATCTTATTTTTGAAAATCAATAAATATAATTGAATTCCATTTAACATACTTAAATTTGTTAAGTGGAACTCCCCTTTTCAAAAAAAACCCCAAAAAATAAAATCAGAACACATTTGAATTCCATTTGACACATAAATTTGTCAATTAAGAAATTCCCTTTTCAAAATCAAGATAAATTGGACTCTACTTAACATAACCACATTTGCAAAGTAGAGTTCCCTTTTTCAAAATAAAATCAAAACACATTTGAATTCCATTTGACATACCCAAATTTGTCAATTGAGAATTACCTTTTTCAAAATCAAGAGAAATTGGACTCTACTAGAGTTCCCTTCTTCAAAACAAAATTAAAACACATTTGAATTCCATTTGACATACCCAAATTTGTCAAATAAGAGTTCCCTTTTTCAAAATCAAAACAAATTGGACTCTACTTAACATACCCACATTTGCTAAGTAGAGTTCCCTTTTTTAAAACAAAATCAAAACACATTTGAAATCCATTTGAAATACCCAAATTTGTCAAATGAGAATTCCCTTTTTCAAAAATCAAAGCAAATTGAACTATGCTTAACATTCCCACATTTGCTAAGTAGAGATCCCTTTTCAAAATCACAAACAAATCAAACACACTTGAACTCCATTTAACATATCCAAATTTGTCAAACGAGAGTTCCATTTTTCAAAATTGAAAATAAATTGGACTTTATTTAACATACCCCATTTGTTAAATAGAAGTTCCCCTCTTTCTAAACAAAACAAAACAAACTGATCAATCACACTTGAGCCTTACTTAACATACCTAAATTTGTTAAGCAAATGTCTCATTTTTTAAATCAAATCAAAATACATCAAATACATTTGGGCCTTACTTAGCATACCTAAATTTTCTAAGTAAGGATCCCATTTTCAAAACAAATTAAATACATGACACACATTATCACAAACAAACAAAAATGCTTCCAAATATTTTCAAACATGCACTTGAATCTTAGTTAGCATACCCAAATTTGCTAAGTGAAGATTCCAAAATAAAAATTTTAAACAAATCATAAAATAAAACAAATTCATCTCCAAAGTCTCTCCAAATGAACGAACCCCATCCAACATACCAAAATTTGTTGAATATGGGTTCCAAATAAAAAATCAAATTATATGGCAAAGTCTCTCCTCACATTCTAAAATCTCCCCAATGAACCCCACTTAGCATACCTAAATTTGTTAAGTGTGGGTTCAAATTCTAAATCAATATCGCAAGATTAATATTTGAAGATAAATATCAAAGCGAGGGTCAAACTCGGTTATGTTTCATCAAATGTAGAGAGAATAGCACAGTCAGTTCTTTCTCCATCTCTAGTTCAATTACAATGGCCTCCAACAAGTTTATCTTCTCTTTCCTATCGAGTGTGGATTTGGCCTTGGATCAGGCAATACACACCATGGCTACCACCCACCTGATTCAATTTGGCCATGGCTTTGATGCAATCAGAGTTACTTGTGAGGGGGCAGCCCTCACCACTGTTAGTAGGGAGGAGGTGGCTAGACAAAAGCCACTCCTTCGCTTTGACTTGCCATCCAATTTTGAGCCCTCCTCTCTGAATAGGAAGGCAATGAAAGTTCCTATAGCAGTGCCAGTTCTAGTTCAGCCAGTTATAATTTAAGTGGTGTTAGTGCTAGTGGTTCCCCTGCTAGTTCAGTCAGTTGTCCTTACTGCAACCCCATGCGAGCTAACACCTCCTCACTGGTTGCTCCCACTTCAAAGGGGAAGGCTATATTGGCTTTCGAGATAGTTTAGCCTACCATTGAGGTAGGTTCTAGCTCTCATTTTTCCCTGCTCTCCCGCACCTAACACCACAATAAAAATAGAAGATCAAGCGGCATCACGAGCGAGCAGCCAGGGAGATCGATGCGTCGCCTCCCACGTCGCTGAGGAGGGATCTCTTTGTGAGACCTCTCCACTCTTGAGTGGAAGAAGGTTCGACCCCCTTTCAGCCTTGGATGGAGAGGAGGATTATAGGAGGATCGTAACATTATCTCCACCACCAGCACACATCGAGGTACCAGAGAGCAGAGGAAGCCCTATGCCGATGTGGGTGAAAAATTTCAATATAGGAGTCGCCTTTCAAAATCTGTTGGTAGAAAGAGAAAGACAAGCCTATAGAAATTAATCTTTTTAGGATGCCATGCAGATCCACAGAAGTACTTATTAGGGTGATCAGTGATTAAGGAGAGGTGTACTATCTTGAAAGATAGAAGTCACCACCATACAATGGACTTAATTACCAAAATAAGGACTCTTAAGGATGTTGGGTCTTTGAAGTGTACCAGAGATTCTTCCCTTACTTCATATGGAAAAGTAAAGCAGGGTTTATTTTAAATCGGGTTCATTAAGTTCTCTACAGGGGCAAGCCTCCATAGTTAATTACATCCTAAAGAATGAGGATTCCTTAAAAAAACTTTTGATTAAGAAAAATGATCATTGTCTCTAAGATTTCAATAGGAAAGGACTATCAATCGATTGGTTTATTTTTGAAGATCAAATGGGATTGATCAAAGAGAGATTTATTATCGAAGCCAAATGGGAATGAGTAGGAGATGCTCACGATGCTAGAAAACCTAGCGAGCATCTTAAACTATCCTATGATTGGGCTTTATATTTTTGAAATTGATTTAGTTTATTTGAGTTGAATTTTTTTATTAGAATGCTAGGATTTACAATTCCATAATACAAGGTTATGGAAATGCCTAAGAGGTGATGAATTATGCTTATGGCCCATAAAGGGGAAAAGCAATCTCAGAACCTGAATCTAGAGATCTTCGGCGAGGGCCAAAAGCACAACCTAAATCTAAGGTGAAAATGGGTAATTGATTTGCCTCCACAAGATAGGACAAACCACTCGACAGCTTAGACTTACAACTGCCTAGGGTGGCTGCCAACTAACTCCTCCTATGATTTTAAACACATGTAGGCAATTCATATGCTTAATGCAAGATAGCTTGGCTGTTATTATTTAGAAAGAGACTAAGTCCTTAAATCACTCTCTAATGAGACTAGATAATGTAAAAGGCATGCTTCAAATGACCTAAATCTAATGCAATTTAAATTTCATTTTATTTTCATTTTGGACAACCATTTTGACTCAGGCTAATAGGATTCATATGCCTAATGCATGAGAAATAAAGTTATTGGCCAAAATCAGTGAGAAGGGAGGAGGTGTGTTTCCACCATGGCTCTCACAGGTCAAGCCAAGTTTCTATGGAAAAGGTGGAAGCCCTCCAATCAAGAGTGAAATAAGATGTTGTTGTGAATGATATTGCAAAAGAAATGCTCATCCAGCTCAAGGGTTGCTAATTCTTTTATCTTGATTTTAAACCTAAGATTTAGGTGAGGTTACGAGTTGTTTATTTTTAGTTTTGAGTTATTAAGTTGGGCAAAAGATTTATTTTTCTCTAAGGAGCCTAATCCACATCCAGGCCATGCATAAAGCAAGAAAGAAACTAGGAAAAGTATGCCACTTAATGCACAAGCTAAATAAATCATCAATCAATTTACAATGCTAATCGTAAAAAGAATAAAAGGTCGTTGTGGTTGGGCACCACCGCACAAACCCGAAAAGATAAATGTGGGTAGCCAAGCTCTACCCTTATACGACTCAAATTATAAATGAATTACATTACAATTAAGTAAGGAACTCATTATTATGGGGGTCTTCAAGCTTTCTTTCTTCTTTCTTCTTTTCTTCTTTCTTTTTTTTCTTCTTTCTTCTTTTCTTTCTTTGGTTCTTTCTTTTGGATGGTTGGAAGGTGGATGCTCTAAGGACTCACATGGTGCATAAGATAGGATCTTATGACCAATACTCATCCTAATCCCCATAACAATCATTTCAAAATCCTAATTGCACAGATTTATATGAAAAGGAAAGAGTGGAAATTTAATTAACACGTGCAAAATAAAGGTCAGCTAAAATAATCCACACAAATCTCAAGCATGTATATTGGACTTATCACTCCACACATGGGTGACTGAGTCTACCTGGCCTATGGATTATGCTTAGGGGTATAAGTACCTACAAGAAAAAGCATTTTTATATATTTTTTATTTATGATAGCGCCCCTTAAACACAATCCCCTACAAAAAAGAATAGTTAGACTAAGAACGTCCTACCATCCATTCTACGAGCATACATCCTAACATCCAATCTAAAATATATATCACAAATCAAAACAAAGCATCAAACTATGCACCGACCTAACCTAAAGCTAGAAGTGGTGACTTAGGCTAATGTGTGTGCTTTGAATGTTTATGTGGTATGCTTAGCTATGGCTTTAGGTTCAAATTTTCTAAGTGTGAAGAACATGTTCAATTTAGAGGAGGGTTTCATTTAAGTAATTTAATTGATTTGGGTTGATTTTATTTCATGTTTTGATTTGGTTCAAGTGAATTTTAGAATTAATTACTAAGTTATGAAGAGAGGGCAAGAGAAGAGGACTTCTCTTTCCTTCCCTAACCTAAGTAATTTCTAAAGTAGATTCACATTTTGATTTTGCTTGATGAATATTTTGATTAAATCTTTTACTTAATCCTAAGTTTAGATAAACTCTAAACAAACCCATTCAAAAAGAAAGGTATTTTAAGATTAAGTAAATTGAATCAAATTCACATAACACACATTACTTCATTTCCTTCCCAACATGTATAACATGCATATGAATGGATCCTAAGCATATCTATACATACAAATGAGAACATTTAACACACTTTTTGATGTATGCTAAGTAATCCACTTAAAGAAATTTGGAAGTTGAATATGCATGATTTTTCTTAAGTAGAAAAAGTTTTCTTTATCCAATTTTTCATATACACACATGAAAGTAAGAAAGGCATAAGTGAGTACATCGCCATAGTTAACCAAATGTGTAAGGTATAAAACATACTTAGGTCTACTTAAAGCCTCACAACCTCGGGGTTGTCCAGACTAATATACCACTTTCCTTAAATACAAACATGTGTATAAAAGAAATGAAATAGAAAAGAAGAATGCAAAAGCTGTATTAATGGATTTATGTTGTTTATGCAATTTATGTGAGTAAGCATAAGTTTTCCTTCTTAAGTGATAGCATAGGGATGAATAAGATATGGGATTAGGCAAGTGTTAGGTTGTTTTCAAATGAACCACACATCTTACCAAATCTCATTCAAAACAATGCCTAACATAAAAGAGAAGGGAAAACCTATACTAAGCACACCTTTAAAATCTTTCACATGCAAGCTTATAATTAAAGTATAAGTAGCATACTTTCAGATTTGATATTTGATTTATATGTTTTGAAAATAATTTGAATTTAGTGGTGATAATAGCCATTCATATTTCTACTTTAGCCAACACATGCAAATCTGGCATAAAGTAAACAATTTCATTTTAAACTTGAATTTGATAAAATATGAATTCAAGAAACCACATCACATACAAATTTAATATGTTGGGGTAAGATTCAAAGAAATTAAAGCATGTAAACATAATCACTTCACTTAAATCCTAAAGACATTCTTATGGAATAAGAAAGTTTAAAATAAATCAAAGTGAATTCAATGTGATATTTATTTAGTTTGGAATTTGATTTAATTTTGAAAAGGAAAATGAGTTCACTATTCCTTAACCCATTCCCACATGTGTTTGATATTTTTGTTTAGTTTTTAGATAATTAGATCCATTTTTTTGTATTAATTAGGTTAAGGTATGAATTAAGTAACTTAATTAACCCTTACCTACACCACCTTAGAATAATTAACCAAATAATTATGAGCTAATGAGATGACATAAAAACTCACAAGGAATTTAAATTTGCAATGCACCTAATAAGAAAAAAGGCCTAATGCAATTTGGCTCATAATTAAGCTAAGGGGTTTAGCTTAAGTAATTTCAAAATACCCTTTCACACATATGAATTGGATTTTGATTTCCTTAATTAAACTTAGGCTATTAAACACTTAAGCATCTACCCAAAGTAGATTAATTAAGTTCTAGAAGTTTTTAGAATTTTAGAAATTAATTAAGGAGATAATTAATGAATTAACCCTTAATTAAGAGAAGATTAAGGAAAGAAAAGGGGGTTTAGGGAATAGCTTAAGGGAAATGCCCCAAAATTATTGCCTAAACCTCTATATAGTAGATCTGATCTTAATCAACCCTAATCATGGATTAAAACCACTAATTACACCTCAATTAATCTTAATTAGATTAAGGGAGTAATTAAGAAATCCATATGCAATTTTCCTGATTAAGCCCTCAATAAATCCCAAGAAAATTAGGGGAGGCAGAAGTCATCCCCAAAAATATACCCAAAAAATTTGGGATTAATCAAAAGCTTAATTAAAAAGTAATTAACAAAATGAACTTTCCAATAAAACCCAAAATCAGAGAAAAGCAAAATTAAAAACCCATTGAAATTAATTTTAAAATATTTTAGGTTGAATTATCTTTCCATAGAATTTTATTTCATATTTAATTTAAATTTTGTAGAGAGAGTTATTAATTTTAGAAGATCCCTTGATTAATTAGAATTAATTTTAGTATTTTTAACTAATCTTATAGCTCACAAGCGATGCATTGGCGGCGACTGCTTTACACATCATGGTGCTCCTTAAATGTCAAACCCACAAAGGCGGTTGATGATGAAAGTGGTTTGATCTCTGCCATCCGATCAAAGATCAGATGGCCAGAGATCTCCCCGTAGTTTTAAAAAAGGATATAAAGAAATCTAAACGTGGGAATTATCTCGGCCGTCCATCCAAAATGCACAGATGGATGGCTGAGATCTCACAAGTTCTTCCCCCCTTGATCAACAGAGATTGTCCATGATCTAGGGGAAGATCTGAGCTTGATTGAGCTCAGATTCAAACCAAACTTAATCCACATCATCTAAAGCCAAAGAGCGGCACATCCAACAGTGGGATTCACTTGAATTGAAAATTTTCTTCACAAAGGACCAACACCTCCTATGCTAGGTGGTGGAAAAAGTTCATACCTCACCGGAGGTGATCACCAACACTCGATTCCCTTGGAGAAGCTTCGTCTGGTTGAGAAAAAGCTGTGTTGGAAGAATGAGCTCTTGAGGTTATGTGAATTGCTCTATGAACCAACTCCCTTTGCTCCCCTTTGCAGCTTTGATTCAATTCAACTTCTCCTTGCTATGGGAACTCCAATGGAAGCTTGGGTGCACTCGACTTAGCTCCCTGATGAAGTATGCAAATGCAATTGAAATGAAATTGAGTGAAGAGGAAGTTTGAATATGAGAGGGTCTCCCCTAATTTCTAAGGAAGAAAATCGAGAAAGCTTGATTTCAATTCCCTCCTAGGAAGCTTAGGAATGCTCTCTGATGACTCCTAACACTATCTAGAGCTTAGTCAAATCGAGGGATGATGGATTTGAATTCAATTAGGGGAAATATATCTCCCCCTTGAAGGATCGACCAGCTATTGTGCCATTTTGATCCAATTGATCACAATGAAAAGGCTATTTGAGCTGTTAGGAGTGTGCACATGGTCAATTTGAGGCCTTGAGTGGATTTCCAACCTCCCATGTGCTTGAATTTGAATGGAAGGGGGAGTTTGAATTGGCCATTTTGACCCATGGGGTCGGGTTTGGTCTTGGGGCCAATTGGGCTGACCCAAACCCATTGGGTTGGGTGCACCACTCCTCATTAAGTCCCCTTGAGCTTTTAGGAAAACATCAAGTGGATATGAAGATGGTATAACCAAATTACCCATGGATTAAGCCAAAATTGGTTCTATGGCCTAGGGGTAGAATGGTCATTTTGCTGATTTTTGACTTTGGATATGTTGGGTATGTAGAGAAACTAGGTTTGGCCAAGTTTTATTTGATTTGGAGTCCATTTGATAGGGTTTGGCTCATGTTGACCCATTTAAGTCAAAATGGGTCAACTTAGGTCAAGTTGACCAATTGGTCAAATTGGGTCAAACCAAGGGTTTGGTCAAATTCATATGACCATTTGAAATGTTTTGGTAGCTAGTTTGATTCAATTTGGTATAGTTTTGAATTTGGCTCATATGACTTCACTTAGGTCAAATGGGTCAAGTTGACTTATTTGACCCATTTGACCTATTTGAGGTAGGTCAAGGGTAGATTTAGGTTTGGTTAGTCATATGGAGTGGATTGGTATCTTTGTCTCCAATCAATTTTGGTTAAGTTCAAATTTGGCTCCACATGACCCCTTTAGGTCAAGTCGGGTCTATGGTAAATTGGGCTAGGTTAGGTCTAGTTGGCCAATTGAGGCTTTGGTCAAGTTCAATGTGATTTGGAATGAACTTGACCTATTGGTTTGAGTCAATTTGGCTTAGATCAAGTTTTGACACATTTTGGCCCTTTAGGTCAAAATAGGTCAACTTGGGTCTAGTGGCCAATTGGGCTAGGTTAGGCTCAAATATTGGATTGGTCAAGTTCAAACATAGGTCATGAGTGAACTTAGATCAATGATTTCAATCATTTGGCCTGTGGTGTAATTTGGCTATGTTAGGTTTCATTTTGGGCTAAGTGTTGACTTGGTCAACCCTTAAGGTTTGACTTGGTTTGACCCAATTTGATTGATTGATCATCGCATGATGATTGTTGATCATGATGAGAGGCAAAGATGAGTTTGGTTCAATCCAATTTGGTTAGGATTATAATTTGGTCATAAGGGTACTTTAGGTTACTTTAGGTCAAGTGAGCCTAAGTGGGTCAAATGGCTTGGTCAAAGTTTGATTTGAAGTTGATTGATCTTGTTTGTGAACTTATGATTGAAATATAAATCCATTTGCAAGTGGTTTGAAATCAAATGGGTTTTGATTCATTTTATAATTTCATATTAAAAGAAAGAATATGAAGGGATTTTGGCTATGATTTTTGAACTTGGTTTTGATTGTTTGATTGAAGTTTGGATTTATTTATGGGTTGATGATTGTAGGGTTGATTGAATCATGAGAGACAATCAAGAGTTTGGCTTGATTTGAAATTGATTTGGCTAAGTTCAAGATTTTGACTTGAAAGGCTTAGATTGGATTTTAAGTGGATTTGAGTTTGATTTTTTGAATTAATTTTGATTGTTTGAATTTATATTTCATTTATAGATGTGAATATAAATGGATCATGAGAAAATTTCAAGGATTTGATGTGGTTTAATCAAGATTTGGGCTAAGTCCATTAAGAAGGATTTAAAGGACTTAGGAAAATTTGGATTTTGGAGTTTGAATTATTGATTTTGGTTTAATTGATTTATATTTATATTTCATTTATATATGTGAATATAAATGAGAATATAAGTTAATTTTGAGAAAATCCCATGAGTTTGAATTGATTTGATCATGATTTTGGATAAGTCCTTTAATGAAAAATTAAGGGCTTAAAAAAGATTTAGGTTGGGTATTTGATTTGAAGATTTGATATGATTGATTTATATTTATATTTCATTTATATATGTGAATATAAATGATAATATAAATAAGTTTTGAGAAAATCCCATGAATTTGAATTGGTATAGAGTTGATTTTGGCTAAGTCCATTAATGGAAAATTTAGGACTTAAGGAAATTTTTATGAATTGATTTGGAATTTTGAGTTTAGTTTGATTGGTTTGAATTTATATTTCATTTATAAATGTGAATATAAATGAGAATATAAATGAATTATGAGAAAATCTCAAAGGTTTGGTTTGATTTAGATCATGGTTTTGGTTAAATCCTTAAGGGAATATTAAGGACTTAGGAAAATTTGAGCTTAGGAATTTTGATCATAGATTTCAATCATGGATTTCAATTTGGGTTTGGAGAAAATCAAATGAGATTGATTTAGAGTTTGAGTTGAAGGTAGGAAGGTGAGGAGTCGTTCAAGCTAAGGGTTGGAAAATTTGTTAACACCCCTAAGGCTTGAACTATTCCTATGGCTAACCCTTCTAAGTCTCTAGGGCTAGGTTGAGTGTCCACCTAATCACTAGATGTGTCTTAAGATAAAGGAACTCTTAAAGTCTAAGAGGAATCCTTTATCTACGATGGAGGTGTTGAGAGCTCATTTTAAAAATGAGGTCAACAGCCAATCTTAGGATAGTTCTTCGCCAGGTTGGCAGAGCTTACGGTGTCTCAGAGTCCTGTGCACTAATCAATTTGAGGTTCGTGATCCCTAGGAGCGTTAGCAGTCAGATCTGCAAGGAGAAGGCAACCGAGGCTAGAGTAGCAGCCTAAGCAGGCAGGAGAGAGAGAGATAGAGGTACACCAGACAGTCAACAACTTCTGCCCTTATTAATTTCCCAGATCGGCGGGCCACCAGAGCCGATCACACGGACATTATAGTATTGATAGGCACCATCAGTCGCCGGAGGAGAGCTCCATTGGGAGGGCAGTCGGTGTTACCCCCATCACACCTCTCCATTCCCCGTCCACCATCACCCTTCTGAGTCCTTCCTTCCATAATTCCCACCAAGGTCCAAAAGTCTGCTTCTAGGGAGAGCACATCCCCATTGGTGATCCGACAATAGCCTAAGGATCCCACTCCATCTATTCCACTAGTTGATGTGAGACTGAGTTCCCCCACTCGACCTCCCACTTCATCCATGGTGAAGAGGGAGTGGCGACCCCGAAGTGTCATGGTCATGCCACCACTGTAGTCACCAGTAGTAGAAGAGGAAAGAGGGGATACCAGTACTGTTCCCATGGAAGTTGATCCTCCCTGTGAGAGCATCCAGTTAGTAGGCAGTATCCAGTGTATAAAGTTAGATGAGCACAGTCTTACGATCAGCCGTAAGTGGGTGTTTATACCAGTCCAACCTGACTGAGTAGGAGACCATTCTTTTGACAACATCTTAGAGGACTACTTTGCCAAGAAGAGATAACTTCTTGGTAGCGATCATTTAGATCAAAAAGAGGGTAGGGTAGCCTTCGACCTTGATGAGGATGATCTATTTAAGGACTCAAAAGAAGTTCATATGGTTGATATTCGATGGTCCCTTCATAGAGACCATCAGAGTCAGGAAGGTGCTGTGATCGAGGAAGGAGACACCTCTCACTTGACTTAGCACCTCCTTCAGCAGCTCAGGCAGAAGGATGAGCAGATCAACAAAATGGAAAGGAAGGTTGAGGATTTGTTAGTGACAATTCTAGAACTTCAAAACCAAACTCCAGCATCACAGCCCAGTCCTTTGGAGGCTGAGCGGCCTGAGCCTTTGCACATCTTAGATCCTTCCAAGAGTGCATCTCCCGTAGATTAGTATAGTGGAAGCCTGCATAGGAAGGTCATAGATAGTACCTCCGTATAGGAGAAAGACCTCAGATAAATGGTGGAACAGTAGGTGAAGGAAGTGTTGGTGCAAGCCTTAGGTACCTCATCTATTCCAAAGGGTAGACTCTACCCAGAGGAATTTGACATAGTTTAGTACCCCAAAGGGTTTGTGCCACCTTCTTTAAAGATTTTTGATGGCAATGGGAACCCTCGATAGCATAAGACACATTTTGGAGCTGGCTGTTGCAACATTGGTGGCAGCGATGCACTTCTCTTTCACCAAGGATTGTGGGATTGGTATGAACTAATGTTGGTGAAAATATTTTTGAGTTAGAGCAACTCTTCATTAAGAGGTTTCTAGAGCTCAACAAAGGGTAATTGTGGGTGACCTCATCGTGGCACAAAAAAATCCCAATGAGTCCCTCGTTGATTATATTCTCAAGTGACAAAACCTAAGTATGAAATGCGAACCATATCTATTCGAACAGCATACAATAGAAATTCTTCTTAAGAATATTCATGGCCCGGTTGCTTTCATGCTCAAGGAATTTACTATCAAAACCTTTGTGAAGCTAATCAACAAGGCAGCTAGCCTACAAAGGGAAGCCAAATAGTTACCTTTCCAAGACTCGTTATCCAAGCCCAAGCTGCAGAATGTATTTGAGAAGAGCTGGGGGACGGTTATAGTAGATGGGGAAGTAGCAGGCGAGTTCGTTTGAGACCACGAGCTCAGCAGCCACCCTTGCCACTTCCTCTTCCACCTCCTCGACCATCATACTAGCCACCACAGCTACCACAGCGATCGCCACCACTGCCTCCATAGTAGTACGCACAGCAGCGACACTCATACCACCACCAGGTAGCTATTACCCACCTACTCTTGCCGATAGATTGAATAAGCCAGATTCATTCAAGAGGGAGGTAGTTAGAAAAATATTTAAGAACCTATTAAAGAAACCTGACTTTTAGTTACCAAAGTCTAAGAGGCCGGAGGAAGTGGGCAAGAGTGATGATCCTAACTTTAGCCCCTACCACTGCATGTTAGGCCATGTCTTAGAAGATTGCATCACTTTCAAGGACTGGCTTGAGCACAGCTACAAGTCGGGTGCCCTAATTATCCCTAAGGATTACTATTGACCTCACTTTTGGAGTGAGTTCTCAATCTCCTTATCTTAGACATAGGAATCTTTAGACACTAAGATTTCTTTAGTCATAGGATACATCTAGTAATTAGGTGAACACCTAACCCATGCCTAGAGACTTAAAGGGTTCAACCATAGGATTATGCAATGCCTTAGGGATTAGGGAGATCACTTACCCTATAGCCTAGACCCAATCCATGTACACCTTCTTAAATTCAATCCAAATCCAAATTTTAAACATAACCTCAAATTCAATTCGAACTCAAATCCCAATCTAAAATCCAAATCCCAAATCGAATGATTAAAGCCCTTGATCAAATCCTCCTTAAGCCTTATGATTTGATCCCATGGACTCAGCCAAATTTCCATCCAATCTACTTCAAAATTGATTGATTTCTTCATGAATCAATCATATCTTCAATCATATTCATAAATATAAATGAGTTCTACACTCAAACCATCAAAACTAAATCAAACTAAATCAAAATCTTCCTTAAGTCATTTTGGCCTATCTCCATGAGCTTGGCCAAATTTTCCTCCAAATCAATTCAAACTGAATTGACTTTCTCATGAGTCAATCATATATTCAATCATCTTCCCAAATATAAATTAAAATATACAATCAAATAACAAAATCAAATTCAAATCAAGTCAAAACCCAAATTTGAACTCTTTGAGCCAATTCCTTAGACTCAATCAAATCCCACTCAAATCCTCTCCAAAATTAATTGATTTTCTCATGAATCAATCATTCCTTCAATTATCTATCCAAATCTAAATGAAATCCATAATCATCTAGAAAAATAAAAATCAACTCAAGTTAAACCCAACCTAGCCCATTTGACTTGAAATGTCCAAATGAACCAAAACTCATTTGAACCCAAACCAATTGCAATTGAATTTATATGTCAATCTCAAATCCATATATAAACTCAATTAAATCAAACTGAACTCAAAATTAAGCCAACTAAACCTAATTGGCTCACTTGACCTACATGAACCAAAATTAAATTTAATCTAATTAAAGTGAATTAAGCTAATCCAAACTTCATGTCATGATTGTTAATCATCCTATGCTAATTAATTATCATGAATTGGGTCAAACCAAGTCAACCTAGCCTATTGACCAAGTCAACCCTTTAACCCATATGAACCCAAATTAGCCAAATTATAACTTAAACCAAATTTATTGCAACCAATGGTTTAAGTTTATTTTGAATTGACAATTAAACTTGACCAAAGTCTCAATTGAATCTAATTGACTCACTAGACCCAAAACCCATTGAACCCAACTTGACCTTAAGGGTTAAATTAACCAAAAATCCAATCAAATCCAAATTGAATTTAATCAAAGCCTACAATATTTTCTAAGTGATCAACCAAACTCAAACAAAGCCATGATTCAAGCCAATTTGGTCAACTTGACCCATTTGACCCAAATGAACTCAAATGAGCCAAAATCAAATCTAAACAAAATTGAACCAAACCAATGACACCAATACACTCCAAATGATCATTTGAACTTGATCCAAGCCTTGGTTTGACCTAATTTGACCAATTGGTCAATCTAACCCAATTTTACCCAATTTGTCCCAAATGGGTTAAATTGACCCAAATTAAACCAAATGAACTCCAAATGATATGAAATTTGGTCCAACTCACTTTTGACTCATTTAGAATTTGTCCAAATCAAATCTAATGCTAAATGACCATTTTATCCTTAGGTCGAGGGATCCCTTGAGAAAAGACACTTGCTAAATGGTCATTTCTCTTCCTTGGCAACTTGACACTCATCCATTGGTCCACATAGGCACCAAGGACAGTGAACCTGACCTAAGAGGTGTTTGGGGCGGGCATGACTCATGGGAAGGTGAATTCACCTCACCTTCCCCATTAGAACACTTTGCATCAAGGGCCTCCACTTCCCCTTGCCTTGGTTGCATTCTCACACCTTCCTCCACTCAAAATGAGCCACCTAAGGAGAATCCCTGCCATTTCCAACCACCCCAACCCATATGACATCCATTAGGGGCCAAAAAATTAAAATGAAATGGGATTTTTGGCCAAAACCAAAGCAAAGAAAATAAAAGCCTAAAAAACTCTCCTCTTTTCCATTCCCCTAAAGCTCCCAAACCAACCAGCAACCCTTCCCACTTCATTTTGGAGTGAAAACCATCAAAATCAAGTGGATTCTGGGGAGGAAGCAATGACATTTGTTGGACACATCATTCTAGAGTGAAGAAAGAGCCTGAATTCATTTCAAAGCCTCTTTGTGCATTCAGGAGCGTGCTTGGATCTTCACTGCGTCCATATATCATCCTTGATGAGGTGATTTTCAAGAACCATAGCCGACCATAGGAGCTTTTGTTTGTGATAATTTTTACATAATTTTTAGAATTTCCCATAGATAAACCATGCAATTTTTATTTTATATCATCCTAATATGAAAATAAGAGTTTTCTTATGTGAATTGATGCTAAAACGAGCCCATTCGGATGAGATTTCATTCAGATTTTATAAAAATCCTTAAAGTTCTCTTAATTGCACAGTAATCCCATCACTTTCCATTGCCTGGGGTTCGTGTGCAGCAACAGCCGTCCGTTCTCCCGTTCAGGGAGATAGATGGATGAGTTTAATGCGTTAGATCCGCCTGTTTCAGTACTTAGATCTTTGGATGCATTCTAGACCGTCTGATCTGCGATCCATGTGGAACAATCCATGCATCGCGACCCCCCGCTCGCCTGATGATGCCAAACGGTGGTCCAATCGTGTTGTGTCACATGGCCGCATTACATCGATCAAATGGTGCAGCGTTATGTAGAAAATTCCAGGTTTTTTGATTTTAAAAATTATTTTAATCACCTAAAACTTTCAAAATTCATAGTAAATAAAACGTATAACTAAAAATTGCAAAGAAGGGCTCGTTGGATTCATCTTTCTGAGAGGAATCCAACAAACCTAAAATTCCCAAATTTTACTAAATATTTTTGGCTTAATTTAAGTATTAGTGAAAAATCAAATTTCATTAATTAAATAAAAAATACACATCAAATTAAGTTGAAATTTATAGGGATTGAAACTAAAGTTAAAATGCATCCACCATAAAATTTTAAGTGAAAAGGATTTCTGGATTGGAAGATATTGCATTCTAAAGTTCAAATAGTGAAAATAAATTAACGGGCTTTATAAAAATCATGGAAAATTTTTTAAATTAGCTGAAAGTTTAAAAATTATAACAAATCATATAGTACAATTTAAAAAAATACAAGTAAATACTCATTTTAAAGGAATTTCAGAGGAGATTAATTTAAAATTAATTCTAATTAATTTTGAATAGTAATTAAGGCTTAATTTGGGTTTAAATAAAAACTTTATTAGCTTAATTATTCTCTAATTACCAAAGTAATTAATCCTAAACTTTCTAAGGTGGATTAATGGGATGTCCTTTGCCTCCCATAATTTTCTTCGGATTTATTGCTTGGTTAATTAGGGAAATTTCTTCTCTTTGCCCTAATTACTTTTTTAATTAATTAAATGATTAATTAACATTCTAAACAGCAAGGAAACCATTAATTAAGCTTGTTAATCATTGTGGAATAGTGAATGGGCATGGGGAATGAGATTGAGACCTCTTTCCCATTCTTTTCCCTAAGTTCATTTCACTTGAGTTGAAACTAATTAATTTGGGACTAATTAATGGTTTAATTCATTAATTAAGTGGCTTAATTAATTAAATTGAAATCATAATCATTCCAGATCTCATCTAATTAAGTTTCTTGGGTAGAGTCTTAGGTGTTCAATAACCTAAGAGAATCTTAAGGAAATTATAATTAGCCCATATGTGTGGGAGAATTATAAGAGTACTTAATTAAGTCTCTTAGCTTAATTAACCATTAAATGTGAGCCAATTATATTTGGCCCCTTTCATTTCTTAGGATCATTATTGATTTATTTTCTAATGCATATGCATATCATGTTGGCTCACCATTTCTTGGATAAATATGTTAAGGTGATATAAGAAAGGGGTAATTAATGAACTTAACTCATATTGCAACCTAATTAATCTATAAAATCAACTTAATTTTTTTTCATTGAACCAAATTGATTAACCAATATGGAAATGTGTTAGGAGTAGCAAATAATTCAATCTCCTCTTTTCTCTAAATCAAATCAAACATACAAAAATAACTTAATAAGAAGCTTTGGTTTACTTTAAATGATTTTATTTGATATGATTGTTCTTAGGAATTAGTTTGATTGAATGAAACATGTGTTTTATGTCTTATTATTCATTTCCAATAATTTTAAATGATGTGTGTCATGTGGTTCCATGCATTCATGTTTTTTAAAATTTTTAAACTAAAATGAATTTCCATTATGTCAAGCTTGCATATGTTGATTTAATTTAATATACGTGTGGTTATTATCACTATTAAATCTAAATGTATTTTTTAAAAGCTTATAAATGTGTAATAATAGATGAAGTGATAGTAGTTATGATTACATATAGGTTTGCATGTGCTTATAGCTTAAGTATGTGAAATAGAGCTTTCTTTTCTATAATCTATATGTAGTTTCACATGTATTTGAATGCTAATAAATATATAGTCTAGATATCCAGGGAATACATGGCTTTAGTTAGCCCCAAGGAGGTCATTTGATTACCTGACTTTCATGGTTTAACAATGACATGTACTTATTTGATTTCATTTACATGTGTTCCTACATTAAAATTGGGATGAAGTTCTATTTCACATACATAAATGTTCTAATCAAATACAAATATAATTTTTGTATGATTTTCTTTCTCTTACTTACATATACATTCATGTGTAGTGAGATAACAAAGTATATAGTTTGGACATCACGGAAATACGAGGCTTTAACTAGCCCCAAGGAGGTCATTTGAGTACCTCACTTCTTTGATTTAACAAAGGCACGTACTCATTTATTTCTCTTTACATGTGTATGCATGTGTGGCTATAGGATGAAAATCCCTCTTTTCTACTAAGAATACATGCATTCATAATAGGCTAAATGATTGAATTCATTAGTCATATGATTTGGGGTCTCTTTCCTTATGTTCTAACATACAAATTTACATGTGTTTGAATGCAAATGGGTATATAGTTTGGACATCTCAGGAATATGAGACTTTAGCTAGCCCCAAAGGAGGTCATTTGATTACTCACTTTGTTTAATGACACGCACTCATTTAAAGCAATACGTAACCGAATGCCTTCAGTATAAGAATTTGGATAAAGCTCTAGATTAACATGATTAAATAATTCAATCAAATAAGAAATATAAACTTCAAATATGCACTTCTACATTCATCATTTACGTGTGCCAAAACATGTTGTATGTATAGTCATACTTAGAGTTAAGTCATATGCATGCTACATGTGATGGAAATGAACAAATTGATGTATGTCATGTGTTAGTAGTTCACTCAAGTTAATCTTAAGAAGCCTTTCATGTTGAATGCAATCATTTAATGTGAACCTACACTTAAGATTAATTAAAAATGTGTAATAAGCCATTCACTAAAGAGAACTAAATCAAATTAACATGCTTAAGAAAGTGGCTTAAGGTAGGGATGAAAGAGGGCAATCCTCTTTCTTCTCTTTATAACACTTTGTTGCTAAGTGTAATCATATGAAACAAAAGAAAATACAAATTAAAATTCTCAATTCAATTAAACAACTTGTAGCGAAATCATCCTTTATGGTTAAATTGAATTTCCTTCACATTTAGAAAATCATAACCTTAATGCCTAGTTAGGACATACCACACAAGCCTTAATGCACACACATTAGAGCTAAGTCACAACTTCTAGTTCTAAGTTAGGATGGTGTATGTTTGGTGTATGTTTTATTTTGTGATGTAATATTTTAAACTAGTTGTTAGGGTGTATGTTTCGTAGACTGGATGGCAGGCCGTGATTGGCCTAATCATATTTTCTGTAGGGAATCATGCTTAAGGGGCCACTTAAAAATAAATATAAATACTCTTTTTTTAGTTTGCTTAAGCCCTTAAGCATAATCTAAGTTAGGATAGGTGGGCTTGGTTACTCATGTGCAGGGTGTTAAGTCTAAATTATGATATAATTGCTTGGGATTGTATGTGTATTTAGCTAACACTTATTTTGCAGGTCTAGTTAGATTGACTTTTATATTTTTAATGTAATTTTGCATTAGGAATTAGAATTAGTGCTATGGGGGATTAGGATGAGTAGTGGCTAGAAGGCATTGTCTTGGGTGGCCCTGTGATGCCTTTAAAGTGAAGCAAATCAAATCAAAAGAAGAAGGAAGAGACATGAAGAAATGAAGGAGAAATGAAGATATGAAGACCCCCATAGCATTCATTCATTATAATTATAATTATTTTTTCATTTTCTGGGTTGTATAAGGGTAGAGCCTGTCTACCCATTTTTATTTTCAGGTTGTACAGCGGCACCCGACCGACCTTTGATTCTTTTGCGGTAGCTATAAAATGTTTGATGTTATGTTTAGCATGTGCATTAGAAATGACATGCCTCTTCATAGTTTCTTTATGATTGGTGTTTGTTGTATGGCCTGGATGCGATTAGGCTCTTAGAAAAAAATAAATCTTTTATCCAACTACAACTCATAATTAAATTTCTAAATAACTCATAATCTCACATAAAGCCTAGACATTAAATCAAGATAATTAAAAGATTTAACAACCCCTTAGCTGTATGGTTGTATGTCAAATATCATGCATGCATCTTATACCACTCTTGCAAAAATGAGTGCCTCTGTTCTTGCACGCATGGGAGCTGCTTAACCTATGAGAGCAACTCCTATTGATAGAGCTTCACCCTCTTTTCTTTTGATTTGGCCAATAATCCATTTCATCATGCATTTAGACATATGAAAATCCCAAAGCCTTTGTCGAAATGAAGTGCCAAATATAAACTAAAATTTGAAAATATTTGCATGAGACTAAGTCATTACTCATACCACTGATGCTCTAGTCTCCTTAAGGAGTGAGTTTAAGGACTTTAGTCTCTTTCTAAATAATAATAACCTAACTATCTTGCAAAATCATATGACTTACCTACATGATTTTAAAGCGTAGGAGGAGCTAGCTGACAGCCACTCCAGGTGGTTGTAAGCCTAGCAGTTGGGTGATTTATCCTTTATTGTAGAGGTAAACTATATACCCACTTTCACTTTGATTTAGGTCGTGCTTTAGCTTATGCTAAAGCTCCCTAGATTTAGGATCCGAGGTGGTATTTCCTTTAGGCTATAAGCATAAATCCTCAGCTCTTAGGTATTTCCACAACATTGTATTTTTGCGTTATAAGTCCTAGCTTTCTAATAAAATATCAACTTTAACTAAATTAATCTCTTCAATTTCAAACATATAAATCCCAACCATAGGATAGATTGGAATGCTCACTAGGCTTCCTAGTATCATGAGCATTTCCTACTCATTTACTTTGGCTTCAATAATAAGTCTTCTCCTTGAATAATCCCATTTGATTTTCCAATACAAGCAGTCCTTTGATAGTCCAGCCTTAAAATTTTTGGAGACCTTAATTTCTACATTAATCAAGAGTATTTCTAAAGAATTCCCATTCCTTAGGATCTAATTAACTATGGGGGCTTGCCTCCATAGGGAACTTAATGAACTCAGCTTAATATAAACCCTACTTTACTTTTCCATGTAAAGTAGAGAAAAAATCTCTAGTACATTCAAAGACCCATCATGCCTTAGGAGTCTTTATTAGGTGATTAGATCCATTATAGGGTGATAATTTCTATTTTTTAAGATAGTGCATCATACCTCATTGTCGTACTTGATCACTTCAATAAGTACCCCCTAAGATCTGTGTGGTGTCTAACATCCCAAAAATAAAAACTACAAATTTTTTTGGTGACTCCATTGGGGATGGTTTCTCTCTCCATCTTTAGTAGATAATTATTGTCTCGAAGCATAGATAGTGGACTTATATTTTATATAAGCCCAAAACTATCTTTCTTTCTATTGACACTTAGCTTTTTTCACCCTTAAGCAAAGCTAGCCAACATCCTTTAGGTTTTAGGATTTCACTCCATCTAGGTCTTAAAATCCCTATTGGGTGTCTTTTTTCACCCTTAAGCAAAGCTAGCCAACATCCTTTAGGTTTTAGGATTTCACTCCGTCTAGGTCTTAAAATCTCTATTGGGTCCCCCACTAGGTAAAAATGAACTAAATAAATAATGGTGATGACAAAATACAAATTTTGAACCTATTTACCACTAGCTTGGTGAGGTAAGTTTTATCCCACATTTAAGAAAACTCAAACTAAAATAAGAACAGTCTTTCGCAAAATATTTTCAAAATCATTTTTAAATTCGCTCCACATGAAGTTTACAAAAACATAAAAATTTTCAAATCTCTTTAAAATAAAAGATAATCAAACCTCATTTAACATATCTAAATTTGTTAAATGAGGGTCCTCTTTAAAAAATCAAAATCAAATTACAATTATCAAAATCCCTTTCAAAGATTTTCAAAAAAAGCACATTTCTTAAATTAAAATCAATTAACCAAATCCATTTAACATACCCAAATTTGTTAAATAGAGTTCCATTTTTAAAATAAAAATAAAATTCAAAATCAACATATAATTGAACCTCACATAACATACCCAAATTTGTTAAGAGTTCTCCTCTTTCAAAAGCAATATCTCACACAAAGTCAAGATATATATTTTGAATCTCATTTGGAATACCCAAATTTTCAAATGAGAGTTCTATTTTCAAAAGCAACCACACACAATTGAACTCCATTTAGTATACCAAAAAATGCTAAGTGGAGTTCCCCTTTTTCAAAAATCAAAACAAATTGGATCCTACTTAGCATACCCACATTTGCTAAGTAGAGTGCCTTCTTTGAAAATTATGAAAAATCAACACACATTTGAATTCCATTTCACACACCCAAAGTTGTCAAATGAGAATTCCCCTCTTTTAAAAATCAAAACAAAATGGACTTTGCTTAACATACCCACATTTGCTAAGTAGAGTTCTCCTTTTTCAAATCACAAACAAATTAAACAAAATTGAATTTCATTTGACATACCCAAATTTGTCAAATGAGAATTTCCTATTTATAAAATCAAACATCATCATGAAGATCAAATTGAACTCCATTTAACATACCACATTTGTTAAATGAGAGTTCACCTCTTTCAAAATAAAACAAATACCAAGTCACACTTACTTAACATACCACATTTGTTAGGTAAGAATCCCACTTTCAAATTAAAATCAAACACATTTTTGGACCTTACTCAACATACAACATTTGTTAAGTAAGAGCCCTATCTTCAAATCAAAGCAACAAACACACTTGAGCCCTGTTTAACTAACAATTTGTTAAGTAAGGGTTTCACTTTTCAAATAAAAAAAATCAAATATTTTGGATCTTACTTAACATACCATATTTGTTAGGTAAGAATCTCACTTTCAAAAATATTAAACACACTTGAGGCCTACTTAATATACCAAATTTGTTAAGTAAGGGTCTCATTTTTTAAAATCAAATCAAAATACATCAAACTCATTGGGCTTCACTTAGCATACCTAAATTTGCTAAGTAAAGATTCCATTATCAAATCAAAATAAATTAAATACATGACAAATAATCATCACAAACAACAAAGATATTTTCAAAAATATTTTCAAACGTGCACTTGGATATCTCTTAGCATACCCAAATTCTCTAAGTGAAAGCTCCAAAATTAAAATCTCAAAACAAAATATTAGTGAAACAAAATCATCTCCAAAAATCTCTCCAAATGGAGGAACCTCATTCAACATATCCTAATTTATTGGATGAAGGTTCCAAAATTGACAAACCAATTCTTATGGCAAAGCCTCTCTTCAAAATTCTAAATCTCTCCAAATTAATGAAGCTCACTTAGAATAATTAAATTTATTGAGTGTGGGTTCAAATTCCAAATTCAAATCAAAAATCAGTGATTGAAGGAAAATATGAAGGTTAAAGTCTGATTAAGTTATATTTTCATATGCAGAGATATCAGAGCAATCAGTTCAGTTTAGTCTCTAGTCAGTACAATTGCTATGGCTCCTAGCAAGTTTGTTTTCTCTTTCCCCTCTAGTGTAGACTTGGCCTTGGATTAGGCCAATCTCACCACGATCGAGGCCACCCACTAGATTTACATTGGTCGTGGCTTCAAGGGGGTTAGGATTACGTGAGGGGCGACCTCCTGGGCAGGGAGGAGGTGGTGCGAGCCACTCCTCCCCTTTGATGTTGAGTCCAACCCTGAGTTTCCCTTTCTAAGGAGGAAGGCTATGCAAATCCCTACCACTGTGCCAGTGCAAGTTTAGTCTACTTCTCTTGTTTCTACTGCTGCTCCAGTGCGAGCTGCTACCTCCTCCTCATTCCCCTCAAAGGGGAAGGCTATCTTAGCATCTGAGATAGTATCCCTACCTTCGAGGTAGGTTCCAGCTCCCAAACTACACCGCTCTCTCGCACCCAACACCGCAACAAAAATAGGAAGATCAACCGACACCACGAGAGAGCGTCCAGGGAGGTTGATGCTGCATCACATATTGCTTAGGAGGGTTCTCCTTGAGAGGTCTCCCCTTTCTTGGGTGGTAATATTAGCCTCTAGGTTGCTATTACCCACCTACTCTTATTAATAAACTCAATAAGCCATATTCATTTAAGAGAGAGGTAGTCAAAAAAATATTTAAGAATCTCTTAATGAAGCATGATTTTCAGTTACCTGAGCCTAAGAGGCCAGAGGAAGTGGGTAAGAATGATGATCCAAATTTTTGCCCCTATCATCGCATGTTAGGCCATGTCTTGGAGGATTGCATCACCTTTAAGGACTGGCTTGAGCATAGCTATGAGTCAGGCGCCATTGTCATCCTTAAGGAATACTTGTTAGAATAACCATCTAGTTCTATTAGAGTAATTCTTGGGGATACATGTGATCCTCTTAAGACCAAAGAAGGTTGGGATATCTCCTTATCTTGAACCTCTAAGAAAATTATTTCTAAGATCAAGAAATTTTCCTTACAGGTGCCTGAGGTAGCTCAAACCTCCAACATCAAAGAAGATTTGTAAGCTGTCAAAGATAACTTGGGGAAGGTGGGAGCTCAGAACCCACTTTCCTGGGATACTCTAGTAGTGCAATCACCATCTAAGTCAAGTATTCCATCCACCATTGCAGCTACCAGTTCATCCAGTGCTTCTTCTAATAGGAGTGTTGTATCAGCAAATAGGGGCACCAAAACCCTTACCCTGCTTACTTTATTTTATTTTTATCTTGTACCTCCACCCAAAAAGAAATCAATGAAGAAACCTTATTCCACTTACATCTTCTCTACTTCTAATGCTCTTAATTTTATTCCTCTAGAAAACTCTCCAAGTCTAGAAAATGATAATAGCTCTAATAATTCTGATCATTCTTCATTCGATTTAAAAATGGATTATCCATTCCTAAATCTTATGGGTTCACCCCTTGAGATTGACTTGGAGTCATCCGACATCGAGGGTCCCATAAGAGAAGCTGTAGGTGTACCCGACAAGCAGGTAGAACCTTCTACCATATAATCTCAGGAAGTCATCGAAGTTAACCTTCATAGTGGCAAGGTTCTACCTTCTAGGATAATAGCTCAAGATAAGGGTAAGAAAGTAATTGGTTCTACCGATCAGACATTATCCATTAGAGATTCTGCCTATAGATACTTTGATGGACAGATAACCTAGAGTTGATTATAATGTCCTCACTCACCTTAGGAAGTTGCCAGCTAAGCTAAGCATATACGATGGTCTTGTCTTATCCAAAGAGATGAGGGAGTCATTGTTTAAAGCATTACATGATCTTGAAATATGTTTAGCTCAGTTGACCGCTATAGGAGAGGAGGCACATTACTCTAAGGAAGTCCTATGAGTCACATTCACAGACAAAGACCTTCTCTTAGGGACGATCGAGCATAATTGTCCCCTTTACATCATGATCGACATGGGCAGATTCAGATTATCTAGAGTATTGGTTGATACAGGTGCATCGATAAATATTATGAGTCTAAGAACCCTTGCCTCCTTGAAGATCACATCTCCAAACTTTCAAAAGAAAGAATGTTGTTGAGAGGATTCAATGAACAAGGCGAGATGACCTTAGGTTCCATAGTGTTACCTTTGGAGATAGATGATTGGAAGATTGCAGCCAAGTTTTATAATATAGACTCGGATACATCTTTTAATGCTTTGTTAGGAAGACCATGGATACAAGAAAACAATCTGGTTCCATCCTCTCTACACCAGTGCATCAAGTTCATGAGAGGTGAGATTTTATATTGTGTCAAAGGAGATCTCAAACTATTCACAGTTCATGAGGTCTGAATATATGAGGATCCGACCTACTATCTCCCTCAAAATCAATAAGTATATTCTTACAAACTTGGCCAAAGTTCAAAAATAAAAGAAAAAAAAGAAAAAGAAAAAGAAGAAGAAAAGAAGAAGAAAAAGAAAGAGAAAAAGAAAAAGAAAAGAAAAAAGAAATTGAAAAAGAAAATAAAAGGGAGCGAGAAATAGACTTGGAGGAGAAAGTAGAGCCTGATATTAGATTCCACCCACAATTCATTAATCCATTCGAACATATGGATAGGATGACCCGACCTCTATTAGGAAGAGGAATAGGCAGATTTAGAGGCTTTCTTAGGGATGGAAGACCTCCTTGTTGGCCACCTAATAGAAGATATGTCCCTACTACCAAGAGTACACCTACTATCCATATAGACTTAGAATTTAGTTCAGATGATGAGCCTTATATGGTTAGTATGCCAGCTAGCACTTCTAGACAGTAGATCCCCATGCAGGTGACAGTTGAACCAAACAGTAATGAAGACCAAGCTCCAAAGCAAAGCATGAGTGTATCCAAGTATATATATGAAATAGTCAGGCATCAGTTGGGAACTTTAGCTCTAACCCCACTTTCCTCACAAAAAGTTGAGGGTTTAGTAGTTGAGGAAGCCCCTTAGTCTTCCACATATGTAAAAATGAAGAAGTTTTTTCTTAGAGCATCATCCTCAAGTCAAGAAGTTGATGTAGAACTTGAGGATGATTCATATAAAAATTTAATAGAATTACCTTTTAATTGGTACTCACCTTATGTTCTTAATTTAGCAAAGAAATGATTGATTCCATATGTTTGGTCTAAACACAGGTCAAAATACTTCGAAAGGTTATGGGACAACAAATGCAAACATTCTCAATCAAGAATGGAATTAGGATTTGGTACAATGGGTCCAGTCAATGATGATGATTACTGCTTAGTCATCACTAATCATTTGGAATTTGATAGGTTCTTTTCAAACCACACTAACTCATATGAGGAGGAGTGCTTGGAAACTTCAGATGATCCATATGACTTTGATGTCAAAGATGCACCGCCAGAGTTTGAAGAGGAGATCAAGTTAGCCATTGATGAGTTCAAGAAAATTAACCTAGGAACAGAATAAAATTCACGCCTGACATACATCAGTTCTCTATTGAATGAAAAAGAAACCAATGACTTAGTTAGGCTATTGATTGAGTTTAAGGACTACTTCGCATGTAGTTATGAAGAAATGCCAGGTTTATCTCCTCACATAGCAGTCCACGAACTAACAATAGAACCTAATGCTAACCCTATGAAGCAAGCTCCTAGATGCATGCGATTAGACATTGAACAACAGGTCATTTTTGAAGTGAAGAAACTGACCGATGCTGATTTTATCAGGGAAGAAAAATATCCTACCTGGTTGGCTAGTGTCATCCCAATTAAGAAGAAGAATGACCAAATTCACATATGTGTCAAGTTTAGGGACTTAAATAAGGTATGTCTAAAAGACAAGTTTCCATTACCAATCTCAGAACTAATGGTGGATATTGCCTCATCTCATGCAGTCTTCTCTTTCATGGATGGTTCATCTAGCTACAACCAAATTAAGATGGCCCCTGAAGATGAAAAAAATACTGCTTTTCAAATCTTGATCAAAATTTATTACTATAAGGTCATGCCTTTCAGCCTTAAAAATACTGGTGCTACCTACTAGTGAACCATGATTCGAATCTTATATGAACTCATTCATCATCAAGTTGAATGTTACGTTGATGATCTTGTTATCAAGAGAAAATAAAAGGAAGACTATCTCTTTGACTTGAGAGTAGTTTTTGAGCGATTAAGATAATATAACCTCAAAATGAATACCCTGAAGTGTGCATTCGGAGTAGCTTTAGAGAAATTCCTTGAGTTTGTTGTCTGACATTGGGGAATAGAGATCAATCCAAACAAAATCAAAGCTATCTTAGAAATGCCACCCCCTAAATGTCTAACACAACTCAGATCATTCCAATGGTTGTTGGCGTATCTAAGATGCTTCATATCCAACTTATTAGGAAGGTACCAGCCATTTTTAGCACTTGTCAAAAGGATGCCAAGTTTAAGTGGTATGACAAGTGTCAGCATGTCTTTGAAGGTATCAAGTACTACCTGATGATGCAGCCAGTTCTAGTAACCCCTATCCTGAGCAAGCCGCTCATTCTCTACACTACTACATTAGATGACTCTCTTGGTGCTTTATTAGCCCAAGCTAATGACAAAGGGAAAGAGAATTCTCTACTACCTCAATCATCGTCTAATCCCTGTTGCAGTCAACTATCCACCTATTAAGAAGCATTGCCTTATTTTAATCTTTGCATCCCAAAAGTTAAAGGTACTACATGCTTTCTCATAAGGTGAACTTGATCTTTAGGATCAATCCACTGTAACATCTCATGACTCAGCTGATGCTATCTGGACGATTGGCATGCTAGTCCATAATTTTATCACAGTTTGATATTACTTTCATACCCCTTCGTGCGGTGAAAGGACAAGCACTAGTAAATTTCTTAGCAGCACACACACTTCCTGCTGACTCCCAGCTTAGTGCTGGCCTCCTCGATGAACAAATCATAAACTTAAGGGACATTAGCATTCACCACTAGGAGATGTACTTTAATGGTGTGGCTTCCTCTCAAAGAGGAGAAGACCCACAATCTACTATCCCAGGAAAGGCAGAGGTAGGAATAGTTCTCCTAACTCCGGACTGCAATGTGATGAGATTCTTATATCATCTGTCCAATCCTTGCACCAAAAACTAAGCCAAATATGAGGCTTTGATTGCCAGTTTGGAGTTAGCAGTCACGCTATGCATCCAAAATATCAACATCTTTGGAGATTCTCAGTTAGTCATAAACCAAATCACTAGGTCCTACAAGGTCCTCAAGTTTAAGCTCCATCACTACCAGAAGTACACCATGGAGTTATTAGCTCAAATTCTAGAGGTTACCATTTACAAATTCCTCGAAGAGAGAACGCAGTAGTGGATGCCTTAGCTAAACTTGCAAAGAAATTGGCATGTCTGGAAGATGAATTCATATCAATTAGAGTCCAAAATATTCAAGTCCTATTTCTTATTGATACTGAACTCATTGATAATTACTCTATTGAAGAGGAGGTTGTCATTGTCAAAAAGGTTGAGGAGTTAGATTAGAGGCAACCATTCAATGATTACCTAGACAAAGGCAAACTACCTCAAGAGAAGTCTCAAACCCATCAGATGAAATATAGAGCACTTTCATATACTTTAGTGGATGGCATCTTGTACCGTTGGTCCTTCGATCATATGTGGTTATGTTATTTAGACAAATATGAAGCCCATAAGATCATGACTGAGGTACACTCAAGTTTATGCGGAGCTCATTAATCTGGTCTAAAGATGAAAGACAAATTTAAATGACTAGGATACTATTGGCCTACGATGATCACCAATTTCATGGATGTAGCCAAGCGATGCTGCCAATGTCAAGTACATGGTGTGGTCCTACACTAGCCACCCAACATTCTCTATCCAACATTGGCCTCATGGCCATTCGAGTGTTGGGGATACTAACATTGTGGGTCTGATCGATCCTCCTTCTTCTAAAGGTCATTGATTCATCCTTATCACTATAGACTACTTTTCTAAGTGGGCAGAAGTGATTCTACTCAGAGAGGTCATAACTTAGCATGTACTCCAATTTTTCAAAAACCATATCGTATATAGATTCGGGGTGCCTCACTGAATTATATTCTATAATGATACTGCATTCAAGAGCACCAAAATCAATAGCTTTGCCCAGAGACATAACATAGATTGGAGGTACTCTACTATCTACTGGCTGAGGGCAAATGGCTTGGCAGAAGCCTTCAACAAAACACTCATCCAAATATTGAAGAAAACACTTGACGATAATAAATGATAGTGGCATGAGCATTTAGTTGAAGCCTTATTGGCCAACCACACCACATATAGAACTCCAATGCAGTCCACCCCTTTCTCCTCAATGTATGGGTCTGAAGTCGTTCTACCATTATAGGTCTAACTTTCGTCACAAGGATAGCTGTGGGTAGCAAGATCATAATAGAGCAGAATGCCAGGTTATGGTTAGAAGAGCTCGAATGTATGTAAGAGAGACATCTACGAGCATGCCAGAACCTTGAGTTATATAAAGCCAAAATGATTCAAGCTCACAATAAGTAGGTCTACCCTAGAGATTTTCAAATAGAAGAGCTTGTTTTAGTTATAAGGAGACCAATTATTATCATCGCAAGATGGGAGGAAAGTTTGAACCCACTTGGGAAGGCCCTTTTATCATGGAAAAGGCCTACCAAGGAGGATCATATCAATTGATCAACCATAGAGGAGAGCGCCTGATGCTTCCAATCAACGGGCTTTACTCAAAAAAATATTTTTCTTAAATTGTGTTCCAAAAAATAATCATCATCAATAAAATATCTTTTCAAATCAAACATTCTCTTCATTTAAAACATCTTTGTTTGTTTGTGAATCCGCCATGACGCACATCTAGGTTAGGTGTAGACCACTCGATCGACATCCTATCCTTGATCAACAAAATAAAAAAATAAGCTACACATCTTCACAACACAAACATAAATTACACATCTTCACAACACATACACATATCTTTTGTCTGCTAATTTTTTGCTCACTCACCATTAGGCTTTGAGTGCTACCCTAGTGTCTTGTTTTTGGGGGATGTAAGTCCCCTACGCCCTTCCTACTTGACCATTATCATGGCGGCTTCTTCATGTCCATCATGGGCTAAATCTGTTGCCTTCATGGCATTGAGGATTATAAGTCCCTGGCCGTCCCCCTCGGACTAAATTGGTGTAGTTTTTTTGTACTCAGGTGGCCCCTGGGTTAGTTCAACTTATGCCAACAATAGGTCACCCCAGCGGTTGTTCCTCACTTTGAAAGATGTAAGTCTGCTATGCCTTCTTCCTAGCATAGTCGTTGCACACCGATGGTCAGCCTTAGGTCATATATCACCTGTTGAGCCAACCATAGACTATCCTGGCAATCAGTTCCACTTTAGGGAGATATAAGTCTACATGCCTTCTTCTTAGATGATTATCACACACCGACGGGCTCCTTAGGTTGGTTGGTTCTCGCTATGCTGACAGTGACCCACCTGATGGATACACCACTCTTAGTAGATGTAAGATTGCTACACTTTCTTCTTGAGTTCCCCACCGTATACCTATAGGCATTATTCTCTTCAGGGTCCAAGATAATGCCCCTGGCGGGACCTCCACTATGGGCACTCTATTTGGATCACATCCTTTATGACCCCATCTAGACACTACCTGTGTTACTTTTGGATTAGATAGTCCCTCTTTCCTAGTAGCCACCCCTGTGGTTGAAGATTTTATTCTGTGGATGCACATATTCTCCCTTGGTCCAGTAAATTTGAGATAGGTCAAGGCTGACATAGCCCCTTCTGGTCCCTCAATAGCATAACCAATAATATATATATATATACATATATATATATATATATATATATATATATATATATATATATATATATATATATATATATATATATATATATATATATATATATATATATATATATATATATATATATATATATATATATATATATATATATGCTTATGGATTAGGAATTAGATGACACCTTCCCAAGAAGGTGTCCTATCTTTAGACGATCAAAACTCCATATATCGCTACTCTTGAGTTGAGATAAGTCTCCCCGACACTATCTCAGTTGTTGCCCTTAGATTGGGTTCAATTTGTTCTACCACCAACAGATTATCCCGGCGGTCATCCTGGCTTTGAAAGATGTAAGTTTGCTACACATTCTTTCTAGCAAGACCATTGCACATCGACGGGTAGCCCTAGGTCAGGTTTTATTTATTGGGCATCCAACGAGTCACCCTAGCAGCTGTTCCTTGCTTTGGAGATGTAAGTCTGCTATGCTTTTGCCAGCATAGCTGTTGCACACCGAAAGGCACCTCTTAGGTTGGATAGTCCTACCCTTCAGCCAGTAGACTACCCCTTTGGATTGTTAAATCTAAGATAGGCTAAGGCCAACAGAGCCCCTTCTTAGTGCGGTCCATCGCATACTGACAGGACCCTTCAAATAAAATTAAAATAACTGAAAAAACCAAATCAAATTAAAATAAATCAATAAAATTATTGAAATTAATCTTGACTACTTTTGAGTTGACATAAGTCCCCCAATGACATTCACTCAGTAGTCACCCCTAGGTTGGGTTTGATTATCGCGGATCCAACATATCACCCTAGTGGTTGACCCATGCTTCAGAAGATGTAAGTCTGCTACACTTTCTTCATAGTACAACCGTTGCACATAGAAAGGCAAACCCTTAGGTTGGATAGTCCTACCTTGACTATCCCTTTGGATTTGTCAGTTTGAGATAGGTTAAGGCTGACATAGCCCCTTCTCAGTGGGTCCATTGCACACCAACAGGGTCTACAACAAACTAAATTTGAAACCAACCTCCCCAGTGGAGTCAAATTAAAACATATCAAACAAACTAAACTTCTCCCCACTGAGGCACAATTCAAATTAATCTCTCTAGTGGATCCATAAGAGATCTCATTAAACTCTTATCCTCAGTGGATAGCTCAAACCTGCTACCTTAGTGGAAGGTTCAAATTCCCAATCCCCAACAGATTATATATTCTTATCCCTAGTGGATACACACCTAAATAAATGAAATTCATAATCAAACTCAAATCCATATCCCTAGTGGATAGCTTGAACTTGCTTCCCTAGTGGAAGGTTCACATTTCCAATCCCCAGTGGATTCCTCCTTTTATTCCCTTGGCATAGACCTCTCACATGTCATGTCCAATGCATGTGTGACCCCTTAGCGGATCTTCCTTCATGTCCTTGACATGAAATTCTAACCATATCTTCCTTGCTCTCCTATGCCCCAAGCATAAGTTGAGTTGCATTGCATTAAGATCATGATTCTATCTACCTTTCAGGTTTATGTTTAGATCATTTCCATTAGTGCTTGCAATCTTTTGGACATTATTGATCATCTCGGTCAACTCCAATATGTGTGGTGTGCCTTGTCAGTTACACCACACCTATTGAGTGTCCTTTTGTTGAACTCACTTTGGAGTGAGTTCTTAATCTTCTTATCTTACACATAGGAATCTTCAGACACTAAGATTTTCTTTCTCATAAGACACATCTAGTAATTAGTTCAACACCTAACCTAAGCCTAGAGACTTAGAAGGGTTCAGCCATAGGAATAGGCCATGACTTAGGGATTAGGGAGATCACCCACTCTATAGCCTAAACCCAATACATGCACACCTTCTTAAATTCAATCCAAATCCAAATTTCAAACATAACCTCAAATTAAATTCAAACTCAAAACCAAATACCAAATCCAAAATCCAAATCCCAAATCAAATGATTAAAGCCCTTGATCAAATCCTCCTTAAGCCTTATGATTGAATCCCATGGACTTAGCCAAATTTCCATCCAATCCACTTCAAACTTGATTGATTTCTTCATAAATCAATCATATCTTCAATCATCTTCATAAATATAAATGAAATCTACACTCAAATCATCAAAACTAAATCAAACTAATCAAAATCTTCTTTAAGCTATTTTGGCCTATCTCCATGAGCTTGGCCAAATTTGCCTCCAAATCAATCCAAACTCAATTGATTTTCTCATGAGTCAACCATATATTCAATCATCTTCCTAAATATAAATCAAATATAAAATCAAATAGCCAAAATCAAATTCAAATCAAGTCAAAACCCAAATTTGAACTCTTTGAGCCAATTCCTTGGACTCAATTAAATCCTACTCAAATCCTATCCAAAATCAATTGATTTTCTCATGGATCAATCAATCCTTCAATTATCTATCCAAATATAAATGAAATCCACAATCATCAAGCCAAATCAAAATTAACTCAAGTCAAACCCAACCTAGCCCATTTATTTTGAAATATTCAAATGAACCAAAACTCATTTGGACCCAAAATCAAGCCAACTAAACTCAATTGACTCACTTGACCCAAAGTGGCCAATTTGACCTATATGAACCAAAATCAAATTCATTCTAAATTAAAGTGAATTAAGCTAATCTAAATTTCATGTCATGATTGTTGATCATCCTATGTTAATCAATTATCATGAATTGGGTCAAACCAAGTCAACCTAGCTCATTGACCAAGTCAACCCTTTAACACATATGAACCCAAACTAGCCAAATTGCAACATAAATCAAATTTATTGCAACCCATGGCTCAAGTTCATTCCAAATTTACTATTGAACTTGACCAAAGCCTCAATTGAATCTAATTGACTCACTAGACCGAAAACTCATTGAACCCAACTTGACCTTAAGGGTCAAATCAACCTAAAACCTAATAAATCCAAATTGAACTTAACCAAATCCTATAATATATTCCAAATGATCAACCAAACTCAAACAAGGCCATGATTCAAGCCAATTTAGTCAATTAGGTCAAATTGGTCAACTTGACCCATTTGACCCAAATGAACTCAATGAGTCAAATTCAAATATAAATTAAATTGAACCAAACCAATGACACCAATACACTCCAAATGATCATTTAAACTTGATCCAACCCTTGGTTTGACCCAATTTGACCAATTGATCAACCTAACCCGATTTGACCCAATTTAGCCCAAATGGATCAAATTGATTCAAATTAAACCAAATGAACTCGAAATGATATGAAATTTGGTCCAACTCACTTTTGACTCATTTCAAATATATCCAAATCAAATCTAATGCCAAATGAACACTTTGCCCTTAGGTCAAGGGCATCCCATGAGAAAAGACACTTGCTCAAATGGTCATTTATCTTTCTCGATTACTTGATGCTCATCCATTAGTCCACATAGGCACCAAAGACATTGACCAACCTAACCCAAGAGTTGGTTGGGGCAGCCATGACTCATGACTCATGATGAGATGAATTCACCTCACCTCCCCCATTGGAACACTTGGCATCAGGGACCTCCACTTCCCCTTGCCTTGGTTGCATTCTCACACCTTCCTCCACTCAAAATGAGCCACCTAAGGAGAATCCCAACCATTCCCAAAAACCCCAAGCCATAGTACATCCACTAGGTGTCAAAAAATTAAATGAAAGGGGATTTTTGACCAAAACCAAAGCATAGAAAATTGAAGCTTGAAAAATTCTCCTCTTGCCCTCATTACATTCCCCTAGAGCTCCCAAACCAATCTGCAACCCTTACCACTTCATTTTGGAGTGAAAACCATCAAAATCAAGTGAATTCCTATGTGGAAGTGGTGATATTTGGTGGACACATCATTCTAGAGTGAAGCAAGAGTTCATATCCATTCCAAAGCCTCTTCATGCATTCAGGAGTGTGCTTGGATCTTCACTGCCACCAAAAATCATCCCTAATGAGGTAATTTTCAAGAACCGTAGTCAACCTTAGGAGCTTTTGTTTATGATGGTTTCTACATTATTTTAGAATTTTCGTCAGATAAACCTTGTATTTTTTATTTTATATCATCCCAATATAAAAATAGGAGTTTTTTTAGTGTGAATTGACGTGAAAACGAGCCCATTCGGATGATATTTCATTTAGATTTCATAAAAATCCCAAAATTTCTCTCAGTTGCACAGTAATCCCATTGCCTGGGGTTTGCATGTAGCAACAACCATCTGTTCTTCCATTCAGGGAGACGGACAACTAAGATTAACACGTTAGATGCGCCTATTTCCACCCTCAAGTCTTCGGATGCATTCTAGACCGTTCGATTTGTGATCGGATGATCTAAAATGATTTGCACATCACGATCCCTATTGCTGCTCATTCAGATGACATGGAACTGTACAGTCCAATCGTGCGGCGCCACGTTGCCACGTTAGCACCGCGTGGTGCTGACTATGTTAAGTAGGAATTTTCAGGTTTTCTAATTTTAAAAATTATTTAAATCACCTAAAACTTTCAAAGTTCATAGAAAATAAAAATACTTAACTAAAAATTACAAATAAGGGCTCATTGGATTTGTCTTTCCAAAGGAATCCAACACACCTAAAATCCCCAATTTTCACTAAATATTTTGGGCTTAATTTAAGTTTTAGTGAAAAATCAAATTTTATTAATTAAACAAAAAAAAAAAACACATCAGATTAAGTTGATATTTTAGGGATTGAAATTAAAGTTAAAATGCACCCACCATAAAAATTTTAAGTCAAAAGGATTTTTGGATTGGATGATATTTCATTCTAAAGTTCAAATAGTGAAACTAAATTAATGGACTTTATGAAAATTATGGAAAATCATTTAAATCAGCTGAAACTTTGAAAGATTATAACAAATCATAGATAAATCCAAAAAATACAAATAAATACTAATTTTAAAGGTAATTTAGAGGAGATTAATTTAAATTTAATTCCAATTAATTTTGAACAGTAATTAAGGCTTAATTTGGGTTTAAATGAAAACTTAGCTTAATTATTCCGTAATTACCCAAGTAATTAATCCCAAACTTTTTTGAGGTTGATTACTGGGATGACCTTTGCGTCCCATAATATTCTTGGGATTTATTGCTTAGTTAATTAGAAAAATTGCTTATCTTAGCCCTAATTACTTTCTTAATTAATTAAATGATTAATTAACATTCTAAATAATAAGAAAACCATTAATTAAGCTTGCCAATCATTTTAGAATAGTGAATGGGCATGGAGAATGAGATTGGGACCTCTTTCCTATTTTTTTCCCTAAGTTCATTTCACTTGACTTGAAGCTAATTAATTTGGGACTAATTATTCATTAATTAAGTGGCTTAATTAATTAAATTTTGCATGTGTTGATTTAATTTAATATATGTGTGGATATTATCACTATTAAATCCAAATGTGTTTTCAAAAAGCTTATAAATGAGTAGTAACATATGAAGTGATAGTAGTCATGATTACATATAGGTTTGCATGTGCTTATAGCTTAAGTATGTGAAATATAACTATCTTTTCATTAATCTATATGTAGTTTCACATTTGAATGTTAATAAGTATATAGTCTGGGCATCCCAGGAATATAAGGCTTTAGTTAGCCCCAAGAAGATCATTTGATTATCTCACTTCCCTATTTTAACAATGACACATACTTTTTTTGATTTCATTTACATGTGTTCCTACATTAGAATTGGGATGAAATTCAATTTCACATACATAAATGTTCTAATCAAATAAAAATGTAATTTTTGCATGAATTTCTTTCTCTTACTTACATATACATTCATGTATAGTGAGATAGAAAAGTATATAGACATCTCTGAATGCTTTTGCAGGAGGTCATTTGATTTCACTTTTTATACAATGGCACTTACTTATTTCTCTTAACATGTGTATGTATGTGTGGATAAAGGATGAAAATCCCTCTTTCCTACTAAGAATATATTCATTCATAATAGACTAAATGTTTGAATTAATTAGCCATATGTTTTGGGGTTTCTTCGTTATGTTTTGACATACAAATTTACATGTGTTTGAATGCAAATGGGTATCTAGTTTGGACATCTCGGGAATACGAGGTTTTAGCTAACCCCAAGGAGGTCATTTGACTACCTCACTTCTCTCGTTTAACAATGACACATACCTATTTAATTTTATTCTTATATCTTTTTGTATAAGAATTTGGATAAAGCTCAAAATTAACATGATTAAATAATTCAATCAAGTAAGAAATATAAACTTCAAATATGATTTCATCATTTGAGTGTGCTAAAACATGCTGTATGTATAGTCATACTTAGAGTTAAGTCATATGCATGCTACATGTGATGGAAAGGAACAAATTGATGTATTTCATGTGTTAGTAGTTCACTCAAATTAATCTTAAGAAGCCTTTCATGTTGAATGCAATCATTTAATGTGAACCAAAACTTAGGATTAATTTAAGATGTGTAATAATCCATTCACTAAAGAGAACTAAATCAAATTAATATGCTTTAGAAAGTGGCTTAAGGTAGGGATGAAAGAGGGAAATCCTCTTTCTTCTCTTTATAATACATAGTTGCTAAGTGTAATAATATGAAACCAAAGAAAACACAAATTAAAATTCTCAAATCAATTAAACAACTTAGTGAAATCATCCTTTATGGTTAAATTGAATTCCCTTCACATTTAGAAAATCGTAACCTTAATGCCTAGTTAGGACATACCACACAAGCCTTAATGCACACACATTAGAGCTAATTCACCACTTATAGTCCTAAGTTAGAATGGTGAATGTATGGTGTATGTTTTGTTTTGTGATGCAATGTTTTAGAGTAGATGTTAGGGTGTATGTTCTGTAGACTGGATGGTAGGCTGTGATTAGCCTAATCATATTTTCTGGAGGGGATCATGCTTAAGGGGCCACTTAATAAATATAAATGCTCACTTTGCAGGTTGCTTAAGCCCCTAAGCATAATATAAGTTAGGATAGATGGGCTTGGTTACCCATGTGCAGGGTGCTAAGTCCAAGTTATGATTTAACTACTTAGGATTGTATGTGTGTTTAACTAAAACTTATTTTGCAGGTGGTTAGATTTACTTTTTATATTTTTAATGTAATTTTGAATTAGGAATTAGAATTAGTGCTATGGGGGATTAGGATGAGTAGTGGCTAGAAGGCTTTATCCTGGGAGTTACTATGATACCTTTGAAGTGGAGAAAATCAAATCAAAAGAAGGAGGAGGAGACATGAAGAAATGAAAGAGAAATGAAGATATGAAGACTCCCATAGCATTCATTCATTTTAATTGTAATTATTCTTTTATTTTCTTGGTTGTATAAGGGTAGAGCCTACCCAAATTATGATATAACCGACCTTTTATTCTTTTATGGGAGCTATAAAATATTTGATGTTATATTTAGCTTGTGCATTAGAAATGTCATGCCTCTTCATAGTTTCTTTATGAGTGGTATTTGTTGTATGGCTTGGATGTGATTAGTCTCATAGGAAAAAATAAATTTGACATCCAACTACAACTCATAATTAAATTTCTAAATAACTCATAACCTCACATAAAGCCTAGGCATTAAATCAAGATAATTAAAATATTTAGCAACCCCTTAGCTGTATGGTTGTATGTCTAATATCATGCATGCATCTTCTACTACTCTTACAAAAATGAAGGCCTCTGTTCATGCACAAATGGGAACTGCTTGACCTATGAGAGCAACTCATACTGACGGAGCTTCACCTTCTTCTCTTCTGATTTGGCAAATAATCCATTTCATGATGCATTTAGACATATGAAAATCCCAAAGCCTTTGTTAAAATGAAGAGTCAAATACAAAAAAAATTTGAAATGATTTGCATTAGACTAAGTCATTACTCATACCACTCATGCTCTAGTCTCTTTAAGGAGTGGGTTTAAGGACTTTAGTCTCTTTCTAAATAATAATAACCTAACTATCTTGCAAAATCATATGACTTGCCTACATGGTTTTAAAGTACAGGAGGAGTTAGCTGGGGATCGCTCTAGGCGGTTGTAAGCCCAGCAGTCGAGTGGTTTATCTTCTCTTGTGGAGGTAAACCATATACCCACTTTTGCTTAAATTTAGGTCATGCTTTAGATAATGATAAAGCTCCCTAGATTTACGATCTGAGGTGGCTTTTTCCATTAGGATACAAGCATAAATCCTCACCTCTTAGGCATTTCCACAACCTTGTGTTATTGGGTTATAAGTCCTAACTTTCTAATAAAATATCAACTTTAACTAAATTGATCTCTTAAATTTCAAAGATATAAAACCAAATCATAGGATAGATTGGAATGCTCACTATGCTTCCTAGTATCATGAGCATTTCCTACTCATTCCATTTGGCTTCAATAATAAGTTTTCTCCTTGAACAATCCCATTTGATTTTTCAATACAAGTAATCCTTTGATAGTTTAACCTTGAAATCTTTGGAGACCTTAATTTCTACTTTAATCAAGAGTATTTCTAAGGAATTCTCATTCCTTAGGATGTAATTAACTATGGGGGATTGCCTCCATAGGGAGATATCCCCTCCACAAGATGCTCCACTTATGGATATGCTTGGAGGACCAAGCTAGAGTTGATTACAACGTCCTAGCTCACCTTAGAAAGTTGCCAGCTAAGTTAAGAATATATGATGCCCTTATATTATCCAATGATATCAAGAAATATCTAATCAAGGCCCTACTTAAACTTGAGATATGCTTAGCACAGCCGACCACTACTGAAGAGGAAGCATGCCATTTGAAGGACATCTTAGGAATTACATTCATCGATAAAGATCTGCTTCTAGGGAAGACCGAGCACAATCGTCCCCTGTACATCATAATGAATATGGGCAGATTCAGGCTATCTAGAGTGTTGGTTGATTTAGGTGCATCAGTAAATATTATGAGTCTAAGAACCCTTGCCTACTTGAAGATCGACATCTCCAAACTCTAAAATGAAAGAAATGATGTTGAGAGGATTCAATGAACAAGGCAATATGGCCTTAAATTCCATAGTGTTGCCTTTGGAGATAGATGATTGGAAGACTGAAGCTAAATTTTACATTATAGACTCGAATACATCTTTCAATGCTTTGCTTAGGAGACCATGGATACATAACAATAATATGATTCCATTCTCTCTACATCAGTGTATGAAGTTTGTGAGAGGTGGAATTGCCTACTATGTCAAAAGGAGATCTCAATCCATTTATAGTTCACGAGGTTGACATACATGACCTCCCTCAAAATCAAAAAAAGTCTATTCTTGCGAACTTGGCCAAAGTTCAAAAATAAAAGAAAAAGAGAAAGAAAAAGAAAGAGAAAAAGATAAAGATAAAGATAAAGAAAATGAAAAAGAAAATAAGAAGGGAGTGAGAAATAGACTTGGAGGAGGAAGTGGATCCCAACATTAGATTCCACCCACAGTTCATTACTCCATTCAAACACATGGGTAGGATGACCCAACCTCCACCAGGTACAGGAAGAAGACAGTTCAGAGGTAGTCATAGGGATAAAATGTTTTTATTGGCCACCTAATAGGAGATATGTCCCAGCTACCAGGAGTACACCTGCTATTCATATAGACTTAGAATATAGTTCAGAGGATGAGTCATATATGGTTAGCATGCTAGCCAGCTCTTCATAGCAGCAGATTCTTTTAGAGGTAACACTTGAGCCAGATAGTGATGAAGGCCAGGCTCTAAAGAAAAGCATGAATGTATCCAAGTCTATATGTGAAATGGCCAGGAATCAGTTGGGAACCTTAGTTCTAACCCCACTTTTCTCTCAAAAAAATTGAGGTTTTGGTAGTTAAGGAAGCTCCTAAGTCATCCACAGATGTAAAGACTCATAGATTTTTTCTGGGAGCATTATCCTCAAGTCAAGAAGTTGAAGTAAAACTTGAGGATGATTCATATAAAGATTTAGTAGAATTACCTTTTGATTGGTACTCGTTGTGTGTTCTAAATTTAGCAAAGAATGATTGATTCTACATGCTTAGTCTAAACACAAGTCAGATTACTTCAAGAGGTTATGGGACAACAAATGCATACATTCTCAATCAAGACCAGGACTAGGATTTGGTATAGTGGGTCTAGCTGATGATAATGATTATTTCTTAGTTATCACCAATCATTTGAAATATGATAATTTTTTTTTCAAATCACATTAACTCATATAAGGAGGTGTGCTTAAAAACTTCAGATGCTCCAGATGATTTTGAAGTCAAAGATGCACTGCTAGAATTTAAAGAAGAGATCAAGTCAACCATCGAAAAGCTCAAGAAAATTAATTTAGGAACTGAAGATAATCCATGCTAGACATACATTAGTTCTTTGTTGAATGAAACTGAAACTAATGACTTAATTAGGCTATTGACTGAGTTTAAGGATTGTTTTGCATGGAGTTATGAAAAGATCCCTGGTTTATCTCTTGCTGTAGTAGTCCACAAACTAATAATAGAGCATAATGCTAACCCTATCAAGCAAGCTCCTAGATGCTTGAGATTAGACATTGAATAGCAGGTCATTTCTGAGGTCAAGAAACTGATCGATGCTGGCTTCATCAGGGAAGAAAAATACCATACCTGGTTGGCTAGTGTCATCCTAGTTAAGAAGAAGATTGGCCAAATTCACATATGCGTCAATTTTAGAGACTTAAACAAGGCATGTCCAAAAGATGAGTTTCCTCTATCGATGCCAGAATTGATGGTTGACATTGCCTCATCTCATGCAGTCTTCTCCTTCATGGATGGCTTATCACGATACAATCAAATAAAGATGGCCCTTGAAGATGAGAAAAAAATTACATTTCAAACCTTGATCAGAATTTATTGCTATAAGGTTATGCCCTTTGGCCTTAAAAATGTCGGTGCTACCTACCAGCGTGCCATGACTTGAATCTTCGATGAACTCATTCATCATCAAGTCGAATGCTATGTCGATGATCTCGTAGTTAAAAGTAAAGAAAGAGAAGGCCATCTCTTTGACTTGAGAGTAGTTTTCGAATGGTTAAGGCAATTTGACCTCAAAATGAACCCCTTGAAGTGTGCATTCGTAGCTTCAAGGAAATTCCTTAGTTTTATTGTTTGACACCAGGGAATCAAGATCGAACCAGAGAAGATCAAAGTGATACTAAAAATATCTCCCTCTAAAAGTCTAACTCAACTTAGATCATTTCAAGGGCGGTTATCATATCTAAGATGCTTTATATCAAACCTATCAGGAAGGTGCTAGCCATTTTCAACACTTGTCAAAAGGGACGCCAAGTTCAAGTGGGATGACAAGTGTTAGCATGCCTTTCAAGACATCAAGCACTGCTTGATGATGTTGCCAGTTATAGCAGCCCCTATCCCGAGCAAACCATTGATTTAATACACTGCTGCATTAGATGACTCCCTTGGTGCTTTATTGGCCCAAGCTAATAATGAAGGGAAGGAGAATGCTCTCTACTATCTTAACCCTCATCTAATCCCTACTGAAGAAAATTATCTACCCATTGAGAAACATTGCCTAGCTTTAATCTTTGCATCCCAAAAGCTATGACACTACATGCTCTCTCATAAGGTGAACATGATCTCTAGGATCAATCCACTGTAATATCTCATGACACAACCGATGCTATCTAGATGGTTGGGAGGTTAGTCCATGATTTTATCACAGTTTGACATTACTTTCATACCCCTCTATGCGGTGAAAGGATAAACATTAGCAAATTTCTTAGTAGCACACCCACTTCTTGCTGACTCTTTGCTTAGCGATGACCTCGTCGATGAACAAATCATGAACTTAGGGGACACTAGTGTTCACTACTGGGAGATGTACTTTGATGGTGTGGCTTCCTCTAAAAGAGGAGAAGAACCATAATCTACTATCCTAGGAAAGGCAGGGGTAAGTAGTTCTCCTAACTCTGAATCATGATGTGATGAGATTCTCATATCACCTGTCCAATCTTTGCACCAACAATGAAGCTGAATATGTGGCTTTGATTGTTGGTATGGAGTTAGCCATTATTGTAAGCATCTAGAACATCAACATCTTCAAGGATTCTTAGGTAATTAATCAAATTATTGGGTCTTATAAAGTTCTAAAGTTTAAGCTCCATCACTACCACAAGTACACTATGGAGTTATTGGCCCAAATCCTAGAGGTTACCATTTATAAGATTCCTCAAGGAGAAAATGATATAGTAGATGCTTTAGCCAAACTTGCTAAGGAGTTGACGAGTCTGAAAGATGAATCTATATTAATAAGGGTTTAAAATAGATAAGTCTTATCCCTTATTGATATTGAACTCATCAAGAGATACTCTCTTGAAGGGGAGGTTGCCTTTGCCAAAATGGATGATGAGTCAGATTAGAGGCAACCATTTATGGATTATCTAAATAGAGGCAACTACCTCAAGATAAAGCACTAGCACATCAGGTAAAGTAGAGAGCCTTTCCTACACTCTCATGGATGGAACATTATATCGGCGGTCCTTCGATCATATATGGTTACATTGTTTAGGCAAACATGAAGCCCGTAAGATCATGACCGAGGTACACTCAGATTTATGCAGAGCTCATCAATCTGGTCCAAAGACTAAAGACAAGATCAAGTGACTAGGATGCTACTGGCCATCGATGATCACAGATTGCATGAACATAGCTAGGAGATTTCACTGATGTCAGGTACATAGTGTGGTCCTACATCAACCACACAACATTCTACATCCCACACTAGCCTGATGGCCATTCGAGTGTTGGGGTATCGACATAGTGGGTCAGATTGATCTTCTTTCTTCCAAGGGTCATCGGTTCATCCTAGCTACCGACTACTTTTCTAAGTGGGTGGAGGCGATTCCACTCAGAAAGGTTACATCTCAACATGTGCTCCAATTTTTCAGGAATCATATCATATATAGGTTCGGGGTGCCTCAAAAAATTATATCCGATAATAGTACTGCATTCAAGAGCACCAAGATCAACAAATTTGCCCAGATATACAACATAGATTGGAGATTCTCTATCATCTATGACCCAAGGGAAAATGGCATTGCAGAAGCCTTCAACAAAACTCTCATCCAAATACTCAAGAAGACACTCGACGATAACAAGTGACAGTGGCATGAGCAATCAGTTGAAGCATTGTGGGCCTACCGCACCACACATAGAACTCCAACTCAATCTTCTCCTTTCTCCTTAGTGTATGAGTCTAAAGCCATTCTATCTTTAGAAGTCCAATTCCCATCACTAAGGATAGCTGTGGGTAGCAAGATCACAATGAAGCAAAAAACCAAGCTGTGGTTAGAAGAGTTCGAAGGTTTGGAAGAGAGATGCCTATGGGTATGTCAGAACCTCGAGTTATATAAAGCCAAAATGATTCAAGCTCACAATAAATTGGTTCATCCTAGAGCTTTTCAAGTAGGAGAGCTTGTTTTAGTTATAAGGAGACCAATTATTGCCCGCAGATGGGAAGCAAGTTCAAACCCACTTGGGAAGGCTCTTTTGCCATAGAGAAGGCTTACCAAGGAGGATCTTATCAGCTTATCAACCTTAAGGGAGAACGCCCGATGCTTTCAATTAACGGGCTCTATTTAAAGAAATATTATCCCTAAATCTATGTTCAAAAATCTTTATCATCAATGAAAATTTCATTTCAAATTAAATCTCTTTCATGTTGAAAGTATTCTTGTTTGCAAATCTGCCTCGATGTGTTTAGGATAAGTGTAAGAGAACCCAAGTGGCATCTTATCCTTCATCAACATAACATGAACACAAACTACACACAAACACATAAAATATACACATATCTTTTATCTCAGGTTACTTTAAGTTGGGATAATATCCCCAATGATACTCATTCAGTAGCTGCTCAAGGTCAGGCTGATGTGCTACCCTGCTAGTGCATCACCCCAGTGGTCTTCTTGCTTTGGAGGTGTAAGTCTGCTATGCTTTTCTTCCTTACTTGGCCACTGCACACCAATGAGTGCCCTGTTAGTTTGGTAGGCCTTACTACACGGTCGATAAGTTAACCTCATGATGACCTTATTTAAGAGGATGCAAGTCTGCTACGCCTTCTTCTTAATTAGCCATCGTGCACTAACTTGGTCAAGTATATTTAAGGATTAGGGTAAGTCCCCCAACGACTCCTTTCCTCTTGACTACTTCAAGTCTAGGTCCAGTCCTTCTTCGTGACTCCCTACTTAGTAGTCGCCCTTAGGTCGGGTCGATCTGTTGTGCCAATAATGGGTCACCCCAATGGTTGTTCCTTGCTTTAGAAGATGTAAGTCTACTATGCTTTCTTCCTAGCATAGATTTACACAGTGATGGCACTAGGTCGGATAGTCGACGATGACGACTATCCGTGATCGGTTCTCTTTAGAGATATATATGCCTTCTTCCTATACTAATCATCGCACACTGACTGGAACCTTAGGTTGGTTGGTGTTCGCTATGTGATAGTGACCCACTTGGTGGATACACCACTCTTAGAAGATGTAAAATTGCTATGCCTTCTCCTTGAGTTGGCCACCGAATACTTATAGGCTTTCTTATTTACAAGGTTTAGGATAACGCTCCTAGTGGTACCTCCCATGTGGGCACTCTATTTGGATCACATCATTTAAGACCTCATTTAGACACTACCCAGGTTACTCTTGGATTGGACTATCCCCCTTTCATAATAACCACCCCTACGGTTGGAGATTTTATTCTGCGGATGGACAGATTCTCCCTTAGTTCAGTAAATTTGAGATAGGTCAAGGCCGACACAACCCCTTCTCAATGTGTTCCCTCGCACACCAATAGGGTCCACGATAATAAATAAAAATATATATTCACTTGTGGTTTAGGAGAATGCACCCAGTGATACCTTTTTCAAGCAGACATTCTATCTTTAGGGCAGTGTTAGCAAAACTCCCTATAGGAATCGCCTGATTACTTTTGAGTTGAGATAAGTCCCCATCAACACTCTCTCAGTAGTCACCCATAGGTCAAGTTCTACTTGTTGTGCGACCAACAGGTCACCCCAGCTGTATCATCTTTGCTTTGGATTATGTAAATCTGCTACACATTCTTTCTGGCATGATTTGTTGCACATCATGGACAGGTCGAGTTTGATCTGTACATCGAGTCACCCAGTGCTAATCCCTACTCAGGAAGATGTAAGTTTGCTACGCTTTCATTCCTAGTATAGTCGTTGCACACTGAAAGGCTACCCCTTTGGTCAGATAGTCCTATTTTACGGCCGGTAGACTACCCCTTTGGATTGGTAAATATGAGATAGGCTAAGGCCGGCATAGCCCCTTCTCAGTGTGGTCTATCACACACCAACAGGGTCCATCAAATAAAAATGAAATTAATCTTGACTACTCTTGAGCTAACATAAGTTCCCAACGTTAATTACTCAGTAGTCACCTTAGGTCAGGTTTGGTTTGTTGCGCTATTAATAGGTCAACCCAACAGTTGTTCTTAGCTTTGAAAGATGTAAGTCTACTATGCTTTCTCCTTAGCCCAGTCATTGCACACGGAAAGGCAACCCTTAGGCCAGATAGTCCTACTTTTTGGCTGGTAGACTACACCTTTGGATTTATAATCTAAGATAGGTCAAGCCCGACATAGCCAATTCTCAGTGGGTCCTCTATAACATAACACACTAAATCAAATCAAATCATATCAAATCAAATTAAAAGGAAATTAATTTTGACTACTCTTGAGTTGAGGTAAGATCCCCAACAGCACTCTCTCAATAGTCGCCTTAAGTCGGGTTTGATTTGTTGCACATCCAACATATCACCCCAATGTCTGTTCCCTACTTTAGAAGATGCAAGCGCTAGGCTTTCTTCATAGCACAGTCGTTGCACACCAGAAGGAAACCCTCAGGTCAGATAGCCCTACCCTATGGTAGGTGGACTACCGCTTTGGACTTGTGAACTTAAGACAAGCCAAGGACTCTATGGCTCCTTCTTAGTGTGGTCCATCACACACTGACAGTGTCCATAATAAACAAAATTCAAAATTAACCTCCCTAGTGGAGTCAAATTAAACATATTGGATAAACCAAACTTCTCCCCAGCGAGGCGCAAATCAAATTAGCCTCCCTAATGGAGCATAAATCTAAATCATACAAATCTAACCGAGTGTACATCCCTAGCGAATATGTCTTCAATCTAGAGCCATCCTCCCTAATGGAGCCATAAAAAATTAAACCAACTCCCCCAGTGGAGTCTAAATTGAAACAATCCAAACCCATCTCTCCTTAGTGGAGCTAATCAAATAAATCAAAGAAAGCTGACCAAACTTTTATCCCAAGCAGATACATCCCAAATAAATCATATTTAAAATCAAATTCTTATCCCCAGCGAATAACCCGAACCTGCTTCCTTAGTGGAAGATTCACATACCCAATCCCTAGCGGATTCGAGCCCATATCCCTAGAGAATATGTCTCCAGACCAATTAAAATAAAATAAATTAAAATTAATTTGATCTTGCTCTTTGACAGATAATAGATTCTTATCCTTAGTGGATCTTCTTTCCATAAATCGTATTCACAATCAAACTCAAATCCATATCCTTAGTGTATAGCTTGAACCTGCTTCCCTAGTGGAAGGTTCATGTACTTAATCCCCATTGGATTCCTTTTGGCTCTCTTATGCCCTTAGTATAAAGAGAGTTTCATTGCACTAAGATCATCATTCTATCTACCTTATTGGGTTTAGGTATAGATCATTTCCATTAGGGTTTGTAATATTTTGAACAATGTTGATCATCTCGATCAATGCCAATACGTGTTATGTGCCTTGTCAGTTACACGACACCAATTTGGGGGGGGGTCCTTTTGTTGACCTCACTTTTGGAGTGAGTTCTCAATCTCCTCATCTTACACTTAGGAGTCTTCTAGACACTAAGGATTTCTTAGTCATAAGATACTTTTAGCACATAGGTGAACACTTAACCTAAGTCTAGAGATTTATAAGGATTAACCATAGGATTAGGCTGTGCCTTAGGGATTAGGATAACCTTACTACCCCATAACCCAAATATAATCTAGATTCACTTTATCAAAACTATAATCAAACTCTATTTCAAATCCAAATCCAAAATCTAAATTCAAATTCCAAGCTAAAATGATTGAAGCCCATGATCAAATCCAAACTTGAAATCTTTCCTAAGTCATGTGAATCAACCTTCATGAACTTAGCCAAAGTCCCATCCAAACCAATCCAAAATTAACTGATTTCCATATAATCAATTTATATCTTTAATCATCTTCTTAAATATAAATCAAATCTACATTCAAATGATCAAAACTAAATCAAACTAAATTAAAATCCAAACCTAAGCTATATGAACCAACCCCATGAACTTAGCCAAATTCCTTCATTCCAAAACCCAAAAACAATTGATTTTCTCATAAATCAATTATACTTTCAATCACCATTCCAAATATAAATGAAATCTACAATCATCAAGCCAAATAAAAATCAACCTAAGTCAAACCCAACTTAGCCCATTTGACTTGAAATTTTCAAATTAACCAAAACTCATATAAACCAAAACCAATTGGAATTGGTTTTATATATCTCAAATCCACATATAAACTCAACTATATCACACTCAACCTAAAATCAAGCCAACTAAGCCCAATTGGCTCACTTGACCCAAAGTAACCAATTTGGCCTACATGAACCAAAATCCAATTCCAAATTAAAGTGAATTAAGCCAATCAAAACTTTATGACATGATTGTTGATCATTCTAGATTGATAAATTATCATAAATTGGGTCAAAGCAAGTCAACCTATCCCTTTGACCAGTCAACCCTTTAATCCATAGGACCCACTAATCCCTCTTAAAAGCCACTAATTCCTCTTGGCCAACCAAACTAAGCCACCTAGGATGATTCACTGCCATTACCAACCACTACAAGCCATATGACATCCACTAGGAGCTAAAAAATCACCATTAGAGGTGATTTTCAGCCAAAACTAAGCACATAGGAAGGGAGGTACTCACTTCATTCAATTCCTACATTCGAGAAGCTCTAGGAACTCCAATGAAAGAGAGAAACCCATTCCCCACTTCCTTTCGACAGAAAAACACCAAAATAAAGTGAATTTTAGGAAGGAGGCATCGGCTATTGGTGGATACAACATTCCAAGTGAAGGCAAGAATCTAGATTCATCTTAAGGCTTCATCTCACATCCAGGAGTGTACTCGAATCAACACAGCTTTTGAAAACCATCCCCTGCAAGGTAACTTTCAAATCCTTTAGCCGGCCATAGGTTTTATTATTTGTGATGATATATGCTCGATTCTAGGAATTTTTATTAGAAAACCATTACATCTTTAATTTTACATGATCCCAATACAAAATTAGCAATTTTCCAGCGAGAATCACCATGAAATCGAGCCTGAACGAACCCTTTTTTATTTAATTTTGCATTTCCTCGCTCGATTTCACTGTTCATCACGTTCGGTCCATCTATTTTCGGAGATGACACACAACAGCCGTCTGATCTGGATTCAATAGGGAGGGATGTGATTAAATGCTAGATCCGACTGATTTCATCCACTAGATTGAGCAAATAAATCTGGACCATTCGATTCATGATCGAACGATTAGATCAAGCCCCTCGCAGTTCCACCTTTTTCTGCTCTTTTTCCATGCCGATCGGACCAATGTAGCGGTCACGCATGTTGCCTTGTTGCCTTATGCATTGCATGACACTGATTGGGTTAATTAAGAAATTAGGGTATTTTGACTTTTAAAAATTATTTAAATCACCTCAAACTTCAAAAATCATAGAAAATAAAAAACTTAAAATAAGTTGCAAATAAGGGCTCATTGGATTTGTCCTTTCGAGAGGAATCCAACAAATCCAAAATCCCTAATTTTGACGGAGTATTCTGAGCTTAATTTAAGTTTTAATGAAAATTAAATTTTATTAATTAAGCTAAAAATACACATCAGATTAAATTAAAATTTTTAGGAATTGAAACTGAAGTTAAAATACACTTACCATAAAAATTTAAAGTCAAAAGGATTTTTGGATTGAGGGATACTGCATTTTGAAGCTCAAATAGTATATTTTAGTAGAATAAATTAATAGACTTTATAAAAATTATGGAAAATTATTTAAATCAGTTGCAACTTTGTAAAATTATAACAAATTATAGAAAAATCATAAAAATGCAAATAAATATTCTTTTGGAAGGTATTTCAGAGGACAATTTATTAAAAATATTCTTCATTAATTTTGAATAATAATTAGGGCTTAATTAAAGTTTAATTATAAAATTAATTAACTTAATTACTCTATAATTACTTAATTAATTAACCTTAAACTTTTTGAGATTGTTTAAGGGGATGACCTCTGCCTCTCCTAATTTTCTTGGGATTTATTCATTAATTAATTAGAGAAATTAGTTGATTAAGCCCTAATTGCCTTCTTAACTTAATTAAGAGTTAATTACGCATGTGAACAACAATTAATTGATTAATGGGGCTCATTTATCATTGTTTAATAGTGAGTGAACTTATGGAGTAGGATTGGGACCTTTTCCCTAATCTCTTTCCCTAAGTTCCTTCCACTTTTCAAGAAAAATTAATTAAGGATTAATTGGTTAGTTAATTACTTAATTGGTTTAATTAAAAAGTTAAAACACATGAGGACCTATTTAATGAAGTCTTGGGTAGACCCTTAGGTGTTCAATAACCTAAGAAAATCCTAAGAAAATTATAATTAGCCCACATGTGCGGGAGAATTATAAGAGTACTTAATAAAGGTCCTTAACTTAAGTAACTATTAATCATGAGCTAATTACATTAGGCCCATTTTAAAAGATTATTGAAAATTTATTTTCCATTCATTTGCATATCAAATCTAAGCTCTTAAACTCACTCCCTAAGAGACTAGATCATGTAGGGCATGAACTCATGACTTAATCCAATGCAGATTTTTGTTATGTTTTATTTTCATTTTTGGACAATTGATTTGACACAGGCTATGGGATTCATGTGCCCAATGCATGAGAAATTGGTTATGGGCCAAAATTAGCAAGAATAAGGTGTGTTTCCACCATGGCTCTCAAAGGTCAAGCTAAGTTTCTTGGCAAAGGTGGAAGCCCTTCATAAGCAAGAGTGAAGCAAGATGATTTTTATGCATGATATGAAACATACAACATCCAGCTAAGGGATTGCTAAATCTTTTATCTTGATTTATAACCTAGGATTTAGATGAGGTTATGAGTTATTAATTTTTAATTTTAAGTTGATTAATTAGATAGAAAATTTATTTTTCCCTAAGAGCTTTATTGCATCCAGACCATTCAACAAAGTAAGAAAGAAACTAGGAAAAACATGCCATCTTAATGCATAAGCTAAACAAATATCAAACAATTTTATAAAGCTAGCATAAAAGAATAAAAGGCTTTTGTGGTTGGGCTCCACTACACAAACCCAAAAAGAAATATGGGTAGCTGAGCTCTACCCATACACAACTTGGATTAGAAATGAATAATTACAATTTAGAAAGAATTCATGTTATGAGGGTCTTCATTCTTCATTTCTTCTTTCTTCTTTCTTCATATTTGATTTGCTTCTTTCTTTTCTTCCTTTTGGCTTGGTTGGAATATGGTTGCTCTAAAGGATTCACATGGTGCATAAGACATATTCTTATGACCAATATTCACCTCCACTTTTGATAACATTTATTCCAAATCCTAGTTACAAAAATTACATGAAAATGGGAAAAAGTAAATCTAACTAGAACCTACAAAATAGAGATTAGCTAAACATACCACACATTCTAATGTATATGAATAAGTTCGACTTAGCACCCCACACATGGGTAACCAAGTCCACCTGACTTGTTTTAGTTTATGCTTAGGGGTATAAGCAACTTGCATAGAAAAAAGTATTTATATTTTTATTATAGCGCCCCTTAAGCACAATCCTCTATAGAAGACAATGATTAGACTTAGATCACCCTACCATTTAGTCTACACACATACACCCTAACATCCAGTCTAAAATATTACATTACAAAATAAAATTAGGAAGAGGTTATCCCACTAATTAATCGTAGGGAGTTTGGAATTAATTATTGAAATAATTAAGTAATTAACATAATTACATCCCAATAAAACCCAAATTGAGTAAATGTTATTATTCAAAATCAATTAAACTTAATTTTATATTATTCCTCTTTGATTTATCTTTAAAATGAAGTTGAGTTTGCATTTTTTAGATTTTTCTACATTTAGCTATAAATGTTTGAAGTTTCTATGATTAATAGGTCATTAAATAACATAATTATATAAATAATCCAGTCAGCGCCATGTGGGCTGCTGATGTGATGTGCACTTTTCACATGGCCCAACAGGATTGGTTATTTAAGTTATCAAATCGAATGTCGCATTAGCTGGTGGCGCTATGCGCTTTTTCGTGGATTGTCAGATCAAAGATTGGACGGTCATGATTAAATCTGCAGTTTCAAAGGATTAAATCATCCGATCTAAATGAAATAATCAGGATCATCTATCCAAAACACGCGGGATGGACGGTCCATGATTCATCTCTGCCCTCCCCTGCGGAGATAAAGACCGTCCATCCTCCGTGGCTTAATCTGAGCTTACTTGAGCTTGGATTGGGCAGGGATTCAACCCACACCATCAAGAAGTAAGGAGAAGCACATCCAACGGTGGAATTTTATTGGGATTACACTTCCCTTCACAAAGGACCAAAGAATTTTGAACTTAAGCTCGATTTTGAAGCATACCTCACTGGAGGCTATCACCGGTGCTCCCAACCGTTGAGGTAGCTTCGTCTAGTGGAGAAGAAGCCTTGTTGAAGGTTTGAGGGTTCAATTTGTAATGGATCTTCCAATTGACCAAAGCTTGTTTCAATGGATTGTGGCTTTGATCAAACTCCTCTTTCCTGTAGCTTGGTTTCTCGGAGAACTCCTTGGATGAGCTCGACTTGCCTCACTGATGGTGCTTGCAAAGTGAATTGGACTTTGGTGGAGTGATGAGTGAGTTGGAAATTTCTCCTACCTCCACTATTTTCAGCTTAAGGAAAATCGAGAAGAAGAAGTTTGAATGGACTTGAGAAACCTTGGAGAAGCTTGGGGATGCTCTGTTTGGGTTCCTAGGGCTCAATCGAATGCAAGTCCAGTGAAATAAATTGAAATGAGGGGGAGTATATCTCCCCCTACTTAGATCGGACGGCTGAGAGCCTCCTTGCCATTTTGATCAAATTGTTCTCATGGAATGGGTTGTTTAGATTGTTAGGGCTCCATCTGGTTCGATTTTGGTAGAGGAGTGAGAGTGTGGAGGTGCACATGTACTAAAATGAGTGTGGGAAGTAATCCATGTGGATAATTCTAAGTGGAGGGGTCAGTTTTAGCTTTAGGTTGGGTTTGGTTGACCCAAACTCATTGGGTGCACCACATCCCTTGGTGTCCAAATGAACCACTAAGAGGATGCCAAGAGGTCTTGAGTTGGAATATGATCAAATTCCAAGTGAATTTGATCATATGTTATCCTTTGACTAGGGGTAAAATGGTCATTTGGCTTTCATTTTGATTTGGGCATATTTGGAATGATAGAAAAATAGGTTGTGCTAATTTTCAATGAATTTGGAGTTTATTTGATATCATTTGGCTCATGTTGACTCAATTAGGTCAAAATGGGTCAACTTGGGTCAAGTTGACCAATTGGTCAAATTGGGTCAAACCATGGATTGGGTCAGGTTCATCTACCCATTTAGAGTGGTTTGGTATCATTGGTTTGGATCAATTTGGTTTATATTTGGTTTTGGTTCATTTGATTTCACTTAAGTAAAATGGGTCAAGTTGACCAATTTGACCCATTTGACCCAATTAATGGTCATGGGTTGGTTTAGGTTTGGTTGGTCATTTGAAATATTTTGCAAGCATTAGTTTCAACCAATTTTGGTTTGGTTTGGTTTCAAGTCAATTTGACCTTTTAGGTTAAGTTGGGTTCATGGTCAATTGGGCTAGGTTGGGTCTAGTTGGCCAATTGAGGCTTTGGTCAAGTTCAACAAGTGATTTAGAATGAATTTGACCCATTGGTTGCAATCAATTTGGCTTAGATCAAGATTTCACACATTTTGACTTTTTAGGTCAACTAGGGTCAACTTGGGTCAAGTGGCCAATTGGGCTAGGTTTGGCTCAAATGATGACTTGGACATGTTCAATCATTGATCATAAACTGGTTTAGGTCAATGGTTTCAATTAATTTGGCTTATGGTAGATTTTGGCTAGTTTAAGTTTCATTTGGGTTAAGTGTTGACATGTTCAAAGGCTAGGTTTGACTTGGTTTGACCTAATTTGAGTGATTGATCATCCTAAGATGATTGTTGCTCACAATGTGAGGCTTAGATGGGCTTAGTTCAATCCAATTTGGGTTGGATTAGAATTTGAGTCAAAAAGGTGCTTTAGGTCACTTTGGGTCAAGTGAGCCTAAGTGGGTCTATTTACTTGATCAAGGCTTGATTCAAGTTTGGTTGAACTCACATATGGACTTATGATTGAAATATAAATCTAATTGCAAGTGCTTAGAGTCAAATGGGATTTGATTCATTTGACAATTTCAAGTTCAAAGGATGAACATGGGTTTGACTTGGGTTAGTTTGATTTTGGTTTGATGATTGAAGTTTGTGTTTATATTTGGTTTCATGATTGAAGGATTGATTGAATCATGAAGAAAATCCTAGGGTTTGGATTGATTTGAGTTTGATTTGGCTAAGTTCAAGAATTTGACTTGAAGGAGCATTGGTTGGTTTTAGGTTAGATTTGGGTTTGAGTTTTGAATTTGGTTTTGGTTATTTGAATTTATATTTCATTTATATTTCTAAATATAAATGAGAATATAAATGGGCTGTGAGAAAATCTCTTAAGTTTGAAGTGATTTGAATTTGATTTGAGCTAAGTCCTTAATATGAAATTAAAGTGACTTAGGAAAGATTTTAGATTTGGACTTGAGTTTTGGATTGGTTTTGTCTACTTGAATTTATATTTTATTTATATTTGTGAATATAAATGAGAATATAAATGAGTTATAAGAAAATCTTTTGAGTTTGAATTGATTTGAATTTGGAGTTGGTTTGGATTTGAAGTTTGATTTGTAAGAAGAAAGTGAGGATTGGGTTTAAGCTATAGGGTAGGCAAGTTTTCCTAACACCCCTAAGGCATAACCTATTCCTATGGCTAACTCTTCTAAGTCGATAGGGTTAGGATAAGTGTTCACCTAATCATTAGAAGTGTCTTAAGACTAAGGAACTCTTAATGTCTAAGAGGAGTCCTATGTCTATGATGGAGAAGTTAAGAGCTCACTCCAAAAGTGAGGTCAACAAAAGGAGCCCAATAGGTGTGGTGTGACTGACAAGGTGCACCGTACATATTAGTGTTGACCGAGACAATCAACAACACTCGAGTGATCGCAAGCACTAACATAAATGATCTACTCCCAAACTAGAGGTGTAGAAGGTATCAAGAGCTTAGTGCAATGTAACTCTACTTATATGTAAGACATAAGAGAGTGAAGGAGAAATCCACTAGGGATTGAGTATATGAACCTTTGACTGAGAGAAAAAAAGGTTCAAGTCATCCACTAGGGGATGAAAGGTTTGATTTGATTTGCATATCACTGAGGATAAATTTACTTTGATTTGTTGATTTGTAATTTGGTGTTCCATTAGGGATGAAAATGTGAACTCTCCACTAGGGGAGCAAGTTCAAGTCATCCACTGGAGGAAAAGAGGTAGTGAAATCCGCTGAGGGGTTAGAATTCAAGATCCGCTGGGGAACCAGAAAGACTTGCATCTCACTTTGGAGAAGTAGATTGATTTGATTTGACTCTACTAGGGAGGAAGGTTGAATTTGTTTGTTTATTTTAACCCCACTAGTGAGGAAGGTTGAATTTGTTTCAGATTTCAAATTTTGAATTTTGAGATGGATCATGTTGGTTTGTGATGGATGGTATTGAGTAGGGGCCATGTCGGCCTTGATCTAGCTCAGATTTACCAATCCAAAGGGATAGTCTACCAACCACATAGTAGGACTATCCGACCAAAGGGGTTGCCTTTCGTTGTGCAGCAACTGTACTAGGAAGAAAGCATAGTAGACTTACATCTTCCAAAGTAGGGATCAGTCACTGGGGTGATCAGTTGGTAACACAATGAATCAAACCCAACCCTTCTTGAGAATGATACCGGGGACTTAAATCAGCTCAAGGATAGTCAAAAATAGTTTCATTTTTAATTATATTTGATGGATCCCATCGATTTGTGATTGACAACACTGAGTAGGGACCATGTTGGTCTTGATCTAACACAGATTTACCAATCCAAAGGGAGTAGCTTCCTGATCAAGAGGAGAACTATCCCACCTAATGAGTGCCTTTCAGTTTGCAACGGTTGATTCAGAGAAGAAAGCTCAGGGTCTTACATATTTCTTGAATAAAAGACCACTGGGGTGACACATTAATGAGGTAACATGTCAACCCGACCTGGGGCTACCCGTCAGTTTGTGACAGTCATGCTAGAAAGGATGTGTAGTAGAGTTATATCTTCCAAAGTGAAATGCCTGTCAGGGCAACCTATTTGTGGCAAAATAGATTGAAAACCTAAGACTACTACGGAGAATCACCTGGGACTTATCTCAACTCAGGTAGTCAGGCTATTCCTATAGGGAGTTCTACTGACACTGCCCTAAAGATAGGATGCCTGCTTGGGAAAGGGGCCACTAGGGGCATGAATTCCTAATCCACAAGCGAATTTATTTATTTATTTTGTTTGTTAGTTTGTTTATCATGGACCTTATTGGTTTGTGAGGGATCATACTAAGAAGGAGCTTATATTAGCCTAGTCCTATCTCAGATTTACTGAACCAAAGGAGAATCTGTGCATTCGCTAAATGGATTGTCCAACCACAGGGGTGGCTACTAGGAAAGGGGGACTGTCCGATCCAAAATTAACCCGGGTAGTGTCTAAATGGGGTAGCTAAGAATGTGATCCAAATAGAGTGCCCGCAGGGGAAGGGGCCACTAAGGGCTTTATCCAAAACCTTGGAGAAGATAATTTGCATGGGTATTCGGTGGCCAACTCAAGGAGAAAATGCAAGGACTCACATCTGCCAAGAGTGGTGTATCCATCGGGTAAGTTGCTATCAGCATAGCAAACATCAACCAACCTAAGGTGTCTGTCAGTTTGCGATAATTAGCCTAGGAAGAAAGCATCGGGGACTCACATCCTCCTATATCAAAACTGATTATCGGGATTGTCTGTCTTCGACTCAACATGTGTTATCTGACTTAGGGCGACTACTAAGTGAATGCCATTGGGGGACTTATATTAACTCAAAAGTAGTCAAGAGGAGAGGGTCCTCTAAGGGACTTATCCTAAACCTCAAATATACTCAACCTAGTCAGTACATGATGGCCAGTTCAAAAGCTTGTAGACTTACATCCTCTTAAATAAAGTCAAAATGAGGTAGCTTATTGGCTGCGTAGTGAAGTCTACCAAACTAACAAGGCACTATTTGGTTTGCAATGGTCAAGTCAGGAAGAAAGTGCAGGACTCGCATCTACCAGACAAGTGACCACTGGGGTGATGTACTAACAAGGTCGTATATCAGCCCGACCTAGAACATCTAATGAGTGAGCGCCATAGGGGGCTTTCTCTCATGTCAAAAATTGCCCGTGTCAAAAGATATGTGTTTTTTTGTGCTTGTGTTAAAGGGAATAGGATGCCTCTCGAGTTCTTACCTACCCTAAACACGATGGGGAATTTAATAAAATGATGCCACGGATGACAGTTAGGATTCTAGCAAGAAAGGATGCCACTTGGGTTGTCTTACACCTAACTTAGTTGTGCTAGTCAAAATATGATGCCTCTTGGGTTCTCTCACACCTATTCTAGTAGCATCGAGGAATTATGTTTAATTGTGTTTGTGTTATGAAAGAAGGATAGGATGCCTCTTGGGTTCTCTTACACCTACCCTAAACAAGTCGTGGTGGATTCACAAACAAGTAAACAATGTTTCAAAAGAAGAGAATATTTTGATGAATTGGAATAGAATTTTGGATGATAATTATTTTCAAACATATTTTTATGGGTAATATTTCTTCAAATAAAGCCCATTAATTGGAAGCATTGGGCGTTCCCCTTTAAAATTAATAAGTTGATAAGATCCTCCTTAGTAGGCCTTCTTTATGACAAAAGGGCCTTCCCAAGTGGGTTCAAACTTACCTCTGATCTTTCGATGGGCAACAATTGGTCTCCTTAGAACCAGAACAAGTTCTCCTACTTGAAAAGTTCTAGGGTGGACTAGCTTGTTGTGAGCTTGAATCATTTTAGTTTTGTAAAACTTGAGGTTCTGGCACGCCCGTAGGCATATCTCCTCCAAACCTTCGAGCTCTTTTAATCGCAACTTAGCATTCTACTCTATAGTAATTTTACTACCAAATACTTTCCATAGTGATGGGAGTTGAACTTCTAATGGTAGAACGACTTCAGACCCATACACTAAGGAGAACGGGGTAGATCTTGTTAGAGTTCTGTATGTGGTGCGATATGCCCACAATGCCTCAACTAGCTGCCCATGCCATTATCGCTTGTTATCGTTCAGTACCTTTTTTAATATTTGGATGAGAGTTTTGTTGAATGCTTCTGCTAGGCCATTTTCCCTGAGGTAGTAGATGGTGGAGTATCTCTAATCTATACTGCATCTTCTGGCGAAGCTGCTAATCTTAGTGCTCTTGAATGCAGTACCATTATCGGAGATAATTCATCGAGGCACCCCGAACCTATATACGATATGGTTCCTGAAAATCTGGAGCACATGCTGAGCTGTGACCTCTCTGAGTGGGATTGCCTCCGCCCACTTGGAAAAGTAGTCGATGGCAGCTAGATTAAACCAATGACCCTTGGAAGAAGGAGGATCGATAGGACCCACAATATCGGTACCCCAACACTCAAATGGCCACGAGGCCAAAGTAGGATGCAGAATATTGGGTGGTTGATGTAGGACTACATCATGACACTAATGGCATCTTCTAGTTACATCCATGCAGTCTGTGATCATCAAAGGCCAGTAATATCCTAGTCTCTTGATTTTTGCTTTCATCTTCAGACTAAATTGATGCGCTCCACATAGAACTGAATGTACCTCGATCACGATGCTACGAGTTTTGTGTTTATCTAAACAACATAACCACATTTGATCGAAGGATTGTCGGTACAAGGTGTCATCCACGAGAGCATAGGAGAGAGGTCTCTACTTCATCTGATGGGCTTGTGATTTCTCCTGAGGTAGTTTTCCTCTAGTCAAGTAATCCATGAATTGTTGCCTCTAATCCAACTCCTTGTACTTTTTGGCAATGGCAACTTCCCCTTAAAGAGAAAGTCTCTCGATGAGTTCAACATCAATTAGAGATAATGTTTGTTTATTTTGGACCCTTAATGGAATGGACTCATCTTCTGGACATGCAAATTCCTTGGCAAGTTTGGCCAAAGCATCTGCTACTGTGTTCTCTCCTTGAGGGACCTTGTAGATGGTGACCTGAGATTTGTGCCAACAGCTTCATGGTATACTTGTGGTAATGATGAAGCTTAGGTTTTAGAACCTTGTAGGACCCAGCAATCTGGTTGATGACCAATTGAGAATCCTCATAGATGTTGATGCTTTTGATACACACTATGATGGCTAACTCAAAATTGGCAATCAATGCCTCATACTCGGCTTCATTGTTGGGTGCATGGATTGGAGAGATAGTATGAGAATCTCATCACATCATGGTCTGGAGTTAAAAGAACTATTCCTACCCCTGCCTTTCCTGGAAGAGTAGATCGTGGTTCTTCTCCTTTTTGAATGGAAGTTGCACCATCAAAATACATCTCCCAATGGCGGTTGTCAACCTCCCCTAAGTTTATGATTTGTTCATCGTGAGATCATCACTGAGAGTCGAGGAAGTGGTCTGAAATCTAGTGCTTATCTTTTCATCGCATGGAGGGGTACGAATGTGATATCAAATTATGAGAGAATCATGGACCAACGTGCCAACCATCCATATATCATCGACCGTGTCATGAGATAATATAGTGGATTGATTCTTGAAATCAAGTTCATCTTATGAGAAAACATATAGTGTCATATCTTTTGGGATGCAAAGATTAAAGCTAGGAAATATTTCTCAATAGGTGGGTAGTTTGCTTCAGGATCGGGATGAGGGGTAGTAGAGCATTCTCCTTCCTTCATCATTGGTTTGAGCCAACAAAGTGCCAAGGGAGTCATCCAATGCGAGTGTAGAGGATGAGTGGCTCCCTGATAGGCTACTAGAACTAGCGGCTTCACCAAGTACTGCTTGATATCTTCAAAGGCATGCTGACACTTATCATCCCACTTGAACTTAGCATCCTTTTTGATAAGTGTTAGAAATGGCTTGCATCTCCCTGATAGGTTGGAGATAAAGCGTCTTAGATACGCTAACCACCCTTGGAAAGATCTAAGTTGAGTTAGACTTTTAGGGGGTGTCATTTCTAAGACAGCTTTGATTTTTTTTTTCTGGATCTATTTCTATTCCCTGATGTAGGACACAAACCCAAGAAACTTCACTAAAGCTACTCCGAATGCACACTTCAGGGGGTTCATTTTGAGGTTAAATTTTCTTAACCGTTCAAAACCTACTCTCAAGTCAAAGTGGTGGTCTTCCTTTTCTTTGCTTTTGACTACTAGATCATCAACATAACATTCAACTTGATGATGAATGAGTTCATTGAAGATCTGAGTCATGGCCCATTGGTATGTAGTACCAGCATTTTTAAGGCCAAAAGGCATGACCTTATAATAATAGATTCGACGGGTTCAAAAGTGTTTCTTTCATCCTGGGCCATCTTGATTTGGTTGTCCAGATGACCCATCCATGAAGGATAATACTGCATGAGATGAGGCAATGTCCACCATTAATTTTGGTATAGTAAGAGGAAATTCATCCTTAGGAAATGCCTTATTTAAGTCCCTGAAATCAACACATATGCAAATTTGGCCATTCTTTTTCTTAACTAGTACGACACTAGCTAACCAAGTAAGGTATTTTTCTTCCCTGATGAAACCAGCATCGATCAATTTCTTGATTTCAAAAATGACCTATTGTTTAATTTCTAATCACATGCAACTAAGAGCTTGTTTGATAGGGTTGGCATTAGGATCTATTGCTAGTTTGTGGACTGCTACATCAAGAGATAATCTAGGTATCTTTTCATATCTCAATCCAAATCAGTCCTTAAACTCAATCAATAACCTAACTAAGTCATTGGTTTCTTCTTCGTTCTGCAAAGAATTGATGTACGTTGAGCGTGGATCTTCTTCCATCCTGGGTTTGATTTCTTTAAGCTTGTCGATTGTTGAATGGATTTCTTTTTCAAATTTTGGCGGTGCATCTTTGATTTGAAGTTCATCTAGATCATCTAAAGTTTCTAAACACACTTACTCATAAGAGTTAGTGTGGTTTAAGAAGATCCTATCAGACTCTAGATGATTGGTGACAACTAAGCAGTAACTATCATCATCGACTATACCCACTGTACTGAATCCTAGTCCCAATCTTGATTGTGAATCCCTGCCTCTATTATTTCATAGCTTCTCAAAGTACTCTGACCTATGCTTAGACCATGCATAAGGAATTAAACCTTTCTTTGCAAGATTAAGAGCACAAGGCAAGTACCAATCAAAAGGCAATTCCATTAAATCTTTATATGAATTATCCTCAAGTTCTACATTAGCTTTTGGACTTGAGGATGATGATGATAGGAATCTCTTGACATCCATGGAATAGAGCTTCCTTAACTACTAAACCTTCAACTTTTTGAGAAGAAAGTGAGATTAGAGCTAATGTTCCGAACTGCTGCTTGATGGTTTTACATAAACCTGATTCGAATACATTCATGCTTTTCTTGGAGGCTTGGTCTTCATCACTATCTGACTGAAGTGCCACCTCTAATGAAACCTACTGAGAGGGGTTGGCTGGTATGCTAATCACATGAGACTCATCCTCCGAGCTGGATTCCAAGTCTATGTGAATAGTAAGGTTACTCCTGTGAACTAGAACATAACCCCTATTGGCTGGTGGCCAACTAGAAGGTCTCCACCTCTAGAATTGCCTCTATGTCTGCCTCTTTCTCTACCTGGTGGAGGTTGAGTCATCCTACCCATATGTCTATATGATGGAATGAACTGTGGGTGGAATGTGATATGCAGCTCTACTTCTTCCTTGATGTCCTTTTCTCATTCACTTGTATTTTCTTTCTTCTTTTCTTTTTCTTTCTCTTTTTCTTTTTCTTCTTCTTTGTCTTTTGCATTTGAATTTTGACCCAAGTTCATGAGAAAAGGTGTTTTGAGGAAGATAGTAGGTCGCGTCTTCATATATCTCAACCTCTCTAACTGAAAATGGCTTTTCATCTCCTTTGACATAGTATTCCATCCCATCCTTCTAGAACTTGATGCATTGATGGAGGGAAGATGGAATCATCTTGTTCTGGTGTATCCAAGGCCTACAGAAAACTTGAACTTGGCTTGAATCTTCTAGTTTTATTTCCAAAGGTAATGGAACTAAAGCCCTTTAGCCCTATTCATTGAACCCTCTCAACATCATCCGATCTCCTCGGAGTGTAGATATATCAATTTTCAAATAGGCAAGGGTCTTTAGACTCAAAATGTTCACCGATACACTTGGATCAACCAAAACCCTGAAAAGTCTGAATCTGCCCATATCCACTATGATGTAGAGGGGATGGTTGTGCTCCATGTCCCCCAGTAAAAGATCTTCTTCTGTGAATGTGACTCCCTGGGCTTCTCTTGAATAATGTGCCTCCACTCCAATAGTAGTCAGCTAAGTTAAGCATATCTCTGGATCAAGAAGAGCCTTGATTAATAATTCTCTCATCTCTTTGGATAAGATAAGAGCATCATAGATGCTTAACTTAACTGACAACTTTCTTAGGTGAGCAAGGACATTGTAATTCATTTTGGGCTGATCCTCCACAAGCATATCCATGGGTAGAGCATCTTGTGGAGGGGCTTCTCATTAACCAATGACTTATTTTCCCTTATCTTGAGTGTGCCCCAGGTAGAACCCCTTTGTGGAGGTTAACTTTGGTGATCTCTTGTGGCGGGTTAGTGGAAGATTCTACTGCATGCTCACTACAACTTATCCTATGGGACCCTCAATCAGATGATTCCAAGTCTATCTTAAGAGGTGAACCCTTATTTGAGAAGGTCCATCCAATCAAAAAGAAAGATCGAGTTATTAAAATTATTGTTTAGACTTGGAGAGGTTTCTAAAAGAGTAGAGTTAGACAACCCATCAGAAGTGACATAGATGTAATTCAAACTAGCTTTATTCCTTGATTTCTTAGATTTAGAAGGAGGTACATAGTAGAAATCTAGTAAAGTAAGTGGGGTGAGGGATTTGATGTCCTCATACACCGATACAAGATGTCTACTAGAAGAGGAACTACCTAAAGTAGAAGTGCTCACTGAAGTAGTATTTATAACTGTGGATTGGAGGCTGGGCTCGGTCAGTGGTTGCATTACTTGGCTATCTCAGGTTGGTATGAGCTTCACTTTTTCCATAAGTTATCTTTGGCAATTGTGAACCTTCCTTGATTTTGGAGGTTCGAGCTGCCTCAAGCACCTGCAAGAAAAGTTTCTTGATTTTTGAAATAATCTTTTTAGAGGTTCGAGATAAAGAGATATCCTAACCTTCTTTGGTTTTGAGAGATATCCCTGAGGATTACCCTAATGGAACTGGATGGTTCTTCCACAAGATATTCCTTCGGGATAACTATGGCGTTTGTCTTGTAGCTATGCTCAAGTCAGTCCTTGAATGTAAAGCAATCCTCCCAAATATGGCCTAGCATGTGGTGATAGGGGCAAAAGTTAGGATCATTACTCCTGTCCACTTCCTCCGACTTTTTAAGCTCAGGAAGCTAAAAGTCAGGTTTCTTTAAGAGGTTCTTAAAGATTTTCCTAACTACCTCCATCTTAAATGAATAAGGTTTATTTAGTTTATCCAAAAGAGTATGTGGATGGTAGCTACCTAATGGTGAGTATGTGTACCACTGCTGTGAATGTGGATGAGGAGGAGGCGACGAAGGCCATGGAGGCTACTGTGGTGGCCGGTAAGATGGCCTAGGCGGTGGTAGAGGAGGTGAAAGTGATGGCTGTGGATCTCGAGGTCTCTTAAACTGCTCTCTGGCCAGTTGCTTCACCTTGTCCACTACTGCTACTATCCCTGGTTTCTTCTCATAAGATTTATGTGGCTTTGGCTTTGTTGATTGATCTGGAAAAGGCAAATGTTTAGCTTCTCCTTTTAAGTTAGCTTCCTTGTTGATTAGCTTCTCAAATATTTTGATGGTGAAACTTTTGAGCATGAAGGCGATCAGAAAATGAATATTCTTAAGTACAATTTCAATGGCATGCTATTGGATAGCTACGATTCACATTTCATACTCAAAATATGCCATCTCAGAATATAATCAATGAGGGACTTACTAGGGTGTTATTGAGCCACAACAAGATCAATTACAATCACCTTTTGTTGAGCTCTAGCAAACCTCTTAATGAAGAGTTGCTCCAACTAAGCAAAAATCTTCACTGAACTATTGGGGAGTTCAACGTAGCATTCAAAGGCTATGCCTACTAAGTTGCTGACAAAAAGATATAATAAAAGAACATCACTACCACCAGCGTTGCAATAAATGGCTCTGAAGTGCATTATGTGCTGACGTGGGTTCTCGCTATCATCAAAGCTCTTGAAAGAAGGTGGCACAAAACCCTTAGGATACTGGATGACATCGAATTCCTTTAGGTAGGGTCTACCCTTTGGAACGATGATCCTCTTTGGGCTTGTGCTAACGCTTCTCTCACATGTTGCTCAATAATGAGTTTAATATCCTTTTCTTGTATGGAGGTACTATCCACTACCTTCCTATACAAGCTTGTGCTGCCCTGCTCTACCAGAGGTAAACTCTTAGGCTGATCTAAGACATGCAACAACTCAGGCTGATCTATTTCTATAATAGTAGGATGCACTACCAGGGCTTGATTTTGAAGTGCCAAAACTGCTGCTAGCAAGTCTTCAAGCCTCTTTCCCATCTTATCAATTTGTTCATCCTTTTGTTTAAGTTGTTGAAGGAGGTGAGGTGTTGAAGTGGGCGTATCATCCTGCTTCCAACACCATCTAAACATCTGAAGAGGGAACCCGTATCAACCATGTACTCCCCAATCCTCCATCATCTTTATTGGGATCAAAATTGACCTTCTCCTCCTCTAAGTCAGACCAGTCATATCCTAGGATTTCATTCTTCTCTACTAGATACTGTGTTATAATGTCATCTAGGGAACGATCCAACTGCACGGGCATAAATGATCATGGCTGGCCGATGGTGGGATCACTGTCATGAATGGAGAGACATCTAACCTCCCCTACTGGTAGATAGCTGATCTTTTGAGGACTATGCTCACTGGAGGATAGATGTTTTTGCTGTCACTAGATCTGGGTGTAGTGGTACTCCTAGGAGGATCTATTGCCATGGGGACAAGTGCTGTCTCCTTCCCTCTTGCTATCTCCAGATCTTGTGGTGATGGTGGTGATGGCACAACTACAATGCTTGAGGTGCCATTCCCTCTTCACCATCAAGGGCGAGGTTGAGCAGGAGCTTCCCTCTCCCGGTGGTGTAGATGGAATGGGATCTCTTGGCCATAACCGGATCACCAATGGGGCTCTCTTTTCTCCAGATGCTGCATTCATGGCCTTTGTTAGAATAGTGGATGAAGGAACTTATGCTGGAGATGGTGGGCGTGGAGTAGATTGGTGTGGTGGGTGTGGTGGAGGCACCACCGACTATCTCTGGGCAGGAGCTCCTCTCCTATGGTGGGTAGTACCCATCAATAAAATGCTATTAGTATGATGGGTGTAGGTGTAGCAATTGAGAAATTGATGAGGTTGAGGGCTACCTTCTATATCTCCTCTCTATGTGTATTGATACATGGGCCTCCCTGGCCCTCTCCTATCTGATATGTCTACCCACATTGCGAGGAATGATTGAATGTAAATCAAATTAAGCTCTGGACTCTGATCATCTGTAAGCTTTGCCAACTCGGTGTAGAATTGATCAAAGACTAGCATACAACCTCCTCCTATCGATGGGATCCTCAAACTGTACTACAGGTGGAGGTGAAATTTAGATCCTCCTTATACCTTCCTCTCGATCGAGAGGGATGGAACTTTATTTTTTACGTGAGGGGGTAACTCTCTACTTTGCTTAGAACGCCTCCTTGGTATATGGTCATGATGCGATCTTGCGGCATTAGTTGCATTGGGTCTGGGGAGGAGCAGCATGAGAACTAGACCCTACCTCGTGGGGGGATATCCCTAAAGATAGGGTAGCCTTCCCCTTGGAGGAAGCCAACGAGTGGGTGCTAGCCATCTTAGCAAGGGGAACCACGGCCTTGGGCTGCCAGCTGTGGGGCGTAGCCTTCCTCTTAGTGGGAAACTCAGGTTAGATGATATCTCAACTGGATGACGGAACCGCTCTCTCTGGATAGTTTGAGGGTGGTCCACATGATCCTAGCCCCCTCAAAATCTCAACCAAAATGAATGAGGTGAGCAAAGTCAGTCTGTGGGAAGCTGGCCTAATCCAAGGACAAATCCATCCCAAAAGAAAAAAAAACATGTACTTCTAGGCTACCATTAGACTGAACTGAACTTGACTGAAATAGGGTTGAAATTCTATAATTTTGGAAAATAAACTTGAAACAGATTTCTGCTTTTGTTAACTTTTTGAATTTTGATTTCAGAATCTTGAACCCACACTCAACAATTTGAATATGTTAAGTGGGGCTCTTTGATTTTGGAGAGAGATTTTGAATTGATTGGAAAGGAGATTTTTGAGTTTAGAATCCATTTTCAACAAATTTGTGTATGTTGAAAATGGGTTCAAATATATTTTTGAAGAGATTGATGCTTCCATTGGTTCATATTTGAATTTGATTTTTTTGTGTTTGAGGACCCTTCATTTAACAAATTTGAGTATGTTAAAGTAAAGGGTCAATTGATTTTGTTTGGATTTGTGATTTTGGAATTTACTTACTTAGCAAATTTGGGTATGCTAAGTGAGGTGTTTGAAAACAATTTTCTTCTTTTATTTGCTTGTTTGTGAATTATGTGTGAATTTAAAAATGGAATCTTTACTTAGCAAATTTGGGTATGCTAAATGAAGAATCCAAATGTTTTGTTGTTTTGAAAAGAGGATCTTTACTTAGCAAATTTGGGTATGCTAAATAAAGGATCCAAATGTGTTTTGTTTTTGATGATTTTTGAAAAGAGAATTCTTTACATAGCAAATTTAGGTATGCTAAATAAAAGAAATTCAAATGTGTTTTGTTTTGAAGATTTTGAAAAGAGGATTCTTAGCAAATTTAGGTATGCTAAAGAAATCCAAATGTGTTTTATTTTGATTTTTTGAAAGGAGGATTCTTTACTTAACAAATTTAGGTATGCTAATGAAAGGATCCATGTGTGTTTTGATTTTTGATTTTAAACTTTTGAAAATGAGAACTTTACTTAGCAAATTTGTGTATGCTAAATAAGGTTCAAAATGTATTTTTGATTTTGATGTTTCGATTTTTTTTTGTAAAGGAGAATTTTACTTTGAAAATTTGGGTATGGTAAATAAGGTTCAAAAATGTATTTTTGATTTTGATGTTTTGATTTTTTGAAAAAACGATCTTCACTTATCAAATTTGGGTATGCTAAATAAAGAATCAAAGTGTGTTTGATTTCTGTGATTTTCATTTTGAAAAGAGGATCTTCCCTTAGAAAATTTAGGTATGCTAAATGAAGGTTCTAAATGTGTTTCATGTTTTGATATTTTCATTTTTGAAAAGAGGATCTTCACTTAGCAAATTTTGGTATGCTAAATGAAGGATCCAAAGGTGTTTTATTTTTGAAAAGATGATTATTGATTTTGTTTTTGAAAAGATGATTGTTGATTTTATTTTGAAAAGATGATTGTTGATTTTGTTCGAAAAATGAAATCTTCATTCAATAAATTGAATGAGGATGTTCATTTATGCTTTTTGAAAATATGATTTTGGATTTTATTTTTGAAAAAATGATTGTGATTTTATTTTGAAAATGAAATCTTCATTCAATAAATTGAATGAGGATGTTCATTTGTGCTTTTTGAAAATAAGTCTTTGGATTTTATTTTTGAAAAGATGATTGTTGATTTTGTTTTAAAAAAAATGAAATATTCATTCAATAAATTGGATGAGGATGTTCATTTGTGCTTTGGGAAAATATGATTTATTTTTGAAAAGATGATTGTTGATTTTATTTTTGAAGAGATGATTGTTGATTTTATTTTGAAAAGGTGATTGCTGGTTTTGGTTTGAAAATGAAATCTTCATTGAATAAATTGAATGAGGATGTTCATTTGTACTTATTTGAAAAGGGTGATTGTTGGTTTTGATTTTTTTGAAAAGATCTTACATATAACAATCATGAAGATGGATGATATTGATTTTGAAAATTTTGAAACATTTTATTGTGCATTTGAAAAGTTCTTTTTGGAAATTGATGTTTTTATAAAAGATTTATTCTTGGAATGAACGTTTCCTTACCATAAAAATAGTAAGGAGAAAGTCTTTAGTTATTTCTTTTTATTAAATTCTAATTTTCACCTATTGGGAAACCCAATAGGGGTTTTAAGACCTACACGGAGTGAGGTCCTAAAATCGAAAGGATGTTGGCTAGCTTAGCTTAAGGATGAAATAAACTAAGTGCCATTGAAAAAGAAGGATAGTCTCAGATTCATATAAAATACAAACCCACTATCGATACTTGGAGACAATGATCATTTACCAAAGATGGAGAGAGGAACCTTCCCTAGCAAAGTCACTAGAAATATCTATGGTGTTTATTTTCATCTTCATCTAAATGAGTTAAATGAGACAAAATAAAATGCCTCTTTTGGACACCATGTAGATCATGTTCTTATTAGGTGATCGATGACATTGAGGAAAGGTGTACTATCTCAAAGATAGAAGTCACCTACAATGGACTAATCACTTAATAAGGACTCTTAAGGACGATGGGTCTTGGATGTACCAGATTCTTCTTTGGAAAAGTAAAGTAGGTTTATTTTAAATTAGGTTGTTAAGTTCCATGAGGCAAGCCCCATAGTTTACATCTTGAATGAGATTCCTTAAGAATACTCTCGATTAGGGTAAATGATCGTTGTCTGTAAAGATTTCAAAGATAGTTAATTGATTTTTTTAGAAGATCAAATGAGATTGATCAAAAGGAGGGAGTTATTATCGAAACTAAAGGGAGATAAGTAGGAGATGCTCACGATGCTAGGAAGCCTAGCGAGCATCCCAAACTATCCTTTGGTTGGGCTTTATATTTTTGAATTTGAAGAGAATTATTTATTTGAGTTAAATTTTTATTAGAAATCTAGGACTTACAATTCCATGATACAAGATCATGGAAATGCCTAAGAGGTGAGGATGCTTGTAGCCCACAAAGGGAAACAACAATCTCGAATCTAAATTTAGGAAGCTTTTGGCCAAAGCGACCTAAATCTAATGAAAAATGGGCATATGGTTTACCTCCACAAGAGGATAAACCACTGTGGACTTACAACCTGGGGTGGTCCAACTAACTCCTCTTACGATTTTAAATACATGTAGGCAAGTCTTATGTTTCTTTTAAGATAGCTAGGCTGTTGTTTATTTAGAAAGAAGACTAAGCTCTTAAACTCACTCTCTAAGAGACTAGATCATGCAGGGCATGAACTCATGACTTAATCTAATGCAAATTTTTGTTATGTTTTATTTTTAATTTTGGACAATTAATTTTACTCAAGCTATGGGATTCATATGTCTAATGCATGAGAAATTAGTTATGGGCCAAAATCAGCAAGAAGGAGGTGTGTTTCCACCATGGCTCTCAAAGGTCAAGCCAAGTTTCTAGCAAGGTGGAAGCCCTCCATAAGAGTGAAACAAGATGATTTTATGCATGATGTATACACATCCAAAGGGGTTGCTAAATCTTTTATCTTGATTTATAACCTAAGATTTAAGTGAGTTATGAGTTATTAATTTTTAATTTTGAGTTGATTAATTGGATAGAAAATTTATTTTCCCCTAAGAACTAATCATCCGGACATTCATAAACAAGGAAGAAACTAGGAAACATGACATCTTAATGCATAAAAACAAACATTAAACAATTTTATAATGCTAAAATAAAAGAATAAAAGGCCTTTTGGGATCCCACCCTAAAAGAAATATGGGTACCAGCTCTACCCTTATACAACCCAGATTACAAATGAATAATTACATTTTAGAAGGAATTCATATTATGGGGGTCTTCATTCTTCATTTCTTCTTTCTTCTTTCTTCATATTTGATTTGCTTCTTTCTTTTGTTCCTTTTGACTTGGTTGGAATATGGTTTCTCCAATGGCTTCACATGGTGTATAAGACATATTCTTATGACCAATGTTCATCTCCACTTCTCCATAACATTTATTCCAAATCCTAATTACATAAATTACATGAAAATGGGAAAAGCAAATCTAACTGAATCCTACAAAATAGAGATTAGCTAAACATACCACACATCCCAAGCATGTATATGAATAAATTGGAAGCACCCCACACATGAGTAACCAAGTCCACCTGGCCTATTTTGGTTTATGCTTAGGCAACCCATAGCAAAAAAAATATTTATATTTTTATTATAACTTAAGCACAATCCCTAAGATAATGATTAGACTAAGATCATTCTACCATTCATATGCATACACCTAACATCCAGTCTAAAATATTACATCAAAATAAAACAAAATGCATCTTACATGCATAGACTAGAAATGGTGACTTAGCCTAATGTGTGTGAATTGTGGTTTTATGTCTTATACTAGGCTTTAAGGTTAGAATTTTCTAAGTGTGAAAGGATTCAACTTAGAGGGTTATTTCATTTAAGTGATTTAATTGATTTGATCAATTTTATTTAATGATTTGATTTGGTTTGAATGAACCTACACTTAATTTCTAAGTGTTGTAAAGAGAAGAAAAGAGAGAACTTCTCTTTCATCCCTTAAGTAATTTTAAGGTAAATTCATTAGTGATTTTTCTTTAGTGAATGTTTTATTATGTGTTTTAATTAATCCTAAGTTTAGATTTGCTATAAATAAATCTATTCAATAAGAAAGGCATCTTAAGATTAGTTAAGGTGAATTACTATCACATAACACACAACACTTTATTTCTTTCCAACATGTATACCATGCATATGAATGTATCCTAAGCATAGCTATATACATAAATGCAAAGTCTTAGCACACCTTAATGATGAATGTGAAGAGATGTTGTTTAAGAGAATTTGGATATTTCATGAATGCATGATTTTGCTAAATAGAGAAGAGAGGGATTCTTTTATCCATTAATAAAATGCACATTTACATGTATGAAAGACATAAGTGAGTGCAGCGTCATTATTTTATATACCAAGGGTGTAAAGTACATTACCTACTTGGGGCTACTTAAAGCCTCACAACCCCGGGATGTCTAGAATAATATACCACTTTTCTAAAATACGCGTGCATGTACAAAAGCAAATGAATGGATGAAGAATCATGCAAAATATTTTTGTTTGTTTGCTTTGGTTATGTAATTTACATATGTAAATGTGAAGATCATTTTTAAGTCATAACATAGAAATGGATAGGAATAAATTTAAACAAGTGTTATGTTCTTTTTAAATGAACTATACCCTTGGCAAATCCTATACAAACCCATGTTAAGAAAAGAGAGGGAAATCACATAACACATTTTATGCTATAACCACATGCAAGCTTATAAGTATTTATAAGTAGCATACTTTCATTTATGATCATTGATTTATAGATTAATTTTTTTTTATTTAGTAGTGATAGTAGCCATTCATATTCTTACTATAGCCAAAGCATGCAATTTGACATAAAGAAAACATTTCGTTCTAATTTGATTTTTCAAAAGGTATGAATGCATGAGTTCAGATGGGAAACAACATGTAACATACTTGGAAAGTGATAAAGTGATGTAAGCATGTAATTTCATTCATCCTAATTAATTCCTAAAGACAATCCTATGAAATAAGATTATTTAAAGTGAACCAAAATTGCTTAAAGAGACTTTTATTTTTGTTTTGAATTTGAGTTTGATTTGATTTAGAAATGGGAAAGAGTTTGCTGATCCATTTCCCACATGTGTGAATTAGTTTAGTTTAATTTTAGAACCATTAGATTGATTTTATATTTTGTTTAGGTTAAGGTGTAAATTAAATCCATTAATTACCCTTACCACACTTTAACATAATTAATTCAAATAATTATGAGCCAACATGTGATATGCAACCACATGGAATTTAAATCAATGCAATACCTAAGAAAGAAAGGGGCCTAATGCAATTGGCTCATAATTATTGATTAATTAAGCTAAAGGGTTTAATTAAGTACTTTCATAACCCTCCCACACATGTGGGTTGGATTTGATTTCCTTAAGCTTACAGGCTTTTGAACACTGGATCTACCCAAGATTGGGATTGATTAAGTGATTAAGTTTATTAATATTTTTGAGTTTGGTTAATTAAGCTATTTAATGAAATGATCAAATCATTAATCAATTTGTAAATTAGTTAAGTCTTCATCCAAGTGAAATAGACATAGGGGAAAAGATTTGGAAAAGGCTTCCTAGTCTCATTCCCTAAGTCTATCCACTGTTCCAAGATGATTAACAAACTTAATTAATGAATTCATCACCATTTAATAGGTTAATTAATCATTTAATTAATTAAGGGATTGATTAGAAATGAAACAAGAAATTACCTAAATTAATCCAATAATAAATTTCAAGAAAATCAAGGGAGGCAGAGGACATCCAACTAATTAATCCTAGGGAGTTTGGAATTAATTATTGAAATAATTAAGGAGTAATTAGCATAATTACATCCCCAATAATACCTAAATTGAGTAAATGTTACTGTTCAAAATCAATTAAACTTAATTTTATATTATTCCTATTTGAATTATCTTTAAAATGAAGTTGAGTTTGCATTTTTTGGATTTTTCTACATTTAGTTATGAATTTTAAAGTTTGTGATTATTAAATAACCTAATTATATAACTAATCTTGTCGATGTGGTATGGCGTATTCTTTTATGTGCGATGGGATTGGTTATTTAAGTTGTTAGATCAAATGTCGTTAGCCAGCAGTTCTACGCACTTTTCCTTGGACCGTCAGATCAAAGATCGATGGTCTTAAACCTGAAGGATTAAATCATGATCTAACAATAATCATCCATCAAAACATGGGATGGATGGTCCATGATTCATCCACCCTCACATGGGAGGCAGCCGTCCATCCATCCTTGATTTGAGCTCACTTGAGTTCGGATTAGGTAGGGATTCAACCCACACCATCAAGAAGTAAGGAGAAGCACATCCAATGGTGGAATTCTATTGGGATTACACTTTCCTTCATAAAGGACCCAAGAATTTTGAACTTAAGCTCGGTTTTGAGGCATGCCTAGCCAGAGGCTATCACCAACGCTCCCAACCATTGAGGTATCTTCGTCTAGTGGAGACAAAGCCCTATTGAAGGTTTGAGAAATCAATTTGCAAAGTATCTTTCAATTGACTAAATCTTGCTTCAATGGCTTGCAGCTTTGATCGAACTCCTCCTTCCCGTAGCTTGGTTGCTTGGAGAACACCTTGGGTGAACTCGACTTGCCTCCCTGATGGTGCTTGCAAAGTGAATTGGACTTTGGTGGAGTGATGAGTGAGTTGGAAATTTCTCCTATCTCCCCTATTTTTGGCTTAAGAAAATCCGAGAAGGAGAAGTTTGAATGAACTTGAGAAACCTTGGAGAAGCTTGGGGAAGCTCTGTTTGGGTTCCTAGGGCTCAATCGAATGCAAGTCTAGTGAAATGAATTGAAATGAGGGGTAGTATATCTCCCCCTACTTGGATCAGATGGCCAAGAGCCTCCTTTCCATTTTGATCAAATTGCTCTCATGGAATGGGTTGTTTAGGTTGTTAGGACCTCCATTTGGTTTAGTTTTGGTAGAGGAGTGAGAGTGTGGAGGTGCACATGTGCTAAAATGAGTGTGGGAGGTGTGGAGAATTCTAAGTGGAGGGGTCAATTTTGGCTTTAGGTTGGGTTTGGTTGACCCAAACCCATTGGATCATGTGCACCACTCCTTGGTGTCCAAATGGTCCAAGGGATGCCAAGTGGTCTTGAGTTGGAATATGATCAAATTCTAAGTGAATTTGATCATAGGTTTGACCTAGGTAAAATGATCATTTTTTGATTTTGATTTGGGCATATTTGGAATGATTGAAAAATGGGTTGTGCAATTTTTTGAATTTGGAGTTTATTTGATATGATTTGGCTCATGTTGACCCATTTAGGTCAAAATGGTCAACTTAGGTCAAGTTGACCAATTGGTCAAGGGTCAAACCATGGTTGGTTCATATGACCATTTGGAGTGGTTTGGTATCATTGGTTTGGTTCAATTTGATTTATATTTGGTTTTGGTTCATTTGAGTTCACTTAGGTCAAATGGGTCAAGTTGACCAATTTGACCTAATTGGGTTAGGTCATGGGTTGGTTTAGGTTTGGTTAGTCTTTGAAATGTTTTGCAAGCTTTGGTTTCAATCAATTTTGGTTTGGTTTGATTTTCAAGATTTGACCTTTTAGGTCAAGTTGGGTTCATGGTCAATTGTAGGTTGGGTCTAGTTGGCCAATTGAGTGAGGCTTTGGTCAAGTTCAACAAGTGATTTAGAATGAATTTGACCCATTGGTTTGCAATCAATTTGGCTTAGATCAAGATTTGACATATTTTGACTTTTTAGGTCAACTTGGGTCAAACCAAGTGGCCAATTGGGCTAGGTTTGGCTCAATGACTTGGTCATGTTCAATCATTGATCATAAACTGGTTTAGATCAATGGTTTCAATCAATTTGGGCTATGGTAGATTTTGGCTAGTTTAAGTTTCATTTGGGTTAAGTGTTGACTTGGTCAAAGGCTAGGTTTGACTTGGTTTGATCCAATTTGAGTGATTGATCATTCTAAGATAATTGTTGCTCATAATGTGAGGCATAGATGGGCTTAGTTCAATCCAATTTGGGTTGGATTAGAATTTAGCTCAGAAAGGTGCTTTCAATCACTTTGGGTCAAGTGAGCCTAAGTGGGTCAATTGACTTGATCAAGGCTTGATTCAAGTTTGGTTGAACTCACATATGGACTTATGATTGAAATATAAATCCAATTGCAAGTGATTTGGAGTCAAATGGGTTTTGATTCATTTGACAATTTCAAGTTCAAAGGATGAACATGGTTTGATTTGGGTTAGTTTGATTTTGGTTTGATGATTGAAGTTTGTGTTTATATTTGGTTTGTGATTGAAGGATTGATTGAATCATGAGAAAATCAAAGGTTTGGATTGATTTGAGTTTGATTTGGCTAAGTTCAAGAATTTGACTTGAAGGGTGTAGGTTGGATTTAGGTTAGATTTGGGTTTGAATTTTGAATGTGGTTTTGGTTATTTGAATTTATATTTCATTTATATTTGTGAATATAAATGAGAATATAAATAGGTTATGAGAAAATCTCTTGAGTTTGAAGTGATTTTAATTTGATTTGAGCTAAGTCCATAAGATGAAATCAAAGTGACTTAGGAAAGATTTTAGATTTGGACTTGAGTTTTGGATTTGGTTTTGGTTACTTGAATTTATATTTCATTTATATTTGTGAATATAAATGAGAATATAAATGGGTTATGAGAACATTTTTTGAGTTTAAATTGATTTTGATTTTTGGAATTGATTAGAATTTGGAGTTGGTTTGGATTTGAAGTTTGATTTGTAAGAAGAAAGTGAGGATTTGGTTTAAGCTATAAGGTAGGCAAGTTTTCCTAACACCCCTAAGGAAAAACCTATTCCTATGGATAACTCTTCTAAGTCTCTAAGGTTAGGTTAAGTGTTCAGCTAATCACTAGAAGTGTCTTAAGACTAAGGAACTCTTAATTTCTAAGAGGAGTCCTATGTCTAAGATGGAGAAGTTGAGAGCTCACTCCAAAAGTGAGGTCAACAAGGGCTTAGGTTGGTTTAGTTAAATCCAATTTGGGTTGGATCAAACTTAGTTCAAATGGGTTCTTTAGGTCACTTTGAGTCAAGTGGACTTAAGTATGTCAATTAGCTTAGTTTTGGCTCGATTTAGGCTTAGTTAGATTTATATGTGAGCTTAGGATTAAAATATAAATTCAATATTTAAAAATAGTTTTGGTTCAAAAAACATGTTAAGTTGGGCTTGACTTGGGTTGATCTGATGTTTGAATTTATATTTGAGAAGGATAAAGAATGATTGACGGAGGAGATTTGGCTAAGGAATTGAGGGTCGGATTGGGCTAGTTTTGGATTTGGTTTAAATGTATATTTAATTTGAAGGTAAGATTTATAAGAGGTGATTAATGGGTAGGTCCAAAGGGCTTAGGAATTTGATTTAGTTTGATTCAATTTTATCATTGGAGTGTATATTATTTTGTGAAGATGATTGAATATATAATTGATTCATGAGAAAATCAATTGATTTTGGGTTGATTTGGGTTAAGATTTGGCTAAGCTCATGGGATTGATTCATATGGCTTAAGAAGGGTCTTGACTTGACTTGATTCAGTTTTGGTCATTTGAATGTCGATTTAATTTATAATTGGGAAGATAATTGATGGAATAATTGATCTATGAGAGGATCAATTAAGTTTGACTTGATTTGAATGGGATTTTGGCTAAGCCAATGAAAGTGGATCACATGGCTTAAATAGGATTTGGCATGATTGTAGGTTTTAATCATTTGGAGTTGGGTTTGGATTTGAATTTGATACATTGGTAAGGGGATTGACCTGATCTTTGAGAAAATTAATTGAGTTTGGATTTGGTTAGGGCTAAAATGTGATTAGAATGAATGCTGACTAAGGGACTTACTTCTTTTTGGCTATTAGAATGGGGTCATAATGACATGATCCAATCTAAATTGCCTGTGTAATATGAAAGGGGCCTTGATGGCTTGATCCAATCATGTACACAAAAGTAGGATGCTGACTGGGGACTTACTCCTAGATGATTAGGAAGAATTTTGAGGTTCGATTTGAGTTTGACATTGATTGTAAATTTTGGAGTTTGAATTCAAATTTGAATTTGGGCTTTGTTTTGACAATGAGAACATGGATTGGGTTTAGGCTATAGGGTAGGTAAGTCTCCCTAAGTTCCTAAGGCATGGCCTAACTCTATGATTAAACTCTTCTAAGTCTCTAGACTTAGGTTAAGTGTTTACCTAATCACTAGAAGTATCCTATGACAAAATAAATCTTAATGTCTAGAAGATTCCTAGGACTAAGAAGAGGAGGTTGAGAACTCACTCCAAAAGTAAGGTCAACAAGGTAATTAGCTTAATTAGGTCGTAATTATTTGGCCAAATAGCTTGGAATTTGGACTGGTTGATCCTTGGAATGACCTCTACCTCCCATAATTTTCTCAAGCTAATTTGCTTAGTGATTTGGAAAATTCAAAATTTCAAAGCTTAATTCCCCCTTTTATGTATTTAATAATTATTTAAAATAAAAATTGAAATTAATTAAAGATGGTTAATTAATCATGTAAATAGCAAGGGTGACCAAAAAAGATAATTAGGACTTCTTGTCTTAAATATTTTCTTAAAATCACTTTTATGAACCATTAATTAATTAATTAGATTCCTAAATAAATAAAATTTAGAAAAATTCATGATAATTAATTAAAGTTAATGATAATTATAATTAATTCCTTTTTGTGCTCAGTAAGCAAAGAGTTCCTTAATGAAAAAAAAAAATCCCTAATTGGTTTATGGTATTTTGAAAATAATTGTTATTTTTTTAGTTTTCTTCCTATTTATTTAACTAAGCTTTAATTAAAAGCCTAATTGCATTAGAAACTTTAGAACATGTTTAGTTTATGCCTATGCATCTTTACAAATTTTGTCATTATTTTTAGGCTTAATTACAAGGGCTAATTAAATTCATAAGCCTTTTTTAGGCTTAATTTGATTAAGAGCTTAATTAACATTAATTAATTCATAAGCACTTAAGATAATATTAAATTAATTAATGAATAGAGATGGTGTGGGTTAATTCCTAATCATTTGTTCTCCTCTTTAAGATTAAATAACTCAAATCTTGAAATTAAGTTTTAAAGAACTTGGTTTGACTTATTGGATTTTTATTTATCATGATTAACCTTAGGTCCTAATGAAGCCAAATAAGTCATCTGAGAAAGTTTAATTACTTTGCTTATATTATTTATAAATTTATACTTCATTTATTTCATGCACTCACGTTTCAAATTTAAAATTAAAAAAAGGGTTTGCATTTAATTGCATTGTGTTAGATTAAAGATAGTATGCCAATTATTATTAATAAATCTCAAATTATTTTCTTAAACAAATATGACATGATTGTTAATTAAGTAATCTAAATCCTAACTTTATACATATAAGATTTATTACAAGTGGCATATCAAAGTGAAACTTTCATTTTTCATGTTTTACAATAATCTAAAACTTTTCTTATCTTAATCTTTATACTTATATGTATGTATGGATCAACAAGTATATAGTCTGGACACAACATGAATATGAGACTTTAAATAGTTCCAATGGGGCCATTTGATTGTCTAACTTCTCTGGTTCAACAAAGGCATGTACTTGTATAGTTTTCTATATGCATTTGTGTATATGAGTATAAAGTGAAATTTTCTACAAAAATTCATGTATATAAATATATATATAAATATATATATATATATATATATATATATATATATATATATATATATATATATATATATATATATATATATATATATATATATATATATATATATATATATATATATATATATATATATATATATATATATATATATATATATATATATATATATATATATTTCATTAATTAACATATGCGATCACTATTGCATAAAGTGTGTATTAATAAAATTGTAATCTCTATATCCATACATTAAGTCAAATTAAATAAGAAATGATAATAAAATAATTATTAATCATTAATTTTTAAAATCTTTGGAGACATTAGTTGATTACTTTAATCGAGAGTGTTCTTAAAAAATTCTCATTTTTTAAGATATAATTAACTATATGGACTTGCCTCCATAGGGAACTAAAGATCCTGGCTTAAAATAAATCCCACTTTACTTATACATGTAAAGTGGGGGAAAGATCTTTGGTATATATGAAGACCCATCTGACTTAGGTGTCCTTATTAGGTGATTGAGTTCATTATAGGGTGATATTTTCTATCTTTCAAAATAGTACATCATTTCTTAATGTCATACTCGATCATTTCAAAAGTACATCCTAAGATTTGTGTGGTGTCCCTACAACTCTAAACTAAAACACCACTAATTTACTTGGTGACTCCATCAGAGAGAGTTCCTCTTTCCATCTTTAGTAATCAACTGTTGTCTCCAAATATCGGTAGTAGATTTGTGTTTTCCTATAAGTCCTAGACAACCTTTCATTTGGTTGGGTTCTTTGTTCATTTCGTCCTTAGGAAAGTGTTGCCAACATCTCCTTGGTTCTAAAACTTCTCTTTGGTAGGTTCTAGAACCCTTATTGGATCCCCAATAGGTGGAGTTAAAACCAAGAGAATCACACACAAATAAATCATGTAATTTCAAAGAAGTCAGCAAATCAGAGAACCTATTATCATTCTTAAAATCCACAAATTCAAGTTCACTAATCATTACAAAAATTTACTTGAACTCACTTTATTAGTGGAGTTCAAAGAAAAAAAATTCTCTTTCCTAAAATTAAATCTCTGCAAATTATAAGCCCTATCTAGCATAACTAAATTTGTTAGATAAGAGTTCATATTCAAATTCAACCAAAGAAGAAGAAAAAAATCATGTATACTAACCCCTCACTATTTCTTTAAACAGAGATAAAACCCTAGTCCTTTCATCCTCAAGCAAGAAATTACTACAGTACTATGTCTCCCAAAAAATTCAATTTCTTTTTCCCCTCTAGTGTGACTTTGGCCATGGATTAGGCCATACTCACCTCTGCACCAATCTATAAGCTGTCATGGGCTTCGAGCATTTCAAGATCAATTGTGAGGGCCCTACCGTCAGTACTATTAATAAAAAGGAGGTGATTGATAAGACGCCACTCTTACAGTTTGACTTGCTATCCAATTTTGAGTTTCCTTGTTTGAAGAGAAAGGCAATAGAGGTTCCCTTGCCATAAGTCCCTGTTATATCCACCACTAGAGTAGTTCAGACTAGCACCGCCTACATAGCAGCCCTGGGCTCTAAGGGAAAATAATTGATTATGTCAGAGTTGTCCAGTTTACATTTGAGGTTGGTGCTAGCTCCCACCTTTTCCCATTGATCAAGACTCAACATTGCAATAAGAACCGCATGATAAAGAGGTACTATGGGTGCATGGCCAGAGAAGTTGAGTTAGCTTCCCATTTAGCTGAAGGGGGTTCTCCCTATGAAACCTCTCCCCTTCTTGGTGGTAGTAGGTTCCACCCTCTTTTAGTTGTAGAGGGAGAGGAGGTTATCAGAAAGATAATAACATCACCCTCATGACCTTTTGAGTATAAGACACTAGATAGGGAGATGAGGAAGTCTTATGCTGGTCTGAGGTCCGTGCTCAAGAGAGTTAGAAGAGTACACAGATGTTCAGAGTCTGCTATGATTCTTGACCTTAGACAGTTAATCCCTAGGAGTGTTAGGGATCAGATTCGCAAAGAGAGGGCCATAGAGATCAAGATAGGAATCCAAATGAGGAAGAGAGATAGAAGAAGTTTCGCCAAGTGGTCGACAACCTTAGCTTTAGTAGATCATCACCCCGATCAACTAGCTGATATAGTCGATCATTTTGATAACATAGTTCTTATTAGTCTGGATCAGAGGAGGAGGTCCTTAGTGGATGCAACTAGTGTCACCACCACCACATCGCTTTACTCGCCATCTGCCATCACCCGTTTATGTCACACCGTCTAAAGGCCCCACTAAGTATTAGAAGTCTACATTATGGAAGTAATCTTCACCTCTGGTGATATGATTGCAGACCAAGGGCCAGACTTCATCTTCTCACACTAATGAAATGAGGTCGAGCTCCCCCATTCGGTCTTCCACATAATTAGTGGAAAAGGAGTGGCGGCCTAAGAGCATTGCCATCACTATATCAACCCAGTAGGGTGAAGAGAGATTGAAGAAGAAAAGAAGAATCAAGTGAAGGTCCCCATGCCAGTTGAGCCGATCATGGTCAGTACCTCATCATCCCAAGATGTTCAGCATGCCCCTCCTTCAAGAGATCATAGAATAGAGGATCACCATCCTAGGTATGTACCTATAAACTATAAGAAATAGATGGCCATTCTTTTGAGGAGATCTTAGCTGAATACAAGGTGGTCATCAAAGACATGGAGAGGGAAGAGAGTGATGAAGAGAAAGTTGACTTCAACATAGAGGAAGAAGACCTCTTAAATGATCTAGTAGAAGTGCACATGGTGAAGACAAGAACCTCTTCCCCTAGAGAGCAACATCATAGCACTAAGCACATGGAGTATAGTTGAGGAAGGTGACGCATTACACTCAACTCAATGACTATTGCATCAGTTAAAGTAGAAGGATGATAAGATAAATTGTATAAAAAGGAGAATGGAGGAGCTTATGTAAGATGTCTTAGCACTCTATATTCAGATACTAGCACCCCAACATATCTCTATGGATACCGATAGACTTGAGTTAGCACATATTATAGATTAGAAGAAAAAAATCACTCCACCAGAAGAAGCCACCGATAGCCTACATAGGAAGGGTACAGATAGTGTGATCATTCAAGATAGGGACATCAAACAGATGGTGAAACAACAAGTGAAGAAGGCATTTTGGTGTAATCCCAAAAGGCATCATCAGTTCCAAAGGGTAGACCCTATCCAAAGGAATTTGATGCAGTCCAATACCTAAGGGTTTTATGTCACCATCATTCAAGGAATTTGATGGCAGTGGGAACCCTATGTAACATATTGCACAATTCAGAGCTAGTTGCTGCAACACATGTGCTAGTGATGTTTAACTCTTTTGATAGTTTGTTAGCAATCTTTCTGGAGTTGGCTTTGATTAGTATGTTGAAATGCTCAACAGTTTGGTGAAGTCCTTTGCAAAGTTAGAATAACTTTTTATTAAGAGATTTGTAGAAACTCAGGAAAGGGTAACTATAGAGGACATCATTGTAGAAAATAAACACCCTAATGAGTTCCTTATTGATTATATTCTCAAGTGGAGAAACCTGACTATGAATGTGAACCACAGCTCTAAGAGCAGTATGTCATTAAAATTCTTCTTAAGAATACCCATGGCTCATTCACTTTCATGCTCAAAGGCATTATAATCAAAACATTTGAGAAGTTAAATAGAAAAGCTACTAGCCTATAAGAGGAAGCCAAATAGTTACCCTTCTTAGACCAATCATGTCAGCCAAAGCCCTAGAAGGTAGTTGAGAAGAAGCTAGGAGTGGTGTTAGCAATGGATAAGGGAAAATAACACATGAGAGTGTACCCTGAGAGCCTAGAGTTCAAAAGTCTCCACTTCCACCTTCTCTTCCACCTGCCCGATCACCATAATAGCCTCCACAATAATGCTACTAGTATCCACCACTAGGTAGCTACTTCCCACCTACTCTTGCAGATAAGATAAATAAACCATAATCATTCAAGATTGAAGTAGTCAAAAAAAATTTAAAGAATCTCCTTAAGAGATCTGACTTTAAGCTACTTTTACTAAGGAAATCAAAGGAAGTGGGCAGGGGTGATGATCCTAACTTCTGCTTATACTATCATATGCTATGTCATATCTTAAAGGGCTGTTTTACCTTCAAAGATTGGCTGAAATGTAGATACAAGTTAGGAGCAATTATGATACCCAAAGAATATTTAGTGGAGCAACCTTCAAGCTCCATTAAAGTAATCTCTGGGAATCATTAAATCCTTTCAAGACTAAGAAAGGTTGGGATATCTTCGAATCTCATACCATTAAAAAGATCATGTCTAAAATTAAAAAAAAAAAACTTTCACTATAACTACTTGACTTAGCTCAGACCTCGAGTACCCCGAAAGGTCTGCTAGTTATGAAGGACAACTCGAAGAGGGTGGGAGCTTAGCAATTGTAGGAGCAGTCCACCTACGTAGGATAGTTCATTAGCTCAATCACCATCTGTGTTTAGCATTTCTACCTTCACCAGCACAACTATCACTTATACTAGCTCCCATACTACCTCTAGGAGCATTGTATTAGTAGATGGGGGCTCCAAACTACTCACACTATTTACTTTACTTGATTTCTATTTTGTACCACAAAAATTAAGTAAATCAATGAAGAAAAAAAGTGCTTACATCTTCTCTAGTTTTGACAAACTCAATGATTTCATTCTTGTTGATGGCTCTCCAAATCATAATAATAGTAATTTAAATAATTCCGATCACTTCTCTCTAATTTAAAAATATATATTCCTTTTCTAAATTTTAGGGTTCACCATTTGAGATAGATTTAGAGTCATCTAACTCTGATGATCCCTTAAGAGAAGCTGTATGTATATTCGATGTGTAGGTAGAACTCACTACAAACCCCTCATTACAAGAAGTCATTGACGTTAACCTTCATAGTGGCAGAGTTCAACCTCCTAGGGTAGCACCTCAAGATAATGGTAAATAAGTCATTGATTTCAGTGAGCAGATAGCCTCTCCACAAGATGCTCCACCTCTAGATATGCTTATGGATGACCAGCTTAAGGTAGCCTACAACATCTTACCAACTAGGCTACGCATATATGACATCCTTATTTTGTTCAAAGAGATGAGGGAGTAATACTTGATCTTGAAATATGTTTAGCTCAGATGACGCTTCTAATTCAATTGAAGAAGAGGCATGCTTTTCAAAGGAAGTCCTAGGAGTCACCTTCTTTGGTGAAGATATATTGCTTAGGACAATAGAACATAACCGTCCTCTATAAATTACAGTGGATATTTGCAAGTTCAAACTATCTAGGGTGCTTGTTGACCCGGGTGCATCTATTAATATTATGAGCCTAAGAACCCTTGCCTTCTTAAGGATTGACATCTCTAAACTTTAGTATGAATAGTTGATGTTGAAAGCATTTAATGAACAAGATGAGAGGGCCTTAGGCTCTATTACACTATCTTTGGAGATAGATGATTGGAAGACTAAGGCTAAGTTTCATATAATAGATTCATATAAATCTTATAACACTTCACTAGGTTAACCTTGGATTCATGAGAATAATATGGTTTTATCTTCTCTCAACTAGTGCATCAAGTTTATAAAGGACTGTATAAAGCATTGTATCAAAGGGGGTCTAATGCCATTCTCAGTACATGAGGTTGGGATTTATGAAGATGTAGCATACTATCTCCCCCAAAAATAAAGTATCTATTCTCCTGAATTGAATCAAAATGAAAAAGAAAAAGAAAGAAAAGAAAAGAAAATGAAAGAAAATGGAAATTAAAAGAAAAGAGAGCGAGAAGAAGACTTTTGGGAAGAAGTAGAGCCCAAAATTACTTTTCACCCATAATTCATCACTCTTTTTGAACGAGTAAGTGAGATGTCCCAACCTCCCTTAAGAAGAGGAAGAGATATATTCAAAGGAATTTTTAGAGGGGATAAACCTCCATACCTATCACTTACCTAAAGGTTCATCCCAACATCAAGGAGTACACATGTCATCTACATAGACTTATAATCTAGTTCAGAAGATGAGTCTTATGTAATAAACATGCCAGCCACCCCTTCACTCCAGAAGACACCTCTAGAAGTGACATTAATGCATGACAATGATGAAGATAGGGTCCCTGAACAAAGCATAAGTGTATATGAATCATCATTATGTGAAATTATGAGACAACATGTGAACACTTTAACTTAACCCCATTTTCTCCATAAAATGTTAAGGGTTTGGTAGTTAAGGATTCTCTTAGATTACATACAAGTACTAAGCCTCAAAAATTTTATCCTCATTATGTAAAATTATGAGACATCATGCAAGCAAATTAACTCTAACCTCACTTTATTTATAAAATGTTGAGGGTTTGGTAGTTAAGATACTCTTAGATTACATACAAGTGATAAGCCTTAGAAATTTTATCTTGGAGCAACATCCTCAAGCTCAAAAGCTGATGTAGAGCTTGATGATAATTCATTTAAAGAATTAATAGAATTACCTTTTAATTGGTACTCATCGTGTGTTCAGAATATTTCAAAGAATTAGCATGCATGGTCGATACATAGGTTGGAGTACTTTGAGAAGCTATGGGACAACAAATGCATGAATTCTCAATCAAGATTGAGACTAGGTTTTGGTACAGTGGGTCCAATAAATGATGATGAGTACTACCTAGTCGTTACTAATCATTTGGAGTTTGATAAGTTCTTTCTTAACAACTCTAACTCATATAAGGAGGTGTATTTAGAAACTTCAGATGAGTTCCAAGTTAAGCATGCACCCACAAAATTAGAGGAAGAAATCAAGTCAACCATTTAACCTGAGCATTGAAGATGATCCACGTCTAACACACATAAGCTCTTTATTGAATGAATCTAAAACCAATGACTTAGTTAGTCTACTTTCATAATTTAAGGATTGCTTTGCATGGAGCTATGATGAAATGCCCAGATTATCTCTTAAAATTGTAGTTCATAAATTAGTGATCCAGTGTAATGGTATTCCTATCAAGTAAGGACCTAGACGCATATGGTTAAATATTGAACAACATATCATTTTAAAAGTCAAGAAACTAATAGATGTTGGTTTAATTTGGGAAGAAAAATACCCCACTTGGTTAGCTAGCTTCATCCCAATCAAAAAGAAGAATGACCAAACCCGCATATGTCTCAATTTTAGGGATCTTAATTAGGCATGTCCTAAAGATGAGTTCCCACTACCTATACCGGAACTGATGGTAGACATCGCCTCATCTAATGTAGTCTTCTCATTCATGGATGGCTCATTTGGTTATAACCAAATTAAGATAGCACCTGAATATGAAAAGAATACTATGTTTAGAACCCTGATAGAAATTTATTGCTATAAGGTCATACCTTTTGGCCTAAAAAATGCTAGTGCCACATACGAGCTAGATATGACTCAGATCTTCGACGAACTCATTCATCACCAAGTTGAATGCTGCATCGATGATCTTATGGTCAAAAGAAAGAAAAGGAAAATCACCTATTTGACTTGAGAGTAGTTTTCGAGTGGTAAAGATAATCAAACCTTAAGATGAACCCTCTAAAGTGTGCATTTGGGATAACTTCAAGAAAATTTTTAGGGTTTGTTGAACGACACTGCATAATTGAAATTGACCCCAAGAAGATTAAAGCGATATTAGAGATGCCACCACTTAAAAGTATAACCTAACTTAGATCATTCCAAGGGAGGTTAACGTATCTAAGACACTTCATATCCAACATGTCTAGTAGATGTAAATCATTCTCAACACTAATTAAGAAGGATGCCAAGTTTAAATGGGATGATAGATTCTAGCATGCATTTGAGAGCATCAAGGAATATCCTAGACAAACCACTCATACTATACAAGACTGCATTAGACAACTCCCTTGGCACTTTGTTGGCTCAAACCAATGAAGGGAAAGAGAAACCCACTCTACTACTTAAGTCATCATCTAATCCCTGTTGAGGTGAACGATCCACCCATTGAGAAGCATTGCCTAGCTCTCATGTTTGTAGCTCAAAAGCTACTATATTAGATGCTTTCTCATAAAGTAAACCTGATTTCTAGAGTTAATCCTCTATAATGCCTCATAACACAACCGACAATATCTGGGCAATTGGCATGATGGCCCATGATATTATCATAGTTCGATATTACTTTCCTTCCCCATTCGTGCCGTGGAAGGACAAGTGCTCGCAAACCTAATGGCATATCCCCTTCTTGCTGAATCCCCTTTAAATGATGACCTTCCATATGAACAAATCATGAGCTTAGAGAGCACAAGAAGACATTATTGGGAGATATATTTTGATGGTGCAGCTTCCTCTCAAAGAGGGGAAGAACCATGATCCACTCTCCTAAGAAAAATAGGGGTAGGGTGTGGTGAAAATTTTTGATATAGGGGCCACCTTTCAAAATCTGTTGGGTAGAAAGAGAAAAACAAGCCTATAAAAATTCATCTTTTTAGGATGCAATGCAGATCCACAGATGTACTTATTCAAGTGATCGAGTACGTCATTAAGGAATAGTATACTATCTCAAAAGGTAGAAGTCACTACCTTTTAATGGACCTAATCACCTCAATAAGGACTCCTAAGGACGTTGGGTCTTTGAAGTGTACCAGAGATTCTTCCCCTACTTTACATGGAAAAGTAAAGTAAGATTTTTTTTAAACCAAGTTCATTATGTTCCCTTCAGGGGCAAGCCCCCATTGTTAATTACATCCTAAGGAATGGGGACTCCTTAGAAAAACATTCGATTAAGGCAAATAATCGTTGTCTCTAAAGATTTCAATAGGAAAGGACTATCAATCGATTGGTTTATTTTTGTAGATCAAATGGGATTGATCAAAGAGAGATTTATTATCGAAGCTAAATGAGAATGAATAGGAGATGTTTACAATGCTAGGAAACCTAGCGAGCATCTCAAACTATACTATAGTTGGGCTATACATTTTTGAAATTGATTTAGTTTGTTTGAGTTATATTTTTATTAGAATGCTAGGGCTTACAATTCCATAATACAAGGTTATAGAAATACCTAAGTGGTGAGGATTTATGCTTAGGGCCCACAAAAGGGAGAAGCAACCTCAGAACTTAAATCTAGGGAGCTTTGGCGATGAAAGTACAACCTAAATCTAAGGAAAAAAATGGGTAATTGTTTGCCTCTACAAGAGAAGACAAATCACCCGACAGCTTAGACTTACAACCATCTGGGGGTGGCAGCCAACTAACTCCTCATATGATTTTGAACACATGTAGGCAAGTCATATGCTTAATGCAAGATAGTTGGACTATTATTATTTAGAAAGAGACTAAGTCCTTAAACTCACTCCCTAAAGAGACTAGATCATGAAAAGGGCATGCTTTAAATGACTTAAATCTAATGCAATTCAGATTTCATTTTTATTTTCATTTTAGACAATTATTTTGACTCAGGCTAATAGGATTCATATGCCTAATGCATGAGAAATAAAGTTATTGGCCAAAATCAGTGAAAAGGGAGGAGGTGAGTTTCCACCATGGCTCTCAAAGCTCAAGCCAAGTTTCTCTAGCAAAGGTGGAAGCCCTCCAATCAAGAGTGAAATAAGATGCATTTGTGCATGATATTATAAAAGAAATGCTCATCCAGCTAAGGGGTTGCTAATTTTTTTATCTTGATTTTAAACTTAAGCTATAGGTGAGGTTATGAGTTCTTTATTTTTAGTTTTGAGTTGTTAAGTTGGGTAAAAGATTTATTTTTTTCTAAAGAGCCTAATCCACATCCAGGCCATACATAAAGCTAAGAAAAAATTAGGAAAATTATGCCACTTAATGCACAAGCTAAACAAATCCTCAATCAATTTATAAAGCTAAGCATAAAAAGAATAAAAGGCCATTGTGGTCGGGTACCACCGCACAAACCCAAAAAATATTAAATATGGGTAGTCGAGCTCCACCCTTATACAACCCAAATTACAAATGAATTACATTGCAATTAAGCAAGGAACTCATTGTTATGGGGGTCTTCAAGCTTTATTTCTTCTTTCTTCTTCTTTTCTTCTTTCTTCTTTAGTTCTTTCTTTTGGATGGTTGGAAGGTGGATGCTCCAAGGCTTCACATGGTGCATAAGATAGGATCTTATGACCAATGATTATCCTAATCCCCATAATAATCATTCTAAAATCCTAATTGCATAAATTTACATGAAAAGGAAAATGTAAATCTAGCTAACACCTGAAAAATAAAGATTAGCTAAAATAAACTACTCAAATACCAAGCATGTATATTGGACTTATCACCCCACACATGGGTGACTAAGTCCACCTGGCCTATAGATTATGCTTAGGGGTATAAAGCACCTACAAGCAAAAGAATTTTTATATTTTTATTTATGATAGCGCCCCTTAAGGTCAATCCCCTGCAGAAAAGAATAGTTAGACTAAGAGCGTCCTACCAGTCATTCTATGAGCATACACCCTAACATTAAGTCTAAAACATATATCACAAAATAAAATAAAGCATCAAGCCAATCAACCTAAAGCTAGAAGTGGTGACTTAGGCTAATGTGTGTGCTTTGAAGGCTTGTGTGGTATGCTTAGCTATGGCTTTAAGTTAGGATTTTCTAAGTATGAAAATATGTTCAACTTAAAGGAGGGTTTAATTTAAGTTGTTTAATTATTTTAGGTTGATTTTATTTCATGTTTTGATTTAATTTAAGTGGATCCTATAATTAATTACTAAGTTATGAAGAGAGGGAAAGAAAAGATGACTTCTCTTTCCTTCCCTAACCTAAGTAATTTAAAGTGGATTTACATTTTAGTTTTGTTTAGGTGAATGTTTTAATTAAATATTTTAATTAATTCTAAGTTTAGATGAACTCTAAACAAACCTATTAAAAAAAAGGCATTTTAAGATTAAATAAAATGAATCAAAATTCACATAACACACATTACTTCATTTCTTTCCCAACATATATAACATGCATATGGATGGACCCTAAGCATATCTGTACACGCAAATGAGAGTATTTAACACACCTTATGATGCATGCTAAGTAATTCATTTAGGAAATTTTAGAAGATTAGTATGCATGATTTTCTTAAGTAGAAAAGGGTTTCTTTATCCAAATTTTCACAGACACACATGGAAGTAAGAAAGGCATAAGTGAGTACAGCACCATTGTTAACCAAAGGTGTAAGGTATAAAACCAACTTAAGGCTACTTAAAACCTCGCAACCTTAGGGTTATCCGGACTAATATACCACTTTTCTTAAATACAAACATGTGTATAAAAGAAATGAGATTGCAAAGAAGAATGCAAAAGTTGTATTAATGGATTCATTTTATTTATGCAATTTATGAATGCATGTACAGGTGACCCTTCTTAGGTGGTAGCATATAGATGAATAGGATATGGAATTAGGTGAGTGTTAGGTCCTTTTCAAATGGACCATATATCTCACCAAATTCTTATTTAAAACTATACCAACATAAGAAGAAAGGAAACCTATGCTAAGCATACCTTTATAATCTTTCACATGCAAGCTCATAATTAAAGTATAAGTAGTATGCTTTCAGATTTGATGTTTGATTTATATATTTTTAAAAAATAATTTGGATTTAGTAGTGATAATAGCCACTTATATTTCTACTTTAGCCAACACATGCAAATTTGACATAAAGTAAACAATTTCATTTTAAACTTGAATTTGAAAAATATGAATGCATGAAACCATATGACATACAAATTTAACATGTTGGGGGGAAAGATTCAAAGCAATGAAAGCATGTAAACAAACTCACTTTAATTAAATCCTAAAGACATTCTCATAGAATAAGAAAGCTTAAAATAAATCAAAGTGAATTCAATTGTGATTTTTGTTTAGCTTGAAGTTTGATTTAATTTTAAAAGGGTGAGATGAGTTTTCTATTTCTAACCCATTCCCACATGTGTTTGATATTTTTGTTTAATTTTTTAGATAATTAGATCCATTTTTATGCATTAATTAGGTTAAGGTATGAATTAAGTAATTTAAATAACCCTTACCTACACCACCTTAGAATAGTTAACCAAATCATTATGAGCTAATGATATGAAATTAAAACTCACAAGAAATTTAAATTTTCAATGCACCTAATAAGAAAAAGACCTAATGCAATTTGGCTCATAATTAAAGATTAATTAAACTAAGGGGTTTAGCTTAAGTAATTTCAAAACACCCTTTCATACTTATGAATTGGGTTTTGGTTTCCTTAGTCAAAATTAGACTATTGAACACCTAAGCATCTACCCAAAGTAGATTAATTAAGTTTTGGAAGTTTTTAGAATTTTTAGAAATTAATTAAGGGGATAATTAGTGAATTAACCCTTAATTAAGAGGAGATTAAGGAGATAAAAGGGGGTTTAGGGAATAGCTTAAGGGAAAGGCCCCAAAATTATTCCATAAATCTCCTACTTACTGTATCTGACCTTAATCAACCTTAATAATGAATTGAAATCACTAATTATACCTTAATTATGCTTAATTACATAAGGAGGGTAATTAAGAAATCCATATGCAGTTCTTCTAGTCAAGCCTTCAATAAATCCTAAGGAAATTAGGGGAGGTAGAAGCCATCACCTAAAACATACCCAAGAAATTTGGGATTAGTCAAAGGCTTAATTAAAAAATAATTAGCAAAATAAATTTTCCAACAAAACCCAAAATCAGAGAAAATTATAATTTAAAACCTAGTGAAATTAATTTTAAAATATTCTAGGTTAAATTATCTTTCCATAGGATTTTCATTCATAATTTTTTGAATTTTCTAGAGGGTGTTATGAATTTTGGAAGATCCCTGAATTAATAAAAATTAATTAAGGCATTTTTAATTAACCCTAATCCTCTAGCTCATGGCGTGACGCGTGGCGACGGCGGTCAGCGCACTTTACATGCATCATGCTGTGAGGGATTACTTAAATGTTAAATCCAAAATGGCGGCTAGCGGTGCACGTGATTTGATCTCTGCCTAATCAAAGATCGGATGGCTAGAGATCTCCCCGCAGTTTTAAAAAATAGATAACAAATATCTTAACGTGCAGAATTATCTCAGACGTCCATCCAAAATGCGTGGATGGATGGCTGAGATCTCCCAAGTTCTTCCCCTTGATCAATAGAGACCATCCATGATCAAGGGGAAGATCCAAGCTCGATCTAGCTCAGATTCAAGCCAAATTCAACCAACACCATCTAAAGCTAAAGAGTGACAAATCCAACAATTAAAAATACATAGGATGAAAATTTCTTTCACAAAGCTCTACACCACATTAAGTTTAATGGTTAGAAATTCCATACCTCGCCGGAGGTGATCACCGACGCTCGATTCCCTTAGAGAAGCTTCGTCTGGTTGAGACGAAGTTGTGTTGAGAGTATGAGCACTTAAGGTTGAGTTGATTGATGTATGGACCAACGCCCCCTTAGCTAGCTTGCAGTCTTGATCGAATTCAGCTCTTCCTTGCTCTGGGAACTCCAAAAGAAGCTTGGGTGCACTTGACTTACCTCCTTGATGAAGTATGCCAGCGCAATTGGATGGAAATTGAGTGAAGAGGAAGTTCAAGAATGGATTGAGCTCCCCTATTTTCACTATTCAAAAATTGACAAATGGGGAAATGGTAAGAGCTCTAAGAGGCTAGGGATCACTCTCTGATGGTTCGTAAGTCTCACTAGTACTCAATCAAATTGAGGAATGATGGATTTGAGTTTGTTTAGGGAGAGTATATCTCCCCCTTGAAGGATCGGACGACCGCAAGCTTGTGTGCCATTTTGATCCAATTGATCATATTGGGGAGTTTGTTTTTGCTATTTTGAGTGTGCACATGGTCGGTTTGAGCCAAGGAGTGGATTGCCAACCTCCCATGTGCTTGAATTTGAGTGGGAGAGGGGTTTTGAATTAGGAGTTTTTACCCATGGGGTCGGGTTTGGTCTAGGGACCAATTGGGTTGACCCAAACCCATTAAGTTGGGTGCACCATTCTTCACTAGGTCCCCTTGAGCTTTTAGGAAAGCCTCAAGCGAATGTGAAGAGGGTATGACCAAATTACCCATGGATTAAGCTAAAATTTGTTCTGTGTTCTAGGGGTAGAATGGTCATTTTGCTAATTTTTCACTTTGGGTATGTTGGGTATGTGGATAAACTAGGTTTGGCCAAGTTTCATTGGATTTGGAATCCATTTGATAGGGTTTGGCTCATATTGACCCATTTAGGTCAAAATGGGTCAACTTAGGTCAAGTTGATCAATTGGGTCAAACCAAGGGTTGGATCAGGTTCATATGACCATTTGAAATGTTTTGGTGGCTTTGGTTTGATTCAATTTGGTATAGTTTTGGATTTGGCTCATATGACTTCATTTAGGTCAAATGGGTCAAGTTGACCTATTTAACCCATTTGACCTATTTGAGGTAGGTCAAGGGTTGGTTAGGTTAGTCATATGGAGTGGATTGGTATCTTTGTTTCCAATAAATTTTGGTTATGTTCAAATTTGGCTCAACATGTCTCATTTAGGTCATGTTGGCCCAAGGTCAATTGGCTAGGTTAGGTCTAGCTGGCCATTGAGGCTTTGGTCAAGTTCCACAAGTGATTTGGAATGGACTTGACCATTGGTTTCAATCAATTTGGCTTAGATCAAGTTTTGACACATTTTGACTTTTTAGGTCAAAATGGGTCAACTTGGTCAATTAGGTTAGGCTCAAATGTTCTTGGTCAAGTTCAAACATAGGTCATGAGTGAACTTAGATCAATGGTTTCAATCAATTTGGCCTATGGTGAATTTGGCTATGTTAGGTTTCATTTTGGGTTAAGTGTTGACTTGGTCAAGGTTTGACTTGGTTTGAATTTGATTGATTGATCATCCCATGATGATTGTTGATCATGATGAGAGGCATAATTAGTTTGGTTCAATCCAATTTGGTTAGGATTAGAATTTGGCTCATAAGGTACTTTAGGTCAATTTGGGTCAAGTGAGCCTAAGTGGGTCAAATGGCTTGGTCAAAGCTTGATTTGAAGTTGATTGAACTTGTATATGGACTTATGATTGAAATATAAATCCATTTACAAGTGGTTTGAAGTCAAATGGGTTTTGATCCATTTGACAATTTCATATTCAAAGGAAGAATATGAAAGGATTTTGGCTTTGATTTTGACTTGGGTTTTGATTGTTTGATTGAAGTTTGGATTTATATATGAGTTCATGATTGTAGGGTTGATTGAATCATGAGAGAAAATCAAGAGTTTGGCTTGATTTGAAGTTGATTTGGCTAAGTTCAAGATTTTGACTTGAAAGGCTTAGGTTGGATTTTGAGTTGATTTGAGTTTGATTTTGGAATTGGTTTTGATTGTTTGAATTTATATTTCATTTATATATGTGAATATAAATGAGAATATAAATGGATCATGAGAAAATTTCAAGGATTTGAAGTGGTTTAATCATGATTTAGGCTAAGTCCATTAAGAAGGATTTAAAGGACTTAAGAAAATTTTTAAATTGGAATTTAATTTTTGGATTTGATTTGATTGATTTATATTTATATTTCATTTATATATGAGAATATAAATATGAATATAAATTAGTTTTGAGAAAATCCCATGAGTTTGAATTGATAGAGCTGATTTTGGCTAAGTCCATTAATGGAAAATTAAAGGGACTTAAGGAAAATTTCAATGAATTGATTTTGAATTTTGGATTTAGATTGATTGGTTTGAATTTATATTTCATTTGTGAATATAATGAGAATATAAATGAATCATGAGAAAATCTCAAAGATTTAATTTAGTTTTTGATCATGATTTTGGGCTAAGTCCATTAAGAAGGATTTAAAGGATTTAAGAAATTTGACTTAGGAATTTTGATGGATTTTGATCATGGTTTCAATGTGATTTCAATCATATTTCAATCATATGGAGTTGATTTGAATTTGGAGAAAATCAAATAGAATTGATTTGGAGTTTTACTTGAAGGGAAAGTGAGGAATGGTTAAGGGTAAGCAATTTTTAACACCCAAGGCATGACCTATTCCTATGGCTAACCCATTTAAGTCTCTAGGGCTAGGTTGAGTGTCCACCTAATCACTAAATGTGTCTTAAGACTAAGGAACTCCTAAAGTCTAAGAGGAGTCCTATGTCTAAGATGGAGGTGTTGAGAGCTCATTTTAAAAATGTAAGGTTAACAAAGGGCACCCAATAGGTGTGTGTGTGAGGTACATGCATGTATGGTGTTGATGAAATATCAATAACATTGAAAGATCATAAGCATTAGCAGAAATAATCTATCCTTAATCCAAGGAGTAGAAAGAATCCAAAACCTAATGCTCTACTTATGTCCAAGACATAAGAGGGGAAGAAATCACTAAGGGATAGAGTGTGAATCTTCCACTAGGGAAGCATGTTCAAATCATCCACAAGGGGATGAGAGGTTTGGTTTAAGTTTTGCTAGGGAAGAGGGTTGAATTTGTTTTATTTGTTATTTAGACTCCACGGGGGATAGAGAGATGAACTCTTCACTATAGAAGCAAGTTCAAGTCATCCACAAGGGAGGGGTTGTGAAATCCACCGAGGGGTTAGAATCAGATAATAGAAAGATTTGCATCTCAGAAGGAAAAAGGATTGATTTAATTATTTATTTTATTTCTTTATTTTTAGATTTGTTTGTTTCAAATTTTTTATATTTGGATTTTGAGATGGATCCTATTGTTTTTTTGATGGATCACTAAAATAACAAAGGCCTAGACCTAACTCAGATTTACCAATACAAAGGGGTAGTCTACTAAACATATAGTAGGACTAGCCAACCAAAGGAGTGCCTTTCGGTATACAACAGCTGTACTAGGAAAAAAGTGTGGTAGTCTTATATCCTCCAAAGTAGGGACCAATTGTTGAGGTAATCATTAGTGCAATAGATTGAATTAACCTAATGACTATTGAGTGAATCTTGGGGATTTAGATCAGCTCAAGGATAGTCAACATTGATTTTATTTTTAGATTTGTTTATTTTGATTATGAATCCTATTGGTTTGTGATGAACTGCACTGAATAGGGGCCATGAAGGCCTAAACCTAACTTAGATTTACCAACCCAAAGGGGTAGTATACTAAACATATAATACTTAACCAAAGGAATGCCTTTGGTGAATGGTTAAGTTTAGAAGAAAGCGACTCACATCTTCTAGAAAACAAGGAACCAGTGATTGGTTGCTCAACAAATCATTAAATTTCATTGAGTATGTTGGGGACTTAAATCCTCAGGATAGTCAAGGTTAATTTAGTTTGTTTTATTTTTGATGGATTCCATTAGTTTATGATGGATCAAACAAGACATATGCCTAGACCTATCTTAGATTTTACCAAGGGAGTAGCTTCCCTATGGAGAACTATCCAACCAAAGGAGTGCCTTTGAGTTTCAATGATCAATTCAAGGAAAGAAAGCTAGACTCTCATATTCCACTAAGATTATGATTTTTTGGGCAACAAATTAACATTTTTTTGCATAATCATGCTAGAAAGAATGTAGTCTTATATCTTCCAAAGCATGATTGCATGGGTAACGCATGGTGAAATTGGACCACCTAAGGGACTAAGATCCACCAATTTATCTCAACTTAGGTATGTAATTCCTGAGTTCTTTGGGCTTTTAAAGATAGGATGCATTAGGACCTTTGGGGCTTGAATTCTTAATCCACAAGTGAATTAATTTATTTGTTTTGTGGACCCTCTAGTTTGCAAGGGATCAAACAAGAACTTATCATATTCTCAATTCTTAAGAGGGAAAATCATATCCCAAATTCTCCAACCCAATCTACTAGGAAATGTCCAATCTAAAGTAACATAGTGTCTAAATGGTCACAAAGGACTTGATCTAAATAGGTGAAAGATGGGGCCATACTTAATCAACACCACAGAAGATGACATGCTTCATATATTTAGGTATTGATGTCCAACTCAAGAGAAACAAGAATTTAAGAGTGGTGAACTCCTGGGTCTTTAAGATAGCAATCAGCAAACCTAAGGTTCACTCAATTCTATGTAGGAAGAAAGTTGACTCATCCCCATAAATTATGGGATAGTCAGTCATCTTAGATGGTCCATATACATCTTGATGAATGCCACTTGGGGACTTATATCAACTCAAATGTAGTCAAGAGGAAAGGAGCCTCGGGTGACTTACCCAAAACCTCAAATACCATTTGGTTAGTGCATGATAATTCAAGAGAAATTTACTCACATCTTCTTAAGCAAAGTCAATCATGTAGCTTCTTGGGTGTGAAGTCACCATACTAACAAGGCACTCATTAGTTGCAATGATCGTTAGAAGATAAGGACTCCAAAGATATTCTCTTTCTAAGACAATATCATATGAAAGATTTTTTCAATAAGGTTTGCAATTGCCAAGTCCTTTCTCCTTTCGATGTTGAACTCATCGACAAACACTCTCTTGAAGGGGAGGTCATGATTACCAAAAAGGATGAGGAATTAGATTGGAGGCAATCTTTCATTGACTACTTAAACTAAGGCAAACTACCTCAAGAGAAATCTCAAGCCCTTAAAGTCAAATAGAGGGCACTCTTTTATGGCCTTATTAATAGAATCTTATACTGACGGTCCTTTGATCATATGTGAATATGTTGTTTAGACAAACATGAAGCCCATATGATCATATTTGATATTATTCTAGAGAGCTCTTAGTCCATCTTGATGAGTCAAAATCAAAATACTTGGATATTGTTCAAATTATTATAGATTGCATTTTTACGATGCCATTAGTGTCAAAAGATTTTGCATCAAATCGCCAACATTTTGTTTGTAGCCTTATGGATTTGAATGTTATCTTTGTTATGTGTTCAATCCTCCTTCATCCAAAGGTCACCACTTTATATTAGTATCTACAGATTACTTTTCAAAGTTAGTGGAGACAATCTCATTGAGGGAAGTCAAGTCTCACCATGTTTTCTAGTTCTTCAGGAATCATATCATATATAGATTTATGGTGTCTCACCAAATCATATTTGATAATAGTACTGCATTCAAGTGTACAAAGATCAATAATTTTTCCAAGAGATAGAATATAGACTAGAGGTACTCTACCATCTAGACAAATGGGTTAGCAGAAGCTTTCAAAAAAAACTCTCATTCAAATCTTAAAAAAAATGCTCGACAAAAATAAACTATAATGAAATGAGCTTAGTTAGCCTTGTCTTAATACACTATATGGACTGACACTATTTTTCTTTTAGCATGAGCTAACTATTCTCCCCAAAGTCCAACTCTCACATAGATACTGTGAGCAACAAAATCACAACCGAGCAGAATGGAAAGCTTCAGTTGGAGAAGCTCAAAAGTCTTAAGGAGAGACGACGGCAGGCATGTCAGAACCTCGAGTAATATAAAGATGGGATGGTTCAAGCTCATATTATGTTGGTCCACTGTTGACCTCACTTTTAGAGTAAGAATTTACATTTCTCATCTTAGACTTAGGAAGCTTCTAGACACTTAGATTTTCTTAGTGCTAAGACACTTCTAGTGATTATGGAAACACTTAACCCAAGCTTAGAGACTTATAGAATATAACTCTAAGCCTATCATGTACCTCAGGACAAATAGGTTCTGTCTATCCTATGACTTAAATCAAAATTCATACCCATTCACTCATTCAAATTTAAGCTCATGTAAAAGAAACATAACTAACCTAAAATTATTCAATTGATCTTACTTGAATTTGGTTTTCTAATCCAAGCTCTAAGCCAAGTTAACTTTCGACCCAAGTTAACTCAATCCATAACTCAAGCGCCCAAGTAAATAAATCTTAATTTTTGCAACCTCTTATTCATTAGATCATTTCAAAGCCAGCCACATGCAATCAAACCAATTGAACTAAAGAAAAGCAACCAACTCAAGTTAGCCCATTTGACCTAAAGGGTTCAAATGATCCAAAACATAACTGAGTCCAAATCAATTGCGATCAAAGCCACCAATCAACTCTAAATCCATCATTGAACCCATCTCAACACTTAATTGACACCAACTAAACCCATTCAACTCAATTGGTTCACTTGACTCAATGAGATCTAAATGATCAATTTGATTCAAACTTCAATCCAACCCAAATTAGATTAAATAAACTCATCCAATCCCTTCCACAAAGATTGTTGATCATCTTTGATTACCATACAATCAATTGGGTCAAATCAAGCCAATTTGACTTAACCAAGTTGGCCAATTGACCTAGACCAAATTATGCCAAATCTTATTTTAATCTAAAATATTGACCAATACCTCTAATCAATGAATTTATTGAACACCCTATCAATTGAAGCCAATTTGACTAAGCCAATCCAATTAACCTACTTAGCCCAAATTGACCTAAAGATCAAATTAAATCCATCATTCTAATTAAATCAATTCAAACCAACACCTACAATCATTTCCAAATGATCAATCAAACATAGACTAACCATTCATTTAAGCCAATTTAACTAATTTTACCAAATCGATTAACTTGCCCCATTTAGCATAAATGAACCCCATATGAACCAAACCTAAAACCACTTCAAATTGAGTCAAACTAATTGTACCAATACATTCCAAATGACCAATTGAACTCACCCAAACCATTGGTTTGATCCAATTTGGTCAAATTATCAATTCAATTGAACCCATTTGACCCTATGGGTCAAATTGACCAAACCAACTAAAACCAAGCCCAAACCTAACCAAATTTGGCATGAATCATCCTTGGGTCACCATGGATATGCCCAAGTGAGCCCAATTCATGGTGAACCTGGTTTGGGTCTAACCCATTGAACTAAGCCACACAAATATGACAAAATCCCCATTTGGGTGGGCTCCACTCCCTTACCCCATGGCAGCCACCTTTGGCTCTTCTTGGATAAGACAACTAACTCAACTAAAAGGTTTGGGTAGCCTTTGGCCATGAGAGGTGAGTTCACCCATGGCAACCATTGGTCCACCTAAGGTTGTACACCCCATGCCAGACCACTACAGTCCCTCAACCTCTCACCATCAACCACCTCAGCAGTCCCGTGCCACCTCCGTCCACCAACCCCGGTCGGATGGCTGCCAAAGGCTGAACTAATCTCAATCCTTGGTTTAGCTAGGGAGGAGAGCATACTTCTCCCCATGGATTCAAACTCAACACACCCCTTCCTAAGAGCATTTCACCCAAACTCTCTGAACTCTTTATCTCTAGAGCCAACCCAGAGCTCCATCATCCAAGTTTCCAAATCTCCACCAAACTATTAAGTCTTCACCACACCTTCACCTCACTCTGCAAATCAAAATGAATTTCATGATTCAACCACGAAGGCGTCTCTAGATCCTTTCTTTACGGTGGCTTGGTCCACAGAGCAATGGGTGAGGAGGCAACTTATGTTCTTCTCAACAAGGCTTCATCTCTTCAAGACGAAGCTACCTCTATCGACAGACTGTTGGTCTATAGCTCCGGTAAGGTAAACATCTGGCAACCATAGTTTCCCCCTAAGCGTTGGTCTTTTTTGAAGTAAATTATGTTTTCATTGGATTTCCACAATAAGATCCCTTTCGATTCATTCACTGAATTTTTTGGAGTCATTTTTGTTATCGAATGAGCTCAGATCGATGAAGGTGGCGATCTTTTGCTCGGGATGATGAATCATCATAGTTCATTCGTGATTAGAACAGATGGACATGATTAATCATGCTAAAAATTCTTATTTAATCCCTTTTGAAATCATGGGATTAATCTACATCGATATAAGATGGACGGTTCAATGTCACCATGTGAGTCACGACATCAAAAAATTGGTAAGCAATCCCATGTGAAAAAAAGCACATGTTATCACCACAGGATAGTTTAAAGGATTAATTAGGCCTAAAAATTATAATTAAATGGTCAACTTCAAAATAACTAATTAGAAAAATCCAAAAAAACAAATAAACCTATTTTGGAAAGGTTAGGAGAATTTAAAAAATCTCTAATTTTTATTAATATAGTTAATTAAGGTTTGAAACTTAGACTAATTACAATAATAAGAGATTAATTACTTGCATAATTAATTCCAAATTTGGTGGGCTAATTCAATGAGATGTCCTCTAACTCCCATAATTTCCTTGGAATTATTTGTCATAAAATTTAAAGGATTTGGAATATCATTCCTAATCACCCTCATTAATTAATTTAATAATTATTAAGATTGATAAATAGAAAAAATTAATGATAATTAATTAATATGAATAGTGAAAATAGTGAGGAGAAGTAATTAAAATCCTTTTCCTAATTGTTTTTCCAAATGTATCTCTTCAAGAAGGTTAATTAACACATATGATAATTAGAGATTAATTAGGAAAATTAATCATAAAAATGGAAGCAAACAAAATTAATAATTGGTTCAGATAATTCAAATATAATTCATTAGTTTCTCTTTTATGTGTTTAATAACATAAAGTTGTTAAGGAAATTATGGTTGACTCATTGGTATGGAAAATCATAAGAGTACTTAATTAGATTATTTTCTTCTTTAATCATTAAATCTTAAGCATGAGCCTAATTAGATTCTTTAGGTGCATTGCAAATTTTACTTTCCTAAAGCATATCATTGAAGCTCATGATCAAGTAGTTAATTAAATTAAAGAAGCAGAAGGGTAATCAAATAAATGTGCTTAATGGTTTAAACCTAATCAAGTCATAAAATCTATGTAATTCTTTCTTAAATATATTAAATCACCAACATGGGATGGGGTAAATAGTAAGTATCATCTCACTTCTTTAGGTTTTAATAATTCAAACACCAAAATCAAATTTCATAAGAATTTTGGTTAATTTTAAGGAATATTTATTTGGCTTAATTGTCCTTAGGACTAAGTGTAATTGAATATTTTATGTGGCGATGTTTAATTACATCTTTTCAAGCATCATAAATGTGCATGTAATTTGTTTTACATGTTCATGTTTTCAAAAAAAGAAAAGGAAGAAAATAAAAAAAACATGGTTTCATATAAGTTGCATGTGTTGGATAAATATTATTATAAGGTGTGGATATTATCACTAATAAATCTTAAATTATTTTTAAAACTATAAGCTAATGATGAAAAAATAAGTTTATGTTGGTTATAAATATTCAATAAAGTTTATATTTAAGTTTTAATTTCAAAAATAGTAAAGATTTTATTTTATCTTTACATTTCATGTACATGTTTACATACATTTGAATTGGTAAATATATAGTCTGGACATCTTAAGAACACGAGGTTTTAAATAGCCCCAAGGAAGTCTTAGATCTCCTCTTCTCTGGTTTAACTATGGCACGTACTTGCTTAATTTCATTTATATGTATTCATGTGCTAGAATTGGAGGTAAAAATTTGCTCTTCATGTCACTAAGTTTGCATGAATAAAAAGATTTGCTATTATATAATCTTTGCATGATTTTTATCTATAAGCTTGTTTATATATTTACACGTATTTAATTTGACAAGTATATAGTCTGGACATCTTAGGAACACGAGGCTTTAAGTAGCCCCAAGGAGGTCTTAGATAACCTCACTTCCCTAGTTTAACAATGGCATGTAATTGCCTAAATCTATACTACATGTTTATATATGCTTAACAAAGGGATGAAATCTTTCTTTTCTACCAAAATACATGCATTAATGATCATTCAAGTGTGCAATAATACAAATATATATTGTATGTATAAATATGTGTATTAAATCGAATATCATGAATAATAAAAATGAAGAAATGTGTATGATATTGATGATGAAAATAAGTGGTGGAATGTTATCCATAAAATGATGATTCAGTTTTATTAATCTCGAGATGCCTTTCAAGTTTGAATAAGATCTCTTAAGCAAACTTAGGTTTAATAAAAAATATATTTAATAAATGATTCACTAAAACCAAAGTAATAATAATATGCCCTTAGAAAAAATACTTATGATAGGGATGAAGGGCTAAGCACTACTTTCTTCTCTTCATAATAATTAGATAATAAGCAAAATAAAACAAAAATATAAATTAATTAATCCATTCCTTGAAATCTCTAAAACTAAACACCAACACTAAACATACTTTACATTAGAATACTAAGTCCCAAATTCAAGCCTTTAGGTTAGGCCGGTGTATGTATTATGGTGATGTTTGTTTTATGATGTAATATTTTAGATATGTTAGGATTGTTTATGTATGGATGTTAGGTTGTTAATAGCCTAATGATTGTTTCGCAGGATTATGCTAAAGGGTTCTGTAATAATAAAGTAAAATAAATGTTCTTGCTTGTATGTCTTATGCCTAAGCATAATCTAATTAGGGGGTGGCTTACCCAAGTGTAGGGTGCTAAGTCTAAATATGTGAAATATAATTTCTTAGCTTATATGTTTGTTTAACTAGCATCTATTTTGAAGGTGCAATTAGATTTTATTTTTCATAAATATGTAATTTTTGCAATAGGAAAAGGATTAGTGCTATGGGGTTTAGGATAAGTAGCTGCTAGAAGGCAATAACCTGGGAGGCCCTATAAAGCCTAGAGCAAGCCAATCTAAAAGAAGAAAAGAAAGACAAGAGATTGAAGACCCCCGTAGCATTCATTATAATTATAATATTCTATTATAATCCAAGTTATATAAGGGTAGAGCTCAGCTACCCAATTTCTTTTATTTTTTGGGGTGTATGGAGATACCTAGTCGAACAGGCCTTTTATTCTTTTACCAAATTCATATGTTTGATTATTGTGCTTAGATTATACAATAGAAATAGCATAGTTTTTATATATTTCTTAAAGTATGATGATTTGATGTGCGGTCTAGATGCAGTAGGCTCTTTAAGATAAAATTAAATTTTCTATCATCACTAAAAATTTATAACTAAATTTTAATTCAACTCATAACCTCATCTTAAAGCTTAAGTTTACAATCAAGATAAATAAAAGATTTAGAAACCCTTAGCTAAATGTTGTATGTTATCACACCATGCATATCATATTATGCCACTCTTGAATAAGGAGGGTCTCCACTCTTGCACGATAGGGGATATGCTTGACCTTTGAGGGTGATCCCTTGTAGTGGAGAAAATCTCCTCTGATTGATTTTTCCCATGACTTAATTTTATCATGTATATTGGCAAGCCTTGGTCCAACATGAATGTGTGAAAATGGTTTATAAATTTGTAAATTTTAGCATTAGTTCAAGTCATGTTTTCATACCAATCATGATCTGGTCTCTTTGAGAGTGAGTTTAAGATTCTAGCTTCCTTCCTAATTAAATAACAATCAAGCTATTTTGCAACTACATAAGACCGACCTACATGATTTTAAAGTGAAGGAGGTGCTAGTTGGCGATCACTCTAAGCAGTTGTAAGTCTAGAAGAGTCAGGATGCGTCTATTCTCTCTTATGGAGGTAAACCATTATATCCTATTTTTTCTCGATTAGACTTATGTCGTGCTTCTAGCTTGTGCTAAAACATTTTAGATTTAGGTTTTGAGATTACTTATTTCCTTTGGGCTATGAGTATAAGTCCTTAGCTTTTAGGCGTTTCACAATCTTGTGTTGTTGGATTATAAGCCCTAACATTCTAATAATACTGTAACTTAAATAACAGTAAATTCTCTATCATAAATATATAAATCCTCACTATAGAGTAGACTAAAGCACCCATTAGGCTTCCTAGTATCATGGGTTCTTCTTACTTATTCTCCTTTGAAATCCGTAAATAAGTCTTCCTATTTGAACTCTCCCACTTGATTTTCATAAATACCTAATCCTTTGATAAACTAGCTTTGAAATATTTGGAGATACTTATTGACTACTTTAATCTAGAGTATTCTTAAAAGATTCCCATTTTCTAAGTTGTAATTAATAATGGAAGCTTGCTTCCATAGGGAGCTAAAGAACCTAGCATAAAATAAACCTTGCTTTACTTCTCCATGTAAAGTTGGGGAAAGATCTCTGGTACATATGTAGACCCATCTACTTTAAGAGTCCTTATTAGATGATTAGGTCCATTGTAAGTTAATTTTTTTCATCTCCTGAGATTATACATCATACCTTAATGTAGTAACTGCTCACTTTAATAAGTACTCCCTAAGATTTGTATGGTGTCCCTACGGTTCCAAATTAAAACATCACATCCTCCCAAGAGCTTTCTGGGTTAGAGAGCTCATTTTAGTTCTAAAGAGACCAATTATAGCCCATCATAAGATGGGAGGCAAGTTTGAACCAACATGAGAAAGCTTTTTTATTATAGAAAAGGTATAACCAATGTAGATCATATCAATTGATCAACCATAAGGGTGAACGTCTGATGCTCCCAATCAATGGACTTTATCTAAAGAAATATTATACATGATTATTTTTAAATTAATAAGATATATCTTTCAATCAATATAATTTTCCCTTAAAATTAAGATCATTTTGCCCAACTGTTGATGCTTATGAGCATTTCCTGCCTTTTAGGTGCCAGCAAGATAAGTGTAAGAGAACTCGAGTGGAATCTTAATCCTAGTCTGCACAACACAAACACAAAACCATACACAAACATAAAATAAATAAATACAATTCCAATTATTTTGGGCTACTTCAAGTTGAGATAAGACCCCTAGCTACTCTCACTTAGTAGTCGCTATAGTCAGGTTTGATTCACTACTTAGCTAATGGGTCACCCTAGTGGTTAATTTTGCTTAGGAGGATGTGAGTCCACGTGCTTTCTTCCTAGCTTGACTACTACAAACAGATGAGCCCCTTATTAGTTTGGCATGTCTTATTGCATGTTAAATAAATTACCTCGATGATCAATCATGCTTTGAAAGATGTAAGTCTCTGTGCCTTCTTCTTGAGCTAACTGTTGCGTACTGATTGGGTTCGAGTATATATTTCAGAATTAGAGTAAAACTCCTAGTGGTACCTCTTCCTCTTGACTACTTTAAGTTTGGGTATGGTCTTGCCTTGTCACTTCCCATTTGGTAGTCACCCTAGGTCAGATAGCAGTTGTCTAGCTGATGATAAACTGTCCCGATGATCAGTTCCACTTAGGAAGATGTGAGTCCTTGATGCTTTCTACCTAGATTGATTGTCACAAACTAACGAGGACCTTAGGTTGGTTGATGTTTTCTTTGCTAACGGTAAGCCACCAGTGGATAACACCATTCTGGTAGACGTGAATCCCTATCCTTTATTCCAAAATCGACCACCGTATATTTACAGGCTTTATATGTTTTAGGGATTAAAATAAGACCATAGAGGCACCTTTCTCTATGGGCATTCTACTTGGAGTTACTACCAGATTGGATAGTTCTCCTTTCTTAGTAGCCACTCCTTTGGTCGGATAGCATCATTCTGCGGATGCATAAACTATCCCTTTGGGCTAGTAAATCTAAGGTAGGTCAAAGCTCCTATGACTCTTCCTTAGTGTGATCCATCACAAACTAACATGGTCACACTAAACAAATAAGCAAGCACACAAACACAACAAAAATAAAATCTCTTGCAAATTAGGATAAAATCCCCAAGTAAGCATCATATTTTCTTCGGTAGTGTAAGTAAAAATCCTTATAGGATTGGCCTTGACTACTTCAAGTTGTGGTAAGACCCCCAGCGACTCTCACTAAGTAGGGACCGGCAAGTCACCCTGATGGTTGATTCCGCTTTTGAAGATGTGAGCCTCTAAGCTTTCTTCCTAGTTTAACCATCACAAACTTATGGGCAACCCTTAAGTTAGATAATCTATATTGTATGACCGGTAGACTATTCCTTTGAGTCCATAAATTTAAAGTATGTCTAGGATTTTTGGCTATTCCTTAGTGTGATTCTTCGCAAATCGACTAAGTCCATTTTCATATGTTTAGGGTCAAGATCATGCCCTCGAGACCCCTTTCCTGAGTGACTACTTTAGGTTTGGATCAAGTCATTGTGGCCCCTCTCCTAGTAGTTTCTCCTTTAGGTTGGGTATTGTCATTCTATAAATAAGCGGACTACTCCTTTGGGCTAGTAAATCTAAGGTAGGTCTAGGCTCTTGTAGCCCCTTCTTATTGTGGCCCATCACAAACTGATAATGTCCGCATTCATCCAAGGAACCAATATAAAATCAAAACTAACACAAATCACTAAAATCAAATAAAATTAATCAACACAACCAAATTAAATTGACCTCAGATTCAATCAAATCTCATCAATTCCTAATAGATTCTCATTCATGCCCTTGGCATGAATTGATCTATAATTCGACCAAATTCATGTGTGATTTCCAGTGAATTCCATTTTGTGTCTTTGGCATGAAGCCAATTCTTAATAAATCAAACTAAATCCACTTAATCAACTTCTCATGTCCCTGGCATAAAATAAACTAAATCAATCGAATCAAACATGGATGCGAGTCTTGGTGAGTTCCGTATCGTGAACCTCTCCAATCTTGTAATCCACCTCAAGTATCTTGAATACTTGCCTCAGAATCCTCAGGGTATAGAATGTGTGCAAGAGTTTTTTGCCTGCCATCCATTACACTTTTTTAGTTATTTCTGTCAATGCCAATATATGTGGTGTGCCCTACTGGTTACACCACACCTATTGGGGGTCCCTTTGTTGACCTCACTTTTATAATAAGGTTGACCATCCTTCCTTAGATCTATGACTCATCTAGGGACTAAGGCATCCTTAGAGATAAGACACTTCTAGTGGCTAGGTGGACACTAAACTAAAGCCTAAAAGACTTATATGACCTAAACACTATAGCCAGACCTCGTCTTAAGAGGAATAGAATCCCACCTACCCTAAACCAAATTTTACCATTAAACCAAACCAATCCCCTAAAACGTAAGCAAGCGCCCACAAATTCAACCTCAACCGATACCAATTTGCCTTAGGCTCAAGTTGACCCATCATTGTTGAATTTGATCAAATGATCAATTGACCCAACATAGCCCATTTGGGCTTTAGAGGGCTAAACCCAAAATTAATTTAACTTAATTTCAACTGAATTCTCCCAAACACATTTGAACCTCACTTGAACTTGATTGAACCTTGGTTACAAGACAATTGAATCTAACTCAACCCAATTGGTCATTAGCCCAAATTGACCCATTTGAACCCTATAGGACCAAAATTTAATTTAACATGATTCAAACAAAATTAATTTAATCCAAGACATTGGTTGAATATTCCAATCCACTCCAACACATCTAATTTCATCAATTGGCCCAATTAACCCAACTTGACCCATTTGACCCAAAAGATTCAAATGAGTCAAAACTCAATGCAACCCAAATTGATTGCAATCAAAGCCACAAATTAACACCAAATCCATCATTGAACATGTTCCAACCTTCATATAGCTTCAATTGAACCCAATCAACCCAATTGACTCATTTGACCTAATTTGGCCTAAACGACCAAATTATGTAAAATTTTAATCCAACTCAAATCGAACCAAATCAATTCACTCAATTTATTCCAAAGTGATTATTATTCATCACTCAATTGTAATCAATTGAGCCTAACCAAGCCAATTTGACTACTTAATCCAAGTTGACCAAATTTGACCTAAAGGGAAAAATTGGGTCAAATCTCTTTTCAATCAATCCAAATTGATTGCAATCAATGCCTCCAATCAATCACCAATTTAGTATTGAATACTATCCAACCCTCAATTAAAGAAAATTTGATCAAGTCAATCCAATTGACCCATTTGACTTAATTTGACCTAAAGGGCCAAATTGAACCGAAATCTATTCTAATCCAAATCAAATCAAATCAAAGCCTATAATCATTCCCAAATAATCAATCAAACATAAACTAACCCTTCACCCAACCCAATTAGATCAAATTATTCAACTTAACCCATTTAGCCTAATTGAACTTATATTATCCATATTAAAATATACTCCTAATTGGACCAAACAAATTGCACCAACACATTTCAAATGATCATTTGAGCACAACCCAATAGCTCTCTTGACCCAGTTTGGTCAATTGGTCAACCTAACCAAACTAAGTCTAAACCCAACCAAACTTGGAATGACTCATCCTTAGGTCCCCATTGACCAGCACAAGTGGACCCAACCCAAGGTGAACCTGGTTCAACCCAAATCAACTAAACCAAGGGTTTTGAATAAGATAAAGACCCAAAATAGGAAAGTCCAACCCCTCACTTTGCCTTAGGTAGCCACCTTAGTATGGCTTAAGCTCCCCAATGCTAACTAGACCAAACACAAAGCTATTGAGCTCAACCATTGACCAAGGTGAGGTCCCTCCCACCTTAGTTGACCCTTGGCTCAGCCCAAGGGACTTGTCCCCATCACCATTGGCCACCAAACTCCACCATCAACTAAGGGACCTCCACTTCATCAGTCTCATGCCATGTTTGGCCACCCCTACTGGCCGGCTAATTGCCACTACTTGAACCAACCTCTTTGGTTGGATAATATAGGGAGGAAGGTATACACCTCTTCCCCATTGAAATTTAGCACAAACATTCCCCAAAGCACGAGAGCCAGTCTCCAAGCATCCCTAAAGTGATTCGAGCACCCCATCACCTGCGAGACTAGCACTCCATCCAACCTCACCCAAACTCTACCAAACTCAAAGTAATTCCTTCCCCTCACTCCAGTGAATTGATGCAAATTGATTCTCAATTGATTCATTCATCGAAAGACCAAGATTGATCAACTCCAGCAAGCTTCACGGTGAGGTTTGGTCCAGGGAGCAACCGACGCGTAAGCAAGGGAGGATCTTCTCAACAGGTTTCACCTCTTCAAGGAAAAGATACCTCAATCGACGGACCACATTTCTTGAGCTCTAGCAAGGTAATTTCTAGCAAACCATAGAAAATCATAGGATTTTTACTACTTTTTGAAGTAAATGTGTCTTTCATACGAATCGAACCATAGGATCCCTTTTAGATTCTATCCCTGATCATTTTATAATCATTTTTAGTGTCAAATGAGCTCCAGCTAGCTTGAATCAAGTGATGAAAGGTGACCGATGTCCATCATCCACTACCGGTAGATGAGGGATCATCGACCGTCTACTTCGCTTGATTAAAATAGATGGGCATAATTAATCGAACTAGATTTTTTTATTTTTCCCTTTAGAATTGTGTGATTAATCTATCATCCGAGGATCGACGATCGAAATAAAATGCGCAGACGTAGAAGCCGCCACATTAGATGATTTAAGAAACCAATCCTACGGTGACATGTGGAAAGCATTGCCACATCAACGGTCATGTGGCGCCAACTATGTAAATAATTTAATTATTGTTAAAAATATATTTTTATTAATCAAAACTTTAAAAATTCATATCTAATTATAAAGAAAATTAAAAATTGTAAATATACTCCATTTTGGAAAGCTTAAATATAGGGGAATCAAAGAAAAATAGAAGCTCTATATTTTTCTTAATGAATAATGAACAATTATGGTTTAAAGTTTTAGGTAATTAGCTTAATTAAGCCATAATTATTTGGCCAAATAGCTTGGAAATTAGAATGATTGATCTGTGCAATGACCTCTCCCTCCCATGATTTTCTCAAGCCCATTTTCTTAGTGGTTTGAGAAATTCAAAATTTTAAAGATTAATTCCCCCTTTTATGTATATAATAATTATTAAAAAATCAAAAAATTATTAAATTAATTAAGGATGGTAAATTAATCATGTAAACATTATGGGTGACCAAAGAAGATAATTAGGACTTCTGGACGTAATTATTTTCCCAAAATCGCTTTAGTGAATCATTAATTAATTAAGTAGATCCCTAGTCAATTAAAATTTGAAAAATTCATTATGATTAACTAAAATTAATGATAATTATAATTAATTCTTCTTTGTGCTCACTAAGAAAAATGTTCTTTAATGAAATTAAAAAATCCCCAATTAGTTTAGGGTATTTTGAAAATAATTGTTATTTTTTTGTTTTCTTTCTATTTATTTAACTAAGCCTTAATTATAAGCCTAATTATATTATAAACTTTAGGACTTGTTTATTTTATGCCTATGCATCTTTACAAATTTTGTCATGATTTTTAGGCTTATATACAAGGAGTTAATTAAATTTGTAAGCCTCTTTTGGGCTTAATTTGATTAAGAGCTTATTAACATTAATTAATTCATAAAAATCATTTAAAATAATGTTAAATCAGTTAATGAACGGATATGGTGTGGGTTAATTCTTAATTATTTATTCTTCTCTTTAGGATTAAATAACTAAAATCTTGAAATTAAGTCCCTAATGAAGCCAAAGAAGTCATTTAATAATTTTTAATTATTTTGCTTCAATTATTTATAAATTTGTGTTTCATTTGTTTCATGCACTCATATTTCAAATTTAAGATTTAAAAAAAGGGGCTTGCATTTAATTTCATGGTGTTGGATTAAAGATAGTATGATAATTATTACTAATAAATCTTAAATTATTTTCTTAAAATAATATGGCATGATTGTTAATTAAGCAATATAAATCCTAACTTTATACATATAAGATTTATTACAAGTGGCATATCAAAGTGAAACTTTTATTTTTCATGTTTTACAATAATCTAAAACTTTTCCTATCTTAATCTTTATATTTATATGTATGTATGTGTATATGGATCAATAAGTATATAGTCTGGACACAGCAGGAATACGAGACTTTAAGTAGTCCCAATGGGGCCTTTTGATTATCTAACTTCTTTAGTTCAACAAAGGCACATACTTGTATAGTTTTCTATATGCATATGTGTATATGAGTATAAAGTGAAATTCCCTTTTCTACAAAATTCATGCTTCATATATATAACATATAGGATCACTAATGCATCAAGTGTTTATTAATGAAAATGTAATGTTTATAAACATACATTAAGTCAAATTAAATAGAAAATGATAATAAGTACTAATAATGAAGCTAAGTTAAAAAAATATTATTAATTTGAATATGATTTGATTTCATTAATCTTAAGATGTCTTTCATATTTGAATATATTTTTTATATCAAATCTAAATATAAGATCAATTAAAAATATGAACCCTTCAGTTAACAAAATTAAAAGTCATAAAATCCATCTTTAGAATTAACCTAAGGCAGGGATTAAAGAGAATCACCAGTCTTTCTTCTCTTTATATTTTCAAATTATAATACAACAACAACAAGCTTTCATCCCACTAAGTGGGGTCAGCTACATGAATCCTTCGTCTCCATTATATCCTATTATGTGTCAAATTCTCATTTAATTCAAGTACACTAAGGTCATTTTTTATACATCTTAACTAAGTCTTTTTAGGACTACCTCTACCTTTCTTAACATAAGGCAAATCAAATGCATTTACTCTCCTAACCGGGTCATCGCACGACCGACGCTTTATGTGGCCAAACCATCTAAGGCCATTGGAGCGACTCCAAATTTTTCCCGAACATACTCATTTTGCATTTTATCTCTAAGAGTATAGCCACACACCCACCTGAACATCCTCATCTTCGCAACACTTAACTTAGTCTTATGCTTCTCTTTTATTGCTCAACATTCTGCACCATAAATCATTGCAAGTCTTACCACCATCCTCTAAAATTTCCTCTTAAGTTTAAGTAGTACTCTTCTATCACACAAAAGGCCAAATGCATTCCTCCACTTCAACCATCCAACTTGAATTCTACTAATAACATCTCCATCTATTTCACCATCATTTTGAACATTAGAGCCTAAATAACTGAATCACTCACTCTTTTTAATGACTTGTTCACCAAATGTCACAACACTGCCACTAGAACTTCTATAACTAAAATTACACTCTATATATTTAGTTTTAGATCTACTTAAACAAAAACCTTTAGACTCTAAGGTTGACCTCCATAATTCAAGTTTCTCTTGGACTCCCTCTCTAGCCTTATCAGTAAGAAGAATGTCATCAGCAAAAAGCATACACCAAGGTACATCTTCTTGTGAATGCCAAGTAAGAACATCCATAACTAAAGCAAAAAAGATAAGGGCTTAAAGCTGATCCTTGATGTAATCCAACTAAAATAGGAAAATAGTAACAGCTCTCCAAAGAACATCTCTTGAAACTTTATCATAAGCTTTCTCTAAATCAATAAATATCATATGTAGATCCTCCTTTTCTATCTCCATCAAACCTCTTAACAAATGTATAACATCCAATCTACCTGGCATGAAACCAAATTGATTGTGACAAACTTTTGTCTCACATCGTAACCTATGCTCAATTACTCTCTTCCATAATTTTAATGTATGACACATTAACTTAATCCTCTATAATTTGCACACTCTTATGCATCACCTTTATTCTTAAATATATGAACCAACAAACTATTTCTCCACTCATCTGACATCTTTTTAGTCTTTAAAATAACATTAAAAAGATTTGCAATCCAAGAAATTCCTTGATCTCCTAAACATTTCCACACTTCTATTGGAATATCATTAGGTCCTACTATTTTTTCACATATCATTTTCTTTAAAGCTTCTCTAACTTCAAATTTACTAATATGACAATAAAAACAAAATTCTCTATTTTTGTTTAGGATATTAAAGTTGATAAAATCAATCATATTTTCAGATCCTTTATTAAAATGTTTATCAAAATACCTTATCCACCTATTTTTAATATCCTTTTCTAAGAAAACCAGTTTATGAATTTCATCCTTAGTACGAATTAGATCTTTACTTCTCCTTTCTCTTTGGTTAGCTAACTTATACATACATCTTCACTTTCTTTGGTATCTAATCTATTGTATAAATCACTAAAAGCTGAATTTTTTGATAATTTTAAATTATAATCATGAAATAAAATTGAAATACACATATTTTAATAATCTGATTAAGACTTTAACAACTTAAAGAATAACCACCTTTAATAAAGGATTTGAATATTCAACATTAGAAAATTATAATTTTAAAGCCCAATTGAGACATACCATACTAAGCCAAACTCACATATTATAATACTAAGTCACCAATCCTATTCTCAGGTTAGGCCGATGATTATTACAATGATGTGATGTTTTATTTTATAATTTACTATTTTAGACTGAATGTTAGAGTTGTTTGTGGGTAGACTAGATGTTAGGACAACATTAGACTAATAATATTTTTCACAGGGGATTGTGCTTAAGGGATCATTGTAATAATAGCAATAAAAATATATAAGCTTCTTGCTTGCAAGTGTTGTTATGTCCCTAAGCATGATCCATTAAGATAGGTGGGCTCGATAACCCATTATAAGGTACTAAGTTCAAATGTATGAAATATAAGCTGTTTGGGTCGAATGGATGTTAAGCTAACCTCTATTTTGTAGGTGTAGTTAGATTTCTCATTTATAAAATATAATTTTTGTAATAGGATTAGAATTAATGTTATAAATTTTAGGATAAGTAGTGGTTTGAGGGCGTAGACCTAGGAGACCTAGTGAAGCCTAAAATGTTTTAATCTAAGAAGAGGAGATGAAGATGAAATTAAAGATCCAATAGATTTCTTCTATTTATAATTTAAGTGTAATCTGAGCTATATAAGGGTAGAGCTCGGCTACCTAATTTCTTTTCCTTTTGGAGTGTATGATGGTACCCAGCTACACTAGCCTCTTATACTTTAAATTGATTCATGCTTGATTATTGTGTTTATGTTGATTGTGTAATAGAAATGACATATTTTTCTTAGGTTTCTTTAAGTGTGTATGTTTGATGTATGGTTTGGATATGGTAGGCTCTTTAGGATAACTAATTTTTTACTCAAACTTAACAATTTTTAACTAAAGTTTTATCAACTCATAACCCCACCATAAGGCTTAAGGTCTTAAATAAGAAATGAAATATTTAGTAACCCCTTAGCTGTATGTCTATATGTTGTAATATCATGCTTGCATATTATTTCACTCTTGCAAATTGGGGGTCTTCATTCTTGCATGATAAGGGATATGCTTGACTTGTGAGATCAGTCCTCTATAGTGGAGAACACCCATTCTTTCCAATTTAGCTAATAACTTACTTTCATCAGGCATTTAGGCATGTGGTGTTTTAATTTGGAGTCGTAAGGACACCCACAGATCTTAGGGGGTACTTATTGAAGTGATTGGCTGTGACATTAAGGTATGATGTACCATCTCGAGAGATATAAATATCACCCAACAATGGACCTGATCACCTAATAAGGACTCCTAATGGGTCTATGTATATACTAGAGATCTTTTCCCTACTTTACATAGAGAAGTAAAGTAGGGTTTCATTTATGTCAGGTTTTTTAGTTCTCTATGAAAGCAGGCTTCCATAGTTAATTATATCTTAAGAAATGAGAATTTTCTTAGAATACTCTCGATTAAAGTAGTCAATAAGTATATCTAAAGATTTTAAAGATAGATTATCAAAGAAGTAGGTACTTTCAGAAATCAAGTGGGAAGATTCAAATAGGAAGACTTATTTACTGATTCCAAAGTAGAATGAGTAGGAAGCATTCGTGATACTAGGAAGTCTAGTTAGTGCATCAATCTATCCTATAATGAGGCTTTATATTTTTGAAAGAGAAAATTTGCTTCTATTTAAATTAGAATTTTATTAGAATGCTAGGGCTTATAATACAACAACACAAGATTATAGAAACGCCTAAAAGGTGAGGACTTATACTCATAGCCCGAAGGAAATAAGTAGCCTTAGAACCTAAATCTAAAATTCTTTAGCATAAGCTAGAAGCACAACATAAGTCTAATCAAGAAAAAATAGGATACAATGATTTACCTCCATAAGAGAGAATAGATACATCCCTACTCATCTAGACATACAACTGACTGAAGTGGTCGCTAACTAACACCTCCTTCGCATTAAAACCATGTAGGTCAGTCTTATGTAGATGCAAAATAGCTAGACTATTATTTAATTAGAAAGGAAGCTAGAATCTTAAACTCACTACCTAAGAGACCAGATCATGATTGGTATGAAAACATGACTTAGACTAATGAAAAAATTTACAACTTTAAAAACCATTTTGACACATTCATTTGGGACCAAGGCTTAGGACAATTATGCCTATATACATGATGAAATTAAGTCATCGGATAAATCAATTAGAGGAGGTTTTCTCCACTACAAGGGTTCACCCTCAAAGGTAAAGCATATCCCCTATCGTACAAGAGTGGTGACCCTCCTTATTCAAGAGTGGAACAATATGAAATGTATGGTGTGATAACATACAACAATCAGTTAAGGGGTTTCTAAATCTTTTATTTATCTTGATTAAGAGCCTAGGCTTTAAAATGAGATTATAAGTTGTACTAAAATTTAGTTATAGATTTTTAGTGAGGATAAAAAATTTAATTTTATGCTAAAGAGCCTACTGCATCCAAGCCACACATCAAATCATCATACTTTAAGTAACCTATGAAAAGCATGTCATTTTATTACGCAATCTAAACATAATAATCAAACATTTAGATTCACGTAAAAGATTAAAAGATTGATGCAGTGGGGTACCGTCGTACATCACAGAAAAGAGAAAAAGTTAGGTAGCCAAGCTGTACCCTTATACAACCCGAATTACAAATAAATTTTTACAATGTAATAAATGCTATGGGGGTCTTCAATCTTGGGCTCTTATTCTCTTTTTTGGAATGATTGCTCTAGGCTTCATAGGGCCTCCCACATCATTATCTTCTAGCCACTGCTCATCCTAAATCCCATAACACTAATCCTAATCCTACTATAAAAATTACAAATTTATGAAAAATGATATCTAACTACACCTGCAAAATCGATAATAGCTAAGCGAACATATAAGATAAGCAATTATATTTCACATATTTGTACTTACCACCCCACACTTGGGTAGCCAAGCCCACCTATACTAATTGGATTATTCTTAGGGACATAAGCAGCACCTACAAGCAAGAACATTTATATTTACTTACTTTTACATTGGTCTATTTAGCACAATCCCTTGTATAAGACATCATTAGCCTATTAGTGCCCTAACATCCAATCTATGCACAAATAATCCTAACATCTAGTCTAAAATATTACATCATAAAATAAAACACAACACCATAACATACATCGGCCAAACTTTAGAATTGGTGACTTAGCATTCTAATATGTATGCTAAGCTTTAGTGTTGTGTGTCTTTACTAAGCTTTATGAGTGTGATTATCTAAAGTTTAGAATTATTTAAGTTAAACATTAGGGGTGATTTAACTTCAAATCTTAGAATAAAATGATTAATTTTAATTTATACTTTCATATTTAATTAATGTCAACTCAACATCTAATTATTATGAAGAGAAGAAATGGGTTTGACCCTCTTCAGCCCTACCCTAAGTTATTTTCTAAAGGCATATTATTATGACTATGGTTTCTGTAGTGAACTGTGTATAAATATTTTTGTTAAGCTTAAGTTTGGGTTAGTCTTAAGGAGTCTTATTCAATCATAAAAGGCATCTTAGGATTAATAAAATTGAATCACTATTATTTCTTTATTTTTAGTGTTCATGATATTTGATTATATATATATATATATATATATATATATATATATATATATATATAGTTGCACACTTGATGATAATTAATGCATAAATTTGGTAAAAAAGAAAGAGTCCATTTGATAGTTAATCATATGCAGACATGTATTAGAGATTTAAGCAAGTACGTGTCATTATTAAACAAGGGAAGTGGGATTATCTAAGACTTCTTTGAGGCTACTTAAAGTCTCGTATTCTTAGGATGTTCAGACTATATACTTGCTAACTTAAATACATGTAAACATATGCACAAGCATAGAAATGAAAACCATGCAAAGGGTATATAAAGAAAATCTTTTATTCATGTAAAGCAAAGTTTTATCCCAAATTCTAGCATATGCATTCACATGAATAAAATTATGCAACCACGTGTCGTTGTTAAACTATGGAAGTAAGATTATCTAAGACCTCATTGGGACTATTTAAAGCCTCGTGTTCCTGGGATGTCCATACTATATACTTGCTGTTAACCTCATTTTTAGGATGAGCTCTCAACCCCTCTATCTTTGACGTAGGACTTCTCTTAGACTTTAAGAGTTCCTTAGCCTTAAGAGACATCTAGTGATTAGGTGGACACTTAACCTAACCCTAGAGACTTAGAAGAGTTAGCCATAGGAATAGGTTATGCCTTAGGGGTGTTAGGAAAATTTTCCTACCCTATAGCTTGAACCAATTCCTCACTTCCTCCCTTCAAGTCAAACTCCAAATCAAACTAACTCCAAAACTCCAAATCGAACTAGTTCCAAACTCCAAATCAAACTAACTCTAAACTCCAAATCAAATCAACATTAAAACTTAAATCAATTCCAACCTAATTGATTTCCTCAAACTCAAATCAATTCGAAATGATTGAAGCCTATGATTCAAATCCAAATCAAAAATCTTTCCTAAGTCACTTTTATTCTATCTTATGGACTTAGCCTAAATCAAATCTAAATCAATTCAAATTCAAGGAATTTTCTCATAACCCATTTATATTCTCATTTATATTCACAAATATAAATGAAATATAAATTCAAATATCCAAAAATCAATTCAAAACTCAAACTCAAATTCAACCAAAACCCAACCTAAGCCTTTTAAGTCAAATTCTTGAACATAGCCAAATCAATTTCAAATCAAGCCAAACCCTTGATTTTTCTTTATGATTCAATCAATCCTTCAATCATGAATCCAAATATAAATTTAAACTCCAATCATCAATCCAAAAATTAATTCAAAACTCAAACTCAAATTCAACCAAAACCCAACCTAAGTCTTTCAAGTCAAATTCTTGAACTTAGCCAAATCAAATTCAAATCAAGCCAAACTCTTGATTTTTATTCATAATTCAATCAATCCTTCAATCATGAATCCAAATATAAATTCAAACTCCAATCATCAAACTAAAACTGAATTCAAAAATCAAACCCAAGTCAAACTCATGTTCACCCTTTTGAACTTGAAATTGTCAAAAGAATTAAAATCCATTTGACTTCAAATCTCTTGCAAATGGATTTATATTTCAATCATAAATCCATATGTGAGTTCAATCAAACTCAAATCAAGCTTTGACCAAGTCATTTGACCCACTTAGGCTCACCTGACCCAAAGTGACCTAAAGTACCCCTTATTAGCCAAATTCTAATCCTAACCAAATTGGATTGAACTAAGCCCAACTAAGCCTCACATTGTGAGCAACAATCATCATGAGATGATCAAACACTCAAATTGGGTCAAACCAAGTCAAACTTAAGGGTTGGCCAAGTCAATATTTGACCAAAATGAAACCTAAACTAGCCAAAATCCACCACAGGCCAAATTGATTGAAAGCATTGATCAAAACTTATTCATCATCAATGTTTGAACTTGACCAAGCCATCATTTGAGCCTAACCCAGCCACTCACTGACCCAAGTTGACCCAACTTGACCTAAAAGTCAAAATGTGTCAAAACTTGATCTAAGACAAATTGATTGAAACCAATTGGTCAAGTTCATTCTAAATCACTTGTTGAACTTGACCAAAGCCTCAATTGGCCAACTAGACCCAACCTAGCCCAATTCACCTTGAACCCAACTTGACCTAAAAGGTCAAGTTGAGCCAAATCCAAATATAAACTAAATTGATTGGAAACAAAGATACTAATCCATTTCAAATGATCAACCAAATATAAACCAACCCATTACCTAACCCAATAAGTAAAATGGGTCAAATTGGTCAAGTTGACCCATTTGACCTAAATGACATCAAATGAACCAAATTCAAATATAAATTAAATTAAACCAAACCAATGATGCCAGAACATTTAAAATGGTCATATGAACTTGACCTAACCCTTGGTTTGACCCAATTTGACCAATTGGTCAACTTGACCCAAGTTGACCCATATTGACCTAAATGGGTCAACATGAGCCAAACCAAATCAAATCAACTCAAAATTCATTGAAACTTGGCCCAACCCATTTTTCAATCATACCAAACATGTTCAAACTGAAATTCAAGCAAAATGACCATTTTACCCTTATGCCATAGGGTAACCTAAAATCAAAACCATTTAGAGTTTGGTCAATTCCTTTTCATGGACACTTGGCATCCTCTTAATGGACCAAATGGTCACTAATGGACATGGTGCACATGATCCAATGGGTTTAGGTCAGCCTAACCCAACCCAAGGTCAAAACCAAGCACTTGCTTGAACCTGGGCACATGGGAATCATTCCTCCACCCATTTCAAGCACATGGCACTCTTCCACTACCTCTCTCTGGCCAAATTGAATGCAATGCCACCCTAAACAGCCTAACAAATCCACTCAAGGAGATGTATTAGATCAAAATGATAAGGGAGATTACGTCCATTCATTCACCTAGGGGAGATATACCCCCCCCCCCCACCTAATTTCACATGAATTCTACTCTCTCCTATTCTATTAAAGCATGAAACTCTGGAAGATTTCTCTAAATCAAAAATAAGGGAGCTCAAGTGAAAACACATCTCATCCATTACTTCAAATCAAGCCAATTCCACATACAAGCTTCATCAGAGGACTCAATCGAACTCACTCCAAGCTTCATCCAAGTTCCAAAGGTAAGGGAGAGGTGACTTTGATCAAGGCCATAAGGATTTGAAGGTGTGCTTGGTCCATAGAGAGATCTACTCAACCCCAAGGCTTGAAACTTTCAACAGAGCCTCGTCTCCATTAGACGAAGATACCTCATCGGATTCGAGCATCGATGATAGCCTTTGGCGAGGTATGCCTTCAACTCAAGCTTAAACTAGAGAGTGTTTGGTCTTTTGTGAAGTGAATTTTTATCTCAAGCAAAGTTAGCCATTGGATGTGTCCCCCTTGCATGATGATGGTGTGGGTTGAGTTTGAACTCAATCTGAGCTCAATCGAGCTCAAATCTTGCCCTAAAGGATGGATGGATGTCCTCTCCCACAGAGAAGATCAGTGACGGATCATGGGCCATCCATCCGTGCATTTTGGATGGATGGCCATGACCAAGACACATAGGATCCTTTGATTTCCCCCTTAAGAACCACAGGCGTCCGATCTTAGATCGGACGGATGGGGAGAAAGCGCATAGCGCCGCCGCTAACATGGCACTACGATGTGACAACATAAGTGGCCTCTCCTATCATGCCATGTGGAAAGCACGTGCCGTGTCAGCCTCCATGTGGCGCCGACAGGATTAGCCATATAATTAAGGGATTACTTACTTAATAATCATGGAAACTCAAATATTCATAACTAATTGTAAAAAAATTAGAAAAATACAAAATAAAAAGCATTGAAAAGGTGATTTAAAGAGAAATATTCTAAAATTAATTTCACTTGACTTTGAATAGTGATATTTTCTAAATTATAGTTTTATTAGGAATGTAATTACATTAATTACTCCCTAATTATTCCATTGATTAATTCCAAACTTCCTAGAGTTGATTAATGGGATGACCTCTACCTCTCATGATTTTCTTGGAATTTATTAATGGCTTAATTAGGGTATTTGCTTGGCTCATTCTTAATCACTCTCTTAATCCATTAAATGATTAATTAACTTTTAAATAGTGATAAATTCACTAATTAATTTTGCTAAATACCTTAGGACAGTGAGTGGCCTTAGGTAATGGGATTAAGGGTTCTTTCCTATAACTATTTCCCTGAGTTTATTTCATTTAGATTAAAATTTAATTAAGGTAAAAAATAATTAAATAACTTAATCATTTAATAAAATGGCTTAATTAATCAAAATTTTAAAACCAAAACACTCCAGAACTTAACTAATTCATGTTGGGTAGATGCTTGCGTGTTCAATAACCCAAGTGGCTTAAGGAAATCAAAATCCAACCCACATGTGTGGGAAGGGTTATGAAAGTACTTAAATTAAACCCTTTAATTTAATTAATCATTAATTGTGAGCTAATTGCATTAGGTCCTTTCTTTCCAAGGTGTATTGTTGATTTAAATTCTTTGTGTGATTTTATGTCATATCATTGGCTCATAATTATTTGATTAAGTATGTTAAAGTGGTGGAGGTAAGGGGTAATTAACATTCTCAATTCACATCTTAACCTAACCAAAGAATAAAATTGATCTAATCACCTAAAAATTAAACTAAAACATCATACACATGTGGGAATGGGTTAGGACCAGCAAACCTTCTCACATTTCTCAAATTAAAATCAAACCCAAACAAAATTCAAACTCTCCTTAAAATAAATTTGATTTACTTTAAAAATAATCCTATTCATAGGATTGTCTTTAGGAATTAATTAGGGTGAATGAATTTACATTGCTTTCATCACTTTATTTCTTTTCTAATATGCTAAATGTGTGTGCCATATGAAATCATGCATTCATGCTTTTTTAAAATCAAATCAAAAATGAGGTGTTTCCTTTAAGTCAAATTGCATGTTTTGGCTAAAGTAAGAATATGAATTGATATTATCACTATTAAATCTAAAATTATTTTCAAAACTTATGAATCAATTATTAAAACTAAAAGGTATGCTACTTATGATTATTTATAAGATTGCATGTGATTAGAAATATAAAGCTGTGCATAGTGTGCCTTTCCTTCTCTTTTCTTTTAGCATTGCTTTGATTAAGATTTGGGAAAGTGTATAGTTCATTTGAAAAGAACACAACACTTGCTTAAATCATTTATCATTCATTCCTATGTTATTACTTAACAAGGACATCCACACTTACACATATAAGTTGCATAAACAAATTAAGCAAAGAAACACAAACTTTTGCATCTTTCTTTTTGCATTCATTTCTTTTGTACATGCATATGTATTTAAGAAAAGTGGTATATTAGTCTGGACAACCCCGAGGTTATGAGGCTTTAAGTAGCCCTATGTAGGTCTTGTACCTTACACCCCTAGTGCTAACAATGGCATCGTACTCACTTATGCCTTTCATACATATAAGTGTGCATGTGAAAAAAATGTATAAGAGAATCCCTCTTTTCTACTTAATGAAAATCATACATCATAAAGCATCTAAACTTTCTTAAGTAACATCACTTAGCATTCAACATTAAATTGTGCTAAACATTCCCATTTGTATGTATAGATATGCTTAGGATCCATTCATATGCATGTTATACATGTTGGGAAAGAATTGAGGTGATGTGTGTTATGTGATAGTATTTCACTTTACTTAATCTTAAAATGCCTTTCTTTTGAATAGGTTTGGGAAAAACTTAGGATTATTTAAAACACATAATAAAACATTCACTAAACAAAAATCTATGAATCGACCTTAGAAATTACTTAAGGTAGGGAGGAAAGAGAAGTTCTCTTCTCTTTTCCTCTCTTTATAACCTAGTAATTCATTATTGGATTCACTCAAATCAAATCCAAAATATAAAATAAAATAAATCAAAGAAACTAAACAACTTAAATGAAACCACCCTCTAAGTTGAATATTTTCATACTTAGAAAATCTAAACCTTAAAGCCATAGCTAAGCATACCACACAAACCTTAAATGGCACACACATTAGGCTAAGTCATGATTTCTAACTTTAGGTTCAGGTGGTACATGGTTTGATGTTTTATTTTATTTTGTGATGTCATGTTTTAGTCTGGATGTTAGGGTGTATTTGCGTAAATTGAATGGTAGGATGATTTAGTCTAATCATTGTCTTCTGCACGAGATTGTGCTTAAGGGGTGTTGTAATAAAAATATAAAATTTTTTTGTTGTGCAGGTGCTTATACCCCTAAGAATAATCCAAAATAAGCTAAGTGGACTTGGTTACCCATGTGTGGGGTGCTAAGTCCAATTCATTTATACTATTTTCCAGGTGTTAGGTAGATTTCTTTTTCCCATTTTCATGTAATTTTGCAATTAGGATTTTGGAATGATTGTTATGGGGGATTAGGATGAATATTGGTTATAAGATTACATCTTATGTACCATGTGAAGCCTTTGGAGCAACCATATTTCAACCAACCGAAAGAAGGAACTAAAAGAAGAAAGAAGAAAGAATCAAGAATTAAAGAAGAAAGAAGAAATGAAGAATGAAGACCCCCATAACATGAATTTCTTGCTTGATTATAATTAATTCATTTGTAATCCAGGTTGTATAAGGGTAGAGCTCAGCTACCCAATTTGTTTTAGAGTTTGTGCAGTGGAGCCCGACCACAAATGGCCTTTTTATTTTTTTGTGCTAGTTTTATAAATTGATTGATGTTTGTTTAACTTGCGCATTAAGATGACATCTTTTCCTAGTTTCTTTCTTGCTTTGATGTATGGCCTCGATGATGATTAGGCTCTTAGAAAAATAAATTTTCTATCTAATTAAATAGCCCAAATTAAAAATAAATAACTGATAACCTCATCTAAAGCTTAGGTTATAAAATTAAGATGAAAGAGTTAGTAACCCCTTTGCTGGTTGTGTACTTTATTTTTTAGCATCATGCATAAAAAGCATATTATTTCACTCTTGATTGGAGGGCTTCCACCTTTGCCAGAGAACTTGGCTTGACCTGTGAGAGCCATGGTGGAAACAAACCTCCTTATCTTGTTGATTTTGGCTCATAATCTAATTTTCCATGCATTAGGCATAAAGAATCCTAAAGCATGTGTCAAATTGATTGTCCAAAATAAAAATAAAACATATGAAAAATTTACATTAGATTTAAGTCATTAAAGCATTCCCTACATGATCTAGTCTCTTAGGGAGTGTGTTTAACGACTTAGTCTCTTTCTAAATAAATAATAACCTTGCCATCTTGCATAAACATTTGACTTGCCTACATTTTAAAATCGTGGGAGGAGTTAGTTGGCGGCCACCCCTTGGCAGTTGTAAGTCCAACAGTCGGGTGGTTTATCCTCTCTTGTGGAGGTTAACCAAATACCCATTTTCTCCTTATATGGTGTAAATTTTTCATTTTTCTAAAAGAAAAGGTATACTTCCATCTTCACTCTTTGCGGGATAAAATGAAGATAGAAATATACTTTTTTTATGCATTTGAACTCCATGTAGATCCGCAGATGTTCTTATTAAGATGATCGGGTACGACATTGAGGAGAGGTGTACTATCTTGAGTGATAGAAGTCCACCCTACAATGGACCTAATCACCTAAATAAGGACTCTGGACAATGTGCATGTAAAATTAGATTCGCCTACTTCACATGAAAAAATAAAGTAGGATTATTTTAAATCAGGTTCATTAAGTCCCTACAGGGGCAAGCCCCCATAGTTAATTACATCCTAAGGAAGGGTATTTCTTAGTAATAGTCTTGATTAAGGTAAATGATCATTATCTCTAAAGATTTCAATAGGTAGCACTATCAATCGATTAGTTTATTTTAGAAGATCAAATGAGATTGATCAAAGAGAGAGAGTTATTATCGAAGCCAAAGGAAGATAAGTAGGAGATGCTCATGATGCTAGGAAACCAAGCTAGCATCTCAAACTATCTTATGGTTGGGCTTTACATTTTTGAAATTGATTTAATTTGTTTGAGTTGAATTTTTCATTAGAAATTTAGGGCTTATGATTCCGCGATACAAGATTTTTTGGAAATGCCTAAGAAGTAAGGATTTATGCTTATGGCCCATAAAAGGGAGAAGCAACCTCAGAACCTAAATCTAGGGAGCTTTGGCGAGGGCTAAAAGCACAACCTAAATCTAAGGCAAAAATGAGTTTTTAGTTTGCCTCCACAAGAGAGGACAAATCACCCGACTACTTGGACATACAACCACTTGGGGGTGGCCGCCAACTAACTCCTCCTACGATTTTAAATTTATGTTGGCAAGTCTTATGCTTTATGTAAGATAGCTAGGTTATTATTTATTTTAAAAAGAGACTAAGTCCTTAAACTCACTCCTTAAGAAACTAGATCAAGTAAGGGCATGAAAAATGATCTAGATCTAATGCAATTCATATTACATTTTATTTTCATTTTTGGACAATCATTTTGACTCAGGCTTATAGGATTCATATACCTAATGCATGAGAAGTAAGATTATTGGCCAAAATTAGCGAGAAGGGAGGAGGTGTGTTTCAACCATGGCTATCAAAGGTCAAGCCAAATTTTTCTGACAAAGGTGGAAGCCCTCCAATCAAGAGTGAAACAAGATGCTTTTGTGCATGATGTTATAAAAGAAATACTCATCCAGCTAAGGGGTTGCTAATTCTTTTATCTTGATTTTTAACTTAGTCTTTTAAGTGAGGTTATGAGTTGATTATTTTTAATTTTGAGTTAATTAATTTTTTAAAAGTTTTATTTTTCTCTAAGAGCCTCATCATCACCCAGGCCATACATCAAGTATGGAAGAAACTAAGAAAACATGCCATCTTAATGCAAAAGCTAAACAAAATATCACACATTTTATAAAGATAACATAAAAGAATAAAAGGCTATTTGTGGTCAAGCACCACCACACAAACCCAAAATAAATTGGTGAAAGCACCTTATACAACTGGATTACAAATAAATTAAGTACAATTAAGCAAGGAATTCATTATTATGAGTCTAAGCTTCATTTCTTCATTCTTCTTTTCTTCTTTCTTCTTTCTTTTCTTCTTCTTTTTCTTTGGATGGTTGGAATGTGGATGCTCCAAAGGCTTCACATGGTACATAAGGCATGACCTTATAATCAATGCTCATCCTAACCCCATAACAATCATTCCAAAATACTAATTACAAAAATTACATGAAAAAGGAAAAAATAGAAATTTAACTAACACCTGCAAAATAGAGATTAGCTAAAATAAACCATACAAATCCCAAGCATGTATAGTGAACTTAACACCCCATAAATGGGTGACTAAGTCCACCTAGCCTATTGGATTTTGCTTAGTGGTATAAGCACCTGCACAACAAAAGCATTTATATTTTTATTTATTACAGCGCCCCTTAAGCACAATCCCCTGCAGAAGACAATGGTTAGACTAAGATTGACATACCATTCAGTCTATGCACATTCACCCTAACATCCAATCTAAAATATTACATCACAAAATAAAAGCAAACATCAAATCATGCATTTCCCTAACCTAAAGCTAGAAGTGGTGACTTAGTCTAATGTGTTTGCTTTATAGGTTTGTGTGGTATGCTTAGCTATGGCTTTAAGTTAGAGTTTTCTATGTGTGAAGAATATTCAACTTAGAGGAGGGTTTCATTAAAGTTATTTAGTTATTTTGGGTTGATTTTATTTTGTGTTTTGATTAGTTTCAAGTGAATCCTAGAATTAATTACTAAGTTGTAAAGAGAGTGAAAGAGAAGAAAACTTCTCTTTCCTTCCCTACCTTAAGTAATTTCTAAAGTCGATTCAAGTTTTAGTTTTGTTTAGTGAATGTCTTATTATGTGTTTTCATTAATCCTAAGTTTAGATGAACTCTAAACAAACATATTCAAAAGAAAGCAATTTTAAGATTAAGTAAAGTGAATTAATATCACAAAATAAACATCACTTAATTTCTTTTCCAACATGTATAACATGCACATGGATGAATCCTAAGCATATCTATACACACCAAATGGGAATGTTTAGCATGCTTTATGATGAATGCTAAGTGATTTACTTAAGAAAAATTTGAATGCTTATGCTGCATGATTTTCATTAAGTAGAAAAGAGGTTTTCTTATCCATTTTTTTCATGCACACATGAATGTATGAAAGGCATAAGTGAGTTCGATGCCATTGTTAGCACCAAGGGTGTAAGGTACAAGTCCTATTTAGGACTACTTAAAGCCTCGCAACCCCGGGGTTGTCCAGACTAATATATCACGTTCCTTAAATACAAGCATATGTACAAAAGAAATGAATGAAAAAGAAATGATTCAAAAATTTATACTTGATTGTTTGATTTGTTATGCAATTTATATGTGTGAATGTAAAGATACTTCTTAAGTTATAACATGGAAGGGGTTAATAGTAGATTTAAGCAAGTGTTATATTCTTTTAAAAGAACTATACACTTTGTAAATTTTATTCAAATCCATGTTAAGAGGAAAGAAAGGAAGCAAACATAAGACACATTTTTGTATTCACATGCAAACATATAAATAAAACATAAGTAGAACACTTTTAATTTTGATAATTGATTCATATATTTTGAAAATAATTTGGATTTAATAATGTTAATAGCCATTCATATTTTTTTACTTTAGCTAAAACATGCAATTTGACATAAAGAAACATTTCATTTTTGAATTTAATTTTTGAAAAGTATGAATTCATGAAATTCATAATACATACACATTTAGCATGCTATGAAAGAAATCAAGTGATGAAAGCAATGTAAATTCATCCACCTAATTAATTCCTAAATACAATCTTATGAAATAAGAAAGCTTAAAGCAAATCAAGTTATTTTTAAAGAAGTTTGATTTAATTTAAAATTAGTGAGAGTTTGATGTTCCTAACCCATTCCCATATGTGTATGATATTTAAATTCAATTTTTAGATGATTAGATCCATTTTATATTTTTGATTAGGTTAAGGTATGAATAAAGTGTGTTAATTATCCCTTACCTATACCACCTTAGCATACCTAATCAAATAATTATGAGCTAATGAGATGACATAAAACCACACAAGGAATTTAAATCAGCAATGCACCTAGTAAGAAAAGGGTCTAATGCATTTGGCTCATGATTAATGATTAATTGCTAAGGGTTTAAGTTAAGTAATTTCAACCTCTCACACATATGAGTGGGATTTTGATTTAATGTACTTAGGCTCTTGAACCCAAGAATCTACCCAAGATAGATTAATTAAGTTCTAGAAAGTTTTAGAATTTTATGAAATTAATTAAGGGGGTAATTAGTGAATTAACACTTAATTAAGGATGGATTAAGGAAGAAAAGGGGATTTAGGAAATATCGTAAGGAAAGTATCCCAAACTTATTCTAACCATATCATTTTAATCAAAACTTAATTGATTCAATCGGAGGGTTAGATCACAATATGCTAATCAAGCAATTACATTAAGGAAGTGATTAAGGAATGAACTAGCAATCCTTCTAATTAAGCCACCAATAAATCCCAAGAAAATTAGGGGAGGCACGAGTCATCCCACTAATCATACACAAGAAGTTTGGGATTAATAAATATAGTAATTAGGGGGTAATTAGCAAAATAACATTCCCAATAAAATCTAAATTCAGAGAAAAGAACTATTCAAAATCAACTAAAATCAATTTCAAAATATTTTATGTTCAGTTATCTTTTTAGTATAATTTATTTCATATTTTTTTTATTTTTCTAGGCTTATATATGAATTTAGGAAGGTTTGGTGATTAATTAGGAGATTTAATAACCTTAATTAAATAGTTAATCCCATCGGTGTCACGTGTGCTGCTAACACGGCATGCACTTTCCACATGGTGCGATGAGATTTGATAATAAAGTAGTCACATCGTAGCACTACATCAATTCACGCGCTTCACCTCAATGGATCGACGGATTAAATTTGTGGTTCTAAAGGACAAATATGATGGATCTACATGGATTTAATCATGGTCATCCATCCAAAATGTACGGATGGATGGCCATAGATTCATCCATGTTCTTCCCTATGAGAGATGGCTGTCGTCCACCTTCTAGGAGAAGATCTGAGCTCGATTGAGCTCGGATTGGGCTAAAATTTAGCCCGCATCATCATCATGCAATGGAGATCACATCTAATGACTAGTTTATCATGCAATGAAAATTCCTTTCACAAAGGACCACACCACACCTAATCTAAGCTCGATTTAATGGCTAACCTCATCGGAGGTGATCACCATCGCTCGATTCTGTTGAAGAAGCTTTGTCTAGTGGAGACGAAGCTTTGCTGAGAGTTTGAGGTCTTGAGATGGGGTAGATCCTCCTATGGGCCAACTCCTCCTTGATATGAGCTCAACTTTGGTCTAGAACACTCCTTCCTTGCTTCAAGAACTTGTATGAAGCTTTTGACAAGCTCGATTGAGCTCCTTGATGGAGCTTGCAAAGGGAATTGAGATAGTTTGAAGTGTGGAGTGAGATTGAATTTTGGTTTTCTTCCCTTATTTTTGAATTTAGAAATCGAGAAATGGGAAATTGGTTCTTACTTGGGAGAGCTTGGGGAGGCTGAGGAATGGCTTCTCTAACTTCCCTTGGCTTAATCGAATTGGAGAATGCTGAAATGAAATCAAATTAGGGGGAGTATATCTCCCCCTTTAGCAATTGGACGATCGAGCAAAGCTTTATCATTTTCATCTAATTGAGCTCTTTTAGTGGGTTTGTTAGGCTACTAGATGAGTCATTGCATTCGATTTTGGCCAGGGAAAGAGTGGAGGAGGTTGCCATGTGCTTGAAATAAGTGGAGGAGGGAATCCATGTGCTCCATTTCAAGGCATGTGGTCAATTTTGGGTTTGGGTTTGGGTTTGGGTTGTTTTGGCTGACCCAAACCCATTGGTTCATGTGCACTAGGTCCATTAGTGACCATTTGGTCCACTACGATGATGCCAAGTGTCCATGAAAAGGAATTGATCAAATTCCAAGTGGTTTTGATTTTGGGTTACCCTATGGCCTAGAAATAAAATAATCATTTGACCTTGATTTTAGTTTGGGTATGTTTGGTATGATGAGAAAATAGGTTTATTCAAGTTTCATTGAATTTGGAGTTGGTTTGATATGATTTAGCTCATGTTGACCCATTTAGGTCAAAATGGGTCAACTTGGGTCAAGTTGATCAAATGGTTAAATTGGGTCAAACCAAGGGTTGGGTCAAGTTCATATGATGATTTGAAATATTCTGGTGTCTTTGGTTTGATTCAATTTTTTTTATATTTGGATTTAGCTCATTTAATTTCATTTAGGTCAAATGAGTCAAGTTGACCAATTTGACCCATTTGACCTATTTTGGCTAGGTAATGCGTAGGTTTAGGTTTGGTTGATCATATGAAATGGATTGGTATCTTTGTTTCCAATCAATTTAGTTTATATTTGAGTCTGGCTCAATATGACCCTTTAGGTCAAGTTGGGTTCATGGTCAATTGGACTAGGTTGGGTCTAGTTGGCCAATTGAAGCTTTGGTCAAGTTCAACAAGTGTTGTGGAATGAACTTGACCTATTAGTTTTAATCAATTTGGCTTAGATCAAGTTGACACATTTTGACTTTTAGGTCAAGTTTCAACTTGGGTCAAGTGGCCATCAAGGTTAGGCTCAAATGTTGACTTGGTCAAGTTCAAACATTGGCCATGAATGAGTTTTGATCAATGGTTTCAAACAATTTATCCTATGGTGGATTTTGGCTATGTTAGGCTTCATTTTGGCTAAGCGTTGACTTTGTCAACCCTAAAGTTTGACTTGGTTTGACCCAATTTGATTGATTGATCATCTCATGATGATTGTGATCATGATGAGAGGCATAGATGGGCTTAGTTCAATTTGGTTAGATTAGAATTTGACATAAGAGTACTTTAGGTCACTTTGGGTTGTAAGTAAATCAAATGGCTTGGTCAAACTTGATTTTAGTTTGATTGAACTCACATATGGACTTATGATTGAAATATAGATCCATTTGCAAGTGGTTTGAAGTCAAATGGGTTTTGATTCATTTGACAGTTTCAAGTTCAAAGAGTGAACATGAGTTGGATTTTAGCTTTATTTTTAAATTGAGTTTTTGTTAAGTAATTGAAGTTATTATTTATATTTGGATTCATGATTGAAGGAATGATTGAATCATGAAGAAAAATCAAAAGTTTGGTTTGATTTGAAATTGATTTGGCTAAGTTCAAGATTTTGACTTAAAAGGCTTAGGTTGAATTTTGATTGAATTTGAGTTTGAGTTTTGGAATTGGTTTTGGTTGTTTGAACTTATATTTCATTTATATTTATGAATATAAATGAGAATATAAAGGGGTTATGAGAAAATTTCAAAAATTTGAATTGATTTTGGCTAAGTCCATAAGTGGGGAATCAAAGTGACTTAGGAAATATTTTGGAATTTGGATTTGATTGTTAAATTTAGTTTGATTGATTTGAATTTATATTTCATTTATATATGTGAATATAAATGAGAATATAAATGGGTTGTGCAAAAATTTTATGAATTTGAATTGATTTGTATTAGATTTGAGCTAAGTCCTTAAGAGGGAATCAAAGGACTTAGGAAATATTTCAAACTTGGAATTTCAATCATGGGTTTCAATCATGGATTTCAATCATGTAGAATTGATTTGGGTTTGGAGAAAATCAATTAGGCTAGAATTGATTTAAGTTTGATGTTGATTTGTTTTGGAGTTTGACTTGAATGAAGGAAATGAGGAATGTGGTTCAAGCTATAGGGTAGGGAAATTTTTCCTAACACCCCTAAGGCATGACCTATTCCTATGGCTAACTCTTCTAAGTCTCTAGGGCTAGGTTGAGTGTCCACCTAATCACTAGATGTGTCTTAAGACTAAGGAACACCTAAATTTTAAGAGAAATCCTATGTCTAAGATGGAGGGGTTTAGGGCTCATTCTAAAAATTGAGGTCAACACCTTTGATTTAAGTCGTGCTTTTGGCTCTCACCAAAGCTCCCTAGATTTAGGTTCTGAAATTACTACTTCTCTTTGTGGGCCATGAGCATAAATCCTCACCTCTTAGGCATTTCCATGACCTTGTATTATGGAATTGTAAGCCCTACATTTCTAATAAAAATTCAAGTTAAATAAATTAATTCAATTTCAAAAATGTAAAGCCTAACCATAGGGTAGTTTTAGATGCTTACTAGGCTTCCTAGTATCTTAAGCATCCCCTACTTGTTTTCATCTGGCTTCGATAAGAACTCCCTTCTTTTGGTCGATCCCACTTTACTTTCTAAAAATAAACCAATCGATTGATAGTCCTACCTTTTCAAAATCTTTGGAGATAATGATCATTTACCTTAATCGAAAGTATTCTTAAGGAATCCCGTTCCATAGGATGTAATTTACTATGGGAGCTCCCCCCTGTAAGGAACTTAACGAACTCGATTTAAAATAAACCCTGCTTTACTTTTCCATGTAAAGTAGGGAAAGAATCTATGGTATATTCGAAAGACCCATAGTCCTTAGGAGTCCTTATTGAGGTGATTAGGTCCATTGTAGGGTGGTGACTTCTATCTCTCGAGATAGTGCACCTTTCCTTAATGTCGTACATGATCCCTAATGAAAAAATTTGTAGATCTACGTGGTGTCCCAATAAGGTGTAATTGTATAAGTATTTATGTTTTCATTTATCTTTCTTTTCCGAAAGGGAAGGGGATAGATGAATGCATGAATATGTAGAAAAATTTTCACCACACTTGTCAACTCCAAACATATGTAAACATACACATGAACCATGAAAATAAAATAATCTTTTGCCATCTTTAAATTATAACTAAATGTAAACTTTATTAAATAATTATATCCATTAGTTTAAATTTACATTCTTACACATCATTATCTTATAGCTTTGAAAGTCATTTGGGATTTATTAGTGATAATATTCACACTATATAATAACATTTATTGAACACGTGTAACTTAAATGCAACCATATTCTTTTTATTCTCTTCACTTTATTTTTTTTCTTGAAAAATATGAACATATGAAACAAAAGGCATGCACATTTATAATGATTGAAAAAAAAGTAATTAAACATTGACACATAACATGTTTAATTACATTAATTCTTAAGGATAATCAAGCCAAATGAATATTTCTTAAGGCTAACCAAAGTTCTTGTAAGGTTTGATTTTGATATTTAAGTTGTTAAAACCTAAAGAGGAGAGATGATACTTAGTATTTACCACATCCCATGTTGGTGATTTGATATATTTAAAGAAGACAATTGAATGGGTTTTATGGATTGATTAGGTTCAAGTCATTAAGCACATCAACTTAATTACCCTTCCCAAAATTTCTTTAATATAATTAACTACTTTATCATGAGCCTTCAATGATATGCTTTTGGGAAAGTAAAATTTACAATGCACCTAAGGTAATCTAATGCAATTAGTCTCATGCTTAAGTGTCAATTAGTTTAAAGAAGAAAAAAACTCTAAGTTAAGTACTCTTATGATTTCTCCTTATAAATGGGTTAATCATAGTTTCTTTAATGACTTTATGTTATTAAACACATGAAGAGAAACTAATGGATTATATTTAAATCATCTAAACCAATCATTAATTTTATTTGATTTTTATTTTATCATTAATTTTTTTAATTAATCCCTAATTATTTCACATGTTAATTAACGTTATTAAGAAAACCCATTTAGCAAAATAATTAGGAAATGAGTCTTAATTACTTCTCACTATTCTCACTATTCATAATGATTAATTATCATTAAATATTTAATTTTCACTATTTATCAATTTTAATAATTATTTAATTAATTAATGAGAGTAATTAAGATTTAAATTTCAAATTCTTTAAATTACATGTCAAATAATTCCAAGAAAATTATGGAAGGCGAGGACATCCCATAAAATCATTCCACCAAATTTGGAATTAATTAGCCAAGTAATTTAGCCTTAATTAAGAAAATTAGACTAACATTTAAACCTTAACTTAAGCATTGTTCACTAGACATAAATTATGAATTTTAGTTTTCTAAAATTATCCTATGTCTAGCCTTTCCAAAACAATTTTATTTGCATTTTTTAGATTTTTCTATAATTAGTTATGATTTTCTTAAAGTTTTGGCCATTTAATTACATTTTTAAAGCTTAATTAGCCTTTTAAACCGTCGGCACCACGCGAACGCTAATGCAACAGTGCTTTCCATGTGGCACCACGGTATTGGTTAAATCGTTTAACACGATGACCGGCGTGCGTGACCTTGATTTCGTCTTTGTTATCGATCTTGGATCATGAGATTAATCCCTTGATTTCAAAGGGGTTAAATCACAAGTGCTAATGGGATTAATCATGGTTGTTCATTATAATCACATGGGATTGATAGCCGGTGATCCGTCATCCCACCAACACATGAAGACGGACACTGTCCACCTTTTCTTGCTCAATCCAAGCTCACCGGAGCTTACTTGATGGCGAAATTGACACCAAAATGATCAATTAATGAATTTTTGAAGATCTTACAGTGGAGATCACACGAAAACGATTCACTTCAAAAGACCAACACCTAGGGGCCAAAGCCATAATTATCAAATTTTTTACCTCGTTGGAGCTATAGACCGGCGGTCCATCGATAGAGGTAGCTTTGTCTTGAAGAGATGAAGCCCTATTGAGAAGATTACGAGCTGCCTCCCTGTCGATATCTCTATGGACCAAATGCCATCGCAAAGCACATCAGAGTTAGTCTTGAGACATCTTTCGGTGGTCAAATCACTTGGGAAATGCTTCATTTTAGTTTGTTAGAGTGAGGTGAAGGTGTGGGAAGAGTTAATTTATGTTTGGTAGAGTTTTTGAAAACTTGGACAGATGGAACACTCGAGTTTGATCGTAGTCTCTCAATAAGGAGTATGAGGAGAGAGAGGACTATGGGGAATGCTTTAGGGAAGGTCTATGTTTGATATGAATCCATGGGGAGGAGTATACTCTCCTCCCCAGCTAAACTAAAGGCTCGGATTAGTTCAACCTTTTGGCATATCCAGTAGGGTAGGCGAGGAGATGGAATTCTAAGATGGCTAAGGGTGAGAGGCTAGAGTGTGTGGTATTTATTTTGATGTGTATGGGGACACCACATAGATCCGAGGGTTATATGAGGTGAGGTATGACATCAAAAAATGGTGCACTAACTCAAAAGTTAGAAATCACCACCCTATAATGGACCTAATCACCTAATAAGGACTCCTAAGGCATGATGGGTCTTCGAATATACCAGAGATTTTTCCCCTACTTTACATGGATGAATAATGCAAAGTTTAGTTAAATTGAGTTCTAAAGTTCCCTATGGGGGCAAGCCCCCATAGTTAATTACATCATAAGGAAGGTGAGTTCCTTAGGAATACTTTCGATTAAAGTAGGAAACTATTGTCTCCAAAGATTTCAAAGATAGGACTATAAATAAATTAGTTATGTTTGGAAAGTCAAGTTGGATAGATCAAAAGGATAGACTTATTATCTAAGCCAAAGGGAGATGAGAAAGGAATGCTCATGATACTGGGAGGCCTAGTGAGCACTCCAATCTATCCTATGGTTGGGATTTAAATCTTTGAAATTGAAGAGATTAATTTTATTAAAGTTGACATTTTATTAGAAAGCTAGGACTTATAATCCCACAATATAAGATTGTGGAAATTCCTAAGAGGTGAGGATTTATGTTTGTATCCTGAAGGACATAGCTACCTCGGATCCTAAATCTAGGGAGCTTTATTAAGAACCAAAGCACAGCCTAAATCTAAGTGAAGATGGGTATATGATTTACCTTCACAAGAGAGGATAAACCAACCGACTGCTGGACTTGCAACCGCTTGGAGTGGCAGCCAGCTAACTCCTATGCTTTAAAATTATGTAGGCAAGTCATTTGATTTGCAAGATAGTTAGGTTGTTATTATTTAAAAAAGAATAAAATCCTTAAACCCAGTCCCTAAGAGACTAGAGCATGAGTGGTATGAGTAATTACCTAGTCTAATGCAAATCCTTTCAAATTTTATTTGTATTTGACACATCATTTTGACAAAGGCTTTAGGATTTTCATATGTCTAAATGTATGATGAAAATGAGTTATGGGCCAAATCAGCAAGAATGGGTGTTTTCCATCACAAGGGATGCCCTCACAGGTTAAGAATTCCCCTATCGTACAAGGATGGAAATCTCTTATTTTCAAGAAAAAAAAAGAATATGATATGTATGTTATGAAGCATTCAACCATTCAGCTAAAGAGTTACTAAATCTTTTAATTATCTTGAATATGTCCTAGGCTTTATGTGAGATTATGAGTTATTTAGAAATTTAATTATGAGTTATAGTTGGGTTAGAAAAATTACTTTTTCCCTAAGAGCCTAATCACATCAAGGCCACACATTAAAGCATCAATACGTAAAGAAATTAAGTAAAATCATCATGAGGTAGTTTACTTGCTGGGCAGTGAAATCTATCAAACTAACAAGGTACTCATTGGTTTGCAATGGTCAAGTTAAGAAGAAAGTGTGGGGACTCACATCCTCTAACAAATGACCACTGGGTGACATACTAGCGAGGTAGCGTGTAGACCCGACCTAGAGTAGCTAATGAGTGAGTGCCACAAGGGAGCTTACTCTCACATAAAAGTAGCCGAGATAAAAGATATGTGTTTATTTTTGATTATGCATGTGTTAAAGGAAATAGGATGCCTCTTGGGTTCTCTCACACCTATCCTAAACACATTGGGGAGTTTGATGAAATGGTGACACAGATGGCAATAGAAAATTCCCACTAAGAAAGGATGTTGCTTGGGTTCTCTTATGCCTAACGCAGTTGTGCTAATCAAAATATGATGCCTCTTGGGTTCTATCACACCTATTCTAATAACACCAGGAGATTGTGTTTTTGTCATGATAGAAGAATAGGATGCTGCTAGGGGACTCTTACACCTACCATAAACACATCATGACAGATTTGCAAGACAAACAAACAACACTTTGAAAGAAGAGAAGATTTTGATGAAATGGAATTAGACTTTTGTTGATTTGATAGAATTATTTTCAAACATGATTTATTTCATGGGTAATATTTCTTTAGGTAGAGCCCATTAATTGGAAGCATCGAATGTTCCCCTTTATAATTGATAAGCTGATAAGATCCTCTTTAGTGGGCTTTCTCTATAGCATAGGGGCCTTCCCAAGTGGGTTCAAACTTGCCTCCCATTTTTTGATGGGCAACAATTGGTCTCCTTAGGACTAACACAAGTTCTCCTACTTGGAAAGACCTAGGATGAACCAGCTTGTTGTGAGCTTGAATCATTTTGGCCTTGTATAACTCAAGGTTTTGGCACGCCCGTTGGTGACTCTCCTCTAAACATTCGAGCTCTTCTAACCATAACTTTGCATTCTGCTCTGAAGTAATCTTACTACCCAATGCTATCCTTAGTGATGGGAGTTGAACTTCTAAAGGTAGAATGGCTTGAACCCATACACTAAGACAGTGTGGCGAGTTGGAGTCCAGGTATGTGGTGCGGTGCCCACAAGGCTTCTACCACATCATTTGTTGTCATCAAGAGTCTTCTTCAATATATGGATGAGAGTTTTGTTGAATGCTTCTGCTAATCCATTTGCTTTGGGATAGTAGATGGTGCAGTATCTCCAATCTATACCGTGTCTTCTAGCAAAGCAGTTGATCTTTGGGCTTTTGAATGCAGTACCATTATCGGATATAATTCATCAAGGCACCCCAAACTTATGTATGATATGGTTCTTGAAAAATTGAAGCTCATGCGGTGACCTCTCGAGTGGGATTGCCTTCTTGGAAAAGTAGTCGTGGCGCTAGAATGAACCGACCCTTAAGAAGGAGGATCGATCGGACCCATAATGTGTACACTCAAATGTCCATAAGGCCATTGTAGGGTGTAGAATGTTGGGTGGTTGGTGGAGGACCACACCGTATACCTGACACTAATGGCATCTCCTACATCTATGTAGTTTGTAATTATCGAAGGCTAGTAGTATCCTAGTCTCTTGATCCTCATCTTCCTCTTCGGACCGGATTGATGTGCTCACATAGACCTGAATGTACCTCGATTACAATGTCACGGGCTTCATGTTTCTCTAAACAACATAACCACATTTGGTCAAAGGACCGACGGTACAGGGTGCCATCAACGAGAGCATAGGAGAGAGCTCTTTGTTTCACCTGATAGGATTGTGAATTTTCTTGAGGTAGTTTGCCGGTGTTCAAATAGTCTATGAATGGTTGCCTCCAATCCAGCTCCTTGTCCATTTTGGCAATGGCAATCTCCCCTTCAAGAGAAAGTCTCTCGATGAGTTCAGCATCAATAAGGGATAGGACTTGTCTATTTTGGACCCTTATTGAAATGGACTCATCCTCTGGACATGCCAATTCTTTGGTAAGTTTGAGCATCGTGTTCTCTCTGGGAACCTGTAGATGGTGACTTCGAGAATTTGGGCCAACTGCTTCATGGAATATTCATGGTAATGACGAAGCTTGGGTTTGAGAACCTTGTAAGACCCGGTGATTTGGTTGATGACCAACTGAGAATCCCCGTAGATGTTGATGCTCTTGACATGACTATGATGGCTAACTCTAGACCGGTAATCAAAGCCTCATATTTGGCTTCGTTGTTGGTACAGGGGCTGGAAACATAGTATGAGAATCTCATCACATCACGGTATGGAGTTAGGAGAACTATTCCTACCCCTGCCTTTCCTGGGAGAATAGATTGTGGTGCTTCTCCTCTATGAAAAGAAGTTGCACCATAAAAATACATCTTCTATCGGTGGTTGTCAACCTCCCCTAAGTTAATGATTTATTCATTAGGGAGATTATCACTAAGCGGAGAATCAGCAGGAAGTGGGTGTGTTACTAAGAAATCCGCTAGTGTCTGTCCTTTTACCGCACGGAGGGGTATGAATGTAATGCCAAACTATGAAAGTATCATGGACCAATGTGCCAAACATCCGGATAGCGTTGGCCGTGTCATGAGATACTGTAGTGGATAGGTTCTAGAGATCAAGTTCACCTTATGAGAAAGCATATAGTGTCGTTGCTTCTGGGAAGCAAAGATCAAAGCCAGGCAATGTTTCTCAATAGGTGGGTAGTTCACTTCAATAAGGATCAGACGATGACTGAGGTAATAGAGAGCACTCTCCTTCCCTTCATCATTGGCTTGGGCCAATAGAGCGAGAGTCATCCAATCGGTGCGGATAAGTGGCACGGATAGAGCTGCTAGCGGCTTCACCAAATACTGCTTGATGTCTTTAAAGGAATGCTGGCACTTGTCATCCCACTTAAACTTGTCATTCTTTTTGGCAAGTGGTGAAAATGGCTTGCATCTCCCGATAGGTTGGAGATAAAGCATCTCAAATATGCCAACCGTCCTTGGAATGATCTGAGTTGAGTTAAGCTTTTAGGAGGTGACATTTTTAAGATAGATTTGATCTTTCCAGGATCTATCTCTATTCCCTGATGTTGAACAACAAACCCAAGGAATTTCTCTAACTCTGAATGCACACTTCTGGGGATTCATCTTGAGGAACTGTTCAAAAATTACTCTCAAGGCAAAGAGATGGTCTTCCTTTTCTTTATTATTGACTACTAGATCATCAACATAACACTCAACCTGATGATGAATGAGTTCATTAAAGATCTAAGTTATGGCCTTGGTATGTAGCACCAGCATTTTTAAGGTTGAAAGGCATGACCTTATAACAAAAAAATTTGATCAGTGTTCGAAAAGCGGTGTTTCTTTCATCTTCAGGAGACATCTTGATTTGTTTATAGCCAGATGACCCATCTATGAAAGAGAACTCTGCATGAGATGAGGCAATGTCAACCATTAATTCTGATATGGGAAGAGAAAATTCACCCTTAGGACATGCCTTGTTTAAGTCCCTGAAATCGATGTAAATATGAATTTGGCCATTCTTCTTCTTAACTGGTACGGCACTGGCTAACCAAGTAGGGTATTTTTTTCCCTGATAAAACCAACATCGATCAGTTTCTTGACTTCAAAAATGACTTGTTATTTGATTTTTAATCGCATGTGTCTAGGAGCTTGCTTGATAGGGGTAGCGTTATGATCTATTGCTAGCTTGTGGACTACTATGTCAGAAGATAATTTGGGCATTTCTTCATAACTCCATGCAAAGTAGTCTTTAAACTCAATCAATAGCCTAACTAAGTCATTGGTTTCTTCTTCATTCAGCAACGAACTGATGTGCATCAAGCTTGGATTTTCTTCTATCCTGAGGTTGATTTCTTTAAACTTGTCTATTATTGAATGAATCTCCTCTTCAAATTCTAGAGGTGCATCCTTGATTTTGAGATTGTCTAGATCATCTGAGGTTTCTAAACACACATTCTCATAAAAATTGGCATTGTGTGAAAAGAACCTATCAGACTCCAAATGATTGGTAACTAGCTAAATCATCATCATCGGACCCACTAATCTAGTCCTCTTGATTATGCTACCCTGCCTATATTGTTCCAAAGCTTCTCAAAATACTCTGACTTGTGCCTGGACTATGTATGAGGAAACAAACCTTACTGTATAAGATTATGAACACAAGGTGAGTAATAGTAAAATGGTAATTCCAATAATTCTTTAAATGAATCCTCCTCAAGTTTTACATTAACTTTAGGACTTGAGAATGATGATCCCAAAAGAATCTCTTCAGCTTCACATCCATGGAAAACTTAGGGGCTTCCTTAACTACTAAACCTTCAACTATTTGAGAAGAAAGTGAGGTTAGAGCTAAGGTTCCTAGCTGCTACCTAACAGTCTCACATAAACCTGATTCGAATACTTTGCTTTGTATGGAGGCCTGGTCTTCATCACTGTCTGGATCAAAAGTCACCTCTAATGGAACCCAAGTAGAGGGGTTGGCTGGTATGCTAATCACATTAGGCTCGTCCTTCAAGCTGGATTCCAAGTCTATGTGAATAGTAAGGGTACTCCTTTGAACTGGAATATAACCCATGTTGGTTGATGGCCAACCAAGGGGTCTTCCACCTCTGGAACTGCCTTTGTTTCTTCCTCTACCTCTACCTGGTGGAGGTTGAGTCATCCTACCCACATGTCCATATGATGGAATGGACTGTGGGTGGAATGTGATATGCGGCTCTATTTCTTCTTCAATTCCCTTTTCTTATTCACTTGGATTTTCATTTTTCTTTTATTTTTCTTTTGCTCTTTCTTTTTCTTCATTTTATTTTTTTTTTGTATTTGAATTTTGTCCAAGTTCATGAGAAAGGGTGTTTTGAGGAAGATAGTAGGTCGTATCCTCATAAATCTCAACCTCTCTGATTGAAAATGGATTTTCATCACCTTTGACACAGTATTCAATCCCATCCTTTCTGAACTTGATGCTCTGATGGAGGGAGGATGGAATCATTTTGTTTTGATGTATCCAAGGAATACCGAGCAAAGCAGTGAATGAAGTATTCGAATCAATGATGTAAAATTAGCTTCAATCTTTCAATCACCTATCTTCAAGGGTAACACTATGAAACCTAAAGCCTTCTCGCCTTGTTCATTGACTCCTCTCAACATCATCTGATCTCCTCAGAGTGTGGAGATGTCGATCCTCAAATAGGCAAGAGTCTTTAGACTCATAATGTTCATCAATGCACTGGATCGATGAAAACTCGCGGTCAATCCATGTCGTGTAGAGGGGATGGTTATGCTCCAAGTCCCCCAGAAGAAGGTCTTCCTCTGTGAAGGTGATCCCCTAAGCTTCTTTTGTGCAATGTGCCTCCTCACCAATAGTGGTCAGTTGAGCTAAGCATATTTTAGAAGCAAGGAGAGCCTTGATTAATGATTCCCTTATATCTTTAGATAAGATAAAGGCATCATATATGCTTAGCTTAGATGGCAACTTTCTTAGGTAAGAGAGGATATTGTAGTCCACCTTGGGCTAATCCTCCACAAGCATATCCAAGGGTGGAGCATCCTGTGGAGGGGCTTCTCAATCCTCTATACTAATGACTTTTTTCTCTCTATCTTGAGGTGCTGCCATAGGAGGTAGAACCTTGCCACTATGGAGGTTGACTTTGGTGATCTCTTGTGGCAGGGTAATGGAAGATTCTACCTGCACGTCAGGCTCACCTATAGCTTCTCCAATGGGACCCTCAAAATTGGATGATTCTAAGTCTATCTCAAGAGCCCGTAGTATTTAGAGTAGGAGAGTCCAACTCTAAATTAGAAAGAGGGAGATCAAAATTAATATAATTATTTTGACTTGAGGAGTTATCATTAAGAATAGAAGTAGGCAACCCATCAGACGTGACATAGATGTAATTCAAGCTAGCTTTATTCTTCAATTTCTTAGATTTGATAGGAGGTACAAAGTAGAAGTCAAGTAAAGTAAGAGGGGTAAGGGATTTGATGCCTTTATCCATCGATACAAGAGTTCTACTAGTAGAAGAAGAAGAGCTAGCTGAACTAGGAGAAGTCTCTGATGTGGTAGCTGCAATGGTAGCGGAGGCGGACTGGTCGATTAGTTACATGACTATCCCGGTTGACACTTCTGCTGAGCTCCCCCTTTCCCCGAGTTGGCACTAGCAACTTGCAAACCTTCCTTGATGTTGGAGGTTTGAGCTGACTCAGGCAACTGCAAGAAAAGTTTTTGATCTTTTGAACAATCTTTTTAGAGGTTTTGGATAAGGAGATATCCCAACCTTCTTTGGTTTTGGAGAGATCACAAGTATCTCCAAGGATTACCCTGATGGAACTATATGGTTGTTCCACAAGGTATTCCTTCGGGATAACTATAGCACTGGTCTTGAAGCTATGTTCAAGCCAGTCCTTGAAGGTGAAGCAATCTTCCAAAACATGACCTAACATATGGTGGTAGGGGCAAAAGTTAGGATCATGGCTTTTGCCTACTTCCTCTGATCTCCTCAGTTCGGGTAGCTGAAAATCAAACATCTTTAAGAGGTTCTTAAAGATCTTCCGGATTACCTCCCTCTTAAATGAATAAGGCTTATTAAGCTTATCTAAAAGAGTAGGTGGACCATAACCACTGGCGCGATGGATATGTGTCGCATTTGATTTCGATGTGGCGTGTCGTATGGCTGTTGTGGCAGCCAGTAAGGCTTGCTCGGTGGTGGTAGTGGAGGTGGAAGTGAAGGCTATTGAGGTCGTGGTCTGGACTCTCGGCTAGTTGCTTTGATCTACCACTCCTTGTTCATCTTCATGGACCTTCTGCAACTTTGAAATGGGCAACTGATCTTAAAAAGGTAAAAGTTTTGCCTCTCCTTGTAGACTAGCCACCTTGTTGATTAACTTCTCAAAAGTTTTGATAGTGATGCCCTTAGGCACAAAGGGGACCAGGCCATGGATATTCTTTAGAAGAATCTCAATGGCATGTTGTTCAAATAGCTTCGGCTTATATTTCATACTCAGGTTATGCCATCTGAGAATATAGTCAACAAGGGTCTCACTTGGGTGTTGTTGTGCAACAACGAGATCGCCCACAGTGACCCTTTGTTGAGCTCTAGTAAACCTCCTGATGAAGAGTTGCTCCAACTCTGCAAATGTTTCCACTGAACTATTGGGAAGTTCAGCATACCAGTCAAAAGTTATCCCCACTAAGCTACTAACGAAGAGGTAGAAAAGCAAAGTGTCGCTACCACCAACATTGCAACAACTAGCTCTGAAATGGGCAACATGCTGCCTCGGGTTTCCACTGCCATCAAAACTCTTGAAGGAAGGTGGCATGAAACCCTTGGGATATTAGATTGCATCAAATTCCTTCGGGTATGGTCTACCCTTTGGAACTGATGATCCCCCCCAGGCTTGAGCCAACGCTTCATTCAGCTACTGCTCAACCATGCTCTTTATATCTTTTTCTTGTATGGAGGTACTTTATACTACCTTCCTATACATGCTAGTGCTACCCTGCTCGACAGGAAGCAAGGTCTTGGCTGGGTCTAAGACATGCACTAACTCTAGCTAGCTAGTCTCAGTTGTGGCAGGATGAATTGTTGGTGCTTATTTCTGAAGTACTGAGACTGCTGCTAACAAGTCCTCAAGCTGCCTCACCATCCTATCTATCTTTTTGTCCTTCTACTTTATTTATGTTAGGAGGTGTTGGTGCGAGTGGGTTGTGTCTTCCTGCTTGGCCTCATCACCTTCCATAGCCTACTGCTCTTTGAGGAGGGATTCTTTGGTAATTACCATGCAAACCCTTACTGAGTCTCCCAACAAATCATCTTCATTAGGATCAAAGCTAATCTTCTCCTCATCAGATCAATCATACACCAAAATTTCTTTCTTTTCTATAAGATAATATGCTACTATGTCCTCTAGAGAATGATCAATCTGGACTGGCATAAATGATTTTACTAACCGTGTGATCACTATGTATCTTGAGAGGCACTGACCTCCTACTTCCGAGAATCAATCCTATGAGGTACTCACTAGAAGATATACACTCGATTATCACCGACTCTGGCGTGACACTAGAGGCTCATGGTGCACTGAGCTATCATCTCCTTCCTCTGTAATAGCTGCAACCATCTTTGTTCTTGCTAAATTGGTGGTGTTGGTGAAGGGATGACCACTATGCTTCGGGGTCGCCATTCCTTCCACACCACAACTAGGGCAAAAGGTCAAGCAGGAGAGCTTGGCCTCACCATAATAGGAGGTGTAGATGGAATGGGATCCTTTGGCCATAGTCGGATCACCAATGGGGTCCTCTTCTCCTCAGATGTGGCATTCATGGCCTTCGGTAGAACTAGAGATGCTACAACATGAGCGGGTGATGGTGGACGGGGGGTAGAGTGATGTGGTGGAGACACCACCGACTCTCTCAGAACAGGGACCCTCCTCCTATTATGAGTCATCCCCATAAGTAGAATATTATTTGTGTGATCGGTGTGGGTAGCACACCGATCAAGAAAATTAATGAGTGCAAAGGCTGCTGATTGCTGACCAAACCTCCACCTCTCTCGGCTAGTGATATGAACTGTAGTGCGGGACTCCCTGGCCCTCTACTGCCGTAGATATTTTCCCATGCTGTCAGGGATAACATATCTCAAGTAAAATTGAGCCAGGGACTCGATGTTAGGCACGAACCGGCTGACGAAGCTAGCATGACCTCTACTTTGGCTAACTATGGATTGGTACTGAACCACTGGTGGAGGTGAAATAGGGACCCTCCTAGTATCCTCTCTGTTGGGTGGAGAGGATGAAATAGGTTCACGTAACAATGGGAAATCAGTGGGCAACTCCACCTGGCCCGACGTGTAGGCCTCCATCTCCCGGTGATGCGTGTATGGTACCATTAATCATGCGCTTTTGTTAGTCCTAATAGAGTAAGAACTAGACCCAACCTCAAAAGTCTGGGAGATAATCTTATTAGAGGAGCCTTACCCTTCGGGGTATGAGTTCTTGCAGGCGACGAAAAAAAAGTGCAGCAACCAGTCTTTGCGTACTACTATATAAGCGTCCTTTCCTCTTGGTGGGGATATCAGAGTCTAATGGAAAATCAATCTGAATGACCGACTTCTTCTTGGCCACTACGGTCCTACTAATAGTTGTGAGGGGAATGCCCTCACAGGTAATCCTCGCCCCCTCGAAGCCTCGTCCAAAATAAATGAGGTGGGCGTAATCAGATCGGGGGAGATTGGGCTGATCTAAGGCTAAGTCCATGCTGTAAGGGAAAGTAAACACATACTTTTGTGAAGTTGCCATTATAGTCAACTGAAAACAAAAACTTGAACTGTAGCTGCAACTGAGATTGATGTTGAGAATCTGCAATGTTAGAAACAAACTTGGATCAAATTTCTATTTTGTTGACTTTTGAAATTGAATTTAAAATTTGAACACATCTCCAACATCTAGGAAGCGTTAAGTGGGGTTCAAATAGATTTAGAGAAGATTTAGAGATTTGATTGGAGAGAGGAATTTTTTGAATATGGAATCCACTTTCAACTAGTTTGGGGTATGTTGAAAATGGGTTCAAATATTTATAGAAAGATGTTTCCATAGGTTCATGCTTGAAATTAAATTTCAATTTGAGGACCCTTTCCTTTAATAAATTTGAGTATGTTAAAGCAAAGGGTCAATTGAATTTATTTTTGATTTGATATTTTGAAATTCACTCGCTTAGCAAATTTGGATATGCTAACTGAGGTATTTGAAAATAATTATTTCTTTTGATTTTGTTTGCTTTGCTTTGTGAATTATTGGTGATTTTGAAAATTAGAATTCCCACTTAGCAAATTTTGGTATGCTAAATGAAGAACCCAAGTGTGTTTTGTTTTTTTTTGGAAAATTTTTGAAAATAGGACCCTTAGCAATTTGAGTATGCTAAGAAAATCCTAATGTGTTTCTTTTTGAAAATTTTGATTTTTGAAAAGTAAGACCTTAGCAAATTTGGGTATTCTAAGGGAATCCTAATGTGTTTTTTTTTTTGTTTTGATTTGTTTTTAAAAAGTAGGATCCTTAGCAAATTTAAGTATGCTAAGGGAATCTTAATGTGTTTCTTTTTGGTTTTGAATTATTTTTGATTGAAAATGGAGACTTCACTTTAGCAAATATGGTATGCTAAAAAATGAAGTTCCACTTAATTTTGTAAAATGGAAATTTCACTTAGCAAATTTGAGTATGCTAAATGAAATTCTAAAAATTGTGTTCAAAATTTTTATGTTTTGGCTTTATTTTGAAAATGGAGACTTCACTTTAGCAAATTTGGTATGCTAAAGAGTGAAGTTCCAAAAGTATTTTTGGAAATTTTGTGAAATGGAAATTTCACTTAGTCAATTTGAGTATGCTAACTGAAATTCCAAAAAAGTGTGTTTCAAATTTTTGTTTTTGGATTTTGAAAAGGGGAAACTTCACTTTAGCAAATGGGATATGCTAAATCAAGTCCCAAATTTGTTTTGAAAAAAAAAATTTTGTGGAAGGAAATTTCATTTAGCAAATTTGAGTATGCTAAATGAAACTCCAAAAGTATGTTTCAAATTTTGTTTTTAGAACAGGGAGACTTCATTTTAGCAAATGGGATGTGCTAAACGTTCCAAATATGTTTTTTGAAAAATTTTGTTTTTTTATATTTTAAAAAGAGATTTCCATTTAACACATTTGGGTATGTAAGATGGAAATCAATTATGTTTTATTTTCCAAAGATGTATATTTTGTGTGTGATTATTGCTTTTGAAAGAGGAAATCCCAACCTAATCATATGTGGAATATGTTAAGTGGGATTTCAAAATAATGTCATTTTATTTGGGAATGAAATTTTCATTCAATAGATTTGGGTATATTGAATGGAATTGTTCATATGTGCTTTTGGAAAATTTATTTTTGATTTTGTTTGAAAATGAAACATCCATTCAATAAATGTAGGTATATTGAATGGAGAGATTCATATGTGCTTTTTTGGAAAATTTATTTTGATTTTGTTTTAAAAAGTGAAAATTCCAACTTAACACATGTGGAATGTGTTGAATGGAATTTCAAAGTTGTAAATTTTTTTTTTTTGAAGATGTAACATCCATTCAACACATTTGAATGTATTGAATGGATGAACTTATCTTCAAATCTTATGCTTTTTAAAAATATGATTGTTGAAATTCTAAAATGAGGCCTTCACCAAAAATGAATTGGGTCGAGAAACTCATTTATGCTTTTTAGGAAATGTGATTATGAGAATTTTATTTTTGTAAAGTTGATTTTACATATAACAATCATAAAGATTGTTAGATGAAGATGATTTAGAAAAATTTTGGTGCAAAATATTTTATTATGTGCATTTTTGAAAGAGGGCTTTTTGAAAAATAAGATTTTTATAAAGGATTTATTTTGTCTTTATTATTTTAGAATTAACTTTTCCTTATCATAAAAATGATAAGGAGGCAGTCTTTAAATATTTTCTTTTATTAGATTTTTATTTTTACCCATTGGAGAACCCAACAGGGGTTTTAAGACTAACACGGGGTGAGGTCCTAAAACTTAAAGATGTTAGCTAGCTTAACTTAAGGATGAAATAAGCTAAGTGCCAACGAAAAGAAAGATATCCTTGGATTCATACAAAGGTACAAACCCTCTATTGATACTTAGAGACAACAATCATTTACCAAAGATGGAGAGAGGAACCTTCCCCTGTGGAGTCCCTAGAAAAATCTGTGGTGAAAAATTTTCATTTTTCTAAAAGAAAAGGTATACTTCCATCTTCAATCTAGCAGTATAAAATGAAGATAGAACTATAATTTTCTTTTTTTATGCATTTGGACACCACATAGATTTGTAGATGTTCTTATTAAGGTGATCGAGTATGACATTGAGGAGAGGTGTACCATCTCGAATGATAGAAGTCACCACCCTACAATGGACCTAATCACCTGAGTAAGGACTCTTAAGGACAATGGGTCTGCATGTGTACCAGAGATTCTTCCCCTACTTTATATGAAAAAGTAAAGCAGAGTTTATTTTAAATCGAGTTCGTTAAGTTCCCTATAAGGGAAAGCCCCAATTGTTAATTACATCCTAAGAAAGGGGATTCCTTAGGAATACTCTCGATTAAGGCAAATGATCGTTGTCTCTAATGATTTCAATAGGTAGGACAATCAATTGATTAGTTTATTTTAGAAGATCAAATGGGATTGACCAAAGAGAGAGAGAGTTATTATCAAAGCCAAAGGAAGATAAGTAGGAGATGCTCACAATGCTAAGAAACCTAGCTAGCATCTCAAACTATCGTATGGTTGGGCTTTACATTTTTGAAATTGATTTAATTTGTTTGAGTTGAATTTTTCATTAGAAATTTAGGACTTATGATTCCACAACACAAGATTATGGAAATGCCTAGGAAGTGAGGATTTATACTTATGGCCCACAAAGGGGAGAAGCAATCACAGAATCTAAATCTAGGGAGCTTTGGCAAGGGCCAAAAGCACAACCTAAATCTAAGGTAAAAATGGGTATTATGGTTTGCCTCCACAAGAGGACAAACCACCCGACTGCTTGGACTTACAATCACCTGGGGGTGGCCGCCAACTAACTCCTCCTATAATTTTAAATTCATGTAGGCAAGTCTTACGCTTTACGTAAGATAGCTAGGTTGTTATTTATTTTAGAAAGGGACTAAGTCCTTAAACTCACTCCCTAAGAGACTAGATCATGTAAGGGCATGGAAAATGACCTAAATTTAATGCAATTCATATTATATTTTATTTTCATTTTTGGAAAATCATTTTGACTCAAGCTTATACGATTCATATGCCTAATGCATGAGAAGTAAGATTATTGGCCAAAATCAGCAAGAAGGGAGGTGTGTTTCCACCATGACTCTGAAAGGTCAAGCCAAGTTTCTTTGGAAAAGGTGGAAGCCCTCCAATCAAGAGTGAAATAAGTTGCTTTTGTGAATTATGTTATAAAAGAAATACTCATCCAGCTAAGGGGCTGCTAATTCTTTTATCTTGATTTTTAACTTAAGCTTTAAGTGAGGTTATGAGTTATTTATTTTTAATTTTGAGTTGATTAATTTGGTAAAAGATTTATTTTTTTCTAAGAGCCTAATCATCATCTAGGCCATACATCAAGTAAGGAAGAAAATAGGAAAATATGTCATCTTAATGCTCAAGCTAAACAAAATATCACATATTTTATAAAAGTTAATGCAAAAGAATAAAATGTCATTTGTGGTCAGGCAACACCGCAAAAACCTGAAAAACAAATTGGGTAGCCAAGCTCTACCCTTATATAACCCAGATTATGAATGAATTAAGTACAATTAAGCAAGGAATTCATTGTTATGGGGGTCTTCAAGCTTCATTTCTTCATTCTTCTTTTCTTCTTTCTTCTTTCTTTTTTGGTTCCTTCTTTTGGATGGTTGGAATGTGGATGCTCCAAAGGATTCACATGGTACATAAGGCATGGCCTTATAATCAATGCTCATCCTAACCCCATAATAATCATTCCAAAATCCTAATTGCAAAAATTACATGAAAAAGGAAAAATGAAAATATAACTAACACCTACAAAATAGAGATTAGCTAAAACAAACCATACAAATCCCAAGCATCTATATTGGACTTAACATCCCACACATGGGTGATTAAGTCCACCTAGCCTATTGGATTATGATTAGGGGTATAAGAACCAGCATAACAAAAGCATTTATATTTTTATTTATTACAGTGCCCCTTAAACACAATCCCCTGTAGAAGATAATGGTTAGATTAAGATCGCCCTACCATTTAGTCTACGTACATTCACCTTAACATCCAGTCTAAAATATTCCATCACAAAATAAAAGCAAACATCAAACCATGCACTGCCCTAACCTAAAGCTAGAAGTGGTGACTTAGTCTAATGTGTGGGCTTTAGAGGTTTGTGTGGTATGCTTAGCTATGGCTTTAAGTTAGAGTTTTGTAAGTGTGAAGAATGTTTAACTTAGAGGAGGGTTTCTTTAAAGTTATTTAGTTATTTTGGGTTGATTTTATTTTGTTTTTTGATTAGGTTCAAGTGAATCCTACAATTAATTACTAAGTTAGTAAATAGAGGGAAAGAGAAGAAAACTTCTCTTTCCTTCCCTACCTTAAGTAATTTCTAAAGTAGATTTATGTTTTAATTTTGTTTAGTGAATGTCCTATTATATGTTTTAATTAATCCTAAGTTTAGATGAACTCTAAATAAACCTATTCAAAAGAAAGGCATTTTAAGATTAAGTAAAGTGAATTAATATCACAAAACACACATCACTTGATTGCTTTCCTAACATGTATAACATGCGCATGAATGAATCCTAAGCATATCTATACACACCAAATGGGAATGTTTAGCATGCTTCATGATGAATGTTAAGTGAGTTACTTAAGAAAAATTTGAATGCTTATGATGCATGATTTTCATTAAGTAGAAAAGAAGTTTTCTTATCCATTTTTTTCATGCACACATGAATGTATGAAAGGCATAAGTGAGTACAGCACCATTGTTAGCACCAGGGGTGTAAAGTACAAGACATACTTAGGGCTACTTAAAACCTCGCAACCCTGGGGTTGTCTAGACTTATATACCACTTTCCTTAAATACAAGCATATGTACAAAAGAAATGAATGTAAAAGAAAGGATGCAAAAATTTATACTTAATTGTTTGACTTGTTTATGCAATTTATATGTGTGAATGTAAAGATCCTTCTTAAGTTATAACATGGAAGGGGATAAGAGTAGATTTAAGCAAGTGTTATGTTCTTTTAAAAGAACTATACACTTTGCAAATCTTATTCAAATCCATGTTAAAAGAAAAGAAAGGAAGCAAACATAAGACACATTTTATATTCACATGCAAACTTATAAATAAAACATAAGTAGCACACTTTTAGTTTTGGTAATTGATTCATATATTTTGAAAATAATTTGGATTTAATAGTGATAATAGTCATTCATATTTTTTTACTTTAGCAAAAAACATGCAATTTGACATAAAGAAATATTTCATTTTTTAATTTGATTTTTGAAAAGCATGAATTCATGAAATTCATATGACATACACATTTAGCATGCTAGGAAAGAAATCAAGTGATGAAAGCAATGTAAATTCATCCACCCTAATTAATTCCTAAAGACAATCTTATGAAATAAGAAAGCTTAAAGCAAATCAAGTTATTTTTAAAGAAGTTTGATTTTGTTTTGAGTTTGATTTAATTTGAGAAATGTGAGGTGAGTTTGCTATTCCTAACCCATTCCCACATGTGTATGATATTTAAATTCAATTTTTAGATGATTAGATAAATTTAATATTTTTGATTAGGTTAAGGTATGAATTAAGTGTGCTAATTATCCTTTACCTACACCACCTTAGCATACTTAATCAAATAATTATGAGGAAATGAGATGACATAAAACTACATAAGGAATTTAAATCAGCAATGCACCTAGTAAGAAAAGGGCCTAATGCATTTGGCTCATAATTAATGATTAATTAAGCTACAGGATTTAAGTTAAGTAATTTCATATCCCCTCTCACACATATGGTTGGGATTTTAATTTCCTTAATGTACTAAGGCTCTTGAACACCTAAGCATCTACCCAAGATAGATTAATTGAGTTCTGGAAAGTTTTAGAATTTTATAAAATTAATTAAGAGGGTAATTAGTGAATTAACCCTTAATTAAGGATGGATTAAGGAAGAAAAGGGGGTTTAGGGAATATCTTAGGGAAAGTATCCCAAAATTATTCCCTAAATCTTATATTCACTTAATCAAAACTTAATTGATTCAATTAGAGGGTTAGATCACTAATTATACCCTTAATCAAGCCTAATTACATTAAGGGAGTAATTAAGGAATAAATTAGAAATCCCTCTAATTAAGCCACCAATAAATTTCAAGAAAATTAGCAGAGGCAAGAGTCATCCCACTAATCATACAAAAGAAGTTTGGGATTAATCAGTGAGTAATTAGGGGGTAATTAGCAAAATAACATTCCTAATAAAACCCAAATTTAGAGCAAATAACTTTTAAAAATCAATTAAAATCAATTTTAGAATATTCTATGTTCAATTATCTTGTTAGTGCAATTTATTTCATATTTTTTGATTTTTTTAGTCTTAGATATGAATTTAGGAAGGTTTGATAATTAATTAGATTTTAATTAAATAATTAATCTAATCTCGCCTTGCGTTTTTTGCACGTGACATGATGGGATTGGATAATAAAGTAGTCATATCGTAGTGTCACATCAGCGGTGGCGCTATGCGCTTTCTCCTCAGTCGTTCGATCAAGGATCGGACGACTGAGATTAAAGCCACGATTCTAAAGGATAAATTCGATGGATCTATGTGGATTTAATCATGACCCTCCATCCAAAATGTGCAGATGGACAGCCAGAGAATCATCCCTATTCTTTCTTGTGAGAGATGGCTACCATCCACCTTGTAGGGGAAGATTTGAGCTCGATTGAGCTCGGATTGGGATAAAATTTAGCCCACACCATCCTCATGCAATGGACTAATTTATCATGCAATAAAAATTCCTTTCACAAAGGACCACACCACACCTAATCAAAGCTTGGTTTAATGGCTAATCTTATTGAAGGTGATCACCGGCGCTCGATTCCCTTGGAGAAGCTTGCCAGTGGAGCAAGCTTTCTTGAGTTGAGGTCTTGAGATGGGGTAGATCCTCCTATGGGCCAACTCCTCCTTGACTTGAGCTCAACTTTGGTCTTGAGCACTCCTCCCTTGCTTTAAGATCTTTTATGAAGCTTTTGGCAAGCTAGATTGAGCTCTCTGATGGAGCTTGCAAAGGGAATTGGGCTAGTTTGAAGTCTGGAGTGAGATTACATTTTAGTTTTCTTCTCCTATTTTTGGTTTTAGAAACTGAAAAATGGGAAATTGGTTCTTCCTTGGGAGAGCTTGGGGAGGCTGGGGAATGGCTTCTCTGACTTCACTTGGCTCAATCTAATTGGAGAATGTTGAAATGAAATCAAATTAAGGGGAGTATATCTCCCCCTTTGGCAATCGGACCACCGAGTAAATATTTGTCATTTTGATCCAATTGAGCTCCTTAAGTGGGTTTATTAGGCTATTAGATGAGTCATTCCATTCAATTTTGTCCAGGGAAGGAGTCGAGGAGGTTAACATGTGCTTGAAACAAGTGCAGGAGGGAATCCATGTGCTCTATTTCAAGGCATGTGGTCAGTTTTGGGTTTGGGTTGGGTTTGGGTTGGGTTTGGCTGACCCAAACCCATTGGGTCATGTGCACTAGATTCATTAGTGACCATTTGATCTACTAAGAGGATGTCAAGTGTCCATGAAAAGGAATTGACCAAATTCCATGTGGTTTTGATTTTGGGTTACCCTATGGCCTAGGAGTAAAATAGTCATTTGACCTTGATTTCAGTTTAGGCATGTTTGGTATGATGAGAAAATGGGTTTGGCCAAGTTTCATTGAATTTGGAGTTGGTTTGATATGATTTGGCTCATGTTGACCCATTTAGGTCAAAATGGGTCAACTTGGGTCAAGTTGACCAAATGGTCAAATTGGGTCAAATTGAGGGTTTTGTCAAGTTCATATGATCATTTGAAATGTTTTGGTGGCTTTGGTTTGATTCAATTTGGTTTATATTTTGATTTGGCTCATTTGATTTCATTTAGGTCAAATGGGTCAAGTTGACCAATTTGACCCATTTGACCTATTTGGGCTAGGTCATGGGTAGGTTTAAGTTTGGTTGATCATATGAAATGGATTGGTATCTTTGTTTCCAATCCATTTAGTTTATGTATGAGTTTAGCTCAATATGACCCTTTAGGTCAAGTTGGGTTCAGGGTCAATTGGGCTAGGTTGGGTCTAGTTGGCCAATTGAAGCTTTGGTCAAGTTCAATAAATGATCTAGAATGACCTTGACCTATTAGTTTCAATCAATTTGGCTTAGATCAAGTTTTGACATATTTTGACTTTTTAGATTAAGCTGGGTCAACTTAAGTCAAGTGGCCAATTGGGCTAGGTTAAGCTCAAATGTTGACTTGGTCAAGTTCAAATATTGGTCATGAATGAGTTTTGATCAATGGTTTCAAACAATTTGGCCTATGATGGATTTTGGCTATGTTAGGTTTCATTTTGGCTAAGTGTTGACTTGGTCAACCCTTAGGTTTGACTTGGTTTGACCCAATTTGATTGATTGATCATTCATGATGATTGTTGATCCTGATGAGAGGCATAGATGGGCTTAGTTCAATGCAATTTGGTTAGGATTAGAATTTGACTCATAAGGGTACTTTAGGTCACTTTGGGTCAAGTGAGCCTAAGTAGGTCAAATGGCTTGGTAAAAGCTTGATTTGTGTTTGATTAAACTCACATATGGACTTATGATTGAAATATAGATCCATTTGCAAGTGGTTTGAAGTCAAATGGGTTTTTGATTCATTTGACAATTTCAAGTTCAAAAGGTGAACATGAGTTGGATTTTAGCTTGATTTTTGAATTGAGTTTTGGTTAAGTGTTTGAAGTTTGTATTTATATTTGGATTCATGATTGAAGGATTGATTAAATCAGGAAGAAAAATCAAGCATTTGGCTTGATTTGAAATTGATTTGGCTAAGTTCAAGATTTTGACTTGAAAGGCTTGAATTGAATTTGAGTTTGAGTTTTGGAATTGGTTTTGGTTGTTTGAATTTATATTTCATTTATATTTATGAATAAAAATGAGAATATAAATGGGTTATGAGAAAATTTCATGAATTTGAATTGATTTTGGCTAAGTTCATAAGAGGGGAATCAAAGTGACTTAGGAAATATTTTGGAATTTGGATTTGATTGTTAGATTTAGTTTGATTGATTTGAATTTATATTTCATTTATATAAGTGAATATAAATGAGAATATAAATGGGTTGAGAAAATTTTATGAATTTGAATTGATTTGGATTAGATTTGGGCTAAGTCCTTAAGAGGGAATCAAAGGACTTAAGCAATATTTCAAACTTTGAATTTCAATCATGTGTTTCAATCATAAGTTTCAATCATGGATTTCAATCATGTAGAATTGATTTGAGTTTGGAGAAAATCAATTAGGCTGGAATTGATTTAAATTTGATGTCGATTTATTTTGGAGTTTGACTTGAAGAAGGAAATGAGGAATGTGGTTCAAGCTATAGGGTAGGGAAATTTTCCTAACACCCCTAAGGCATGACCTATTCTTATGGCTAACTCTTCTAAGTCTCTAGAGCTAGGTTGAGTGTCCACCTAATCATTAGATGTGTCTTAAGACTAGAAACTCCTAAGAGAGAAGTCATATGTGATGGAGGGCTTGAGGCTCATTCTAAAAATGAGGGTGGTGGTTGGCCCTAAAGCTCCCTAGATTTAGGTTCTGAGGTTGCTACTTCCCTTTGTAGGCCATGAGCATAAATCCTCACCTCTTAGGTATTTCTGTGACCTTGTATTATGGAATTGTAAGCCCTACATTTCTAATAAAAATTCAACTTAAACAAATTAATTCAATTTCAAAAATGTAAAGCCCAACCATAGAGTTGTTTGAGATGCTTACTAGGCTTCCTAGTATCTTAAGCATTCTCTACTTGTTTGCATCTGGCTTCGATAAGAACTCCCTCCTCTTGGTCGATCCCACTTGACTTTCTAAAAATAAACCAATCGATTGATAATCCTACCTTTTTGAAATATTTAGAAATAATGATCATTTACCTTAATTGAGAGTATTCCTAAGGAATCCCATTCCTTAGGATGTAATTAACTATGGGGGCTTGCCCCTATAGGGAACTTAACGAACCTGATTTAAAATAAACACTGCTTTACTTTTCCATGTAAAATAGGGGAAGAATCACTGGTACATTCTAAAGACCCATAGTCCTTAGGAGTCCTTATTGAGGTGATTAGGTCCATTGTAGGGTGGTGATTCCTATCTCTCGAGATAGTGCACCTTTCCTCAATGTCATATCCGATCACCCTAATAAGAGCATCTGTGGATCTGCATGGTGTCCTAACAAGGCATAATTCTATAGATATTTTTGTTTTCATTTATCCTTCTTTTTTGAAAGGGAAGGGGATAGATGAAGGCATGAATATATTGAAAAAATTTCACCACACTTGCCAACTCCAAATATATGTAAACATACACATGAACCATGAAAATAAAATAATCTTTTACCATCTTTAAATTATAGCTAAATGTAAACTTTATTAAATATTTATAGCCATTAGCTTAAATTTTACATTCTAACACATCATTAGCTTATAGATTTGAAAGTCATTTGGGATTTATTAGTGATAATATTGACACTATATAATAATATTTATTGAACACGTGCAACTTAAATGCAACCATATTCTTTTGATTCTCTTCACTTTCTTTCTTTTTTCTTGAAAAATATGAACATATGAAACAAAAGGCATGCACATTTATAATGATTGAAAAAAAAGTAATTAAACAATGACATAACATATTTAATTACATTAACTCTTAAGGATAATCAAGCCAAATGAATATTTCTTAAGAATAACCAAAGTTCATGTAAGGTTTGATTTTGATATTTAAGTTGTTAAAACCTAAAGAGGAGAGATGATACTTAGTATTTACCATATCCCATGTTGGTGATTTGATATATTTAAAGAAGACAATTGAATGGGTTTTATGGATTGATTAGGTTCAAGTCATTAAGCACCTCAACTTAATTACCCTTCCCTAAACTTCTTTAATTTAATTAACTACTTGATCATGAGCCTTCAATGATATGCTTTTGGGAAAGTAAAATTTATAATGCACCTAAGGGAATCTAATGGAATTAGTCTTATGCTTAAGAGTTTATTAGATTAAAGAAGAAAAGAATCTAAGTTAAGTACTCTTATGATTTCTCCATATAAATGGGTTAATCATAGTTTCTTTAATAAATTTATGTTATTAACCACATAAAGATAAATTAATGGATTATATTTAAATTATCTGAACCAATCATTAATTTTATTTGATTTTTATTTTATCATTAATTTTTTAATTAATCCCTAATTATTACACATGTTAATTAACACTATTAAGGAAACACATTTAGAAAAATAATTAGGAAATGACTCTTAATTACTTCTCACTATTCCCACTATTCATAATGATTAATTATCATTAAATATTTAATTTTCATTGTTTATCAATTTTAATAATTATTTAATTAATTAATGAGAGTAATTAAGATTGAAATTTCAAATTCTTTAAATTACATGACAAATAATTCCAAGAAAATTATGGGAGGTAGAGGACATCCCATAAAATTAGCCCACCAAATTTAGAATTAATTAGCCAAGTAATTTGGCCTTAATTAAGAAAATTAGACTAATTTTTAAACCTTAATTAAGCGTTGTTCACTAGACATAAATTAGGAATTTTAGTTTTATTAAAGTCTCCTATGTCTAGCCTTTCCAAAACAAGTTTATTTGCATTTTTTAGATTTTCCTATAATTAGTTATGTTTTTCTTAAAGTTTTGGCCATTTAATTACATTTTTAAAGCCTAATTAGCCTTTCAAACCGTCGGCATACAGCATGCGGCGGCTTTCCACGTGGCATACGGTTGGTTAAATCGTCCAACACGATGCGACTCAGCGGTGGCGTAGTTTCATCTTTGTTGTCTAATCTCAGATTGGATGGTCGAGATTAGTCCCTTGATTTCAAAAGGGTTAAATCAAAATTTCTAATGGAATTAATCATGATTGTTCATTATAATCACTTGGGATAGATAGCCGGTGATCCATCGTCCCCCTAGTGTAAGAAGACGGACATCGTCCACCTTTTCTCACTCAATCTGAGCTCACCGTTGCTTATTTGATGGTGAAATGGACTCCAAAATGATCAATTAATGAATCTATGAATATCCTATGGTGGAGATAACGTGAAAACAGGATTCACTTCAAAAAAGACCAACACCTAGGAGCCAAAGCTATGATTGTAAGATTTTTTAACTCGTCGGAGCTATAGACCGGCGGTCCACAGATAGAGGTAGCTTTGTCTTGAAGAGATGAAGCCCTGTTGAGAAGGTTACGAGCTGCCTCCCCGCTGATATATCTATGGACCAAATGCCATTGTAAAGCATATCAAAGTTAGTCTTAAGACGTCTTTCGGTGGTCGCATCACTTGGGAAATGATTCATTTCAGTTCGTCGGAGTGAGGTGAAGGTGTGGGAAGAGTTGATTTGGGTTTGGTGGAGTTTTAAGAAACTTGGATAGATGGAACACTCGAGTTTGATCGGGAGCTAGTCTCACCAGCGGTGGAGTGTACGAGGAGCTCGAGAGAAGAAATGGGACTATGGGAAATGCTTTAGGGAAGGCCTGTGTTTGATTTGAATCCATGGGGAGGAGTAAACTCTCCTCCCCAGCTAAACCAAAGGCTAGGATTAGTTCAACCTTTGGCAACTGTCCAGCTAAGGTAGGTGGCCGGAGATGGCAATGGACTACTAAGATGGCTAAGGGTGAGAGGCTGAGGGAGTGTATGTGGTGTTTATTTTTGGGATGTGTATGGGGGACACCACACAAATTTGAGGGTGTACTTATTGAGGTGATCAGGTACGACATCAAGGAATGGTGCACTAGCTCGAAAGATAGAAATCACCATCCTATAATGGACCTAATCACCTAATAAGGACTCCTAAGGCATGATGGGTCTTCGAATATATCAGAAATTTTTCTCCTACTTTACATGGATGAATAAAGAAGGGTTTATTTAAATTGAGTTCTAAAGTTTCTTATGGGGGCAAGCCCCCATATTTAATTACATCCTAAGGAAGGTGAGTTCCTTAGGAATACTCTCGATTAAAGTAGGCAACTATTATCTCCAAAGATTTCAAAGATAGGACTATAATAAATTAGCTATGTTTGGAAAGTCAAGTGGGATAGATCAAAATGAGAGACTTATTATCGAAGCCAAAAAGGAGATGAGTATGGAATGCTCATGATACTAGGAGGCTAGTGAGTACTCTAATATATCCTATGGTTGGGTTTTATACCTTTGAAATTGAAGAGATTGATTTTATTAAAGTTGAAATTTTATTAGAAAGCTAGGACTTATAATCCCAGAACACAAGATTGTGAAAATGCCTAAGAGGTGAGAATTTATGCTAGTATTCTGAAAGAAATAGCTACCTCGGATCCTAAGAAGATTTAGTAAGAACCAAAGCATGACCTAAATCTAAGTGAAGATGAGTATATGATTTACCTCCATAATAGAGAATAAACCAACTAACTGCTGGACTTACAACCGCCTGGAGTGGCAGCCAGCTAACTCCTCCTATGCTTTAAAACCATGTAGGCAAGTCATATGATTTGCAAGATAGTTAAGTTGTTATTATTTAGAAAGAGACTGAAGTCCTTAAACCCAGTCCCTAAGAGACTAGAGCATGACTGTTATGAGTAATGACCTAGTCTAATGCAAATTATTTCAAATTTTATTTGTATTTGACACTTCATTTTGACAAAGGCTTTGGGATTTTCATATGTCTAAATGTATGATGAAAATGAGTTATGGGCTAAATCAGCAAGAATGGGTATTTTCCACCACAAGGGATGCCCTCACAGGTCAAGCATTCTCCTATCATGCAAGGATGGAAATCCCCTATTTTCAAGAAAGAAAGAATATGATATGCATGTTGCAAAGCATTCAACCATTCAGCTAAGGGGTTACTAATTATTTTAATTATCTTGATTATGTCCTAGGCTTTATGTAAGGTTATGAGTTATTTAGAAATTTAATTATGAGTTGTAGTTGGGATAGAAAAATTAATTTTTCCCTAAGAGCCTAATCGCATCAAAGCTACACATTAAAGCATCAATACAGAAAGAAACTATAAGAGGCATACAATTTCTAGTGCACAATATAAACAAATCATCAAATAATTCATAAAGCTAGTGCAAAAGACCAAAAGGCCAGTGCGGTCAGGTGTTGTCGTACAACCCAAAAAGAAAAATAGGTAGTCAAGCTCTAGCCTTATACAACTCAGATTACAAAAAAATAATTACAATTAAGAATGAATACATGCTATGGGGGTCTTCATCTTCTTCAAATCTTCATGTCTTCTTTCCTCCTCTTTTCTTTTTGATTTGGGTCACTTCAAGGCATCACATGGCACACAAGACATAGTCTTTCTAGCCAATGCTCATCCTAATTCCCTCATAGCATTAATATTAATTCCTAATTATAAAATTACATTAAAATGGAAAGATAAATCTAACTACACCTGCCAAACAAAGGTTAGTTAAACATATATTCCACCCTAGCAATTATATTTATAATTTGGGCTTAGCACCATGCACATGGGTAACCAAGCCCACCTGTCCTAACTTAGATTATGCCTAGTGGCTTAAGCAACCTGTAAAAGAGCATTTATATTTATTTTTGAGTGTCCTCTTAAGCATAATCCCCTGCAAGAGACATAATTAGGCTAATAACAGTTTAACATCCAGTCTACGAAACATACACCCTAACATCCAGTCTAAAATAATACATCACAAAACCAAACATACATCAAACCATGCACCATCCTAACATAAAGCTAGAAGTGATGACTTAATCTAATGCATGTGTATTAAAGCTTGCGTGGTATGTCCTAACTAGGCTTTAGAGTTATAGTTTCCTAAGTGTAGAAAGATTCAATTTAAAGGGTGGTTTCACTTTAAGTTGTTTAGTTAATTTGCAAGCTTTTACTTAATATTTTCTTTTATTTTATTTGACCTACACAAAACAACTAAGTGTTATAAAGAGAGGAAAAGAGAGGATCACTCTCTTTCATTCCTACCTTAAATCACATATAAAGCCAATTAATTAATCAATTCTCTTTAGTGAATGGCTTATAACATATTTTAATTAATCCTAAGTTTAGGTTCACTTTAAATAAACTCATTCAATAATAAAGGCATCTTAAGATTAATTAGAATGAATTACTATCACATAACTCATGTTTGTTTATTTCCTTCCATCATATATAGCATGCATATGGTTAAGCCCTAAACATACATATACATGTAATTTATATCTTAGCATACTTGAATGATGAATGTAAGCAAATGTATTTCGAATTGATATTTCATTTGGTTGAATTATTTTATCATATTAATTTAAAGCTCTACTTAAATTCTTATGCAAAAGCATAAGCAAAGAGCTTTAAGTTACATAATTAATCAATTCAACCACTTGAACAAAGTATGAATGCATTCTTTTTTTAATAGAAAATGGGATTTTCATTCATTAGCCAAATGTACACACAAATGTATAAGAGTTTTAAGCAAGTACATCGCCATTGTTCTACACCAAGGGAGTGAGGTAGAAACCTCTTTAGGGCTACTTAAAGTCATGAGCCCCAAGGATGTCTAGACTAATATACCCGCTATCCTCAAATATATATGGATCCATAAGTAACTATAACAATGACAATCATGCGAAAGTAGAATTTATTTGATTAAATTATGGTTATTATCCACTAGTTATCTATATATATATATATATATATATATATATATATATATATAAGAATTTTAAGTAGGTGCAATGCACCAAGGGTGAGGTAAGTTAAGTCCCTAGGATGTCTAGACTAATATACCCATTATTCTTAAATATATATATATGAATGTGCAAGCAACAATAGAAATGAAAACAATACAAAAGTTGGATTCAATTTAATTGATTTATTTGTATAGTTGAATTAAATCTTTATCTAAATTCTAATGTCAAAGATGAATAAGAATGAAATCAAGCAAGTACGTCACCATTGTTCTACACTAAGGGAGTGAGGTAGGAACCTCATTAGGGCTACCTAAAGTCGTGCATCCCTAGGATGTCCAAACTAATATACCTGCTAACATTTTTTACTTATGCAAATCAACATATGAATATAAGAAAAAAACTTCACTTCATACACTAAGTTTATATTCACATGCACCTCCTATATATGTATATCTAAAGTCACAACACATATTCTTATTTATTAAGAAGCTTTTGAAAATATATTTGAGATTAAGTAGTGATAATAGCCACACATATTTTTAATTAAGTCAACACATGCAAATTGACATAAAGGAAATCATTTTTATTTGATCAATTTTAAAAGAGATTAATGCATGAATCAAATGACATACAACACTTTAACATGACTGTAAAGAAATAAAAAAAAAAACAAAAGCATACAATCTTATTTAATCCAAGTAATTCCTAAGGACAATCACATTAAACAAGCTTATTTAAAATAAACCAAAATTTGTTAAAGCCACTTTGATTTCATGTTTGATTTGATTTATGAAATGTCAAAGAGGTTTGCTGGTCCTAATCTCATTCCCATATGTGTGAGTTAATTTTATATAATGAAAAGCAATTAGGTTAATTTTATGAATTAGTTAAGTTAAGCATGGATTAAATCAATTAATTAACCCTTATCTATGTCACCTTAAGGTAATTAATTAAATAATTATGAGCTAATATGATATGCAACCACATAGAAAAGTAAATAGCAATGCTCTTATGAAATGAAAGGGGCCTAATGCAATTAGCTCATAATTATTAATTAATTAAGCTTAAGGAGCTCACTTAATTACTCTTATGGTTTTCTCACACATATGAGCTAACCATAATTTTATTAGCTCTCTCTTTAGATTATTGAACACCCAAAGAGCTACCCAAGAGTTAATTAGAGAACTAGATTTAATCAATTTAATTAAGTTCATTAATTACCTAATTAAATCTTAATTATCCTTAATCAACAATATGAAATAGACTTAGGGAAAGAGATAAAGAAGGGAGCCTAAGTCTCAATCCCTAAATCCTTTCAATTAGTTAATTAAAGTTCAGGTATGATTTGGGCTTTGATTAATTTTGTTAATTAATTAATTAATGGGTTTTAATTAATTAAGTATTTAAGAGGGAATGGAGAAGACTTAAAGAAAAGATTGGAAGATGGGGGTTCGAATCCATTTCCCTAAACTTCGTCACCATTAACAGAGGTTAATAAGCTTAACTGATTGATTAATTTACTATTCAGTTGCTTAATTATCATTAATTAAGAAAGGAGAGTAATTAAGGCTTAATCCATTGGTTTCATAAATTAATTATCCAATAAATCTCAAGAAAAATAGAGGAGGCAGAGGTCATCCCCCTAAACTTCTCTAGAAAATTTGAAATTAATTGGATAATTAATCAGAGAGTAATTAAGCTAATTAAATTTTGAATTAAACCTTAATTAAGTAGAGATTACTATTCAAAATTAATTAATAATAGTTTTAATGAATGCCCCTTTAAAATAACATTAAAATGAGCCCTTATTTATATTTTTTAGATTTTTCTACAATTAGTTATGAATTTTGAAAGTTTCAACATTAAAAAATAGATTAATTAACCTAATTAACCCCTCTAATCCCATCGGCACCACATGGCGGCTAACGATGTGCTTTCCATGCGGCACGATAGGATTAGTTATTTAAGTCACAAATGCCAGCATGAGGAACACTGCACTTTGTAAGATCGGACGACCAAGATTAAATGCATAGTTTTGAAGGAGAAAAGAGGGGTTCTATGTGTGATCAGATCATGATCGTCCGTTATGATCACGCGAAACAGACGGTCCATGATCTGTCTTCTTCCGAGCGGCGAGCGATGGATACCTTCTATCTATCGTCGCTTGATTCGAGCTCACCCAAGCTTGGATGGAGATCAAATAGATCCCACACCTTGGGAAGCATAACAAATACATATAACGGTGGAGATCGCATGAGATACAAGTTTCCTTTACAAAGGACCAACCTATTTTAAGCTTAGGATCAGTTTTAATGGCATACCTCATTGGAGCTTATGATAGGCAGTTCTAATAATTGAAGAAGCTTCGTTTGGTAGAAATGAAGCCCTGTTGAGCCACATGATGTTTGATTTGGTGTGGTTTGCTCAGAAGACCAACCCAAGGCACGTAAGAAATCGGTTTTGATCAAACTCCACCTTTCGGCCATTAGGAAGCTTGGGAAATGATTCATTTCAGATCATCTAGGTCCAAGGATGGTGTGTGAAAAGTTAATTGCACTTTGGTTCCAAAATGAGGAAATGGGAATCATTGGTACGCTCCCCTGGTTCAGTTTCATGTAAAACCGAGAATGGGGAATTTGGGGAGCTCGGGAAAGGCAATTGGAAGCTCTAGGATGTCTCTCCTTGGCTGCTAGGGTTGAATCGAGTGTGAGTGTCTGTGTTTGAGTGAGAATGAGGGGAGTATACCCCCTCCTCCCTTGGCTTGGACAATGGTGATGAATTCATATTTTTGATCAAATGGTTGTGATGGTGAGCTTAGTTTGGGCAAAGAATCACTCCACTTGGCCTCACATGAGTGGAGGAAGGGTGGGAGGTGGCTGCCATGGGAGTAGTGGCCTTGGTGGTTTGAAATGCTCTAATTAGAATGTTGAGGTGATTTCACCTCTCTATGAGTCATGGCTGACCCAACCACCCTTGGGTCAAGTCAGCCATGGTCCTTGGTGCCTAAGTGGACCTATGAATGGGTGTCAAGTGGCCAGGGGAAGAAATGACCAAAAGTGCAAGTGTCTTATCTCATGGGATGCCCTATACTTAAAGAAAAGTAGTCAAATCAAGTGGTTTAGAGTTTATTTGATTTGATTTGGCTTGATTTGACTTATTTAGGTCAGAAAGTTGATTGGTTCCAATTTGATTGATTATGTGTCATTTGTCATTGGTTTGGTCAATTTTCTTTTGACTCATTTGGCTTCATATACTAATGGGTTACCAATTTGACCAAATTAGAAGGTTAAATTGGCTAATTAAAAATGATTGTAGGCTTTGGTTTGGTTTAATTTGGAATTAATTTGGATTTTGGCTAATTTGACCTTTTAGGTCAATTTTGGCTAGGTTAGGTTAGGTTGACCAATTGGTTAAATTGGACTCAATAATGGTTTGGTCAAGTTCAATAATCAATTTAAAATGAACTTGAACCATTGGTTGCAATCATTTTGGGTTTGATTATGATTTGACCTATTTTGGCTTTTTAGGCCAATTTGGGTCAACTTGGGTCAAATGGCTAATTGAACTTAGTTTGACTCAATTGAGGTTTTGGTCATGTTCAATCATTGATTATGAGTTGGTTTAAATCAAAGGTTTCAATCAATTTGGCATATGGTGTGTTTTGGCTAGTTTAGGTTCCATTTGGTCTAAAGGTTGACCTGGTTTGACCCAATTCAAGACAATTGATTTACCTTGGATGATTGTTGATCGTGATATGAGGTTTGGATGGGCTCAGTTCAATCCAATTTGGGTTAGATTAGAACTTAAAAAAGGCCACTTTAGAAGTGGACCTAACAAGGGACCCATGGCTCATGGCTAAAAAGTATTGATAAATGGGTTTGACATGAAAATATAAATCAAATTATAAATGGTTTGAAGCCATATGGATTTTGGTTCATATGACAATCTCAAGTCAAAAGGGCTAACTTGGGTTTGACTTGGATTAGCTTGGATTTGATTAAATAATTGTAGTTTATGTTTATATTTAGAACAATAATTGAAGGAATGATTGAATCATTGGGAAATTCGTGGGTTTTGAATTGATTTGGGTATCATTTAGCTAAGTTCAAGAAATTGGCTAAAAAAGGCTTCAATTAGATTTTTGATTTGATTTGGGTTTGGTTTTAGCTATTTGGATTTATATTTCATTTATACTTGGAAATATAAATGAAGATATAAATGAGTTATGAGAAAAACAGTTGAGTTTGGAGTGATTTGGGTGCAAATTTGACCAAACCTAAGAATGTAGGTCAAAAGGGCTTAAGTGAGGAATTGATTTAGTTTGATTTATTTATGGTCATTGGAGGATAGGTTTCATTTATATTTGTGAATTTAAATGAAGGATTAATTGATTTATAAAGAAATCAATCAAGTTTGGGTTTGTTTAGGTAGAGATTTGATTAAGCTTATGGAGGTAGATCCATATGGCTTAAGAAAGATTCTGATTTGGTTTGGTTTATTTTGATTTGGTTTTGGCTATTTGAATTTGGATTTCATTTATATTTGTGAATATATATGAAGGAATGATTGATTTATAAGGAAATCAACCAAGTTTGATTTGGTTTAAAGGGGGTTTTGGCTAAGCCTATGAAGGTGGTTCATATGGCTTAGGAAGGGATTTTAGAATTTGAATTTGATTATGGGTTTCAATCACTTCGAGTTTGGAATTGATTTATGATTTAGAATTTGATTTGAGATTGAATTGATATTTTAGAAAATCAATTGAATTAGGGTTGATTTGAATTTGGTTAAGGCTAAGTCCATAAGACAAAATCAAAAGGCATAGGAAGGGTTTTGCCATTTAGATTTGAATTTGATCATAAGTTTCATTCATTTGATTTGGAATTTATTTATGATTTTGATTTGAATTTGAGGTTTGATTTGAGGTAGGAAGCATGGATTGGGTTTGAGCTATAGGGTAGGCAAGTTTTCCTAAGTCCCTGAGGCATGGCCTAATCCTATGATTAATCCTTTTAAGTCTCTAGGCTTAGGTTAAGTGTTCACCTAATCACTAGAAGTGTCTTAAGAATAATGAGCTTTTAGTGTCTACAAGAGTACTAGATCTATGATGAGGGAGTTGAGAACTCACTCCAAAAGTGAGGTAAATAATATAGTGGCTGGCATAAGGTGTACCCTCTCCCTTAGGTATACCAGTGGGTTATCATGGGTGAACTCACCCTCTCTTATCCAAAGGCTGAGCCCAACAACTTTAGTTTAGGTTGGGTCAGTGGTCCTCTTATCCAAGAAGAGCCAAAGATGGCTGCCATGAGGTCAGGGGGTGAAGTACCCATCCAAATGTTGATTTTTGTCCCATTTGAGTGGTTTGGTTCAATGGGTTTAACCAAAATCAGGTTCACCATGGATTGGGCTCACTTGGGCAAGCCCATGGTAACCCAAGAATGAGTCATGCTAAGTTTGGTTGAGTTTGGGCTTGATTTAATTGGGTTTGGCTCCATTTGACCCATATGTATCAAATTGGGTTCAATTGGGCTAATTTGACTAAATTGGGTCAAAATGATGATTTGGGTGACTTCAATTGGTTATTTGGAGTGAATGAGTGCAATTGGTTTGATTCAATTTGAGTTAGATTTGAATTTGGCTCATATGGTTCAATTTGGGTCAAATGGGTCATATTGACCAATTTGATCAAATTGGCTTGAGCATGGGTTAGGTCTGTGTTCAATTGATCATTGCTAATTGGTTGGAATGGTTGATTTAAATTAATTTGGATTCTAGAGTAAATTGGTTTAATTTGAATCTTTAGGTCAAATTGGGCTAATTGGATTAGGTTGATCAAATTGGATCCAATTGAAGATTGGATTATGTTTAATATTAAATTAATGATTGGTTGGAAGTATTAATTTTAATAAATTTGGTTTAGGAATTGATTTGGTTCAATTTGACCCTTCAGGCCAAATTGGGTCAACTTGGGTCAAATGGTCCAATTGGCTTGATTAGATTAAATTAATTGCAGTGGAGCATTCAATAATGATTTACAATCATCAATGAAGGGACTAGATGGCTCGATTTGATGTAATGGGAATTTAATTGGAGTTTGGTTCAATTACCTCTTTTGTATCACTTTGGGTCAAGTGACTTGGTCAAGCCAACTTAGATCAATTAGGGTTATGGATGGTTGGGGTGTTTTCAATGGTAAAATTAAAATTGATTGGTGGCTTTGATTGTAATTGCCTTGGGATTAATTAGGTTTTGGCTCATTTTAACTTTTTAGGTCAAATGGGCTAACTTGGGTTAATCAGCTTCCTTTGGTTCAATTGGTTTGATTACAAGTGTTGAAGTGGCTTGAAATGATCTAATGAATAATTTGAGTGATTGAGAAAATCAAATTGGATTTGGTTTGCTTGAATGGGTTTGGATTGAGTTATAGGATCATGGTGGAGTTAATTTGGATTAAGGTCCAAGTTAGTTTGGTTTGGAGCTTGGATTATAAAATCAAATTCAATTAAGATTAATTGAATAGGTTTAAGGATGGTTTGGCTCCATCTACATGAGCTTAAGTTCAATTGAGTGAATAGGTATGAGTCTTAGTTTAGGCCATAGGATAGGTGGAACCTATTTGTCCTAAAGTGGTCTCTGAGCTTAGGGTTATTCCTTCTAAGTCTCTAAGCTTAAGTTTTAGTGTCCCCTTAATCACTAGAAGTGTCCTAGCACTAAGAAAATCTAAGTGTCTAGAAGGTTCCTAGATCTAAGATGGGGAGAATTTGGCTAAGTCCATAGAGTTGAGTCATGTGGCTTAGGTTTGGATTTTGATTTAGTTTAATTTAGTTATGATGATTTAAATGTATATTTGATTTATATTTGTGAAGATGATTGAATTGATCTATGAGAAAATCAATTGAGTTTGAAGTGATTTGAAGGCAAATTTGGCTAAGCTCATGAAGGTAGGTCATAGGGCTTAGATTTGGATTTGATTTGGTTTGGATTTAGTTTTTATTATTTAGATGTATATTTCATTTATATTTGTGAAGATGATTGAAGATATGATTGATTTATGAGAAAATCAATTGAGTTTGGGTTTGATATGATTGTAGATTTTGGCTAAGTTCATGAAATTGATTCAACGGACTTAGGAAGGATTTCAAGTTTAGATTTGATCATGAGCTTCAATCATTTGGTTTTGGGATTTTGGTTGGGATTTGGATTTGAATTTGATGTTTGAATTGAACTTGAGGTTTGGTTTGAGAAGGTGAACATGGATTGGATTTTGGTTATAGGGTAGGCGAATCTCTTTAATCCCTAAGGCATAACCTAATCCTATGGTTAACCCTTCTATGTCTCTAGGCTTAGGTTGAGTGTTTACCTAATTGCTAGAAGTGTCTTATGACTAGGGAGGTCTTAGTGTCTAGAAGACTCCTAAGTCTAATAAAAGGAGGTTGAATCTTCACTCCAAAAGTGAGGTCAACATCCCTTTAAATAATCAACTCAAAAGTTATAGAAAAATTTTTAAGCTTTCCGTGAGGCCAAAAGTATTCAATTATATTGAATAATGATTGAGTTATGATTGATATTGTGTTCTCAGATAGAAACAAAATCATTCAAGCTATAGAAAACTCAGATAAATTAATTATATAATTTTCTTTTATAATTAAAAAATTTATATCTGAATCAACCCCCTATTAAACAGGTGATTGGTTTTCTACGTTGATTTATACAGACAAGCAATCACCCATTTAAAGAATAACTAAATATATGTTATAGATATAAAAATATATATTTTATTATAATATTATAATGTTATAAATGTTATAACGTTATTATAATTATAATAAAATGTTAATATTATAATATATATAATATAAACTAATTAAATACAAATAAATTACTAAATTTATAACTTAAAATATCAACCATTAATGGCTATAAATCATAAATGGTGACTTAATATTTTGCTCTCATATTTCACTTATAAATACATGAGAATATGAGCTTGAAATGTATAGGAAAAATTATGAATACTCTCTTTCTTTCTCCACTCACTTCCCTTCTTATCATTTTGTTCATTTCATTTTTTGGGCAACAAGAGACACGTGATTAGTACGAAGTTTTGCTAAATAGTCATGGTGCACATGCAATTAAGCCAAGGGGATGAGTTGTATCTCACAAGTAGAGAAGATTGCCATAAATTGATATACCCAATACTTGATCTACTCTAAGGATAGTGTCATCAGCACGCTTCCCTCCAATGATATTTCAATCTCATTACTTTTATGTTTATTTTCTTAATTACGTTAAATTTATTTTTTTTTAATTTCATATTGCCAATTTATTTTAATAGATCAATAATATTTTCTTTTCTTTAACCATTTTCATCAAATTAAAAAAAATGTCTATACAAATATAGCTTCTCCATGATGACATTAAGCCAGAAAAATTCATAGAAAACACATTTTAAAAGATGGAAAAAGAAAACTATATATTGGTTGACATGTTTAGGATTAATTTTTGAAATACATAATCTTATTTCATACAGCTCTAATTCAAAAAAAGTAAATAATTCTTCTTCTGATGAAGGGCTAAGTAAAAGAAAAACTCTACAAGAGATTGATTTTCTTTGTCATGGACTCATTCTTAATATACTTTTTGATCATCTTTATAACATATTTTGTATGTTAACATCTTCTTTTGAGCTCTAGAAAGCACTTAAATCAAAATATGAAAATGAAGATGTGGGTCTAGAAAAATATTTGATTGAATCATTTAATAAATATAAAATGAGTGATTCTCGCACCATATTAGATTAAGTAAATGAAATTCAAGATATTATTCATGATTTAAAAAAATATGTTATAAAAAATCATTTATAATTGCATCGATAATAAGATAATTACCACCATCATAGAATTAATTTGTACAAACACTTAGGCATAATAGAAATAAGATGTCTCTTGACGATCTTATCGTTGCACTTAAAATAAAAGAAAATTGAAAAAAGATAAACTGTCACTAACATTGAATTTCAAACACATGTCAATCTAATGAAAAAGTGTATTTTTAAAAGAAAAAATTTTAAGTCATTTAATAAAAAGTTTAAGAAATAAATTTTATACAAGTCTAGTAATAAAAAAAATATAATATGATTCAATGTTGAGTACGCGGGGGAATCATCCATCTTATAAAGGCTTATTATCATCGAAAAGATAAGGCATCTAAAAAAATATTAAGATCTTTGAGAAAAATCAATCTCAACCACAAATTAATATGATCACTTCTAATGCCAATGATTATCTTACTTTAATGTATATTAGCTCATCATCTGAAATTAAATTTTTATAATATTATAAACGATTGGTGGATAGATATCGGAACAACTATACATGTAAGTTTTGATAAATCTTAGTTTTTTTTTCTACCAATATATACCAAGAAGAAGTGTAAGCATGGGCAATAGAGAATTAGCTAGTGTGGTTGGAGAAGGAGATATTGATCTAAAATTAATATTAGAAAAATATTTAAAATTATATTCAGTTTTGCACGTACCAAACATTAGAAGAAACTTAATTAGTAGTTAACAACCTGTTCAACATGATTATCATCTTGTTTTCAAGTCAAATAATGAGTTATTATAATCAAAACTGGATATTTATTTAATGGTTTATTTAAATTAAATTTGTTATTATCTAGCAATAATTTTTTTTGTTAATTCCTTCTATTTCATTAATTATTTCTTCTGATATTTGGCATTCAAGATTATGGCATGTAAACAATAAAATAATTAGAAGAATAATGTATATGGATTTAATATCTAAAAAAGATATAAATAAAGATGTGTAGTGTAAAATTTGCTCTGAAGTAAAAAAATAAAAAAATCATTTAAATCTATTTTATTAAGCAAAATGATTTATTAGACCTTATTTATAATAATGTTTGTGATTTAAATGATAATTTGATTAGAGGAAATAAAATATATTTTATGCAAGTGAATCGTCAAGCTTTCCTAATTAGTTTTATTGATAATTTTTCAAAAAATATCTATGTTTATTTAATCATAACTGAAGATGAAGATTTTGATATGTTTAAAAAATATAAATTTGAAGTAAATCATCAATTAAATAAAGAAATTAAGATTTTAAAATTTGACAGAGGTGGAGAATATATTTCACTTTTATTTAATAAATTTTATAAATAAAATGATATTATACATCAAGTTACTTATCTATATTCACCTCAATATAATGGAGTAGTAGAAAGAAATAAAATAAAATATTAATTAATATAATAAATGCAATATTAATCTCATCAAATTTATCAAATAATTTGTAGGGTGAAGCTTTATTAATAGCTTATTTTATCTTAAATAGAATTCCCTATAAATATTCAAATAAAATGCCTTATGAGTTTTGATAAAATAGAAATCCCAACTTAAAGTATTTAAAGTTTGGAGTTGTTAGCTAAAATATCTATTCTAGAATATAAAAAGAGAAAATTAGAATTAAAAATTGTAGATGGTATATTCAACGGATATTCTCTTATTAGTCCTACATATATATTTTATATTATTAACTTTGATATTAATGATATTTCTATTAATATAATTATGAAATCTAGAGATGCTACATTTTCTGAAGATATATTTTCTATGAAAAATAAGAATACAAAATTTATTAATCAAAAAGAATCTCCAATAAAAAATCTATATTAAATAATGATGATACTATCTTAACTAGTAAAAATAAGAAAAATATTAGAAAAAAACAAAAGAATTAAAAAAGAGAAAATATTAGATGACAATTTTTATTCTCTTGAAATATTTATTTTAAAAAATGAGTCTATCACTTTTGATGTTGTTATCACTTTTTTAGATGCACTCTTTTGGAAAAAGTTATTAATAATGAAATAGATTCAATCTTATCAAATAAGAGTTGGATATTTTGTGATTTACCTCATGGTTATAAAAATATTGGATTTAAATGGATATTCAAAAAGAAATTAAAATCAAATGGATCTATAAATAAATATAAAATAATGTTAATAATCAAAGGATATACACAAATAAATGATGTTGACTATTTTGGTGAGTATTCTCCTATTGCAAGAATTTCTATAATTCATTTACTTTTAGCTTTATCTTTAGCATATAATCTAGTTATACATCAAATGGATGTAAAAAATTTATTTTTAAATGGTGATTTATATGCAAAAATTTATATAGATCAACCTAAAAGTTTTATAATAAAAAGTCAAGAAAATAAAGTTTGTAAATTAGTAAAGTCTTTATATAAATTAAAGCAATCCCATAAACAATGGCATTAAAAGTTTATTAAAAGTAGTATTATCATATGACTTTTTGATTAATGAATCTAATAAATGTATTTATATTAAAGTTGTTGATCATGGTTATATTATTTTATATTTTTATGTTGAAGATATTATAATTTTCGGTATAAATTTAGAAATTATAAATAATATTAAAGAGGTTCAATCAACTCAAATTGATATGAAAGATTTAAGTGAACCTAATGTAATACTATATATGAAGATTTGCAAAAATGCAAATAACATTTCTATTACTCAATCACATTATATTCAAAAACTTTTTAAGATATTTAATTTTCAAGATGTGAGTTTTGTAGGCACTTAATATAACTCTAACTTACATCTTACGAATAATTTAGGTAATAGAAAATCACAATTAAAATATTCTCAAATAATTTGTTATCTTATATATCTAACAAATTATTCTCAACATGATATTGCTTATGTTGTAGGAAAACTGAGTATATATACTAGTAACCCAAATGAAACTTATTGGAAAGCATTAAAAAGAACTTTTAAATATTTAAAAGGCACAATAAACTATTGCATTCATTATAGTGGTTTTCATATAGTACAAGAAGGATATTGTGATGATAGCTAGTTGGATTGCTGAGACTAGTGAAATAAAAGCCACTAGTGCTTATGTCTTCATATTTTATGGTAGTGCAACATCAAGAAAATCTACTAAATAAATATTAATCTCTAGATCTATAATAGAAGAAAAATTTATAGCATTACAACTTCTGAAGCCAAGTGACTTAAAAGTTTATTAATTTATTTATCTTATATTGAAAAATCTATTCCAGCTATTTTAATAAATTGTGATAATCAAATAGTTATACCAAAAGCAAAAAAGTGCAAAATGCAATGGTAAAAAATGTCATATGAGAATAATGCATGCTTTTTTATATGAATTATATAAAAGTTGCATTGTCACTTACCATTTTATTTGCTATGAGAAAAATATTACATATCCATCGATGAAAGGGCTTACAATGACTTCTTTATTGAGATCATTAGAGGGGATATGGTTAAAATGCCATCATAGTGGAAACCCAACTTTCAGATTGGAAACCCCATAATAAAAGGTTCAATATGGTAAAAATGAAATTGATTGAATGATTGATAAAAGCACAATTTTAAATATTTTAAATGATATCTATATATATACATTTAATTGTGCTAAACTATAATGAAAAGGAGGTTGAGCAATAATACTTAATGAGATCAAAGGAAAAATTTTATAAGATATTATAATTATAGTATATCTTGGAGATCTCACCTATATAAGTGTTGTAATAATTTGTCACTGTAATGGGATCTTATCAAGATCTTAAAATATTTATGAATTAAGATAAAAGCACATGGCCTTTAAAGCACAACCTCGAGTAGAACATATAGCATATCTCATATTATATGTGTACCAAATGATATAATATTCTATGTGCCTAGTTCAAAACTTTGGTTACTATAGTATTTGTTATTGTTAGATTTTAGTTATACTAAGTAAAAGTTCAAACTTGGAAGGCACTTTCACCGAATGTGTGATAAAAATTGTCCAAAATTATTCACTTCCAAGTATTTTATTTATAAAGATTTGTTATTTAATTAAGGAGAAAATTATTATGGATATAAATGGTATTATTATAATGTTATAATGCTATAACATATAACATTATGACTTATAATGTTATTATAATTTTAAAATGTATATATATATAACATAAATTAGTAAAATATAAATAAATTAATAAATTTATTACTTAAAAAATAATAGCCATTAATTATAAATCATAAATGGTGATTTAATATTTTACTCTCATCTTTCACCTATAAGTACATGAGAATATGAGCTTGAATGACATGAGAAAATTCTGAATACTCTCTCTTTCTTCCTCCACTCACTTCTCTTCTTGTCATTTTGTTCATTTCATTGCACAATAAGAGACATGTGATTAATTTGATGTTTTGCCAATTAGTCATGATGTATGTGTGATGAAGGCAAGAGAGTCACAGATTGGTGCCCGCAAAGTTTGATCTACTCTAAGGATAGTGTCATCAACATGCCTCTCTCCTAAGCTATCTTAAAATTATTACTTTTATTTTTTATTTACTTAATTATGTTCAATTTATTTCTTAATTTCATATTGCCAATTTATTTTCTAGCTTTAACAAAGTATTTTTTTATTTTTTTAATAACATTTAACTCATTAATTATGAATAAGACGGTGTCAATTTTTAAAATTTGGCTTTGGATTACTTACCATTTGTCCCTAAAATAAATTATATTTGAGGTAATAATAAAAATATCATTAATCTCTGTCATAAAATGAATAGTTTATTTATTTATTTCTTTTGTGGGAACAATTGAGCGAATTTCATCACAAATTCATACACACAATGCAAGTGAAGAAATTTGAACCCAACCCTTTAGTTGAAATCTTAGGCTCTCAGCCACTAGGCCTAAGTACCTTGCCATAAAATGAAGAGTTGGGTGTGTATCTCATCCTTCGTACCTTCCATGTAAGATAAATGTCAGAGGAATGGTCCACAAGGACAACCATAAGTCTCAATTAAGCTTGTTAGTTTAACTTGAAAATTGAAGATCACCCGAAAATCAAATCAAAATTAGGTTCTGATCAAAATCGAGTCGAACATATTGAGCCAACCTATGAGCTAAGGCTTCAGATCGAACTTTTTTTCAAGCTGATCTCGAGGCAGCTAAAAATGAGATTAAACTTGCTTGAGATCAAATTGAAATTTTTTTATTATTAAAAAAACTAAATTTATATATAATACTTGTATGTTTTTAATAATAAAATTATTTTTAAAATTAAATGTATTGAATTGTAACTTGTAAATTTTAAAATATATGTAATATAATTATAACTATAAATGTTATCTATTTGAAAATCATTTCTTTATTTCATGGACTCAAATCAATATTTAAAATTTTTTAATAATTATTATTTTTATTAAATTGGATCTAATTCGATCAAAATGAGCTAATTTTATTTGATTTTGAACTAAAAAAATAAAAAAATGTTCAATTTAAACTGAGTCGTAATTAATCAAAAAATAAATCGAGCTGGCTCGAATCATAAACTGATCTCAAGCTAGCCGAAAGACTTATGAGCGGATTTCAAGTCCGTTTGACATAAAATTGACTCTTTGATCTCCCTGGCAAGGCCGGGTGTCGCACGATTTGTCAATGGAACACGCGACATAAAAATATTTAGATACGAGATTTCGCTATGGGGCCCACGGCGGCTCATGTGCGCAGCTGTTCAATTTTAAAAATAAAATATAATAAATATGACTCATAAAAATACTGTATCCCACACATCTTCTTTCGTGCACGAATCCACCTCTCAATTAGCGTTTTTTTTTAATATAAATTTGTTCATTGCAAGAGATAAAAAGATGTATACGAATAAAATTATTTAACACGTTCAAAATGTGATAAAGATTTATAATTTATAAAACATTTATTTTATTTTTAGGGCTGACAATGCACTAACATTTAAATGTTTCTGAATAAAATATAAAATAAATAAATATATATGAATATTGTGAAATTTATGAACTAAAAAAATATAAACCTGACCACTAATTGATATTTTCCTAATATTTGAAAACTCCAACCCAAAACAAATGACAAGTACCGTAATGTTCTAAATGTTTAAAATGTTATAAGGACATACAAAAAAAATTTCAATCTAGAGAAATAATTTAAATAGTTATGATATTACAAGTTGCACTCTGCTCTTCACATCACCGTAAGAAAGACTACTGATAGACATCCTTCCCAATCTGCATCCATAAAAGGAGAAACATTTTTGATAATATATCTTTGGCTCATGAAATCTGTCATGATTTCGAATTTTATATCAATATGAAAAAGTTTATATTTAAGTTTGATCTAAGGAAAGCATTTGACACTTTCAACAGGGAATTTATTATCTTTAGGCTGCAGCAATTAAGTTTCTAGATCAACTTTGTTCACTGGATTGTTGCCTGTATCAGTGATATTCCTTTTTCCATCGTGCTTAATGGTGAAATCAAAGGCTACTTCAATTCCTCAAATGGGCTTAGGCAGGGCTACCCCCTTTCTCCCCTCCTATTTACAATTGTCATGGACTCTTTTCTTGCCTTATCTAACGAGAGGTGAGCCTGCATAGATTTTCTCCCTTCAATTCTAGAAATTGCTCTATTTCCCACTTGCTCTTTGCAAATGATCTGCTGCTCATGGGGCAAGCTGATGTTACTACAGTTGATTCCCTGAAGTTTGCCCTTGATAACCTTGCTGCCTTCTCTGGCTTGGAGATTAATGGGGAAAAATCTTTTATCTGCTTATCTCACAATCCTAAGTTGGTTGATTCTATCAGCGGGAAGCTTAATGTCAATATTGGTAAATTTTCTTTCAAATATCTGGGAATTCCCTTGAATGTTGGCCCCCTCAAATCTGTGCACTTCAACTCCCTTTTCGATAAGTTATATGGTTGGCTTGCTGGGTGGAAGAACAAATCCTTGTCCTATGGTGGAAGGCTGCAACTTCTCAAGTCCTCTCTAAATAATTATCTTACTTACTGGTTGAGGTCAGTCTCTATCCCTAAATGTGTGCTCAATAAAATATCTTCCTTGTCAGCTAATTTCTTCTACCATAGTGGTGAGCCTAGAAAACTATATATTATCTCTTGGGCAAGGACAACTCTCCCTCAAGAAAAAGATGGTTTGGAGCTTATCTCTACCTCAACTCTAATTCACATTTGCAAAATCAAAATGCTATGGAAAATTTTGCACAAATCTAACTTATTAGCTCTTTGGTGAGACCATAAATATGGATCCCTTTGGTGTAACTCCTCTTCTCGACAATCACATCTTTGGAGGGAACTTAAGAGCAATGCTTAACGTATTAGAGATAAACTATCATTTAGCATTGGGATTGGGTCTAACCTATCTCTATCTTCGATCCTTGGTGTGCTAGTTATTCCTTGTTTGAGCGGTTAGGTCTAGAATTCTTTGTTATTTTCAATAAAACACCCACTGCCAAACTAAACTCGAACTTGATCAATGGGAACTGGGAGATCCCTCTAAATCTGGAAGTAAGGAACCCTTACTGTTATGCCCTCCTTAAGAATATCAAGAAGCACCATGGGCAGGACTTGGTTCTTTGGAATGGAAAGGATAAGCTCTCATCTAAGCTACTCTGGTTGGCATTGGTGGATCCTCTCCCCTCTGTTGATTGGAGTGGAGAGATATAATTCAAAGGATTTGCTATCAATCTTGCTATTTTTTGTTGGATGGCCTATATTGAAGGTCTTAAGACCTCCGACCTTCTTCACAGGAGGGGAATTGGCCAAACTCTAACATGATTTCTTTGCAGGATATCTTTGGAGTCCCATTCTCACCTCTTCTTTCAATGCCTGATCTCCATGAGGCTTATTCAAGCTCTTCTTCCAAAATGGACATTTCCTCTTAATGCAACCAAATCTTGCTCAAGCCTTGAGCTCTATTTCTAGTGTTGAGCATGGGGCTATTAAAAGATTGAGCTATCTTATTATTGCAGCTCTAGTTTATGAAATATGGATTGAACGAAATCGTAGATTGCACAGAAATGAGGAGAAACATTTTTCTGGGTTGGTCTTAAGCATCAAAGGTCGGGTGTCTTCTAAATTAAAATGCTGGAATTTGAAGCCTTCTTGGCCCCCTCACGTCATTGCAATATTGGAACAATGGTGAAGCCATACTTAACCTTCTTCTTCCTCCTTTTCTTTCCGTCAACGAGGCCAGGCCAGACGATGATGTGTTTTGCACAGCAAGCAATTTTGGGCTTCTAGTCTTGGTTGCTGCCCGAGCTCCTCTATACAACCAAGGAATTTTCCTTTCTAAGCAGGTGCTACATCCTTCATTCTTGGGTTGACTGTTTTTGTATTTCCTTGGATGGAAGACGTGGTTCTATGGGCAGGCAAGCCCACGCTTCTCTTGCTTAAGTGGTTCTCGCTTGTCTGTTATTCATCACCTGATGATTTTTGTTTTACTGAGTCCAGCCCTCGTTGGGTTCTTTCCTGTTTTTCTATCTTCTTTGTTCTTTCTTTTAATTTGGGCTCTCTTTGACCTCGGGTGCTCCCCTCTGATTTTCAAATTTAGTTTTTGTATGTAACTTTTTATTTCTTGGAATGAATTGGGTTAAGCCCTCAACTTTTACAAAAAAAAAAAGACTACTGATAGAGCATTCAAACAAATGATAGCTATGAATATATATATATATATATATATATATATATATATATATATATATATATATATATATATATATATATATATATATATATATATATATATATATATATATATATATATATATATATATATATATATATATATATATATATATCATTTATAATTGAAATAAAAGTATTAATTTTGGGAAAGAAACTTATGGAGACCTTGTGGGATGATGGTCAATGTATTCATGATAGGCATTATTTTGATATAATTTTTTAATAATTTAGGACTTTAATTTTCATATTTATTTTCAATCAATCTCAAAAAATCTACTAAGCTAAAATAATTATTTTTCTTTATGCATTATAGCTTTATTCTTAATGTATTCCATCTATGTGATGTGAACATTGAGTAATTGGAGCTATCAAAGCAGCATAAGGTGCAACCAATACGATCTAAATCCTTGAGCACCTAGGGGCCACTCTAGTATCTCTAGTGTTTAGGTTTATCATCATCTAGATGTTCAAGCACTTGGGTAAAAATGTTTTAATCAAAAAATTAAAAGCTCAACACTTAGGTGTTAAATCTCGATACTTAGGTTCACATCTCATTTCTTAGAGGATTTATATCTTATATAAGATTTGTTCGAGGAACTAGACACATGAATTGATGCTTGGGCGACAAACAAGGTGTCAACACATTTTAAACTATTCAAGTTCTCAAAGTTGGCATTTTCTTAGCAGATTTTAAGATAAATATAAAAAACTTGCATAAGGGTTTTTGGGATGATTCTTTTTTATACTTATTATGAAAGATTTGTGTAAATCTTTCTTAATTTAAAAGGGTAGTTTTTGACATGGTTAGGGCAAGGATGATGTGAAATATTTTTATGGCATACAGCAAAAACTTTGTGACAAGCTTTTCCTTCTCTCTCCTTATTCATGTCTTTACTTGAAATCATTATTTATTAATTTTCTTCAAAGTTATTATATCTTTTCTTTTAGATTAGATGTAATCCTATGTAATTTTAATTGTTTGTAATTGAATGTAATTATTTAAACTTTTAGTAAATTATTATTATTTTGTATTTCTTCTTTGCTTTATTTACTTGCAATTGCATGAACAACAACTAGAAATTAAGGAGACCTAAACCAAATTAAGAGATTAAGAATAGACTCATCATTGGTGGAATATCATGATGAATCATGACAAAGGTATCTGTGTTAAACTTGTGTAACTAATTAGATTCCTTATCTTAAACAAACAAAATTTATTTGCAATGAAAATTTCTTTAAGACTTTAGTAATCCTAAGTTTTCAATAGAATGATAGAATCTACTATAGATCAAATTAATATGTGTCATCTAATTGTGTCTATAACCAATTAAGATAATAAGTGCTAGTGAAATCTTATCCATAGGTTGTTACCATTTGATTTCAAACATAAATGGAATTCAATTTTTCCTTAAATATTTAGTATTTGTTATGAATTGATGCTTTGTTCATATTATTTAGGGAAAATTAAAATAAACTAAAATTTAATAGTTAACACTAATAATCCCTAAATGATGATACTATTTACTCTCTACTTTATTATTTATGTGATTACATGCTATTTTATGTGTGTGAAATTACATTAATAATCATTCTTTTTGTGATTTCTTTGTCAAATAGTAAAATTATCTCCCACCAAACCATTATGTGATTTCTTTGTTAGACCATAAAATTATGTCCTGTCAAGCTATTAGACAAACTCACAGCCACTACATCTCACAAGCATATATCAGATATGCAACATAAGACTAATCTAAAAAAAAATTAAGCTTCAATCAATTGTGTTAGACCCCATTCTATAGAAAATATTGATCAATTATTTGAGGTTAGGGCATACTAAGATTAAGTGAATTAGATTTAGTTATATAGATAGAATTTTTTTTTTACTTCTTTCCACATTCTTTATTTAAGAAAATTAGATCCTAAGACAATAGTGACTCATATACTTACTATGATCCCACCTCTTTATATAATTATGGTGATATTATTATTAATGTGGTACTCCTTTCAAGGGTATAAGATACACTATAAATTTTATACATAAATCATAATTACTGAAACTTCTAGACTATAAAATAAACCCCATAAAATATGCTATGCTAAAAAGATTTATCAGGGAAGTTCTTAAGAATGGATTTCTTTAAGAGAGCATTAGCACTTATGGATTTTTGCTATATTAACCTCCAAGAAAGATGGTACATAGAGAATATGTGTAGATAGCTAAGCTATTAAAAAGATTACTATCAAGTATATATTTTTCATACCCATGCTTGATGAGATGTTAGACTTAATTAAGCTCTTTTATGAAATCTTTGCTTGTCCTTAAATAACCCAATTTTTCAAGCTTTTGAAGCTACATATGATGCATTGAGAATTGACATAAATTACATACTAAACCAACAAAATCACCCCAATCCCTTTTAAATGAAGATTTAAATGATATAAAATAATAATACTATACTTATCATTGACAGTTTTATGTTTTTTATTTAATCTTTCTAATATTAGAAGCACTATTTCTTATATTAAGAGTTTATTATTTATGCTAGCCACATCACCTTACATTTTATTAACACCCAAATGAAGCTAGGTAACGAAAGTAGGTTGAATTATTTTTAAGATCATATTTTTATATTAAAGGATAAGCTTAAAGAAAAAAATCATCTAAAGTATTATTTAGAGTGACTTTAGTGATTAATTCCATAAAATTATAGGCCCATATATTTAGTAAGACTAAGGATGACCATTCTCTATGTACAAATTTTCACTTATTTTTTTAGGAGAATAAGAATCAACCCCTATCCTTAATAAGCATTTTTTAGTCATAAATGATTATCTATATAAAGGCAAATAAATTTGTATTACCATATTTTCATTGAGAATTTTTATTTTATTTTTGAATTATATTCAATGGAAATAGTAAGACACTTAAGAAAGAATGAAATTATTAAATTAATAAAGAATTAATTTTATTGGACCTCTCTAAAAGGAGATATTTAACAATTTGGTGGTCTAATATATGACATGTAGACAAGACAAAATCATGAAGTCTAAACCAGATGTAGCACTTCCAATCCTCTATAGTCCTTGGGAGGATCTATTCATGTGCTTTATATTGTGTTTACCTAAGACTAAAAGGGTTCATAATAGTATTTTTATAATAGTGGATAGGTTTTAAAAGTAACCTATTTTATATTTTATGGTAAAATAAATGATTCATTTATATAACTAAGTTATTTTTTAAAGATGTTATTAAAGTACATGGCACCTTCATAATTATTCTAATATGAATGTAAAATTCATATATTATTCTAAGAAAACTTATAGAAACTACTTAAGACTAACTTAAAATTCCCCTCTATTTTTCACTCATAAACTAATGGATAGATGAAGTGGTGAATATAACCCATGGCAACCTCCTTAAACATTTAGTTGGAAAGAATTTGGATAATTGAGATTTACATCTACCTACATCTAGCTTTGCCTATAATGACATTATTTTTAAATTTGAATCGTTAAGAAAATATTATTTGATATAGTTTATGATTACAATCCTAAAGGACATATAGACATTATGGATTTACTATCTCAAACAATCTATGATGCTACATTATCCTTTGTTAAAGATTTGTAAGGCCTTCATATTGAGGGGAGTGAATGAAAAAAGAAGAGAAATATAAAATATGCATTTAAAGTAAATCAAAATAGATATATGAAAAAGTATAATATAGGTAATTATATGTTTGTAAGAACTTACCTTGAGAAATAATTCACCAAATTTAGGAAATTATATATTGGGACTCATAATCCATTTAAAATTATCAAAAAAAAACTTTGAGCCAATGACATCATTTTGATTAGCCCGTTGGCATATTCATTAATATGCTTTTAAATATTATAAATATTTTATTATTAATAGAGATAATCAATATCTAGATATGCATCCTAAAACTTTTACAAGAGACCATGACAATTGATTGTAGGGGCATTCCATGCCTAAATTATTATAGGTTGAGTATGTAGTAACATATTAGGTATCCACAAATCAAGGCATTAAACATAAGCTTATAATCATATGAGAAGGTAGACCTCCACTGAGGATACTTGGCTACCTTGGATAAAATAATATAACACACAAGATGACTTAGATAAGCCTTATATCAAAGATGCCCAAGAGGCTATTAGAGTAAAATGAAGAGAGGAATAAAAAAGCCCACAAAGACCATTTTTTGCATCTAAAGCTAAAGTCCAACATAAACTGAGAAAAAAAAAAAGATACTTAATTATTCCCTTCAAATTTAACTCAAGCATTTATATATGGCATGTAAAATGGGTGCATTTGCATAAAATAATGTCTTGTGAAATATGTGAAATGCATAAAATAATAAGATAACTTAATTCCTTTAGTTAACATTATCACCTAGCTATTCCTTCATATTTTTGAAAGATAATTGTAATCACTATGAATAGCCCATTCTAGAGTGAAAAGATCAATTTTTTTTAATTATAAATATTTGACTTAATTATTTTGGGTTGAGATACTGGTGGCTAAACCATAGGTATTTTGGGTGGAAGTAATCTAACACCACTTTCTTCATTTCACCTCCAACACTAATGTTAACTCATGTTACTTTTCTCTACACTCCTTAACATCATTTTCAACCATTTTTAAGCCTTTGACTCTCTTTTATAAGCTCATACTATCATTCCACCAATCAACATCTTTACTCCACAAACTACGATCTAGTTTTATTCTTCACATCTCAACACTCCCATAAACCCTGCAAAATCTAACCATCAACTGCAATATTACCTAAAATTTATTTTCTAAAATGATCTTCTGAATTAGTCTAAACTATCCAAATCTAGACTAGTCTTAGTAATCGTACCACTACATCATTCCAAAATCCTCATCATTCTACCAAAAATTTAAAAAAAAAAAATCTTTCTTAAACTTTAATCTAAAGATCTATATATATTTGTCTTCATTAATCTCATGAAAGGCCACCCACTATCATCATAAGTAATTTGAATTTAAGCTATCTATAGCTATCTTAAGCTCATATAAGGTCCTTAAATCAAACAAAGTTCTTTGAAGACTAAGATTGCCAAAAGAGTCTAAAAAGAATAAAGAAAAATTGGGTTTGACCAAATGGAAGGGTTCTTATTTAATGGTGCACTATACTTAATAGAGCATCTATGGTCATAAAAGTGCATGCATAAGTCATGGATAACATAATCAAAAATCTTAAGAGAAATAAATAATTTTAGAACTAAACTTTATTTTCCAAAATTCATAGAATATTAAGAAATTAGAGTTTTAAGTTAACCAATTATGGGATAAATTCTAAATTACTTTTATATTAATCTAATTTTTATAAGGTGTGTTGATTTTTTTAGTTTAAATTTTTTAAATTTTCTACAGCCAATTATAAAATTTGACATTTATATTCTTAATTATTTATTTTAAATAATTATATAGTTTGAAAATTTCATAAACAATACCAATGATGTCTAAACCTCATGAAATTTGAAACATGGGTTCATGGGGACAACACAACAATCTATGAAGGTTTTAATATTTTTGTAGATGGTTTCATTTATTTATTAATTATTTATTTGCTCCCAATATCAATATCCCACATTAACAAAAGCTTAAGTTATTTTTATATTAATTTGGTGATCATTTAAAACCTAGAGCAATTTTTTTAATAGTCAACAATCTAGATTTTTAGAGGTTTATAATTCATTTTACTTGTATTTATTTAAATCATATATTTAGCTTAGATAACTAAGTATGTGCTTTTCACTTGGCGGAGCTCTATAGGCTAGTGTATTTTGGGTTGGTCCCTTTCATCACTTTGGATTAATATAGACAATCAAATTTGACATTAAACTATTATCCATAAAGGTGACTTAAGCCTATAAAAGGATGATAACATAATGTGATATGATCATGACAGTTGATCTTATTAGATCAGATTTAATAATAAGTTTATTAGTATTTATCCCTAATTTGCTAAAAAAAATTAATAATAATTAGGATTAAAAGAAATGACCAAAATAAATGTTTTTCTTATACACCAATACTTTTTGTCATTTTTCATGATAAATTTTTTTGGTTTACTATAAAGTTAACAATCAATTAAAAAAGATTAGAAAAAATTATTAAAAATAATTTGATTACAAGGATTCAATAATGTGAGTCATTAAATTATTTTCATAGAGTTTGATCATCTAAACGGAGAAGTTTTAGTTCACTTAAGATCTAGTTAAATTTTAAAACAACCCAAAAATAAATCATATTCTTCATAACTTATTTTACACTTAATTAACTTAATTAAAACTCTTAATATTAATATTAATACTGCATAAATAAATATTTATTAGTTTTATTTCTTTTAAATAGAAAAGAAATTAAGAAATTTTGAACTTTATTTAATAGTATTTGGATTTATTAGGTAACCAGATGATATTTCTTTAAAATTAAATAATTTAACCTTAATTAAATTTCTAAATTGATTAAATACCAGAATGATTGCACAAAATAAAGCTGACGACTCCTTCAAGGCCATCTATTCCAAGTTGTAATTAGACGGTAGTCCATCATCATTCATAGTGCAATGCTTATATTGGCTTAAAACCTTATTTTGGTGCATGCTTGGTATTTATTTAATGAATTATAATTAATAAAATAAAATTTTATTAGGGGAAAAAGCCTTTTCAAATGATGGTAAATATATAATTAATAATTTGGTGAGTTCACGTCATGATCAATCCAAAAAAGAGGACTGAGGTTTCATTATGTACACTTGATTTAGTTGACTCGAGGATTTGATTTGTATCCTAAACTTTTATTGAGACTAACCAACACATCACAATCTTTTATTTATCTTAAGATGATATGGGTGAGCATGGAGTCCTAAATTTGGTGAGATCAAATGGTGGTTAGTGGTTTTGAGAGTTTAAGAGGGAAGCTCTAGAATAACTTAGAGGGTTATGAATTTGAAATTCCTTTGTTTAATTTTTCTTTTGGTTGCCTTTATTCCTTTATCCTTAATTCCATTATAAACTATGAACTAAACCCCAAGCCAAATTGGGCCAGTTTAGTGACCATTGAAGCCCTCCATATCTCGAACTTGTTTGTCTCTCCCATGTGAACTTTCCCCATTAGAATGCAAATTGCATGCCTCTAGCCACCTTAGGTCACAATTTAAAGAGGCATAGTACCAGTGCATCGCACCCCTTTTACCTCCTTATAGCTTATAAAGAACCAAATCTTTCTCTTGCCTTTAATGTTAATAGTTTTTTTCTTTCTTGATTGAGCCATAAGAATAGAAATCCCTTCCTCCTTATCTTCTTCTTACCCAACCTAAATAAGAACATTTAGTGATATTTCTTCTTCCTCTGAATTTTTATCAAGTAGTGGGTAGGAAGAATATAATTTTTTTCTACTTACTTTTTATAAAATTACTTACAATTATGAAGTACATAATTTAGGTTAGGTCAAATTTGTATTGCATTGCTTGTATTATGTGTTTAATTATTTTAACCATATGTTTATACTTCTAAATATTTTAAGGTTTCATATTCTTATGTTTATATTAAAATAAGTTAGAATTAATTATTTATTGTTAATTTGATGTTAATAGTGAAGAAGATTATGATTTAATAATCTTAAAGGTAATCCTTTTTTTTTTTTTTTGCAATGATGATAACTTGTTTAACTAAATTGTAAGATAACTTAAATTAGTTAGCACCTAGGTTGATAGATAATTAGCTTTTAATGATTTTATTTATGTGCTTGTAATTAATTAAAAATATATTTCATTTAGACTTCTAAGTTAAGTCACATTGATGTCATTATTTGGATCTCAAAGGACTTCTAATCTCTAATCACTCACTAGTAAACAACTATTATTTATTAAAGGATAAACAAACCCTTCTCTATTAAGGGAATTTTTCTTGAATTTTTTTAGTAATAGATTCCTAGATATTTATAAGAGAAAATAATTTTTTAAGCCCCTTCTTACATTATCATGAAATATTACCCCTACATAAGCAATAGTCCAAAATCCAAAAATCATAAAAAAAATGATCCCTTGATAATGAAATGAATTTTGGTCACAAAATTACTCTTTAGTTTATTATAGATTTCCTTCCCATAACTTATATGTTGATATATAAATGATGCAAGGCATCTTTCCTTGAAAATACTTTTAAATTTTCTTAAGAAAACTATAAAATTGTATTCATGTATGTAGTGATATGAAAGTTAGTAAAACTCTTTTGGTTATTAAGTAGCCAAGCCAACAAGCCCGCATAGCTGACAACTCTATAAGAAATTAGTGGATATTCTTAAGTTGGTGTTTTCCTTCCTAGTTTATAATGTCTTGAGAAAATTGATTATATTTATATAACTATATATATAATATAATAATAAATAATTGATAATTTATATTTAAAATTTTATGGCCATAATTGATGTAAATGCATATGATATTCGCATAAAAGTGCATTGATCACAATTTACAAATTATCACAAACTTATCATATTAGAAATCATTAAAGAATATGTGACATGTTTCATTTATGCAATGCAATATTGCTAAAAACTGACAATGTGATGATACTAATTTTTTTACTAAATATTATATGATGATTTGTTTCTATTTATTACTCATATTGCATGCCCTAAATGTTTTGTCATTTATGTTTAATAAGTAGGAGTTATTTTTTTAGCTTGAATTATTACACTTATTGTAAACTTTTCTTATAGTAGATTTTACCATGATGGTTGATAGACCATCACCACAAGAATCGATTTTTCAACAATATTAAAGCATTTATTATTTTTTTTTTATGTTTATGTAGTAACTTTATTTATGTTTTGTTACTGGATTTGGGTAGATTTATTTTTACAATTTTTTATTTCTATTTTCTTCTCATTAGTAATTATTTTACATTTTTTGATGTGTCAATTTCACAAACTATATTTATGAAATGAAATAATATTTACTTCTTTTTTTGTTACTTAAATTATTTAATTACTCTTCTAAAACGTTTCTATTGTAAGGTCAAAAATTGATTTTTCATTTTTTTTTCATCACATTTTATATTATCAAAATATACCACCTTCTAAATTTAGGGTGTAATAAGTTCAATGGTGGCTGCTATTATATATGTGCAAGCTAGCTCATTAATCAGCTAAGTTAGATGGTTGTAATCAAGATCAACTAGTTAATGATAAGTGAAAGCTACCCTTAGCTTAAAGAATAGTAACTTCATTACTAAGCTAAAGTTAATGGTTTCATAGGGTTTAGCTAGCTTAAGCTATATTAAGTACTGCTGAGGATTTAGTTAGGACATTGGTGACCTAACACAATAGTTACTTTAACTTAATTGAGCTTGGATTTATGTTTGGATCTATTTAACTTCATTTATATATCTTATTTTTTTAGTTAAGAGTTTGTAAATTAGTTAGGCTTGCCTGCCTTAGGAATTTTAAAATTTATCAAATATTGTATAAAAAATTATATGACATAAACTCTCCAGTAAACTAACTACCTTTAGGATTAATTTTGAATACCTAAATACTAAATCGCTCTATAAAAGAACTATTTTTGCTTACAATCAAAATGTTGACCTCACTTTTGGAGAGATGACTCATCCCTCCTGTCTTAGACTTACGAGTCTTCTAAGCACTAGGATCTTCCTAATCATTGGACACTTCTAGTGATTAAAAGAACACTAAACCCAACCTAGGGACTTAGGAAAGTATACCCTAAGCTTAGGTTATGCCTTAGAACAAATAGGTTCTACCTATCCCATGGCCTAAGCCATAACCCATGCTTGTCCAATCAACCAAAACTAACCTCAAGCCAACACAATCAACCTCAAATTGAATTTGTTTCTTATCCAAGCTCCAAGCCAAATTAACTTAACCATTAACCCAAATCAATTCTACAATCATCTTATGACTCAAGCCTATTCAATTGAACCAAATCCAATCAATTTTCACGAAAGCACTCCAACCATTCAATACTCTATTTCAAACCCTCCCAAGACTCACAATCAAATCTATTGAACGAAACCAATCCAAAGTTAACCCATTTGACCTAAAGGGTCCAAATGAGCCAAAATTCAATTAAATCTAAATTAATTGCAATCAAAGGACACCAATCAATCCTAAACTAATCATTAAACTCAATTCCACAAAATTCAATCCAATTCCACCCAATCGACCTAATTGGTTCACTTGACCCAAATGACCTAAAGGACGAATTTGATCCAAACATCAATCCAACCCAAATTGGATTGAATCAATTCACCCAATCTCTTCTACAATGATTGTTGATCATCCTTAATTAACTAATTACAATTAATAGGGTCAAACCAAGCCAATTTGATCATTTGATCAAGTTGGCCCAATTAACTCATATGGACCAAAATGAACCAAACTTCATCCCAACCTCATTCAATTGTAATCAATGACTCCCAACAATCATAAATTGACCATTGAACATGACTTGACCATTAATTGGATCTAACTAAGCCAACTTAAGATAAAGTTAATTGTTTCATAAGGTTTAGCTAGCTTAAGCTATATTAAGTAGCTGCTGAGGATTTAGTTACGACGTTGGTGACCTAACACAATAGTTACTTTAACTTAATTGAGCTTGGATTTATGTTTGGATTTATTTAACCTCATTTACATCCAATTTTTTTGGTTAAGAGTTTGTAAATTAGTTAGGCTTGTTTATATCGAATATTGTATAAAAAATGATATGGCATAAACTCTCCAATAAACTAACTATCTTTAGGATTATTTTTGAATAACTAAATACTGAATCACTCTATTAAAGAACTATTTCTACTCAATCTAAAGTTATGACTATTTAGGGCTATTGTCTTGATTTGATATAGAACAGAAGCACTCTCATTATTATAATTTTATCATCTTAAAGTAAATGAATATATATATATATATATATATATATATATATATATATATATATATATATATATATATATATATATATATATATATATATATATATATATATATATATATATATATATATAAAGCATTTTGAATGCTCTCTTAATATATTCTCAAAAGATGTTTCTTGTGAGTATCTTTGGCTCAATTTTGAAGCAAGTTTAATGTGTCAGATGTGATTTAGAGATATATATGTACAAAATTATGCATAAGCTTATGCTTAGTTGATGATTTATAATGAAATTGGGATTTAAATAGAGACGACAAAAGGGTACCCAAGGATTTTTGAAGGGGAGTGGGGACTTCTATAATTTTGATAATTGTAAGAGAATCTAAAAATATTTTTTTTCTAAGTTGAAGGAGGTTTGGAGTGAAGAAGACAAAGGACATAATAAGACTTTGACCTCTCTCTCTCTCTCGGATATTCCTCACAATGGGCCACCTATAAAAGCACGACAATTTGTTTAAACTAAGTATGATTAGAAGCTTAATTAGGTAATTAAATATTAACAAAAAAATTTAAGAATAGGTATAGTCGCCAATTAATTGGTGGCCCGGCCCGTCACGTCATTTCGCGTGGTGTGAAAGTCGAAGCCGGTCACCCATGTGAGACTTGATTCTTTAAGGTGTGAAGCCGGTTCGATGTTGTGCGGCTGGCTTGTTAGGTGTGATTTGTGTGAGATAAAGTGTATCCATTTAGGGCTATGAAAAGAACCGAGATTTTTTCATTATACATAGAGTTCCGTACTCATCAAATAAATCTTAATTCTTCAATTTTATTCTTCTAAAAAAAGTAGAGTAATAAACCTACTTTAAAACAAAGAAAAAAGTGCAGTTTAAACTTGAAATGGTTCGTGACCGCATCAAGTTGATAATAGTTTAATGGATGACAATCATATGAAGTTAACCAATTCATTTCAGAAATGGACGAATAATAAGAAGTTCATTATGACATAACCAAATTTAACGTGTACATGACTCTCAAGTTTGTAATGAAACAGATAAATAAAATGTAGCACAGACACAAAAGTATACTATCTTAAACCCTATACCGTGTGACAACTATCTTCCTCCGTTGTACGCGTGGAATCGCACCACTCCCGTGTCTTGGTCAGTGCACGGGATGGATGATCACGCAACTGATGGTGGCCCTCTACTGCAAGATTCCTCGATAGTGTGCGTCATATCATCCTGTGACTGAAAGATAGGTGGCTGTGACTCATATATAGGTTGATATGTAGAAGGACCGGATCAGCATATGTAGAAGGACCTGGATTAGCGGAAGTAGATGGATCGGCGCTCCAGTCATGGTGTACGACACCCTCTGATCCGCATACCAATATGTGTCACCAATATGCGCTCATCCGGTTTCTGCGTTCACATCTATCAACACATCCCTGTAAGGGGTGATCATCCACAGCACCGAAGTATGGCTGAAAGATGACCCGAGTCGCCACGATATGCTCTGCCTACACTAAAAATAGTATGTAAAATTAGCACTTACATAAATATTGAATTCAGATGAATATTTATATTAGGACTTACATAAATACGCTCCACTGGTGCTCTGGCGTAGTAAGTCGGATCTAGGGGCTCTGAGAGAAGCCCACGATCCCGAACCGGACATATATTGGGCTGGTCTTCCGTCACATCCTCATCTAGGCCCTCACGAGGCAATCCCTCCGCTCTCCCAAGCGTGTGTGTGACTGGTAATCAACCCATTCGACATCCGCTTTACCACGACCTCGACCCTTTTGAAACTAGGGTCAACTGGCTATCTACTCACGGGAATAAGGAGGCCCGACTCTATCTGGTAAATGCCACTCAACCCTCTTCCAGCTGATAAGAGGGACTTGTGTTAACCATATGTCAGAGCCTGTTGAGCATGTATCTGATAGATGTGTTGTGATCTGCTCATTGTACGGCTCCCAGATCACCTGCACATATAGTAAAAATTATGTTAAAATATAATATGCATTACAGATATTTGAACTAAAGTGTTATCTGCAGATCAATGTGTTTCTTTGCAAAACCATCTAGCTCATTTACTTCTTTGCCATTCGTATTGGGCTGTGATGAACATACTTCTCATTCCATCTGCACACAAAATAGTTTAAACATATATATAAGCTGCATAATTTGAAAGTGCAATTAACAACACATACCTCAAACCAACGCTGAGACCAACAAGCTCAGCAGGATATGGAACATGTAGAGTTGGCCTGCCCACATGAATATGCTCCCAAGCCCAAATCTGAAGGAGGTGTAGACAACCAGCCATGTTGGCCATATTGGGCCTAGTCGACTCGTGTAGCTCCCTATATAGATGAGCTAGAATTGCTCTACCCATAGACATCATGCTAAAGGAATCCAGGTCATCCAGGAGTGGTAAATATTGCGGTGAACCTCAGAGAGAAGTCGAGCGGTAAAGCGGCAATCAAAATAAAATATAAGCACACAAGTGGAAGAACTCCTCCATGCTCGGCGTATGACTCCACTGTAGAAAGTCCACGAGCCACCTCGTGGCATGCATGTTCGTGTGCGACCCATCCCGAATGTTGATCGATCTGCGACCGGATCGGATCATCATCACGGTAAGGGTGTCATCCCAACAAAATCACAACAATTAGGCGGTGTGCCATCTCCCATGGATGAATGCTGCGTGATGGGTCACTCCTTCCGGCATAAGCAAGTGTGATGCGGCCTCAATGCGGTGTTACGCAAAAAAAAATGTCACTAACGAAATAAAAGGTAAGCGTAACGCGAAATAAAAAATAAAAATCACTTACAGTATCAGGGTGAGCGGCTCAATGTCACCCACACAAGGAAGCAATGCTAGGATGAACCTCAGCAGGTGTAGGCTCCAATGGTGGGGTGGCCTCCCTAGCATGGCTACGTCGCCGACGTCTAGCTGGCGGGCGGTGCTCCTCTGCCATCGTACCTATCGGAAAAAAAGATGACTAAAATCTCATGTAATACTCAATATTGATGAATAGGGTAAAATGAATCATAAAATTAGCTCCAAACTATTGGAAATATAGGCTACATGGTAATGATATATGATAATTTAGTACATCATTTTACATAAAAGCATCTCTTGAACTTTCAAAAGGTTATTCATTCATTTCTCAACATCAACATCAACAATCCCAAGCATATCAATACCCATTGGAAATTGGAAATTGAAAATCAAAATAGACATCGCCTTCTAAGACATGCTTATACACGAAGTTTCGCAAAACAAACCAAAGAGGAAAACAACAAGAATAAGAACAGACACACATGGGTTGTATTGACACCAAGAACACTCTTGAACCAAACAAAAGTACAATAGCAAAGAAATCAATCCTAAATATCAAGCAACTACATCTTAGTAATCAAGTCCCCCACATTGGGTGTTGTGCTCAAAAACTAAGCTAACCTTATATAGGAGGACCAAAAAAGGGGATTCAGATATGTATAATAAAGCATTAATTGGTATTATATGTAGATGTGGAGTGCCCAAGTTACCAATAATAATTGATTTACATTAAGGATCAATATTAAACTCATATTTTTTGTATTTATCAAGGAAATGCCTACATATGATGTGTAAAACAATGAAATGGGTGAATGCTATCGAATGATAGATTTCCAATCAATGAGCCTTCTAGTGAAGAAATAAGTAGACGTTAGAACAATAGAAGAAATCTTTAGGATCTAAAAGTATTAAGATTAATAAAGACAAAACCAAAAATATGATATCTAATTTATGTAGGAGTGATATCACTATTAATCAACCAATATTACTATAAGATAAAATCAAATTAAAGTATGATATATTTTATTTCATAAATCTAGTGTACAAAAGAATGAAGAAATAGATGAGGGTATAACTTCTACACTTGAGATTGAGATACAATGAAGGAATACCTCATAACTGCTAAGCAATTATAGAATATCATGGAGACTAAAGGTAAATGTTATGAAAGTGCAATTAAATTAAGAATCAAAGTGTTGGGCAGCAAATAAGTCATTAATAGCCAAGTTGATAATGAAAAAAAAGAGTGTTAAAATATCGAAGCTAATGTTGGCTTCCCATATGAGAGAGAGGAAAGTGTCAACGCCAGTAAAAGCGGTTCGGCAAGAAAAATAAGTTTATTTCGAATACAGGGAAAGCGGCACAATGCAAGGGTTGGAGATACGTTGACGGCTGTCGGGAAGCTCCGATGTTGCGAGAACGGTGGGCGAGGATGTTGCTCGAGCTCGAGTGTCGAGGAATCGCGGAGGAATTCAGCGTCGAAACAAACCAGGTATTAGGCGTCGGGTTCTCTAATATGTGAGCGTCGCCCAATTAGTGGCGTACGGCTATCTGCCGTCGCCCAGTAATGGTTTTAATATCAGTCGGTCGCCCTTAATTGGTGACGACTTTCAGAGCCGCCATCAGTCGGCGTGACGTGTATCAGCCCCTAATTGGGTAACTCTACCAATTCTTAAATTTTTTTTATTAATACTTAATTACCTAATTAAGCTTCTAACCATACTTAGTTTAAAAAAATTGCCTAAAAGCACGCTTATATAGCCAACTCTCTTTTGATCAACATATAAAAGAAATATTCTCTGCAATGATGGAATCAATCTTATGCCACCAAATTCATATCTTCACATATAATAAAAAACTAAATTGGAAGCACTTTCGGTATGAGATCTCAACGCTTCAGCCAATCTGATCAGTAATCCCTATGGCTTATCGTTGGATTCTTTGCTTCAGCGTCTATATTTCAAGATATTTAATTTCAAGGGGATTACACGTTCGAATCTCAATAACTTGTGATGCTTTACCCTCTATGCGATGGATTGGTGGTTAGTACTTCAACGTGAGACAAGTAGGACCCAGCCAAAAGCTTAAAATTTATAAATGAAAAACCTATTACTTTGTTTTTAGGCACTGATATATTTTTCTATTTTTTGAAAGAGAAATAATATGGATACTCTCATATATCTTAAACTTAGGTTGGGTTTATTTGTTTTCATGTTGTATGTGTTAAAGCATGTCAAAGTTTTGAGGTTAATCTTTCATAAAATAGTTCAAAATATGTTAATATAAAATAAGCAAACTTAAATATAGTTGGTCCCATGATTTTGAAAGTCGGATCAGATCTGTTGGGTCAACTGTGAAATGGCCCTCTAGTCAGTTCAGTCCAAGCCTGAAAGCGCTTATGAATAAAACCGATTAGAACAGGGGTTGAATCAATGAGCCCGACTTATTTTCAAAAAATTAGCGATTTTTAAAATTATTCGAATTTTAGCTTTTTTTTAATTGAATGTTTAAAAATAGAATCTTTAATTTAAAAATATATAAAATAATTAAAATAATATATTTTAAATTTAATTTCGAACTATATTCAAAATATTTAAGAACTAAGAACCCTAAATCAAAATATTATACTCTGAATTAATACAAATATCATTATTATATTATTTAATTATATTAAAATATTTTTTCATATTTATTATATTATTTAGTTCAATCTTAATTGACTCATTAACATCTTCCTTTTCAAGTTCGGTGTCTAATCCGATTTTTATAACATTGATTGGTCCTTAATCATATTGAATTTTTATTTCTTAAGATTAAAGAATTTTCAGTGTTAAATTTTTGAAAAAAAAACTCACAATTCTGCTAGAAATTGATGGTTACAATTAATTAAAAACAAATTTTTTTAAAAAAATATATCTTTGAGCATAAAACATCAAAATAGATAAATTCAAATAAATATATAAAACAGTGAACTAATTTTCATCATCATTTATGCATTTCAATTACTAAATAGATAACCGATAGATTAAAAAACTTTGATAAAATAGAAGTTTGAGGCCATCAATTAAACTTAGTTAATTATAAATAATACAATGACTTTGTTCTTTTATTGTCAAAGAATAATCGATCATTCCCAACTTTCTCTTCCAACACCTAAAATATTTCATATAAAGTATCATTAGTAGAATTTTTTTTTCTTCCACTAACAACGAATTACTCCATTGTCTCTTTGAATAGAAAAAACTCTTAACGTTCAATTCTCACCATTTGACTCGGTTGTGGATTATTCATCAAAGTCCAACAAGCTTGTGAGAACAGAAAGAACTGTTTTTCTTTTTTTCTTTTTTTCTTTTTTTTTTTCATTACGAAAGACAATTATTTGTCAATGCTAATACTAGAAAGGAGTCTATATATATCATGATAGTCCCCTCTTGAAAAAAAAATATATTTTTTAAACAAGTTTCTAAGCCAAATACAAAACAAACAAGTTAATCATAATGGCATATTCAACTTTACAAATTGAAGTATCATGCTGGTGGCTTATTTGATGTCCAAAAGAAATAGATATCTCCTATGAAGATTGATTAGTGTTTTCTTTATTTTCCTATTATACAAATGTCCATTTTAGTTTCTTTTAGTATATCCACTAAACTCCTATTTATTAGATTAAAACAAATAATAGTTGGTTGTACCATTCAAATACAAAAATGTTCTCTTTCTAGCTATGAGATAGGTTGTTGTTGGAACATTTTTGAAGAAATCAACTACTCTAATGGCATAAAAGATCAATCATGTACAAGCTAAGTAGTGCAAATACTACAAAAATACTACTATATTTCGGCGGTGTTATTGAATGATTTTTTCACCGAAATTACCAGCAGAATAACCATCCGGATAGTTCGTCAGAAACTTTTTCGATGGAGTTTCCAGCAGAAAAAGAAGTCTTGCTGATTCACTTAAACTTGACTGAATAGCCGATGTCTTAAGTCATCGTAACAGTTTCTGGTGGAAAATCTATCCGAATTGAAATTTTTAAGTATTTTAATAAATGTTAGGTTAACTTCTTTCTAAGTTAACCTGAATTTGTTAAATATTATATTAAAATGTCAATTTGTCTATAGATCTTTAGTTGCATATATTAGTTTTTGTATTTTTTTATAACTTTAGGATTTAGGAATTTAGGCCTAATTATTCCTCTAAATCATTTAATGAGTAGAATTATTAATTATATGATTTTGAAATTTTTGCTGCATTTATTTAAATTTTACAATGCATGCCAGTCTCAAAATTTTTTTAAAAAAAATTAGGATTTAATGATTATGTGCTACTATGGCTTTAGTTGTAAAAAAATTCATTCTTTGAGAATAACTTAAACACTTAGGATGTCACACGACATTAGTTATTTATTATGCAATCAATATTATTTTTGTAATGTGACAGAATATTAATTGAATTCCTGCATTTTCTAATTTAGGGTGACTATGATATCCATAGTGAGCAATCATGGATGTATAATAGATTGCAACTAGGTAGAAAATGACTAACTGATGAATTCTCGAGTGGTATTGAGCACTTCATACACGTGGCATCTCAACTTCATTCTTACATTTCTGAAGGAAAGTTTAGATATCCATGTGCGAGGCATAAATATCGCTTTTCTAATGCCAGATGAAGTCAAAGTAAACATGTATCATAGGGGTTTTCAACCAAATTAATGGTTTTTGACTTCACATGGTGAGTTCAAGCCACATGTTGATACTGCTAATGGTGCCTCAACAAGCCACACATGCACCTCAAGCGAATATGACTCTAGCTGAACTCATGAAGAAATGGTCTATGATGCTACTAAAGCAGAGTACCCTAAATAGGAGGAGTCACCTAATAAAAAAGCTCAAAAGTTTTATGATCTACTAAAGGTAGCACAATGACCATTATGTAAAGGATGCACGATACACACTAAGCTATTTGTAGTCGTAAGAATACTAAGTATTAAAATTGAATTTAGTATGACACGTGAATGCTTTAACCAATTTGTAGGGCTGCTAAGAGAAATAAACCCACAAAAAAATTTAGTTCCTAAAGACTTATATAGAACAAAGAAGTTAGTGTCAAAGTTAGCCCTAAGATAAAAAAAAAATTGGTTGTTATGTGAATGATTGTATGCTATATTACAAGGACAGCATACAAGATACTGAATATAAATTTTTTAAAGTGTCGAGGTTCAAGTCACATAGTAAAAAACAACACAAGCAAAAATATGTCCCGCACAAGCATTTGTTTTACTTTCCGCTAACTCTGTGTTTGCAAAGACTCTATGCTTCCATGTGTTTAGCCCAGTATATGCAATGTCATCACAACAGAGCAAGTGCATCACATATATTGAGACATCCATCAGATGGAGAACCGTGGAAGCATTTCAATCGCACTTACTCAAATTTTTCAACTGAGCCATGAAACATTAGACTTGACTTTTGTTCTTATGGTTTCATACTGTTCAATCAGTCTACATCCACCTAATCATTTTGGTCAGTGATAGTTATACCATATAAATTATCACCAGAGATGTGCATGATTACTCCTTCTATGATCTTAACTTTGATCATAGCCACATAATCCTAAGGCAAAGATTGATGTATACCTGCAACCATTGGTAGGTGAGCTTAAGATTTTATGGGACATTGGTGCAGTGTCATATGACATAGCTGCAAAGCAAAGCTTTCAGCTGAAAGTAACACTTATGTGGACTATCAATGCTTTTCCTACGTATGAAATGTTGTAAGAGTGGAGCATAGCTATGAAATTAGCTTGTCCATACTACATGGATCTGTCAAAAGAATTCACTCTTAAAAATGGCCAAAAAGATTTTTGATTTGATTGTCACCATAAGTTCCTCCCTGCTGATCATCCATTCAGAAGATATAAGCATGCATCTCAAAAAATTGAGTTGAGAAGTTGAAGTCGCCTCCAAGATTGAGTGGGGATAATTTATAGCATATTTTTAGTTCTATCCCAACTATAGTTGATTCTCCTATATTAGCTGAAGGTTGTATACCGGGTTATGGTGTGACACATAACTGGACAAAGAGGAGTATTTTTTTGGGATCTATCATACTAGAAGTATTATCTGTTAAGGCATAATCTTGGCATGATGCATATAGAGAAAAATTATTTTAATAATGTAAGAGAGCTAGATAGAGAGACAACAATTGGTACATTTCACAAGCCTAAAGCTAAATATTATCTCATATTGGGACAATGAAGAACAATATATGAGTGGGTACAGTCATTGAAGTTATCATATGGATATACATCTAACTTGAGTAAATGTGCTGATTTGAGAATGAGAAGATTATTTGAAATGAAAAGTCATGACTATCACATTTTACTACAGCTTCAAATGAACCAAAACCTATCACAGCCCAAATTGATTGTAGTTGGATTTATATTTCAATCCTAAGTTCATATATGAGTTCAACTAAACTTGAATCAAGCTAAAACCAAACCAATTGACTCATTTAGGTCCACTTGACCCAAAGAAGCCTAAAGGACCTTTTTGAGCTAAGTTCTAATCCAACCCAAATTTGATTGAACCAAACCCATCCAAGCTTCATATCATGATCAACAATCACCTTAGGATGATCAACCACCTTGAATTGGGTCAAACCAAGTCAACTTGAGTCAACTTGGTCCTTTGACCAAGTCAACCTTTAGCCCAAATGAAACCTAAACTAGTCAAAATCCACCATACACCAAATTAATTGAAACCATTAATTCAAACCAACTCATGATCAATTGTTGAACATGACTTGACCTTGAATTGAGCCAAACCAAGTCCAATTGGCCATTTGACACAAGTTGACCCAAATTGGCCTAAAAGGCCAAAATGGGTTAAATCATGATCTAATCCAAATTGATTGCAACCAATGGCTCAAGTTCATTCCAAATTGATTATTGAACTTGACCAAAGCCGTAATTGAGCCCAATTTGACCAATTAGTCAACTTGACCCAACCTAGTCCAAATTGACCTAAAGGGACAAATTGGCCAAAATCCAAATTAATTCAAACCAAAGCCTACAATCATTTTCAATTGACCAATTGAACATAAATCAACACCTAACCCAGCTCAACTTGATCAAATTGGTCAAAATGGTCAACTTGAATCATTTGATTTCAAATGAGCCAAAACCAAATCTATGCTAAATTGATTGAAATCACTTAAGCCAAAACTCTTCAAATCATCATTTGAACCTAACCTAAGCCTTGGTTTGACCCAATTTGACCAATTGGTCAACCCAACCCAACATGAACCCATTTGACCAAATGAAGCCAAAACCCATAAAACCAACCCATGGGACTTTGGTGGCTAACCAAACCTGACCCAAACTCAACCTAGGTAGCCCAAAATCAGCCTAAACCCATTTGGAGCCAAGCCCAATGCAAATCCTCCATGGATCCTCTCCCCCATGTGGGATTTTGCCAAATATGGTAAAGTCCACCCTCCTTTCACCTTAGCAGCCACCTAACTTCCAAATGAGGGATCCCTAAGCCTCCTAGCCCACCCTAGAGGGAGTAGGACTTGCCATGGCCAAAGGGAGGTGAGCCAACTCACCTTCCATGCAACTTGAGCAACCAAGGGATCCAAGCCAAGAGACCTCCCCACATCAGGTCTTGAGCCACCTCCCACAACTTCCTCCAACCAATTGAGCCACGTGGACTTGATTGAGACCCCTCCAACACTCTAACGGCGGCTAGCCGACCAAAAAATGGGAAGCCATCTCATCCGTCCAACTCAGTAAATCAAGGGGAATACCCCCTCAATTTGAATGGGAATTGAATCAATTCACTTCGTGCGAGCTTCCAAACACAATTCTGAGCTTCCTTATGAGTTCTAGAGGAATCTCAAGCTTCCCACCTTCGGCATTCCCTCTTCCTGTGCGGAACAAAAATAGTGGAGGATACCTTCGATCCAAACTTCACCAATACTCCATCTCAATCTAATTCCTCTTACACACACCCTCCACACATGTCATCGAGGCCATCCAATCCATTTCCCAAGCTCTCAAGCCATTAGAGGGGGGACTTCAATCAAGATCGAAGCTCCAAAGCACTATGCTTGGTCTTCCAAACTATCCAATTGGAACAAACTCAATTGCTGGTCAACAGGGCTTCATCTCAACTAGACGAAGCTTTCTCAAGCGTGTGAGCCACCGGGCTTAGCTCCCGTGAGGTATTTCCATGAAAATGGATCTCTAGTTGAAGTGGTGTTGGAGCTTTTTGAAGGAAATTTGCATGTGAGTTGATCTTGACCGTTGGATGTGTTTGAATTACTTCCTTGATGGTGTGGGTTGATTTTGAAGTTCATCCGAGCTGGGGTGAGCTCGGATCGGCGATCCATGGCAGACGGACGTTATCGTTCATCGCTTGTGGGAAGGAGGATCACGGGTCGTCCATTCTGCATGATTAGAATGGAAGGCTCTGATCAAATCATGTTAGATCTCTCTGATTTTCTCCCTTTACACCATGGGTTTAATCTGCATCGTCTGACTCAAGATCGGACGGTGGAGATCTATACTGCGTCCGTCGCCTGCTTACTCAATGCACGGATGTGACAACTTAAATAACCAATCTTGCAGTGTCACATGGAAAGCAAGCCGCATCAGCACGCCATGTGGCGCCGATGGGATTAGGGTTAATTAAGGTTAAATAATGCATTTTAAGGCTGAAACTTTTATAATTCATAACTAATTATAGAAAAATCCAAAAAATATAAATAATTGCTCATTTTAAAGGTATTTCAGAGGAGAATTTAATAAAAAAATAATTTCAATTAGTTTTAAACTGTAAATAGAGCTTAATTAGAGTTTAATTAAAAACTTAATTCACTTAATTACTCTCTAATCATTCAAGTGATTGATCCAAAAAAAATTTGAGATTAGTTGAGAGGATGACCTTTGACTCTTTTAATTTTCTTGGGATTTATTATTTGTTAAATTAGGATAATTAATTAATTAATCCCTAATTACCTTCTTAACTTAATTAGAGATAATTAAGCATATGAATAGTAATTAATTAACTATTTTTACTCCCTAATCACTGTTGAACAATAAAGGGGCTTAGGGAATTGGATTGAGGCCTCCCTCCTAATCTTTTTCCTAAGTTTCCTTCTCTTTTCAACCAAAATGGTAATTAATGATTAATTAATTAATTAATGACTTAATTGGCTAAGTTAAATTTTAAATCACATTAAATCATGCTTGATCAAGTGGGTGGCTTATGAAATTAGGTTGAGACCTCTTTCCCTACCTTTTTTTCGTTAAGCCCATCTCATTTCAAAGATAATCAATTAACTTTGATAATTAATTAAAGGGAAATGAATTAATGGATTAATCACCTAATTAAAATCTGATTTCCCTTAATTTAATCTTAGGTAGATCTTTAGATGTTTAAGAACCTAAAGAGGTTAACATGTGTGAGAAAATCATGAAAGCAATTAAAATAGTTCCTTAAGCTTAATTAATAAATCATTATGAGCTAATTGCATTAGGCCCTTTTCACTTCATGGGAGAATTGCTATTTACTTTTCAATATATTTGCATATTACATTAGCTCATAATCATTTAATTAATTATCTTAAGGTAACATATGTAAGGGTTTAATTTATTGATTTAATTCACACCTAAACCTAATTAATCCATAAAATCAACCTAATTGCTTTTCATTAAAGTCCAAATTAATTTACATATGGGGAATGGGATTAGGATTAGAAAACATTTCTCACATCTCTTAAACCAAGTTAAACATAAGATCAAAAGTGATATTAAGAAGCTTTGGCTTATTTTAAATAAACTTATTTAATATGATTGTCCTTAGGAAGTAGTTGGATTGAATGAAATTATGTGTTTATGTTTCTTTATTTCTTTCCAATCATGTTAAAATATTGTATGCCACTTGATTCATGCATTCATTTTTTTTTAAAAATTAATTAAAATAAATGATTTCCTTTATGTCAAGCTTGCATGTGTTGCTTTAAATTAATATATATGTGGCTATTATCACAATTAAATCCAAATCTATTTTTCAAATCTTATGAATGAATGGTTACATATGCTATAATTTTTAGTTATAAATACATAGGAAATGCAAATGATTATAACTTAAGTGTATGAAGTAAAATTCTTTTCTTTCATTCATATACTGATTTAAGCAAGCAAGAATGTTAATGGGTATTTAGTCTAGATATCCCAGGAATACAAGGCTTTAGCTAGCCCCAAGGAGGTCATTTGATTACCTCACTTCCCTAGTTTAACAATGACATGTACTCCATTTAATTCATTCTTACATATTTCAATATTATTATTTAAATAAGACTCAACTCCATATGTATAAATCTTTTCAATCAAATAAAAATATAACTTTTGCATGGTTTTTTTTCCTTTATTTATGTATACATCCATATGTACTTGAGAAAAGCAAATATTTTGTCTGAATATCCCGGGAATACGAGGCTTTAGCTAGCCCTAAGGAGGTCATTTGATTACCTCACTTCCATAGTTAACAATGGCATGTACTAGCTTATGTATGTTATACATGTGTGTATGTGTATTTAATTATGGAGTTAAAACCCCTCTTTCTTTTACCAAAATACATGTATATGCAATTGTTTAAATGGTAGAATTAATTAATCATGTGATTAAAAGGTCTCTTTCTTATATTCATGTATGCAAATTTACATTTGTTTGAATGCAAATGGTATTTAGTCTAGACATCCGAGGAATACTAGCTTTAGTTAGCCCCGAAGAGGTCGTTTGATTATCTCACTTCCCTGGTTAACAATGACACATACTTGTTTAACTTCATTCCTATATATTTTTGTATAATAATTTAGATAGAAATTTAAATTAATATGATGAAATAATTCAATTAAATGAAACATTTAAATTCCAAGATATACATATATTTACATCCATCAGTTAAGTGTGCTATGACATAATGCATGCATAAGTATGCTTAAGAATTTAATCATAAGCATGTTACATATGATGGGAAGAAATGAATGAATATGTGTCATGTGCTAGTAATTAAGTCCAATTAGTCTTAAGATGCCTTTCTTATTGAATAAGTTGTTAAAGTGAACCTAAACTTAGGATTAATTTAAAATATGTAATATGTCATTCACTAAAGAGAATTGCTTAATTAATTTGCTTTAGATATTGCTTAAGGTAGGGAAAAAGAGAGTGATCCTCTCTTTTCTTCGCTTTATAACACTTAGCTGTTAAGTGTAAACCAAGTCAAATAAAAGAAAACATTAAGTAAAACTTGCAAATCAATTAAGTTACCTAAAGTGAAATAATCCTTTTGTTGACCTCACTTTTGGAAGTAAGCTCTCAACTTCGTCATCATAGATCTAAGACTCTTGTAGACACTAAGAGTTCCTTAGTCTTAAGACACTTATAGTGATTAGGTGAACATGTAACCTAGGCCTAGAGACTTAGAAGAGTTAGCCATTGGAATAAGTTATGCCTTAGGGATTTAGGAAGACTTGCCTACCCTATAGCCTAAAACCCATTCCTTGCTTCCTTCTTCCAAAAAAAAACCTCAAATTCAAATCCAACCATAAATTAAATCCAACCCCAAATCAAATGATTGAAACCCCATGATTGAATTCAAACTCCAAAATGCCTTCCTAAGCCATATGAACCACCTTCATATGCTTAGCCAAAACCTCCTTCAAACCAAATCAAATTTGGTTGATTTCTCTATAAATCAATCATTCCTTCATTTATATTCACAAATATAAATAAAATCTAAATTCAAACCATTCAAATTAAATCAAACTAAATCAAACCAAATCATTTCTCAACATAAGCCCTTTTGACCTACATCCTTCAATTTGGTCAAATTTGCTTCCAAACCACTCCAAATGGCCAAAACCAAACCCAAATCAAATCAAATTCCCAATTTTATCCTTTTTAGCCAAATTCTTGAACTTGGCTAAATGATATCCAAATCAACTCAAAGCCCATGAATTTCTTCATGATTCAATCACTCCTTCAATAATTATTCTAAATATAAACACAAACTACAATTACCAAACCAAACTCAAGTCAACCCAAATCAAACCTATGTTGACCCCTTTTGACTTGAAATTATCATATCAACCAAAATCCATTTGACTCCAAACCACTTGCAATTGGATTTATATTTCCATTCTATGTCCATATGTGAGTTTAATTAAACTTGAATCAAGTCATGATCAAGCCAATTGACCCATTTAGATCCACTTGACCTAAAGTGACCTAAAAGACCTTTTTCGGCCAAATTCTAAATCAACCCAAATTGGATTGAACTAAGACCATCCAAACCCAATATCATGATTAACAATCATCCTACGTTAATCAATTGTCTTGAATTAGGTCAAACCAAGTCAACCTAGCCCTTGGACCAAGTCAACACTTAACCCAAATGAAACCTAAACTAGCTAAAATCTACCATATACCAAATTGATTGAATCCATTAACTCAATCTCACTCATGATCACTGATTAAACATGACCAAGACATCAATTGAGCCAAACTAAGTCCAATTGGCCATTTGACCTAAATTGACCCAAATTGGCCTAAAAAGCTAAAATGAGTCAAATCATGATTTGATCCAAATTGATTGTAACCAATGGACACCCTCTCTTTGCATTGGATTCTTGCCATAAGTGGCAAAGTCTACTTTGCATCCCCCATGGCAGCCCTCCACTTGCCAAATGAGGCAAGCCTAAGCTTCCTAGCCTAACCTAAGCCACCAAGCATCTGCCATGAACCAAGGGAAACAAGCCAAGCCATTCCCCCTCATGGTCAAACCCAATGGATGCAAGGAAGATCAATCCCACACAATCTCCCTGTATCAAGCCTTGAGACTCCTGCCACTATTTCGTCCACTCATGGCATGCCACGTGGACCTAACTGACCCGTCCAATGACTCAATGACAGCCAATTGATAGATTTTGTGGGATCAATCCCGTCCATCCATCATGGGCAATTGAGGGATATACCCCCTCAATTCAAGCAGGATTTGATACGAATCACTTTATGTGAGTCCATAAGGCCATTTCAAAATCCCTCAGAGATTCCTAGAGCATCCCAAGCCTTCCTTGATCGGAATTCCTCCTCCCCGAGCAAAGCTAAAATAGGACATCACTCTTCTGATCAATGTTTCCCCTCCGCTAAATCAAACTTAAATTCCTTGCACCCACACCATTCTCGTACTCCGTTGAAGCCAACCGAAGCACTCACAAGCCTTCCCAAGCATCGAAGATAGGAGTTTGACCAAGACCAATCACCAAATAGGAGGAGTTAGCTAGCTATCACTCTATGTGGTTATAAGTCTAGCAGTCGGGTGGTTTACTCTCTCTTGTGGAGATAAATAATATACCCATTTTTTCCTTAAATTTAGATCATGCTTTGGCCCTTGCCGAAGCTCCCTAGATTTAGGATCAGATCACTATTTCTCTTTGGGGCTACAAGCATAAATCCTTACCTCTTAGGCATTTTCACAATCTTGTATTGTGGAATTATAAGTCCTAGATTTTTAATAAAATTTCAACTCAAATATATAATTTTTCTCAATCTTAAATATATAAAGCCCAACTATAGGATAGTCTAGGATGCTCACTAGACTTTCTAGTATCATGAGTATCCCCTGCACATCTCTATTTGGTTTTGATAAAAAGTCTTTTCTTTTGATCTATCCCATTTGATCTTCTAAATATATCCAATCGATTGATAGTTCTATCTTCGAATTCTTTGGAGATAATAATTTCTACTTTAATCGAGAGTATTCTTAAGGAATTTACCTTCCTTAGGATGTAATTAACTATGGGGGCTTGTCCCCGTAGGGAACTTTAGAAGCCAATTTAAATAAACCCTACTTTATTCATCCATGTAAAGTAGGAAAAAAATCTCTAGTACATTTTTAGACCCATCATGCCTTAGGAGTCCTTATTAGGTGATTAGGTCCATCGTAGGATAGTGATTTCTATCTTTCGAGATTGTGCACTATTCCTTGATGTCGTACCCGATCACCTCAATAAGAATATCCTTAGATCTGCATGGTGTCCCCACCCCCCCCCCCATACACACACACATGCACATGCAATCAAAAATAAACACTAAACCTTTATAATTAAATCCTTTCATACTTAGGAAATTACAATAAAGCCTAGTTAAGGCATACCACACAAGGCTTAATACAAATATTTTAGAATGAAGTAATCACTTCTAACTTTATGTTAGCATTGTGTATGGAGTGATGTATGTTTGGTTTTATGATGTATTATTTTAGATTGGATGTTAGGGTGTATGCTTTGTAGACTGGATGTTAGGTCATGATTAGCCTAATCATATTTTTTACATGAGATTGTGCTTAAGGGGTGCTTAAAATAAATATAAATGCTCTCTTTTGCAGGTTGCTTAACCCCTAAGCACAACCTAAATTAGGATGGGTGAACTTGGTTACCCATGTGCAAGGTGTTAAGTCTAAATTATTCATATAACTGCTTGGTTTGTATGGTGTGTTTAATATATTTTTGCATTAAGAATTATGATTAGTGTTATGGGGGTTAATGATGAACATTAGCAAGAAGGTTTGATCCTAGGAGGCCATGTGATGCCTTTGAAGTGGAGTAAATCAAATCAAATGGAGACATGAGGATGAAGACATGAAGAATAGAGACCCCCATAGCATTTATTCATTTGTAAATTTGTAATTATTATTTCATATACTGGGTTGTATAAGGGTAGACCTCGGCTACCCATTTCTCTTTTCGGGTTATACGACAATACCCGACCGCATAGGCCTTTTATTCTTTTACATTGGATTTATAGATTATTTGATGTTTTATTTATAATTACATAATAGAAACAGCATGCCTCTTCTTAGTTTCTTACTTACATAGTGATTTAATGTGTGGCCTGGATCTGATTAGGATTTTAGGGAAAAATATGCATTCTATGCCAACTACAACTCATAACTAATATTTTAAAACAACTCATAACCTCACACAAAGCCTAGGCATTAAACCAAGATAATTAAAATATTAGCAACCCCTTAGCTAAATGTTGTATGCTTAATATCATGCATCCATATTTCTTCACTCTTACTAAAAGAGGATTTCCATCCTTGCACGATAGGGGAAGACTTGACCTTTGAGGGTCTCCTTTGTGGTGAAAAACACCTCTTTATGTCTAATTTAGCCAATAATATCATTTCAACATGCATTTAGACATAGAAAAATCTTATGGCCTTTATCAAAATAAAGAGTCAAAAAATAAATAAAAATTGATAAGATTTGCATTAGACTGAGTCATTATTCATACCACTCATGCTCTAGTCTCTTAGGGAGTGGGTTTAAGTACTTTAATCTCTTTCTAAATAATAATAACCCAACTATCTTATAAAATTATATGACTAGCCTACATGGTTTTAAAAGCATAGGAGGAGTTAGCTAACTGCCACTCTAGGCGATTACAAGTCTAGCAGTCGGGTAGCTTACTCTCTTTTGTGGAGGTAAACTATATGCCCACTTTCACTTAGATTTAGGTCATGCTTCGGCCCTCGCTAAAGCTCTCTAGATTTAGGATCCGAGGTGGCTATTTCCTTCGGGTTACAAGCATAAATTCTCACCTCTTAGGCATTTCCACAATCTTGTATTGTCAGATTATAAGCCCTAACAATCTAATAAAATTTAACTCGAAAAAATAATTATCCTCAATTTCAAATATATAAAGCCCAATTATAGGATAGATTGGAATGCTCACTAGGTTTTCTAGTATCATGAGCATTCCCTACTCATCCCCTTTGGCTTCAATAATAAGTCTCTCATTTTTATCTACCTTAATTGATTTTTTAAATAAAACTAATTTATTGATAGTCCTATCTTTAAAATCTTTGGAGATAATAATTACCAACTTTAATCGAGAGTATTCCTAAGGGATTCACCTCTCTTGGGATGTAATTAACTAAGGGGGGCCTACCCCTATAAGAAACTTTAGAACCCAGTTTAAATAAACCCTACTTTATTCATCCATGTAAAGTAGAAAAAAAATCTCCAGTATATTTGAAGACCCGTAATGCCTTAGGAGTCCTTATTAGGTGATTAGGTCCATTATAGGGTGGTGATTTATGTCTTTCAAGATAGTGCACAATTCCTTGAAGCTGTACCCGATCACCTCAATAAGTACACCCTTAGATCTACGTGGTGTCACCCCAAATACATATTCAAAAATAAACACCACAATGAGTTAGATAAATATTATTATATAGTGTGGTTATTATCACTAATAAATCTCAAATTAGTTTTAAAATTATAAGTTAATAATGAATGAAATAGTGTAAAATTTAAATTAATGTTTGTTGTAAATACTTAATGAAGTTTCCATTTAGTTATAATTTGAAGATGGTAATGGATTATTTTATTTTATATTTTATGTATATGTTTACATGTATTTGAATTAGCAAGCATATAGTCTAGACATCTTGATAATATGAGGCTTAAGTAGCCCCAAGGAGGTCTTAGATAATCTCACTTCCCTAGTTTAACAACATCACGTACTTGCTCGATTTCATTTACGTGTATACATGTACTAGAATATAAGATAAAAGTTTTCTCTTCATGTTGTTAAACTTTATATAGATATAAGATTTTATATAACCTTTGCATGGTTTTGTTTCTATGCTTATGTATATGTTTACATGTATTTGAATTAGCAAGTATATAGTTGGGAACACGAGGCTTTAAGTAGCCCCAAGGAGGTCCTAGATAATCTCACTTCTCTAGTTTAACAATGACACATAATTGCTCAAATTTTTAATACATATTTTCATATACTTATATATGATATGAAATCTCTCTTTTATATTAAATTCATGCATTAAAATTTATGAAGTATGCAAAAATATGAGTATATTGCATGTATATTTATGTATTAAATCAAATATTAATTGGATTAAAAAAGAAAGCATGTGAATGTTATCAATAATGACAAGAAGTAGTGGAATATTACTCATGTGATGGTGACTTAATTTCATTGATCCTAAAATGCCTTTCATGTTTAAATAGGATTCCTTAAAATAATCTAAACTTAGGCTCAATAAAAAAATATAAGTAGTTCATTAAGAAAACTAAAGTTATAATAATTTGCCTTTAGAAAATAACTTAAGATAGGGATGAAGGGGGTTAAACCTCTTTCTTTTCTTTATAATTATTGGGTGCTAAGTAAGTATTGAATGACATGAAAACATGTAAGTTAAAAAATCAATTAAGCTTTTAAAAGACATAAAGTGAAACCATCCTTAATGATTAATTTAAATAATTCTAAAACTTTGGACAATCATTCTTTCAAAGCTTAACCAAGACATACCGCATTGAGCCTTAGCATACAAATTAGAATGCTAAGTCACTGATTCTAATATTAAATTAACCTGGTGTATGTTATGGTGATGTATTTTGTTTTATGATGTAATGTTTTAAACTAGATGTTAGGATTATTTGTGCATAGACTGGATATTAGGTCATTAGTAGCCTCATAATGTCTTATGCAAGGAATTATGCTAAAGGGGCCGGTGTAATAATAAAAGAATATAAATGTTCTTACTTGCAGGTGTTACTTATGTCTCTAAGCATAATCCAATTAGGATAGGTGAGCTTAGCTACCTAAGTGCAAGGTGTTAATTCCAAATATATAAGCTATAATTGCTTGGCTTATATGTTTGTTTAGCTAACATTTGTTTTATAGGTATAGTTTGATCTTACTTTTCATAAATATGTAAATTTTGTAATAGGATTCTTATTAATGCTATGGGGTTTAAGATGAGTAGTGGCTAGAAGGCAAAGATTTGGGAGGCCTTGTGAAGCGTAGAGCAAACAGATCCAAAGAAAAGAAAGAAGAACAAAAGATTGAAGACCCTCATAGCATTTATTTTAATTATAACATTCAATTATAATCTGGGTTGTATAATGGTAAAACTTGGCTACCCAACTTTTTCTCTTTTTCAGAGTGTACGACGGTACCCAGCCACATTGACCTCTTCTTCTTTTACGAAATTCAAGTGTTTGATTATTATGTTTAGATTTTGTAATAGAAACATCATGTTTTCTTATATTTTTTAAAGTTTGATGATTTGATGTGTAGCCTAGATGTGGTAGGCTCTTTAGAATAAAATTAAATTTTTTTATCCTCACTAAGTAACTCATAACTAAATCTTAATATAACTCACAACCTCATTTTAAAGCCTGGGCTTTTAATCAAGATAATAAAATATTTAGCAACCCCTTAGCTGAATGATTGTATGCTACAACAACATGTATATCATATTGTGTCACTCTTGAATAGAGAAGATCTCCACTCTTCCATGATAGAGGATATGCTTGATCTTTGAAAGCAATCCCTTATATTGGAGAACATCTCTTCTAGTTGATTTAGCCTATAACTTATTTTTATCATGAATGTAGGCATAATTGTCCCAAGCCTTAGTCTAAAAATAATTGTGTCAAATGATTTTAAAAACTTGTAAATTTGTAACATTAGTCTAAAACATGTTTGCATACCAAACATTATCTAGTCTCTTAGGGAGTGAGTTTAGGACTCTAGCTTTATTCCTAGTTAAAAAAATAGCCTAACTATCTTGCATCTACTTAAGACCATCCTACATGATTTTAATGTGTATGAAGTGTTAGCAACCACTCCGGGCGATTGTAAGTCCAGGAGAGTCAGGATGTGTTCATCCTTTCTTGTAGAGGTGAATCACTATATCCCTTTTATTAGTAGAGTTAGGTTGAGCTCTGAGCCTATGCTAGAGCACTTTAGATTTAGGTTCGAAGGTGGCTGTCTCGTTTCTCTGTTGTTGTAGTTCTCACCTCTTAGGCATTTTCATAATCTTGTGTTTTTAAAATATAAGCCCTAGCATTCTAATAAGATTCTAACTTTAATAAAAGTAAATTCTCTCTTTCAAAAATATAAAGCCTCAATATAGGATAAATTGAAGGACTCACTAGGCTTTCTAGTATCATGAGTGCTTCCTACTTATTCTTCTTTGGAACCTGTAAAGAAGTCTTCCTATTCGAACAATCTCATTTGATTTCTAATAACAACCAATTCTTGATAGTCTAGCCTTGAAATCTTTAAAGATGCTTATTAACTACTTCAATTGAGAGTATTCTTAGACATTTCCCATTTCTTCAGATGTAATTAATCATGGAAGCTTACTTGCATAGGGAACTAAAGAACCTAGTATAAAAAAACCCTACTTTACTTATCCATATAAAGTAGGGGAAATATCTCTAGTATATATGTAGACCCATCTGCCTTAGGAGTCCTTATTAGGTGTTTAGGTCCATTGTAGGATGATGTTTCTGTCTTTCGAGATAGTACATCATACCTCAATATCGCACCTGATCACTTCAATAAGTACCTCCTAAGACTTATGTGGTGTCCTTAAGACTCTAAATTAAAACACCACAACTTGCATATTTATTTCTTATTGATATGCTTTAGGAATAGTAGTTTAGAGCTATATTTTATTTTACAGCCATACTTTAACTATTAAATAATTTATCTCATATACTATACATGTCTAGTTTTACATGTTTTTCTATATGTTGTACTTGCATATACCTGCATAGTATAATATACTTTCTATATTTAGTTTCTACATGCATCTTTTATGTAATTTTTCATATGACTTTTCATATAATGTAGATTAAATGTGCAATTCTTATTATAATTTATAATATTTCTATTTATCATTGTAAATAATTTTATTTATGATTGGTCTAATCATTTTATTTTTTGTTTCTAATAGATGGCATCAAGTTATGGTGATGATGCTCCACGATAATCGTTTGCTAGCATCTTTATGTGGAAGAAGAATGTGTGTCTTGACCCACTATTCAGGCTACCACCACATTCACTATCTCGACCTCCATTATGATTTCTCCACCTCGGGCTTCTAGAGTAGTTGGCACTCATGTATATCATTCTCTAGATCCTACAGACACCACTCTTTTCTACTCATATCAGCCACCCACAGTTTTCACAGGGCCTAGGTTTTGGCATACACCTTCTGATCAACCCAGTACATCTACACCCTCTAAGCTGTCGATAACATGTATTAATATTAAGTCGGAGGGTGACACATAAGCATATTTTGTGAAGTTCAACTTTTTGACATATTATGTATCTAATATGAATTATAATTTTGAAGTTCAATCCATTTAGGAAAGCTACTCATAAAATCAAGAACATAATAAGGAGCAAGTATGATGCTCCATATACATCATGGAAGAAGATCCTAATTAAGGTTCGTGACATGTGGTTTAGGAAGTTTGAAGTATTGCCTAAACTATTTACAAATATTTTAATGCAATTATTAATCTTAAATAATTACTAATTAGTATTTATTTATTTTATGTTAAAGAAGGATTTTAGATGGTTATCAGAGCACAACCAGAAGATCAAATGAAACTTTGAGTTGGAGGGGCTACTCACGCCTACACGATATGTTCACGAATATACGTAAGTATGGGCAAAGACCTATCTAGATTGGACAGGATGTAAGAGCTAACCTCTGCAGAGTATGAGCCTCCCTAGAGTATGTTCACAAGAGGGAATAGGAAATGCAGAATCGTGCTTCAGAATGTGAGGGCATGGGCACCTCTTTGCACACTGGAGATTCAGTACCTCACACTAAATACTGATGGAGGATGGTAAGTCATTTGTTAGTTTTATTAATTGAACATATTATTATGGCTAATGAATTTCATTTGTACTCTTTATAGGTTAAAATTCTTGGTCGAGAGCCTACTGCTACTGAATTACATAGCAAAACACATCAGCATCATACTGACTAGCAGTGGGTTGATGTTTGTTCACGGAGAGCATAAGTAAGTTAATATTAAATTTTTTGAAATGTAATTAAGTTAATAATCTATTATGGTTAAGAAACATTCTAATTGCTTATAGAATGACTACATGTGGCTGAAGGAAGTTGGTAGTTAAGATTCCACTAATATAGGAAGTTCCAATGGGCTGTCTTAGGAGTCAAAAAATGATATATAGAAGGAGGTTGTTAGGGGGAAGAAGAAGCGATGGATTTATGGCCTGGGCCCACAAGGAGTAGTATATGATACATGCCATTTGTTCTCTAGCACGAGCAGTTAGTCAATTGATGATTGTGTTCAGAGGCTGTTTGTTATGATGACCAAAGAGTTGGAAGCCAGGATGACTACACATATGGAGACCTTGATGTTGAAATGGAGGCAAGAATGAAGCAGATGCGTAGGGATAACCGCAAGGGAAAAAACCAATGGTGGAGGCTAATAAGAAGGATGAGGAGGAGCAAGAGGATGAGGAGACTGATGAGGAGTAAGCCTCATTTTTATTATATTTGCATTTGTAAACTGTTTGTTCAAATTTTTATATTTTAGACATTCATTTAAATGTTTTGAAACTAATTGTTCATTCTAATAGTTTTGAAAGTATGGAAAGTTATGAATAAATGCTTGAAATTAATGTTTGGTAGTCGTATGTTGGTGGTGAGTGTCTTGTGATCAGTTGTTTGTAAATCTTTTACAGGTGTAAAAAATTAGAGCATGAGTGAAGCTCTATTTTTTTTCTATACAGGTTTTCGGCAGACTACCGATGAATTTTCCATTGGAAACCTTGATATGAGGCATCGGCAAATGAAAATCCACTGGAAATTTTTTGACTGGACAATTTCCAATTATTTTATAGAGAATTATCTCTGCCACAAATTTCTAATGGTTGGGTCTACCTGCATTACTATCTACAACAAACTGTCAAAAATTTTCCAATGGTTTGATGTTTCAGTGATAATTTTCAGTTGGTATGTCTGTCGATTCTTCATGATAATGTTTCCGGCAGACTGGCCACCGAAATTTCACCAGTAAACTCTTTCTGTTAGATTTTCAGTCCATCAAAAAGCATTCCCAACCAAGGTTTTACCCACCGACCAATATCCATCGAAGGAGCTCATGACCAATGGATTTCCTGTTGATTACTGATGAATTTGTCCATTGGAAATATACAATATCCTTGTAGTAAAAGTTTTGATAAAGCTTTTGTGGGAAATTTCATCTACTTTTTTCAGTTATTATTTTTTGACAACTTGATTTCACATTCAATTAACAAGCTAATGAGATTAGAGTCATCCATTTTAAATTTTTAAGGACTTATTTACCATATACTTTTTGAGTGATTGGGATGTATTTATCTTATTACTTAAATGTTGAAGTAGTATGACATAAGCCATGTCTATTTTTTTTCATCCCATTGCCTTTCCTAAACTTCTTGAACATGTTTCATTTAGTATCAATGAAAAAGTGTCATCGATATAGAAACACACACAAATGTCTATTTTATTATTTTAATGAAGCACTTACTTAAATGAGCATTTTGTGAATAAAATTTAGAAATGCTTATTAATCAAGTGTTTCATTATCATAGTGCTTACTTTAAACCATACTAGGTCTTATTCAACTTCAACACTTTCTCTTATTATTGTTTCACTTTATAGCCTAAAGGTTTAGTAACTTTAAGACTTTCACTTATTGTCCTTTCACTTTACAGACTAATTGCTACACAATGTGGATTTTATCTTCAAGAGCATTTTTCAAGAAATAAATTTTACATTTTTTCATGGATCATTCATCTATTTTATGCTGTTAAAGAACTAAAGTCTAATAGGTTTGAAATGAGCAATAGGAGCAAATACCAAATTGTAATTAATATTTAATTTTTTACTTTATCATTGAGTTATCAAGCAAGTTTTATATCTATCAACATTTCCTTTAACATTCTTATTCATCTTCTACACTCATTTGACTCCACATCAACAACAACAACAAGCCTTTATCCCACTAAGTGGGGTCGGCTACATGAATCCTTTGTCTCCATTATGTCCTATTATGTGTCAAATTCTCATTTAATTCAAGTAGACTAATGTCATTTTTTATACATCTTAGCCATGTATTTTTAGGTCTACCTCTACCTTTCTTAACATAAGGCAAATTTAATGCATCTACTCTCCTAACCGGGTCATTGGACGATCGACGCTTTATGTGGCCAAACCATCTAAGGCAACTCTCTCTAATCTTATCTACCACTAGTGCTACTCCAACTTTTTCCCGAACATACTCATTTCACATTTTATCTCTAAGAGTAAAGCCACTCATCCACCTGATCATCCTCATCTCTGCTACACCCAACTTAGTCTCATGCTTCTCTTTTATTGGCCAACATTCTGCATCATAAATCATTACAAGTCTTACCACCATCATATAAAAATTTCCTTTTAGTGTAAGCGGTACTTTTTTATCACACAATAGGCCAGATGCATAGCTCCACTTCAACCATCAAAGTTGAGTTCTACTAATAACATCTCCATCTATTTCACCATCATTTTGAACAAAAGAGCCTAAATATCTGAATCACTCACTCATTTGACTCCAATCTTATTAAGACTTTGAGGAAATCTAAAATGATCAAATGTATCATTCTTTATGATCTCTTTGATTTCTTCTACATACCATCAAACCACTTCTTACTTTATTTCTATTTTTGATGGCTTAAAGATTTACAATCATAAAAAAGACTAAAATAATAATGTCATATTGATTTTTAGTTACATTATAAATATTTATAAGCTTCTAAAGTATGGAATCTCCTAATTCAAACTTTCACTAGATGTTCAACATTCATATGGTTTGTGATTTGAAAATTGGAAGCATAATGAGCTTTTGTACTTCTACTTCCATCTTCTCCATTCTATGTTGCTCATTTTTTCCTTTATACTCAAAGTAAAAAAAAGTAATGCTATATTCATGTATGCTCCATTCTAAAATATCTTCTTTATAAAACTTTACATTACAAATATTAATTTTAATATCTTTAATTTCATTATAAAGTATTTAGCCTTTAGAAAATAAATCATAGATGATGAAAATGAATTATTCACTTTTCTCAACAAGATTTACTTTAATCACGTATGGTAATATAAGCAACATTTCTAAATATTTTAAGATAAGTATTCCCTTGCTTCCTTTCATTTCAAGCTTCTTACAGAGTTTTTTATATTTTAGTGCTTCATATAGAATCTTTTCATGTACAATTTTTTTATCAAGGAGATATTTGTTAAGTATATTACACTAATCATATTTAGTGCTTCATATAGAATCTTTTCATGTACACTTTATTTTATCAAGGAGATATTTGCTAAGCATATTAAACTAATCACCACTTTATCCCAAAATAGTTTGGGCATTCTCTAATTTTTAGCCTACTTTAAGCCATATTAAAAATGGTTTAATTCTTATTCTCTTTTGGTCAATTTATTATGGAATATTTAGCCATTAGTGTAAGATGAATTGCATGATCTTCATAATGATTTTGAAACTCATCTAGTGTGCACTTATTTCATTTATTGATTTCTTCTTAAAATGTTAAAATACATTAAATTTCTCCTTCAATAAATATTTCTAACAAGATCTCATCAAAAATCACTATAAAGTGAACAAATATCTAATTTTATTAAAATTCATCAAACCAATGAGGTCATAATTATCAATGTGTTTGAACCCAATTGTCTTCATGTTCATGAAGTTAACTCATTTATAAAGCTTTTATAAAATTACTTCTCAAGTAAACATCTATCATATAGTTGATCAAAACTATCAAAATATATGTAAGGTAAGTTATTTATCATCTCCATTTTTAATAAATTTGTAAGACTTCTAAAATTTGGTATGGTGAACTTCTTAGAGTTTCAACTCCTTGAGCTAACATAATCATTATATGCTAAGTTAGATATTCAATAATCATTGACAGTGTAGCGGCAAAGCCATGTTCAAGGACTAATGCAAAAGGTGCAATCTAATAAAATGGTATGGTGTTTATTTTTGGTTTATGCATTTTAAGTGTATATGTGAGGGGACACCACGCAAATCCAAGGATGTACATATTAGGGTGATCAAGTACTACATTAAGGAATAGTGTACTATCTTGAGAGATAAAAGTTACCACCCTATAATGTACCTAATCACCTAATAAGGACCCCTAAGGCATCATGGGTCTACTAATATACTAGAGATTTTTCCCCTACTTTACATGAAAAAGTAAAGTAGGGTTTATTTAAATTGGGTTCATTATGTTCCTTATGGAGGCAAGCCTACATAATTAATTACATCTTAAGAAAAATGAATCCCTTATGAATACTCTTGATTAAAGTAGGCAATTATTATCTCCAAAGAATTCAAAGATAGGACTATCAAAGGATTAGTTGTATTTTAGAAAATCAAATGGGAGAGATCAAAAGGGGAGAGTTATTATCAAAATCAAAGGAGATGAGTAGGGAGTGCTCATGATACTAGGAATCCTAGTGAGCACTCTAATATATCCTATGGTTGGGCTTTATGTATTTGAATTTTGAGGAGATCTATTTATTTGAGTTAAATTTTTATTAGAAATCTAGGACTTATAATTCCACAATACAAGATTGTGGAAATGCCTAAGAGGTGAGAATTTATGCTTGTAGCCCACAAAGGGAAACAATAATCTTAAATCTAAATCTAGGGAGCTTTGGTGAGGGCCAAAGCATAACCTAAATCTAAGGTGAAAGTGGGTATATGGTTTACCTTCACAAGAGAGGGTAAGCCACCCGATTGCTGGACTTATTACCACCTAGAGTGATAGCCAGCTAACTCCTCTTACGCTTTAAATTCATGTGGGTAAGTCATATGTTTGCAAGATGGTTAAGCTGTTATTCATTTAGAAGAGAAACTAAGTCCTTAAACCTACCCCCTAAGAGACTAGATCATGAAGGGCATGAATAATTACTTAAATCTAATGCAAATTTTGTCAAATTTTATTTAATTTTTGGACTTTTTATTTTGACACAGGCCATGGGATTTTGTATGCCTAAATGCATGAGAAATTAATTATGGTCTAAATAAAAAGAGAAAGAGGTGTATTTCCATTAAAGTCTCTTACAAGTTAAGTCTTTATTCTCAGCAGATGGAAGCCCTCTCTTAACAAGAGTGAAAGAATATGACATGCATGATATTATACATACAATCATCCAGATAAGGGGTTGCTAAATATTTTTAATATCTTGATTTAATTCCTAAGCTTTTATGTGAGGTAATGAGTTATTTTAAAATTTTAGTTATGAGTTGTTAGTGGGATAGAAAATTTATTTTTTTATCCTAAGAGCCTAATCGCATCTAGGCCACATAGCAATCACCAATCATAAAGAAACTATGAAAAGATATGCTATTTCTAATGCACAAGCTAAACAAAATATCAAATAATTTTATAAAGCTATTGCAAAAGAATAAGAGGTCGGATGGTACCGTCAGATAACCCGAGAAGAATAGGAAGCTCTACCCTTATACATCTTGGTATAATGAAAGAATAATTACAATTATAAAATGATAAGTGTTATAGGGGTCTTCATTCTTCATCCTCCATTCTTCACTCTTCATCTTTTATTTCCTTATTTTTGATTTTCTCCATTTCCTTATTTCTTTTGGCTTGATTGGGATATTGTTTGCTTCAAAGGCATCACATGGTGTATAAGACTTGATCTTATAACCAATGTTCATCCTAATCCCCCATAACACTTATCCTAATCCTAATGCAAAAAATTACATTAAAAGAGAAGGAAAGTAAATCTATCTACACCTACAAAATATGTGTTAGCTAAACACACCATGCAACCCAAGCAGTTATATGAATAATTTTGGACTTAGCACCCCACACATGGGTAACCAAGTCCACCTGTCCTAACTTGGGCTATGCTTAGGGGATAAGCAACTTGCACAATAAAAAGCATTTATATTTTTATTATAGCAACCCCTTAAGCATGACCCCTTGCATAAAATATGATTAGGCTAAAATCTACCTCAGACTACGCAGGTACACACTAACATCCAGTCAAAAATATTATATCATAAAAATAAACATTCATCAAATTATACGTTGCCCTAACATAAAGCTAGAAATAGTGACTTAGTCTAATGTGCATGTGTTAAAGCTTGTGTGGTATGTCCTAACAAGGCTTTAGAGTTATGATTTGCTAAGTGTGATGGATTTAATTTATAAAGGGGTTGATTTCTCTTTAAGTGGTTTAATTGAATTGAAAATTTTACTTAGTGTTTTCTTTTGTTTCATATAGCCTACACTTAGCAACTAAGTGTTATAAAGAGAAGAAAGAGACGGAATCTCTCTTTTATCCCTACCTTAAGTCATTTATAAGGTAAGTTAATTATTGAATTTCCTTTAGTGAATGGTTTATTATGTTTTTTAATTAACCCTAAGTTTAGGTTCATTCTAAATAACCTTATTCAATAAGAAAGGCATCTTAAGATTAATTAGAATGGATTACTATCACATAACACGCATTCATTTATTTCTTTCCATCATGTATATCATGCATATGAATAATCCTAAGCATACTTATACATGCAATATAAATCTTAACATACTTTGATGATGAATGCAAAGAAATATATTTTGAATTTAAATATTTTATTTTTTGATTGAATTATGAATGCATGCATTTATTACATAGAAAAGAAGGATTTTTCATCCATTAGCTAGATACAAATTCACATGTATAAAAGTGTTAAGTGAGTAGGGCACCATTATTTTCTACACTAGGGGCGTAAGGTATAAGACCTACTTAGGGATACTTAAAGCCTCATAGCCCAAGGATGTCCAAACTAATATATCACTTTTCTTAGATACATGTAGATGTATGGACAACTATAAGGATAGGAAAATCAATGCAAAAGGTTATACTTGATTTATTTGATTTATGATTCTTTATTCAATGGCCACATCATACATGCATATGTATAAGAGTTTTAAGTGAGTACGGTGCCATTATTTTCTACACCAGGGCATAAGGTACAAGACTTACTTAGGGCTACTTAAAGCCTCACAACCCTGGGATGTCCAGACTAATATACCACTTTTCTCAAATACATATGAATGTACACAACGAACAACATGGATAAGGAATCATGCAAGAAATTATATTTTATTTGATTATATGATTTACATATGTGATATGAAATTCTTTCTAAGTCTTAACATGGAGATGCATAGGAGTATATTTAGGCAAATGTTGTGTTCTTTTCAAAGAACTGTACACTTACAAATCTTATGTGAATCCATGTTAAGATAGGGAAAGAGAACTTCATATTACACATCTTATACTATTATCACATGCAAGCTTATAGATATTTGTAATTAACATTACTTCATTTATAATAATTAATTTATAGGTTTCAAAAATAGCTTTTGATTTAATAATGATAATAGCTACAAATATTTAATTTAAGTCAGCACAAGCAATGTGACATAAAAGAAAACATTTCATTTAATTAATTTTAAAAGAAATGAATGCATGATTTCATATGACATGAAATATTTAGCATGATTGGAAAGAAATAAAGGAATGTAAGCACATGATTTCATTCACCCTTAATTAATTCCTAAGGATAATCATATTAAATAAGGCTATTTAAAATAAGCCAATATTCTTCAAAGACATTTTAAACTTTGAGTTTGATTTCATTTAAGAAATATGAGAGAGGTTTGCTAATCCTAGCCCAATTCCCCATGTGTGAATTAATTTAGTTTAATGAAGAATATTTAAGTTGATTTTATGTTTTAATTAGGTTAAGGTATGAATTAAATGAATTAATTAACCCTTACCTATTTCACCTTATGTTAATTAACTAATTAACAATAAGCTAATATGATACAAAACCACATGAAAAGTAAATTTGCAATGCTCCTAAGAAATGAAAGGGGCCTAAAGCAATTGGCTTATGATTAATAGTTAATTAAGCTTAAGGGATCTCACTTAATTACTTTTATGATTTTCTCACACATGTGAGCAATCCATAATTTTATTATCTCTCACCTTGGGTTATTGAACACCCAAGGAGCTACCCAAGATTAATGAAAGGTTGCTTAGGTGTGGATGAATTGATTCTTAATTTTAATTTCATTAAGCCTTTATTTAATTGATTAAACACTTTGCTTATATTTTAATTTGAATGATGAAATTAACTTAGGGGAAAGGAACAAGGGCAAGTCCCCAATCCTAATGCCTAAATCATTTAAACATCCAACTAGATTTTGATTTCCTTATTTTGAAGATTAATCACTAAATTAATCAATTAATCATTCCATTAACCATTAATTAATTTGATTTTTAAAGATAAAGAATACTAAGGAAATGAATTAGGAAAAGTATCCCCAATTATATTTTTTAAGTAATCTTACCGATCAAGAGAGGTGATTATGTTAAAATGATTAATCAAGTTACTATTCACTCATTAATTTTGATTAATTAGATTAATAGAGTGATTAGGGCTTAATCAAGAGATTTTCCTAATTAAGAAATCAATAAAATTTCAAAAAAATAGGGGAGGCAAAGGTCATCCCCCTAAGCATCCACAAAAAATTTGATATTAATCAAGTGCTTAATTAAGATGTAATTAAGTTAATTAAGTTTTTGATAAAACTTTAATTAAGCCAAAATCACTTTTCAAAATCTATTAAATATAATTTTCTTAGATTATACTATGAAATATCTTCAAAATAAGCCTAAGTTTATATTTTTTTGCATTTTTCTATACTTAGTTATGATTTTAGAAAGTTTTAGGATTAAAAACTAATTAATTAGCCCTAATTAAAGCCTTAATCCTGTTGGGCCACTTGGCGGCTAATGCGGCGTGCTGACACAATGTGCTTTCCATGTGGCACGACGGGATTGGCTATTTAAGTAGTCACATCCGCGTGGCGACTCAACTAGTGACGGATGCTCTTTCTCTCGTGGACCGTCCGATCTAAGATCGGAAGGCCACAATTCAACCCATGATTTAAGAAAGTAATCAAATGCTCTATTGCAAGATATGATCAAAGTCGTTCATCCCAATAACGCAGGATGGACAGCTCATGATTTATCCCATTCATGAGCAATAAAAGACGGATGTTGTCCGTCTTCTCTCATTTGATCTGAGCTCACCTGAGCTCGAATTATCTCCAAATTCTTCCCACACCTTTGGGGAAGGGAGACACAGACATCCAACGATCAATTTTCCATGCAATTCAAATTTACTTCACAAAAGACCAACCCACTTTTCAATACAAGGATAAATTTGTAAGAATTATCTCACTAGAGCTAATGTCTGGTGGTGTAATGTTGGAGGTAGCTTCACCTGGTTGAAGTGAGGCCCTGTTGAAGAGCTTTGATCTTGATTTGGTGTGGAAGGCTCAATTGACCAATCTGCGCACATGAAGACTTCGACTCTGATTGAACTCACACCTCCAGCCACTTAGGAGCTTGGGAATTTGTTTGGTTGTGCTCAATGAAGTGTAGTGATTGTGTGGCTAAGAGGAATTTGGATTTGTTTTAGTGGAGAAGGAGTATTGCTCAGATGGGTGGTGTCCTATTTCAGCCATTCTCGGAGGAGAGGATGTCGACCGAGGAGGGCTTGGCGATCCTTAGAAATGCTCTAAGGAGTTTCAAAATGGGCTAGGGACTCACATGATTCGATTATATGTGTTTGACGCTTGAATTAAGGGGGTATACCCTCAATTTCCCATCATGGATGGACAGCAACGTGCGCACATTTTGCACTGGCTCACCATTTCCGGCCACCGGAGTTGTCTCCATCAAGGTCAAGCCGCACGCTAGGGATGGGAGAAGTGACGGGAGGCTATCATGGATCCATTATGCCAAGGTTGCAAGAGTTTGGATCCATTGGGTACTCGATTTGGGTTGGAGGTCAGTCAACTCACCTCGCAAAGGTCCTTGGCTGACCTAGGGTGGGTTTGGTGGGCTAGGTGGGTCATGGGAAGGTTCTTTTGAGTGAAGAGGGGCTGTCATGGGGATGGGAGAGTGACTTGGCTTGGATCCATTAGTTTTAAGGTTTAAATCCCATAGTTCGATGGCTAAAACCCTTGGTGGGTCCACTTGGATTTTGTGCCAATTTGGGAATGAATTAGGACATGTTTGGGTTAGGTTTGACTAAGTCCTAGGGTCCCATAAATTGGTTTGGAGTGATTTGGCTTCATTTGGTCAAAATGGGTTCATTTGGGTTAGGTTGGGTTGGGTTGACCAATTGGTCAAATTGGGTCAAACCAAGGCTTTGGTTAGGTTCATATGACGATTTTGAATGTTTTGGCTCAATTAATTTGGATCAATTTTGCCTAGGCTTAGTTTTGATTCATTTGGATTCAAAAGGGTCAAATTGGTCAAGTTAAGCTATTTAACCAATTTGACCAAATTAAGTTGGGTTAGGTGTTGAGTCAAGTTCAATTGGTTGATTGAAAATGATTGTAGGCTTTGGTTTGGTTTAATTTGGAATTAATTTCAATTTTGGTCAATTTGACCTTTTTGGGCTAGGTTGGGTCAAGTTGACCGATTTGTCAACTTGGGCTTAATCATGGCTTTGATCAAGTTCAATAAGTGATTTGGAATGAGCTTGAGCCATTGGTTACAATCAATTTAGATTAAATCATGATTTGACCCATTTTTGGCTTTTTAGGCCAATTTGGGTCAAGTGACCAATTATGCTTGGTTTGGCTCAATATCAGGCTTGGTCATGTTCAATCATTAATTATGAATGGGTTTGGGTCAATGGTTTCAATCACTTTGGCATATGATGGATTTTGGCTAGTTTGAATTTTCATTTGGGCTAAATGTTGACTTGGTCAAAGGCTATGTTTGACTTTATTTGACCAAATTCAAGGTGGTTGATCACCTTATGATGAATGTTGATCATGATTGAGGTTTAGATGGGCTTAGTTCAATCCAATTTGGGTTGAATTAGAACTTGGCTCAAAATGGGTCTTTTAGGTCACTTTAGGTCAAGTGAGCCTAAATGAGTCAATTGGCTTGATCAACTTTGATTCAAGTTTAGTTGAACCCAGATATGAGCTTAGGATTAAAATATAAATCCAACTGTAATTGGTTTAGAGCCAAACGGGATTTAGTTCATATGATAATTTCAAGTCAAAAGGGTTAACTTTGGCTTCATTTGGGTTGACTTGGATTTGGTTTGATAATGGTGGTTTATGTTTATATTTGGATCAATGATTGAAGGAATGATTGAATCATGAAGAAATCCATGAGTTTTGAGTTGATTTAGATGTCATTTAGCCAAGTTCAAAAGTTTGGCTAAAAGGGATAAAATTGGGAATTTGGTTTGATTTGAGTTTGGTTTTGGTCATTTGAATTTATATTTCATTTATATTTGTGAAAATAAATGAAGATATAAATGGGTTAAGAGAAAATCACTTGAGTTTGGAGTGATTTGGAAGCAAATTTGATTAAGCTTAGAGATGTAGGTCAAAAGGGCTAACTTGGGTTTTGATTTGGTTTGATTTATTTTTGGTCATGGGAGGGTGAGTTTCATTTATATTTATGAATATAAATGAAGGCATTTATATTTATGAATATAAATGAAGGGATGATTTATTTATAAAGAAATCAATCATGTTTGGGTTGATTTGGATCAAGATTTGATTAGGTTTATGGAGGTGGGTCCATATGGCTTAAGAAGGGTCTTGATTTGGTTTAATTTATTTTGATTTGATTTGAATGGTTTGAATTTAGATTTCATTTATATTTGTGAATGTACATGAAGGAATGATTGATTCATTAAGAAATCAACCAAGCTTGAGTTGGTTTGAAGAAGTTTTGGCTAAGCATATGAAGGTGGTTCATATGATTTAAAGAAAGATTTTGGAATTTGGACTTAATCATGGGTTTCAATCATTTAGAGTTTGGAATTGATTTATGATTTGGGATTTGATTTGAGATTTAATTTGATAATTGAGAAAATCAATTGGATTGGGGTTGATTTGGATTTGGTTAAGGCTAAGTCCATAAGATAAAATCAAAGGGCTCAAGAAGGGATTTGGTGTTTGAATTTGGTGATGGATTTCAATCATTGGATAGTTGGATTTGATTTTAGAATTTGAATTTGAATTTGAGGTTTAGTTTTAAAGAAGAAAGCAAGAATTGGGTTTGGGCTATATGGTAGGCAAGTCCTCCTAAATCCCTAAGGCACAACCTATTCCTATGGTTAACTCTTCTAAGTCTCTAGGGTTAGGTTAGGTTTTCACCTAATCACTATAAGTGTCTTAAGACTATGGAACTCTTTGTGTATATAAGAGTCCTAGACCTATGATGAGAAATTTGAGAGCTCACTCCAAAAGTGAGGTCAACAAATGTGATTATCAGATTAATGACTATAAGGTGTTCCATTCCCTATTATCACTAATGGAAAGATGAAGGCTATTCCATGCCACCTTTTGGCCTTAGATAATCATGTCTTCTTTTTCCTTCATCTTCGCCTTCATTATGAACATTCTATCTTGTATCATTAAAGGTTAGTCAAAACAAATTTATAGATACATTTCTATAATAATTTGGATACTCTCCATCTCATTTTTGCTTTTGATAGGCTTATATATGGTAAGGCTAATCTTCAAAATGCTTAATGTTTATAATAAACATTTTATCATTTTTAAAACATTTATAGTCTCAACAAAAATATGGATAAATTTTATTTTAACTATTTTATATCATTACATAGCAATGCCACACAAAGAATTAATGATATTTAGGTCATATGATACTATTCATAACCTTGAATTATTAAGGTATTGCCTATCTACAACTAAGATCATCACTAAAAATAAGTCCATTATATATAGTTAAGAAGATATCTACTGTTTGATAAATTAAACAAAAATTATTTAGCAGTCTAGAATTTTGTGTTAGAAATCTCTAGAGAAAAATATAATAATGTATTTATTTAAATGTCTTTTGATATTCCACATATACTAGAATCTAGAAATCTTTATTTAATATTTTGTAAAATTCTCTAGATTATGCTAGTGTATGAAAGGTTTTCAGAATGGTCTTTGTATAAGTATAAATAGGCCTTTGGCCTTATCATTTTGTAGCAAGAAATAAAAGTTCTTCTTGTCTTCCACAACAATTTTCTCATCCCGTCTTCTATTCTTCACACATAACCTTTCTATCAAATTGATATTAGAGCCAAGTTTACTAAGAGATGGCAAGAGATATGAATCTACAAGTACCTCATCTCACAAAGGGAAATTATGAAAATTGGAGTCTTCAAATGATGGCATTATTTGGCTTTGAAGACAATGGTAGATAGTTGGAAAAGGATATGTTGAGCCTTAAGATGAAACAACATTATCAACAACCCAAAGGAATTTGTTGAAAGAAAGCAGAAAGAAAGATAAGAAAGCACTCTTCTTCATCTATCAAGCCTTAGAAGAGGCAAGTTTTGAGAAAGTGGCTAGAGCATTTACCTCTAAGCAAGCATAGGAGATACTTCAAGTTCCATTTAATGGCATAGACAAAGTGAAGTATGTTCAATTTCAAACACTTCGGGGTGAGTTCAAGGCACTCTAAATGAAGGACGCAGAAAATGTGAAGGATTATTTTACAAGAGTCTTAACGATTGCCAATCAACTATGAAGGTATGGAGAAAATTTAGAAGATATTTGAGTAATAGAAGATATTGTACGTTTTGTGAATGATAAATTTGTGCATGCACATTGTAGTAGCTATTGAGGAAGCTAAAGATAGAGTCTATAAGCACTAATGAACTTATGGGATCTTTAATGGCTTATGAGCAAAAAAAATAAGAAAAAGTAAGATATTATCGAGCAAACTCGCCAATCAAATCTGACATTAAAAAGTGAAAAAGGATGACTCTAAAATTGAAGATAATTCCAGTGCTTGTGACATCTGTAGGCAAGGTGGTGGTCATGGTCATGGTCGTGGCTTTAGAAGGGTCGAGGATGTGGACGAGGATGTGGAAGATATCAAAGAAATAATGAAGATAGTCAAAACACAAAAAGTAAAGATTGGAAGAAAGATCCAAGATACAAAAGGTACAAAAAAATTTATGTTCGTTGTCATATTTGCAAGAAATTTAATTATTACCATCTTAATGTTATCATAATTAAGAGAAAGAAAATTTGGCCATGAAAAGGGAAGAGGATCCATTCTTATTGTTAATATTGAAATGACAAGAATGAGAAAAATTAATTAGTACTTAGATATTGAGCAAGTAACCATATGTGCAGCAATAAAAGCATGCTCGTAAAAATAGAAATAATGGAGAGTCAAATATATTTTGGCGATTCTTTAAAAATTCTGATGAAAGGAAAAGAACATATCCTAATTTTTTATTAAGATGGAAGTCATCAATTTATTTTTTATGTTTATTATGTCCAAGATATGAAGAATAATATTTCAGCATGGAGCAATAACTTGAAAAAGGATTTGATATTCATATGAAAAATTAAAAGCTCACCATTAAAAAAATTTTGAATGATTTAATTTTCCAATTGAAGATGATAAGTAATAGAATGTTTATTCTTAATATAAAAAATAGTGTAATGAAATGCTTAAAGACATGCGTGAAAGATCCATTATGGCTTTAACATATGAGGCACGAGCATTTAAATTTTAGAGATCTAAACAATATGTCAAGAAAAGGATTGGTATATGAGCTGTCAAAAATCAATCATCTGATTCAACTTTATGAAGGATGTGTATTTAAAAAGAAACCTATAAAAAGTTTCTCAAATAAAGCAAAGTTTAAAGCAAAGAAGCCTCTTCAGTTAATTCACATGGATGTATATGGACCTATTACTTCAACATCTTTCGATAAGCACTACTATTTTCTTACTTTTATTAATGATTATTTGAGAAAATTTTAGGATTACTTTTTGAAAGAAAAAATTAAAAGCTTTCTTATTTTTAGGAAATTCAAAGCAAGTGTAGAGAAAGAAAGTGGTTATTCAATAATAAACATCTAATTAGATCGAAGAGGTGAAATTACTTCTAAAATATTTGAAGAATATTGTGAAGAACATGCAATTGAACATCAACTAATTGCTTCTTTTTCACCTCCAACAAAATGGTGTAGCATAAGGAAAACATTGAACTATTGTTAATATGTACAAAGCATAATTAAAAGCAATAAAATGCCTAAAGGATTTTGGGCAAAAGATGTGACATTTGATGTCTATACTATCAATCGATGTCTAACTTCAAGCCTAAAGAATCTGATGTTGCAAGAAGCTTAGATAAGGAGAAAGTCAAATATCTCACATTTGAAAGTATTTGGAAGTATTGCATTTGCACATGTTCCTAAACAAAGAAGAACTAACTTCAATGATTGAAGCTCCAAACTTATCTTCATAAGGAATCAATCTAAATCATATAAATTATTTGATCCTAATACCTCAAAAAATATATTTAGGAGAGATGTGGAGTTTGATGAAGAAGAAGCATGAGATTAGCAAAATAAAGCTACACAAAAAGAAGAGCAGGTACTTATAAAGTTACAAGATTAAGAGCAATCATCATCATATTCTCTAAGCAGAAGTACCTCATTATTAACCCCAAAAGATAGTCAAAGGAATTGGAAGACAAGAAGCTTAAGAGAGCTTTATGAAGTAACTGATAAGCTTCATTTTATTTGCTTACTTGGAAATAATGAGCCATTGTAATTTGAAGAAGCCATAAAAAATGAAAGATGAAGATTTGCAATGGATGAAGAAATCAAATCTTTAGTGATAAACAATACATGGGAGCTCACATCATTATCAAAATGATACAAATCTAATGGTGTTCAACGGGTATGGTGGTGTTTATTTTTGTGTTGTGTATGTTTGTATAAGGGGACACCACACAGATCTGCAGATGTACTCATTAGGTTGATCGGGTATGATATTAAGGAATAGTATACTATCTCGAGAGATAGAAGTCACTATCCTATAATGGACCTAATCACCTAATGAGGACTCTTAAGGAATGAAGGGTCTTCGGATACTAGAGATTTTTTTCCTACTTTATATGGAAAAGTAAAGTAGGATTTATTTAAATCAAGTTCGTTAAGTTCCCTATGGAGGCAAGCCTCCATAGTTAATTGCATCCTAAGGGAAATGAATCCCTTAAGAATACTCTAGATTAAAGTAAGCGATTGTTGTCTCCGAAGAATTCAAAGATATGACAATCAAAGGATTAGTTATATTTTGAAAATCAAGTGGGAGAGATCGAAAGGGGAAGAATTCTTATCAAAACTAAGGAAGAAGAGTAGGGAGTGCTCGTGATACTAGGAAACCTAGTGAGCATTTCAATCTATCCTATAGTTGGGCTTTATACATTTGAATTTAAGAAGATTGATTGGTTTGAGTTGAATTTTTATTAGAAGTCTAAGATTTATAATTTTATAATACAAGATTATGGAAATTCCTAAGAGGTGAGGATTTATGCTTGTAGCCCACAAATAGAAATAGCAACCTCAGATCCTAAATCTAGGGAGCTTTCAATGAGGGCCAAAGCAAGACTTAAATCTAAGGCAAAAAATGTGTACATGATTTACCTCCACAAGAGAGAGTAAATCACCCAACTGCTGGGCTTATTATCACCTTGAGTGGCAACCATCTAACTCCTCCTATGCTTTAAATCCATGTAGGTAAGTCATATGCCTTGCAAGATGGTTACGATATTATTTACTTAGAAAAGAAACTAAGTCCTTAAACTCACTCCCTCAGAGACTAGATCATGAAGGGCGTAAATAATGACTTAAATCTAATGCAAATTTTGCCAAGTTTTATTTGATTTTTGGAATTTTATTTTGACACAAACTATAGTATTTTGTATGCCTAAATACATGGGAAATTGATTGTGGACTAAATTAGGAGAGAAAGAGGTGTCCTTCCATCAAAGGATCTTATAGGTTAAGCCTTTATTCTCTGGCACAGATGAAAGCCCTCTCTTAGCAAGAGTGAAAGAATATGACATGCATGATATAATATATTCATTCATCCAGCTAAAAGGTTACTAAAAATTTTATCATCTTGATTTAATTTCTAGGCTTTTATGTGAGGCTATGAAGTATTTTTAAATTTTAGTTATGAGTTGTTAATGGGATAGAAAATTTATTTTTATCCTAAAACCTAATCATCCATCACAAACAATCACCAATCATAAAGAAACTATGAAAAGGTATGTTATTTCTAATGCACAAGCTAAACAAAATATCAAATAATTTTATACAACACATAAAAGAATGGGGTGGTCGCACCACCACAACTCAAAAAAAATTTGGGTAGCCGAGCCCTACCTTTATACATCTCGGTATAAGAAAGAATAATTACAATTTATAAAATGATAAGTGCTATGGGGGTCTTCATTCTTCATCCTCCATTCTTCACTCTTCACCTTTCATTCTTTCAATCTTGATTTGCTCCACTTCTTTCTTTCTCTTGGCTTGAGTGGGATGTAGTTTGCTCCAAATGTATCACATGGTATATAAGACATGGTCTTATAACCAATGCTTATCCTTAATACCCATAACACTAATCCTAATGCTAATGCAAAAATTACATTAAATAAGGAAAGTAAATCTAGCTACACCTGCAAAACAAATATTACCTAAACACACCATACAACCCAAGCAGTTTTAGGAATAATTTGAACTTAGCACCCTACACATGGATAATCAAGTCCACCTATCTTAACTTGGGCTATGCTTAGGGACAAAGCAACCTGCACAGCAAAAAGTATTTATATTTTTATTATAGTGGCCCCTTTAAGCACAGCCCCCTACATAAAACATGACTAGACATCTAACATTCGCTACGCATACACCTAACATCCAGTCTAAAATAATACATCATAAATAACATTCATCAAACCATGCACCGCTCTAACATAAAGCTAGAAATAGTGACTTATAATGTGTGTGTTAGAGCTTATGTGGTATGTCCTAACTAGGCTTTAGGGTTATGATTTGCTATGTGTGAGGGATTTAACTTATGAAGGGTTGATTTTTCTTTAAATGGTTTAGTTGATTTGAAGATTTTTACTTAATATTTTCTTTTGTTTCATATAGCCAACACTTAGCAACTAAGTATTATAAAGAGAGAAAAGAGAGGGAGAGTCTCTCTTTCATCTCTATCTTTAAGTCATTTCTAAGGTAAATTGATTAATGAATTTCCTTTAGTGAATGTTTTATTATGTGTTTTAATTAACCCTAAGTTTAGATTCATTCTAAATAGCCCTATTCAATAAGAAAGGCATCTTAAGCTTAGTTAGGGTGGATTACTTTCACATAACATACACTCATTCATTTTTTTTCGTCATGTATATCATGCATATGAATAATCTTTAGCATACCTATACATGTAATGCAAATCTTAGCATACTTTGATGATGAATGCAAGAAAATGTACTTTGAAAATTGAAATATTTCATTTGTTAATTGAATCATGAATGCATGTCTTTATTATGTAGAAAAGAGGGATTTTTTTTCATCCATTAGCTAAATACACATTCACATGTATAAAAGTTTTAAGTGAGTACATCGCCATTATTTTCTACACTAGGGGTGTAAGGTACAAGACCTACTTAGGGCTACTTAAAGCCTCGCAGCCTTGGGATGTATAGACTAATATACCACTTTTCTTAGATACATGTAAATGTATGAATAACTATAATGATAAGAAAATCCACATGAAAATTATGTTTATTTGTTTGATTTTTGATTCTTTATTCATTGACGGCATCACACATGCCTATGTATGAGAGTTTTAAGTAAGTACGATGCCATTATTTTCTACACCAGGGACGTAAGGTATAAGACATACTTAGGGCTACTTAAAGCTTCGCAGCCCCGAGATGTCCAGACTAATATACCACTTTTTTCAAATACATATGAATGTACAAAATGAACCAAATGGATAAGAAATCATGCAAGAAATTATGTTTGATTTGGTTATATGATTTACATGTGTAATATCAAAATGCATAGGAATGGATTTAGGCAAGCGTTGTGTTCTTTTCAAATGAACTATACACTTGCAAATTCTATGTGAACCCATGTTAAGAAAAGGGAAGAGAACTTCATAGCACACATATTATACTATCATTACATGCAAGCATATAAATATTTATAATTAGCATTACTTCATTTGTAATCTTTGATTTATAGGTTTTAAAAATATTTTTTTGTTTAATAGTGATAATAGCCACTCATATTCCTAATCTTAGCCAACACATGCAATTTGACATGAAAGAAAATATTTTATTTAATTAATTTTTAAAAGAGATGAATACATGATTTCATATGGCAAACCATATTTAACATGATTGGAAAGAAATAAAGGAATGTAAACACATGATTTCATTCACCCTAATTAATTTTTAAGGACAATTATATCAAATAGGGTTATTAAAAATGAATCAGAATTCTTTAAATACATTTTTATCTTTGAATTTGATTTGAGTTAAGAAATATGAGAAGGGTTTGCTAATCTTAACTCATTTCGCCATGTATGAATTAATTTGTCTTAATGAAGGAAACTTAAGTTGATTTTATGTTTTGATTAGGTTAAAGTATGAAATAAATGAATTAATTAACCCTTACATATATCACCTTAAGTTAATTAACTAATTAATAATAAGCCAACATAATATGCAACCACATGAAAAGTAAATTTGCAATGTTCCTAAGAAATGAAAGGGGTCTAATGCAATTGACTTATGATTAATAGTTAATTAGGCTTAAGGGATCTCACTTAATTACTCTTATGATTTTCTCGCACATATGAGCCAATCATAATTTCATTATCTCTCACCTTGGGTTATTGAACACCCAAGAAGCTAGCCAAGATCAATTAAAGGTTGCTTAGGTTAGGATGATTTGATTTTTTTTTTTAATTTTAATTTTATTAAGCTTTTAATGGATTAATTAAATATTTTGATTATGTTTTAATTTGAATGATAAAATTAACTTGGGAAAGGGTCAAGCGCAAGGCCTCAATCCTAATCTCTAAATCATTTAAACATTCAATTAGATTTTGATTTCCTTATTTTAAATATTTAATCACTTAATTAATCAATTAATCATTCCATTAGCCCATTAATTAATTTGATTTTCAAAGGTAAAGAAGTCTCAGGAAATAAATTAGGAAAAATTTGCCCAATCACATTTCCTAAGTGATCTTACTACTTAACATGGATGATTAAGTTCAAATGATTAATCAAGTTATTGTTCATTCCTTAATTATAATTAATTAGATTAAGAGAATGATTAGGGCTTACTCAAATTATTTCCCTAATTAAGAAATCAATAAAATCCTAGAAAAATAAAGGAGGTAGAGGTCATCCCCCTAACAATCCACAAAAAAATTGAGATTAATTGATTGCTTAATTAAGGTGTAATTAAGCTAATTCAATTTTTAATAAAACCCTAATTAAGCCAAAGTCACTATTCAAAATCAACTAATTATAATTTTCCTAGATTCGCCTTTGAAATATCTTCAAAATGAGCCTAAGTTTACTTTTTTTTTTGGATTTTTCTCTAATTAGTTATGATTTTAGGTAATTTTAGGATTAAAAACCAATTAAAAATCCTAATTAAGCCTTTAATCCTGTCGAACCATGTGGCTGCTGATGCGGCGCGCTAACGCAGCGCACTTTCCACGTGGTATGATGGGATTGATTATTTAAGTTATCACATCCGTGAGCTAACTTAGCGGTGGTGAATCCGCTTTCTCTATGGGCCGTTTGATCTTAGATCGAACGGTCATAGTTTAACCTGTGGGTTAAGAGGGAAATCAATGGATCTACCATGGGATTTGATCGCCATTCCATCTCGACGAGATAGACGATCTATCCGCATGAAAAGACAAGCACCATCTGTCTTTCTCCATTTGATCCGAGCTTAGATTAGGATCAAATGGATCCTACACCATCTAAGGGGGCATACAATTACATCCAATGGCTAGGATCCCTCGACATGGGGATTCCTTTCATAAAAGACCAACACATAGAGGCTTAAAGCTATGGTTTTAAGAAATTACCTCATCGAAGCTTATATTATACGGCGCAATGTCGAAGGTAGCTTTTCCTAATTGAGGCGAGCCCCTGTTCAAGGAATTTGAGCTCAATTTTGTGTGAAGCTTGGTTGACCAATCCATGCATACACATGCCTCAGCTTCGATCGAACTCCAATGCCCGGTGCTCGGGAAGCTCGAGAGGTGATTTGATTAGCTTCGATTGAGTACAATGATGTGTATGCATGAGAAATTTGAGTTGGCTTGCATGGGAAGGAAGTTAGGATTAAAATGGAGGTGTCTCATCTCTCACACGAGGGAAAGGAAGAGGAGGAGAGTTGGGAAGCTCTAAATTATTGTCAAACCCATTTGAAGAAAAGATCCCCAATGGACGGACCACCATGATCACCCATCAATCACCAAGGGGTCACCATGATAAGTTGATGGGGGAGGGATTTGGTTCTCCTCAACATGGATGACCAGGTGAATCAAGGAGGTGCTCAGTGGGCTAGTGAACTCTAGGAATACCTCATTTGGTAAAAGGAGGGTTGCCATGGGGAGTGCAAAGTGGATTTTGCTACTTAGAGTAGGAATCCAAGGTGGAGACTTTGTCCATTGTATAATCAACTTGAGGTGAGCTTGTTTGGCTTTTGGGCTAACTTGGGAGGGGCCTAAGGCTGGTTTGGGGTGTGCTTGGTCGGCCAATAGGGTTCCATGACTTAGTTTTGGGTGACATGTGCTTATTTGGTCAAATGGGTTCATGTATGTTCATGTATGGGTTGGGTTGATCAATTGGCCCAAATTGGGTCAAACTAAGGCTTGGGTTAGGTCTAAATCATGATTTGAAATGTTTTGGTGTGATTAATTTGATATGGTTTGGCTTAGATTTGAATTTGACTCATTTGGATTCAAAAGGATCAATTAATCAAGCTGACTAATTTGACCAATTTGACCAAATTGGGTTGGGTTAGGTGTTGAGTCAAGTTCAATTGGTTGATTGAAAATGATTGTAGGCTTTGGTTTGGTTTAAATTGGAATTATTTTGAATTTTGGTCAATTTGACCTTTTAGGTCTATTTGGGCTAGGTTGGGTTAAGTTGATTAATTGGTTAGCTTGGGCTCAATCATGGCTTTGGTCAAGCTCAATAAGTGATTTGGAATGAACTTGAGCCATTGGTTGCAATCAATTTGGGTTAAATCATGATTTGACCCATTTTGGCTTTTTAGGCCAATTTGGGTCAACTTAGGTCAAGTGGTCAATTAGGCTTGGTTTGGCTCAATTGATGACGTGGTCATGTTCAATCATTGATTATGAATGGGTTTGGGTCAATGGTTTCAATCAATTTGGCATATGATAAATTTTGGCTAGTTTAGGTTTCATTTGGGCTAAATGTTGACTTGGTCAAAGGCTAGGTTTGGCTTGGTTTGACCCAATTCAAGGTGGTTGATCACCCTATGATGATTGTTGATCATGATTGAGGTTTAGATGGGCTTAGTTCAATCCAATTTGGGTTGGGTTAGAACTTGGCTCAAAAAGGTCCTTTAGGTTACTTTGGGTTAAGTGAGCCTAAATTGGTCAATTGGCTTGATCAAGGCTTACTTCAAGTTTAATTGAACTCACATATGGACTTAGGATTAGAATATAAATCCAATTGCAATTGGTTTGGAGATGAATGGGTTTTAGTTTATAAGATAATTTCAAGTCGTGAGGGTTAACTTGAGCTTGATTTGGGTTGAGCTTGATTTGGATCAATGATTAAAGGAATAATTGAATCATGAAGAAATTCATGAGTTTTGAGTTGATTGGGGTTTCATTTAGCCAACCTCAAAATTTTGGCTAAAAGGGGTAAAATTGGGAATTTTATTTGATTTAAGTTTGTTTTTGGTCATTTGAATTTATATTTCATTTATATTTGTGAATATAAATGAAGATATAAATGGGACATGAGAAAATCACTTGAGTTTGGAGTGATTTGGAAGCAAATTTGATTAAGCTTAGGGATGTAGATTGAAAGAGCTAATTTGGGTTTTAATTTGGTTTGATTTATTTTTGGTCATTGGAGGGTGAGTTTCATTTATATTTATGAATATAAATGAAGGAATCATTGATTTATAAAGAAATCAACCAAGTTTGAGTTGATTTGAATTAATTTGTTACATGAAGGTAGCTCATATGGCTTGGGAAGATTTTGGAATTTGAATCATGGGTTTCAATCATTTGGAATTTGAATTTCATGATTTTAATTTGATTTTATTGAATTGAAAATTCAAAATCAATGTTGTTGATTTGGATTGCAACCAAAATCCATAAGATAAAATTGAAAGGGCTTAGGAAGGGATTTGGAGTTTGAATTTGGTGATATATTTTAGTCATTAGATAGTTAGATTTGATTTTAGGGTTTGGAATTTTGAATTTGAGGTTTGGTTTGAAAGAAGGATATAAGGATTGATTTTGGGTATAGGTTAAGCAAGTTTTCCTAAATCCCTAGGGCACAACCTATTCCTATGGCTAACTTTTCCAAGTCTCTAGGGTCAGGTTAAGTGTTCACCTAACCACTAGAAGTATCTTAAGACTAAGAAACTCTTAGTATCTATAAGAGTCCTAGATCAATGATGAGGAAGTTGAGAGCTCACTCCTAAAGTAAAGTCAACAAAGGGTACCCAATAGGTGTGGTATGGCTGACAAGGCACACCGCACATATTGGTGTTGACCGAAATGATCAACAATGTCTAAAGGATCACATGCACTAACATAAATGATCTATTCCTAAACCCTAGGTGTAGAAGGAATCATGATCTTAATGCAATGCAACTCCACTCATGCCAAGGGCATAAGCGAGGAAGAAGGGATCCACCAAGGGATCAAGCATGTGAACCTTTCACTGGGGAAGCAGGTTCAAGTTATCCACTAGGGATAAGAAGTTTGGGTTTGAATGTAAGATATAATTTGGGTAGAGTATCCACTTGGAATTAGCATGTATAACCTGTCAGGGATAGATGCATGAACCTTCCACTAGGGAAGCAGGTTCAGGTTATCCACTAAGGATAAAGAGGGTTTGGATTTCTTTTGAGGGTGCACTCATTGGGGAATGCAAGTTTGAATTAGATTTAATTGACTCCACTGGGCAAGTCAGGATGATTGATGTCTCACCAGGGAGAAATTGATTGATTATTTATTTAAGTTTTGGATTTTAAGATGAACCCTATTGATTTGAGATTGATCGCACTGAGAAGGGGCTATGTTGGCCTAGGCCTATCTCAAATTTATCAATCCAAAGGGATAAACCACGGCAAATGGTACAACTATCTGACCTAAGGGGTTGTCTTTCGGTGTACAATGGCTATGCTAGGGAGAAAGCATAGTAGACTTACATCTCCAAGAGATAGGGACAACCATTGGGGTGATCTGTTGGATGCAATAAATCAGACCCAACTTAGGGCGAGTACTGAATGAATGCCGCTGGGGGACTTACATCAACTCAGAAGTAGTCAAGATAATTTCATTTGATTGGATTGCATTTATTTTAATTTCATTTATTTTATGGATCCCCTCGGTGTGTGATGGATCTACTAAGAAGAGGCTAATATCAGCCTAGACCTATCTTAGGTTTATAAATCCAGCCATTAGGTAGAACTAATCAAACAAGAAGGTACCTTTTGATTTGCAATGGAAAAGTTAAGAAGAAAGCATGATGACTCACATCTTCCTAAATGAAGAACCACTGGGGTGATCAATTGGTTGTGCAACAAATCAAACCCGACCTAGGGCTGCCCGTCAGTTTGCAGTAGTCGTGCTGGAAAAAATACGTAATAGACTTATATCTTTCAAAGGAGAGACGGTCATCGGGGTAACTTGTCGGTGGCACAATAAGTTAAACCTAACCTAAGGGCGATTACTAAGAGAGTGCCAACTTAGGGACTTATCTTAACTCAAAGTAGTCAAAAAATTTCTATAGAGAGTTTTTCTGGCACTACCCTACAGATAGGATGCCTGCTTGGGAAAGGGGCCACTAGGGGCTTGAATTCCTAATCCACATACGAAGATATATTTTGCCTAATTTATATTTGTGTGGACCCTATTGGTTTGCGAGGGCCAACACTGAGAAGGGGCTTATATCAGCCTAGTCCTATCTCATACTTACTGTACCAAGGGAGAATCTACACATCCCCTGAATAAATTCTCCAACCATAGGGGTGGCTACTAGGAAATGGGGACCTTCTAATCTAAAACTAACTAGGGTAGTGTCTAAATGGGCTCGCTAAGGATGTGATCCAAATAGAGTGCCCATAGGAGAGGTGTCACTAGGGGTGTTATCCAAAACCTTGTAAAAGAAAGCCTGTAGATATTTGGTGGCCAACTCAAGGAGAAAGCACTTGGACTCATATCTTCGAAGAGTGGTATATCCACTGGGTGTGTCGCCATCAACATGTTGATAACCAACCAACCTAAGGTGCCTGTCAGTTTGCAACAATCAGTCTAGAAAGAAGGCATGTAGACTTACATCACTCCAAAGTGGAACTGATCATCGGGATAGTCTGTCTTCGGCTTGATAGGGGCTATTTGACCTAGGGTGACTACTAAGCATGGGGAGTCCTGTGTAAAGACTAAACCCAAGCTTGAAGTATTCAAGAGGAAAGGAGCCTCTGAGGGACTTATCCAAAACCTTAAATAAACCGACCTTGATTAGCTAGTTCATGTAAGCTTACATCCTCTTAAATGAAGTCAACATGGGGTAGCTTACTGGCTGCATAATAAGACCTACCAAACTAACAAAGTGCTCATTAGTTTGCAGTAGTCAAGTCAGGAAGAAAGCATGGGGACTCACATCCGATAGACAAGTAATCGTTGGGGTGACATACTAGTGAGGTAGTATATCTGGCCGACCTATTGCAGCTAATGAGTGAGTGCCACGGGGGGCTTGCTCCCACATCGAAGTAGCTTGAGATAAAAGATATGTGTTTGTTTGTGATGTCAAATAAGTAATAGGATGCCTCTTGGGTTCTTTTATACTTATCCTAAGCATATAAGAATGTGACTCCACTAAGAAAGGATGTCGCTTGGGTTCTCTTACACCTAACTTAGTTGTACTAATCAAAATAGGATACCTCTTAGGTTCTCTCACACCTATCCTAATAGCACAGGAGGATTGAATGTGATTTGTGTTTGTGTTGTGGAGGGATAGGACGTCATTTGGGTTCTCTTACACCTACCTTAAACACATTGTGGCAGATTCACAAACAAAAGATGTTTCTAACACATAAGAAATGGAATTTAATATAAAAAGAAGTTTTATTGAAGATTATTTTCAAACAAGATTTATGGATAGTATTTCTTTAGGTAGAGCCCGTTGATCGAAAGCATAGGGTGCTCTCCTTTATAGTTTATGAGCTGATAAGATCCTCCTTGGTAAGCTTTCTCTATGGCAAAAGGGCATTCCCAAGTGGGTTCAAACTTTCCTCCCATCTTTTGATGGGTAGTAATTGGTCTCCTTAGAACTAAAACAAGCTCTCCTACTCGAAAAGCTCTAGACGAACCAACTTGTTGAGAGCTTAAATCATTTTGGCTTTGTATAACTCGAGGTTCTAGCATGCCCTAAGGCATCTCTCCTCTAAACCTTCGAGCTCTTCTAACCACAGCTTGGCATTCTGCTCTATAGTAATCTTGTTACCCACAGCTATCCTTAGTGATGGGAGTTGGACTTCTAATAGTATAATGGCTTCGGATCCATACACTAAAGAAAATGGGGTAGATTCTAGAGGCTTCAACCAACTTCTCACTACTATCATTGTGGTGAGCATCTTCTTCAATATTTGGATGAGAGTTTTGTTGAATGCTTCTGCTAGACCGTTTGCCCTTAGGTTGTGTGGTGAATTTTTATCTTCATCTATCCTTGAAGAAATAAGTGAAGATAAAAATTATGCTAGTTGGACACCACGTAGATCCGCAGATGTTCTTATTAGGGTGATCGGGTATGACACTGAAGAATGGTGTACTATCTCGAGAGACAGAAGTTATCATCCTACAATAGACCTAATCACCTAATAAGGACTCCTAAGGACGATGGGTCTTCGAATGTGCCAGAGATTCTTCCCCTACTTTACATAGAAAAGTAAAGTAGGGTTTATTTTAAACTGGGTTGGTTAAGTTCCCTATGGAGGAAAGCCTCCATAATTAATTACATCTTAAGAAATGAGATTCCTTAAGATTACCCTTAATTAAGGTAAATGATCATTGTCTCCAAAGATTTTAAAGATAGGATTATCAATCAATTAATTATTTTTGGAAGATCAAATGGGATTGATCAAGAAGAGGGAGTTATTATCAAAACCAAAAGGAGATAAGTAGGGGATACTCATGATGCTAAAAAACCTAGTGAGCATCCCAAACTATCCTATGGTTGGGCTTTATATTTTTGAATTTGAGAAGAATTATATGTTTGAGTTGAATTTTTATTAGAAATCTTGGACTTACAATTCCATGATACAAGATCATGGAAATTCCTAAGAGGTGAGGATTTATGCTTATAGCTCATAAAGGAAAACAGTAGCCTCATATCCTAAATCTAGGGAACTTTGGTGAGGGCCAAAACATGGCCTAAATCTAAGGCAAAAAATGGGCATATGATTTTGCCTCCACAAGAGAGGATAAACCACCCGACTGTTAGACTTACAACTGTCTGGGGGTGGCTGCCAACTAACTCCTCCTACAATTTTAAATATATGTAGGCAAGTCTTATGCTTTTATAGAATAGTTAGGCTATTGTTTATTTAAAAAGAAGACTAAATCCTTAAACTAACTCTCTAAGAGACTAGATCATGTAGAGCATGAACTCATGACTTAATCTAATGCAAATTTTGTTAAGTTTTTTTTTGGATAATTAATTTGACACAGGTTATGGGATTCATATGCCTAATGCATGAGACATTGATTATGGGACAAAATTAGCAAAAAGGAGGTGTATTTTCACCATGGCTCTCAATGGTCAAGCTATATTCTCTGGCAAAGGTGGAAGCCCTCCATAAGCAAGAGTGAAGCAAGATAATTTTATGCATGATGTGAAACATACAACATCCAGCTAAGAGGTTGCTAAGTCTTTTATTATCTTGATTGATATCCTAGGCTTTATGTAAGGTTATGAGTTATTAATTCTAATTTTTAAGTTGATTAATTAGATATAAAATTTATTTTTCCTAAGAGCCTAATCGCATCCAAGTCATTCATCAAAAAATGAAGAAATTAAAAAAAAAATATACTATCTTAATGCACAAGCTAAACAAACATCAAACAATTTTATAAAGCTAGAGTAAAAGAATCAAAGGCCTTTGTGCTCGGGCTCCACCACACAAGCCTGAAAAGAGATGGGTAGCCAACCTCTACCCTTATACAACCTAGATTACAAATGAATAATTATAATTTAGAAGGAATTCATGTTAACGGGGTCTTCATTTTTTTTGATTTTCTTCTTTCCTTCCTTCTTTTTGACTTGGTTGGAATGTGGTCACCTCCACTTCCCCATAACATTCATTCTAAATCCTAATTGTAAGAATTACATGAAAATGGTAAAAGTAAATCTAACTAAAATTTGCAAAATAGAGATTAGCTAAACACACCATACATCCCAAGAAATTATATGAATAAACTAGACTTAGTACCCCACACATGGTTAACCAAGTCCACCTAGTCTATTTTGGATTATGCTTAGGGGTATAAGCAACCTACACAGCAAAAGTATTTATATTTTTATTACAGTGCCCCTTAAACACAATCCCCTACAGAACATAATCATTAGATTAAGATCATCCTATCATCCAGTCTATGCACATACACCCTAACATCTAGTTTAAAATATTACAACACAAAACAAAATTAGGCATCAAACCATGCACCGCCCTAACATAGGACTAGAAATGGTGACTTGGCCTAATGTGTGTGCCATTTAAGGCTTGTGTGGCATGTCTTAGCTAGGCTTTAAGTTTGGAATTTTTTTATTTTTAAGTGTGAAAGGATTTAACTTAGTGGGTGATTTTATTTTAAGTGATTTAGTTGATTTGTCTATTTTTATTTGATAATTTTATTTGGTTTGAATGAACCTACATTTAATTATTAAGTGTTATAAAGAGAAGAAAAAAGAAGAGAACTTTTCTTTCATCCCTACCTTAAGTAATTTCTAAGGTAGATTCATTAATTATTTTCCTTTAGTGAATGTTGTATTATGTGTTTTAATTAACCCTAAGTTTAGATTTACTCTAAATAAACCAATTCGATAAGAAAGGTAATCTTAGGACTAATTAAGGTGAATTACTATCACATAACACACAACCATTTATTTCTTTCCAACATGTATACTATTCATATGAATGGTCCTAAGCATATCTATACATGTAATGCAAATACTTTAGCACACTTTGGTGATGAATGCTAAGGAATATTATTTAAGAAAATTTTGGATATTTCATGAATGCATGATTTTGTTTATGTAGAAAAGAGGGACTCTTTTATTCATTAATCAAATGCACATTTACATATATGAAAGACATAAGTGAGTATGACAACATTATTTTCTACACTAAGGGTGTAAGGTACATGACCTACTTGGGGCTACTTAAAGCCTCGCAACATCAGGATGTCCAGACTAATATACCACTTTTCTTAAATACATGTGCATGTACAAAAAGAAATGAATGGGAGAAGAGTCATGCAAAAGATTTTTATTTTTGTTTAATTTGGTTATGCAATTTACATATGTACATGTGAAGATCCTTCTTAAGCCATAACATGGAAATGCATAGGAATAGATTTAAGCAAGTGTTATGTTTTTTTGAAATGAACTATACACTTTGTAAATCTTATTCAAATCCTTATTAAGAAAAGAGAAGAAAGTCACATAATACATTTTATGCTATAATCACATGCAAGCTTATAAGTATTTATAAGTAGCATACTTTCATTTATGATCTTTGATTTATAGATTTTGAAAATAATTTTTGATTTAGTAGTGATAATAGCCATTCATATTCTTACTTTAGTCAAAGCATGCAATTTGACATAAAGAAAACATTTCATTTAATTTGACTTTTCAAAAGAGAATGAATGCATGAATTCACATGGAAAACAACATTTAACATGCTTGGAAAGGGATAAAGTGATGTAAGCATAAGATTTCAATCATCCTAATTAATTCCTAAAGACAATCCTATAACATAAGATTATTCAAAGTGAATCAAAATTGCTTAAAGAGACTTTTATTTTATGTTTTTTGAATTTGATTTGCAAATGATTTGTGAGAAATGGTTTGCTGGTCCTAACCCATTTCCTTCATGTGTGAATTTATTTAGTTTAATTTTTGAATGATCAGATTGATTTTATATTTTATTTAGGTTAAGGTGTAAATTAAATTCATTAATCCTTACCTATACAACTTTAACATAATTATTCAAACAATTGTGAGCCAACATATGATATGAAATCACATGGAATTTAAATCAGCAATGTACCTAAGAAAGAAAGGGGACTAATGCAATTGGCTCACAATTATTTATTAATTAAACTAAAGGGTTTTAGTTAAGTACTTTCATAACCTTCCCACACATGTGTGTTGGATATGATTTCCTAAAAAGCCAATCAGGTTATTGATCACCTAAGTATCTACCAAAGAATTATGATTATTGAGTTTTGGAATGATTATATTTTGGGTTTTTATTAATTAAATTTATTAATGAAGTGATTAAGCCATTAATTATAACTTGATTAAATATTTTCCAAATGGAGTGAACTTAGGGAGAAGAGATTGGAAAAGGAATCCTAATCTCATTCCCTAAGTTCATTCAATATTTCATAATGATTAGCAAGCCCAATTAATGAATTCATCACTATTTAATAGGTTAATTGATCACTTAATTAATTAATGGAGTGATTAGGAGTGAATCAAGCAATTACTCTAATTAAACTAATAATAAATTCCAAGAAAATTATGGGAGGCAGAGGTCATCCCATTAATTAACCCAAAGAAGTTTGGCATTAATTACTAAAGCAATTAGACAGTAATTAATATATTTACATTCCCGATAAAACCTAAAGTGAGTGAAGCATATTGTTCAAAATTAAACAAAATTAATTTTATATTATTCCCCCTTGAATTATCTTTAAAATGAACTTGAGTTTGCATTTTTTTTTTTTTTTGGATTTTTCTGCATTTAGTTATGAATTTTTGAAGTTTTTATGATTATTGAGTAATTAAAAAGCCTAATTATATAACTAATCTATCGGCGCCACATGGACTGCTAATGCGGCGCGCACTTTCCATGAGGCATGAAGGGATTAGTTATTTAAGTTATCAAATCAGTTCGTCGGTGGGGTGGCTACTTTCCCTAGGCTGATCAAAGATCGGATGGTCAGGATTAAACTCATGATTTTAAAGAGATAATCAGCGAATCTAGTGTGCTTTAATCAGGACCATCCATCCAAAACACGCAGGATGGACGGTCCATGATTCATCGCTGCCCTCGCTTGTGGGAGATGGAGATCGTCCATCCTCCATGGCTTAATCCAAGCTCACTTGAGCTCGGATTGGGCAGAGATTCAACCCACACCATCAAGGAGCATAGAAAAGAAGATCCAACGATGGAATTTCAATGGGATTACAATTCCCTTCACAAAAGACCAAATAATTTTCAACCTAAGCTTAGTTTTGATTCATACCTTATTGAAGGCTATCACCGACGCTTCCAACGGTGGATGTAGCTTCGTCTAGTGGATACAAAGTCTTGTTGAAAGTTTCAAGCTTTGAGTTGAAGTGGATCTTTCAATTGACCAAGGCTTTCTTCAATGGCTTGCAGCTTTGGTCTAGGTGAGGCTTCACGTGGCTTGGATGCTTGGGATTTACTTTGGATGAACTCGACTTAGTCCCTTGATGGTGCTTGAAAGAGAAATTGGACTTTGATTGAGAATTGAGCAAAGTTGAAATCTCCCTCACCTCCCTTATTTCAGCTTTGAAGAAATTCGAGAAAGGAAAATTGGAATGAGCTTAGGATTGCCTAGGGAAGCTTGTGGATGCTTTCCTTTGATCCTCTGAGCTCAATCAAATGCAAGGGAAGTGAATTGAGTTGGAATGAGGGGGAGTATATCTCCCCCTACTTGAATTGGATGGTCAAGAGCCTTCTTGCCATTTTGATCAAATTGCCCTAATTGAATAAGTTATTTTGGTTGTCATGAGCTCCATGTGGTTCAATTTTGGCTGAGCAGTGGGAGTGTGGACGTGCACATGTGTTAAAATGAGTGTGGGAGGTGATCCATGTGGAGAATTTTGAGTGGAGTGGTTAGTTTTGGCCTTGGGTTGTATTTCGCTAACCCAAACCCATTGGGTCATGTTCACCACCCTCCTTAGTGTCCAAATGGTCCACTAGGAGGATGCCAAGTGGTCTTGAGAATATGATCAAATTCCAAGTGAATTTGACCTAGGGGTAAAATGGTCATTTAGCTTTGATTTTGATTTGGGCATATTTGGAATAATTGAAAAATAGGTTGTGCTAATTTTTAATGAATTTGGTGTTGATTTAATATGATTTGGCTCAAGTTGACCCATTATGATCAAAATGGGTCAAGTTGACCAATTGGTCAAATTGGGTCAAACCATGGGTTAGGTCAAGTTCAAATGATCATTTGTAACCTATGGGTGTCATTGGTTTGGTTCAATTTGATTTATATTTGGTTTTGGTTCATTTGAGTTCACTTAGGTCAAATGGGTCAAGTTGACCATTTGACCCATTTGATTAGGTTAGGTCATGGGTTGGTTTAGGCTTGGTTGATCATTTGAAATATATTGCAAGCTTTGGTTTCAATCAATTTTGGTTTGGTTTTGATTTCAAGTTGATTTCCTTTTAGGTCAAAGTTGGGTTCATAATTAGGTTGGGTCTAGTTGGCCAATTGAGGCTTTGGTCAAGTTCAACAAGTGATTTAGAATGAATTTGATCCATTGGTTGCAATCAATTTGGCTTAGATCAAGATTTGAAACATTTTGACTTTTTAGGTCAACTTAGGTCAAGTGGCAAATTAGGCTAGGTTTGGCTCAAATGATGACTTGGTCATGTTCAATCATTGATCATGAACTGATTTAGATCAATCGTTTCAATCAATTTAGCCTATGGTGGATTTTGGATAGTTTAGGTTTCATTTAGGTTGAGTGTCGACTTGGTCTAAGGCTAGGTTTGATTTGGTTTGACCCAATTTGGGTGATTGGCCATCTTAGGATGATTGTTTCTCACAATGTGAGGCTTAGATGGGCTTAGTTCAATCCAATTTGGGTTGGATTAGAATTTGGCTCAAAAGGGTGCTTTAGGTCTCTTTCAGTCAAGTGAGCCTAAATGGGTCTATTGACTTAATCAAGGCTTGATTCAAGTTTGGTTGAACTCACATATGGACTTATATTGAAATAAAAATCCAATTGCAAGTGATTTGGAGCAAAATGGGTTTTGATTTATTTTACAATTTTAAGTCAAAAGGGTGAGTATGGGTTTGACTTGGGTTAGTTTGATTTTGGTTTGTTGATTGAAGTTTGATGTTTATATTTGGGTTTATGATTGAAGGATTGATTATTTTAAGAGAAAATCCAAATGTTTGGATTAATTTGAGAATGATTTGGCTAAGTTCAAAACTTTGACTTAAAAGGGTATAAGTTGGATTTAGGTTAGATTTAGGCTTGAGTTTTAAATTTAGTTTTTGTTATTTGAATTTATATTTCATTTATATTTATGAATATAAATGAAGATATAAATGGGTTGTGAGAAAATCTTTTGAGTTTGAATTGATTTGGATTTGATTTGAGCTAAGTCCATAAGATGAAATCAAAGTGACTTAGGAAAGAATTTTGGATTTGGAATTGAGTTTTGAATTTGAATTTATTTTTCATTTATATTTGTGAATATAAATGAGAATATAAATTAGTTATGAGAAAATCTTTTGAGTTTGAAGTGATTTGGATTTTTGGAATTGATTTGAATGATTTGAGAAAAGTTATTTAAGTCAGAATTTGATTTGAATTTTGAATTGGAATTGATTTGAGTTTGAAGTTGATTTGAATTTTAAGTTGATTTGAATTTGAGGTTGATTTTATTTGAAGTTTGACTTGAAAGAAGAAAGTAAGGATTGGGTTTAAGCTAAAGGGTAGGCAAGTTTTTCTGATACTCCTAAGGCATAACCCATTCCTATGGCTAACTCTTCTAAGTCTCTAGGGTTAGGTTAAGTGTTCACCTAATCACTAAAAGTGTCTTAAGACTAAGAAACTCTTAATATCTAGAGGAGTCCTATGTCTAAGACGAGAAGTTGAGAGCTCACTCCAAAAGTGAGGTCAACAGGTAATAGATGGTGGAATATCTTTAATCTTTGCTGTGTCTCTGAGCAAAGCTATTAGTTTTGGTGCTCTTGAATGTAGTACCATTATCGGATATAATTCATCGAGGCACCCCGAATCTATATATGATATGATTCCTAAAAAATTGGAGCACATGCTGAGTTGTGACCTCTCTAAGCGGGATTACCTCCGCCCACTTGGAAAAGTAGTCGGTGGCAGCTAGAATGAATAGGTGACCCTTAAAAGAAGGAGGAACGATCGAACCCACTATGTCAGTGCCCCAACACTCAAATGGCCATGAGGCCAATGTAGGATGTAGAATGTTGGGTGGTTGGTACAGGAACACACCATGCACCTGACATTGGTAGCATCTCTTAGCTACATCCATGCAGTCCGTAATCATCATGGGCCAGTAGTATCCTAGTCTTTTGATCTTGGATTTCATCTTCGGACCGGACTGATGAGCTCCACATAAACCTGTACCTTGATCATAATATTATGGGCTTCATGTTTGGCTAAATAGCATAACCACTTATGATCGAAAGATCGCCGATACAAAGTGCCATCCACGAGAGCATAGGAGAGAGCTATATGTTTCACCTGATAGGATAATGACTTCTCTTGAGGTAGTTTTCCTGTGTTAAGGTAATCCATGAATGCTTGCCTCCAATCTGACTCGTCATCCTTTTTGGCAACGGAAACCTCCCCTTCAAGAGAGAGTCTCTTGATGAGTTCAGCATCAATAAGGGATAAAACTTGTCGATTTTAAACCCTTATTGAAATGAACTCATCTTCTGAGTATGCCAACTCCTTGGCGAAGCTACAATGCCAAGCTAAAGATCTTCTTGAGGAATCTTGTAGATAGTGACCTCTGGGATCTGAGCCAACAACTCCATGGTGTACTTGTGGTAATGATGGAGCTTAGGCTTTAGAACTTTGTAGGACCCAACAATTTGGTTGATGGCAAGTTAAGAATCCCTGAAGATGCTGACACTCTGGATGCATAATGTAATGACTAACTCAAGACTAGCAATCAAAGCCTCATATTCAGCTTCATTGTTGGTGCATGGATTGGACAGATGATATGAGAATCTCATCATATCGCAATCCGGAGTTAGGAAAACTATTCCTACCCCTACCTTCCCTAGAAGAGTAGATCATTATTCTTCTCCTTTTTGAGAGGAAACCGCACCATCAAAATGCATCTCCCAATGGTGAATGCTGTCCCTTAAGTTCATGATTTGTTCATCGTGAGGTCGCCAAGGGAGTCGCCAGGAAGTGGGTGGGTGTCATTAGTGTCCTTCTTTCAGCACGTAGGGGTACGAATGTGATGTCAAACTGCGATAAAATCATGGACCATCGTGCCAACCATCCAGATAATGTTGGTCGTGTCATGAGATATTATAGTGCATTGATTCTAGAGATCATATTCATCTTATGGGAAAGCATGTAATGTCATAGCTTTCAGGATGCAAATATTAAAGCTAGGCAATGCTTCTCAATAGGTGGGTAGTTTTTCTCAGCATGAATTAGATGATGACTAAGATAGTAGAGAGAATTTTCTTTCCCTTCGTCATTGGTTTGAGCCAACAAGGCACCGAGGGAATCGTCTAATGCAGTGGTGTAGAGGATCAATGGCTTGCCTGGGAAAGGGGCTGCTAGAACTAGCGGCATCATCAGGTAGTGCTTGATTTCTTCAAAGGTATGCTAGCACTTGTCATCCCACTTGAACTTGGTGTCCTTTTTGACAAGTACTGAGAATGGTTAGCATATTTAACAAGTTGGATATGAAGAATCTTAGATATGCTAACCACCCTTGAAATGATCTGAATTGGGTTAGACTTTTAAGGGGTGGTATTTCTAAGATAGCCTTGATCTTCTCTAGGTCGATCTCTATTCCCTGGTGTCGGACAACAAACCCAAGGAATTTCCCTGAAGCTACTCCGAATGCACACTTTATGGGATTCATTTTGAGGTTAAATTATCTTAACTGTTCGAAAACTACTCTCAAGTTGAAGAGATGGTCAGTCTTTTCTTTGCTCTTGACTACCAGATCGTCAACATAGTATTCAACTTGATGATGAATGAGTTCATTGAAGATCTGAGTCATGGCCTGCTAGTAAGTAGCACCAAAATTTTTAAGGCTGAAAGGCATGACCTCATAACAACAGATTTTTATCAAGGATCGAAAAGCAGTATTTCTTTCATCCTCAGGGGCCATCTTGATTCGGTTGTTTCCAGATGACCCATCCATAAAGGAGAATACTACATGAGATGAGGCAATGTCCACCATCAATTCTGATATAGGAAGTGGAAATTAATCTTTCGGACATGCCTTATCCAAATCTAAAATTGACACATACACGAATTTGGCCATTCTTCTTTTTAACTGGGATGATACTAGCTAACCAGGTGGGGTATTTTTCTTCCCTGATAAAGCTGGTGTCGATCAATTTCTTTATTTCAGAAGTGACCTATTGTTCAATGTCTAATCACATGCATTTAGGAGCTTGCTTAATAGGGCTAGCATTAAGTTCTATTGCTAGCTTATGGACTGCTACATTAGAAGATAAACTGGGCATTTCCTTATAACTCCACATGAAGCAGTCCTTAAACTCAGCAAATAGCCTAAATAATTCATTGGTTTCTTCTTCATTTAATTAGGAACTGACGTACATCGGTGGATATTCTTTTATTCCCAAGTTGATTTCTTTGAGTTCATCAATGGTTGATCTGATTTCTTCTTCAAACTTTGGTGGTGCATCTTTGACTTCAGGCTCATTTGGGTCATCTAAAGTTTCTAAATATGCCTCCTCATAAGAATTAGCATGATTTGAAGAGAACCTATCACACCCCAAATGAGTGGTGATGACTAGGTAATGGTTGTTATCGTCGACTGGATCCATTGTGCCAAATCCTAGTCCTGATCTTGATTGAGAGTGTCTGGTTTGGTTGTCCCATAATCTTTCAAAATAGTTCGACCTGTGTTTAGACCAAGTATGTGGGATTAATCCCTTCTTTGCTAAGTTAATAACATAAGGTGAATACCAATCAAATGGTAGTTGTATTAAATCTTTATATGAACCATCCTCAAGTTCTACATCATCTTCTTGACTTGAGGATAATGCTCCCAACAAAAACCTCTTCGGCCTGATATTTGTGGATTACTTTGGGGCCACCTTAACTACCAAATCATTGCCTTTCTGGGAGGAAAGTGAGGTTATAGCTATGGTTTCCAACTACTACATGACCATTCTACATAATGATTCGGATACATTCATGCTTTGCTTGGAGACCCAATCTTCACCACTATCTGGCTGGAATATCACCTCCAAAGGGACCCACTAAGAGGGGTTGGTCGACGTACTAGCCACATGAGACTCATCCTCCGAACTAGAGTTTATGTGGATAACGGGGGTACTCTTGTGAGCTGGAACATAGCTCCTACTAGTTGGCCACTAGCAAGGAGGTCTTCCACCTCTAGAACTACCTCTGAAGTTGCCTCTTCCTCTACCGGGGGTCAAGTCATTCTACTCATGTGTTCATATGGAGGAACAAACTGTGGACAGAATCTAACATATGGCTCAACCTCTTCCTCAGTGTTTGATTCTCGCTCACTTATGCTTTATTTTTCTTTTCATCTTTTCTTTTCTTTTTCTCTTTTAATTTCTTTTTCTTTTGATTTTAAACTCTGGGTTGTTATAATTATTAGTACTTGGAAAATAGAATTTTTGATTTGGAGAAAGATAGTAGGCTGCATCTTCATAAATCTTGACCTCTCTAACTGAGAATGGCTTCAAGTCTCTTTTAACATAATACTCATTTCACCTCTTCTGAATTTGATGCACTAGTGCAAAGAGGATGGAACCGTGTTGTTTGCATGTATCCAAGGTTTACCGAGAAAAGCAGTGAAATATGTATCTGAATCGATTATGTAGAACTTTGCTTTTGTCTTCGAGTCATCTATCTCTAATGGTAACACTATAGAGCCTAACATCCTCTCGCCTTGTTCATTGAATCCTCTCAACATCATCCAATCTCCTCAGAGTTCAAAGATGGCAAATCCTCAAGTAGGCAAGGGTTTTTAGACTCATAATTTTCACTGATGCATCTTGGTCAACTAACACCCTGGAGAGTCTGAATCTGCCCATATCCACTATGATGTAGAGGGTACAGTTGTGCTCCGTTGTCCCCAAAAGAAGGTCTTCATCATGAATGTAACTCCTCAAGATTCTCTTGAAAAACATGCCTCCTCTCCAACAACGGTTAGTTGAGCTAAGCATATTTCTGGATCGAGAAGGGCTTTAATCAATGACTCCCTCATCTCTTTGGATAAGACAAGGGCATCATATATGCTTAGTTTAGTTGTCAACTTTTTTAGGCAAGCAAGGATATTGTAGTCAACTCTGGGTTGGTCCTCCATAAGCATATCCATAGGTGGAGCATCCTATGGAGGGACTTCTTGACTACTAGAACCAATGACTTGCTTATCCTTATCCTGAGGTGCTACCCTAGGAGGTAGAACTTTGCCACTACGAAGGTTAACTTCAATGACTTCATGAAATGGTTTAGTAGAAAGTTCTACATGCTCATCAGGTTCACCTACAACTTCTCTTATGGGATCATCAGAGTCAGATGACTCCAAGTCTATCTCAATGGGTGAACCCGGGTTGTTTAGAAATGGGTAATCCATGTCAAAATTGAAAAGGAGTGGATCCAAATTGTTATAATTATTAATACTTGGAAAGTTTTCTAAAATCATTAAGATCATCAAAAGTAGAGAGAATGTAAGCAAAATCAGTCTTCTTCTTCATTGATTTCTTAGATTTTGATGAAGGTACAAAGTATAAATTAAGTAAAGTAAGACGGTGCGAGGGATTTGGCAACCCCCTCCCCCCCTCCACTGATACTGTATGACTAGAAGAAGAACTGGTTGAAGGAGCTGTAGCTGCAACTGTGGTAGGAGTGTTAAACTCATCTGGTGGTTGCACTAATGTGCTATCTCGGGCAAGTGGAAGCTATCACTACTATTATTGGGCTTCTACCTCGCTCAAGTTATCTTTAGCAACTTGCAAACCTTCTTAGAGTTGGAGGTTTGAGCTGCTTTAGGCACCTGCAAGGGTAACTTTTTGATTTTAGAAATTATATTTTTGGAGGTTCGAGATAGGGAGATATCTTAACCTTCCTCTATCTTGAGAAGAGCACATGTATCCCCAAGGATTATTTTAACAAAACTAGAGGGTTGTTCTAATAGGTATTTCTTAGGGATGATAATGGCACCCGACTTGTATCTATGCTCAAGCCAGTCCTTAAAGGTAAAGCAATCTTCCAAGACATAACCTAGCATGCGATGGTAGAGCAATAGTTTGGATCATGACTCTTGCCCACATCATCTGGCCTCCTAGGCTCTAGAAACTAAAAATCAAGCTTCTTCAAGAGGTTCTTGAAGATCTTCCTGACTACCTCTCTTTTGAATGAATAAGGTTTATTCATTTTGTTGGCAAAAGTAGGTAAGTGATAGTTACCCAGTGGTGCATAAGAATACTGCTACTGATGCTGTGGATGGGGATACTACTTAGCAGGCGATGGTGGAGGCCACTGTGGCAACTAAGGTGGTCGATATAATGACCGAGGCGGTGGCAAAAGAGGTGGTAGAGGAAGCTGTTGAGCTCGAGGTCCGCCTAACGAACCCCGTGTTCCCCTTATCAACTACCGGATCGCCTCTTTTTCTCAAATGTCTTCTCGATTTGGCTTGGCTGACTGATCTTGGAAAGGTAACTGTTTGGCCTCTCCTTGTAGACTAGCCATCTTGTTGATTAATTTCTCAAATGTCTTAATGGTGAATCCTTTAAGCATGAAGGCGATTAGGCCATGAATTTTCTTGAGTAGAATTTTAATGGCATGTTGTTCAGACAGTTATGGTTCACATTTCATACTTAAATTATGACATCTAAGAATGTAATCAACAAGGGACTTACCGGGATGTTGTTGAACTACAACGATTGCAATTATCCTTTCGAGCTCCAAAGAATCTCTTAATAAAGAGTGTTCAACTCAAGAATCGCCTTTTGCTAAACCATTGGGTAGTTCAGCATACCAATTAAAAGTAATGCCCATCAAGCTGCTGACAAAGAGGCAAAATAAGAGTGCATCACTACCACCGACATTGTAACATCCGGCTCTAAAATGTGCTATGTGCTGTCGAGGGTTCCCACTTCCATCAAAAATTTTGAAGAATGGAGGCACAAAGCCCTTAGGGTACTAGACATCATCAAATTCCTCTAGCTAGGATCACCCTTTAGAACAAATGAGCCACCTTGGGCTTCGGCCAATGTATCCCTCAATTGTTGCTCTTTGATGTCTTTTTCATGTATGGAGGTGCTATCCACCACCTTCCTATAAAGTTATTGTTGTCTTCCTCTACAGTAATGCATCTAAGATAATCTAAAGTGTGTGCAAACTCTGCTCTGTCAGCCACTATGGGAGAAGGTTGTGAAATCGGAGTTGAATTCTGCAATGCTGACACTACTGCCATCAACTCTTCGATCTTCTTCCCCATTTGATCAATATGATCATCCTTATATCTAAGCTAGTGGAGGAGGTGCTGAGTTGAATGGACAGTGTCATCCTCTTCAACTATAATACCTTCCTGACTGTGTTGATCCCTCTGAAGGGATACCCTAGTATCTATAATGTGAACTTCGATAAAATCTTCAAGGAGATCATCCTCATATGGATCGAAGCTGACCTTTCCCTCCTCATAATCTGATCGATTACTCCTTAGAAGCTCCCTCATCTCTGCAAAGTACTGTGTCAAAATCTCATCTAGAGAATGATCTAATTATGCTAGTACAAATATGCGTTGCTGACCAGTGGAGGGGTTGTGCTCACTAACAGAGATGCACCTAACACTACCTATCACTGGAGTGCTGGCTCAGGGAGGGTCATGACTGCTAGAAGAGATGTGATCGTGACTGCTCATGGGTGGAGTAGTGTTCCTAGGGAGATCCACTACCATGGGGACTGCAGAACTATCCCCTTCCTCTTCTGCTGCTATTGTCGTCACTAGCTCTGATGGTGGTGGTGGTGGTGGTACGACTATGATGCTGCAGGGTCACCACTCCTTCTTCACCAAGACTGAAGCAGAAGGTCAAGTAGGTGAACTCATCCTCACCTCAGTCGGTGGAGTAGATAAAGTGGGATCCTTTGGTTGTAGCCGGATTACCAAGGGGGTTTTCTTCTCCCCAGATACTATCTTTTGTGCCTTTGTAGGCACGGTGGATGGTGGGACCTGAACTGGTGATGGTGGGCGAGGAGTGGATTAGTGTGGTGGATACTACACCGGCTCTACCCTCATCGGGGCTTTCCCCCTATGGCTGGTGCTACCTGTTAGCACTCTATTATTAATCTTATCGACCCTGGTGGCCTAATGATTAGGAAAATCAACTAGAGCATATGCCGCCTGGCGAATCTTCATTACTCCCTGCTCCCTGACTGAACTGCTACCCAGCCTCTGATGCTCTATCACTGGTAATGTTGTGGTATTTATTTTTGGAGATGTGTGACACCAAGCAGATCTTAAGGGGTACTTATTGAAGTGATCGAGTATGACATTAAGGAATGATGTACTATCTCGAAAGATAGAAATCACCACCCTATAATGGACCTAATCACCTAATAAGGACTCCTGAAGCATGATGAATCTTTGAATGTACCAGAGATATTTCTCCTACTTTATATGGAAAAGTAAAGTAGAGTTTATTTTAGGTTGGGTTCATTAAGTTCCCTATGGAGGTAAGCCCCCATAGTTAATTACATCCTAAGGAACAAGATTCCTTAAGAACACTCTCGATTAAAGTAGACAATCATTATCTCCAAATATTTCAAGGAAAACTATCAAAGGATTAGCTATGTTGGAAAATCAAATGGGATAAATCAAAAGGAGAGACTAATTTTGGAAGCCAAATGAGATGAGTAGGGAATGCTCATGATACTAGGAAGCCTAGTGAGCAATCCAATCTATCCTATGGTTGGGCTTTATATTTTTGAAATTGAAGAGAGTTAATTATTTGAGTTGACATTTTATTAGAATACTAAGACTTATAATCCCACAACATAAGATTATGAAAATGCCTAAGAGGTGAGGATTTATTCTTGTATCCCAAAGGAAATAGCTATCTCGGATCCTAAACTAGGGAGCTTTGGTACAAACCACAAGCACGTCCTAAATCTAAGCAAAGGGTGGACATAATGGTCTACCTCCACAAGAGAGGATAGACCATCCAACTATTAGATTTACAACTATCTGGAGTGGCCAACTAACACCTCCTAATCTTTAAATCCATGTTGCCAAGTCTTATACTTTGCAAGATGACTAGGCTATTTTAGAAAGGATACTAAGTCCTTAAACTCACTCCCTAAGAGACTAGAGCATGAGTGGTATGAATTCATGACTTAATCTAATGCAAATTTTATCAAATTATTTGATTCTTTTATACTCTTTGTTTTGACACATGCTATGGGATTTTGTATGCCTAAATGCATGAGAACTTGATTATGAGCCAAATCAAGAGAGAAAGAGGTGTTCTTCCATCAAAGTCTCTCACAAGTTAAGCCTTTATTCTCTAGCACAGATGGAAGCCCCCTCTTAACAAGAGTGGAAGAATATGACATGCATGATGTTATACATACAATCATCCAGCTAAGGGGTTGCTAAATATTTTGTTATCTTGATTTAATTCCTAGGCTTTTATGTGAGGTTATGAATTATTTTAAAACTTTAATAATGAGTTATTAATTGGGGTAAAAAATTTAATTTTATCCTAAGAGCCTAATGTATCCAGGCCACACATTCAAACATCAAACATGAAGAAACTAGGAAAAGCATGTAATTCTAGTGCGCAATCTAAACACAACATCAAATAATTTTATAGACTATCGTAAAAGAATAAAAGGTCTGTGTGGTCGGGTTCCACCATACACACCAAAAAGAGAAAAAAAGATGGGTAGTCGAGCTCTACCCTTATACAACCCAGATTACAAAAATAATACATGTTATGGGGCCTTCTTTTCTTCATTTCTTCCTTCTCTTTCTCTTGATTTGATTTGCTCCAAAGGCATCCCAGGGCACCCCAAGGACTAAGCTTTCTGGCCACTGCTCATCCTAATCTCCCATAACACTAATCTTAATTCCTAATACAAAATTACATTAAAAATATAAAAAGTAAAGCTAGCTACACTGTCAAAACAACTATTAGCTAAACACACCATACAACCCAAGCAGTTATATAAATAATTTGGACTTAGCACCCCATACATGGGTAACCAAGCTCTCCTAAAATGGGTTACGCTTAAGAGCTAAGCAACCTACATAATAAAAGCATTTATATTTTTATTACAGTGTCCCCTTAAGCACAACCCCCTGCAGAAAATATGATTAAGCTAGTTACGGCCTACGATCCAGTCTACAGGCATCAACCCTAACATCTAGTCTAAAATATTACATCACAAAATAAAATACAACATCATACATACAATGAATACATTGACTTAGTCTAATTCTAGGGTCGGTGACCTAGTATTCTAGTGTATTAAAAGAAGGCTTGTGTAGCAAGACTTTACTAGGCTTCTTTAGTTTAAGTTTCAATTTGGAGTTTGAATTTGTTTAAATTTTACCTTTGGGTGATTTTAATTTAAATAATTTAATGGTTTATTTTTCATTTTTATTTCACTTTTATTTGGTTAAAATGATGTTTAGGTTTTTAAGAATGAAGAGTAGAATGAATTTCATTTGTAGACGGAACTCGCCCTATTATATATCCTAACTCCTAAAGAGTCTAACTAAGGTCCTTAAGTACCTTAATTAGCCCATTTGAATTTGTGTAATTTATTTGATTTGATTTAGAATTGAGAATTTGAGTTTTGTTTAAATCTTCATGTGTTTGATTGATTAATTTTGGATTAAATGTGTTGATTTAATTAAATCTTGATAATTTAATATCCTTAATCTCTAAAGAAGTTTAAGTTTGTTTAAATCCATGTGTTTTGATTGATTAATTTTAGATTAGATGTTTTGGTTTACTTAATCTTGATAATTCAATATCCTTTTAAACTAATATCTAATTCTTTTCTTTGATTATAGTATGTAATTTAATTTTATGTTTATTTGATTTAATTATGGTTTATTTATTTATAGTTCAATTGGATAAAATGAATTGAAAGTTTGCTTTGATTTAATTGAGTTTAATTATTTATGATTAGATATTCATTTTAATTTCATTCATTTATCATGTTTATTAGATCTTAGTTTAAGTTTTGATTTTACATGTTTTAATAATTAATTAGTTTATTTTATTTAGGTAGGTTGAATGAGATTTGATTTGATTACATATTAAACTGATGAGTCTTTCTTTATTTGATTTAATTTGATTTGATTAGCTTTATTGATCTATGGGTTTGCTTAAGCTCAATGTGATTATTAGTTTAATTAAGAAGTGTGTTTAGGTTTGTTACTAAACTAAATAAGGGTTTGTTTAATTTTTAATTTGGTTTCATATTTTTTTAGGTTGATGATGTAATTAATGACATAATAATTTAGGTTTAATTTAGGATTTGATTGGCATTTAATTGTATTTTAATTATGTTCAAATTTATGTTTGATTAAGCTCAAGTTTAATATGATTAATTTGATTAACTTAATCAGCTTAATTAAGAGGTGTGATCAGTTATTAAATTAAATAAAGATTTGTTCAATTTTTAATTTAATTTCATATTTGCTTAAGTTAATGATGTAATTAATGACTTAATGATTTAAGTTTAAATTAGAATTTGATTGGCATTTAATTGCATTTTATGTTTGGTTAAGCTTAAGTTTAATATGATTAATTTGATTAACTTAATAAGTTTATTTAATAAGTGTGATCATATTAATTAGTATATTAATTAAGTGTTTGATTTGAATTAATTTTAATGTGATTTTTAAAAGTTAATTTGGTTTATTGAGATGTTGGATTAATTCATTAAGTTTGCATTAATTAAATATTTAATTAATTGTTTGATTAAGGGTAATTAAATTTTTAAATCATTAGATTAATTAAAGGTTTGTTTAATTAGAGATTAATGACTTAATTACCTATAGGCAAAAATTTTAAATTAGGCTTAATCCTAATCTTAATTAGCAGTTTAGGCATAAAAAAAAAATTTAGCAAAATAGGCCTAGTCGATACAATGACGATCCCAACGGGATGCACGCCGGCCAATCGTCGCTTAACGGATGACTAGCTCGTCCGAAATTAGGACGAGCCAGTCGTCCATTGAACGGACGACTCGCACCGACATGGCGTCCACGTTGGCGCCAGTCGTCCGTTCAATGAACGACTAGCTCGTCCTTATTTCGGCAAAAAAACCCGTGAGGGCAGATCACGATCTGCCCTCTCTTCTTAGGTTCTACTCGTTCCGTCGCCTTGTTTCCACCGAGCTGCCATATTTCCACCGCGCCGCCGGCCAAGGGCGAGCCCACCGCCGACCGTCATGTGAGCCTTCGCCGGAGACGCTTATTTCTTCGTTCGTCCATCGATTAAGGTATTTTTTTTTTCTAAATGCTTAATTTATGGTAGATCTCATTATATATTATTTTGTGTTGTATGATTTGATTTTTTTTGTGTTGTTTAGTTAGATTTGTATGTGTTATATTTTTAGGTGTTGTTTAGCTAGGTTTTGAAAAATTAGATAGGCATACTTGAAGATTTTATATTTATGGCGTGTTTATTCTTAGTTTGTTTTGATAGTGATGAAAATTTTATTTAAATTACTTTTAATCTTTCTCTTTACCTACATAATCCTTCAACCTTAAATTTATTTGCTTATTTTATTATCAATTAATATGGGAAAAAATATATTGCATGACAATGACATGGTGAACTTACAAGTTTATTCCAATCTACTGTACAATGATAAGAGTAAATTAGTCCATAAAGAGTGTGACATTATTCAGACATTGATTTGGTCAATTTATTCAAAACATAACATTTTCCCTTCAAAATTCCTAGGATCGCTTTGAGAGCCATATAAAACATGGTTATTTAAGTACAGTAATGATATATGTCATTATAATACTAAAACTCTTGATATATTAGTTGCAGACTATTTTAGATTATGAAAAATATATGGTTGCAAGGGTTGAGGTTGTTGCTAATAGACGATATCATTCATCTTTATAAAAGCTATGATTAGAATCTACTCTCCCTTCTTCTTTTATGGGTTTGCGAAATATCTCCAACTGATATGCACAATTGTATTATATCTTGAAATATTTTTCTTTTGCGAGCAGGGGAGAGGAAGGATTCTTACTGGTTAGAGTTATTGTTAGTTGAATATGAGTTCAGAAACTGTCTACATAATTCTTTATTATGACGATGAACTAAATGTTAGTGATGATTTCTTTCCGACCTACATTGGTGGAAAAAATCGACCAATTCAGATCCCACGAAGGATCACCCTGATGGGGTTACAAAAGCAAATCATGAGGTCATTGAAGTTAGAACATGCAAAGTCATATGTTAATCTTATAGGTCGTTTCCCTATTGGTGTTGGATTTATCGTTACTCATATTACTGACGATGAAGTGTGTGAATCTATACCCAATGTAGCTTCCGTGCAGCCTGTAGTAATTTATGTTGAAGTTGAGAAATTACATTGCGAGGAAAGAGATGTTGACAGTACTAAGGAGTATCAGAGAGCTCGAATCAGTACTGAATACATCACACTTGATTTGCAACGAACTGCTCAGCAGGAAGCGTACGGGTCTGTACCAACAGAAGCTACTAATGTGGCTGGGACAAGTTCTGATTTTGTGGGAGCTACTGAAGGTGATGTTGGTGATGGGTATGAAACTATGCCTTATGCAACAAATATCGATGATGATGAGGAGGATGATAGTGATGCATATGAGCCTTCTTTAAGGGGCAAAGATCCATCTAACAGGGTCAGAGATCTTATTAGAGACTACTCAGTTAGAATAAGCCAAATAGAGGAGCACTTTCTGTCTAGCAATGAGTACATGCATCATGCTTAAAAGCTAGAGAATGGGATGAAAAGCTAACATTTGATGGGCCTTCAGATGAGTCAACTTTTGAACTTGAAAGTTGCATTCCAGATGAACTGCTAGAAGGTGTGTGCTTTCGTGATAAGAAGCAGTTATTGTTTCGCTCGTTGGTCTCTATCATTAACAATGCTGACTACATGATCTACGCTTCAAACAAATCCAGTTTCACCGTCTTGTGCACTCAATATAAGAAACAAGCTACGCCTTGCATGTGGCGCTTACATACAGGTTCAAGTAAGATATTGGGAGGTGCATGAAGAATTGGCAGTATAGGCTCACGACATACATATAGTCATTCAATCCTCAGTGCCGGACATAGGCAATGCACAGCACAGTTTATCAATTATTTCATTCAACCTGCAATTAGACGTCAACTCGATTTAAAGTCCAGAGAGATTATAGGTCGTATTGAGTCCAAATTTAACATATGAGTGTCCTACATGAAAGCCTAGGATGCACGTCGTAAGGCACTAAAGGTTACTTTCGGTAGTTGGGAGAAATCTTACTGATCATTGGAGAGATCCATGTCTGCTATATGCTTAGCAATACCAGGATCGATCTATAGAGTGCAGTCATCAGAGTCATACAGATTTCAACGATTATTCTGGTCCTTTGAGCCTTCAATCGGTTGGCACACGCAGCTTATGTCTGGATGGGACTTTCATCCTAGGTAAGTACAGGGGGACTCTACTTAGTGCAGTTGGAATAGACGCCAACAATAATTTATTTTCACTGGCCTTCGCAGTAGTAGAAACAGAAAGTATTGAGTCATGGTGTTGGTTTCTAAGGACACTCCAAGACTTAATTCCATTTATCTCTACTAGAGGGGATTTGTGCATCATTTCTAACAGGCATGCGGGGTTGGTACGGGGCTGTAGGGAAATATTACCGTGGGTTGTACATCGCTCTTGTCTGAGACATCTAAGGGAGAACTTCAAAAAAACAATTAGACAACTTGGAGTCGGAGACGTTGAGTTCATATGCTAGAAAATGTATGTTACGGGTAATACTGATGATATCCGCATTTTTAAAAGGTATGTGACCGATATCAAGAACATCAAACAGGAGGCCTACGATTGGCTCGTATCAAGAGATGTACATCAGTGGTCTCTTACCCATGATGATGGGTACAGGTATGGCACTATGACCATAAATGCAGCAGAATGCTTCAATAGTATACTTAAGCGGGCACGTGGCTTGCCAATTCAGGCACTGATCTCTGCAATATATTATAACATAGTCACTACATTCATAAAACGCCTGGAATCAGCAACATCAGCAACAGACTAGCACGACTCCATGTTCTCTCACCGGGCTAAAGCAACTTTGTAGGGTAGTGAACATGAGGCAAGGAGATTTCCTGAACCAATACAAATTAACAGTAATGAGTAGCAAGTTTTCGATGCCAGCAGCAGAACATACAAGATAGAGCTGTATGAAAACCATATTTGCAGATTTACATGCAGACAACCACAAGCTTATCACATGCCATGTCCTCACGTCATTTCTGTGTTAGGACAGCGACATATAAGCCACGTTTAGTATGTATCGGCCTACTACACTCTAGACCACTATTGTAAAACCTATCAGAGAGCATTTCATGTCATCCTTGATCGTGATGAGTGGCCAGAACACATAACTGCTGGAAACTTCCCAGAGTACAACCCACCAAATATCAAGAGGAGATCAGGTCGACCATGTTCTAACAGATTCAGAAATACTATGGATGAAAGTACTACAAGAAGTAATAGGATTTGTAGTGTATGTAAGAAGGCTGGTCATAATAGAACAACATGCCCGCAAGGTCAGCATAGTGTGAGCTTTTAGTCGTTTGTATTGTAAATTATTTGTGGAATGTTTTGTAATTCTATTTATCTTTGTTTTGTAATTCTATTTCTTTGCAATGTCGAATGTTTTCTGTGGCCCATATCTTGAGGTGTTAATCTTCTACTCTTAGTGGATGTACAATTCTAAAGGTAGGTTGTCCATAACAAGTAGGATTTTTTCTAATGTAGCTTTAGGCATAGAAGTTTCAAAGGGTTTTAAATTCTCTATATTTACTACTACTACATCTCCATGTATGATCAAAGTTGCAGTTGGCAAGCATGATCTCTGGTTTTCCATATTTACTACTACTACTACATCTCCATATTTACTACTACCCATTTAAAAGTAAAATCTTCTGCGCTCCAGGCCAGATTCACAGGTTTTGGTCAACATAAAAGTCGTAGATAATTTGGTTGCGATTCCAGCGATACAAATTTCGCACAATTCCTCCACCGTTTGAGTCCGATATACGCAAATTACGGCCGCTGCGCAGTATTTTCAGAACAGCGCATCAGCGTTTGCACGCACGCGCACGCGCAGAATCTGCTGCGCTCTGGGCCAGATTCACAGATTTTGGTCAACATAAAACTCGTAGATAATTTCATTACGATTCCAGAGATATGATTTCACACAATTCCGCCACCGTTTGAGTCTGATACGCGCAAATTACGGCTGCTGCGCCGTATTTTCAGCACAGCGCAGCAGCCTTTGCGCGCACGTGCAGAATCTGCTGTGCTCCGGGCCAGATTCACAGATTTTGGTCAACATGAAAGTCATAGATAATTTCGTTGTGATTTCAGCAATACAAATTTTGCAGAATTCCGCCACAGTTTGAGTCCGATAAGCAAATTACATGGTCAGACAGCGCAGCAGTTTTGAGCGACGCTAGAATCTGCTGCGCTCCGGGCAAGATTCATAGATTCCGGTCAACATAAAACTCGCAGATAATTTCGTTTCGATTCCAGCGATATAAATTTTGCACAATTCTGCCACCGTTTGAGTCCGATACAAGAACTACGGCGCGCGCCAGATTTCAGCACGGGCCTTTTCGACACGCCAGAGAATCTGCTGTGCTCGTGCCAGATTCACAGATTTTGGTCAAATAAAGTCGAGATAATTTCGTTGATTCCAGAGATATGAATTTCTAATTCCTCCACCGTTGACTCACGAGCAAATTACGGCGCTATGATTTTCAAAACGCTATTGTTCCTTAGTTCAATTAACATGAATTTTCGGACATTTAAGAGAAAAGTGAGTGTCAAAAGTTATTTAAGCAATATGCATGATAAACCAATGCCAAAATTTAAAAAAAAAGTTTTGTTTTTTTTAAGTGACTAAAGAGTTTAAAACCACAATATAATTTCAGCATGTATTAACATTAAGTGTGAGCCAAATCTTGAATTTTTCTAACAATTTCATTATCAATTGCCTTAATTGCTATTGTGTTCTATTTTCTACATAAAAATTCATGTGTTAGCTAGTAATCAGTGAATTCTCAAGCTTTCTTTGTTAAATCCAAGTCATCCTGCATCACTTTGGGAGGTGAATTTCTGCAAAACACTTTGGTTTTAATTTTGTAAGTTTGAAAGATTTAGATGTTGCATAAGTTTCTTTGCATTTATTTGCATTAATATTGTGTTTGGTATGTTATTCAAATCCTGTTAATAGAACTGTGAATTTTGGCTTATTTGATATAACTTATTATTGTTAACTTCAGGATCACAACTACGCTTTTCCTCTATTGTATCCTTTTTATACATTATATTTTTATATCTAACATGTTGAATTCAATTGCTTTGATATTATTGTAGGTAGGATGTCTGCCGAAGAAGGTACTCGCCCCGCACGCAGGAGGCGAAGACGTGCAGAGGAGACTATAGTGGACTACGGCCCGCCGTCGGCTGAAGTTCACCCTAGTATAGCGGCACTACGAGGTCGGCACAGAGCAGCACATCCTGACTTTGTAAGATTTTTTAAGTCAAATTGTGTGTATGAGTCATTCTTGTAGTTATGTTTACTAAACTATGATTTTATACTGTGTAGGTTTCTGTTTTGGATATGTCATCTCATGTACTTATGTTCAAAGAGTGGCCAGTGCACTTTCCTAGATTGATGACCGCTTTACGAGCAGTTGGATTGGATTGTGTGTCTCAGATGCAGTACATTAGCATAGATCACCATCTTCTCACAGCAAACGTGGAACGTTGGTCTTCGCAGACAAATTCATTACATTTACCCATTGGTGAGATGACGATCACATTACAGGATGTTGCTATGATCCTGGGTGTTCGGATAGATGGCCCGCCTATTATTGGGCGGAATGTTGTTGGTGGGGGCAGGCGGTGGGCATCTTGGCCAGATTACTGTGATGAGTTGATAAAAGCACATCCAGAGCTGCACACTGTCTACCATGATCCAATTTAGCCTCATATCATATCAGAGTTCAGAATGGGGCAAGCACATGCACAGACTTATATGCCCTTACGGTGGCTACGCTGGACGTATTACAGGGATTCTTACTTAGATCTACCAGAGCTGCAGTTTAGCATGCATGTCAAAGCTTACATACTTTTTGCTATTGGCTGTTGCCTTATGCTAGACACGTCTTGCTCGGAGATTCACTTGTAGTATCTAACCCTACTGGAGGATCTTGACACATTCAGGGAGTTCTCGTTAGGATCAGTTGTGTTTGCTCATTTGTACATGGAGCTCCATGAGGCAACGAAGCCGAAGCGGACGAATATGGCTGGTTGCTTACAGTTACTACAGGTATAGGTGTGGGAGCATGTTCATGTCGGCAGACCAACGTTGTATATTCCATACCCGACAGAGATTGATGGGTTGAGTGTGGGTTATCGCTGGAATGAAGGGTTTGTCCGAGAGGTGATGCCAGCCCATATCAGAGTTTACAGAGACGAGCTAGATGGCCTACTGCAGAGTCAGATATATTATTTTGTAAGTGTATATTTTGGGCCCATTATTGTATGTAGATAGCATAGATAATAATCATTTCAAACAACACAGGTGATCTGGGAGCCATACAGAGTTCAGATCCGCGCACGTGTCACAGAGATATGCTTACATGGGGATGACATATGGCTTGCAAAGTACCCTTGATTAGTTGGAAACGAGTTGAGTGGCACCTGCCCAATCGTGTGCTTAGGCAGTTCAGACTTCCACCTACGACTAAGGTTGCACCGGTAGATTCTTCTTTCGTGCGAGTGGATGGTCGAGGGAAAGCCGACGTGGATTGAGTCGATTACCACCAGACATATATTGCACAGTAGGAGAGCAGACGAGAATTAGTTGTGGTGGTAGACTCTTCCCAGCAGGTAGGGGGTGCAACCATTAATCGATACATGAAATGGTATCGGTCTTGGGTTTCATTATATATGCTAAAGGCACCTACAATACCCCCAGACACTTATTACCCCCGAGCTCCTGGAGATCGACTCATGGTAAGCCCACATTTCTTAACTCTCATAATGAATTTTTTTACTAATTTCATCATAATTTGAGTTCTGTCAACACAGCGTGAGCACTTATTGAATACCGAGGACATATTCTGCCACTATTTTGGGAGGGAGGAGGACACGGAGTTTCAGCAATCAATCAACAAGCATGAGGGGTTGTTTAGGGACTTGCAGCGTAATATGTATATTTTTGATAGCCAGTATGGGGACACAAGCATTCCAGGTACTTCATCATCAGTGCAGCCGGATGGGCCGACGATGGATATTGGTCCATCATCTCCACCAGTGGTCGGACCATCTACATATACATTCACATAGCCACCACAATATTCGTACCAGGGAGCTATGTGGTCACAACTACACCCTTGGCAGCAACCAGTTCCTCCTACATATGGGCCTCTCGCATTCCATATGACACCCAGACTGTATCATGGTTTCTCACTTCGCCAATGTACCTAGTGCTACACATCTCGATTACTCGTAACAACCATCCGAAAGAGTCAACGAAGGACCGATGGAGCATCATCTAGACCGCCACAACGACACCCCATTACACACCGAGTGATGCAATACCGCATCGCAGGCATCGTCGGAGATAGTCGTCTGTACTATTATCTTCTATCCATACGGTATTACATTTTGTTGTATGTGATCTTATTTTTGATTTACAAGAAAAAAGTTCTTAGTGGGGGTATTATGATTCAATTATGAGTAGCACACCTTGTGGCCTCTACTTATGTGGTCATGTAGTTGTTAACATATATTTTAATTAGATTAAAGAGCATACAAGGCTTGTTGTGGCATTCCACTTATCAAAGCTTCTATATATCATTTGTAAAAATACTTCTGAGATTGTTGTTTATCATATAATATATTCAAATCTTTTAAACAAATAAGATTGTTGCTCCGACCTTTAAGCTCTGCGCCGCCATTTTCGCGCGCATTTGCAAAATCTGCTTCGCATCGTGCTGCAATCATAAATTTTAACCAACATAAAAGTTGTAGAGAATTTTGTTACGATTCCAACGATACAAAATTTCGCTCAATTTGGACACCGTATGACTCCGATACATGCAAAATACGATTGCTGGTCCACTTTTTTTAAAAAATAAAAAATAAACCACACCGCCGCCGATAATTTGATGACGGTGCTCATGGATGACGGGCCATCATTAACGGACGTCAACGCCACATTGAGTCGGCCATCCGTCAGACCAGAGGCCTATTTTGCTAAAAAAAAATTTCATGCCTAAACTGCTAATTAAGATTAGGATTAATCCTAATTTAAAATTTTGCCTTACCTATATATGACTTATTTGATTTGATAGTTTTAATTAAGCATTTACCTAAATTTTATTAATTAAAGGGTTATCATTGTTATTATCATTTGATTAGATTAAGTGATTTAATTATTTTATTTTTATTTCAATTAAACTTGATTATTCATAATCATAGTTTGGTTTGATTTTTTTTCATTTATTATGTTCATTAGATTTCATTCATGTTTGATTTAGTTGTTAGGTTTATATATTAATGGCTAATTAATCATCTTATTCCAAATGGATTGATTTTAAATGCGATTTAATTAGATCTTAATTAAGTTTACTTTAGCTTTATTTGGTTTAATTTCATTAATATCAAATGATTATGTTGAATTGGTTTATTAATTAATTTGATTTTTAGTTTATTTAATGATAATTAATATTTAATTTGTTAAGTTGTTTCATCTGATTAAGATCCAATGCTTGGTGTAGGTTTGACAATATTAGTTTGGTTTTATATCAAAGTTTCATTGATTTATTCAATTATGAGTTTGATTCAAAGATCTCATCATTTAACTAAATTTCATTAACTCAATTAGGCTCAATTATGTTTATATTTAATTTCATTTGAAGGATACACGATGCTTTTCTGGTTTAAGGTTTGCTTACCAATCATTTAGGTATTACATCATATCTGATATTGATTTGGTGTTTAAATTATTTTTAGATTATATTTTAATTAATTTTTTAATTGATTAAACTTCAATCTTAAGGGTTTGTTTGGGGTTCATTAGGATTCAAAAAATCACATTATTTTCTTAAGAGTTCTAGATGTCAACTGAAGTGATTTAAGTTATTTTGAAAATTTTTCTATAATTTTATGAATTTTTATTTGGTTTGTTCTATTAAAATTGACAATCTGAACTTCAAAAATTAATTTATCCCAATCCAAAAGTTCTTTTCATTTGAGATTTTTATGGTAGGTGTGTTTTAACTCTTATTTCAATCTCTAAAAATTTCGCTTCAATCAGATTTATATTTTTAGAGTAATTATGGAAGTTTGAATTTCACTAAAACTTAAATTAAGCTCAAACCATTCATTAGAATTTAGAGATTTTTAATTTGTTGGATTTCTCTCGGAAAGATGGATCCAATGAGCTTTTATTTGTAATTTTTCACTAACCATTTTATTTTTTTATAAATTTTTAAAATTTCAGGACTATTAAATAATTTTTAAAATAAAAAATATGTGATTTTCCCATAACCATCAGATGCGAGGCGAGCAATGCGTGCCACATGGCGCATGATTGACCGCTATCCGTGTGGCCGCAGCGGTGCCGTGATATCGAGCGATTGGCCGCGGGTGTGCGTCGGTCGACGGCGAAACTACGTGGCGAACCATGATCGATGCGCGTCGCGAAATCACGATACGGGACGCCGGTCAAATCGATGCAGTCTGAGATGCCGAGCCGTCGTCGGCGATCATACGGTCCATATCCGATCCATGGATCCGAGGGTAGAAGCCACGTGAAATGGCGCATGATCCAGACCGTTCGATCATGGATCAAATGATCTAGATCCGATTTGTGGTCCGAATGGCTGAGATCACGTGGACCGTTGCATGAGACAGGATCCAGATCGTGTGATCTACGCAATCCAAGCCGTCCGATCTCCCTGAATGGGAGATCGGATGGTTGCTGCTTCACGGGATCTGATGAATAGTAAAATCAGGCCTTTTTTGCTAAACCAAAATGAAATATCATCCAAATAGGCTCGTTTTCATGACGATTTTCACTGAAAAATCTCTCAATTCATATTAGGACTAAATATAGTGAAAAATGCAAAGCTTCTCTAAGAAAATTCCTAAAAATCATGAAATAATCAACATAAATAGAAGTTTCTAAGGCCGGCTAAAGTTTGGCAAAATTACCTCACCGGGGATGGTTTCCGGCGGCGATGAAGATCCGAGCGAGCTCCTAGGTGCAAGAGGAAGCTTTGGAATAAGTGTAGCCTTTGCCTTCACTTTGGAATGATGTATCTTCATTGCTTGCCATTTCCTCGCCAAAATCAACCCAATTTTGATGTTTTTAGCTCAAGAGAAGTGGGGAAGTGATGGCTGGTTGCTTTGGGAACTCTAAGGTATGAAAATGAGAAGAATAGAATGACCCTTGCTGCTTCTAACTCTCTTGGTTTTAATGTGGCCAAAAATTCACTTTTTTTTGAATTTTTGGCTCCAAAGGGTTGTCATTTGGCTTGGGGTGGTTGGGATGGATGATGGCTTGATTGAGGACTTTAGATTTAGCTCCCAAAGTCTTCCTTTGCTGCCATATGATCAGATCCATTGAATGCAAGTGTTGGGGAGGAGTTTAATGCATGTCATGGGGAGAATTAAATGAAGTTGGGTGGAATCCTATGTGGGGGAGGATCTATGAGGGATTTAATTAGGTTGGGTTGATTTTGAACTGATCTCAAATGGGTTTGGGTCAGGTTTGATCAGCCCACAATGGGTCATGGCTTAGCTTTAAGGGATTTGGCTCGATTTGGGTCATATGGGTCATATTGGGTCATATCGAGTTAGGTTGACCAATTGGTCAAATTAGGTCAAATCAAGGCTTAGGTTAGGTTCAAATGATGATTAGAATAATTTTGGTATGATCAATTTGATTTAATTTGGCTTAGAATTGATTTTGGCTCATTTGGAATCAAATGGGTCAAATGGGTCAAGTTGACTGATTTGATGAAATTGGCCAAATTGATTCGGGTTATGGGTTGATTCATGTTCAATTGGCTAATTGAAAATGAATGTGGTTTTTAGTTTGATTCAATTTGGATTTAATTTTAATATTATCTAATTTGATCCTTTAGATCAATTTGGATTATGTTGGGTCAAGTTGACCAATTGGTCAAATTATGCTCAATTATGGCTTTGGTCAAGTTCAATAATCAATTTGGTATGAACTTGAGCCATTGGTTGTAATCAATTTGGGTTAGATCATTATTTGACCTAATTTGGTCCTTTAGGCCAATTTGGGTCAACTTGGATCGAACCAATTGGACTTAGTTTGGCTCAATTGGTGGTCAAGTCATGTTTAAATATTGATTTTGGGTTTATTCCAATTAATTTAATGTAGGATGAGTTTTAGCTAGTTTTGGTTCATTTGGGCTAAGGGTTGACTTGGTTTGACACAATTGATTGCAATTGATCATCCTAGGGTGATCAATAATCATGGTGGAAGATTTTGGTGAGCTTGGTTCAATCCAATTTGGGTTGGATTGAAAGTTGGCTCAAATGGGTCCTTTAGGTATCTAAGTGGGTCAATTGGTGTGATTTTGGTTTGATTCGAGTTTAGTTGAACTTATATATGAGCCCTGGATTGAAATATAAATTCAACGGCAATCAATTTAGAGTCTAAGGGATTTTGGCTCATTTAAAATTTTTAAGTCAAAAGGGCTAGATTGGGTTTAACTTGGGTTGGCTTCGATTTTATTTGATGATTATAGGTTTTATTTATATTTGGGTAGATAATTTAATGAATGATTGATTCGAGAAAAAATCTATTGATTTTGACTTGATTTGGATGGAATTTAGCTAAGTCCAAAGAATTGGCTCAAATGGCTTAGATTGGGTTTGGATTTGAGGTTTGGTTTGAGATTTGAATCTAGGTTTGATTTGAGAAAGTGTATCTAGATTGGGTTTAGGCTATAGGATTGGTAATTTTCTTAAGCCCTAAGACATAGCCTAATCTTATGATTAACCCTTTTAAGTCTCTAGGCTTAGGTTAAGTATTCACCTAATCACTAGATATGTATTATGATTAAAAAAATCTTAGTGTCTAGACCATTCTTAAGTCTTTGATGATGGGGTTGAGAGCTCACTCCAAAAGTGAGGTCAACAAATGCTCCTAGGGATGACAAACCTCAAGTCAAATAATATATCAGACTTTGAACGTCCGTGTACCCTATCTACCTGCCGTAATACCGTATGTTGACCGGCAAAAGACTTCCTCCTGTCCCTAGCTGGAGCCTCGTGGTATGTAGGAGGTGGAGGCAATGCAGTTCTCCTCTCCATCAAATGCTGAGAGGGAGTGGAACTGGTTGCTAGTCAACAACAAGGAAACCTCGCTGGGGGAACCTTTCTCTGTAATGTGGGATGCAGCATCCATCTCCTGGGCGGCACGCTCGTGGTGATGCTTGATCTTACAACTCCTATCGCATCATTGTGTGTGGCGCTGTGTATGGCTAAGCAAGGTTGTGTGAGAGCTAGATCCTACCTCGAAGGTAAGGGAGGTTATCTTTAAAGCCTCGATAGCCTTCCCCTTAGAGGGGACCATCGAGGAGGTGCTATGCCGGGCTTGTGAGAACAAATGGTAAGAATGGGTGATTGGTGAAACCTCAACGCCTTCCTCTTGAAGGATACTTGTTAGAAGGTAGTCTATCGGATGACCGGCTTTTCCCGACCACCTCATCCCTACGATGGTGAGGGTCGCCCCCTCGTAAGTGATGCGGGCTCCCTCGAATCCCCAACCAAAAAATACTAGATGGGTGGAGTCTGTCTGAGGGAAGCTAGCTTGATCCAGGAATAAATCTATCCAGAATGGAAAAGTGAACACAAACTTCTGAGAGGCCATGTGTGAAGACTGCAAAGACTGAACTGACTGCTCTAAGATGTATGTCTGCATTTGTTGAAACATAACTTGTATCAGATTTTTGCCTTGATATTTGTTCCACGCAAGTAACAGAAGTTTAAAGTTTTCAACTCACACTCAATAATTGAAATATGTTAAGTGTGGTTCATTGGAGAGATTTAGATGTTTTGGAGGAGAGTCTTTTGTCATTGATTTTTGATTTTAGAACTCATACTCAACCAATTTATGTAGGTTGGATAGGGTTCAAAAGTTTGTGGAGAGATTTCTTTTTTTTTTTGGAGATTGTTTGTATTTGCTTCTTGTTTGAAAATATGGATAGTTTTAAATACCCCTACTTAGCAAATTTGGGTATGCTAAGAAGAGGTTGTGATTATGTGTTCAATTTTTTTTTTTTTTTGTGCTTGTGAAGATTTGATTGTGTGATATTTTGATTTAAAAATGGGGCTTCCTACTTAACAAATTTGGTATGTTAAGTAAGGGCCACGTGCATTGGGTTTGTGAGATTTGTTTATTTTTCTTTAGAGATGGGAGTCCCGCTTAACAAATTTGGATATATTAAGTGAAAGCCCCAAATGTGTTTGAGATATGTTTATTTTTCTTTGAAAATGAGACTCTCTCTTAACAAATTTGGTATGTTAAGTGAAAGGTCAAATGTGATTGATATGAAAAATTGGATCCTTATTTAACAAATTTGGTATGTTAAAATAGGGATCAAATGTGTGTTGAAAAGATACCCTCACTTAACAAATTTGGTATATTAAGTGAAAGCCTAAATGTGTTTAATATATATATATATATATATATATATATTGAAAATGGGACTCCCACTTAACAATTTGGTGTGTTAAGTAGAAATTAAAGTATGATATAACTTGAGAATGGGATTCTCACTTTAACAAATTTGGTATGTTAAGTGGGAACCCAATATGGCATGGTTATGTGGTTCTTACTTAATAAATTTGATGGTACTAGATAGAACCAAACATATGTTTTGAAAATGAGACTCTTACTTACCAATACTGGATATGCTAAGTGAAAGCCTAAATGTATTTTTCTTTGAAAATATCAAATTTATATTTTAAAAATGAGACCCCCACTTAACAAATTGAAATTGTTAAGTGAAGATCAGATTCATGTTTTGAAAGCAGGACCCTCACTTAACAAATTGAACTTGTCAAGTGAAAGTCAAATTTTATATTTTTGAAAATGAAACCCTCACTTAATAAATTGAAATTTTTAAGTGAGGATAAAATTCATGTTTTGAAAATGAGACCCCCACTTAACAAATTAAATTTGTTAAGTGAAGGTCAAATTTTATATTTTGAAAATGAGATTCTTACTCAACAAATTTAGATATGTTCAGTGAGAACTAACTATGGTATGATTTGCTTTGAAAAGAACCACCATGTAGCAATCATGGAGGGGTCTTGATTTTGTGATTTTGTGAAAGGTGTTTTTTGAAAGTGTCATTTTTGTGAAAGGATTTATTTTCTTTAAATTTTATGATGAACCTTGCCTCACCAGGCTAGTGGTGAGGAGGTTCTAAATTTTTATTATCTCCCCTTTCATTGATAAATTATGTTTTCACCTATTGGGGAACCCAACAGGGGTTTCAAGACTTACACGGAGTGAAGTCCTAAAATCTAAAGGATGTTGGCTAACTTTGCTTAAGAATAAAATAAGCTAAGTTCCAACAGAAAGAAAGATAGTCTTTGCTCACATGAAATGCAGGTCCACTATTGATGCTTGGAGATAACAATCGTCTACTGGAGATGGAGAGAGGAACCCTCCCTAGTGGCGTCGCCAGAAAAATCTGTGGTGTTTATTTTTGTGTTGTGTATATTTGTGTGAGGAGACACCAAGAAGATCTGTAGATGTACTCATTAGAGTAATCGGGTATGACATTAAGGAATAGTATACTATCTCAAGAGATAGAAGTTACTATCCTATAATGGACCTAATCACCTAATGAGGACTCCTAAGGCATGATGGGCCTTCGGATATACCAGAGATTTTTCCCCTACTTTATATGAAAAGTAAAATAAGGTTTATTTAAACCAGGTTCTTTAAGTTCCTTATAGAGGCAAGCCTCCATAGTTAATTTCATCCTAAGGGAAATGAATCCCTTAAGAATACTCTCGATTAAAGTAGGCAATTGTCTCCAAAGAATTCAAAGATAAGACTATCAAATGATTTGTTATATTTTTGAAAATCAAGTGGGATATATCAAAAGGGAAAGAGTTCTTATCGAAACTAAGGGAGATGAGTAGGGAGTGCTCATGATACTAGGAAACCTAGTGAGCACTCCAATCTATCCTATGGTTGGGCTATATACATTAGAATTTGAGAAGATTTATTTATTTGAGTTAAATTTTTATTAAAAGTTTAGGATTTATAATTCCACAATACAAGATTGTGAAAATGCTTAAGAGGTGAGGATTTATACTTGTAGCCCACAAAGGAAAACATCAACCTCAAATTCTAAATCTAGGGTGCTTTGGCTAGGGACAAAGCATAACCTAAATCTAAGGCAAAAAATGGGTATATGGTTTACTTCCACAAGAAAGAGTAAATAACCCGACTGCTGGGCATATTACCACCTAGAGTCAGCTAACTCCTCATAGGCTTTAAATCCATCTAGGCAAGTCATATGCTTTGCAAGATGGTTAGGCATTTACTTAGAAAAAAAATAAGTCCTTAAACTCACTCCCTAAGAGACTAGATCATGAAGGGCATGAATAATGACTTAAATTCAATGCAAATTTTGCCAAATTTTATTTGATTTTGGACTTTTATTTTGACACAGGCTATAGGATTTTGTATGCCTAAATACATGAGAAATTGATTGTGGGTTAAATAAGGAGAGAAAGAGGTGTCCTTCCATCAATAGCTCTTATAGGTTAAGAATTTATTCTCTGGCACAAATGGAAGCCCTCTCTTAGCAAGAGTAGAAGAATATGGCATGCATGATATTACACATTCATTCATCCAGCTATGGGATTGCTAAAAATTGTATCATCTTGATTTAATTCCTAGGCTTCTATGTGAGGTTATGAATTATTTTTAAGTTTTAGTTATGAGTTGTTAATGGGATAGAAAATTTATTTTTATCCTAGAAGCCTAATTGCATCCAGGCCACATGGCAATCACCAATCATAAAGAAACTATGAAAAGGCATGTTATTTCTAATGCACAAGCTAAACAAAATATCAAACAATTTTTATAATACTATCACAAAAGAATAAAAGATCGGTGCGGTCGGGTACCGTCGTACAACCCAAAAAAAAATGTGGGTAGCCGAGCCCTACCCTTATACATCCTGGTATAATGAAAGAATAATTACAATTTATAAAATGATAAGTGTTATGGGGATCTTTACTCTTCATCCTCCATTCTTCACTCTTCACCTATCATTCTTTCAATCTTGATTTTCTCCACTTCTTTCTTTCTCTTGGCTTGAGTGGGATGTAGTTTGCTCCAAATGTATCACATGGTATATAAGACATGGTCTTATAACCAATGCTTATCCTTAATCCCCATAACACTAATTCTAATGCTAATGTAAAAATCACATTGAAAGGAAGGAAAGTAAATCTAGCTACACCTGCAAAATAAATATTACCTAAACATACCATATAACCCAAACAATTTTAGGAATAATTTGAACTTAGCACCCCACACATGGATAATCAAGTCCACCTATCCTAACTTGGGCTATGCTTAGGGGCAAAGCAACCTGCATAGCAAAAAGTATTTATATTTTTATTACAGTGGCTCCTTTAAGCATAGCCCCCTACATAAAACATGACTAGTCTAATATCGACCTAACATTCAGGCTATGCACATACACCCTAACATCCAGTCTAAAATAATACATCACAAAATTGAACATTCATCAAACCATGTACCGCTCTAACATAAAGCTAGAAATAGTGACTTAGCCTAATTTGCATATGTTAGAGCTTATATGGTATGTCCTAACTAGGCTTTAGGGTTATGATTTGCTATGTGTGAGGGATTTAACTTATGAAGGGTTGATTTTTCTTTAAATGGTTTAGTTGATTTTAAGCTTTTTACTTAATACTTACTTTTGTTTCATATAGCCTACACTTAGCAACTAAGTATTATAAAGAGAGAAAAGAGAGGGAGAGTCTCTCTTTCATCTCTATCTTTAAGTCATTTCTAAGATAAATTGATTAATGAATTTCCTTTAGTGAATGGTCTATTATGTGTTTTAATTAACCCTAAGTTTAGATTCATTCTAAATAGCCCTGTTCAATAATAAAGGCATCTTAAGCTTAGTTAGGGTGGATAACTATCACATAACATACACTCATCCATTTCTTTTCATCATGTATATCATGCATATGAATAATCTTAAGCATACATATACATGCAATGCAAATCTTAGCATACTTTGATGATGAATGCAATGAAATATATTTTTGAAATTTTAAATATTTTATTTGTTAATTGAATCATGAATGCATGTCTTTGTTATGTAAAAAAGAGAGATTTTTTTCATCCATTAGATAAATACACATTCACATGTATAAAAGTTTTAAGTGAGTACGGCGCCATTATTTTCTACACCAGGGGCTTAAGGTACAAGACCTACTTAGGGCTACTTAAAGCCTCGTAGCCCCAGGATGTCCAAACTAATATACCACTTTTCTTAGATACATGTAAATGTTTGAATAACTATAAGGATAAGAAAATCCATGCGAAAATTATGTTTTATTTATTTGATTTTTGATTCTTTACTCATTGGCCGCATCACACATGCATATGTATGAGAGTTTTAAGTGATTACAACACCATTATTTTCTATACCAGGGGCATAAGGTCTAAGACCTACTTAGGGCTACTTAAAGCCTCATAGCCTCGGAATGTCTAGACTAATATACTACTTTTCTCAAATATATATAAATGTACAAAAAGTAACTAAATGGATAATGAATCATGCAATAAATTATGTTTGATTTGGTTGTATGATTTATATGTGAAATATGAAAACCCTTCCTAAGTCTTAACATAGAGATGCATAGGAATGGATTTAGGCAAGTGTTGTGTTCTTTTCAAATGAACTATACACTTGCAAATCCTATGTGAACCCATGTTAAGAAAAGGGAAGAGGACTTCATAGCACACATATTATACTATCATTACATGCAAGCTTAGAAATATTTATAATTAGCATTACTTCATTGTAATCTTTGATTTATAGGTTTCGAAAATAGCTTTTTTTTGGTTTAATAGTGATAATAACCACTCATATTCTTAATCTTAGCCAACACATGCAATTTGGCATAAAAAATACTTTATTTAATTAATTTTTAAAAGAGCTGAATGCATGATTTCATATGGCAAATTATATTTAGAATGATTGGAAAGAAATAATGGAATGTAAACATATGATTTCATTCACCTTAATTAATTCCTAAGGACAATCATATCAAATAGGGTTATTAAAAATGAATCAAAATTCTTTAAAGATATTTTTATCTTTGAATTTGATTTGAGTTAAGAAATATGAGAAGAGTTTGTTAATCCTAACCCATTTTCCCATGTGTGAATTAGTTTGGTTTAATGAAGTAAATTTAAGTTGATTTTATATTTTGATTAGGTTAAGGTATGAATTAAATGAATTAATTATCCCTTACCTATATCACCTTAAGTTAATTAACTAATTAATAATAAGCCAACATGATATGCAACCACATGAAAAAGTAAATTTGTAATGCTCCTAAAAAATGAAAGGGGCATAATTCAATTGGCTTATGATTAATAGTTAATTAGGCTTAAGGGATATCACTTAATTACTCTTATGATTTTCTCACACATGTGAGCTAATCATAATTTCATTATCTCTCACCTTGGGTTATTGAACACCCAAAGAGCTACCCAAGATCAATTAAAGGTTGCTTAGGTTAGGATGATTTGATTTTTTTTAATTTTAATTTCATTAAGCTTTTAATGGATTGATTAAATATTTTGGTTATGTTTTAATTTGATTGATGAATTAACTCGGGAGAAAGGATCAAGGTTAAGGCCTCAATCCTAATCCCTAAATCATTTAAACATTCAATTAGATTTTGATTTCCTTATTTTGAATATTTAATTACTTAATTAATCAATTAATCATTCCATTAGCCTATTAATTAATTTGATTTTTAAAGATAAAGAAGACTTAGGAAATGAATTAGGAAGAATGTCCTCAATCACAGTCCCTAAGTGATCTTACTGTTTAACATGGATGATTATGTTCAAATGATTAATCAAGTTAATGTTCATTCCTTAACTATAATTAATTAGATTAAGAGAGTGATTAGGGCTTACTCAAATGATTTCCCTAATTAACTAATCAATAAAATCCTAGAAAAGTAGGGGAGGCAGAGGTCATCCCCCTAAACATCTACAGAAATTTTGAGATTAATTAAGTGCTTAATTAAGGAGTAATTAAAGTAATTAGATTTATTATAAAACCCTAATTAAGCCAAAGTCACTATTCAAAATCAACTAACTATAATTTTCTTAGATTCTCCTCTGAAATATCTTCAAAATGAGCCTAAGTTTGCATTTTTTTTTTTTTTTGCATTTTTCTATAATTAGTTATGATTTTAGGAAGCTTCAAGATTAAAAACCAATTAATTAACCCAAATTAATCCTTTAATCCCATCAGGCCATGTGGCTGCTGATGCGGTGTGCTTTTCATGTGGTGTGACATGATTGGTTATTTAAGTTATCACATCTGCGAGCTAACTTAGCGGCAGTGGACGCGCTTTCTCTGTGGGTCATCTGATCTATGATCAGACGATCACGGTTTAATCAGTGGGTTAAGGGGGAAATCAACAGATCTACCGCGGGATTTGATCAGAGCCATTTATATCGATCACGAGAGATGGACGGCTCGTGATCTATCCCATTCGCAAGCGGCGAAAGATGAGCATCGTCCATCTTTCTCCATTCGATCTGATAACCCGAGCTTGGATTAGGATCAAATGGATCCTACACCATCTAAGGGAGCATACAATCACATCCAACAGCTAGAATCCCTCTACATGGAGATTCCTTTCACAAAAGACTAACACATAAAGGCCTAAAGCTACAGTTTTGAGAAATTACCTCACCGGAGCTAATGTCCAGAGGTGCAACTCCGGGCGTAGCTTCGCCTAGTTGAGGCGAGGCTATTGAAGGAATCCGAGCTCAATTTGGTGTGGCAAGCTTGGTTGACCAATCCACGCATGCAAACGCCTCAGCTTCGATCGAACTCTAATGTCCAGTGCTCGGGAAGCTTGGGAGGTGATTCGATTAGCTTCGATTAAGTACGAGGATGGTGTATGCATAAGCAATTGAAGTTTGCTTGCACGGGGAGGAAGTTAGGACGAAATGGAGGTGTTCCGTTTTGGTTCTGCACGTAGAGGGGAAGGCTGAGGAAGAGAAGCTTAGGAAGAGTTGGGGAAGCTCTGGGGAGTTTCAAATTACTCTCCTGAGCTGAATGGGATTGAATTGTTGTCAAAATAGGTTGAATTGAGGGAGTATATCCCTCAATTGAGCCAAGTGGATGGACGGGATCACTCCCATGAATTTCATCGATTTGCCATTGTCAAGTCATCGAAGGTCGCCATCAATTCGAGGTGGCACACCATGAGTGGCTGAAGCCATGTCAGGGGTCTCAAGGCTTGATATGGGTAGATGGGAGGGGATTTGGTTCTCCTTGCACCCTTCTGGTTTGGCCATGGATGGGGGAGAGTTAACTCAGCTTGGTGAGTTCCCTCTGGTGTAAAGTAAGTTCTAGGGGTGCTTAGAGTGGGATAGTGAACTTTAGGAATACCTCATTTGGTAAAAGGAGGGCTGCCATGGGGAGTGCATAGTGGATTTTGCTTCTTAGATTAGGAATCCAATGTGGAGACTTTGTCCATTGGGTAGTCAACTTGAGGTGAGCTTGTTTGGCTTTTGGGCTAACTTGGGAGTGGCATAAGGCTAGCTTGGGGTGTGCTTGGTCGGCCAATAGGGTTCCATGACTTAGTTTTGGGTGACATGAGCTTATTTGGTCAAATGGGTTCATATAAGTTTCATGTATGGATTGGGTTGATATTGACCCAAATTGGGTCTAACCAAGGCTTGGGTTTTGTCTAAATCATGATTTGGAATGTTTTAGTGTGACTAATTTGATATGGTTGGCTTAAGTTTGAATTTGACTCATTTGGATTCAAAAGGGTCAAATTGGTCAAGTTGACCAATTTGACTAATTTGACCAAATTGGGTTGTGTTAGGTGTTGAGTCAAGTTCAATTGGTTGGTTGAAAATGATTGTAGGCTTTGGTTTGGCTTAATTTGGAATTAAATTGAATTTTGGTCAATTTGACCTTTTAGGTCAATTTGGGCTAGGTTATGTCAAGTTAACCAATTGGTCAACTTGGGCTCAATCATAGCTGTTGTCAAGCTCAATAAGTGATTTGGAATGAACTTGAGCCATTGGTTGTAATCAATTTGGGTTAAATCATGATTTGACCCATTTTGGCTTTTTAGGCCAATTTGGGTCAACTTAGGTCAAGTGGCCAATTAGGCTTGGTTTGGCTTAATTGATACTTGGTCATGTTCAATCATCGATTATGAATGGGTTTGGGTCAATGGTTTCAATCAATTTGGCATATGATGAATTTTGGCTAGTTTGGATTTCATTTTGGCTAAATGTTGACTTGGTCAAAGCCTAAGTTTGACTTGGTTTGACCCAATTCAAGGTGGTTGATCTCTTTATGATGATTGTTGATCATGATTGAGGTTTAGATGGGCTTAGTTCATTCCAATTTGAGTTGGATTAAAACTTGGCTCAAAAAGGTCCTTTAGGTCACTTTGGGTCAAGTGAGCCTAAATGGGTTAATTGGCTTGATCAAGGCTTGATTCAAGTTTAATTGAACTCACATATGGACTTAGGTTTGAAATATAAATCCAATTGCAATTGGTTTGGAGCCAAATGGGTTTTGGTTTATATGATAATTTCAAGTCATAAGAGTTAGCTTGGGCTTGATTCAGGTTGAGTTGGTTTTGGTTTGATAATGGTGGTTTATGTTTATATTTGAATCAATGATTGAAGGAATAATTGAATCATGAAGAAATCCATGAGTTTTGAGTTGATTTGGGTTTCATTTAGCCAAGTTCAAAAATTTGGCTAAAAGGGTCAAATTGAAATTTTGGTTTGATTTAAGTTTGGTTTTGGTCATTTGAATTTATATGAAATATAAATGAAGATATAAATGGGTCATGAGAAAATCACTTGAGTTTGGAGTGAATTGGAAGCAAATTTGATTAAGCTTATGGATGTAGGTTGAAAGGGCTAATTTGAGTTTTGATTTGGTTTGATTTATTTTTGGTCATTGGAGGGTGAGTTTCATTTATATTTATGAATATAAATGAAGGAATCATTGATTTATAAAGAAATCAACCAAGTTTGAGTTGATTTGAAGGAATTTTTGCTAAGCATATGAAGGTGGCTCATATGGCTTAAGAAGAGATTTTTGGAATTTAGAGTTAATCATGGGTTTCAATCATTTGGAATTTGGAATTGATTTATGATTTGAAATTTTTTTTATTTGAGATTGAATTTGATAATTGAGAAAATCAATTGGGTTGGGGTTAATTTGGATTTGGTTAAGGCCATGTCCATAAGATAAAATTGAAGGGTTTAGGAAAAAAGATTTTGAGTTTGAATTTGGTGGTAGATTTTAGTCATTGGATAGTTGGATTTACTTTTGGGGTTTGAAATTTTGAATTTGAGGTTTGGTTTGAAAGAAGGAAACAAGGATTGGTTTTTGGGCTATAGGGTAAGCAAGTTTTCCTAAATCCCTATGGAACAACCTATTCCTATGTCTAACTCTTCTAAGTCTCTAGGGTTAGGTTAAGTGTTCACCTACTCACTAGAAGTGTCTTAAGACTAAGGAACTCTTAGTGTCTATAAGAGTTCTAGATCTATGATGAGGAAGTTGAGAGCTCACTCCAAAAGTGAGGTCAACAGGTACATAAAATAAAGACAAATGCAAAAGGTGGAGTAGAAAAGTATAATGCAAGTCTACAAAAGGATATAAGAAGAAAGAAGTCATCGACTATAATGAGGTATTTGCCCTTATTATTCGTATAGAAACTATTTGTTTAATTATTTCTCTTGTTGCACAAAAAAAAATGGTCTATTTTTCAAATTGATATAAAACATGTATTTTTAAATGGATTCATTGAAGAAGAAGAAGTATATGTCAAACAACCATTGGGATATATCAAAGAGGGTCAAAAGTCAAAATTTTATAAATTAAGAAAAACTTTATATAGGTTAAAGCAAGCTCTAAGAGCATGGAATGCATGAATAAATCCATACTTCAAACAAAATGGTTGTATGTGTGAATCAATTCATACTTCAAACAAAATGGTTATATTCAATGCCCCTATTGGAGCGCCCTTTATGTGAAAAAAAAATATAATAATGTAGATAGATACTCATTTTCCTATATGTCGATGATTATATTTTTACAGCCAATAATCAACTTTTATCCAAAGAGTTTAAACAAACAATGCAAAAATAATTTGAATGCCAGATTTTGAACTTATGACATTTTTCTTGGAATTGAAGTAAAGCAAAAGAAAGAAAGTATATGTATTACACAAGAAACATATGTAAAGGAAGTTCTCAAGAAATTTAATATGGAGAATTGCAATTCAGTAAGCACACCGATGGAATGTGGTCTCAAACTACCAAAGAAAGAAGAAGGGAAGATAGTAGATCCAACTATGTTCAAAAGTTTAATGGCAAGTCTGAGATATTTAAGATGCACAAGACCAGATATTTTATATGGAGTTAGAATTGTTAGCCACTACATGAAAAATCTCACTGAGATGCACTTAAAGGTTGCCAAGAGAACTCTTCGATATATTAAAGTTATGCTAGCTCATGGACTTTTATATTCTCATTATAATGAATTTCAACATACAGAATATTTAAATAGTGATTGGCCTAAAAAACAAAAATGCTAGAAAAAGTACAAGCAGTTTTATTTTATATGGGTAACACTGCATTCACATGGTGTTAAAAAAAGCTATCAATTATTGCTTTCTCTACTTGTGAAGCTGAATATGTTATAACATCATCATGTGTGTGTCATGCAATATGACTAAGAAAGTTACTAAAAGAGATTGGATATTCTCAAGACGAAGATACAAATTAAAATCTATATTAATAACAAATTAGCAATAACATTATCAAAAACTCTTGTTTATCATGAAAGAAGAAAACATATTGATATTCGTTTTCATCATATAAGAGACCAAATCAATATTCAAGAAGTTCAAGTGGAGTATGTGAGAATTAAAGATCAAGTTGCAGATATTCTCATGAAGCCATTATCTACGGAATGATTTTATAAATTTGAAGACACTTCTTGGGCGAGTAAAAAAAAATTGGTTTAAGGGGGGAGTGCTTGATAAATTAAACCAAAATTATTAACAAGTCTAGAATATTCTATGTTTGAAATTTCAAGAGAAAAATATAAGAATGTATTTATTTAAGTATCTTTTGGTTTTCCATATCTACTAGGATCTAGAAATCTCTATTTAATAATTTTTTTGTAAAATTTTCTGGATTATGCAAGTATATGAAAGGTTTCTATAATGGTCTTTGTATATAAGTATAAATAGGCCTTTGGCCTTATCATTTTATTGCAAGAAAGAAAGTTAATTCTTAATACAACTTCCTCTTCCTTTGTCTTCCACAACAATTTTCTCATTCTCTCTTCTATTCTCCACACAAAATCTTTCTATCAATCCACATGGCTTAATGGTTAGAGATAATCTTTTCTATCCTTTGCAAGTTGTTACAAATCATATGTATTACAATTTAGAATTTTTTGTCTTGGTTTAGCAATGGTTTTCCCTTGATATCATGTGTAAAATCGCTTGTTTGATCTCAAAATTTCTACTTCACAATGTCATGAAAAAGAACTATCTCATGAAATACTACTACTCTTCCTAAAGAAAAAGTGGGATTGGGCCTCCCATCTCTCGACACTATTATATCAAAGTTGAAAATGATTTGAATGCTTTATAATTTCACTCTTTACTTTGTTTATTAGTGCTTTGACTACTACACCTTAATCTGGAAAAACGAACCTCTTGTGCTCCAATTTATTGCTACAAAAATATGAAGATGGGCTATTTTCACTGTGATTGATAACAGTAAACTCTCTTACAATATATTTAACCCCAATGTGGTTGATTACATGTTTGAAATATTCGGTACAACTGAATGTAACTCCTTTGCCAGTATCAATGCTAAGAGCAAGGATATTACTACGACTGGCAGATAGGAACTTCCACACTTAAATAATAGGGTTCATTTGAGGAATTGAAATCATATTTACTTTATTAAAATTCAGGCTGGGAAGGAAAAGAGTTATTCTCTTGTAAAAGTTTGCTGCGAAATAACATCAGTGATGTTGATTGATATAAATCTCATCAGGTTCAATGGTCATTTCATTAAGTTTTCTTGCTTTGCTTGAAAAAATTAAATAGAAGGTCTGAAAACTAAAGATCTGTTGAATTATAAGAATGATAATTAAAAGGGATTGTGTTCTTTGCACAACCATTTCTAATTCGAATGCCTTCGTGCAAAATATAGTCATTCTCCATCAATGCATTGCATTTGGCAATTTTTCCCAGCTATGGATGCTGTAATTCTGAAAAGCGATATTTTTAAGGTTCAACCCACAGTGCGCCACTTATTCTCTTCTTTACATAAACTACACTTCTCTTCACAATATAGCACTTAACCATTACAAATACGATATGCACTCTATAAATGGAAAATGAATGCATAGTACAGTTCTTTTTCTTTTAACCTTATGTGCGATCTGCCAGTAGATGATTTTGCTGATAATTTTGTTATTTTAATTCTTGTGCCCCAACTTTTTTGGGATTATGTTGGGCCAAAATTTCACATTTTTACAGTCATATCTTCTCAATTTACTTAAATATATGCATGAAATTATAGTAATTTTGTCTATTGATTACTGAGAATAGCTGAACATGGCCTCATCTTTCGCAGAAATAAAATAAAATTGAAATAATAAGAAGGTCGAAATTCAGATATATATATATATATATATATATATATATATATATAGTTTTGTTCGTTCGAAATTTTGCAAAAAATATTATATATGATTTAAAGTATTAATCAATCTTACGTAGCACACGGGATCCGGAGTTTCAGTTGAAACAGTTCAAAGTACCTTGACAAGAAAACAAAAAAGCAGTCAGATGAGAAGCAGCAACCTAATACTTAATACAATCAATTTTGAAAACAATATATATATATATATATATGTGTGTGATTTTACGTCATTCTCCATCAACCTGTATTAATGGACAAGTGAATTGGTCATCTCTGACAAATTCAGATACTGACAGATACATAATCCAGTCTGAACCGTTAAGAATGGTGGAGACCCACCCACCTCCATCTGCTGTTAACTTCTCCCCCACCCCCACTACTCTCTGTCTCCCGAATCTAGATAGCCAAATCCCAATCCAAATCTTACCAACCATTCCTTCATAATCTGACCAAATTAGCATCACAGTCTTTATTAATTTTCAAACCACGAAACTGAATGCTTTATGATGAAGCAACGAATAGCTGCTCTTATCAGCACTGAAAAACTTAATAACATTATTTCAACAAATTGTAATGCTATATTTTTTTCACTTTAATATTAGAAAATTTTGATAGGTTGGCATTAAAGAAAACTGCAATACACAACTGCATGAGATTATTAAACACAATCTCTCTCTCTCTCTCTCTCTCTCTTGTGCTGTTTGGAATCTCTCTCTCTCTCACACTCACTCTCTCTTTCTCTCTCTCTCTTGTGCTGTTTGGAATCACTTTATTTTCTTAATTTTTTTTTTTATTTATATTTTGATTCAAAATAAAATATATTTTATAGTTAGTTACTTTTAAAAACACTCAAAAATTATTTTAAATATTTTTAAAAATAATATGATATATTTTACAATAAAAAATAAAAATACAGTAATTAAATAGCAATAACCCAAATAGGCTCGTGATAAAACAATAAAATATTTTTTAGTTGATGGTGAGATACTGTATTTGTGTAATGAAAGAGGAGCTGGGGTGGTAATTGCTCCACTTTAATTTAAAAATAATGTATTATAGTTTTATATATAATATAAAATTTTTATCTTTAATAACTATATATATATATATATATTAAAAAACTTTTGTCATTAAAAGTGTATCATTGGTCCACAGCAACATATGTTAGCAATAAAAAAAACCTTTCGTAAGTACCAAGGTACATTGAGTGGTCAGAAACCACATTCTACATCACTTTCCCATTAGAATGTCATAGAAAGTTGCTTCCCCAAAAAATATTTTTCTGCCTGTTTATGGCTTTAAAAAAAAATTGAAGGCATTAGATGGCTGATGTATATAGCATTTCATTATCAAGACTTATTTTTCTAATGACACTGGTCTTTTCTTATATATAGCTGTAATTTTGAGCACAGTACCAAAATTCTTATATATATATATATATATTTAAGCCTGAGAATGCTCATTTTGAGATACATGCACCTCTGAATATAAGAAAAGCTACTTAGACTTGGATTCTGGTGACGAAGACTGCTACACTTGAAAATCCAACTTCAGCATTATATAAATAATAAAAGCAATTTGGAAAGAGAGCTTCAAACGTAAGACTATAGAAGAGATCCAGCTTAAAATAATGAAAGTAGAGATCCATAAAGGAAAGTAGAAGATCGATAAAATATTCAACTTCAGTATGTTATATATGAAACATCAGAGGATAATCATGCCGCGCGCAGAGGCTGCTTTTATATACTTGAGTTGGAAAAAATTTAAAATCAGCCAATCCTGTGAAGAATCTGCATAGTAGTAGTTTAAGTTATCGGCACCATATAGTGAAAATAAACAAATAGGATGCCATCTGATCATGTGAACATAAATAATGTAATTATATGTTAGTCATGAAATTTTGAGTTATTTTATGCTTTTTAGAATAGTTAGTATTATCAAATTTGTCAAAAAATTTATTAGCAGTTTATTAGCAATGTGTTAAGAGTTTATTAGTAATTTATTAGTAATTTAAATGTGAATATAGAGAGAATTTTTTTTTCAACTTTTCCTATTTGGTTGATCATAAAGTAAGCACAGGCAGACTTCGTTTTCATAAATGGATGCAATAGAGAAACAAGTGAGTCAATGGGATCAAAAGCATCATCAATCCTGTGGGTTGCAAGCTTGTCATCATGAAAGAGCTCTGGATCACAGGCATTGATATAAGATTGTGAGGCTCATGATGGAATCCCTATGGAGCTGTGGGAGGAGGTTAAAAGTGAGGTTCTGAGAAAGGAGGGCATAATGTTCTGCTAGACTCATTAACTTGTCCCAAAGTAGGGGGAATGATTTGACGGAAGGTTAAAAAGGAATGGAAGGAATGGTGTGAATGTAGCTGATAATAATTGCAAAAAATGAATGGCGAACAGATGCTTGGAGAAGATAGTTTCTTATTTAGAAGAAATAGTACTGATGCATGTTTCTTAAATTTATCTTTGATGTGTTTAAAAGAAAATATTAAATGGTAAAATATATGTATTTAATTTAATTGCAATTTTTTGATACTATAAGCCATCAATATTGGGCCTATAATAGGCTCTTATCAAGATAAAAGATTTAACAGATGAGTTTCTTAATAGAATTAGGATATTTATTGTATTCGTATATGAACAATCTATGTTTCTTTGGGTGGAAATGTTTTGTTGTTCTTGCAATAAGCTCAAAATTAAATTTTTTTTGTTAAATCAAAAGGACAAGATTTCCATCATTAAAATGAAAGCACAAAGGTAAAACCTTAATATCAAAGTAAAAGAAGCAAAAGATAATAAAAGTCAAGAAGATTAAAATAATACGAATAATTCATCATAGAATTAAGCATAGTCACTCTCTTATTAATTAGATAGGCCATTATTTTCCAAAAAAATTATAATAATAATAGACGCTATAGTGAAATGAAGGACCTTCTCATAACTTTTTTTATTTTTTTCTACCATGGCAATTTAATTAAGTTTTCTTAAAATATGTTATATAATAGGAAGTCTTATCTGAAGATTTGGTTTTATCATAGATAGAGTTATGATCTTCTTGATCTCTAAATGCATTAATTTTATAAAGATCTCTTTTTGGAGGTAAGCAATCAGTAATAGATCAATTTTATGATTTTGTTGAAGGATAAGTAAATGAAAGAACTAACTCCAATAAAAAGCAATCGTCGTAATATTTTTATTCCAATATAATGAGAGATATCACTAACTAATGATCAATAAAAAGAACATTTTCATCAATATCACTCTGTAAGCAAGTGGAACTTTTAGTTGAGCCCTGAAAATAGAAAACTAGCATGGTGACAAATCTAAAGAAGGCCAAGGCAAAGGCATAGAAGCGACCATGTTTATAAGGATTACTTAAGAAATATGAATTCACAACTGTAAGAGGGGAACTCTATATTATTATATTTCCAATCATGCGATTATTAAGGATGTTTCATGCCAAAATAAGTGCCAGTACTAATAAAACTTTAAAATTTTTTATACCATTCTAATTGGTGTCATTTTTATAACGCTTTATCCTATTAGATCTTTATAATTTTTTATGTTATTTTTGTTTAATATTAAGAAATCTAATGCACTAATTCAAATATTATATTAATTTGGATAAACACCCATTTATCCAGATTTCATGTGCGCAATGCAAAGAAATAGTGGATATAGTGATGTTTGAGCAAAGGACACATGTTGAAGAGGTTGCAAGTTATCTCAAAACTGAAGCAACAAGTTAAAACCTAGGGCAATGTCCTAAGAACTTGAACTTTAGCCTCGAAGAATAAGCACTCAAGCACCTGATCTAACATTGAAGCACCTAGTCCTGATGCCCAATAGCCTAAAAGAAGTAATTTTTGACTCGACATCAAGATGCCTAATCCAGGATCGAGCAATCAATTTTGTAACTTTAGAGTTTCATCTAACATAAATTAAAGCAATTGATACATATATGGAAAACCAAGTGCCTAGGAATTCAACTAGGAACCAACCTAAATATGAGGGATCCATGAGTAAAAAATATATCATATTTGAGCATATTTCATGAAAAACATAAAAAATTCAAATCAAGGCTTTTAAAGTAAGCATTCTCAAACTTTGGAAGGAGGTTCTTGCAACTCTCAAGACCTAAAGGATAGCACTGATGGCAGCGAGAGAAAGAGTGAAGTGGAGAATGTTAATGGTGTGAAGTGATAGTCTTCGAAATTGGTTATTCTTTATCCCCCTTTTTTATGTTTGCACTTACAATTATGTTTATTAATTTTCTTTTATGTTAGCTTGAACTCAGATCTTTTTCTAGAGATTAGATGTAGCCAAATGTAATTTAATTTATTTTTTTATTAAAATAGAATTATTTAAATTTTGTCATATTATTATTGCATATTTTATCATGTGCTTTAGCCACTTATAATTGCTTCACAAATAGTTGAAGGTTTATGAGATTTTTCCAAAATTAAGAGGTGAAAGATAGAGTCATAAGTTAAATATTACAATATATATATATATATATATATAAATAATATTGTATTGAATCAATTTTCGAGAGATTGGTAAATTGTATGGAAAGATTAGTAATCTTAGGTCCTTGAGAGAATGGTATGATCCACTTTAAAATTGATTAAAATAAATAAATATGCATCATTTGATTGTTTCTATAAACAAATCAATAAAATAAGCCCTTGGCCATTACCATCTAATTTACAATTGAGATAGAATTCTACTTTTCTTTTAATATTAAATTTGTTTGTTTCTCTGTGAATTGACACTCAATTCTAATTATTCAAATAAAATTGAAATCAACAAAATTTTAGCAATTGATATTCATAGTCACTATTAGACGTTAATTTTCACTCTTGACCTTATTATTTATATGACCATGTTCTTTTGTGTATCTTAATTTGCATCACATTATTTGATTATAGACACACACTTTAGAACCAATTTAGATAGATTTAAGGATGGACGAGTTGCATCTACTTCAACCAAAACTTTTGTAATAAATGATGCATATAGAGCACAAATAAGAACAAAAGAGATTTTCTAAGAAAAGACATTAAAGTAAATAGTTTCATTTTATTAAGAAGATGGGCTTTAAGTTATAAAAAATAGATTCAAAAAGAAATAATTAAAGATTTGGAAAAATCATCTAAATGAGAAGACCATTTGTTGATTCTTATGAAAACTCCCCAATATTTAAGACCTGAGATATGAACATAACCTAATAATCTTCCACTTTATCAAATTTTATTAATACATTCATAGAATTAAGTGGAGAAATAGAGATTCCACCCTAATAGAAATAACATTTTAAAGCATTCATGCTATCAGGTAATGCAAGCCTCTCACCTAAGTATTTATTAATTAAAAAGAGGGAGGGATAAATAAGAGCTATTAATTCATCCAAAATTATATTTGATAAAAATAAAGCAGGCTAGTCCATCATGAGTTGGGAGAGATAAAGGTTGAAGTATTATTACTAAAAATGTATAAGCAGTGAATATATTACCAATAAGATGAGGGGACAAGGAAGACAATCTAATGCCTAATACATAAGCAAAAAAACAAAAAACACTAAGAACTAGAATATTATCTACAAAATGTAAAAAACCAAGATAATAGCAATTAAGATTCCACCACCATAGTGGTAGACATTAGAAGAGGATTTGAGAACATTAGCCATGAAATGGAAGAAAAAAAAAAAATGAAATGGTAGAGGACACATGCTGCAATCAATGGTGCTAAAAAAGGAGAGGTTTCCAAAGAGATGATAGGAGTAGAGCTCGTGATCCTTTTTTTTTATAAAAGAAGATAAATAGATGTTATGTTCTAAATGTGATGGCATCCAAGGAGTGTAAGGAAAGAGTTCATAGCCAATGAAGGTTCATGGTTTCAAATGTCATTGGTATTGACTCTTAGTAGTGTTCACGATAAAGGTTGACTATAAGATCAACCTAAAGATGCCATAACATGCCTTGTAGAATTAGATTATAGTAGTTTTTGAAGCAACCTCGATAAACATGAAAAAGTATTAGAAGGTGACTAACAATGATAAGGTTCAATAGAAACCAAAACTAGAAAGGTTAGTAGAGCAACCGAAGAAGGTAGTAAATACTAAGGAAAAGATGAACATAGATGGGACTTGATGCCAATGCTCAAAAATCAAATGCTTTTAATATAGATGAATTTTAAGAATGCTTTGCATTGAAAAAGATTTGAATCTAATTATTAGTTTTAGATATCATATGAAAAATGAAAACAACATAATCACACTCATTTAATTTTTGCTTCAACAAGTTATGCTAAAACAAATGAAGGACGAATAAAAAGGCTTAAAGAAATGTTATTTAATTTTTTGTGCCATAATTTAGAAAATCTACTAAATAACTACATAATAATGAGGCTCAATAATTTTATCATTTATTATGTGTGGCTCAAAAAATATTATAATAATGATGAATCAAACTTTTTAAAATATCAATTATCAACTGAATTTCTAATATTAAAATATTTTTAACATATCTTAATTAAATTGTTAGAACATAAAAAGGGCAATTTAGTAGAGAATCTAATACATCATATTTTTATTTAATAAATTGTTATTTAAGTTAGATTTTAGTGTACTAAAAAGGATTATTGCAATAATGAATTTTGTTGTATTGCAAATACTATAAAGCACCTACACATAAATGATAAATTAAAAATTGACATGAATAAAAGGAGATTTTATCAAAGAAACTATTTTATTATTTTTTATATAATGACTAAGAAAATTCATCTATTAATTTTATTGACCATATGAGTGATTTCATAATGAGAGCATGGGTGATCTAGATATATTGCATCATTCCTTAGATATTGTAGCATCAAAGTATTTTGATCATTTATATCCAAAGGTTGATTCATTATTAAGAAACATAAGACTTGGCCTATGTGTAAATAGTTTTACTCCATACAACCAAGATTAATCATTTTCATCCTACATCGTAATAATCATTCCTTATAAATTCTTTCATGATATGTATATAATACAACCTTTTATATACTTCTTATGCTTCATATAATTAAAAGGGAAAAATAGATGTGTGCATGAAACCACTAAAAAATGAGTTATAATTTTATAGAAAAGTGTGTTCATGCATGACACCTCCTAAAAGTAGAACTTTTAAATGAAAGTAGCACTCACTTAAAAAATTGATGATTTTTTTATTATAATGATAGCCCCATGAGCCTAAAAGAACCTATTTAATATTTTGATGATCACAAATATTTTAATTTTTTACCAATATTTTTGTGTATAAGCTTTCTATTTTCCATTAATAACTGTAGGTATAAAATATTAGAAAATAGTTTTGAGATTAAACATACAAGCGAGGATGACAACCACAAACAATAGAAAAAGTAGTTAGTCTTAGTTCAAGAGAAACAACACTTATGTTAGACTTAGGCCATCAGGACAAAAATGATTGTTAAAGAAATAAAAATTTTATATTTGTATTTTGAATCATATTTTCATGCATATGTCATATATATGATTTCTGTGAAATAACCAAGCATGCACACACACTGAGTAGAGATAAAATGAATTTGTAAATAGCTTAAAAATAAAGATAAATTAATTTATTGTGTTCATATAATTTGATGGCATTATCTTATTGTAGAGATGCACAGCAATTTTTGTAATCAAAATTGATCAATTTGTCTTGACTACTATGAAATTCAAAATAAAAAATAATGCATTAATCTTACTATATGATGGAAGTAAGATTTTGAACTACCATACACTCCTACCTTAAATAGGTAATTCAAAAATCAATCTAGTCATATTGTATGATGTACATTATACAATGACATAAGCAATTAACCTAATTAAGTAGCGATAATCCAAAAGAAAATTAAATCATAATTAGGTGTAAAATATTGTATTGTACCATCTGATTGGCCAGGCCAAACAAATAAAGACTTATTTTAAAGAAAATCTTCTAAATGTACTAATCATATTGTTCGACATTGTGAACATACTATATAATCGCCTGATTTTTGTAAGAAAACATATTTAAGATTTTAAATTAATTACACTTAATATAAATATTGATGTATCAACCGTATAATGTATCAGAGTTGTTGTTACTTACAATTTTGAAGAAATGAAAAGCTTATTTGAGAGATCTTCATTTTTTATGATCATTTCTAAGAGAATTTTTATTGCAAGATCATTGATATGTCATTAAAAAATCTCCTAGTTGAAGCACAAATCTTGATGTATGTGTTATTAAACATCACTTAGAATCAAAATCTTAATCTTTCAAACTCTCTTTTCATTATCATAGAGTTAATATAAAACAAACACCTTGATTAAATCAAAGTACTCATTTCGGAAACTTTATATCATAAATAGCTTAAGATATTTTGGTCTTCGACTTTATTCTTAATTGAGCATTCAAATACTTAAAATATATTAGATGATCAAATGAATCATTTTGAGCTGTCTCATGGAGTGGTTTGAATTTTGCTTGTATAGAAATGTCTCATTTATATAATAAATTCTCATTCTTTAAATGAGGATGAGAGAGTTTTAAAGCGCCCACCAAATTCATGGCCATCAATTGCCGGATTACCACTGATCAGCTACTGGTCACCACCATCGGATTATCACTGAGATTCACGGTTATCATCACGGCCACCACCGGCCGCTACTCACCACTATTATCGTCTCATTGGGCCAATACCACCATCGACCACCATTGCTTCCTTACGGTTACGGTTATCATCCAAGTCACATCACCTATCATCACCACCACCATCGCCATCATACCACCGCTACCGCATACCGCCACACCATCTCCCAATAATTGTTGTCGGATCATCAGACTACCACTTCCAAAAGCCTTTTTCGATGATCAAGTGAAGCTTGTCACAAAACCTACTATTGTAAGCTATCATTCTTCAACTTTGGAGATAAGATAATAATTGTAACAAATACTGATATAATGAAATTATTTCTAAGTGGGCTAGGTCCCGTGTGATTTTTCACTTCTTGAATTTTCCACATAAAAATCCTTATATCTATCAAACTCTTCTATTGTATGTGTGAAACTCTCGTGCAATGCTAAGACATCGAATTCTTCTACTTTACTAACCCGAATCTTCCTGCGGATAACAATCATAAAATTTGATTATTTTCCCCAAATAAATATCTTAATCCTCTAACGCATACAATCAAGCTCTATAAGAAGAGATTTAGAGTTAACATTATAAGGGATCTATTGATCTCATAGAAAAGTTTTTGTATTGATTTGACTAGCTAGTGAGCTGAAGGAGTGGTCTTCTCACTTGGAGCAAAAAATGGTGTGGGATATCTTTATTATCCATAAAGAAGAGAGGCTTTCTATCTTACAAAGAGAAGAAAAGGATAGTGAAATTTCCAAGTAGAGGACTTCAGGAGTAGATGTAGGCTAGTTAGCTGAATTACTATAAAATTTTGATATGTATTCTCTTTTCTATTTGTTTTTATTTTATATACTTTCAATTTTGTGTTCTAATATTTTCATTGTTTTTGATAATGAATCAATATGGTTTTGATCTCATCAAATTTTAATTATTTCTTTCATATTTAAAAATTAGATTAAAGTTACAAATATATTTAATCATGTTCTTGTATTATAGTTGCTCACATTTTTTGTTGATTAATATCATCACTCTTTAAGAAAATTATTCTACACCACTCTCCTCTTGGGTGAGTAATCCACTACATCTATGACATATTATCAAGATGGAATACTATAAAAAAAAACTTATCTTATTACATGGAGTTATCAAAAGCATTTGCTTAGAAAAATGTTTGTAAATTTTAGTGATTTTATTATCATCAAAAAAAATTATCTGTAAATAATACATTTAGAAGAACTAACATAAGTTATTCATAAAAGAGCAAAGAAATCCAACTACTTTCCATGACTGAATAGAGTTTAGTTATGGCAAAAGATTAGAGCAATATCAAAAAAATAATTCCCCCATATTGGTATATGCAAAACTCTAACATTATCATGCAAATATAATTTGACTAAGAGAATCATTTTTTAGAATTTACCCTATTGGGAGATAATTTTAATTTAGAATAGCATAATATATTGCATATTGAAAGATCTTCTTTGATTATAAATTTAATATTATTATCAATAAAAAAAAAAAGAAGATAACATGCAAGTATGGATGGATTTAAATGGGTATTATAGGAGACAAGATTTAAAGCTCCAAGAATTAGGCAATGCTAAAATTCACATGTATTAGATTAAAGAAGAACAATAGGTGAGTGGGCTCCCTCTCTGAAGATGCCAAATGATTATGCATCAAATTTAAGAAGGTGTTTGAACATCTTAGTAAAAATTTATTTAGAATGAAGAGTCGTGATGTTCATTGCTTTATGGAGTGTTTGTTATCACATTCATTCATTATTTTATTTTAAAGTTATTTAAAAGTTTGTAATTGAAGTAAGCCAATCATGTAAGGATTTAAGCATTACAAATTTGATTGAAAAATCTTAATTTAGTATTGAGTGAATTGAATATTTGAGTAAAATTATGCAAAATATAAAGTAAGAGTTGGTAGCACACTTTATTATCATTACTTTTTTTAGAGATAAATAATAATTTAACATCATTAGAAGTATCTCTAGTGGAAAGTGAGTTAAATATTCCATTAAAAGTTTATGGTATGTGGTTTTGCAAATTAAGGTATTAATTTTTTTAGACTTTTAAATCAAAATTACTATTATTTTGTCATACTAGTAAGTTTATTTTTATTTTGTAGAGATATTTTTACTAACTAATATAAAATTATGATAGAAATTGTATGAAGCGAGGCTCAACTTGATTATAAAATATGCTCACTAACATCTATAATTTAGGTGTGAGGCTCCTAAGAACTAGGAAATGAATTTGAGAAAAATTATGTGTAATTTAGGTTAGCATAATTATGTCTAATCATGAAAAAAAATAGATAAAATTAAATTTCTAAGGAAAAAAAAAGGTTGTCACCTAATGCTCTCACACTACTCTTAATGGTGGCCACATAGGAGATGAGATAAAAGAAATAGTGATGTTATATATAGTTATCATAACTAAAGATATGCACATGAATGAGATACGAGCTAGGAATGGAAGCTATGCAGTAACAGCATAAGAGTTAACAATAAGAAGAAGGATAAAATAGAGGAAGAGATGAAGGAAGTTAAAGAGAATAAGTGAGAGAAAGAATAGAGTATTAGTGATCAGGCAAACATTTTATATTATAATTTTGCTATTTAACGCCATACATTGGTTTCATGTGTAATAATTATTAAGAAAATTTTAGCTTATTTAAATCATATACAATTATATTTTTTTTACTTAGTTAATATATGAAATATTTCTCTATAATCAGATGTGATGTGGACGTAAAATATGTTCGATATTATATGGATAATAAAGGTAGAGGAGAGGTGGTGTCCAAATTTTAGAAAAAAAAAATTAAGATTTCTTGATGATTTTCTACTATATATATATATTTTCTTTCGGTATGTTTGTTTGAAATTCATTGAAAAAGACAAGAAAAAGGAAGGAATTTAACTGCTATGAAGGTTCCTCCCAACATATCCTGCCAAAACATAGTGAATCAATGTGGTAAAGGAGATTTAGACTGTTGGTCACATGCTCTTCACTGTCATGCTCCTCTTCCACATCTAGAAATCAACCCCCACCTACCAATAATACTGGAACGAATTATATAGAGCAAGACAGCTTGCAAATATTGTATATATACTTGACAATTCACCCAAATAAATTTTTCTTAGAACCCAAGTAGGGTAAGGAAAGTCTTCTCTCTCTCTCTCTCTCTCTCTTTATATATATAGAGAGAGAGAGAGAGAGAGAGAGAGAGAGAGGGGTAAACTGTTTATGGGTTGATCAAGCAAGGATCATCATTAATTACCAGAGCCCATAAAACTTTAGAAATTGTGTGAGGAGAAAGAAGGTCAAAAAGAGAAAATCGTATGATTCAACACCAATCCTGCATAATACTCAACAGATAAGACAAAAAAAAGAAGCTAAAAACTAGATGATGCAGCCTTCTTACCATTAGATGTTCACGTTTGGAACTGGATTAAAAATGTGATATAAATAATCCCTAAGCATAAAGAAGTGCCACTTTGGAACAAAGCAAAAAGACACTCAAGAATGGGTGAGTATGGCTCATGGGTTCTAGAGAACCTAATTTATAGATGGTGTTAGCATCAATGCCTCTTTCTAGTAAGTCATCAGAAATTTTTAAGCTCTTGCGACAGAGACTGTTTAATGGATAATCCTTATATCAGTCATATTTAGAGCAATTAAACTATGGAAGAATGAGTTCAACCTTTTTTTGAAAAATAGTCTAGTTGCTATTTTGAAAAATTGAACTATGGAAGACCTCGATATGTAGATTAAACCAACAATGACGATTTCTTCCTAAAATCTTCTCTAGAGACAAAATTTAGTAATTAGCATGCCCTCAGCAGCACAAATAAGAAAGTTATCTTTAATTTCAAAGAAGAGTCATTTAGACACAATTGTTGCAATAAATTCAGTTCCTTCCAAAAGAGATCTTTCCAAATGTATTGCTTCAAATAGACTCCTATGAATTTATATTTACACAACATACAGGAAAGGTTAGCATAATTAAGAAATCTTTAGACAACTTATATTTTGGAACGGTGATGATGGTGGATATATAGGAAAGGCTTGAGCTTGAGTAGGGTTGTAAAAGAACCAATCAAGCCAAGCACTAGCAAGAATGAGTTCAAGCTTGAGCTCAAGCTCAAATCAAGCTTCTATATTTGTGTTCAAGTTTAGTTCATTTATCATTCTGATTGTTCAAGTTTGACTTATGCTTGATTCATTTCGATTCATATTTGACTATTTGAGTTGTTATCGAGTAACTAAATTATCAAAGTAAGATAAGCCTTATCAATCATATTAATAAATAGTATTATCAAGATATTTACTTTTCTAACCAAATAAGCCTTATTGAGTGAATTAACAAATAATATTATCATTTTTTTTTTTTTTGAGGAAATGAACATTATCAAGTAAATTAGCAAGTAGAATTAATTGCAGAGCTACTTGCTTTCTAACTAATTGGCCCTTAAACTTTTAGCAACTTTTGTTTTAAAAATTAATTAAAAGAACTCTATTTTACTTAATTAATATTATTAATAAAATAATTAAAATCAAGATACTTTATTAATTAATTTCATGAATTAATGATTTAATTATATAAATACAAATAAGCTTCTTTATGAGATTATTTGTGAGCTTTATGTTTAAATGATAATATTTATTGAGCTTCTTTATGAGCTTTTAATGTATTGTTCATGATCATAAACAAATAAACAAATCAAGCAAGGAGTTGTTCAAGTTCATTTATTTAATAGCCAAAGTATTTATAAATATGTTCAAGCTTATTCGATTAATTAATCGAACATCATAAATGAACTCTAATCGAGCAAAAATACAAATAGCTTGTCGAACACTCGATTCATTAACAGCTCTAAAGCTTGAGCCATGTTTCAATTTAGCTAATATAATTTGATGTCAAGAGATCAAATATAACTTTGGGAAGTTACCACCATCAAAGAGGAACTATGAGGTGAGAAAGGTGATCTAGGATTGAGAACTTCAATAAGTAGGAAAGATGATTATTAACCAAGCATATAATAAGCTACAACTTGCTTGGCAAAGATAGAATTTAATTCTTCCATGCAGAAGCTAGAATTTGCCTGCCAAAGATAAAACTATATATATATATATATATATATAAACTATACAATTACATTTAACTATTACCTTTTAACTATTTTTTAAAAAAAAATATGATAAAAAAATAATTTTGAAAATCATAATTATTAAAATATGATCAATATCAAAAAATTATTATTTTAATTATTATTATTATTATTATTATTATATATATATATATATATATATATATATATATATTTATAATACTCACAGAAATTTTTCAAAAAATTACTTTTATCGCAACTTTACAACTAATTTTTTAAAAAATTATGATTGACTCCAAATAGATCCTAGATCTAACCTACACAAATTATAAAATCTCACCTTACAATATTGAGTGGGCAAATACATGTATACATACACGTGTGTGTCTATCTATCTATCTATATCTATATATATATATATATATATATATATATATATATATATATATATATATATATAAGGGAAGTGTGCATTTAGTGTGTACAATGTACACTTCAAATATACAATTGCATGCACTTCTAAAAAGCACTAAATTGCATCTTCTACGTCAAAACCCACGCATTGAAAATTGAAAAAACGTACCTAACGAAATGACCCCGAGTAACATAAACATTGAAAGCTGGACAGATATCAGTGGGTGAAATGGATATGAAAAACTGGCGGCAATTAAAAATACAAAGACGTTACGGACGGCTAAAATGCCAGTCTGATATCTTCTGTTTTCTCTCGCTCAAGAGAAGATGGCATTAACAAACGCCTCTGCATCAAATGGTTGAAGATCATCAACGCCTTCCCCAACCCCTACAAATTTGACAGGGATACCAAGCTCATCAACCACACTGACCTGCAAAATTGAAGAATTTATACCATCGGGGAAAAACATTAGCTGAAATTTCAATCTGGCAAATAAATATTCTTCTTCTGTGTAGTTGTTCTCTCTTAATCGATGAAGGTTCAGTAACTCGGGTTAAGAAAACAGTGCAATATATACTTGTGACCCAGCTCATGTGAATGTCAATTAACTTACCTGCTAATTCACCTGTTCTTGATACAAACTAGGGAAACCGCCCATGATTTAATGTGCAGATGTGAACATTTGGGCATTGGCGTTCAAATTGCTTGTGGAAGGACGAGATTTTGCAGCAGGAAAGTAAGAGAATGGAGGGGGGAAAAAAAGGAAAGTTGGGCATACCACACAGCCACCACGAGCAGAACCATCAAGCTTAGTCAGGATTAAACCAGTAACACCAACAACCTGTTCAGAAGTTTGGATTAAGCTCAATATGGTTTAGTGGTAACTATAGTTAAAATTTGATAATGCCCAACTCATATCATTGAAAGAGAACTTAGGGTAAATCTCCAAGACAGATTATAAGTTCCCAAAGGACAGTATTAGAATCTATATTCTATTGAAAGTAGCTCGGTTAGGCAAAAAACACGAAAATTTTGAAAAAGTAGGTGCTTCAAGACTTGATCAACGATGAGAGATACGATTAACAAAGGTACAAAATTCATATATTGTAATAGAGCTTGGCCCAAGTATTTATTAAAGTTCCTTTTTTTTGAGAATTTGACTATTAGTGGTGATACCTAGTCTTGTTGTTGTTGTTGTTGTAGTGGTGATATAACCGACTTCCGAGCTCGAAGCAGTCACTGCAACCGAAAACACAGGTACTCGGAGAAGTTGAGAGCTCTAGTCCAAATTTGCAGTGACAGTGATGCATTCTATTAGAAATAAATTTCAATATGGTCCTTCAACTATTTGTATGTGGACAATTTAATCACAGAGTATCACATTTCTGTAATTTAATTCTGCAAAATTAATCTCTTATATAGAAATAGTGATACAACATTGATCTCATCAGTTCCTAAACAATACAAAATTTGTAATTTTAGATCAATTTTGTATAGTCCAGGATCAAATTGGAGAAATGCGATACTGGAGGAGTAATTTAACCACATGCAAATAGTCGAGCGATTTAGCCCCATCCCAATATGCAGAAATCCAGATATTTTGCACAGTAATCAAACTACAAGGGTACAATTTCATGTCAGGCCTATGTGATATGGAAAGATAAGAAAACAAACCAGATAAGTCAGTTTTAGAGGTAATAAGTTTATGTACAGAATAAAGCTCCCGAGGGTCTTAGGTGCAAAAAAAATAAAAAATCTAATGGCATCAGGACTCTGTCCACAGTCTGACATCAACAATTAAGGCTAATCCTTATGCTAAGCTATCAGCTAGATTTGAAGTGGTATAAATTTCATGTTTCATGCATGTGCTCATTGTATATTTCTGCTATAATGTGCAACAATTGATCACACTGATAATACAAAAACGATAGTTAAAAGATACCAAATTTAAAAAAATAATAATAACATAAGTAATAAATGAGAAAATCTCCGTAGCATTTCGGGTAAGAGGTTTTTACTTCATTAAATTCTCTAGCCTGTGGTAGCATATTCAAACCAGTTGTCCCATCCAGAACGAGTAAAATCTCCTGTGAAATTCACAAATAAGCTTAATTGGTAAATACATAAGCCAAAACTATAAACATATTTTTAAAGTCTTTTAAGCAAAAAATATATGTTCCAGTCCCTCTTATCATGGAAAGTGCTTGTACGAGAAACATTAATAAAAGCATTGTCCATCCAAGTTGAAGAAGATTATGGTTTACAATTAATAGCTTAAACCCTCAATGATTTAACTAGAACAAGACTTCTGAACTGGAGGAATAAATCCATCCATGGTCCATCCTTGTTCATCCCATGCCTCTTAATGATCTCACAAGTAAATTCTTAGATTATTGATCATCAAAACCAAACATTTGTACTCATTAAACTAAGTTATTCATTCCCAGATACTTTTTGTTCTAATCATCTTACTTATAGGTTCATGATATTTAATCTTACGCTTAAGAGTCTCTAAAATATACATTAAAAAAAAATCAACATTCAATCATCAGTGTGCAGCTAATATATTTCAGTCCCTGAAGTGGACAATAGATCAAAGACTTCTTACAAAGAGAGAAGACATTTTTGGACCACCTTACTTCATTTTCCACTTTTCTTATGACCCTCTGCATCCAACCAAAAAGGGCAAAATTTATACTTTCCAACAAATGCTAAGGGACGATAACTTTTTAATATATCATTTACCATTAAAAGAATTTGCAAATCAAAATTCAATGTTTATGTGACAGAAATACGTGTTTATTTTGCTTCCGAAGAATTATATCAATCAATGATCTAAACAAAGTTTATTTTATTTCATTAGTTGGATTATTTTATTTATAATTAAAAATTTTTTAGAACATGCTTATGATGTTTGGCCTAGAAAATGATTTTTTATTTTCTAATTTAAGATTTGTCTATATAACATGTCATAGGATCAGGCTAAATTGGTTTTGTGATAATACCAGGTAGTTGTTGGGGAGTGCTACTTTCATAGATAATAATAGGTGGCTAAATTAGATGCTAATTACTGCAGTTTGTTACATGGATTGTTCTAGGTTACTTACAACTAAATATTCATATCAAGGCTGCATGTTGTTACAATAATTCCTTTTCTACATTTTTTTTCAAGTTACTTGTTATGTCTCTTTGATATGATACAGCAAAACTCTTAGGTCAAAGTAGTGTGTAGTGCCAGACACGGATACTTGTGCATGCATATCTGACAAGTGTTGGACACCCTTATTAGCTATTTGATTTAAAAAAATTCAAACTTCCACACCTCATATTATTAAATAAAAAAATTTACAACAACAACAAACCTTTATCCCACTAAATGAGGTCAGCTACATGAATCTTTCGTCTCCATTGTGTCCTATTATGTGTCAAATTCTCATTTAATTCAAGTATACTAAGATCATTTTTTATACATCTTAACCAAGTCCTTTTAGTCTACCTTTCTGAACATAAAGCAAGTCTAATGCATCTACTATCCTAACCGGGTCATCGGACGGTTGATGCTTTATGTGGCCAAACCATCTAAGGCGAGCCTCTCTAATCTTATCTGCCACTAAAGCTACTCCAACTTTTTCCCGAACATACTCATTTCGCATTTTCTCTAAGAGTAAAGCCACTCATCCACCTGAGCATCCTCATCTCTACAACACTTAGTCTCATGCTTCTCTTTTATTACCCAACATTCTGCACCATAAATCATTGCAGGTCTTACCACAATCTTATAAAATTTTCCCTTAAGTTTAAGCAGTACATTTCTATAACATAACAGGCCAGATGCATTCCTCCACTACAACCATCCAACGTGAATTCTACTAATAACATCTAAATCGCTCACTCTTTTTAATGACTTGTTCACCCAATATCACAACACTATCACTAGAACTTCTACAACTAAAATTACACTCCATATATGCAATTTTAGATCTACTTAAACGAAAACCATTAGACTCTAAGGTTGACCTCCATAATTCAAGTTTCTCTTTGACTCTCTCTCTAGTCTTATCAACAAGAAGAATGTCATCAACAAAAAAGCATACACCAAGGTACATCTTGTAAATGCCTAGTAAGAACATCCATAACTAAAGCAAAAAGATAAGGGCATAAAGCTGATCCTTGATGTAATTCAACTAAAATAGGAAAATATTTTGTCAATCCTCATTGTATTTGGACACAAGTAATAGCTCTAGTATACATATCCTTAATGACTTGAATATAACTAATATTAACTACTTTCTTTTCTATAACTCTCCAAAGAACATCTCTTGAAACTTTATCATAAGCTTTCTCTAAATCAATAAATATCATATGTAAATCCTCCTTACTTTCTCTATACTTCTCCATCAAACCTCTTAACAAATGTATAGCATCCATAGTATATCTACCTAGCAAGAAACTAAACTAATTGTGAATAACTTCTATATCACATCATAACCTATGCTCAATTACTCTCTCCCATAATTTTAATGTATGACACATTAACTTAATTCTTCTATAATTTGCACTCTTGTGCATCACTTTTATTCTTAAATATAAGAACCAATAAACTCTTTCTCCACTTATCTGACATCTTTTTAGTCTTTAAAATAACATTAAAAAGATTTGTAAGCCAAGAAATTCCTTTATCTCCTAAACATTTTCATACTTCTATTGGAATATCATTAGGTCCTATTGTTTTTCTACATTTCATTTTCTTTAATTTTTGCAACTTCAGATTTACTAATACAATGATAAAAACAAAATTCTCTATCTTTGTTTAGGGTATTAAGGTTACAAAAAAATTGTATTTTTAGATCCTTCATTGAAAAATTTATCAAAATATCTCATCCACCTATTTTCAATATGTTTTTAAAAAAAAATATTTTATGATTTTCATCCTTAATACACCTCACTTGAACTAGATCTTTACTTCTCATCAACTCTTTGGTTGGTTAATTTATACATACATCTTTCACCTTATTTGGTATCTAATCTATTATATAAATCACTAAAAACTAAATTTTTTGTATCATATATTGCTTTCTTAGAATCTCTACAGGTCACTTTATATTTTTCTCAATTCTCCGAATTTTTTACATCTAAACCAAATTTTATAACAATCGCTTTATTTCTTATCTTTTCTTTCGCATTATGACCATCACTAACTATTTTATTAAATGAAGATTTTCCTTGATTCTCAACACATTTTAAAGAACTTTTACTTATTTTCTTTTTTCCACATAACATTACTTTATGAACATCTCAAATTCTAAATTTATCAGCTTGCTCTTAAAAATATTTTTATTAGTGTTCTTTAAAAGTCTCCACCTAATCTTAGGATAATAATTTGATTTATTTTTCATCTTCCAATCTTTCATCTTAAAAGCTAAAACTAACAATCAATGTTGGGTATTTAAACTTTCATATGGAATGACCTTCTAATCTTTGCAATCTAAATAATTTACTTTTCTTATCAAAAAATAATTAATCTGTGTTTTCCTAGATCTATTTTTACAAGTAATAATATGCTCATCTCTTTTCTTAAATAAAGTATTAGCAATTACAAAATCATAGGCTAAAACAAAATCTAATATAATCCTACTATCTTTATTAGTCACTCCAAATCCATAACCATCATTAATAATTTTAAAATCTTCTACCACTCTACCAACATGTCCATCTAAATTTCCTCCAATAATTATTTTTTCTTTAAGAGGTATCTTTTGTATTAATCCCTCCAATTCATTTCAAAAATTTTCTTTTGAATATACATCCAAACCTACTTGAGGAGCATAAACACTTAAAACATTAATAATCTTAATATCAGCAATAATCTTTAAGCTATAATTCTATCTCCACATCTATTAATATTTATAACATTATCCTCAAACTTTTATCTATAATCACACGTTATTTCTAATTTGACTTCTACAATATCAAAGTTTTAAAACCTAAACTATCAATCTCATCAATCCTTCTCCCCATTTAGTTTGAATATATAAAATATTTATCTTCCTATGAACTATAATATCTATTAATTCCATTAATTTACCTGTAAGAGTACTTATATTCTAAGTTCCTAACCTAATTTTAATTTCATGGACTAACTTCTTTGCCCACATCCATCCATAATGTGAACCCTATTTTAATAAGCACTGAAGACCCTTGCATTTTTCATCAGATTGTCATACAACGCGCCGCTACTGGGATGCTCTAGATTAACACAATATTTTAAAGGATTCATGTCATGATTATTTCGACAAGTTTTACATGTCATTTATCAACTCCACTTTTCACATTTGGACTTGGGACAGGCAAAGGTAGTGTTAAATAATAATAAATATTAAACATATTTCAAGCTAAACTTCAAGAAACTTCCACACTTTTGTTGCTTCCTACTTTCACAAAATTAAAGCTTCTTTTTTTTTCCCCCTCGTTCACAAAATTAAGGCTCATTGAATCTCATTCTGGCACCTCATTTCAAAGCTCATGAATTCGTACTTAATTTCTTATTTAAGATCTATGTAAATTTTTTTATGGGAAGGTTGTATATCTATACAAAGGATACAGTTCATCTTCACTTGCAAGATATTCAATAGTTGGAAGTTGTGTCTCTCTTCCTAAATTTAGTACTTTAGTTTCTTGAATTGGTAACTCAAGAGAAGAAATTACAATATTTGGAGTGTGTACCATTTTTTAGCTTCACAGAAGATCTACACAATAACATAATAAATATTGATTTTGAAGTGAAGGAGATTGATGCCATCAACTTCTGCTTCGAATAATTTCATCATAGCTTTGAACGAGTTTATCAAAACATTTCTATCTAGTATTTTATTCGCATGACTACAATTTTTTTTTCTTTTTGAGTCCATGATTTATTGTCATCAGTCACTTCGCCGACAAAGAGTGTGACTGCTGCCTTAGCTTTGACCATTTATCTTATACGGCTATAAGAAGGTAAAAAGATCTTTAAAAAAGAAATAACCTACTAAATTAAATCAACATTAAAAAGTTCAACTAAGATATTATCAATATTAATACTACACAATTTATAATTACTAAATCAATTAAATACTATAAATTGTAAAGAAATTAACTTAAAAATAATTTAAGAGAATAGTTAAGACTTAAATTTCTTGAAAAATTAATAGAATATTTTATATTTAAGGAATCCAACAAATATTATAAATTATAGAATAATTTAATTATAAAATAAGTTAATAAAAATATTTAGAACTAGATTTTTAAATCTTTTCTCATTTTAAAAAAATGATAATAGTTATTCCTTATTTGTTAAAGTTAGCATTATGCCTTAATGGTTTTGCCCTTTTTTCAAGTGGTTGTTTAGTCAAAAATAAAATGGGTATATTGTATTTTAATTACAATTGTCACCCGCCTTGACTCCTATTGATGTCTTTCAACCCCAAATGTTGATCATGCCACTTATTATGACTCCTCTCATTGCCGATCAAGCCTCCAACGCTTCCCTCACCACATAATAATGCCTCTCCCATCACCAATCAAGCTTCCTGAGCTACAGTTATCATCTGCCTATGCCCCTCCATACTTTTATTTTGGACAATTCAAAAAATGTAGAATGATAATGCCTGCACTTTACCAAACTAAACATAAAAACAAGTTCTCTCCATTTATTGTACAGCTATTAGAGTTTAAAATACAATGCATTTAGTTTAAAATATTTCTCAATTAAAAGAGTTTGATTAATGTCGATCAAATTTTTAGCAGTCGAATGAAATAATAGATAAGACACTACTAAAATTCGTCATTTTGTGACGACTTTAGATTTGATTTCAAGTTTCATATAAATGCAAGCATTTATAATTGATTACCCCTCCAATACTGAAAGATAACTTTTGATTAAAGCTAGTCATTAAATCGCTAATTTGTTAGGATATAATAACAGCATGTAAAGTTTTGGAGTTTGTGAAGTTCATCATCATTAACTTAAAGCAGATAGTTAGGAGAATGATGATGCGCCCAATCAAAATCTCATAGTATCGCCTTTATCACGGGTATACTTGAGTGAGAGTAACAACCCCGATCATCATCGTCGAATGAGTAGTCATACCATTCAGAAGGCTTATAAACGATATTCATTTAAAGAGACATCTTTAAATCCACCTAATAACAGAATTTTTTTGCCCTAAGTTTATATCATACACAACTCAAAACATTTGGAGAACATACCCGTAATGAATAATATAATAGTGTCATTTAGCGACAAACCACCCACAAAGGACTCTAAGAATCAAGATCATAAATGGGGCCTAAGGCCAAACCACGTAAATAGAACAATGCCCTTCCATCGAGACATTGATTGAATATAAAAAATATCGACATTACATTTCAGAACCGTAGTTTTTCTAATTTATCACATTTGACAAACAATTACGAAAAGTGAGTAAATTTTTGCTTCAAGTTATAAATAAGGAATTTTATTTTGCCATTTAAATTTAACTTTTTTCTTATTACCATAAAATTTGAATTTATATTGATTTGGCATTGAATTTGAATGTGACTTGATGGTGATATCCCTTTTGGTTAAAATCTCCATTTAACACAAAATGTAAATGATCAACTCGTTTGTCATAGGAGGATCATCATATATATATAGTTAAAATATGTGATTTGAAATTTATTTAAAAATTAGTCATCTTATAGACCTTATCAACTCTAGAGCGCAAAGAATTAGGTTTAGGATTTTCATTTATGAATTTTAAATTTGAGATTATTTGACACCAATACCTCGAGAATTTTGGCAATGGTAACCCCAACCATTAAAATCTACAATCAACGCAATTATCACAGGGTTTAAACCTTATCAACTCTGCTAGCCTACTAGCAAAGGATCGGATCTATGAATATATAATTGAATTTCCAACTTGATTCAAAGTTTAGGTTTTGAATATGAAGTTTCTTAATTAATATCATTGATAGTTGTATGCAAATGTAAAACATAATCTTTAATCTAAGAGGGACAATTCAATGTTGTGATTAGCCCCGTCAATTCGAACCCTTATGAGGATGAGGATCAGACTATACAATTGAGACTCGCGGCTCTTGTTATGTATATGAGATTATCTACTCAAGAATATGCATATTCAAAAGATTTGAATTTAGTTATTGAAAATGAGATATTATATTTTATGAAAAAAACCTTAGTTAATCATTGGAAATAATTGCATGATTCTCGAGAACAAAGTTGTTCAGATTGATTTAGATTTGAGCCTGCGTACCATTCTCAGACCATGTGATTGAGCTTTTAATATATTAGTTAGACCATATGCAGGCGGTCTAAATTCATCTTAAGCTAACCAGCATAGCATCCTAAGACACTAGGTTTAGGCTTTTAATTGAAGTGTCAGGGCCCATGTGGGCGGATTAAGATCATTTGCGCACGTTTCAAGGCATTAAGTTTGACCATGGGGTGGCCTTAAAGCATGTGCAAAACCAACATTTTTAAATCTTTTATATGCATTTTGATATAATAAGATCAAGTAGAGAACTACTTTGTAATATGTATAAACATTGTAACCATCCCTTTAAAAGCTTATACAAGTCTTGAAACAGTTGAATAAGATATGAAGCTACGTTAAAATATGTACAATAGATCTGTTCTCACTCAAGTACTTACGTATTTCAATGTGGTTAACATGATATGTAGGATCATCTCAAAGTGCTCGTATACTCCAATTACTTAAGCTACTTGCACACATTATGAAGTGAAAGGCCTGATGCATGGCTACTTTGAGATGTGTGCATATTTCAATTCCCTAAATCATCTAAGTTATACACATATATTTCAATGCAGAAAACGTTAAGTCTTTTTTTTATTTTTTTGCAATATGAATCCAATTTATTTGATTTAGCTTAGAATCATCTTGTGATTCGTGCACATTATTTGAAAGCCTTTAAATTATGAGATTTGCATGAATACAGTAGATTCAACATGTGTTTAAACATTGCATCTTGTGATTTCAAAGCGAGCCTTTTGTCTACTAGCATAACGCATTGCATCTTTTCGGATTCATTGAAATTAAAAGATTCAATAGAGTCCCATTCGTGTCTGTTGATATGCTTTTAATTTCATCATGAGATTTGTTTGTATTCTTTTGGGCTGTTTTTAATTCGCCTAATGCGATGCAAAACACTAAGTGTTCATTAAAGAGCTCTATTCATGCCTGCTAGTGAATTATTATATAATGTCTCACTCTCAAGTGGGACATCAAGCTCCATGTAACTTCTTCAAGCTCAATTATATTGACTTTCAATTCATTTAATGTGGGATGCAATGATATAAATCATATTGAAATATCATAATAATGTTTATTAACAAGCAATCCACTCTTACTCATGCTGGTAGATGAGCTATCCAATTGCAGATAACTTCATTTCATATTCAATTTAAGTCTCACTCTCACATGAGAATGGATTTTCAAATCTATTATGGGTTTCATTTGTGCTATTTATTGAGTCACCAATTTCCTAGTTAATATCACTTGAGTCCATGTCTTATGCATACACCTTCATTTGAAGATTTCTTGAATTTTGACATTTAAATTCAATCTCTTCATTTAATATTTCAATTTAAATTTTATTTAGGTAATTATAGCTCAAGTAGTAATTTTATTTAATCCTTGTTCAAGTTTTATATAAGTACGAAAATTAGATAATTTCAACAACATCCCAACATCATTCCCGCTTAGGAGGTTGCATCGGAAGTGCTAAGACTTCTCAACGCCATGTATGAATTTAATGCTCATGTATTCTCACAGATATCCATCAACATACCTGCATAAAAAGTGTGCCTTGGCCATCAAGTGTAACTAGACAACTCAATTATAATTTTTATTTTGAATTTAAATTCAAGTTTCATTTTATTTTAGGCCATTTAAGTTCTTTGTCAAAGCAAAGTCCAGCAATATTTCGACAATCTCTCGATGTCATCCCCACATAGGGAGCTACCTCGGGGGTACTAGGTCTGTCACACGTCTAAAAAGATGCGCATGGGTGATGTCTTACACATCGCGGTCGTATGTACCTACCCACCTAAAAAGGCATGCATAGGCTTTCATATACCTGCATGAAGCAAGACGCAATTTTTCCCCGCCGCATTGCAATAACGTGCCTGAGTACTTAACTTACAAGTGTCCCTGCCACGTTAGAATAATGTGCACGAGTACTTATTTTATTTTAATATTTTTTTTACCACATTTTACCATCGGCGCGCAAAACGGAGTGACGAATTGGCATGAATTTTGATGCGATCACACAGATTTCAAGGATATCAAAGTAGAGAGGAAAGAATTTTTCCTCTCGCTCTTCTACCTTTTTTATGGTGAAATTTTAGTTAGAAAATGCTCTTTATTGAGAGAGAGAGAGAGAGATTGGCAACCAATGGACGGAGGTCGGGTCGGCACAGGGAGGTTAAAGGGTTGCTTGGTGTTGTGGGTTGGAGTGGTAATCAATCGAGAGTGGAGATCAACGGGAGATTGAAAGTTAGAGTTTCAGCTAGTGGAATGGAGTTAGGCAACGTCAAGTTCAACACAGGAGCTGACTTCCTACAGGTAGAGATTGTGAGGTCGAGCTTGGAGGTTGGCTCAAGCAAGGAAGGGAGACATGCAAAAGAGGAGGTTGGCTTAGGAGCTAGGCAAGGGAGAGGGAGGCCGTGCAACAGTAGAGAGGCGAGTCGATTCGGCATAGAGCCAAGCAGCTCTATGGTTCCAGCGGAAGTGGGAGATGGCCGAGAGGGACAGACTGAGCGGGCAACGCCAACTGGGATCAGGGATTCGAGCAGAGACGAAACAAGAGAGGGAGAGGTTGTGGCTTCTCATGTGTGAGTCACACGAGACCGAGAAAAGCAAAGGGAGTAGAGTGACAGGGGAAGGCAAATGGGAGCGACGTGGCAGAGTTATGAACTTTGTGTTCAGTGGGATGGGCATGGATGGCGGGAATTGACTTGGTGGCAGCCAGATTTGAAAAGTAGTAAGTAGGGATTAAGCTAATTACCTTGAAATTTGTGTTGGTCTCGTCACATGCGAAGACCCCATGCAATATTGGTGTTAATCAGAAATAATTTTAACGTTACGGACACAACAGTGCAGTCCGTTTCATGAACGGAAATCATTTGGTCTATTTCAACATCGAATTTGGGCCAATTTCAGCTCAAAATGCTCATTTTTCACATCCAACCACTCAATACTCGCGCAAATTCGTCCGAATTGATCGTGGACAATCTCATTTGATAGATTTTGATATTTCGAAACTAATGGCACTATCAATTTCGCAAACGAAGATCATTTGGTCAATTCACAGCCTCCCAACTCCGATATACGTGTAGGCGCATCGACGGCTCTCCTTTATGATTAATCGACCGTTGAATTATATGGGATGTATATTTTCATTAATTCCGACACTCTAAACACATCGGCCAAGTCTGTTTGTCGATCAGAAGTCATTTCGATTAGTTTCGATGACAATCGGGGCAGTTTGACTTCACTTTACATGACATCATATCCCTAGTCAGTCGAATTCATCGTGCTTGTATACTTTTGACTTGTGTGACTTATGTGGAGGTCAACACTAAGGGCAAAGAAATGCTATGGTTCAAGTCAGACTTTCAGTAGAAACTGTTTTTTTTACCATAATATGTTTTGTAGACGATTTTGGAACTTGAAATATCCAATATTCACATATAAGTCGTAGGCATACATGATGATACTAAAGGATAAGTGTCACTTCGAAGATTGACAATTAAATTGGAAGGCCTAAGTGGCATCTAAAAAAGTATTAAGGGCCTAATCGTATGGTTCTGGAAAATGTGGACCATAGGAAACGACCTTTTAACCTCAAGAACCCAATGTCATCTAACCTTTTCTGAAACTCAAAACAAGCTTAATACTACTTAATGCTTACTCAACAAAGTCATGATAAATTCATGAGTATGAATGCTTTTAACAAAAACCATAGAGTTTTATCTCCCTTTTACTGAACAAGGAACACAGGATGTAATTTTAGAGGGATTTGTACGTGGATTAATTGAATGACATTCACCGTACTACACTAAATATTCCTCTTCCCTTGTTCTAAAATTCTATAATTTATCATAATATGTGATTTGCCAACTCGAGCAGTAAATTCACAAGGAGCTTTATAGTTAAACCACAAAAATTACAAGCAGAATAGAATAGAAATATAAATGGGATACTGAAGTATCATGTCATATAGAAAAGTATGCATGCAAAGTAAGATGGCCACATGGTATCAAACATCATTTCTAGGGAAAAACATTGTTGAGTCAGTTCAAAGAATCTCAAATTTAACATTGATAACCAAAAGAAACGGAAGGAGAGAGATCCTAGCAGGGAATACCACTAATTATGGTGGCTGAGTAAAATTGCAATGCAACTAGGACACGATTAAAGATATTTGGATAAGGGTGTATCAACTGCATGAATGACAATACAAGGTCTATGGAGAAGTTGATGTGCGTAATCTCACCCTTGCATTTCATGAAGGATAGTTTCGTGGCTCAAACTATGACCACCAAGTTACGATAGAAACAACTAGCCACTACCTCAAACCCACCCTCATTAAAATGAGTTTAAATGGAAGAATAAACTGTGAGCTACAAATGAATGCAATAATATTATATGGTGCTAGTCGTCCTCACTAGCCTTATCCTAACTATTTGTACTTGACTTTAAGAAACCATAGTTTTCAATTATGCTTGTTAACTATTGTTACAATACTAAATATATTCTTTGCAAATCATTTGGAATAACATATATCTATGCAACCATGGGTCAATCCCTTCTCCTTTCTATTTTTCTGATACTAACTTTATATGTCCATCTAAAGAGGGCATTTTCTATCATTCATCGTACATATCAATAAACAAACACACAAAATGCATATTATTGCCGAAAAAATCAATCAATAGAACAGTAGTAACATATTGATAAATGCTATTTTAGCTTGGCATAGTTGAACACAATATTTGTGGCTTAAGTACCAGCAGTGGTTAGAGAAATTGCAAGTGAGCAAGAAAAAATTCATAACAAAGCTCGCATAGACATCAATCCCAACAGAAAATCTAAGAGGCTAAAGTTTCTAAAGGTCAAACCTGAAGAACAACCTAACAATATTGCAATCAAACTTCAACAAAATGCCATGACGCAACTAGAATATCAGTCTACATCCAGAGAAATTTTTACACCATGTAGGGACAAACCAAAAGTAGCACCACTTTTCCAACTCCACAAGTTGTCATCAAGATATCATCCCAATAAGGCCTAATTATTTTGGAATGTTCTCTAAGTGCTTGAAAGAATAAACCTACGGTGGGAACATCTCCAAATTTAAAGAGAAAGTATGTCACCAATTTGCATACTATTAATTACAGAATCAAAGCATAAACTAGTGCCTAATTATTTTTTATATATTTAAGATGTGACTCATAGTTTAGGATTTAAACTTTCGCATTCAGATAGAATTAAATGCGAAATGATGTAATTATAAATAAAAATTTGAAGAATAATGCTATAAAAATTAATATAATTGAATATAAAATTATAGTTTTAAATATTATTATTGATGTTAAAATTATTAATGTTATAAGTGTTTATGCCCCTTAAGTAAAAATTAGATGTATGCTTAAAAAAATATTGTAATGACTTAGAAGAATTAATACAAAGGATATCTCTTGAAGAAAGAGTATTTATTATAAGAGATTTAAATAGACATATTAGTAAAGTGGTATAAGATTTTAAAAATATTTATGGTGACTATAGTTTTGAAATGACTGATGAAGGAGGTAAGACCATATTGAATTTTTCTTTAGCCTAAATTTTGTGATTGCTAATACTTTATTTGAGAAAATAGATAATATATTATCAATTATAAGAATGGATTTAATAAAATACAAATTGATTAATTTCTAAAAAGAAAAATAGACCAATTAGATTGTAAAAATTACACGATTATTCCGAGTGAAAGTTTCAGTACCCAATATTGACCATTGATTTTAAATTTTAAGATAAAGGGTTGGAGAATGAACAAATTGAAAGATTATCCTAAATATTAGATATGGATATTTAAATAATACTACTACAAATATTTTTAAAAGTGAACTATAAAATCTTAGGCTTTGAGATGTTCATAAGAAAGCTAATGTTATGTGAAAACAATCATAAGTGAGATTAAGCAAGTTGCAAAAATTATGCTTGAAAAATCATAAAGAAAAGCTCTCATTAATAAAAAAATTGTTGATGATAGAATCAAAATATATAAAAAAATAAAATAAAAAAACTTTGTTCTAAATTTGTTTTAGATGTAAAAGCTCAGAGAATGGGAAAAGATATATGACCTATAGGGATTCTAAGAAAATAATATATGATGCAGAGAATTCAATATTTAATTATTTTTATAATAGATTAAATATTAAAGGGGCAAAAGATATATATATATATATATATATATATATATATATATATATATATATATATATATATATATATATATATATATATATATATATATATACTACTATTACACGTGGACCAAATGCATGTGAATAAATTTTATAAATAAAAAAATAATTGTATTAAATTTTGCGATTTCTAATTTTTAATTAAAATTTTGATAAACCTTGTCATTAGTAGTAATTATAATTAAAATGAATTACAAGAGAAAGTAGATAAATAAGATGTAATAGTATCACTTTCATAATTTTTTTCAATTTTTTTAACATTATATCTATCGAAAAAAAAATGCAAAATGAGTATGTTCGGGAAAAAGTTGGAGTAGCTCCAGTGGCAGATAAGATTAGAGAGAGTCGCCTTAGATGATTTGGCCACATAAAGCGTCGACCGTCCGATGACTTGAGGAGAGTAGATGCTTTATGTTAAAAAAGATAGAGGTAGACAAAGGTAGACCTAAAAAGACTTAGTTAAGATGTATAAAAAATATCCTTAGTATACTTGAATTAAATGAGAATTTGACATATAATAGGGACCTGATGGCGAAGGATTCATGTGGAAATTAGTGGGATAAAGGCTTGTTGTTGTTGTTGTTGTTGTATATCTATCGAAAAAAATAAAGGGAGAAAATTTGAAGGAAATGATGAATATTTACTCAATATACATCAAGATTATTAAGAGAGAGTGACAAGTAAATTGAAAGATTAGTAAGTTTAATTTTTTTATATTTTTTTAGTTATTTATGTAACATAATTTATTTGGGACTAATAAGAGAATAACTTAAATGTAAGATCCTTATTTAAGTTAAACAAGATGTAAAGATAAATGTTGAAAAAGAATCATCCACACTATTTGATGTGTAAGATAAAAAAATAATTTGTTTATATCATAGTGTCAAATTAAACAAAGATTATTATATCAAAATTTTGTAATTTTTTTTGCAGTGTAAATACTAATGAGTTGTTATGAAGTTTAAATTTTATTATATTTTAAGTTTTTAACTTGTATAGAAGAAAATAACATCTAGTTTCTCGTATTAAGGTGATAGGTTAAATAGATCTACCAATCCAACTTATTTTAATTATATGTATACTTTTTTTTATAAAAAGTTATCAACAAATATTCAAGAATTTCAGCATGGATATATATAAAAAAGTATATTACAAATTATAAATAAGAATATAAAAAAAAACTATGTGTAACTTAATTTAATCATACATATGTAAAATTAAGGAATCATAAATACAAAAAGATTTTATAAAATTAAAAAATAAATAATTTGTAAAGCACATACTCGATTGATGTAAAATCAATAGTATAACAATAATAAAATCTATCTGAAAAAAAAAAAGATAAATGAATTAGATAGGCAACAAGATGACATATAATCCATGAATTATTTTTAATGATTAAACTATGTGGATAATTTTATATTAATTAAAAGTTGATATCATGTAAAATATATTATATAGATACTCATGATATTAGAGGGATTATTATTTTGTTCTCATGAAGTGTCATTCTACTAAATAAAATTTAAATTAATTTAATGAAAACTACATATACTTTAAAAAATCTAATTATCTTCATTAAATAAGTAATAAAAATATATTAATTAGCTTTGTTGGATTTAATTTAAAAACTATCACGTTTATAAAAAATGAACATAAGAAAAAAATGTGCAAGAAACAAATGTAAAATATTTTAAAATTATAAAATTAGATAGAATGCATTTAATGTGACATACATAAAGGAAAAATAATTTGAAATAATGTACACAAGTTTTATTATATTAAAAAAGTGAAATATTTTAAAAGATACAAAAGTCAAACAAATGATTAATTTTTTGACATTTTTTCATTAATTTTATAATTTAACATAGATTTCAAATTAATTCTTCTCACCATAACAAACTTTTTCAAATTTAAAAAAATAAATTAATTAAACATATCACGCATTAAAATAATCTTTTTTTTAGGAGCCATCAAATGAATATTAATAAAGAGTTATAAAATTAAAGATCTTGATATCCTAAAATATATTAATTTAATATATGCAAGCAAATAAATGAAGCCTTATCAACAAAGCCTAAGAATTACATAATTATCAAATTATCGAATATAAATTGTAATTCATTATTCAAGGGACACCTATGTGAAATAACACATTTTAATGTGTCATAAAAATATTCTATATTTTGGTAGATAATAAAAAATATTAAAACTAATCATGTACACTCATTTATCAAGGTTTGTAGTTTTATTTAACAGCGTATTAAATTTTCATCCATGGCATTTAATTTATTTTACTTTATTAATATATTCTTAGCAACAACAACAACAACAACAAAGCCAATCCCACTCGATTGGTCTACATGAATCCGTCTTATTATCATTATGTGTCAAATTCATTTAATTCAATACTAAGATCATTTTTATACATCTTAACTAAGTCTTTGTAGGTCTACCTCTACCTTTCTTGATATAAAGGAATATAATGCATCTACTCTCCTAATCGTCATCGAACTAACGCTTTATGTGGAATCATCTAAAAACTCTCTCTAATCTTATCGCCACTTTACTCCAACTTTTTTCCGAACATACTCATTTTGCCTTTATCTCTAATAAGAGTAAAGCACTCATCCACTCATCTCATCTATTTAACTTGGTCTTTATGCTTTTTTTATTGGCCAACATTCTAATATAAGTGTCATTGGTCTTACCATCATCTTATAAAATTTTCCCTTAAGTTTAAGTGAAACTTTTCTATCACACAATAGGCCAGATGCATTCCTCCACTTCAACCATCCGACTTGAATTCTACTAATAACATCTCCATCTATTTCACCATCATTTTGAACAATAAAGCTTAAATATCACGATATCACTCTTATTAATGACTTGTTCACCTAATATCACAACACTATAACTTCTACAACTAAAATTACACTCCATGTATTCGCTTTAGATCTACTTAAATGAAAACCTTTGACTCTAAAGTTGACCTCCATAATTCAAGTTTCTCTTGGACTCCCTCTCTAGTCTTATCAACAAGAAGAATGTCATCAGCAAAAAGCATACACCAAGGTACATCTTCCTGTAAATTCCTAATAAGAACATCCATAACTAAAGTAAAAAAGATAAGGACTTAAAGTTGATCCTTGATGTAATCCAACTAAAATAGGAAAATATTTTGTCAATCCTCCTTGTGTTTGGACACAAGTAATAGCTCTAGTATACATATCCTTAATTACTTGAATATAACCAATATTAACTCTTTTTTGTTCTAGAACTCTCCAAATAACATCTCTTGAAACTTTATCATAAGCATTCTCTAAATCAATAAATATCATATATAGATCCTCCGTACTTTCTCTATGCTTCTCCATCAAACCTCTTAACAAATGTATAGCATCCATAGTAGATCTACCTGGCATGAAACCAAACTGATTGTGAGAAACTTTTATATCACCTCGTAACCTATGCTCAATTACTCTCTCCCATAATTTTAATGTAGGACACATTAACTTAGTTCCTCTATAATTTGCACACTGTTGTTCATCACCTTTATTCTTAAATATAAGAATCAACAAACTCTTTCTCAACTCATCTGGCATCTTTTAGTCTTTAAAATAACATTAAAAAGATTTGTAAGCTAATAAATTCCTTGATCTCCTAAACATTTCCACACTTCTATTGGAATATTATCAGGTCCTCCTATTTTTCCACATTTCATTTTATTTAAAGCTTCTCTAACTTCAAATTTACTAATACAACGATAAAAATGAAATTCTTTATTTTTGTTTAGTATTAAGGTTCTTAAAATCGTCTTTCAGATCTTTCATTGAAAAATATATCAAAATACTTCATCCTATTTTCAATATCATTTTCTAAAAAAGCATTTTATTATTTTTTAAATAATTAATTCTAAACTTTTTACTCTTCTATCTTTTGATTTAACTTATACATACATCTTTCACCTTATTTGGTATATAATCTATCAGATAAATCACTAAAAATTTAAATTTTTTAGATCATATATTCTTTCTTAATCTCTACACGCCACTTTATATCTTTCCCAATTCTCAGGGTTTTACATCTAAACTAAGTTTTATAACAATCTTTTATTTCTTATCTTTTATTCATCTCTCCACCACTTATTCTTATTAAGAAGTTTTTCCTTGATTCTCCAAACACATCTTTTATGCTTAATTTCACTTCTTTTTTTCCCATAATATTACTTCCTATGAACATCCCAAATTCTAATCTCATGTAGCTAAAATATTTTTATTTGTTCTTTAAGATACCCATCTAATCTTGACAATAATTTGATTTATTTTTCTTACAACCTTTCATCTTAAAATCTAAAATTAACAATCAATGTTGTCTAAACTTTCACTTGAATGATCCTACAATCTGACAATCTACGATTTATTTCTCTTATCATAAAATAATTAATCTGTGTTTTCTTAGATCCATTTTATAAGTAATAATATGTTTCTCTTTTAACTAAAGTATAAGAACTACAAAATCATAAACCAAAAAAAAATCTAATATAGTCTCTTCTTAATTCATAAATCCATAATCACCATGAATGGTTTTAAAATCTTCTACTCTACCACCATGTATTTAAATCTCCTCCAATAAATATTTTTTTTTCAGAAGTATCTTTTGTATGAATTCTCTAATTCATTCCAAAAAATTTCTTTTGAACTACATCCAAACCTACTTGAGATAAACATTTATAACATTGATAATCTTGGTATCAATATTCTTTAAAAAATAATTCTATCTCCACATCTATTAATATTTATAACATTATCCTTCTTATCATAATCCATTTCTGTCTTTTAGTTTGACTCGAATACCAAAGTTTAAAACCTAAACTATAAATCTCCGCCTTCTCCCCAACCCATTTAGTTTCTTGAACACATAAAATATTTATCTATTATCTATTAACTATTAATTTACCAGTAAAGACCATATTCCAAGATCCTAACCTAATTAGTTTTCATGGACTAACTTCTTTGCGCATTATATAATGTGAACCGCTTATTTAACTATACCCGGGTCGCTCGTCACATTTTTATTTTCATTTGTATTCATAAGACTGCTTGGGATGCTAACATTAACACAATGATTTAAAAGATTCATGTATAAAAAATGATCTTAGTTGAGAATTTGACACATAATAGGACCTGATGAGGCGAAGGATTCATGTACCCCCCCGTGGGATTAAGGCTTGTTGTTATTGTTGTTGTTGTTGTATGTCATGATTATTTCGACAAGTTTTATGCTGGCTGTCGACTGCCTATCGCAACTCTCCACTTTTCACATCGGACTTGGAACCAACAAAGGTAGTGTTTAAAATTAAAAACTAAATATTATTAAATTATAAATAAGTATTTTTATTAAATTTTATAAAATCATATTTGTTCAATATTTTAGGAAAACTTTACTTGTTAAAAAATAAAGTCAAACAATTAAAGTTAAGATTATTCATGCATTTTGAATCTTATTTGAAATAATTTTGATCTATGAGGGAATGGATAAAATTAGTTTAACTAAAAGAAATTATAAGAAAATAGAGACAAATAATTAATGAAAGTCTAGCATAATTATATCAAAATTTACATTTCATAAAAACTAAAAAAATTTTATGAATAAACATATAATAAAAAATAAATAACATCTAAAATTCAATATGTGAAGGTTATATGCCACATAATATTAGAATATTTTTAATATAGAGAAAGATAAATGTAAGTTTCATCAATATCTCAAAATTGAGCATTCAACTATTAAGAAAAGAAGATGCCAATTAATATATGATAAATTGTTCAAAATGAGTTTCATTTATCTAGATTTTAATGGATTTCACCTAACGAACTAAAATAAGAGTTATAAATATAACATTTTTACATTTAAAACTATAAATAATGAAAATGATAATAGAAATCTATAAAAAAATTTATGTTTTGGTGCATGTAGTTATTTTTTTATTATAAGTATAAGTATGAGAAATTTATCTGAGTATTTTAAAATAATATTCCATAAGTAAAAGTAGCATCTACTTAAGATAATATTTATTTAGAAAATTATAAACATATCATGCAAACATAAGAAATAAAAAATTATAAATACAAATATTTGAAATTTTGTAAATATTTAAATTAAAGAAGTAGTTTTAATTAGATATTTTCTTTGTAAACTAAGAAAATATAAAAACAAAAGTAAAATCATACCTAACTGATGTAAAATATAAATTGGATAGAAAATATTCTAGAAAAAAATAAAATTGATATAAAAAATTAATCTAATGATAAACTTATGACATAAATGTCCATGTCAAAAATATATCTAAATCAATAACTATGTTAAAAAAACTAAAATGCAAATCATATGTTGATTGATAAAAGAGAAACAAAAAATATACATTACCTCCAATAAAAACCACTAATATGATTTGTCGAAACTAGACAATACTGATCGCTAGGAGGAAGGTATACAAGATTGAGGATCTTCATAAGAGTGTGTATAATAAGTTTGCAATTTAATTTTTTTTTCTGTCATTTCATGCTTGACATTAAAATGCAAGTTTATTGAAGGAGTTGCAAATATATTTTGATATAATGATCTAGCATTTAAAGTGTTCAATAGTTTGGTGAAATTAAATATTTGTTCACAAATTTGTTAAAAACTTGAGTTACATGTGAAATTAAAACTTGAACTCATGCGGGTTTGTAAAAGTAATTTTATATAATGACTTTGCAACTTTAATCTTCAATCGTTAGCGATTAAATTTAACTAATACTCATTCATAGAATGATATTCGGTCATTAATTAATATATGAAATTAATAGCTAGCTAGAAATTTTAGAGTGTGGGAATATGAAAAATCATAGATTTTAAAATAATTATTAAATATAACAAAATACTAGGTTGAATGAATTTAAGGGGAGGCCACTCTTAAATTAATAAATAGACCTAAAATTTACTTTTAGGTGGAAAATTAATGCTTGAATTATTATTCATTAATTAATTTAAAATAATTCAAAATTTTGAAAATGTGGAATTTCAAGCATCATAGATTTATAGTAATAAATATCAATTAAAATAATCTATTATTTAATATGTACTAATTAATTAAATATTAATATTAACAGTTAGATTTTATATGGCCATGATTGAAATCATCAAATCATCATCACATTGAGAAAGATGAAAGGCTAGAATTTCATATTAGAACAAACACAAGCCACTTTTATAACAATAGTAATAATCTTTAATCTCATATATATGAAATATTTTCTTCTAGATGTGCACCAAAAACAATTCTATGATTTTAAATTAGATACATCTTTGTTAAATTGAGAAATTTTAAAAATATAAGTGAAGTACATACCTCACAACAACAACAACAACAACAACAAGCCTTAATCCCACTAAGTGGGGTCGGCTACATGAATCCTTCATCTCCATTGTGTCCTATTATGTGTTAAATTCTCATTTAATTCAAGTATACTAAGGTCATTTTTAATACATCTTAACCAAGTCTTTTTAGGTCTATCTCTACCTTTCTTAACATAAGACAAATCTAATGCATCTACTCTCCTAACCGGATCATCGGACGCCCGACGCTTTATGTGGCCAAACCATCTAAGGCGACTCCCTCTAATCTTATATGCCACTGGAGCTACTCCAACTTTTTCCCGAACATACTCATTTTGCATTTTATCTCTAAGAGTAAAGCCACTCATCCACCTAAGCATCATCTCTCGTACATAACTTAGTCTTATCTCTTTTATTGGCCAACATTCGCACCATAAGTCATTGCAGGTCTTACCACAATCTTATAAAATTTTCCCTTAAGTTAAAGTAGAATTTTTCTATCACACAATAGGCCAGATGCATTCCTCCACTTCAACCATCCAACTTGAATTCTACTAATAACATCTCCATCTATTTCACCATCATGTTGAACAATAGAGTCTAAATATCTCAATCACTCTTATTAATGACTTGTTCACCTAATGTCACAACACTACCAGAACTTCTACAACTAAAATTACACTCCATATATTCGGTTTAGATCTACTTAAACGAAAATCTTTAGACTCTAAAGTTGACCTCCATAATTCAAGTTTCACTTGGACTCTCTCTAGTCTTATCAACAAGAATAATGTCATCAGCAAAAAAACATACACCAAGATACATCTTCCTGTAAATGCCTAGTAAAAACATCCATAACTAAAGTAAAAAAGATAAGAGCTGAAAGCTAATCCTTGATGTAATCCAACTAAAATAGGAAAATATTTTGTCAATCCTCCTTGTGTTTGGACACAAATAACAACTCTAATATGCATATCCTTAATGACTTGAATATAACCAATATTAACTCTTTTACGTTCTAAAACTCTCCAAAGAACATCTCTTGAAACTTTATCATAAGCTTTCTCTAAATCAATAAATATCATATGTAGATTCTCCTTACTTTCTCTATGCTTCTCCATCAAACTTCTTAACAATGTATAGCATCCATAGTAGATATACCTGGAATGAAACAAAACTGATTGTGAGAAACTTTTGTATCACACCGTAACCTATGCTCAATTACTCTCTCCCATAATTTTAATGTATGACACATTAACTTAATTCCTCATAATTTGCACTCTTGTGCATCACCTTTATTCTTAAATATAGGAACCAACAAACTCTTTCTCCATCTCTCGGCATCTTTTAGTCTTTAAAATAACATTAAAAGATTTGTAAGAAATTCCTTGATCTCCTAAACATTTTCACACATTGGAATATTATGTCGTCTTAATGTGTTTCCACATTTCATTTTATTTAAAGCTTCTATCTTGATTACTAATCTGACGATAAAATGAAATTCTATTTTTTGTTTAGAGTATTAAGGTTCTTTAAAATCAATCGTCTTTCGGATCCTTCATTGAAAAGTTTATCAAAATACCTCATCCACTATTTTCAATATCCTTTTTAAAAAAGTATTTTATTATTTTTCTTTATCTCAAACTTTATGTTCTTCTTCTCACCACTCTGGTTTTGCTTTTGTCTGCTGGCTAACGATGTCTAATATTGTATAAATCATTTAAAAGCCAAATTTTTTGTATCGTATATTTTTGTATCATACGCTTTCTTAATCTCTGCGCCTAATTTATATCTTTCTCAATTCTCCGAAGTTTTTTACATCTAAACCAAATTTTATAACAACGTTTCTTATTTCTTATCTTTTCGACATTCGACTCCACCACCAACTATTCTTATTAAAAGAACTTTTCGTTTTGATTCTCCAAGACATCTTTAAGAATCTTAATTTCACTTACTACTTTTTTCCACATAAAGATACTTCCTATGAACATCCCAAATTTAATCTCTTATACTTCTTAAAATATTTTATTTGTTCTTTAAATGTCCCATCTAACACTCTGATAATTTGATTTATTTTTCCTCTTACAATCTTTCATCTTAAAATCTAAAACTAACAATGTTGACTTAAATTGTCACTTGGAATGACCTTACAATCTTAATCTAAACGATCTATTTTTCTTATCGAAAATAATCTGGTTTTACTAGATCCATTTTATAAGTAATAATATGTTCATCTTTTCTTAAATAAAGTATCAACTACAAAATCACAAATTAAGAAAATCTAATATCCCTACCTTCTTTCTACACCCAAATCCATAACCACCATGAATACTTTTAAAATCTTCTACCACTCTACCAATACGTCATTTAAATCTCTTCCAATAAATATTTTTCTTCAAGATGTATCTTTCAGATTAATCCCTCTAATTCATTCCAAAAAATTTCTTTTCTTACATCCAAACCTTGAGGAGTATAAACACTTATAACATTTGATAATCTTAAGATCAACAATAATCTTTAAAGTATAATTCTATCTCCACATCTATTAATATTTATAATATTATCCTTCAACTTTTATCTATAATCACGCCTACACCATATCTAGTTCGAATTTCTACCTCAATACCAAAGTTTAAAACCTAAACTATCTTGCCTTCTTTCCCAACCCATTTAGTTTTCAACACATAAAATATTTATCTTCTATGAACCATAATATCTATTAATTCCATTAATTTAAGAGTACCTATATTTCAAGATTCTAAACTAATTATTATTTCATAGACTAACTTCTTTGCGATCCGCCCATATAATGGGAAACTCTATTTAACATGCATCCGCACGCACCTGAAGAAAATTTAAAGTGATGAGAATATTATCAATTTGTTATCATCATAACATATAATAATAATCTTAAAAATTAACATTAACAATTACACAATTCACCAACAAATTATTAAACACTAATTAACATTCATACTAACCTCAAATTACAAGTATTAAAAGAAGAATTTCTCTAAATGGAAGCAGACAAATGAAGACGTATACTTGGAGCAACAAGAAAGAAGATGCAAATAAAATTCAGGGATACAAGAGAATAGATTTATACACATCTTTGAGTTTTCAGTTAATATTCTTTGCAAATTAAAAGTAAATGCAATTTAATTACTAATTAAATGGAGAATAAAAACTGAGGGTTCAGCTTTATCTGGTTTCAGTTTAAAGATCGAAGTTCCATTTCTTACATAAATTTGTGCATGAAAATTAAAATTAAATGTACTATTTTAATTCTTAATTAAATGGAGAATTTTTTTTTTTTGTTTGTTATTTTAATTTAATCAGCCAAAATAAAATTAAATATAATTTAATTTTAATTAAATGGAGACAAAAAATCGAATAATCAATTTTTTTTTTTTTCAATTTAACGATGTATGCTTAATGTAACTCAAATTAAAGTTATATGTAATTTAATTCCTAATTAAACGGAGAAGAAAAACATAAGAATCAACTTTAATTGAATAGAAGTCTTTTCACATTCACTACTGCATTCAAACCTGTATTTTTATCTTCCGTTATAATTTAGGAACCGAAGAGAAACATTCTATAATTAAGTTTGTTATTAATTCTATAATTATATTTTAAGCTTGACTGTTGTTAAATCAATTTAATATAAAATGAAAGGCTAAGATTTACTATTGGAAGAAATACAAATCATTTTTTAAAAGTATATACATATATATAAGTTAGTCAAACAAAGAAACAAAAGAAGTAAAGATTTAGTTCAAGTGAAGTACATTAAAAATAAAGATAAAAAAATACTTTTTTTGAAAAAGAATATTCAATATAGATGAATGAGGTATTTTGATAAATTTTTTAATGAAATTTATGATAATACAATTGACATTAGTGCCTTTAATACCCTAAATAAAAATATAGATTTTATTTTTATCATCATATTAGTAAAAACGAAGTCAGAGAAGATTTAAAAAAACTAAAATGTGAAAAAATAGTATGACCTAATAATATTTCAATAGAAGTATGAAAATGCTTAAGAGATTTAAAATTTGTTGGGTTACTAATCTTTTTAATATTATTTTAAAAATTAAAAAGATATTAGATAAGTGAAAAATAGTTTATTGATTCTTATTTTTAGGAATAAAAGTGATGCACAAGAGTGTGTCAATTATAGAGAAATCAAATTAATGTGCCATATATAAAATATGAGAGAGAGTAATTGAGCATAGGTTAGGATATAATACAAAAGTTTTTCAAAGTTAATTTGATTTCATGTTAGGTAAGCCTATTGTGGATGCTATACATTTGTTGAGAGATTTGATGAAGAAGAGAGAGTAAGGAGGATCTACATATGATATTTGTTAATTAGAAAAAGTATATGATAAAATTCCAAGAGAAATGCTTTCGAGAGTTCAAGAAAAGAAAGCAGTTAATAATGATTATATTCAAGTCACTAGGGATGTATATATTAGAGCTCTCACTTGTATTTAAACACAAGGAAGATTGATCAAGTATTTTCCTATTTCAGTTAGATTACATCTTAGGTCGGCTTTAAGCCCATATTTTTTTGCTTTAGTTATGAATGTTCTTACTAAGACATTTACAAGAGGATATACCTTCGTGTATGCATTTGTTGATGATATTCTTCTTGTTGATATGGTAAGAGAATGGTTCAAGAGAAACTTGAATCATGAAGGTCAACCTTACAGTCTAAAGACTTCTATTTAAGTAGATCTAAAACTAAATATATTGAGTGTAATTTTAGTTATAAAAGATCAAGTAGTAGGGTTGTGACAATTGGTGATCAAGTCATTAAAAATAATGAACGATTTAGATATCTCAAATCTATTATTCAAAATGATGTTGAAATAGATGGGGATATTATTAGTAGAATTTAAGTTAGATGGTTGAAGTGGAGGAATGCATCTAGCCTGTTATGTGATAGAAAAGTACCACTTGGACATAAAAGAAAATTTTATAAGATGGTGGTAAGACCTGTAATGATTTATAGAGCATAATGTTGGCCAATAAAAGAGAACCATAAAATTAACTGTTGCAGAGATAAGGATGCTCAGTTGGATGAGTGGATTTACACTTAGAAACAAAATGCAAAACAAATGAATACATGAAAAGGTTGGAATAGCTTCAGTGGCAAATAAGATTTGAGAGAGTCACCTTCAATGGATTGATTGCATAAAATATCGATCATTTGATGACCCAATAAAAAGAGTAGATATATTAGATTTGACCTATGATAAGAAGATAGAGGTAGACATAAGAAGACTTGGTTAGATAGTATAAAAAATGATTTCATTTTATTAGAATTAAATGAGAATTTGACACTTAATAGGACATAATGGAGAAGGATCCATGTAGCCGACCCTACATAGTGGGAAAAAGGCTTGTTATTTTTATTGTTATTGTTGTTGTTGTAAGATGTTACTGAAACCTATTCAAGTGGAAAGAAATGCAAGAAATGCTGACACTAAGAGACTCTTTTCTACTAAAAGAATAAACAAATGCGTCAATCCATATCAATTGAAAAAAATGTAAAATACAAAGAGAGTATAAGAAATTATACATTAGGAGCACCAGGAATAACTTTAGCTACAGCTTTCTTGCAAGAGATCAACTCTTCCATCAGACTGTAATTGGTATGCAGACCTGAAAATTTTACTGTCCTCATCAGAATTTATAAGATAAATTTCTATAAATAAAATAAAGCAGTATAAATTAAACAAGTGCCACCCACGTCCAGATGTATCGCATAGTACAACCCCATAACCTTGCTCCTTACCCTTCTTGACAGCCTGTGAAAGAACTAGCCAAAAAAAAGAGCTCTAAATACCAAAGAAAATTTTTATATCTTATACTTCAGAAAAGAACACGCTTGTAAGCGTATTTCTCTGATATCAAACGTTCGTTAATAAACATGCACACCTAACGGGGCCTTAACCTTGTCACCCTCAGCCACGACTATCTCTGATCCAGTTCTCTCAGCCCATACTTCCAGCTGCTCACTAGCAGCTGCTCTAAAAGTATCACCAGCAGCCATCAAAACCTGGAATTAAAAGAATAATAGGTATGGTACGATATATCATAAAATTATTAGTATACAAGACTGTACGGTTGTGCAAGTTTTCTCTCTTTTTGCATGCCAATCTAGCTTTTGTTTATGTATTGAATGTCCTATAATGAATCAGCTTCTTCACAAGCAGATGTCACATAAAGCATTAAGTTGGCCTAATAAAATGAAATAAAATATGCAGCTGTTTTATACAAAAGATGTGCAACAATTTGTTTTTTGGCACAGTAGAACAATAGAACAATATGTTTTCAACCTCACCTTTACTCCCTCACTCTGCAGTCTCCTAGCAAGCTTTCCTACGCAAATAAATATGAATAGATCAATTACGTATTACTTCATTTGAATATCCACTTGAAGAACTTGAAATGTCTGCTACGATTATTGCTCTTGGCAGTTGCAAAAATAGTATCATTGGAGTTCAGAAAAGTAATTTCTTAACCATTTAAAAAAATGAACAATTACAAGTAAAAAAATTACCTAACTACACAAAAAGTTAATCTGCTATGAAGCTTCAAGAAAAGGAAGTTATAATAGGAAATGGAAGACACCAATAGTAAAGCTCCAAAGATTTTAAGCATTGCATTAATAGCAGAGACTAGCTGTGCAGGAAAGGCAGAAACATAGAAAATAGGTATGACACCATTATTTAAAATTGTGCAATCAAAAACCTACTCAATGCTTTTTTTTTAATCACAATGAGGCTTACACTTCATTAGTGTTGTGTGAGACATACACCTCACATAATATGAGGCACACCTCCACAGGCATCTTGCCAAGATTTTGGTAAGGTGTGCACTTTTAGATCCATTTTTATTTTAAATCAAAGATAAGCTTTACCCAAGTGACATTCATATCTTAACACACGCAACCGATCTCGACATAGAATTACCTAAGTGACTCTCCTATCATGCCCTATTCACTCCTCAGAAGCCACTGACCATTGCCACCTCCTCCTTCATTACATGTGATGTTCTTATATTGATATTAGATAATAGATTAGGAGAAATAAACTTATTACATTAAATTTATTTCAAATTGTTACATGTTATTAGTTGATAATTTGAGATCTTATCTTACTTTTGATGTTTGTATTTTTTACTTCATGATTCAATGGTAAAACATTAATATGTAAATTTATGCTTTGCACTATTTGTTACTTCTTGCTAAATTAGAATGTTTATGTGTTACTTCTAAATATGTCAATATGTTAAAATATTGATATATTACTTCTAGCCTTGTCCTTTAATGTGCATACAATGCTTCTTATCTTGCACAGTTTATTGATTATAAGGCTTATGCCTTGCCTTACAAACAAAAATATGACTTAATACCCAATTGTGCAACTTAAACCTCACATGGCATAGCAATTATCATCGAGATCAAATAATCTAATCAAAGATTTAACATCACAATCATCTTAAGGTGCACATACCAAAAAAAAAATAAGAAGTTAAAGGGGATGCGGGATTTGGTGATGGTACCAATTAATACACATAGATAAACTAAAACCCACAATTTACAACTGGTGCCTCATAAATTTATCGTGCCTCCATAACAAAGGAAGTTTTATCACCAGTAAGTTCCAATAGATTGAATAAGATGTACTTGATGAAGTTCGCCAAAAAAACATATTAAAGAAAAACAGGGTAGAATTAGTGCTATCAGAATGTATTACCTAGAGAGGTAGTCTTCCCCCCTCCATTAACTCCAACTACCATAATTACAGCAGGCTTTCTGAGAAGACATTCCCAATAAGAACAAAAACCCAAACAATAACCTTCTGTCTTTCGAGGTAGACAAAATACCTAAACCCTAGATGGAGCTCTGTCTTGCCGCCTTTTCCTGTAAAAATATTAAGAACGCTGCTCTTCAACGCTTCCTAAACAAAGCCATATTTTCAGTTTAGTACAAAGGATTGCAGAAAATAAAGAATCTCATTTGGAGAAAATGCAGAAAACCCACTACCTTTATTTCGTTTCCCGACTTAAGCTTTCCGGCCAGGATATCATCTCTGAGGCTATCGACAATCTTCATGGAAATCTTTGGCCCGAAATCAGATACCAGCAATGCCTACTAAAGAAACGGATAAATTCAACTCTGAACCTAACCGTCTCCCGAGTTTTTCATACGCAAAAGAGGAGGAGAAGGGAGCAGAGCAACCTCTTCGAGCTCGTCGAGGACGCTATCGGTGTCGGCGAGATTCCAGTACAGGAGCAGCTCATCGATGACGGCGAGATTCTCTCGTGTCTTTGAGAAACCAGAGAAGATCTTCTCCACGTCGCTCTTGGCCTTTTCCTTTATAAGGCGGCCAATCCTCGTGAAGAAGCCGGTCTGTCCGGCGAAGCATCGAAATTGCGACGCCGATACGCGAAAGGACCGACGTAGGTTCAGGGCAGCAGTGACGTCAGGATGAGGAAGTTGAACGGCGTGACGAGAAGAAGAAGGAGAGGAGATGAGTGGGGCGAGCCGCGGAGGAACAGCGGTCATCGTCTCCGTCGCTTGGGTTCCGGATAACAGTGAAGTTACCTTGATGAATATGAAAATTATGAGAATTTTTTTTTTTAAAATGTGCCTATTGACATAATTGTATTACTATTAGAATATTTATTGAATATTTATATTTATATTGGAATTTATTATGAAATCATGATATATAAATTAAATTAAATATAATAATTTTTATATAACAAACTCTAATTTTCAAAATTTCAACACATGCGCGTGCACACACTCTCATTTTCTAATATGATCTTTAGTAGTCTTTATCAAAAAAAAAAAAAATTTTTATAATGAGCATCACTATAATTAATTCAAAATTAAGGTAATTAATCATGCTCCATTTATTAAACTAACTAAATTATTAATTTAATTAAGTTTATTATTAAAAGTTTAATAAATAATTAATTAACCCAATTGCCTATATTTTTGTAAACTAATACTTCGATAATTAATTTGTACTATATTTGATGCATAAAGCCAGATGGAAATACTCTACTTGGAGATTAGTGAACACAAAATTATTTTTTCTTAAGCATCAAATTAAGCACTCACAAAAATTTATTCAATGGATTTGACAATTTTGCTAATATAGAGAAAAAAAAGCTGAGACTCATCTAAATAGATATTTTAATAAGACTCGACAACGACACATAACAAATTTAAATATATATTTCCTCTGAAACACCTTAACTTGATGCCTCCGATGATACTGCCTCTTCGAAAGCTACATCCATTAGTTCAATGGATCGGGTTGCCTCGGTAACACTGTCTGGCAATGAAAGGTCTACTTTATGATGGGATGAGCACTCAGATTCATCGTCATGGATCTCCTTAACACCATCATGATCGCTAATTTCTAGCCATTGTTGATGGCGCAACTTCTCGACGAAATTTCGCTCCAACCATATGATGTACAAATAGTGCCTCTCCTCTGTCCATGCCTCCTCCACGTCCTTTGATTCCATCAACAATTGCTTGCTTCCCAAACCAAGCAAGACTCCTTTAAATAAGGTACAAACATAGATATATCACAGTTGTTTCATCATTAAGTTCTATTATCAATGTAGAAAAAAATATCTCATATGTTTTTGTGCCATTGATTGGGAACACGAAAATCCGTAGCAGTTTGTTAAACAAGTTTGATATATATTTTTTATTGTTAGGTGAGTGTTTGATATCTTTATGAATGTTTGAAGCTTTGGTGGGCCTCAACTGCCTTTAGTTACACTTTTTGAATGCTGGTTAACTTTTTTATTTAACCACGTATATAGTTTTTAAGCATGTTTTAATATTTATTAAAAATTTATCGAGTTTGATTCCTATATAATCATTTCCTATTGATGTTATTTATCTTTTTTTATTGAGTCTTAGGGCTATATTTTATAGAAATATTCATAACTCTGAACTTATTATTTTATGAAATTTATAACAAAATATGAATCTTTTGTTGGGCTGCAAGATTTTTTTTTTTAAGTCAATAAACAGTTGAGGAATTTATATATGGGTGTCGTCAGTTTAATGGCGGAATGATGTCTCTTTCTATTGTTTTCATCAGGGCTGACAACTTGATTTTTTTAAGTATCTCTTATGTTCAATAATGAAAGAGAGTTTAAGGTCGAGCTCTTTATTTTAGAAAAAGATCACAATAATGATTAATATTCAAGTTATCTTAGTCTGATAATTGATAATTTATGCTTTCAACTACTAATAACTCTTATATTCAAGCCCTTCCATATATACATACATACATACATATATATATATATATATATATATACTTTAGTTTCATTTTGATTTGCTATTTTCATTTCTATTTTAGCTTAAGTTATTCACTTAGAGTACATTTTGGTTGGTAAAAAAAAGAATGCTGTAAAAAAATCGTATAAAATGAATATAATGAATTTTAAATATTTTACAGTTATTTGATTGTATATAAAGTAAATACATGAAAATTATATTTTCTCTTTGATTGAATATATATAAAATAAAGTAAATATATGTATTCTAAATATTATTATATGTAGAGTAATTACAAGATTTTTTTTCATTAATTAAATTATTAAATTAATAAATTAAATATATATTAAAATATACTAAAAAAGGATTACAATATATTTATTTTAAAATTAAAAGTGGAAACTAGATACTGTGGAGGACCTCTATGCAACTTCAACTTATAAATGAATTTATTTTAATGATATCTCTTATGTAACTTAAAATATTTTTTATTTATTTTCATAAGAAGCTCAACATATATATATATATATATATATATATATATATATATATATATATATATATATATAGTATATATATATATATATATATATAATATATATATATTCAAACTATATAAGTATTATGATATACTGATTAACTTTAATACTTGAACACTAAAATAAATAAACATAGTTATTTTATCATTTAAATAAAAAATATATTATTTGAGTTAACATTAATGAATTAATTGAATAGTATTGATAGATTTTTAAAGTGATTTGAAAGTCCTTTTTTTCACAAAATAATAATATAATGATATAAAAGTGAAAGGAGGTTAAATTAAATTATTATTTTTTAATAATAAAAAAATAATGATATGACCAATAAAAAATATACTTTTTTAATACTTTTTTATGTTTGAAAATGTACATTTCATTTTTAGAAAAAAAGTAAATAATGATAATATTTTTAAGTGATATTAAAGATTATATATATATATATATATTGAAGTTTTGATGTAGTATATATAATATATAATAAGAATGTGGTATATATATAAATTCTCTAATAAATAAATAAATGAATGAATCTCTAAAAAAAACAAGAGGTGGAATTAGAAGAATCTGTCATATTTATGATCAAGAAATGAAAAGATGTTGTAGCAGATTCTGTCAAGTACATGACAAGCTAACCACCGAAGAATTACTGCTTTGCTAAGCTATGATTGATTGATTAGCTTTGAAGCAATCACACCCTTTCCCATCTTCCCTTCAAAAGAAGAGGGATATATTCAAAATCATTAATTCCAATGATTTAATTACATATTAAATACATGATTCAAGAACAAAAAAGTTTTAAATAATACTTTATCACAACAAAATTAGTTTAATATAGTGATATTTTCGACTGATGATTATCTTAAGCCTGAGAGAGTGGAGGAGATTTTTGACCGAAGAAATCTTAGAAGGACGACCGCCAAAATGTTGTAGGACTGAATAATTATTGTGATTTGGTTGAGGATCATTGTGGTGACAGCTCATAAATGAAAGCTACAAGAGAGCTGATCCCTGTCTCGACGAGCTTTGATTTTTGTTGGTATAAATCAAACATTAAATTGAATAAGCATCACATCCCCTTCTTGTACAGCGTATTCCTTGTCTTCTGATCTCAACTGCATTGATTATAAATAGCCCATTAAGAATCCTTAGTGTTTATAAGCATTAAATGTACCTAAACTTTATATGTACCTAAAGTTTTAAGTATGCAAGAGGCAAAAAAAAAAAAAAAAAAGGTATGCAAAAGTCAAAATAAAAGAAGAGGGACAATAAAATGAAGCCAGATTACAAGAATAAAATCAATAAAAAGGAAGATCAGGAGAGATACAGAAAATGTCATTAACTCAGCCTAGTAAAAATACCATATGAAAAAAATTTGAAATTTAGAAATAATATATCATGTGCCACTTTTTCACATATCTCACTAGTTCGTTATCCGAATTGGATGAAATAGGCATCATTGAAAGATAACAAACTTCTTTACAACTTTCATGTTGATCACTTTTGGTAATTACCTACGGATTCGCGACAGTTCTCGCAAACATCATAAAAAAAATTTGAAAATGCTGAAAAATATGACTTGTGCCAATTTTTCACAAATATCTCACTCGTTCCTTATCCGAATTAGATGAAATAGGCATCTTGGAAAACTATCGAACCTCTACAAGTTTCATGTTGATCCCTTTTGGTAATTACCTACGGATTCACTACAGTTCTCGCAGACACCATATACAAAAAATCTGAAATTCAAAAAAAATATGTCATGATCCGGTTTTTCGCACATCTCACTTGTTCCTTATCCGAATTGGATGAAATATGCATTGTTGGAAATCTAACAAACTTTTCTACAAGTTTTGTTGATCACTTTTGATAATTACCTACAGATTTGCTACAGTTCTCGCAAACACCATATAAAAAAATCTGAAAAATAGAAAAAAAATATGCACTACTCTGATTTTTCGCACATATCTCACTTGTTCTTAATCCAAATTAGATGAAATATCATCGTTGGAAAGCTAACGAACTTCTCTACAAGTTTCATGTTGATCACTTTTGGTAATTACCTACGGATTCGCTACAGTTCTCGCAAACACTTTATGCAAAAATTATAAAATTCAGAAATAGATAGAATATGTATTGTTGCAAATCTAATGCATTTTTCTACAATTAAACTCTATCCATAGTAGTGATAGCTCAACTAGATCCATTCACTTGAATCATCAAGAATAAATTTGAGCCAATTCAAAGATTCATAATAGAAAAAGAAGATTTACATGTTGATTTAATTTTAACATATAATATAAATACATCTGAAACTAACATCAAAATTATCACACAAAAAAAAAACCTTTGTCACTAACTCACTATGCGGAAGTTTTGTTTAAGACACATGAAAGTATAATTAAAAATATTGATAAAAAGCAATACAACATAAGCTAACATTCCCATCACTGATATACTAGTATATTTCTAACATAAAATTATTATAACAATTGAAAACAAAAAATCTGGATAATGAACCAACCATCCACGAGTTTGATCTATGCTCTCTACGACAAAATGGCTGGGGAAGTTCCTTTCAAAAAGTTCAACATTCTCAAATGGGTAGTGAATATATGCATAAGGCATAGACCCAATATCAAACCATTAGTCAAATACCTCCATCTACAGTAGTTTCAATCAAAATGGAAAAAAATAATAAAACTAAAACATGGAGTAATTTATAATGCATATATTGTTTGATCAAAGTAAAAATAAGAGAACTTATATATATCAGAAAATATACTACATCGTTGATTTAGATATCCTTCAAGCATTACTCTAAGCTCTTCCAAATGGCAAAACTATTATTTTAGATAAAAATATCTTGGCCAGGAAATAAAATATTACACTTACTTATCTGCACTTCATTACTTTACAATATAGAAGCATATGAGAAACTTAGCATCCATTTTGCATTAACAAGAACGATTAATTACCAAGCAAAGCTAAATGATATATCATAAACAAATAACACAATGAAAATCTATAAATTCTTCAAATATAAAGTTTTAATCCCACATATAACAACAAATCTACTAAGTCAATATATATGATAAACACACATATGAAACATATAACCAAGGTTTAATACATTCAACATAATGTCTTAATGCATTGCATTCCAATATAGTGACCCATATCATGGGAACAGTTGTTTAACTGGTTATGCATCCACCTGGCCTTCAATTCAGGCGATTTTGTGAGGAATGAAGTAATCATTATAGGGTTACTAGCTAAAGTGTCATAGATTGCATCAATCTCTTATGCAGAAAATCCAGGAATTGCTAATAACTTTGTCATCAATTCAATAAACATTTTCCTTTCCTCAGCTATTCTTGTTGAACTTTGAATGCCATTAGCAACTTGAGATACACTGTCAGCCATCATCGCAATGTACTCCCTAAATGTTTGATCAGCAGATAAGCTTTTTTTTTTTTTTTTTCTTGGAGGTGCTCCCTTCGAAGATGATGCTAATCCTTGCTTTGTTGTTCCAACATAATCTTCTTTTACTTCAATATTGTCCCAATGAGCTTGAGATGCATCCACCTCAGTTTCCATGAAGTGTGAGGACTCCTCATCATCTAAGTTAATGCGTTGACTCCCAAATGAAGTCTGAGAGCTTCCCGACTTTGCCCATTCTCCAGTGGCATGTCCTCTCCACAGACCTTCTCTAGCTCCATATAATTTGCGATTAGGATATTCAAGTTGCATCTTTTCCAAATGCCTGTAGCATAACAAAATGTTATTATAGCTTTACATGAATAATAAGAAAATAATTTTTAATGAGAGTAAATGTATACTTGAATATGTGATGTGTACTCTTCAGGACTTATTATAATCATTTTCTTTTCATCATCTCAGGAAACACCTGACTTTTTCTTCAAATACTAAATGTGACTCAATATGGATCTTTGGTGTCTAATTTGATTCTTACATTGCTCTGCTGTCACCTCAATGCCGAATTTTAATTTCATCTTCTGAGCAACACCTTGGTATACAACATCCTTAAAGCCTTGAGCACTCCTTAGATTTGCATCCACATATTCACACATAATTTGCCATAAGCGATATCCATTCTGGTTTCAAGTTTCACATAAAAGTTTTTCTTTTCTCATTGGTAGTAGCATTTGCAATTGATTAGAGTGATTCCATTACACTTGAACCTAGTAGTCATCATAAATATATATATATATATGTGTGTGTGTGTGTGTGTGTGTGTGTGTGTGTGTGTGTGTGTGTGTGTGTGTGTGTGTGAGCTTCTTCAATAAATAATGAGAATTAATCTTTATAAGAAATAGAGGCATTGTAAACCAATTGAATAGCCAAATACAAGACATGCTAAGAACATATGAAAGCTGATAAAAGCAACATTCTAACAATAACATATATTAAAAGAGAAAGTAAGACATGCTAAAAACATTGTAGCAATTTAATAAAATACATGTGTTTGCATTACCAACATTATATTATACTATGTAAAGTAATAATTTTTTTTTACAATAAATAAAAATATGTGAAAGTCCAAAATATTAACACAAAATTGGGAGTGGAAGAACATCCATATTCAAGCTTTTAAAAACCAACACTCGTCATACGATCCCACATGGCATTAGCGATTTGATCTCTTTTATCTAACCACTCTCGAGAGTCATCTGCGAATATTTGAGATCTCCTGCTCACGTGATGTTTATTATGCCACTCATCCTTTGGAACAATGATTTCATCACCACCTTCAGTAATTATCCAATTATGTAGTATGCAACAAGTTAGCACTATTTCCACTTGTGTTTGGAATGAAATAAGGATCACTTTTTTAAGATAGTAAAATGATTCTTCAAAGAACCAAATGCTCGCTCTACAGTTGTGCGTAATGATGAATGTCATAAGTTGAAAAGCTCTTTATAGTTAGTAGGTTGAAGTGAAGAAAACTCTTTTAAGTGGTATCTTGTCGCACGATATGGAGAAATGATACCTTTTCTAGTTGAGTAGCCACCATCAGCTAAGTAGTACTTACCTGCAATATTAATTTTAGTTATGCCAACATGAATATTTTTGAAGTTCAAAATTAAAATATGATGTCATACCTTCTGGAATGCGTAAACCGTCAAGCCTTTCTAAGACATTTCTAAGGACGGTTGCAACATGTGCTGAACCTTCCCAAGCAGCTAATACATAAGTGTATCTTAAATCAAAGTCCACGGCTGCTAAGATATTTTGGGTTGGATATGGTTTTCTTCCTCTAAAGCATTTCGTGCTAAGTACCACTAACTTGTGTGTTTCATCTATTGCACACAATCTAATTTTACAAGAAATTATTTTATATATATATATATATATATATATATATATATATATATATATATATATATATAGAAATAACTTTCAAATAAGATCAATGCTTACTTGAAATCTTAATAAGAGTTTGGAGCACTAGAGGCACAATCAGCTCATGACGTAACTCTCCTACAGCATATAACGCTGCATTAAAGTACCGGCTAACTGTTTTGAAAGTTGAATCGAAAGACTCGATTACGAACACTATGTCCAAGTGTATGAAGTAACATAGCGAGTTGCTCTTCAATCCTTACATTGAAAGTGTCTTGTAGCAACTTTTTTGTACGAATTAAATCGCATAACTTAAAAAAGGATTGTTTCCTCATTCAAACCATGTTAATACAGTTAGAATCAGAACCGTGGTAAATCCTAAAAAGATATTTTTGACGTTGCATATTCCGTTCAGGATCACATCGTTGTCTTTCTTTACCCATCTTATATAATAAAATAACCATAACATTCATAAATGCGGCAATCATAGCATGAACAGCTGATGATTTTGACATTGAACAATATTTATGCCATCGCAGATATCATTCAAATTGACTGATAGATCTGCATTCAGGTGCAACTGCTCTGCCATCTTTAAAGCACAAGCAATAATTATATATAGGTAGAAAACTGGCATATACTCATTAGAATGAATATAAAAAAATGAATTATATTAAAATATGAATGCAAACTTGATAATAAAAAAATTATCAAGTTAAATCATTTACATTTGGAAGTTTACCCAAACTCTCTAGTTTATCATTATATTTTGATAAATGGTATACAGCTTAAACTATTTGACATGCAAATCCCCATCACTGACATTTAGCAACTGATCTTTAAATCAGTTCATATATTATTGAGATATCGGATCAAAGAAGTTACGTCATTAACCAGAGAAAATAGATTATGAAATTGAAAGGATAGGTAGAAAGAATTCAAGAGTTTGTAATGCAATAAAGTGAAATCCGAATGAAGATAAGTTCTGGAATTATAACTTATCCCTCCATCTTTCAACTGGTGAATTGCCAATAATCAATTCACTTCTACTTCTTTACAAATTCCTAGTTTTTTTAAAGCTAATAGTAGAACAAAATACATGTTCATTGGGATCAAATAGTAATACTTGCAATTTAAATTATTTAATTGAATAATGCAGAAATCTTATGAGTGAATTTCTATTTAATTTTGATGTTGGTGAAACAGATTTAGATCTTATTCTCATACCACTTCATCACTCATGTGTATTCTCAGGATATCCCTTTCTCATTATTTTATTTATTCTTAGTTTACTTGTCATATCTATCGCTGGGCTGGGTTGCCTTCTCAAATTGGATGACTGTTGAAATATATCATCCCTCTTTCATCACTGAAAAAAGAATCTCGGTTTCAATTCCTACAGGTGCACTTACTAATTTTAGTAGCATGCAATGAGCTGATGGTACATCATCATCATCATCATACCAAGGGTTGATTTCACAGTTCCTATTAACCAACAAAAATAGCGTCGTGGATGGACGTAAAAGACAAACTACCTTGTTTCACCTAAAGCAACAAATTTTTGACCAGCTTACCAAAGTGTAATTTACAAACCCAGATTTCAAAGCATAAAGAAAGAGCATTTTCCATGAAATACTAACGAGTGCCGACCGTGATGGAGCAACTATTTCTTAATCAAGTCAACCTAACATAAATTTCCACTATAGAAGAAAACAGGCCCATAAGTCTTTCTCACAGCTGACATAACAAACCAAAGAAAAACAAAGCAAGCACACGCCAGAAAACCGATATACATTTTCCAATCTACTGCTATTTTCAATAAACAAGAGACAACGTACTTCGAGATCAACTTGTCTGATAACAACGGTGATCTCTTCTTCAGTAAAACTGACCAACAAATCTTCCAACAAATTTCAGCAGCCTAGCTGAAACAAAAAAATTAATTGATCAGACATTGGGGGAGAAAAATGACAGCTTAAAAGGTTTGCACTGACCTCCCTTGCTTAAGAGAAACAATGCGAGGAAAAGGTACCAAGATAGCATTTTTAGAGCAAGTTTACGAATGCAACTCTCCATTACAGGAAGAGTTGATCTACTGAAACCCTTTATTTTTTTCTTCGGTGGAGCAAAAAAATCTTATAATGCTAACGAAAAAGTTAGTAAGTTACAGAAAATGAATCGACACTCAAAGCCCGGAAGATAGGATGGATGGAACAAATTCCAAAGATAAGTTCTTGATAAATAAAACAAAGCTACAGAAAATGCACGTCAAAAATGGAAATCAACACAGAAAATGAGACCGTGCTTACTGGGCGACGATGAGAAAGCAACTAGGATGCCGAATGAAAACTGCTTTGGGACTGAAGAAAAACTACGTCGAGCGGGGGAGAGTCATCGAAGATGCCGAGAATACGGGGAGAGAGACGGACCGTGATTTCCTTTTTCGCCCGATTTGAGCGTAAAAGAAATACACGGTAAATTTAGGAGCCGCCATATTTGATTTACTCGCTAAATGCGACATTCATTTTACTTTATGATCCTTCAAATACATTAAAAATATTTTTAGGTATATTTTAATTATTTTATACGTAAAAATAGCTCAATCTCTTAGTTCTTGAGTTTGGTTTAGAATACTTTCTTGTAAATGTAAATATCTTGCACTTTTTTTTGGTGTTTGGTGATAATCAATTCAGTAAAATTTAAGTTTAATTTCATAATATTTTTCATTAAACGAAATACGCTCAAAACGAGCGTATTTCGTTTACCTTGAGCAGACGCGCGCGGAAGGGAAAATTTTTTTGAGAATTTTTTTTCTTTGTGAGAGCGGAGGCTGCAATTTTATTTTTTTTTTAATTTTTTTTCTTTTTTTGGGAGGGCAGAGGCTGAAAATTTTTTTATTTTTTAATTTATTTTTTAATTTATTTAAATTGATGATAAATAATTCACGATAAATAAAAAAATAAAATAATTATTAAATTTTTCTTTATTTAATAAAATAATTAAAGTATAAATTATTTATTAAAGAAAATTATTTAATAAATAAATATTAAATCTTGATGAATAATTTATTTAATAAAAAATCTTATTAATTAATTAATATTTAATATAGTAATAAAATTATATATATATATATATATATATATATATATATATATATTAAATTGGGTCATTATGTTAGTATAAAATAAATATTCAAATAATTAATATCTTAGAAAATTTATAAATTAATTACTAATAATTAAATATTAGAAATAAATTTTATTTGTATTTGATTTTATTTTAATATTTTAGAAAATTTGTAAATTAATTACTAATAATTAAATATTTGAAATAAATTTTATTTGTATTTGATTGTATTTATTTTTTAGTCAAAAAAAATTTTATTTATAATTTATCTATATTTTATTTGATAATATTTATTTTTTAATTGAATAATTATTGAATCAAATATTTCTTTATATTAAACTAAATATTAAAATACTATTCTTTTCAAATCTTTCAAAATAAAAATATGGTTTATTGCTTTACATAAAAAAACAATCTAAGTAAAATTTATTCTTTCTGTTTGTATTTCACTTGCTAAATGCTCCACTGATATCCAATGTCAATAATTCTCTTAATTTTGGAATCTATTGGGTGGAGTGATTATTAACCTCCTCGAGGTTAACAAAATCTCCACTGCTCAAATATCTAGAAGAGGATTGTTACCTCACTAAAAGTGAGCCAATAAAGACCGATATGTTAATACAAAAATAGGTGAAAATAGATACTTAGATGACTTACCATTAAATATTATTGATTGTCAACTTTATTCCATAAGTTGCACTAGACGATTATAGAGCAATTGATAGAATTGACAAATAATAGACACAACATCATGATGATTGATCTTAATAATCATTGACTTAGACAAAAATAGTTTGACATGTCACCTCTCTGCAAAATAGACCGTCTTGACTTGTTTAAAACATTGAAATTATCAAAAGGGACATTTTTTATTGGTATGATGAAGGACGATAAATAATAAGTGCTTCCTCTCAAAATTGAAGTTCAAATGTTTCAATTGCTTCTAACATTATTCAAGAAACTCTAGTTCATGAAACATATTATGCATGTGCCAAGAAGAATAAAATGTGCCAAATAAATTCTACAAATGATTTGAAAATGATGATGATGAGCTAACTTGCTAATGTGAGTTGGATCAAAATCATTTTGATTGTCATCAAAATCACTTAAACAACTTTCTTTCACAAAATAGATTATGCTGATGCGTCCAAAATATTGAAATTGTTTAAAATGAATCTTTCTCAAATAATTCAATTGAGCATGATGCAAGTGACGACTAATCAATGCAATGTCATATGAATCAAATTTGAAATATTTTATTTGTCATCAAAATTATCCAAAAGATCTCTGATTGCAAAAAAAAAATTATAATTCATTGCACAAAAATAAATTCACAAAATTTATTAATACTCTACTCAATAAGACAAAATTTCAAACAAGCAAATATGATAGAATACATAACAATGATCAAATTTTTTATTTGTGGAATTAAAATAACATAACTTATCATCATGAGAATTTAATTAAAAATAAATTTGCTAAAAAATCTAACTATACATACACACATGCACATAATTATTCACCACCCCAAGCCAACATTTTCATGTATGTCATGCAAATCTCATCCATTCCATCCTATGCCTTAGCACAAAAAAAAAAAAAAGAAAAAAAAAAGGAAATAACAGAAAATCTAAGGGAGGCATACCCCTTCACTTACTTCTTCCAAACCTCACTATCACCCAACTAACATCCATAAACCTGCATGCTACTCTTAGGCTTCTCCCTTATTCTACCATCTTAGTTTCATGTGACTATTTCCCAGACCTTCACATTGATCTCTCTACACACACTCCCTGCCTACTTGTCGGTAGGTTCACAAGTTATTCAAGGCTGACCCAAAATAACGATCTACTACTGCAAATATTATATGGGTTGGATGACAAACTAACTTAAATTCAATCCCATTAATCTATTTAAACATATATTTTAGGTCAAATTGAGTTTGTTGGTCAAAAGTAGATCAAACTTGGAGAAATCTTGGTTAACAAGTCAAAATCAAGTTGGTGGGTCAAAAATTATTTAATTATGAGTTTGTGAGTCAAGCTGAATCTGACTTTAAAAATTAAATAGGCCAAATATTTTAACCTAAATAACCTGAAAATTAATTGGGTCAAATAAAATCCTATTTTTTAATTGAGTTCATATTAGATTGTCATACTCCGACATCCCTTCATGCGGAGATGATTAAGCCATTTATCTTTCCTCAAGGTGAGAATTTGCACCTCATCATTCTTTCTCATGTAACTTATATGCTCTCCCTCTGACTTCCTCTATTTGGGGTCAAGCATACAACTCACGAGCTATTGGCCCATAGATGATACACTCTTGTTTACATATCTCTCCCTCACAAAATGACCATATCTTTGCCTCCCATTTATGCTTATCAACCCAGATCCAAGCAAGCTTCCCCTCTAATCTCTTTCCCAATATCTCATTCCCTTATATCCAACTCACCCTATATCTCATGCCCTTAGTGTAACTTCATCTCTCCAGATGCACAAAGGCTTGCTTTCAGATTTCTCATGTGCACCTTGTCCTTGCTCTTTGTTGTAGCAAGCTCTCGATTTCTCATAATTGTTAACTTGTCCTTATTTTCCCTTTGTGTCTTAGCAAAGCAACAAATAATTTTTCCTCTTGAAGCTTTAATTCCTTCTTGGTCATGTGGTTGCACAAGCTCCAGAGTTGATTCCCCTCATGTTGGTCTTTTAAATGTGGCAATTAGAGCTTGGTTGCATTGAGACAAACATAACCAAATCTTGTAATAACATGACCACTATTTGCACACTTGTCACCCTTCTCCTCTTTAATGTCCATCACTTACTACACTAACACCTCAACAACCATTTGTAAGCTATTTACTAATTCCACCGGCTTTCATTGTCTCCCATATTCTGGGGCTTTGGTTAGCTAGCCTCTTTGACAATCTCCTTCTACTTAAAAAAAAAAAAAAAATGTCCGATTCAGAAATCACCTTATTATTTCTTCTTATTTCTCTTTTTTAAATAAGAGAGAGAGAGAGAGAGAGAGCTCACTTTTCATCCCTTCAAATCTATTTCTTTCTATAAAAAGAAAAAAATATATACTTTCACCTCATCATCAACATCGATACCATGTAAGGAAATTTGTATTCTTTTTCATGCAAATATTTCAAAATATAATTACACTCAAAAAAATTTGACGTGTTTAAAGACCGTGCCACGCTCCGAAGAATGTGGTAATTTTGGAGACTATAATCATGATGTCACAAAACATCAATTACTATGCTCAAAAGAGTGTGGTAGGCAGACCCATCACTCTTAAAATAGCTATCTACAAGGGATGATCCTACGAGGTTGATGAAATTTGATGTGATGGGGTGGCCTATAGATCAAAAGAATCACAAATAATAAATGTAATGCATGAAAATAGTAAATGCAAATATAAAATAAGCACTTGTGTACACTTTTCTTCATGCTATGGAAATTTTTGTTTTCTCTTTATCTTATAATATCTCACTATGTAGCACAACTAAGTGGGGAAGATAATTTAGTCAGATATATAATAATATGGATAATTTTACCAAATCACTCTAAAATGACTTGTGAGTTATTGTTCTCTTATATTTTCTCATTCATTTTAATCTTTTATTGCCTTCGCATGGTGTAATTAATGAGCATCTTATATTATCCCTTTGTACACATGAAAACAACATGCTTACTCTCCCTTGCCCTCCTAAAATCAAGGAGTTATCTTTATCAAAAAAACACATTCTAATTGAATTAACTCAAATATGCCTAAATTTCTCTAAATATTACCACTTATTGACTTTTCCCTAATGGTATCATTCAAAATCAAAGCCTATCAAATATGAAATAAAGAATTAATGTAATAGGGTATTTTTTTGTTTACAATATTACAACACAAAGCTTGATTTAGATGTCGTGGAGCTCTTTCTTGAGGTTAAAGGGATTGTTGAAGTGGAATTATTAGGATTAGGTATATATGAAGCTAATATTATTAAAAAAACATCTAGTTTGGTTCTAAAATTTTTATGAGATATAAAGCTTATAAGATTAGATTGTAAATAAAAATGAAATAAAAATGCCCTAACCATTACATACAATATGTGGGTGCAAAATTAAAAGTGCTTCTCCTAACTATCCACAAATGAATAGATGAGTCAACCAATTATAGGGAAGTAAAAAGGACATTGAATACAACTTAACTATGACTAAATATTGATAGATCCTTAACATCTTAAGCATTACAATGGTTCGAGCTAAATGATTTTAGTATATTATTCTTTTTAGGCTCTTAACTACCAAGAAAAGTACATATATTATATTATATTATATTTTTCCACTATTAAAGAAGAAGGTTTATGAGGTAAACTCTGATAAGTAAAATCTAAATCTAGGTTTTAGTTAGGTTAGTGTGGTGTTTATTTTGATATGAGGATACCACCTGTCACTTATACTATTGATGATGCGACAAAAAATGATGTTGTTGACCTCATTTTTAGAATGAGCTCTCAACCTCTCCATCTTAGACATAGGATTCCTCGTAGACTTTAAGAATTCCTTAGTCTTAAGATACATCTAGTGATTAGGTGGCCACTCAACATAGCCTTAGAAGACTTAGAAGAGTTAGCCATAAGAATAGGTCATGCCTTAGGGGTGTTAGGAAATTTTTTACCCTTAGCTCACTTTCCTTCCTTTAAGTCAAACTCCAAATCAATCTTATTTGATTTTCTCCAAAATCAAATCAACTCCATGTGCTTGAAATCCATGATTGAAATCTATGAATGAAACCCATGAATGAAATTCCTAAGTTCAAATTTTCCTATGTCCTTTAAGTTTCTTCATGGACTTAGCCAAAATCATGATCAAAACTAAATCAAAACTTTGATATTTTCTCATAATTCATTTATAATCTCATTTATATTCTCATATATAAATGAAATATAAATTCAAACCAATCAAACTAAACTCAAAATTCAAAATCAATTCATGAATTTTTTCTAAGTCCTTTAAGTTTTCCCTTAAGGATTTAACCTAAATCAACTCTAAACCAATTCAAACTCATGGGATTTTCTCATAATTCATTTATATTCTCATTTATATTCACATATATAAATGAAATATAAATACAAATCAATTAAATCAAATCCTCAAATTAAATTTCAAGTCTAAAATCTTTCTTAAGTCCTTAATTTCTTTTAATGGACTTAGCCTAAATCATGATCAAATCAATTCAAACCCATGGGATTTTCTCAAAACTCATTTATATTCTCATTTATATTTACATATATAAATGAAATATAAATATAAATCAATCAAATCTAATTCCAAAAATTCAAGCTTCAAACTCCAAAATTTTATAAGTCCTTTAAATCCCTCTTAATGGACTTAGCCCAAATCATGATCAAATCAATTCAAATATTTGAACTTTTCTCATGATGCATTTATATTCTCTTATATAAGTGAAATATAAATTCAAATAATCAAAACCAATTTAAAAAAAAAATCAAATTTAAATCCACTCAAAATTCAACCAAAGCCTTTCAAATCAAAATCTTGAACTTAGCCAAATCAATTTCAAATCAAGCCAAACTCTTGATTTCTCTTCATGATTCAATCAACCCTTCAATCATGAATCCATATATAAATCCAAACTTCAATCACCAAATCAAAAATCAATTTAAAAAATCAAAGCCAAAATCCTTTAATTTTCTTCCTTTGAATATGAAATTGTCAAATGGATCAAAATTCATTTGACTTCAAATCTCTTGCAAATGGATTTATATTGCAATCATAAGTCCATATACAATTTCAATCAAGCTCTATTCGAGCTTTGACCAAGCCATTTGACCCACTTAGGCTCACTTGACCCAAAGTGATGTAAAGTACCCTTATGAGCCAAATTCTAATCCTAACCAAATTGGATTGAATCAAACTCACCTACACCTCTCGTCATGATCAACAATCATCATGGGATGATCAATCAATCAAATTGGGTCAAACCAAGTCAAACCTAAGGGTTGATCAAGTCAACACTTAGCCCAAAAAGAAACCTAACATAGCCAAATTACACCATAGGCCAAATTGATTGAAACCAATGATCTAAGTTCATTCATGAACTATGTTTGAACTTGGCGAAGTCAACATTTGAGCCTAACCTATCCCAATTGGCCACTTGACCCAACTTGACCCAACTTGACCTAAAGGATCAAAATGTGTCAAAACTTGATCTAAGCCAAATTGGAAACCAATGGGTCAAGTTCATTCCAAATCACTTGTTGAACTTGACCAAAGCCTCAATTAATTAGACCTAACCTAGCCCAATTGACCTTAGACTTGACCCAAGGGTCATGTTGAGCCAAATTTGAACTTAACCAAAATTGATTGGAAACAAAGATACCAATCAACTCCATATGACTACCCAAAACTGAACCTACCCTTGACCTAGCCCAAATAGGTCATATGGGTCAAATAGTCAACTTGACCCATTTGACCTAAATGAAGTCATATGAGCCAAATTCAAAACTAAACCAAATTGAATCAAACCAAAGCCACCAAAACATTTCAAATGGTCATATGAACTTGACCCAACCCTTGGTTTGACCCAATTTGACCAATTGGTCAACTTGACCCAAGTTGACATATTTTGACCTAAATGGGTCAACATGAGCCAAACCTTATCAAATGAATTCCAAATCTCATGAAACTTGGTTAAACTTAGTTTCTCCACATACCTAACATATCCAAATTAAAAAAATCAGTAAAATAACCATTCTACCCCTAGTCCATAGAACAACTTTTGGCCTAATTCATGGGAAATTTGGTCATACCCTCTTCATATAAACTTGATGCCTTCCTAATAGCTCAAGTGGACCTAATGAAGAGTGGTGCATTCAACCCAATGGGTTTGGGTCAGCTCAAATGGACCCAAGGCCAAACCAGACCCCATGGGTCAAATTGGCTCATTCCAAATCCTTCTTCCACCCAATTTGATGCACATGGAGGTTGGCAATCCACTCAAGACCTCAAATCGACCATGTGCAAAGAGCTAATAGATCAAACAACCCCTCCAATGTGGTCAATTGGATCAAAATAGAAAGGGAGGTGTCAGCCGTCCGATTGCCATAGGGGGAGATATACTCCCCCTAAATTAATTTAAAATTATTATTCCCTCATTCAATTGAAGCCTAGAGAGTGTTAGGAAAGCTCAGAGAGCCATCCTAAGCTTTCTAAGAGGGATTTGATAAGTGATCTCCTCAGTTTTCTCCATTAAAAAATAGGGAAGCTCACTTCAATCTTCAACTTCCTCTACACTCAAACCCATTCCAATTCCTCTTGCACATCCCTCAGAGGATCAAACTGAGTGCACTCAAGCTCTCATTTGAGTTCCCAAAGCAAGGAGAGCCTCAATTGGATCAAAGCCGCAACAAAAGAAGTGGGGTTGCTCCATAGGAAGATCCACTCAACCCAAGCACGAAAATTTCAGCAGCTTTCTCACTAGATGAAGCTACCTCATCGGCTCGAGCAGTGATCACCTCGAGGTATGGAATTTTTTGACCAACTTAGAGGTGTTGGTCTTTTGTGAAAGAAATTTTCAAGTCATGAGAAATCCGCCATTGGATAAGCTTCACATTAGCTTTAGATGGTGTGGGACCAATTTAGTTCCAAATCAAGCACAATTGAGCTCGGATCTTCCCTAAGATCATGGGCGGCTTTTGTTAATCCTCAGGGAAGAATTGGGGAGATCTTGGCCATCCATCCACGTGTTTTGGATGGACGACCATGATTATTCCCACTTTTAGAAATTCTTTTATCTCTTTTAAAATGCGGTGATCACGCCGTCGATCTTGATCAGCGATAGGGATCAAAGCACGTCGCGCCACGGATTTGATGTTTAAGTGATGCTCAATGCGTGTGCGTGTGACCGCCCGCCGTGTGGTGATGTGGAGGATTAGTTAGAATTTAATTAATGTTAATTAACCCGATCTTCAAAATTCATATCTCCTTCATAAAATTCAAAAATATGAGGTAAATCTATGGAAAAATAATTCAACCTAGAATATTTTAAAATAATTTCAATGGATTTTGAATTATCCTTTTCTCGATTTTGGGTTTATTGGAAATCATATTTTGCTAATTACTTCTTAATTAACTCTGATTAATCCCAAACTTCTTGGGTATATTTTTTGGGATGACTTCCTCCCTAATTTTCTTGGGATTTATTTAAGGCTTAATTAGAATTGCAAATATGTTTCCTAATTACTCCTTAATATAATTAAGGATAATTAGGTTTGATTAGTGTTTTAATTCATTATTAGGTTGATTAAGGTTAGATCAGGATAGAGGATTTAGGAAATTTTGGGGCATTTCACTTAAGCTATTCCCTAAACCCCCTTTTCTTTCCTTAATCCTCTCTTAATTAAGGGTTAATTCATTAATTATCTCCTTAATTAATTTTTAAAAATTCTAAAACTTCCAGAACTTAATTAATCTACTTTGGGTAGATGCTTAGGTGTTTAAGAACCTAAGTTCAATTAAGAAAATCAAAACCCAATTCATTTGTGTGAAAGGGTATTTTGAAATTACTTAAGTTAAACCCCTTAGCTTAACCATTAATCATGAGCCAAGTTACATTAGTGCCCTTTTCATCCTAAGTGCATTGCAAATTTAAATTTCTTGTGAGTTTTTATGTCATCTCATTGGCTCATAATTACTTGGTTAACTATATTAAGGTGGTGTAGGTAAGGGTTAATTAACTTGCTTAATTCATACATTAAACTAATTAAAACATAAAAATAAATTTAATCATCTAAAAATTTTAAAAAAATATCAAACACATGTAGGAATGGGTTAGGAACAACAAACTCAACTCACATTTTTAAAATTAAATCAAATTTAAGATCAAACAAAAATCACATTGAATACACTTTGTTTTATTTTAAACTTTCTTATTCCATAAGAATGTCTTTAGGGTTTAATTAAAGTGAATGTGTTTACATGCTTTTATTGCTTTGATTCTTTCCCCAACATGTTAAATTTGTATGTCATGTGATTTCATGCATCCATATTTTTCAAATTCAAATTTAAAATGAAATTGTTTACTTTATGTCAAATTTGCATATATTGGCTAAAGTAGAAATATGTTTGGCTATTATCACTATTAAATTCAAATTATTTTTAAAATATATAAATCAATTATTAAATCTGAAATTGTTCTACTTATATTTGAATTATAAGCTTCCATGTGAAAGAATATAAGGATGTGCTTAACATATGTATCCCTTCTCTTCAGTGTTAGTATAGTTTTGAATTGGAGTTGGTAAGATGTATGGTTCATTTGAAAAGAACCTAACACTTACCTAATTTCATATCCTATTCATTCCTATGCTATCATTTAAGAAAAGTTACCTATGCTTGTACATATAAATAACATAAATAAAAATGAATCAATTAATATAACTTTTGCTTTCTTTCTTTTCCATTCATTTCTTTTATACACATGTTTGTATTTAAGAAAAGTGGTATATTAGTCAACCCAAGATTGTGAGGCTTTAACCCTAAGTAGGTCTTGTACCTTACACCTCTGGTTAATAATGACGCTGTACTCACTTATGCATTTCTTACTTTCATGTGTGCATGTGAAAGTTGGATAAGAAATACCTTTTCTATTTAAAGAAAATCATGTATATTAAACTTCCAAATTTCCTTAATTGAATTACTTAATATTCTCATTTGTGTGTATATATATGCTTAGGATTCATTCATATGCATGTTATATATGTTGGGAAAGAAATGAAGTAATGTGTGTTTTGTGAATTTTGTTCATTTTGTTTAATCTTAAAATGCCTTTCTTTTTGAATGGGTTTATTTAGAGTTCATCTAAACTTAAGATCAATTAAAATACTTAATCAAAAAATCACTAAACAAAACTAAAAATATAAATCTACTTTAGAAATTACTTAGATTAGGGAAGGAAAGAGAAGTTCTCTTCTCTTTCCTCTCTTCATAATAATTAATTATAGGATTCACTTGAACCAAATCAAAATATGAAATAAAATCAATCTAAAATAATAAACAACTTAAATGAAACCCTCTCTAAGTTGAACATGTTTTCACACTTAGAAAATTCTAAAAAACCATATAAGCATACACAAACCTTCAAAGCACATTAGCTAAGTCACCACTTCTAGCTTTAAGTTAGGGCGGTGCATGGTTTGATATTTTGTTTTATTTTATGATATATATTTTAGATTGGATGTTAGGATGTACGCTCATAGAATGAATGGTAGGACGTTCTTAGTCTTATCATTATTTTTTACAAGAGATTGTGCTTAAGGGGCGCTATCATAAATAAAAATATAAATGCTTTTTTTTGGTGCTTTATACCCGGCATAATCAATAGGTGTGGACTTAGTCACCCATGTGTAGGGTGATAAGTCCAATGTACATGCTTGAGATTTGTGTGATTTGTTTTATTTTACAAGTGTTAGTTAGATTTCCATTATTTTCCTTTTCATGTAAATTTGTACAATTAGGATTTTAGAATGATTATTATGAGGATTAGGATGAGCATTGGTCATAAGATCCTATCTTATGTACCATGTGAAGCCTTGGAGCATATACCTTCCAACTATCAAAAGAAGGAACTAAAGAAGAAAGAAGAAAATAAGAGAAAAAGAAGAAAAGAAGAAAGAAGAAATGAAGCTTGAAGATCCCCATAACAATGAATTTCTTGCTTAATTGTAGTTTAATTCATTTGTAATCTGGGTTGTATAAGAGTAGAGCTCGACTACCCACATTTGCCTTTTTGAGTTTGTGTGGTGGTGCCCGACCATAACGGTCTTTTATTATTTTTGCGATTAGCTTTATAAATTGATTGATGATTTGTTTAGCTTGTTCATTAAGTGTCATCTTTTCCTAGTTTCTTCCTTGCTTTATGTATTAGGCTCTTTAAGGAAAAATAAATCTTTTACCCAACTTAACAACTCAAAATTAAAAATAAAGAACTCATAACCTCACCTAAAGTTTAGGTTTAAAATCAAGATAAAAGAATTAGCAACCCCTTAGTTGGATGAGCATTTATTTTATAATATCATACACAAATGCATCTTGCATCACTCTTGATTGGAGGGCTTCCACCTTTGTCAGAGATATTTGGCTTGGCCTTTGAGAGCCATGGTGGAAACAAACTTCCTCCTTTCTTGCCGATTTTGGCCAATAACTTTATTTCTCATGCATTAGGAATATGAATCCTATTAGCCTCAGTCAAAATAATTGTCCAAAAATAAAAATAAAATGAAATTTGAATTGCATTAGATTTAGGTCATTTGAAGTATGCCCTCACATGATCTAGTCTCTTTAGGGAGTGAGCTTAAGGACTTAGTCTCTTTTTAAATAAATGACAGTCTAGCTATCTTGCATAAAATATAAGATTTGCCTACATGTATTTAAAATTATAGGAGGAGTTAGTTGGCAGCCACCCCCAGGCGGTTGTAAGTCTAAGCAGTCGGGTGGTTTGTCCTCTCTTGTGGAGGCAAACCAATTGTCCATTTTCTCCTTAAATTTAGGTTATGCTTTCTTCCCTCCCCAAAGCTCTCTAGATTTAGGTTCTGAGGTTGCTTCTCCCCTTTGTGGGCCATAAGCATAATTCCTCACCTCTTATGCATTCCGTTAATCTTGTGTTAAGGAATCATAAGTCATAAATTTCTAATGAAAAATGCAATTCAAACAAACTAAATCAATTTCAAAAATGTAAAGCCCAACTATAGGATAGTTTGAGATGCTCACTATGTTTCTTAACATCGTGGGCATCTCCTACTTATCTTTCTTTTCACTTCGATAATAACTGCCCCTCTTTGATCAATCCCATTTGATCTTAAAAAAATAAACCAATCTATTGATAGTCCCTTTTCTATTAAAATCTTGAAAGGCGATCATTTACCTTAATTCAGAGTTTTCTAAGGAATCCCATTCCTTAGGATGTAATTAACTATGAGGCTTGCCCTAGAACTTAACAAACCTGGTTTAAAATAAACCACTTTACTTTCCATGTAAAGTAGGGAAGAATCTCTGGTACATATACATCATCCTTAGGAGTCCTTATTGAGGTGATTAGGTCCATTAAAGGGTATTGACTACTATCTCTCAGATAGTACACTATTTCTTGATGATGTACCCATCACGAATAAGTATCTGGATCTCATGGCATCCTAAAAGATGAATTTCTATATTCTTACCTCTTCTTTTTCATGATTTGAAGGTGACCATATGAAATTTTCTCCTTTTTGGCGACTCCATTGGGGATGGTTCCTCTCTCCATCTTTGATAAATGATCATTGTCTTTGAGTATCGATAGTGGGTTTGTACTTTGGTATAAGTCTGAGACTATTTTTCTTTCTATTGACACTTAGTTTATTTCATTCTTAAGTTGAGTTAGCCAACATCTTTAGGTTTTAGGATCACATTCCTTGTTGGTTTTAAAACCCCCGTTGGGTTCTCCAACATGTAAAAATAAAAAGATCTAAATATAAAAAAGAAAACATTTAAAGACTTCCTCCTTATCATTTTTATGATAAGGAAAGATTCATCCTAAAATAATAAAGACAAAATAAATTCTCTATAAGAACTTTGCTTTTCAAAAAGCACATTTTCAAAAATGCACTTAATAAAATATTTTACACAAAAATTTTATCACCCTCATATAACAATTTTTCATAATTGTTACATGTAAGAATTTTTTAGAATAAAACCAACAATCTATTTTTCGAAAGCACAAATGAACATCTTCTTTCAATTCACTTTGATAAAGATTTCATTTTCAAAATAAAATGAACAATCATTTTTCCAAAAATCAAAATAAAAAAATGAAGTTTTTAAAAGCACATATGAACCTTTCCATTTAATACACTCACACCTATTGAATGGAAGTTTCATCTTCAAATAAAATAAATTTTTTTCAAAAGCACATATGAAATTCCTCTCACATATGAAACACACATATGAACATCTTCATTTAATATATTCAAATTTATTAAATGAAGATTTCATTCCCAACTAAAAATAAATATCATTTGGAAATCCCACTTAAACATATCTCACATATGATTAAGTTGGAATTCCTCTCTTTCAAAAAGAAATAATCACAAACAAAACAAATTTTTTTTTACATTTCAAAAATAAGATTGATTCTCATTCCTACATACCCAAATTTGTTGAAATGGGAGTCCTCTTTTCAAAAATTAAAACTTAAATAATTATACTTTCAATATTAAAAAAAACATTTGGAACTTCATTTAGCATACTCAAATTTGCTAAGTGAAGTTTCCAAATTCCAAAATCAAAATTTTCAAACACATATCTTGAACTTCATTTAATATACCCAAATTTGTTAAGTAAAGTCTCCAAATTAAAAATCCAAATTTTTTTTCAAAACACATTTGGAACTTCATTTATCATACCCAAATTTGTTAAGTGAAGTCTCCAAATTCAAAACTCAAAATTTTTAAAACCCATTTGAAACTTCACTTACATACCCAAATTTGTTAAGTGAAGTCTCCAAATCCAAAATCCAAACAAATTTCAAAACACGTTTGGAACTTCACTTAACATACCCAAATTTGTTAAGTGAAGTCTCCAAATCCAAAAATTTTCAAAACACATTTGGAACTTCACTTAACATACCCAAAATTGCTAAGTGTCTCAAACAAAATCAAAATTTCAAAACACAATTTTGAACTTCATTTAACATACCAAATTTGTTAAGTGAGTCTCCAAATCAAAATTTTCAAACACATTTGGAACTTCATTTAGCATACTCAAATTTGCTAAGTGAAGTCTCCAGTCAAAATAAAATTTTCAAACACCTTTTGGAACCTCATTTAGCATACTCAAATTTTGTGAAGTCTCAAGTCAAAATTCTCAAACACCTTTGGAACTTCTTTCAGCATACCAAATTTCTAAGGAGAAGTTTCCATTTTCAAAACATGAAATCAAAATTTTAACACACTATTTGGAATTTCATTTAGCATACTCAAATTTGCTAAGTGAAATTTTTTTCAAAACTAAGTGGGACTTCATCTTTAGCATACCAAATTTGCTAAAGTAAAGTCTCCACTTTCAATCAAATCAAACAAAATGAAACACTTAGGATTTCCTTAGCATACCTAAATTAAGGATCCTACCTTTTCAAAAAATAAAACATCAAAACAAAAATGAAACACTTAGGATTTCCTTAGCATGCCTAAATTTGCTAAGGATCCTATCTTTTCAAAAATCAAAATATCAAAAATAAAAATAAAAATGAAACACTTAGGATTTTCTTAGCTTACATAAGTTTACTAAGGATCCTATTTTCAAAAATCATGCAAAACACACTTGGATTCTCCACTTAACATACCTAAATTTGCTAAGTGGGAATTCCAATTTCAAAATCAAAACAAGAATTCACAAAAAGAAATAATCACTTTCTCAGATACTTCACTTAGCAAACCTAAATTTGCTAAGTAAGTGAAATTCCAAAATCACCCAAAAAAAAATCAATTGACCCTTACTTTAACTTGGCCAAATTTCTTAAAGGAAAGGGTCCTCAAATCAAAAATTCAAATTCAAACAAACATGAAACTATGGAAGCATCCTTCTTAAAATATTTGAATCCATATTTTAACATACCCAAATTTGTTGAAGTTGGATTCATATTCAAAATTCTTCTTTCAATCAATCTTCTCAAATCTATTTGAACCCCACTTAACACTTCCAAGTTGTTGGATGTGGGATCAAATTTTTAAATTCAATTAAAAAAATCTATAAAGGAAATATGATACAAACTCATTTCTCATTGCGATTCTTACATCAATACATGTGATTCATTTTCATCTTCTATTATTTTGAAATGGTTCATGAAGTTCATTTTTTACCTTCCCTCATGGTATGGATTTGGCTTTGGACCAAGCCAACTTTCAACCATCATATGATTCACTTTGGTAGGGGATTAGGGGGGCTACATTACTTGTGAGGGCACTCCTCCTCACTAGAGTAACCAGTGAGAAGCGGTCATCGGGATTGATTTACCCTCGACTCGATGTCTCCTCTAAGAGGAAAGCGTGGTAGTCCCACAAGCTTATCATAGTTCTAGCGGTACAGCGGTACAGCCCCAATTCTAGTATGTTTGCTCATGCTACCCTGAGGGCTATGACTCATCTCAGACCCTTTAAGTAAGGCTCCCTGGTCTGGCTTGCCTCCCCACTTTGAGTATGGGTCTAGCTTCGCACTCCTCCCATCCTACACGGATACAACATAGAACCCATGATCAGCGGTACCACAGGATCATAAGGGAGATGGAGCGGCCCGTTCAACTATGAGTTCCTTGTTATTTACTTCACCAGTTACAAAAACGTTCCATCCTCTCGGTGGGGCAGGGAGGATGTTAGGAGGATCACCTCACACTCCCCAATGGTGTAGTATTAGCCGGGATTACAGGGAGCGAGGAGAGGTCATATGCGGCCTGGATTATCTTACAGTGCGAGGCTTATACACTCGAGTCCGGCAGTTTGATCTGATCCATCATCATTCGCATGGAAGCATATTAAGAAGGTAGTCCTTTTATGGGGACTATGCATAGGAGGAGTCCTTATGCAAAAGAGTTGGTGGTGTCTCCACCCATTCAACCCCTTCCATCACTAGTTGGTTACAACATCTCCCATTCCATCAAGGCCATGAAGGCCATATCAGAGAAAACACCCTTGGTGATCAGCTATGGTCGAGGGATCCTACCCCCTCTACACCACCCATTGTAGCAAGGTCGAGCTCTCTTGCTCGACCTTCTGCCCTAGTGGTGGTGCAGATGGAGTGGCGACCCCAGAGCATCGTGGTCATCCCTTCACCAACTCCACCAGCACAGTAGGATGTGGAGATGGTGGCATTTCAGATATCGGATGATAGTCGGTACGCTGGTGAGTGGAACATCCTAGGATTATTACCCTCTCATAGGATGGCGTGAGTGTCATTCATCCGGTGATGCAGTCCACATAGGATTGACTCTCCTGACAAGCGAGGTTGGTTTCTCGGTGCATGATAGTGATCACCGTCTATTTGTACTCGGATAGATCATTCTTTAGATGAGATAGTGACATTATTTCATGGAAAAGAAGGAGATCTTGGGTATGATTGGTTAGATGAAGATAAAGTTCCCGATCTACAAAGATGACTTGTTGGGAGACTGTTAGAATGCATGGTTGACACTAGAGGATCTCTTCTTAGGGAACAACAAGCCATGGAAGGTGATGAGGTTGATCAAGACAACACACACCTCGACATTAGTTGAGGCAGAAGGATGATATTGATAGGATGTAGTGTTAGAGGACTTGTTAGCAAGTTTAGTGCTTCAAGCCCCACAGTTCATCCTACTGATTAATTAGTCTGAGTTAGCATGTCTTGGACCCCCAAGACTCTACCTCCCGTTAAGCAAGGGAGCGCTAGCATGTATAGGAAGGTAGTGGAAAGTACCTCCATACAAGAAAAATACATAAAATCCATGATTGAGTAATAGATGAAGGAAGCTTTGGCTCAAGCCCGGGGAGGATCGTAGGTTCCAAATGGTAGACCCTACCTAGGGTAATTCGATGCTATCCAATATCCTAAGGGTTTCATGCCTCTTTCCTTCAAAAGCTTTGATGACAGTGGAAACCCAAGGAAGCACATAGCACATTTCAAGGTCAGTTATTGCAATGCAAGTGGCAGCGATGCTTTGCTTTTTTGCCTTTTCATAGCACCTTGGTGAGTCCCTTGTTGATTATATTCTTCGATGGCATAGCCTGAGTATGAAGTGTGAATCTTGACTATGAATAACATGCTGAGATTCTCTTGAAGAATATCCATTGTTCGGTCACCTTCATGCTTAAGGGCTTCAACAAGGTGGCTAGTCTACATGGAGAGGCCAAACAGTTACCTTTTCAAGGTCAGTTGCCTAGCGAGCCATAGGTCTATGAAAAGCCAGGAGTAGTGGCGGGGTTGATGGGAAGCGACTAGCTAGAGATCGGTCGAGAGACCATGACCTCAGCCTCCACCTCCTTTGCCACCGAGCCCTACCGGCCTCCACCTCGCTCCACGACAACATAGCACCTCACCATACCAGCAGTGGCATGCATACCCCCGGTAGCTATGGTCCACCTACTCTTTTAGATAAGTTAAACAAACCTTATTCTTTTAGAGGGAGGTAATCGAAAATCTTTAAGAATCTCTTAAAGAAACTTGATTTTTTCGACTAGAGAGGGAGAAGTAGGCAAAAGTCATGATCCAAACTTTTCCCTTACCACCATATGCTAGGCCATTTTGGAGGATTGCTTCACATTCAAAGGCTTGAACATAGTTTCAAGATCGTGTTATAGTTATCCCAAAGGAATACCTTGTGGAACAACCTTCTTCCATTAGGGTAATCCTTGGGGATACATGTGATCTACCCAAAGAAGGTTGGGATATTCTCTATCAAAACCTCTAAGAAGATCATCAGAAGATCAAGAAGCTTTCCTTAGGTGCAGTCACTCAAACCTCAACATCAAGGAAGGTTTGCAAGTTGCCAACTCTAGGAAAGGGAGCTCAATAGCGTGCATGTCATGGGATAGCCCTTTAGTATAGCACAACCAACCTCCATTGTAGCTTCCACACCGTGACTTCTTCCATTTAGCTAGCTCTTATTTCTTCTACTAGTAGAACTCTTGTATCGGATAAGGGCATCAAATCCCTTACTCCACTCACTTTACTTGATTCTACTTTGTACCTCCAAATAATTCCAAGAAATTGAAGAATAAAGCTAGTTTGAATTACATCATGTCACTTGATGGGTTATCTTCTTCTATTCTAATGATAACTCTTCAAGTCAAAATAACTATAACAATTTTGATCTTCTCTTTATTGAGTTGGACTTTTCTATGGGTTCACCTCTTGAGATAGACTTGGAATCATTCAATTTTGAGGGTCCCATAGGAGAAAGTTGTGAGCTGATTGCAGGTAGAACCTTCCATTGCCTCAGAGATCACCAAAGTCAACCTCCATAGTGGCAAGGTTCTACCTCTTGACACTCAAGATAGAGGCAAGTCATTGGTATTGAGATCCTTCCGGATGCTCCACCCTTGGATATGCTTGTGGAAGGCAAAGGTGGACTACAATATCCTTTCTCATCTAAGAAAGTTGCCATCTAAGCTAAGCATATATATGATGCCCTTGTCTTATCAAAGAGATGAGGGAATCACTAATCAAGGTCTCCTTGATCACGAAATATGCTTAGCTTAGCCTATAGGTGAGGAAGCACATTATGCAAAAAGCCCAGGGATCACCTTCAGATGAAGACCTTCTTGGGGACTTGGAGCACAACATCCCCTACATCAGTTGACATGGATGTTTAGACTTGCAGTTCTCATGGATTAGTGTGCATTGAACATTATGAGTCTAAAGACCCTTGCTATTTGAGATCGACATCTCCACACTCAGGTGATAGATGATGTTGAGAGGATTCAATGACCAAGGTGCTTTAGGTTCTATAGTGTTACCTTTGGAGATGTGGAAGATGAAGCCAAGTTCTACATCATTGATTTGAATACTTCATTCACTACTTTGCTTGGTAGGCCTTGGATACATCGAACAAGATTCCATCCTCCCTTCATCGATTGCATCAAGTTCAAAAGATGGAATTGAATACCATGTCAATGGAGATGAAAAGCCATTTTCAGTTAGAGAGGTTGAGATTTATGAGGATGCGACCTACTATCTTCCTCAAAACACCCTTTCTTGTGAACTTGGACAAAATTCAAATGCAAATACAAAGAAAAAGAAAATGAAGCAAAAGAAAAGATAAAAGAAAATGAAAAGAAAAATAAAAGTCCAAGTGAACAAGAAAATTGAAGAAGAAATAGATCGCATATCACATTCCACCCATAGTTCATTCCATCATATGGACATGTGGGTAGGATGGCTCAACCTCCACCAGAGCAAAAGCATAGAGAGGTTCTAGAGGTGGGAGACCCCTAGTTGGCCTTGACCAATAGAGGTGGTGTTCAGTTCATAGGAGTACCCCTACTATTCACATAGACTTGGGGAGGATGAGTCTAATGTGATTAGTATACCAGACCAACCCCTCTCTGGGTTCCATTGGGTGACTTTGATCCGAAGAGGCGAGGCCTCCAAGCAAAGCAAAAGCAAATCTGGTTTATGTGAAACTGTAAGGTAGTAGTTGGGAACCTTAGCTCTTACCTCACTTACATCTCAGAAAGTTGAAGGTTTAGTAGTTAAGGAAGTCCATAAGTCTTCTAGTGACATGAAATAAAGAAGTTCTTTTTGGGATCATCATCCTCAAGCCAGTTGATGTAGAGCTTAGGAGATACTTTTAAAGAATTAATGGAATTACCTTTTGACTTTTACTCACCTTGTGTTCAAAATCTTATACTGAGAAAGGTTTAGTTCCTCACACATGGTCCAAGCATGAGTACTTTGAAAAGCTATGGAACAATACAGGCAGTGAAGCACAATCAAAAGTAGGACTAGGATTTGTAGTGGGTCCAATCGATGATGAAGATTATTGCTTAGTTGTTACCAATCATTTGAAGCCTGATAGTTTCTTCTCATACATCCCCGACTCTTATGAGAATGTGTGTTTAGAAATCTCGATGATAGATGATCTCCAAGTCAAAGAGGCACCTCCAGAATTTGAAGAGGAGATTCATTCAACAATAGAAAAGCTTAAAGAAATCAACCTCGGGATAGAAGAAAACACAAGCCCGACATACATTAGTTTATTGTTGAATGAAGAAGAAACCAATGACTTAGTTAGGCTATTGACTAATTTTAAAGACTACTTTGCATCGAGTTATGAAGAAATGCCGGATTATCTCGTAGAGTCCACTAGCAATAGATCTAATGCTATTATTAAGCAAGCTCCTAGATGCATGCGATTAGAAATTGAATAGGTCATTTATGTCAAGAAATTGATCGATGTTGGTTTCATGGGGAAGAAAAATATCTACACGGTTAGCTAGTGTCATAGTTAAGAAGAAGAATGGCCAAATTTGCATTTGCATCAATTTTAGGGACTTAAATAAGGCATGTCCTAGGATGAGTTTCTCTTCCTATACGAATTAATGGTGGACATTGCCTCATCTCATATAGTCTTTTCTTTCATGGATGGGTCATCTATAACCAAATCAAGATGTCTCTTAAAGATGAAAGAAACACTTGCTTTCAAACCGAATCTTCTATTATAGGGTCATGCCTTTCGACCTTAAAATGCTGGTGCTACATACCAACGGGCCATGACTCAGATCTTCAATGAACTCATCCATCATCGGTTGAGTGCGTTGATGATCTAGTAGTCAAGTAGTAGAAAAGGAAGACCACCTCTTTGACTTGAGAGTAGTTTTGAATGGTTAAGATAATATAACCTCAAAATGAATCCCAAGTGTGCATTGAGTAGCTTGGAAATTCCTTGGGTTTGTTGTTGACACAGGAATAGAAATAGATCTAAAAGATTCAAAGCTATCTTAGAAATGCCACCTCTAAGAGTTTAACTCAACTCAGATCCTTTCAAGGATGACTGGCATATCTAAAACGCTTTATCTCCAACTTATCAGGATGATGCAAACCATTCTCAGCACTTATAAAAAAGGATGCTAAGCTCAAGTGGGATGATAAGTGCCAGCATGTCTTTGAAGAAATCAAAGAGTACTTGGTGAAGCCACCATTTTTAGTAGCCCCTATCGGGCAACTCATCCCTCTTACGCATTGGATGACTCTCTCGGTGCTGTTGGCCCAAGCCAATGATGAAGGAAGGAGAGCTCTCTACTACCATCATTGTCCATTCTCGAAGCAAACTATCCCTATTGAGAAACATTATCTTTGATCTTTGCTTCCTAAAGCTATGATTATATGCTTTCTCATAAGGTGAACTTGATCTCTAGAATAAATCCCTTTGTAGTATCTCATGACACCAAGCTATTGGATGTTTGGCTCATTGGTCCATGATTCTCTCGCTTTGATATCACTTTCATACCCTCGTGCTAAAGGATGGGCTAGCGATTTCTTAGCGACACACCCACTTCCTGCTGATTCTCCGTTTAGCGATGATCTCCCCAATGAACAAATCACAAACTTAGGGGAGGCCAACAACCATGATGGTAGATGTATTTTGATGGTGCTGCTTCTTTTCTTAAGGTGAAGCACCACGATCTATTCTCAGGAAAGGCAGGGTAGGAATAGTTCTTCTCTAAATAGATGTGATGAGATTCTCATACTATCTTTCCAACCGCACCAACAATGAAGCGTATGAGGCTTTGATTTCTAGAGTTAGCCATCACTATCAGTGTCAAGAGCATCGCATCTTTGGGGATTCTGCTGGTCATCAAGATTGTCGGTCCTACCGTTCTCAAACCCAAGCTTCATCATTACTAGTATACCATGAAGTTGTTGGCCCAAATTTTAAAAGTCACCATCTACAAGGTTCCAGCAGAGAATGCAAGTAGATGCTTGGCCAAACTTGCCAAAGAGAATTGGCATGGAAGATGAGTCCATTTCAATAAGGGTCCAAAATAGACAAGTCATATCCCTTATTGATGTTGAACTCATCGAGAGACTTTCTTGAAGGGAGGTTGCCATTGCCAAAATGGACAAGGAGCTAGATTGGAGGCAACCATTCATAGATTACTTGAACACCGCAAACTACCTCAAGAAAATCACAAGCCCATCGGTGAAATAAGAGCTCTCCTATGCTCTTGTTGATGGCACCTCGCATCCCTTTGACCAAATGTTACATTATTTAGAAAACATGAAGCTCATGACATTGTAATTGAGGTATTGTGTCTATGCAGAAATCAATTATGAAGATGAAGATGAAGATCTGACTTGGATACTGGCCTTCGATGATTATAGACTGCATGGATGTAGCTAGAGATGCCATCAAGTACATGGTGTGGTCCTCCACCAACCACCCAACATTCTACACCCTACATTGGCTTCATGGCCATTTGAGTGTTGGGGTACCGACATTGTGGGTCCGATCGATCCTCCTTCTTCCAAGGGGCATCGATTCATCTTAGCCAATCGACTACTTTTTCCTAAGCCATCCCACTGTGAGAGGTCACACCATGTGCTTCAATTTTTAGAACCATATCATATATAGGTTTGGTGCCTCGATGAATTATATCCGAATGGTCACATTCAAAAGCATGAAGATCAATAGCTTGCCAAGACATGGTATGATTGAGATACTCCACCATCTACTACCCTAGAGTAAATGGTTTGTAAGCATTCAACAAAACTCTCATCCATACTAAAGAAGACTCTTGATGATAATAAAACGATAGTGGAACGAGCAATTGGTTGAAGTTTGTGGGCCTACCGCACTACATCAACTCCAACTCCTACCCCATTTTCCTTAATGTATGGGTAAATTCTTCTTTAGAAGTTCAACTCCCACTAAGGATAGCATTGGGTAACAAGATCACTAGAGTAATGCAAAGTTGTGTTAGAAGAGCTGGGAGGAGAGTCACCTGCATGCCAAAACCTCGAAGTTGTAAAGGCCAAAATGATTCAAGCTCACAACAAGTGGTCCTAGGTCTTTTGAGTAGAGAACTTGTGTTAGTCCTAAGGAGACCAATTATGCTCAAAAGATGGGAGGCAAGTTTGAACCCACTTGGGAAGGCCCCATGTCATGTCATAGAGAAGGCCTACCAAGGAGGATCTTATCTTATTGATTGTAAAGAACACCCGATGCTTCCAATTAATGGCTCTATCTAAAAAAATTACCCATGAAACAAATCATGTTTGAAAATAATCATTAATAAAAAGAACAAAAATGATTCCATTCATCAAATCTTCTCTTCTTTCAAGCATTGTTTGTTTATCTTAATCCATGACATGTTTAGGTAGGTGTAAGAGTCCCCAGTGGCATCCTATATCCCTCTTCACAACACAAACATAATCTCTCGATGCTATTAGAATAAAAGAGAACCGAGAGGCATCCTATTTTGAGCATAACTAAGTTAGTGAGAGAACCCGCGGCATCCTTTCTTAGGGAATCTTGCCATCCATGGCACCATTTCATCAAACCCCAAGTGTTTAAGGTAGTGTAAGAGTCCCCAGAGGCATCCTATTCCTTTAACACATGCACAACAACAAACACATATCTTTTATCTGCTATTTTGATGTGGGAGCAAGCCCCATGCACTCACTCATTAGTCGCCTAGGTCTACATGCTACCTCGCTAGTATGTCACCCCAAGGTCATTTGGAAGATGTGAGTCGCTTTCTTCCTAACTTGACCATTGCAAACCAATGAGCACCTGTTAGTATGGTAGCTTCACCGCATTAGTAAGCTACCTCATGTTGACTTTGTTTAAGAAGATGTGAGTCCCTGCTTTCTTCTTGAACTAGCCATCATGTTTTAACTAACTAGTATATTTGAGGTTTAGATAAGTCCCCTGAGGCTCTTTCCTCTTGACTACTTTTGAGTTGATATAAGTCCCCCAATTCACTTTCTAGTCGATAGCACCCATCGAGTCAAGACACATCCCAAATCGCCCACCATAGAGGATGTGAGTCCCCGAAGCTTTCTTCCTAGAATTGTTGCAAACAGCACCTTAGGTTGGTTGATGTTCTATGCACACTCACCAGTGAGTACACCACTCAGATATGAGTCCCCTGCTTTCTCCTTGAGTTGGACACCTATAATATATGACTAGCCATGTCATCTTCTCCGTGGTGTTGATTAAGCCCCTTAGCGCCTCATCCCCCCTAGATTTTTTTGGATTAAGTCCTTTGACCCCATTTAGACACTACCTACTTTTGGATTGGACGGTTCCCCTTTCCCTAGCCACCCCTTTGGTTGGAGAATTTATTGATCGATTCTCCCTTGGTTTAGTAAATCTGAGATAGGTCTAGGCTGGTATAAGCTCCTTCTCAGTTTGATCCCTCACAAACTAGCAGGGTCCACACTAAAACAAACTAAAATAAACAAACTCAAATAAAATAAACAAATTTAATTTTCTTGTAGATTAGGAATTCAAGCCCTCAAAGGGCCCCTTTTTTTAAGCAGACATCCTATCTTTAGGGGTCGGAACTCCTATAGGAATTACCTTACTACAGTTGAGATAAATCCCGTGGTACTCTCCCTCACCCTTAGGTCGGGTTCAATCTATTATTTCATAAGCAAGTTACCCCGACAGTCTTTCTGCTTTGAAAGATGTAAGACTATGATGCATTCTTTCTTGGATGATTATCGTAAATCAACGGGCAGCCCTAGGTCGAGTTCGATTTATTGCCCAAAGCAACTGATCACCCCAGTGATCTTTTCTAGTGGAAGATGTGAGTTCTCGAGCTTTATTCCCTTCAATTGATCATTGTAAATCAAAAGACACTCCTTTGGTTGGATAGTTCTCCCATAAGCTAGGAAGCTACTCCCTTTGGTTCAGTATATCTGAGATAGGTCTAGGCTGATGTAATCTCCTTCCCAGTTTGATCCATCGCAAATCAACGGAATCCATCAAAATAAATCTAAAAATGAAATTAAACCTTGACTATCCTTGAACTGATTTAAGTCCCCTGACATTCACTTTGGTCTTAGTCAGTTGATTTGCTCAAGCAAAATCACCATAATGGTTCCTTATTTTTTTAAGATAGAATCCATACTTTCTTCTTAAGACTTAACTATTGTATACCAAAGGCATTTCCCCGGTTGGATAGTCTACCCTGGTTGGTAGACTACTCCCTTGATAAATTTGAGTTAGGTCTAGGCATGGACCCCCTACCGGTGTAGTTCATCACAAACCAATGAGATCCATCATAATCAAAATAAACAAATCTAAAAATGAAATTAAACCTTGACTATCCTTAAGCTGATCTAAGTCCCCCAGTGGCATTCACTCAATAGTGAGCCTCAGGTCGGGTTCAATTTGTTACTCAAAGCAACTGATCACCCCAATGGTTCCTTATTTCTAGAAGATGTGAGTCCCCATGCTTTCTTCTTAAGACTTGACCATTATATACCAAAAGGCATTTCTCCTTGGTTGGATAATCATGCCTTGTGGTTGGTAGACTACTCCCTTTGGATTGGTAAATCTGAGTTAAGTCTAGGCCACCATGACCCCTACTCAGTGTAGTTCATTACAAACCTATGGGATCCATCATAATCAAAACATACAAATCTAAAAATGAAATTAAACCTTGACTATCCTTGAGCTAATCTAAGTCCCCTAGCGGCATTCACTCAATAGTTAGCCTCAAGTTGTGAGTCGGTGATATTAAAAATTTTAAAATTTAAATCTTAAATTTTAATTTTTAGTAGAAAATTAATTTTTGATTTTATAATGACAACATACAATTCTTAATGTAGCAAAAATAAAAGTTAAAGTGAGAGACAATGACACCATTTTACTTGATTTGGCCAAACCCCAAAAACTATGCTACACTTGGTGGAACCACTAAATCAAATAGCTTACAAATAGTACTCTATACAGTACAACCCATAATATGTATCTCTGAAGGAGTACAACCCATATAAATTTTACAACCTTAAAGAAAAAATTTAAAATAATAAGTTTTGATAAAATAAATCTCTTACAAATATACCATGCTATCCAATTCAAAAAAATGATCTCACAACTTACAAATGATCACTTAGAAAATTTTGGCAAGATAAAATGCTCACTTAATATTGATAAGAAATAATAAAATAAATATCTTAAAGTGATATTACTAAGATGTTTATGTTATTACAATTATAAACAAATATAAAAATTATTTCAAAATAAATTCATAATATTCTTTACATAATATAAATTTCAAAGGAATAATTTGTTTTATTTTAACCAAAAATATTCTTTCAATTAAACTAATGATCCAAAATACTTAAATAAAATGAGTATATGATAGATCTAAGTAGTAGTCTTTTAATTAAGGAGATCAGCAAATATGAAAATAATTTCAGCATAATAATTTAATTTAAAATGCTTAAAATATACTTAAAATAGATCTAAGAATAAATGATCTTTCAAAATGATATTAATGAAGAAATATTTCAAGAAACTAAAAAAAATTTATAGGAAGTTAATTCCAAATCAAATAGATCTGTATCTAAAATTTTTCACAAAGATGATTGAGAAACTTTGATGTGAAAAAACAATGTCAGACTAATCCAAAAAGTATAAATTGAAAGAATAAATAGATGGCAAAATAGCTGAAATAAAGGATTAAGATAAAGAAAAAAAAAACTCAAGTAATTTGAGAAAGCTTGCTTAGTTGAAGATGTTGAAGCTTCAAACCAAGGATTTGATCTTGCATATTTGAACACTTAGAAGGAAAATCTAGAAATTTTCTCTTAGATTTGTTAGGATTTTAATTTTGAATGAGGAATGCTTTCATGAAGAGAATGATATTTATCAAATCATTTTGAATTATTTCAAAAAAAATATATTATTCTAACCTCATGCTTTCATGTGATAATTTAATATTCAATAAAATATAATTTATATTAAATAAATATTAAATTAAATCACCAAATTGAACTATTCACATGGGAAAGTAAAAAATAATCAAATATGACTCTTAATATATTCAAAGCATGTAAAATGCATTCATTATTAAAATCAAATGTTTGAGTCATAATAAATTCAATTTTAATCAAACATTGTGACCTTCAATTAAAGGAAAAAAAATCAAGATCTTGGAGATGAAATGGATATAAATTCCTTATAAAATGACTTTAGCTAAAATATAAAATCATTTATTTTTTGTTAATTTTGACATGTGACATTTAAATATTGATATAATTTATATATAATCATACATATGTTGATTATCATATAACAATAAAATTAAATTAAAAATTTAATTATATTAAGTAAATAAAATAATTACACTTAATAATCATTATCATTTATTATTTTGACAATTCAAATGCTATGTATGAAACATATAATTGAATGTTAATTTGATAGAGATTTATATAAATTAATCTCATTAAAATAATATATTAAGTTGTGAGCAAATTGATTCATGCCAATGAATAAAAGCATATAACCTAAAATATTATATTGAGCTTCACATTATCCAATTTGATCTCTTTCATTATTCTCCTCTTCAATTTCCTCAACATTATGGATGTATTAGATATGTAATTAGCAATTGATATATTTGAAACACATAAAAGCATTCATTAGAACATGCAAACATTCATTTGTTATCATCAAAATTGATCGGATTGAACATGAGGCCTATTAAGCCAACACAAGTCAGGTTCGATTTGTTGCTCAAAGCAACTGATCACCCCAATGGTTCCTTATTTCAAGAAGATGTGAGTCCGTGCACTTTCTTCTTAAGATTTGACCATTGTATGCCAAAAGGCATTTCCCCTTGGTTGGATAGTCCTACCTTGTGGTTGGTAGACTGCTCCCTTTGGATTGGTAAATCTAAGTTAGATCTAGGCAAGTGTAGTTCATCGCAAACCTATGGGATCCATTATAATTAAAACAAACAAATATGAAAATGAAATTAATCTTGACTATCCTTGAGCTGATCTAAGTCCCCTAGTGGCATTCACTCATAGTGACCCAAGTTGGTTCAATCATTGTCTTGTCAATGGGTTACCCACAATTGGTCTCTACTTTGGATGTAAGTCTACTAAGCTTTCTTCCTACAATTGCTACATCGAAAGGCATCCCTTTGGTTGGATGGTTTTACTATTGCTTGGTACCCCTTTGGATTGGTAAATCGATCTTGGCCTCCTTTATTGATGTCATGGAAAACCAACATGGTTCATCTTAAAATTCAAACCTAACAAAAATTAAAACAAATTCAATCTTCTTCCCCCATGGAATTTGATCAAATAATTTTCTCCCTAGTGAGACCTAAATCAAATCAAACCTCTCATCCCCTTGTGGATGATTTGAACTTATTCCCTAATTGAAAGGTTCACACTCTATAGTAGATTTCTCCCTCTCTTATGTCTTGGACATAAGAGCCACATTCACTAAGCTCTATTCTATCACACCTTGGGTTGATAGATTCTTAGTTCTTGTGATCTTTTCGATTTGTTGAACATTCTACACCAATATGTCGTGTTCTTTGTTGGTCACCACACCTATTGGGTTCCCTTTGTTGACCTCATTTTTAGAATGAGCTCTCAACCCCTCCATCTTAGACATAGGACTCCTCTTAGACTTTAAGAGTTCTTTAGTCTTAAGATACATCTAGTGATTAGGTGGACACTCAACCTAGCCCTAGAAGACATAGAAGAGTTAGCCATAGGAATAGGTCATGCCTTAGGGGTGTTAGGAAATTTTCCTACCCTTAGCTTGAACCATTCCTCATTTCCTTTCATTCAAGTCAAACTCCAAATCAATCTTATTTAATTTTCTCCAACTCAAATCAACTCCATGTGCTTGAAATCCATGATTGAAATCTATGAATGAAACCAATGAATGAAATTCCTAAGTTCAAATTTTCCAAAGTCCTTTAAGTTTTCCTTTAGGGACTTAGCCAAAATAATGATCAAAACCAAATCAAATCTTTGAGATTTTCTCATAATTCATTTATATTCTCATTTATATTCTCATATATAAATGAAATATAAATTCAAACCAATCAAACTAAACTTAAAATTCAAAATCAATTCATGAATTTTTAAGTCCTTTAAGTTTTCCTTAAGGATTTAACCTAAATCAACTCTAAACCAATTCAAACTCATGCAATTTTCTCATAATTCATTTATATTCTCATTTATATTCACATATATAAACAAAATATAAATACAAATCAATTAAATCAAATCCTCAAATTAAATTTCAAATCTAAAATCTTTCTTAAGTCCTTAATTCCTTTTAATGGACTTAGCCTAAATCATGACCAAATCAATTCAAACCTATGGGATTTTTCTCAAAACTCATTTATATTCACATATATAAATGAAATATAAATATAAATCAATCAAATCTAATTCCAAAAATTCAAGCTTCAAACTACAAAATTTTCTAAGTCCATTAAATCCCTCTTAATGGACTTAGCCCAAATCATGATCAAATCAATTCAAATCCTTGAAATTTTCTCATGATCCATTTATATTCTCATATATAAATGAAATATAAATTCAAACAATCAAAACCAATTAAAAAAAAAAAATCAAATTCAAATCCACTCAAAATTCATCCTAAGCCTTTCAAGTCAAAATCTTGAACTTAGCCAAACCAATTTCAAATCAAGCCAAACTCTTAGTTTCTCTTCATGATTCAATCAACCCTTCAATCATGAATCCATATATAAATCCAAGCTTCAATCACCAAATCAAAAATTAATTTAATAAATCAAAGCCAAAATCCTTTCATATTCTTCCTTTGACTATGAAATTGTCAAATGGATCAAAACCCATTTGACTTCAAACCACTTGCAGATGGATTTATATTTCAATCATAAGTCCATATACAAGTTCAATCAAACTCTAATCAAGCTTTGACCAAGCCATTTGACCCACTTAGGCTCACTTGACCCAAAGTGACCTAAAGTACCCTTATGAGCAAAATTTTAATCATAACAAAATTGGATTGAATCAAACTCACATATACCTCTCATCATGATCAACAATCATCATGAGTTGATCAATCAATCAAATTGGGTCAAACCAAGTCAAACCTATGAGTTGACCAAGTCAACACAGCCCAAAAAGAAATCTAACATAGCCAAATTCCACCATAGGACAAATTGATTGAAACCAATGATCTAAGTTCATTCATGAACTATGGTTGAACTTGACCAAGGCAACATTTGAGCCTAACCTATCCCAATTGGCCACTTGATCCAAGTTGACCCAACTTGACCTAAAGGGTGAAAATGTGTCAAAACTTGATCTAAGCCAAATTGATTGAAATCAATGGGTCAAGTTCATTCCAAATCACTTGTTGAACTTGACCAAAGCCTCAATTGCTCAACTAGGCCTAACCTAGCCAAATTGATCTTAGACCCAACTTGACCTAAAGGGGCCATGTTGAGCCAAATTTGAACATAATCAAAATTGATTGAAAACAAAGATAACAATCCACTCCATATGACTAACCGAACCTAAACCTACCCTTGACCTATCCAAAATAGGTTAAATGAAAAATAGGTCAACTTGACCCATTTGACCTAAATGAAGTCATATGAGCCAAATTTAAAACCAAATCAAATTGAACCAAACCAAAGCCAACAAAATATTTCAAGTGGTCATATGAACTTGACCTAACCCTTGGTTTGACCCAATTTGACCAATTGGTCAACTTGACCCAAGTTGACCCATTTTGACCTAAATGGGTAAACATGAGCCAAACCTTATCAAATGAATTCCAAATCTCATGAAACTTGGCCAAACCTATCTCTCATATCCAAATTAGCAAATGACCATTCTACCCTAGGCCATAGATCAGGCCTAAATCCATTGGTCATACCCCCTCTATCACTTGATGCCTTCTAATAGCTAAATAGACCTAATGAGTGGTGCACCAAATATGTGTTTGGGTCCAATGGACCCAAGGCCAAACCCAACCCCATGGGTCAAATTGGCTCATTCCTTCTTCCATCCAATTTGATGCACATGAAAGGTTGGCAATCCATTCAAGATCTCAAACCAACCATGTGCAAAGCTAACAACAACCCCCTCAATGTGGACAATTGGATCAAAATGGTAAAGTGTTGGCCATCCGATTGCCATCAGGGAGATATACTCCCCAATTCAATTTGAAATTATCATTCCTCATTGATTGAAGCCTAGAGTGTTAAGATCAAGAGCCATCCTAAGCTTTTTTAAGAGGATTTGAATTGTGATCTTCTCGATTTTCTCAGTTGAAAAATGGGGAGCTCACTTGAAACTTCAACTTCTCTACACTCAAACCCATTCAATTCCTCTTGCACACTCCTTGAGGATCAATCCAGTGCACTCAAGCTCTCATTTGAGTTCCCAAAGTAAGGAGAGCCTCATTTGGATTAGTGCTGCAAAGGAAGTGAAGTGGTGTTGGTCTATAGCAAGATCCACTCAACCCCAAGGCCTGAAAATTTCAATAGGGCTTCGCCTCCACTAAACGAAAAACCCCTTTTCTTTCCTTAATCCTCTCTTAATTAAGGTTTAATTCATTAATTATCTCCTTAATTAATTTCCAAAAATTTGAGAAAACTTCCAGAACATAATTAATCTACTTTGGGTAGATGCTTACGTGTTTAAGAGCCTAAGTTTAACTAAGGAAATCAAAACCCAATTCATATGTGTGAAAGGGTATTTTGAAATTACTTAAGTTAAACCCTAGCTTAGTTAACCATTAATCATGTGCCAAATAGCATTAGACCCCTTTTCTTCCTATTTGCATTATAAATTTAAATTCCTTGTGATTATCATGTCATCTCATTTGCTCATAATTATTTGGTTAACTATGTTACAAAGGTGTAGGTAAGGGTTAATTAACTTGCTTAATTCATATATTAACCTAATTAATACATAAAATAAATTTAATCATCTAAAATTAAACAAAATATTAAACACATGTAGAATGGGTTAAGAACATCAAAATCAACTCACCTTTTAAAATTAAATCAAACTTAAGATTAAACAAAATCACATTGAATACACTTTGATTTATTTTAAACTTTCTTATTCAATAATAATGTATTTAGGGTTTAATTAAAGTGAATGTTTACTTTCATTTCTTTGATTCTTTCCCCAACATGTTAAATTTGTATCATGTGGTTTCATATTTTTCAAATTCAAATTGAAAATTAAATTATTTACTTTATGTCAAATTTGCATGTGTTGGTTAAAGTAGAAATATGATTTCCTATAATCACTACTAAATTAAAATTATTTTTAAAACATATAAATCAATTATTAAATCTGAAAGTGTGCTACTTATATTTTAATTATAATCTTGCATGTGAAAGAATATAAGGATGTGCTTAACATATCCCTTCTCTTTCATGTTAGTATAGTTTTGATAGAGTTGGTAAGATGTATGGTTCATTTGAAAAGAACCTAACACTTACCTAATTCTATATACTATTCATTCTATGCTATCATTTAATAAGGGTTACTATGTTTGTACATATAAATGGCATCAATAAAAATGAATAAATTAATATAACTTTTGCTTTCTTTCTTTTTCATTCATTTCTTTTATACACATGTTTGTAGTTAAGGAAAGTGATATATTAGTCTCGACAACCCCGAGGTTGCAAGGCTTTAAGTAGACTTAAGTAGGTCTTGTACATTACACCTCTGGTTAACAATGACACTGTACTCACTTATGCCTTTCTTACTTTCATGTGTGCATGTAAATGTTGGATAAGAAATACCTTTTCTACTTAAAAAGAAAATCATGCATATTAAACTTCCAAATTTCCTTAAATGAATTACTTAGCATGCATCATAAAGTATGGTAAATATTCTCATTTGTGTGTATAAATATGCTTAGGATTCATTCATATGCATATTATACATGTTCGAAAAGAAATGAAGTAATATATGTTTTGTGAATTTGGTTCATTTTATTTAATCTTAAAATGCCTTTCTCTTTGAATGGGTTTGTTTAGAGTTTGTCTAAACTTAAGATCAATTAAAGACTTAATCAAAATATTCACTAAATAAAACTAAAATGTGAATCTACTTTAGAAATTACTTAGGTTAGGGAAGGAAAGAAGTTCTCTTCTCCTCTCTTCATAACTTAAGTAATTATAGGATTCACTTGAACAAAATTAAAACATGAAATAAAATAAATCTAAAATAACTAAATAACTTAAATGAAACCCTCCTCTAAGTTGAATATGTTTTCACACTTAGAAAATTCTAACTTAAAGTCATAACTAAGCATACCACAAATATTCAAAGCACACATATGTCACCACTTCTAATCATTGTTTTGTGATATATGTTTTAGACTGGATGTTAGGATGTATGCTTGTAGAATGAATGGTAGGATGTTCTTATTCTAATCATTATTTTCTATAAGAGATTGTGCTTAAGGGTGCTATCATAAATAAAAATATAAATGCTTTTGCTTGGAGGTGCTTTATACCCCTAAGATAATCAATAGGCCAGGTGGACTTATTCACCCATGTGTGGGGTGATAAGTCCAATGTAGATGCTTGAGAATTGTGTGGCTTGTTTTAGCTAATCTTTATTTTGCAGGTGTTAGTTAGATTTTCATTCTTTTCCTTTTCATGTAAATTTATGCAATTAGAATTTTAGAATGATTATTTTGGGGATTAGGGATGATTGGTCATAATATCCTATCTTATGCACCATGTGAAGCCTTGGAGCATCTACCTTCATCAAAGAAGGAACTAAAGAAAAAAAAAAAATAAGAAAAAAAAAGAAGAAGAAGAAATGAAAGAAGACCATAATGAATTTCTTACTTAATTGTAATTTAATTCATTTATAATCTTGGTTGTATAAGGATAGAGCTCAATTACCCACATTTGCCTTGTTAGGTTTGTGTGGTGGTGCCCGACCACAATGACTTTTTATTCTTTTTGTGATTAGCTTTATAAATTGATTGATGATTTGTTTAGCTTCTGTATTAAGTGGCATCTTTTTCTAGTTTCTTCCTTACTTTATGTATAGCCTAGATGTGGATTAGGCTATTTAGAGAAAAATAAATCTTTTACCTAAATTAACAACTCAAAATTAAAAATAAAGAACTCATAACCTCACCTAAAGCTTAGGTTTAAAATCAAGATAAAAGAATTAGTAACCCCTTAGCTGGATGAGAATTTCTTTTATAATTTCATGCACAAATGCATCTTGCTTCACTATTGATTGGAGGGCTTCCACTTTTGCCAGAGAAACTTGGCTTGACCTTTGAGCCATGGTGGAACCACACTCCTCCCTTCTCACTGATTTTGGCTAATAACTTTATTTCTCATGCATTAGGCATATGAATCCTATTAGCACGAGTCAAAATAATTATGCAAAATGAAAATAAAATAAAATTTGAAACATGCCCTCACATGATATAGTCTCTTTAGAGTGAGTTTAAGGACTTAGCCTCTTTCTAAATAAATAATAAGCTATCTTGCATAAAGCATAAGACTTGCCTACATGTATTTAAAATCGTAGGAGTTAGTTGGTGGCCACCGTGGGTTGTAAGTCCAAGTATTTGGGTGGTTTGTCCTCTGGAGGCCAACCAATTACCCATTTTCACCTTAGATTTAGGTTGTGCTTTTGGCCCTGCCAAAACTCCCTAGATTTAGGTTTGAGGTTGCTTCTCCCCTTTATGGGCAATAAGCATAATTCCTTACCTATTAGGCATTCCCTTAATCTTGTGTTAAGGAATGACAAGTCCTAAATTTCTAATGAAAAATGCAATTCAAGCAAATTAAATCAATTTCAAAAATGTAAAGCCAAACTATATGATAGTTTGAGATGCTCACTAGATTTCCTAACATCGTGGGCATCTTCTACTTATCTTTCTTTTAGTTTTAATAATAACTCCCCCTCTTTGATCAATCCCATTTGATATTAAAAAAAATTAAACAAATCAATTGATAGTTCCTTTCCTGTTAAAATCTTTGAAGACAATGATCATTTACCTTAATCTAGAGTTTTTCTAAGTAATCCCCATTCCTTAGGATGCAATTAACTATGGGGGCTTGCCTTAGAACTTAATGAACGATTTAAAACAAACCACCTTTACTTTTCCATGTAAAGTGGGGAGAAATATCTAAATTTCACTCATCATCCTTAGGAGTCCTTATTGAGGTGATGAGGCCCATTAAAGGGTAGTGACTTCTATCTCTCGAGATAGTACACTATTTTCTTGATGACATACCCGATCACCTGAATAGGTACATCTTTGAATCTGTGTGGTGTCCTAGAAAGGCAAATTTCTATATTCTTACCTCTTATTTTCTCACCATAGATTTGAAGGCAACCATATAGAAAATTTTCTCCATAAATGTACTATCTCAAAAGATAGAGGCATCACCCTTCAATAGACCTAATCACATAATAAGGACTCCTAAGGCATGATGGGTCTTCGAATATACTAGAGATTTTTCCCTCTACTTTACATGGATGAATAAAGTGGTTTTTATATTAAATCAGATTTAAAGTTCCCTATGAGGGCAAGCCCCCATAGTTAATTACATCATAAGGAAGGTGAATTCCTTAGAAATACTCTTGATTAAAGCAGGAAATTATTGTCTCTAAAGATTTCAAAGATAAGACTATCAATAAATTGGCTATATTAAAAAATGAAATGGGATAGATGAAAAGGATAGACTTATTATTGAAGCTAAAAGAGATGAGTAGGAAATGCTCATGATACTTGGAAACCTAGTGAGCATTCCAATCTATCCTATAATTGGGCTTTATATGTTTGAAATTATGGAGATTTATATATTTGAGTTGAAATTTTATTAGAAAGCTAGGGTTTATAATCCATCAACCTAAGGTTGTGGGAATGCTTAAGAGGTGAGAATTTATGCTTGTAGCCTGAAGAAAATAGCTACTTTGGATCCTAAATCTCGGGAGCTTTGGCATAAGCCAAAGCATGACCTAAATCTAAGCGAAAGTGGGTATATAGTTTACCTCCTTAAGAGAGTAAATGCGTTGTTGGACTTACTAGAGTGGACCAACTCCTACACTTTAAATCCATGTAGTCTGATTAAATTATTTTGCAAGATATTTAGAGTCGTTATTACTTACAAAGTGACTAAAGTCCTTAGACCCATTCCTTAAAAGACTAGAGCATGCGTGGTATGAGTAATGACTTAAACTATAAATGCAAATCTTTTCAAATTTTATTTGTATTTGACACTTCATTTTGACAAATGCCATAGGATTTTCATATGTCTAAATACATGATGAAATGAGATTATGGGCTAAATCAGAGTGAACAATGTGTTTTCCACTATAGAGGAGACCCATAAAGGTCAAGTCTTCCCCTATCGTGCAAGGGTGGAAACCCTCTCTTAATAATAGTGAAGCAATATGAATGCATTATATTAAGCATACAATATTAAACTAACGAGTTGCTAAATCTTTTAATAATCTTGATTTAATGCCTAGGCTTTATATAATGTTATGAGTTATTTAAAACTTTAGTTATGAGTTATAGTTAGGGAGAAAAAATTAAATTTTTTTTAAAACTAATCGGATTTAGGACATTGAATCAATTCATGAAAAACTATGAAAAGGCATCAGTTCTATTGCACAATTTTAAACAAAACATCAACCAATTTTATAAATCTAATGCAAAAGAATAAAGATTGGTCGATTATCATTGTACAACTCGAAAAGAAAAATGGGTATGCTCTATACAACCTGAAATATGAAAGAATAATTACAATTATATGAATAAATGGAGTCTTCTTATCTTTATTCAATTTGTATATTCCTCATTCTTTAATTTGATGTGCTTGCTTCAAAGTCATCATAGAGCTCAAGACAATCCTTTAAACCATCTCAATCCCCAATCCTAATTCTAATACAAAATTATATTAAAAATAAAAAAAAAATAAATCTAGCTACACATGCAAAATAAGAGTTAGCTAAACACACCACACAACCCATGCAATTATATAAATAATTTGGACTTGACACCTCCACATGGGTAACTAAGTACCTATCCTAACTTGGATTTTGCTTGAGTTAAACAGAGAAAGCATTTATATTTATTTCTAAAACCCATTAAAACACAATCCTTTATAAAAAACATGATTAGACTAATCACAACATCCAATCTACAAAACATACACTCTAACATCCAGTCTAAAATAAAATATAATAAAACCAAATATATCTCACTCCATGCACCACCCAAACATAAAGCTAGATGTGGTGAGTTAATCTAAAGTGTGTGTAGTAAGGCTTGTGTGGTATGCCTTAACTAAGCTTTATTATGATTTTCTAAGTATGAGAGGAATTTAATCAAAAGGAGTTGATTTCACTTTAAGTGGTTTAATTGATTTGAGGAATTTACTTAGCATTTTCTTTTATTTCATTTGACTTACACTTAGCAACTAAATATTATAAAGAGAGGAAAAAGAGTGGATTGCTCTCTTCCATCATTACCCTCAACTTTCTAAAGCATGTAATTAATAAATTCTCTTTAGTGAATGACTTATTACAGTTCAAATTAATCCTAAATTTAGGTTTTACTTTAAGTGACCTCATTCAATAAGAGACATCTTAGGATTAATCAAATGAATTACTATCACTTGACATGTTCATTCATTTTCCATCATATATAACATGCATATAATTAAATCTTAAGTATACCTACATACAATATGTCTTAGCACACTTAAATGATGGTTGTAAGCATATGCATTTGGAATTTGGATGTTTAATTTAATTGAATTATTTTATCATATGAATTTAAATCTCTATCTAAATTCTTTTATAAAATACATATGAATGAAATTAAATTGGTACATGTCATTATTAACCAGGGAAGTGAGGTAATCAGATGACCTCCTTGGGGCTAACTAAAGCCTTGTGTTCCTGGGATGTCCAAACAATATACCCATTACATTTAAGCATATGTAAATTTATACACATGAACATAAGAGAGGAGACTTTAAACCATGTGATCAATCAATTTAATCACTTGAACAAATATGAATGCATGTCTTTCTTGATAGAAAAGTGGATTTTTCATTCATTAGCTAAATGCACATCTAAGTATAAAAGTTTTAAGAGAATACTTCACCATTTTTAAACTAGGAGGTGAGGTAAAGACTTCCTTAGGCTACTTAAAGCCTTGCATCCCCAAAATTTCTAGAATGGATAAACCCACTCTTAAATACACATGAACTTACACTATAAGAATGAGAAAATCATGCAAAGTTACATTTAATTTAATTGAATGAAGATTTTCATTCATTAGCTAAATGCACATACAAGTGTATACAAGTTTTAAGCGGATACTTCGTCATTGTTAAACTAGGGGAGTGAGGTAAAGATCTCCTTGTGGCTGCTTAAAGCCTTGCATCCCTGGAATGTCCACACTAGATATACCCACTACTCTTAAATACACATGAATGTAAAAATAACTATAATAATGAAAAAAATGATGCAAAAGTTGTATTTGATTTAATTGAATAATTTATACATATGGGATAAAATTCTTTCTAAGTTTTAACATAGAGGTACATAGGAATGAATCCAAACAAGTGTTGTGTCATTTTCAAATGAACTATGCACTTGTTAACATTCAAGCTAGATGTAAATCTATGAAGATTAAAGAAAGAGAACTCTATATCACATATTCTAAGCTATAGGCACATGCAAGCTTATGAATATTTATAATTATCATCACTGCATATATTATAATTGATTTATATGCTTTTGAAAATAATTTTTAATTTAATATTGATAATAGCCACACATATTTTTAATTTAAATCAACACATGCAAGCTTGAAAAAAAGAAAATCATTTCACTTAATTTATTTTTGAAAAAATATATATGTATGATTACAAGTGACATACAACATGTAATATGATTGGAAAGAAATAAAGGGATATAAGCACATGATTTCATTTAATCCAATCAATTCCTAAGGACAATCATATTAAATAAACTCATTTAAAGTAAACCAAAGTTTCTTAATGTCACCTTTAATTTCATGTTTGATTTGATTTAAGAAAAAAGAGAAAGAGGTTTGCTAGTCCTAATTCCATTCCCATGTGAGTTAATTTGATTTAATGGAAATGAATTAGGTCAATTTTAGAGATTAATTAGGCTAAGGTATGAATTAAATCAATTAGTTAAACCATTACCTATATTACCTTAAGATAATTAATAAAATGATTATGAGCCAATGCAATATGAAAATGAATTGAAGAGTAAATAGCAATGTTCCTATGGAAGGAAAGGGGCCTAATCTAATTAGCTCATAATTATTAATTAATTAATCTTAAGAAACTTTCTTAATTACTTTTATGGTTACACATGTGAGCTAATAATAATTTTATTAAGCCTCTTTAGGCTATTAAACACTTAAATACCTACCCATGAATTAATTAAGAAAGATCAGATCCATTTTAAGCATTAATTAAGCTAGTTAAGTAATTAATTAATTAATTAAACCCTAATTAATTTCTCTTGAAAGGTAAACAAAATTTAGGGAAAAGATTAGGAAAATTTCCCTAATCACATTCCCTAAACCTCCCTACTGTTAGTCAATGTCAAATAAGTCCAATTAATTAGTTAAATTATTATTGACATGCTTAATTAATTATTAATTAATTTAAGAAAGTAATTAAGGCTTAATCAATCAATTTTCCCAATTAATCAACCAACAAATTCCAAAAAAATAAGGTGAGGTCATCACCCTAAACATCCTTGGAAAATTTGAAACTAACTGGATGATTAATTAGGGAGTAACTAGGTTAATTAAGTTTTAATTAAATTATAAATAAGCTAAAAATTACTATTCACATTAATTAAAGATAATTTTAATGAATTCCCCTCTGAAATACCTTTAAAATGAGCCCTCATTTATATTTTTTTGGATTTTCTATAATTAGTTGAGTTATAAAAGTTTTGTAAAACTAATTAAATCACCTAAATAATCCTTAATCCAGGCCATGTGGCGCTAATGCATGCTTTCCACATCATCTTGAGTTTAAGTAGTAAATGGTGACTGATGGCATCGAGACATGCTTTCCCGTGGGTTGTTCGATCTAAGATTAGACTGCCACGATCAAACTCGCAACTAAGGAGGGATCAAATGATGGATCTAGCATGATTTAATCAGAGTTGTTCATTCCAATTACATGGAATAGATGGCCTGTGATCTCTCTTCCTATGACGACGAACGATGGAGGCTGTCTGCCATGGATCGCTCAATCTGAGCTCACCCGAGCTCGGATTAATTCTAAAATCAACCCACACCTTTGTTTAGGGATCCACAAAGATCCAACAACTAAGATGGGCTCACATGAAAATTTTGTTCACAAAGCTCCACAAAATTTTTTCTATTTCTATGATTCTGAGAAATTATCTTGCCGAAGCTCAAGACCGGCAGTGGGATCAACCGAGGTAGCTTTGTTTAATAGTGATGAGGCTCTGTTGAGTAGCAATTGGATTGGTTCCACCCGAATTGCTTGGAAGGCCAATGATCGAGCTTTGGAGCCGGTCTGATCAGTCCCTCCCCTGGATTTGGAGCTTGGGAAATGACTTGGGTGGCTTTTGATGTGTGTGGAAAAGGTGTGTGCAGGAGGAATTGAAGTTTGGTTGAGAAATGAAAAAGTTGGGGTCGGATGTGAGCTCCCCTATTTTGGTTTTGCACAGAAAAAAAAAATTCGAAGTGTGAAAGGCTTGGAAATGCTCTACGAAGTGCTTGGGTGTTTTGTTTCACTCTTAGGAGAATAAATGAATCGAATGCATGTGAAATCCAATTTGAATTGATGGGTATATCCTTCAACTTGCTGACAAGGATGGACGAGATTATCTCCCATTTTTTATTAGCCATCACCAGAGAGTGGTCATCATGTCCACGTGGCTCGGTTTAGTTGGCGAAATGCATGGGAGGTGGCTCAAGGTGGGAAGTGCGTTGATGGATTCTTCTCTTGTCCCTTGGGTCTTCAGCTTGTAAGGGAGGTGAGTTAACTCACCTTCCTTTGGTCCATGTCATACTTAGCCCACTTAGGGTGGGCTAAGTGGCTTGACCTTATTTGGGTGTTTGATGGCTGCCAAGGAAGAGGGGAGAGTGGACTTTGCTAGTTTTAGCAAAATCCAACATGGGGAGGCATATCCAAGGGGATTTGCTTTGGGTTTTTCTCCAATTGGGTATGGGCTAGTTTTGTGCTGACTTAGGAAGGGTTTGGGTTAGGTTTGGTCAGCTCTCAAAGTCCCATGGGTTGGTTTTATGGGTTTTGCATCAATTTGGCCATATGGGTTCAATTTGGGTCATGTTGGGTTAGGTTGACCATTTGTCAAATTGGTGAAACTAAAGCTTGTTGGGTTCAAATGATGATTTGAAAAGTTTTAGTTTATGTGGTTTCAATCAATTTGGCCCAAGTTTGATTTTGGCTCATTCGAATTCATATAGGTCAAATGGGCTAAGTTGACCAATTTAACCAATTTGGCCAAATTGGCTTGGGTTGGGTGTTGGTTCAAGTTCAGTTGGTTGATTAAAAATGATTGTAGGCTTTGGTTTGAATCAATTTGGATTTAATTTAGATTTTGGCCAATTTGACCTTTTAGGTTAATTTGGGCTAGGTTAATCAATTGGTTAGATCCAATTGACCAAATTGGCTTTAGTCAAGTTCAATAATGAATTTGGAATGAACTTGTGTCATTGGTTGCAATTAATTTTGGTTAGATCATGATTCAACTTATTTTTGTCTTTTAGGTCAATTTGGGTAAACTTGAGTCAAATGGCCATTTGAGTTTGGTTTGTCTCAATTGATGGTCAAGTCATGTTCAAACATTGATTATGGGTTGATGTGACTCAATAGTTTCAATCAATTTGGTGTAGGATGAGTTTTGGTTAGTTTGTGTTTATATAGGCTAAGGGTTCACTTGGTCAAATGAACAAGTCGACTTGGTTTACCCAATTCAAGATATTTGATCATCCTAGGGTGATTGTTGATCATGATATGAGGCTTGGATGGGATTGGTTTAATCCAATTTGGGTTGGATTAAAACTTGGCTCTAAAAGGCCCTTTAGGCCACTTTGGGTCAAGTGGATCTAAATGAGTTAGTTGGCTTAGTTTTGGTTTGATTAAGGTTTAGTTGAACTTATATATGAGCCTAAAATTGGAATATTAATTCAACTACAATCAATATTGAGTCCAATGGACTTTGGTTCATCTGGAGTTTTCAAGTTAAAAAGGTTGACTTAGGCTTGACTTGGGTTGACTTGAATTTGGTTTGATGATTGTAGGTTTCATTTATATTTGGATAGATGTTCGAAGGAATGATTGATTCAAGAAAAAGTCGATTGGTTTTGGCTTGATTTAGGTGAGTTTTGGTGAAGTCCAAGGAAATGGCTTAAAAGGCTTGAATTGGGTTTTGATTTGATTTTGGGTTAGATTTTGGCTATTTAAATTTATATTTCATTTTTATTTGGGAATATAAATGAATATATAAATGATTAATGAGAAAATCACTTGAGTTTGGAGTGATTTGGAAGCAAATTTGACTAAGCTCATGGAGGTAGGTTAAAAGGGCATAAGTAAGATATTAATTTAATTTGATTTAATTTTGATCATTAGAATGTGGGTTTCATTTATATTTTGTTGACCTCATTTTTAGAATGAGCTCTCAACCCCACCATCTTAGGCATAGGACTCCTCTTAGACTTTAAGAGTTCTTTAGTCTTAATACACTTCCAGTGATTAGGTGGACACTCAACCTATCCCTAGACTTAGAAGAGTTAGCCATAGGAATAGGTCATGCCTTAGGGGTGTTAGGAAATTTGCCTACCCTTAGATTAAACCTTTGCTCACTTTCCTTCTTTCAAGTAAAACTCCAAATCAATTCTATTTTGATTTTCTCCAAACTCAAATCAATTCCATGATTGAAATCCATGATTGAAATCTATGATTGAAGCCCATGATCAAAATCCATCAAAATTCCTAAGTCCAAATTTTGCCTAAGTCCTTAATCTTCCCTTAAGGTCTTAACCAAAATCATGATCTAAACCAATTAAAATCTTTGAGATCTTCTCATAATTCATTTATATTTCCATTTCTATTCACATATATAAATGAAATATAAATATAGATCAATCAAACTAAACTCAAAATTACAACTCAATTCATGAAATTTTCTTAAGTCCCTTAATTCTCCATTAATGAACTTAGCCAAAATCAACTCTAAACAAATTAAAAATCATGGTATTTTCTCAAAACTCATTTATATTCTCATTTATATTCACATATATAAATGAAATATAAATATAAATCAATCAAATCAAATCCTCAAATTAAATTCCAAATCTAAAATCTTTCTTAAGTCCTTAATTTTCCATTAATGGACTTACCCAAAATCTTGATCAAACCATCTCAAATTCATGGATTTTCTCATAATTCATTTATATCCTCATTTATATTCACATATATAAATGAAATATAAATATAAATCAATCAAGCCAAATTCAAAAATTCAAACTTCAAACTCCAAAATTTTCTTAAGTCTTTTAAATCCTTCTTAATGGACTTAGCTCAAATCATGATTAAACTACTTCAAATCTTTGAAATTTTCTCATAATCCATTTATATTCTCATTTATATTCACATATATAAATGAAATATAAATACAAACAATCAAAACCAATTCCAAAAATCAAACTCAAATTCACTCAAAATCCAATCTAAGCCTTTCAAGTCAAAATCTTGAACTTAGTTAAATCAACTTCAAATCAAGCCAAACTCTTGATTTTCTCATGATTCAATCAAACCTACAATCATGAACTCATATATAAATAAAAAACTTCAAACCTCAATCAAAACCTAAGTCAAAAATCAAAGCCAAAATCCTTTCATATTCTTCCTTTGAATATGAAATTGTCAAATGGATCAAACCCCATTTGACTTCAAACCACTTATAAATGGATTATATTTCAATCATAAGTCCATATACAAGATCAATCAAGCTCAAATCAAGCTTTGACCAAGCCATTTGACCCACTTAGGCTCACTTGACCTAAAGTGACCTAAATAACCCTTATGAGCCAAATTCTAATCCTAACCAAATTGGATTGGACCAAACTCATATATACCTCTCATCATGATCAACAATCATCATGGGATGATCAATCAATCAAATTGGGTCAAATCAAGTCAAACTTAAGGTTGACCAAGTCAACACTTAGCCCAAAATGAAACCTAACATAGCCAAATTCTACCATATGAAAAATTGATTGAAACCATTGATCTAAGTTCACTCATGACCTATGTTTGAACTTGACCAAACAAACATTTGAGGTTAACCTAGCCCAAATTAACCACTTGACCCAAGTTGACCCAACTTTACCTAAAGGATCAAAATGTGTCAAAACTTGATCGAAGCCAAATTGATCCAAACCAATGGGTCAAGTTCATTCCAAATCACTTGTGGAACTTGAGTAAAGCCTTAATTGGCCAACTAGACCTAACCTAGCCCAATTGATCTTAGACCCAACATGACCTAAAAGGGTCATGTTGAGCTAAATTGGAACTTAACCAAAATTGATTGGAAATAAAGATACCAATCCACTCCATATGACAAACCTAACATAAACCTACCCTTGACCTACAAATAATGGGTCAAATAGTCATTTGACCTAAATGAAGTCATATGAGCCAAATTCAAACCTAACTTAAATTGAATCATACCAAAGCCATAAAAACATTTCAAATGGTCATATGAACTTGACCCAACTCTTGGTTTGACCCAAATTTGACCAATTGGTCAACTTGACCCAAGTTGACCCATTTTGACCTAAATGAGTCAACATGAGCCAAACCTTATCAAATGAATTCCAAATCTCATGAAACTTGGCCAAACCTAGTTTCTCCACATACCCAACATATATAAATTGAAAAACCAGCAAAATGACCATCCTACCCCTCAGCCATAGACCAAATTTTGGCTTAATCCATGGGTAATTTGATCATACCCTCTTCATATTCACTTGAGGCTTTCCTAAAAGCTCAAGAGGACCTAATGAAGAGTGGTGCACCCAACCCAATGGGTTTGGGTCAGCCCAATTGGCCCCAAGACCAAACTCGACCCCATAGGTCAAAATGGCTAATTCAAAATTCATCTCCCAGTCAAATTTAAGCACATGGGAGGTTGACATTCCACTCAGGCCTCACCATGTGCAAGCATCTTCTCAAACTCTCCCATTATGATCAATTGGATCAAAATGACAAATAGGCTTGCGGCCATCCGATCCTTCAAGGGGGAGATATACTCCCCCTAATTGAATTCAAATCCATCATTCCTAATTGACTAAGCAGAGGTAGAGCCATCGAGCATTCCCCAAGAGGAGGTGAAATCAAGCTTTCAGTTTCTTTCTTAGAAAATGGGGAGTCATTTATAAACTTCCTCTTCACTAAAATCCAATTTCCTGCATACTTCGGAGCAAGTTGAGTGCACCCCAAGCTTCATTGGGTTCCACAATGGAAGGAGTTGAATTGGATCAAAGTTAGCAAGTTGGTCCATAGAAATTCACTCAACCTCAGCTCATTCTTAAAGCTTTGTCTCACTGAAGCTCGAATAAAGTGCTGATCACCTCAGAAGGTATGGAATTTTCAACCATAGCATGGAGGTGTTGGTCCTTTGTGAGAGAATTTTCAATTCAAGTAAATCAGTTGATGTGCTCCTTGGCTTTTGATGGTGTGGGTTAAGTTTGATTTGAATCAGCTTCGATCGATCTTCATCATGGGACCTCTATTAATCAAGGGGGAAGAACTTAGGATATCTCAACCATCCATCCTCATATTTTGGATGGACGACCAAGATAATTCCCACGTTTAGAATTTCCTTTATCATTTTTAAAACTATGGGGAGATCTTTGACCATTCAATCTTTGATCGGACGGTAGAGAACAAACCACGTCAATCGTCAAGCTACCTTTTGGATTTGACACTTAAGTGAGTGGCTCACTACGCGATGCATGTAAAGCGCATTGACCGCCATCGCCATATGTCACACAGTGAGCAGGAAGATTAGTTAGGATGTTTTAATTAATGCTAATTAATCTATGAATCTTTTAAAATTCATATCTCCTTCAAAAAAAATTCAAAAAAAATATGAAATAAAATTGTATGGATAGATAATTCAACCTAGAATATTTTAAAATTAATTTCAATGGGTTTTGAATTATGATCTTCTCTAATTTTGGATTTTTTATTGAAAGTTATTTTGCTAAATTACCTTTAATTAAGCCTCTTAATCCCAAACTCCTTGGGTATATTTAGGGATGACTTATCCCTAATTTTCTTGGGATTTATTGAAGGCTTAATTAGGGAATTGCATATGGATTTCCTAATTAATAAATAATTAGGGTGTGATTAGTGGTTTTAATCCATTATTAAGGTTGATTAAGGTCAGATCTAGTAGATAGGAGGTTTATGGAATAATTTTAGGGCATTTCCCTAAAACCCTTTCTTTTCCTTAATATTCTCTTAAGTAAGGGTTAATTCACTAATTATCCCCTTAATTAATTTCTAAAAATTCTAAAAACTTCCAGAACTTAATTAATCTACTTTGGGTTACTGCTTAGTGTTTAATAGCCTAAGTTCAAGTAAGAAAATCAAAACCCAATTCATATGTATGAAAGGGTGTTTTGAAATTACTTAAGCTAAACCCCTTAGCTTAATTAACTATTAATTGTGAGCCAAATTACATTAGGCCTTTTTCTTATTAGGTGCATTGCAAATTTTAATTCCTTTTGAGTTTTTTTATGTCATCTCAAGGGCTCATAATTATTTAGTTAATTATTCTAAGGTGGTGTAGGTAAGGTTAATTAAGTTACTTAATTCATACCTTAACCTAATTAATACATAAAAATGGATCTAATTATCTAAAAATTAAACAGAAATATCAAACACATGTGGTAATGGGTTAGGAATAGCAAACTCATCTCACATTTTCAAAATTAAATTAAACTTCAAACTAAACAAAAAGCACATTGAATACACTTTAATTTATTTAAAACTTTCTTATTCCATAAGAATGTCTTTAGGATTTAATTAAAGTGAGTTTGTTTACATGCTTTCATTGCTTTGAGTCTTTCCTAACATGTTAAATTTGTATGTCACATGGTTTCATGCATTCATATTTTTCAAATTCAAATTTAAAATTGAAATTATTTACTTTATGTCAAATTTGCATGTGTTGGCTAAAGTAGAAATATGAGTGGCTACTATCACTACTAAATCCAAATTATTTCAAAACATTTAAATCAAATATAAAATCTAAAAGTATGCTACTTATATTTTAATTATGAGTTTGCATGTGAAAGATTATAAAGGTATGCTTAGCATTGGTTTCCTTTCTCTTTTATGTTAGCATAGCTTTGAATAGGAATTTGGTGAGATATATGGTCCATTTAAAAAGGACCTAATACTCACATAATTTCATATCCTATTCATCCCTATGCTATCACCTAAGAGCAACACCTATACTTGCATACATAAATTGCATAAATAAAATGAATCCATTAATGTAACTTTTGCATTCTTCTTTTCCATTTTATTTCTTTTATACACATGTTTGTATTTAAGGAAAGTTGTATATTAGTTTAGACAATCCCGAGTTTGCGAGGCTTTATGTAGCCCTAAGTAGGTCTTGTACCTTACACCTCTAGTTAACAATGGCGCTATACTCATGCCTTTCTTACTTTCATGTGTGTATGTGAAAATTTGGATAAGGAAATATTTTTCTACTTAAGAAAAATCATACATATTCAACTTCTAAATTTCCTTAAATGGATTACTTAGCATGCATCATAAAGTATGTTAAGTATTCTCATTTTTTATGTATAGATATGCTTAGAATTCATCCATATGCATGTAGTATATGTTGGGAAAGAAATGTAGTAATGTGTGTTATGTGAATTTTGATTCATTTTACTTAATCTTAAAATGCCTTTCTTTTTGAATAGGTTTGTTTAGAGTTCATCTAAACTTAGGATTAATTAAAATATTTAATCAAAACATTCACCTAAACAAAACTAAAATGTGAATCTACTTTAGAAATTACTTAGGTTAGGGAAGGAAAGAGAAGTCTCCTTCTCTTTCCCTCTCTTCATAACTTAGTAATTAATTGCAGGATTCACTTGAACCAAATCAAAATATGAAATAAAATCAACCCAAAATAATTAAACAACTTAAATGAAACCCTCCTCTAAGTTGAACATGTTTTCACACTTAGAAAATTTGAACCTAAAGCCATAGCTAAGCATACCACATAAACCTTCAAAGCACACACATTAGCCTAAGTTATCACTTCTAGTTATAGGTTAGGTCGGCGCATGGTTTGATATTTTATTTTATTTTGTGATATATGTTTTAGATTAGATGTTAGGTGTATGCTTGTAGAATGAATGGTTGGACGCACTTAGTCTAACTACTCTTTTCTACAGTGGATTGTGCTTAAGGGGCACTATCATAAATAAAAATATAAATACTTTTGCTTGCAGGTGCTTTATACCCTTAAGCATAATCTAATAGGCTAGGTGGACCTAGTCACCCATGTGTGGGGTGATAAGTCCAATATACATGGTTGGGATTTGTGTGGTTTGTTTTGGCTAACCTTAGTTTTGCAAGTGTTAGTTAGATTTCCACTATTCCTTATCATGTAAATTTGTACAATTAGTATTTTGGAATGATTGTTATGGGGATTAGGATGAGCATTGGCCATAAGATCCTATCTTATGCACCATGTGAAGCCTTAGAGTATCTACCTTTCAACCATCCAAAAGAAGGAATCAAAGAAGAAAGAAGAAAATAAAAAGAAAAAAAAAAAAAGAAGAAGAAATGAAATTTGAAATGAATTTTGCTTAATTTTGTAATCCATTTGTATAATTAATTTCATTTCTTCATTAACAAATGTATCTATTTTATAAAATTAAATTATATGATTTATAAATTTTTTTTGATGCTTTTCTTTTAGTGTATCCTTGCATTTTATTTCTTTTGATTAGCTCTTTTAAACAAAGTTGGCTTTGCTTTAGCCATGGTGAAAATTACCTCCTCCCTTCTTACTTAATTTTGGCCAATAACTTTTTCTCTTGCATTAGGCATATGAATCTATAGCCTAAGTAAAAAATAATTGGTAAAAAATAAAAATAAAATAAATTTGAATTGCATTAGATTTAGGTCATTTGAAGCATGCCCTTCACATGATCTAGTCCCTTTAGGGAGTGAGTTTAAGGACTTAGTCTCTTTCTAATAAATAATAGCCCATCTATCTTGCATAAGCATAAAGATTTGCTTATATGTAATTAAAATCATAGGAGGAGTTAGTTGGCTGTCACCCTCAGGCAGTTGTAAGTCCAAGCTATCGGGTGGTTAGTCCTCTCTTATGGAGGCAAACCAATTACTCATTTTTTGCCTTAGATTTAGGTTGTGCTTTCGACCCTCGCCAAAGCTCCCTAGATTTAGGTTCTAAGATTTCTTATCCTTTGTGGGCCATAAGCATAATTCCTCACCTCTTAGGCATTTCTTAATCTTATGTTAAGGAATTGTGTCCTAAATTTCTAATGAAAAATTCAACTTAAATAACTAAATCAATTTCAAAAATGTAAAGCCCAACTATAGGAAAGTTTGAGATGCTCGATAGGTTTTCTAGCATCATGGGCATCTCCTACTTATCTTCCATTATGGCTTCAATAATAACTCCCTCTTTTGATCAGTCCCATTTGATCTTCAAACATGAACTAATTGATTGATAGTCCTTCTTATTGAAATCTTCAAAGATAATGATCATTTACCTTAATCGAGAGTTTTTCTAAGGAATCTCTATTCTTTAGGATGTAATTAATTGCTCCTATAGGAAACTTAACGAACCTAGTTTAAAATAAATCCTGCTTTACTTTTTCATGTAAAGTAGGGGAAGAATCTTTGGTACATATACAATCCCATCATCCTTTGGAGTCCTTATTGAGGTGATTAGGTCCATTAAAGGGCAGTGATTTCTATCTTTTGAGATAGTACACTATTTCCTTGATGATGTACTCGATCATCTGAATAACTATATCTGCAGATCTACGTGGCATCCTAAAAAGATGAATTTCTATATGCTTGCCTCTTTCATTTCTCACCAATAGATTTGAAAGGTGACATTGTATAGGAATTTTTCCCAACATTTTTATGAATATAAATGAATGTATAATTGATTCATGAAGAATTCAATTAAATTTGGCTTAATTTGGGTGGATATTTGGCTAAGTCTATGAAATTCAATCATAAGATTTATGAGGAATTTTGGACTTGAATTTGATCATGGATTGAATCATTTGAAGTTGGAATTAGAATTTGATAGTTTTGATTGAAGGATTGAATTAATATTTGAGAAAATCAAATGAAATGGGATTATTTGAATTTGGTTAAGGCTAAGTCCACAAGATGAAATCAAAAGGGCTTTGGAAGGGCTTTGAATTTAAGTTTGGTCATAGATTTCAATCAAATTTTTTGGAATTTAGATTTAGATTTGGAATTTGAATTGGATATGAGGTTTGGTTTGAGATTTGAATTTGGATTAGATTTGAGAAGGTGCACATGGATTAGGCTTAGGCTATAGGGTGGATGATTCTTTTAAGTCTTAAGGCATGGCTAATCCTATGATTAACCCTTCTAAGTCTCTAAGCTTAGGATAAGTGTCCACTTAATCACTAGAAGTGTCTTGAGACTAAGAAACTCTTAGTGTCTATAAGAGTCATAGATCTATGCTGAGAAGGTTGAAGACTCTCTCTAAAAGTGAGATCAATAAAAGGACGCTTAATGGGTGTGGTGTAACTGACAAGACACACCTCACATATTGGCATTGGCATAGACAATCAATAATGTCTGAAGGATTACAAGTGCTAACGGGGATGATCTACACTTAAACCTGAGATGTAGACAGAATCATGATCTTAGTGCAATGCAACTCAACTTATGCCAAGGGCATAAGAGAGTAAAGAAGATTTGGTTGGAATTTCATGTCAAGAACATGAAGGAAGATCTGTTAGGGGATCACACATGTATTGGACATGACATGTGAGAGGTTTATGCTGAGGGCATCAAATGAGGAATCCTTTGGAGATTGAGTATATAAATCATCCACTAAGGAAGCAGGTTTAGGCTATCCACTGGGGATGAGAATTTGATTTGTGATCATGGGCTCCACTGGGGAGAGGATATGAATTGGTTTACTTTTAGTTTGAGGGCATATTCACTGAATATATGAGCTCGGATCTGCTGGGGGATAAGGTGGATTTGATTTATGGGTTTCTTTGGTTTGCTTGGGGTAGTATCTACTGGGGGTAAGAGTGGATTTGATTTATGGACCCTGTCAGCATGCGATGGAGCTACTAAGAAGGGGCTATGTTAATTTTATCCTATCTTAGATTTATGAATCCAAATGGAAAGTCTACCAGGCACGAGGTAGAGCTAACCAACCTAAGGGTGAATACTAAGAGATTGCACTAGGGACTTATCTCAACTCTAAAATAATCATGGTTAATTTTCATTAGATTTAATGGACCTTGTCAGCGTGGAATGGATTCACTAAGAAGGAGCTTATCAATCTTATCCAATCTTAGATTTACAAATCCAAAGGGATAGTCTACCACCAGAGGGTAGAGCTAACCAACCTAAGGAGTGACTACTAAGAGAGTGCCGCTAGGGACTTATCTCAACTCAAAAATAGTCAAGATTAATTTCATTTAGATTTAATGGACCATATCGGTGTGCAATGGATTCACTAAGAAAGAGCTATATCAGCCTTATCCTATCTTAGATTTACAAATTCAAATGGATGGTCTTCGGTAGGGGTTGAGCTAATCAACCTAAGGGGTGCCTTTCGGTGTGCAACTGTTATGCTAGGAAAAAAGTGTGTTGACTTACATCTTCCAAAGCGGGGAGCAACCACTGGAGTGATCAGTTGGTAGCACAACAAATCAAACCCGACCTAAGGCTGCCTATCGGTGTGCAATGGTCATGCTGTAAAGAATGCATGGTAGACTTCCATCTTTCAAAGCAAGGATGGCAGTGACTGTTGGTGGCATAATAAGTCAAACCTAACATGGGGTGACTATTGAGAGAATGTTACTAGGGACTTATATCAACTCATGAGTGAGATTCTTATAAGGAGTTTTGTCCTAAAGATATGATGCCTACTTGGGAAAAGGTACCATTGGGGGTGTCCTCCTAAGCCACAAGCGAAAATGTACATATTTTTGTTTATATGTTTGCATGGACCCTATTGTTGTGCAAGAGACCACACTGAGAAGGGGCTTATGTTAGCCTAGTCATATCTCATACTTATTGGACCTAGAGAGAATCTACATATTTGTAAAATAGGTTCTCCAACCACAGGGGTGGCTACTAGGAAAGGGGAACTATCCAATCAAGTAACCCGGGTAGTGTCTAAATGGAGTCACAAATTACGTGATCCAAATAGAGTGCCACAGGGGAGGTGATGTTAGGAGCTTTCTCCTGTACCTTATAAAAGAAAGCTTATAGGTGTATGGTGGCCAACTCAAAGAGAAAGCTTGTAGGCTTACATCTGCTATGAGTGGTGTATCCACCAGGTGGGTCGTTGTCAACACAGCGAGAACCAACCAACCTAAGGTGTCTGTTAGTGTGTGACAATCAATCTAAGAAGAAGGCTTGTAGACTTACATCCACATATAGAAATGATAACTGAAATAGTCTGTCATCGGTGGGACATATGTTATCGACCTGGTGACTGACTATAAGTGGAGAGAGAGAGGAGGACTAGACTGACTTGAAGGAGGAAAGGAGCCTGGGACTTATAATATCAAATATAGTGTCGGTGACTAGTTCAAGATGAAAGCTTGTAGACTTACATCTTCTTAAACAAAGTCAACATGAGGTAGCTTATCGGCCGCATAGTAAGGCCTACAAAACTAACAAGACGCTTGTCGATTTGCAATGGTCAAGTCAGGGAGAAAGCATATATACTTACATCCTCCTAACAAGAAACCACTGGGGTGACACATTGACAAGGTATCATGTCAGCCCAACCTAGAGCTGCTAATGAGTGTGTGCTGATGAGGGGCTTTATCCCACATCAAAGTAGCCCGAGATAAAAGATATGTGTTTATTTTATATGGTTGTGTGCAGTTTGTGTTTGTGTTGTGTTGATAAAAGATAGGACACTTCTTGGGTTCCTTACACCTACCCTAACACATCATGGAGGATTTGCAAGCAAAGATACTTCTCAACATAGAAGAGATGAAAAGAAATTTTATTGATAATTATTTTCAAACAAGATTCATGGATAATATTTCTTTAGGTAGAGCATTGATTGGAAGCATGGGGCAGCTCTCCTTTATGGTTTATGGTGATAAGATTCTCTTAAGTAGGCCTCTATATGGCAAAAGGCATTCCCAAGTGGGTTCAAACTTGCCTCCCATCTTGATGGGCACAATTGGTCTCCATAGAACTAAAATAAGCTCTCCTACTTGAAAAGCTCTAGGACAACCAACTTGTGAGATTGAATCATTTTAGCTTATACAACTGAGGTTCTGCATTCTACAAGCATCTCTCCTCCAAACATCGAGCTCTTCTAACCGAAACTGGGCATTCTGCTCTATTTTGATCTTGCTATCCATAGCTATCCTTAGTAATGGGAGTTAGACTTCTAATGGTAGAACTGCTTCAGCCCTATACACTAAGGAGAAAATGGTAAATTGAGTTGGAGTTCTGTATGTGGTGCGGTAAGCCCACAAGACTTCAACCAACTGCTCAAGCCACTATTGATTATTATCATCAAGTGCCTTCTTTAATATTTGGATAAGAGTTTTCTTGAAGGCTTTTACTAAACTGTTTACCCTCGAATAGAACATGATAGAATATCTCTAATCTATGTTGTGTCTCTTGGTAAAATTATTGATTTTAGTGCTCTTAAATGCAGTGTCATTATCAAATACAATTTATTGAGGCACCCTGAACCTATATATGATATAATTCCTAAAAAATTTGAGCATATGCTGAGCTATGATCAGTTTAAGTGGGATTGCCTCTGCCGACTTTGAAAAGTAATCGATGGAAGCTAGGATAAACTGATTACCCTTAGAAGAAGGAGGATCGATCGAAACCACTATGTCGGTATCCCAACACTCAAATGGCCATGAGGCCAATGTAGGGTGTAGAATGTTGGGTGATTGGAGTAAGACCACACGTACATTGGTGGCATCTCCTAACTACATCCATATATGATCATAAGGCCAAGTATCCTAGTCTCTTGATCTTGGCTTTCATCTTCAACCGATTCATATGCGCCCACATAAACCGAGTACGGCCAATGATCTTATGGGATTCATGTTTGTCCAAAAAATGTAATCAGATATGATCAAAGGACCGCTAGTATAAGGTTTCATCCGCGTGAGCATAGAAAAGGGCTCTCTGCTTCACTTGATGTACTAGGACTTCTCTTGAGGTAGTTTGTCTATATTTAGATAATCCATGAATTTTTGCCTCCAATCTAACTCATCATCCTTTTTGGTGAACGATAACCTCCCCTTCAAGAAAGAGTCTCTTGGTGAGTTCAACATCAATAAGGAATAAGACTTATCTATCTTTGACCATTAGTATGGACTCATCTTCGACATGCCAACTCTTTGGCAAGCTTGGCTAAAAGCCGCTATGACATTCTCTCCTTGAATCTATAAATGGTAACCTCTGGGATTTGCAACAACTCCATAGTGTACTTATGGTAGATGGAGCTAGCTTTAGAACTTTATAAACATTTGGTTGATGCTAATTGAGAATCCATGAAGATGTTGATATCCTGGATTCATAGCGTAATGACTAACTCCAGACCGATAATTAGAGCCTCATATTTGGCTTTGTTATTGATGCATGAATTGGACATATGATATAAGAATCTTATCACATCATGGTATAGAGTTAGGAGAACTATTCCAACCCTTGCCTTCCCTGGAAGAGTAGATTGTGATTCTTCTCTCTTTTAAAAGGAAGATGCACCATCAAAATACATCTCCAAGTGGTGAATGCTAGTGTTTCCTAAGTTCATGATTTGTTAATCAGGGAGGTCATCACTAAGCGAGGAGTCAGCAGGAAGTGGGTGTGTTACTAAAAAATTTGCTAGTGCTTGTCCTTTCACCTTATAGAGATGAAAGTGATGTCAAACTACAACAAAATCATGGACCAATGCCAACCATCCCATAGCATCGGCCGTCATGAGATATTATAGGGATTGATCCTAGAGGTCAAAGTTCACCTTATGAAAGCATGTAATGTCATAGCTTTTGGGATGCAAGATTAAAGCTAGGTAATGTTTTTCAATGGTGGATAATTTGCCGCAGGGATTAGACAACATATGAGATAGTGTATATTCTCTTTCCTTTATCATTAGTTTGGGCCAAAGTACCAAGGGAGTCATCTAATGCAAAGAAGATAGAGGATCAATGGGCTTTCCTGGATAGGGATACTAACCGATGCATCATCGTAGTGCTTGATGTCTTGCATGTTGGCACTTATCATCACTTGAACTTGGCATCCTTTTGAAAAGTTAAAATGGTTGGCATCTTCTTGATAGGTTGGAAATAAAGCATCTTAGATTTGCCAACCACTCTTGAAATGATCCGAGTTGAGTTAGACTTTTGGTATTTCTAAAATTGCCTTGATCTTCTCCGATTTCACCATGTCAATAACAAAACCAAGGAATTTCAGAAGCTCAATGTACACTTCAAGGATTCATTTTGATGTTAAATTATCTTAACTATTTGAAAACTACTCTCAAGTCAAAGATATGGTCTTCCTTTTCTTTAATTTTTGACTATGAGATCATCAACATAAGACTTCAACTTGATGATGAATGAGTTCATCAAAAGATTCAAGTCATAGCTCGGTAAGTAGACCGGCATTTTAAGGTCGAAAGGCATGACCCTATAACAAAATATTTGATCGGGGTTTAAGGTAGTATTTTTTTCATCTTCGGGGGCCATCTTTATTTGGTTATATCCAGATGAGCCATCCATGAAAGAGAAGACTACATGAGATGAGGCAATGCCCACCATTAGTTTTGGTATTGGTAGTGAAAATTCATCTTTTATGCATGCCTTATTTAGATCCCTAAAATCGATTCATATGTGAATATAACCATTCTTTTTCTTAACCGGACAACATGGCCAACAGGTAAAATTTTTTCTTCCCCGATGAAACCCAATCTCTTTGACTTTAAAATGACTTATTGTTTAATATCTAATCGCATGCATCTAGGAGCTTGCATGATAGGGTTATTACTAGGCTCTATTGCTAGTTTGTGGACTACTACTTTAGGAGATAAATCAGGCATTTCTTCATAAATCCATGCGAAGCAATACTTAAACTCAGTCGACGATCTAACTAAATTATTGGTTTTAGTACCATTCAATAAGGGGCTGATGTATGTTGGACGTAGATTGTCTTCAGTCCCTAAGTTGATTTCCTTGAGCTCATCGATGGTTGATCTGATCTCTTCTTCGAACTCTGGTGGTGCATCTTTGACTTTAAAGTCATTTAGACTATATGAAGTTTCTAAACACACCTCCTCATATGAGTTAACATGATTTAAAAAACCTTTCAGATTCCAAATGATTGATTATGACTAAGAAATAGTCTTCATCATCGATTGAACCCACTATATCGAATCTTAGTCCTGGTCTTGAATGAGAATGTCTACTTTGATTGTTCCATAACCTTTCAAAGTTGTCTGACCAGTATTTAAATAAAGTTTGTGGGATTAATCTCTTCTTTGCTAGATTAAGAACACTAGATGAGTACTAATCAAAAGATAATTGTTTTAAATCTTTATAAGAATCATCCTCAAGTTATACACCAACTTCTTGACTTGAGGATGATGCTCTAAAGAACCTCAAGTCTTCATCTATGGATGACTTAGGGGCTTCCTTAACTACCAAACCCTCAACTTTTATGAGGAAAGTGGGGTTAGAGCTAAGGTTCCCAACTGATGCCTGACTATTTCATATATAGACTTGGATACACTTATGCTTAGCTTTGGAGCCCGGTCTTCATCACTATCATGCTCAAGTGTCACCTCAAAAGGGATCTGCTACTGAGAAGAGTTGGTTGGTGTGCTAACAACATAAGACTCATTCTTTGAACTAGATTCTAAGGTTATGTGGATAGTAGGTGTACTCCTAGTGCCTAGGACATACCTCCTATTGGGTGGCTAATAGGGAGGCTTTCCACCTTGGGGGCTACCTCTGAACTATCCTTTGCCCTTACCTAGTGAGGGTCGGGTCATCCTACCCATATGTTCGAATGGAGTAATGAATTGTGGGTGGAATCTAATGTTGAGCTCTATATCCTCCCCTTAGTCCATTTCTTGCTCCCTTTTAGTTTATTTTTCTTTTTCTTTTCTTTGTTTTTATCACTCATGGGGATCTTGACTAGATTCACGAGAATGGAGTTGTTGGTTTTGGGGGAGAAAATATGTTTGAATGGTTTGATATCTCCTTTGATACGATACTCAATCACACCTCTCATGAACTTCATGCACTGATATAGAGATGATGGAACTATGTTGTTTTCATTTATCCATAGTCTCCTAAGAAAAACATTAAAAGATGTATCTGAGTCTATGATATGAAACTTGGCTTCAGCCTTCCAATCATCTATCTCAATGGACTATGGAGCCTAAGGCCTCTCGCCTTATTCATTGAATCTTCTCATCATCATCCTCTCCTTTTGGAGTTTGGAGATGTTTGATCCTCAAGTAGGCAAGGGTTCTTAGACTCATGATATTGACTGATGCACCCTAGTCAACCAGAACTCCAAATAACATGTATCTACTAACATCCACTGTAATGTAAAGAGGGCAGTTATGCTTGGTCATCCCTAGAAGCAGTCTTCATCACTGAATGTAACTCCTAGAATGTCCTTCAAGGTGTTTCCCTCCTCTTTAGTAGTGGTAAACAGAGCTAAGCTTATCTCTAGATCAAGAAGAGCCTTGACTAGAGATTCTCTCATCTCTTTGGATAAGATAAGAGTGTCATATATGCTTTACTTAGCTGGAAACTTTCTAAGATGTGCTAGGACATTATAATTAACTCTAATCTAGTCCTCTATAAGCATATCCATAGGTAGAGCATCCTATGGAGGGGCTATCTGCTAACTAGAACCAAAAATTTGTTTATCCTTATCCTGAGGTGGCACCCTAGGAGGTAGAACTTTACCACTATCTTTAACTTAGTGACTTCAATGATGAACTTGTCAAAAGTTCTACCTTCTCATCGTATACCTACAACTTCTCCTATGAGACCCCAGATGGGTTGACCAAGTTAATCTCAAGAGGTGAACCCATTGATTTAGAAAAGGAAAGTCTGATTCTAAATCAGAAGAGAGGGGATCAAAATGACTAAAGCTATTATTATTTTCTAGACTTGGAGAGTTTTCAAGAGGAATAAAATCTAGGGTATTAGAAGTGGACAAGATGGTAAAGTTTTTCATTAATTTCTTTTGGAGCTACATGATAAATCAAATAAAGTATGATTAAGGGATTTAATGCCCTTGTCTCGATACAACGCGCTAGTAGAAGAGGAGCTAAATATGGAGTACTGGACTTGGATTGTGGTTGTGCTATTAAACTATTCCGGGCAAGCATGATGAGTTACTATTACTGCTGTTGTGCTGTCACCTTCTTCAAGTTGTCTTTAGCACCTTGCAAACCTTCCTTGATGTTAGAGATTTGAGCTGCCCTTAGGCACATGTAAAGAGAGTTTCTAGATCTTAGAAATCACATTTTTATAGGTTCAGTATAAGTCAATATCCCAACGTTCTTTTATCTTAAGAGGCTCGCAAGTATCCCCAAGAATTACCCTAATAAAACTTGATGGTTATTCTAATAAGTATTCCTTGGGAATAACTACAGTGCTTGACTTGTAGCTACACTCAAGCCAGTCCTTAAAAGTGATACGATCCTCTAAGACATGACTAATCATGCTGTGGTAGGGGCAATAATTAGGATCATTACTCTTGGCCACTTTCTCCACCCTTTTGGGCTCTGGTAACTGAAAGTAAAGTTTCTAAGAGATTCTTAAAGATTTTCTATCTATCTCTCTTGAATGAATATGGCTTATTCAACCCATTCAAGTAGTGGGTAATAACTACGGTGGTGAGTTGGAGTATCAGCTTTACCTGTGGTGGAATGGCCATTCTGGCGGCTGATATGATGGCCGAGGTGGTGGCAGAGAAAGTGGAAAAGGAGGCTTCTGAGCTCAGGCTTTCTCATACTGGACTCTAGCTGGCTGCTTCCCTCTATCTACTAACACAACTTTCCCAGGCTTCTTCTCAAACACCTTCTACAGCTTGAGTCAAGATGATAAGTAGAGAAAGGGCAACTGTTTAGCTTCCACTTGAAGGCTAGCTACCTTGTTAATTAGTTTCTCAAATGTCCTAATGGTAAATCCCTTAAGCATGAAGGTGACCGAGCCATGAATGTTCTTGAGAAGAATCTCAATGGCATGTTATTTAGACAGTTGCAGCTCATATTTCATACTTAGATTGCGCCACGTGAGAATATAATCAACAAGGGACTCATTGGGAACTTGGTTCGCTATAATAAGGTCGCCTACAATCACTCTTTGCTGAGCTCCAGTAAAACTCTTGATAAAGAGGTACTCCAACTTAGTAAAAAGTCCTCACCAAACTGTTGGGCAGTTCGACATACCAATCAAATGCAACCCTTGCTAGGCTACTGACAAAGAGTCTGAACAAGAGCGCATCAATGCCACCGATGTTGTAACAATTGGCTCTGAAATGTGCAATATGCTGATGTGAGTTCTCACTACCATCAAAGATCTTGAAGGTGGCACAAAACCCTTGGGGTATTGCACTATATTGAATTCCTCCAGGTATGGTCCACCCTCTGGAATGGATGAGCTCCCTTTGGCTTATGCCATCGCTTCCCTCACATGCTACTCTACCATATACTTGATATCCTTTTCCTTCATAGAGGTACCATATGTAACCTTCTTATGCAAGCTACCAGCATTGTGCTTTACGTGAGTGCACCTAGGACGATCTAAAGTATGCACCAACTCTATCTACCAAAGGAGAAGGTCGTGAAATCTTGATCTACAATGCTAGAACCACTACCATCAACTCCTTTACTTTCTTCTCCATCTTGTCAATGTGATCATCCCTCTGCTTGAGCTAGTGGAGGAAGTGCTGGATCGAATGAGAAGTGTCACCTTCCTCGAGCACAACACCTTCCTGTTTAAGCTGATCCCGCTGTAAGGATCCCCGTTTGTCAACCATGTGGACCTCAGCTGTGTCGTCCAAGATATCATCTTCATTAGGATCGAAGCTGACTCTATCCTCCTCTTAATTTGATTGGTCACTCCCAAAAAAATTACATTTCTCGATGAATTAATCCCTTAATATCTCATATAGTGATCGATCTTCTATGCTGGTTGACAGATGAACACCCGAGAGCAAGTATGATTATGCTCCTCACTCTATGCAGATTGCCCCATCGATAAGAATTCTCACCGGGAGGATCAACTATCCGGGACTATGTTCGTGTCCCTCTCCTCTCCCCATCTACGTGGAGGGGAGATGACACTCTTGGGTCGCCACTCCTTCCAAACCACTGTTGAGGTAAAGGGTCGAGCAGGGGAGCTCAATCTCACCTTAACATGTAGAGTGGTTGGAGTGAGATCCTTGGGTAGTAGCTGGATCAATAGTGGCGATGGTCTTTCCCCGGATGGGGACTTCTAAAGCTTGGTGGGGGTGGTGGATGCTGTAAGCTGAATGGGTGAAGGTGGACCGTGAGTGGAGCGGTGTAAAGGAAACATCGACTGCCTCTCAACTAGAGATCTCCTCCTGCATTGGACTATGACATTAAGAACAATACTGTCTAAATGATCGGCCCTAACAGGGAGATGATCAAGGAAATCCATCAAGATGGAGGCCGCCGACTGCCTAGCATACCTAGAATCTTTATTAGAAGATTAAATTTTTTGAAAAAGGGGAAACGCCAACTTTAGCATATATGAAATATGCTAAGTGGAGTTTCAATTTTATGTCATGCTTTTATTTGAAAATAGAATCTTTATTCAATAAATTTGGGCATGTTGAATGGAGATAGCTATTTTAAAAAAAAAATAGTACTTTTGAAAAAGGGATTTTAAAAATTGTTGCTTTTGATTTTGAAAAGAACCTCCATGTAACAATTATAGGAATTATTAAATAAGGTTTGATTATTATTATGCTTTTTGAAAACTTCTTATGAATCTTGTGCAAATCCTTTATTATGTGAATTTTGAAAAAGTACTTTTGAAAAGTGCCATTTTGTAAAAGAGTTTATTTTCTTAAATATAAGATGAACCTTACCTTACTAAGCTAGTGGTAAAGAGGTTCTAAATTTTTAGTCATCTCCTTTCATTAGTTAATCTTATCTTTCACCTACTAGGGGACCCAATAGGGGTTTCAAGACCTACATGGAGTGAGGTCCTAAAACCTAAAGGATGTTGGCTAGCTTTTAAGGATGAAATAAGCTAAGTGACAATGGAAAGAAAGATAGTCTTTGACTCATATAAAATACAAGTCCATTATCGATGCTGGGAGATAATAATTGTCAACTAGAGATAGAGAGAGGAACCCTCCCCATCAGAGTCAATAGAAAAATCTATATTTTTATTTTCGATATGTATATGTGGGACACCACGCAAATCTGAGGGTATACTTATTGAAGTGATCAGGTACGATATTGAGGTATAATGTACTATCTCGAAAGATAGAGGTATTATCCTTCAATGCACCTAATCACTTAATAAGGACTCGTAAGACATGATGGGTCTTTGAATATACCAGAGATTTTTCTCCTACTTTACATGGATGAATAAAGTAGGGTTAAGTAAAAAATAAAAATAAATAAACAAAAAAATAAATAAAATCTTAAAACACTTGTTACAACCCAATCATAAGTATATAAGTGTTTTTAGGTAAGAGCATATAAATATAGATTGGATAAGAATCATACTTACAGCCTATGATAATTTCAAGAAGTTTGTTAATAATAGACTATACACCATCTTCAAATTTTTAAGGAGTACTTTTTATCTATATATATCCTCTCATATGTCTTATTCTTCCAAAGTTATAAAATATAAAAATATTTGCTAATATCCAAACATATTCTTCTTATAAGAACTCTTATAAAACCTACTTAGTCATCTTAGAAAAAAGAGTGAGAAGATCCAATATATAGATCATCCCCCTCCACTTAATGAGATCGACATTCAAAAATTTCTTTTTTCTTCTTTGTAATGGGGCAAATGATATTAGCATTAATTTAAATAATAGGCTTAGATTTACTTGGATCTTGGTTAGGGGAAATGGACCTTGTAACAATCCTAAAAGGCTTAATTTATGCAGTGAACAATTATTCCAACTTGATTCTTTGTTAAAGAGATCTAAACCTCCTCTCAAGTTGGTGTAAGTAAAGGAATTTTACTACTACTTGCTATCCATCGTCTTAGTTCTCTTATCCCTACTTCCCAATGTAGAAGTAAAAGAAGCATTAAAGTAGCAAGGAGTAAAAATGACCGGGATAGTAGGAAATAGAACCATTAAAAAGGGGATAGTTAGTGTTGGAACAATAATGAGATAAATTTTCAACATAACATTAGAAGCAAATGATACAACTAATAGTACCATAGTAAGTAGAGTAATTGATAGCCAAAGAAAGGATGATAGGCATGTAAAAAATAGGTAAAATGGAGAGATGCTCAAATGGCTTCCACTAAACACTAGCCTCTTATTAAAGGGAGGTGTAATATCAATACAAGCTATTATGATAGGGACATCGATGCATGCAATGATCTCCTTTCTCTAGGAAGGGTACATTGTGAATGTCTCAGTTAACAATGGATTTCCATGTATAATCATTATAAGGCTATTAATGTGATTACACTCTCCTTAGAATAAAAAAATAGCAAGGATAGAAAGATGAAGTCCCCCTCCATAGACTTGATAGAAATGTTCTTTTGTGTCTCTTTTACTTGTTAATAGAAAATACTATTATAAGATCCTAAAAAGAAAGCTAACTCCAATTAAAAGTATACAAATATTGCCGCCTATGAAAAAATGTATGATAACTATAATTTGATGGAATAATTGGAAAGAGAGTAGCATTAACAAATTAATGAAGAGAATGTCATCAAATTAGCTTGTAAGTTTAGATTATAAATCATCAAAATTGAAGAGATGAGGCTAATGATATAAGATCATGGAAGTTAAGTAGGGTTCTTGAAATTGGAGAAAATTATATCCCTATGTTGAACTCACTTTTAGAGTGAGTTCTCAACTTCCTCATCATAGATCTAGGAATCTTATAGACACTAAGAGTGCCTTAGTCTTAAGACACTTCTAGTGATTAGGTAAACACTTAACCTAAGCCTAGAGACTTAGAGGGGTTAGCCATAAGAATGGGTTATGCCTTAGGGACCTAGGAAAACTTGCCTACCCTATGGCTCAAACCCAATACATGCCTCCTTCCTCAAACCAAACCTCAAATTCAAATCCAAATCATAAATCCAATTCCAAATCAAGTGATTGAAACCCATGATGAAATTCAAATTCCAAAACCCTTCCTAAGCCATATGAACCAACTTCATATGCTTAACTAAAACCCCCTTTAGACCAAATCAAACTTGATTGATTTCTTTATAAGTCAATTACTACCTCATTTATATTCACAAATATAAATGAAATGCAAATTCCAATGAGTCAAATCAAATCAAACCAAATCAAACCAGATTAAAACAAATCAAGACCTTCCATAAGCCACATGGACCTACCTCCATAAGCTTAATCAAATCTCAATTCAAATCAACCCAAATTCAATTGATTTCTTTAGAAATCAATTATTCATTCATTTATATTCACAAATATAAATGAAACCCGCCCTCCAATGACCAAAAATAAATTAAACTAAATCTATTCCCTACTTAAGCCCTTTTAACTTACATTCATAGGCTTCGTCAAATTTTCTTTCAAATCACTCTAAACTCAAGTGATTTTCTCATGAATAATTTATATATTCATTTATATTCACTAATATAAATGCAAATGGACAAAACCAAACCCAAATCAAATCAAATTTCCAATTTCAGCCTTTTAAGCTGATTTCTTGAACTTAGCCAAATCCTATTCAAACCAATTCTAAATCCATGGATTTCTTCATGAATCAATCATTTCTTCAATCACTTACCCTAATATAAACATAAACTACAATTATCAAACCAAACTTAGTTCAACTCAAGTCAAGCCCATGTTGACCCCTTTTGACTTGAAATTGTCACATGAACCAAAATCCATTTGACTCCAAACCAATTATAATTGGATTTATATTTTCATCCTAAATCCATGTATGAGCCAAACTAAACTTGAATCAAGCCATGACCAAGCCAATTAACCCATTTAAGTCCACTTGACCTAAAGTGACCTAAAAGATATTTTTTAGCCAAGTTCTAATCCAACCTAAATTGGATTGAACCAAGCTCATCTAAACCTCATGTCATGATCAACAATCATCCTAGGGTGATCAACTACCTTGAATTGGGTCAAATCAAGTCAACTTGATCCTTTGACCAAGTCAACCTTTAGCCTAAATAAAACCCTAACTAGCCAAAACCCACCATATACTAAATTGATTGAAGCCATTGATTCAAACCAACTCATAATCAATGATTGAACATGACCAAAACCCTTAATTGAAGCAAACCAAGCCTATGTTGACCCAAATTTGCCTAAAAAGCCAAAATAAGTCAAATCATGATTTAACCCAAATTGATTGCAACCAATGGCTCAAGTTCATTCAAAATCACTTATTTGACTTGACCAAAGCCATGAAGAATCCCAATTTTGACCAATTGGTCAACTTGATCCAACCTAGCCCAAATTGACCTAAAAGGTCAAATTAGTCAAAATCCAAATCAATTCTAAATTAAACCAAACCAAAATCTACAACCAATTTCAATTGACCAATTGAACTTTGAACCAACACCTAACCGAACTCAATTTGGTCAAATTGGTCAACTTGGCCCATTTGACCTATTTGAATCCAAATGAGCCAAAATAAAACCTAAGCCAAATTAATCAAAATCACTTGAACCAAAACTCTTCAAAATATCATTTGAACCTAACCCAAGTCTTGGTTTGACCTAATTCGACGAATTGGTCAACCCAACTCAACATGATCCCATTTGAACCCATTTAACCAAGTGAAGCCAAACCACCCCAAACCAACTCGTAGGACCCTAATAGCTGACCAAACCAGCCCTAGATCACTCCCAAACTAGTCCAAATCCAAGTGGGACCCTATCCAAGGGGATTAACCATCAGACAAGCCACCCCACATTGGATTCTTTCCATCTAAAGCAAAGTCCACTCTCCCATCACTTAGGCAACCATTCAAGTGCCAAATGGGGTGTACCTAAGCTTCATAGCCCACCTTAGAATAGTTAGGATCAGCCATGGACCAAGGGGAGTTCACCTCTTCCCCTCTCAAGTCAAACCAAGCACCCAAAGGACTATGCCAACCCAATCTCACCATATCTTGCCTTGAGCTCCCTACCACCACTTCCTCCAACCCTAGCGTGCCACATTGAGCTAATGATGACCCCTCTGATGCCTTGATGGTGGCGAATCGATGGAATTTTAGGGATAAATCTTGTCCATCCATCACATACCATTGAGAAGTATACTCCCTCAATTCGAGTGGAAATTGTCATGATTCGCATTAGGAGAGTTCCTTGAGTGATTTTGAAATACCTCAGAGTTTCTTAGAGCACCCCAAGCCTCCCTCGATCGGCCATTGTTCTCTGCATGTGAAATTGAAATAGGGGAGACCTCTCTTGATTCAAACCCACCCATTTCTAGACCAAACTCCAATTAAACTTGCACACACCTTCACCACACCTAATCGAAGCCAAGTAAATCATCCCTTGATTTCCAAAGCCATCAAAAATGATACTTTGATCAAGTCCGAATGCTAAATAGGAGGAGCTTGGTCCATAGAGCAAACCACCTCAAATTAAAGCTCGTGTAGCTCAACAGGATTTCATTTCTACCAAACAAAGCTACCTCGATTGATCCCACCACCTAACATTAGCTCTGGTGAGGTAATTTCTCAAAACTATAGCTTAGACAAATTTTCCATGGGCCTTTGTGAAGAAAAGTTTCATGTGGGTTGATCTTGACCATTGAATGTGCTCACCTTTTTCTCCTGATGGTGTGGGATCAATTTGATCCCAATTCGAGCTCTAGTGAGCTCAGATTGAATGGAGAAAGATGGACGGTATCTATCTTTAGCCATTCACAAAGGAGACAGATCACGAGCTATCTATTCTACGTGATTGGAATGGACGATCATGATCAAATCGCATAGAATCCGATTTTTTTCTTGGCTAGCGATGATCATGGTCATCCGATCTTACATTGAACGATCCACGAAAAAGCACATCCATGAATCCGATCCATCGACTTGACAACTTAAATAGAATCCCATCGTGCCATGGGCGACATCTTGCGTTAGCGATCGTTATCGATGGGATTAAGGGTTAATTATGCTTAATTAATCTGATTTTAAGGCTGAAACTTCTAAAATTCATAACTGATTATAGAAAAATCTAAAAAATATAAATGAGAGCTCATTTTAAAGATATTTCAGAGAGGAATCCATTAAAATTATTACTAATTAATTTTGTACCATAATTTCTACTTAATTAAAATTTTATTAAAAATTTTATTAGCCTAATTACTCTTTGATTAATTATCCAATTAATCTCAAACTTTTCAAAGATTTTTAGGGGGATGACCTCTGTTTAGGGGGATGACCCCTCATAACACTTATCATTTATAACTTGTAATTATTCTTTCATATATCAGGTTGTATAAGGGTAGAGCTCGGGTACTCATTTTTCTTTTCGGGTTGTACGGTGGTACCTCACCACACCGGCCTATTATTCTTTTATGTTGGGTTTATAAATTATTTGATGATTTATTTACATTTTGCAATAGAAATGACATGTATTTTCTTAGTTTCTTCATATATGATGATTTAATGTGTGGATTGGATCCGATTAGGCTCTTAGAAAAAATTATCTTTTACTCCAACTACAACTCATAACTAATTTTCTAAACAACTCATAACCTCATTTAAAGCCTAGGCATTAAATCAAGTTAACTAAAAAATTTAGCGACCCCTTAGCTAAATATTGTATGCTTAATATCATGCATATCATCTTATTTCATTCTTGCTAAGAGAGGGTTTCCATCCTTGCACGATAAGGGAAGAGTTGACCTTTGAGGGTCTCCCTTGTGGTGAAAAACTCATCTTTCTCTTTGATTTAGCCAATAACCCTATTTCCTCATGCATTTAGACATATAAAATCCTATAGCCTTTATCAAAATGAAGAGTCCAAAATCAAATTTTTTTTTTTTGATAATTTTGCATTAGACTAAGTCATTATTCATACCACTCATGCTCTAGTCTCTTAAGGAGTGGGTTTAAAGAATTTAATTTCTTTTTAAATAATAATAACCTGACCATCTTGCAAAACATATGACTTGACTACATAGTTCTAAAATATAGGAGGAGTTAGCTGGTTGCCACTCTAGGCGGTTATAAGTCCAGCAGTCTGGGGGTTTACCCTCTCTTATGGAGGTAAATAATATATCCATTTTTTTGCCTTAGATTAAGGACGTACTTTAGCCCTCACTAAAGCTCCATAGATTTACAATCTGAGGTTGTTGTTTTCCCTCAAGCTACAAGCTTAAATCCTCACCTCTTAGGCATTTCCATAATCTTATATTATGGGATTATAAATCCTAGTCTTCTAATAAAATTTTAACTCAAATACATAATTCTCCTCAACTTCAAACATATAAAGCCCAACCATAGGATAATTTGGAATGCTCACTAGGTTTCCTAGTATCATGAGCATTCCCTACTCATCTCCTTTCACCTTGATAATAAGTCTCTCCTTTCAATCTATCCCACTTGATTTTCTAAACATAGCCAATTTATTGATAGTCCTATCTTTGAAATCTTTGGAGATAATAATTACCTACTTTAATTGAGAGTATTCCTAAGGAACTCACTTTCTTAGGATGTAATTAACTATGGGGGCTTGCCCCTATAAAGAACTTTAAAACCCAGTTTAAATAAACCCTACTTTATTCATCCATGTAAATTAGGAAAAAATTTCGGTATATTGAGTCCCATCATGCCTTTAGGAGTCCTTATTAAGGTGATTAGATCCATTGTAGGTAGTGATTTCTATCTTTATAGTGACCTATTCTATTTAATGTCATGATCACCTCAATAAGTAAACTTCGATGGTCCCTCTGGTATATATATCAAAATAAACACCACACCCTAATGGAGTCATTAGATTATGTTGTACCCCTGCCTTTCTTAAATATTAACCCTTCAAGCAATCTCTTTTCAAAAAATCACTACATCTTCCTTATTTAAACTCCTCCTTTCAATAACTTCTTCTTTTATGGAGAATAGAAATAATAAAGAATTTGATAAAATGATTTTAGAAAATAAAATAACTAGAGATGAAATTTATTTTTATATTAGGCATACGAGCACACTTAAAGAAACATAATTCTAATTGCTAATTATATCTTAGGATACATCTAAAACTCTTTTAATTAATGAAATCATGCTTATATTATAAAGTTTGTAGTAATAATTTTAAAATAATAAAATTATCATCTCAATAGGTGAAACATCATATTTTAAGGTTTAACCAATCATAATATAGAGAGTAAATCACCATATCTCAATATGCAGCCTCCTTTCAATAAATAAGGGTCTACAAAATGGTAGCAAAGTGATATACAAATGGAATGAAGTGGCTCAAATGGGTTTAGGGAAATGTAAAAATTTTCTAGAACTAGTCAACATAGACATATCCTAATAAATATCTTAGGGATAAATTATCTCAAATTAATTAAGACATAAAGGTAGTCAAAATATTAAAAGAAAATTTTATTAATATTCATGAATTATACAATCCAAGAAAACTCTATAGACTCTATTAGCACCAAAAGTGTTAATACCTTCATGATTCATTTGGATTTAAAAATCTCATTCTCATCCATCTAATCTTAGACATCTCTCTTATTTGACCCTCTCATGTATTTTAAGTGATATTTCAAACACTCATCATCAATGTCTAGTTAAATTTAAATCCTTAAGTCATTGTATATGATCATTCTTAACTTAGCCTAGTTAAGAAAATCTTATATCAATCTTTAGCATAGGTTGCATAGAATGTAATCCTATAATGTCTATAAGACTCCACTCGATGTATTAATCATTCAATTTCAAATCATTTAAAAATCAAGTAAATTTTTATTTAGTTAGGTTTGACCTCATCAAGCCTTAGGTTAGATTTCTTTTTATGTTTGAACCTAAGTAGTCTTGGTAGACTCAATTAGTAGTATAAACATTAGTTTTTTTTCCCTTATTGAATCAATCAAATGCTTGTGCATTGTAATTGACCATGAGCTCCTTTCTACTTGATTTATGGGTTTAAATTTGACTTAATAATCAAATAAGACCTACTACATTTTTAATTATGACTCATTTGATAATTAAAAACTAAATAATATAATCACCTAACCAAATATCTTTTTATAGAATTTAAGTTATCAAACTATAAATGACTTGGCTATAGTTGACCATTAAAGTAAGCTAGACCATATTAGCTTGTCATAATAATCCTTATTAAGTCAATGATACCTTAAACCTTAGAATTGAAAGAATTGTTTATGTATAGCCCTTAGATAGTTGTTAATATGTTGATAACAACTTAATGAAGGAAAATTGATTTTTGGTAAAATCTATTTAGTCTTCTTTATCAAATTTAGCTTAAGCTAACCCATTTGACTTTATATGACCTATCTCATCAATTTTAATCAAATTATTTGAATGAATTGCTCTAATTACTTTGAAAAAATATTTAATAGAGTAATTATAATTTCCTTGACCTCAATTGACCCCTACATAGACCTATTGGTTCACTTAGACATTTTGACACTATTAACCCCTTAAGGATATTTTCTCCTATTTAACTTTTGGAGTAAATTAAGCTTGATCAATCTTTAAAAATAATTTCAATTAATTAAATATGATTGGATTGAGCTCAATCTTAAATCAAGCCTAATTTTGCTAATTATTCTATTTTTTTTTTAAAATTACCCCAAATGGAATATATGAGCCAAATAAGTCAATTTGGTTAAATTAATTGCCATCAATATTTATAAATAATTTAGATAAATTTTCTTGATAATATAAGCTTAATTACCTTTTGGTTAGTTCAATTTACCCAAACATAGATGCATTAACTCTATATGAATCATTAAATCATTTGGCCAATTTAGTCGTATTTGATCAAATTGATGGCATCAATAATTTTTAATCTTTTAACAAACTTTAACTAAGCCTAATTGCCCCTTGGTTTCACCTAATTAGCCCAAATAGATCAAACCATTTATGGTGAACACATATAACCATTGAATCCAAATAAACATAAGACCCTCATTTGATAAAACTAATGGACCCATCAATAGGATGACCATGAGTTATTGGAGGTTCCTAGGTCATAATTAGCCATAAGGGTTGAAAAATTAGTTAGCTAAAGTGAAGGTTGGATGAATTAGAATTTGAGAAAGTCTAATCATCAAATTGCTTATTCTAGGTTGACACTAAATTTATACTAGAATGTTCCTAAATTGATCACATCCACATGGCTAGATGACCTATTGATTGGACAAATTAGATCTAATTGATTAAGTGAATTGAGCTATGTTGAATTAAATTATAAACATTTCTAAATCAATTAGATATGAAGCTTTCTTGGAATGTCCATGACATAAACCAACCATGGTCAAACCCTTTTAACCATAGTGTTGATCATTTTTTGACCAAATGTGCAATTCAACCCATTTAAAAACTTATTTCCTTTTAAATCAATTTACTCAATAAATTGACCAAATTGATTCTTATCCTTACTAATTTAATTTTATTGGATGTTAAAAAGCTAAACTCAAGTTAGCTCAACCCGTTTGAAATCTTTTTTTTGCCAATTTGGCCAAATGGGTCAATGTGACCCATTTGAACTAACTCAAATGAGTTAAAATCTCTCCAATGGCCAAAATACTAATAAATTTTTTTTGGCAAGTTAATTACCATCTTAAGAAAAACCCATGGTAAAGCCATTATCAAAAGTTTATGCCAAGCTAATAACATTTCTCCATCATTTGTTCTAAAAGACTATACTAATCCATTCATAAGCATCAATCCATCCTTCCACTTGATCAAGCAAGATGTCATCTTAGAGGCAAGCTTAAGCATGATTTCTATGAATAAGAACTTGATTAAAGATATTATCTTTTCTGAGATTTAAGGAGCTTTTTAGAGCACTTAAACCCTTTCCAAGTAGTCTATATTAGCTTAATCACATTAAAGGCCAATCTAAGCTTGAATGTTGGCTGACTGACACTTTTAGACCATCCAAAATGTATCTATGTATTTATTGTCAATGCAAGTTAAATTCTAAAATCTAGGTTAAGCATGGGTAGTGTGGTCTGTAGATGAGCTCAAGTAACTACTAAACATGTTATGCCCATCTTTGTCTAGCTCTAGGCTCCATAAAGCTTTTTAGTGAAGGAATATATTTGGAAAGGTTCAAGGAGGAAAAATTTAAAGTAAAATTTCTTCAAGTTAGGTGTCTTAAACCCAACATGATGCTCTGGTTCTTTCCTAAAGATAAGAAGGAGGATGATCTAAAGATAGTTGGATCATCCATTTGAATAAAATTTGATGGTTCAAATTAGTCATATAAGAATTTTTTGAGAATTTTGTTAAATTATTGTTATGATCAATTTAGTTGACAAAAATTAAATGAACTTTTAATAAAAGTTAAATTAAAGTATGTTGAATTAAAGAGAAATGCCATAATGGAATTTTAATGTGAATTTCTATTTTTAAAATATTAAATATCTACTATTTTAATTTAATAAATTCCTTAATGATTTCCAAAAAATTTTAAGCTTTTGGGTAGCTCAAAGGCAGCCTATTAAGCCCTTTTTTTAATTATTCCAGTGATGTTACCTTGATGAATATGAAAATTATGTGAAAAATTTACATTTATATCACATAATTATTTATGTAATTACATATATAATATTTATATTTTAAATATTTTATTTATACATAAAAACATATGCATTTTAAAATAATAATTAAGGGACTCTTTAAGATAGCTATAGCTATATGAAAGAAATAATGGTAGAAGTGCTAAAAAAGATGCTATTTGGAAAAGCTGTGATGAGTATATAAATTTTTTTTATTTTACAAAAATTTAACTTCAACGTTCTTACAGTCACCTTAGATATACAAATTAAGTTAGAAAATGTAGCTTTCCCACTGCAATTCTTTAAAATGTAGCTAAAATGACATGTTGGTGTAGTACATACTGCACCACACCGTCACCACCGCCCCAAATAAGGCCTAAATGTTTCTATTAATATGAGAATTTATTATGAAATCTTGACATATAAATTGATGGAAGTGAGATTATGTTTGATATTTTGCATAGTTTATAATTAACAATAATTAATTTTGGCATATATCATAGAGTTTTTAACTTTTATGTATGAATCCATCGACAAAATTCTATTATTATTAGATTTTTTTAATTAAATGTTGATATTATTATGAGAATCTATTATGAAATCTTGACATATAATTGATTATTAGATAGTTGGGTGAGTTTATGTTTGATATTTAGCCTAGTTTGCAACCAATAATAATTAATTCTGGCATGTATCATAGGAAATTTTGGTATATGCCTATTAACATAATTGTATTACTATTATAATGTTTATAAATAGTGATTTATATTGGAATTTATTATAAAATCATGATTTATAAATCAGATAAAATATAATAATTTTTATATAACAAACTCTAATTTTAATATTAAAATTTCAAAGTTTCAACACATGCGTGCACACACACACTCTCTCATTTTCTAATATGATCTTGAGTAATCTTTATCCAAATTTTTTTTAATAATGAACATCACTACAATTAATTCAAAATTAAGGTGATTAATCATGCTCCATTTATTAAAATAACTAAATTATTAATATTTAAGATAATAACATAAGATGAATTGAATTTCTCTTGGAGCTTCTTCATCTAAAGATCTTTCTTAGATCTTCAAACTATATGAGTTTGATGCTAATGATAACTCTTAAGTCATGTATCTGATGTGTTGACCTAAGTGATTCATAGAACTGAAGTTAGATAAAGATTTGGATTTTTATGGTAGATTCGATGCATAAAGCCAGATGGAAATACACTACTTAGAGATTAGTGAAAACATGAAATAAAATCAAACACAATGAATGATGACCATTGGAGCTCAAAATATCTACAATAAATGGTTATAAGATCATTTGAGGTCTTACATTTTTAGATGCTATAAGTTGTATATTCTTGCACATTTCCTCTTAGTTCATAGTAAAGATATTCATTTATATAAATTCTAACAATTTACAAAAAATTAATATTTTTATTAATCTTTACACTTTTTTTGGTTGCAAAAATTCAACTTATTTCTATGAAAATTTTTATTATTACCCTTGCAATGAATTTTTAAGCTTATTTTGATCAATAATTAAATAGTTAATTTATACACTTAAAATCATGCCTTGATATCTATATACACATTTCCTCTTACCTAGTTTTGTTTTCTTTAATATTGCTAAGAAAAGATTTAGTGTGTTTATACTATATTTTTTGCGCTGAAGAATTGTGTGGTATTTAGCCGCCAAGAAAAGTACATAGATTATACTATATTTTTTTACTATTAAGAAAAAAGTTTGTGAGCGAAACTCTGATTTAGTATTAATTTCTAGGTTATAGTTTGGTGTAGATATGTTAAGTTGGGTTAATAACCATACCCTTTGTGTTGTCTCTTAAAATTTATGTTCATGCTAACATTACTTCTATTTGATTTATTTATTTACTTACTTAACTTTGTTTCTCTAGTATTTTCATTCTTTAATTTTTGGATAGTTAATTTTAATTTATGTTTTATTTAATATAATAGTTTTTTAAGATTATCTATTTATATTCATCCTCCTTATGAGTAATACAATTGCCTAACAAGTTTTGGTGTACTTTGAGTATATTTAATTGTTAAGTTTTTAATAAAAACACCTAATACTTCAAAACAAATGCATATTATTGATTAATTATATATTTTAATAGCCCAAAATTTTTTCTCTCTCCTTCTCATACATATGATATTTGAGTCATCCCTATGTTCCTTTTCTCTCAATAACTCATTATCCTAAGAATCATTGGGATTTGTTCCTTATATGATATAAATTTTGGGACATAAGAATTTTGCTCATATATCTAGACATGAACACAAAACTATTTTTTCTTAACCATCAAACTAAGCACTCACAAAAATTTATTCAATGGATTTGACAATTTTGCTAATATAGAGAAAAAAAGGTGAGACTCATCTAAATAGTATTTTAATAAACTTGACAATGACACATAACACATTTAAATATTTTTTTTCTCTCAAACACCTTAACTTGATGCCTCCGATGATACCGCCTCTTCAAAACCTACATCCATTAGTTTAATGGATCGACTTGCCTCAGTAGGACTGTCTGGCAATGAAAGGTGTAATTTATGATGGGATGAGCACTCAAATTCATCATCATGGATCTCCTTAACACCATCACGATCACCGGTGCCAATTTCTAGCCATTGTTGACAACACAACTTCTTGAAAAAATTTCGTTCCAACCATATAATGTACAAGTAGTGCCTCTCCTCTGTCCATGCTTCCTCCACCTCCTTTGATTCCATCAACAATTTCCTGCTTCCCAAACCAAGCAAGACTCCTTTAAATAAGGCACAAACATAGATATATCATAGTTGTTTCATCATTAAGTTCTATTATCAATGTAGAAAAAATATCTCAGATATTTTTGTGCCATTGATTGGGATCACGAAAATCCTGTAGCAGTTTGTTAAACAAGTTAGATTTCTTTTTTTATTGTTTGGTGAGCGTTTGATGTTTGATATCTTTTATGAATGTTTGAAGCTTTGGGGGCCTCAACTTCCTTTAGACTTTTGAATATTTTTTAAAATTTATCGAGTTTGATTCCTATATATTCATTTCCTATTGATGTTATTTATCTTTTTTATTGAGTCTTAGGTCTATATTTTATAGAAATATTCATAACTCTGAACTTATTACTTTATGAAACTTATAACAAAACATGAATCTTTTTTTGGGCTGCAAGATAAATATTTTTTTAAGTCAATAAAGATTTGAGAAATTTATATATGGGTGTCATTATTTTAATGGCGGAATGATGTCTCTTTCTATTGTCTTCATCAGGGCTGACAACTTTGATTTTTTTAAGTATCTTTGATGATTGATAATGGAAGAGAGTTTTAAGGTCGAGCTCCTTATTTTAGAAAATGATCATAATAAAGATTAATATTCAAGTTATTTTAGTCTGATGATTGATAGCTTATGCTTTCAACTACTAATAGCTCTTATATTCAAGCCCTTCCATACATAAATATATATATATATATATATATATATATATATATATATATATATATATATATATATATATATATATATATATATAGTTTCATTTTGATTTATATATTTATATATATATACTTTATATATGTTATTCACTTAGTTACTAATTACAATATCCTAAGTGCCTAATTAGTAAGCTCTTAATCTGAGGTTGGAGATCCTAATTATTAAGGTTGAGTGATTATTAACCACACTCGAGGTTAACAAAATTTTAGTACCTAGATCAAATCCTAGGTCTAAGAAGTGGGTTGTTATCTCACTAAAAGTGAGGTCAAATAAAAATAGGTAAAAAATAGATACTTAGATGGCTTACCATTAAATATTATTGATTGTCAACTTTATTCCATAAGTTGCACTCAACAATTATAGAGCAATTGATAGAATTGACAAATAATAGACACAACATCATGATGATTGATATTAATACACATTGACTTAGAAAAAAATAGTTTGACATGTCACCTCTCTGCAAAATAGACCATCTTAATGTCTTAAAAACATTGAAATTATCAAGAAGGGACATTTTTTATTAATTTGATGAAGGACAATAAATAATAAGCGTAGCATCTAAAATTGAAGTTCAGATCTTTTAATTGCTTCCAACGTTATTCATACAACTCAAGTTCATGAAACATATTATGCCAATGTTTTTCAAGAATCAAAATGTGCCAAGCAAAAATTTCTACAATTGATTGACCAAATGCAATGACGATGATGAACCATGAACTTGCATAATGTGAGTTGGATCAAAATCATTTCAATTTTCATCAAAATCACTTAAAAAACTTTCTTTCAAAAAATAGATTATGTTGATATGTCCAAAAATTTGAAATTATTTAAAAGGAATCTTTATCAAATAATTCAATTGAGCATGATGCGAGTGGTGACCCGTCAATGCAATGTCATATGAATCAACCTTGAAATATTTTATTTGTCATCAAAATTATCCAAAAGCCCTCTGATTGCAAAACAAATTCTATAATTCATTGCACAAAAATAAATTCACAAAATTTATTAATACTCTACTTAATAAGACCAAATTTCAAATAATAAAATATGATAAAATACATAACAATGATCTAATTTTTTATCTGACTTGCATGATACTCTTAGGTGTCTCCCTTATTCTACCATCTTAGTTTCCTGTGACTATTTCCCAACAGCCTTCACATTGATCTTCTCTATTCTCCACACACTCTAGCCTGCCTACCACTTGTCCAACTTGATCTTCTCTATTTAAACATATATTTTAGGTCAGATTGACTTTGTTGGTCAAAATAGATCAAATTTGGAGAAATCTTGGTTAGGAAGTCAAAATCAAGTTGGTGGGTAAAAAGTAGATTAATTATGAGTTTGGAAGTCAACCTGAATCTGAATTAAAAAATTAAATAGGCCAAATATTTTAACCTAAATAACCTGAAAATTAATCGGGTCAAATAAAATCTTATTTTTTTAATTGAGTTCATATTAGATTATCATATCGAGTCAATTATTGATACCCATACTCTGATATCCCTTCACCATCGCTGCTTTGCAGGATGATTGGAGAACACCGTTGCCTCTATTTCCTCAAAGTCATCAGGTTACACACCCTCATCATTCTTTCTCATGTAGCGTATATGCTCTCCCCTCCTTCAACTCCTTTGTTTAGGTCAAGACACAACAACCAAGATAACTCACACAAGCCTATTGGCCACTTGTTGATGAGCTCTTGTATTTCCATGTCTCTCCTCACAATGACTGACTGCCTCCCTTTTATGTTAATCAACCATCCAAGCAAGCTTTCCCTCTTATCTCTTTCCTATATCTCATTTTCTTATAGCTCACTTTATATCTCATGCCCTTAGTGTCACTCACTTCTCTTTCACAAAGGCTTGCCACCTCTCATTCTCATAATTGTGGACCTTCTCCTTGCTCTCCCTTTGTCTTAGCAAGCTCTCTGATTTCTCATAATTGTGCAACTTTTCCTTATTTTCCCCTTTGCTTATCTATCTTGTGACAACTTTTCCCGCAGAGCTCTAATGATCCTTCTTAGTCATTGTAGGTTGCACAAGCTCCTAGGCAAGTTGATTCCCTCATCATAGTCTACTTTAAATATGGCCAAAGAGCAATCTAGCCACCTTTGGTTGATTGAGACAACATAACCATCTAAATCTTTTCTAACCTTTCAACCCATTGCACTTGTCCACCCTTCTCCTCTTTAATTGCCACTACCTTTACACCTCAACACCATTTGCAACTTAGCTACTAATTCCATTGGCTTTCATTGTCTCCCATATTGGGGCTTTAATCCACCTAGCCTCTTTGACAATCTTCTTCTACTTCAAAAAAAAAATCGTCATGACCTTCATCTACCCAAGTCATCACCTTTATTCTTTATTCTTTTCTCTCTTTAAATAGAGAGAGAGAGAGAGAGCTCACTTTTCATCCCTTGAAATCTATTTCTTTCTCTAAAAAGAAAAAAAAAAGATATACTTTCACCTCATCATCAACATCGATGTCATGTAAGGAGATTTGTATTCTTTTTCATGCAAATATTTCAAACTCTAATTACACTCAAAAGAATTTGATGTGTTTGAAGACCCTGCCACGCTTAAAAGAGTGTGGTAGGCAAACCCATCACTCTTAAAATAGCTATCTACAAAGGATGATGCTACGAGACTGATGAAATTTGATGTGATGGGACTGGTACACATAGATCAAAAGAAGCACAAATAACAAATGTAATGTATGAAAATAGTAAATGTAAATATAAAATAAGAAATTGTGTACACTTTTCTTCATGATATGGGGAAATTTTTTTTTCATCTCCATTTTTTATCTTATAATATCTCACTATGTAGCACAAAATTAAGAGGGGAATATAATTTAGTCAGATATATAAGAATATGGATTATTTTATCAAATCACTCTAAAATGTCTTGTAACTTATTATTATCTTATATTTTCTCATTCATTTTAATCTTTTATAGCCTTTGCATGGTGTAATTAATGAGCATCTTATATTCTCCCTTTGTTCACTTAACTTGAACCAATAACATGCTTACTCTCCCTTGCCTTCCTCAACTCAAGGAGTTATCTTTATCATAAACACATTCTAAAATTGAATTAACTTAAATATGACTAAAATTTTCTAAATGTCACCACTTATTGATTTTTCCCTAATGGTATCATTCAAAATCAAAGCCTATCAAATATGAAATAAAGAATCAATGTAATAGGGTATTTTTTTGGTTTCCAATATTACAACACAAAGCTTGATTTAGATGTGGAGCTCTTTCTTGAGGTTTGAGGGCTTGTTGAAGTGGAATTATTAGATTAAGTATATATGAAGCTAATATTTGTTAAAAAAAACACCTAGTTTGGTTTTAAAATTTTTTATGAGATACAAGGCTTATATGATTAGATTGTAAATAAAAATGAAAAATAAAATTGAAATAAAAATGCCCTAACCATTACATAGAATATGTGGGTGCAAAATTAAAAGTGCTTCTGCTAACTATCTGCGAATGAATGGATGAGCAAACCAATTATAGAGAAGCAAAAAGCACACTGAATACAACTTAACTATGACTAAATATGGATAGATCCTTAAAATATTAAGCATTATAATAGTCCGAGCCCAATGATTTTAGTATCTTATTCTTTTTAGGCTCTTAAATGCCAAGAAATGTACGTATATTATATTATATTTTTCTATTATTAAAGAAGAAAGTTTATGAGGTAAACTCTGATTAGTAGAATCTAAATCTTGGTTTTAGTTAGGTTAGATGCAAGTTTAGGTAAACTCCTATTTAATTTATTTATTTCATTACTCACAAATTAACTTTGTGTTTTTAGTATTTTCATTCTTTAATTTTTTTTACAATTATATTTAACTTAAGTTTTATTTAATATACTATTTTAAAAAGCTATCTATTCACATTCATCTTTCTTATGAGTAACAAAGTTACCTAACAAGTTGTTCTGCACTTTGAGTATATTTAATTGTAAAATTTTTAATAAAATACACCTATTACTTGTAAAAAAATAATATGCATATTATAGAGCAACTATATATTTTATAATCTTTTTCAGTCCTCATATGGTATTTGATTCATCCCTACCCTCATTTTCTCTTAATAACTCATTATCCTAAAAAGCCATTGGGATTTGTTCCTTAGATGATCTTTAATCTAGAATATTTGTCTTTATCTTCATTAGATCACGTACCATGAATTCAATTTCTAATATAAAGCATGTAAGCTAGCTCAATAATTTGTTTAGAAAATATTCCTCTCAAAAATTTATTGTTGAAAACATAGTTATGTGATTTAGCACTCTTTCATTAAACAATATTGGAGATATAGTTGAATTAAAATATTTCAGAGAAAATAAATACAAATAATGAAACCCCATAAAACAAGAAAGAAAATTAAAAAAAAAACCAAGAGTTTAACTTCTTAAGATATAATTTAAAATCAATCAATCTAACAAATGATCTGCCTCCATTGATAGAACCAACCAACAATTTTATTCTAAAAAATACTTAATACAATTAATGCTATTATTCAGTGAAAGATAAATTTTAATCATGAAGATTTGAACACAAAATCTCTTAATCCTAAGCATGACATTACACACTCACAACAATTTATGCAATAGACTTGACAATTTTGCTAATATAGAGGCTCATCTGACTAAATATTTTAATAAACTTCACAATGATATATAACACATTTAAATATATATTTTATCTAAATCTAACTCCATGCCTCTAACGATACACCTCCTTTGAAGTCTATATCCATTAGTTCAATGGATTAGATTGCCTCAGTGGCGCTATCTGGCAATGAAAGGTCTACTTTATGATGGGATGAGCAATTTGTTGACCTCACTTTTTGAGTGAGGAATCATCCTCCTATCTTAGACTTAGGTATTTCCTAGACACTAGAATCTCCTTAGTCATAGGACACTTCTATTGATTAGGTGAACACTGAACCTAAGCCTAAAGACTTAGGAAAGTATATTATAGGTTTAGTCTATGCCTTATGACAAACAGGGGAAATATCTATCTTATGGCCTAACCCATGACATATGCCTATCCAGTCATCCAAAACAAACCTCTAACGAATACAATCAAACCATAATTGGATTTCATTTCATACCCAAGCTCCAAGCCCAAATGATTTGAATCCAAACCCATCTTTATCCTATGATCCAATCTTATGGACTCAATCCAAAGCTCCTTCAACTAAACCAAACCTAATTGATTTTCACAAAAGCATTCTAACCATTCAATACATCCTTTCAAACTCTTCCAAAACCTACAATCAAATCAAACCAATCAAACTAATTCAATTAACCTAACTTAGCCCATTTGACCTAAAAGGTCTACATCAGCCAAAATCCAATTAAATCCAAATCAATTACAATCAAAGCCATCAATCAATTTCAAATCAATTATCAAACTCAATTCAACCCAATTCAACCTAATCCAACTCAAATTGACCCATTTGGTTTGCTTGACCCAAAGTGACCTAAATGACTCATTTGATCCAAACAACAATCAACCCAAATTGGATTGAACCAACCTATTCAATCTCTTCTACAATGATTATTGCTCACCATTAATTATTTAATTTCAATCAATTAGGTCAAACCAAGCAAATTTGATCACTTGACCCAAGTTGACCCAATTAGCCTATATGAACCAAAATGAACTAAATCCCATTCCAATTCCAATCAATTAAAATCAATGATTCCTACAAATCATAAATTGATTCTTGAATATGATTCAACCATCAATCAAGCCAAACCAAGTTGAATTGGCCCCTTTGACTCAAGTTGACCTAATTTGACCTAAAAAGCCAAATTGGGCCAAACTTCAATCCAATCCAAATTGACTGAAACCAATGGCTCAATTCCATCATGAATTGATTATTGAACATGATCAAACCCTTGATTGAACCCAATTTGACCAAGTCAACCCAATTGATCCATTTAGCCCAAATTGACCTAAAGGGTCAAATTGATCTTAATCATTCCCAAATCTAAATTAATTGAAATCAACACCTACATTGGTCAAATTGAGCCAAACCAACCAAACTTGGCATGACCCGTCATTGGGTCACCATGGGTCTGCCCAAATCAAACCCTACACATTTCAAATCTAAATTAGCCTAAAACTCATTGGGTTAACCTTTCTAAATGGGTACAAAATCCCCATTTGGATGGTCTCACCTACCCCTTTGCCCTTGATAGCTACCCAAAACTTGATTTAGACCTTTGACCCACTGGCTAACTTGACTCAAAGCTGGTTGTGTCAGCCATTGTGAGGTGAGCTAACCCAAGCCATTCCATCGGCTCACCTTGGGGAGGAAGGACACTCCACCTCATCCCTTTTCAGCCCACTTTCTTCACTCAGCCACCCAAGGAGCTCCACCATAGCCATTGTCTCTGCTTTTATGGATGTCTTCAAAATCAGGCAATCCCACCATATGATTTGATGGGGAGAAGAGTATACTCCTACCCATCTCATTTCAACACAAAGATAATCATCTACAGAGCTTCAATAAGTCAAGATGAGCATCCTAGCACCTTCCTGACCTCTCTTTAGCTCCCCATCACTGGCGACAACAAACCCGAGTGAAACTAAGCCTCCACTCTATCCAACTCTAATTAAACTCAACCAAATTCAAATTAACTTCATCCCTTCTCCATAATGAGAGCAAAACAAATCGATTCCGTCGATTGAAGGAGATCCTGACCTCACTTTGAAGTGAGTTCTCAACTTCTCATCATAGATCTAGGACTCTTATAGACACTAAGATCTTAGTCATAAGACACTTGTAGAGATTAGGTGAACACTTGACCTAAGCCTTGAGACTTAGAAGGGTTAATCATAGGATTAGTCCATGCCTCTAGGACTTAGGAAAATCACTTACCCTATAGCTTAAACCTAATCCATATGCACCTTCTCAAACCCAATCCATGCTTCCTTTCTCAAACCAAACCTTAAATTCAAATCCAAATCATAAACCAATTCTAAATTCAAATTCAAAAGCCCTTCTAAGCCCTTTGATTTTTTTGTCTTGGACTTAGCTTCAAACCATTCAAATCAACCCCAATTTTAATTTTCCAAATATCAAATCTCAAATCAATCAAATCAAATTCCAAAAACTCAAGTATTGAAACCCATAATCAAATTCAAATTTCAAAATCCTTTAAGCCATATGAACCACCTTCATATGCTTAGCAAAACCTTTAATCCAAATCAAACTTTTGATTTCTTTATAAATCATTAATCATTCATTTATATTCACAAATATAAATGGAATACCCTCAATGAAAAATAAATCAAACTAAATCAATTCCTACTAAGCCATTTTGATTACATCCTTAGGTTTGGTCAAATTTGGTTCAAATCACTCCAATCAAGTGATTTTCTCATGAATCATTTATATCTTCATTTATGTTCCCAAATTTAAATGAAATATAAATCCAAATAGCCAAAACCTAACCCAAATAAAATCAAAAATCCAATTCTAGCCCTTTTAGCTAATTTCTTGGACTTAGCCAAATCCCATCCAAATCAACTCAAAACCCATGGATTTCTTCATAAGTTAATCATTCCTTCAACCACTTACCCAAATATAAATCTAAACTACAATCACCAAGCCAAAATCAAGCTAACCTAACTCAAACCCAAATTAGCCCTTTTAATTTGAAATTGTCAAATGAACCAAAATCATGGACTCAAACCATTTTTGCAATTGGATTTATATTTCATCTCAAACTCATTTATCAATACTAAACTTGAATCAAGCCATGATCAAACAATTGACCCATTTAGGTCCACTTGACCCAAAGTGACCTAAGACCCTTTTGAGATTAATTCTAATCCAACCCAAATTGGATTGAACTAAGCCCATCCGAACCACATATCATGATCAATAATCATCATAGGTTAATCAATTATCTTGAATTGGGTCAAACCAAGTCAACCTATCCTATTGACCAAGTCAACCTTTAGCCCAAATAAAACCTAAACTAGCCAAAACACACCATATGCTAAATTGATTGAAACCTTTGATTCAAATCAATTCATAATTAATGATTGAACATGACCAAATCCTCAATTGAGCCAAACCAAGTCAATTGGCCATTTGACCCAAGTTAAGTTGACCAAATTGGCCTAAAAGCTAAAATAGGTCAAATCATAATCCAACCAAATTGATTACCCAATGTTCAAGTTCATTCCAAATTGATTATTGAACTTGAAAAAAGCCATTTGAGCCCAATTTGACCAATTGGTCAACTTCCTAACAAATTGACCTAAAGGTCAAATTGGCTAAAATCTAAATTAAATTCACCAAAGCCTACAATCATTTTCAATTAACCAATTGAACTTAAACACCCAACTATCAAATTTGGTCAATTTTGGTTAACTTATTTGACCTATATGAATCAAATGAGCCATAATCAAATCCAAAGCAAATTGAACCAAACCAATGACACCAATACACTCCAATTGGTCATGTAAACTTGACCCAACCCTTGGTTTGATTGAATTTGAATAATTGGTCAACTTGACCCAACCTAACTCAATTTGACCTAAATAGGTTAAATCAAGCCAAATCAAACCAAATGAACTCCAAACCACTTGAAATTTGGGCTAAACCACTTTTGACCCATCCCAAATCTTCCAAAATCAAATACATAGCCAAATGACAACTTTACCCTTGGGTCTAGGGCATCCCAAAAGATAAGATACTTGCACTTTTGGTCATTTCCACCCTTTGGTCACTTGACACCCATTCATAAGTCCACTTAGGCACCAAGGACTATGGCTAGCTTATCCCAAGGGTGGTTGGGTTGGCCATGAGTCATGGGGAGGTGAAATCACCTCCCCATTCCCATTGGAGCATTTCAAACCACCAAGGACACCACTATTCCCATGGCAGCCACCTCCCACCCTTCCTCCACTCATAAGAGGCCAAGTGGAGTGATTTATGCCCAAACTGACCTCCCTATCGTGACCATTTGATCAAAAAGCTGAAATAATCACCGTCCAAGCCAAGGAAGGAGGGGGCATGCCCCCCTCATTTTCATTCAAACAACACTCACAATTCCACAGCATCCAAGAGAGAGAGATCCCAAGCTTCCTCTTGCATTTTCTCTAGCTCCCCAAATTCCCCATTCTTTATAGAAAATAAAGAGACCACTTCTACCATTTGTTCAAACCTCTCAAGTGCAATTAACTTTGCACACATCCTTGGACCATGCAAAATTCTCATTCCTCTCCAAAAGTGGGACCTCGACAAGGCGATGCAGGTGTCGAGTTGGTCTTAGAACCAAAACACCAAATCAAAGCTCGTGCGGCTCAACATGGCTTCATTTCTATCAAACGAAGCTTCCTTAATTGTTGGAACTACTGGCCATAAGCTCCGGTGAGGTATGCCATTAAAATCAATCCTTAGCATAAAATAAGTTGGTCCTTAGTGAAGGAAACTTTCATCTCATGTAATCTCCACTGTTGGATGTGTTTGTTGTGCTTCCCCAAAGGTATGAGATCAATTTGATCTACGGTATCCGTTTCTTGCCTCTCGGGAGGAGACAGATCACAGACCATCCATTCTGTGTGATCAAAATAGACAATCTTGATCTGATCATGCATGTCTCATTTTAAAATCTTTTTAATGTCCATTGGTGGATTGATCAGGTCGGATGGCCCAAAATTCATTACCATCCACGTTGGCATTTGATGTGATAATTTAAATAACCAATCTCATCATGCCATGTGGAAAGCACACCGCGTCAGCAGCCACATGGCACCGACGGGATTAGGGGTTAATTAGGTTAATTAATCTATTTTTAATGCTAAAACTTCCAAAATTCATAACTAATTATAGAAAAATCTAAAAAATACAAATGAGGGTTCATTTTAAAGGTATTTTAGAGGAATCTATAAAATTATTATTAATTAATTTTGAATAGTAATTTATACTTAATTTTTAATTAAAATTTAGCTAATTACTCTCATTAATCATCCAATTAATTTCAAACTTTTAGATGTTTAGGGGATGACCTGCCTCCTATTTTCTTGGGATTTATTGGATAATTAGAGAAATTATGGATTAAGCCTTAGTAATCTCTATCTTAATTAATGATAATTAAGCAAATGAATAGTAAATTAATCAATCAATTATGCTTATTAACCTCTATTAATGGTGATGAAGTTTAGGGAAATGGATTGGGACTCCCTCTTCCAATCTTTTCCTTAAATCTTCTCCATTCTCTCTTAAATAAATAATTAATTAAAACCCATTTATTAATTAATTAATAAAATTAATCAAAATCTAAATCATACCTGAACTTTAATTAATTAATTGAAAGGATTTAGGGATTGACACTAAAGCTCCCTTCTTTATCTTTTTCCCTAACTCCATTTCATATTATTGATTAAGGATAATTAAGACTTAATTAGATATTTAATGACCTTAATTAATTTGATTAAATCTACTTCTCTAATTAACTCTTGGGTAGCTCTTTGGGTGTTCAATAACCTAAAGAGAGCTAATAAAATTATGGTTAGCTCATGTGTGAGAAAACCATAAGTAATTAAGTGAGCTCCTTAAGCTAATTAATTATGAAATCTAATTGCATTAGGCCCCTTTCATTTCTTAGGAGCATTGCTTTACTTTTCATGTGGTTGCATATCATATTAGCTCATAATTATTTAATTAATTACCTTAAGATGTCATAGGTAAGGGTTAATTAATCAATTTAATCCATCCTTAACTTAATAAATCCATAAAATCAACCTAATTGATTTTCATTAAATCATATTAACTTTCACACATGGGAATTAATTAGACCAACAAACCTCTTCACATTTCATAAATCAAATCAAACATAAAATCAAAAAATGCTTTAAGAACTTTGGTTTATTTTAAATAAGCTTGTTAATTGATTGTAGGAATTAGTTAGTTGAATGAAATTATGTGTTTATGTTCTTTATTTCTTTCCAATCATATTAAAATATTGTATGTCACTTTAATTCATGCATTCATCTCTTTAAAATTAATCAAATAAAATGATTTCCTTTATGTCAAATTTGCATGTGTTTACTTAATTAAAATATTGTGGCTATTATCACTATTAAATCTCAAACATATTTTCAAAAGCTTCTAATGAATAGAATATGTGTGACTTTAATTATACATATATATAGAGTGCATGTGAATATAAACTTAGTGTATGAAGTGAAGTTTCTTTCTTATATTCACATGTTGATTTGCATAAGTAAGAATGTTAGTGGTATATTAGTCGGACATCCAGGGATGGCTTAAGTAGCCCTAAGGAGGTTCCTACCTCACTCCCTTAGTATAGAACAATGGTGACGTACCTGCTTGATTTCATTCTTATGCATTTTGAAATTAGAATTTAGATAGAGCTTTAATTTATTTACACAAATAAATCAATTAAATTGAATCAAACTTTTGTATAGTTTTCATTTCTATAGTTGCTTACACATTCATATATATATATAAATAAGCATAGTGGGTATATTAGCCTGGACATCCAAGGGACGCATGACTTTAAGTAGCCCCAAATAAGGTTCTACCTCCTTCCTTGGTGCGAAATAATGGTGCGCTACTTAAAATTCTCATATATATATATGTGTGTGTGTGTGTGTGTGACACTAGTGAAGAAAACTATAATTTCATCAATTCTAATTCATGATTCTCATTCTTATAGTTGCTTACATCTATATATTTGAGGATAGTGGGTATATTTCAGTCATTAAGGAGGTTCCTACCTCACTCCCTTTTAGAACAATGGTGACTACTTGCTTAAAAACTTATACATATGTGTACATTTGGCTAATGAATGAAAATCCCCTTTTCTATTAAAAAGAAACATGCATTCATACTTTTTTCAAGTGGTTGAATTGATTAATCATGTAACTTAAAGCTCTTTGCTTATACTTTTGCATAAGAATTTAGATAGAGCTTTAAATTAATACTACAAAATAATTAGTCCAAATATCAATTCCAAATTCATTTGCTTACTTTCAAAATTCAAGTTTGATATAAATTGCATGTATAGGTATATTTAGGACTTAACCATATGCATGTTATATATGATGGAAAGAAATACAAACATGTGTTATGATGTAATTAATTCAATTAATCTTAAGATGCCTTTCTTAATGAATAAGGTTATTTAAAGTGAACCTAAACTTAGGATTAATTAAAATATATAATAAGCCATTCACTAAAGAAATTAATTAATTTTAGATGACTTAGGGAGATAAAGAGTGATCCTCTCTTTCCTTCTCTTTATAACACTTAGTTATTTTTTGTAGGACAAATGAAACAAAAGAAAAGATTAAGTAAAATTTATAAATCAGTTAAACCACTTAAAGTGAAATAACCCTTTATGATTAAATCTCTTCTTACTTAGAAAATTGTAACAAAGCCTAGCTAGAGCATACCACACAAGCCTTAATACACACACATTAAAATTAAGTCACCACTTCTAGCTTTATGCCAGAGCGGTGCATGGTTTGATTTATGTTTTATTTTGTGATCTATTATTTTAGACTAGATCTTAGGATGTATGTTTAGAGTAGATGTTAGGTAATATTAACCTAATCATGTTTTATAGGGATTATGCTTAAGGGCTTAAAATAAATATAAATGCTCTTTATAGGTTTCTTAACCCATAGCATAATCTAAATTAGGATAGGTGGGCTTGGTTACCTATGTGTAGGGTGCTAAGTACAAATTATGAATACAATTGCTTGGGTGGAATGTATGTTTAGCTATCCTCTATTTTGTAGGTGTAGTTAGATTTACTCTTTCCATTTAAATGTCATTTCATAATTAGAAATTAGGATTAGTGTTATGGGAGATTAGAATGAGAGGTGGCTAGAAGGCTTTGTCCTGGGAGGCCCTGTGATGCCTTTGAAGCAAGCATTCAAATCAAGAAGGAGGAAAGAAAGAAAAGAATGAAGAATGAAGAATGAAGTCCCCATAACATTATCATTTTGTAATTGTAATTATTCTTTTTATAATCGGGTTGTATAAGGGTAGAGCTATTACCATTTTTTTTGGGTTGTACAATATCATACGACCTTTTATTCTTTTGTAGTTTATAAAATGTTTGATGTTTATTTATTGTGCATTAAAAAATGGCATGCCTTTTTAGTTTCTTTATGATTGGTGTTGTATGGCTGGATCGATTAGGCTCTTAGGAAAAAAATAAATTTTCATCTAACTACAACTCATAACTTAAATTTCTAAATAACTCATAACCTCACATAAATCTAGGATTAAATCAAGATAATTAAAAGATTTAGCAACCCTTAGGATGTATGTTAATATCATGCATATGCATATTCTTTCATTGTAAAATAGGGATTTCCATCCTTGCGATAGAATGCTTGACCTTTGAGCATCCCTGATGGAAAACCCTTTTCTCTTGATTTGTAATAACCTAATTTTATCATGCATTTAGGCATATAAAATCCAAAGCCTTTGTCAAAATAAAGAGTCAAAATAAATAAAATTTGAAAAGATTTGCATTAGACTAAGTCATTATTCATACCACTCATGCTCTAGTCTCTTAGGGAGTGGATTTAAGGACTTTAGTTTCTTTCTAAATAATAACCTAGCCATCTTGCAAAATATATGACTTGATCACATGATTTTAAAGCATAGGAGGTTAGGCAGCTCTCATGATTATAAGTCTAGTTGGGTGGTTTATCCTCTCTTGTGGAGTAAACCATATACCCATTTTCTTAGATTTAGGTCATGCTTTGGCCCTCTAAAGCTCCATAGATTTAGGATCTGAGGTTGTTATTTCCCCAGCTATAAATCCTCACCTCTTAGGCATTTCCATAATCATCTTGTGGATTATAAGTCTAAATTTCTAATAAAATTTCAACTCAAATATAATTCCTCAATTTCAAATATATAAATCCCAATCATAGGATAGATTGGAATGCTCACAAGGTTTCCTAGTATCATGAGCACCCCGTACTCATCTCCTTTGCTTTGATAATAAGTCTCTCCTTTTGATCTTCCCAATTTATTTTCAAATATAATCAATTTATTGATAGTCTATCTTTGAAATCTTTGGAGCAATAATTGCCTACTTTAATCAGAGTATTCTAAGAACTCACCTTCTTAGGATGTAATTAACTATGGGCTTGCCATAACTTTAGAACCAGTTTAAATAAACCCACTTTATTCATCCATGTAAAGTAGGGGAAAAATCTTACGGTATATTGAAGACCCACATGCCTTAGGAGTCCTTATTAAGGTGATTAGGTCCATTATGAGATTTCTATCTTTTGATATAGTGCACTATTCCTTAATATTGTACCCAATCATCTCAATAAGTATAACCTCAGATCTGCGTGGTGTCCCCTATACACAAACTCTAAAAATAAATACCACAATTTTTTTTGGCGACTCTATTGGGGATGATTCTTCTCTCCATCTTTAGTAGACAATTGTTATCTCCAAGCATCGATAGTGGACTTGTATTTCATATGAGTCCAAGACTATCTTTCCTTCCATTGGCACTTAGCTTATTTCATTCTTAAGCAAAGCTAGCCAATCCTCTAGGTTTTAGGACCTCACTCCTTGTAGGTCTTGAAACCCCTATTGGGTCCCCCAATAGGTAAAAAAAATTAATGAAAGGAGATGACAAAATTTAGAACCTCTACCACTAGCTTGGTGAGGCAAGGTTCATCTTATATTTAAGAAAATAAACTCTTTTGCAAAATGTCACTTTCCAAAACACTTTTCAAAATTTACATAACAAATATCTTGCACAAAATTCATAGAATCTTTTAAAAAAACACAAAACTCATATAACTAAACCTCATCTAACAATCCCATGATTGTTACATGGAGGTTCTTTTCAAAATCAAAATCACTTTTCAAAATCATCTTTTGAAAATAGTTATCTCATTCAACATACTCAAATTTGTTGAATGAAGATTCTATCAAATAAAATCATAACATAAAATTGAAACTCCACTTAACATATTTCATGCTTGAGTTGGAGTTTCCTCTTTTCAAAAGCACTTTTGAAAATAGTTTTTTCATTCAACATACCCAAATTTGTTGAATGGATTCCTTTCAAATAAAATCATAACATAAAATTGAAACTTCACTTAACATATTTCAAATGTTGAAGTTTCTCTCTTTTCAAAAGAAAACCACACACATGAAATCAACATTTGAACATTTGACATACCCAAATTTGTCAAATGGGTTCTAAAGATCAAAACAAGTTAAAATCTATTTAACATACTTGCATTTGTCAAATAAATTCCTCTTTTCAAAATCTTAATCATGATCACATTTGCTCCACTTAACATACCAAATTTGTTAAGCGATTTTCATTTTTAAACACAAAACATATCACATTTGATTCCTTAACATACCAAATTTGTCATGTGAGTCTCATTTTCAAAATCATATCACATTTGATTCCCACTTAACATACCAAATTTGTTAAGTGAGAATCTCATTTTCATAAAGCATAATCACATTTGATTCCCACTTAACATACCAAATTTGTTAAGTGCAAATCCCATTTTCAAATCAAAATCACATTTGATTCTCACTTAACATACCTAATTTATTAAGTAAGAATCTCATTTTCAAATCAAATCACATTTGGCTTCCACTCAACATACCAAGTTTGTTAAGTGTGAGTCTCAAATCACATTTGGATTCCACATAACATACCAAATTTATTAAGTGAGAGTCATTTTCAAATACATATCAAACACATTTTGGCCTCGACTTAACATACCAAATTTGTTAAGTAAGAAGCCTCATTCTCAAGTCAACATCTATCACACACATAACTAATCATCACAAGCAAAGATACCTTCAAAAAATTTTCAAAACATATAATGAAAACCTCTGTTTAGCATACCTAAATTTGTTAAGTAGAGGTTCTTTCAAATCAAAATTTTCAAACAAGACACAGAATAAAAATATCTTCAAAGGTCTCTCCAAATATTTGAACCCGACCCAACCTACTTAAATTGGTTGAGTATGGGTTCTAAATCAAAATTATATGGAAAAGACACTCCTCACATATCAAAATCTCTCCAATGAGCACTTAACATATAAATTTGTTGAGTGTGGGTTCATTTCAAATCAAGTCTAGAATTTAAAAATAAATACCAAAGCGACTAATTTGTTATATTTTCAAATATAGAGTTTTATTTCAGTTAGTTTCCATTCTCATTTACACCCTCTAAAGTTTGTGTTCTCCTTTCCGTCCGGTGTTGACTTGGCCCTAGATCAGGCCAACCTCACATCGCCTAATGTGCATCTGATTCTATTTAGTCGTTGATTTAAGGTTGTGTGAGTTACTTGTGAGGGGCGATCCTGAAAATTAGTAGGGAGGAGGTGGCGGGACAGACACCACTTATTCACTTTGACATGCCATCTAACTCTGAGTTCTCTCTATTGAAGAGAGGAATAGTAGGTCCCTGTGAGTAGCTTTAGCACATTAGGTTCAATGGTAGCATGGTGTCATGGTTCCACCTATGTTCCATAGTTGTTCATCTGTTGCACTGACACCTCCTTATTGGTCCCCTCAAGGGGAAGGCTATCTTGACCTCACGAGATAGTCTCCCTACCTTTGAGGTAGTTCACTCTACCCCTCACTCACCCACACTGCACATAACAAGGTCAAAGGTCAAGTGACATCATGAGATTGCAGCTGCAGAGGCAGAGGTAGCATCCCAAGTTGCAAAGGAGGGTTCATCGCTGCTGTAGAGGCGACATCAAGAGATTCCATCCCCTCTCAGGCTTAGATGGAGAGGAGGACTACAGAAGGATTACAGCATCACCTCCACCATTATCTTATTATGTGGTACCTACTAGGGAGAGGAGGAGGCCCTACATTGGATTACGATTAGTTATTCACAAATGTGAGCCCATGGGCTAGAGTCGGTGCATTATTTGACTTGAGGTCTTTGATCCTAGGCGTAGGATCAGATACATAGAGCTAGATAATATGGAGGCCCGGTGGCGGTGAGATAGGAAGCGGGGAGGAGGTATGCGGCGTGTCCTCACTCTATATTTCATCGGCAGTAGACCATAGATAGTACTCACAAGGTGTCACAAGAGGAGAGCTCCTGCTGAGCGGTAGCTATTATCTCCACCACACCACATGTTGCCTTTCAGTGCATGTTCCACATCCCACAAGGAACAAAAGATAGCATCGGGGGAGAAGAAAGCCCCGTTGGTGATCCGATTATGGTGTCAGGGTCCCATTCCTTCTACTCTGCCCATTGAGGTGAAGTCAAGCTCTTCTTCGACCTTCCGCCACTATGTGAAGGAATGACCCAAGAGCACCATAACCATTGCCACCTCCACATAGTTAGCGTGGTGTAGAGAGGGGAGGAGTTACAATCCTATGGTAGATCCCCAAAGGCACACTCCATAATAGTGATCATGAGCATGTATCTTAGCCATAGTCCTCCCAAAGATAGCACTAGTGGTAGCGGTAGATGCATTTGTCATGAGCATAGCCCTACTAGTCGGTAGTGTTCATATTAGTACAGTTATACCGTTCCTTAGATGACATTCTAACATTATATTTTGGGGAGAAGATAATTTTTTAGGAGTGATTGCTCCGGTCAAGAAGAGGGTAAGGTCCATTTTGACCTCAATGAGGATGATTTGTTAGAGGACTTAGCCGAGGTCCACATGGTGATACTAGAGCTCCCTCCATAGAGATAGAGTCGAAGGTATTATGGTTGAAGAGGATGATGCCGTCCATTCAACTCAGCACCTCCTCCACTAGTTTAAATAGAAAGATGATCACACTAAAAAGATGGGGAAGAAAATTAAGAAGTTGATGGCAATAATTTGCATTGCACCTCAGTTTCCGCCTTCTCATAGTAGCGAAAGGTAGTTAGCACATATCTCGGATCATCTAGATGCATTCCCGAGGAAGATAGTGGTAGCTTGCATAGGAAGGTGGTGGATAGTACCTCCGTGCATGAGAAAGATATCAAACATGGTGGAACAACGTGAGGAAGCGGCAAGCAAGGTGGCTCATCTGTTTCCAAAGGGTAGACCTACCAGAGGAATTTGATGCGTCCAATATCCTAAGGGTTTTGTGCTCCTTCTTTTAAAATCTTTGATGCGGTGGGAACCTCACCAACATATTGAACATTTTAGGCATTGCTATAACAGGTGGTAGTGACCCTTCTTTGATTATTGTTAGTTTTAGGTGTTGCATTTGATTGGTATTATCAATAGTTGGTAAAGACATTTCGATAGCACCTCTTCATCAAGAGGTTTTCTTTGGAGCTCATCAAAGGTTATTTGTAGCGATCTTATTGTAGTGACACAAGTCCCAATGAGTCCCTTTGTTGATTTTACATTCTCGTGTGGCACAGAAATGTGAACCATAGCTATCCAAACAGCATGCCATTGATATTCTCCTCAAGAATATCCATGGTACGGTCTCCTTCATGCTTAAGGGCTTTACCATACAAAGATTTGAGAAATTAATTAACAAGGTGGCTAGCCTACAATAAGAACCCAAACAGTTGCCTTTTAAGGACCAGTCAGCCCAAAACCTCGAGGCATTTGAGAGAAGAAGAGGGGTAGTCATAATAGTTGATGGGAAGCAGCTAGGGTTTCAGTTGACCTCGAGCTTTGACCTCCTCCACACCTTGGCCTCATACAACATCTCGGTTCCCGCAGTGGCCTCCACAATTGCCTCCCCATCTACATCCTCAGTGATATTCTACGCCACCGGGTAGCTATTACTACTCTTTGTTGATAGATTGAATAAACCTTATTCATTCATTCAAGAGGAGGTAGTAGAAGATCTTTAAGAATCTCTTAAAGAAGCGATTTCTAGCTAGAGCCTAGAGGCCAGGAAGTGGGCAAGAGTCATGATCCAAACTATTATCCCTACCACTACATGTTAGGCCACATCTTAGAAGATTGCATTACCTTTAAAGACTAGCTTGAGCATAACTATAGGTTGGGTTCCATCGTCATCCCTAAGGAATACATGTTAGAACAACCTTCTAGTTTTGTCAGAGTAATTCTTGAGGATACATACGATCCTCTTAAGATAAAGGAAGGTTGGGATATCTCCCTATCCAAACCTCAAGAAAATCATTTTTAAGATTAAGTACCCTTGTAGGTGCAGGCTCAAACCTCAACTCTAAGGAAGGTTTGCAAGTTGCTAAACAACGAGGGAGGTAGCCCAAGTAACATGACAAACTCCACTTGCAGGATAGATAGTAGTGTAACCACCGATTCAGCACTCTTTCCATAGTTGCACTACTTCCTCTTCCTCTTCTTAGTATTATATGAGGGGGTTTCAAATCCCTTACTCCTTACTTTACTTGATTTCTTTGTACCTCCATCCAAATCTAAGAAATCAATGAAGCTGATTCCACTTACATTGTGTCACTTGATGATCCGAGTTTATTCCTATAGAAACTCTCGTCTAATTAATAATAATAACTCTAGTTTTGATCATTCCATTTCTAATTTAGAAATGGATTACCCATTCTGAATCATTGGGTTACCATTGAGATTGATTTGGAGTCATCCACTCGATGATCCCATAGGAGAAGCGTAGGTGAACGATGAGCGGTAGAACTTTCACTAAACCATCTCATGAAGTCAAAGTCAACCTGAGTGGAAAAGTTCTACCTCCAGGGTAGCACCTCATAAGGGTAAGAAAGTCATTGGTTTAAGTGATCAACATAACCCCTCCATGCTCCACCCATGGATATGCTTGTGGAGGACCAGAGTTGACTACAATGTCCTCATTCACTTGAGAAAGTTGCCAACTAAGCTAAGCATATATGATGCCCTTGTCTTATCCAAAGAGATGAGGAGTCATTGATCAAAGGCCCTTTGATCAAAATATGCTTAGCTTCAATTGGAGAGGAGGCATGTTATTCAAGAGAAGCCCATGGAGTTACATTCATGATGAAGACCTTCTTTTGGGGATAATCAATGTCCTCCCTACATCATGGATATGGGTGATTTGACTCTCTGGGTGTTAGTTGATCCGTGCATCGGTGAACATTATGAGTCTAAAGACCCTTGCTTACTTGAGGATTGATATCTTCGAACTTCAAAGAGATCGGATAACGTTGAGAGGATTCAATGAGCAAGGCGAGAGGGCTTTAGGCTCCATAGTGTTGCCATTAGAGATAGATGACTGGAAGACAAAGGCAAAGTTCTACATAATTGATTTGAATACATATTTCACTACTTTGCTCGGTAGGCCTTGGATACATGAAAACAAGATGGTTCCATCCTCTCTACATCAGTGCATCAAGTTTCAAACAAGTGGAATTGAATATTATGTCAAAGGAGACTTGAAAACATTTTAGTTAGAGAGGTGAGATATATGAGGATGCGACCTACTATCTTCCTCAAAATCAAAAGTCTATTCTCTCATGAACTTGGTGAGTTCAAAAAAAGAAAAGAAAAAAGAAAAGAAAAAAAAGAAAAAGAAAAAAGAAAATGAAAAAGAAAAGAAAAATAAAGAAATGAAAAGTGAGGAGAAATAGAGGAAGAGTAGAATTAGATTCCACCCAGTTGTTCCTCCATATGAACACATGGGTAGGATGACTCAACTCCAGGGTAGAGGAAGAGAGGTAGATCAGGCGGTTCCAGGTGGAAGACCTCCTTGTTGGTGGCCATCCGGTAGAGCTATGTTCCGACTCATAGAGTACCCTTTCCACATAGATTTAGAATCTAGTTCCGAGGATGAGTCTCATGTGGTTAGCATGCCAATTAACCCCTCTTGGGTCCCCTTTGGAGGTGACATGTTGAGCTCATGATGAAGACCAGCCTCCAAGCAAAACATGAATGTATATCATCATTATGTAAAACATGAATTAGGGCCTTAGCTCTAACCCCACTTTCCTCTAGTTGAGGTTTGTAGTTAAGGAGGCCCCAAGTCATCCTAAATGTCAAGCAAAAGTTTTTGGGGAACATCATCCTCAAGTCGGAAGGCGATGTAGAACTTGAGGATGATTCATATAAAGATTTAATACAATTGCCTTTTGATTGGTACTTGTGTTCTTAACTTAGCAAAGAAGGGATTAATCCCACATACTTGGTCTAAAATGTCGAATTACTTTGAAAGGTTATGGGAAAACCAAACATCTTCAATCAAGACCGGGACTAGGATTGATAGTGGGTCCGATGATGATAACCATTGCTAGTCATCACCAATCATTTGGATCGATAGGTTCTTTTCAAATCATGCTAACTCATATGAGGAGGTGTGTTTAGAAACTTCAGATGATCCAAATGAATTTGAAGTCAAGGATTCACCACCAGAGTTCGAAGAAGAGATTAGATCAGCCATTGATGAACTTAAGGAGATCAACTTAGGGATAGAAGAAAATCCACATCTGACATACATCAGTACTTTGTTGAATGAAGACGAAACCAATGACTTAGTTAGGCTATTAGCTGAGTTTAAGGAATGCTTTACATGGAGTTATGAAGAAATGCCAGGTTTATCCCTTGATGTAGCAGTCCACAAACTAGCAATAGAACATAACACTAACCAAATCAAGCAAGCACCTAGACCAAGCAATTAGACATTAAACAATAGGTCATTTCTAAAGTCAAGAAATTAATCAATGCTGGTTTTATTAAGGAAGAAAATTACCCTACTTAGTTCGCTAGTGTCATCCCAGTTAAGAGAAAGAATGACCAAATTTTCATATGCATCAATTTTAGAGATCTAAATAAGGCATGTCCTAATGATGAATTTCCACTACCAATCCTGAAACTGATGGTGGACATTGCCTCATCTCATGCAATCTTCTCTTTCATAGATGGGTCATCTGGTTACAACCAAATTAAGATGGTCTCTGAGGATGAGAAAAATACTAACTTTTGAACATCACCTATTATTAGTCTCATGCCTTTGGCATTAAAATATGGTACTACATACTAGTACATGATCTTCATGAACTCATTCATCATTAAGTTGAATGTTACATCGATGATCTTATAGTCAAGAGTAAAGAAAAGGAAGACCATTTATTTGACTTGAGAGTAGTTTTTTAACAGTTAAGATAATTTAACCTTAAAATGAATCCCTCGAAGTGTGCATTCAGAGTAGCTTTAGGGAAATTCCTTTGGTTTGTTATCCAGCATCATGGAATAGAAATCGATCCAAAGAAGATCAAAATAATATTAAAAATGACACCCCCTAAGAGTCTAACTCAACTTAGATCATTTCAAGGGCAGTTGACATATTTAAGATACTTCATTTCCAATTTATCAAGAAGATGCCAACCATTTTCTACACTTGTCAAAGGATGACAAGTTCAAGTGGGATGACAAGTGTCAATATGCCTTCAAAGACATCAAGCACACCATGATGACCGCCGCCTAGACTACCTCAAGCATACTATATACTCGCATTAAATGACTCCCTTTGTGCTTTGTTGGCCCAAACTAATGATAAAGGGAAAGAAAATGTACTCTATTATCTCAATCATCATCTAATCCCTACTGAGGCAAATTACCCACCCATTAAAAAGCACTACCTAGCTTTAATATTTGCACTCCAAAAGCTATAACACTACATGCTTTCTCATAAGGTGAATCTGAGCTCTAGGATCAATCCACTGTAATATGTCATGACATGGCTGTTGACCTCATTTTTAGGATGAGTTCTAAACCCCTCCATCTTAGACATATGACTTCTCTTAGACTTTAAGAGTTCCTTAGTCGTAAGACACATCTAGTGATTAGGTGGACACTCAACCTAACCCTAGAGACTTAGAAGAGTTAGCCATAGGAATAGGTCATGCCCTAGGGGTGTATGAAAGTTTGCCTACCCTATAGCTTGAACCAAATTCCTCACTTTCTTCCTTCAAGTCAATTTCCAAATCAAGTCTAAACCAACTCCAAATTACAAATCAAATCAACATCAAAACTTAAATTAATTCTAACTTAAATTGATTTTCTCAAACTCAAATCAATTCCAAGCGATTGAATCTTATGATTGAAATCTAAATTCCAAAAATATTTTCTTAGTCCTTTGATTCCCTCTCATGGACTAAGCTCAAATCAAATTTAAATCAAGTCAAACCCTTAATTTTTCTTTATGATTCAATCAATCCTACAATCATGAATCCAAATATAAATACAAACTTCAATCAAATATCCAAATCCAAATCCAAAAATCAAATCCAAATTCAACCAAAATTCAACCTAAGCCTTTCAAGTGAAAATCTTGAACTTAGCCAAATCAAATTCAAATCAAGTCAAACCCTTGATTTTTCTTCATGATTCAATCAATCCTTCAATCATGAATCCAAATATAAACACTAACTTCAATCAAATATCCAAAACCAAATCCAAATTCAACCAAAATTCAACCTAAGCCTTTCAAGTCAAAAGTTTGAACTTAGCCAAATAGAATTCAAATCAAGCCAAACCCTTGATTTTCCTTCATGATTCAATCAATCCTTCAATTATAAATCCAAATATGAAACAAAAATTCAATCATCAAACCAAAATTAAATTCAAAAAATCAAAACTAAGTCAAAATCATGTTTCCCCTTTGAACTTGAAATTATCAAATGAATTCAAACCCATTTGACTTCAAATCTCTTGAAAATGAATTTATATTTCAATCATAAGTCCATATGTGAGTTCAATCAAACTCAAATCAAACTTTGACCAAACCATTTGACCCACTTAGGCTCACTTGATCCAAAGTGACCTAAAGTAGCCCTTTTGAGCTAAATTCTAATCCTACCCAAATCAGATTGAACTAAGCCCATCTAAGCCTCACATTGTGAGCAACAAACATCATAAGATGATCAATCACTCAAATTGGGTCAAACTAAGTCAAACATAAGGATTGATCAAGTCAACACTTAGCCAAAATAAAACCTAAACTTGCCAAAATCCACCATAGGCCAAATCGATTGAACCATTGATCAAAACTCATTCATGATCAATGTTTAAACTTGACCAAGTCATCATTTCCGCCTAACCTAGCTCAATTGGCTACTTGACCCAAGTTGACCCAACTTGACCTAAAAGTCAAAATGTGTCAAAACTTGATCAAAGCTAAATGAATTAAAACCAATGGGTCAAATTCATTCTAAAATGATTGTTGAACTTGACCAAAATCTTAATTAGCCAACTATACCCAACCTAGCCCAATTGACCTTGAACCCAACTTGACCTAAAAGGTCAAATTGAGCCAAATCCAAATATAAAGAAAATTGATTGAAAACAAAGATACTAATCCATTGAAAATGACCAACTAAACCTGTGCCAACCCATGACCTTACCCAAATAGGTCAAATGAGTCAAATTGGTCAACTTGATCCATTTGACCTAAATGAAATCAAATGAACCAAAACTAAATCTAAACCAAATTAAACCAAACTAAAGTTGCCAACACATTTCAAATGGTAATATGAACTTGACCCAACCCTTGGTTTGACCCAATTTGATCAATTGGTCAACTTGACCCAAGTTGACCCATTTTGACCTAAATGGGTCAACATGAGCCAAATCATATCAAATCAACTCCAAATTCATCAAACTTGGCCCAAACCATTTTTCAATCATACCAAACATATTCAAACTGAAATCAAGCAAATGACCATTTTACTCTAGGCCATAGGGTAACCCAAAATCAAAACCACTTGGAGTTTGATCAATTCCTTTATATGGACACTTGGCATCCTTTTAATGGACAAAATGGTCACTAATGGACATGGTGCACAGGACCCATTGGGTTTAGGTTAGCCAAACCCAACCCAAGGTCAAAACTAATCACTTCCTTGAACATGGGCACATGAAAATCCTTCCTCCATTCATTTCGAGCAAATGGGAGCTTCACTACTCCACTCCACACCTAAAACTGAATGCCCTGACACTCCTGACAGCCTAACAAATCCATTGAATATGATGTATTGGATTAAAATGGCAAAGCTCTTCACGATCATCTAATTCACCTAGGGGGAGATATACTTTCCCTAATTCCACTTCATTCATCATCACACTCACTCGATTGATCTTAGGGAACTCGTGAGGCAAGTTTCTCCAAGCTTCCTCACCCATTTCCATTTCAATTTTGCTTCTTCAAATCAAAATTAGGGGAGCTCCACCAAATATCCATCTCACTCAATACTTCAAATCAAGCCAATTCCTCTTACAAGCTTCATTAGAGGACTCAATCAAACTTGCTTAAAGCTTAATTCAAGTTCTCAAGGCAAGGGAGAGGGGACTTTGATCAAGACCGAGCCCAATTGAAGGAGAGCTTGGTCTATAGGAAGATCCACTCAACCAAATCACCTTAAATCTTCAACAAGGCTTCCTCTGCACTAGATCAAGCTATCTCAAAGGATTCGAGCACCGATGATAGCCTCCAGCGAGGTATGGATCAAAACCAAGCTTAAAATAGAGAGTGTGTGGTCTTTTGTGAAAGAAATTTTCACTTCATGTAAAATTAGCTATTGGATGTCTTCTTCATTGCATGATGATGGTGTGGGTTGAATTTGAGTTCAATCCGAGCTCAATCGAACTCAGATCATGCCATGGAAGGTGGACAGTTCCCCTTTCCCGTAAGAGAACTCATGGACGGATCATGGGTCATCCATCCATGCATTTTGGATGGACGACCATGATCAAGACACATAGGAATATCTAATTAATCCCTTAATACTGTGGGCTTTATCTCAGCAATCCGATCTCTGATCGACGGTGAGCGAAAGTGCGTAGCATGGCATGACGCGACGAGATTAGCTATTTAATTAGGGATTTAATTAATTATCCTTAATGGTTGAATCTTCAAAATAGAATAACTAATTCTTGAAAAATCATAAAAATATAAAGTAAAAAACATTGGAAAGATATTTCAGAGGAGAATATTCTAAAATTAATTTCACTAGATTTTAAATAGTATTTTTCCTTAATTAGGGTTTTAATGAAAACTTAATAACCCTAATTACACCCTAGTTATCCCACTAATTAATTAAAAACTTCTCATGTATATTTAGGGGGATGACTTCTGCCTTCCCTAATTTTCTTAGAATTTATTGATGAGTTAATTAGTGAGATCAATTAATGAATCTTAATTACTCTCATTATATAATTAAGGGTAATTAAGCATATGAACAATGGTTTAATTCCTTTATTAAGTTAATTAAGCCTTGCTTAAGTAGAGAAGAGATTTATGGAATGGATTTGGGGAATATACCCTAAGCCATTCACTAAACCCCTTTCTTTCCTTAATCTAGACTTAATTAAGGGTTAATCCCCTAATCACTTGCTTAATTAATTATATTTTCAAATCAAAACATTCCATAACTTAATCAATCCTTCTTGGGTAGATGCTTAGGTGTTCAATAACCTAAGTAACTTAAGGAAGTAAAAATCCAACCCACATGTGTGGGAAGGATTATGAAAGTACTTAAATTAAACCTTTTAGTTTAATTAATCACTAATTGTGAGCCAATTGCATTAGGCCCTTTCTTTCCTAGGTGCATTGCTGATTTAAATTCCTTGTGTGATTTTATGTCATATCATTGGCTCATAATTATTTGATTAAATATGCTAAGGTGATATAGGTAGGGGGTAATTAATATACTTAATGTACATCTTAACCTAAATAAAACATAAAATTGACCTAATCACCTAAAATTTAAACCAAAATATAATAAACATGTGGGAATGAGTTAGGACTAGAAAATCTTCTCACATTTCTCAAATTGAAATCAAACTCAAACAAAATCCAAACTCTCTTTTAAACAAATTTGATTTGCTTTCAATAATTCTATTTCATAGGATTGTCTTTAAGAATTAATTAGGGTGAATGAATTTACATTGATTTCATCAATTTATTTCTTTCCTAGCATGCTAAATGTTTATTCCATAAGAAAATTGTGCATTCATTTTTTTATTTTTAAAAATCAAATTAAAAATGAAATGTTTCCTTTATGTCAAATTGCATGTTTTGGCTAAAGTAAGGATATGAATGGTTATTATCACTATTAAATCTAAAAAGTATTTTAAAACTTATGAATTAAATATCAAAATTGAATGGTATGCTACTTATAATTATTTATGAGCTTGTAGAGAAAAAATATAAAGATTGCATAGTGTGTTTTCCTTCTCTTTTCTTTTAGCATAGTTTTGAATAGGATTTGGCAAAGTGTATAGTTCATTTTACAAGAAAACAACACTTGCTTAAACCATTTCATATTCATTCCTATGCTATCACTTAAGAAAGACATCTACACTTACACATATAAATTGCATAAACAAATTAAACAAACAAACACAAATTTTTGCATCTTTCTTTTTCCATGCATTTCTAGCTTTAGGTTGTATGCATGGTTTGATAATTTTGTTTTATGATGTTATGTTTATGTTAGGGTGAATGTGCATAGAATAAATGGTAGGATAATTTAGTCTAATCATTATTTCTGCAGCGGATTGTGCCTAAGGGGCACTGTAATAAAATATAACTACTTTTGTTGTGCATGTACTTCTACCCCTAGGAATAATCCAATAGGCCAAGTGGACTTGGTTACCCATGTGTGGGGTGCTAAGTCCAATATACATGCTTAAGATTTGTATGGATTGTTTAACTAATCCCTATTTTGCCTGTTTTAGTTAGATTTACTTTTCCCTTTTCATGTACTTTTGCAATTTGGATTTTAGAATAATTATTATGAGAGATTAGGATGAACATTGGTTATAAGATCTCAACTTATGTAACATGTAAAGCTTTTGGAGCATCCACATTCCAACCATCCAAAATAAAAAATAAAAGAAAAAAGAAGAAAAGAAAGAAGAAATAAGAAAGAAGAAGAAGAAAGAAGAAAAGAAGAATGAAGACCCCCATAACATGAATTTCCTTGCTTGATTATAATTAATTCATTTGTAATCCAGGTTGTTTAAGGGTAGAGCTTGGCTACCCAATTTGTTTTCAAGTTTGTACGGTGGAGCCCGACCACAAATGGCCTTTTATTCTTTTGCGCTAATTTTATAAATTGATTGATGTTTGTTTAACTTGCGCATTAAGATGTCATCTTTTCCTAGTTTCTTCCTTGCTTTGATGTATGGCCTGGATGATGATTTGGCTCTTAGGAAAATAAATCTTCTACCAAGTTAATTAACTCAAAACTAAAAATAAATAACTCATAACCTCACCTAAAGCTTAGGATAAAAATCAAGATAAAAGAATTAGCAACCCCTTAGCTAGATGTTGTCTTTTCTTTCCTAACATCATGCATAGAAAATATATTATTTCACTCTTGATTGGAGAGCTTCCACCTTTGTTAGAGAATTTGGCTTGACTTGTGAGAGCCATGGTGGAAACACACCTTCTTATCTTATTGATTTTGGCCCATAATCTAATTTCTCATGGATTAGGTATATAAATCCTAAAGCCTATGTCAAATTGATTATCCAAAATAAAAATAAAAATGTAAACAAAATTTGCATTAAATTTAAGTCATTGAAGTATGCCATACATGATCTAGTCTCTTAGGGAGTGTGTTTAAGGACTTAATCTCTTTCTAAATAAATAATAGCTTAGCTATCTTGCAAAAGAATTTGACTTGCCTATATATTTTAAAACCGTAGGAGGAGTTAGTTGGTGGCCACCCACAGGCGGGTGTACATCCAAACAGTTAGATGGTTTATCCTCTGTTATGGAGGTAAACCAAATACCCATTTTTGCCTTAGATTTAGGCAGTGCTTTTAGCCTTGCCAAAGCTCCCTAGATTTAGGTTTTGAGGTTGCTTCTCCCCTTTACAGGCCATAAGCATAAATTCTCACCTCTTAGGCATTTTTATGACCTTGTATCATGGAATTATAAGTGTTAGCATTCTAATAAAAAATCAACTCAAATAAATTAATTCAATTTCAATAATATAAAGCTCAATGATAGGGTAGTTTGGGATGCTTACTAGGCTTCCTAGTATCTTAAGCATCCCCTACTTGTTTTCATTTGGCTTCGATAAGAACTCCCTCATCTTGAATGATCCCACTTAACTTTTAAAAAATAAATCAATCGATTGATAGTCCTATCCTTTTAAAATCTTTGGAGATAATGATCATTTATCTTAATCAAGAGTATTCCTAAGGAATCTCATTTCTTAGGATGTAATTAACTCGGGGCTTGCCCCAATTTAACACAATTTAAAATAAACCTTACTTTACTTTTTCATGTAAAGTAGGGGAAGAATCTTTGGTAAATTATGAAGACCCATAGTCCTTAGGAATCCTTATTGAGGTGATTTGGTCGATTGTAGGGTGGTGACTTCTATCTCTTGAGATAGTACACATTTCCTCTATGTCGTAACTGATCACCATAATAAGAACATTTGCAGATCTATGTGGCATCCCAACAAGGAGTTTTATATTTCTTATTTCATTTATCCTCTTTTTCGAAAGGGGATATATGAAGGTAGAGATATAAAATTTCACGATAATGGCTGATGTTATCCAGATGGTTGGCATATTGGTCCATGATTTTGTCATAGTTTGACATCACTTTTGTACCACTCTGTGCATTGAAAGGATAAGCACTAGTGGATTTCTTAGCATCAAACCCACTTCCTACTGATTCTCTGCTTAGTGATGACCTCCCTGATAAACAAATCATGAACTGAGGGGACACTAGCATTGATCGCTAGAAAATGTATTTTGATGGTGCAGCTTCCTTTCAAAAAGGAGAAGAACCACGATCTACCCTTCTAGGAAAGGAAGGGGTAGGAATAGTTCTCCTAACTTCAGACAATGATGTGATGATATTTTCATATCATTTGTCCATACACAATATCAATATGAGGCTTTGATTGTGGTAGAGTTAGCTTACTATGCATCCAGTATTAACATCTTGATTTATCGAAATTGCTAGGTCTTAAAAAGTTCTGAAACTTAAGCTCCACCACTACCACAAGTATACTATGGAGTTGTTAGCCCAAATCCAAAAGTTTACTAGTTATAAGATTTCTCGAGGAGAGAACGTGATAGTGGATGCATTAGCCAAGCTTTCCATAGAGTTGGCATGTCTGAAAGATGAGTCCATACCAATAAGGGTCCAAAATAGACAAGTCTTATCCCTTGTTGACACTGAACTCATCGAGGGACTCTCTCTTGAATGGGAGGTTGCCATTACTAAAAAAGATGAAGAGTCAGATTGGAGACAACCATTCATGGATTATCTAAATATGGGCAAACTACCTCAAGAGAAATCACTAGCACATCAGGTGAAGTAGAGAGCCCGTAGGATTGTGACCGAGGTATGCTCAGGTTTATGCGGAGCTCATCAATCCAGTCTGAAGATGAAAGGAAAGATTAAGAGATAAGGATACTATTGACCATCGATGATTACAGACTGCATAGACATAGCTAGGAGATGCCATAAATGTCAGGTACATAGTGTGGTCCTACATCAACCACCCAACATTCTACATCCAACATTGGCCTTATGGCTATTCAAGTGTTGGGGTACCGACATAGTGGGTCCGATTAATCCTCCTTCTTCCAAGGGTCACTGGTTCATTCTAGCTGCCACCGACTACTTTTCCAAGTGTGTGGAGGCAATCCCATTCAGAGGGGTCACAGCTCAGCATGTGCTCCAATTTCTCAGGAGCCATATCGTATATAGGTTCGGGGTGCCTCGATAAATTATATTTGATAATGGTATTGCATTCAAGAGTGCTAAAATCTATAGCTTTTTCTGAAGACACAACATAGATTAGAGATATTCTACCATCTGGCTTGAAGCCTTTAACAAAACTCTCATCTAGATATTAAAGAAGACACGACAACAAGCGGCATGAGTAATTAGTTGAAGCCTTGTTACACACACAAACAAAACTCTAACTCAATCTACATTCTCCTGGTGTATGGTAAGGTTCTAGCATTAGAAGTCCAACTCCCATCATTAAGGATAGCTGTGGGTAGTAAAATCATAATGGAGTAAAACACCAATTTGTGGTTAGAATAGCTCAAAGGTTTGGAGGATGGATGCCTCCGGGCATGCCAGAACCTCGAGTTGTATAAAGACAAAATGATTCAAGCTCATAACAAGTTGGTCCATCCTAAAACTTTTCAAGTAGAAAAGCTTGTTTTAGTTCTAAGGACACCGATTATTGCCTGTCAAAAGATGATAGGAAAGTTTGAACTCACTTGAGAAGACCTTTTTTCCACAGAGAAGGTCTGCCAAGGAGGATCTTATCAACTTATAAATTGTACGGGAGAGCGCCCCATGCTTCCAATCAACAGGCTCTACCTAATGAAATACTATACATAAATCATGTTTTAGATCAATCATCAATAAAATTTCTTTAATCTCAAATTCCATCTCTTCTGTGTTGAGGAATATCTTCGCTTATGAATCCGTCACAATGTGTTTAGGGTAGGTGTAAGGAACCCAAGCAGTGTCCTATCCTGCATCATCACAACACAAACACAAACTATACACAATCACATATAAAACAAACACATATCTTTTGTCTCAGGTTATTTTGATGTGGGAACAAGCCCCCTGTGGCACTCACTCATTAGCTGCTCTAGGTCGGGCTGACATGCTACCTTGCTAGTGTAAAACCCCAGTGATCCCTTGTTCAGGAAGATGTAAGTCTGTTACTCTTTATTTTTTGATTTGATTGTTGCACTCCAATGAGTGCCTTATTAGCATGGTAGGCCTTCTTTTGTGTAAGCTACCCTCATGTTGGCTTCGTTTAAGAGGATGTAAGTCTACTATGTCTTCTTAAACTATCCATCATGAACTAACGGTGAATTAGTAAGTCCCCAATGGCTCCTTTCCTCGACTCCTTCAAGTGTCTCTTCTTTATGACTCCCTACTTAGTAGTTGCCCTTAGGTCGGGTTGATCTATTGCACCATCCAAGTGTCTCCCCAGCTATTGATCCCTAGTTTAGAAGATGAAAATCTGCTACGCTTTCTTCTTAAGTATAGTCGTTACACACTGATGGGAAGCCTTAGGTTGGATAACACCTATTGAGCTGACGACAGACTATCCCTGTGATCAGTTCTACTTTAGGGAGATGTAAGTCTACACGCCTTCTCTATAGACTGATTTTCGCACACCGACAGACATTTTAGGTTGGTTGGTCTTCACTATGCTGATAGTGACCCACCTGATTGATACAACACTATTGGCTGATATAAGACTGCTATGCTTTCTCCCAGAGTTGGTCACTGTATACCTATAGGCTTTCTTTTACAGGATCTTGGATAAAGCCCCTAGCGACACCTCCCCCATGGGCACTCTATTTGGATCACAACCTTAGTGACCCCATTTAGACACTACCCAGGTTGCTTTTGGATTGGATAGTCCCCTTTCCTAGTAGCCACCCCTATGGTTGGATAATTTGACTTACGGATTTGCATATTCTCTCTTGGTCCAGTAAGTCTGAGATAAGATTAGGCTGATATAAGCTCCTTCTCAGTGTAGTCCCTCGCACACCAACAGGGTCCACGCATATAAACAAAACAAAATATATATCTTCACTTGAGAAATAAGAGGAAAACTCCTAGCGGTACCTTTCTCAAGATGACATCCTATCTTTAGGGTAGTGTTAGCAAAACTCCTTATAGGAATGGCTTGACAACTTTTAAGTTGAGATAAGTCCCAGGATCGGCACTCTTTCAGTAGCTGCCCTTAGGTCAGGTTTGACTTATTGTGCCACCAACAGGTCACCCCAGTGATCATCCTTGCTTTGGGAGATATAATTTTATCATGCATTCTCTCCAGCATGATCGTTGCAAACTGACGAGTAGCCTTAGGTCAAGTATGATTTATTGTGCTATCAACCGATCACCACAGTGGTTCCTTGTTTAGAAAGATGTAAGTTTATAAGCTTTCTTCCTGACTTGACCATTACACACCGAGAGGAACCCCTTAGGTTGGTTACCTCTATCCCGCGGCTGGTAGAGTATCCCTTTGGAATTGTAAATCTAAGATAGGACTAGGCTGATATTAGCCCCTTCTCAGTGGATCCATCGCACACCGACAGGGTCCATCTAAAATAAAATTAATTTTGACTATTTTTGAGTTGATATGAGTCCACAGTTGTTGTGCTATGAACCGTTCACCCCAGTGATTCCTTGTTTAGGAGGATGTAAGTCTACAAGCTTTCTTCCTGACTTGATCATTGCACACTGAAATGCAACCCTTAGGTTGGATAGTCCTTCCTGATGGTCGGTAGACTATCCGTTTGGATTTGTAAATCTAAGATAAGACAAGGTTGATATAGCCCCTTCTTAGTGGATCCATCACACAACGATATGGTCCATTTTATTAAATCCACCATCCTTCCCCAGTGGAGTTCGAATTAAACCCATCCCCTCTTATCCCTAGTGGATACTTTCCCAAATAAACCAAAGAAAGCCATAAATTAAATCCACCTTATCCTCAGCGAATCCGAGTTCATATCTCTAGCATATGTGCCCTCAAAATCAAATCAAATTTCTCCTCAGTGATGCGTAATCATATCCTCTCCCCAGTGGAAGGTTCATGCACTCATCCCTAGCGGATCTTTTCTCCCTGAATCATATCAAACCAACTCAAACCCTTATCCTCTCGATGGATAATCTTAACTTGCTTCCCTAGTGGGAGGTTCACATACTTGATCCCTCAATAGATCCTTTCTTACTCTCTTATGCCCTTGGTATAAGTTGAGTTGCATTGTACTAAGATCTTGATTCCATCAACATCTCAAGTTTAGGGGTAGATCATTTTTGTTAGTGCTTGCAATCTTTTGGACGTTGTTGATCGTCTCAATCAATGCTAATATGTGCGGTGTGCCTTGTTAGTTACACCATACCTATTGTTGGTCCTTTTGTTGACCTCACTTTTAGAGTGAGTTTTCAACTTCCTCATCATAGATCTAGGACTCTTATAGACACTAAGTGAATTTTAATCATAAGACATTTCTAATGATTAGGTGAACACTTAACCTAAGCCTAGAGACTTAGAAGGGTTAATCATAGGATTAGGCCATGCCTTAGGGACTTAGCCAAACCACCTACCCTATAGCCTAAACTCAATCCATATGCACCTTCTCAAACCCAATCCATGCTTCCTTCCTCAAACCAAAGCTCAAATTGAAATCCAAATTATAAACCAATTCCAAATTCAAACTCAAATTCCAAAGCCCTTCATAAGCCCTTTGATTTTTGTCTCATGGACTTAGCCCTAACTAATTCCAAATCAACCCCAATTCAATTAATTTTCCTAAATATAAATCCAAATCTTAAGTCAAATCCCAAATCAATTCCTAAACTGATTGAAACCCATAATTAAAATCAAATTCTAAAATCCTTCTTAAGCCATATGAACCACCTTCATATGCTTAGCCAAAACCCCTTTAAAATAAATCAAACTTGATTTATTTTCTTATAAATCAATTAATCCTTTATTTATATTCACCAATATAAATGAAACCTACCCTCCAATGACCAAAAATAAATCCAGCTAAATCAATTCCCTACTTAAGCTCTTTTGACCTACATCCTTAGGTTTAGCCAAATTTGCTTTTGAATCACTCCAAACTCAAGTGATTTTCTCATGAGTCATTTATATATTCATTTATGTTCCCAAATATAAATTAAATATAAATCTAAATAGCTAAAACCAAACTAAAATCAAATCAAAAATCCAATTCAAGCCCTTTTAGCCAATTTGTTGGACTTAGTCAAATCCCATCCAAATCAACCAAAAACCTATGGATTTCTTCATGAGTCAACCATTCCTTCAATTACTTACCTAAATATAAATATAAACTACAATTACCAAGCCAAAATTAAGCTAACACAAGTCAAACCCAAACTAGCCCTTTTGATTTGAAACTATCATATGTACCAAAATCTACATGGCTTCAAACCATTAGTAATTGGATTTATATTTCCATCTCAAACCCATTTGTGAACACAGCTAAACTTGAATCAAGACATGATCAAACCATGACCCATTTTGGTCCATGTGGTGAAAAATTTCTATAGGGAGTCGCCTTCAAATTGTGGGGAGAAAGAAACACTACATAAAATTCATCTTTTTAGGATTCCATACAGATCCGTAGATGTACTTATTCAGGTGATCAAGTATTCCATCAAAGAAATAGTGTACTATCTTGAAAGATAGAAGTCACTACTGTTTAATGGACCTAATCACCTCAATTAGGGCTCATAAGAATGATGGGTCTGCATATGTACCAAAGATTCTTCCCCAACTTTATATGGAGAAGTAGAGTAGGGTTTATTTTAAATTGACTTCATTAAGTTCTCTACAGGGGAAAGTACCCATAGTTAATTACATTCTAAGGGATGGGATCCGTTAGAAAAACTCTAGATTAAGGTAAATGATCATCATCTTTGAAGATTTTAATATGAAAGGACTATCTATCAATCAAGATCAAACAAGATTGATCAAATGAGGGAGTTATTAGCGAAGCCAAAATGGAAGAAAAGTATAAGATACCCATGATGCTAGAAAACTTACGAGCATCTCAAACTATCTTATAGTTGGGCTTTATATTTTAGAAATTTATTTAGTTTGTTTCAGTTGTATTTTTCATTATAAATTTAGGACTTAAGATTCCTTAAAATAAGATTAGGAAAATGCCTAAGAGGTGAGGAATTATGCTTAAGGCCCACAAATGGGAGAAGCAATCTGAGAACCTAAATATTGGGAGCTTTGGCGAGGGCCAGAAGCGTAACCTAAATCTAAGGAAAAAAATGGGTATTTGGTTTACCTCCACAAGAGAGGACAAACCACCCAACTTTGGACTTACGCTGAGGGTGGCCAACTAACTCCTCCTATAATTTTAAATATATAAAGGCAAGTCTTTATGCTTATGCAAGATAGCTAGACTATTATTAATTTAGAAAGAGACTAAGTCCTTAAACTCACTCCCTAAAGAGAATATATCATGTAAAGGGACATGCTTTAAATGACCTTAATCTATTGCAATTCAAATTTCATTTTATTTTCATTTTGGACAGTTATTTTTGACTTAGACTAATAGGATTCATATGATTAATGCATGAGAAATAGAATTACTGGCCAAAATCAATGAGAAGGGAGGAGGAGAGTTTTCAGCATGGCTCTCAAAGGTTAAGCCAAGTTTCTCTGGCGATGGTGGAAGCCCTCCAATCAAGAGTGAAATAAGATACATTTGTGCATGATATTACAAAAGAAATGCTCATCCAACTAAGGGGTTGCTAATTCTTTTATCTTGATTTTAAACCTAAGCATTAGGTAAGGTTATGAGTTGTTTAATTTTAGTTTGAGTTGTTAAGTTGGGTAAAAGATTTATTTTTCTCTAAAGAGCCTAATCCACATCCAGGCCATACATAAAGCAAGGAAGAAACTAAGAAAATTATGCCACTTAATGCAAAAGCTAAATAAATCATTAATCAATTTATAAAGCTAATCATAAAAAGAATAAAGGCCGTTTGTGGTCGGGCACCACCGCACAAACCTGAAATTATCAAATATGGGTAGCCGAGCTCTACCCTTATACAACTCGGATTACATATGAACTAAATTATAATTAAGAAAGGAATTCATTATTATGGGGGTCTTCAAGCTTTATTCTTCATTCTTTCTTTCTTCTTTCTTCTTTGGTTCCTTCTTTTAGATGGTTGGAAGGTGGATGCTACAAGGCTTCACATAGTGCATAAGATAGGATTTTATGACCAATGCTCATCCTAATCCCCATAAAATTCAAATCCAATTTCAAACTAATTTTATGTGAAAAGGGAGAAGTGAAAATCTAACTAACACCTGCAAAATAAATGTTAGCTAAAACACACCACACAAATTCCAAGCATGTCTATTGGACTTATCAACCCACACATGGGTGACTAAATCCACATGGCCTATAGATTATACTTTGTGGTATAAAGCACCTACAAGTAAAAGTATTTATATTTTTATTTATTAATGCGCCCCTTAAGCACAATCCCCTGCAGAAAGGAATAGTTAGGCCAAGAATGTCCTACCATTTATTGTATAAGCATACAGCCTAACATCCAATCTAAAACATACACCACAACACAAAACAAACATAAAACTATGCACCGACCTAACCTAAATCTAGAAGTAGTTACTTAGGCTAATGTGTGTGGTTTGACGGCTTGTGTGGTATACTTAGCTATGATTTTAGGTTCAAATTTTCTAACTATGAAGAACATGTACAACTTAGAGGATGGTTTCATTTGAGTTGTTTAAGTATTTTGGGTTGATTTTATTTCATTTTTGATATTGTTCAAGTGGATCCTATAATTAATTACTAAGTTATGAAGAGAGGGAAAGAGAAGAAAACTTCTCCTTCCTTCCCTAACCTAAGTAATTTCTAAAGTAAATTCACATTTTAGTTTCATTTAAGTGAATGTTTTGATTAAATTTTTAATCAATCCTAAGTTTACATAAACTCTAAACAAACCTATTCAAAAAGAAAGGCATTTTAAGATTAAATAAAATGAATTAAAATTCACATAACACACATTACTTCATTTCTTTCCCAACATATATATCATGCATATGGATGGACCCTAAGCATATCTATACATGTAAATGAGAGTATTTAACACACTTTATGATTCATGCTAAGTAATCCATTTCATAATATTTAGAAGTTGAATATACAAGATTTTTCTTAAGTAGAAAGGGTTTTCCTTATCCAAAATTTCACATACACACATGAAAGTAAGAAAGGCATAAGTGAGTATAGCGCCATTGTTAACCAGAGGTGTAAGGTACAAGACCTATTTAGGGCCACTTAAAGCCTCACAATCTCGGGATTGTCTAGACTAATATACCACTTTCCTTAAATACAAACATATGTATAAAAAAACAAAATGGAAAGGAAGAATGCAAAAAAAAAATATTTAATGGATTCATTTATGTTTATACAATTTATGTATGCAAATATAGGAAACCCTTCTTAGGTGATAGCATAGGGATGAATAGGGTATAGAATTAAGTAAGTGTTCTTTTCAAATGAACCCTACATCTGCATAACTCCTATAAAAGAAAGGAAACCTATGCCAATACCTTTATAATCAATCACATGCAAGCTTATAATTAAGTATAAGTAGCACACTTTCAGATTTGGTATTTGATTTATGTATTTGAAAATAATTTGGATTTAGTAGTGATAATAGCCACTCATATTTTACTTTAGCCAACACACAATTGGACATAAAGTAAACAATTTCATTTTAAAATTTAAATTTCAAAAACTATGAATGCATGAAATCACATGGAATACAACTTAACATGTTGGGGAATGATCCAAAATAATGAAAGCATGTAACAAAAAAAAATTCACTTCACTTAAATCATAAAGACATTCTTATAAAATAAGAAAATTTAGAATAAATCAAAATGAATTTCAAAGTTCGAAGTTTAATTTAATTTTGAAAAGGTGAGATGAGTTTGCTCTTTCTAACCCATTCTTCCCACATGTGTTTGATATTTTTGTTTAATTTTTAGATAATTAGATCCATTTTTATGCATTGTTTAGGTTAAGGTATGAATTAAGTAGCTTAATTAAGCCTTACCTACACCACCTTAGAAGAATTAACTAAATAATTATGAGCCAATGAGATGTCAAAACAATTTAAATTTGTAAAATAATGTGGCTCATAATTAAAAGTTAGTTAAGCTAAGGTTTAGCTTATAATTTCAAAACACCCTTTCACACTTATGAATGGGGTTTTGATTTCTTTAATTGAACTTAGGCTATTAAACACGTAAGCATCTACCCAAAGTAGATTAATTAAGTTCTGGAACTTTTTAGAATGTTTAGAAATTGATTAAAGGGATAATTAATGAATTAATCCTTAATTAAGAGTAGATTAAGGAGAGAAAAGGGGGTTTAGGGAATAGCTTAGCGAAAAACCTCAAAAATATTCCATAAATCTCATACTCACTGGATCTGACCTTAATCAACCCTAATCATAAGTTAAAATCACTAATCATACCCTAATTATGCTTAATTACATAAGAAGAGTAATTAAAGAAACCATATGTAATTACTCTAATCAAGCCTTCAATAAATCCTAAGAAAAATAGGGAAGGTAGAAGTCATCCCCTAAAACTTATCCTAGAAATTTGGGATTAACCAAAGGCCTAATTAAAAAGTAATTAACAAAATACACTTTTTAATAAAACCCAAATTTAGAGAAGAGCATAATTCAAAACTCATCAAAATTAATTTCAAAATGTTCTAGGTTTATTTATCTATCCATAAGATTTTAGTTCATATTTTTTTGAATTTTTTAAAAAGAGTTATGCATTTTAGAAGATACTTAGATTAAACAAAATTTAATTAAGCATTTTTAACCAATCCTAATTAATCTGTGCGGCATAGTGGCGGTCGTATTACACATCGCACGGTCACAGTTGTCACCTCAAAGCGGTGGTAATCCCTCATCGTGATTAAAGATGGGCTGAGATCTCCATGCATTTTAAATTGGATAAATGAATATCTAAACATGCTGAATAATCTCAGCCGTCCAACTAAAATGCACGGATGGATAGTTGAGATCATCCAAGTTCTTCCCCTTGATCAACAGAGACCATCCATGATCATGGGAAAGATCCAAGCTCGATCTAGCATGGAACAAAACCAAATTCAACCCACACCAAAAAAGCAAATCATGGTCAAAAAATGGGGTGAAAATTTCTTCCACAAGCTCCACCCACATTGAGTTTAATGGTCCCCTCCTCAGAGGTGATCACGTCGATTCCCATGAGAAGCTTCATTGAGACAAAGCCTTCTTGAGAGCACTTGAGGTTGAGTAGATCATGGATCTCCTCCTTGCTTGAGCTTCGACTTTGATCCAATTGGACTCTTGCTTTGGAAACTCAATAAAAGCTTAATCGACCAGCTCTAGATGATGTGTGCAAGAGAAATTAGAAGGAAATGAAGTGTGGAAGAAGTTGCAATTCACTCACCTCCATTTTCTGTTCAAAAAGAAAAGGCGGGAAGAGCTCTAGGAGGCTTAGATCAATCTCAATGGCTCTCTTTGCTATCCTTGATGGACTTTGAGTGAATTAAAATAGAAGTGAATTAGGAGTATATCTCCCTTGAAGGATCAGGGCATGGACCATTTTGATCCAATTGATCATAGGCTGAGGATTGTTTGATCAGTTAGGGGTTTGCACAAGGTCAATTTGATCCAATGAGTGGATTGTCAACCTCCCATGTGCTTGAATTTGAGCTTGAGAGGGAGTTTGAAATTTTAATTTTGACCCATGAGGTCGGGTTTGGTCTAAGGACCAAATGGGCTGACCCAAACCAATTGGGTTGGGTGCACCACTCATCACTAAGTCCCCTTGAGCTATAAGAGAGCCTCAAGTGAATGTGAAGAGGGTTTGACCAAATTACCCATGGGTTAGGCCAAAATTTGTTCTATGGTCTAGGGGTAGGATGGTCATTTTACTATTTTTTTTTTCACTTTGGATATGTTGGGTATGTGGAGAAACTAGGTTTGGCTAAGTTTCATTGGATTTTGAATCCATTTGATAGGATTTAGCTCATGTTGACCCATTTAGGTCAAAATTGGTCAACTTGGGTCAAGTTGACCAATTGGTCAAATTGGGTCAAACCAAGGGTTGGCTCAAGTTCATATGATCATTTGAAATGTTTTGATATCTTTAGTTTGATTCAATTTGGTATAGTTTTGGATTTGGCTCATATGATTTCATTCAGGTCAAATAGGTCAACTTGACCTATTTGACCCATTTGATTTAGGTAGGTCAAGTAGGTTTAGGTTAGGTTAGTCATATGGGTGGATTGGTATCTTTGTTTCCAATCAATTTGGGTTAAGTTCAATTTTGGCTCAACATGCCCCAGGTCATGTTGGGTCTAGTCTAATTAGGTTGGGTCTAGTTGGCCAATTGAGGCTTTGGTCAAGTTCCACAAGTAATTTGGAATAGACTTGGCCCATTGGTTTCAATCAATTTAGCTTAGATCAAGTTTTGACATATTATGACCTTTTAGGTCAAAATGGGTCAACTTGGGTCAAGTTAACCAATTGGGCTAGGTTAGGTTCAAATGTTGGCTTGGCCAAGTTCAAACATAGGTCATGAGTGGACTTAAATCAATGGTTTCAATAAATTGGGCCTATGGTGGAATTTGGCTATGTAAGGTTTCATTTTAGGTTAAGTGTTGACTTGGTCAACCCTTAGGTTTGACTTGGTTTGACCCAATTTGATTGATTGATCATCCCATGATGATTGTTGATCATGATAAGAGGAAAATATGAGTTTGGTTCAATCCAATTTGGTTAGGATCAAAATTTGGCTCATAAGGGTACTTTAGGTAACTTTGGGTCAAACGAGCCTAAGTGGGTCAAATGGCTTGGTCAAAGCTTGATTTGAAGTTGATTGATCTTGTGTATGGACTTATGATTGAAATATAAATCCATTTATAAGTGGTTTGACGTCAAATGGGTTTTGATCCTTTTGAAAATTTCATATTCAAGGAAGAATATGAAAGGATTTTGGGTTTGATTTTGGACTTGGGTTTTGATTGAGTCATTGAAGTTTAGATTTATATATGAGCTCATGATTGTAGGTTTATTGAACCATGAGAGAAAATCAAGGATTTGGCTTGATTTGAAATTGATTTGGCTAAGTTCAAGATTTTGACTTGAAATGCTTAGATGGGATTTTGAGTTGATTTGAATTTGACTTTTGAAATTGGTTTTGATTGTTTGAATTTATATTTCATTTATATATATGTGAATATAAATGAGAATATAAATTGATCATGAGAAAATTTCAAGAATTTGAAGTGGTTTAATCATGATTTAGGTTAAATCCATTAAAGGGAATTTAAAAGATTTAAGGAAAATTTTAAATTGAAATTTTAATTTTTGAATTGAATTGGATTGATTTATATTTACATTTCATTTATATATGAGGATATAAATGAGGTTATAAATTAATTTTGAGAAAATTCAATGATTTTGAGAAAATTCAATGATTTTGAGAAAATTCAATGATTTTGAGAAAATTCAATGATTTTGAGATGGTTTGATCAAAATTTTGGTTAAATCCATTAAAGGGAATTTAAAGGATTTAAAGGAATTTTAAATTGGAATTTAGTTTTTGAATTGGATTTTATTGGTTTATATTTATATTTAAGTTATATATGTGAATATAAATGAGAATATAAATGGATTTTGAGAAAATCCCATGAGTTTGAAGTAATTTGATCATGATTTAGGTTAAATCCAATAAAGGGAATTTAAAGGATTCAAGGGAATTTTAAATTGGAATTTAAAATTTTGAATTAGATTTAATTGATTTATATTTATATTTCATTTATATATGTGAATATAAATGAGAATATAAATAATTTTTTTAGAAAATCCCAAGGGTTTGAATAGGTTTGATCAAGATTTAGGTTAAATCCATTAAAGGGAATTTAGAGGATTTAAGAAAAATCTCATGAATTGATTTTGAATTTTGAGCTTAGTTTGATGGGTTTGTTTTATAATTCATCTATATATGTGAATATAAATGAGAATATAAATGTGTTATGGGAAAATCTCAATGGTTTGAATAGGTTTTGATCATGATTTTGGTTAAGTCCTTAAGGGAAGATTAATGACTTAGAAATTTTGGACTTAGGAATTTTGATGGATTTTGTCATGGAATGAATTATATTTCAATCATGGGGATTGATTTGAGTTTGGAGAATATAAATCAAGATTAATTTGGGGTTTTACTTGAAAGAAGAAAAGTGAGGAATGGTTTAAGCTAAGGGTAAGAAATTTTCCTAACACCACTAAGGTATGATCAATTCCTATGGCTAACTATTCTAAGTCTTCTAGGGCTAGGTTTGAGTGTCCACCTAATCACTAGATGTGTCTTAAGACTAAGGATCTCTTAAAGTCAGAGAGTCCTATGTCTAAGATGGAGGGTTGAGAGCTCATTCTAAAATGAGGTCAACAAAGGCAATAGGTGTGTGGTGACAAGGAACGCATGTATTGTGTTGATAAATGATCAACAACACTAAAAAATCACAAGAACTAATAGAAACAATTTATCCTTAACGTAAGGAAGAGATAGAATCCAAAACTTAGTGCAATGTGGCTCTACTTTTGTCCAAGACATAAGTGAGGGAAGAATCCTCTAAAGGATAGAGTGTGAACCTTCCACTAGGGAAGCAGGTTCATGTTATCCACAAGGGGATGAGAGGCTTGATTTGATTCTCACTGAGGAGAGATCTCCACTAGGGGAGAGGGTTGAATTTATTTTAATTTAGTTAGGTTTAGATTTTTTTTAGATGAGCCTTGTTGGTTTATAATGGACTGCACTAAGTAGGAGCCATGGAGGCTAAGACCTAGCTGAGATTTACCAATCCAAAGGGGGTAGTCTACTAAACACATAGTAGGACTAGCCAACCAAAGGGATGCCTTTCGGGATACAATAACTGTACTAGGAAGAAATCATAGTAGACTTACATCCTCTAAGTAAGGACCAGTTGCTGGGATAATCTATTTGCAAGGCAACAAATTGAACCCAACCTAGGGCTGACTATTATGTGAATGCCATTGGGGGACTTAGATCAACTCAAAGATAATCAAGATTGATTTCATTTTTAGTTTTGTTTTTTTTATTATGATGGATCCCATAGGTTTGATGAACTGGTAAGCCATGGAGCTAGAATAACTCAGATTACCAATTCAAAGGGAGTAGTCTACCAACCGCAAAGTAGGACCATCCAACAAAGAGGAATGCCTTTTGGTACATAATGATCAAGTCTTAAGAAGAAAAGATGGGGACTCACATCTTCTAGAAATAAGGAACCATTGGGGTGATCAATTACTTTGGACAACAAATCAAACTCGACCTAGGGCTGACTATTAAGTAAATGCCCCTGGGGACTTAAATCAGCTCAAGGATAGTCAAAATTGATTTCATTTTTAATTTTGTTTTGGTGGATTCCATTGGTTTGCGATGGACCATGTTGAGAAGGAGCTTATAGAAGCTTAGACTTATGTCAGATTCACTAAACCAAAGGGAGTAGCTTCCCAGATGATGGGAAAACTATCTGACGAAAGGAGCACCTTTTGGTTTGCAATGATCAGTTGAAGGGAAGAAAGCTTAGGGACTCATATCGTCCACTAGAAAAGACCAAGGGTGATGGGCTTTGCAATCATGAACGACTCATCGGTTGATTTGGAACAATCATGCTAGAAAGAATGCATCATAGTCTTACATCTTTCAAAGCAGAATGACTATTGGGGTAACCTGCTTATGGCAAACTAGGTTGAGCTTGACTGGGGCCACTGGGTGAGTACCAACCCAGATTTATCTCAACTCTAGTAATTTATAAGGAGTTCTGGCATTTCTAAAGATAGGATGCCGCAGGAGAAGGGGCCTTTGGAGCTTGATCCAATCCACAAGTGAATTGATTTTGTTTTATTTTAGTTATTTTATGTGGACCTAATTTGAGAGATCAAACTAAGAAGGAGCTTATATGCTGTATCTCAAATTTCTTGGAAGGGAGAATCTGCATATGTTTATCAGGGTGGATACTAGGAAAGGGAACTATCCAATCCAAAAGTAACCCGAGTAATGTCTAAATGGGGTTGCAAAGGACTTGATTGAAATAGAGTGCCCATAAAGGATGGGACTGGTAAGGGCTTAATCCAATACCCTAGAGAAAATGACATGACTAGTTATATATCTAATAAGTATTCAATGTCTAACTAAAGGAGAAAGCTCAGACTCATCTCAGAGTGGTATACTCCGGGTGAGTCATATCATCTTGAACATCAACCAACTAAGGTGCCCATCGGTTTTGATAATCGACGAAGAAAGATGGGGACTCACATCTTCATATGGCACCATCTGGGGATTTATCTTCTCGATGTGTTATCCGACCTAGGGTGACTTCTTGAGTGAATGCCTAGGGGACTTATATCACTCAAAATTAGTCAGAGGAAAGTAGCTCTGGGGACTTATCTAAGCCTCAATATTCTTCTAGTTAGAACATGATGATAGTTCAAGAAGAAAGCATGGGGACTCACATCTTCTTAAATAAAGTCAGCATGAGGTAGCTTACTAGTTGGGCAATGAAGCCTACCATACTAATAAGACGTTCATTGGTTTACAATGATCAAGTTAGGAAGAAAGGGGGACTCATATCTTTCAAAATAAAGACTGGGACATATTAGCGAGGTAGCATGTAGGCTTCGACTGAGCGACTAATGAATGAATGCCACAAGGGGCTTGCTCCCACATCAAAGTAGCCCTAGATAAAAGATATGTTTTTTGTTTTTGTACTTATGTTAAAGGGAATAGGATGCCTCTTGGGTTCTCTTATACCTACCTTAGACATGCTGGGGAATTATGAAATGATGTCATAGGTGGCAACAAAAATTCCCTCTAAGAAAAGACACTGCTCGGGTTCTCTCACACCAAACTTAGTTATGCTAATCCAAATAGGATGCCTATCAAGTTTTCTCACACTTATTTGAATAGTGTTAGGAGATTGTGTTTGTGTTGTGAAAGAGGGATATGATTCCACTGAGGGACTCTTACACCTACCCTAGAAACATCATGGTGGATTCGCAAGACAAGCAAACAACACTTTGAAAGAAGAGAATATTTGATGAATGGAATCTGATTTTTGTTCTTTCTATTAATGATTTTTTCAAATAAGTTTTGTTTCATGGGTAATATTTCTTTAGATAGAGAACATTAATTTGAAGCATCGGGTGTTCTCCTTTACAATAAATAAGCTGATAAGATCCACTTTCCTAGAGTTGGCACTGGCAACTTGCAAACCTTCCTTGGTGTTGGAAGTTTGAGCTGACTCAAGCACCTACAAGGAAAGCTTCTTGATCGTCTGAATTATTTTCTTAGAGGTTTTGGACAAAGAAATGTCCCAACCATCTTTGGTTTTGGTAGGATCACATGTATCCCCAAGGATTACCCTAACTGGAAGGTTATTCCATGGGTATTCCTTTGGGATAACTTCACATCTTGAAACTATGTTCAAGCAATCCTTGAATGTAAAGCAATCCTCCAACATGGCATTGGGTGGTAAGGCCAAAAGTTTGGATCTTGACTTTTGCCTACTTCCACTGGTCTCCTAGACTCAGGTAGTTGAAAATAAGATTTTTTTTAAGAGATTCTTAAAGATTTTCGTGATTACCTCCCTCTTAAAAGAATAAGGTTTGTTTAACTTATCTAAAAGAGTAGGTGGATCATAGCTACCTAGTGGAAGATATGTGTGCTACTGTTGGTGGTGTTATGGTTGAGGCGGTTTCTATGCTGGCCTTGGAGGTTGCTGTGGAGGCTGGTAGGGTTTCCTAGGTGGTGACAAAAGAGGTGGAGGTTACTGAGGTCGTGGTATCTCATACTGATCTCTAGCTGGCTGCTTCCCTTGTAATCTTTACTCTCGGTTTTTTATAAACCTTTATGGGCAACTGATCTTGAAAAGGCAACTATTTGGCCTCTCATTTTAGCCAACACTTGTTATTCTCAAATATCTTGATGGTGAAGCTCTTAAGCATGAAGGTGACCAGACCATGGATATTCTTCAAGAGAATCTCAATGGCATGCTATTCAGACAGCTGCGGTTCACACTTCATACTCAAGTTACGTCATCAAAAAATATAATTGACAAATGACTCACCGGAGTGCTGTTGTGCTACAATGAGATCACCTATAGTAACCCTTTTCTTAGCTCCAACAAATCTCTTGATGAAGAGTTGGTCTAACTCAGCAAATATCTTTACTAAACTGTTGGACAGTTTAGAATACCAATCAAAAGCAATACCCACTAGGCTATTAACAAAGAGTCTAAAGAGTAAAGCATCATTGCCATCTGTGTTACAATAACTAGCCTTGAAGTGAGCTATATGCTACCTTGGGTTTCCACTACCATCGAAGCTTTTAAAGGAAGGAGGAACAAAACCCTTGGGATACTAGATAACATCAAATTCCTCTAGGTAGGGTTGACCCTTTGGAATCGATGATCCACCGGGCCAAAGCTTCCTTCACTTTGCTCAACCATGGATTTTATATATTTTCATGGAGGTAATTTCACTACCTTCCTGACTAGTGCTACCTTGCTCAGAGGTAGTCTTAACTAGGTCTAAGACATGCTCTAACTCAGGCGGCGATATTGATTAGGATGAACTAGAGGGCTTATTTACGACCGATACTACTACTAATAAGTCCTGTAACTGATGTGCCATCCTATCAATCTGCTCATCCTTCTTCCTTAACTGAAGTCGGAGATGTTGGGATAATTCTGTGTTGTCCTCTTGATCAACCTCATCACATTCCATGGCCTGTTGTTCCCTAAGAAGAGATCCTCTAGTATCAACCATGTATACTCCAGCTGAATCCCCCATCAAGTCATCTTCATTGGGATCGAAGTTGACTTTTTCTTCATCGGACCATGCGTACCCCAGGATCTCCTTCTTCTCCATAAAATAGTGTGCAACTATCTCATCTAAGGAACGATCTAACTTAATAGGTACAAACAATATAGGCTGATCGGTGTGATCACTATCATGCCGAGAGGGAGACCTGATCAGGAGTCAATCACGTGCGCGTACTCACTAGATGAATGATTCTCCTAGTTGCCACTGGCTATAATAGGGATAACAATCCTAGGATGATCCTCTATCCGAACTGCATCACTGGAATATCTGATGATATCATATCTCACATTTTTGTATGGGTGGAGTTGGTGAAGGATGACCACGATGCTTTGGGGTCGCCATCGCACCACTAGGTAGGTCGGCGAGAGCCCTACCATAATGGGTGAGGTAGGATCCCTTGGAGATCATCAATAGGGTACATTTTTCTGGATGCGCCTTCATGGCCTTAGATGGGGGAGCGGCTATCTGGCGATGATGGGGAGGGCGGTGGTGGAGACACCACCAACTTTCTATGCATGAACGCCCTCATGGTGGTGGTCCCGTGAGGAGAATACTATCGGTAGGTCATGCGTAATGCGAGATGGAAAATTAACCAGCGAAAGGCGACTAATAACCTCCATCACTCTCTGTTAGTAATGTGTGGTGTATGGGCCTCAAGGGGCCTCTCCTGATGAATTTGCCACCTTACGATGTGGGGAATAACAGACCAAAGGTCAAACTATGTCCCAGACTCTTAGCATCCGTATGCTCCGCCTACATAGCGTCGAACAGATCGGAGGTTGGCATATGACCTCCTACTCCTAGAAACTACTGGTTGCAAGTGCACCACTAGTGGAGGTGATGAACAGATCCTTCTAGCATCCTCTCTGTGTGATCTAGAGAGAGGATGGAACTAGTTTTCTGTAACCAGTGGTGAACTGATGATGGGAGACTCGTCAATGGCCGATCGAGCTATTGCCTCTAGGTCCCTAGCTATCCGAGTGTGGAACCATTTGATCATGATTCTTATTCCTATCAGTACAAGTAGGATGGGAGAGGAGAGCTAGACCCATACTCAAATGTGGGGAGGTAAGCCCACGATACCATAGCCTTATCCTTGGAGGGTGCAGATGGTAGGGTCGCCCCTTACTAAACATGAGCAACTCTAGAATGAATTGCAGCGGAGATGATGCTTGGGTACTGCCGTGAGTATATTAATTACTTCTGACTTTCCTCTTTAGCGGAGACATTCAAATCAAGGTAAGTTTATCGATGGACTTATCGCCCACCTTCTCCTTCTGTGGTGAGGGGAATGCCTCACAAGTGATCTGGCCCCCTCAAATCCACCAAAGTGAATCAGTATGGTCCAAATGGGGAAGTCCTTGATCTAAGCTAGATCCATACCGTGGGGAAGGTGAAGACAAACTTGAGAATTGGCCATTTACAACTGTGAAGAATCTTGTCTTGAAAGAATCGCAATGAAATGAACTTGTATCAGATTTCTATCTCCATAGATTTTTTTTTAATTTTGAATTTTGAAAATTTGAACCCACATCCAACAACCAAATGGGTTTGAAGAGATTGATTGAAAGAAGAATTTGAATATGAATCCAACTTCAACAAATTTAAGTATATTGAAATATTGATTCAAAATTTTTTTGATACGATGCTTCCATAGGTTCATTGTTATTTTGAATTTGAATTTTTTTTGATTTGGAGGACCCTTTCCTTTAATACATTTGTGTATGTTGAAGTAAGGGTCAAATTGATTTTGTTTTTGTTGATTGTTTTATAATTTTCACTTTACTTAGCAAATTTAGGTATGCTAAGTGAAGTAAAAGTGATTATTTCTTTTTTGTGAATTTTGTTTTGATTTGATTTTTGGAAAATTTAAAATTCTTACTTAGCAAATTTAAGTATGCTATGTGAAGAATTCAAGTGTGTTTTGTTTTATTTTTGAAAATAGGATCCTTAACAAATTTAGGTATGCTAAGAAAATCCTAGGTGTTTCATTTGTTTGAAATGTTTTTTTTTTAAAAGGATAGGATCCTTAGAAAATTTGGTATGTTAAGGGAATCCAAAGTGTTTCATTTGTTTTTGATGTGTTTGAAAGTGGAGATTCAACTTTAGCAAATTTGGTACGCTAAAGATGAAGTCCCACTTGGTTTTATAAAATGAAAATTTCACTTAGCAAATTTGAATATGCTAAATAAAATTCTAAATGGTGTGTTCAAAATTTTGATTTGTTTTGGTTTTAAAAAATGGAAACTTCTCTTTAGCAAATTTGGTATGCAAAGGGAAGAAGTTCCAAAAGTATTTAAAGATTTTTTTGTTTTGACTTTGGAAACTTCACTTAGCAAATTTGAGTATGCTAGGTGAAGTTCAAAAATATATTTTGAAAAATGTTTGAATTTGGATTTGGAAACTTTACTTAGCAAATTTGAGTATGCTAAATGAAGTTCCAAATATGTTTGAAAATTTTGAATTTTTGAATTTGAATCCGTAACAAATTTGGGTATGTTAAATGAAGTTCAAAATATGTTTTGAAAATTTTGAAATATGATTGTTGATTTTTATTTTGGATTTGGAAACTTCACTTAGCCAATTTGAATACGCCAAATGGAATTCCAAATGTGTTTTGAAAATTTTAAAATATGATTGTTGATTTTGATTTTGGATTTGGAAACTTCACTTAGCAAATTAGATTATGCTAAATGGAGTTCCAAATGTGTTTGAAAATGTTAAAATATGATTGTTGATTTTGATTTTGGATTTGGAAACTTCACTTAACAAATTTGATTATGTTAAATGGAGTTCCAAATGTGTTTTGAAAAATTTTGATTTTGGGATTTAGAGACTCCACATAACAAATTTGGATATGTTAAGTGAGGTTCCAAAATGTGTTTGGAAAATTTTTGGATTTTGGATTTGGAGACTTCACTTAACAAATTTTGGTATGTTAAATGAAGTTCAAAAATGCATTTTAGAAATTTTTTTAGATTTTTTGAGTTTGGAGACTTCACTTAACAAATTGGGTAAGTTAAGTGAGGTTCCAAATGTGTTTTAGAAAATTTTAAAATATGATTGTTGATTTTGATTTTTGGATTTGGAAGGTTCATTTAACAAATTTGGGTATGTTAATTGAAATTCCAAAATGTTGTTTGAAAATTCTTTGGATTTTGGATTTGGAAACTTTACTTAACAAATTTGGGTATATTAAATGAAGTTCCAAAACGTGTTTGAAATTTTTTTAAAATATGGTTGTTGAAGTTTTAATATTTTGAAAAGAGGACTTCCATTCAATAAATTTAGGTATGTAGAATGGAGATAAATTTTATTTTTTTTGAAATATGAAATTTTTGTATGTGATTGTTGCTTTTTGAAATGAAGGAATTCCAACTTAAAACATATGTGAGATATGTTTAAGTGGGATTTCCTAAATGATATTTTATTTTTAGTTGGGAATGAAATCTTCATTTAATAAATTTGAGTATTTTAGATGAAGATGTTCATGTGCTTTGAAAATTTTAATTTTGTTTACATGAACTTTTTATTCAATAAGTGTATTGAATAAAAAAAATTCATGTGTGAAAACTTTATGATTATGATTGTGATTTTGAAAATGATGATTATTCATTTTATTTTGAAAATGAAATCTTCATCAAAGTGAATTGAAAGAAGATATTCATTTTTGCTTTTAGAAAATTTTATTAATTTTATTTTTGAAAATCCCTACATGTAATAATTATGAGAATTATTAAATGAGGGTGACAAAATTTTGTGGAAAGTATTTTATTAAGTGCATTTTTTGAAAAGGTGCTTTTGAAAAGCAAAGTTCTTTATGGAAGATTTTATTATTTTAGATGAACCTTTCCTTATAATGAAAATGGTAAGGAGTCTTTAAAGATATTTTCTCTTTTTTTTAGATCTTTTCATTTTTTGATTGGAGGAACGGGGTTTTAAGACCAACAAGGAATGCGGTCTAAAACCTAAAGATGTTGGCTAACTAAACTCAAGAATGAAATGAGCTAAGTGCCAATGAAAAAGAAGGATAGTCTTGGATTCATACCAAAGTATAAACTATCGATACTCAAAGACAATAATCATTTACTAAAGATGGAGAGAGGAACCCTCAGTGCTAAAAAAATCTATGGTGAAAATTTCTATAGAGTCACCTTTGATTGGGGAGAAAGAAAAGGCAAGACACTATAAAATTCATCTTTAAGGATGCCACAGATCCACAGATGTGTTTAGATTGATCGTCATCAAAGGTACTACTATAAAGACATAAGTCACTACCCTTTAATGGACCTAATCACCTCAATAAGGACTCCTAAGGATGATGGGCATATGTACCAGATTCTTTCTTTACATGGAGATGGTATGATTTATTTTAAACGGTTCATTAAGTTCCTACGAGCAATCCTCATAGTTAATTACATCCTAAGGGACGGGATCCCTTAGGAAAACTCTCGATTAAGGTAAATGATCATTGTCTTTGAAGATTTCAATTGAAAAGGACTATCAATCGATTGATTTATGTTTGAAGATCAAGCGAGATTGATCAAAAGAGGGAGTTATTATCAAAGCTAAAATGGAAGATAAATAGGAGATACTGATGATGCTAGGAAACCTAGTGAGCAGCTAAAACTATCCTATAATTGGGCTTTACATTTTAGAAATTGATTTAGTTTGTTTGAGTTGTATTTTTCATTAGAAATTTAGGACTTAAGATTCCTTAACACAAGATTAAGAAAATGCCTAAGAGGTGAGGAATTATCTTAATAAAGGGAGAAGCAACCTCAACCTAAATCTAGAGCTTGGGAGCAGAAACACAACCTAAATCTAAGAGAAAATGGGTATTTGGTTTTACCTCCATAGAGGACAAACCACGACTTGGACTTACAATTGCTGGGGTGGCCAATTAACTCCTCCTACAATTTTAAATACATGTAGGCAAGTCTTTATGCTTATGCAAGATAGCTAGGCTATTATTATTTAGAAAGAGACTAAGTCCTTAAACTCACTCTCTAAAGAGACTAGATCATGTAAAGGGACATGCTTCAAATGACCTAAATCTAATGCAATTCAAATTTCATTTATTTTTATTTTGGATAATTATTTTTGACTCTCGCTAATAGGATTCATATGACTAATGCATGAGAAATATAATTATTAGCCAAAATCAGAGGGAGGTGAGTTTCCCATGGCTCTCAAAGGTCAAAAGTTTCGGCAAGGTGGAAGCCCTCCAATCAAGAATGAAATAAGATGCATTTGTGCATGATATTATAAAAAAATGCTCATCCTAAGGGTTGCTAATTCTTTTATCTTGATTTTAAACTAGCTTTAGGTGAGGTTATGAGTTGTTTAATTTTATTTGAGTTGTTAAGTTGGGTAAAGATTTATTTTCCTAAGAGCTTAATCACATCTAGGCATACATAAAGCAAGGAAGAAACTAGGAAAATTATGCCACTTAAAAAGCTAAACAAATCATCAATCAATTTATAAAGCTAATCACAAAGAATAAAAGGCTATTTGTGGTGCACCATTGCACAAATCAAAATATCAATATGGGTAGCGAGCTCCATACAACTTAGATTACAAATGAATTAAATTACAATTAAGAAAGGAATTCATTATTATGGGGTCTTCAAGCTTTATTCTTCTTTCTTCTTCTTTTCTTCTTTCTTCTTTGGTTCCTTCTTTTGAATGGTTAAAGGTGGATGCTCCAAGGCTTCATGGTGCATAAGATAGATCTTATGACCAATGCTCATCCTAATCCCATAAAAATCATTCCAAAATCCTAATTATACAAATTTTACATGAAAAGGAAAAGTGGAAATCTAACTAACACACAAAATAAAGGTTAGCTAAACACACCACACAAATCCCAAATGTATATTGGACTTATCACACACATGGGTGACTAAGTCCACATGGCCTATTATTATGCTTAGGGTATAAAGCACCTGCAAAAAAAGCATTTATATTTTATTTATGATAGCCCTTAAGCACAATCCCACATAAAGAATAGTTAGGCTAAGAACACCATTCATTCTACAAGCATACACCCTAACATCCAGTCTAAAACATATATCACAAACAAAATAAAACATCAAACCATGCACCACCTAACCTAAGTTAGAAGTGGTGACTTAGCTAATGTGTGCTTTGAAGGCTTGTGTGGTATGCTTAGCTATGATTTCAGGTTCAAATTTTCTAAGTGTGAAGAACATGTTCAACTTAGAGGAGGGTTTCATTTAAGTTATTTAAGTGTTTTGGGTTAATTTTATTTCATGTTTTGATTTGGTTTAAGTGGATCCTACAATTAATTACTAAGTTATGAAGAGAGGGAAAGAGAAGAAAACTTCTCTTTCCTTCCCTAACCTAAGTAATTTCTAAAGTAGATTCACATTTTTTTTTTCATTTAGGTAAATGTTTTGATTAAATATTTTAATCAATCTAAGTTTAGATAAACTCTAAACAAACCTATTCAAAAGAAAGGCATTTTAAGATTAAATAAAATGAATCAAAATTCACATAACACACATTACTTCATTTCTTTCCCAACATATATAACATGCATATGGATGGACCCTAAGCATATCTATACATGCAAATGAGAGTATTTAACACACTTTATGATGTAGGCTAAGTAATCCATTTAAGAAAATTTAGAAGTTGAGTATGCATGATTTTCTTAAGTAAGAAAGGGTTTTCCTTATCCAAAATTTCACATACACATGAAAGTAAGAAAGGCATAAGTGAGTACAACGCCATTGTTAACCAGAGATGTAAAGTACAAGACCTACTTAGGGCCACTTAACTCCTCATAACCTCAAAGTTTTCCAAGCTAATAAACCACTTTTCTTAGATAGAAACATATGTATAAAAGAAATAAAATGGAAAGGAAGAATGCAAAAAAAAAAAAATTTGTTTAATGGATTCAATTTAGTTTATGCAATTTATGTATGCAAATATAGGCAATCCTTCTTAGTTGATAGCATAGGGATGAATAGGGTATGAAATTAAGTAAGTGTTGGGTTCTTTTCAAATGAACCCTACATCTTACCAACTCCTATTCAAAGCTATGCTAACATAAGAAAAAAGGAAACCTATGCTAAGCATACCTTTATAATCAATCACATGCAAGCTTATAATTAAAGTATAAGTAGCACACTTTCAGATTTGACATTTGATTTATGTATTTGAAAATAATGTGGATTTGGTAGTGATAATAACCACTCATATTTCTACTTTAACCAACACATGCAAATTTGACATGAAGTAAACAATTTCATTTTAAAATTTGAATTTCAAAAACTATGAATGCATGAAATCACATGGCATACAACTTAACATGTTGGGAAAGATCCAAAGCAATGGAATCATATAAACAAACTCACTTCAGTTAAATCCTAAAGTCATTCTTATAGAATAAGAAAATTTAGAAAAAATCAAAGTGAATTTCAAACTGATTTTTGTTTAGTTTGAAGTTTGATTAAATTTTGAAAAGGTGAGATGAGTTTGCTGTTTCTAACACATTCCCACACGTTTTTGATATTTTTTATTTAGTTTTTAGAAAATTAGATCTATTTTTATGGATTGATTAGGTTAAGGTATGAATTAAGTAGCTTAATTAACCCTTACCTACACCACCTTAGAAAAATTAACTAAATAATTATGAGCCAATGAGATGACATAAAACCCATAAGAAATTTAAATTTTCAATGCACCTAATAATGAAAAGGTCTAATGCAATTTGGCTGACAATTAAGAGTTAATTAAGCTAAAGGGTTTAGCTTAAGTAATTTCAAAACACCCTTTCACACTTATGAATGGGGTTTTGATTTCCTTAATTGAACTTAGGCTATTAAACACCTAAGCATCTACCCAAAGTAGATTAATTAAGTTTTGAAAATTTTTAGAATTTTTAGAAATTTATTAAGGAGATAATTAATGAATTAATCCTTAATTAAAAGGAGATTAAGGAGAGAAAAGGGGGTTTAGGGAATAGCTTAGGGGAAATACCCCAAAAATATTCCATAAACCTCCTACTCACTAGATCTGATCTTAATCAATCCTAGTCATAGGTTAAAATTACTAATCATACCCTAATTATGCTTAATTACATAAGAAGCATAATTAAGGAAACCATATGCAATTACTCTAATCAAGCCTTCAATAAATCCCAAGAAAATTAAGGGAGGCATAAGTCATCTCCTAAAACTTACACAAGAAATGTTTGATTAATCAGAGGCCTAATTAAAAAGTAATTAGCAAAATACATTTTCCAATAAACCTAAAATCAAAGAAAAGCATAATTCAAAACTAATCAAAATTAATTTTAAAATATTCTAGGTTCAATTATATATCCATAGGATTTTATTTCATATTTTTTGAAATTTTTAGAAGAGTTATGCATTTTAGAAGATCTTTGGATTAATCAAAAATTAATTAAGCATTTTTAACCAATCCTAATTAATCTTTAGCTCACAGTGTGACGCGTGACGCGAGGCGTCAGTGATTAGCGTGCTTTACATGCATCATGTCATGAGTGGCTCACTTAAGTTGTCACCACACAGGTGGTGGTGGCGGCGTAGGCGCTTTAATCCTCTCCCCGCATTTTAAATCAGATAAATGGATATCTAAACGTGCTAAATAATTTAAATTGTCCATATAAAATGCACGGATGGATGGCAGAGATCATCCAAGTTCTGTCCCTTGATCAATAGAGTCTGTCCATGATCAAGGGTAAGATACAAGCTCGATCTAGCATGGAATCAAACCAAATTCAACTCACACCATCTAAAGATAGAGAGCAAAAAATCCAACAGTTAAAGATCAATGGGGTGAAAATTTCTTTCACAAAGCTTCACACCACATTGAGTTGAATGGTCAAAAAATCCCATATCTCATCGGAGGTGATCACCAGCGCTCGATTCTCTTGGAGAAGCTTTGTCTAGTTGAGACGAAGCCTTGCTGAGAGTATGAGCACTTGAGGTTGAGTAGATCAACGTATGGACCAACTCCTCCTTTCTTGAGCTTCAGATTTGATCCAATTGGACTCTTCCTTGTCATGGGAACTCCAATAGAAGCTTAGGTGCACTCAACTTAGCTCCTAGATGAAGTGTGCAAGAGCAATTGGAAGGAAATGAAGTGTGGAAGAAGTTGTCAATTCACTCTACCTCCCCTACTTTTTACTGTTCAAAAGTTGAGAAAAGGAAAATGGGAAGAGCTCTAGAGGCTTAGGATCAATGTCCAATGGCTCCCTTATCTTCAATCGACCTTTAGTGAATGAAAATAGAAGTGAATTAGGGTGAGTATATCTCCCCATTGAAGGATCAAATGTGCAATGACATGCCATTTTGATCCAATTGATCATAAGAGGGTTTGATGTTAGAGTGTGCACTTGGTCGATTTATCCAAGGAGTGGATTGCCAACCTCCCATGTGCTTGAATTTGAGCTTGAGAGGGAGTTTGAAATTTCAATTTTGACCCATGGGGTTGGTTTGGTCTAGGGACCAAATGGGCTGACCTAAACCCATTGTGTTAGGTGCACCACTCCTCACTAAGTCCCCTTGAGCTTTTAAGAGAGCCTCAAGTGAATGTGAAGAGGGTAAGACAAAATTACCCATGGGTTAGGCCAAAATTTGTTCTATGGCCTAGGGGTAGGATGGTCATTTTGCTATTTTCTACTTTGGATATGTTGGGTATGTGGAGAAACTAGGTTTGGCCAAGTTTCATTGGATTTGGAATCCATTTGATAGGGTTTGGCTCATATTGACCCATTTAGGTCAAAATGGGTCAACTTGGGTCAAGTTGACCAATTGGTCAAATTGGGTCAAACCAAGGGTTGGGTCAAGTTCATATGACCATTTGAAATATTTTGGTGGCTTTGGTTTGATTCAATTTGGTATAGTTTTGGTTTTGGCTCATATGACTTCATTTAGGTCAAATGGGTCAAGTTGACCTATTTGACCCATTTGACCTATTTGAGGTAGGTCAAGGGTAGGTTTAGGTTAGGTTAGTCATATGAAGTGGATTGGTATCTTTATTTCCAATCAATTTAAGTTTAATTTTCGCTTGACATGACCCCTTTAGGTCATGTTGGGTCTAGGGTCAATTGGGCTAGGTTGGGTCTAGTTGGCCAATTGAGGCTTTGGTCAAGTTCCACAAGTGATTTGGAATGGACTTGACCCATTGGTTTCAATCAATTTGGCTTCAAGACACATTTTGACCTTTAAAAATGGGTCAACTTGTCAAGTTGACCAATTAGGCTCTTAAATGTTGGCTTGGTCAAGTTCAAACATAGGTCATGAGTGAACTTAGATCAATGGTTTCAATCAATTTGGCCTATGGTGGAATTTGGCTATGTAAGGTTTCATTTTAGGTTAAGTGTTGACTTGGTCAACCCTTAAGTTTGACTTGGTTTGACCCAATTTGATTGATTGATCATCCCATGATGATTGTTGATCATGATGAGAGGATATATGAGTTTGGTTCAATCCAATTTGGTTAGGATCAAAATTTGCTCATAAGGGTACTTTAGGTCACTTTGGGTCAAGTGAGCCTAAGTGGGTCAAATGGCTTGGTCAAAGCTTGATTTGAAGTTGATTGATCTTGTGTATGGACTTATGATTGAAATATAAATCCATTTACAAGTGGTTTGAAGTCAAATGGGTTTTGATCCATTTGAAAATTTCATATTCAAAGGAAGAATATGAAAGCATTTTGGGTTGATTTTGACTTGGGTTTTGATTGATTAAAGTTTGGATTTATATATGAGCTCATGATTGTAGGTTGATTGAACCATGAGAGAAAATCAAGATTTTGCTTGATTTGAAGTGATTTGGCTAAGTTCAAGATTTTGACTTGAAAGGCTTAGATTGGATTTTGAGTTGATTTGAATTTGATTTTTAAAATTGGTTTTGATTGTTTGAATTTATATTTCATTTATATATATGTGAATATAAATGAGAATATAAATTGATCATGAGAAAATTTCAAGAATTTGAAGTGGTTTAATCATGATTTAGGTTAAATCCATTAAAGGGAATTTAAAGGATTTAAGGAAATTTTTAAATTGAAATTTAAGTTTTGAATTGGATTGGATTGATTTATATTTATACTTCATTTATATCTGAGGATATAAATTAATTTTGAGAAAATTCCATGTTTTGAGATGGTTTGATCAAAATTTTGGTTAAATCCATTAAAGGGAATTTAAAGGATTTAAGGAAATTTTAAATTGGAATTTAATTTTTGAATTAGATTTGATTGGTTTATATTAATATTTCATTTATATATGTGAATATAAATGAGAATATAAATGTATTTTTAGAAAATCTCATGAGTTTGAAGTGATTTGATCATGATTTAGGTTAAATCCATTAAAAGGAATTTAAAGGATTTAAGGGAATTTTAAATTGGAATTTAAATTTTTGAATAGGCTTTAATTGATTTATCTTTATATTTCATTTATATATGTGAATATAAATGAGAATATAAATAAGTTTTGAGAAAATCCCAAGGGTTCGAATAGGTTCGATCAAGATTTAGGTTAAATCCATTAAAGGGAATTTAAAGGATTTAAGGAAAATTTTATGAATTGATTTTGAATTTTGAGTTTAGTTTGATGGGTTTGTATTTATATTTCATTTATATATTTGAATATAAATGAGAATATAAATGAGTTATGAGAAAATCTCAAAGGTTTGAATAGGTTTTGATCATGATTTTGGTTAAGTCCTTAAGGAAGATTAAGGACTTAGGCAAAAGACTTAGATGAAATTTTGATCATAGAAATGAATTATAGATTTCAATCATGAATTTCAATCATGGAATTGAATTGATTTGAGTTTGGAGAAAATCAATCAAGATTGATTTTGGGGTTTGACTTGAAAGAAAAAAAAGTGAGGAATGGTTTAAGCTAAGGGTAGAAAATTTTCCTAACACCCTTAAGGCATGACATATTCTTATGGCTAACTCTTATAAGTCTTCTAAGGATAGGTTTGAGTGTCCACCTAATCACTAGATGTGTCTTAACACTAATGATCTCTTAAAGTCTAAGAGGAGTCCTATGTCTAAGATGGAGGGGTTGAGAGCTCATTCTAGAAATGAGGTCAACAGTCCACTTGACCCAAAGTGATCTAAGGACCCTTTTGAGCTTAATTCTAATACAACCCAAATTGGATTGAACTAAGCCCATCCAAACCTCATATCATGATCAACAATCATCCTAGGTTACTTAATTGTCTTGAATTGGGTCAAACCAATTAGCCTACATGAAACCTAAACTAGCCGAAACACATCATATGCTAAATTGACTAAAACCTTTGATTCAAACTAATTCATAATCAATGATTGAACATGACCAAACCCTTAATTGAGCCAAACCAAGTACAATTAGCCATTTGACCAAGTTGACCCAAATTGGCCTAAAAAGCCAAAATAGGTCAAATCACAATCCAACCTAAATTGATTGTAACCAATGGTTCAAGTTCATTCCAAATTGATTATTGAACTTGACCAATGCCATTATTGAGCCCAATTTGACCAATTGGTCAACCTAACCTAAGTTAGCCCAAATTGACCTAAAAGATCAAATTGGCCAAAATCTAAATTAAATCCAAATTGATTCAAACCGAAGCCTACAATCATTTTCAATTAACTAATTGAACTTGAACCAACACCCAACCTTGGCCAATTTGGCCAATTTGGTCAAATTGGTCAATTTGACCCATTTGACCTATATGAATCCAAATGAGCCATAATTAAATCCAAAGCAAATTGAACCAAACTAATGACTCCAATACACTCCAATTGGTCATGTGAACTTGACCCAACCCTTGGTTTGACCTAATTTGACCAATTGGTCAACTTGATCCAACCTAACCTAATTTGACCTAAATAGGTCAAATTAAGCCAAATCAAACCAAATAAACTCCAAACCACTTGAAAATTGGGCTAACCCACTTTAGACCCATCCCAAGTCTGCCCAAATCAAATCCAAATCCAAATGACAACTTGCACTTGGGTCTAGAGCATCCCATATGATAAGACACTTGCACTTTTGGTCATTTCCTCCCCTTGGCCACTTTGCACCCATTCATAGGTCCACTTAGGCACTAAGAACTGTGGCTAGCCTAACCCAAGGGTGCTTGGGTCGGTCATGACTCATGGGGAGGTGAAATCACCTCCCCATTCCCATTAGAGCATTTCAAACCACCAATGACACCCACTATTCCCATGGCATCCACCTCTCACCCTTCCTCCACTCATAAGTGGCCAAGTGGAGTGATTCTCTGCCCAAATCGAGCTCCCTATGGTGACCATTTGATCAAAAAGTCAAAATAATCGTCACCGTGCAAGCCAAGCATGGAGGGGGTATACCCCCCTTCATTCTCATTCAAACATAGACACTCACACTCGATTCAGCCCTAACAACCAAGGAGAGAGATCCCAAAGCTTCCCCTTGCATTTCTCGAGCTCCCCAAATTCCTAATTCTCAATTTTATAGAAAATCTAAATAGGGGAGGCCACCTCCTATTGTCATTTGCTCAAACCTCCACCAAAGTACAATTAACTTTGCACACACCATTCTTGGACCTAGACGAACTGAAATGAATCGCTTCACATCGCCTCTGACTGCTGAAAGTGAACTTTGACCAAGGCTGATCACTTACATATCATAGGTTGGTTTTTCGAGCAAACCACACCAAATCAAAGCTCATGCGACTCAATAGGGCCTCTTTTCTACCAAACGAAGCTTCCTCAATTGTTGGAACCACTAATCATAAGCTCCTGTGAGGTATGCCATTAAAACTGACCTTTAGCTTAAAATAGGTTAGTCCTTTATGAAGAAAACTTGCATATCATACAATCTCCACCATTGGATGTGTTTGTTGTGCTTCTCCGAAGGTGTGGGATCAATTTGATCTCCATTCGAGCTCGGCAGAGCTCAAATTAAGTGATGATCGATGAACGATATCCATCTCTCGCCACTTGGGAGGAGACAGATCATGGACCATCCATTCCGCATAATCGGAATGGACGGTCCTGATCTGATCACTTGTAGAACCCCTCATTTCTTCTTTAATTCACCCGTTTAATTGTGGCCATTCGATTTCAGATCAGAGAACCCACACGAAAATGTGTTCCGCCACTGTCCGCATCGATAGATGTGACAAATAACCAATCCCGCCGTTAATGGAAGGAAGCACGCCGCCAGCTGGGCTACATGGCGGACGGGATTAAAGGTTAATTAGGTTAACCAGAAACTTCCAAAATTCATAACTAATTATAGAAAAAAAATCCAAAAAACATAAATTATGGCTCATTTTAAAGGTATTTCAGAGGAGAACCCATTATAATTATTATTAATTAATTTTGAATAGTAATTTCAACTTAATTAAGGTTTAATTAAAAATTTAATTAGCCTAATTACTCTCTAATTAATTATCTAATTAATTTCAAACTTTCTAGAAATGTTTGGGGGAATGACCTCTGCCTCTCCTATTTTTTGGAATTTATTGGATAATTAATTGGGGAAATCAATGGATTAAACCTTAATTACTCTCTTATCTTAATTAATGATAATTAAGCAAATGAATAGTAAATTAATTAATTAATTAAGCTTATTAACCTCTGTTTAGAAAAATGGATTGGGACCCCATCTTCTAATCTTTTCATTAAATCATCTCTATTCCCTCTTAAATAAATAATTACTTAAAACCCATTAATTAACTAATTAATAAAATCAACCAAAATCTAAATCATACTTGAACTTTGCTTAACTAATTGAAAGGATTTAGGGATTGAGACTTAGGCTCCATTCTTTGTCTCTTTCATGAAGTCCATTTCATATTATTGATTAAGAATAATTAAGATTTATTTAGATAATTAATGAACTTAATTAATTTAATTGAATCTACTTCTCTAATTAACTCTTGGGTGGCTCTTTAGGTGTTTGTGGTGTTTATTTTTCAAGATGTGTATGTGTGTGTATATGAGGGGGAACACCACGTAGATCTGAGGATGCACTTATTGAAGTGATCACGTACGACATCAAGGAATAGTGCACTATCTCGAAAGATAAAAATCACTACCCTAATGGACTATACCTAATAAGGACTCCTAAGGCATGATGGGTCTTGAATGTACCGGATTTTTCCTATTTTACATGGATGAATAAAGAAAGGTTTATTTAAATTGAGTTCTAAGTATGGGGACAAGCCCCCATAGTTAATTACATCCTAAGGAAGGTGAGTTCCTTAGGAATACTCTCGATTAATGTAGAAAATTATTGTCTCCAAAGAATTCAAAGATAAGACTATTAATAAATTAGTTATATTTGGAAGATCAAATGGGATAGATCGAAAGGAAAGACTTATTATCGAAGCTAAAGGGAGATTAGTAGGGGATGCTCATGATACTAGGAAACCTAGTGAGCATCCTAAATTATCATATGGTTGGGCTTTATATGTTCAAAATTGAGGAGAATTATATATTTGAGTTAAAATTTTATTAGAAATCTAGGGCTTACAATTCCATAATACAAGATTGTATAATTCCTAAGAGGTGAGGATTTATTCTTGTAGCCCCAAAGAGAAACAACAACCTCATATCCTAAATTTAGGGAGCTTTAGCGAGGGCTAGAGCATGACCTAAATCTAAGGTGAAAGGTGGGTATATTGTTTACCTCCACAAGAGAGAGTACATGACCCGACTGCTGGGCTTATAACCGCTTAGAATAGTTGCCAGCTAACTCCTCCTACAATTTAAAACCATGTGGTCAGGTTTTATGCTTTGCAAGATGGCTAGGTTGTTATTATACCTACCTAGGGCTACTTAAGGTTCAAGATCTACTTAGGGCTAGTTAAAGCTTCGCAACTTCGGGATGTCCAGACTAATATAATACTTTTCTTATATACATATGAATGTTTAAGCAACTATAAGAATAGGAAAACCCATGCAAAAATTTTGATTTCTTTGATTTAGGATTCTTATTCATTGGTCATATCATGCATACACATGTTTAAGAGTTTTAAGTGAGTACATTGCCATTGTTCTACACTAGGGGTGTAAGGTACAAGACCTACTAAGGGCTACTTAAAGCCTCGTATCCACGGGATGTCCAAACTAATATTCCACTTTTCATATATACATATGAATGTACAAAAAACCACAAGAATGAGAAGTCATGCAAGAAGTCATATTTGATTTGATTATATAATTTATATATATGATATGAAATTCTTCTTAAGTCTTAGCATGGAGATGCATGGGAGTAGATTTAGAGAAATGTTATGTTCTCTTCAAATAAGCTATACATTTGTAAATCCCATGCAAATTCATATAAGGTAAAAAAAGAGAACTTCATATTGCATATCTTATATTATCAACACATGCAAGCTTATAGATATTTGTAATTAACATCACTCTATCTATTATAATTGATTTATGGGATTTTGAAAATAATTTTTGATTTAATAGTAATAATAGCCACACCTATTTTTAATTTAAATCAACACATGTAATTTGACATAAAAGAAACTATTTCATTTTAGTTAATTTCAAAAGGAATGAATGCATGATTACAAATGGAAAACAACATTTAACTTGATTGGAAAGAAATAAAGGAACATAAGCACATGATCTCATTCATTCTAATTAATTCTTAAAGACAATCATACTAAATAAGACTATTTAAGATGAACCAAAGTTCTTTAATGTCATTTAATTTTGAGTTTGACTTGATTTTGGAAATGTGAAAGAGGTTTGCTAATCATAATCCCATTCTCCATATGTGAGTTAATTTGGTTTAATAAAGAATATTTAGGTTAATTTTATTTTTTTAATTAGGTTAGTGTATGAATTAAGTGGATTAATTAACCCTTACATACATCACCTTAAGTTAATTAAGCCAATATGATATACAACCACATGAAAAGTAAATTTGTAATGCTCCTAAGAAATGAAAGGGGGCCCAATGCAATTGGCTCATTATTAATAGTTAATTAGGCTAAAGGGATCTTACTTAACTATTTTTATGGTTTTCTAACACAGACTTAACCATAATTTTCATCTCTCACTTTGGGTCATTGAACACCCAAAGAGCTACCAAATATTAAATTAGAGAAATAGATTCAATTGAATTAATTAAGTTCATTAATTAAGTAATTAACTCTTAATTAACCTAACCAATCAAAATGAGATGAACTTAGAGAAAGAGAAAAAGAAGGGAGCCTGAGTCTTAATCCATAAATCCTTTCAATTAGTTAATTAAAGTTCAGGTATGATTTAGATTTTTGATTAATTTTGTTAATTAATTAAGTAAGGGGTGTTAATTAATTAATTATTTAAGAGGGATTAGAGACGGCGTAAAGAAAAGATTGGAAGAGGGAGTCCCAATCCATTTCCCTAGATTTCATCACCATTAACAGAGGTAAATACACTTAATTGATTGATTAATTTACTGTTCATTTGCTTAATTATTATTAATTAAGAGAGGAGAGTGATTAAGGCTTAATCCATTAAGTTTCCCCAATTAACTATCCAATAAATCCCAAGAAAATTAGGGAAGATAGAGGTCATCACCTTAAAAATCCACAGAAAGTTGGAGATCAATTGGGTGTCTAATTAAGGAATAATTAAGCAAATTATATTTCTAATTAAACTTTAATTAAGCAAAAACCACAGCTCAAAATCAATTAATAATAATTTTCCTAGATTCTACTCTAAAATATCTTTTAAATGAGCTTAAGTTCAAATTTTTTGGATTTTTCTAGGATTAGATATAAATTTTGGAAGTTTCAGAATTAAAAAATAAAATAATTAAGCCTATTTAAAGCCGTAATCCTATTGGGCCACATGGAGGTTGATGCAGTGTGCTTTCCACATGGTGCGAAGGGATTTGCTATTTAAGTAGTCACATCTAAAGGCGAGACGAAACACATTAACTCCATGGACCGTCGATTTAAGATAGACCAAATTCGATAAGTAGAGAAATCAAAGGATCTAACGCGTGATCATATAAGTTCGTCCATTCAAATCAGGCGGAATGGATGGTCCGTGATTTGTCTCCTCTCGAGCGATGAACGATAGATACTGTCCATTGATTGTCACTCGATCTGAGATCACCTGAGCTCAGATGGAGATGAAATGAATCCCACACCTTCGGGGAAGCAAAATAAAGAAATCTAACGGTGGAAATCTCATGACATATAGCTTTCTTTCATAAAAGACCAACATATTTTTATTCAAGGATCCGTTTTAATGGCATACCTCACTAGAGCTTTTGATCGGTAGTTTCATCGATTAAGGAAACTTCGTTTGATAGAAATGAAGCCCTGTTAAGCCACACGAGCCTTGATTTGGTGTAGTTTGCTTGGAAGACCAATCCATGGCACATAGGCAATCAGTCTTGATTGAGCTCTATCCTCTGGTCATCAAGAAGCTTAGGGGATAATTCATTTTAGCTCATCTAGATCCAAGGATGGTGTGTGCAAAGTTAATTGCACTTTGGTGGAGGTTTGAGCAAATGATAATCGAATTGAGGCTCCCCTATTTCAGTTTCATGTAAAATTGAGAGTGGGGATTTTGGGGAGCTTAGGATGCCTTGAAAAATTGCTCTAGGATGTGTGTTATTGGTTGCAAAGGGTTGAACCGAGTGTGAGTGTGTGAGTTTGAGTGAGAATAAGGGGGGTTTACCCCCTCATTTCTTAGATCGGATGGTAAAGGCTAGTTTGGCTTCTTCTTGATCATTTGGCCATTTCAGAGGGTTGTGGTGGTCCTTGGGTGGATGATATGTCTCAATTTAGTTGGGTAAGGGTGTGGAGGTGCTTGCCAAGGGAGGAAGTGGATGTCCTTGGTGGTTTGAAAAGCTCAAATAGGAATGGGGAGGTGATTTTACCTCCCCATGAGCCATGGACGCCCTAACCACCTTTTGGTTAGGTTAGCCATGGTCCTAGGTGCCTAAGGGGACCTATGATTGGGTGCCAAGTGGCCAAGGGGAGGAAATGACCAAATATGAATGTGTCTTATCTCATGGGATGCCCTAAACCTAAGGGCAAAGTGATGATTTCGCTTTGAGTTGATTTGGGTAGATTTGGGATGGGTAAAAAGTGGGTTAGCCTAATTTTCAAGTGGTTTGGAGTTTATTTGGTTTTATTTGGCTTGATTTGACTTATTTAGGTCAAATTGGGTTAGGTTGGGTCAAGTTGACTAATTAGTCAAATTGGGTCAAACCAAGAGTTGGGTCAAGTTCACATGACCAATTGGAGCGTATTGGTGTCATTGGTTTGATTCAATTTTATTTGGATTTGATCATTTGGGTTCATATAGGTCAAATGGGTCAAGTTGACCAATTTGACTAATTTGACCAAATTGGGTTAGGTTAGGTGTTGAGTCAAGTTCAATTGGCTAATTGAAAATGATTGTAGGCTTTGGTTTGGCTTAATTTGGATTTAATTTAATTTTGGCTAATTTGACCACTTTAAGTCAACTTGGGCTAGATTAGGTCAAGTTGGCTAATTAGTTAAATTAGGCTCAATCATGGCTTTGGTCAAGTTCAATAAGTGATTTGGAATGAGCTTGAGCCATTGGTTGCAATTAATTTAGGTTGGATTATGATTTGATATATTTTAGCTTTTTAGGCCAATTTGGGTCAACTTAGGTCAAATGTCCAATTAAACTTGGTTTGGCTCAATTGAGGGTTTGGTCTTGTTCAATCATTGATTATGAATTGGTTTGAATCAAAGGTTTTAGTCAATTTGACATCTGGAGTGTTTTGGCTAGTTTAGGTTTCATTTGGGTTAGTTCAATCTAATTTGGGTTGACTTAGTTTGACCTAATTCTAGATAATTGATTAACCTAGGATGATTGTTGATCATGATATAAGATTTGGATGGGCTTAGTTCAATCTAATTTGGGTTGAATTAGAACTTGGCTCAAAAAGGTCTTTTAGGTCATTTTGGGTTAAGTGAAACTAAATGGGTTAATTGGCTTGATCATGGCTTGATTTAAGTTTAGTTATATTTATAAATGGGTTTAAGATGGAAATATAAATCCAATTACAAGTGATTTGAAGCCATATGGATTTTGGTTCATATGATAATCTCAAGTAAAAAAGGGTTAACTTGGGTTTAATTTGGGTTAGCTTGGATTTGGATTGATAATTATATTTTATGTTTATATTTGGGACAATGATTAAAGGAATGATTGAATCATGAAGAAATCCACGGGTTTTGATTTGATTTGGATAGGATTTGACCAAGTTCAAGGAATTATCTTAAAAGGGTATAAATTAGATTTTAGTTTGATTTTGGACTTAATTTTGGCTATTCAAATTTATATTCCATTTATATTTGGGAATATAAATGAAGATATAAATGGTTCATAAGAAAATCACTTGAGTTTGGGGTTAATTTGAATTTGGATAAGGCTAATTCCATAGGATAAAATCAAAGGGCTTAGGAAAGATTTTGGAATTTGAATTTAATCATGGGTTTCAATCATTTGATTTGGAATTGACTTATGATTTGGACTTGAATTTGAGTTTTGGTTTAAGAAGGGAAGCAAGGATTGGGTTCAAGGCTATAAGGTAGGTAAGTCTTTCTAGATCCCTAAGGCATAACCTATTTCTTTGGCTAACTCTTCTAAGTTTCTAGGCTTAGGTTAAGTGTTCACCTAATCACCAGAAGTGTCTTAAGATTTATGAGCTCTTAGTGTCTATAAGAGTCCTAGATATATGATGAGGAAGTTTAGAACTCACTATAAAAGTGATCAACAAAAGGACCCCCAATAGGCGTGGTGTAACTAACAAGGCACACCACATGTTTTGCGTTGATCGGGATGATCAACAACATCCAAATGATCGCAAGTGCTAACAAAAATGATCTATTCCTTAACCTATGGTGTAGAAAAAATCAAGATCTTAGTACAATGCAACTCAACTCATGCCAAGGGTATAGGAGAGGAAGGAAGAATCCACTGAGTGATCAACTTTGTGAACCTTCAAGTAGGGAAGCAGGTTCAAATTATCCATGGAGAGGATAAGAATTTTAGTTGGTTTGATATGATTTGGGAAGGAAAGATCCACTAGGGGTGAGTGCATGAACCTTCCACTAGGGAAGCAGGTTCAGATCACCCATTATAGATAAGGATTTGATTTGGTTTGCGTCTCACTGGGGAGAAATTTGATTTGATTATGATTTGAGGCTCCACTTGGGAGAAGATATGATCCTTCTTTTGAGGGCACATATGTTGGAGATATGAGCTCAGATCTGCTGGGGATATGGTGGATGAACCTTCCACTAGGGAGGCAGGTTCAGATTATCCACTAGGGATAAGAGTGGATGGATTTAATTCGGGCTCCACTAGAGGGAGGATGATGGATTTGATGAGATTGACCCTATTAGTGTTCTATGGATCTACAAAAAAGGGGCTAATATTTGCCTAGACCTATCTTAGATTTACAAATCCAAAGGGATGGTCCGGTCATCGAAGGACTATCCAACCAAAGTGCCTTTTGTTTGCTGGTTGTTGACCTCACTTTTGTAGTGAGCTCTCAACTTTTCCATCTTAGACATAGGTCTCCTCTTATAAATTAAGAGTTCCTTAGTCTTAAGATACTTCTAGTGATTAGGTGAACACTTAACCTAACCCTAGAGACTTAGAAGAGTTAGCCATAGGAATAGGTCATGTATTAGGAAAACTTGCCTACCCTATAACTTGAACCAAATCCTTACTTCCTTCTTTCAAATCAACTCCAAATTCAAATCAACTCCAAATTCAAATCAACTCTAAATCAAACCTCAAATCCATTCTAACTCAATTTCAAAACTCAAATCATGAATCAAATATCAAATGATTGAATTCCAAATCCAAAATCTTTCCTAAGCCATTTTGATTTCATCCATACCCAAATCAAATTCAAATCACTTCAAATTCAAAATATTTTCTTATAACCCATTTATATTCTCATTTATATTCACAAATATAAGTGAAATATAAATTCAAATAACCAAAACCAAATTCAAAACTCAAACCCAAATCTAATCAAAATCCAACCTATACCCTTTCAAGTCAAATTCTTGAACTTAACCAAATCAAACTCAAATAAATCTAAACCTTTGGATTTTCTTTTCAAATAATCAATCCTTCAATCATATAACCAAATATAATCATAAACTTCAATCATCAAATCAAATCAAACCAACCTAAATCAAACTCATGTTCATCCTTTGAACTTAAAATTGTCAAATGAATCGAAACCCATTTGACTCCAAATCACTTTCAAATGAATTTATATTTCAATTATAAGCCCATATGTGAGTTCAATCAAACTTGAATCAAGCTTTGATCAAGTCGATTGACCCACTTTAGGCTCAACTTGACCCATTTGACCTAAATGAACTCAAATGAACCAAAACCAAATATAAAATCAAATTGAACCAAACTAATGATACAAAACCACTCTAAATGATCATTTGAACTTGACCTAACCCATGGTTTGACACAATTTGACCAATTGGTCAACTTGACCCAAGTTGACCCATTTTGACCTAAATGGGTCAACTTGAGCCAAATCATATCAAATAAACTCCAAATTCTTTGAAAATTGGCCCAACCTATTTTTGAAACATCTCAAATCTGTCTAAATCAAAATCAGAGCCACATGACCAGTTTACCCTTAGGTCAAAGGGTAACCCATGGCCAAATCCACTTGGAATTTGATCAATTCCTTTTCATGGTCACTTGACATCCTTCTAGTGGAGCATTTGGACACCAAAGAAGGTGGTGCACATGACTAGTGGGTTTGGGTTAGCCATGACCCAACCTAAGGCCAAAATGACCCCTCCAATAAAATTTCTCCACTTGGATCACCTCCCACACTCATTTAATGCATGTGTACCTCCACACCTCCACTCCTCTACCAAAACTAAAGCATGGCACTCCTAACAACCTAAACAACAAATCCAATCTCATCAATTTGATCAAAATGATAAGGCAAGCCTCGGCCATCCGATCTAAGTAGGGGGAGATATATTCCCCCTCATTTCCACTCAAACCACCTTCCTCGCATTCGATAGAGCTCAAAGGATCAAAGGCAAGCTTCTCCAAGCATCTCTAAGGATTCCCGAGCTCTTTCCAATTTCCCCTTCTCAGATTTCTTCAAAGCCAAAACAGGGGAGGTGAGGGAAATTTCAAAGTTACTCAGTACTCAACCAAAGTTCAATTCCCTTTGCAAGCACCATCAAGGAGGCAAGTCGAGCTCACCCAAAGCTTTTCCCAAGCATCTAAGCCATGGGAAGGGAGACCTAGACCAAAACTGTAAGCCATTGGAGGGAGCCTTGGTCAATTTAAAGATCCACTTCATCTCAAAGCTTGAAACCTTCAACAGGGCTTCGTCTCCACTAGACAAAGCTACCTCATCCATTGGAAGCATCATCGATAGTTTTCGGCAAGGTATGACTCAAAATCGAGCCTCCATTGAAAATTGCTTGGTCTTTTGTGAAGGGAATGTAATCCCATTAAAATTAAACTGTTGGATGTTCTTCTCTATGCTGCATAATAGTGTTGGTTGAATCTCTGCCAAATCTGAGCTCAAGTGAGCTCGGATCAAGCCATGGAGGACGGACGGTCTCCGTCTCCCACAGCTTAGGAAGGGATGAATCATGGGCCATCCATCCCGCATGTTTTGGATGGACGGGCCTGATTAAATGCTTTATATCTGATGATTAAAACCTTTGAAACCATGGGTTTAATCTTGACCATTCGATTCTTGATCGGACGGCCAAGGGGAAAGCACGTAGCACCGCCGGTTGACTCGGCAGTTGATGTGACAACTTAAATAACCAATCCCATCATGCCACGTGGAAAGCGCACACTGCGTTAGTGGTCCATGTGCCACCGATGGGATTAGTTAATTAATTAGAGTTATTTAATTAACCCTTAATCACAGAAACTTCATAAATTCATAATTAAATATAAAAAAATTAGAAAAATAGAAATGAGGTAAATCCAATAAAATTATTTCTAATTGATTTTGAGCTATGGATTTTCCTTAATTAGGGTTTGATTAAAAATTAAATTACCTTTATATCTCTCTGATTACTTAATTAATTAATTTCAAATTTCTCAGACATGTTTTGAGGGATGACTTCTATCTCCCCCAATTTTCTTGGAATTTATTAATGAGATAATTAAAGAAATCAATTAGTGAATCCCTAATCACCCTTTAATATAATTAAGAGCAATTAAGCATGTGAATAGTTTTTTAATCACTTAATTAAGATAATTAAACATTATTTAAGTAAGTAGGAGGTTTATGGAATGGGTTTGGGGTATTTTCCCTAAGTTATTCCCTAAACTCCCTTTCTTCCTTAGTTCAAACATAATTAGGGACTAATCCACTAATGATTTACTTAATTAGCTTAATCAAACTTTCAAAATCAATCTGAACTTAATAAATCTCTTGCTAGGTAGATCCTTAGGTGTTCAAAAGCCTAAGGTAAATTTAAAAAAATCTTTTCCAACTCACATGTGTGGGAAGGTTATGAAAATACTTAATTAAACCCTTTAGCTTAATTAATCAATAATTGTGAGCCAATTTCATTAGGCCCCTTTCTTTCCTAAGTGCATTGTTGATTTAAATTTATGTGATTGCATATCATATGTTGGCTCATAATTGTTAGGTTAATTATGAAAGTGGTGTATGTAAGGGGTAATTAATGGACTTAATTCACACTTTAACCTAAATAAATCATAAAATCAATCTAATTGTTCTAAAAATTAAACTAAATCAATTCACACATGGAGGAAATGGGTTAGAATCAGCAAAATCTTTTCACATTCCCTAAGTCAAATCAAACTCAAAAAAACTAAAATAAAAATCTCTTTAAAGAATATTGATTCACTTTAAATGATCTTATTTCGTAGGATTATCCTTAGGAATTAATTAGGGTGAATGAAGTTACATTCTTACATCACTTTATTACTTTCCAAGCATGCTAAATGTTATATGCCATGTGAAATCATGCATTCATATCTTTTGAATAATCAAAATAAATGAAATGTTTCCTTTATGTCAAATTGCATGTTTTGGCTAAAGTAAAAATATGAGTGGATATTATCACTATTAAATTAAAAATTATTTTTAAAACTTATAAATCAAAGATTATAAATGAAGGTATGCTACTTATAAATACATATAAGCTTGCATGTGAGTATAGCATAAAATGTGTTATGTTATGTGATTTTCTTCTCTTTTCTTAAGATGGGTTTATAGGATTTGCCAAATATATAGTTCATTTGAAAAGAACATAACACTTGATTAAATCTATTTCTATGCACTTCTATGTTATGTGTTAAGAAGGATCTTCACATCTACACATGTAAATTGCATACAACCAAATCAAACAAAGAAACAAAAATCTTTTTCATGATTCTTCATCCATTTGTTTTCTTTTTGTACATGCACGTGTCTTTAAGAAAAGTAGTATATAAGTCTGGACATCCTGGGGTTGTGAGGCTTTAAGTAGCTCTATGATGGTTGTGTGCCTTATATCCTTAGCATAGAAAATAATGGTGCTGTACTCACTTATGTCTTTCATACATGTAAATATGTGTTTGATTAATGGATAAAAGAATCCCTCCCTTTTTCACTTAACATAATCATGCATCATGAAACATCCAAATTTGCTTAAGCAATATCTCTTAGAATTCATCATTAAGGTGTGTTAAAACTTTACATTGCATGAATAGATATGTTTAGGATTTATATATATGCATGGTATGCACGTTGGAAAGAAATAAATACTTGTGTGTTATGTGATAGCAATTCACCTTAATTAACCCTAAAATGCCTTTCTTATTGAATCAATTTATTTAGAGCAAGTATAAACTTAGGATTAACTAAAAAGATAATAAAACATTCACTAAAAAAATCATTAATGAATTTACCTTAGAAGATACTTAAGATAGGGAAGAAAGAGAAGTTCTCTTCTCTTTTCCTCTATTTACAACACTTAGTAATTAAATGTAGGTTCATTCAAACCAAATCAAATCATCAAATAAAATTAAAAAATCAACTAAATCACTTAAATGAAACCACCCTCTAAGTTGAACCCTTCACACTTAGAAAACTCTAACCTTAAAGCCTAGCTTAGACATGTCACACAAGCCTTAAAAGGCACACACATTAGGCTAAGTCACCATTTCTATCTCTATATTCTGGCAGTGCATGATTTGATGCTTGATTTTATTTTGTGGTGTAATATTTTTAGACTGGATGTTAGGGTGCCTAGATGATATGATGATCTTAGTTTAATCATTATCTTCTGTAGGGGATTGTGCTTAAGGAGTGCTGTTATAAAAAAATAAATGCTTTTGTTATGTAGGTTGCTTATACCCCTAAGAATAATCTAAAATTTGGATAGGTGGGTTTGGTTACCCATGTGTGGGGTGCTAAGTCTAATTTATTCCTATAACTGCTTAGTATTATGTGGTATGTTTAGCTAATCTCTATTTTGCAAGTTTAATTAGATTTACTTTTCCTATTTTGATGTAATTTTGTAATTATAATTTAGAATGAATGTTATGGGGGATTAGGATGAACATTGGTCATAAGACTATGTCTTATGTATCATGTAAAGCCTTGGAGAAAACTACATCCTAACTAACCAAAAGAAGGAAAGAAAGAAATGAAGAAAAGAAGAATGAAAAAATAAGAATGAAGACCCCCATAACACGAATTCTTTTTTCATTGCAATCATTCATTTGTAATACAGGTTGTATACGGGTAGAGCTCAGCTATGAATTTCTTTTCAGGTTTGTGCGGTGGATCCCGACCACATCGGCCTCTTATTCTTTTGCGCTAGCTTTATAAAATTGTTTGATGTTTGTTTAGCTTGTGCATTAAGATGGCATATTTTTCCTAGTTTCTTCATTACTTTGATGAATGGCCTGGATGCGATTAGGCTCTTAGGAAAAAATAAATTTTCTATCCAATTAATTAACTCAAAATTAAAAATTAATAACTCATAACCTCACCTAAAGCCTAGGTTATAAATCAAGATAAAAAAATTTAGCAACCCCTTAGCTGGATGTTGTATGTCTCACATCATGCATAAAAATATCTTGCTTCACTCTTGCTAATGGAGGGCTTCCACCTTTGCCAGAGAACTTGGCTTGACCTTTGAGAGCCATGGTGGAAACACACCTTCTTCATGTTGATTTTGGCCCATAATCAATTTCTCATGCATTAGACATATGAATCCCATAGCAAAATAAATTGTCCAAAAATGAAAACAAAACTTAACAAAATTTCCATTAGATTTAAGTCATTATTCACGCCCTACATGATCTAGTCTCTTAGAAAGTGTGTTTGAGAACTTAGTCTTCTTTCTAAATAAACAACATCCTAGCTATCTTGCAAAAGCATAAGACTTTCCTACTTGTGTTTAAAATCATAAGAGGAGTTAGTTGGGGGCCACTCCCGGGCAACTGTAAGTCCAACTGTCGGGTGGTTTATCCTCTCGTATGGAGTTAAACTATATACCCATTTTTGCCTTAGATTTAGATCGTGCCTTGGCCATTGCCAAAGCACCATAGATTTAGGTTCTGAAGTTATTATTTCCCTTTATAGGCTACAAATATAAATCATCATCTCTTAGGCATTTTTATGATCTTGAATTATGGAATTGTAAGTCTTAGATTTCTAATAAAAATTCAACTCAAACACATAATTCCTCTCAAATTTCAAAATATAAAACCCAACCATAGGATAATTTGGGATGCTTACTAGGCTTCCTAGTATCATAAGCATCCCCTACTTATCTCCCTTCTGTTTCAATAACAACTCCTTCCTCTTGATCAATCCCACTTAATCTTCCAAAAATAACCAATTTGTTGATAGCCCTTTTTTTGAAATATTTGGAGACAACAATCATTTACCTTAATCGAGATTATTCCTATGGGATCTCATTCCTTAGGATGTAATTAACTATGGGGGCTTCCCTCCATAGGGAACTTAATGAACTCAGTTTAAAATAAACTCTACTTTACTTTTCCATGTAAAGTAGGAGAAGAATCTCTAGTACATTCAAAGACCCATTGTCCTTAGGAGTCCTCATTAGGTGATTAGGTCTATTGTAGTATGATGAATTTTGTCTCTCGAGATAGTACATCAGTCCTCAATGCCATACCCGATCACCCTAATGAGAACATCTATAGATCTATGTGGTGTCAAGCAAGCATTATTTTTATCTTCGTTTATTTTCAAAGATAGGTGAAGAAAAAAAAAATCACCATAGATTTTTTTGGCGACCCGCTGGGGATGGTTCCTCTCTCCATCTTTGGTAAATGATCATTGTCTCCAAGTATGATAGTGGATTTATACTTTGTATGAATCCAAGACTATCCTTCTTCTCCATTGGCACACTTATTTCATTCTTAAGCTAAGCTAGCCAACATCCTTAGTTTTAGGACCTCACTGGGTTTTAAAACACCTATTGGGTTCTCCAATAGGTGAAAATAAAAATTTATTAAAAATAAATAACTAAAGAATTCCTCCTTACCATTTCTATGGTAAGGAAAGGTTCATTCCAAAAATAAATAAAAAATAAATCCTTTATAGAAACATCATTTTCCAAAAAGCTCTTTTCCAAAAAAAGTTTATATACTAAAATATTTCAACCTCATCTAACAATCCTCATGATTGTTACATGTAGGATCATTTCAAAATCAAAATCAACAATCATCTTTTCAAAAAGCACAAATGAACATCCTCATTCAATTTATTGAATGAAGATTTCATTTTCAAAAATAAAATTAACAATCATCTTTTCAAAAATAAAATTAATAATCATCTTTTCAAAAAACACAAAATAAACATTCTCTTTCAATATACCCAAATTTATTGAATGAAAATTTTATTTCAAAAATAAAATAAACAATCATCTTTTCAAAAAGCACAAATGAACATCCTCATTCAATATACCCAAATTTATTGAATGAAGATTTCATTTCAAAAATAAAATAAAATCAACAATCATCCTTTCAAAAATAAAATAAAAAATCACCTTTCAAAAAGCACAAATGAACATCTTCACTCAATTTATTTGATGAAGATTTCATTTTCAAAAATAAAATCAAATAATCATCTTTTCAAATAGCATAAATGAACATCCTCATTCAATTTATTGAATGAAGATTTCATTTTCAAAATAAAATCAACAATCATCTTTTGAAAAATAAAAAAAAAATAAAATCATCTTTCAAAATGAACATCCTTATTCAATATACCCAAATTTATTGAATGAAGATTTCATTTCAAAAATAAAATCAACAATCATCTTTTCAAAAATAAAATCAATAATCATCTTTTCAAAAAGCACAAATGAACATCCTCATTCAATATACCCAAATTTATTGAAAGAAGATTTCATTTCCAAATAAAATCAAATCATAACATTGAAATTCCATTTCAACATATCCTACATATGTTGAAGTTGGAATTTCTTTCTTTCCAAAAAAGTACAAATTTGAAAATAAGCCTCTTCATTCAATATATCCAAATGTGTTGGATGGAGGTTTTATTTTCAAATAAAATCACACCATTTGAAATTCGACTCAACACATCCCACATGTGCTAAGTTAGAATCTCTTTCTTTTCAAAAAGCAATAATTACACACAAAAATTTCATCTTTAAAAAATAAAACATAATTGACTCCCATTTGACATACCCAAAATTGTCAAATGAGAGTTTCATTTTCCAAAATAAATTTGGATCTTTTATTTAGCATACCCAAATTTGCTAAGTAGATATCTCTTTTTTCAAAAACCAAAACATCAAAATCAAAACATCAAAACCAAAAAACACATTTGAACTTTATTTAGAATACCCAAATTTTATCATTTTCAAAATAATAATAATAAAAACACACATTTGGATTCTTCATTTAGCATACCCAAATTTGCTAAGTGAAGATCCTCTTTTCATAAAAAAAAAATCAAAACACATTTTGATCTTTCAGTTAGCATACCCAAATTTTCTAAGTGAAGATCCTCTTTTCAAAAATCAAAACATCAAAACATGAAACACATTTGGATCTCTTATTTAGCATACCCAAATTTGCTAAGTAAAGATCCTCTTTTTCAAAATTCATCAAAAAAAAATCAAACATATTTGGATCCTTTATTTAGCATACCCAATTTGTTAAGTAAAAATCCTTATTTCAAAAAAAAAAAAAACAAAATAAAAGAAAACATTTGGAATTTATTTAGCATACACAAATTCACTAAGTAAAGGTTCCATTTTCAAACTCACACATAATTCACTCATGATTCACAAACAAGCAAAAGAACAAGAAAATTGTTTTCAAACAACTCATTTAGCATATCCAAATTTGCTAAATGAGTAAATCCCAAATAAAAAATCAATTGACCCATTATTTTAACATACTCAAATCTGTTAAATAAAGGATCCCCAAACATAAAAATCAAATTCAAATATGAACCAATGGAAGCATCAATCTCTTCAAAATATTTGAACCTACTTCCAACATACATAAATTTGTTGAAAATAGTTTCTAAATTCGAAATCTCTTCTCCAATCCTAAATTTAAAAATCTCTCCTAAAGCAAAGAGCCCCACTTAACATATTCAAATTGTTGAGTGTGGGTTCAAATTCTAAAAACAAATTAAAGAAAAAAAAATTGATATGAGTTTGTTTTCAAAAATTGCAGAAGTTCAACTCAGTTTCAGACAGTTTCCCAAGTTTAGTTCAGTTTAGTTCTAATGGAAGCTTAGAAGTATGTCTTCACTTTTACTTTTGGGATGGATTTGGCCTTGGATTGGGACAACCTCCCACAAAATGATTTTTCCCACCCCATTCATTTTGGCTGAGATTTCGAGAGGGCTAGGATCACTTGTAAGGGGACCACCCTCACAACTATCAGCATGAGTGTGGTGACCGGGCAGAAGCCGATCATCCATGTTGAGATGCCGTCAAATTTAGAGTTTCCCTCACTGAAGAGGAAGGTTGTTGCAGTTCCTGTAGTAGTTGCAGTTTTAGCACCAGTGCATTTAGTGGTTCCCATTTCTGCCCCAGTATGGGCTAGCACCCACTCGTTGGCCTCTTCCATGGGGAAGACTCCCATATCTTCAGGGATAGTTACCCCTACCTACGAGGTAGGGTTTAGTTCCCATGCTGATCCTCCCAGCAGGACCTAGCATTATAACAGATGTCCCAAGATCAAGCGGCATCATGTGCACATAACTAAAGAGATGGGGGTAGTTTCTCAGTTTATAGTAGAGGAGACACCCGGGATAGTTTCCTTACCTATACAAAATAAGTTCCATTCTCTCTCCAAATCTAATGGGGAGAAAGATATTAGGAGGATCTTAGTGTCACCTCCATGCAAGACAAGATGAGGCTACTAGAGATAGGGAGGTCATGTGCCTTGGATAGTCTGCTAGGTTAGCAAGGCTTCCGGATGATCATGGTCGGCCATCCCTCATGGAAAGCATGCATGTGAGAGGGCCTAGGTGGCCCTTGTATAAGTGCATGTGACCAACAGAGAGAGATGAAGGTACACTAGATAGTCAGCTGCCTCCATCCTCATGGACTTTCCTGATCGACGCACTACCCGCACCAGTCATGCTGATTTCATTGTAATGATGGGTACTACTCACCATTGGAGGGTAGCTCTTGCACAGAGGGAGTCAGTGGTACCTCCACCACACTGCTCTACCCCACGTCCACCATCTCTAGTACAAGTTCCATCTTCAACAGCTTCATCAAAGGCCATGAAGGCAGCATCCGGGAAAAAGAGAGCCCCACTGGTGATCCGGCTATGGCCAAGAGATCCCATTCCATCTATACCACTGCAGAGATAAGGCCGATCTCTCCAGCTCGACCTCCTACTTCAGTTGAGGTGAAGAGGGAGTGGCGACCGTGAAGCATTGTATTCTTGCCATCACCATCACTAATGTAGTAGATCTTGGAGATAGAAGCAATAGAGGAAGGAGGAGACAGTTTAGTTGCCACCATGGTGATAGATCCTTTTAGGAGTAGCACTCCACCCATGATAGATGATAGCCATGAGCATCTATCCTGTAGTGAGCATATTCCTCACAAGATTAGCTCTCCAGCAGTAGAGGAGGTCAGATGTATCTCTGTCATGAGCATGATCCTACCACGGTCACTCAAGCACGCACAATTGGACCCTTTAGATGACATCATAGCACGATTCTTGAGAAGAAGGAAATTCTAGGTACGCCTAGTTTGATCTAGAGGAAGATAAGGGTAGCTTCGATCCCAACAAAGATGATTTATTGAAGATTCAGCCAAGGTGCATATGGTTTACACCAGGGGTTCCCTCCTTCAGGATCAATAAGGTTTAGAAGGTGTTGCGGCCAAACAAGATGACACAGCTCATTTGACCCAACATCTCCTTCAACAACTTAACCAAAATTATGAATAGATATATAAGATGGGAAAGAGGTTTGAAGACTTGCTAGTAGAAATTTTGGCACTTCAAAACCAAGCCCCAGTAGTGCATCTTACTATTATAGGATCGATCAGCCTGAGTTGTTGCATGTCTTGGATCAACCTAAGAGTTCACCTCAGTAGGCAAAGACTAGCTTGTATAGGAAGGTAGTGCATTACAAGAAAATTATATTAAACTCATGGTTGAGCGAAGTGGGAGAAGCGTTGCAAGCAGGAGGATCATCATTCCAATGGGTGTGCTAGCTTCCTGAGGAATTTGATGCTATCCAATATCCAAAGGGTTTTGTGCCACCTTCTTTCAAGAGCTTGATGGCAATGAACCCACGCCAGACACATACTTCGTTAGCTATTTCAATGTGGCGGAGATGCACATCGTTCTATCTTTTGTCAGTTTAGGTGAATAGCCTTTGATTGGTATGCTGAACTCCCCAATAGTCAATGAAGAATTTTGCTGAGTTGGAGCAATTCTTCATTAAGAGGTTTGCTGGAGCTCAGCAAAAGATGATTGTTGGAGATCTCGTTATAGCACACCAACACCCCGATGAGTCCCTAGTTAATTATATTCTTAGATGATGCAATTTTAGTATAAAATGTGAACCGCAGCTATCTGAACAGCATGCCATTGAAATTCTACTAAAGAATATTCATGGCCCAGTCACCTTCATGCTCAAAGATTTTACCATCAAGATATTTGAGAAGCTAATCAATAAGGCAGCTAGTCTAAAAGGAGAGGCCAAATAGTTATCTTTTCAAGATCAACCAACAAAGCCAAAGCTGTAGAAATATTATGAGAAGAAGCTAGGGGCAGAAGTAGTATTGGACAAGGGGAAGCAATCGGCCAGAGATCAGCACGAGAGACCTCGAACTCCACAACTGTCACTTCCACCTCCTTTAGCTCCACCTAAGCCATCCTACCGGCCACCACAGCCCACAATTCCTCCTCTCCATATTCACTAGACACATACCGCCACCGTGTAGCTACCATCCACCTACTCTTTTGGATAAACTAAATAAACCTTATTCATTTAAGAGGAAGGTAATTAGGAAAATCTTAAAAATCTTTTAAAAAAACTTTATTTTTAGCTACTCGAGCCTAAGAAGCTGGAGGAAGTGGGCAGGAGCAATGATCTTAACTTTTGCCCCTACCACCACATGTTAGACCATATTTTGGAGGATTTCTTTATATTCAAGGACTGGCTTGAGCATAGCTACAAGACATGTGCCATAGTTATCCTAAAGGAATACTTAGTGGAACAACCATTTAGTTCTGTCAGGGTAATCCTTGGGGATACATGCGATCCTCTCAAAACCAAAGAAGGTTAGGATATCTCCTTATCCCGAACTTCTAAAAAGATTGTTTCAAAAATCAAGAAACTTTCCTTGTAGATGCCTGAGGTAGCTCAAACCTCCAACATCAAGGAAGCTTTGCAAGTTTCCAAAGACAACTTGGGGAAAGTGGGAGCTCAGTAGCAACAACAGCAATAGCAAGAGCCCACACTAGCCCAGGATAGCCAAGTAGCACAACCACCGATCGAGCCCAGCCTCCATTCCACCATTGTAGCTACTACATTAGCTGACACTTCTACTTCAGCTAGCTCTTCTTCTAGTAGACATCTTGTATCAGTGGATGAGGGCATCAAATCCCTCACCCCACTTACTTTACTAGATATCTATTATGTACCTCCTTCTAAATCCAAGAAATTAAAGAATAAAGCTAGTTTGAATTACATCTGTGTCATTTTTGATGGGTTGTCTAAATCTACTCTTTTAGAAAACTCTTCAAGCCTAAATAATAATTATAAAAACTCCAATCTTCCTCTTTCTAATTCAAAGATGGACTTTCCTTCTCTGAATAATACGGGTTCACCTCTTGAGATAGACTTGGAATCATCTGATTTTGAGGGTCCTATAGGAGAAGCTATAGGTGAGCTTGACGAGCAGGTAGAATCTTCCACTAACCTTCCATAAAAGATCATCGAAGTCAACCACCATAGTGGAAAGGTTCTACCACCTAGGGCAGCACCTTGAGATAAGGGGAAATAATTCATTGGTATTAATGAGCAAGAAGCCCCTCCACAGGATGCTCCATGCATGGATATGTTTATAAAGGATTAGCCCAGAGTTGATTATAATGTCCTCACTCACCTAAGAAAGTTATCAGCTAAATTAAGCATATATGATGCCCTTATCTTATCCAAAGAGATGAGGGAGTAATTAATAAAGACTCTTCTTAATATAGAGATATGCTTAGCTCAGCTGATCATTGTTGGGGAGGAGGCACATTATTCAAGAGAAGCCCAGAGAGTCATATTCATAGATGAAGACCTTCTTCTAGGGGACATGGAGCATAACCATCCCATCTACATCACAGTGGATATGGGCAGATTCAAACTTATAGGGTTCTTGTTGATCTAGGTGCATCAATGAATATTATGAGTCTAAAGACCCTTGCTTACTTGAGGATTGACATCTCTACACTTCAAGGAGATCAGATGATGTTGAGAGGATTCAATGAACAAGGTGAGTGGGCTTTAGATTCCATAGTGTTACCTTTAGAAATAAATGATTGGAAGACTGAAGCCAACTTCTATATAATTGATTCAAATACATCATTCACTGCTTTGCTCTATAGGCCTTGGATACACCAAAATAAGATGATTTCATCCTCCCTTCATCAGTGCATCAAGTTCAGAAGGGATGAAATTGAATACTGTGTCAAAGGAGATGAAAAGCTATTTTCAGTTAGAGAGATCGAGATATGAGGATGCAACCTAATATTTCCTCAAAATTAAAATGTCTTTTCTCATGAACTTAGTCAAAATTCAAGTGCAAAAGAAAAAGAAAAAGAAGGAAAATAAAAAGAAAAAGAAAAAAGAAAAGAAAAAGGAAAAATGCAAGCGAATGAGAAAAGGATAACAAAGAAGAAGTAAAGCATTCCACCCACAGTTTGTTCCACCATATGAACACATGGGTAGGATGACTCGACCTCCATCAGGCAGAGCTAGAGGTAGATATAGAGGTAGTTCTAGAGGTGGAAGGCCCCCTGGTTAGCAGTCAGCCAATAGGGGTTATATTCTAGTTCATAGGAGTACTCCTACTATTCACATAGACTTGGAATCCAGCTCAGATGATGAGTTATGGTAAAAATTTTAAGAATTTCTAAGATTTGTACTTCCATCTTCACTCTATGCAAAATAAAATGAAGATAGAAATATACTCTTTTTATGCATTTTTAACCCAATGTAGATCCGCAGATATTCATATTGAGGGTGATCGGGTACAACTTGAGGAGAGGTGTACTACCTCAAAAGATAGAAGTCACCACCCTATAATGGACCTAATCACCTCAACAAGGACTCATAAGGATAATGGGTCTGCATATGTACTAAAGATTCTTCCCCTACTTTACATGGAAAAGTAAAGCAGAATTTATTTTAAACTAGGTTTGTTAAGTTCTATGTGTGCAAGCCCCATATTACATCCTAAGGGATGAGATCCCTTAGGAATGCTGTTGAATAAGATAAGTGATCATTATCACTAAATATTTCAATAGGTAGTACTATCAATTAATTAGTTTATTTTGGAAGATCAAATGGGATTGATGAAAGAGATGGAGTTATTATCAAAGCTGAAGGAAGATAAGTAGGAGATGCTCATGATGCTAGGAAACCTAGTGAGCATATCAAACTATCCTATAGTTGGCCTTTACATTTTTTAAATTGATTTATTCATTTGAGTTGACTTTTTATTGAAAGTTTAGGGCTTATAATTTCATAATACAAGATTATGAAAATGCCTAAGAGGTGAGAGTTTATGCTTATGGCCCATAGAAGGGAGAAGAAATCTCAGAACCTAAATCTAGGGAGCTTTGGCGAGGGTCAAAAGCACGACCTAAATCTAAGGTAGAAAAATGGGTATTTAGTTTGCCTTCATAAAAGAGGACAAACCACTCGACTGCTTGGACTTACAACCGCCTAGGGGTGGCTGCCAACTAACTCCTATGATTTTAAATTCATGTAGGCAAGTCATATGCTTTATGCAAGATAGCTAGACTGTTATTTATTTAGAAAGAGACTAAGTACTTAAACTCACTCCCTAAAAGAGTTGATCATGTAAGGGAATGAAAATGACCTAAATATAATGTAAAACTTATTACATGTTATTTTATTTTTGGATAATCATTTGACTGAGGCTTATAGGATTCATATGCCTAATGCATGAGAAGTAAGATTATTGGCCAAAATCAGCGAGAAGGGAGGAGGTGTGTTTCCACCATGGCTCTCAAAGGTCAAGCCAAGTTTCTCTATCAAAGATGGAAGCCCTTCAATCAAGAGTGAAAACAATATGCATTTGTGCATGATATTATAAAATAAATACTCATCTAGCTAAGGGGTTGCTAATTCTTTTATCTTAATTTTTGGCCTAAGCTTTAGGTGAGGTTATGAGTTCTTTATTTTAATTTTGAATTATTAAATGTGATAGAAGATTTATTTTTTCCTAAGAGCCTAATCTGCATCCAGGCCATACATCAAGCAAAGAAGAAACTAGGAAAAAGATGCCACCTTAATGCATAAGCTAAACAAATCATCAATCAATTTATAAAGCTAACGTAAAAGAATAAGAGACCATTTGTGATCAGGCACCACCAAAAAAACCCAAAAATAAATTGGGTAGCCGAGCTCTACCCTTACACACCCCAAATTACAAATCAATTAAGTACAATTAAGCAAGAAATTCATTATTATGGGAGTCTTCTAGCTTCATTTCTTCATTCTTCTTTTCTTCTTTCATATTTTTTTCTTCTTTCTTCTTTGGTTCCTTCTTTTAGATTATTGGGAGGTGGTTGCTTCAATGGATTCACATGGTGCATAAGATGAGATCTAATGACCAATGCTCATCCTAATCCCCCATAACAAACATCCCAAAATCCTAATTATAAAAATACATGAAAAGGAAAAGTAAATCTAACTAACACGTGCAAAATAGAGATTACCTAAACAAACCATACAAATCCCAAGCATGTATATTGAACTTAGCACTCCACACATGGGTAACCAAGTCCACCTAGCCTATTGGATTATGTTAGGTATAGCACTTACACAAAGAAAAGTATTATATTTTTATTACAACTTTAATCACAATCCCTACAAAAAAATAAGACAAATTTAAATGTCAACCATCATTCTATGCACATTCACCCTAACATCCGTAAAACATACATCACAAAAATAAAAGTAAACATCAACCATGCACCGCCCTAACCTAAAGCTAGAAATGATGACTTATTAATGTGTGCTTTAGAAGGTTTTGTGGTGTGCTTTATGGTTTTGTTGAATTTTCTAAGTGTGAAGGTGCTCAACTTAGATGGGTGGTTTTATTTAAGTGTTTAGTTGATTTGGGTTGATTTTTCATGGTTTTATTTGGTATGAACCACATTAATTACTGTTTTAAAGAGAGGGAAAAGAGAAGAGAACTTCTTTCCTTAACCAAGTAATTTCAAAAGTGGATTCATGTTTAGTTTTGTTTAGTGAATGTTTTATTATGTGTTTTAATTGATCCTAATTTTAGATCAATTCTAAACAAACCTATTCAAAAACAAAGGCATTTTAAGATTAAGTAAAGTGAACTAAATTCACAAAATACACATCACTTCATTTCTTTCCCAACATGTATAACATGCATATGGATGAATCCTATATATACATACAAATAAGAATGAGCACACTTTAAATGATGATAAGTAGTTTACTTAAGAAAATTTGAATGTTTATGATGCATGATTTTTATTTAGAAAAGGGCTTTTATCTAATTACATGCACACATGAATGTATGAAAGGCATAAGTGAGTACAATGCCATTGTTAACCAGGTGTAAGGTACAAAACATACTTAGGGCTTAACCTCACATGGGTTGTCCGACTAATATACCACTTTCCTTAAATACAAGTATATGTATAAAAGAAATCAATGGAAAAGAAAAATACAAAAGTTCATACTTGATTGTTTGTTTTGTTTATGAAATTTATATGTACAAGTCTAGATATCCTTCTTAAGTAATAGCATAGGAATGAATAGGAAATGAAATTAGAAAAGTGTTAGGTTCTTTTCAAATGAACTTAACACTTTACCAAATCCTATTCAAAACTATACTAAAAGAGGAGATAAGGAAGACTACACTAAGCACATCCTTATATTTTACTCACATGCAAGCTTATAAATAAAATATAAGTAACAAACTTTCAATTTTGGTAATTGATTCATATTTTGAAAATAATTTGATTTAATAGTGATAATAGCCACTTATATTCTATTTTTTAGCCAAAACATGCAATTTGACATAAAAGAAATATTTCATTTTAATTTTTGAAAAGAATGATATGCATGAAATTCACATTTAGCATGTTAAGGAACTAAAATGATGAAATCTTGTAAACACATTCACCCTAATTAACCCCTAGAGACAATCTTATGAAATAAGAAAGCATAAAGCAAATCAAATTATTTTTAAAGAAGGTTTAGTTTTATTTTGAGTTTGATTTAATTTGAGAAATGTGAGGTGAGTTTGCTAATCTTAACCTATTCCCATATGTGTATGATATTTAAGTTCAATTTTTAGATGATTATATCCATTTTATATTTTGATTAGGTTAAGGTATGAATTAAGTGTATTAATTGTGCCTTACCTATACCACCTAAGCATATTTAACCAAATAATCATGAGCCAATGAAATGACATAAAATCACACAAGAAATTTAAATTTGCAATGCAACTAGGAAGAAAAGGCCTAATGCAATTTGGCTCATGATTAGTGAGTAATTAAATTAAGGGGTTTAACTTAAGTAATTTCATAACCCCTCTCACAAATATGAGTTTAATTTTGATTTCCTTAATATACTTAGGATCTTGAACACCTAAGCATCTATCCAAGATAGATTAATTAAGTTATTGAAGGTTTTAGAATTTTATGAAATTAATTAAGGGGGTAATTAGTGAATTAAACCTTAACTAAGGATGGATTAAGGAAGAAAAGAGGGTTTAGGAAATATCTCAAGAAAAGTACCCCAAAGTTATTCCCTAAACCTCACATTCACTTAATCAAAACTTCATTGACTCAATCAGAGGGCTAAACCACTAATTATGCCCTTAATTAAGCTTAATTACATTAAAGGAGTGAATAAGGAATGAACTAGCAATTCCCCTAATTAAGCCACCAATAAATCCCAAGCAAATTAAGGAAGGGAGGAGTCACCCCAATAATTAAGCAAAAAAAGTTTGGATTAATTAGAGGAGTAATTAAAGGGTAATTTGTAAAATAACATTCCAAATAAAGCCTAAATTAAGAGAAAAATACTATTCAAAATCCAATGAATTTAATTTTAGAATATTCTATGTTCAATTATCTTTAATATGAAATTTATATTATATTTTTCTAATTTTTCTACACTTAGATATGAATTTTAGAAGATTTGGTGATTAATTAGAAAAATAATCCCAATATTATTAATCCCCGGCACATGTGTTATGCCATGCGCTTTACATGATAGGGTATAACTATCACATGGGATGATGACGCCACATGATTTCTCCTCAACCATTTGACAAAAGATTAAATGTAATCTGGAGGAAATTATGAGTGCTCATTTTAATCTACCATCTATCCAAAATGCATGGACGGCCAAAGATTCATCACTCTAGGAGTCATGGAGATCCCATGTTTGAAATTGAGCTGAAGTGGATTGGGATAAAAATAAACCCACACCATCTATGACAAGAACATCTAATAATCAACTAGATTGAAGTTCATCATAAAGGACAAACATACATTGAACTTAAGAAAAAATGGCATGACACAATAAGCCCTCAGAAGCTTCATCTGTTGAGACAAATCTTTGAAATTTGAGCTTGAAGTGAGTGATGTTTAGGGTCAACTCCTTCCTGAGCTTTTGAGAGAATTGGATCCTACCTTACCTTTGGAGCTTGGAAAACTTTGATTTGGTCCTATGATGGAGCTTGAAGAAGGAATTGGGTTGATGTTGAGTATGGTGTAAATTCAAATTTAAGTCAAGCTCCCTTATTTTCAAGTGATGAAGAGAATGGAGATTTTAAATCCCTAAGCTTAAGACTTCGCTTAGTTCCTATGCTTCAATCATAGGGAGAGTGAAGATCTTGAATTAGGGTATATCTCCCAGAATTGGACACAGAAGGATTGTTATTTTTGATCAACACACCTCATGCAATGAGTTAGTTAGTTGTTTTAAATTTCATGTTTCATTTTGGCTAGAAGGAGTGAGGTCCATGTGCTTAAATTGAGTGTGGGATTTCCATGTGCCATTTCAATGAGTCTTTGTATTTTCTGACCCAAACCCATTGTTATGCAACACACTCCTAGTGTTCACTTGATCCACTAAGAGAAAGTGTTCTGGTTATGAAAAGGATTTGACCAAATTCAAGTCAAATTTGTCTATGTTAGGGTAAAATGGTCATTTGACCTGATTTGTGATATGTTTGGTATGATGAGAAAATAGGTTTGGCTAAGTTTCATTGGAAAGTTGGATTGATTTATTTATGTTGACCATTTAAGTCAAAATGGGTCAACTGTCATGTTAACTAAATGATCAAATTGGAAACCAAGGGTTGTCAAGTTCATATGACCATTTGAAATGTTTTTTTTTGGCTTTGGTTTGATTCAATTTGGTTTAGATTTGAATTTGGTTCATTTGATTTCATTTAGGTCAGTCAAGTTGATTAATTTCACCTTCATTCATTTGAACTAGGTCATGGATTTAGGTTTGGTTGGTCATGAAAGGGATTGGTATTTTATTTCCAATCAATTTTGTTAAGTTTGAATTTGGCTCAATCTAGTCAAGTTGATGGTCAATCAAAAAGTTCTAGTTAGCCAATTTTGGCTCAAGTTCAACAATCATTTTAGAATGAACTTGACCCATTGGTTTTAATTTGGCTTAGATCAAGTTTTAACATATTTGACTTTTAGGTCACAACTTGGGTCAAGTGATAATCCTTAGGTTCAAATGTTGACTTGGTCAAGTTCAAACATTATCATGAATGAACTTAGATAATTGGTTCCAATCAATTTGGCATATGGTGGATTTTTGGCTATGTTGGTTTCATTTTATAAGTGTTGACTTGGTCAACCCTTGGTTTGACATGGTTTGAGCCAATTTGAGTGATTGATCATCTCATGATGATTGTGATCATGATGAGAGGCTTAGGTGGCTTAGTTCAATCCAATTTGGTTAGATTAGAATCCTCATAAGGGTACTTTAGGTCACTCAAGTGAGACTAAAATGGCTTGGTCAAAGCTTTATTTGAGTTTGATTGAACTCACATATGGACTTATGATTGAAATATAAACCATTTGCAAGTGGTTTGAAGTCAAATGGGTTTTTGATTCATTTGACAATTTCAAGTTCAAAAACATGAATTTGACTTGATTTTTTTGAATTGAGTTTTGATTACATTAAATTTTATTTTATATTTGGATTCATAATTTAAGGATTGATTGAATCATAAAGAAAAAATCAGTTTGGCTTGATTTGATGTTGATTTGGCTAAGCTCAAGAATTCTAAAAGCTTAGGTTGATATGAATTTAGGTTTGATTTTGAGGTTTTGGTTGTTTTGAATTTATATTCCATTTATATATAATAAAATGAGAATATAAATGGGTTATGAGAAATTTCATGAGTTTGAAGTGATTTTTTGATCTAGAAGTCCTTAAAAAAAACAAAAAGTGACTTAGGAAAGATTGTGAATTTGAAGATTTTGATTTGAATTTTATTTATATATATATATATATTAATATTATATTTCTATATATATATATATATATATAATATATATATATATATAATGAGAATATAAATGGGTTATGGGAAAACATTCATGAATTTGAATTGATTTGAAGATGATTTAAAATCAAAGAATAAAAGGACTTAGGAAATATTTGTGAATTTCCATGGGCTTCAATCATAAATTTCAATTATGGATTTCAATCATGTGGTATTGATTTGAGTTTGGAGAAAATCAATTTGATTGGAATTGATTTAGGTTTGATGTTGATTTGAGTTTTACTTAGAAGGAAGGAATGGTTCAAGCTATAGGAAAATTTTCCAACACCCCAAAACATGACCTATTCCTATGGTTAACTCTTCTAAGTCTCTAGGCTAGGTTGAGTGTCCACATCTAAATGTGTCTTAAGACCAAGGATCTCTTAAAGTCAAGAGGAGTCCAAGATGGAGGAGTTGAGCTCATCCTAAAATGAGGTCAACAGAAGTCAATGTAATACCATACCAACCCTCTTAGTGGATTTCATTAGGTGACACTCGATAAATGAAGACCAAGCCTCCAAGCAAAGCAATGTATTTGAATCAAGTTTATGTAACTATGGCACGCTGAACCTTATCTCTAATCTCACTTTTCTCAAAAGTTGAAGGTTTAGTTTAAGGAAGCCCCTGTCTTCCATGGATGTCATGCCAAAGAGATTCTATTGGGATCATCATCCTCAAGTCCAAGTGATGTAACTTGAGGATAATTCATATAAATAATTAATGAAATTACCTTTTGATTGGTTCTCACCTGTTCATATTCTTGCAAAGAAAGGTTTGATTCCTTATACATGGTCCAAGCAAGTCGAGTACTTTGAGAAGTTATGGAACAATAGAGGGATGCACAATCAAGATTAGATTAGGATTCGATAAGGGGTCCAAATGATGATGATGATTAGCTTGTCACCAATCATCTGGAGTATGATAAGTTCTTCAACCACACTAGCTCTTATGATGATGTGTGTTTAAAAATTTTAGATAATCCAGATGATCTTCAAATCAAAGATGCACCTCCAGAATTTGAAGTGGAAATCCATTCAACAATAGACAAGCTCAAAGAAATCAACCTCAAGATAGAAGAAAATCCATGACATACACGCTGTAGAATGAAGAAGAAACTAATGACTTAGTCAGACTATTGATTGAGTTTAAGGATTGCTTTGCATGGAGTTATGAAGAGATGCTAGATTATCTCTGAGTCGTAAACTAGCAATAGACCTAATGCTAACCCTATCAAGCAAGCTCCTAGACGCATGTGATTAGAAATAAAACAACATGTGTCATTTAAAGTCAAAACTAATCGGTTTTATCATGGAAGAAAATACCTACCCGTGTCATCCGCTTAAGAAGAAGAATGACCAAATTTGCATATGCATGTAGGGACTTAAATGGCATGTCCTAAGGATGAGTTTCCTTCCTATACTGTTAATGGTGGACACCTCATCTGCAATTTTCTCCTTCATGGATGGGTTATCCGCTACAATTAAATCAAGATGGCCCTGAGGATGAAAGAAACATTGCTTTGAACCCCGATCAAATCTATTAAAATGCCTTCTAAATCTGGTGCTACATACCAATGGCCATGACTGATCTTCAATGAACTCATTCATCATCAAGTTGAATGTTATGTTGATGATCTAGTAGTCAAAAGCAAAAGAAAAGGAAGACCATCTCTTGACTTGAGAGTAATTTTCAAATGATTAAGACAATATAACCTCAAAATGAATCTGAAGTGTGCATTGGAGTAGCTTTAGGAAGTTCCTTGGTTTGTAACACGGAATAGAAATAGATCCAGAAAGATCAAAGCTATCTTAGAAATGCCACCACTAAAAGTTTAACTCAACTCAAATCTTCCAAGGGGTTATATCTAAGATGCTTTATCTCCAATCAATTGGAAAGATGCAAGCCATTTTTAGCACTTGTCAAAAAGGAATCCAAGTTCAAGTGGGATGATAAGTGCCATCATGCCTTTGAAGATATTAAGTAGTATTTGGTGAAGTCGTTCTAGCAACCCTATCCGTGCAAGCCACTCATCCTCTACATCACATTGGATGACTCCTGGCTTTGTTGGCCAAACCAATGATGAAGGGAAGGAGATGCTCTCTACTACCTCATCGCCCGATCCACAAGTGAACTACCCACCTATTGAGAAACATTGCCTAGCTTTAATCTTTCCATCCCAAAAGCTATGACACTATATGCTTTCTCATAAGGTGAACTTGATTTCAAGAATCAATCCACTATAGTATCTCATGACATGACCGACGTTATCTAGATGGTTGGCACGATGGTCCATGATTCTCTTGCAATTTGATATTACATTTGTACCCCTCCATGCAGTGAAATGACAAGCACTAGTGGATTTTTTAGTAGCACACCCACTTCCTGCTGATTCCCCGTTTAGTAACAATCTCCATGAACAAATCATGAACTTAGAGGTTGAAAAATCATGGGAGATGTATTTTGATGGTGCGGCTTCCTTTCAAAAAGGAGAAGAACCACGATCTACTCTTCCAGGAAAGGCTAGGGTAGGAATAGTTCTCTTAACTCCAGATGTGATGTGATGAGATTCTCACTATCTCTAATCGCACCAATAATGAAAAGCCAAGTATGAGGCTTTGATTGTTGGTCCAGTTAGCCATCACAAGGTGTGTCAAGAGCATCAACATCTATGGGATTCTCATCAACCGCATTGTCTGGGTCCAAGGTTCTAAAACCTAAGCTTCATCACTACCATGTATACCATGAAGAGTTGGCCCAAATCGAGGTCACCATCTACAAGGTCCTCAAGAGAGAACACAGAATGATGCTTTGGCCAAACTTCCAAGGAATTGGCATGTCCAAGATGAGTCCATTCCAATAAGGGTCCAAAATAGAAGTCATATCCCTTATTGATGTTGAACTCATCGAGACTTTCTCTTGAAGGGGAGGTTGTCGCTAAATAAAGATGAGGGAGCTGATTGAGGAAACCATTATATTTGAACACGCAAACTACCTCAAGAGAAATCACAAGCCCATCGATGAGTAGAGCTCTCTCCTATGCTCATGGATGGCACCTTATGATGGTTTTTAATCATATGACATATTTACAAACACAAAGCCCATAGGATCAGAGGTACATTCAGGTCTATGGAGCATCAATCAAGTTCAAGATGAAAGCAAAGATCAAGATGAGGATACTATGGCCTTCGAATTACAGACTACATGAATGTGGCTAGAGATGCCATCAAGCAGTACACGGTGGTCCTACATCAACCACCCAACATTATATACATAATGGCCTCATGGCCATTTGAGTGTGTACCAACATAGGTCCTATCGATCCTCCTTCTTCCAAGGGTCATCGGTTCATCTTAGCGCCACGACTACTTTTCCATGTAAGGCAAATCCCACTCGTGAGGTCACAACATGTGTTCATTTTTTAGAACCATATCATATAGTAGGGTCTCGATGAATTATATCCGATAATACATTCAAGAGCACCAAGATCAAGCCAAGAGACATACATAGATTAGAGATACTCCATCATCTACTATCCTAGGAAAATGTAGAAGCATTCAACAAAACTCTCATCAGATACTAAAGAAGAAACTTGATGACAACAAATGATGGTGGCATGAGTAATGAAGCATGGAGCATACCGCACCACATACATAACTCCAACTCAATCTACCCCGTTCTCCTTAGTGTATGGGTTCAAAGCCATTCTACCATTAGAAGTTCAACTCCCCTCACTAAGGATATAAATGGGTAGTAAAATCACTACAGAGCAGAATACAAAGTTGTGGTTAGAAGAGCTCAAAGTTTTGGAGGAGAGATGCCTGCGTACCAAAACCTCGAGTTATACAAAGCCAAAATGATTCAAGCTCACAAAAAGCTGGTCCTCCCTAGAACTTTTCAAGTAGGAGAGCTTGTTCTAGTTCTAAGGAGACCAATTGTTGCTTGTTGAAAGATGGGAGGCAAGTTTGAACCCACTTGGGAAGGCCCTTTTGTCATAGAGAAGGCCTACCAAGGAGGATCTTATCAGCTTATTGATTGTAAAGGGGAACACCCGATGCTTTCAATTAATGGGCTCTATTTGAAGAAATATTACCCATAAAATCATGTTTGAAAATAATTATCATCAAAAGAACAAAATTTCATTCCAATTCATCAAAATCTTCTCTTGATACAAAGTGTTATTTGCTTGTCTTACGAATCTGCCATGACGTGTTTAGGATAGCTGTAAGAAAACTCAAGAGGCATCCTATCCCTATTTCATAACATGAACATAAATCAAACATAAATTTTACAGTGCTACTAGAATAGGTGTGAGAGAACCCAAGAGGCATCCTATTTCGATTAACACAGCTATGTTAGGTGTGAGAGAACCCACATCCTTTCTCAGTGGGATCACAACTTCCATTCTTGGCACCATTTTATCAATTCCACAGTGCTACTAGGATAGGTGTAAGAGAACCCGAGAGGCATCCTATTCCTTCTAACACAACATAAACAAAAATAAACACAAATCTTTTATCTCGAGCTATTTTGATGTGGGAGCAAGCCCCATGAGGCACTCACTCATTAGCCTAGTCGACATCATGCTACCTATTAGTTTATCACCCCGTGGTCACTTGTCTGGATGTGAGTCCAATGCTTTCTTCTACTTGACCATTGCAAATAAATGAGTCTTGTTAGTTTGGTAGCCTCACCCGCCAGAAGCTACCTCATGTTGAATTTAAGAAGATGTGAGTCCCCACATTTCTTAACTAACCATCATGACCGACTAGGTTGTATATTTGGTTTAGATAAGTCCCCGTGGCTCCTTTCCTCTCAACTACTCTTGAGATATAAGTCCCCAATGGCATTCACTTAGAATCCCTAGGTTGGATAGACTGTCGAGTCAAGATAGACTATCCCAACAATCTGTATAAGATGTGAGTCCCCGATGCTTTCTTCCTAATTATTGCAAACCAAGGGCACCTTAGGTTGGTTGATGTTCTCTATCGACAATGACTCACCCTGGATACACCACTCTTGTGATGTGAGTCCCCATGCTTTCTCCTTGAGTTGGCCATCAATAATAGATATTTTCTTCTCGAGTTTTGGATAAAGCCCCTTCCTCTTCATGGGCACTCTACTTGGATCACATCCTTTGACCCCATTTATACCCTGTTGTTTTGGATTTACCCTCTCCAAGTAGCCACCCCTATGGTTGTAAAATTTGTTCAACGAATGCATAGATTCTCCCTTGGTTAAGTAAATCTGAGATAGGTCTAAGCTGATATAAGCTCCTTCTCAGTATGATCCCTCATAAACCAACAGGGTCCATGATAAACAAATAAACAAAACAAATAAATGATTCTCTGGATTGGGAAATTCAAGCCCTCATTCCTGGGCATCCTATCTTTTGTTGTCGTAGAACTCCCTATAAGAATTGCCCGACAATACTGAGTTGAGAGAGTCCCTTGCACTCTCTCTAGCAACCCTAGTTCAATCTATTTTCCCACAAGGTGTTGCCTGATCATTTCACTTTGGAAGATATAACTATGCATTCTTTCTAGCATGACTATTGCAAATCGCTGGTAACCCTGGTTGACATGTTACCTTGCTAATGTGTCCTAATGGTCTTTTATTAGAAAGATGTGAGTCCCTATGTTTTCTTCCTAAATTACCTAACCGAAGAAACCCCCTTTGGTTGGATAGTTCTCCTGGGAAGCTACTCCTTTAGAAAGTAATTGAGTACCAAGGCCAACATGGCCCGCTCAATGCACCATCAAAAACCGATGGGATCCATCAAAATAAATAAAAAATGAAATTAATCTTGACTATCTTTGAGCGATTTAAGTCCCCTGGCATTCACTCGTAGCCTAAGTCAGTTTATTGCACAACCCATCACCGGTGGTTCCTTATTTGAAAGATGTGAGTCCTCCTTTCTTCTTAACTTGACCATCAAAGAAAGGCAATCCCTTTGGTTGGATACCCCTATATGGTTGGTAGACTACCCTTTGGATTGGTAAATCAAGTATACCAAGGCAACATGGCCCCTACTACCATCCATCACAAAGCAATGGGATCCATCAAAAAATAAAACAATCTAAAAATGAAATTAATTTTGACTATATTTGAGCTGATTTAAGTCCCCCCAACGGCATTCACTCAATAGTCCGTTGGTTCAATTTATCCCAACCATCACCAATAATCCATCCCTACTTTGGAGGATGTAAGTCTTCATGCTTTCTTCCTAGTACAATCTACACACCGAAAAGACAACCTTTTGGTTGGATACCATATTATGTTGGTAGATTACCCCTTTGGATTGGTAAATCTGAAGTAGGACAAGGCCAACATGGCCCATACTTAGTGCGATACAACATAAACCGACAGGGTCCATCTCAAAATTCAAAACTTAAAACCTGAAACAAATTCAACCCTCCTCCCTCAGTGGAGTCAAACTAAACAAACAAATAAATCCAATCAACCTCCCTAGTGGAGTCAAATCAATCAACTTCTCCTTAGTGAGATGCAAATACTTCCACCTCCCATTGTGAAACCAATTCAATCCAACTTGAACTTGCTCCCCTAGTGGAGAGTTCACATCTTTTATCCCAAGTGGATCCCAAATTCTAATCCCCCAGGGGATTTCACAACCTCTTCTCCCCAGTGGATGACTTGAACTTTCTCCCCTAGTGGAGAGTTCACAATTTCATCCCTAGTGGAACACCAAATTATAAATCAACAAAATCAAATCAAATTTCTCCAAATAGACACAAATCAAAACCTCAATCCCCCAATGGATGACTTGAAAATCTTTCCTGTGGAGATTCACATACTCCCCTAGTGGATTCCTCCTTCTCTCATGTCTTCACATGATCACATGCATTGCTTAATTCATTCTCTACCTTGGGTTAGTAGATCATTTGTTGTATTAATTCTGTTGTTGATCTTCAACACCAATACTGCATGTCTTGTACCACACCACACCTATCACCTTATTGACCTCATTTAAAGAGCTCTCAACTTCTCCATCTCATAACTCCTTAGACATTAAGAGTTTTAGTCTTAAGACACTCTAGTGATTTGAACACTTAACCTAACTAGAGACTTAAGAGTTAGCCATAATTCATGCCTTAATATTGGAAAACTTGCCTACCCTATAGCTTGAACCAAATCCTTACTTCCTTCATTCAAATCAACTCCAAATTCAAATCAACTCTAAATCAAATCAAATCCATCCCAACTCAATTCCAAAACTCAAATCATGAATCAAATATCAAATGATTGAATTCCAAATCCAAAATCTTTCCTAAGACATTTTGATTTCATCTTATAGACTTAGCCAAAATTAAATTCAAATCACTTCAAATTCAAAAGATTTTCTCATAACCCATTTATATTTTTATTTATATTCACAAATATAAATGAAATATAAATTCAAATAACCAAAACCAAATTCAAAACTAAAACCCAAATCTAATCAAAATCCAACCTATACCCTTTCAAGTCAAATTCTTGAACTTAACTAAATCAAACTCAAATCAATCCAAACCTTTGGATTTTCTCTTCAAATAATCAATCCTTCAAGCATAAAACCAAATATAATCATAAACTTTAATCATCAAATCAAATCAAAGAAACCTAAATCAAACGCATGTTCATCCTTTGAACTTAAAATTATCAAATGAATCAAAAACCATTTGACTCCAAATCACTTCTAAATGGATTTATATTTTAATTAGAAGTCCATATGTTAGTTCAATAAAACTTGAATCAAGCCTTGATCAGGTCAATTGACCCACTTAGGCTCAACTTGACCCATTTGACCTAAGTGAACTCAAATGAACCAAAACAAAATATAAATCAAATTGAACCAAACCAAATGATACCTAACCACACCAAATGATCATTTGAACTTGACCTAACCCATAGTTTGACCCAATTTAACCAATTGGTCAACTTGACCCAAGTTGACCCCATTTTGACCTAAATGGGTCAACTTGAGCCAAATCTTATCAAATTTACTCTAAATTCTTTGAAATTTGGCCCAATCTATTTTTGAAATGTCTTAAATCTACCTAAATAAAAATCAAAGCCAAATGACCATTTTACCTTTGGGTCAAAGGGTAACATATGGCCAAATCCACTTAGAATTTGATTAATTCCTTTTCATGGACACTTGACATCTTCCTAGTGGATCATTTGGACATCAAGGGAGGTGGTGCACATGACCTAATGGGTTGGGGTCATCCATGTCCCAACCCAAGGCCAAATCAACCCCTCCAATCAAATTTCTCCACTTGGATCACCTCGCACACTCATTTAATATGTGCACCTCCACACCTCCACTCCTTTGCCAAAATTGAATCACATGGCACTCCTAACAACCTAAATAACCAATTCAATCTCATCAATTTGATCAAAATGGAAAGGCAAGCCTCAACTATCTGATCCAAGTAGGGGGAGATATATTCCCCTTCATTTCCACTCAAACCACCTTCCTTGCATTCAATTGAGCTCAAAGGATCAAAGGCAAGCTTCTCCAAGCTTCTCCATGGATTCCTGAGCTCTTTCCAATTTCCCCTTCTCGAATTTCTTCAAAGTTGAAATGGGAGGTGAGGGAAATTTCAAAGTGACTCAATACTTTACTAAAGTTTAATTCCCTTTGCAAGTACCATCGAGGAGGCAAGTCGAGCTCACCCAAAGCTTTCCCTAAGCATCCAAGCCATGAGAAAGGAGACCTAGACCAAAGTCACAAGACATTGGATGGAGTCTTGGTCAATTGGAAGATTCACATCATCTCAGAGATTGAAACCTTCAATAAGGTTTTGTCTCCACTGGACGAAGCTACCTCTTCCATTGGAAGCGCTGGTGATAGCCTTCGATGAGGTATGGCTCAAAATTAAGCCTCCATTGAAAATTGCTTGGTCTTTTGTGAAGGGAATTGTAATCACATTAAAATTCAACCATTGGATGTTCTTCTCTATGCTTCTTGATGGTGTGGTTCGAATCTCTACTTAATTCGAGCTCAAGTAAGCTTGAATCAAGCCATGGAGGATGGACGGTCTGCCTCCCCGCCAGCTTAGGATGATGATCATGACATCCATCCCATGTGTTTTGGATGGATGACCTTGATTAAATGCTTTAGATCTGATGATTAAATCCTTTGAAACCATAGGTTTAATCCACCATCGATCCTCGACCCCGGGAAAAGCGAAGTGCCATCTCACGACGCAATGATGCAATAAATAACCAATGACATTATGGAAAGTGCGTCCGCTGGTCACATGTGCGATGGGATTAGTTAATTAATTAGGGTTATTTAATTACCCCTTAATCACAAAAACTTCATAAATTCATAATTAAATGTCAAAAATTAAGAAAAATATAAATGAGAGCTCATTTTAAAGATCATTCAAAGGAGAATCTAATAAAATTTTTTTTGCTTGATTTTGAATAATGGAATTTTCTTAATTACAGCTTAATTAAAAATTAAATTACCCTAATTACTCTCTTATTACTTGATTAATTAATTCCAAATTTCTCAGACATGTTTACGAGGATGACTTCTATCTACCCTAATTTTCTTGGAATTTATTAATGAGTTAATTAGGGAAATAAATTAATGAATCCCTAATCACCCCTTAATATAATTAAGAGTAATTAAGCATGTGAACAGTGATTTAATCACTAATTAAGATAATTAAACATTGTTCCAATAAGTAGGTGGTTTATGGAATGGGTTTGGGGTATTTTCCTTAAGTTATTCCCTAAACCCCCTTTCTTCTTTAATCCAAACATAATTAAGGACTAATCCACTAATGATTTACTTAATTAGCTTAATCAAACTTTCAAAATCAATCTAAACTTAATCAATCTCTTGCTGGGTAGATCTTAGGTGTTCAAAAGCCTAAGGTAAATTTAAGGAAATCATTTCCAACTCACATGTGTGGGAAGGTTATGAAAGTACTTAATTAAACCCTTTAGCTTAATTAATCAATAATTATGAGCCAATTGCATTAGGCCCCTTTCTTTCTTAGGTGCATTTGATTTAAATTTCATGTGGTTGCATATCATATTGGCTCATAATTTAGGTTAATTATGTTAAAGTGGTGTGTAAGGGGTAATTAATGGACTTAATTCACACCTTAACCAAAATAAAATATAAAATCAGTCTAATTATTCTAAAAATTAAAATAAATCAATTCACACATGGGGGAAATGGGTTAGGACTAGAAAAATATTTTCCCATTCCGTAAGTCAAATCAAACTCAAAAAAATAAAATAAAAATCTCTTTAAAGAATGTTGATTCACTTTAAATGATCTTATTTCATAGGATTATCCTTATGAATTAATTAAGGTGAATGAAGTTACATGATCACATCACTTTATTTCTTTCCAAGAATGCTAAATGTTGTATGCCACATGAAATCATGCATTCATATCTTTTTGAATAATCAAAATAAATAAAATATTTCTTTATGTCAAATTGCATGCTTTGGCTAAAGTAAGAATATGAGTGGCTATTATCACTATTAAATAAAAAACTATTTTTTTTAAAACTAATAAATCAAAGATTATAAATGAAGGTATGCTACTTATAAATACTTATAAGCTTGCATGTGATTATAGCATAAAATATATTATGTGATTTTCTTCTCTTTTCTTAACATGGATTTGTATAGTTCATTTGAAAAGAACATAACACTTGCTTAAATCTATTCCTATTCACTTCTATGTTATGACTTAAGAAGGATCTTCACATCTACACATGTAAATTGCAAACAACCAAATCAAACAAACAAACAAAAATCTTTTGCATGATTCTTCATCCATTTATTTTCTTTTTGTACATGCACATGTATTTAAGAAAAGTGGTATATTAGTCTGGACATCCCGGGTTATGAGGCTTTAAGTAGCCCTAAGAAGGTCTTGTACCTTATACCCTTGGTGTAGAAAATAATGGCACGCACTCACTTATGTCTTTCATACATGTAAATGTGTGCATTTGATTAATGGATAAAAGAATCCCTCTTTTTCTTAAATAAAATCATGCATCATGAAACATCCAAATTTTCATAGACAACATCTCTTAGCATTTATCATTAAGGTGTGCTAAAATCTTACATTACATGTATAGATATGCTTAGGATTTATTCATATGCATGGTATACATGTTGGAGAGAAATAAATATGTGTGTTATGTGATAGTAATTCACCTTAATTAACCCTAAAATGCTTTTCTTATTGAATAAGTTTATTTAGAGCAAATCTAAACTTAGGATTAATTAAAACACATAATAAAATATTCACTAAAAATCATTAATGAATCTACCTTAGAAGTAACTCAACGTAAGGAGGAAAGAGAAGTTCTCTTCTCTTTTCCTCTCTTTACAACACTTAGTAATTAAATGTAGGTTCATTCAAACCAAATTAAATCATCAAATAAAATTAACAATTTAATTAAATTACTTAAATGAAACCACCCTCTAAGTTGAACCCTTCACACTTAGAAAACTCCAACCATAAAGCCTACTCTAAGACCCCACACATGCCTTAAGCAATACGTATTCTAGCTCTATGTTAGAGCGATGCACAGTTTGATGCTTGATTTTGTTTGGTGGTGTAATATTTTTAGACTAGATGTTTGGGAGCATGTGCATAGACTGGATGAAAGGATGATCTTAGTTTAGTCATTATCTTCTGTAGGGGATTGTGCTTAAGGGGTGCTGTAATAAAAACATAAATACTTTTGTTATAAGGGTTGCTTATACCCCTAAGCATAATCCAAAATTAGGATAGGTGGGCTTGGTTACCCATGTGTGGGGTGTAAAGTCCAATTTATTCCTGTAACTGCTTGAGATTATGTAGTATATTTAGCTAATATTTTTTTTGCAAGTTTAGTTAGATTCATTTTTTCCATTTTGATGTAATTTTGTAATTAAGATTTAGAATGAATGTTATGGGAGATTAGGATGAACATTCATCATAAGACTATGTCTTATGTACCATGTGAAGCCTTGGAGCAAACTACATCCCAACAACCCAAAAGAATGAAAGAAAGAAGGAAAGAAAAAAAAATGGAAAAGAAGAATGAAGAAAGAAGAATGAAGACTCAACATGAATTCCTTTTGATTGTAATCATTCATTTGTAATCCAAGTTGTATAAGGGTAGAGCTCAACTACCCATTTCTTTTCGGGTTTGTGTGGTGGAGCCCGACCACATGGCCTCTTATTCTTTTGCGCTAGCTTTATAAAATTATTTGATGTTTGTTTAACTTGTGCATTAAGATGACATGTTCTTTTCTAGTTTCTTCCTTGCGTTGATGAATGGCTTGGATGTGATTAGGCTCTTAGGAAAAAATAAATTTTCAATCCAATTAATCAACTCAAAATTAAAAAATTAATAACTCATAATCTCACCTAAAGCCTAGGTTATAAATCAAGATAAAAGATTTAGCAACCCTTAGCTAGATGTTGTATGTCTCACATCATGCATAAAAAGCATCTTGCTTCACTCTTGCTAATGGAGGGCTTCTACCTTTGCCAAAAAACTTGGCTTGACCTTTGAGAGCTATGGTGGAAACACCCCTCCTTCTTACTGATTTTGGCCCATAACCAATTTCTCATGCATTAGGCATATGAATCTCATAGCCTTTGTCAAAATAATTATCTAAAAATAAAAATAAAACTTAACAAAATTTGCATTATATTTAAGTCATTTCATGCCCTATATGATGTAGTGTCTAGGAAATGTGTTTAAGGACTTAGTCTCTTTCTAAACAAACAATAACCTAGCTATCTTACAAAAGCATAAAACTTGCCTACGTGTATTTAAAATCATAGAAGGAGTTAGTTAGCGGCCACCCCCAAGCAGTTGTAAGTCCAATAGTCGGGTCATTTATCCTCTCTTATGGAGGTAAAACATATACCCATTTTTATCTTAGATTTAGGTCATGCCTTGGCTCTCGCCAAAGCTCCCTAGATTTAGGTTATGAGGTTGTTATTTCTCTTTACGGGCTATAAGCATAAATCCTCACCTCTTAGAAATTTTCATGATCTTGTATCATGAAATTGTAAGTCCTAGATTTCTGATAAAAATTCAAATCAAACACATAATTCCTCTCAAATTTCAAAAATATAAAGCCCAACTAGAAGATAGGTTGGGATGATTACTAGGCTTCCTAGTATCATAAGCATCCCCTACTTATCTCCCTTTGGTTTTGATAATAACTCTCCTCTTGATCAATCCCACTTGATCTTCCAAAAATAACCAATTTATTGATAGTCCTATTTTTGAAATCTTTGAAGACAATGATCATTTATCTTAATCGAGAGTATTTCTAAGGGATCTCATTCCTTAAGATGTAATTAATTATGGGGGCTTGCCTCCATAGGGAACGTAATGAACCTGATTTAAAATAAACCCTGCATTACTTTTCCATTTAAAGTAGGAGAAGAATCTCGTACACAAGACCCATTATCAAGAGTCCTCATTGGGGTCTATTATAGGATGGTGACTTCTATCTCACAAGATAGTACATCATTCCTCAATATCGTACTCGATCACTCTAATGAAAATATTTACAGATCTACATGGTGTCAAAGCATTTTTTTTGTCTTCATTTTTTTCAAAGATAGATGAAGATAAAAAAATTCACCACAATGGTCAAGTTAGGAATAAAGTGTGAAGACTTATAACTTCCCAAGCAAGGAACCACTGGGTGATCAATTGATAGCAATAAATCAAACCCGAACTAAGGTGACCATTTGAGGGAATGCCACTGTGGACTCACATCAACTCAAGAATAATCAAAATTAATTTAATTTAGGATTGGCCTTCTCAATGTGTGATGGATCTACTAAGAAGGAGCTAATATCAGCCTAGACCTGTCTTAGATTTACAAATCCAAAGGGATAGTCTACCGATCATGGGTTAGAGCTTACTAACCAAAGGGGTGTCTTTCGATGTGCAATGGTCAAGTTAAGAAGAAAGAGTGTAGAATTACTACTTCTAAAATAAGGAGCCACTAGGGTGATCGGTTGAGAGAATAATAAATCAAACCTAACCTAAGGCTACCCATCGGTGTGCAACGGTCATACTGGAAAGAATGCATGATAAACTTATATCTTCCAAAGCAAGGACGATCGCCAGGGTGACCTGTTGATGACACAACAAGTTAAACCTGACCTAAGAGTGACTACTAAGAGAGTGCCAAACTAGGGACTTATCTCATCTCAAAAGTAGTCAGGCAATTACTGTAGGGAGTTTTGTTGACACTGCCCTAAAGATAGGATGTCTGCTTGAGAAAAGATACCACTGGGGGGTTTTGCTCCTAATCCACAAGAGACTATATATACTTTATTTTATTATTATGTGGAAACTATTGGTGTGTGAGGGACTACACTGAGAAGGAGCTAATATCAACCTAGTCATCTCAGACTTATTCAAGGGAAAATTTGCATAACTACGAGACAAATTCTCCAACCACTGGGGTGGCTACTAGGAAAGGGGTACTGTCCAATCCAAAAGTAACCGAGGTATTGTCTTGATAGAGTTGCTAAGGTTGTGATGAGCTCTCCAACTTGTTATGATCTTGAATCATTTTGGCTTTATACAACTCGAGGTTCTGGAATGCTCGTAGGCGTCTCTCCTCCAAACTTTCAAGCTCTTCTAACCGTAACTTGGCATTCTACTCCATTGTGATCTTACTACCTACAACTATCCTTAATGATGGGAGTTGAACTTCTAATGGTATGACTACTTTAGACCCATACACTAAGGAGAATGGGTTAGATTGAGTTGGAGTTCTGTATGTGGTGAGGTAAGCCCACAAGGCTTCAACTAACTGCTTATGCCACTATCGCTTATTATCATCGAGTGTTTTCTTTAATATTTGGATGAGAGTTTTGTTGAAGGCTTCTACTAAGCCATTTACCCTCAGGTAATAGATGGTGGAATATCTCCAATCTATGTTGTGTCTTCAAGCAAAGCTATTGATTTTAGTGCTCTTGAATGCAGTACCATTATCGGATATAATTTATCGAGGCACTCCGAACATATATATGATATGGTTCCTGAAAAATTAGAGCACATGCTGATCCATGATCTCTCAAAGTGGGATTACCTCCATCCACTTGGAAAAGTAGTCAGTGGCAGCTAGAATGAACTGATGACCCTTGTAAGAAAGAGGATCGATCAGACCCACTATGTCGGTACCCCAACACTTAAATGCCACGAGGCCAATGTAAGATGTAGAATGTTGGGTGGTTGGTGTAGGACCACACCGTGCACCTGACATTGGTGGCATCTCCTAGATATATCCATGTAGTATGTGATCATCGAAGGTCAGTAGTATCCTAGTCTTTTGATCTTGGCTTTCATATTTGGACCAGATTGATGTGCTCCACATAATCCTGAGTGTACCTCAATCGTGATCTTATGAGCTTCATATTTTTTCAAACAACGTAACCATATATGATCGAAGGACCATCGGTATAAGGTGCCATGAGAGCATAGAAAAGGGCTCTATGTTTCACCTGATGGGCTAATGACTTCTCTTGAGATAGTTTATCAATATGTAGGTAATCCATGAATGGATACCTCCAATCTAACTCATCATCCTTTTTGGCTATGGCAATCTCCCCTATAAGAGAGAGTCTCTTGATGAGTTTAACATCAATAAGAGATAGGACTTGTCTATTTTGGAGCCTTATTGGTATGGACTCATCTTTTGGAAATGCTAACTCCATGGAAAGCTTGGCTAATGCATCCGCTACTGCGTTCTCTTCTCAAGGAATCTTGTAGATGATAACCTCTAGGAATTGAGCCAACAACTCCATGGTATACTTGTGGTAATGATGGAGCTTAGGCTTCAAGACTTTACAAGACCCAACAATTTGGTTGATAATTAAATGAGAATCCTCAAAGATGTTGATGCTCTAGATGCATAGTGTAATGGTTAACTCTAACAACAATAAGAGCCTCATATTTAGCTTCATTGTTGGTGCATGGATTGGATAGATGATATGAGAATCTCATCACATCGTGGTCCAGAGTTATTAGAACTATTTCTACCCTTGCCTTTATTAAAATAGTAGAATGTGGTCTTCTCCTCTTTGAGAGGAATCCACACCATCAAAGTACATCTCCCATGAGTGAATGCTAGTGTCCCCTAAGTTCATGATTTTTCATCAGTGAGGTCATTACTAAGCGGGGAATAAGAAGGAAGTGGGTGTGCTGCTAAGAAATCGCTAGTGTTTATCCTTTCACCGCATAGAGGGGTACAAATGTGATGTCAATCTATGATAAAATCATGTACCAACACGATAACCATCTATATAACATCGATCGTGTCATGAGATATTGTAGTGGATTGATCCTAGATATTAGATTCACCTTATGAGAAAGCATGTAGTGCCATAGCTTTGGGATGCAAAGATTAAAGTTAGGCAAGGTAGTTTGCCTCAACAGGGATTAGATGACGACTGAGATAGTAGAGTGCATTTTCTTTCCCATCAACATTGGTTTGGGCCAACAAAGTACCAAGGGAGTCATCTAATGTAGCAATATATAGTATCAATGGCTTGATTGGGATAAAGCCTACTGGAACTGGAGGCATCATTAAGTAGTGCTTGATGTCTTCAAAGGCATGTCGGCACTTATCATCCCACTTGAACTTGGCATCCTTTTTGATAAGTGTTAAAAATGGTTGCAATCTTCCTGATAGGTTGGAAATGAAGCATCTTAGATATGCTAATAGCCCTTGAAATGATCTAAGTTGAGTTAGACTTTTAGGGGGTTGCATTTTTAATATCGCCTTGATCTTGCCTAGATCGATTTCAATTCCATGATGTCGAACAACAAATCTAAGGAATTTCCCTAAAGCTAATCTGAATGCACACTTCAAGGGATTCATTTTAAGGTTAAATTATCTTTACCATTCAAAAACTACTCTCAAGTCAAAGAAATGGTCTTCCTTTTCCTTACTTTTGACTACAAGATCATCAACATAACATTCAACTTGATGATGAATGAGTTCTTTGAAGATCCGAGTTATGGACCACTGGTATGTAGCACCAAAATTTTTTAAGGTCAAAAGGCATTACCCTATAATAATAGATTCTGATTGGGGTTCAAATGCAGTATTTTTTTCATCTTTGGGGGCCATCTTAATTTGGTTGTATCTAGATGACCCATCCATGAAAGAGAAGGTTGAATGAGATGAGGCAATGTCCACCATCAGTTCCTGGGATTGGTAGTGGAAATTCATCTTTAGGACATGCCTTATTTAGATCTCTAAAATCAATACATATGCGAATTTGGTCATTCTTTTTCTTAACTGGGACAACACTGGCCAACCAGGTAGGATAATTTTCTTCCCTCATAAAATCAACATTGATCAATTTCTTGACTTCAGAAATGATCTGTTGTTCAATATCTAATCGCATGCGTCTAGGAGCCTGCTTGATAGGGTTAACATTAAGGTCTATTGGTAGCTTTGGATTGCTACGTCAGGAGATATAACAAACATTTCTTCATAACTCCATGCAAAGTAGTCCTTAAACTCAACTAATAGCCTAACTAAGTCATTAGTTTCTTTTTCATTCAACTAGGAACTGTTGTATGCCTTACATGGATTTTCTTTTATTCCTAAGTTGATTTCTTTGAGTTTATCAATGGTTGACCTAGTCTCCTCTTCAAACTCTGGCAGTCTGACAGTGCATCTCTGACTTCAAAATTATTTGGATCATCTGAAGTCTCTAAACACACCTTCTCATATGAGTTAGCATGATTTAAAAAGAACCTATTAGATTCCAAATGATTTGTGATGACTAGGAAATGGTTGTCATCATCGATTGGACCCACTGTACCAAATCCTAGTCCTAGTCTTGATTGAGGATGTCTGCTTTGGTTGTCCCATAGCCTTTCAAAGTAGTATGATCTATGTTTAGACCAAGTATGTGGATTAATCCCTTCTTTGCAAAAGTAATAACACAAGGCAAATACCAATCAAAAGGTAGTTATATTAAATCATTTTATGAATCATCCTCAAGTTCTACATCGGCTTCTTGACTTGAGGATGATGCTCCCAACAAAAACCTCTTCTGCTTGACATTTGTGGATTACTTGGGGGCCTCCTTAACTACCAAACCTTCAACTTTCTAGGAAGAGAGCAAGGTTGGAGATAAAGTTTCCAACTACTACCTGATTGTTCTACATAATAATGAGTCGGATACATTCATGCTTTGCTTAGAGGACTGGTCTTTATCATTTTTTGGCTTGAATATCGCCTTCAATGGGACATACTGAGAGGGGTTGGTTGGTGTACTAACCACATGAGACTCGTCCTTTGAATTGGGCTCTAAATCTAAATGGATAGCAGAGGTACTCATGAGTCAAACATAGCCACCCACCAACAAGGAGGTCTTTCACCTCTAGAACCCTGATCCCTCTTTCTCTACCCAGTGGGGTGAGTCATCCTACCCATGTGTTCATATAGAGGAACAAACAGGTGGAATCTAACACTAGCTCTACTTCTCCTGTCCATTCTCTCTCTCACTTGCATTTTCATTTTCTTTTTTTCTTTTTATTTTTTCTCTTTTTATTTTTCTTTTCTTCTTTTCCTTTTATCTCTTTTTTTTGAGCTTTCACCAAGTTCACGAGAATAGACTTTTTGATTTATAGGAAGATAATAAGTTGCATCTTCATATATCTCAATCACCCTAACTGAAAATGGCTTCAAGTCTCCTTTAACACACTACTCGATTCCACATCTTCAATATTTGATGCATTGATGTAAAGAGGATGGAACCATGTTATTTCATCCGGCACTACTAGCAATAATGTAACTGAACAGATATATCTGAATCAATTATGTAGAACTTGGCTTTTGTCATCCAATCATCTATCTCTAATGGCAACACTATGGAGCCTAAAGCCATCTCACCTTGCTCATTTAATCCTCTCAACATCATCCGATCTCCTTGGAGTTAGGAGATGTCAATTCTCAAGTAGGCAAGAGTCTTTAGACTCATAATGTTTACTAATGAACTTGGATCAACTAACACCCTAGAGAGTCTGAATCTTCCCATGTCCACTATGATGTTGAGGGGATAGTTGTGCTCAATTTTTCCTGAAATAAGGTCTTCATCAATGAATGGAACTCCACAGGCTTCTCTTGAATAACATGTCTCCTCTTCAATAGAGGTCAGCTGAGCTAAGCATATTTTTGGATAAAGAAGGGCTTTGATCAATGACTCCCTCATCTCTTTGGATAAGACAAGGGCATCATATATGCTTAGTTCAGTTGGCAACTTTCTCAGGTGAGCGAGGACATTGTAGTCAACTCTAGGTTGGTCCTTCACAAGAATATCCATAGGCGGAGCATTTTGTGGAGGGGTTATCTGATCACTAGGACTAATGAATTTCTTACCCTTATCCTGAGGTTCTACCTTATGAGGTAGAACTTTTCCACTATGGAGGTTGACTTCAGTGATTTCATGGGATTGTTTAGTGGAAAGTTCTACCTACTCATCAAGTTCACCTACAACTTCTCTTATAGGATCATCGGAGTCAGATGACTCTAAATCAATCTCAATGGGCGAACCTGAGTGAGTTAGGAATGGAAAATCAATTTCTAAATTAGAAGAAGAATGTTCAAAATTAGAGTTATTATTAATTAGACTTGGAGAGCTATCTAAAGGAATAAAAAGAGGAAGATCATCAAAAGTGACACAAATGTAAGTAAAATCAACTTTCTTCATTGATTTCTTAGATTTGGATGAAGGTATAAACTAAAAATCTAGTAAAGTAAGTGAGTGAGAGATTTGGCACCCTCCACCGATACACAGTTAGAAGAAGAGTGAGGAAAGAATGTAAATCATGGAAGGAGTGCTAATCGTCATGGTTGCACTACTATGCTATCTCTGCAAGTGGAGGCTATGTTACTACCTCACATCTACCTCCTTCAAGTTATCCTCAACAACTTGCAAACCTTCCTTAGAGTTGGAGGTTTGAGCTACTTCAAGCACCTGCAAGGGTAATTTTCTGATCTTAGAAATAATTTTCTTGAAGGTTCGGGATAAGGCGATATCCCAACCTTCCTTTGTCTTAAGAGGATCACATGTATCCCTAAGGATTACTCTAATAGAACTAAAGGTATTCCTTGGGGTATGATGATAACAGACTTGTATATGCTCTGCCGCCCCAAAAGTCCTTTTTAAGACATAGCTCAAGATATAATGGTAGAGGCAATAGTTTAGATCATGACTCTTGCCCACATCCTCCAGCCTCTTAGGCTTTGGTAACTGAAAATTAGGCTTCTTTAAGAGATTCTTAAAGATCTCTCTGACTATCCCCCTCTTGAATGAATAAGGTTTATTCAATTTGTCCACAGGTAGTTTCTACTGGTGAATAATACTGCCACCGAGGAGGCGTGGTGGTGGCCATTGTGAAACCGAGGTGGCTGTATGATGAGAGGTGGTGGTAGGAGACTGACGAGGCCTATCTAACTGAACCCTAGCTACCCCCATCAACTGTGAGTACCCCTGGCTTCTTCTCAAATGCCTTCTGTGGTTTGGGCTTGGTTGATTGGTCCTGGAAAGGCATCTGTTTTGCTTCCTCTTGTAAGCTAGTGGCCTTGTTGATTTGCTTCTCAAAGGTTTTGATTGTACACCCCTTAAGCATGAAAGCAACTGGGCCATGGATATTCTTGAGTAGAATTTCAATGGCGTGCTATTCGGATAGTTGTCGTTCGCATTTCATACTCAGGTTTCGCCGCTTGAGGATGTAATCAAAAAGGGACTTGTTTGGATTTTGCATCTCATAATGAGGTCACCTACAGTAATCCTTTGCTGAGCTCCAGCAAACCTCTTGATGAAGAGGTGCTCCAACTGAGCAAATATCTTTACCAAATTGTTGGACAGTTTGTCATACCAATCAAATGCAACACCTACTGGACTGCTAACAAATAATCTATAGAGAAGGGCATCGCTATCTCCAACATTACAATAGTCGGCCATGAAATGTACAATGTGTTGGTGAGGGTTCCCACTGCCATCAAAAATCTTGAATGAAGGAGGTACAAAGCCCTTAGGATACTGAACAACATTAAATTCCTCCAGGTATGGTCTACCCATTGGAACAGATGATCCACCTCAGGCTTATGCCAATGCATCCTTCACCTATTGCTCCTCCAACTGCTTGATATCCTTCTCATGCATGGATGTGCTATCCACCACCTTCCTATGCAAGCTACCACTATATGGATGTGCTATCCACCACCTTCCTATGCAATCTACCACTATCTTCCTTTTTAGAAATGCACCTAGGATGATCTGAGGTGTGTGCCAACTCTACTCTATCAATTGCTATGGTAGAAGGCTGTGACACCAGGGCTGAATTCTACAATGCTGACACCACTACCATCAACTCCTCAATCTTCTTTCCCATCTTATAAATATGATCATCTCTTTGCTTAAGCTGGTGGAGGAGGTGGAATGGACGACATCATCACCTTCAACAACAATACCTTCCTAACTATGCTGATCTCTCTAAAGGGAGCTCTTAGTATTGACCATGTGGACTTCGGTCGAATCCTCGAGAAGGTCATCCTCATCAGGATCAAATGCCACCCTCTCATCCTATGAATCTATGTGATCACTACCTAAGAGTTCACTCTTCTTGACAAAATATTGCACTAGAATATCATCCAAGGAATGATCTATCCGTGTTGGCACAAACACTCATGGTTGATCGGAAGTAGGACTGTGGTCACTGATAGAAATACATCTAACATTGCCTACCACTGGAGTGCAATCTCTGAGAGGGCTACACTCACTCTAAAATATATGCTCATAACTACCCACTATCGGTGGAGTGTTGTCTCTAAGAAGGTCCACTGCCATGGGAATTGTAGAACTGTCTCCCTCTCTACTACTACAGCTATTAGTGGCTCCGATGGTGGTAGTGGTGGTGGTGCGACCACGATGTTGCGGGGTCACCACTCCTTCTTCACCAAGATTGAAGTAAAAGGTCGAGTAGGGGAACTCACCATCACCTCAGTCGGTGGAGTAGATGGAGTGGGATCCCTTGCCTGTAGCCTAATCACCAAATAAGCTTTCTTCTCCTGAGATGCCATCTTTTGTTCCTTTGTGGGAATAGTGGATGGCGAGACATGAACTGGTGATGGTGGGCTAGAAGTGGATCGGTGTGGTGGAGACAACATCTACTCCACTCTCACTGGGTCTTTCCCCCTACGACTGATGGTACTCGTCAATACAATTTTATCACTTCTGGTGGCTCGATGATAAGAGAAATCAACTAGAGTGGAGGCTGCCGACTGCCTGGCAAACATTCATCATTCCCTACTCCCTAATTAAGCTGCTACCCTGACCTCTGATGCTCTTTCACTATGGATTTGCCTGGTAACACTCCTAGGGATGATTGACCTCAAGTCAATAGTGTGCGTCGACCAGATGCTCCAACAGCATAGTACCATCCGTAGATCGGTATAGGACTTCCTCCTATCCCAAGATGAAACCTTGTGGTATGCGAGTGGTAGAAGTGATGCAGTTATCCTCCTATAGTCTTCCTCTCCATCTAATGCTGAAAGGGGATAAAAATTGTTGCCACTAAGTAATGGAGAGACCTCTGGAACCCTCTCTCAATGAGATGCCATCTATCTCTGCTGCTCATGGTGTCACTTGATCTTGTGCTTATCAAAGGCTGTGAAGCAAGGCTAGAGAACTAGATCCCACCTCGAAGGTAGGGAAGACTATCTCTAAAGCCAAGATAGGCTTACCCTTAGAGGGAACCAATGAGGAGGTGCTAGTACGCACCTGAGCGGCTGTGGGAACAACTGACTGTGTGGGAACTAAACAGACAGGTGGAACCTCAAACACCTTCTTCTTCAAAAAAGGATACTTAGTATGTCGTGAGTGATGACTTTGGCCCACCTCATCCGCTAATAGTGTGTGGTCGCCACGTAATGCGCCTCCTCAAATCCTTGGCCAAAGAAAATCAAGTGGGTGGAGTCAGTCTGAGGGAGGTTGGCCCGATCAAATGGAAAGGTGAAAATAAACTTCTGGGAGACCATGCATGACTATAAAAATTGTACTGACTGGTTTGCAATGTATCTCTGCATGTGTTGAAATGTAACTTGAGTCAAATTTCTACTTTAATACTTGTCATAAGAGAATCATAGAAATTTGGAGTTCTGAACCCACACTCAACAATTCAAATATGTTTAGTGGAGTTCAATGGAGAGATTTTGATGTGATGAGGAGATTCTTTGACATTTGATTTTGATTTAGAACCCATACTCAACCGATTTAGATAGGTTGGGTGGGGTTCTAAAATTTGAGGAGAAATTTTTGGAGATATTTGTTTTTTGTATGTCTTGTTTGAAAAATATTAATGATTTAAAAAACCCCTTTACTTAGTAAATTTGAATATGCTAAGAAGAGGTTGTGATTGTGTGTTTGATTTTTTTTTTGTGAAAAATCTTTGCTTGTGATGATTGATGATGTTGATTTGAAAATAGAGCTTCTTACTTCACAAATTTGATATGTTAGGTAGAAGCCACATGTGTTTGATTTATGTTTGAAAATGAGACTTTCACTTAAAAAATTTGGTATGTTAAATGAAAGCCAAATGTGATTGATATATGTTTTGCTTTTCTTTGAAAATGGGACTCTCAGTTAACAAATTTGGCATGTTAAGTGAAAACTTAAATATATGTTTTAAAGATACGACTCTCACTTAATAAATGGAGTAAGTTAAGTGCAAGCCAAATTTGTACATTTTGAAAATGAGACTCTCACTTAATAAATTTGGAGTATGTTAAGCGAAAGCCAAATTTGTATGTTTCAAAAATGAGGCTCTCACCTAACAAATGGAGTATGTTAAGTGAAAGCCAAATTTGAATGTTTTGAAAATTAGACTCTCACTTAACAAATTGGGTATGTTAATTGAAAGTCAAATATATGTTTTTGAAAATGAGCTCTCACTTAACAAATAGAGTATGTTAAGTGAAAGCCAAATTTATTTGTTTTAAAAATGAGACTCTCACTTAATGAATGGAGTATGTTAAGTGAAAGCCAAATTTGTATTTTGAAAATGAGACTCTCACTTAAGAAATGGAGTATGTTAGGTGAAATCCATATTTGTATGTTTTGAAAATGGGACTCTCACTTAACAAATGGAGTATTTTAGGTAAAAGCCAAATTTGCATGTTTTGAAAATGATACTCTCACTTAACAAATGGAGTATGTTAAGTGAAAGCCCAATTTGTATATTTTGAAATTGAGACTCTCACTTAACAAATTGGGTATGTTAAGTGAAAGTCAAATTTATATTTTTGAAAATGAGACTCTCACTTAATGAATGGAGTATGTTAAGTGAAAGCCAAATTTGTATGTTTTGAAAATGAGACTCTCACTTAACGAATGGAGTATGTTAAGTGAAAGCCAAATTTGTATTTTGAAAATGAGACTTTCACTTAACAAATGGAGTATGTTAGGTGAAAGCCAAATTTGTATGTTTTGAAAATAAGACTCTCACTTAACAAATTGGGTATGTTAAGTGTAAGCCAAATTTATGTTATTTTTGAAATAAAGGAAATCTATTTAACAATTTTAGGTATGTTAAATAGAGTTCAATGATATGTCTTACTTTCATGATTCGCTTTTGAAAAGAAAGAAACTTCAATTCTAACATACGTGAAATATGTTAAGTAAAGTTTAAATTTTATGCTATGATTTTATTTGAAGATAGACTCCTCATTCAACAATTTTGAATATGTTGAATGAATATGGTCATTTTCAAGAATGTGCTTTTGAAAAGATGGAAATCCCAACTCTAACTTATGTGAAATATGTTAAGTGAAGTTTCAATTTTATGCTATGATCATATTTGAAAATAAACTCCTCATTTAATAATTTTGAGTATGTTGAATAAATATGGCCATTTTCAAGAATGCGCTTTTGAAAAGATGGAAATTCCAACTTTAACATATGTGCAATATGTTAAGTGAAATTTTGATTTAATGCTATAATTTTATTTGAAAATGGAATCCTCATTCAACAATTTTGAGTACGTTGAATGAATATTGTCATTTTCAAAAATGTGCTTTAAAAAAATGATTTTGATCTTGATTTTGAAAAGAACCTCCATGTAACAATCATGGGGATTATTAGATGATGGTTATATGAGTTTTGTGAAAGGTGCATTTGGAAAGTGGCACATTGCAAAAGAGTTTATTTACTTAAACATTAAGATGAACCTTCCTCACCAAGCTAGTGGTAAGGAGTTTTCAAAATTTTATCATTTCCTTTCATGAGTTAATTTTATTTTTCACCTATTGGGAAACCAATAGGGTTCAAGACCTACAAGGAGTGAGGTCCTAAAACCTAGGATGTTGACTAGCTTTGCTTAAGAATGAAATAAGCTAAGTGCCAATGGGAAGGAAAGATAGTCTGAACACATATATGAAATATAAGTCCACTATCGATGCTTGGAGACAATAATTGTCTACTAGATGGAGAGAGAACCATCCCAAGCGAGAAAAAAAAAATGTGGTGTTTATTTTTTTGAGATGTGTGTGTATATGGGGGACACGTAGATCGAGGATGTACTTATTGAGGTGATCATGACATCAAGGAATAGTGCACTATCTCAAAAGATAGAAATCACTTCCTAATGGACCTAATCACCTAATAAGGACTCTAAGGCATGATGGGTCTTGAATGCAGATATTTTTTCCTATTTACATGAATAAAATAGGGTTTATTTAAATCAAGTTCTAAAGTTCCCTAATGGGCAAGCCCCCATAGTTAATTACATCTTAAGGAAGATGAGTTCCTTAGAAGTACTCTCGATTAAAGTAGGAAATTATTTTCTCCAAATAATTCAAAGATAGGACTATCAATAAATTGGTTATATTTGGAAGATAAAATGGGATAGATCAAAAGGAAAGACTTATTATTGTAGCCAAAGAGAGATGAGTAAGGGATGCTCATGATACTAGGAAACCTAGTGAGCATCCCAAATTATCATATGATTGGGCTTTATATATTTGAAATTGAGGAGAATTATATGTTTGAGTTGAAATTTTATTAGAAATCTAGGGCTTACAATTCTATAATACAAGATTTTGGAAATTCCTAAGAGGTGAGGATTTATGCTTGTAACCCCAAAGAGAAACAACAACCTCAGATCCTAAATCTAGAGAGCTTTAGTGAGGGCCAACATGACCTAAATCTAAGGCAAAAGGTGGGTATATTATTTACCTCCACAAGAGAGAGTAAACCACCCAATTATTGGGCTTATAACTATCTGGAGTGGTAGCCAGTCTCTTACGATTTAAAACCATGTGGTCAAGTCTTATGTTATGCGAGATGGTTAGGTTGTTATTATTTAAAAAAGAAACTAAAGTCCTTAAACCCAATCCCTAAGTGGCTAGAGCATGAGTGGTATGAATAATGACTTAGTCTAATGCAAATATTTTCAAATTTTATTTATTTTTGACTCTTTGTTTTGACACAGGATTTAATATTTTTATATGCCTAAATATATGATGAAGTTGATTATGGGCCAAATCAAGAGAGAAAGATGTGTTCTTCTATCATAGGCTCTTAAAGGTAAAGCTCATTCTATCTGGCAAAGATGGAAGCCCTCTCTTAACAAGAATGAAATAATATGATATGCATGATAATAAACATACAACATCCAGCTAAGGGGTTGTTAAATATTTTATTATCTTGATTTAATACCTAGGCTTGTGTGTGAGATTATGAGTTGTTTTAGGAAATTTAGGTATGAGTTGTTAGTTTGGGTAGAAAATTTATTTTTTTTATCTTAAGAGCCCAATCGCATCTAGGCCATACAAGAAACACCTATCATAAAGAAACCATGATATGCCATTTTGCACAAGCTAAATAAATTATCAAACAATTTTATAAAGTTCTCGCAAAAGAATAAGAGACCGGTGTTGAGTACCACCGTACAACCTGAAAAGAAAGGTGGGTAACTGAGCTCTACTCTTATATAACCTGAATTACAAAAGAATAATTATAATTAAGAATGAATATATGCTATGGGGCTCTTCATTATTCATATCTTCTTGTCTTCTTTTCTCATCTTTGCTTTTTGATTTGACTCACTTCAGGGCATCACATGGCACACAAGACATAGTCTTTCTAGCTAATGTTCATCCTAATTACCCCAGGGCACTAATCCTAATTCCTAATTGCAAAATTACATTAAAATGGAAAAATAAATCGAACTACACTTGTAAAATAAAGGTTTGCTAAATATACATTCCACCCATGCAATTATATTTATAATTTGGACTTAGCATTCTACACATGGGTAACCAAGCCCACCTATCTTAACTTAGATTATGCTTAAGGACTTAAAAAACCTACAAAGAGAGCATTTATATTTATTTTTGAGTGGCCCATTCAACACAATCCCCTGCAAAGACATAATTAGGCTAATAATGACCTAACATCCAATCTATAAAACATACACCCTAACATCCAGTCTAAAATAATACATCATAAAACTAAACATACATCAAACCATGCATCATTCTAAGATAAAGTTAGAAGTGGTGACTTAATCTAATGTGTGTGTATTAAGGGTTGTGTGGTATGTACTAGCTAGGCTTTGGAGTTAATACTTTCTAAACATGAAGGACATTTAATTATAAAGGATGATTTCACTTTAAATGGTTTAATCAATTTGTAAATTTTACTTAATAGCTTCTTTTCTTTCATTTGACCTACACAAAATAACTAAGTGTTATGAAGAGAAAGAAAGAAGGATCACTCTCTTTTATCCCTACCTTAAGCCATATCTAAAGCAAATTAATTAATCAATTCTCTTTAGTGAATGGCTTATTATATGTTTTAATTAGTCCTAAGTTTAGGCTTATTTTAGGTAAACTCATTCAATAAGAAAGGTATTTTAAGATTAATTAGAATGAATTATTATCATATAATACATGTTTATTCATTTCTTTCTATCATGTGTATCATGCATATGATTAAATCCTAAGCATATATATGCAATTTGCATCTTAGCACATTTAAATGATGAATGAGTACATGTTTGAATTAATGTTTCATTTGATTGAATGATTTTGTCATATTTCTTTAAAGCTCTATCTAGATTCTTATGCAAAAGCATAAGGAAAGAACCTAAATCACATTTAATCAACTCAACCATAAAAAGTATGAATGCATTTTTTTTAATAGAAAAGAGGGTTCTCATTCATTAGCTAGTATACACCACATGTATGAAAGTTTTAAGTGAGTACATCACCATTGTACATGAAGGTGCAAAACCTACTTAGCTACTTAAAGCCAGATGTCAATTAATATACCACTTTTCTTATATACATATGAATGTATAGGCAATAATAAGAATAGGAAAACCTATGCAAAAAAATTATATTTGATTTCTTTGATTTATGATTCTTATTCATTGGTCATATCATGCATACACATGTTTAAGAGTTTTAAGTGAGTACATCATTGTTCTACACCAAGTGAAAAGTACAAGACCTACTTTACTTAATGTCTCGGATTTGGATGAAACTAATATACCACTTTTCTTATATACATATTAATGTACAAAAAAAAACAACAAGAATGATAAGTCATGCAAGAAGTCATATTTGATTTGATTATATGATTTATATATGTTATATGAAATTCTTCTTAAGTCTTAGCATGGAGATGCATGGGAGTAGATTTATACAAATATTATGTTCTCTCCAAATGGACTATACTTTTGTAAATCCCATGAAAATTCATATAAGGTAAAAAAAAAGAGACCTTCATATTGCATATCATAAATTATCAACACATGCAAGCTTATAGATATTTGTAAATAACATCACTCCATCTATTATAATTGATTTATGGGCTTTTGAAAATAACTTTTGATTTAATAGTAATAATAGTCACACCTATTTTAAATTTAAATAAACACATGCAATTTGACATGAAAGAAATTATTTCATTTTAGTTTATTTCAAAAGGAATGAATGCATGATTACAAATGGCAAACAATATTTAACATGATTGGAAAGAAATAAAGGAACATAAGCACATGATCTCATTCATTCCAATTAATTCCTAAATATAATCATACAAAATAAGACTATTTAAGATGAACTAAAGTACTTTAATGTCATTTCATTTTGAGTTTGACTTGACGCAGGAAATGTGAAAAAGGTTTGCTAATCCTAATCTCATTCCCCATGTGTGAGTTAATTTGGTTTTATAAAGAATATTTAGGTTGATTTTATGTTTTAATTAGGTTAAAGTATGGATTAAGTGGATTAATTAACCCTTACCTACATCACCTTAAGTTAATTAACTAATTAATAATGAGCCAATATAATATGAAACCACATAAAAGTAAATTTGCAATGCTCTAAGAAATGAAAGGGGCCTAATGCGGCTCATGATTAATAGTTAATTATTTTAAGGGATCTTACTTAACTACTTTTATGATTTTCACACATGTGAGCTAACCATAATTTCATCATCTCTCACTTTGGGTCATTGAACACCCAAAGAGCTACACAAGATTAAATTAGAGAAATAGATTCAATTTAATTAATTAAGTTCATTATTTAACTAATTAAATCTCAATTAACCTTAACCAATCAAAATGAGATGGACTTTGAGAAAGAGACAAAGAAGGGAGATGGAGTCTCAATCTCTAAATCATTTCAATTAGTTAATTAAAGTTTAGGTATGATTTGGATTTTTGATTAATCTAGTTAATTAATTAATTAAGGGGTGTTAATTAATTAAATATTTAAGAGAGATTGGAGAAGACTTAAAAGGAAATTGGAAGAGGGAGTCCCAATCCATTTTCCTAGACTTCATCTCCATTAACAGAGGTTAATAAATATAATTGATTGATTAATTTACTATTCATTTACTTAATTATCATTAATTAAGAGAGGAGAGTGATTAAGGATTAATCCATTAGTTTCCCCAATGAACTATCCAATAAATCCTAAAAAAGGGGAGGCAGAGGTATCCCCCTAAACATCCACAGAATGTTAGAGATCAATTGGGTGACTAATTAAGGAATAATTAAAGTAATTGGATTTCCAATTAAACCTTAATTAAGAAAAAAAACTACTATTCAAAATCAATTAATAATAATTTTCCTAGATTCTACTCTGAAATATCTTTAAAATAAACATAAGTTTGTATTTTTGGATTTTTCAAGGATTAGTTATAAATTTAGAAAGTTTTAAAATTAGAAAATAAATTAATTAAGCCTATTTAAAGCCTTAATCCCTTCGCTCCATGTGGCAGCTGACACAATGCACTGACGTGGCATTCTTTCCACATGGCGCGACGAGATTCGCTATTTAAATAGTCATATCCAAAGGCTGACTCGGATGGCGATGGATGGGTTAACTCCATAGACCGTCTGATCTAAGATCGAACGCCTGTGATTTGATCCATGATTTAAAGAGGAAATCAAAAGATCTAACGCATGATTAGATCAGGACCATCCATTCCGATCATGCAGAATGGACGGTGTGATCCGTCTCTTCCCGAGTGGTGAACGATAGATACCATCCATCGATTTTCATTTGATCTGAGCTCACCCAAGCTCGGATGGAGATGAAATCAATCCCACACCATCAGGGAAGCAAAACAAAGAAATTCAACGGTGCAAAATACATGATATAGGACTTTCTTTCATAAAAGACCAACCTATTTCATTCAAGGATCAGTTTTAGTGGCATACCTTAATGGAGCTTATGACTGCCAATTCCAACGATTAAGGAAGCTTTGTTTAGTAGAAATGAAGCCCTGTTGAGCCGCACGAGCTTTGATTTGGTGTAGTTAGCTCAGAAGATCAATCCACAACACGCAAATCGTTTGATCGAACTCCATCCAACCATGGAAGCTTGGGGATAATTCATGCCTAGTTCCAAGATGGTGTGTGCAATGTTAATTGCACTTGGTGAGGTTTGAGCAAATGGAAATCAATTGAGTCCCTATTTCAGTTTCACATAAAATGTGAGTGGGATTTTGGGAGGGAAGCCTTGAAATTACTCTGGATATGCTTGGTTGGGGATGAAAAGGTGATTTTTGATGAGTGAGAATGGTGGTATACCATTCTTGGATGGATGGCTTTGGCTAGTTTGGCTTCTTCTTGATCATTTAACCATTTTAGATGGTTGTGAAGGTCCTTTGGTGGATGATTTGGCTCGATTTGGTTGGGTAAGGGTGTGGAGTTGGCTGCCAAGGGAGGTAATGGGTGTTCTTGGTGGTTTGAAAAGCTCCAATGGGAATGGGGAGGTGATTTCACCTTCCCATAATCCATGGCTAACCCAACCACCTTGGGTCGTTGCCATGGTCATGTACATGATTGGGAGGCAAGTGGCCAAGGAGAGGAAATGATCAAATATGAATGTGTCTTATCTCATGGGATGACCTAAACCTAAGGGCAAAGTGCTCATTTTTCTATGGGTTTGATTTGGGTAGATTTGGGATGGGTTTAAAGTGGGTTAGCCTAATTTTCAAGTGGTTTGGAGTTTATTTGGTTTGATTTAGCTTGATTTCACCTATTTAGGTCAAATTGGGATAGGTTGGGCCAAGTTGATGAGTTGGTCGAATTGAGTTAAACCAAGGGTTGGGTCAAGTTCACATGACCAATTGTAGTGTATTGGTGTCATTGGTTTGATTCAATTTACTTTGGATTTGATTATGGCTCATTTGGGTTCATATAGGTCAAATGGGCCAAGTTGACCAATTTGACCAAGTTGGGTTAGGTTAGGTGTTGAGTCAAGTTCAATTGGCTAATTAAAAATGATTATAGGCTTTGATTTAGTTTAATTTTGAATTAATTTATATTTTGGCTACTTTGACCATTTAAGTCAACTTGGGTTAGGTTAGGTCAAGTTAACCAATTATCAAATTAGGCTCAATCATGGCTTTAGTCAAGTTCAATAAGAGGTTTGGAATGAGCTTGAGCCATTGGATGCAATCAATTTGAGTTGGATTGTGATTTGATCTATTTTGATTTTTTAGGCCAATTTGGGTCAACTTGGGTCAAATGGTCAATTGGACTTAGTTTGGCTCAATTGAGGGTTTGGTCTCGTTCAATCATTGATTATGAATTGATTTGAATCAAAGGTTTCACAATTTGGCATTTTGTGTGAAGCTAGTTTGGTTTCATTTAATTTAGGTTTTGGAAAGAAGTTGATTTGGTTAACCCAATTCAAGATAATTGACAACCATGATGATTGTTGATCATGATATGAGGTTTGGATGGGCTTAGTTCAATCCAATTTGGGTTGAATTAGAACTTGGCTCAAAAAGGTCTTTTAGGTCACTTTGGGTCAAGTGGACCTAAATCGATTAATTGGCTTGATTAAAGTTTATTTATATTGATAAATGGGTTTGATATGGAAATATAAATCCAATTACAAGTGATTTGAAGGCATATGAATTTTGGTTCATATGATAATCTCAAGTCAAAAAGGGCTAACATAGGTTTGATTTGGGTTAGCTTGTATTTGGTCTCATAATTATAGTTTATATTTATATTTGGGACAATGATTGAAGGAATGATTGAATTATGAAGAAATCCATGGGTTTTGATTTGATTTGGATAGGATTTGACCAAGTTCAAGGAATTGGCTTAAAAGGGTATAAATTGGATTTTGGTTTGATTTTGGAATTAGTTTTGGCTATTCGAATTTATATTCCATTTATATTTGGCAATATAAATGAAGATATAAATGATTCATGAGAAAATCACTTGAGTTTGGGGTTAATTTGAATTTGGTTAAGGCAAAGTCTATAGGATAAAATCAAAGGGCTTAGGAAAGATTTTGGAATTTGAATTCAATCATAGGTTGCAATCATTTGATTTAGAATTGACTTATGATTTGGACTTTAATTTGAGGTTTGGTTTGAGAAGGGAAGCAAAGATTGGGTTCAAGGCTATAGGATAGTCAAGTCTTCCTAGATCCCAAAGGCATAACCTATTCTTATGGCTAATTCTTCTAAGTCTCTAGGCTTAGGTTAAGTGTTCACCTAATCACTAGAAGTGTCTTAAGAGTAAGGCTTAGATCTATGATGAGAAAGTTAAGAACTCACTCTAAAAGTGAGGCCAATAGTATTTAATAACCTAAAGAGAGAGCTAATAAAATTATAGTTAACTCACATGTATGAGGAAACCATAAGAGTAATTAAGTGAGCTCCTTAAGCTTAATTAATTAATAATTATGAGCTAATTACATTAGGCCCCTTTCATTTCATAGGAGCATTACTATTTACTTTTCTATGTGGTTGCATATCATATTAGCTCATAATTATTTAATTAATTACCATGACATAGGTAAGTTAATTAATCGATTTAATTCATGCTTAACTTAATCAATCCATAAAATCAACTATGGTGAAAAATTATTTTCTCCTTCATCTATCCTTTTGAAGAGGGGATAAATGAAAACAAAAATATATGTCTATTTGGGATGCCACGTAGATCCACAGATATTCTTATTAGGGTGATCGAGTACGACATTGAGAAAATGTGTACTATCTCGAGAGATAGAAATCACCACCCTACAATGGACCTAATCACCTTAATAAGGACTCTTAAGGACTATGGGTCTTCAAAATGTACCAAAGATTTTTCCCCTACTTTACATGAAAATGTAAAGCAGGGTTTATTTTAAATTGGGTTCATTAAGTTCCCTATAGGGATAAGCCCCCATAGTAAATTACATCATAAGGAACGAGATTCCTTAGAAATACTCTCGATTAAGGTAAATGATCGTTGTCTCCAAAAGGGTAGGACTATTAATCGATTGGTATATTTTTAGAAAGTCAAGTGGGATCGATCATGAGGAGGGAGTTCTTATCCAAGCAAATAAGTAGATGCAAGATACTAGAAGCCTAGTAAGCATCCCAAACTATCCTATGTTGGGCTTTAACATTTTGAAATTGAATTAATTTGTTTGAGAATTTATTAGAAATGTAGACTTACAATTCCATAATACAAGGTTATGGAAATGCCTAAGAGGTGAGGATTTATGCTTGTAACCCTCAAAGAGAAGTAGCAACCTCTTAACTTAAATCTAAGCACTTTGGTGAGGGCCAAAAGCATGACATAAATCTAAAGTGAAAATGGGTATTTGGTTTACCTCCATAATAGAGGATAAACCACCTAACTGTTAGACTTACAATCGCTTGGGTGTGGTCGCCAACTAACTCCTCCTACAGTTTTAAAATATGTAGGCAAGTCAAATGGTTTTGCAAGATAGCAAGATTGTTATTTGTTTAGAAAGAGACTAAGTCCTTAAACACACTCCCTAAGAGACTAAATCATATATGACATGATTTAATGACTTAAATCTAATGCAAAATTTTCATATGTTTTATTTTTATTTTGGATAATCAATTTGACACAGGCTTTAGGATTTATATGCCTAATGCATGAGAAATTAGATTATAGGCCAAAATTAGCAAGATAAGGAGGTGTGTTTCCATAATGGCTCTCATAGGTCAAGCTAAGTTCTCTGGCTAAGGTGGAAGCCATCTAATCAAAAGTGAAATAATATTCTTTTTATGCATAATTTTAGAAAAGTAAAACAACATCTAGTTAAGGGGTTGCTAATTCTTTTATCTTGATTTTTAACCTATGCTTTAGGTGAGGTTATGAGTTATTTATTTTTAGTTTTTAGTTAATTAATTTGGTAGAAGATTTATTTTTCCCTAAGAGCCTAATCCTCATCCAGGCCATGCATCAAAGTAAGGAAGAAACTAGGAAAAGATGTCATCTTAATGCGCAAGTTTAACAAATATCAACAAATTTATAAAACTAGCGCAAAAGATTAAAAGGCTTTTTGTGGTCAGGCTCCATCGCACAAACCTGAAAAGAAATTGGGTATCCGAGTTCTACCCTTATACAACCCGGATTACAAATGAATTTATTACAATCAAATAAGGAAATTCATGCTATGGGGTCATTCTTCTTCTTTCTTCTTCTTCTTTCTTCTTCTTCTTCTTTCTTCTTCTTCTTCTTCATCTTCTTTGGTTCCTTCTTTTGTATGGTTGAAATGTGATGCTAAAGGCTTCACATGGTACATAAGATGAGATATTATGACCAATGCTCATCCTAATTCCCCATAACATCATTCTAAAATCCTAATTGCAAAAGTACATGAAAAGGAAAAAAGTAAATCTAACTAAACCTATAAAAGAGATTAGCTAAACAAACCACATAAATCCCAAGCATGTATAATATAATTGGACTTAGCACCCCACACATGGGTAACCAAGTCCACGCCTATTTTGGATTATGCTTATATAAGCACCGCACAACAAAGATATATATTTTATAATGCTAAGCACAATCCCAAAGATAATGATTAGACTAAATCATCCATTCATTCTATGCACATACAACCTAACATCCAGACTAAAATATTACATCACAAAATAAAATAAACATCAAACCATGCACCACCCTAACATAGTACTAGAAGTGGTGACTTAGGCTAATGTGTGTGCTTTAAAAGGTTTGTGTGGTATGCTTAACTATGGATTTAAGGTTTAAGTTTCCTAAGAATGAAAATGTTCAACTTAGAGGGTGTGTTTCATGTAAGTGATTTAATTTCTTTGGTTGATTTTATTTTGTATTTTGATTTGATTTAAATGAATCTTACAATTAATTACTAAACTGTAAAGAGAGGGAAAAGAGAACAAAACTTCTCTTTTCTTCCCTACCTTAAGATTTTCTCTAAACAAACATATTCAAAGAGAAAGATATTTTAAGATTAAGTAAAGTGAATTACTATTCATAAAACACACAACACTTCATTTCTTTCCCAACATTTATAACATGCATATGGATGAATCCTAAGCATATCTATACATACAAATGAGGATGTTTAGCACATATGATGAATGCTAAGTGATATTACTTAAAAAATTTGGATGTTTATGATGCATGATTTTCATTTAAGTAGAAAGAGGATTCTTTTATCCATTTTTCATATGCACACATATATGTATGAAAGGCATAAGTGAGTACAACACCATTGTTAGCACCAGGGGTGTAAGGTACAAGACCTACTTAGGGCTACTTAAAGCCTCATAACCCTAGAGTTGTCCATACTAATATACCACTTTCCTTAAATACATACACATGTACAAAAGAAATGAATGAAAAAAAGATGCAAAAGTTTGTGTTTGTTTGTTTGATTTGTTTATGCAATTTATATGTGTAAGTGTGGATGCCCTTCTTAAGTAATAACATAGTAATGAATAGGAATGGATCTAAGCAAGTGTTGTGTTCTTTTTAAATGAACTATACACTTTGCCAAATCCTATTCAAAACTATGCTAAAAGAACGAGAAGGAAAGCCACACTATGTATATCTTTATATTTTTACTTACATGCAAGCTTATAAATAATTATAAGTATTATATCTTTCAATTTTGATGTTTGATTTATAATCTTTGAAAGTAATTTTGGATTTAATAGTGATATTATCTATTCATATTCTTACTTTAGCCAAAACATGCAATTTGATATAAAGGAAACATTTTATTTTTAATTTGATTTTTAAAATAAGCATGAATGCATGATTTTCATATGTAAACATATTTAACATACTGGGAAAAAAATAAAGTGATGAAAGCATGTAAATTCATTCACCTTAATTAATTCCTAAAGACAATCCTATGAAACAGAATTATTTAAAGCAAATCAAATTTATTTTAAAGAGATTTTTATTTTATTTTGAGTTTGAGTTTAATTTGAGAAGTGTGATAAGGTTTGCTGGTCCTAACCCATTCTCACATTTGTATGATATTTTAGTTTAATTTATTTAGGTAATTAGATCAATTTTATGCTTTGGTTAGGTTAATGTGTGAATTAAGTGTATTAATTATCCCTTACCTACACCACTTTAACATATTTAATCAAATAATTATGAGCCAATGTATGACATAAAATCACACAAGGAATTTAAATCAGCAATGCACCTAGAAAAGAAAGGGCTAATGCAATTGGCTCATAATTAGTGATTAAGCTAAAGGGTTTAATTTAAGTACTTTCATAACCCTTCCCACACATGTGAGTTGGATTTTGATTTCCTTAAGCTACTTAGGTTATTGAACACCTAAGCACTACCCAAGAAGGATTGATTAAGTTCTAGAATATTTTGATTTTAAAATCAAGTTAATTAAGCAAGTGATTAGGGGATTAACTCTTAATTAAGTTTGGATTAAGGAAGGAAAGGGGTTTAGGGAATGGCTTTGGAAAAATTCTCCAAATCCATTCCATAAACCTCTTCTCTACTTAAGCAAGGCTTAATTAACTTAATAAAGGGATTAAAACTATTCATATCCTTAATTACCCTTAATTACATAAAGAGAGTAATTATGGATTCATTAGTTACACATGAGAAAATTTGGGGAGGCGAAGTCATCCCCATGCACATGAGAAGTTCAAAATTAATCGGGGATAATTAGGAGTAATTAGATTATTAAGTTTTCAAATCTTAAGGAAAGTAATTCAAAATCCATTAGAAATAATTTTAGATTATTCTCCAGAAATATCTTTATAGTGCATTTTACCTTGTATTTTATGATTTTCTAGAATTAGTTATGCAATTTATGAAGATTCAACCATTAAGGATTAATTAAATCCTTAAAAAGCTAATCACGCCCACGGAGGCCGACGCGCATGCCACATGTATGGATGGGAGACACTTAAGTTATCACATCATAGCACCGATAAGTGGCGCATTACGCTTTCTCTCATCCATCCGATCAAAGATCGATGATTGAGATAAAGCCCGCTATTAAAGGGATTAAATCAGGATCGCATCTTGATCATGACCGCCATCCAAAATGCATGGATGGATGGCCCATGATCCTCTTGGCTCGCCTGAGGGGAACCGCCCGCCATGGCAAGATGAGCTCCTTGAGCGATTGAGCTCAAACTCAACCCACACCATCATGATGTGGAGAGAAGACATCCAATGACTAGTTTCTCATGAGGTGAGAATTTATTTCATAAGGACCACATAATTTTACTTGGGTTGACATACATCTTAGGCTATCATAGGTGCCCCCATGAGTTAGCTTGTCAGTGGAGATGAATCCCTTTTGAAGATTTGAGGTGATTTGGTTGAGTGGATCTTCCTATGGACCAAGATCTCCTTCAATTAGGCTCGACCTTGATCAAGGTCCCCTTTCCCTTACCTTGAAAACTTGGATGAAGCTTGGAGTGAGTTTGATTAAGTCCTCTAAAGAAGCTTGCAAGAGGAATTGGCTTGATTTTGTATATTGGATGAGATGAAATTTCACTTGAGCTTTCCTATTTTTGGTTTAAGAGAAACCAAAAATGGAGAAATGGAATTCACTCTAGGAAGCTTGGGTAGACTTGCCAATGCTTTCTAGTTCCCTTAATCAATTGTGGCTCAATGAATTCAAATGCAATGGGGAGTTTATCTCCCCAAGAATCAATGGTATAAGCTCTCTTACCATTTTGATACTACACCATTGATGGTTTGTTAGCATTGAGTGGCATGGAATTAGGTTTTTAGTGTGTAGTGGGAAGTTCCATGCTTGAAATGAGTGGAGGAATTCATGTATCATGTCCATGGGGGGTTTTTAGCCTTAGGTTGGGGCTTTGAAACCCATTGGGTCATGCACCACCATTAGTGACCATTTAGTCCACTAAGAGGATGCCAAGTGTCCATAAAAAGGAATTGATCAAATTCCAAGTGGTTTTGATTTTAGGTTGCCCTATGGCCTAGGGGTAAAATAGTCATTTGGCTTGGATTTCAATTTGAATATGTTTGGTATGATTGAAAAATGGGGTAGGCTAAGTTTCAATGAATTTGGAATTGATTTGATATGATTTGGCTCATATTGACCCATTTAGGTCAAAATAGGTCAACCTGGGTCAAGTTTACCAATTGGTCAATTTGGGAACCAAGGGTTGGGTCAAGTTCATATGACCATTTGAAATGTTTTGGCATCATTGGTTTGGTTCAATTTGATTTATATTTGAATTTGGTTCATTTGATTTCATTTAGGTCAAATGGGTCAAGTTGACCAAATTAACCCATTTGACCTATTTGGGTTAGGTCATGGGTTGGTTTAGGCTCCATTGGTCATATGAAATATATTGGTATTTTTTTTCCAATCAATTTGGTTTATATTTTGATTTGGCTCAATTTGACCTTTAGTCAGTTGGGTTCAAGTCATTGGGCTAGGTTGGGTCTAGTTGGCCAATTGAGATTTTGGTCAAGTTCAACAAGTGATTTGGAATGAACTTGACCCATTAGTTTCAATCAATTTGGCTTAGATCAAGTTTGACACATTTTAACTTTTAGGTCAAGTTGGGTCAACTTGGGTCAAGTGGCCAATTGGGATAGGTTTCAAATGATGACTTGGTCAAGTTCAAACATTGATCATGAATGAGTTTTGATCAATGGTTTCAATCAATTTGGCCTATCTGGATTTTGGCTAGTTTAGGTTTCATTTTGGCTAGTGTTGACTTGGCCAACTTAGGTGACTTGGTTTGACCCAATTTGAGTGATTAATCATCTCATTATGATTGTTGCTCACAATGTGAGGCTTGGGAATTTAGTTCAATCCAATTTGGATATTAGAATTTGGGTCAAAATACTTTAGGTCACTTTGGGTCAAGTGAGCCTAAGTAGGTCAATTGACTTGATCAAGGCTTGAATCAAGTTTGATTGAACTCATATATGGACTTATGATTGAAATATAAATCCATTTGCAAGTGGTTTGAAGTCAAATGGGTTTTGATTCATTTAACAATTTCATGTTCAAAAGGGTGAACGTGAGTTTGACTTGGGTTTGATTTTTTGAATTTAGTTTTGGTTTTGATTGGAGTTTATGTTTTATTTGGATTATAGTTGAATTGATTGAATCATGAAGAAAAATCAATTTGGCTTGATTTGAATGATTTGGCTAAGTTCAAGATTTGACTTGAAAGGCTTAGGTTTGATTTTAGTTGAATTTGGATTTGATTTTTGAATTTATTTTGGATATTTGAATTTATATTTCATTTATATTTGAGAATATAATGAGAATATAAATTTTTATGAATTACTTGAATTGTGATTTGATTTGATTTAGGTTAAGTCCATAAGATAGAATCAAAGTGACTTAGGAAGATTTTTTATTTGGATTTTAATTTTAGATTTGGTTTATTGATTTTATATTTCATTTATATATTGAATATAAATGGGAATATAAATGGTTATGAGAAAATCTTGAATTTGAATTGATTTGGATTTGATTTAGGCTAAGTCCATAGATGGAATCAAAGTGACTTAAGAAAGATTTTTTGATTTGGATTTGAATTTGGATTTGGTTTTTTGATTTGTTATATTTCATTTATATATGTGAATATAAAGTATAATATGAGAAATTCCTTGAATTTGATTGATTTAGATTTGATTTAAGCTAAGTCCATAGATAGAATTGAGTGACTTAGAAATATTTTGGGTTGGAATCCAATCATGGGCATCAATCATGGTTTCAATTATTTGGGATTGATTCATGATTTAGAAAATCCATTTGGTTCAGGTTTGAGTTAGAGTTGGAGTTGATATGAGTTTGGAGTTTGACTTTGAAGAAGGAAGTGAGGATTTGGTTCAAGCTATAGGAAAGATAAATTTTCTAACACCCCTAAAGCATAACCCATTCTTTATAACACTTCTAAGTCTCTATTTTAGGTTAAGTGTTCATAATAACTAGAAGTGTCTTAATTAAGGAAACTCATTGTGTCATAGAGAAGTCATTTGCCTAAGATGGAGGGGTTGAGAGCTCATTCTAAAAATGAGGTCAACATCAACTTAATTACTTTTCATTAAATCATATTAACCTACACACATGGGAATGGGATTGGAACCAGCAAACCTCCTTCACATTTCATAAATCAAATCAAACATAAAATCAAAAATGGCTTTAAGGAACTTTAGTTTATTTTAAATAAGCTTGTTCAATGTGATTGCCCTTAGAAATTAGTTGGATTGAATGAGATTATGTGTTTATGTTCTTTTATTTCTTTCCAATCATATTAAAATGTTGTATTTAATTTGATTCATGCATTCATTTCTTTTAAAATTAATCAAATAAAAAATAATTCCTTTTATGTCAAATTTGCATGTGTTGACTTAATTAAAAATATGTGTGGCTATTATCACTACTAAATTTCAAACATATTTTTAAAAGCTTCTCAATGAACAAGAATATGTATTGTGACTTTAGTTATGCATATATATGGGGTGCATGTGAATATAAACTTAGTGTATGAAGTGAAGTTTTTTTCTTATATTCATATATTGATTTGCATAGGTAAGAATGTTAGCAAGCATATTAGTCTGGACATCCTAGGGATACATGGCTTAAGCAGTCCTAAGGAGGTTCCTACTTCACTCCTTGCAGAATAATCGATGTACTGCTTGATTTCATTCTTATGTATTTTTGACATTAGAATTTAGATAGAGCTTTAATTCATTTACACAAATAAATTAATTAAATTGAATCCAACTTTTGTATAGTTTTGGTTTCTATAGTTACTTGCACATTCATATATATTTAAGAATAGTCGGTATATTAATTTGGACATCTCAGGGACGCACGACTTTAAGTAGCCCTAAGGAGGTTCCTACCTCATTCCCTTGGTGTGATACAATGATATCGTACCTACTTAAAATTCTTATATATATATATATATATGTGTGTGTGTGTGTGTGTGTGTGTGTGTGTGACACAACTAGTGGATGAAAACTATAATTTAATCAAATCAATTCTACTTTTGCATGATCCTCATTCTTATAATTGCTTATACATCCATATGTATTTGAGAATAGCGAGTATATTAGTATAGACATCCTAGGGACGCACTACTTCAAGTAGTTCTAAGGAGGTTCCTACATCACTCCATTGGTGTAGAACAATGGCGATGTGCTTACTTAAAACTTTCATACATTTGAATGTGTACTTAGCTAATGAATGAATACCCTTTTTTCTATTAAAAAGACATGCATTCATATTTTTTTCAAGTGGTTGGAATGTTTAGTCATATGATTTTGAGTTCTACCCATATACTTTTATATAAGAATTTATATAGAGCTTTAAAATAATATGACAAAATAATCCAACCAAATGAAACATCAATCCAAGTATGTGTGCTTAAATTCATCATTTAAGTGTGGTAAGATACAAATTGCATGTATAGTTATGTTTAGGACTTGATCATATGCATGCTATATATGATGTAAGGAAATAAAAAAATATGTGTTATGTGATAGTAGTTCATTCCAATAAATCTTAAGATGCCTTTCCCATTGAATGAGTTTATTTAAAGTGAACCTAAATCCAAGACCAATTAAAATATGTAATAAGCCATTCACTAAAGAAAATTCATTTAATTAATTTACTTTAGATGTGGCTTAAGGTAGGGATAAAAGAGAGTGATCCTCTCTTTTCTTCTCTTTTTAACACTTAGTTGTTAAGTGTAGGTCAAATGAAATAAAAGAAAATACCAAGTAAAATTTACAAATCAATTAAACCACATAAAGTAAAACCACCCATTATAATTAAATGTCCTTCATATTTAGAGAATGACAACTCTAAAGCCTAGTTAGAATATACTACAAAAGCATATATTAGATTAAGTCACCACTTCTAGCTTTATGTTAGGGCGGTGCATGATTTGATGTATGTTTATTTTGTGATGTATTATTATAGACTAGATGTTAGGGTGTATGCTACATAGATTGAATGATAGGTCGTGATTAGCCTAATCATATTTTCTATAGGAGATTATGCTTAAGGGGTGCTTAAAATAAATATAAATGCTCTCTTTTGTAGGTTGCTTAACCCCTAAGCACAATCTAAATTAGGATAGGTGGATTTGGTTACCCAGTGCAGGGTGCTAAGTCCAAATTATTCATATAACTTCTTGGGTTGTATTGTGTGTTTAGCTAACACTTTTTTGTAGGTGTAGTTAAATTTACTTTTTCATTCTTTTAATAATGTGCAATTTGGTTAGTGTTATGGGGTTAAGGATGAACATTGGCTAGAAGGTTTAATCACAGGGGTGCCATGTGATTCTAGAAGCCTACCAAATCAAAAACAAATCAAATGAAGAAATGGAGGAAGCATGAAGGAAGACATCCTCCATAACATTATAGTTATAATTGTAATTATTCTTTCATATATCGGGTTGTATAAAGGGTAGAGCTTCGCTATCTATTTTCTTTTGGTATCTGGTACCCAACGACCTATTATTCTTTTACGTTGAGTTTATAAATTGTTTGATGCTTTGTTTACATTATGCAGTAGAAATGGCATGTATATATGATGATTTAATGTGTGGCCTGGATCCACTTAGGCTCTTAGGGAAAAATAAACTTTTTACCCTAATCAAAACTCATAATTTAATTTTCTAAACAACTCAAAATTTCATTTAAAGCCTAGGTATTAAATCAAGATAATTAAAAGATTTAGTAACCCTTTACCTGAATATTATATGCTTAATATGATGCATATCATCTTGTTTCACTCTTACTAAGAGAGGGTATTCATCCTTGCACGATAGGGGAAGCTTGACCTTTGAGGGTCTCCCTTATGTTGGAAAACACCTCTTTCTCTCTAATTTAGCCAATAACCCTATTTCATCATGCATTTAGGCATATAAAATCCTATATCATTTGTCAAAATGAAGAGTCCAAAATCAAATAAAATTTGATAAAATTTGCATTAGACTAAGTCATTATTCATACCACTTATGCTCTAGTCTCTTAGGGAGTGGGTTTAAGGACTTTAGTTTCTTTCTAAATAATAACAACCTAACTATCTTGCAAAACATATGATTTTACTACATTATTTTAAAATGTCGGAGGAGTTAGCTAGTTGTCACTCTGAGTGGTTATAAGTCTAGCAGTCAGGTGGTTTACCCTCTCTTGTGGAGGTAAATAATATACCCATTTTTCCCTTAGATTTAGAATGTGCTTTAGCTCTTGATAAAACTCCCTAGATTTAAGATCTCAGGTTGTTATTTCCCCTCAGGCTATAAGCATAAATTCTCATCTCTTAAGCATTTTCACAATCTTGCATTGTGGAATCATAAGTCCTAGCTTTCTAATAAAATTTCAACACAAATATATAATTCTCTTCAATTTCAAATATATAAAGCCCAACCATAGGATAGTTTAAGATGCTCACTAGGCTTCCTAATATCATGAGCATCCTCTCTTTAACTCCTTTTTGCTTCGATAATAAGTCTCTCCTTTTGATATATCCCACTTTATTTTCCAAACATAGCTAATTTATTGATAGTCTTATCTTTAAAATCTTTGGAGACAATAATTGCCTATTTTAATTGAGAGTATTCTTACCGAACTCACCTTCATTAGGAGGTAATTAACTATGGGGGCTTGCCCCCATAGAGAACTTTAGAACTCTATTTAAATAAACCCTACTTTATTTATCCATGTAAAGTATGAAAAAAAAAGAATTTATGAAAAAAAAAATCGAAGACCCATCATGCCTTAGGAGTCCTTATTAGGTGATTAGGTCTATCGTAGGGTAGTGATTTCTATCTTTCCAGATAGTGCATTATTCCTTGATGTCATATCTGATCACCTCAATAATTACACCCTTAAATCTGCGTGGTGTCTCCCCCATAGACACATAAATCTAAAAAGAAATAGCACAAAAGCAAAAAAAAACATAAATTAAAATTCATAAATTCTATAAATAACTTAAAATGAAACAATCTTTAATGTCCAATTTAAATAATTCCAAACCTTCGCCAATTGAAATTCTAAAGCCTAGCTAAGACATACCACATTAAACCTAAGCACACCCATTAGAATGTTAAGTCACCACTTCTAGCTTTATGTTAGGATGGTGTATGTAATGATGTCATGTTTTGTTTTGTGATGTATTATTTTAGAGTGGATGGTAGGACGGTGGTTTGTAGGCTGGATGCTAGGTCATTGTTAGTCTAATGTTGCTTTCAACTACAAGGGATTATGCTATTGGGGCCGCTAAAAATAAATATAAATGCTTCTACTTGTAGGTTGCTTATTCTCCTAAGCATAATCCATGATTAGGACAGGAGGGCTTAGTTATCCATGTGTATGGTGCTAAATTCAAATTATATAATATAACTATTTGGGATGTATGTATGTTTAGCTAACATTTATTTTGCATGTGTAGTTAGATTTTTTACTTTTCATAAAAATGTAATTTTCTAATATAAATTAGGATTAGTGCTATGAGATTTAGGATGAGCAGTAGCTAGAAGGAATATTCCTGGGAGGCTCTGTGAAGCTTTGGAGCATAATAAAATCAAATCAAAGAAAGAAGGAGAAAGAATGAAGAAAAGCAAGGAATGAAGACCCCCATAACATCTAATTTGATTTAAATTATAATATTCTTTTATGATCTAAGTTGTATAAGGGTAGAGCTCAGCTACTTAATTTTCTCTTTTCTATGTTGTATGGTGATGCCCGGCCGCACTGGCCTTTTATTCTTGTACATAATCTATACATGAATGATTGTTGTGTTTAAATTACGCAATAGAAATTACATCTTCTTCATAGTTTTTTAAACTTGATGTTTGAATGTGTGGCCTAGATGTGATTGGATCTTAGGATAAAATTAATTTTTCTATCCAAATTAATAACTCATAACTAAAAATTTAAAGCAATTCACAACTTCATTCTAAAGTCTAGGATATAATAAAGATAATTAAAAGATTTAATAGCCTCTTAACTGAATGTTAAATGTCTAACATCATGCATACCATCTTGTTTCACTCTTGAAATAAGGAGGGTCTCCATTCTTGCACTTTAAGGAATGCTTGACTTGTGAGAGCACCCCATCATGATGGAGATCTCCCTCTATCTTTCTTATTTGGCCAATAATTCAATTTCATCATACATTTAGGCTAATTTTCCTAAGCCTTTATCTAAAATATTATGTTAAAATGATATAAGAATTTGAAAATCTTTGCATTTAAACTAAGTCATATACTCATGCTAGTCATGATCTAGTCTCTTAGGGAGTGAGCTTAGGACTCTAGCCTTTTTCCAAATTAAATAACAAATATAGCTATCTTGCAATTTCATAAGACCGACCTACATGGTTTTGAATCGTAAGAGGTGTTAGCTGGAGGCCACTCTAGGCGGTTGTAAGTCAAGAAGAGTCGGATGAGTTTATCCTCTCTTGTGGAGGTAAACCCGTATGTCCCCCTTTACATTGAGAATTAGGTCGTGCTTCTAGTTTTTGCTAAAGCTTCCTAGATTTAGGATCCAATGTTATTTATTTCCTTCAAGCTACAAGCAAAAATTCTCACCTCTTAGGCACTTCCAAAATTTCGTGTTGATGGATTATAAGCCCTAGTATTCTAATAAAATTTTAACTCAAATTAAAACAAACTCTCTCTTTCAAACACATAAAGTATCATCATAGGATAGATTGGAATGCTCACTAGCTTTAGTATTATTAGTGCTCCCTACTTATCTTCCTTTGGATCCCAAAATAAGTCTTTCCAATAGAACATTCCCACTTAATTTTTCAAAATAACCAATTCATTGATAGCTTAACCTTGAAATCTATGGAGATAATCGATTAACTATTTTAATCGAGTGTATTCTTAGAAAATCTCATTTCTTATGATATAATTAACTATAGAGGCTTGCCTCCATAGGGAACTAAAAACCCAGACATAAAATAAACTCTGTTTTACTTTTCTATATAAAGTAGGAGAAGTATCTTTGGTATATACGAAGACCCATAATGCCTTAGGAGTCCCTATAAGGTGATTAGGTCCATTGTAGGGTGATGTTTCTATCTTTCAAGATAGTACATCATACCTCAATGTCATACCCGATCACTTTAATAAGTACTCTCTAAGATTTGCATGGTGTTCACCCATCCGAAATAAAATACCACACAGTCACATTCATCATCATGGATCTCCTTAACACCATCACGATCACCAGCACCAATTTTTAGCCATTGTTAGCGGCACAATGTCTCGATGAAATTTCGTTCCAACCAGCTGATGTACAAATAGTGCCTCTCTTCTATCCATGCCTCCTCCTCAGATTCCATCAACAACTGCTTGCTTTCCAAACCAAGACTCTTTTAAATAAGTATCAGTGTCGTTTCATTATTAAGCTCTATTATGAAAGTAAAAAAATATCTCAAGATATTGTTGTGCCATAGAATAGGTGAAAGAAAATTTTATAGCAGTTGGTTAAACATATTTGATTTTTTAAAAATATTGTTTGGTGCGTGCTCGACTTTATAGTGTTAGAACCGAAGATTTTTAGTGGGTCTCGAGTGCCGTTTGGTCGGATCTTTTCATGGTTGTTAATATATATATATATATATATATATATATATATATATATATATATATATATATATATATATATATATATATATATATATATATATATATATATATATATATATATATATATATATATATATATATATATATATATATATATATATATATTATTTATATTTATATATATTTATTTATATTTATATATTTAATATTTAAAGTTTGATATTGATGTACATATCACTCAAATATATAATATCACCTCAAAATTATTAGTATTATTTTTTTAAAAAATGAATACACTTAGAGGTGTAAATGAGTTTCGTTGAGTTCTCAAGCTCAACTCGTTGTATGACTGGCTCAAATTAGAGCTCGAAATCATCACTCGAGCTTGAACTCGACTTGTGAACTTTATGCACGACTTGAGCTCAGCTCAAAAACTCAACTTCAATTACAAAGCTCAAGCTCGGCTCAATGTGTTGTGAGAAATCAAAATAGAGGATGAACTTTACTAGAGTAAGAATGAATACCTTGGGCCATTGATTGAGATCCGAGATGGTGAGAAGAATTTGGTTAGAGAATGATGAGGTTTGCTTGGACCTCCAAAGCGCATTCGGTGCACCCAATTTTTGCAATTATAAGCCATCCTTGCAACTACTCCTCTTAATTTCACATGAGGAAGAAGAGAGAGAAGTCCACTAGAATTTGCAAGAGGAAGAAGAAGAGAGGGATGAGGTTGTCGAACAACTCTAGCGATTACAAAGAGTCGAATGCAAAAAACCTTACTATCATACATGTTACCCTAAATATGACTCGCTTGAATCGGTGACTTACTGAATTGAAGTGCTTTGCTTGCTTAGAGAACCACACTGGCAGATCTTACAAAATAAACTACTTTTGAGTTGGCTCGACAAGCTTTTGAGTCGAGTTCCCTAAAACTTGAACTCAAGTTCGTTTATTTAACTAGTTTTAGGTTTGGCTTAAGCTCGAGCTCGAATTCATGACTCAACCAGTTGAGCTTGCAAGATCATAAACAAGTTGAGCTCAAGCCAGCTCACACTCATAAATATATATTTTCATACATAAAAAATATTATAAATATAAATATTAAATACTAAATATTGAATATAGAAATGTAGAAGAATTATATGATATGTATGTAAAACTCCTCATTTTAAATTATATTTTAATGAGAATAGTTCAAACAATATAATATTGGCAATTTTTTTAAATTAAGTATCATTAAAACCTTAATTATGTAATTATTGATAAAAAATTTAAATATAGTATATTAGTGATTAATTGACTAGCCTACATCGGATGTTTAATGCTTAGCCACTTTAAACTGATGGTGGTTCTCTAATGCTAGATCTTCGACAGTCTGCGTCGGATCGTCCTGTGATGAGAAGATAGGTGACTGTGACTCATATGTAGGCTGATATGTAGAAGGACCTGGATCAACATACATAGATGGACCTGGATCAGCATATGTAGATGGCCCGACGCTCCAATTATGGTGTGGGACACCCTCTGTAAGCTTTGATCCATAATGTGTGTCCTCGATATGTACACACAATCACAAGTCTCTACATAGCATCTGTACTTCGATTCCACTGCTTCTCATCCACAATACCGAAGTATGGCTCAAGATATCCTGAATCGCCGAAATGTGCTCCGTCTACATGAAAAAATAGTATGTGAAATTAGCCTCTCGCAACATATTGAATTCAAATGAGTACTTATGTTAGCACATATATATATACACTCTAGTGGTGCTCTGGTATAGTAAGTGGTCGGAGGATCTGGGCGCCACTAAATGAGAAGCTCATGATGAACCGGCGATATCTTGGTGATAGGCGTCATCCTCCACATCCTCATCTAAGCCCTCGACAAGGTAATCCCTCTGCCTCTCCCAAGCGGCAATGTGCACTGGTGGTAATCAACCCAGTCGACAACCGCTTTACCCCGACCATCGACCCTTTTGAAACTAGGGTCAACTGGTGCCACATCTACTCTGGGAATGAGGTCAAACTGACATAATACTAGATCTGGTAAATGCCACTCAACCCTCTTCTACCTGATCAGAGGGATTCGTGATAACCATATATCAGAGCCTACTGAGCATGCATGTGACAAACATACCATAATCACGCTTTCGTGCGACTCTCGGATCACCTCACATATTAAAATTATGTTAAATTAGAATATGCATTATAGATATTTCGAAATGTGTAAAACCAAACTGCAATGTATCCATCCACTCATTTCTATCGCAATGTTAGCCATTATATGTCAAACATACTTCTCGTTCTAATTATCCACACAACACAGTTTAAACATATATAAAAGCTAAAAATTTGAAAGTGTAGTTAATAAAATATACCTCAACCCAATGCTGAGACCTTCAAGATTAGTAGGATATGGCACATGTAGGGTCAGCCTCCCCACATGAATATGCTCCCAAGACCATAACTGTAGGAGGTGTAGGTAGCCAACCATGTTGGCCCTAGTGCCTAGTCGACTTGTACAACTCCCTATATAGGTGGGCTAGAACTGCTCCACCCATAGCCATCATACTGAATGTATCCAGGTCCTCTAGAAGTGGTAGATACTGCGGTGGACCTCCCCTGATGTATCCGGAGAAAACCAATAAGAAATAAAATGTAATCACGCAGGTGCCTGAAAAACTCCTCAGTGCTCAGATGAGCGTAGGACTCCCTATAAAAATGCCACCTCAGCCACCTAAGTGGCATGCATGTCTGTGCATGTGCCTGGCTCATCCTGAATGTCAACCTGATGTGTAGACTGATCGGGTCATGGTACATCACATTTGGTATAGGGTGTCGTCCCAACAACTCATCACAACAATCAGGCCAATTGTCCCATCTCTTCCCCTCTCCAATCACAATTGGGCCAATGATAGGTGGCCCATCAACCCGTAGTCCCAGGATCATCGCCACATCCTGGAGCATCACAGTCATCTCACCAACAGCTAAGTGGAAGGTGTTGGTCTGCGGAGACCATCTCTCAACCAGGCAGTAAGAAAATGATGATCTAAGCGGATGAAGTGAAGCTAACACACATAGGCTACCACCTCCAACGATGAATCATCTGGGTGATGGGTCACTCCTTCATAAGCAAGTGTGGCGACCTCTACAATGCTCTCAAAAAATGATCGTCATTAACCAAAATAAAAAAGTACAGCGTAACGTAGACATAAATTAAATATTACTTACGATATCGGTGGTGACTCATGCCATCGTAGGGAGGCTATGGTAGGATGAACCTCAGTAGGTGGCTGCTCCAATGGTGGGGTGGCCTCCCTCGCATGGCCACGTCGCCGACATCTAGCTGGCATGCGGTGCTCCTCGGCCATTGTACCTTTTGAAGAAGACAAGTGCAAAAATCAGTACCAGACAGTTATAAATAATGAAATGGAAAATAGTAGCATAAATTAAACAAAAAACTAGAGTACTACAACCTAAAAGGGAAATCTGAGTAACAGCCTACAAGTAAAATCTAAACAACATGAACTACACATATACATTATGCATTAAAGTATCCCGATAATATGCTTATTAACATTGTGAGGGCAAGATGACCTGTAGTATTGTCTTGCATAGGCGTTCTACTCGCTATCAATATTTTCATCCATGGTGTTTCTAAATCTATTCGTAAGAGGTATGTCTAACCTTCTGCAAAAATTGGGTGGCTACAATGCTATTAATCCATGCTCTGCACTGAAAGATGGCCACTCAGAACGGTCAAGCAATGTATGGAACTCATTTATGTATGTCAGCTTATATAGATGCAGTGTGTAGTACTGTGACACACACGTAAGGTGGTTCAATCATCTAAATCCTAGTACAGCAACAACATGTGGGCATGGCCTATGATATATGATTGTTTTATTACAACTGCAGTTATAAAGGCCGTTATCTAGCAAATCAACTCTGAATGATCGGCTAGAGTTGTCAAAAACATGCATCTCATGGGGGTTGATGTTCACAGGTTCAGGGAAATATCTGGCCTCCCTTTCAGTACACTGTAACATTATGGATACCCTTTGAATAAAAATGGACAAGTTGGCATCCTATTGCTGAGTTGCAGTGGCTAGTCTGTTCATGAATAATGCTACTAAGTTGTAGTAAGTAGCAGTAATTAGAGCCTGAATCAGTAAACCACGAGCCCATTTCAGGACACCATTAAAACACTCAGATGAATTAGTCATCATTGTCCCATAACGCATTCCACCATCGTGTACAAGTGACCATTTAACTGGGTCACGCTCCATAAGCCATTTGTGAGCTTCTTTTCTTTCACATTTTAATATAACATGAAACGATTGAACGGATATCATCGTATTTCTATACATCTTGCATAGAAATTCAACATCACCAATCCCAATCTACATTATTACCTTCTTAAAATTTTCATGCAGATGATGTGGCGTTCAGAGCTACCCATGGAAACATTTCTCTACATCCACGTAATAAACCAGCATGTTTATCAGATATTATGCACAGATCACATCTAGCAGACACAACAGATAACATATCATGTAAGCATATCAAGAACCACAACCAGGAATCAATCAACTCAGACTCCACAACAACAAAGGCTAGTGAAAACAACCCATTATTTTCATCAATTCTAACGTTAATACATTACCCACGATACTTCTAAAAAAGTACCGTCTAAGCTCGGCATTGGTTGGCACTACTCCCCATGATTGAAGGACCAAAAAAAGTCTCTGGAAGCGCTATGTATTGCTAGGGAATTCTATATTGTACCAATAAAGTAATCGCAACCGATTCCATATAAAGTCTTAGAGTCTTATAAGACTCTTCCCAACTGCCAAATATTGCTTTTATTGCCTTACGTATTGCATCTCAAGTCTTCATGTATGAAAATTTAACATTGAATTTTGACTCCATTCTACCTATAATCTCCCTAGGTTTCAGATCTATCTGATGCCTGATCACATGTATAATGAAGTAAGCTATGAATTTTGAACTACACTGTTGATGACCGGCTGCACTTACTACATTGATACATCTATGATTTTCCCCAACTCTGGATATTCTCCAAGCACCCCCTAAGCGTCTACTACTGCTACAATGCAAACGCCAGTTACATGGTCTTGTAGGACTATCATGTTGTACGCATACAACCATGTAGTTCTTTTGGTTAGAGGTAACTATTTGGAATTGAACATTATTTACTATGCACCACCCAACAATAGCAAATTGATGACCATGTTTACTTGAAACATACCTTGACAAGGTCACGGATTTCAATATATCATCTGTTAGGAGTTTATGGATGGACTATCAAAGTAAATATCGTTGTTCCACTCTCTTGTAGTTTGACACATCTGAACATACTTGTTTGTGGATAACATCTGACTCTCACTATCAATATTTTGGAGCGAGTGATTTTTTTGAAGATCATGGTTGTCTAGATTCCCAAGCACAGTGGCTTCTACCCCGAGTGAATAGTCATCATCACTAATATCCCGCTTTCGGACTCACTACTTGAACAACTACTCATAGTACATACTCATCATGCACTGACTCAGGCATATACGGTTCCTGAATGATAACATCATCGCTACAAAACTCATAAGATGACAAACTATCATATTAATTATTACAAGTATAAGCAGGAAAGGTTGACAAGGTATTACACGGGAATCAACTCATCAAAGGCGCATTGTATGTGAGGTGCATGTGATGAAATCATGTATCGTCGGTGGTATATCTCGACCTTATTAGGATCGGTGATGTGGATGCAACATTAACATCCTCCACTTTGACATACAACACTAATATCTCGGAAGCTTCTCGGTGTAACTTTGCAAACATCGTAATATATAGCGATGCTATAAATCCATTACCCACCGGATAACGACATGTAAGAGTGATTGTGTGACACTCTGAATCAATGTGCAAGGTTCTCATAATTCTTTGCTTCAATTCTAGTAAGGTCCTGTGATGCAGAACCTTAATTGGATGATTTCGACTTCTCACATAACTTGGGTGTTCATCGATACTTAGTTGCCTCCATAGAAGGATCGAAATAATTTTTTCTATTCATTCTTGCAAAAAAAACTATATAAATAATCAAAAATTTATATCAATCGACACCCTAAATAATACTACACTCGGCTACTTATCACTTGAACCGCAATGCTAACACAAACCTACAAATCAAATCCTAAACAAAATTCTAACCATACAACTCTAATCCCTAGCACACATACTCTATTAATTTATAAATGGATAGAAATAGGGATTTACCATGTGTTCACGAAGAACAATGGGGATGTGCACAAAAAATGGTAGAATCTGAAACTTCCCAACAAAATGGAGCGCAAATCATCATGGAAGCTAATGTTGGCTTCAGGCTATATGGGAGAGGGAAGTTGTCAAACGGTGTGGATGCGGCTGTTAGGAAGAAAGAAAGTTTCTTTCGGATACCTGGAGAAAACGACACAATGCAAGCGGTTAGAGCTATGCCGACGTGAAATGGAAAACAAGTGAGGAATAGGGTCGACGGTCGAGTTCGATCATTACGACTTGCTTGATCAGCCTAATTAGTGGATGATGGCTCATTTTTAACGCGGACAAAACCATGCCACATCATCTCCTAGGGTCTAGACGATCTACCTATATTAAATTTTTTTAACAATACTTAATTACCTAATTAAGATTTTAATGATATTTAATTTAGAAAAATGCCCTATAATATTTGTTAAAAGTTCATCGAGTCTTAGATTTTGGAAAAAGATCTCAAATATGATTGATGGTTTATCTCTTATCAATAATAATAGAATAAATTTTTATTTTTAATAAAAAACAAAATTATAATTAAAATAAAGTTTCATAATTTTTATATATCACTTGAACTTATATTTATTCTTTTTCTGTTTTATATATAACATAAAAAACTTTTTTTAAATAGGCTAAGATTTAGAGTACATAAAGTGCTCATTATATTATTATATAGCATTGTCTATCATCTAATAATGTTAAGCATTTAAAGTTATAAAACTAAGTCAAATTCTGCCTATATTCAAATAAAATTTCACTTTATAGGCTTAGGTGTGAGGAACAAAAAGTTAAGAATTGAGTCATGGATTAGTCATAACGCTAATTATTTAATCATTGGTTTAAGTGGCAGCCATATAGATAACCAACCTCTACTTATTTTAATTATTATTAATTGGAAAAATATTGATCAGGATGTCCTAATTCTAATATGTTTATGATGAGCTCTTTAGCCTTTAAAAAATTACTTTCATGATATAGAAAAATGTATTATATTCATTTCAGAATAAATTTAATATATATATATATAGTTAAAATAATTTGAAAAAAAATCAGAGAAGAACAAAATTTACAACAATCAACAAAAATACAAGGTAACAAAACATAGTAGAGAATGTTAATTCACCACACTAATCATAATTAAGAAAAAAACAACAGGGATTTCATTGGTCATCATTATTCTTATTATTATGAGATTTTTTAGGAGAGATGAACAATAAGGGCAATTATATATGCATGTGGCTCGACTCAAATTGAACCTAGCGGAGGAAACCATCGACTACTCCGCTTATTATTATGAGATTTAAGAATGACCATCTAATTTGTTTATATATATATATATTCAACATCTTTAAATTATATATCATAAAAAATATATTGGTCTATAATTCTTCTATCTAAAATATTTCATAATCATTTTTGGGGCCTTCAAGTGAGTAAATAATAATTTATGGAAACTATAGGATGTAAAAATGAATCTTATGATTGGAGACTTTACAACACAATCAAAGTATGGGTGTGAGAGTATTACACCATGAGAATAAATTTTTTTAAAAATAGTGTTCTCATTGTTTTACCTTTCTTGGTAAGGTTCTTTTGAGAGCTTCTTAGTATTAATTTTTATTAATGTAATAGGATATTATTAACAAACTATTAATATCTTTAAATAATAATTTCACAAACATTTTTAAGTTCAATTTGAATGGCATTAATATAACAATTAAATTTGTGAATATTAAAAGCTAAGCTATCTCACAAGTAGAACGAATGATGATATATATAGAAAAATCTTATAAAGATAAAAATCCTTGGCCTTACTCAATTAAACAATGTCCATAAATATGAAATGAGTTATAAAATACCTCACTTTCCCATATAATAGGAGAAGATAGTAATCTAATGAAAAGTAAATTAGTTGTTTTAGTTTAATGTTAAAATGTCAGTAATTTAGGTGTCATATGAACTCTAAGATAACTATGATTGTTAGTAATGTAAATTAGTATGCTATTAGAGAAGTTCCATGTGACTTGTAAAGGCATGATGATACAAAAGAGAGGATGGTAAGGAGCAAGCCTTTTGTGAGCTCATATTAACCCCATGTATAGCTCCATGATAATTAAATAGTGAAAAATAATCTTTTGTGGTGCCACTTAATGGCTTGCTAAATATTTTTTTTGTGTTAATTATTTATTTGTAACTATATTGATGAGAATCAATTTTATTAAGCTATTTTTGAGCTTTTCAACAATAACAATATAAACTAATAGGCATTCTAAATGCTAGACAATTTTCATATTTAGGGGTCATTTTAATTTGATAGTATCTGAAAAAAATTATCCATGAAGGAGAACAAACTATGGGATGATACCACATCAACCATAAGCTTAATAATGGGTAATATAAAATCATTTTTGGGATATACTTTATATAAATCATGAAAGATAATAGAAACTTGGATCTACTCATTATTCTTCTAAATAAGGATAACATTAGCTAACTAGGTTGGGATTTTCTTTCATGATAAAAATCACTTCTATGAATTTCTTATTCATTGTAATCACATATTGCTAGATATTTTAGCACATTCGCTTAATATTTTGCTTAACAATAATTCTATAGAATTTTACCACTAGAAAGAAACTTGGCATCTTTGCCTAACTTAAGGCAAAAATAAATAAATAAATAAAATTTTAAAACACTTGCTACAACCCAATCATAAGCATAGAAGTTTTTTTAGGTAAGAGCTTATAAATATAGATTTGATAAGAATCATACTTAAAGCCTATGATAATTTCAAGAAGTTTGTCAATAATAGACTATACACCATCTTCAAATTTTTGAGTAGTTTTTATCTAATATCCTCTCATATGACTTATTCTTCCAAAGTTATAAAATTTAAAAATATTTGCTAATGCCCAAACCTATTCTTCATATAAGAACTCTTATAAAACCTACTAAATCATCTTAGAAAGATGAGTGAGAAGCTCCTATATATAGATCAGACCCCTCCACTTAATGAGCTCAACATTCAACAATTTCTTTTATCTTCTTCATGATGGGGCAAAATGGTATTAACATTAATTTAAATAATAGGCTAAGAATTACTTGGATCTTGGTTAGGGGAAATGAACTTTCTAACAATCCTAAAAGGCTTAATTGATGTTGTGAAAAAGTATTCCGACTTGATTCTTTGTTAAAGAGATCTAAACCTTCTCTCAAGTTGGTGTAGGTAAAGGAACCCTTTACTACTACTATTGTTGGTCGATCAATAATCTATTCTTTGTTCTTTTAGCCCTACTTCCAAATCGAGGAGTAGAAGAAGCATTAAAGTAGCAAGGAGTAAAAGTGATCATGATAGTAGGAAATAGAACATCTAAAGAGGGGATAGTTAGTGTTGGAACAATAATAAGAGAAATTATCAACACAACATTAGAAGCAAATGATACAACTAATAGTAGCATAGTAAGTGGAGTAATTGATAGTCAAAGAAAGGATGATGGCCTTATAAAAAAAATAGGTAAAATGGAGGGATGCTCAAATGGCTTATCACTAAACACTAGCATCTTCTTAAAGGGAGGAGTAATTTCAACACAAGCTATTATGATAGGGACATCGATGCATGCAATGATCTCCTTTTTCTAGGAAGGGTGCTTTGTGAATGTCTCAGTTAACAATGAATTTCCATGTATAATCTTTATAGGGCTATTAATTTGATTACTCTCTCCTCAGAATAAAAAAAAATAACAAGTATATAAAGATGAAGTCTCCCTCCATAGACTTGATAGAAATGTTCTTTTGACTCTCTTTCACTTGTTAATAAAAAATACTATAATAAGATCCTGAAAAGAAAGCTAACTTCAATTAAAAGCATAAAAATATTACCGTCTATGTAAAAATGTATAATAACTATAATTTGATGGAATAAATGGAAAAAGAGTAGCATTAACAAATTAACAAATATAATGTCATCAAATTAGCTTGTAGTTCATCAAATTTGAAGAGATGAGGCTAATGATATAAGATCATGGAAGCTAAGTAGGGTTTTTAAATTGGAGAAAATCATATCCCTAATGGAGTCACTAGATTAAGTTGTACCCCTTCTTTTCTTATATATTAACCCCTTCAAGAAATCTCTTTTCAAAAATCACCACATCTTCCTTATTTAAACTCCTCCTTTCAATGACTTCTTCTCATTTATGGGAGAAAAGAAAATGAGTAGAAGAGGATGATGATGAGAATGAGAATAAAAAAGAGTGATAAAGAGATGAAGATAAAAAAAGAAAATGAAGAATCGCAATCAAAAGAGTTTCATGAGACAAGTCATGGGTAGATATCTAGCTAAATAAAGCTAACTTAAATGAGTTTAGAAAATTATTATTAATAACACTCTACAAAAAACTAGAGATCAAATATATTTTTATATTAGGCACTTGAGCACACTTAAAGAAACATAATTCTGATTGCTAATTACATCTTAGGAGACATCTAAAAACTCTTTTAATTAGTGAAATCATGCTTATATTATAATGTTTTATAGTAATAATTTCAAAATAATAATATTATCAATTCAATAGGTGAAACATCATAATTTTAAGGTTTAACCATTCAAAATATAGAGAGTAAATCACTATATCTCAATAGATAGCCTCCTTTCAATAAATAAGGGTCTAAAAAATGTTAGCAAAGTGATATACAAATGGAATGAAGTGGCTCGAATGGGTTTAGAGAAATGTAAAAATTTTCTAGAACTAGTCAACATAGACATATCCTAAAAAATATCTTAAGGATAAATTATCTCAATTTGTTATTATTCAAATTAATTAAGACATAAATGTAGTCAACCCAATATTGAAAGAAATTTTTTATTAAAATTCATGAATTATACAGTTTAAAGAAACTCTATAGACTCTATAAGCACCAAAAGCGGTAATACCTTCATGATTCATTTGGATTTCAATCCTTAAGTCATTCTATATGATCATTCTTAACTTAGCCTAGTTAAGAAAATCCTATATCAATCTTTAGCATAAGTTGAATAGAATGTAATCCTATAATGTCTATAAGACTCCACTAGATGTATCAATCATTCAATTTCAAATCATTTAAAAATCAAGTAATTTTTTATTTAATTAGGTTTAACCTCATCAAGCCTTAGGTTAGATTTCTTTTTATGTTTGAATCTACTTAGTCTTGGTAGATTCAATTAGTAGTATAAACATTATTTTTTTCCTTATTGAATCAATCAAATGCTTGTGCATTTTAATTGACCATGAGCTCCTTTCTACTTGATTTATTGGTTTAAATTTGACTTAATAATAAAATAAGTCCTACTACATTTTTAATTATCACTCATTTGATAATTAAAAACTAGATAATCTAATTACCTAACCAAATCTCTTTTATAGAATTTAAGTTATCAAGCTATAAATGACTTGGCTATATTAAGGTAGGCTAGACCTTATTGGCTTGTCATAAATAGAACCTTATTAAGTCAATGATACCTTAAACCTTAGAATTGAAAGAATTGTTTATGTCTAACCCCTTAAATAGTTATTAATACTTTGATAAGAACTTAATGAAGGCAATTTTATTTTTGGTAAAATATAATTGGTATTCTTAATCAAATTTAGCTCAAGCTAACCCATTTGACTTTATAGTACCTATCAAATCAAATTTAATCAAATTATTTGAGTTGATTGTTATAATTACTTTGAAAAGTTATTTAATAGAGTAACTATAATTTCCTTGACCTCAATTGACCCCTACATAGACGTATTGGTTCACTTAGACATTTTGACACTATTAACCCATTAAGAATATTTTGTCATGTTTAACTTTCTTAAGTTATTTAATCTTAATCAATCATTAAAATTAATTTCAAATAATTAGATATAATTAGATTGAGCTCAATCTTTAATCAAGCCTAATTTGCTAATTATTCTACTTTTTTAAATTACCTCAAATGGAATATATGAGCCAAATAAGTCAATTTAGTTAAATTAATTGCCATCAATATTTATAAAATAATTTAGATAAATTTTCTTTATAATCTAAGTTTAATTACTTTTGGTTAGTTCAATTGACCCAAACATTGATGCATTGACTCTATATGAATCACTAAATCATTTTGGTCAATTTAGTCTTATTTGATCAAATTGATGGCATCAATAATTTTTAATTATTTAACCATATTTTAACTAAACCTAATTGCCCCGTGGGTTCACCTAATTGGACCAAATAGATCAAACCATCTATGGTGAATGCATATAACCCTTGAATCCAAATAAACATAAGACCCCCCATTTGATAAAACTAATGGACCCATCAATAGGATACTATGAGTTATTGGAGGTTCCTAGGTCATAATTAGCCACAAGAGTTGAAAAATTAGTTGGCTAAAGTGAAGGCTGACTGAATTAGAATTTAAGCAAGTCTAATTCAACCATCAAATTGATTGTTTTAGATGGACACTAAATTTATACAAGAATGTTCTTAAATTGATCACATCCACATGACCAGTTGGCCTATTGATTGGACAAATTGGATCCAATTGATTAAGTCAATTGAGCTATGTTGACTTAAATTATCAAATTTTCTAAATCAATTGGATATAAAGCTTTCATGGAATGTCCATGACATGAACCAGCCATGGTAAAACCCTTTTAACCATAGTGTTGATAATTTTTGACCAAATGTGTCAATTCACTTATTGCCTTTTAAATCAATTTACTCAATCAATTGACTGAATTGATTCATATCCTTAATACTTTAATTTTATTGGATGTTAAAATGCTAAACTCAAGTTAGATCAACCCATTTGATATCATGAATTTTACCAATTTGGCCAAATGGGTCAATGTGACCCATTTAAACTAATATGGGCTCAAATGAGTTAAAATATCCTCAACGGACAAAATACATAGAAAAATTAATTTGGCAAGTTAATTTCTATCTTGAGCAAAACCCATGGTAAAGCCACTAACAAAAGGTTACACCTAGCAAATAAAATTTCTCCATCATTTGTTCTAAAAGACTATACTAATCCATCCTTCCACTTGATCAAGCAAGATGGCATCTTTGAGGCAAGCTTAAATATGATTTCTATGATTACGAAATTGATTAAAGCTATTATCTTCTCTGAGCTTTTAGGAGCTCCTTAGAGCTCTTAAATAGTTTCTAAGTAGTCTAGATTAGTTTAATCACATTAAAGGCCAATCTAAGCTTGAATGTTGGTTGACCGACACATTAGACCATCTAAAATGAATCTAAGGGATGTTCTCATCTCACCTTAGTAAAGGTGAGAGCTAATCCATTGTATCAATATTTATTATCATTGTAAGTTAAATTCTAAAATCTATGTTAGCCATAGGTAGTGTGGTCTGCAGATGAGCTCAAGTAACTACTCACCATGTTAAGCCCATCGTTGTCTAGCTCTAGGCACCAAAAAACTTTTTAATGAAGGAATATATTTGGAAAGGTTCAAGGATGGACGATTTAATGTAAAATTTCTTCAAGTTAGGAGCCTTGAACCCATCATGATCCTCTAGTTCTCCCAAAGATAAGAAGGAGGTTGGTCTTAAGATAGTTGGATCATTCATTTGAATACAATTCGATGGTTCAAATTAGTCATATAAGAATTTTTGAGAATTTCGTTAGATTATTGTTATGATAAATTTAGTTGACCAAATTAACTGAAGTTTTAATACAAGTTAAATTAAAGTATGTTGAATTAAAGAAAAGTGCCATAACGGCATTTTAATGTGAATTTCTATTTTTAAAATATTAAATATCTACTATTTCAATTTAATAAATTCCTTAATGAATTTAAAAAAATTTTAAATTTTTGGGTAGCTCAAAGGTAGCCTATTAAGCCCTTCTTTAAATTATTCCAGTGAGGTTACCTTGATGAATATGAAAATTATGTGAAAATTTTACATTTATATCAAATAATTATTTCTATAATTACATAAATAATATTTATATTTTAAATATTTTATTTATACATAAAAACATATGCATTTTAAAATAATAATTAAGGGACTCTTTAATATAGCTATAGTTATATAAAAAAGTAATGGTTGAAGTGCTACAAAAAAGATGCTATTTGGAAAAGCTGCGATGAATATATAAATTTTTTTTTTATTTTAAAAATTTTAAGAACTTGACAATTAGATATACAAATTAAGTTAGAATAGCTTACCATAATTCTTCAAACATAGTAAAATATAAGAATAATACAAAATGACATGGTTAAAAATTAATCATTTAATATTTAAATAGTAAAATGTTCTATTAATATGAGAATTTATTTTGAAATCTTGACATATAAATTGATGGAAGTGAAATTATGTTTGATATTTTGCAATGTTTATAATTAATAATAATTAATTATGGCATATATCATAGGATTTTTGACTTTTATGTATGATATAATAAAAAATTCTATTATTATTAGATTTTTAATTAAATGTTGATATTATTATGAGAATCTATTATGAAACCTTGACATATAATTGATTATTAGATAGTTGGGTGAGTTTATGTTTGATAATTAGCATAGTTTGCAACCAATAATAATTAATTTTGGCATGTGCCATAGGAAATTTGTGTATGTGCCTTTTGCCATAATTGTATTACTATTATAATGTTTATCGAATATTAATATTTATATTGGAATTTATTAAAATATAATAACTTTTATATAACAAACTCTAATTGTGATATTAAAATTTCAAAGTTTCAACACATGGGTGCACACACACACACACTCTCACATTTTCTAAGATGATCATGAGTAATCTTTATCCAAAAAATTTTTTTGATAATGAGCATCACTATAATTAATTCAAAATTAAGGTAATTAATCATGCTCCATTTATTAAAATAATTAAATTATTAATTTTATTATTAAAAGTTTAATTAATTATTAAAAGTTTAATAAATAATTAATTAACCTAATTGCCTATATTTTTGTAAACTAATACTTCGATAATTAATTTGTACTAGAAGCTAAAAAAAAAAGTATATGCTTGAAATCCACTTAATCAACCAACATCCTTAAAAAAATTGTCCATAATAACTGAAAATTGGCATTTATATATTAGAATCTCCTACATTTGTCTTCTCATGCCTTTTTATAATTCTATAAAGCAAAGGGGTTGTTTGTGATCTCTCCATTTATTTATTTGTGATTTTATTTTTATTTTTATTTTGTTTGAGAATTAATATAAAATAAATATACATTTAATCTTTTAATACATTTATTATTTTATTGCATATTCTTAGAAGATGTGAAGAAGAAAAAATCAGATGCAAACAAATTAAATAGATATAATATCCCTACATAGATGGATTAAATATTCATTATAACAAATTATGCATTTTAAAGATTGATTAGAGAGATAATTTAGAGAGATAATTTTAAATTGCATGCTAAATGATAATGAGAGTGAGGGATACTCTCTTGTGTTTCATATTTAAGATAATAACATAAGATGAACTGAATATCTCTTGGAGCTTCTTCATCTAAAGATCTTTCTTAGATCTTCAAACTATATGAGTTTGATACTAATGATAACTCTTAAGTCATGTATTTGATGTGTTGACCTAAGTGATTCTAAGAACTGAAGTTAGATAAAGATTTGGATTTTTATGCTAGATTTGATGCATAAAGCCAGATGGAAATACGCTACTTGGAGATTAGTGGAAACATGAAATAAAATCAAACACAATGAATGATGACCATTGGAGCTCAAAATATCTACAATAAATGGTTATAAGATCATTTGAGGTCTTAAGGTTTTTAGATGCTATTAAGAAGAAAGTTTGTGAGCTAAACCCTGATTAGTAGTATATTAATTTAGGTTATAGTTTGGTGTAGATATGCAAGTTAGGTTGGAGGCCAAACCATGCCCTTTGTGTTGTCTCTTAAAATTTATGTTCATCCTAACATTACTAGTATTTGATTTATTTATTTACTTGCTTAAAAATTAACTTTGTTTCTCTAGTATTTTCATTCTTTAATTTTTTTGGATAGTTAAATTTAATTTAAGTTTTATTTAATATAATAGTTTTTAAAATTAACTATTTATATTTTTCCTCCTTATGAGTAACACAGTTGCCAAACAAGTTGCGGTGTACTTTGAGTATATTTAATTGTTAAGTTTTTAATGAAAACACCTAATACTTCAAAACAAATGCCCAAAATTTTTTCTCTCTCCTTCTCAAACATATGATATTTGATTCATCCTTATGTTCCTTTTCTCTCAATAACTCATTATCATAAAAATCGTTAGGATTTGTTCCTTATATGATTTTTTTTGGAACATTTGAGCAAATTTAATTGCAAACTCACGCACACAACGTATCTAGACATGAACACAAAACTATTTTTTCTTAAGCATCAAATTAAGCACTCACAAAAATTTATTCAATGAATTTGACAATTTGCTAATATAGAGAAAAAAAGGCGAGTCTCATCTAAATCGATATTTTAATAAACTTGACAATGACACATAACACATTTAAATATATATACATTTTCTCTCAAACACCTTAACTAGATGCTCCGATGATACCACCTCTTCGAAACCTACATCCATTAGTTCAATGGATCTGGTTTCCTCGATAGCACTGTCTGGCAATGAAAGGACTAATTTATGATGGGATGAGCATTTAGATTCATCGTCATGGATCTCCTTAACACCATCATGACCATTGGCACCAATTTCTAGCCATTGTTGATGGCACAACTTCTCGATGAAATTTTGCTCCAACCATATGATGTACAAGTAGTGCCTCTCCTTTGTCCATGCCTCCTCCACCTCCTTTGACTCCATCAACAATTGCCTGCTTCCAAATTCATGCAAGACTCCTTTAAATAAGGTACAAACATGGATATATCACTGTTGTTTCATCATTAAGTTCTATTATCAATGTAGAAAAATATCTATATTTTGTGCCATTGATTGGGAGAAAAAATCGTATAGTTTGTTAAACAAGTGTTTGATATCTTTATGAATGTTTGAAGCTTTTGGCCTCATCTTTAGTTAGACTTTTTGAAGGCTAGTTAACATTTTTGTTTAATAATGTATATAGTTTTTAATCATGTTTAAATATTTATTAAAAATTTATCGAGATCGATTCCTATAAATTCATTTCCTATTGATGTTACTTATCTTTTTCTATTGAGTCTTAGGGCTAAATTTTATAGAAATATTCATAACTCTGAACTAATTATTTTATGAAATTTATAACAAAACATGAATCTTCTGTTGGGCTGCAAGATATATATATTTTTTAAAGTCAATAAATAGTTGAATTATTTATATATGGGTGTCATCATTTTAATGGCGTAATGATGTCTCTTTCTATTGTCTTCATCAGGGCTGACAACTTTGATTTTTTAAGTATCGCTGATGATTGATAATGAAAGAGAGTTTTAAGGTTGAGCTCCTTATTTTATAAAAAGATCATAATAATGATTAATATTTAAGTTATCTTAGTCTGATGATTGATAGTTTATATTTTCAACTACTAATAGCTCTTACATTCAAGCCCTTCCATACATACATACATACATATACATCATATATATATATATATATATATATATATATATATATATATATATATATATATATATATATATATATATATATATATATATATACATACTTTAGTTTCATTTTGATTTGCTATTTTCATTTCTATTTTAGCTTAAGTTATTCACTTAGTTACTAATTACAATATCCTAAGTGCCTAATTAGGAATCTCTTAATTGGAGATCCTAATTATTAAGGTGGGGTGATTATTAACCTCAATCGAGGTTAACAAAATCTTAATGCCTAGATCAAATCCTAGGTCTAAGAAGAGAGTTGTTATCTCACTAAAAGTGAGGTCACTAAAGGCTGATATGCTAATAGAAAAATTGGTGAAAATAGATACTTAGATGGCTTACCATTAAATATTGTTGATTGTCAACTTTATTTCATAAGTTGCACTCAGCAATTATAGAGCCATTCATAGAATTGACAAATAATAGACACAACATCATGATGATTGATCTTAATACACATTGACTTAGATAGAAATAGTTTGATATGTCACCTCTTTGCAAAATAGATCGTCTTGAATTGTTTAAAACATTGAAAGTATCAGGAAGGGGCATTTTTTATTGGTTTGATGAAGGATGGAAAAAAAATAAATGTATCATCTCAAAATTGAAGTTTAGATGTTTCAATTTCTTCCAATGTTATTCAAACAACTCTAGTTCATGAAACATATTATGCCAATGTGTCGAGATCGAAATGTGCCAAACATAAATTCCTACAATTGATTTGACCAAATGCAATGACGATCATGACATACAAACTTGCATAATATGAGTTGGATCAAAATCATTTTGATTGTCATCAGAATCACTTAAACAACTTTCTTTCAAAAAATAGATTATGTTGATGCATCCAAAATATTGAAATTATTTAAAAGGAATCTTTCTCAAATAATTCAGTTGAGCATGATGCAAGTGGTGACCAATCAATGCAATGTCATATGAATCAAATTTGAAATATTTTATTTGTCAACAAAATTATCCAAAAGACCTCTGATTGCAAAATAAAATTCTATTATTCATTGCACAAAAATAAATTCACACGATTTATGAATATTCTACTTAATAAGACAAAATTTCAAACAAGCAAATATGATAAAATACATAACAATGATCAAATTTTTTTATCTGTAGAATTAAAATAACATAACTTATCATCATGATAATTTAATTAAAAATAAATTTGCTAAAAAATCTAACTATACATACACACATCCACATAATTATTCACCATTTTTCTCATGTATAAAATCTCATCATATATCTTAGCACAAAAAATAAAAAATAACAAAAAACAATATTTCACTTACTTCTTCCAAACCTCACTATCACCCAACTAACATCCATAGACCTACATGCTACTCTTAGGCTTCTCCCTTATTCTACCATCTTAGTTTCATGTGACTATTTCCCAATAGCCTTCACATTGATCTCCTCTGTTTGCCACACACTCTAGCCTACCTACCACTTGTTAGATTAGGTTCACAAGTTGTATTCAAGTTTGACCCAAAATAACTTGATCTCAAACTACTTGATCCAAACATGACCCAAATATTACATGGGTTGAAAATCCTGACCAAAACCTGACTAACCCAAATTCAACCTGATTAATTTATTTAAATATATATTTTAGGTCAAATTGAGTTTGTTGGTCAAAAGTAGATCAAATTTGGAGAAATATTGGTTGGCAAGTCAAAATCAAGTTGGTGGGTCAAAAGTAGATTAATTACGAGTTTGTGAGTCAAGGTGAATCTGACTTAAAAAATTAAATAGGCCAAATATTTTAACCTAAATAACCTAAAAATTAATCGGGTCAAATAAAATCCTATTTTTTAATTGAGTTCATATTAGATTGTCATACCCACATCCCTTCACCATTGCTGCTTTGCAGGATGATTGTTGAACACTATTGCCTCTATTTCCTCAAAGTCATCATATTTGCACACCCTCATCATTCTTTCTCATGTAACTTATATGCTCTCCCCTTTTTCAACTCCTCTGTTTAGGTCAAGCCACAACAACTAATACAACTCACACAAGCCTATTGGCCACTTGTCGATGACCCTGCTCATATTTCCCTATGTTCTCTCCCACACAAAATGACTAGACCTTTGCCTCCCTTTTATGCTAATCAACCCAAATCCAAGCAAGCTTCCCCTCTTATCTCTTTCCTTATATTTCATTCCCTTATAGCCAACTCACTCTATATCACATGCCCTTAGTGCCAACTCACCCTCTTCACGGCATGCACAAAAGGCTTGCCACCTTTCAGATTTCTCATAATTATGCACTTTGTTCTTGCTCTCCCTTTGCTTGTCTTAGCAAGCTCTCTAATTTCTCATAATTGTGCAACTTGTCCTTATTTTCCCTTTGCTTGTCTTAGCAAGCAACTAATGCCCTTTTCCTCTTGAAGCTCTAATGATCCTTCTTAGTCAATGTAGGTTGCACAAGCTCCTAGGCAAGTTGATTCCCTCATCATAGTCTACTTTAAATATTTCCAAAGAGAAATCCAACCACCACTTAGTTCGCATTGAGACAACATCACCATCTAAATCTTCTAATCCCTAACACTGCAACCAACTCATTGCACATTTTCTCACCATTCTCCTCTTTAATGTCCAGCAGTTACTACACCAATCACCACAATAGCCATTTGCAACTTAACTGCTACTAATACCACCAGCTTTCATTGTCTCCCATATTACAAGCTTTAGTCACTGCCTAGCCTCTTTGACAATCTCCTTCTACTTCAAAAATAAAAATAAAAAAATAAAAAAGAAAATATTATCGCTGACCTTCATCTACCCAAGTCATCACCTTATCATTTCTTCTTATTTCTCACTTTAAATAAGAGAGAGAGAGAGAGAGAGAGAGAGAGAGAGAGAGAGAGAGCTTACTTTTCATCCCTTCAAATCTATTTCTTTCTCTAAAAAGAAAAAAGATATACTTTCACCTCATCATCAACAGCGATGTCATGTAAGAAAATTTGTATTCTTTTTCATGCAAATATTTCAAAATCTAATTACACTCAAAATAATTTGATGTGTTTAAAGACCCTGCCACACTCAGAAGAATGTGGTAATTTTGGAGACTATAATCATGATGTCACAAAACATCAATTGCTATGCTCAAAAGAGTGTGGTAGGCAGTCCCATCACTCTTAAAATAGCTATCTATAGGGGATGATGCTATGAGGTTGATGAAATTTGATGTGATGGGACTGGCACAAATAGATCAAAATAATCACAAATAACAAATGTAATGTATGAAAATAGTAAATGCAAATATAAAATAAGCACTTGTGTACACTTTTCTTCATGCTATGGGGAAATTTTTGTTTTCATCTCTTTTTTTATCTTATAATATCTCACTATGTAGCACAAAACCAAGAGGGGAAGATAATTTAGTCAGAAATATAATAATATGGATTATTTTACCAAATCACTCTAAAATGACTTGTGAGTTATTGTTCTCTTATATTTTCTCATTCATTTTAATCTTTTATTGCCTTCGCATGGTGTAATTAATGAGCATCTTATATTCTCCCTTTGTACACTTCACTTGAACCAATAACATGTTTACTCTCCCTTGCCCTCCTCAGCTCAAGGAGTTATCTTTATCAAAAACACATTCTAAAATTGAATTAACTCAAATATGCCTAAATTTCTCTAAATATCACCACTTATTGATTTTTCCCTAATGGTATCATTCAAAATCAAAGCCTATCAAATATGAAATAAAAAATTAATGTAATAGGTTTTTTTTTTTCCAATTTTACAACACAAAGCTTGATCTAGATGTGGTGGAGCGCTTTCTTGAGGTTAAAGAGCTTGTTGAAGTAGAATTATTAGGATTAGGTATATATGAAGCTAATATTTGTTAAAAAAACATCTAGTTTGGTTTTATAATTTTTATGAGATATAAGGCTTATAAGATTAGATTGTAAATAAAAATGAAAAATAAAATTGAAATAAAAATGCCCTAACCATTACATACAATGTGTGGGTGCAAAATTGAAAGTGCTTCTGCTAACTATCTACAAATGAATAGATGAGTCAACCAATTATAGAGAAGAAAAAAAGACACTGAATACAACTTAACTATGATTAAACATGGACAGATTCTTAACATCTTAAGCATTATAATGGTCTGAGCCAAATGATTTTAGTATATTATTCTTTTTAGGCTCTTAACTACCAAGAAGAGTACGTATATTATATTAAATTTTCCACTATTAAAGAAGAAAGTTTATGAGGTAAACTTTGATTAATAAAATCTAAATCTATATTTTAGTTAGGTTAGCATGGTGTTTATTTTTGATATATATGTGAGGGATACCACACAGATCTGAGGGTGTACTTATTGAAGTGATCGGGTAGGACATTGAGATATTATGTACTATCTCGAAAGATAGAGGCATCACCCTTCAACAGACCTAATCACATAATAAGGACTCCAAAGGCATGATGAGTCTTCGAATATACCAGAGATTTTTCTCTTACTTTACATGGATGAATAAAGTGGGATATATGTTAAATCGGGTTCTAAAGTTCCCAATGGGGGCAAGCCCCTATAGTTAATTACATTCTAAGGAAGGTGAATTCCTTAGAAATTCTCTCGATTAAAGTAGGCAATTATTATCTCAAAAGATTTCAAAGATAAGACTATCAATAAATTGGCTATATTAGAAAATCAAATGGGATAGATGAAAAGGATAGACTTATTATTGAAGCCAAAGGAGATGAGTAGGGAAAGCTCATGATACGTGAAAACCTAGTGAGCATTCCAATCTACCATATAGTTGGGCTTTATATGTTTGAAATTGAAGAGATTATTTATTTGAGTTAAAATTTTATTAGAAAGTTAGGGTTTAATAATCTATCAATATAAGGTTATGGAAATGCCTAAGAGGTGAGGATTTATGCTTATAGCCCAAAGGAAACAGCTATCTCGGATCCAAAATCTAGGGAGCTTTAGCATAAGTCAAAGCATGACCTAAATCTAAACGAAAGTGGGTATATGTTTTACCTCTGTAAGAGAGAGTAAATCACCCAAGTGCGGGACTTATAATCACCTAGAGTGGCAGCCAGTTAACTCCTCCTAAGCTTTAAATCCATGTAGTCTGATTATATAATTTTTCAAGATAATTAAGGTAGTTATTATTTAGAAAGAGACTAAAGTCCTTAGACCCACTCCCTAAGAGACTAGAGCATGTGGTATGAGTAATGACTTAATCTACAAATGCAAGTCTTTTCAAATTTTATTTTTATTTGACACTTCATTTTGACAAAGGCCATAGGATTCTCATATGTCTAAATGCATGATGAAATGAGATTATGGGCTAAATCACAGAGAAAGATGTGTTTTCCACTATAGAGGAGACCCTCGAAGGTCAAGTCTTCCCCTATCGTGCAAGGATGGAAACCCTCTCTTAGGAATAATACAGTAATATAAATGAATTATATTAAACATACAATATTTAGCTAAAGGGTTGCTAAATCTTTTAATTATCTTGATTTAATGCTTAGGCTTTATATTAGGTTATGAGTTATTTAAAACTTTAATTATGAGTTATTGTTGGGGTAGAAAAATTAAATTTTTCCCAAAAGCTTAATCGCATTTAGGACACACATTAAATCACCATTCATGAAGAAACTATGAAAAGGCATAATGGTTCTATTGCACAATTTTAAACAAAATATCAACCAATTTTATAAATCTAATGCAAAAATAGGTGGTGCAGTCAAGTACCGCCATACAACTCGAAAAGAGAAAATGGATAGTCGACCTCTACCCTTATACAACCCGGAATATGAAAGAATAATTATAATTATAAATAAAAAATGTTATGAGGGTCTTCTTATCTTTATTCTTCATGTTTTATGTATCATCCTCCTTCTTTAATTTGGATGTGCTTGCTTCAAAGGCATTACAGAGCCTCTCAAGATAAAGCCTTCTAGCCATTGCTCATCTTAATCCCCCAAAAAATGAATCCTAATTCCTAATGTAAAATTACATTAAAAATAAAAAAACTAAATCTAGCTACTCCTGCAAAATAAGTGTTAGCTAAACACACCACACAACCCAAATAATTAAATAAATAATTTTGACTTGACACCCTGCACATGGGTAATAAGCCCACCTATCCTAACTTGGATTATGCTTGGGGGTTTAGCAACCTATAAAAGAAAGCATTTATATTTATTTCTAAGCACCCATTAAACACACAATAAATAAATAAATAATTTATGATTTGACAAATAATCAAAAACAAATTAAGTGAAATTGATTTAAGGAATTTACTTAGATTTTCTTTTATTTCATTTGACTTACAGCAACTAAATGTTAAAAAAAGAGATGTTATATACTAAGCCACTGTTTCTTAGAATGGCTTATTACACATTTCAAATTAATCCTAAGTTTAGGTTCACTTTAAGTGACCTCATTCAATAAGAGAGGCATCTTGGATTAATTGAATGAATTGCTATCACTTTACATATGTTCAATTTCCATCATATATAACATGCATATAATTAAATCCTAAGTATACCTACATATACAATATGCCTTAGCACACTTAAATGATGGTTGCAAACATATGCATTTGGAATTTGGATGTTTCATTTAATAGAATTATTTTATCATATGAATTTAAAGCTCTATCTAAAGTCTTATATAAAAATACATAGAAATGAAATTAAATTAATGCGACATTATTAATTTAAATGAGGTCATGACCCTTTCTAACTAAAGCCTTGTGTTCCGTGGATGTCCAAACAATATACCCATTACATTCAAGCATATGTAAGTTTATACACATGAACATAAGAGAGAAGACTTTAAACCATGTGATCAATCAATTCTATCACTTGAACAAATATGAATGCATGTCTTTCTTAATAGAAAAGTAGATTTTTCATTCATTAGCTAAATGCACATCTAAGTGTATAAAACTTTTAAGAGAATACTTCACCATTGTTAAACCAAAGGAGTGAGGTAAAGACTTCTTTGGGGCTACTTAAAGCCTTGCGTCCCCAGAATGTCCATACTAGATATACCCACTGCTCTTAAATACACATGAATGTACAACTCTTAGATAGACATGAATGAGAAAATCATGCAAAAGTTGTATTTGATTTAATTGAGGGGCTATTTGGTTGGTTGAAAAAGGAATGTAGTGTAAAAGGAATGCAGTGTAAAAGGAATACAGTGTAAAAGGATTACTTTATAGTTGTTTGGTTGAGAGTGTTACAAATTCATGATTTTGCTTTTTTTCTGTTTGTTAAAAAAATATAATATAAAATATTTTAGAAGTTTTAAAAGAATGATTACTCACAAAGCAATGTTTTAAAGTGAAACTTCGTCCATGTTAAAGTGCAACAATATAGGTGTATTTGAATTCCAAAACGTGTGAATTTCAAATACACCAAAAATGACCTTTGTAATGTATTTGGAATATATTACATTACCTCAGAAATTTACTTTACTTCAAGTCAAACACCAAAAAAGTTAAAATCCATGCATTTAGTTTACTTTGCACTCAAAATTCTTCCAACCAAACAACCTCTGAATGAAAATTTTTATTCATTAGCTAAATGCACATACAAGTGTATAAAAGTTTTAAGAAGATACCGTGCCATTATTAAACCAGGGGAGTGAGGTAAATACCTCCTTAGGGCTACTTAAATCCTTGCATCCCTAGAATATCCAGACTAGATATACCAACTACTCTTAGATATGTATAAATAACTACAAGAATGGTAAAATCATGCAAAAGTTGTATTTGATTTAATTGAATAATTTATACATGTGAGCTAAAGTTCTATCTAAGTTCTAACATAGAGGTACATAGGAATGAATCCAAACAAGTGTTGTGTCCTTTTCAAATGAACTATACACTTGTTAACATTCAAGCTTTATGTAAATCTATGAAGATTAAAGAAAGAGAACTCCATATCACATGTTCTAAGCTATAGGCACATGCAAGCTTATGAATATTTATAATTATCATCACTCCATATATTATAATTGATTTATATGCTTTTAAAAATAATTTTTAATTGAATAGTGATAATAGCCACACATTTTTAATTTAAATCAATACAAGCAAGCTTGACATAAAGAAAATCATTTCACTTAATTGATTTTTGAAAAAGATATATGCATGACTACAAGTGACATACAATATTTAATATGATTGAAAAGAAATACAGGGACATAAGCACATGATTTCATTCAATCCAATCAATTCTTATGGACAATCATATTAAATAAACTCATTTAAAGTAAACCAAAGCTTCTTAATGTCACCTTTAATTTCATGTTTGATTTGATTTAAGAAAAGAGAGAAATAGGTTTGCTAGTCCTAATCCCATTCCCCATGTGTAAGTTAATTTAATTTAATGGAAAGTAATTATGTTTATTTTAGAGATTAGTTAGGCTAAGGTATGAATTAAATCAATTAATTGAACCCTTACCTATGTTGCCTTAAGATAATTAATCAAATGATTATGAGTCAATGTAATATGCAAATGAATTGAAGTGTAAATATCAATGATCCTATGAAAGGAAAGGGACCTAATACAATTAGCTCACAATCATTGATTAATTAAGCTTAAGGAACTTACTTAATTACTTTTATGATTTTCTCACACATGTGAGCTAACCAAAAAAACCTCTTTATGCTATTAAATACTAAAGATCTACCCATGAAATAATTAAGGAAGATCGGATCCATTTTAAGCATTGATTAAGCTAATTAAGTAATTAATTAGTTAATTAAATCCTAATTAATTTATCTTCAATGGCAAAGTAAATTTATGGAAAAGATTAGTTAAAATTCTCCAATCATATTCCATAAACCTCCCTACTGTTAATCAATGTTAGATGAGCCCAATTAATTATCTAAATTACTATTCACATGCTTAATTAATCATTAATTAATTTTAAATGGTAATTAAGTTTTAATCAATCAATTTTCCTAATTAACCAACCAATAAATTCCAAGAAAAAAGGAGAGGAAATGGTCATCCACTCATTCCCCTAAACAACCTTAGAAAATTTGAAACCAATTGAATGATTAATTAGGGAGTAATTAGGTTAATTAAATTTTTAATCAAACTCTAGTTAAGCTAAAATTATTATTTAAAATTAATTAAGGATGATTTTAATATATTCCTCTCAGAAATACCTTTAAAATGACTCATCATTTATATTTTTTTGTATTTTTCTACAATTAATTATGAATTATGGAAGTTTCAATCTTAAAAACTAATTAAATCACCTAATTAAGCCTTAATCCTATCGGAGCCACATGGCGTGCTAACACGCACATTTCCATGTGGCGCTGTGGGATTGGCTATTTAAGTAGTCACATCCGTATCGATGGATATGGGCGGACGCTTTCCGGGTCGTCCGATCTAAAATCAGATGGCCACGATCAAACTCGCAGTTAAGGAGGGATCAAACAATAGATCTAACATGATTTGATCAGAACTATTCATTCTAATCATGCAGAACAGATGGCCCATGATCCCTCTTCCTACGAACGATGAATGATGGAGGTCGTCCGCCATGGATTGCTCTATCCGAGCTCACCCAAGCTCTAATTCATCCCAAAATCAACCCACACCTTCGCACGAGGGATCCATAAAGATCTAATGGCTAGGATGGGCTCACATGCAAATTCTCTTCATAAAGCTCCATAGAAAAATTTTCTTTTTCTATGGTTTTGAGAAATTACTTCGTCGGAGCTCAAGACCGGTGGCGAGATCGATGGAGGTAGCTTCGTCTAGTAGAGATGAGACCTTGTTGAGCAACAATTGGATTGGTTCCACCTGGATTGCTTGGAAGGCCAAGGATTGAGCTTTGGATCTTCGATCTTGATCGAAGTCCCTCCTTCTATGGCTTTGGAGCTTGGGAAATGACTTGGGTGGCTTCGATGATGTGCGTGGATGGTGTTTATCAGAGGAATTGATGTTTAGTCAAGAAATAAAGAAGTTAGGATTGGATGTGAACTCCCATATTTCAATTTCACACGAGAAGAGGTATTCTGAAGTGGGGTAGACTTGGAAATTCTTTGAGGATTGCTAGGGCATTTCATTTCACTCTTGGGAGCTCAAACGAATCAAATGCATGTGAAATCCTATTTGAATTGAGATCATGAGATGGACGGATTATCTCTCATTTTTGATTGGTGACCAGGTACTAGAGTGGTCATCATGTCTCAATGGCTCGCTTTGGGTAGAGGAATGCATGGGAGTGGGCTCAAGGTGGGACGTGGACTGATGGCTTCTTCCTTTGTCCCTTGGGTCTTTGACTTGTAAGGGAGATGAGTTAACTCACCTCCTTTTGGTCCATGGCAGACCAAGCTCACTTAGGGTGGGTTAGGTGGCCTAAGTGATGTCTCATTTGGGTGTTTGATGGCTAACAGGAATGAGGGGAGAGTGGACTTTTCTTATTTTAGCAAAATCCCACATGGGGAGGCATTATTCAAGGGGGATTTTCTTTGGTTTTGGCTCCAATTAGATTTGTTTTGGTTTTGGACTAACCTAGGATGGGTTTAGGTTAGGTTTGCTCAGCTCCCAAAGTCCCATGGGTTGGTTTCATGGGTTTTGGCTCAATTTTGGCATATGTGTTCAATTTGGGTGATATTGGGTTAGGTTGACCAATTGGTCAAATTGGTCAAACCAAAGCTTGGGTTATTCAAATGATGAGTTGAAGAGCTTTTCAAGTGGTTTCAAATTTTAGGTTTGATTTTGGCTCATTTGATTCAAATGGGCTATGTTGACCAATTTGACCAAATTGGCCTAGTTAGCTTGGGTTGTGTGTTGGTCCAAGTTCAATTGGTTGATTAAAAATGATTCCAGGCTTTGGTTTGAATCAATTTAGATTTAATTTAGATTTTAGCCAAATTGACCTTTTAGGTCAATTTGGACTAGGTTGGTCAATTGGGCTAGGTTGGATCCAATTGACCAAATTGGAGCTTTGGTCAAGTTGAACAATGAATTTGGAATGAACTTGTGCCATTGATTATAATCAATTTGGGTTAGATTATGATTTGACTTATTTTGACCTTTTAGGTCAACTTGGGTCAGCTTGGATCAACTTGAGTCAAATGGTTAATTGGGTTTGGTTTGCTCAATTGATGGTCAAGTCATGTTCAAACATTGATTATGATTGATGTGACTAAATGGTTTCAATCAATTGATGAGTTTTGAATTTGGGTTTTATGGGCTTATTGACTTGGTCAAATGATCTGGACTGGTCAAACGAATAAGTTGACTTGGTTTGACCAATTCAAATAATGATCATCATGGTGATTGTTGATCATAATATGAGGCTTGGATGGCTTGATAAATGGGTTGGATTAGAACTTGCTCAAGATTCTTTGCCACTTGGTCAAGTGGATCTAAATGGGTTAGTTGGTTGGTTTTGGTTTGATTATGGTTTAGTTGAACTTATATATGAGCCTATGATTGAAATATAAATCCAACTGCAATCATTTTGGAGTCCAATGGACTTTAGCACATTTGGAGTTTTTAAGTTAAAAAGGCTAACTTGGGCTTGATTTGAGTTTGGTTTGATGATTATAGATTTCATTATATTTGGATAGATGATTGAAGGAATGATTGATTCAAGAAAATAATGGTTTGGCTTGATTTATGAGTTTTGGTTAAGTCAAAAATGGCTTAAAAGTATTTGATTTGATTTTGTGTTGATTTGCTATTTGAATTTTAATTTCTCATTTACATATCATTGAAGGCTTAAGTAGCCTTACATAGGTCTTAAATTTTTTCACTTCCCAGATTAACAAAGGCACATACTTATGTAATTTCATTCCTTGTGTACTTGTACTATAATTTGGATAGAACTTTATTTTACAAGTGTAGATAATTCAACCAAAATACAATCTTTTCATGATTTTCATTCTCATAGTTGTGTGTACATCCATATGTATTTAAGATAGCAAGTATATAGTTTGGACATCCTGGGAATATGAGGTTTTAAGTAGCCCTAAGGAGGTCTTAGATTATCTCACTTTCCTAGTTTAAATAATGGCATGTATTTGCTTACATCTTTAATACAGGTGTGTGTATATTCAACTAAAGAATTAGGATCCCTCTTTTATACCAAAAAATATGCATTCATAATCATTTAAGTGTGCCAAAAATGTATTGTATGTATAGGTACATTAAGACTTAAATCATATGCATGCTATTGATGATGAAAAGAAATGGTGTACCATTATCTATGTGATGATAATTCAATTTCATTAATCTTAAGATATCTTTCATGTTGAATAGGATTCTTTAATACTAACACAAACATAGGATTAATAAAAACTACTTAATAAATTATTCACTAAAACAAACCAAAATTATAATAATACACTTTTTAGAAAGTAACTTAAGGTAGGGATGAAAGAGATGAAGCCTCTTTCTTTTCTTTACAATATTTAGTTTTCAAGTGAATATCAAATGAAATAAAGAAAAAAAACATGCACACCCACACACACATAAATTAAAATCCACAAATTCTCTAAATAACATAAAATGAAACAATCCCTAATGTCTAATTTAAACAATTCCAAACCTCAGCCAATTGAAATTCTAAATCCTAGTTAAGACATACCACATTAAGTCTAAGCACACCCATTAGAATGCTAAGTCACCACTTCTAGCTTTAGGTTAGGATGGTGCATGTAATGATGTCTTATTTTATTTTGTGATATATTATTTTAGAGTGGATGCTATGATTATGGTTTGTATACTAGATCTTAGGTTGTTGTTAGTCTAATGTTGCTTTTTGTAGGGAATTATGCTAATGGGGCTATTAAAAATAAATATAAATACTTCTACTTGCAGGTTGCTTATGCTCCTAAGCATAATCCATGATTAGGATAGGTGGGCTTGGTTACCAATGTACATGGGTGCTAAATTAAAATTTCATAATATAACTACTTGAGATGTATGTATGTTTAGCTAACATCAATTTTGCATGTGTAGTTAGATTTTTTACTTTTCATAAAATATAATTTTATAATAGAAATTAGGATTAGTATTATGGGGTTTAGAATGAGCAGTAGCTAGAAGGCATAGCCCTGGGAAGCCCTGCGAAGCCTTGGAGCATAATAAAATAAAATCAAAGAAAGAAGGAGAAAGAATGAAGAAGAAGGAATGAAGACCCCATAACATCTAATTTGATTTAAATTATAATATTCTTTTGTGATCCGGGTTGTATAAGGGTAGAGCTCGGCTACTTAATTTTCTCTTTTGGGTGTACGACGGTGCCCGGTCGCACCATCCTTTTATTCTTTTACAGAATCTACACATGAATAATTATTGTTGTGTTTAGATTGCGCAATAGAAATTACATCTTTTTCATAGTTTCTTAAACTTAATGTTTGAATGTGTGGCCTGGATGCGATAGGCTCTTAGGATAAAATTAATTTTTTTACCCAAATTAATAACTCATAATTAAAAATTTTAAGCAATTCACAACTTCATTCTAAAGCCTAAGATATAATTAAGATAATTAAAAGATTTAACAATCCCTTAACTAAATGTTGAATGTCTAACATCATGTATCCCATCTTATTTCACTCTTGAAATAAGAAGGGTCTCCATTCTTGCACTTTAGGGAACGCTTGACTTGTGAGAGCACCCCATCATGATGGAGATCTCCCTCTCTCTTTCTAATTTGGCCAATAACTCAATTTTATCATACATTTAAGCATAATTATTTTATGCCTTTATCCAAAATAGTGTCAAAATGATATAAGAATTTGTAAAACTTTACATTTAGACTAAGTCATATACTCATGCAAGTCAAGATCTAGTCTCTTAGAGAGTGAGTTTAAGACTATAGCCTCTTTCCAAATTAAATAACAAACATAGCTATCTTGCAATTTCATAAGACCATCCTACATGAATTTGAATCATAGGAGGTGTTAGTTGGTGGCCACTCCAAGCGGTTGTAAGTCCAGAAGAGTCGGACGAGTTTATCCTCTCTTGTGGAGGTAATCCCTTATGTCCCCCTTTACATTTAGATATAGGCTGTGCTTCTAGCTTTTGTTAAAGCTCCCTAGATTTTGGATCCGAGGTTGTTTATTTCCTTTGGGCTACGAGCATAAATCCTCACCTCTTAGGCATTTTCACAATCTCGTGTTCATGGACTATAAGCCCTAGTATTCTAATAAAATTTCAACTCAAATCAAAACAAACTCTCTATTTCAAATACATAAAGCCTCACCATATGATAGATTGGAGTGCTCACTAATCTTCCTAGTATCATGACTACTCCCTACTTATCTTTATTTAGATCCCAAAATAAGTCTTTCCAATTGAACATTCCCACTTGATTTTTCAAAATAACCAATTCATTGATAGCCTAACCTTGAAATCTTTGGAGATAATTGATTGAATATTTTAATCGAGAGTATTCTTAGGAAATCTTATTTCCTATGATGTAATTAACTATAGAGGCTTGCCTCCACAGAGAACTAAAGAACCATATATAAAATAAACCCTACTTTACTTTTTTAAGTAAAGTAGAAGTAAGATCTCTAGTATATACGAAGACCCATCATGACTTAGGAGTCCTTATTAGGTGATTAGGTATATTGTAAGGTGTTATTTCTATCTTTTAAGATAGTACATCATATCTCATTGTCGTACCCGATCACTTCAATAAGTATCCCCTAAGATTTGCATGGTGTCTACCCGGCATCCAAAATAAAAGACCACATAGTCAGATTCATCATCATGGATCTCCTTAACACCATCACGATCACCAGCACAATTTTAGCCATTGTTGGTGGCACAACTTCTCAATGAAATTTCGCTCCAACTAGTTGAAGTACAAGTAGAGCTTCTCTTCTGTCCATACCTCCTCCTCAGATTCCATCAACAACTGCTTGCTTCCCAAACCAAGACTCTTTTAAATAAGCAACAAACATAGATATATCAGTGTTGTTTCATTATTAAGCTCTATTATGAAAGTTGAAAAAATATCTCAAGATATTATTGTGCCATAGAATAGGCACAAGAAAATTTCATAGCAGGTTGGTTAAACAGATTTGGTTTTTTTTTTTTAATTTGTTTGGTGCGTGCTTGGCTTTATAGGTGTTAGAACCAAGATTTTAGTGGGTCTGAGCCGTTATTGGACCTTTTCAAGGATTGTCAAAATATATATATATATATATATATATATATATATATATATATATATAATAGATAGATATCATATAGTTTTTTATATTTATATATTTAACATTTAAAGTTTGATATTTATATGTATAGTACTTAAATATATAATATCACCTCAAAATTATTAGTATTTTTTCTTTTTAAAAATGAATACACTTAGAGGTTTAAATGAGTTTCGTTGAGCTCCAAGCTCAACTTGTTGTATGACTGGTTTAAATTAGAGAGCAATACGTAACCGCTGAACTCTGTACTTTATGCGCGACTTGAGCTTGGCTCGAAAACTCAACTTCAATTGCAAAGCTCAAGCTCGGCTCAATGTGTTGCGAGAAATCAAAATAGAGGATGAACTTTACCAGAGTAAGAATCAATACCTTGGGCCATTGATCGAGATCCGAGATGGTGAGAAGAATTTGGTTAGAGAATGATGAGGTTTTCTTGGATCTCCAAAGCACATTCGGTACACCCAATTTTTGCAATTCTAAGCCATCCCTGCAACTAGTCCTCTTAATTTTACATGAGGAAGAAGAGGGAGAAGTCCACTAGATTTTGCAAGAGAAAGAATAAGAGAGGGATGAGGTTGTCAAACAACTCTAGCGACTACAAAGAGTCAAATGCAAAAATCCTATTATCGTACATGTTACCCTAAATATCACTTGGTTGAATCGGCGACTTACTGAATCGAAGTGCTTTGCTTGTTTAGAGAACCACACTGGCAGTCCTAATAAAAACAAGCTGCTTTTGAGTTGGATCAACAATTTTTTGAGTCGAGCCCCCTAAAACTCGATCTCAAGCCCTTTTATTTAACGAGTTTTAATTTTGACTTAAGCTCTAGCTCCAACTCATGGCTCAACAAGCCGAGCCCACGAGCTCATAAACAAGTCGAGCTCAAGCCGGCTCGGCTCACACTCTTACATCTTTTCATACATGAAAAAATATTATAAATATAAATATTAAAGTTTAAATATTATATATATAAATACATAAGAATTATATGATATGTATGTGAAACTTCAAACTTTAAATTATATTTTAATGAGAGTAGTTTCATATCTAACACCTTAAACTTAAATATTACTAAAATGCCACCCTAAAACTTCAAATCTCTCAAAATTTTCATACGGGGTGATGCCGTAACGAAGCAACTTATTCTCCATTAAAGGATCCCACGTAAAACTTTTCTCCGCGGCTCCTTGATAACTCCGAATAGACTCCGAGGGTTTGAGATTGCGGTCGATGTCACTCTACTCATTCTTCCTACTGGGTATTCTACATTCCTCTTGCCTCATCTCATCTCAGGTGTTTGCATTGTCATTCCCCTTGCCGCTGAACAGCTCGATATTTTGTTCATCATCCCTCTTATTGCTATTTTGCTTCTCGTGTTTGAGTCGTACTCCACTTTCATTTCTGCATCGTCATCCCCATAGTCATTCCCCTCGCTGCTAAATAGCTCAACTTTCTGCTCATTATCCCCCGTCGTCATTCCCTTGCCCTTCCTTCAAGATTCTCGCTCATCATCCCCCTGTCGTCATTCTCCTTACCGTTGAATAGCTTGGCATTTTGTTCATCATCCCCCTTATTACTATTCTGCTCAGCATTCCTCTCACCTCAGTTCTTTAAAACTCTCATCTATATCAAACAGAACAACCTTTTATTATATTCTCATTTAAGTTCAAAGTTACTATTTTGATATAAAGAGCATTGTGGGTTGTAGGAGTGCAGAAAATATTTGAAAATCTGTTCGAAGTTTCTATTTTGATTTATAGAGCATTATGCTAACATTTTCTTCTATAATCTATTAATGAGGATGATTTTGAGTGATTCTTACTTTTTTTTATTTGTGAATGCAGGTTTTGGGTGTATTTATAGACATAACATTTAAGTTTGGTGGTGCTTCGGTTAGAGTCAAGAATCAAGTTCGAAAGAGATATGATGGTGGAAGACAAAGAACTATTAAACTGCGAAAGATATTCTCGATAATCGATTGAGATGAGATTGAAAGGATATGTCCATGGCTTAGAGGATATAATTATATATACTATATTATCTATGGAAGTTCACCTAAGGACTACAAACTTATTACTAATAATGTCGAGGTTCTTGAAATAATAAAGTAGTTAAATGGATTTGATTGTATCGAGATTGTTATTGCAGTAGAAGAAATGAATGGAAATGATACATGTTCACACATTGGAGTGCCTATAGTTGATGGACAAACAATTGACTACTCTATTAGTTGTAATGAATATCCTTTGAGTGGATAATATAGTGCCAATGAAGGTCATTTAGTTATTGAGTCATATTTCACTGATGCATTAAATTTCAAGCATGCCCTTCGATCCGAAGCAATCAAATATAATTTTGGGGTACGAATTAAAGAAAGTGACAAAAAATGAGTTATTGCAATATGCTCTTATCGAGGATGCCAATGGAGAGTACAGACATCATTATGTGATGATGGGCAGACTTTTCAAGTATGAAGAAGAGATGGTCCTCACACATGCCTAGGTGTTAATAGGATTGAAAATAGGCAAGCCACAACTGCTTGGGTTGCTAATGAAATTCAAGATATTATGAAGAGGCAGTCGGACATTCCTCTAAAATAGATTAACAATAATCTAGAGGTTAACTATGGATTATCCTTGCCATATATGAAGTTATGGAGATCAAGAGAGCAAGCCCGTAATATTGTATTTGGTTCAATTGATGGAAACTACAAATGGGTTCCAACTTTAATAGCTGAACTTCTTAATAGAAACCCAGGCTTGCATATCACCTACACATGACAATCGTACAATTTTTTTGAGATTTTATGTTAGTTTCAAGGTATGTGCAGATGGTTTCTTAGCTGGATGTAGACCTCTTATCGCACTGGATGCTTGTCACCTAAAGTCTAAGCACTTAAGAGTTCTCAAATCTATAAATTCATTAGATGGTAATAATGGGTTGTTTACTTTAGCGTTTGCTGTTGTGGAGACTGAATCAAAGCAAACATGGACATGGTTTCTTGAAAATTTGTGTTACACAATAGGTTGTAACCTACATCCGGTTGCCTTCATATCTGAGATGGAGAAATGGCTTGGTGAGGCTATTAGACATATCTTTTCGGGTGCTGAACATCAAGTTTGCATCTTTCATTTATGAAAAAACATAAAGAAATTTTTTCACTACAAAGATGGGCATAAACTCCAAAATTTGGTATGGTTAGCTACTAATGCCTATACAAACTATGAGTTTGAAAACAAGCTTATGGAATTATTTAAAATAAGTCCTGAGGTTCATTCATATTTAATGTCTTTGCCTTACAAGTGGTCTCAAAGCCAATTCATGGTGGAGATCAAGCATGATTGTAACACAAATAACTTTGCTGAATCTTTCAACTCGTGGATTGTTGAAGCTAGAGGTAAGCCTATTGTGGATCTAGTTGATCAGATTAGAGGGAAATTGATGGAGCAAAGGGCCAGAAAAAAATGAACTTGTCATTTTGGAGAGGAGAATTAGCGCCTCACATTGAAGAATACATACGAGAAATCACCAAAAGAAAAGAACAACTAATAGTTAGGCAAACCTCAATCTTTAAGGCAGAGGTGGAGGGATGTCGTACCCAACACGAAGTTGACATCGAAGTTGGGGAATGTACATGTAGAATATGGTAGCTGACAGGACTAACATGTATTCATGCAATTGCTTTTATTGGAATGAAGGAGCACTAGTTATTGCATATATAAGTTGATAAGCAATACTATGTGGACAGGTCACTAGTTTGTTAAAGTTTTAAATATTTTTCTCAATTTAGTTTGTGCTTAATTTGTTTATTCTTATTTATTCTCATTAATGTAACAGATATAAATTGACATACGAAGGTGGAATATCAACACTTCCTAGCAAGGAGCTATGGCAACAAGTAGATCTAGCTCTTTAGATTGGAGCTCCAAATGTATCTAGACCAAGAGGTAGACCCAAAGAAGAAGACTTAAGAGTTTCATGGAACAAGACAACAAGAGGCACAAATGTGGTCGTTGTGGGCTATGGGGCCACCACCGTAATACATGCAAGAATGCTTTGGGAATCAATCCAAATTTAAATTTTGAAGCTTCACAAAGAGGCCAATCAGCTCAACCCAAAATGCCAATTAGACGGGAGACAAGTGATGCCAATCTATATGAAGTCCAATACACAAGTTTAGATCATGACTAGTTGGTGGTGGACCCAACTTTAATATTAAATTAATTTTGCATTGGTACCAATGATTATATGTATTTTGAATATTTTGTAAACAATGAAAATGTTAATCAGAACCTAAAATTTTGCAATGGTACCAATTATTATATGTATTTTGTAAACATGATACTAAGTTGAAACCTCACAGCAATTTATATTCTTACAACAATTTTTTTCAAAGTATTAGTTTTACTTATATTCACAGAAGATAGAAATGTTTCATTGATCATTCTCAATTTCAGCATCAGATTGGATATAAGATTTCACTAAACAAACTCGATTTCACTGAACAATCTTGATTTCAGCTTACACATAATCAAATTACCCTTTTTTGTTTTCATGTCTTCTTGCCTTATGCTGTTGGGATATATCTTAGCTGAATTCTATTTTGATATAGGTTTGTCAAAATTTTTCCACTACGGATTGGATATAGGTTTGTCGAAATTTTTGTTTCTATCATTTATGCTGAATTCTGGGTTTAAACTCGATAACAATGAATTCAACACTAACTAGTTGCTCCTACAGTTGTAAGTAAAGCTCGATGATGACAAGCAATTAATGTTTTATTGATTTACTGACTCATTTGATTGGTTTGATAGAAAATGAACTTAGCCAAACTTGGCTACAACTTGTTCAAGCTTGGATCATATACACCCTTAGTTGCTTAGGTTGTATTAAATATTAGTTATCTTTGTCATAATTTGGTTTTGTGACTAGTATTCCTTCTTTTGATGGTCATGGGCTTACTAGTATTCCTTCCATTTAGTGGCCTGACGTCCTTTTTTTTGGGTTGTTGGGTTGGATGTTAAAAAAATGCATAGTAAAATTTTGATGTATTTGAAACTAAACCTTTAGTTTAGTTTCTATGAATTCTAAACTCCGTTAATTTGATAAATTTTTAAATACACTGCACAAACTATTGTCATTGTCATACACTACCATTGGACAACTAAGTGCAAATGGCTGATCTTCCCCAGGCTTTTAGATTAGCTTTTCAAGTTTTAATGTCCTTTTGAATTTTTCAAGGAACCAATTTAGTCTTTCTAATTTTTATTTAAAATCATGCTTACTATTGGGAATCTTCTTGAGTACTTTCTATTATGACAATTCTCGTGCTTGTTATTAAGAAGTTTTGTATTTCATTTCATTTATATATTATTGTGGTTTGCCAAAGTAGTAATGGTGGTCAAATTTTTCAATGGCTGATCATTTGTGCACTCTCATGTGCTTCATTTCGAAAAGTTGCAAAGAAATTGAATATGCACGTACACAAATAATTTTGAGCGTTAAACTCAATAAGTCGCATATAGAACACATAATGGAATGAGGCATTAAGAACTCATCCTTCAAAATACACATAATGATATTGAATATAAACATCGAAATGAAATTGTGCCAGTTAGAAGAAGAAGATCTTAATTACAATAACTACTAAGAGAGCAATTGCAATTTTATAATGAAATTTTAATGATTCATAATTCTCGTTGTTCCTTCTTGCATCTTCACAGTTCCTTCTAATCAACTCCTCAATGAGTACTCCAAGTGTGCTATTCAAATCAAATGTATTGTTCTCAATTTCATTGGCCCATTTAAAGAAATTACAATCAAACTTAGTTCGATTTCGAGGACATCGATAAAATCTTCATCCACGATTCTCACCATGATGGGTTGTGAAAACCAAACACAATAGATTGCATTGACAATAAATTTTTTTGATTTGTAATTCCTTTAGACACCGATGACTTACTTGAGCTCATTTATGAATATTACCCTATCGAATTTAATAAGAGAAGCCAATTAGAAATACTTCATATTTGAATACATGTGTTTAAAAAAATTTGTTTAGGGAATCATAATAAAATTGTGTACTAAAGATTCTTTAACCGATACACAGATTCTTCTTTCCAACATCTTATAGCCAAGCTAGAATATATACATATGTAGGGAATTCATAAATCAACAAGCCAAAAGGACATCATATTTTCAACCGAATACACAGTTTTCCAAATAAGTTGTTCCCAATTCCATTTTCTTGAAGTGATTAGATCTTAATTCTATTGTAATTTTCTACTGAAGGACAAAGTTATAAATTCAATCAAGAATTATCCAAAATAAGTATCACTCTTTTCCTCCCTATTTCTCCAAGATGATGGCCTTTAATGTCAAGTCATGTAGCAAAATAGCGAAAGACAGCTCCGCGTATTGTATCAAAATTATAATTATTGGCCACTGATAACTGAAATTCCCTCATCACTTTATTCTGTAATATTGAGCAATGGAAAAGAATCCAAGTCGTTGTTTTCAATAATCAAGAAGAATAATCCAACATACTATGTAAAAATTCAGAAAAATATCGAAAGGCGCTCAGATATTATATCAAAATTAAAATTATTGGCCAATCACGAAATTCCTCATCACTTTGTCTAACTATTGAGCAACGAAAGAATTGAAGTCGTTGTTTTCAACAATCAAGAAGAAGAATCCAACATATTTTGTAAAAATCAGAAAATTCTTTACCAAAAATTAATTTATGAAGTACAAAGAAATCAGATAGATTATTAAACAAACAAAACCATTGATCAGATACATAGATCTACTTTGTTGAATATACCTGCGTCTCATCTCGCCCTAGGACATTACCAAAGAAACTAACACATGTAGAGACATATCTCAAATGAAGTTTTGAGTAATAGAGAAAGAGTGAATGGACGGCATACCACCTTCAAGCGAAGTGAGATAAGAGTTTGTTGCCGCCGCACGTGATAAAGGAAGGGAGAGTATCTTCGTCGTGGAGGTTGGACTGTGAGCACGACGTTAACGAAGGGAGAGACAGCGTCACCCCGTATGACAATTTTGAGAGATTTAAAGTTTTAGGGTGGTATTTTAATAATATTTAAGTTTAAGATATTAAATATGAAAATCAAATAGTATATATGTAAATCCCCCAATAATATAATATTTGTTAAAATTTCATCGAGTCTTAGAACTAATTTTTTTTTAGAAATAACTAGAACTGTGAACGGAACTAATTATAACAAAACATTACTCTTTTCCTCGCCTGAAAGATTTATTTATTTTTTATATAGCGGAGTCGTGGCTTCTCCTTATCTTGTTAAGGCCTGACAACTTCGATTTTATAAATATCTCTGATGAGCATCGTAGAAGAAGCGGGCTCCATATTTTGGAAAAAGATCTCAAATATGAGTGATGGTTTATCTCTTGTCAATAATATTAGAATAAATTTATATTTCTAATATGACACTTAAAATACTATTAGTCGAAGCACGAATCTTGATGTTAAAAGCAAGTTGATTCGAAGTTGAAACTGGTCGAGATCAAGCTCTTAAAATATCCTTGAAAACTTTGGAATATTAGTTAAATCCTTAAATAGCTCTCAAATATGAAGTGTTTATAGTCAAATCGAGCGTCTCGACGAGCCGGTTCCAACAAGCTAAAGATCTTATAATTTTGACTTCATTTGAGCATTCAAATGCATAAAATACATCATATAATCAAGGGGATCATTTTGAGTCGTCCGATGAAGTGGAGTAGTGCGGGTTTTGCATGTATTTACGAGATGATACCACTCTAATCTATAAATAGTCCCGCATTCCTCATATGAGGGGAGGCCAAGTGAAGGAGAAGGGGGACAAGCAAGAGAGAGGAGAGAGCTCTAAAGATCCTCCAAGCATAATTGTGCCGCCACTCGGTGGTCAACCACGCCGTAGGCCCCATCACCGCCATGCGATCCTGCGCCATCGTCGACCATTATTGTCGGTCATCATCACCACTATCATTATCATCGACACCAACATCATCATCAACATCGCATCAGCATAAACCGTCAACTTCGTGCCAACATCATCGCCAACTTCGCCCGTCAACTACCGTCATCAACATCGTCGCCAACATCGCGTCCAACATCATCATCAACAGTATCAATTTCTCATACAATTCTCGTCGGAAGATCTTGTACTCGAAATAGATACATAGTGGAAGCTTTTTAGGCCGTGGTTTTCCCTCTTTTTTAAGGTTTTCCGTAAAATTCGGAGTTTTATTGTTATCTTTAAATACTTGTGTGTGTAACTCCCAAAGCTAAGGCATAAACTTTTACTCTACCGCAACTGGTTTTCTAGCACGCAATAGTTTGGCGCCGTCTGTGGGAACACAACCCTTCAATCACAATTCCTATGAACACCCTCGTTATGGCTAATAGGCAGACACTCAGTAACGAGCCTCCGCTCTAACTCCATCACTCTGAAATCAATCCTTGAACCAAGGACCTTACGCCTCACTTCCCCCCACAAGTACTGGTGAAGTGGCAATCTCTTTAGAAGATCGTGTGCGTTCAATGGAAGAGTCTCAAAATGAGATGACCTGACTTTTGCGAGGAACACAACAGCCACTACCACGGAAAACACATCTCCCAAAGATTGATCTTTAGCCAGGGGAGGTTAAAATGCTAATCTCCTTGACACTGAAGCTCCTCCATAGAGACCATGATCATCTCCTTGACACCTAGTTCTCATCCATCCATCGCATGCTAATCCACCAATTATTCTTTGGTAGCTTGACACATTCTCATCTATTGACTCATCATGTTATACATCTGAGAATTACGATGCTTAATGCAAGGCAATTTCACCTTCAAGGCAATCATCTTCCCCTCGTATGAGGAATCCTCACCTTTGAAGCTATTCTTCAACATCTATTCCGATGGGTTTCAAGCTTAGAACATTGATTCCTGATGGGGCGACCCATATGAACACATCGACCATTCTCAGGACTGCATATCCAATGAGCTCACGACACCTTTTGTCAAGTCTTCCTACCCTCAGGGACAAGCTCGGTTCTACTCCCTTCGAGGGATCCATCCGTACCTTTGATGAACTCACCAAGATTTTTGTGGAACAGTTCATTGCAAACAGGAGGATCATTAAAGATTCCTCCCATCTCTCTGGCATTCATCAAAATGATGGTGAAACACTTAAAGAATACTTCGAGATTCTCCTAAGCTCAAATACACAGGGTAGACCCGAATTACTAAGAGGAGTTTTCCTTGGAGGCTCCATCGGACCTTTCTACTCGCCATTGTCTGAGATCATCACTTATGCTGACTTGGTTCACCGTGTGGAAGCACAAGTTTCTGCTGATGATGCTATTAATGCCCATCGAAAATAATTTGAACAATCCACAAGAAAATGTAAGAGTGCTCTAGGAAACATAGATCAACAATCCCATCAGAAGAAGCAACAAGGCAGTCATGATCTCCCTCCATGGCCCTCATATCAATGACTGGAATACACACCACTAAACACATCTTGCATTAACATCTTGATGGTTATTCGGGATGAAGAGACCAATAAGTGGCCACATCCACTGAAACCAATTTCAGGAAATCAAGAGCAATATTGTCACTTCCATCGAAGTCGTGGACATACTACAGAGGCATGTAAACAACTTAAAGAAGAGATTAAGAGGCTTATTCAACAGGGATATCTACGTCAATTTGTGCAAAACCAACCAACTCACAAACATAGCTCCAAGCGGGGCAAGGGACAATCATCACGAAACAACATAATAGTCACCAAATAGTTGGAGAAATTGAAGCGATTGCAAGTGGGCTACTATCTAATCAAGTCTTCATCGCCTTTGAAGAGCTAGTTAAAAAATCTAGTATTAATCATCCCATCACTTTTAATAACTTCGGACTTGGAAGGAGTCCAAGTTCCACATCAAGATCCTCTTGTCATCGGTCACGAGATTGGTGACCCTGTTATATTGTTAAGAATTTTGATTGATAATGGGAGTTCCGTTGATGTTTTATTTTACTCCACCTTTCTTAGCATGGGTGCAGTTAAGGAAAAACTTCAACCCATTGCGGGACGTTATATGGGTTTGATAATGCATGCAGTGGAGGGACAATCACCCTTCCGTTATTCTCGAAGATTTCTCAACAAGTCACTCACTCGTTCAATTCATAGTGGTCAAGTCAAATTCAGCATACAACGCTATATTTGGAAGACCCTCAATCAATCTTTGGTCGTCACTTCGGTACCTCATCTTAAGATAAAATTTTAAACTCCCATTGGGGTTGGAGTGGTCTGTGGAAATCAACAAATAGCACAATCATGTTACCTCAAACAAGCTCAACCATGCCCTTTGGTGACCTTCAACATCGAGAATTTTAATCTTCAAGATAAAGAAGTACCTCAGAGGGTTTTGCCTGTAAAAGACCTGCTCCCACTTCATTATCGGATGACCAAGTCAAAACCATGAGGAAAAAATCATCCAGAACTTGGAACATGGAGGGTCTCAAAAGTGTTATATGTAATCCTTGGTGTATAAATATTACAGTCTTTAATTTATCCCGTTTATCTTTTTCTCTCCACCTCTTGTCTTTTGTTAACTCTCTCAAACAATGTATCTCGTCCCTTTTGTTAAGTTATCTTGTGATAATATTGTATCACCAACATTATTAAAGTAATGAGTTTATGGTTTTTTTCTCACAAGCTTGTTTCTTCTTCATTTAATCCTCCCACTTGAGAAATATACAACTCACGTTGTATCTCAATCGAGCATGATCAATCCCAAGGGGACTTGATCGGACCTCTTCCATACAGGTTAACGTCATAAGACAAACAACCTAGGATAGAAAGGTCCTTGGTGGACTTCCCACGACCTCTTCCATACAGGTTAACGTCATCAGGTAACACTTTGACAAAAAACTTCGGATAGGTCAAAAATCCTTAGCGGATTCAATTCGACCTCTTCCATACAGGTTAACGTCATCGGGTAATACTCTGACAAATAACCTCGGATAGGTCAAAAATCCTTAGCGGATTCAATTCGACCTCTTCCATACAGGTTAACGCGTCGCCGGGTAACACTCGACAAACAACCTCGGATAGGTCAAAATCTTGGATTCAATTGACCTCTTCCATACAGTTAACGTCGGGTAACACCACGACATAATCTTGAATAGATCAAAAATTCTCAGCGGATTCAATTCAACCTCTTCCATACAGGTTAACGTCATCGAGTCATACTCTGACAAACAACCTCAGATAGGTCAAAAATCCTCAGCGGATTCAATTCAACCTCTTTCATACAGGTTAACATCATTGAGTCACACTCTGACAAATAGCCTCGGATAGGTCAAAATCACCGTCACGGCGTGCCGACCACTATCACCGCCGTGCGCATTGCCATCCACCATACGCGGTGCCACCGTGACAACTCGCCGGTTGCGCCGACCACCCCCGTTGGTCGCCAACCACTATAGTCGATCACCGCCGCCGACCATCGTCCTACCGTCGATCGCCAGCTGACAATCTCGTCGGTCATCTCCGGCAACCTCCGCCGGTCACCACATCAGTCGGTCATCCGCCGACTATCAACGCCGGTACCGTGACCGCCGATTCCGGCTGACACCCGTCGGCGCCAACCACATAGCGGGTCCGCACCGTACCGTCGCCCGTACCACCATGGCAATCTCGCGGTCACCATCATGGTCCACGGTTATCCTCGCCGACCAACCTCGCAAGTCACCGTCGCGGACCAATGTCATCGACCACCATCGTCGAGCATCTTCATCAACCCGTCGGTGATGCCTCCAACCCGGTCGGTCCGACAAGCGGTCACACCTCTTTCGAGGGAAAAGCGGAGCCTCGCGGTATGGTATGGGTCTTGATGCTTCCACGGTCGGTCCGACAAGGCGGTCAAAGCCACTTTCGAGGAAAACCGGGCGCCATATGAACTACGGGTCTTGATCGCCTCAAACCCGGTCGGTCGCAAGGCGGTCACCTCTTTCAGGAAAAGCGGAGCCTGTATATGTATGGGTCTTGATCGCCTCCAAACCCGGTCGGTCCGACAAGGGCAGTCAATGCCTCTTTCAAGGGAAAACCGGAGCCTTGCCGTATGAACTACGGGCCTTGACCTCCTCCAAACGAACTTCTCTCAAGAAGAAGAGAATGTGTCTTCTCCCGGCCCTGGGGTTTTATAGACCAGGCGGGTAAAACGCCCACTACTGAAATCATCAAAACCGTCATTCGGGCGTGGGCATCTTGAGTCGCCGCCCGATGCCAGTCGATCCATGAGTCGCATCGCTCTGAATGCCGCCAAAGCCTGCCGTGATGAGCCAGCCGTGATCGGGTGGCTCCGCTCGAGCGTGGCTCCAGCACCAACCGGCCGGGCAGCCCGCCATTTCGCCGACCCGTGATTGACCCAGCCGTGCCGACCGATCTTCGGCCAGCGACGCGTGACGTTAGCCAGCGACCAACATCCGGACCGTTCGACCTGCGCGATCAGCGATCTTCAGCGACAGACCTGCCAGCGTTCGCCGATGACGCGGCCATTATCGACCGCCGCCGTGACGCTCGAGCACCGGCCGCCCATGTGCGGCTTCTTTCGGCAGCGCCATAAGCGCGTCAGGCATGCAGCGCGCCATGAGCGCCATGTCTGTTGCACCCAGTTGGTCATAACCTCATCATACCCGCGCATACTACACATTTGCACCGCATCGACTTTCATAATCATTCTTGTGCTTGAAGATCGTTCTCTCAAAATATAGTTAATGGACCCCAAATTTCATTTGCTATTTTCAAATATTTGACATATATTTTGGGATGATTGAGATAATGTCATCCAAAAATAGGGGGACAACTGATATGACACTTAAAATACTATTAGGAGAAGCACGAATGTTGATGTTAAAATCAAGCTGATCCGAAGTTGAAACTGGTCGAGATCAAGCTCTTAAAATATCCTTGGAGACTTTGGGATATCGTTAAATCCCTAAATAGCTCTCAAATAAGTGTTTATAGTCAAATCGGCGTCTCGATGAGCGGTTCCAATAAGCCAAAGATCTTACAAGACTTCATTTGAGCATTCAAATGCACAAAATACATCATATGATCAAGGGGATCATTTTGAGATGAAGGAAGTGGAGTAGTGCGGGTTTTGGATGTATTCTGAGACACCACCAATCTATAAATAGCCTCATTCCTCATATGAGAGGAGAGTGAAGAAGGAGGCAAGCAGAGAGAGGAGAAAAAGATCCTCCAAGCACAATCATGCGCCTCGGTGCGTCGACCACCGCCGTAGCCGCCCATCGACCACCGCACGTCCGTCGTCGTCGACCATTATGCCGGTCATCATCGCGACTATCGTCGGTCATTGGCCAACATCGTCACGTGCCAAATGCATCATGTTAACTTCGTTAACATCATTATCACCGTCGTCAACATCGTCACATCGCCAACATTGTATATTACTAGCTTGTCCATTTCTCATATACTGATTGTAATCTCGGTGTCGGAAGATCTTGTACTCAAACGATACATAGTGGAAGCTTTTCTTGGGCCGTGGTTTTCCCTCTTTTGAGGTTTTTTAAATTCGGAGTTTTATTGTTCGCTCTTTAAATACCACGTGTGTCTTTGGACTCCCCAAAGAAGCTAAACTTTTTCTCTACTGGTTTCTAGCACTCAATAATTTCTAATAAAAAACAAAATTATAAATAAAATAAAATTTCTTAACTTTTATATATCACATGAACATATATATATATATATATATATATATATATATATATATATATATATATATATATATATATATATATTCTATTTTTATATATCATAAAAAACTATTTTTAAATAGGCTAAGATTTATAGTACCTAGAGTGTGGGCCTCGTTATATCATTATATAGTATTGTCTATCATCTAATCATAAGAAGTTCCATCCCACAATTAAATCTTGGGATTCCATTGTGAGATTTCTTTTAGGCGAGATGAGCTATAAGGGAAACTATATAGGCTTGTGGCTCGACTCGAATTTGGACCCAACAGAGGGAGAAACCCTGACCGGCTACTCCGGTGCTTCAACATTACTGTGAGATTTAAGAATGACCTTCTAATTATATAAATATATATATATATATATATATATATATATATATATATATATATATATATATATATATATATATATATATATATTATCATAAAATATATATTGGGTCTAATTCTTCTATCTAAAATATTTCTTAATCATTTTTTGGGGTGGTCAAGTGAGTAAATAATAATTTAAGGAAACTATAGGATTTAAAAATGAATCTTATGATTGGAGACTTTACAACACAATTCAAGTATGAGTGTGAGAGTATTACATCATGAGAATAAATTTTTTTAAAAAAATTTGATTTTCTCATTGTTTTACCTTTCTGGGTAAGGTTCTTGTGAGAGGTTCTTAGAACTAATTTTTATTAAGGTAATAGGATATTATTAACAAACTATTAATATCTTTAAATAATAATTTCACAAATAATTTTAAGTTCTATTTGAATGGCATTAATATTTTAAGCTCTATTCGAAGATAAAAATCATTGGCCTTGCTCAATTAAACAATGTCCATAAATATGAAATGAGTTATAAAATACCTCACTTTCCCATATAGTAGGAGAAGATAATAATATAATGAAAAGTAAATTAGTTGTTTTAGTTTAATGTTAAAATGTTAGTAATTTAGGTGTCACATGAACTCTAAGATAACTATGATTATTAGTAATGTAAATTAATATGCTATCAGAGAGGTTCCATGTGACTTGCAAAGGCATGATGATACAAAAGAGTGGATGGTAAGGTGCAAGCCTTTTGTCAAAGCTAGTATTAACCCCATGAATTTAGGTGAATCATGTATAGCTCCATGATAATTAAATAGTAATCTTATGTGGTGCCACTTAATGGCTTGCTAAATATTTTTTTGTGTTAATTATTTATTTGCAACTATATTGATGATAATCAATTTTATTAAGCTATTTCGGAGCTTTTCAACAATAACAATATATACTAATAGAGATTCTAAATACCAGACAATTTTCATATTTAGGGGTCAATTTAATTAGATAGTATCTGAAAAAAATTATCCATGAAGGAGAACAAGCTACGGGATGACACCACGTCAAACATAAGCTTAATAATTTGTAATGTAAAATCATTTTTGGGATATGCTTTATATAAATCAAGAAAGATAAAAGAAACTTGGATCTACTCATTCTTCTTCTAAATGAGGATAACATTAGCTAACTTGGTTGGCATTTTCTTTCATGATAAAAATTGATTCTATGAATTTCTTATTCTTTGTAATCACATATTGCTAGATATTTTAGCACATTCGCTTAATAGTTCGCTTAACAATAATCCTATAGAATTTTACCACTAGAAAGAAACTTGGCATTATTGTCTAACTTAAGGCAAAAATAAATAAATAAATAAATAAACAAATAAAGAAATAAAATCTTAAAACACTTGCTACATCCCAATCATAAGTATAGAAGTGTTTTTAGGTAAGAGCTTATAAATACAGATTGGATAAGAATCATACTTAAAGTCTACAATAATTTCAAGAAGTTTGTCAATAATAGACTATACACCATCTTCAAATTTTTAAGGAGTACTTTTTATCTATATATATCCTCTCATATGTCTTATTATTCCAAAGTAAAAAAATTTAAAAATATTTGCTAATGCCCAAACATATTCTTCATATAAGAAATCTTATAAAACCTACTTAATCATCTTAGAAAGATGAGTGAGGAGCTCCTATATATAGATCAGACCCCTCCACTTAATGAGCTTAACATTCAATAATTTCTTTTATCTTCTTCGTGATGGAGAAAATGGTATTAGCATTAATTTAATAATAGGCTTAGAATTACTTGGATCTTGGTTAGGAGAAGTGAAACTTCTAACAATCCTAAAAGGCTTAATTGATACTGTGAAAAAGTATTCCAAATTGATTCTTTGTTAAAGAGATCTAAACCTTCTCTTAAGTTGGTGTAGGTAAAGGAACCCTTTACTACTACTATTGTTGGTCCATCAATAATCTGTTCTTAGTTCTCTTAGCCCTACTTCCCAATCTAAGAGTAAAAGAAGCAATTAAGTAGCAAGGAGTAAAGGTGATTGGGATTGTAGGAAATAGGACATCTAAAGAGGGGATAGTTAGTGCTGGAACAATAATAAGAGAAATTATCCACACAACATTAGAAGCAAATGATACAACTAATAGTAGAGTTTATTTTCTTAATCATTAAGATGAACCTGCCTCACCAAGCTAGTGGTAAGGAGGTTTCAAATTTTTGTCATTTCTGTTCGTGAGTTAATTTTATTTTTTACCTATTGGGAAACCCAATAGGGGTTCTAGGACCTACAAGGAGTGAGGTCCTAAAACCTAGAGAATGTTGGCTAGCTTTGCTTAAGAATGAAATAAGCTAAGTGCCAATAGAAGGAAAGATAGTCTTGGACTCATATGAAATATAAGTCCACTATCGATGCTTGGAGATAACATTTATCTACTTGAGATGGAGAGAGGTGCCATCCCCAACGGAGTCGCCAGAAAAATCTGTGGTGTTTATTTTTGGAGATGTGTATGTGTGTGTTTAGGGGGGACACCATGCATATCTGAGAATGTACTTATTTAGGTAATCGGGTACGACATCAAGGAATACTACACTATCTCGAAAGATAGAAATCACTACCTCTGACGACCTAATCACTAAGGACTCTTAAGGCATGATGGGTCTTGAATGTACTGAGATTTTTCCCTACTTTACATGGATGAATAAAGTATGATTTATTTAAATTGGGTTCTAAAGTTCCTATGGGGGCAAGCCCAATAGTTAATTACATCCTAAGGAAGGTGAGTTCCTTAGGAATACTCTCGATTAAAATAGACAATTATTATCTCCAAAGAATTCAAAGATAGGACTATCAATAAATTGATTATATTTGGAAGATCAAATGGAATAGATCAAAAGAAAAGACTTATTATCGAAGCCAAAAGAAGATTAGTAGGGGATGCTCATGATACTAGGAAACTTAGTGAGCATCCAAAATTATTCTTTGGTTAGGCTTTATATGTTTGAAATCGGGGAGAATTATATGTTTAAGTTAAAATTTTATTTAAAATCTAGGGCTTATAATTCTACAATACAAGATTATAGAAATGCCTAAGAGGTGAGAATTTATGCGTGTAGCCCCAAAAGGAAACATCAACCTCGGATCCTAAATCTAAGGCGCTTTAGCGAGGGCCAGACCATGACCTAAATCTAAAGTGAAAGGTGGGTATATTATTTACCTCCATAAGAGAGAGTAAATCACCCAACTGTTGGGCTTATAACTACCTCGAGTGGCAGGCAACTAACTCGTACGATTTAAAACCATATGGTCAAGTCTTTTATTTTGCAAGATGGCTAGGCTATTATTATTTAAAAAAGAAACTAAACTCTTTAAATCCACTCCCTAAGAGGCTAGAGCATGAGTGGTATGAGTAATGACTTAGTCTAATGAAAATCTTATCAATTTTTTTACTCTTTTTTTGACACAGGCTTTAGAATTTTTATATACCTAAATGCATGGTTATGTTGATTCTATCATAAGCTCTTAAAGGTTAAGCCCATTCTATCTAGCAAAGATAAAAGCCCTCTCTAAACACGACTTAAACAAGATGATATGCATGATGTTAAACATACAACATCCAGCTAAGGAGTTGCTAAATATTTTATTATCTTGATTTAATACCTAGGCTTTTATGTGAGATTATGAGTTATTTTAAGAAATTTAGTTATGAGTTGTTAGTTTGGGTAGAAAAATTAATTTTTATCCTAAGATCCTAATCGCATCTAGGCTATACAAAAAACACTAATCATAAAGAAACTATGAAGAGGCATGCCATTTCTAATGCATAAGCTAAACAAAATATCAAATAATATAAAGCTATCAAGAATAAGGCACGAAACCCATTAGTCGGTATATACCCAAAAGAATAATTACAATACATGCTATTCATTCTTCATATCTTCATGTCATCTTTCCTCCTCTTTGCTTCTTTGATTTGGCTTACTTCAAGGCATCACATGGCACACAAGACATAGTCTTTCTAGCCAATGCTCACCCTAATTCTCCCATAAAACTAATCCTAATTCCTAATTGTAAAATTACATTGAAATGAAAAAATAAATCTAGCTATACTTGTAAAATAAAGGTTAGCTAAACATACATTCCACCCAAGCAATTATATTTATAATTTGGACTTAACTATGCACATGGGTAACCAAGCCCTAACTTGTGCTTAGGGGCTTAAGCAACCTACAAAGAGAGCATTTATATTTATTTTTGAGTGGCCCCTTTAGCACAATCCCCTATAAAAGATATAATTATGCTAATAATGACCTAACATCCAGTTTATAAAATATCTAAAACAATACATCGCAAAACCAAACATACATCAAACCATGCACCATCCTAACATAAAACTTGAAGTAGTGACTTAATCTAATGTGTGTGTATTAAGTATTAAGTCTTGTGTGGTATATCCTAGCTAGGCTTTAGAGTTAATATTTTTTAAGCATGACGGACATTTAATTATAAAGGGTTATTTCACTTTAAATGGTTTAATCAATTTGTAAATTTTACTTAATATCTTCTTCTATTTCATTTGACCTACACAAAAAAACTAAGTGTAATGAAGAGAAAGAAGTAGAGGATCACTCTCTTTTATTCTTACCTTAAGCCATATCTAAAGCAAATTAATTAATCAATTCTCTTTAGTGAATGACTAATTATATGTTTTAATTAGTTTAAAGTTTAGGCTTATTTAAGTAAACTCATTCAATAAGAAAGGCATTTTATGATTAATTAGAATGAATTACTATCACATAATACATGTTTATTCATTTCTTTCCATCATGTGTATCATGCATATGATTAAATCCTATAGCTATACACATGCAATTTGCATCTTAGCACACTTAAATGATGAATGTGAGTAAATGTGTTTGGAATTAATGTTTCATTTGATTGAATGATTTTGTCATATTACTTTAAAGCTCTATCTAGATTCTTATGCAAAAGCATAAGGAAAGAACCTTAAATCACATGGCTAATCAACTCAACCAAATAAATAAAGTATGAATGCATGTCTTTTAATAGAGAAAGAAGGTTCTCATTCATTAGCTAAGTACACATCCAGATGTATGAAAGTTTTATGTGAGTACATCATTGTTCTACACTAGGGCAGGTACAAGACCTGAGAGCTTAAAGCCTGGATGTCCAAACTAATATACCACTTTTCTTATATACATATGGATGTATAGGCAACTATAAGAATAGGAAAACCCATGCAAAAAAAATCTTTTTTTGATTTCTTTGATTTATGATTCTTATTCATTGGTCATATCATACATACACATGTATGAGAGTTTTAAGTGAGTACAACACCATTGTTCTATACCAGGGGCATAACGTATAATACTTAGGTACTTAAAACCTCAAACCAAGATGTCCGGTAATATACCACTTTTCTTATATACATATGAATGTACAAAAAGAACCACAAGAATGAGAAATCATGCAAGAAGTCATATTTAATTTGATTATATGATTTATATAAGTGATATTAAATTCTTCATAAGTCTTATCATGGAGATGCATGGTAGTAGATTTAGATAAATGTTATGTTCTCTTCTAATGAACTATACATTTATTGATCCCATGAAATTCATATAAGGTATAAAAAAAAAGAGATAGCTTCATATTGCATATCTTATATTATCAACACATGCAATCTTATAGATATTTGTAATTAACATCACTCCATCTATTATAATTGATTTATGGGCTTTTGAAAATAATTTCTAAATTAATACTAATAATAGCCACACCTATTTTAAATTTAAATCAACACATGCAATTTGACATAAAAGAAACTATTTCATTTTAGTTAATTTCAGAAGAAATGAATACATGATTACAAATGGAAAATAACATTTAACATGATTGGAAAGAAATAAGGGAACATAAGCACATGATCTCATTCATTCTAAATCATTCCTTAAGACAATCATACTAAATAAGGCTATTTATGATGAACCAAAGTTCTTTAATGTCATTTTATTTTGAGTTTGACATGATTTAGGAAATGTAAAAGAGGTTTGCTAATTCTAATCATAATCCTCATGTGTGAGTTAATTTGGTTTAATAAAGAATATTTTGGTTGATTTTATGTTTTAATTAGGTTAAGGTAAGAATTAAGTGGATTAATTAACCATTACCTACATCACCTTAAGTTAATTAACTAATTAATAATAAGCCAATATGATACACAACCACATGAAAGTAAATTTGTAATGCTCCTAAGAAATGAAAGGGGCCTAATGCAATTGGCTCATGATTAATAGTTAATTAGGCTTAAGGGATCTTACTTAACAACTTTTATGTTTTTCTCACTCATATGAGCTAACAATAATTTTATCATCTCTCACTTTGGGTCATTGAACACCCAAAAAGCTACCCAAGATTAAATTAGATAAATAGATTCAATTGAATTAATTAAGTTTATTAATTAACTAATTAAATCTTAATTAACCTTAACCAATCAAAATGAGATGGACTTAAAGAAAGAGACAAAGAAGGGGCAGTCTCAATCCTAAATCCTTTATTATTAAAGTTCAGGTATGATTTGGATTTTGATTAATCTTGTTAATTAATTAATTAATGTTTAATTAATTATTTAAGAGGGATTGGAAAAGACTTAAAGAAAAAATTGGAAGAGGGAGTCCCAATCCATTTCCCTAGATTTCATCACAATTAACAGAGGTTAATAAACATAAATGATTGATTAATTAAATATTCATTTTCTTAATTATCATTAATTAAGATAGGAGAGTGATTAAGGCTTAATCCATTAGTTTTCCTAATTAACTATCTAATAAATTTAAAGAAAAATAGAGAAGATAGAGGCCATCCCCCTAAACATCCATAGAATGTTGGAGATCAGTTGGGTGACTAATTAAAAAATAATTAAGCTAATTAGATTTCCAATTAATCTTTAATTAAGCAAAAAACTACTATTCAAAATCAATAAATAATAATTTTCCTAGATTCTACTCTGAAATATCTTTAAAATGAGCCTAAGTTTTTTTTAGATTTTTTAGGATTAGTTCTGAATTTAAGAAGTTTCAAGATTAAAAGATAAATTAATTAAGCCTATTTAAAGCCTTAATCCTATGGGGCTACATGGTGGCTAATGCAACACGCTTTCTATGTAGCGCGATAGGATTCACTATTTTAGTAGTCGCATTCAAAGGCTGACTTGGATGGCGACTGGCGCATTAACTCCGTGGACCGTTCGATCTAATATTGGATGGCCACAATTTGATCCATGATTTAGAGGGGAAACCAAAGGATCTAATGCTTGATTAGATCTGGACAATCCATTCCAATCACATGCAATGGACGATTTGTGATCTGCCTCCTCCCTAGCAACAAATAATGGATATCATTCATTGATTTTTTCTCAATCCAAGTTCACCCAAGCTCGGATGGAGATGAAATCAATCCTACGCATTCAAGGAAGCAAAACAAAGAAATCTAATGATGGAAATCATATGACATAGAACTTTCTTTCATAAAAGACCAACCTATTTTTATTCAAGGATCGATTTTAATGGCATACCTCACCGGAGCTTATGATCGACAGTTCCAATGATTGAGGAACCATCATTTGGTAGAAAGAAAGCCCTATTGAGTTGCACGAGCCTTGATTTGGTTGAAGTAGAACTTGGCTCAGAAAGGTCTTTTAGGTCACTTTGGGTCAAGTGGACCTAAATGGGTTAATTGGTTTGATCATGGCTTGATTCAAGTTTAGTTATATTGATAAATGGATTTGAGATGGAAATATAAATCCAATTGTAAGTTATTTGAAGCCATATGGATTTTGGTTCATATGACAATCTCAAGTCAAAAAGGGCTAACTTGGGTTTGATTTGGGTTAACTTGGATTTGGTTTGATAATTGTAGTTTATGTTTATATTTGGGACAATGATTGAATTATGAAGTAATACATGGTTTTTGATTTGATTTGGATAGGATTTGACCAAGTTTAAGGAATTGGCTTAAAGGGTATAATTGGATTTAGTTTTCTTAATTTATATTCCATTTATATTTGAATATAAATGAAGATATAAATGATTTATGAAAAATCACGAGTTTGGGGTTAATTGAATTTGGTTAGGTTAATTCCATGGATAAAATCAAAGCTGATAGATTTTTTGGGGAATTCAATCATGGGTTTCAATCATTTGATTTGGAATTGACTTGTGATTTGGACTTGAATTTGAGGTTTGGTTTGAGAAGGAAAGTAAGGATTGGGTTCAAGACTATAGGGTAGACAAGTCTTCCTAGATCCCTAAGGCATAACCTATTACTATGACTACCTTTTCTAAGTTTCTATGCTTAGGTTAAGTGTTTACCTAATCATTAGATGTGTCTTAAGACTAAGGAGCTCTTAGTGTCTATAAGAGTTTTAGATCTATGATGAAGAAGTTGAGAACTCACTCCAAAAGTAAGGTCAACAGTATTAAATAACCTAAAGAGAGAGCTAATGAAATTATAGTTATCTTACATGTGTGAGAAAACCATAAGAGTAATTAAGTAAATCTTAAGCAATTAATTAATAATTATGAGCTAATTTTTTATTTGGCCCCTTTCATTTCATAGAATACTTTATGTGGTTGCATCATATTAGCTCTTAATTGTTTAATTAATTACCTTAAGGTGACATAGGTAAGGGTTAATTAATCAATTTAATCCATACTTAACTAAATCAATCAATAAAATCAACCTAATCGCTTTTCATTAAATCATATTAACTTACACACATGGGAGTGGAATTAGAACCAACAAACCTTCTTCACATTTCATAAATCAAATCAAACATAAAATCAAAAATGGCTTTAAGGAACTTTAGTTTATTTTAAATAAGCTTGTTCGATGTGATTGTCCTTAGGAATTAGTTGTATTGAATGAGATTATGTGTTTATGTTCCTTTATTATTTTCCAGTCATATTAAAATGTTGCATGTCATTTGATTCATTCATTCATCTATTTTAAAATTAATCATATAAAAAATGATTTCCTTTATATCAAATTTGCAGGTGTTCACTTAATTAAAAATATGTGTGGCTATTATCACTACTAAATCTCAAACATATTTTAAAGCTTATGAACAATAATATGTATCGTGACTGGTTATACATATATAGAGTGCAAGTGAATATAAACTTAGTGTATGAAGTGAAGTTTCTTTCTTATATTCATATGTTGATTTGCATAAGTAAAAATATTAGCAGGTATATTAGTCTGAACATCTTAGGGATGCATGGCTTTAAGTTGCCTTAAGGAGGTTCCTACCGCACTCCCTTGGTATATAACAATGGCAACATGTCTGCTTGTTTTCATTCGTATGCATTTTTTATATTAGAATTTAGATAGAGATTTAATTCATTTACACAAATAAATCAATTAAATTGAATCCAACTTTTGTATAGTTTTCATTTCTATAGTTTCTTGCACATTCATATATATTTAAGAATAGTGGGTATATTAGTCTAGACATCTTTGGGATGCAGTTTAAGTAAGGAGGTTCCTACCTCATTTTGGTTTAAATAATGGCATTTCTACTTAAAGATCTCATATATATATATATATATATATATATATATATATATATATATATATATATATATATATATATATATATATATACATTTGTGTGTGTGACACAACTAGTGGATGAAAACTGCAATTTAATCAAATCAATTCTACTTTTGCATGATCCTTATTCTTATAGTTGCTTTTATATTCATATGTATCTCAGGATAGAGAGTATATTAGTCTAGACATCCTAGGGAGTCAGGGATGCACGACTTTAAGTAGCTCTAAGGAGGTTTCTACCTCACTCCCTTGGTGTAGAACAATGATGATGTACTTGCTTAAAACTCTTATACATTTGTGTGTACATTTGGATAATGAATGAAAATCCCTTTTTATATTAAAAATAAACATGCATTCATACATTGTTCAAGTGGTTGAATTGATTAATCATGTAACTTAAAGCTCAATGCTTCTATTTTTGCATAAGAATTTAAATAGAGATTTGAATTAATATGACAAAATAATTCAATCAAATAAATTGCATGTATAGGTATGTTTAGGTCTTAACCATATGCATGTTATATATGATGGAAATAAATAAACAAACATGTGTCATGTCATGGTAATTAATTCTAATTAATCTTAAGATGTCTTTCTTATTTAATAAGGTTATTTTAAGTGAACCTAAACCTAAGATTAATTAAAATATGTAATAGGTCTTTCACTAAAGAGAATTGTTTAATTAATTGGCTTTAGAAATAACTTAAGGTAGGGATAAAAGAGAGTGATCCTCTCTTTCCTTCTCTTTACAACACTTAGTTACTTTATGTAGGCCAAATGAAATAAAAGAAAATATTAAGTAAAATTTACAAATCAATTAAACCACTTAAAGTAAAATCACCCTTTATGATTAAATCTCTTCATACTTATGAAATTGTAATAAAGCCTAACTATAACATACCATGCAAGCCTTAATAAACACACATTAGAATTAAATCACCACTTCTAGCTTTATGTTAGGGTGGTGCATGGTTTGATGTATGTTTTATTTTGTGATATATTATTTTAGACTGGATGTTAGGGTGTTTGTTTTGTAGACTAAATGTTAGGCCACTATTAGCCTAATCATATTTTCTATAGGGGATTATGCTTAAGGGGTCGCTGAAAAATAAATATAAATGCTCTCTTTGCACATTGCTTAATCCCCTAAGCATAATCCAAGTTACGATAGATGGGCTTGGTTACCCATGTGTAGGATGCTAAGTCCAAATTATAAATACATTTGCTTGGGTGGAATGTATATTTAGCTAACCTATGTTTTGCATGTGTAGTTATATTTACTCTTTCCATTTAAATGTAATTCACAAATATGAATTAGGATTAGTGTTATGGGGGATTAGGATGAGCAGTGGCTAGAAGGCTTTGCCTTGGGAGGCCTTGTAATGCCTTTGAAGTAAGCACATCCAAATCAAGTCAAAGGAGGAAAGAAGTAAAGAATGAATAATAAAGAAAGAAGATCCCCATAACATTATCATTTGTAATTGTAATTATTCTTTTGTAATCTGAGTTGTTTAAGGGTAGAGCTCGGCTACCTTTTTTTTTGGTTGTACGACATTTTATTTAGCTTGTGCATTAGAAATGGCATGCCATTTCATAGTTTCTTTATGATTGGTGTTTGTTGTATGGCCTGGATGCGATTAAGCTCAAGAGAAAAAATAAATTTTTTTACAATTCATAATTAAATTTCTAAATAACTCATAACCTCACATAAATCCTTGGATATAATCAAGATAATTAAAAGATTTGGCAACTCCCTTAGTCGTGTGGTTGTATGTCTAATATTATGCATGCTTATTCCATCTTCCTGGAAAACAGGGGATTTCCATCCTTACATGATTGGGAATGCTTGACCTGTGAGGGCATCCCTTATGGTGGAAAACACCCCTTTTCTTGCTGATTTATCCAATAACCTAATTTCATTATGCATATAGGCATCAAAATCTCAAAGCCTTTGTCAAAATGAAGAGTCTAAATTCAAATAAAATTTGAAAAGATTTGTATTAGATTAAGTCATTGTTCATACCACTCATGCTCTAGTCTCTTAGAGAATGGGTTTAAGGACTTAGTCTCTTTCCAAATAATAATAACCTAATCATCTTGCAAAACAGATACCATGGTTTTAAGTGTGTGAGTTAGTGCGCCACTCGAGGCTTTATCCTCCCTTGTAGACATAAATCATATACTCATTTTTGCCTTAGATTTAGAACATGTTTTATCTAAAGGTCCTAGATTTAGATCTGGTGTTATTTTCTCATAAGCATTTCCTCACCTCTTAGGCATTTCCCTTGTGTCAGGTTTATAAATCCTAATTTTCTAATAAATTTCAACTCAAATACATAATTCCTCAACTTCAAATATAAAAGCCAAAAAGGATTATTAGAATGTTCTTTGGGTCTCCTTATCTTACAATATTATTCATTTTCCTCTCTTTAATTTACAATACTATCTTTGAAAATCTTTTTGGATAATGATTATCTACTTTATAGAGTATTCTAAAATCACCTTCCTTAAATTAACTAGGTTTCTTTGAATAGAACTCAATTAAAACCTACTTTATTCATCCATGTAAAGTAGAGGAAAAATCTCTGGTATATTTGAAGGCCCACCATGTCTTAGGAGTCCTTATTAAGGTGATTATGACTATTATAGGATAGTGATTTCTATCTTTTGACATAGTGCACTATTGCTTGATGTCATACCCGACACCTCAATAAGTACAATCTCATATATGTGTGGTGTCCCCCATACAAAAATTTAAAAATAAACACCACAACTACTTTTGATGTGATATTTGACTCTTGGTCCATAGAGAGAGGTAAGTCACTTGCTTTCAACAAGGCTTTAGTCTCTTCAAAAGCTATTTCAATCATTAGATGTCTTGACCCACAGATATAAAAACCATAAATTTTGGTGTTTTTTGAAATTTTTTATTATTTCATCATTTCCATCTTCTAGATCATCCTTGAAGGTTTTGAAGTCAATCTCAATGGCTTGAGCTTCTATTAGAGGGTGGAATGTTCTTAAATCGCTTGAGGATGAAAGATCATCCATCATAATTATGTGTGATTGGACATGAACATGATTAATTATTGATTTATCAATTTTATTCTTTAAGAATGTAAAGATTATCATGATAGATTAGAACAAAGTCTACTTTTAGACTTAGCATATCTCATATTTATTTAATCCCATGGCGTCACATGCAACATGTAGTTCATGTAGTAATTAAAAGGTTAAAATGTAATTAGTTACTCAGAACTTTGAAAATTCATAACTAATTGTAAAAAAATCATAAAAATGTGAGTAAACACATTTTGGAAAAGGTAAACTGCAAAGAATTTAATATAAATGATTTCCCTATGGTTTGAATAGTGAATAAAGCTTAATTAGTTTAATTAATCCCTATTTACTTAGCCATTTGATCTGAAATTTGAAATATTGGTATAATGGGATGTCCTCTACCTCCTATAATTTTCTTAGCATTTATTGGCAAAGTAATTAGAAGAATTTGAAATTCAAACCCTAATTACCCTCATTAAGTGATTTAATAATTATTTAGTATAATTAATTAATTGAAACTAATCATGGTTTGAATGACAATTATCAAGCCCTCTTCCTTGGTCATTTGCTTAAGTCTCTTTCCATGGGAGGGTTTAACTAATATGATTAAATTAAGAAATTAATTAAAATATATTGAAATCAAATCAAATTAAAATGGTAGATCAAATAATTTAGTTTGAATTTATGGGTTTTGTTTATATGTTTAAAAACAAAGACCCTTAAAGAAATTATGATTAATTGTGAAAATCATAAAGTACTTATTAGATTCTTTAATTTATTAATACTTAATTATATTACATTAGATCTCTAAGTGCATTTCAATTTTAATTTCTCATTTGCATATCATTGGAGGCTTATGGTTAAATGATTAATGAAATGAAAGAAGCAAAAGAATAGAAAAATAAACTATTTGCTTAATGATTCAAACTTAACTAATTCATAAAATCCACTTAATTATTTCTCTTTAAACATGTTAAATCATCTACATGGGATGGGGCAAAAACAACAAATGTTTCTCCTCTTCAAGATTAATAACTTAAAACCAAAAATCAAATTCCATAAGAAGCTAAGGTTAATCTTAAAAGATTTGATTTAATATGATTGTCCTTAGGAATTAATGTAGTTAAATGAATTATGTGGAATTTTTCAATTATTCCTTCTCAATCATAATAAATATTATATGTCATTTGATATCATGCATTCATGCTTTCAAATAAAAATAATCAATTGAGTTTAATTATGTGAAAGTTGCATGTGTTGGATTGATGTAATCATATGTGTGGATATTAAAACTAATAAATTTTAAAAATTATTTTTAAAATTATAAAGGAAAAGTTAAATTTATATTTTCTATGAATATCATATATGATTCACATGTGTTTATAATCTAAACATGTTAAAGTATTGTGTTATCCTTATGATTATGTTGACCTCATTTTTAGAATGAGCTCTCAACCCCTCCATCTTTGACATAGGACTTTTCTTAGACTTTAAGAGTTCCTTAGTCTTAAGATACATCTAGTGATTAAGTGGACACTCAACCTAGCCCTAGAGACTTAGAAGAGTTAGCCATAGGAATAGGTCATGCCTTGGGGTGTTAGAAAATTTGCTACCCTATAGCTTGAACCAAATTCCTCACTTCTTCCTTCAAGTCAAACTTAAATCAATTCCAACTTGATTGATTTTCTCCAAACTCATATCAACTCCAACTCTAACTCAAACCTTGAACCAATTCATTGGATTTTCTCAAATAATGAATCAATTCCAAACAATTGAAACTCCAAGTTCAAAAATCTTTCCTAAATCACTTTGATTCTATCTCATGGACTTAGCCTAAATCAAATCTAAATCAATTCAAATTCAAGGAATTATTTCACAACCCATCTCATTTATATTCACATATATAAATGTAATATAAATTCAAATCAATCACACTAAATCCAAAATTCAAATCGAGATCAAAAATCATTCCTAAGTCACTTTGATTCTATCTTATGGACTTAGCCTAAATCAAATTTAAATCAATTCAAATTCAAGAATTTTCTCATAACCATTCATATTCTCATTTATATTCACAAATATAAATGAAATATAAATTCAAATATCAAAATCAATTCAAAATCTCAAATTCAATCAAAATTCAACCTAAGCCTTTCAAGTCAAATCTTGAACTTAAATCAAATTCAAATCAAGTCAAACCCTTGATTTTTCTTCTTGATTCAATCAATCTTCAATCATGAATCCAAATAAACACAAACTCCAATCATCTAACCAAAACTAAATTCAAAAATCAAACCCAAGTCAAACTCATGTTCACCCTTTTGAACTTGAAATTAATGAATTAAAAACCATTTGACTTCAAACCACTTGCAAATGGATTTATATTTCAATCATAAGTCCATATGTGAGTTCAAACTTCAAATCAAGCTTTGACCAAGCCATTTGACTCACTTAGGCTCACTTGAGTCACCTAGTGAAGTACCCTTATGAGCCAAATTCTAATCCTACCCAAATTGGATTGAACTAAGCCCACTAAGCCTCACATTGTGAGCAACAATCATCATAAGATGATCAATCACTATTGGGTCAAACCAAGTCAAACCAAAGGTTGACCAAGTCAACACTTAGCAAATGAAACCTAAACTATCCAAAATCCACCATAGGCCAAATTGAAACCATTGATCAAAACTCATTCATGAACAATGTTTGAACTTGACCAAGTCTTGAGCCTAACCCTGCCCATTGACCCAAGTTGACCTTGACCTAAAAAAGTCAAAATGTGTCAAAACTTGATATAAGCCTTGAAACCAATGGGTCAAGTTCATTCCAAATCACTTGTTGAACTTGACCAAAGCCCCCAATTGGCCAACTAGCCTAATTGACCGAACTTGACTAAAAGGTCAAATTGCCAAATCAAACATAAACCAAATTGATTGTAAACAAGATACCAATCCATTTCAAATGATCAAAACTTAAACCAACCCATGACTCAAATAGGTCAAATGATTGGTCAACTTGACCCATTTGACCCTAAATAAATTGAACCAAAACTAAATATGAACCAAATTGAATCAAACTAAAGCCACTAAAACATTTCAAATGGTCATATGAACTTGACCCAACCCTTGGTTTGACCCAATTTGACCAATTGGTCAACTTGAGCCAAGTTGACCCATTTTGACCTAAATGGGTCAACATGAGCCATATCATATGAAACCAACTCCAAATTCAATGAAACTTGGCCTAACCCATTTTTTAATCATGTAAAATATATTCAAACTGAAATCAAGATAAAATGACCATTTAACCTCTAGGCCATAGGGTAACCTAAAATCAAAACCCCTTGGAATTTGATCAATTTTTTTTCATGGACACTTGACATCCTCTTAGTGGACCAAATGCTCACTAATGGACATGGTGCACATGACCCATTGGGTTTGGGTCAGCCAAACCCAACCCAAGGTAAAAACTAACCACCCCCATGAAAATGAGCAAGTGGGAATCCCTCCTCCACTTGAATTAAGCACATGGGACCTTCACTACTCCACTCCTCTAGCCAAACTGACCCATGTGCAAGTTCTATTAGGCTTAACAACCCATTGTACAAGGTCAATTTGATCAAAACAAAAGGAGGAAGCTCGACCATCCTATTCCTCTAGGGGGAGATATACTCCCCCTAATTTCACTTAAATTTCATTCTCGACTATTCAATTGAAGCATAAGAACTCAGAGGAAGTGATTCCAAGCTCCCCCAAGGTTTCCTAAACATCTTCCATTTTCCCATTTCTTAGTTTTCTTAGATTGAAATAAGGAGCTCAAGTAAAAAATCCAACTCAATACTCAAAGCTAATTCCTCTTCAAGCTTTGTCGAGGACTCAATCGAACTCAAACCTTCCCAAGTTCTCAAGATAAGGGAGGAGTGCTCTTGATCAATACCAAGCCCAATTGAAGGAGAGCTTGGCTCATAGGAATATCCACTCAACTAAAACACTTCAAATCTTCAATAGGGCTTAATCTCAACTAGCCAAAGCTACCTCATCAAACTCGAGCACCGGTGATAGCCTCTAGTGAGGTATGTTATTAACCCAAGCTTAAATTAGCCATGGTGTGGTCCTTTATGAAACAAATTCTTACCTCATGAGAATTTGACCATTGGATGTATTCCCTTTACTCTAGATGGTGTGGGTTGATTGTTTAATCCTCAATCGAGCTCGAATCTTGCCATGGAAGGTGGGCGCTCTCCCATAAGAGAATCGGATGGATCATGGGTCGTCCATTTGTGCATTTTGGATGGACGACCATGATCTAGATGTGGAGGATATTTGATTTAAACCTTTAATACCGTGGCCTTAATCTCAACCGTTCAATCTTTGATCGGACGGATGAGGAGAAAGTGTGTAGCACCGCCGCTGATGCGGTGCTATGATGTGAAAGCTTAATTGGCCTATCCTGTCACGCCATGTGGAAAGAACGCACCGCATCAACCTCCATGTGGTGCCGATGAGATTAACCACTTAATTAGGCTATTTAATTAATTTTAATTAATGGAAAATCATGGAAAATTCAAATATGAATAACTAGATGAGGAAATTTCATAAAAATGTGTGGTAAAATGCATATGAAAGATATTTCAATGTAGAATAATATAAAATTATCTTCAATGGATTTTAAATAGTGATATCTCCTAAATTTGGGTTTTATTAGGAATGTGATTATGCTAATTATTCTCTAATTATCCCTCTGATTAATCCCAAACTCTCATGTGTATTTAGTGGGATGACTCCTAATTTTCTTGAGATTTATTAATGGTTTAATTAGGGGAATTAATTAGTTCATTCTTATTTACCCTCTTAATATAATTAAGCCTAATTAAATGTGTGAATAGTGGTTTAATCTCTTAATTGAGTTAATTAAGCTTTGTTTGAGTGATTAGGAGGCTTAGGGAAAAATTTTAGGATATTTTCTGTAAGCAATTCTTTAAACCCCCTTTCTCTCCCTTAATCTAAATTCAATTAAGGGTTAATCCACTAATTACTTAATTAACTTGATAAAATTTTCAAAATATTCTAGAACTTAATCAATATCTTGGGATATGCTTGGTGTTTAATAACCTAAGAAAATCAAAACCAACCCACATGTGTGGGAAGGTTATGAAAGTACTTAACTTAAACCCTTTAGCTTAATTAATCATTAATTGTGAGCCAAATGCATTAGGCCCTTTTCTTCTAGGTGCATTCGATTTAAATTCCTTGTGTGGTTTTATGTCATATCATTGGCTCATAATTATTTGATTAAATATGCTAAGGTGGTATAGGTAATTAACACACTTAATGTACACCTTAACCTAACTAAAACATAAAATTTACCTAATCACCTGAAAATTAAAAAAAATTAATATACACATGTGGGAATGGGATAAGACCAGCAAAATCATCTCACATTTCTTAAATTAAAATCAAACTCAAAATCAAACAAAATTTCTTTAAAACTAAATTCGATTTGCTTTAAATAATTATATTACATAGGATTATCTTAGGAATTAATTAGGGTGAATGAATTTACATTGCTTTCATCACTTTATTTCTTTCCATGCTAAATATATGTCATATGAAAATCATGCATTCATCTTTTAAAAATCAAATTAAAATGAAATATTTTCTTTATGTCAAATTGCATGTTTTGGCAAAAGTAAGAATATGAATAGCTATTATCACTATTAAATTCAAAATTATTTTCAAATTTTATAAATCAAACATCAAAACTTAAGGTATGTTACTTACAATTATTTATAAGCTTGCATGTGAAATATAAAGATGTGTTTATGTGGCTTTTCCTCCCTCTCTTTCTTAACATATTGAATAATTGGCAAAGTGTATAGTTCATTTGAAAAGGACATAACACTTGCTCAAATCCATTCCAATACACTCCTATGCCATGTCTTAAGAAGGAATTTCACATCACGCATATAAATTAAACAACCAAACCAAAATCAAATAAATATAAACTTTTGCATCTTTCATTTTCCAATTATTTCTTTTGTACATGCATATGGATTTACGAAAAGTGGTATATTAATCTAGACAATCTTGGGGTTGCGAGGCTTTAAGTAGCCCTAAGTAGGTTATGTACCTTACACCCCTGGTGCTAACGATGGCATCGTACTCACTTATGCCTTTCATACATACACATATGCATGTGAAAAATGGATAAAAAGAAATCCTCTTTTCTACTTAATGAAAATCACGCATCATAAAGCATCCTAATTTTCTTAAGTAACACTACTTAGCATTCATCATTAAGGTGTGATATACATTCCCATTTTTATGTATAGATATGCTTAGGATTTATCAATATGCATGTTATACATGTTGGGAAAGAAATGAGATGATGTGTATTTTGTGATATTATTTCTTAATCTTAAAATGCCTTTCCTTTTGAATAGATTTATTTAGAGTTATTCTAAACTTCTGATTAATTAAAACATATAAGAAAACATTCACTAAATAAAAATATGAATCTACTTTAGAAATTACTTAAGGTAGGGAAGGAAAGAAGTTCTCTTTTCTTTTCCTCTCTTTACAACTTAGTAATTAATTGTAGGGTTCATTCAAAATTAAACAAATCACCAAATAAAATCAACTAAATTAACTAAACAACTTAAATGAAACCACCCATCTAAGTTGAAATACTTTTCATACTTAGAAAATGTAAACTTAAAGCTAGCTATACCACACAAACCTTAAAGCACACATTAGACTAAGTCACCATTTATAGCTTTAGATTGGCAATGCATAGTTTGGTGCTTTGCTTTTATTTTGTGATGTCTTATTTTAGTATGTATATTAAGGTGTATATGCGTAGATTGAATGGTAGGACGATTTAGTCTAATCATTATCTTTTGCAGGGGATTGTGCTTAAGGGGTGATGTAATAAAAATATAAAATTTGCTTTTGCTGTGCAGGTGCTTATACCTCTAAGCATAATCCAATAGGCAGTGGACTTGTTACCCATGTGTGGGGTGCTAAGTCCAATATATACATGCTTGGGATTGTATGGTTTATTTAGCTAATCTCTATTTTTAGGTTTTAGTTAGATTTACTTTTCCTTTTCATGTAATTTTGTAATTAGGATTTTGGAATGATTGTTATGGGGATTAGGATGAGCATTGGTTATAAGATTACATCTTATGTACCATGTGAAGCCTTTGGAAAATCACATTCCAACCATCCAAAAGAAGGAACCAAGAGAAAGAAGAAAAGAAGAAAGTGAAGAATGAAGACCCCATAACATGAATTCTTTGCTTAATTGTAATTAATTCATTTGTAATGGTTGTATAAGGGTGCACTCCCAATTTATTTTTTGGGTTTGTGTGGTGGTGCAACCACAAATGGACTTTTATTCTTTGTGTTAGCTTTATAAAATGTTTGATGTTTGTTTAGCTTATGCATTAAGATGACATATGTTTTCCTAGTTTCTTCCTTGCTTGTATGGCTTGGATGACGATTAGGCTCTTAGAAAAAATAAATCTTCTACCAAATTAATCAACTCAAAATTAAAATAAATAACTCATAACCTCACCTAAAGCTTAGTTATAATCAAGATAAAAGAATTAGCAAACCCTTAGCTGGATGTTGTCTTACTTTTATAACATCATGCATAAAAAGTATATTATTTCACTCTTGATTGGAGGTCTTTCACCTTTGCCAGAGAACTTGACTTGACCTGTAAGAGCCATGGTGGAAACACACCTCCATATCTTGCTGATTTTAGCCCACAATTTAATTTCTCATGCTTTAGGAATAAATTATCCTAAAGCATTTTTCAAAATGATTATCCAAAATGAAAATAAAATATATGACAAATTTGCATTAGATTTAAGTCATTAAAGCATGCCCTTACATGATCTAGTCTCTTAGGGAGTGTGTTTAAGGACTTAGTCTCTTTCTAAATAAATAACAACCTTGCTATCTTGCATAAACATATGACTTGCCTATATGTTTTAAAATTGTAGGAGGAGTTAGTTGGCGGCCATACCCAAGTGGTTGTAAGTCCAACAGTCGGGTGGTTTATCCTCTCTTGTGGAGGTAAACCAAATACCCATTTTTATCTTAGATTTAGGTCGTGCTTTTTTGGCTGCAAAATTTAGGTTAGAGATTTCTTCTCCCCATAAGCATAAATCCTCATCTTAGGCATTTCATAACCTTATCATGGAATTGTAAGCCTATATTTTTTAATAAAATTCAACTCAAACAAATTAAATCAATTTCAAAAATATAAAGCCCAACCATAGGGTAGTTTGGGGTTCTTACAAAGCTTCCTAGTATCTTAAGCACCCCTACTTGTTTCCATTTGGCTTCAATAAGAACTCCATCCTCTTGATCGATCCCACTCAACTTTCTAAAAATAAATCAATCGATTGATAGTCCTACCTTTCAAAATCTTTGGAGACAATGATCATTTACCTTAATCGAGAGTATTCTTAAGGAATCATGTTCCTTAGGATGTAATTAACTATGGGGCTTGTCCCTATAGGGAACTTAATGAACCCGATTTAAAATAAACCCTGGTTTACTTTTTCATGTAATGTAGTGGAAGATTCTTTGGTACATTCTGAAGACCCATAGTCCTTAGGAGTCCTTATTGAGGTGATTAGAGCCATTGTAGGGTGGTGACTTCTATCTTTCGACATAGTACACATCTCCTCAATGTTGTACCCAATCAGCCTAATAAGAACATCTGCAGATCTACTTGGTGTCCCAAAAAGGCGTGTATATTTTTGTCTTCATTTATTCCCCTTTTCAAAAAGGGATAGATGAAGATGAGAATATATTTACCATAGAATTTTCTGGCGACTCCGCTGGGGATGGTTCCTCCCTCCATCTTTGGTAAATGATCATTGTTTCCAAGTATCGATAGTGAGTTTGTGCTTTTGCATGTATCCAATACTATCTTTCTTTCTGTTGGCACTTAGCATATTTCATCCTTAAGTTATGCTAGACAACATCTTTAGGTTTTAGGACATCACCCCGTGTTGGTCTTAAAACCACAGTTGGGTTCCCTGATGGGTGAAAATAAAGATCTAATAAAAATAAAATGATTAAAGACTTCCTTCTTACCATTTTATGTTAAGGAAAGGTTCATTCTAAAAATAAAGACAAAATAAATCTTTCATAAAAGTCTTGCTTTTTAAAAGCACCTTTTTAAAATGCACTTAATAAAATATTTGCACAAATCTAATAATTTTTTTACATGTAGAAATATTTCAAAAATAAAACCAACAATCATGATTTTCAAAGCACAAATGGACTTATTCACTCAATTCATTTTGATGAATACTTCATTTTTAAAAATAAAATTCCAACAATCTGAAGCTTTTAAAAACACAAAATTTGAAGATGGGCCTTTCCATCCAATACCTCCCAATGTGTTGGATGGATGTTACATCTTCAAGCAAAATCATAACTTTGGAATTCCACTCAACATATTCCATATGTGTTAAGTTGGAATTTTCACCCTTTCAAAAAAAATCACATGTGAAATCTCTTGATTCAATATACTCACATTTATTGAATGGAAGTTTCATTTTCAACCAAAATCAAAAATAAATTCTTCTAAAGCACATATGAAATCTCTCCATTCAATATACCCACATCTATTGAGTGGAGGTTTCATTTCCAATCAAAATCAAAAATAGACTTTCAAAAGCACATATGAACATCTCCATTCAATATACCCAAATTTATTGAATGAAGATTTTATCTTCAAATAAAGTAACATTATTTTTAAATGCCACTTAACATATTCCACATATGATTAGGTTGGAATTTCCACTTTCAAAAAGTAATAATCACACATGAAAATACATCTTTTGAAAAATGAAACATATGTGATTTCCATCTTACATACCCAAATTTGTTAAATGGAAATCTCTTTTTTCAAAATCAATAAAAATAAAAATTTTCAAAATACATTGGAACTTCATTTTGGCATACCACATTTGCTAAGTGAAGTCTCCATTTTTCAAAACAAAATCTAAAACAAAAAGAAACACTTTTGGAAATTCATTCTTGTGCATACCACATTTGCTAAAGTGAAGTCTCCATTTTCAAAACAAAATCAAAACACAAAATTTCAAACACATTTTTGAATTTCATTTAGCATAAAATTTTCAAGTGAAATCCATTTCACAAAAAATCAAACACATTGGAACTTCATTTTAGCATACCATTTGCTAAAGTGAAGTCTCCATTTTCAAAACAAAATCAAAAAAAAAAAACAATTTTGAACTTCATTTTAGCATACCATATTTGCTAAAGTGAAGTCTCCATTTTCAAACAAAATCAAAACACAAAATTTGAAACATTAAAATTTCATTTAGCATACCAAATTTTCTAAATGAAATCTCCATTTCATACAAATTTACAAAGTTAAGTCTCCATTTTCAAATAAAATCAAAACACAAAATTTAAAATACACATTAGAATTTCATTTAGCATACCAAATTTGCTAAATGAAATCTCCATTTTCAAAAAAATTTCAAAACACATTGAACTTCATTCTTAGCATACCCAAATTTGCTAAGGATCCTATTTTCAAAATCAAAATCTAAAATAAAAGAAACACATTAGATTTTCTTAGCATACTAAATTTGCTAAGAGTCCTATTTTCAAAAATTTTCAAAAACAAAACACACTTGGATTCTTCATTTTAGCATACCCAAATTTGCTAAATGAATTCCATTTTTCAAAATCACAAATGATTCACAAAAAGCAAACAAGAAAAGAAGAAATTATTTTCAAACACCTCACCTAGCATACCCAAATTTGCTAAGTGAGATTCAAAAATCTCAAATGAAAATCAAATTGAGCATTTACTTTAACATACACAAATTTGTTATAATAAAGGGTCCTCAAAATAAAAAAAATCAAAATTCAAATATGAACCTATGGAAGCATCTCTCCAAATATATTTGATCCCAATTTCAACATACCCAAATTTGTTGAAAATGGATTCTAAATTCAAAATTTCCTCTTTCCAATCAAAATCTCAAAATATCTTCTAAATCTATTTGAGCCCGACTTAACACTTTCAAGATGTTGAGTATGGGTTCAAATTCTAAATTCAAATTCAAATCAATGAAGTAAGAAAATATGATTCAAGTTTATTTTTGACATTGCGACTCAATTTTTTCGCCTCAGTTAGTACAGTTGATTGGCAAGACCAAGTATGTGTTCACTTCCCCATGGGATGGATCTGGCCCTGGATCAAGCCAGTCTTCCCCGCTCAAACTAAGCCCACCTCATTCACTTTGGATGAGGTTTTGAGGGGGGCCGAATTACTTGTGAGGGGACCTCCTCATGATGCTAGTAGAGCAGTGTCGGCAAGAGCGGTCATTCTTGACATGCCAGATTTTGAGATTCCCTCAATGAAAAGGAAGGCTCTGGCGGTTCCCATTGCAATAGTGTCAATGTCAACACCTATGGGCCCTGTGGTTCCCTGTGCTACCCCAATTAGTGCTAGCACCCTCAAACGGGAAGGCTCCCCTGATCCCAAGGATTATCTCCCCTATTTTTGAGGTTGGGTCTAGCTCTTACTCTGCTTGCATTACCAAGACCCAAAGGAGAAACAAAAATTGCATGATAAAGCAGTTACATTCTATTATTGAAGAGTTTCCCATGTTGGTTTTCCCGCTGGTTACATCAAACCAGTTCCATCCTCTCTCTAGGTTTGACAGAGAGGATGTCAGGAGAATTTCTGCATCACCTCCATCAGTGGTTTAGTTCAAGCCACCAATCAATGAGAGGAGGAGGTCATATGTCGACCTCTGATCTATTCTACATCGAGTAGGAGGAGCCTACGAACGTTCTGAGTCTGGGGCTCAATTTGATGTGAGATTTATTATCCCCCATAGCATGGGGAAGAATATTAGATAGGAGAGGTCCATGGAGGCCCCCGCCTATCACCCGGGGAGGCGGAGGTTGCCATGACCTCACTTGTTGATTTTCACGATTAGCACACTATCCATCGATCGGCATGTCTCGCTCATGGGGACTACCCATCACAGGAGGAGAGCTCCTATTCAGAGAGAGTCGGTGGTGTCTCCACCACAGCGATCTATCCCCCATCCACCATCTCCGATCCATGTTCCAGCATCTCCAGTTCCACCAAAGGCCATAAAGGAGGGAGAGTGATCCATGGCAGAGATCCTATCCTATCTCTAATTCATAGGCGGGCTCTCCTCGATCTTACCGAGTGGTGAAGGAGTGGCGACCTTGAAGCATAGTAGTTGTCCCTTCACCACCACCATCGCAATAGGACATAGAGATGGTTGTAGTAGTTGCTGAGGGAGAAGGTGACAGCTCAGTTGCACCTACGATGATGAATCCTCCTAGGAGTGTCACCCCATGCAGATTCAGTGATAGTTAAGATCATATTTCTTCAAGAGAGTATAGCCCTCATAGGGTTAACTTTCCAGTGGTAAGGGAGGTTCGGTGCCTCACAGTACATGATAGTGATCCAACCACCGGTCAGTCAAAGTCATTTATGCTAGTTCAGACAGACCATTCTCTAGATGATATAGTAGCCCATTATTTCATGGAGAAGAAAGAGATCCTAGGATATGACTGGTCTGATGAGGAAAAGATCTGTTTTGATCCCAATGAAAATGATTTATTGAGAGATTCAGCAGGGGTTTGCATGGTAGACACTAGGGGATCCCTCCTCAAGGAGCAGCAGACTATGGAAGGTGTTGAGGTCGAGCAAGAAGACATAGCATACTTGACCAAACATCTCCTTCAATAGATAAAATAGAAAGATGAAAAAATAGATAGGATAGAGAAGAGGCTCGAAGATCTATTAGCAGCTGTCTTAACACTTCAAAACCAAGCTTCGGTAGTCCATCCTACTATAGTTGAGACCAGTCAGCCAGAGTTGGTGCATGTCTTGGATCCAGCCAAGACTTTACATCCAGTAGAGCAAGGTAGCACTAGCATGTATAGAAAGGTAGTGGATAGTACCTCCATATAAGAAAAAGATATTAAGAGCATGGTTGAGTAGCAGGTGAGAGAAGCGTTGGCTCAAGCCTGAGGAGGATCATCAATTTCAAAGGGTAAACTCTACCCAGAGTAATTTGATGCAATCCAATATCCTAAGGGTTTCGTGACACCTTCTTTCAAAAGTTTTGATGGTAGTGGGAACGCGAGGTAACACAATGCTCATTTCAGAGCTAGTTGTTGCAACGCTGGTGGCAATGATGCTTTACTCTTTCGTCTCTTCGTCAGTAGCTTAGCGTGTATAGCATTTGACTGGTACACTAAACTTCCTGATAGTTAAGTGAAGATTTTTGCTGAGTTGGAGCAACCCTTTATTAAGAGGTTTATTGGAGCTCAGCAAAGGATCACTGTTGGCGATCTCGTTATGGGTCAACAAAATCCTGGTGAGTCCTTCATTGATTACATTCTCAAATGGTATAATTTAATTATGAAATGCAAACCTCGGCTATCTGAACAACATGCCATCGAGATTCTACTTAAGAATATCAATGGCCCGGTCACCTTCATGCTCAAATGTTTCACCATTAAAACTTTTGAGAAATTAATCAACAAGGCGGCTAGCTTGCAAGGAGAAGCCAAACAGTAACCTTGTCTAGATCTACCAATAAAGCCAAAGCTATGGAAGGTATATGAGATGAAGCCCGGTGCAATGATAGCAGTGGATAAAGAGAAACAGCTGGCCAAAGAATAGTTTGAGAGACCTCATGCTCCACCTTTGGAGATAGGTGACTGGAAGACTAAAGCCAAGTTTTATATCATTGATTTGAATACTTCGTTCACTTCATTGCTCGGTATACCTTGGATACATCAAAATAAGATGATTCCATTCTCCCTCCATCAGCGCATTAAGTTTCAAAAGGATGGGATTGAGTACTGTGTCAAAGGAGATGAAAAGCCTTTTTCAGTTAGAGAGGTTGAGATATATGAAGATGCGACCTACTATCTTCCTAAAAACACCCATTCTCATGAACTTAGATAAAATTCAAATTCAAAAGAAAAAAATGAAGAAAAATAAAAATCGAAGTGAACAAGAAAGGGAAATTAAAAAAGAAATAGAACTACATATCACATTCCACCCACAGTTCATTCCATCATATGGGCATGCGTGTAGGATGACTCAACCTCCACCAGGGAGGAGGTAGAAATAGGTTCGAGGTGGAAGACCCCTTGGCCATATAGCAGAGGTTATAACCTCATGAATCTAGCATTCTTGGAATGCTAGCAAGAGTCTAATGTGATTAGTATACTAGCCAACCCTTCTTAGTAGATTTCAATGGAGGTGACACTCGAGCTGGACAGTGATGAAGATTGGGCCTCTAAACGAAGCAAAGTTTTTGAATCAAATGTATGTAAAATTATCAGGCAGTAGTTAGGAACCTTAGCTCTAACCTTACTTTCATCTCAAAAAGTTGAAGGTTTAGCAGTTAAGGAAGCCCCTAAGTCTTCCGATATGAAGCCAAAGAGGTTCTTTTAGGATCATCCTCCTCAAGTCCGAAGTTGATGTAGAGAGAGGAATTCATAAAGAATTAATGGAATTACCTTTTTTTGATCTGACTTGCCTAATCTTGCAAAGAAGTGTTTGATTTCTTATTCATGGTCTAAGCACAGGTCAAAGTACTTCAAAAAATTATGGAGCAACACAGGTAGGGATGCATGATCAAGATCAGGACTAAAATTAGGTACAGTGGGTCTAGTCGATGATGATGATCACTGCTTAATTATCACCAATCATCTGGAGTCTGTTAGGTTCTTTTCACACCAAACCAACTCTTATGAGGATGTGTGTTTAGAAATCTCAGATGATCCAGATGATCTCCAAATCAAAGATGCACCACCAGAATTTGAAGAGGAGATTCATTCAACAATTGAAAGCTTAAAGAAATTAACCATGGGATAGAAGAAAATCCATGCCCTACATACATCAGTTCATTGCTATATGAAGAAGAAACCAATGACTTAGTTAGGCTATTGACTGAGTTTAAGGACTATTTTGCATGGAGTTATGAGGATATGCCAAGATTATCTCCTGATGTAGCAGTCCACAAACTAGCAATAGATCCTAATGCTAACCCTATCAAGCAAGCTTCTAAATGGATGCGATTAGAAATCAAATAACATGTCATTCTGAAGTCAAGAAACTAATCGATGCTAGTTTCATCAAAGAAAACAAATTTCCTACCTGGTTAGCCATTGTCATCCCACTTAAGAAAAAGAATGGACAAATTTGTATATGCATCGATTTCAGGGGTTTAAACAAGGCATGTCCTAAGGATGAGTTTCCTCTTTCTATACCAGTTAAGAAGAAGAATGGCCAAATTCTCATATGTGTTGATTTTAGGGATTGCAGCAAGGCATGTCCTAAGGATGAGTTTCCTTTTCCTATACCATAATTAATGGTGGACATCGCTTCATCTCATGTAGTTTTATCCTTCATGGATGGGTCATCTCGCTACAACCAAATCAAGATGATCCTCGAGGATTAAAGAAACATTGCTTTTCAAACCCCGATTAGAATCTATTGTTATAGGGTTATGCCTTTCAGCCTTAAAAATGTTGGCGCTATATACCAACAGGCCATGACTCAGATCTTCAACAAACTCATCCATCACCAGGTTGAGTGCTATGTTGATGATCTAATAGTCAAGAGTAGAGAAAAGAAAGACCATCTCTTCAACATGAGAGTAGTTTTTGAACAATTAAGATAATATAATCTCAAAATGAATCCCCTGAAGTGTGCATTCAGACTAGGAAAATTCATTAGTGTCGAGATGCCTTTGAAGATATCAGTGATTTGGTGATGTTGCTGTTCTACTGTCGGCGGGCCACTCATCCTCTACATTAGATGACTCTCTCAACACTTTGTTGGCCCAAGCCAACAATGAAGGGAAGCAAATTTCTCTCTACTACCTCAGTTGTCGTCTGATCTCTGCTGAAGTAAACTATCCACCCATTGTGAAACATTACCTAGCTTTGATCTTTGCCTCCCAAAAGCTATGACATTATATAATTTCTCATAAGGTTAACTTGATTTCTAGAAACAATCCACTACAGTACCTCATGACATGGGTCATTTGGCACGATGGTCTATGATTCTTTCATAATTTGATATCACATTCGTACCCCTCCGTGCGGTAAAAGCATAAGCACTAGTGAATTTCATAGCAGCACACCCACTTCCTGCTGATTCTCTGCTTAGTGACGATCTCCTTGATAAATAAATCATGAACTTAAGGGGAGTTGAAAATCACCGATGAGAGATGTATTTTGATGGTGCAGCTTCTTTTAATAAAGTGGAAGCACCACGATCTACTCTTCTAGGAATGGCAGGGGTAGGAATAGTTTTCTTAACTCCAGACCGTGATGTGATGAGATTCTTATACTATCTTTCCAATGAAGCTGAGTATGAGGCTTTGATTGCTAGTTTGGAGTTATCTATCATAATGTGTGTCAATAGCATCAACATCTTTGGGGATTCTCCATTGGCCATCAATCATATTGTCGAGTCCTATAAGGTTCTCAAACCCAAGCTTCATCATTACCATGAGTATACCATGAAGCTGTTGGCCCAAATCCCTGAAGTCACCATCTACAAGGTTCCCCGAGTAGAGAACGTAGTAGCAGATGCTTTAGCCAAACTTACCAAATAATTGGCATCTCTGGAATATGAGTCCATTCCAATAAGGGTCCAAAATAGACAAGTCATATTCCTTATTAATGATGAACTCATCGAGAGACTTTCTCTTGAAGGAGAGGTTGTGTTTCCTATAAGGACAAGGAGATGGATCAAAGGCAACCGTTCATAGACTATTTGAACACTCACAAACTATCTCAAGAAAATTCACAAGCCCATCAAGTGAAACAGAGAGATCTCTCTTATGCTCTAGTTAATGACACTCTGTACCGACGGTCCTTGATTAAATATGATTATGTTATTTAGATAAACATGAATCCCATGGCATTATAACCGAGGTACATTCAGGTCCATGCGGAGACCACATCAATCTGATCTGAAGATGAAGATGAAGATCAAGAGACTAGGATATTTCTAACATTTGATGATTACAGACTACATGGATGTAGCTAGAAGATTCCATCAGCGTTAGGTACATGGTGTGGTCTTACACCAACCACCCAACATTCTACACCCTATATTGGCTTCATGGTTCTTCGAGTGTTGAGGTACCGACATAGTGGGTCTTATCGATTCTCCTTCTTCTAAGGGTCATCAGTTCATCTTACCACCACTACTTTTCCAAGTGGTAAGCAATCCCACTTAGAGAAGTCAGTCGATGTGCTTGATTTTCAGAATCATATCATATATAGGTTTGAGGTGCCTTGACGAATTATATCCGATAATGGTAATGTATTCAGAAGCACCAAGATCAACATCTTCGCCAGAAGATAGTATAGATTGGAGATTTTCCACCATCTAATATCCCAAAGCAAATGGCTTAGCAGAAGCATTCAACAAAACTCTCATCCAAATACTAAAGAAGACTCTTGATGATAACAAGCGACAGTGGAATGAGCAGTTGGTTGAAGTCTTGTATGCCTACCGCACCACATACCAAACTCCAACTTAGTCTACCCCATTTTTCTTAGTGTATGGATCCAAGGTTGTTCTACCATTAGAAATTCAACTCACATCACTAAGGATAGCATTAGGTAGCAAGATCACTATAGAGCATAATGCAAAGTTGTGGTTAGAAGAGCTCAAAGGTTTGGAGGAGAGTCGTCGATAGGCATACTAGAACCTCAAGTTATACAAAGCCAAAATAATTAAAGCTCACAACAAGCTGGTCCTCCCTAGGTCTTTCCAAGTAGCCAAACTTGTGTTAGTCCTAAGGAGACCAATTATTGCCCGTCGAAAGATGGGAGGCAAGTTTGAACCCACTTGGGAAGGCCCCTATGTCATAGAGAAGGCTTACCAACAAGGATCTTATCAGCTCATTAATAGTAAAGGGGAATAACCAATGCTTCTAATTAATGGGCTCTATTTAAAGAATATTACCCATAAAACATGTTTGAAAATAATTATCAATAAAAGAATAAAAATTTGATTTCATTTCATCAAAATCTTCTCTTCTTTCTAAGCATTATTTGTTTATCTTGTGAATCCATCATGACGTGTTTAGGATAGGTATAACAGTCCCCCAGCATCATCCTATCCCTCCTTCATGACACAAACACAATCAAACACACTCTCTTGGTGCTATTAGAAAAGGTGTGAGAGAACCTAAGAGGCATCTTATTTCGATTATCACAACTAAGTTAGGTATGAGAGAACCCAAGTGGCATCCTTTCTTAGTGGGAATTCTGGTTGCCATCCATGGCACCATTTCATCAAAATCTCCAGCGTGTTTAAGGTAGGTGTAAGAGAACCCGAGCGGTGTCCTATTCATTTTAACATAAGCACGAAAACAAACACAAATCTTTTGTCTCAGATTATTTTGATGTGAGAGCAAGCCCCTATGGCACTCACTCATTTGCTATTCTAGGTCAGGTTTATATGTTACCTCACTAGTATGTCACCCTAGTGGTCACTTATTTGGAAGATGTGAGTCCTCGCGCTCTCTTGCTAAATTTAACCATTGCAAACCATTGAGTGCCTTGTTAGTATGATAAACTTTACTGCCTAACCAGTAAGCTATCTCATGTTGGTTTTGTTTAAGAAGATGTGAGTACCCAAGCTTTTTTCTTGAACTAATAATCATGATCTGACTATGTCAAATATATTTGAGGTTTAGGATAAGTCCCCCAGAGGCTCCTTTCCTCTTGACTACATTTGAGTCGCTGTAAGTCCCCTAGTGGCATTCACTCAGTAGTCACCCTAGGTCGGATGGCTCATGTCGAGTCGAAGATAGACTATCCCAGCAATTAGTTCTGCTATAGGAAGATGTGAGTCCCCAAGCTTCATTCCTATGCTGATTGTTGAAAACCAACAGGCAACTTAGGTTGGTTGATATTCGCTATGCTGATAGTGACTCACCTGGTGGATACACCACTCTTGGCAGATGTGAGTCCCCGAGCTTTCTCCTTGAGTTGGTCATCAAATACCTATTTCATATATGACTAGCCATATCATTTTCTCCAGGGCTTTGGATCAAGCCCTTAGTAGCCCCTCTCTCTGTGGGAATTCTACTTGGATCACATCCTTTGTGACACCATTTAGACACTACCCAAGTTACTTTTTGGATTTGACAGTCCCCCTTTCCTAGTAGGCACCCTTGTGGTTGGAAAATTTGTTCGACAGATGCATAGATTCTCCCTTGGTTTAGTAATCTGAGTTAAGCCTAGGTTGGTATAAGATCCTTCTCAGTTTGATCCCTCGTAAACCAACAGGGTCCACGATAAATAAACTAACTAAATAAATAAATAAATTCACTTGTGGATTAGGAATTCAAGCCCCCAAAGGGCCCTTTTTTTTCTAACATCTATCTTTAGAGGCGGTGTCAGTGAACTCCTTAGAATTGTCGACTACGAGTTGAGATAAATCCTCAGGTCAGTACTCACTCCGTAGTCTCCCTTAGGTCAGGTTCAATCTATTTTTCCACAAGCAGGTTACCTTGGCAGTCATTCCGGTTTGGAAGATGTAAGACTATGACTTCTTTCTAGCATGATTATCGCAAACTGATGGACAGCCCTAGGTCAGGATCAATTTGTTACCCAAAGCAACTGATCACCCTAGTAGTCTTCTATAATGGAAGATGTGAGTCCCCGAGCTTTCTTCCCTTGAATTGATCATTGCAAATTGAAAGGCACTCCTTTGGTCGAATAGTTCTCCCATCGACCGGGAAGCTATTCCCTTTGGTTCGATAAATCTAAGATAGGTCTAGGCTAATATAAGCTCCTTCTCAATGTGATCCATCATAAACCAATAGAATCCATCAAAATAAATTAAAGAATGAAATTAATCTTAACTATCTTAGAGCTGATTTGAGTCCTCAATGGCATTCACTCAATAGTCAGCCCTAGGTCGGATTCAATTTATTACCCAAAGCAGCCGATCAGCCTAGTGGTTCCTTGTTTCAGAAGATGTGAGTCCCCATACTCTCTTCCTAACTTGACCATTGCAAACTAAAAGACACCCCTTTTGGTTGGATAGTCCTACCTTGTGGTTGTAGACTACTCCCTTTGGATTGGTAAGTCTGAGTTTGGTCTAGGCCTCCATAGCCCCTACTCAATACAGTCCATTGCAAACTGATGGGATCCATCATAATCAAAACAGATTAAAGAATGAAATTAATCTTGACTATCTCTAAGTTGATCTAAGTCCCCCGCGGCATTCACTTAATAGTCAGCCCTAGGTCGGGTTCGAATTGTTGCCTTGGCAACCGATCACCCCAGTGGTTTCTTATTTTGGAAGATGTGAGTCCCCGCACTTTCTTCCTAACTTGATCATTACAAATTGAAGGGCATCCCTTTGGTCGGTTAGTCATACTACGTGGTTGGTAGACTACTCCCTTTGGATTAGTATGTCTGAGTTAGGTCTAAGCCACCATAGCCTACCTGATCCATTGCCCATTAGAACCCATCCATCAAAATAAATTAAAAAAATGAAATTAATCTTGACTCTCTTTGAGTTGATCTAAGTCCCCCAACATTATTCACTCAATAATCAATCCTAGATCAGGTTTGACCTGTTGCCTTACCAATAGATCCCCCAGCAACTGATCCCTACTTTAAATAATGTAAGTCTACTATGCTTTCTTCCTAGTATAACTATTGCACACCAAAAGGCATCCCCTTCGATTGGTTAGTCCTACTATGTGTTTAGTAGGCTACCCCATTGGATTGGTAAATCTGAGCTAGGTCTAGGCCTCTGTGGCTCCTACTCAGTGCGATCCATCGCAAATCAACATGGTTCATCCCAAATCCAAAATCTAAAAATCTGAAATAAATTCAACCCTCCTCCCTCAGTGGAGTCAATCAAATCAAAATAAATTAAACAAATGAAATCACATCTCTCATCCCCTTGTGGATGATTTGAACCTGTCTCCTACGTGGAAGGTTCACATACTCTATCCATAATGGATTTCCCCTTCCCTCTCTTATGTCCTTGGCATAAGTAGAGTCACATTACACTAAGCTCTTGATTTCTTCTACACCTCTGGTTAGGAGTAGACTATTTTTATTAGTGCTTGTGATCGTTTGGTGTTGTTGATCATTTTAGTTAACACCAAATACATGTGGTGTTCCTTATCAGTCACACCACACCTATTGGGTGCCCTTTGTTGACCTCATTTTTAGAAGAAGCTCTCAACCCCTCCATCTTAGACATAGGATTTCTCTTAGACTTTAAGAGTTTCTTAGTCTTAAGACACATCTAGTGATTAGGTGGACACTCAACCTAGCCCTAGAGACTTAGAAGAGTTAGCCATTGGAGTAGGTTGTGCCTAAGGGGTGTTAGGAAAATTTATCTACCCTATAGCTTAAACTAAATTCCTCACTTCCTACCTTCAAGTCAAACTCAAATCAATTCCAACTTGATTGATTTTCTCTAAATTATATCAACTCCAACTCTAACTCAAACGTTGAACCAATTCAATGAGTTTTCTCAAATCATGAATCAATTCCAAACATTTGAAACTTATGATTGAAGCCCATGATTGAAATTCCAAGTTCAAAAATCTTTCCTAAGTCACTTTGATTCTATCTCATGTACTTAGCCTAAATCAAATCTAAATCAATTCAAATTCAATGAATTTTCTCACAACCCATTTATATTCTCATTTATATTCACATATATAAAGGGAATATAAATTAAAATCAATCAAACTAAATCTAAAATTCAAATCGAGATAAAAAATCTTTCCTACGTCACTTTGATTCTATCTTATGGACTTAGCCTAAATCATCAATTCAAATTCATGAAATTTTCTCATAACCCATTCATATTCTCATTTATATTCATAAATATAAATGAAATATAAATTCAAATATCCAAAAATCAATTCAAAACTTAAACTCAAATTCAATCAAAATTCAACCTAAGCCTTTCAAGTCAAATCTTGAACTTAGCCAAAACAAATTCAAATCGAGTCAAACCCTTGATTTTTCTTCATGGTTCGATCAATCCTTCAATCATGAATCTAAATATAAACACAAACTCCAATCATCAAACCAAAGCTAAATTCAAAAATCAAACCCAAGTCAAACTCATGTTCACCCTTTTGAACTTGAAATTGTTAAGTGAATCAAAACCCATTTGACTTCAAATTACTTGCAAATGGATTTATATTTTAATCATAATTCCATATGTGAGTTCAGTCAAACTCAAATCAGGCTTTGACCAACCCATTTGACCCACTTAAGCTCACTTGACCCAAAGTAACCTAAAGTACCTCTTATGAGCCAAATTCTAATCCTACAAATTGGATTGAACTAAGCCCACTAAGCCTCACATTATGAGCAAATCATCATAAGATGATCAATCACTCAAATTGGTCAAACCAAGTCAAACTTGGTTGACCAAGTCAACACTTAGCCAAAATGAAAAAAACTAGCCAAAATCACCATTTGATTGAAACCATTGATCAAAACTCATTCATGATCAATGTTTGAACTTGACCAAGTCATCATTTGAGCCTAACTAGATTGGCCACTTGACCCAAGTTGACCCAACTTGACCTAAAAAATCAAAATGTCAAAACTTGATCTAAGCCAAATTGATTGAAACCAATGGGTCAAGTTCATTCTAAATCACTTGTTGAACTTGACCAAAGCCCCAATTGGCTAGACCCAACCTACCCCAATTGACCTTGAACCCAACTTGACCTAAAAGGTCAAATTGAGCCAAATCAAATATAAACCAAATTGATTGAAACAAAGATACCAATCCATTTCAAATGATCAACTAACATAAACCAACCCATGGCCTAACCCAAATAGGTCAAATGGGTCAAATTGGTCAACTTGACCCATTTGACCTAAATGAAATCAAATGAACCAAAACCAAATATAAACCAAATTGAATCAAACCAAAGCCCAAAATATTTTAAATGGTCAGATGAACTTGACCCAACCCTTGGTTTGACCCAATTTGACCAATTGGTCATGACCCATTTTGACCTAAATGGCTCAACATGAGCCAAATCATATCAAACCAACTCCAAATTCAATGAAACTTGGCCTAACCCATTTTTCAATCATGTCAAACATATTCAAACAAATCAAGTTAAATGACCATTTTACCTAGGCCATAGGGTAACCTAAAATCAAAATCACTTGAATTTGGTCAATTCCTTTTCATGGACACTTAGCATCCTCTTAGTGGACCAAATGGTCACTAATGGACATGGTGCACATGACCCATGGGTTTGGGTCAGCCAAACCCAACCAAGGTCAAAACTACTTGAAATAGCACATGGAATCCTCCTCCACTTTAATTAAGCATGGGACCTTCCACTCACTCTCCGCCAAAGACATGCAAGTCTAATAGCCTAACAACCCATTGAATAGGTCAATTGGATCAAAATGGAAGCTCAGTCACCCGATTCCTAGGGAGATATACTCCCCTAATTTCACTTGAATTTCATTCAATTTGATTAAAGCATAGGAACTGGAGGAAGTTATTTCAAGCTCCCCAAGCTCTAGATCTTCCATTTTCCCATTTCTCAATTTTCAAAAATAGAGCTCAAGTGAAAATCCAACTTAGTCAATACTCCCATCAAATAATTCCTCTTTTAAGCTTCATGAGGACTCAATCAATCACTTTTCCAAGCTCAAAGCAAGGGAGGTGCTCTTGATCAGATTGAGCCCAATTGAAGGAAAGCTTGGTCCATAGAAGATCCACTCAACCAAACCACAAATCTTCAACTCAACTAGAGGTGATAGCCTCCCTGAGGTATCCATTAAACGAGCTTAAATTAGACATGGTGTGGTCCTTTATGAAAAAATTTCCATGAGAATTTGACCATTGGATGTATTCCCTTTACTCTAGATGGTGTGGGTTGAATTTGAGTTCAAACTAGCTCAATCGAGCTTGGATCTTCCATGGAAGGTGGACATCCCACTTTCCAGGGAAGATCAGGATGGATCATGGGTCGTCCAACTGTGCATTTTGGATGAACGACCATGATCTAGACATGTAGGATATTTGATTTAATCCTTTAATACCATGGCCTTAATCTCAACCATCCGATCTTTGATCCGGATGAGAAAGTGCATAGTACCACGCTGATGGTGCTTTGATGTGACAACTTAAATATTCTCCCATCATGCCATGGAAAGCGTGCAGCTCACCTCCATGCCAATGGGATTAACCATTAATTAGGATTAATTAATAATCATGAAACTTCAAATATTCATAACTAAATGAGAAAAATAAAAAAATATGATAAAATGCATATGAAAGATAATTTAGAATAATATAAAATTATTTTCAATGGATTTTGAATGATATTCCTAATTTGTGTTTTATTAATGTAATTATGCTATTATTCTCTAATTATTCCATTGATTAATCTCAAACTTCTCATGTGCATTTAGAGGGATGACTTATGCCTCCCCTAATTTTCTTGGGATTTATTAATGGTTTAATTAGGGGAATTGCTTTCATTCTTAATTACCCTCTTAATGTAATTAAGCCTAATTAATGTGTGAATAGTGGTTTAATCCTTTGATTGAGTTAATTAAGCTTGTTTAGTGATCAAGAGGTTTAGAATAATTTTGGGATATTTTCCTAAGCTATTCTTAAACCCCTTTCTCTTCCTTAATCTAAATTCAATTAAGGGTTAATCCACTAATTACTTAATTAACTTGATAAAATTTTCAAAACATTCCAAACTTAATCAATTCATCTTGGGTAGATGCTTGGGTGTTCAATAACCTAAGTGGCTTAAGGAAATCAAAACCTAATCCACATGTGTGGGAAGGGTTATGAAAGTACTTAACTTAAACCCTTTAGCTTAATTAATCATTAATTGTGAGCCAAATGCATTAGGCCCTTTTCTTCCTAGGTGCATTGCTGATTTAAATTCCTTGTGTGGTTTTATGTCATATCATTGGCTCATAATTATTTATTAAATATGTTAAGGTGGTATTGGTGTAATTTAATACACTTAACCTAACTAAACATAAAATTGACTAATCACCTAAAAAATTAAACTAAAATAATATACACATGTGAGAATGGTTAGGACCAAACTCATCACATTTCTAAATTAAATCAAACTCAAAATTAAACAAAATTTCTTTAAAACAAATTTGATTTGCTTTAAATAATTCTTATTCATAGGATTGTCTTTAGGAATTAATTAGGGTGAATGAATTTACATTACTTTCATCACTTTATTTCTTTCCTAGCATGCTAAACATGTATGCCATATAAAAATCATGCATTCATACCTTTTAAAAAAAATCAAAAATAAAATGAAATATTTTCCTTATGTCAAATTGCATGTTTTGGCTAAAGTAAGAATATGAATGGCCATTATCACTATTAAATTCAAAATTATTTTCAAAATTTATAAATCAAACATCAAAATTGAAAGATATGCTACTTATAATTATTTATAAGCTTGCATGTGAAATATAAAGATATGTATTATGTGGCTTTTCCTCTCTTTCTTAACATAGAATTGAATAGGATTTGCAAAGTGTATAGTCATTTGAAAAGACATAACACTTGCTTAAATCCATTCTTATACACTCCTATGTCATGACTTAGAAGGACTTTCACATCACACATATAAATTAAACAACCAAACCAAAAATCAAATAAATATAAACTTTTGCATCTTTCTTTTTCCATTTATTTCTTTTATACATGCATATGTATTTAAGGAAAGTGGTATATTAGTCTAGATGACCCAGGGGTTGCGAGGCTTTAAGTAGCCCTAAATAGGTCTTGTACCTTACACCCCTAGTGCTAACAATGATGTACTCACTTATGCCTTTCATACATACACATGTGCATATGAAAAAAGGATAAAAGAAATCCCTCTTTTCTACTTAATGAAAAGCATGCATCATAAAGCATCCTAATTTTCTTAAGTAACACTACTTAGTATTCATCATTAAGGTGTGTTAAACAATCCCATTTGTATGTATATATATGCTTATGATTCATCCATATGCAGGTTATACATGTTGGGAAAGAAATGAAATGATGTGTATTTTGTGATATTATTTCACTTTACTTAATCTTAAAATGCCTTTGCTTTTGAATAGGTTTGTTTAGAATTATTCTAAACTTAGGAATAAAACAAAACATATAAGAAAACATTTACTAAACAAAATCAAACATGAATCTACTTTAGTAATTACTTAAGCTAGGAAAGGAAAGAGAAGTTTCTCTTTTCTTTTCCCCTCTTTACAACTTAGTAATTAATTGTAGGTTCATTCAAACCAAATAAATCACAAATAAAATCAACTAAATTAACTAAACAACTTAAATGAAACCACCTCTAAGTTGAACATTTTCATACTTAGAAATGTAAACCTTAAAGCCTAGCTAAGCATACCACACAAACCTTAAAGCACACACATTAGACTAAGTCACCATTCTTTCTTTAGGTTAGGTGCATGGTTTGATGTTTTCTTTTTGTTTTGATGTTTGTTTTAGTGGATGTTAGGGTGTATGTGTAGAATGAATGGTAGGATGATTTAGTCTAATCATTGTCTTGAGGATTGTGCTTAAGGTTGATATAAATATTGTGCTTTATAATAATCCAATAAGCCAGGTGGACTTGGTTACCATGTGTGGGGTGCTAAGTCCAATATGTACTCATACATGCTTGGGATTTGTATGATTTGTTTAGCTAATCTCTATTTTATAGGCTTCAGTTAGATTTACTTTTCCCTTTTCATGTACTTTTATAAATTGGATTTTGGAATGATTGTTATGGGGGATTAAGATGAGCATTGGTTATAAGATTATATCTTATATACCATGTGAAGTCTTTGGAGCAATCACAAAATCCAAAAGAAGGAAAAATAAGAAGAAGAAGTGAAAAAATGAAGACCCCCATAACATGAATTCCTTGCTTAATTGTAATTTATTCATTTGTAATTAGGGTTGTATAAGGGTAGAGCTTGGCTACCCAATTTTTTTTTGGGTTTGTGCAGTGGTGCCCAACCATAAATGGCCTTTTATTCTTTTACATTAGCTTTATAAAATGATGTTTGTTTAAGCTTTAAGAAATGACATATTTTCTAGTTTCTTCTTGCTTGATGTATGGCTGGATGATGATTAGGCTCTTAGGAAATAAATCTTCTACCAAATTAATCAACTCAAAATTAAAATAAATAACTCATAACCTCACTAAAACTTAAGTTAAATCATGATAAAAGAATTAGCAACCCCTTTGCTGGATGTTGACTTACTTTTATAACATCACGCATAAAAATCATATTATTTTACTCTTGATTGGAGGGCTTCCACCTTTGCCAGAGAACTTGGCTTGACCTTTGAGAGCCATGGTGGAAACACACCTCCTTATCTTGCTGATTTTAGCCCATAATCTAATTTCTTATGCATTAGACATAAAGAATCCTAAAGCCTTTATCAAATTGATTATCCAAAATGAAAATAAAATATATGAAAATTTTGTGTTAGATTTAAGTCATTAAAGCATGCCCTGACATGATCTAGTCATTTAGGGAGTGTGTTTAAGGACTTGGTCTCTTTCTAAATAATTAACAACCTTACTATCTTGCATAAACATATGACTTGCCTACATATTTTAAAATCATAGGAGGAGTTAGTTGGCGACCCAGCGGTTGTAAGTCTAATGTCAAGTGGTTTATCCTCTTGTGGAGGTAAACCAAATACCCATTTTGTCTTAGATTTAGGTCATGCTTTTTTGGGCCAAAGTTCCCTAGATTTAGGTTCTGAGGTTGTTTCTCCCCTTTGTGGGTCATAAGCATAAATTCTCACCTCTTAGGCGTTTCCATGACCTTATACTATAGAATTGTAAGCCCTACATTTCTAATAAAAATTCAACTCAAATAAATTAATTAAATTTCAAAAATGTAAAGCCCAATCATAGGGTAGTTTGGGGTACTTTATAGGCTTCCTAGTATCTTAAGCACCCCCTACTTGTTCCCATTTAGCTTCGATAAGAACTCCATCCTCTTGATCGATCCCACTTGACTTTCTAAAAATAAATCAATCGATTGATAGTCCTACCTTTCAAAATCTTTGGAGACAACAATCATTTATAGTAATCATGAGTATTCCTAATGAATCCTATTCCTTGGGATGTAATTAACTATGGGGGGCTTGCCCCTGTAGGGAACTTAATGAACCCGTTTTAAAATAAACCCTACTTTCCTTTTTCATGTAAAGTAAGGAAAGAAACTTTAGTACATTCTGAAGACCCGCAGTCTTTAGGAGTCCTTATTGAGGTGATTAAGTTCATTGTAGGGTGGTGACTTCTATCTTTTGAGATAGTAAACCTCTCATCAATGTCGAACCTGATCACCCTAATAAGAACATTTGTGGATCTGCGTGGCATCCTAAAAAGGCATGTATATTTTTATCAATAGTTATCCCCCTTTTCAAAAAGGGATAGATGAAGATGAGAATATATCTCACCATAGATTCATATATGGGTTCACATATGTTTACATGTTAATAAGTATATAGTCTGGACATCCTGAAAATATGAGGCTTTAAGTATCCCTATAGAGGTCTTATATTATCTCATTTCCCTGGTTAACAAAGGCACGTAATTACTTAATTTTATTCCTATGTGCAATTGTACTAGAATTTGGATAGAACTTTATTTTACATAGGTAGATAATTCAACCAAAATACAATCTTTTCATGATTTTCATTCTCATAGTTGTGTGCACATCCATATATATTTAAGATAGCAAGTATATAGTCTGGACATCCTGGGAATTTGAGGCTTTAAGTAGCCCCAAGGAGGTCTTAGATTATCTCACTTCCCTAGTTTAAACAACATCATATACTTGCTTACATGTTTAATACACGTGTGTGCATATTCAACTAAAGAATGATGATCCCTCTTTTATACCAAAATATATGCATTCATAATCATTTAAGTGTGCCAAAATGTATTGTATGTATATGTACATTAAGACTTAAATCATATGCATGCTATTGATGATGAAAAGGAATGGTATAACATTATTTATGTGATGATAATTCAATTACAATAATCTTAAGAAGCCTTTCATGTTGAATATGATTCTTTAATATTAACCAAAACATAGGATTAATGAAAATACTTAATAAATTATTCACTAAAACAAACCAAATTGTAATAATACACTCTTTAGAAAGTAACTTTAAGGTAGGAATGAACAAGCCTTTTTCTTCTCTTTACAATACTTAGTTGCTAAGTAAATATCAAATAAAATAAAGCTATTGACCTCACTTTTAGAGTGAACCCTCAACTTCCTCATCATAGACCTAGGACTCTTGTAGACACTAAGAGCTCCTTAGTCTTAAGAGACTTCTTGTGACTAGGTGAACACTTAATCTAAGCCTAGAGACTTAGAAGAAGCCATAGAAATAGGTTATGCCTTAGGGATTTAGGAAAACTTGCCTACCCTGTAGTCTCAAACCCAATCCTTTCTTCCTTCTTCAAACCAAACCTTAAATTCAAATCCAAATCATAAATCAATTCCAAATCAAATGATTGAAATCCATGATCAAATTCAAACTCCAAAACCCTTCCTAAGCCCTTTGATTTTATCTTATGGACTTAGCCTTAATTAAATCCAAATCAACCCTAATTCAATTGATTTTTTAAAATATCAAATTAAATCTCAAATAAAATTCCAACTCAAAGTCTAAATCAAATGACTAGAACCCAAAATCAAATTCAAACTCCAAATTCCCTTCTTAAGTCATATGAACCACCTTCATATGTTTAGCCAACATTGTTTTAACCAAATCAAACTTGGTTGATTTTTTTATAAATTAATTATTTCTTCATTTATATTAACAAATATAAATTAAATCCAAACTCAAATGAGTCAAATCAAATCAAACTAGATCAAGCTAAATCAAGACCTTTCTTAAGCCATATGGACCTACCTCCATAAGCTTAATCAAATCTTACTCCAAATCAACCCAAACTCAATTAATTTCTTTATAAATCAGTTATTTCTTCATTTATATTCACACATATAAATGAAACCCACCCTCCAATGACCAAAAATAAATCAAACTAAATCAATTCCCTACTTTTGCCCTTTTGACCTATATCCTTAAATTTGGTCAAATTTGCTTCCAAATCACTCCAAACCAGTGATTTTCTCATGAATCATTTATACCTTCATTTATATTCATAAATATAATGAAATATAAATCTAAATAGCCAAAATTAAACCTAAATCAAATCAAATTTCTAATTTTAACCTTTTTAGCCAATTTCTTGAACTTGGCTAAATGATACCCAAATCAATTCAAAACCCATGGATTTCTTCATGAATCAATCATTCCTTCAATAACTCGTCCAAATATAAACATAAATTATAATTAATAGACCAAATCCATGTCAACCCAAGTCAAGCCCATGTTGACCCCTTTAGACTTAAAATTGTCATATGGACCAAAATCCATTTGACTCCAAACCAATTGCAATTGGATTTATATTTTCATCCTAAATCTATGTATGAGTTCAATTAAACTTGAACCAAGCCAAAACCAATCCAATTGACCTATTTAGGTCCACTTGACCCAAAGTGACCTAAAGACCCTTTTGAGTCAAGTTCTAATCCAACCCAAATTAGATTGAACTAAGCCCATCCAAACCTCATATCATGATTAACAATCATCCTAGGGTGATCAACTACCTTGAATTGGGTCAAACCAAGTCAACTTTTCCCTTTGACCAAGTCAATCTTTACCTTGAATTGGTGAGCTAAGATCGAATGGAGAAAGACATACAATATCTGTCTTTTACCATTCTGAAGAATCTGGTCAGCCTTGATCCAAATAGATAGCCCTGATTTGATCACATTAGATCTGCCGATTTAATCCCTTTAACGATTGGATTTAATCGTGGTCGTTCGATCTTAGATCGGACGATCCACAGGAAAGCGTGTCTGCCACAATTTGAGTTTACATCTCGATTTGATAACTTAAATTGCCTATCCCATCATACCACATAGAAAGCATGCCATGTGGCACTAACGAGAATAGGGGGTTAATTAGGTTTAGTTAATCCATTTTAAGGATGGAACTTCTAAAATTAATAACTAACCCTAAAAATTTTTAAAAATATGAATGAGGGCTCATTTTAAAGGTATTCTAGAGGAAAATCCAAGAAAATTATTATTAATTAATTTTAAATAGTAATTTTTGCTTAATTAAGGTTTGATTAAAAATTTAATTAGCCTAATTACTCTTTCATTAATTATCAATTAATTTCAAACTTTCTAGAGATGTTTAGGGGGTGACCTCTACCTCCTCTACTTTTCTTGGAATTTATTGGATAGTTAATTAAGAAAATTGATTGATTAAGCCTTAATTGCTCTCTTACCTTAATTAGTGATAATTAATCAAATGAATAGTGAATTGGTCCATTAATTAAGTTCATTAGCCTCTATTAATAATGAAGAAACTTAGGGAAATGGATTGGGACCCCTCTTCCAATCTTTTCCTTAAGTCTTCTTCATTCCCTCTTTAAAATTAATTAATTAAGACCCATTAATTAATTAATTAACTAAATCAATGAAAATCCAAATTATATCTGAACATTAATTAACTAATTGAAAAGATTTAGGGATTAAGACTTAGGCTTCCTTCTATGTCTCTTTCCCTAAGTCCATTTCATATTATTGATTAAGGATAATTAGGATTTAATTACATGATTAATGAACTTAATTAACTTGATTAAACCTGTTTTCCCTAATTAACTCTTGGGTAGCTCTTTTGGTATTCAATTACCTAAAGAGAGAGCTAATGAAATTATGGTTAGCTCATATGTGTGAGAAAAATCATAAAATTAATTTACTGAGCTCTTTAAGCTTAATTAATTAATAATTATGAGCTAATTGCATTAGAACCCTTTCATTTCATAGGAACATTGCCAATTTATTTGCATATCATATTAACTCATAATTGTTTAATTAGTTAACTTAAGGTGATATAGTTAAGGGTTAATTAATTGACTTAATTCATACTTAACTTAATCAATTCATAAAATTAACCTAATTATTTTTCATTAAATTAAATTAACTCACACATATGGGGAATGTGATTAAGATTAGTAAACCCCTTTTACATCAATTAAATCAAATCAAACATGAAATAAAAAATGGCTTTAAGAAACTTTGGTTTATTTTAAATGATCTTATTCAATATGATTGTCCTTAGGAATTAGTTGGATTGAATGAAATTACATGCTTGTGTTGCTTTATTTCTTTTCAATCATATTAAAATGTTGTATGCCACTTGTAGTCATGCATTCATCTCTTTCAAAAATTAATTAAATAAAATGATTTCCTTTATGTCAAATTTGCATGTATTGACTTAATTAGAAATATGTGTGACTATTATCACTATTAAATATCAAATATATTTTCAAAAGCCTATTAATGAATAAAAATATGTATTGTGACTTTAGTTACATATACATAGGAGGTGCATGTGAATATAAGCTTAGTGTATGAAGTGAAGTCTCTTTCTTACATTCATGTGTTGATTTGCATAAGTTTGAATGTTAATGGGTATATTAGTTTGGACATTTTGGGGATGCACGGCTTTAAGTAGCCTTAAGGAGGTTCCTACCTTAGTCTCCTGGTGTAGAACAATGGTGACGTTCCTATTTGATTTCATTCTTATGCATTTTAATATTAGAATTTAGATAGAACTTTAATTCATTCACACAAATAAATTAAATAAATCAAACTCTACTTTTGCATTGTTTTTTATTCCTATAGTTGTTTATACATCCATATGTTTTTAAGAATAATGGGTATATTAGTCTAAACATCTCGGGGATGCATGACTTTAAGTAGCCCCAAAGAGGTTCCTACCTCTCTCCCCTGCTGCAGAACTTAGCTAATGGTGGCATGCTTGCTTAAAACTTCCATAAATTTGAATGTGTACTTAGCTAATAAATGAAACCCCTTTTTTTCTATTAAAAAGACATGCATTCATATTTTGTTCAAGTGGTTGGATTGTTTAGTCATATGATTTGGAGTTATACTCTTATGCTTTTGTATAAGAATTTAGATATAGCTTTAAATTAATATGACAAAATAATCCAACCAAATGAAACATCAATTCCAATGCTTACATTCATCATTTAAGTGTGCAAAAGATACAAATTGCATAGTTATGGGACTTGATCATATGTATGATATATGATGGAAAGAAATAAACAAACATGTGTTATGTGGTAGTAGTTCATTCCAATTAATCTTAATATGTATTTCCCATTGAATTAGTTTATTTAAAGTGAACCTAAACCTAGGACCAATTATAATATGTAATAATCCATTCACTAAAGAGAATTCATTTAATTAATTTGCTTTATATGTGGCTTAAGGTAAGGATAAAAGAGAGTGATCCTCTCTTTTCTTCTCTTTATAATGCTTAGTTGTTAAGTGTAGGTCAAATGAAACAAAAGAAAATACTAAATAAAATTTATAAATCAATTAAAACACTTAAAGTGAAACCATCCTTTATAATTAAATGTCCTTAATATTTAGAGAATGACAACTCTAAAGCCTAGTTTTAATATACCACACAGGCCTTAATACACACACATTAGATTAAGTCACCACTTCTAGGTTTATGTTAGGGTGATGCAAGTTTTGATGCATGTTTATTTTATGATGTATTATTGTAGACTGAATGTTAGGGCGTATGCTTCGTAGACTGAATGATAGGTTGTGATTAAACTAATCATATTTTATGCAGAAGATTGTGCTTAAGGGGTGCTTAAAATAAATATAAATGCTCTCTTTTGTAGGTTGCTTAACCCCTAAGCATAATAATTAGGATAGGTGGACTTGGTTACCCATGCGGTGCTAAGTCCAAATTATATAACTACTTGAGTTGTATGGTGTGTTTAGCTAACACTTGTTCTACAGGTGTAGTTAAATTTATCTTTTTATTCTTTTAATGTAATTGTGCATTAGGAATTTGGTTAAGTGTTATGGAGGTTAAGGATGAATATTGGCTAGAAGGTTTAATCCTGAGGTGCCATATGATGCCTAGAAGCTTACCAAATCAAACAAAATAAATCAAATGAAGAAATGGAGGAAGCATGAAGACTTGAAGATCCCTCATAACACTTATCATTTATAATTTGTAATTATTCTTTCATATACTAGGTCGTATAAGAGTAGAGCTCGACTACCCATTTTCTTTTTTAGGTTGTACGACGGTACCCGACCGCACCGGCCTATTATTCTTATACATTGAGTTTATAAATTGTTTGATGCTTTTTTTACATTATGCAATAGAAATGACATGTATGTTCTTAGTTTCTTCATATATGATGATTTAATGTGTGGCTTGAATCCACTTAGGCTCTTAGGAAAAAATAAACTTTTTACCCAAATCACAACTCATAATCTAATTTTTTAAACAACTCATAACCTTGTTTAAAGCCTAGGTATTAAATCAAGAAAATTAAAAGATTTAGTAACCCCTTAGTTGAATTTTGTATGCTTAATATCATGCATATCATCTTGTTTCACTCTTGCTAAGAGAGAGGTTCCAACCTTGCACGATAGGGGAAGACTTGACCTTTGAGGGTCTCCTTTGTGGTGGCAAACACCTCTTTCTCTCTGATTTAGCCAATAATCATATTTCATCATACATTTAGGCATATAAAATCTTATAGCCTTTATCAAAATGAAGAGTCCAAAATCAAATAAAATTTGATAAAATTTACAGTATACTAAGTCATTATTCATACCACTCATGCTCTAGTCTCTTAGGGAGTGGGTTTAAGAACTTTAGTTTCTCTCTAAATAATAACAACCTAAGCATCTTGTAAAATATATGACTTGACTACATGGTTTCAAAATATAGGAGGAGTTAGCTAGCTACCACTCTAGCAGTTATAAGTCTAGAAATTGAGTGGTTTACCCTCTCTTGTGGAGGTAAATAATATACTCATTTTCATCTTAGATTTAGGACGTGCTTTGGCCCTCGCTAAAGCTCACTAGATTTAAGATATAAGGTTATTATTTTCCCTCAGGCTACAAGCATAAATCTTCACCAATTAGGTATTTTCATAATCTTGCATTGTGGAATCATAAGTCATAGCTTTCTAATAAAATTTGAATACAAATATATAATTCTCTTCAATTTCAAATATATAAAGCCTAATTATAGGATAGTTTAGGATGCTCACTAAGCTTCCTAGTATCATGAGCATCCCCTATTCATCTTCTTTTAGCTTTGATAATAAGTCTCTCCTTTGATATATCCCACTTGATTTTTCAAACATAGTCAATTAATTGATAGTCTTATCTTTGAAATCTTTGGAGATAATAATTGTCTACTTTATCGAGAGTATTCTTAAGGAACTCACCGTTCTTAGGATGTAATTAACTATGGGGGCTTGCTCCTATAGGAAACTTTATAGCCCAACTTAAATAAATCCCACTTTATTCACCCATGTAAAGTAGGGGAAAAATCTCTAGTACATTTGAAGGCCCATCATGCCTTAGGAGTCCTTATTAGGTAATTAGGTCCATCGTAGGATAGTGATTTCTATCTTTAGAGATAGTGCACTATTCCTTGATGTCATACCCAATCATCATAATAAGTACACCCTTCTAATCTGCATAGTGTACCCCCACATACACCTAAATCTAAAAATAAACACCACAAAAGCAAAAAAAAAAACACAAATTAAAATCCATAAATTCTCTAAATAACTTAAAATGAAATAATTCTTAATGTCTAATTTAAATAATTCCAAACCTTAGCCAATTCAAATTCTAAAGCCTAGCTAGGACATACCACATTAAACCTAAGCACACCCATTAGAATGCTAAGTCACTACTTCTAGCTTTAGGTTAGGATGGTATATGTAATGATGTCGTGTTTTATTTTGTGATGTATTATTTTAGAGTGGATGCTAGGACTGTGGTTTGTAGACTAGATGTTAGGTCATTGTTAGTCTAATGTTGCTTTCTGCAGGGGATTATGCTAATGGGCCCGCTAAAAATAAATATAAATATTTCTATTTGCAGGTTGCTTATGCCCCTAAGCATAATCCATGATTAAGACAGGAGGGCTTGGTTACCCATGTGCATGGTGCCAAATTCAAATTACATAACATAACTGCTTGGGATATATGTATGTTTAGCTAATTTCTATTTTGCATGTGTAGTTAGATTTTTTTTACTTTCCATAAAAATGTAATTTTGTAATAGAAATTAGGATTAGTGCTATGAGGTTTAGGATGAGTAGTAGCTAGAAGGAATAGTCTTGGGAGGCTCTGCGAAGCTTTGGAGAATAATAAAATAAAATTGAAGAAAGAAGGAGAAAGAATGAAGAAAAACAAGGAATGAAGACCCCCATAACATCTAATTTGATTTAAATTGTAATATTCTTTTGTGATCCAGGTTGTATAAGGGTAGAGCTCAGCTACTTAAATTTCTCTTTTCCAAGCGCGGTGCACCACACCTTTTATTCTTATACGGAATCTATACATGAATGATTGTTGTTGTGTTTAGGTTGCACAATAGAAATTACATCTTCTTCATAGTTTCTTAAACTTGATGTTTGAATGTGTGACCTAGATGCAATAGGCTCTTATGATAAAATTAATTTTTCTACCCAAATTAACAACTCATAACTAAAAATTTAAAGCAATTCACAACTTCATTCTAAATTCTATGATATAATTAAGATAATTAAAAAATTTAACAACCCCTTAACTGAATGTTGAATGTCTAACATCATGCATACCATCTTGTTTCACTCTTGAAATAAGGAGGGTCTCCATTCTTGCACTTTAGGAAATGTTTGACATGTGAGAGCACCCCATCATGATGGAGATCTCCCTCTCTCTCCTTCTGATTTGGCCAATAACTCAATTCATCATACATTTAGGCATAATTTTCCTAAGCCTTTATCTAAAATATTGTGTTAAAATGATATAAGAATTTATAAAACTTTACATTTAGACTAAGTCATATACTCATGCTAGTCATGATTTAGTCTCTTAGGGAGTGAGTTTAGGACTCTAGCCTTTTTTCAAATTAAATAACAAACATAGCTATCTTGCAATTTTGTGAGACTAGCCTACATGGTTTTGAATCGTGGAAAGTGTTAGCTGGCAGCCACTCCAGGCAATTGTAAGTCAAGAAGAGCCGAACGAGTTTATCCTCTCTTGCAGAGGTAAACTTATATGCTCCCCTTTACATTTAGATTTAGGATGTGCTTCTAGCTTGTGCTAAAGCTCCTTAGATTTAGGATACGATGTTATTTATTTCCTTTGACCTACGAGCAAAAATCATCACCTTTTAGGCATTTTCACAATCTCGTGTTGATCGATCATAAGCCCTAGTATTTTAATAAAATTTCAACTCAAATAAAAAAAATCTCTCTTTCAAACACATAAAGCCTCATCACAGGATAGATTGGAGTGCTCACTAGGCTTACTGGTATCATGAGTACTCCTTACTTATCTTCCTTTGGATCCCAAAATAAGTCTTTCCAATTGAACATTCTCACTTGATTTTTCAAAAATAACTAATTCATTGATAGCTTAACCTTGAAATCTTTGGAGATAATTGATTGACTATTTTAATCGAGAGTATTCTTAAGAAATCTCATTTTCTATGATGTAATTAACTATAGAGGCATGTCTCCATAGGGAACTAAAGAATCCAACATAAAATAAACTCTGCTTTACTTTTCTATGTAAAGTAGGAGAAAGAACTCTTATATATATGAAGACTCATCATGCCGTAGGAGTCCTTATTAGATGATTAGGTCCATTGTATGGTGATATTTCTATCTTTTGAGATAGTATATCATACCTCAATGTCATACCCGATCACTTCAATAAGTACTCTCTGAGATCTGTATGGTGTTCACCTGACATCTGAAATAACAACACATTTAGATTCATCATGATGGATCTCTTTAACACCATCATAATCACTGGCGCCAATTTCTAGCCATTATTGGTGGCATAACTTCTCAATGAAATTTCGATCCAACCAGCTGATGTATAAATAGTGCCTCTCTTCTGTACATGTCTCCTCCTTAGATTCCAACAACAACTGCTTGCTTCCCAAACCAAGAGACTTTCAAATAAGCAACAACCATAGATACTTAGATGGCTTACCATTAAATATTGTTGATTGTCAACTTTATTCCATAAGATGCACTCAGCAATTATTGAGCCATTGATAGAATTGATAAATAATAGACTCAACATCATGATGATTGATCTTAATACACATTGACTTAGACAAAAATAGTTTGACATGTCACCTCTATGCAAAATAGACCATCTTGACATGTTTAAAACATTGAAATTATCAAGAAAGGACATTTTGTATTGATTTGATGAAGGACGGTAAATAATAATTGTAGCATCTCAAAATTGAAGTTCATATGTTTTAATTGCTTCCAACGTTATTCAAACAACTCAAGTTCATGAAACAAATTATGCCAATGTGTTCGGAGAATCAAAAGTGCCAAGCAAAAATTCCTACAATTGATTGACCAAATGCAATGACGATGATGAACTACAAAGTTGCATAATGTGAGTTCGATCAAAATCATTTTGATTGTCATCAAAATTACTTAAACAACTTTCTTTCACAAAATATATTATGTTGATGTGTCAAAAATATTGAAATTGTTTAAAAGGAATCTTTCTCAAATAATTCAATTGAGCATGATGCAAGAGGTGACCAATCAATGCAATGTCATATGAATCAAACTTGAAATATTTTATTTGTCATCAAAATTATCCAAAAGACCTCTGATTGCAAAAAAAATTCTATAATTCATTGCACAAAAATAAATTCACAAAATTTATTAATACTCTACTTAATAAGACAAAATTTCAAACAAGCAAATATGATAAAATACATAACAATGATCAAATTTTTTATCAGTGGTATTAAAATAACATAACTTATCATCATGAGAATTTAATTAAAAATAAATTTGCTAAAAAATCTAACTATACATACACACATGCACATAATTATTCACTACCTAAGCACAATACAACTACAGCCTATTTACTTATTATTGTCAATGACCCTGCTCTTGTTTCCCTATGCTCTCTCCCTCACAAAATGACCAGACCTTTGCCTCCCTTTTATGCTAATCAACCCAAATCCAAGCAAGCTTCCCCTCTTATCTCTTTCCCTATATATCATTCCCTTATAGCCAACTCGCTCTATATCTCATGCCCTTAGGCTAACTCCTCTTCACGGCATGCACAGTTTGCCACCTTTCGATTTCTCTCATAATTGTCCTTGTTTCCCTTTTTATCTTAGGTTCTCATTTCTCAAAATTATGCAACTTGTCTTATTTTCCCTTTGCTTGTCATAGCAAGCAACTAATGCCCTTTTCCTCTTGAATCTCTAATGATCCTTCTTAGTCAATGTAGGTTGCACAAGCTCTGAGGCAAGTTGATTCCCTCATCATAGTATGCTTTAAATATAGCCAAAGAGCAATCCATCCACCACTTAGTTCGCATTGAGACAACATCACCATGTAAATCTTCTAACCCCTAACACTGCAACCAACTCATTGCACACTTGTCCACCGTTCTCCTCTTTAATGGCCAGCACTTACAACGCCTAACACCTCAATAGCCATTTGCAACTTAAACTGCTACTAATTCCACCAACTTTCATTGTCTCCCACATTACAGGCTTTAGTCGCCTAGCCTCTTTGACAATCTCCTTCTACTTCAAAAAAGAAATAAAAAAATAAAAAATTTATCGCCGACCTTCATCTACCCAAGTCATCACCTTATCATTTCTTCTTATTTCTCTCTTTAAATAAGAGAGAGAGAGAGAGAGAGAGAGAGAGAAAGCTCACTTTTCATCCCTTCAAATCTATTTCTTTCTCTAAAAGAAAAAAAAAAGATATACTTTCACCTCATCATCAACATTGATGTCATGTAAGGAACTTTATAATCATGCAAATATTTCAAAATCTAATTACATTCAAAAGAATTTGATGTGTTTAAAGACCCTGCGATGCTCAGAAGAACGTGGTAATTTTGGAGACTATAATCATGATGTCACAAAACATCAATTGCTATGCTCAAAAGAGTGTGGTAGGCAGACCCATCACTCTTAAAATAGCACAAATAGATCAAAAGAAAAATAAATAACAAATGTAAGGTATGACCATATTAAATGCAAATATAAAATAAGCACTTGTGTACACTTTTCTTTATGCTATGGAGAAATTTTTGTTTTCATCACTTTTTTATCTTATAATGTCTCACTATGTAGCACAAAATTAAGAGGGGAATATAATTTAGTTAGATATATAAGAATATGGATTATTTTACCAAATCACTCTAAAATGTCCCATTAGTTATTGTTCTCTTATATTTTCTCATTCATTTTAATCTTTTATTACCTTCACATGGTGTAATTAATGAGCATCTTATATTCTCCCTTTATACACTTCACTTGAACTAACAAAATACTTACACTCCCTTACCCTCCTCTGCTCAAGGAGTTATCTTTATCAAAAACACATTCTAAAATTGAATTTACTCAAATATGCCTAAATTTCTCTAAATATCACCACTTATTGATTTTTCCCTAATGGTATCATTCAAAATCAAAGCCTATCAAATATGAAATAAAAAATTAATGTAATAGGGTTTTTTTATTTCCAATATCACAACACAAAGCTTGATCTAGATGTGGTGGAGCTCTTTCTTAAGGTTAAAGCTTGTTGAAGTGGAATTATTAGGATTAGGTATATATGAAGCCAATATTTGTTAAAAAAACATCTAGTTTGGTTTTAAAATTTTTATGAGATATAAGGCTTATAAGATTGGATTGTAAATAAAAATGAAAAAGAAAATAGAAATAAAAATGCCTAACCATTACATACAATGTGTGGGTGCAAAATTAAATGTGCTTTTGCTAACTATCTACAAATGAATAGATTAGTCAACCAATTATAGAGAAGCTAAAAGGACACTGAATACAACTTAACTATGATTAAATATGGATAGATCCTTAACATCTTAAGCATTATAATGGTTTGAGCCAAACAATTTTAGTATATTACTCTTTTTAGGCTCTTAACTGCCAAGAAGAGTACGTATATTATATTAAATTTTTCACTATTAAAGAAGAAAGTTTATGAGGTAAACCCTGATTAAAATTTGAATCTAGGTTTTAGTTAGGTTAGTGTGTATATATATATATATATATATATATATATATATATATCACCATGCATCCGAGGGTGTACTTATTGAAGTGATCAGGTATGACATTGAGATATGATATACTATCTCGAAAGATAGAGGCATCACCCTTCAATGGACCTAATCACCTAATATGGACTCCTAAGGCATGATGGGTCTTCAAATGTACCAGAGATTTTTTTCTTACTTTACATGGATTGATTAAGTGGGTTTATATTAAATAGGGTTCTAAAGTTCCCTATGGGGCAAGCCCCCATAGTTAATTACATCCTAAAAAAAGTGAATTTCTTAGGAATACTCTCAATTAAAATAGGCAATTGTTGTCTCTAAAGATTTCAAAGATAAGACTATCAATAAATTGGCTATATTAGAAATCAAATGGGATAGATGAAAAGGATAAACTTATTATTTAAGCTAAAGAAGATGAGTAGGGAATGCTCATGATACTTGGAAACCTAGTGAGCATTCCAATCTACCTTATAATTGGGCTTTATATGTTTGAAATTGAGAATATTTATATATTTGAGTTGAAATTTTATTAGAAAGCTAGGGCTTATAATCCATCAACGCAAGGCTGTGGAAATGCCTAAAAGGTGAGAATTTATGCTTGTAGCTCGAAGGAAATAGCTACCTCAGATCCTAACGCTAGGGAGCTTTGGCATAAGCCAAAGCATGACCTAAATCTAAGCAAAAGTGGGTATATGATTTACCTCCACAAGAGAGAGTAAATCACCATACTGTTGGGCTTATAACTGGCTAGAGTGGCAGCCATTTAACTCCTCCTACGCTTTAAATCCAGGTAGTCTGATTATATAATTTTGCAAGATAGTTAGGATAGTTATTATTTAGAAAGAGACTAAAATCCTTAGACCCACTCCCTAAGAGACTAGAGAATGTGTGGTATGAGTAATGACTTAATATACAAATGCAAGTATTTTTCAAATTTTATTTGTATTTGACACTTCATTTTGACAAAGGTCATAGGATTTTCATATGTCTAAATGCATGATGAAATGAGATTATGGACTAAATCAGAGAGAAAGATGTGTTTTCCACTATAGAGAAGACCCTCAAAGGTCAAGTATTCCCCTATCGTGCAAGGATGGAAAACCTCTCTTAGCAATAGTGAAGCAATAAGAATGCATTATTTTAAATATACAACATTCAGCTAAGGGGTTGCTAAATCTTTTAATTATCTTGATTTAATGCCTATACTTTATATGAGGTTATTAGTTATTTAAAAATTATGAGAAATTTTTTCCCAAAAGCCTAATTGGATCCAGGACACACATTAAATCACCATTCATGAAAAAACTATGACAAGGCATGATGGTTCTATTGCACAATTTTAAAAAATATATCAACTAATTTTATAAATCTAATGCAAAAAAATAAAAGGCTGGTGCAGTGGGGTACCACCGTACAACTTGAAAAGAGAAAATGGGTAGCCGAGCTCTACTCTATACAACCTCGAATATGAAAGAATAATTATAGTTATAAATGAATAAATGTTATGGGGCCTTCTTATCTTTATTCTTCATATTTCATGTATCTTCCTCCTTTTATTTGGATGTGCTTGCTTCAAAGGCATCATAGAGCCTCTCAAGATAAAGCCTTCTAGCCACTGCTCATCCTAATCTCCCATAACACTAATCCTAATTCCTAATGCACAATTACATTAAAAATATAAAAAAAGTAAATCTAACAACACGTAAAATAAGCGTTAGTTGTACACACCACACAACCCAAGAAATTATATAAATAATTTATACTTGACACCCTACACATGGGTAACCAAACCCACCTATCCTAACTTAGATTATGCATAGGGGTTAACCTGCAAAAGAGATCATTTATATTTATTTCTAAGCACTCATTAAACACAATATTCTGTAAAAAATATGATTAGGCTAATCACAATCTGACATCTAATCTACGAAACATACACTCTAACATCTAGTCTAAAATAATATATCACAAAACCAAATATACATCACTCCATGCACCGCCCTAACATAAAGCTAGAAGTGGTGAGTTAATTTAAAGTGTGTGTAGTAAGGCTTGTGTGGTATTCCTTAACTAAGCTTTGTTATGATTTTTTAAGTATGAAAGTTGAATCAATTTTAAGTGATTTAATTGATTTGAGACATTTACTTAGCATTTTTTTGTTTCATTTGACTTACACTTAACAACTAAATATGATAAAGAGAGGAAAAAGAGAGGATTGCTCTCTTCCATCTCTACCCTAAGCCACTTTCTAAAGCATGTTAATTAATAAAATCTCTTTAGTGAATGACTTATTACACATTTCAAATAAATCTTAAGTTTAGGTTCACTTTAAGTGACCTCATTTAATAAGAGAGGCATCTTAAGATTAATTGGAATGAATTACTATCACTTGACATATGTTCATTCATTTCCCTCCATCATGTATAACATGCATATAATTAAATCCTAAGTATACCTACATATGCAATATGTCTTAGCACCCTTCAATGATGGTTGTAAGCATATGCATTTGGAATTTGGATGTTTCATTTAATTGAATTATTTTATCATATGAATTTAAAGCTCTATCTAAATTCTTATATAAAAATACATAGGAATGAAATTAAATAGGTCATTAACTAGGGAAGGTAATCGATGAACTCCTTTGGGGCTAACTAAAGCCTTATGTTCAGATGTCCAAACTATATATATTCAAGCATATGTTTACACACATGAACATAAGAGAGGAGACTTTAAACCATGTGATCAATCAATTTAATCACTTGAACAAATATGAATGCATGTCTTACTTGAAAGAAAAGTGAATTTTTCATTCATTAGCTAAATGCACATCTAAATGTATAAAAGTTTTAAAAGAATACTTCACCATTGTTAAACCAGGGGAGTGGGGTAAAGACTTCCTTAGGGATACTTAAAGTCTTGTGTCCCTAGGATGTCTAGACTAAATATGTCCACTGCTCTTGAATGTACAAATATCTACAATAATGAGAAAATCATGCAAAAGTTGTATTTGATTTAATTGAATGAAGATTTTCATTCATTAGCTAAATGCACATACAAGTGTATACACGTTTTAAGTGGATACCTCACTCATTGTTAAACTAAGGGAGTGAAGTAAAGACCTCCTTGGAGCTACTTAAAGCCTTGCATCCTCGAAATTTCCAGACTAGATATACCCACTACTCTTAAATACACATGAATGTACAAATAACTACAAGAATGAAAAAATCATGCAAAAGTTGTATTTGATTTAATTGAATAATTTATACATGTGGGCTAAAATTCTATCTAAGTTCTAACATAGAGGTACACAGGAATGAATCCAAACAAGTGTTGTGTCCTTTTTAAATGAACTATGCACTTGTTAACATTCAAGATATATGTAAATCAATGAAGATCAAAGGAAGAGAACTCCATATCACATGTTCTAAGCTATAGGCACATGCAAGCTTATGAATATTTATAATTATCATCACTCCATATATTATAATTGATTTATATGCTTTTGAAAATAATTTTAATTTAATAGTGATAATAGCCACACATATTTTTAATTTAAATCAACACATGCAAGCTTGACATAAATAAAATCATTTCACTTAATTGATTTTTGAAAAAGATATATGCATGATTGCAAGTGACATACAATATTTAATATGATTGGAAAGAAATAAAGGTTCATAAGCACATGATTTCATTCAATCCAATCAATTCCTAAGGACAATCATATTAAATAAACTCATTTGAAGTAAACCAAGGCTTCTTGATGTCACATTTAATTTCATGTTTGATTTGATTTAATAAAAGAGAGAAAGAGGTTTGCTAGTCCTAATCCCATTCCCCATGTGTGTGTTAATTTAATTTAATGGAAAGGAAATAGGTTTATTTTAGAGATTAAATAGGTTAAGGTATGAATTAAATTAATTAGTTAAACCATTACCTATGTTACCTTAAGATAATTAATCAAATGATTATGAGCCAATGTAATATGCAAATGAATTGAAGAGTAAATAGAAATGATCCTATTTTAGGAAAGGTGCCTAATCCAATTAATTAATTTAAGCTTAATTACTTTTATGATTTTCTCACACATGTGAGCTAACCATAATTTCATTAAGCCTCTTTAGGCTATTAAACACCTAAAGACCTACCCATGAATTAATTAAATAGGATCAGATCCATTTTAAGCATTGATTAAGCTGGTTAAATAATTAATTAATTAATTAAATTCTAATTAATTTCTCTTGAAAGGTAAAGGTAATTTAGGGAAAAGATTAAAAAATTTCCTAATCACATTCCCTAAAGCTCCCTACTATTAATCAATGTCAAATGAGTCTAATTAATTAGTTAAATTACTATTCATATGCTTAATTAATCATTAATTAAGTTAAGAATGTAATTAAGGATTAATCAATCAATTTTCCCAATTAATCAACCAACAAATTTCAAGAAAATATGGGAGCTAGAGGTCATCACCCTAAACAACCATAAAAATTTTGAAACTAATTGGATAATTAATTAGAGAATAACTATATTAATTAAGTTTTAATCAAATCTTAATTAAGCTAAAATTAGTATTCAACATTAATTAATGATAATTTTAATGGACTCCCCTTTGAAATACTTTTAAAATGAGCCCTAATTTATTTATTTTTTTGGTATTTTTTATAATTAGATATGAATTATGGAAGTTTCAGCCTTAAAAACTAATTAAATCACCTAATTAAGCATTAATCTTATCGGTGCCACATGGCGTACTGACAGGGCGCACTTTCCATGTGGTGCCTTGGGATTGGCTATTTAAGTAGTCACATCTGCGGCTAACTTGAATGTTTTGGAGGATGCGCTTTCCCGTGGGTCGTCCGACCTAAGATCGAACTGCCACGATCAAAACCACGGCTAAAGAGTGATCAAATGATAGATCTAGCATGATTTGATCAAATCTGTTAATTCTAATCACGTGAAATAAATGGCCCGTGATCTCTCTTCCTATGAATGATGAACGATGGAGGCCGTCCGTCATGGATCGCTCGATCTGAGCTCACCCGAGCTCCGATTCATTCTAAAATCAACCCACACCTTCACGCGAGGGATCCACAAAGATCCAATGTCTAGGATGGGCTCACATGCAAATTCTCTTTACAAAGCTCCACAGAAAATTTCCTATTTCTACAGTTTTAAGAAATTACCTCGCCGGGGTGCTGGAGTGATCTCCATCATATCCACGTGGCTCGGTTTAGTTGGAGGAATGCATGGGAGTTGGCTCAAGGTGGGACATGAGCTGATGGCTTCTTCCTTTGTCCCTTAGGTCATCAGCTTGTAAGGAAGGTGAGTGAACTCACCTCCCTTTGGTCCATGGCAGACCTAGCCCATGTAGGGTGGGCTAGGTGGCTTAAGTGATGCCTCATTTGGGTGTTTAATGGTTGCCAAGAATGAGGGGAGAGTGTACTTTGCTAATTTTGGCAAAATCCCACATGGGGAGGCATATCCAAGGTGGATTTGCTTTAGGTTTGGCTCCAATTGAGTTTGGGCTGATTTTGCATTGACCTAGGATGGGTTTAAGTCAAGTTTGGTCAGCTCCCAAAGTCCCATGGGTTGGTTTCATGGGTTTTGGATCAATTTGGTCATATGGGTTAATTTGGGTCATATTGGGTTAGGTTGACCAATTAGTAAAATTGGGTCAAACCAAAGCTTGGGTTAGGTTCAAATAATGATTTGAAGAGCTTTGGTTCAAGTGGTTTCAATTAATTTGGCCTACGTTTGATTTTGGCTCATTTGGATTTATATGGTCAAATAGGCTATGTTGACCAATTTGACCAAATTGGCCAAATTGGCTTGGGTTGAGTATTGGTTCAAGTTCAATTAGTTGATTAAAAATGATTGTAGGCTTTGGTTTGAATCAATTTGGATTTAATTTGGATTTTGGCCAATTTGACCTTTTAGGTCAATTTGGACTAGGCTGGTCAATTGGGCTAGGTTGGATCCAATTGACCAAATTAGAGCTTTAGTCAAGTTCAACAATGAATTTGGAATAAACTTGTCCATTGGCTGCAATCAATTTGGGTTAGATCAAGATTTGACTTATTTTGGCCTTTTAGGTCAACTTGGGTCAACTTGAGTCAAATGGTTAATTGGGTTTAGTTTGGCAATTGATGGTCAAGTCATATTTAAACATTGATTATGGGTTGATGCGACTTAATGATTTCAATCAATTTGGTGTAGGATGAGTTTTGGCTAGTTTGGGTTTCATATGGGCTTAGGGTTGACATGGTCAAATGACCAAGTTGACTTGGTTTGACCCAATTCAAGATAATTGATCATCCTAGGGTGATTGTTGATCATAATATGAGCCTTATGGGTTTGATTCAATCCAATTTTCATTGGATTATATCTTAGCTCAAAAAGGTCATTTAGGCCACTTTGGGTCAAGTGGATCTAAATGGGTTAGTTGGCTTGGTTTTTGTTTGATTAAGGTTTAGTTGAACTTATATATGAGCCTATGATTGAAATATAAATATAATTGTAATCAATTTGGAGTCCAATGGACTTTGACTCATTTAGAGTTTCCAAGTTAAAAAGACTAACTTGGGCTTGACTTGAGTTTGGTTTGATGATTATAGGTTTCATTTATATTTGGATAGATGATTGAAGGAATGATTGATTCAAGAGAAAATCCATTAGGTTTGGCTTGATTTAGGTGAGTTTTGGTCAAGTCCAAGGAAATGGCTTAAAAGGTTGAATTGGGTTTTGATTTGATTTTGGGTTGGATTTTGGCTAATTGAATTTTAATTTCTCATTTGCATATCATTAGAGGCTTATGGTTAAATGATTAATAAAATTAAAGAAGCATAAGAATGAAAAATAAATAAATCATTTTCTTTATAAAATCCACTTAATTATTTCTCTTTACACATGTTAAATCATCAACATGGAATGGGGAAAAAATAGCAAATGTTTATTTTCTTTAAGATTAATAACTCGAAACTAAAAATCAAATTCCATAAGAAGCTAAGTTTAATCTTAAATGATTTGATTTAATATGATTGTCCTTAGGAATTAATGTAGTTGAATGAATTGTGTGCAATTGTTCAATTATTTCTTTTTAATCATTATAAATATTACATGCCATTTGATATCATGCATTCATGCTTTCAAATAAAAATAATCAATTAAGTTTAATTATGTGAAAGTTACATGTGTTGGATTAATGTTATCATATGCGTGGCTATTATAACTAATAAATTTCAAAAATTATTTTCAAAATTACAAATGAAAATTTAAATTGATATTAGCTATAAATATCATATATGATTCACATGTGTTTATAATCTAAACATGTTAAAGTATTTTGTTATTCTTATGATTCATGTATATGTTTACATATGTTTGACTGTTAATAAGTATATAGTCTGGATATCCTGGGAATATGAGGCTTTAAGTAGCCCTACATAGGTCTTAGATTTTTTCACTAGTTAACAAAGGCACGTACTTATGTAATTTTATTCCTATGTGTACTTGTACTATAATTTGGATAGAACTTTATTTTACAAGTGTAGATAATTCAACCAAAATACAATCTTTTCATGATTTTCATTCTCATAGTTGTGTGTGCATCCATATGTATTTAAGATAACAAGTATATAGTTTGGACATCCTGGGAATATGAGGCTTTAAGTAGCCCCAATGAGGTCTTAGATTATCTCACTTTCCTAGTTTAAATAATGGCACGTATTTGCTTACATCTTTAATATATGTGTGTGTATATTTAACTAAAGAATGAGGATCCCTCTTTTATACCAAAATATATCATTCATAAACATTTAAGTGTGCCAAAAATGTATTGTATGTATAGGTACATTAAGACTTAAATTGTATGCATGCTATTGATGATGAAAAGGAATGGTGTACCATTATCTATGTGATTACAATTCAATTTCATTAATCTTAAGATATCATTCATGTTGAATAGGATTCCTTAATACTAACACAAACATAGGATTAATAAAAATACTTAATAAATTATTCACTAAAATAAACCAAAATTGTAATAATACACTCTTTAGAAAGTTACTTAAGATAGGGATGAAAGAGATGAAGCCTCTTTCTTCTCTTACAATACTTAGTTGCCAAGTGAATATCAAATGAGACAAAACACACACACACGCACACACACACAAAAATTAAAACCCACAAATTCTCTAAATAACTTAAAATGAATCAATCCTTAATGTCTAATTTAAACAATTCCAAACCTCTACCAATTGAAATTCTAAAGCCTAGTTAAGACATACCACATTAAGCCTAAGTATAGCCATTAGAATGCTAAGTCACCACTTCTAGCTCTAGGTTAGGATGATGTATGTAATGATGTCCTATTTTGTTTTGTGATATATTATTTTAGAGTGGATGTTATGATTATGATTTATATATTGGTTGTTAGGTTGTTGTTAGTCTAATGTTGCTTTTGCAAGAGATTATGCTAATGAGGTTGTTAAAAATAAATATAAATGCTTCTACTTGCAGGTTTCTTATGCCCCTAAGCATAATCCATGATTAGGGTAGTAGGGCTTGGTTAACCATGTGCATGGGTGCTAAATTAAAATTTCATAATATAACTTCTTAGGATGTATCTATGTTTAGCTAACATCTATTTTGCATGTGTAATTAGATTTTTTACTTTCCATAAAAATGTAATTTTGTAATAGAAATTATGATTAGTGTTATGAGATTTAGAATGAGCAGAGCTAGAAGGTATAGTCCTGGGAGGCCCTGTGAAGCCTTGGAGCATAATAAAATCAAATCAAAAAAGAAGGAGAAAGAATGAAGAAGAACAAGGAATGAAGACCCCCACAAGATCTAATTTGATTTAAATTATAATATTCTTTTGTGATCCGGGTTATATAAGGGTAAAGCTCGGCTAGTTAATTTTCCCTTTTCCAGGGTGTACGGCGATGCTCGGTCGCACCGGCCTTTTATGCTTTTACAAAATCTATACATGAATGATTATTGTTGTGTTTATATTTCACAATAGAAATTATATCTTCTTCATAGTTTCTTAAACTTGATGTTTGAATGTGTGGCCTTGATGCGATAGGCTCTTAGGATAAAATTAATTTTTCTACCCAAATTAACAACTCATAACTAAAAATTTAAAGCAATTCACAACTTCATTCTAAAGCCTAGGATATAATTAAGATAATTAAAAGATTTAACAACCCCTTAACTGAATGTTGAACGTCAAACATCATGCATACCATCTTGTTTCACTTTTAAAATTAGGAGGGTCTCCATTCTTGCATTTTAAGGAACGCTTGGCTTGTAAGAGCACCCATCATGATGGAGATCTCCCTCTCTCTTTCTAATTTGGCCAATAACTCAATTTTATCATACATTTATGCCTAATTGTTCTAAGCCTTTATCTAAAATATTGTGTCAAAATGATATAAGAATTTGTAAAACTTTACATTTAAACTAAGTCATATACTCATGCTAGTCAAGATCTAGTCTCTTAGAGAGTGAGTTTAGGACTCTTGCCTCTTTCTAAATTAAATAACAAACATAGGTATCTTGCAATTTTATAAGACCGGCCTACATGCTTTTAAATCTTAGGAGGTGTTAGCTGACGGCCACTCCAAGCGGTTGTAAGACAGAAAAGTTGGACGAGTTTATCCTCACTTATGGAGGTAAACCCTTATGTTCCCCTTTACATTTATATATAGGATGTGCTTCTAGCTTGTGTTAAAGCTCCCTTGATTTAGGATCCGAGGTTGTTTATTTCTTTTGGGATATGAGCATAAATCCTCACCTCTTAGACATTTCCATAATCTCATGTTGATGGACTATAAACCCTAGTATTCTAATAAAATTTCAACTCAAATCAAAACAAACTCTCTCTTTCAAACACATAAAGCCTCACCAGATGATAGATTGGAGTGCTCACTAATCTTCCTAGTATCATGACTACTCCATACATATCTTGCTTTGGATCCCAAAATAATCTTTCCAATTGAACATTCCTACTTAATTTTTTCAAAATAACCAATTCATTGATAGCCTAACCTTAAAATCTTTGGAGATAATTAATTGACTACTTTAATCAAGAGTATTCTTAGAAAATCTCATTTCCAATGATGTAATTAACTATAGAGGCTTGCCTCTATAGGGAACTAAAGAACCAGACATAAAATAAACCCTACTTTACTTTTCTATGTAAAGTAGGAGTAAGATCTTCGGTATATACGAAGACCCATCATGCCTTAGGAGTCCTTTTTAGGTGATTAGGTCTGTTGTAGGGTAATGCTTCTATCTTTAAAGATAATACATCATACCTCAATATCATACTCAATCACTTCAATAAGTACCTCCTAAAATCTCAACTTCAATTGCAAAGCTCAAGCTCGACTCAATGTGTTGCGAGAAATTAAAATAGAGGATGAACTTTACTAGAGTAAGAATCAATACCTTGGGCCATTGATCGAGATCCAAGATGGTGGGAAGAATTTGGTTAGAGAATGATGAGGTTTCCTTGGATCTCCAAAGCACATTCGGTACACCCAATTTTTGCAATTCTAATCCATCCCTACAACTAGCCCTCTTAATTTCACACGAGGAAGAAGAGAGAGAAGTCCATTAGATTTTGCAAAGAGGGATGAGGTTGTCGAACAACTCTAGTGACTGCAAAGAGTCGAACGCAAAAAATCCTATTATTGTACATGTTACCCTAAATATCACTCACTTGAATCGGCGACTTACTGAATCGAAGTGCTTTGCTTGCTTAGAGAACCACACTGGCAGACCTAATAAAAATAAACTACTTTTGAGTTGGCTCGACATGCTTTTGAGTCAAGTTTCCTAAAACTTGAACTCAAGCTCATTTATTTAATGAGTATTAATTTTGGCTTAAGCTCAAGCGTGAATTCATGGCTCAACCAGTTGAGCCCACGAGATCATAAACAAGTCGAAGCTCAAGCCGGCTCCGCTCACACCCCTAAATATATCTTTTCATACACAAAAAAATTATACATATAAATTTTAAATTTTAAATATTGAATATATAAATGCATAAGAATTATATGATATGTATGTATTTTAAATTATATATTAATGATAGTTCAAACAATAGAATATTTGTTAAAAGTTCATCGAGTCTTAGATTTTTTTTTTTGTAGAAATAACTATAACTGTGAACGGGACTGATTATATAATGACATTTATAACAAAACATTACTCTTTTGCTTGGCTGGATAATTTTATTTATTTATTTATTTATAATGGAGCCATGGCTTCTCCTTGTCTTGTTAAGGTCTGACAACTTTGATTTTATAGTGGAGTCGTGGCTTCTAAATCTTGGGATTTCATTGGCCATCATTATTCTTATTATTATTTTTTTGGAAAATTTTGAGGGTGTTGCCCAATTTAATTCCAAATGAAGAATGAATACAAGAATAAAACTAAGAAGGGAAAACTAAAACAACATAAAATAAGAAATAGTAAGAAGGAGTATAACCTTCTACCAAACAGAAAAAGAAGAAACCCAGACAATTAGCGGGAGGGAAAGGAAAAATACAAAATTGTAAAACAAAGAACAGGAGATAAACTTTTGAGCCAAGGGGGACTCAGATCACCAAAAATTGGAGTATCCAGCAAACCAAAAAATTGTCAAGGATGAAAGCCGACGGGTGAGATGGAAGGCTAGCGGTTGCCTTCACGGCCCTCCAGTAAAAATCGAGAAGAGGCCACATAGATGAGTCACACTAGTTGCCGAGAAGGCCATCCAAGCAGGCAATCTCATCACATAATGAATAGTCAGCCCCAAGTTGATCATCATTGTCCATCCAGCTCACAATATAAACCATACATCGAGGAGAAGAAATGAGGAAAGAAAGATAGAATCCAAATAATAGAAGAGGTTAAGGAGGTTTGAAGCAACACCCTTTATTTAGTAAGTCTAGAATTTAACTGGGCTAGGAATCATTGAATTTCCATCTTCTAAGTTTTGCTGCAACCCGTTCTCGAATCAGAGAGACAAGAGAGGTAAAGGAGGAGGAAGTAGAGGAGAATAACCTGTTATTCCTTTCTCTCCAAATAGAGGTTACCATAACAGCATTGATCAAGTAATGGAGTCTAGAAGTCACCTTGTTTGTACATTCATCCACATTACCAAGGATCTGGTGTAGAGAGGACTGCATTAAGAATAAATTACCATTTGGAATCAGAGTTCTAATTAATTTCATTGAGAAAGGACACTCAAAGAACAAGTGAGAATGAGTTTCAGGTTGGGTATGGCAAAAATTGCAGTTAAAAGAGGGACCAAGTCCCCTCTTGGCAAGAACATCTGAAGTTTTTAGACCACCCACGTAGGCCAACCAGCAATAGAGGCCAAAATTTATAGCATGACCCTTGAACCAAATTTCATTGCTCCAGCACACAGTGGGATGAGATCCAAAAATGGCTATCTTAAAATCCTTATTGGTAGGAGAATTCTGGTTATACCAAACAATAACATCTTTACCTCCCAGGATAGGGATGGAAGAGATCTTGTTAGAGCATCTGGGGTAAGCAGCAGTAAAGCTATGTGGTAAATTCCAATGTCCATCGAGAATAATTGAGCTCAACTTTGCTTTGACAAGGAGCCCCAAAGATTGAAGTCCTCTAGGCCCAAGACTATCAGATAGAGAATTATCACCATCCCAAGGATCATATCTTAGGGAGAGATCTATTCCATTTCCAACCTTGTAGGTGAAATTTGAATCTTATAGCTATAGACTTAATATGTTTCCAAAGAGGGGAGGCTTTTACGAGGATTGGATTCCAAATAGAGCCATATTTCTCTTTACACCATTTTGCAAAGAGAGAATCTCCCAAACAGATTTTCCATAATATTTTTAGCTTGCAGATCTCGTTAAGAGAAGAAGCAGACAGAAGTACAATACCACCTTTGTCTTTGGGAAGAGTGGTACGAGCCCAAGAGATGGTATAAAGCTTCTTTGTCTCACTAGAATGGTAGAAAAAGTTTGCAGTAAAAGAGCAGATACGCTTAATTATGCCAGTGGGTATGGTTATGGACTGAAACTAATATGATAGGTAATTATTCACAGAGGATCTGATCAGTTGAAATCTACCCCCAAGAGATAGGAACTTACATTTCCAACCAGCCAACCAAGCATGAAGTTTGTCAAAAAGAGGGTTGAAATAAGCCAATTTTATAGAGCCGATTACTAGTTCAGAGGGAAAGTGCCTTGATTGATGTCAAGGATATTAATGAGGTCATCCACCCTACTGCAGTTTTTAGAAAAACAAATGGAGGATTTCTCAGTATTTACCTCCAACCCAGTGTAAGACTCAAGCAACTTGAGGGAGATTTTAAGAGACTGGATGGTGGAATGGGATGCTTCTCCCATAGCCAAGAGGTCATCTGAAAAAGCATATGAGAGACATTGCATTCACCTGAAGAGAAAGGATTGTAAAGGAGAATATTGACTTCCTTATCTATTAGACAAGAGAAAGTGTCCATAGGAATGGTGAACAAAAAGGGGGAGAGAGAGCAGGCCTGTGTCAAGCCATTTGTTGAGGGAAAGAAGGCTTTAATACTACCGTTCAACATAATTTAAAAGGGATCATCCATGATGCAAGCCTCCACCCATTTAATGAACCTAGTAGGAAACCTTGACAGAATCTGGATAAGAGATTATTAATCTTATCAAAGGCCTTCCTTAAGTCAAACTTTGCAAGAAAGTAAGAGTGATTCCTTGAGGAGTTGAACTCATTGCAAATCTCATAAGCCATAGAGAGGCTATCTACTATATCTCTGCCCTTAATGAAAGCTGATTGAGCATGGTTAATGAGATAAGGAAGGAACCTCTTCAATCTACCAGCAATAACCTTAGCAATAACCTTAAAGATAGTGTTATAGAGAGATATAGGATGATAGTCAGCAATCAGGTTAGAATGCTTGATTTTGGGAATAAGAGTAAGAATTTGAACTTGTTTGGAAGCTTGCATGTTTTGATGAAGTATTGCACAACATTAAGGAGTAATTTCCCTGTGTAATCCCATGTAGCAGTAAAGAACTTAGAGTTAAACCCGACGGGCCCTGGAGATTTGTTCTCATTAATGCAATTGAGCACCTCAATAATTTCCTGATCTTTGATATCAACTGCCAACTCATCTGCTTGGGCTGTGGTGAGACAATCTCCCATTGGGAGATCCTGTAGAGGGAGGATAAGGGGGTTACTACAATTGAATAATGTTGAGTAGCACTTACAAAATTCCTTAGCAATTAGGTTCTGTTCAGTCACAGTTCCACTAGCAGTTTGGATTTCCTGAATGAGATTGGAGTTGATTCTTTCCTTGATAGAACAATATAGAAATTTGAGGTCGTCATCCGATTGAGAAAACCATTATGCTTTGGCTCGTTGCTTGATCCAAATACCTCCTTAAGTAGTCTAGATATCTAGATTTAATGTCCTTGGCATCAAGTAGTAAGGAGGGATTGCTAGGGTCACTATCGAGTCTTTCCATAATTCTTTCATGATCATATCTTAAGGCTTCAATTTGTTGTTTAAGCAAAGTAGACTCCCTAAGCCTCCCTTTAAGTGCTATCTTAACAAGCTTAAGTTTGTAAGAAAGAACATAAAGAGGATCCCCTGATGTAGTTCCCCCAAGCATGAGTGATGACTTCTTGAAACCAAGAAGTCATAGTCTAATAATTTCTGAAAAGAAATCTATGTGAAGAAGATAGAGGAGACTGGGGGAAGGTTACAAGGGGTGAATGGTTTGAAGAAAGTGGATGGAGAACGTTATAGTAGGAACACAAGTTTAGAGTTGCTGAACCCGATCTAGTTTTGAGGTGATTAGTCTACAAGTCCCAGAAACGGTGCTAGGTAGCTCCAATAGTTCACAATCATTAATACAGTTTTTGAAGTCGAGAGAATTATTGAGGGAGGAAGGATTATCACCCACTTTATCTTTGATGTAGAGGGTGCAATTAAAATCTCCCATAAGGATCCAAGGGGAGTTAATAGAACTTGTTATATCTCTAAGAGAATTCCACAGTGAAAACTTAGCTTGGGCATTATTATCTGCATAGATACATGTAAGGTGGAAAGGGAGGTTACCCAGAGATGAAACACAACCATGGATCAGTTGGTGGTTTTAGTAATAGGATTCAATCTGTCAGAGTTCTACTTAATCCAAATGCGTCCACTAGAAGAGCAGTCGAAGTTAGAGTAACTAGATTCAGATTGAAACATAGAGAAATTGTGAAATAAAGAGGAAGGGTGAGGAGAGTCTGATTGGAGTTTTGTATCTAGAAGACATAAGAGGTCTAGATGGGAATCTTTGATGATCTTTAGACAGTCAAATTTCTTACCTTCAGTCGAAAGACCATGCACGTTCCAGCATCCCATGTTTAGCTAAGTCATTGAGAAGTAGAGGAGGTGGGCTTCTTGCCCTTCTTCTTGTTTCCTTTGTGAGGCGTGGGAGAGGGATTAGAGGAGGATTTGGAGGAATCTCCCTCTTGAAAAGTTGTACCTGGCATTTTTGGGATTTTATCCACTATTTTTTGGTGGTTCGCATGGTTAGGAGAGACTGCGATTGAGCACGTAATAACCCCAACAGAAGAAGAGCCACCCAATGTATCATTCAGAATGGGATCACTGTGATTAATGGAGTGTGCAAGATCCTCATCCTCGTGAGGGTCTTCAAGAGAGGGGGAGAGTATAGGAGGTTGATTAAGGTCAATTATAGCCTTAAAGGAAGAGGGGATATGGGATTGCTTCTCAACAAGTAATTCCTGGGGAATTAGGATATCAGTAGGGAGGGAAGAAGGAGGTTCTTGTGTGGGTGGTTCAATCAGCTGAGAATTGGTGGTTATGGCGGGAGGAAAAAATCTATTTTCTCTGTTGGGGGCACGGCTTCTGTTGCATCCTCAATTAATAGCACGGGGTAAGGGATTAGTGGGGCAGTTGTTGTCATCATGAGAGAACGTGTTGCACTTAGTACACATCGATGGCTTCCAATCATATATGATTTCTTGATTGAACTCCATACCATTGAGGTTAATAGAGTTGGAGTCCGGCAGAGAGGATGAGATGTTGATTTGCACACGTTTCTTGCGAAGGTGATTCTGGCCTTGGAGGCTGTAAGATTATCCACTGCCAGTGGAACACCAATCCTGTTAGCCACTTTAGAGAACCCAGATTCGTTCCAGAGACAGAGAGGAAAGTTCAGGAGTTTGATCAAGATCGGGAGTTCAATAATTTTCTCTTTGGAAGGCCAAAAATTTCATGCCCATTTTTGAAAGACAAAAGGTCTACCATTTAAGAAACAAGGTCCGTTGTCCCATACCTGATTGTAATCCTCAAGGCAGGTAAACTTGAAGAGGAAAAAATCTCCCTCAAGAGTAAGAAGTTCAAGGGAGCCCTTGAACTTCCATTTTTTTTCCTAATAGCAGCTAACAGGGAACCATAATAGGGTCTTTTCCCTATCGCATGACCAATCAAGGAGAGATTCTACTCTTTTTGGCCTTCTGCAAGCTCTTCTTCAGAGAAAGAAATGACTTGAGAATTAGAGGGAACGAAGGAAAGGGGGAGAGGGCTTGACTTTTTTTCATTTAGAGCTAAGAGGAGGAGATCTTTCCAGATACTAGGTCTATTAGAGGTTTTGGGAGACCAAGTATGGAGGCTGAGGGGTTGGTAGAGGAGGAAAGAGGCTGATAAGGAGGGTTAGGGTTAATGTCCATGTCTACTGAAAGAAATAAACTAACCTCTGGCCGAAGCCGGAGGTCAGAAGGGAGAGGCATGGAGAGAGAGGAAGAAAAAGTAAAGAAACAGGAAGAAGGGAGGGGGCGGGAGAAGGAGAAGAGGAGGGAAAGTAAAAAGAGATTAACCGGCAAAAAACCTAGATGCATACCCGGCCGACTTTTCCAGATTTTCACTTCAGTTTTGTTCCCATCATTATTCTTATTATTATGAGAGATTTTTTTGAGGGGAGATGAGTTGTAAGGGCAACTATATAGCATGTGGCTCAACTTGAATTCGGACCCAGTGAGGGGAAAATTCAATCAAACTCCCGACATTACTATGAATGACCTTCTAATATTTCATAATCATTGTTTGGGGCCTTCAAGTGAGTAAATAATTATATATGGAAACTATAGGATTTAAAAATGAATATTATGATTGGAGACTTTATAACACAATCAAGTTATGAGTGTAAGTATTACATCATGAGAATAATTTTTTTTAAAATTATTTTTCTCATTATTTTACCTTTCTTGGTAAGGTTCTTTTGAGAGGTTCTTAGCACTAATTTTTATTAAAGTAATAGGATATTATTAACAAACTATTCATATCTTTAAAAAATAATTTAACAAATAGTTTTAAGTTCTATTTGAATGGCATTAATATAACAATTCAATTTGTGAATATTAAAATCTAGGTTATCTAACAAGTAGAACAAATGATGATATATATAGAAAATTCTTATAACGATAAAAAAATCATTGGTCTTGCTCAATTAAACAAGGTCCATAAATATGAAATGAGTTATAAAATACCTCACTTTCCCATATTATAGGAGAAGATAGTAATATAATGAAAAGTAAATTAGTTGGTTTAGTTTAATGTTAAAATGTCAATAATTTAGGTGTCATATGAACTCTAAGATAACTATGATTGTTAGTAATGTAAATTAATATGCTATTAGAGAAGTTCCATGTGACTTGCGAAGGCATGGTGATACAAAAGAGAGGATGGTAAGGTGCAAGCCTTTTGTCAGAGCTAGTATTAACCCCATGAACCTAGGTGAATCATGTATAGCTCCATGTTAATTAAATAGTGAAAAAATCCTATGTGGTACCACTTAATGGCTTGCTAAATTTTTTTGTGTTAACTATTTATTTGCAACTATATTGATGATAATCAATTTTATGAAGCTATTTCGAGCTTTTCAACAATAACAATGTATACTAATAGACATTCTAAATGCTAGACAATTTTCATATTTAGTGGTCATTTTAATTTGATAGTATCTGGAAAAAAATTATCCATGAAGGAGAATAAGCTATGGGATGACACCACATCAACCATAAGCTTAATAATGGGTAATGTAAAATCATTTTTGGTATATGCTTTATATAAATAATGAAAGATAAGGGAAACATGAATCTACTCATTCTTCTTCTAAATAAGGATAACATTAGCTAACTAGGTTGAGATTTTCTTTCATGATAAAAATTACTTTTATGAATTTCTTATTCTTTGTAATCACATATTGCTAGATATTTTAGTACACTGGCTTGATAGTTTGCTTAATAATAATCCTATGGAATCTTACCACCAGAAAGAAACTTGGCATTTTGCCTAACTTAAGGAATAAATAAATAAACAAACAAATAAATAAAATCTTAAAACAATTGCTACAACCCAATCATAAGTACAGAGGTGTGTTTTTAGGTAAGAGCTTATAAATATAGATTGGATAAGAATCATACTTACAGCCTATGATAATTTCAAGAAGTTTATTAATAATAGACTATACACCATCTTCAAATTTTTAAGGAGTACTTTTATCTATATATATCCTCATATGTCTTATTCTTCCAAAGTTATAAAATATTAAAAAATATTTGCTAATACCCAAACATATTCTTCTTATAAGAACTCTTATAAAACCTACTTAGTCATCTTAGAAAGAAGAGTGAGAAGCTCCTAATTATAGATCTAGGACTCTTATAGACACTAAGAGCTCCTTAGTCTTAAGACACTTCTAGTGATTAGGGTTAACTCTCTAGAGACTTGGGGTTAGCCATAAGAATGGGTTATGCCTTAGGGACCTGGGAAAACTTGCCTGCCCAAACAAACCCAATACATGCCTCCTTCCTCAAACCAAATCTCAAATTCAAATCCAAATCATAAATCCAATTCCAAACCAAGTGATTGAAACCCATTATCAAATTCAAATTCCAAAACCCTTCCTAAGCCATATGAACCAACTTCATATGCTAAGCCAAAACCCCCCTTTAGAGCAAATCAAACTTGATTGATTTCTCTATAAGTCAATTACTCCCTCATTTATATTCACAAATATAAATGAAATCCAAATTCCAATGAGTCAAATCAAATCAAACTAAATCAAACCAAATCAAGACCTTCCTTAAGCCACATGGACCTACCTCCATAGGCTTAATCAAATCTCAATTCAAATCAACCCAAATTCAATTTATTTCTTTACAATTAATTATTCATTCATTTATATTCACAAATCTAAATGTAACCCACCCTCCAATTACCAAAAATAAATCAAACTAAATCAATTCCCTACTTAAGCCCAACATTCATGGGCTTGGTCAAATTTACTTTCAAATCACTCTAAACTCAAGTGATTTTATCATGAATCATTTATATATATTCATTTATATTCACTAATATAAATCCAAAATGGCCAAAACCAAACCCAAATCAAATTAAATTTCCAATTTCAACCTTTTAAGCCAATTTCTTGAACTTAGCCAAATCCTATCCAAACCAATTCAAAACCCATGGATTTCTTCATTAATTAATCATTCCTTCAATCACTTATCCAAATATAAACATAAAATACAATTATCAAACCAAACTCAGGTCAACTCAAGTCAAGCCCATGTTGACCCCTTTTGACTTGAAATTATCACATGAACCAAAATCCATTTGACTCCAAACCAATTATAATTGGATTTATATTTTCATCTTAAGTCCATGTATGAGTCAAACTAAACTTGAATCAAGCCATGATCAAGCCAATTGACCCATTTAAGTCCACTTGACCCAAAGTGACCTAAAAAACATTTTTTAGCCAAGTTCTAATCCAACCTAAATTGGATTGAACCAATCTCATCTAAACCTCATATCATGATCAACAATCATCCTAGGGTGATCAACTATCTTGAATTGGGTCAAACCAAGTCAACTTGGTCCTTTGACCAAGTCAATCTTTAGCCCAAATAAAACCCAAACTAGCCAAAACCCACCATATACCAAATTGATTGAAACCATTGATTCAAACCAACTCTTAATCAATGGTTGAACATGACCAAACCCTTAATTGAGCCAAACCAAGCCCAATTGACCATTGGACCTATGTTGACCCAAATTGGCCTAAAAAGAAAAACTAAGTCAAATCAACCCAAATTGATTGCAACCAATGGCTCAAGTTCATTCAAAATCACTTATTTGACTTGACCAAAGCCATGATGAAGCCCAATTTGACCAATTAGTCAACTTGACCCAACCTAGCCCAAATTGATATAAAAGGTCAAATTGGTCAAAATCCAAATTAATTTTAAATTAAACAAAATCAAAATCTACAACCAATTTCAATTGACCAATTGAACTTCAACCAATACCTAACCAAACTCAATTTAGTCAAATTGGTCAACTTAGCCCATTTGACCTATTTGAATCCAAATGAGCCAAATCAAACCTAAGACAAGTTAATCAAAATCACTTGAACCAAAACTCTTCAAAACATCATTTGAACCTAACCCAAGTCTTGGTTTGACCTAATTTGACCAATTGGTCAACCCAACTCAACATGAACTCATTTGAACCCATTTGACAAAGTAAAGCCAAACCACCCCAAACCAACTCATGGGACCCTAATAGCTGGCAAAACCCGACCCAAACCAGCCCTAGATCACTCCCAAACTAGTCCAAATCTAAGTGGGACCCAATCTAAGGGGATTAACCATTGGACAAGCCTCCCCACATTGAATTCTTTCCATCTAAAGCAAAGTCCACTCTCCCATCACTTAAGCAGCCATCCAACTGCCAAATGGGGTTTACCTAAGCTTCCTAGCCCATCTTAGAACAACTCAGATCAGCCATGGACCAAGGGGAGTTTACCTCTTCGCCTCTCAAGTCAAACCGAGCACCAAAGGACTAAGCCAATCTCCCCATGCCTTGAGCCCCACCACTTCATCCAACCTGGCGCCACATTAGTGAAACCTCCTGCCCGATGGCAGTGAATTAATGGAATTTCAAGCACAAATCCCATCCGTCGATCACACACCATTAAGGGGTATACTCCCTCAATTCGAGTGGAGATTATCACGATTCACATAAGGAGAGCTCCTTGACTGATTTTGAAATCCCTCAGAGTTTCTTAGAGCACCCCAAGCCTCCCTCGATCGGTCATTGTTCTCTGCATGTGAAATTGAAATAGGGGAGACCTCTCTTGATTCAAACCCACCCATTTCTCAACTAAACTCCAATTAAACTTGCACACACCTTCACCACACCTAATCAAGGCCAAGCAAATCATCCCTTGAGTTCCAAAGCCACCGAAAGTGATACTTTGATCAAGTCCAAATGCCAAATAGGAGGAGATTGGTCCATAGAGCAAACCACCTCAAATCAAAGCTCGTGTAGCTCAACAAGATTTCATTTCTACCAAACAAAGCTACCTCAGTCGATCCCACCACCGGACATTAACTCCGGTGAGGTAATTTCTTAAAATTGTAGCTTAGGCAAATTTTCCATGGGCCTTTGTGAAGAAAAGTTTGATGTGGGTTGATCTTGACCGTTGGATGAACTCGCCTTTTTCTTCTCATCAATTTGATCATCAGCTCGTGAGCTCATCGAGAAAGATGGGCGATCTATCTTTAGCCATTCACAAAAGAGATAGATCACGGGCCATCTATTCTAATTGGAATAGACGGTCATAATCAAATTACGTAGAATCCCTTGATTTTTCTTCAAAATCACAGATATGATCGTGGTCATCCGATCTTACATCTGATGATCCATGGAAAAGCACATCCGCCATAATCCGAGTCAGCATCCAGACTTGATAACTTAAATAGCCTATCCCGTTGTGCCACGTGGAAAGCTTGCCACATTAGCAGCCCGTGGCGCCGAACCCCAGCGGTTAATTATGCTTAATTAATCTGATTTTAAGGCTGAAACTTCTAAAATTTATAACTAATTGTTAAAAAATTGAAAAAAAATATAAATGAGAGCTCATTTTAAATATATTTTAGAGGGGAATCCATTAAAATTATTACTAATTAATTTTGTAAAATTATTTCTGCTTAATTAAGGTTTAATTAAAATTTTATTAGCATTTCTCTCATTAATTATCCAATTAATCTCAAACTTTCCAAAGATGTTTAGGGGGATGACCTCTGTCTCCCTTATTTTTTTGGGATTTATTAAATAGTTAATTAGGAAAATTAATAGATTAAGCCTTATTACTCCAACCTTAATTTATAAATAAGTAAATTAATAATTAATTAATTAAAAATGTTACTATTAATAGTGAAAACTCTTAAGGAAATTGTTTGGGTTTACTTCATGACCATTTCATTAAGCCTCTTCATTTGATTCATATTAAGTAAAGCTTAAGTAATTAATTAGCCACTTAATTAATCAATTAAAATAAAGGGAATGTAATTATTTTAGGTCTAATTTATTAAAGATGACTTAGGGATTGGGATTGAGGCTTCTTCCTTGATCTCTTTCTCTAAGTTAATTTCATCATCCTAATTAAAGATATAATCAAAGGATTTAATTAACCAATCAAGGGCTTAATTAAATTAATTTAAAATCTAATTCATTCCTAACTTTAATTAATCAACCTTGGGTAGTTCTTTAGATGTTCAATAGTCTAAAGAAATTAAATGAAATTATGGTTAGCTTACATGTGTAAGAAGATCATATGAGTAATCAATTAAATCTCTTAAGCCTAATTAACTATTAATCATGAGCCAATTGCAATAGGCCCATTTCATTCCTTAGGAGTATTGCTAATTTACTTTTCATGTGGTTGCATGTCATGTTGGCTCATTATTAATTAGCTAATTTTTAATCTTTAATCCAAACTTTAACTAAGCCTAATTGCCCCTTGGTTTCACCAATTGGAATGAATAGATCAAACCATTTATGGTGAACGCATATAACCATTGAATCCAAATAAACATAAGACCCCCATTTGATAAAACTAATGGACCCATCAATAGGATCACGATGAGTTATTGGAGGTTCCTAGGTCATAATTAGCCACAAGGGTTGAAAAATTAGTTACCTAAAGTGAAGCTTGAATTAGAATTTGAGCAAGTCTAATCATCAAATTGATTATTCTAGATGGACACTAAATTTATACTAGAATGTTCCTAAATTGATCACATCCACATGGGTTGACCCATTGATTGGACAAATTGGATCCAATTGATTAAGTGAATTGAGCTAGGTTGACTTAAATTATAAACATTTCTAAATCAATTAGATATGAAGCTTTCTTGGAATTTACATAAACCAACCATGGTCAAACCCTTTTAACCATAGTGTTGATCATTTTTTGACCAAATGTGTCAATTCAACCCTTTAAAAACTTGCCTTTTAAATCAATTTACTCAATAAATTGACCAAATTGATTCTTATCCTTACTACTTTAATTTTATTGGATGTTAAAAAGCTAAACTCAAGTTAGCAACCCATTTGAAATCATGAATTTTGCCAATTTTGGCCAAATGGGTCAATGTGACCCATTTGAACTAAGAGTTAAAATTACTCAAAATTTTTTTTGGCAAGTTAATTACCATCTTAAGCAAAACCCATGGCAAAGCCATTAACAAAATTTTATGCCTAGCTAATAAGATTTCTCCATCATTTGTTCTAAAAGACTATACTAATCCATTCGTAAGCATCAATCCATCCTTCCACTTGATCAAGCAAGATGGCATCTTAGAGGCAAGCTAAGCATGATTTCTATGATTAAGAACTTGATTAAAGCTATTATCTTCTCTAAGCTTTAAGAAGCTCTTTAGAGCTCTTAAACACTTTCCAAGTAGTCTAGATTAGCTTAACCACATTAAAGGCCAATCTAAGCTTGAATGTTGGGTGACCGACACTTTTAGACCATCCAAAATGTATCTAAGGGATGTTCACATCTCACCTTGCTAAAGGTGAGAGCTAATCCATTGTGTCAATATTTATTGTCAATGCAAGTTAAATTCTAAAATCTAGGTTAGGCATGGGTAGTGTGGTCTGCATGAGCTCGAGTAACTATTGAACATGTTATGCCCATCTTTGTCTAACTCTAGGCACCATAAAGCTTTTTATTGAAGGAATATATTTGGAAAGGTTCAAGGAGGGAAAATTTAAAATAAAATTTCTTCAAGTTAGGTGTCTTAAACCCAACATGATGCTCTAGTTCTTTCCCAAAGATAAGAAGGAGGATGATCTAAAGATAGTTGGATCATCCATTTGAATAAAATTCGATGGTTCAAATTAGTCAAATAAGAAATGTTTTGAGAATTTTGTTAAACTGTTGTTATGATCAATTTAGTTGACGAAAATTAAATGAAGTTTTAATAAAAGTTAAATTAAAGTATGTTGAATTAAAGAGAAATGTCATAATGGCATTTTAATGTGAATTTCTATTTTTAAAATATTAAATATCTACTATTTCAATTTAATAAATTCCTTAATGATTTCCAAAAAAATTTAAACTTTTGGATAGCTCAAAGGCAGCCTATTAAGCCCTTTTTTAATTATTCCAGTGAAGTTACCTTAATGAATATGAAATTTATGAGAAAATTTTACATTTATATCACATAATTATTTATATAATTACATATATAATATTTATATTTTAAATATTTCATTTATACATAAAATCATATGCATTTTAAAATAATAATTAAGGGATTCTTTAAGATTGCTATAACTATATGAAAAAATAATGATAGAAACGCTTGAAAAAAGATGATATATATTAAAAAAATTTTTTTTTTTTATTTAACAACTTTCGGATCATCTTAGATATACAAATTAAGTTAGAAAAGCGCTTTCCCAATAATTCTTCAAACGTAATAAAATATATATAGCTCAAATGACATTGTGGTACATATTGAAAAGATGCATTTGCATTGATAATAAAAAAACTGATTACAATGTAGAAAAAGCGCTAAAGAAAGCAAAAAACTAGCTACTAGACATATTTCCTATCCTCCTCCAAAAGAGCAAAAAAGCGTGGAGGAATAGTGTGATTATCTAGACTATGCCATACAAAATCAAAGCTAGTAGCTATATGCACAAAAGTCTAAAGAGTGTTGTTAGATCTATTTGTGTATACAAAAATGGTGGAAGTTCTTGAAAGGCGATGTCGAGCATCCGAAGTTACGCCATATTTCATTGTTAAGAGAAAGTTTGAGGTGATCCACCACACCTTTATTATCTCCTTCAATGATAATGCCCTTGTATTCCAATGGTTCAATAATTTTGCTAGTGTAGAGCATAGCCTCCAGTTCAACAGATGTCTTTGTCCCAATCGAAAACAATGACCCATGGCTTTGAGGAAGTTGCCATTTGCATCCCTTAGCCTGCAATGGCCACCCCATTGGGAAGGAGTGAGCCATCCACGTTAGCCTTGATCCGGCCAGGGGAGGACACCACAAATTTAGTTTGATCACCCATAAGGTGGGTGATGTCCCATTGCTTCGGATAGGATAAGAGGAAGAATGTGATGATAGAGCTTAGAATCGCGACAATAGTCTTGAGGTTACCAGTGAGTCTTGGCGGTGCAACTTATCCACACAGTACACAATTGCACAATACATTCTAGCAACATAAGTTGTCACTGCACCTTAGTGAGAGCTTGGAGTAAATCTTGCAAATTGCTGAAAATTGGGATTGACGAATGTTGCCAAAATCGGATAATGTTGTTCGTGTGAGCATTGGACAGCAATGTGTTCGGTGTCTCATCTTGATTACACCCCAAGGGCAAGGGTGGTGTGAGTTAAACCCTCAGCGGTGTTGTTTGGCAAGGAGTCGTTGATGAGAGCCACGAGCGACTTTTCCACAGGTGGGAGTTTCAAATTCTGCATGGTGTAGGGCCAATCAGAAATTTCAGCAAAGCAGATTTTGTATAAAATGGATGTGAGAGTTGTCCCCATAGGTGCCTTGATGAGCTCACGGGATGTCATGTTGATGTTCCTCTTCAATAGAAATGTTGGAGATGAGTTCAAGCTCCATTCCAAAAGGATGTGCAGATTTTCAGTTTTCCAGTTGTTTCAGCAATCGCTCTTCCACCTTCCATTCCTCCATGCACTCCATGTTGAGAAATGTCGCCATTTGGACGGTAGGTCGGATATCCAAATGGAGTTTAGAAAGTCCACCTCTTTGCCATTGCAAATTCTCCATTTTAAATTACGGTTCAAGGTGGAAGCACCATTACGAATAATTTTCCAGCAATTGGAGTCTCCGCTTGGGTTCCCTATGCCATGGGTCCAACCCATACTTCTCGATCAAACACTTGTGGAGCAGCTTGGTGGGTTTAGAGAGGAATTCCCAAGCCATTCTAGCCCTTAAGGGTCCATTCCGACTTTGTGTCCAAGGCCTCCTTTGTTGGTTGGCATGCGATTTTGTTCCAAGCAACATAGTGTATGCAATGATGGTTGTTGTTTCCTTGCCAAAGGAAGTTCCTAGCAAGCTTTTCAATCCCCTCTGTAATTCCCTTGGGAATTACGGTGTGTTGTTTGGTACATAGAGATGCACAAGGATGTCCTTATGAGTGTGTGTAAAGGTGTCTAACTCCCAAGAGCTGATTTTGTCTCTAGCCTTTTGGAGGAGTTGATGAAAATCTGCATTTTAACTTCCTCATGGCAAGCTTGATGCCCAAGTAATCAAGCTCCTCCACTCTTCGAAGCCGGTGAGCGGTGATTACGTGGCCTTCCATCTATGTGTGGCTTTCTTTGAAAACTATGGTTTTGGTTGCATTGATCTGCCCGTCAGTGCATTTTAGAATATGGAGGACACCTTTTGCGTGAGCCATGGAAGCTTTGGTGGCGAATAAAATGTCATCTGCATAGAAGGTGTCGTGTTCCCCAGGTTGGCAATAGGCACAATTATTCCATGTTGCTTGATGGCTAAAGAGAGCGATTCGAGCAAAGGATAAAAGATAGGGAGATAACGGGCACCCTTGTCCGGAAGCGCCACTCGCTTGTATCCCGGTTCTTTGCCCATTTAACAAGAGGGAGAAGGAAGGCGAGGAAATGCTTGGAGGAGCCAATTCAAACTTCATAGGTAATCCAAATCTCAGGATGATGGCTAAGGTTTCCCAACTCATTTTGTGTATGCTTGTCCCATGTCAATTTTAATTGCCATAAAACCTTCCTTTGAGGTGGAGTGTTGGAATTTATTCATGATTTCTTGGGCAGCGGTGGTGGGAGATAGATCTAGAAGGCACACCCTGCTCTTGAGATTTGGTAGAATGTTTTTGGTAGGTGTACAAGGATCTTTCTATGACTTTGTAGCGTTCTACAAAGGCTTATGGGTCTATATTTTGCGGACAATCAGCATTGGAGGACTTAGGTATAAGAACAACCAAGGTTTCTTTGAGGAATCATAGTGCCACTACAAAAAAACTCCTTGATAGCCACAACATCTTGGCCAATAATCCTCCAAAAGTGTTTGTAAAGGATGTTGTGATGCCATCAATACCAGTGCATTAGCTCCCATCGATTTGACCGCCTCCCATATTTCAACCTCATTAGTATCCTCATCCGACACTGAGGTGTGATTTATTCACAAGGAAGGCCAATTGTTGGTGGTAATAGGATGTGCCCTCCACTTATTGAAAGAAGTTCATAAAAGCTTGGTTGATTAAACCGGGTCCTCCGTAACGCCATCATCAAGTTTGAGGGTGTTAATTCTATTGGACCTCTTTCTAGCTTGCCACGGATGAAAGTAATGTGTGTTGGCATCCCCTCTTACCTAGCTTTAGCTCTTTGCCACCAACAAGATAAGCGGGCAGGTAGAGTTCAGCTCATTTGCTTTGTGAGGTCTCTTTCTTTGCTGCTCGATCATCCCTTGAGAGAGAGCAATCGACCTGAATTTCTTGTTGGAGGGTGTCCCTTTGCTTACTCAAATCTTTGAGCTTGTTTTACTCAGGTAGAATAAGTTCCTTAGTGTAATGCTGCATTTTGTCCAAGTTTTCAGCCTGGACCCTTCATAGTTGCTTTGCCAACTTTTCCACACTAATTTCCAAGCCATAGGATAAGAAAGCCGGTGTCTTCAAATTTAGTTGTGATTTCCGACTCTCCTTAGAACGATTTGGAGAAGAATGGGGCAATGATCGATGCAATCCTTGGAAGGTGTTTAGTTTGTGCAAGGGGAGGAGGTTGGAAGCAATGGAGTTGATAAGGAAGCGATCAAGGCACCATATATCTGTATTTTTATCTTTGTTGTTGGTCCATGTGAATCTAGGGCGGTAAAGTCGACTCATGTAAGTCCCCATTGGTGAGGAACTCCATCATCTCATTGGCCGCCGGCGAGCTTTTTAACAGCTTTCCCCCTTTTTTGTCTTTCGCCTCATAGATGCAGTTAAAATCTCCTCCGACAATGGCAGGCAAGTTGGTATTCAGCAAAGGAGTTAAGGTGTCCCAAAGTCTCCGCCGAGTGTGATAGTCTTTGTTAGCATAACAAATGGTCGCCCTCCATATAGCTTTATCCGCGTATGTGCCAACAATGCATTGTTCATTTTGCACAATAGGAGAAAGTGATTAAGTCACTTCTCCAAAGAGCAAGGATACCTCAGATATTCCCTACTTGGTTGGTGTAGAAAATCCCTTATACCTGTATTATCAATTTCCTTCCTTGTGACTTCCTCCACTTTGGTTTCTACAAGGCCTATGAAGAGAGCATGGTGCTCTCCAAGAATTTGCCGGAGATAATTGCCCGTGGCCTTCTTACGGACTCCCCGACAATTCCATATTATAACGGAAGTCATGGGTGGGCCATTCGATATGGAATTCACTCTTTCTCCGTTTTAGTGGTGTTGCTTTGATCAAGGCTGACTCCCTCGAAAATGAGCTTTAGAGACACGACTTTGTCCACTCTTAGTCTTGTTGTGTTTAAAAAAAGTGGTGGCTTCTTCAGTTTCCTTGGTTGCGACAAAGTTGTTTGTATATGAGGTGTGGATGCCTCCCCTTGCCCTTGTCTGTCATGATTTGTGGAGTCTTTGGGGTCTTTAGAATGGTTGTTATCACTTCCTCCCTTGTGCGGAATTGTTTTTTGTTCACTGAATTTCCTTTTGAAGACTCCCCTTTTGATTTTCTTTGGGAGGCCTAGCCTTCTTCCTTGTGACCAATGTCCATGGTCCATATGACTTATCCAACTCAATATGAGTAGCATCATTAATCCTTTCCTTTGGTTTGTGGTGCCGATAAGGTGCAATCTGCGGCCAGTGGGTGGCAACTACGACCACAGGATTGGTTGGGTTGTTTGATAGGAAGGGTGTTGGTTCTTTTGTTTGTATTGGTGTTGTTTTGTAATATGTATTGTTCTTTTATTCAAGAGGGAATGAGGTTTGCTGCCCTCTATCCATGGAGGGGGTGGCTTGGGTTGTGTAGAACTGTTTTACATGCGGTTTTACGCTCTTGAGGTGTCTTGGAAGTGGTATGGTTGGAAAATGGGTTGGTGGAGAAGTTGGGAGGCTGGAAGGTTTAGTAGGAGCATGTAAGTTGGCCTTTTACGGACATGTTTCAATTTTATGAGCCACAATGAAAACAAAGTTGTGTGATCCCTTCATATTCAACTTTTGAAAAAATGGCCGTTGTAACCATTGATCCATATTCGGAGGAAGTCGCTTTGATAGGTCAATTTTGACACAAATTCTAGCATATGTGCTTTGCCCCATTTGCTTGTTTGGTTATCCATCCACAATGGTTCACCAGAACTATTCGAGCTAAGTTGTTGTCATCCCAATATGAGTGGTAGCCACGGTAGTGCATCCATAAAGGTGTGGTCAAACGAAAATCGAGTGAAGGTGGGGTCCATCGTCCATAGCAATGGCGTTGCCGATAAACCACGGTCCATTACTAAGAAGCTGCGTCGGGCTTACGGCGAAGATGCATAAAAGCAATCCAAGAAGAACCAACTCAAAATCCCCCAGACTCCATTTACTCGGTCAATGTTGAGGAAGTAGAGAAACTTTTGCCTAATAATCTTCCAACAAGTGCCTCCAACCTTAATGTTGTTGTGCATAGAATGGTTGTCAAGTGTCACTCCCACCCCATCCTTGTCTTTTACTTCTTCAAAGCTGAATTTTGCAAGTGGGACTACAAGCTGCTTCAAACATTGTTTATGTGCCTTGCTTCTAGTGTCATTTGGCATGGTGGCGGCCCTTGGTGTGTTGATCACGGAGCATTAGACACTCTTTGTCAGTGCGAGAAAATCGGCCTATTGGTGACCCTTGGACAATCGATCCTTAGAACCTGAGTTATGTGGCTGTCGAGGTCATCGATGATTGGATGAAGATATTCCCTCTTGCATAGGTGTAAGGGTTGCTTCTTTGTTTGGCCAAATTCCTTTGGAAATTCTCTGCGCATTTTGACAAGCGAGGTTGTGTCGTGTTCTGGATTTAGAAATCAGTATGGGGGTCGGTTTATTTATCGGCTCAGCGTGAACTGAGAATTTACATCCACGCGTTTGTATCTACCGGGTGTCGGCCATCTCAAAAGCAAGAGATGCCTTGCCCTAAAGCCGTCGACTCAGGACTCTTAGGGAGATCACATTGTGCATACACGCAATTGCGGCTATCTTGTCGATAGAACACAGGGTTGGCGGAATTCCCTATTAGCAATTGTCGATCCATGGTGTACGCTAATTCGGCCATCGGTACGTATTCGGTCAATGTCAATGTCCATCTTGAGCCGTTCCTTGCACCTTGCGGGTAAGTCGCCATTGAATTGAGGCATCGAGCCGCCCGTTCCGTGGATTAAGTCGATGATAACCATACACCATCGGTCGCCGCATTAATTCTATAAGCATCGGTGCGGTTCGCGGCGGACTCTCTCCATTACCGCAAAGTCGCATTGGTTTGCCCGTTATGAGCGGAGTGGAAAGCTTGCCGCGTTAGCGCGAGTGGCAACCCCGTGTTAATTATGCTTAATTAAATCGATTTTAAAATGAAACTTCTAAAATTTATAACTAATTGTTAAAAAATTGAAAAAAAATATAAATGAGAGCTCATTTTAAATATATTTTAGAGGGGAATCCATTAAAATTATTACTAATTAATTTTGTAAAATTATTTCTGCTTAATTAAGGTTTAATTAAAAATTTTATTAGCCTGATTTCTCTCTGATTAATTATCCAATTAATCTCAAACTTTCCAAAGATGTTTAGGGGGATGACCTCTGTCTCCCTTATTTTTTGGGATTTATTAAATAGTTAATTAGGAAAATTAATAGATTAAGCCTTAATTACTCTCCAACCTTAATTAATTATAAATAAGTAAATTAATAATGGATTAATTAATTAATTAAGCTTATTGCCATCTATTAATAGTGAAAACTCTTAAGGAAATTGTTTGGGTTTACTTCTTATGACCATTTCATTAAGCCTCTTCATTTGATTCATATTAAGTAAAGCTTAAGTAATTAATTAGCCACTTAATTAATCAATTAAAATAAAAGGGAATGTAATTATTTTAGAGTCTAATTTATTACTTAAGATGACTTAGGGATTGGGATTGAGGCTTCTTCCTTGATCTCTTTCTCTAAGTTAATTTCATCATCCTAATTAAAGATATAATCAAAGGATTTAATTAACCAATCAAGGGCTTAATTAAATTAATTTAAAATCTAATTCATTCCTAACTTTAATTAATCAACCTTGGGTAGTTCTTTAGATGTTCAATAGTCTAAAGAAATTAAATGAAATTATGGTTAGCTTACATGTGTAAGAAGATCATATGAGTAATCAATTAAATCTCTTAAGCCTAATTAACTATTAATCATGAGCCAATTTGGTGGCCCATTTCATTCCTTAGGAGTATTGCTAATTTACTTTTCATGTGGTTGCATGTCATGTTGGCTCATTATTAATTAGCTAATTTTAATCTTTAATCCAAACTTTAATTAAGCTGTTGCCCTTGGTTTCACTAATTGGAATGAATAGATCAAACCATTTATGGTGAACGCATATAACCATTGAATCCAAATAAACATAAGACCCCCATTTGATAAAACTAATGGACCCATCAATAGGATCACGATGAGTTATTGGAGGTTCCTAGGTCATAATTAGCCACAAGGGTTGAAAAATTAGTTACCTAAAGTGAAGCTTGACTGAATTAGAATTTGAGCAAGTCTAATCATCAAATTGATTATTCTAGATGGACACTAAATTTATACTAGAATGTTCCTAAATTGATCACATCCACATGGCTAGTTGACCCATTGATTGGACAAATTGGATCCAATTGATTAAGTGAATTGAGCTAGGTTGACTTAAATTATAAACATTTCTAAATCAATTAGATATGAAGCTTTCTTGGAATGCCCTTGACATAAACCAACCATGGTCAAACCCTTTTAACCATAGTGTTGATCATTTTTTGACCAAATGTGTCAATTCAACCCTTTTAAAAACTTATTGCCTTTTAAATCAATTTACTCAATAAATTGACCAAATTGATTCTTATCCTTACTACTTTAATTTTATTGGATGTTAAAAAGCTAAACTCAAGTTAGCTTAACCCATTTGAAATCATGAATTTTGCCAATTTTGGCCAAATGGGTCAATGTGACCCATTTGAACTAACTCAAATGAGTTAAATGATAATGCTAAATGATAATGAGAGTGAGGGATACTCTCTTGTGTTTAATATTTAAGATAATAACATAAGATGAACTGAATTTGTCTTAGAGCTTCTTCACCTAAAGATCTTTCTTAGATCTTCAAACTATATGAGTTTGATGCTAATGATAACTCTTAAGTCATGTATCTGATTTGTTGACCTAAGTGATTCTAAGAACTGAAGTTAGATAAAGATTTGGAATTTTATGCTAGATTTGATGCATAAAGCCAGATGGAAATATGCTACTTGGAGATTACGCGAAACATGAAATAAAATCAAACACAATGAATGATGACCATTGGAGCTCAAAATATCTACAATCAATGGTTATAAGATCATTTGAGGTCTTACATTTTTAGATGCTATAAGTTGTATATTCTTGCAAATTTCCTCTTAGTTCACAGTAAAGATATTCATTTATATAAATTCTAACAATTTACAACAAAAAAATATTTTTATTAATCTTTTAATTTTTTTACGTTTTTTTTTTTTTTTTGCAAAATCTCAACTTAATTCTATGAAAATTTTTATTATTACTCTTGAAATAAATTTTTAAGCTTATTTTGATAAATAATTAAACAATTAATTTATACACATAAAAATCATGCCTTGATTTATTACTATCAAATCAGGTCAATGGCATTTTTCATGAATATATATAGTTTTAATATTGCCAAGAAAAGACTTTGTGTGTTTATATTTTGTATCATTTTAAAAAAATTTATTTTGTGCTGAAGAATTGTGTGGTATTTAGTCGCCAAGAAAAGTACATAGATTATACTATTTTTTTCTACTATTAAGAAGAAAGTTTGTGAGCTAAACTTTGATTAGTAGTATATTAATCTAGGTTATAGTTTGGTGTAGATATGCAAGTTAGGTTGGAGGCCAAACCATACCCTTTGTGTTGTCTCTTAAAATTTATGTTCATGCTAACATTACTCCAATTTGATTTATTTATTTACTTGCTTACAAATTAACTTTGTTTCTCTAGTATTTTCATTCTTTAATTTTTTGGATAGTTAATTATAATTTAAGTTTTATTTAATATAATAGTTTTTTTAAATTATCTATTTATATTCATCCTCCTTATGAGTAGCAGTTGCCTAATAAGTTGTGGTGTACTTTGAGTATATTTAATTGTTAAGTTTTTAATAAAAACACCTAATACTTCAAGACAAATGCATATTATTGAGTAATTATATATTTTAATCGCCCAAAGTTTTTTCCTCTCCTTCTCATACATATGATATTTGATTCATCCCTATGTTCCTTTTCTCTCAATAACTCATTATCCTAAAAATTCGTTGGGATTTGTTCCTTATGATCTTTTTTTTGGAAACATTTGAGCGAATTTAATCACAAATTCACACACACAATGTATCTAGACATAAACACAAAACTATTTTTGCTTAAGCATCAAATTAAGCACTCACAAAAATTTATTCAATAGATTTGACAATTTTGCTAATATAGAGAAAAAGTTGAGGCTCATCTAAATCGATATTTTAATAAACTTGACAATGACACATAACACATTTAAATATATATTTTCTCTCAAACACCATAACTTGATGCCTCCGATGATACTGTCTCTTCGAAACCTACATCCATTAGTTCTGCCTCGGTAGCATTGTCTGGCAATGAAAGGTCTAATTTATGATGGGATGAGCACTCAGATTCATCGTCATGGATCTCCTTAATGCCATCATGATCACGCTAATTTCTAGCCATTGTTGGCAGCGCAACTTCTCGATGAAATTTGGCTCCAACCATATGATGTAGAAGTAGTGCCTCTCCTCCGTCCATGCCTCCACCTCCTTTGATTCCATCAATAATTGTCTGCTTCCCAAACCAAGCAAGACTCTTTAAATAAGGTACACATAGATATATCACAGCTGTTTCATCATTAAGTTCTATTATCAATGTAGAAAAAATATCTCAGATATTTTGTGCCATTGATTGGGAGCACGAAAATCCCGTAGCAGTTTGTTAAACAAGTTAGATTTCTTTTTTTATTGTTTGGTGAGTGTTTGATATCTTTATGAATGTTTGAAGCTAGCTTTTTAATTTAACCTCATATATAGTTTTTAATCATGTTTTAATATTTATTAAAAATTTATCGAGTCTGATTCCTATATATTCATTCCTATTGATGTTATTTATCTTTTTTTATTGATTCTTAGGGTTATATTTTACAGAAATATCCATAATTCTGAACTCATTAAATTATGAAATTTATAGCAAAACATTAGTTTTTGCTGGGATATATATATATATATATATATATATATATATATATATATATATATATATATATATATATGTCAATAAACAGATGAAAATTTTATATATGGGTCATCATTTTAATGGTGGAATGATGTCTCTTTCTATTGTCTTCATCAGGGTTGACAACTTTGATTTTTTAAGTATCTCTCATGATACATAATGGAAGAGAGTTTTAAGGTCGAGCTCTTTATATTTAGAAAAAAATTATAATAATGATTAATATTTAAGTTATCTTAGTCTGATGATTGATATTATGTGTGTGTGTGTGTGTGTGTGTGTGTAATATACATGTGTATAGTTTAGTTTCATTTTAATTATATATTTTGTTTCATTTTGATTTGCTATGTTCATTTCTACTTTAGCTTAAATTATACACTAAGTTACTAATTATAATATCATAAGCATCTAATTAGGACGCTCTTAATTTGAGATTGGAGATTCTAATTATTAAGGTGGAATGATTATTAACCTCACTCGAAGTTAACAAAATCTTAGTGCCTATATCAAATTCTAGGTCTAAGAAGAGGGTTGTTATCTCACTAAAAGTGAGGTCAATAAAGGCTGATATGCTAATAGAAAAATAGGTGAAAATAGATACTTAGATGGCTTACCATTAAATATTGTTGATTGCCAACTTTATTTCATAAGTTGCACTAGAAAAATATAGAGCAATTGATAGAATTGATAAATAATAGACACAACATCATGATGATCGATCTTAATACACATTGACATAGACTAAAATAGTTTGACATGTCACTTCTCTTCAAAATAGACCATTCTGACTTGTTTAGAACATTGAAATTATCAGGAAGGGACATTTTTTATTGATTTGATGAAGGCTGGTTAATAATAAGTGCATCATCTCAAAATTAAAGTTTAGATGTTTCAATTGTTTCCAAGGTTGTTCAAACAACTACCGATCATAAAACATATTATGCCAATGTGTTTGGAGAATTGAAATGTGCCGAACATAAATTCCTACAATTGATTTGACCAAATGCAATGACAACGATGAACTACGAACTTGCATAATGTTAGTTGGATCAAAATCATTTTGATTGTCATCAAAGTCACTTAAACAACTTTCTTTAAACAAAATAGACTACGCTGATGCGTCCAAAATATTGAAATTGTTTAAAAGGAATCTTTCTCAAATAATTCAATCGAACATGATGTGAGTGGCAAGCCATCAATGCAATGTCATGTGAATCAAACTCAAAATATTTTGTTTGCCATCAAAATTATCCAAATGATCTCTGATTGCAAAATAGATAGCATTGATGTGTTTGAAACATAGAGAATTGCTAGAAAAGATACCTAAATTCTATAATTCACAAAAGTAAATTCACAATTTATTGATATTGTACTTGATAAGATAAAATTTCAAACAAGCAAATATGATAAAATACATAAGCAGTGATCAAATTTTGTATCTGTGGAATAAAAGTAACATAACTTATCATCATAAGATTTTAATTAAAAAATAAATTTAGCTAAAAAAAATCTAACTATACATACACACATGCACATAATTATTCACCACCCCAAGCTAGTCTCTCCCATGTTTTCCATGTGAATCTCATCCATTCCATCCTATGTATTAGCACAAAAAATAAAAATAATGAAATAACAACAAATCTAAAGCAGGCATACCCCTTTACCTACTTCTTCCAAACCTCACTATCACCCAACCAACATCCATAGACCTGCATGCTACTCTTAGGCTTCTCCTTTATTCTACCATCTTAGTTTCATGTGACCATTTCCCAATAGCCTTCACATTGATCTCCTCTGTTCGCCACACACTCTAGCCTGCCTAACACTTGTTAGATTAGGTTCACAAGTTGTATTCAAGCCTGACCCAAAATAACCTGATCTCAAACTACTTGATCCAAACCCGACCCAAATATTATATGGGTTGAAACCCTGACCCAAACCCGACTAACCCAAATTCAACCCAATTAATCTATTTAAACATATATTTTAGGTCAACTTGAGTTTGTTGGTCAAAATTTGATCAAATTTGGAGAAATCTTGGTTGGCAAGTCAAAATCAAGTTGGTGGGTCAAAAGTAGATTAATTATGAGTTTGTGAGTCAACCTGAATCTAACTTAAAAAATTAATTGGACCAGATATTTTAACATAAATAACCCAAAAATTAATCAATCAAATAAAATCCTATTTTTTTAATTGAGTTCATTAGATTGTCATATCAAGTCAATTATTGACAGTCGTACTCCAACATCCCTTCACCATCATTGCTTTGCAAGATGACTGAGGAACACCCTTGCCTCTATTTACTCAAAGTCATTGGATTTGACACACCATTGTCATTCTTTCTCATGTAACTTATCTCCCCTCCTTCAACTCCTCTCCTAGGTCAAGCCACAACAACTAAGGCACCTCACACAAGTCTATTGGCCACTTGTCGATGACCTTGCTCTTATTTTTCTATGCTCTCTCCCTCACACAATGACCAGACCTTTGCCTCCCTTTTATGTTAATCAACCCAGATCCAAGAAAGCTTCCCCTCTTATCTCTGTCCCTATATCTCATTCCCTTATAGCCAACTCACCCTTTTCACGACATGCACAGAGGGCTTGCCACCTCTCAGATTTCTCATAATTGTGCACCTTGTCCTTACTCTCCCTTTGCTTGTCTTAGCAAGCTCTCCAATTTCTCATAATTGTGCACCTTGTCCTTATTTTCCCTTTTCTCATCTTAGCAAACAACTAATGCCCTTTTCCTCTTGAAGATCTAATGATCCTTCTTAGTCAATGTAGGTTTCACAAGATCCTAAGCAAGTTGATTCCCTCATCTTAGTCTGCTTTAAATATGGCCAAAGAGCAATCCAGCCATCACTTAGTTAACATTGAGACAACATCACCATCTAAATCTTCTAACCCCTAACACTGTAACCAACTCATTGTACACTTGTCTATCCTTCTCCTCTTTTATTTCCATCATTTACTACACCTTACACCGCAGCAGCCACTTGCAACTACTATTAATACCACTAGCGTTCATTATCTTTCATATTACAAGGTTGAGTTTCCACCTAACCTCTTTGATAATCTCCTTCAACTTCAAAAAAAATAAATAAAAAAAATCATTGCCGACCTTAATCTACCCAAGCCATCACCTTACATTTCTTCTTATTTCTCTCTTTAAACAAGAGAGAGAGAGAGAGAGAGAGCTCACTTTTCATCCCTTCAAATCTATTTATTTATCTAACAACAACAACAAGCCTTTATCCCACTAAGTGGGGTCGGCTACATGAATCCTTCGTCTCCATTGTGTCCTATTATGTGTCAAATTCTCATTTAATTCAAGTATATTAAGGTCATTTTTATACATCTTAATCAAGTCTTTTTAGGTCTACCTCTACCTTTATTAAGATAAGACAAATCTAATGCATCTACTCTTCTAACTGGGTCATCGGACGACCAATGCTTTATGTGTCCAAACCATTTAAGGAGACTCTCTCTAATCTTATTTGCCACTAGAGCTACTCCAACCACATTTTATCTCTAAGAGTAAAGCCACTCATCCACTTGAGCATCCTCATCTCCATAACACTTAACTTAGTCTTTTGCTTCTTTTTATTGACCAACATCATAAGTCATTGCAGTCTTACCACCATCTTATAAATTTTTCCTTAAGTTTAAGTGGAACTTTTCTATCACAATAGGCCGGATGCATTCCTCCACTTCAACCATCCACTTGAATTCTACTAATAACATCTCCACCTATTTCACCATCATTTTGAACAATAGAGCCTAAATATCTGAATTGCTCACTCTTATTAATGACTTGTTCACCAAATGTCACAACACTATCACTATAACTTCTACAACTAAAATTACACTCCATATATTCATTTTAGATCTACTTAAATGAATAGACTCTAATGTTAACCTCCATAATTCAAGTTTCTCCTGGACTCCCTCTCGGGTCTTATCAATAAGAAGAATGTCATCAGCAAAAAGCATACACCATGGATTTACTTTCACCAAATCTATTTCTTTATCTAAAGAGAAAAAAAAAGATATACTTTCACCTCAACATCAACATCAATCTCATGTAAGGACATTTGTATTCTTTTTCATGCAGATATTTCAAAATCTAATCATACTAAAAAAAAATTTGATGTTTTGAAGACTCTACCACACTCAGAAGAACGTGGTAATTTTGGAGACTATAATCATGATGTCACAAAACATCATTTACACTCAAAAGAGTGTGGTAGGCAGACCCAACACTCCTAAAATAGCTATCTATAGGGGATGATGTTATGAGGCTAATGAAATCTGAAGTGATGGGACTGGCACAAATAGTTCAATGGAAACACAAATAACAAATGTAATGTATGAAAATAGTAAATGCAAATATAAAATAAGTACTTGTGTACACTTTTCTTCATGCTAAGGGGAAATTTATAATTTCATCTCTTTTTTATCTTATAATATTTTATCTCTTTTTTTATCTTATAATATCTCACTCTGTACAACAAAACTAAGAGGGGAATATAATTTAGTCATAAAAAAATATTGATTATTTGACCAAATCACTCTAAAATGTCTTGTAAGTTATTGTTCTCTTGTATTTTCTCATTCATTTTAATCTTTTATAGCCTTTGCATGGTGTAATTAATGAGTGTCTTATATTCTCCTTTTGTTCACTTTCACTTGAACCAATAACATGCTTTCTCTCCCTTACCCCCCGCCCTCAGCTCAAGAAGTTATCTTTATCAACAACACATTCTAAAATTGAATTAACTCAAATAGGACTAAATTTCTCTAAATGTCACCACTCATTGATTTTTCCCTAATTGTAGCATTCAAAATCAAAGCTATCAAATATGAAATAAAGAATCAATGTAATAGGGTTTTTTGTTTCCAATATTACAACACAAAGCTTTATCTATATATGGTGGAGCACTTTCTTGAGGTTTAAGGGCTTGTTGAAGTGGATTTATCAGGATTAGGTATATGAAGCTAATATTTGTTAAAAGAAAACATCTAGTTTGGTTTTAAAATTATTTATAAGATATAAGGCTTATAAGATTAGATTGTAAATAAAAAATGAAAAATAAAAATGCCCTAACCATTACATAGAATATGTGGTTGCAAAATTAAAAGTGCTTTTGCTAACTATCTACAAATGAATAAATGAGTCAACCAATTATAGACTGAATAAAACTTAGCTATGACTAAATATGGATAGATCCTTAACATCTTAAGCATTATAGTGGTTCAAGCCAGATGATTTTATTATATTATTCTTTTTAGGCTCTTAACTGCCAAGAAAAGCATGTATATTATATTATATTTTTCCACTATTAAAGAAGAAAGTTTATGAGTGTGGTGTATTTATTTTCATCTAGGTGAGTAAATGAAAACAAAATATGCTAGTTGGACACCATGAAGATATGCAAATATACTTATTAGGGTGATCAGGTACAACATTAAGGAATGATGACTATCTTGAGAGACAGAAGTCACCATCCTACAATAAACCTAATAACCTAAATAAGGACTTTTAAGGACAATAGGTCTTTGGATGTACCAGAGATTCTTCCCTTACTTTACATGGAAAAGAAAAGTAGGGTTTATTTTAAATTGGGTTTCTTAAGTTCCCTATGGAGGTAAGCCCCCATAGTTAATTACATCTTAAGGAATGAGATTCTTAAGAATACTCTTGATTAAGGTAAATGATCATTATCTCCAAAGATTTCAAAGATAGGACTATAAATAAATTGGTTTATTTTTGGAAGATCAAGTGGGATTGATTAAGAGGGGGGAGTTATTATCGAAACTAAAGGGATATGAGTAAGGGATGCTTATGATACTAAGAAATCTAATAAGCATCCCAAACTATCCTATGGTTGGGCTTTATATTTTTAAAATTTGAGAAGGATTTTATGTTTGAGTTGAATTTTATTAGAAATCTAGGGCTTATAATTTCACAACACAAGATCGTGGAAATGCCTAAGAGGTGAGGATTTATGCTTATAGCCCACAAAGGGAAACAACAACCTCGTAACATATCTGAAGCTGAGGCCAAAGAATGACCCTAAATCTAAAAAAAATGGGTATGTAGTTTACCTCCACAAGAGAAGATAAACCACCTAACTATTGGACTTACAACCGCCTAGGGGTGGCTGCCAACTAACTCCTCTTACAATTTTAATTACATGTAGGCAAGTCGTATGCTTTTGCAAGATAGCTAGGCTATTATTTATTTAAAAAGAAGACTAAATCCTTAAACACACTCCCTAAGAGACTAGATCATATAGGGTATGAATAATGACTTAATCTAATGCACATTTTGTTAAGTTTTATTTTTGAATTTTGGATAATTTATTTGCACATGTTATAGGATTCATATGCCTAAATCATGAGAAATTTGATTATGGGCCAAAATCAGTAAGAAGAAGGTGTGTTTCCACCATGGCTCTCAAAGGTCAAGCCATTTTCTCTGAAAAAGGTGGAAACCCTCCACCAACAAGAGTGAAGCAAGATGATTTTATGCATGATGTGAGACAAACAATATCCAAAGGGTTGCTAAATATTTTATTATCTTGATTTATGTCCTAGGCTATAGGTGAGGTTATGAGTTATTAATATTTGATTTTTGAGTTGATTAATTGGATAGAAAAAAAAATTCCTAAGAGCCTAATCACATCTAGATCGTTCATCAAAGCAAGAAAGAATCTAGGAAAATCATGTCATCTTAATGCTCAAGCTAAACAAACATCAAACAATTTTATAAAGCTAATGCAAAAGAATAGAAGGTCGATGTGGTCAGGCTCCACCACACAAACCCAAAGAAAAATATGGGTAGCTAAGCTCTACCCTTATACAACCTGGATTACAAATGAATAATTACAATTTAGAAAGAATTCATGTTATGGGGTCTTCATTCTTCATTCTTTATTTCTTCTTTTCTTCATTTCTTTCTTTCTTTCTTTCTTTCTTCCTTTTGGTTGGTTGGGATGTAGTTTGCTCCAAGGCTTCACATGGTACATAAGACATAGTCTTATGACCAATGTTCACCTCAATTCCCCCATAACATTCATTCCAAAGCTCAATTGCAAAAATTACATCAAAATGGGAAAGATAAAGCTAACTAAACCTGCAAATAAAGATTAGCTAAATATACCACACAATCCCAAGCAGTTATATGAATAATTTAGACTTAGCACCCCAAACTTGGGTAACCAAGTCCACCTGGCCTAATGTGGATCATGTTAAGGGTATAAGCAACCTACATAATAAAAAGTATTTATATTTTTATTATAGCACCCCTTAAGCACAATCCTCTAGAAGACATCAGATTAAGATCATCCTATCATCTAGTCTATACACATGCACCCTAACATCTAGTCTAAAATATTATATCACAAAAAAATCAAGCATCAAACCATGCATTGCCCTAACATAGAGCTAGAAATGATGACTTAGCCTAATGTTTCTACCATTTAAGGCTTATGTGGCATGTCTTAGCTAGGCTTTAAGGTTAGAATTTTCTAAGTGTGAAGGATTCAACTTAGAGGGTGGTTTCATTTAAGTGATTTAGTTAATTTGTTAATTTTATTTGATGATTTTATTTGGTTTGAATGAACATACATTTAGTTACTAAATGTTGTAAAGAGAAGAAAAGAGAAGAGAACTTCTCTTTCTTCCCTACCTTAAGTAATTTCTATGGTAGATTCATTAATGATTTTTCTTTAGTGAATGTTTTATTATGTGTTCTAATTAAAGTTTAGATTTGCTCTAAATAAACATATTCAATAAGAAGGAATTTTAGGATTAATTAAGGTGAATTACTATCACATAACACACAACCTTTTATTTCTTTCCAACATGTATATCATGCATATGAATAATCTTAACATATCTATACATGCACTGGAAATCTTAGCAAACCTTAATGATGAATGCAAAGAGATGTTGTTTAAGAAAATTTGGGTGTTTCATGAATGCATGTTTTTATTAAGTAGAAAAGAGGGACTATTTTATCTATTAATCAAATACACATTTACATGTATGAAAGAGATAAGTGAGTACGACACCATTATTTTCTATACTAGAAGTGTAAGGTACAAGACTTACTTGTGGCTACTTAAAGCCTCGCAACCTCGGGATGTCGAGACTAATATATCACTTTTCTTAAATACATGTGCATGTACAAAAGCAAATAAATTGATGAAGAATCATGCAAAATTTTTTTGTTTAATTTGGTTGTTTGATTTATATGTGTAATATGAAGATCCTTCTTAATTCATAACATAGAAATGTATAGAAATAAATTTAAGCAAGTGTTATGTTTTTTTCAAATGAACTATACACTTTTCAAATCCTACTCAAATCCATGTTAAGAGAAGAGAAGAAAGTCACATAACACATTTTATTCTATAATCTCATGCAAGCTTATAAGTAGTTATAAGTAGCATACTTCCATTTATAATCTTTGATTTATAAGTTTTGAAAATAATTTTTGATTTAGTAGTGATAATAGCCACTCATATTCTTACTTTAGCCAAAACATGCAATTTGCAATAAAGGAAACATTTTATTTAATTAATTTATCAAAAGGGAATGAATGTATGACTTCACATGAAAAATAACATTTAGCATGCTTGGAAAGAGATAAAGTGATGTAAGCATATGATTTCATTCATCATAATTAATTCTAAAGACAATCCTATGAAATAAGATTATTTAAAGTGAATCAAAATTCTTTAAAGAGATTTTTACTTTTGGATTGGATTTGATTTGTGAAAAGAGGTTTGCTGGTCCTAACCCATTTTCCTCATGTGTGAATTGATTTAGTTTAATTTTTAGAACAATTAAGCTGATTTTATGTTTTATTTAGGTTAAGGTGTGAATTAAGTCCATTAATTACCCCTTACCTACATCACTTTAACATAATTAACCAAGAAACCACATGGAATTTAAATTAGCAATACACCTAAGAAATAAAGGCTTAATGCAATTGCTCACAATTATTTATTAATTAAGCTAAAGGATTTTTATTAAGTACTTTCACAACCTTCCCACACATGTGTGTTAAAAATAATTTCCTTAAATTTACCTTAGGCTTTTGAACACTTAAGAATCTACCCAACAAGAAATTGATTAATTCCAAATTGATTTTGAAAGTTTGATTAAATTAATTAAGTAGATCATTAGTGGATTAATCCTTAATTATGCTTGATTAAGGAAGAAAGGGGGTTTAGGAATAACTTATCAAAAAATATCCCAAACCCATTCCATAAACCTCCTCCTCACTTAAATAATGTTTAATTATCTCAATTAAGGGATTAAACTATTGTTCACATGCTTAATTACTCTTAATTACATAAAGGGCATGATTAGGAGTTCATTAATTAATTTTCCTAATTAATTCATTAATAAATCCCAAAAAAATTAGGGGAGACAGAAGTCATCCCACTAAATATATCTAAAAAATTTGGAATTAATTAATAAAATAATTAGAGAGTAATTAAGGTTATTAAGTTTTTAATTAAACCCTAATTAAGAAAAATCCATTGTTCAAAATCAATTAGAAATAATTTTATTTGATTCTCCTTTGAATTATCTTTAAAATAAACTTGAGTTTACATTTTTTGGATTTTTTTTATATTTTATTATGAATTTATGAAGTTATTAAATTGTTAATTATTTAACTAATCTCATTGGTGCCACGTGGACCACTGACGGGATGCGCACTTTCAACATGGCATGATGGGATTGGTTATTTAATTTGTCACATTGGTTGTCGCATCAGCTGGCGGCGCAACGCACTTTCCCCTGGACTGTCCGATCAAGGATCAGACGGTCAGGATTAAACCCATGGTTATAAAAAGATTAAATCAAAGATCTAATGCATTTTAATCAAAGCTGTCTATCCAAAACACTCAGGATGGATGGCCCATGATTCATCCATGCCTAATGTTGTGGAAGACGGAGGTCATCCATCCTCCATGGCTTGGTCCAGCTCATTTGAGCTGACGTGAGATTCATCCCACACCATCAAGAAGCATAGGAAAGGACATCCAATGGCTAAGATCTAAAGGGATTATAATTCCCTTCACAAAAGACCAAACAATTTTCAATGGAGGATCGGTTTTGAGTCATACCTCACCGGAGGCTATCACCGGCACTTCCAATGGAGGAGGAGGCTTCGTCTAGTGGAGATGAAGCCTTGTTGAAGGTTTTAAGCTTTGAGATGAAGTGGATTGCTCAATTGACCAAGCTCCCCTTCAATGGCTTGTGCCTTCGATCGAAATCCCCCTTCCCGTGGCTTGGAGACTTGGGAAAAGCTTTGGGTGAGCTCAACTTATGGTGCTTGCAAAGTGAAATGAGATTTGATTGAGAATTGAGCAAGTTGGAAAATCCTTAGGCCTACCCTATTTCAACTATGAAGAAAATCGAGAGAGGTAAATTCAAAGGAGCTTGGGAATGCTTGGGAAACTTGGAGAAGCTTCCCTTTGATCCTCTGAGCTCAATCGAATGCTAGGAAGTTTGTTTGAGTGGGAATGAGGGGGAGTATATCTCCCCCTCCTTGGATCGAATGATCGAGGCTTGCCTTGCCATTTTGATCAAATTAAGGAGGTTGAATGGTTTGTTTAGGTTGTAGGAGCTCCATGTGCTTCAGTTTTGGTAGAGGAGTGGAATGGAGCAAGATCACATGTGCTAGGTGAGTGTAGGAGGTGATCCAAGTGGAGAACTTTTATTGGAGGGGTTAGTTTGTCCTTGGGTTGGGTAACGTGCACCACCTCCCTTGTCCAAATGGTCCACTAAGAGGATGCCAAGTGGCAATGAAAAGGAATTGACCAAATTCCAAGTGAATTTGGCCATAGATTACCCTTTGACCTAGGGGTAAAATGGTCATTTGGCATTGATTTTAATTTGGGTAGATTTGAGATGTTTTAAAAATAGGTTGTGCCAATTTTCAATGAATTTAGAGTTTATTTGATATGATTTGGCTTAAGTTGACCCATTTAGGTCAAAATGGGTCAACTTGGGTCAAGTTGACCAATTGGTCAAATTAGGTCAAACCATGGGTTAGTTAAGTTCAAATGATCATTTGCTATGGGTATCATTGGTTTGGTTCAATTTGATTTATATTTGATTTTGGTTCATTTGAGTTCACTTAGGTCAAATGAGTTAGTTGACCAATTTGACCCATTTGACCCAATTGTGTTAGGTCATGGGTTGGTTTAGGCTTGGTTGATCATTTGAAATGTTTTGCAAGTTTTACTTTCAATCAATTTTGGTTTGGTTTGATTTCAAGTTGATTTAACTTTAAGTCAAGTCGTTCAATGGTCAATTGGGTCTAGTTGACTAATTGAAGCTTTGGTCAAGTTCAACAAGTGATTTAGAATGAATTTGACTCATTGGTTGCAATCAATTTGGATATATCAAGATTTGACCCATTTTGACTTTTTAGGTCAACCTAGGTCAACTTGGTTCAAGTGACCAATTGGGCTAGGTTTGGCTCAATTAATGGCTTGGTCAAGTTCAATCTTTGGTTATGAATTGGTTTGGATCAATAGTTTCAATCAATTTGGCCTATGGTGGATTTTGTTAGTTTAGGTTTCATTTGGGTTAAGTGTTGACTTGGTCAAAGGATAGGTTTGACTTGGTTTGACCCAATTTGAGTGATTGATCATCCTAAGATGATTGTTGCTCACAATGTGAGGCTTAGATGGGCTTAGTTCAATCTAATTTGGGTAGGATTAGAATTTGGCTCAAAAATGTGTTTTAGGTCACTTTGGTCAAGTGAGCCTAAAGGGGTCAATTAACTTGATCAAAGCTTGATTCAAGTTTGGTTGAACTCACATATGAACTTATGATTGAAATATAAATTCAATTGCAAGTGATTTGGAGTCAAATGAGTTTTGATTCACTTGACAATTTCAGGTCAAAAGGGTGAATATGGGTTTTACTTGGGTTAGTTTGATTTTGGTTTGATGATTGAAGTTTATGTTTATATTTGGGCTTGTGATTGAAGGGAAGATTGTTGGGAGAGAAAATCCAGAGGTTTGAATTGATTTGAGGATGATTTGGTTAAGTTCAAGAATTTGTCGTGAAAGAGTTTATGTTGGATTTTGATTAGATTTGGATTTTAGTTTTGAATTTAGTTTTGGTTATTTGAATTTATAATTCATTTATATTTGTGATTATAAATGAAGATATAAATGGGTTATGAGAAAATATTTTGAGTTTAAAGTGACTTGGATTTGATTTGAGCTAAGTCCATAAGATGAAGTCAAAAGGGCTTAAGAAAGATTTGGATTTGGAATTTATCATGGATTTCAACCATTTAGAATTGATTTTTAATTTTGGAATTGAATTTGAAGTTTTTTGTTTGAGTTTTGAATTTGAAGTTGATTTGAGTTTGAAATTTAGTTTGAAATTGGTTTTGAAGTTGATTTAAGTTTGAAGTTTTGATTTGAGTTTGTTTTGAAGTTGGTTTAAATTTGAAGTTGGTTTGAATTTAAAGTTGGTTTGAATTTGAAGTTTATTTGAGTTTGAAGTTGGTTTGAATTTGAAGTTGGTTTGAATTTGAAGTTGATTTAAAAGAAGGAAGTAAGGATTTGGTTCGAGCTATAGGGTAGGCAAGTTTTCCTAATACCTCTAAGGCATAACCTATTCCTATGGCTAACTCTTCTAAGTCTCTAGGGTTAGGTTAAGTGTTCACTAATCACTAGAGTGTCTTAAGACTAAGGAACTCTTAATGCAGAGGAGTCACTATGTAGGTGGAGAAGGCGGCTCATTCTAAAGTGAAGGTCAACAACGGAATAGGTTGTGATGTGAGAGACATCACATGTATTGGTGGCCAGAAGATGACCAACCATGTTCAAACGATCACAAGCACTAACAAAAATGATCTTCTCCTAAACTTAAGGTACATATTGAATCAAGAGCTTAGTGCAATGTGACTCTACCATGTCAACAACATAAGAGAGTGAAGGAGGAATCCATTAGGGATTAAGCATGTGAACCTTCCACTAGGGAAAAGGTTCAAGTCATCCATTAGGGGATGAGAGGTTTCATTTGATTTGTGTCTCGTTGGGGAGAAATTTGATTTGATTTATTGATTTATGATTTGGTGCTCCACTGGGGATGAAAATGTGAACTCTCCACTAGGGAGCAAGTTCAAGTCATCCAATGGGGATGAGAGGTTGTGAAATCTGTTAAGGGATTAAAATTCGGGATCCACTAGGGATGAAAAGGTTTGCATCTCAGGAGAAGCTGATTGACTTGTTTTATTTGATTTGACTCCATTGAGGGAGGTTGGTTGATTTGTTTTATTTGATTAGTTGGACTCCACTAGGGAGGAGGGTTGAATTTATTTCAGATTTTAAATTTTGAATTTTGAGATGGACTCTATCGGTTTGCAATGGAGGAGTAGGGCCATGTTGGCCACTTGATTACCAATCCAAAGGGGTAGTCTACCAACCACATAGTAAGACTATCCAACCAAAGGGGTTGTCTTTTGGTTTGCAATGGTTAAGTTAAGAAGAAAGTGAGAGGACTCACATCTTCCAGAATAAGGAACCATTGGGGTGATCGGTTGGTGAGGCAACGGATTGAACCCAACCTTAGGTTGACTATTGAGTGAATGCCGCTGGGGGACTTAAATCAGCTCAAAGATAATCAAGATTAATTTTATTTTTTAGTTATTTTGTTATGGATCCTGTTGGTTTGTGATGGGTACCGGTAGAGGTGTTGGCCTTTGACAATCAATTTACTAATCGAAAGGGGTAGTTTACCAACCACATAGTAGGACTATCCGATTAAAAGAATTTTCTTTCAGTTTATAATGGTCAAGTTAAGAAGAAAGTGTGGGGACTCACATCTTCCTAAACAAGGAATCAGTAGGGTGATCAGTTGCTTGTGCAACAAATTAAACCTGACCTAGGGCAAACTATTGAGTGAATGCCTCTAGGGGACTTAAATCAGCTCAAAGATAGTCAAGATTAATTTCATTTTTAATTATTTTGATGGATCCCATTGGTTTGATGGGTGCCGTAGGGTCATGTTGGCCTTAGCCTACTTTAGATTTACCAATCCAAATGGATGTCTACCAACCACATAGTAGGACTATCAACCAAAGGGGCCTTTCTTTGCAATAATTCAAGTTAAGAATAAAGTGTGGGACTCACATCTTCTAAAATAAGAAACCTCTAGGTGATCAATTGGTTGTGCAACAAAGAACCACAGAGGCGATTATTAAGTGAATACCGAGGATTTAAATCACTCAAAATAGTCGATTAATTTCATTTTAAATTATTTTTGATGGATCCCATCGTTTGTGATGGAGAGTAGTCATGTTGGCCTTGCCTACATTATTTACCAATCAAGGAGTAGCTTCTAGAGGAGAACTATCCAACCAAAGGGGTGCCTTTATTTGTATTGCTAAAAAGAACCATGGGGACTCACATCTTTTGAATAAAAGACGGGAGACATATTAGAGAACATATAAGACCGGTCGATTTGTGACAATCATGCTAGAAAGAATGCGTAGTAGATAAATATCTTCCAAGAGAATGATGCTAGGTAACTGTTTGTGGCAAAAGATTGGACTAAGCAACTGGAGAGAGTGTGACCAGGACTTATCTATCTCAAGTAGAGCAATTCCTATAAGTTCTTTGCCTTAAAGATAGGATGTGCTTGGGAAAGTGTGGGGTTGAATTCTAATCCACAAGCAAATAAATTTATTTGTTTTATTTGTTTATTTATCATGGACCTGGTTTGGGATCATATTGAGAAGGAGCTTATATCACTAGACTATCTGATTCTTGAACCAAGGGAGAATTTGTGCATCACTAATAAATTCTCCAACCAGGTGGCTACTAGGAAAGGGGCTGTCCAATCCAAAGTGAGTGTAGTGTCTAATGGGTCAAAGGCGTGATCGTAGAGTGCCCACAGGAGAGGGCCGGGACTTGATCCAAAACCACGAAAAGATATCGTATTGGTGGCCAACTCAAAGGAAAGCGTGGGACTCACATTTTGAGTGGTGTATCCAGGGTGAGTGAGTCGATAGTGAACATCAACCAACCAGGTTCCCGTCGGTTTGGTAACAATCGGCTAGGAAGAAAGCATAGACTCACTCTTATGGTGGGCGATTCGGGATAGTCTTTAGCTATCCGACCTAGGGACTTGAGTGAATGCCAGGGGACTTATATCAACTCAAAGTAGTCAAGAGGAAAGGAGCCACTGGGGACTTATCCTTCCCTATACTCACTGTTAGTTGAGTCAAGAAGAAAGCATGTCGGCTTACATCCTCTTAAACAAAGTCAACATGAGGTAGCTTATTGGCTGGGCAATGAAGCCTACTAAACTAACAAGGTGCTCATTGGTTTGCAATGGTCAAGTAAGAAAGAAAGCGTGGGGATTCACATCCACTAGACAAATGATCACTAGGCTGACATACTAGCAAGGTAGCATGTTAGCTCAACCTAGAGTAGTTAATGAGTGAGTGCCACAGGGGGCTCGCTCCCACATCAAAATCGAGATAAAAGATTTATTTATTTTTATTTTTATTTGTGTTTGTGTTGGAAGGAATAGGATGCCTCTTGGGTTCTCTTACACCTATCCTAAAACATGTTGGGAAATTGATGAAATGGTGCCACGAATGGCAATTGTGATCCCACTAAGAAAGGATGTCGCTTGGGTTCTCTTACACCAACTTAGTTGTGTTAGTCAAAATAGGATGCCTCCCAGGTTCTCTTACACCTATTCTTGTAGCACAGAATTATGTTTAATTGTGTTTGTGTTGTGAAAGAGGGATAGGATTCCTCTTGGGTTCTCTTACACCTATCCTAAACACGTCATGGCAGATTTGCATACAAGCAAAAAATGCTTCAGAAGAAGAGAATATTTTGATGAATTATGAATTTTTTTGTTCTTTTGATGATAATTATTTTCAAACATGGTTTTATGGGTAATATTTCTTCAAATAGAGCCCATTAATTAAAAGCATTGGGTGTTCCCCTTTATAATCAATAAGCTGATAAGATCTTCCTTGGTATGCCTTCTCTCATGACAAAAGGGCCTTCCCAAGTGGTTCAAACTTGCCTCCCATCTTTTAACGGGCAATAATTGGTCTCCTTAGAACTTAAACAAGCTCTCCTACTTGAAAAGCTCTAGTGCAAACCATCTTGTTGTGAGCTTGAATCATTTTGGCTTTGTATAACTCGAGGTTCTGGCATGCCCATAGGTGTCTCTCCTCCAAACCTTCGAGCTCTTCTAAGCAACTTGCATTCTATCTTGTGATTTTACTACCCATTGCTATCCTTAGTGATGGGAGTTGAATGGTAGAATGGCTTGGACCCATACACTAAGGAGAGCGGGGTAGATTGAGTTGGAGTTGGTATGTGTGCGGTATGCCACAAAGCTTCAACCATCATGCCAGTTGTTCATCAAGTGTCTTCTTTAGTATCTAGATGAGAGTTTTGTTGAATGCTTATGCTAGGCCATTTGCCCAGGATAGTAGATGGTGGAGTATCTCCAATCTATATGTCTCAGCAAAGTGATCTTGGTGCTCTTGAATGCAGTACCATTATCAGATATAATTCATCGAGGCAACCTAAACCTATATATGATATGGTTCTTGAAAAACTAGAGCACATGCTGGTGACCTCTCTGAGTGGGATTGCCTCCACCACTTGGAAAAGTAGTCGGTGGCTAAGATGAGAAGGATGACCCTTGGAAGGAGGAGGATCGATAGGACCCACTATGTTATACTCAAATGGCCATGAGGCCAATGTAGGATGTAGAATGTTGGGTGGTTGATGTAGGACCACATCTTGTACGACATTGGTCTCCTCTTTATCCATAGCTATAATCATCAAGGCTAGTATCCTAGTCTCTTGATCTTTGCTTTCATCTTGACTATTGATGCATAGACCTAAATGTACCTCGATCATGATCTTACGGGCTTCCTGTTTGTCTAAATAACATAACCACATTTGATCAAAAGACCATCGGTACAAGGTGCCATCCATGAGAGCATAGGAGAGAGCTCTCTATTCCGTCTGATGGGCTTGTGATTTCTTTTAAGGTAGTTTTCCTGTGTTTAAATAATCTATGAATGGTTGCCCCAATCTAGCTACTCATCTTTATTGGAAATGGCAACCTCCCCTTCAAGAGAAAGTCTCTCGATGAGTTCAGCGTCAACAAGGGATAAGAATATCTATTTTGAACTCTTATTGGAATGGACTCATCTTCCGAACATGCCAATTCCTTGGCAAGTTTAGCTAAAGCATTTGCTTTTGCGTTCTCTGCTCAGGGAACTTTGTAGATGGGGACCTCAGGGATTTGGGCCAATAACTTCATGGTACTCATGTGTAGAAAGCTTAGGTTTTAGAACCTTATAGGACCCAATGGTTGATGACAGAGAATCCTCATAGATGTTGATGATCTTGACACACACTGTAATGGCTAACTCCATATTGGCAATCAAAGCCTCATACTTGGGTTCATTGTTGGTGCATGGATTGGAGAGATAGTATGAGAATCTCATCACATCGTGATATAGAGTTAAGAGAACTATTCCTACCCCTGCCTTTCCTGGAAGAGTAGATGGTTCTTCTCCTTTGTGGAAGGAAGTCGCACCATCAAAATACATCTCCCAATGGTGATTGTACACCTCCCCTAAGTTCATGATTTGTTCATCAGGGAGATCATCACTAAGCGGGGAATCAACAAGAAGTGGGTATGCTACTAAGAAATTTGCTTACTGCTTCCTGAGGTACAAAAGTCATATCAAACTGAGAGAATCATGGACCATCAACAACCATCAGATAATGTTGGTGTCATGAGATACTATAGTGGATTGATTCTTGAAATCAAGTTCACTTTATGAGAAAGCATATAGTGTATCTTTTGCTATGCAAAGATTAAAGCTCTGCAATGTTTCTCAATAGGTGGGTAGTTTGCTTCAAGAGGATGATGGATAGATGGTAGAGCACTCTCCTTCCCTTCATCATTGGTTGGGCCAACAAAGTGCCAAGGAGTCATCCAATGCAGCGGTAGAGGATAAGTGTGGGATAGACTTCTAGACGGCTTCACCAAATACTTGATATCTTCAAAGGCATGTTACACTTATCATCCCACTTGAACTTAGCATCCTTTTGATGCTAAAATGGTTTGCATCTTCCGATAGATTGGAGATAAAGCATCTTAGATGCCAACCTCCCTTGGAAAGATCTCAGTTGAGTTAAACTTTTAGGGGTGGCATTTCTAAGATAGCTTTGATCTTTTGGATCTATCTATTCCTGTGGACAACAAACTCAAGGAACTTCACGAAGCTACTCACGAATGCACACTTAGGATTCATTTTAAGGTTGTATTACCTTAATCATTTGAAAACTAATCTCAAGTCGAAGAGATGGTCTTCCATTTCTTTGCTTTTGACTACTAGATCATCAACATAGAATTCAACTTGATTATGAATGAATTCATTGAAGATATAGTGAAGAGGTATGTAGCAGAAATTTTAAGGCTAAAGGCATGACCTTATAATAATAGATTGATCGGGTTGAAAAGTGTTTCTTTCATTTGGGCCATCTTGATTTGGGTGTAATAGATGAGAACTCATCCATGGACATGCCTTATTTAAGTCCCGAAATTGATGCATATGCAAATTTGGCCATTCTTTTCTTAATTGGCATAGCTAACTGGGGGTATTTTTCTTCCCATGAAACCATCGATCAATTTCTTGACTTCAAAAAATGACATGTTGTTCAATTTCTAATCATGCATCTAGGAGCTTGCTTGATAGGGTTAGCATTAGGGTCTATTGCTAGTTTGTGATGCCTTTCGTGAGATAATGAGCATCTCTTCATAGCTCCATGCAAAGTAGTCCTTAAACTCAATCAATAGCCTAACTAAGTCATTGGTTTCTTCTTCATTTAGCGGAACGTGTATGTGATCTTCTTTTATCAGGTTGATTTCTTTGAGCTTGTCAATGGTTGAATGGATTTTCTTCAAATTGGAGGTGCATCTTTGATGTTCATGATCATCAAGTTTCTAACACACATCCTCATAAGAGTTATGTGGTTTGAGAACCTATCAATTCTGATGATTGGTGATAGTAGCTTAATCATCATCATTGGACCCACCAAATCTAGTCTAGTCTTGATTGTGCATCCCTACCTTTGTTGTTCCATAGCTTCAATACTCGACTGCTTGGACCATGTATAATCAAACCTTTCTTTGCAAGATTATGAACACAAGGTGAGTACCAATCAAAGGTAATTCATTAATTTTTATATGAATTATCCTCAAGTTCTACATCGCTTTGACTTGAGGATGATGATCCCAATAGAAATCTCTTTGGCTTGACATTCATGGAAGACTTAGGGCTTCCTTACTAAACCTTCAACTTTTGAGAAGAAAGTGAGGTTAGAGCTAAGCTGCCTAATAGTTTTACATAAACTTGATTATACATTCATGCTTTGCTTGGAGGCTGTCTTCATCTTTAGCTCGAGTGTCACCTCCAATGAAACCCAGAGAGGGTTTCTTGGTATGATAATGACATTAGACTCATCCTCGGCTGGATTCAAGTCTATGTGAATAGTAGGGTACTCTGAACTGAACATAACCCTATTGGTACCAGGGGTCTTCCACCTCTAACTCTGTATCACCTCTCCTCTGGTGGAGATTGAGTCATCTTAGCTATATGACCATATGGTCGAACAAACTATGGGTGGAATGAACTGTAGGTGGAATGGGACATGTGGCTCTACTTCTTTCTTGGCATCCTTTTCTCGTTCACTTATACTTTCCTTTTTCTTTTTCTTTTTTATTTCTATTTCTTTTTCTTCTTCTTTTTTTCTTTTATATTTGAATTTTGACCAAGTTCATGAGAAAAGGTTTTTGAGAAGATAGTAGGTCACATATCTCATACCTCTCTAAAATGACTTTTCATCTCCTTTGACATAGTGACATTATTCCCACGAACTTGATGCATGATGAAGGGAAGATGGAATCATCTTATCAGTGTATCCAAGGCAAAGTAGTGAATGAAGTATTGAATCAATTATAGAACTTGGCTTAGTCTTCCAGAACTTATTTCCAAAGGTAACACTATGGAACCTAAAGCCCTCTCCATTGTTCATTGAATCCTCTCAACATCATCCATCTCCTCGGTGTAGAGATCAATCCTCAAGTAGGGTCTTTAGACTCATAATGTTTATGCACGGATCAACAAAACCCTAGAAAGTTTGAATCTTATCCACTTTGTAAGGGATGGTTGTGCTCCATGTCCCAGAGAAGGTCTTCATCTGAATGTGACTCCTGAGCTTCTCTTGAAGTGCCTCCTCTCCAGCGGTGCTGAAAGCATATCTCTAGATGAAGAGCCTTGATTAATGAATCTTTTATCCCTTTGGATAAGACAAGGGCATCATAGATTCTTAGTTTAGCAGGTAACTTTCTTAGGTGAGCGAGGACATTGTAATCCACTTTGAGTTGATCCTCCACAAGCATATCCATGGGTGGAGCATCCTGTGGAGGGCTTCTCATCGAAAATGACTTTTATTTTCCCTTATCTTGAGGTCTAGAACCTTACTGAAGGTTAACTTGGTGATCTCTTGTGGTAGTTAGTGGTCTACTTGGTTGTCACTCTACAACTTCTCCTATAGACCCTAGATCGATGATTCCAAGTCTATCTCAAGATGAACATATTATTCGAGAAGGAAAGTCCATCTCAATCAAGAGGAAGATTGGGTTGTATAATTATTATTTAGACTTGAAGAGTTTTCTAAGAGTAGTTAGACAACCCATCGTGACAGATGTAATTCAAACTAGCTTTATTCCTCAATTTCTTGGATTTAGAAGGAGGTATTAGTAGAAATCTAGTAAAAAAGTGGGTGAGGGATTTGATGCCCTCATCCGATACAAGATGTCTACTAGAAGAAAAGCTGAAGTAGAAGTGTGGTAGTAGTAGTGTAATGGTGGAAGAGGCGGCTCGGTCGTGGTTGCACTACTATCCAAGTGTGGCTACTCTGTTGCTAGCTCCCACTTTCCCAAGTTGTCTTTGGCAACTTGCAAACCTTCCTTGATGTTGGAGGTTGAGCTACCTCAGCACACAAGAAAGTTTCTTGATTTTTGAAATAATCTTTTAGAGGTTAGATAGAGATATCCCAAACTTCTTTGGTTTTGAGAGGATCACATGTATCCCCAAGGATTACCTAACAAGATGGTTATTCCACTAGATATTCCTTTGGGATAACTATATCCTATCTTATAGCTATGCTCAAGCCGGTCCTTAAATGTAAAGCAATCCTCCAAACATGGCTAATATGGTAGGGCAAAGTTAGGATCATTGCTTTTGCCCACTTCTTCCAGCTTTCTAGGCTCAGGTAGCTGAAAATTATGTTTCTTTAAGAGGTTCTTAAAGATTTTCTTGATGACCTCCCTCATAAATGAATAAGGTTTGTTTAGTTTATCCAAAAGAGTAGGTGGATGGTAGCTACCTTAGGGTATGTGTATCGCTGCTGTGAATATGGCTGAGGAGGAGGCGGTGAAGGCCATGGAGGCTATTGTGGTGGCTGATAGGATGGCCTCGATGATGGTAGTGGAGGTGGAAGTGATGATAAGGAGATCGAGGCTCTCATGTTGATCCCTGGTCGGTTGCTTCCCTTTATCCAATACTACTACTGCCCTTGGTTTCTTCTTATAAGCTTTCTATGACTTTGGCTTTGTTGATTGATCATGAAAAAGCAATTGTTTAGCCTCTCTTTGTAGACTAGCCACCTTATTGATTAGCTTCTCAAAATGGTAAAACTTTTGAGCATGAAGGAGACTAAGCATTGAATATTCTTTAGTAGAATTTTAATGGCATGTGTTGACATTATGGTTCATTTCATACTCAAATTGTCCATCTGAATATAATCAACTAGGGACTCAGGTGTTGTTGTGCTACAGATCACCCACAATCACCCTTTTAGCAAACCTCTTAATGAAGAGTTGCTCCAACTTAAAAAGTCTTCTTGAACTATTGAGTTCAAACCAATCAAAGGCTATACCCTAGGTGAAAAAAGATGGAATAGTAATATGCATCAGCCACCTTACAATAACGCCCAAGTATGTAATCGTGGGTTCCTGGTTGCTCTTAAAGAAGGTGGCACAAAACCCTTAAGATACTAGATAGCATTGAATTCTTCTAGGTAGGGTCTACCCTTTAGAACCTATGAACCTCCTCGATCTTGTGCAAGCACTTCTCTCACTTGTTGCTCAACCATGAGTTTAATATCCTTTTCTTGTATGAGGTGTCTATCTTCCTTTGGTAGTCTTCCTTACTGAGGTGAAGTCTTGGCTTGATCCAAGACATGCAACAACACAGGCTGAGGAGTCTCCATAATAGTAGGAGATGCTATTGGGGCTTGATTCTAAAGCACTAAGATTATCGCTAACAAATCTTCAAGCCTTTTTCCCATCCTATCTATCTGTTCATCCTTCTATTTTAGTTGTTGAAGGTGGTGTTGGGTCAAATGGCGTGTCATCACTTGTGCACCTTCCAAACTCTGATCCCAAAGGAGGGAACCCAGTGTCAACCATATGTACCTCTTGAATCTTCCAAATCATCTTTGTTGGGATCAAAAGCTAACCTTCTTCTAGGTCGACTATCATACCAGGTCCTTCTTCTTGGAGATATGTACTTTAATATCATCAGGAGGTCCAACTAACGGGCATAAATGATCATGGCTAAATAGTGGCAGGATCATGTTCATGAACAAAGATACATCTCCCTCGGAAGCTAAACCTGTGAGGTACTCACTAGAAACATTCTCTAATATCAACTATCATGGGAGAGTGCTACTCTGGAGGATCTATTGCCATGGGGGAACTATCTCCTTCTCCCCTCACTCTTTGCTGTCCAAGATCTGGTGGTGGTGGTGAGCACTGACTACTATGCTATGGTCTCATTCCCTCTTCACCATATTGAAGCGAGTCAGCGGAGAGCCCTCCTCAATGGTAGATGAAATGGGATCTCTTGGCCATGGATCACCCGGTGGCTCTCTTTTCCCTACCTTCATGGCTTTTTTTGCTAGAAGATGGAACTTGCTGAGATGGTGGGCGTGAGTGGGCGGTGTGGTGGAGGCACCTCTCTCTCTCAGAGCTCCTCCCATGGTGGGTAGTACCATCAATACAAAATATAGTGCCGTCAGAAAGTCCGAGGTGGTGATTGTATGGTGTACCTTCATCTCTTGGTCACATGTACATATAGCCTCCCTAGCCTCTCTGCATGGATACATACTGGGATGACGGTATAAATCAAATTGGGCCCAAACTTTGTGTAAGCCCCACCAACCGATGTAGAACACTTGAGCATACCTCCTCTATCTCTGGTAGAGCCTCATAGAACGGGTGGAGGTGACCAGATCCTCCTAACATCTTCCTCCCATCAGATCCGGAGAGAGGATGAAACTTGTTCTTATGATCGGAGGAGACTATCACAGGTGGCTCCTCCTGGCGCCTCCATCTCTTGGCTATGCACATGACTTGATCTTGGGCATTTTGTTGAGTCCAAGGCAGAGAACTAGACCCTACCTCATTAGGGGAGCCTTCCCTTGGAAGAAGCCAATGAGTGGGTGCTAGCCCTCTTGGGCAAAATGAACCAGCAACCATTGCTGGCCTTTGCGAACAGCGCCTTCCTCTTGAGGGAAACTGGAATTCGATGGCATCTCAACATGGATGACGCTTACGCATCACCATACTCTTGATGGTTGTGAGGGTTGTCCCTCACAAGTGATCCTCAAACCTCCAAATGAATGGTGGGCAAAGTCATGGAGGTTGGCCCGATCCAAGGCCAAATCCATCCCAAAAGGAAAAGTGAAGACATACTTCTGGGCATCCATTTTGATGAACTTGACTTAAAAACTGAAGGAGTTGAAATTCTATATTTTGAAAATAAACTCAAATCAAATTTTGCTTTAATTTGTTTTAGAATTTGACACTCAATAATTTGAATATGTTAAGTGGGGCTCTTTGAATTTAGGAGAGATTTTTAATTTAGAATTGGGGAAGAGATTTTGAATTTAGAATCCATTTTCAACAAATTTGTGTATGTTGAAAATGGGTTCAAATATTTTGAAGAGATTTTATGCTTCCATTGGTTCATATTTGAATTTGATTTTTTATGTTTGGGGACCCTAACAAATTTGAGTATGTTAAAATAGAGGGTCAATTTATTTTGTTTGTGGTTGCTCATTTAGCAAATTTGGGTATGTTAAATGAGTTGTTTGAAAATAATTTTCTTCGTTTGCTTATTTGTGAATTATGTGTGAGTTTTAAAAGGAATCTTTACTTAGCAAATTTTTTGTATGCTAAATAAAGTCCAAATTTTTGTGTTTTGATTTTTGAGAAGAGGATCTTTACTTAGCACATTTAGGTATGTTAAATAAAATCCAAATGTGTTTTGATTTTTTGATTTTGAAAAGGATCTTTACTTAGCAAATTTGGGTATGCTAAATAAAATCCAAATGTGTTTTGATTTTGATTTTGAAAAGAGGATCTCACTTAGCAAATTTGGGTATGCTAAATAAAGATCCAAATGTGTTTGATTTTGATTTTGAAAATAGGATCTTTACTTAGCAAATTTGGGTATGCTAAATAAAGGATCCAAATGTGTTTGATTTTTTATTTTGATTTTGAAAAGAGGATCTTTACTTAGCAAATTTGGTATGCTAAGAATCAAATGTGTTTGATTTTTGATTTTGAAGAGGATCTTTACTTAGCAAATTTGGGTATGCTAAATAAAGGATCCAAGTGTGTTTGATTGAAAAGATAATTTTTACTTAGCAAATTTGGGTATGCTAAATAAAGAATCCAAATATGTTTTGATTTTGATGTTTGATTTTGAAAGAGGATCTTTACTTAGCAAATTTGGGTATGCTAAATAAAGTCAAATATATTTTGAAAAATAGAACTCACATTTGACAAATTTGGGTATGTCAAAATAGGAGTCAATTATGTTTTATTTTTCAAGATGAAATTTTGTGTGTGATTATTGCTTTTTAAAAAGAAGGAAATTTCAACTTAACACATGTGGAATGAGTTGAGTGGAATTTCAAAATGGTGTAATTTTATTTGAAAATAAAACCTCCATCCATCATGTTTGGATATATTGAATGAAGAGGCTAACTTTCGAATTTGTACTTTTTGAAAAGAAATTTCTACTTCAACATATGTGAGGTATATTGAAATGGAATTTCAATGTTATGATTTGATTCTATTTGGAAATGAATTCTTCACTCAATAATTTTGAGTATATTGGATGAGGGTGTTCATTTTCAAATATGTGCTCTTTGAAAAGATGATTGTTGATTTTGTTTTTGAAATGAAATCTTCATTAATAAATTTGGGTATATTGAATGGAGATGTTCATATGTGCTTTTTGAAAATATGATTGTTGATTTTACTTTGAAATGAAATCTTCATTCAATAGTTTGTATATTGAATGGAGATGTTCATATGCGCTTTTTGAAAAGATGATTGTTGATTTTCTTTTGAAATAAAATCTTCATTCAATAAATTTGGGTCTATTTGATGGAGATGTTCATTTTTTATTTTTGAAAAGATGATTGTTATTTTTTTTTTCTGAAATGAAATCTTCATTTAACAAACTTGGGTATATTGAATGAGGATGTTCAAATATGCTTTTTGAAAAGATGATTGTTGATTTCATTTTGAAATGAAATCTTCATTCAATAAATTGAACGAGGATGTTCATTTGTGCTTTTTGAAAAGATCCTACATGTAACAATCTTGAAGATTGTTAGATGATGTGCAAATATTTTATTATGTGAACTTTTTTTTGGAAAAGTGCTTTTTGGAAAGTGTTGTTTTTATAAAGGATTTATTTTTCTTTATTTTTGGAATGAATCTTTCCTTACCATAGAAATGGTAAGAAGGAAATCTTTAGTTATTTCTTTTTATTAAATTTTTATTTTCACCTATTGGGGAACCCAATATGGGTTTTAAGACTTACACAGAGTGAGGACCTAAAACCTAAAAGATGTTGATTAGCTTAACTTAATGATGAAATAAACTAAGTGCCAATGGAAAAGAATAATAGTCTCAGATTCATATAAAGTACAAATCCACTATCGATACTTGAAGGCAATGATCATTTACCAAAGATGGAGAGAGGAACCTTTCCCAGGAGTCAGAAAAATGTGTGTATTTTCATCTTGAGTAAATGAAAAATAAAATACTGTTGGACACCACGTAGATCCATGTACTTATTAGGTGATCATTACATTTAAGGAATGATGTACTATCTTGAGATAAAAGTCACCATCTACAATGGACCCAATCACCAATAAGGACTCCAGGACAATGGGTCTTGAATGTACAAGATTCTTCCCTACTTTACATGGAAAAGTAAAGTAGGTTTATTTTGGTTGTTAAGTTCCTATGGAGGCAAGCCCCATAGTTAATTACATCTTAAGGAATGGGATTCGTTAAGAATACTCTCGATTAAGGTAAATGATTGCTGTCTCCAAAGATTTCAAGATAGGACTATCAACAAATTAGTTTATTTTTTGGAAGATCAAGTGGGATTGATCAAAGGGAGTTATTATCAAACCAAAGGGAGATGAGTAGAGGATGCTCATGATACTAGGAAACCTAATAAGCATCCCAAACTATCCTATGGTTGGGCTTTATATTTTGAAATTTGAGAGAATTATGTTTGAGTTGAATTTTTTATTAGAAATCTAGGCTTACAATTCCACACAAATGGAAATGCTTAAGAGGTGAAAATTTATACTTGTAGCCCATAAAGGGAAACAACAATCTTAGAACCTAAATCTAGGGAGCTTTAGCGAGGGCCAAAGCATGACCTAAATCTAAGGTGAAAATGGGTATATGGTTTACCTCCATAAGAGAGGATAAACCACCTGACTATTGGACTTACAACTGCCTGGGGGTGGTTGCCAACTAACTCCTCTTATGATTTTAAATACATGTAGGCAAGTCTTATGCTTTTGCAAGATAGCTAGGTTAGTATTTATTTCGAAAGAATACTAAATTCTTAAACACACTCCCTAAGAGACTAGATCATGAGGGCATGAATAATGACTTAATCTAATGCACATTTTGTTAAGTTTTATTTTTGATTTTTGGATAATTTATTTGACATAGACTATGGGATTCATATGCCTAATGCATGAGAATTTTGATTATAGGCCAAAATCAACAAGAAGGAGGTGTGTTTCCACCATGGCTCTCAAAGGTCAAGCCATTTTCTCTAGCAAAGGTGGAAGCCCTCCATTAGCAAGAGTGAAGCAAGATGATTTTATGCATGATGTGAGACATACAATATCCAGTTAAGGGGTTGTTAAATCTTTTATTATCTTAATTTATGTCTTAGGGTTTAGGTGAGGTTATGAGTTGTTAATTTTTGATTTTTGAGTTGATTAATTGGATAAAAATTTTATTTTTATCCTAAGAGCCTGATCGCATCTAGGCCATTCATCAAAGCAAGAAAGAAACTAGGAAAATCATGTTATCTTAATGCACAAGCTAAACAAACATCAAATAATTTTATAAAGCTAGCGCAAAAGAAAAAAAAAGGCCGATGTGGTCGGGCTCCACCACACAAACCCAAAGAGAAATGTGAGTAATCGAGCTCTCTTATACAACCTGGATTACAAATGAATAATAATAATTTAGAAAGAATTCATGTTATGAGAGTCTTCAGTCTTCATTCTTCATTTCTTTCTTCCTTTCTTTCTTTCTTCCTTTTGGTTGGTTGGGATGTAGTTTGCTCCAAGGCTTCACATGGTACATAAGACATAGTCTTATGACCAATGTTCATCTAATATAACATTCATTCCAAATCTTAATTAAAAATTACATCAAAATGGAAAGTAAATCTAACTAAACCTACAAAATAGAGATTAGCTAAACATACCATACAATCCCATGTTATATGAATAATTTGGACTTAGCACATGGGTAAGTCCACTGGCCTATTTTGGATTATGCTTAGGGGTATAAGTACCTGCATAGCAAAAGTATTTATATTTTTTATTATATCTTAAAGCAATCCCTTATAAGATAATGATTAGACTAAGATCATTCTATCATCCAGTCTACGGACATGCACCCTAACATCTAGTCTAAAATATTACATCATAAAATAAAATCAGGCATCAAACCATGCACCACCCTAACATATAGCTAGAAATGGTGACTTAGCCTAATGTGTGTGTCATTTAAGGCTTGTGTGGCATGTCTTTGCTAAACTTTAAGGTTAAAATTTTCTAAGTGTGAATGATTCAACTTAGTGGGTGGTTTTATTTAAGTGATTTAGTTGATTTGTTAATTTTATTTGATGATTTGATTTGGTTTGAATGAACATACATTTAGTTACTAAATATTGTAAAGAGAAAAAAAAGAGAAGAGAACTTCTCTTTCATCCCTACCTTACGTAATTTCTAAGGTAGATTCATTAATGATTTTTCTTTAGTGAATGTTTTATTATGTGTTTTAATTAATCCTAAGTTTAGATTTGCTCCAAAAAAAGCATATTCAATAAGAAAGGCATTTTAAGATTAATTAAGGTGAAATACTATCACATAACACACAACCTTTTATTTCTTTCCAACATGTATATCATGCATATGAATAATCCTAAGCATATCTATACATGCAATGGAAATCTTAGCAAACCTTAATGATGAATGCAAAGAGATGTTGTTTAAGAAAATTTGGATGTTTCATGAATGCATGTTTTTATTAAGTAGAAAAGAGGGACTTTTATCCATTAATCAAATGAATATTTACATGTATAAAAAACATAAATGAGTACAACACCATTATTTTCTACACCAGGGGTGTAAGGTACAAGACCTAACTTGGGGCTACTTAAAGCCTTGCAACCCCGGGATGTCCAGACTAATATACCACTTTTCCTAAATATATGTGCATGTATAAAGCAAATAAACGGATGAAGAATCATGCAAAAGCTTTTTGTTTGATTTGGTTGTTTGATTTATATGTGTAATATGAAGATCCTTCTTAATTCATAACATAGAAGTGTATAGGAATAAATTTAAGCAAGTGTTATGTTCTTTTCAAATGAACTATACACTTTGCAAATTCAATTCAAATTCATGTTAAGTGAAGAGAAGAAAGTCACATAACATATTTTATGCTAAAATCACATGCAAGCTTATGAGTAGTTATAAGTAGCATACTTCCATTTATAATCTTTAATTTATAATTTTTGAAAATAATTTTTGATTTAGTAGAGATAAAAGCCACTTATATTCTTACTTTAGCCAAAACATATAATTTGACATAAAGGAAACATTTTATTTAATTAATTTTTCAAAAGGGAATGAATGCATGACTTCACATGGCAAACAACATTTAACATGCTTGGAAAGAGATAAAGTGATGTAAGCATATGATTTTATTCATCCTAATTAATTCCTAAAGACAATCCTATGAAATAAGATTATTTAAAGTGAATCAAAATTCTTTAAAGAGATTTTTACTTTTGGATTTGATTTGAATTTGATTTGTTAAAAGAGGTTTGCTGGTCCTAACCCATTTCCCTCATGTGTGAATAGATTTAGTTTAATTTTTAGAATAATTAAGTTGATTTTATGTTTTATTTAGGTTAAGGTGTGAATTAAGTCCATTAATTACCCCTTACCTACACCACTTTAATATAATTAACCTAATTAAACATATGATATGCAACACATGAATTTAAATCAATGCACCTAAGAAATAAAAGGGCCTAATGTAATTGGCTCATAATTATTGATTAATTAAGCTAAAGGGTTTTCATTAAGTACTTTCATAACCTTCCCACACATGTGGACTGGAAATGATTTCTTTAAATTTATCTTAGGCTTTTGAACACTTAAGGATCTACCCAGCAAGAAATTGATTAATTCCAGATTGATTTTTAAAGTTTGATTAGATTAATTAAGTATATCATTAGTTGATTAATCCTTAATTATGCTTGGATTAAGGAAGAAAGGGGGTTTGGAAATAACTTAGAGAAAATATCCCAAACCCATTCCATAAATCTCTTCCTCACTTAAACAATATTTATTTATCTCAATTAAGGAATTAAACCATTGTTCACATGCTTAATTACTCTTAATTACATAAAGGGGGTGATTAGGGGTTCATTAATTAATTTCCCTAATTAACTCATTAATAAATTCCAAGAAAATTATGGGAGGCAGAAGTCATCCCACTAAACATATTTGAGAAATTTGGAATTAATTAATGAAGTAATTAGGGAGTAATTAAGGTTATTAAGGGAAAATCCATTGTTCAAAATCAATTAGAAATAATTTTATTGGATTCTCCTTTGAATTATCTTTAAAATAAACTTAAGTTTACATTTTTTTTAGATTTTTCTATATTTAATTATGAATTTATAAAGTTTCTGTGATTATTGCTTAATTAAATAGCCTAATTATTTAACTAATCCCGTTGGTGCCACGTGGATCGCTGATGCATCATGCTTTCCATATGGCATGATGAGATTGGTTATTTAAGTTATCACATCAGCTGGTAGCGCAACACGCATTTCCCTAGGCCATCGATCAAGGATCGAACGGTCAGGACCCGTGGTTATAAAAGGATTAAATCAAAGATCTAAAGCATTTTAATCAGGGTCGTCCATCCAAAACACTCAGGATGGATGGCTCGTGATTCATCCCTACCTATTGTTGTGGGAGATAGAGGTCGTCCGTCCTCCATGGCTTGATCCGAGCTCACTTGAGCTCGGATTGGGTAGAGATTCATCCCACACCATTAAGAAGCATAGGGAAGGACATCCAACGGCTTGGATTTAATGGGATTACAATTCCCTTCACAAAAGACCAAACTTTTTTTAACGGAGGATCAGTTTTGAGTCATACCTCGCCGGAGGCTATCACTGGTGCTTCCAACGGAAGAGGTAGCTTCATTTAGTGGAGATGAAGCCTGTTGAAGGTTTCAAGCTTTGAGATGAAGTGGATTGCTCAATTGATCAAGCTCCCTTCAATGGCTTGCGGCTTCGATCAAAATCCCCCTTCCCGTGGCTTGGAGACTTAGGAAAAGCTTTCGATGAGCTTAACTTGCTTCCTTGATGGTGCTTGCAAAGTGAATTGAGGCTTGATTGAGAATTGAGCAAGTTAGAAAATCCTTAGGCCTCCCTTATTTCAGCTATGAAGAAAACCAAGAGAGGGAAATTCAAAGGAGATTGGGAATGCTTGAGAAACTTGGAAAAGCTTTCCTTTGATCCTCTGAGCTTAATCGAATGCCAGGAAGTTTATTTAAGTGGGAATGAGAGGGAGTATATCTCCCCTTCCTTGGATCAGACGGCCTAGGCTTGCCTTTCCATTTTGATCAAATTGAGGAGGTTGAATTGTTTGTTTCGGTTGTTAGAAGCTCCATGTGCTTTGGTTTTGGTAGAGGAGTGGAATGGAGGAAGTGCACATGTGCTAGGTGAGTGTAGGAGGTGATCCTAGTGGAGAACATTGGAGGGGTCGATTTGGCCTTGGCTTGGGTCATGGCTGACTCAAACCCATTGGGTCATGTGCACCACCTCCCTTGGTGTCCAAATGGTCCACTAGGAGGATGCCAAGTGATAATGAAAAGGAATTGACCAAATTCTAAGTGAATTTAGCCATAGGTTACCCTTTGACCTAGGGGTAAAATGGTCATTTGGCCTTGCTTTTGATTTGGGCAGATTTGAGATATTTCAAAGATAGGTTGTGCCAATTTTCAATGAATTTGGAGTTGATTTGATATGATTTGGCTCAAGTTGACCCATTTAGTCAAAATGGGTCAACTTGGTCAAGGACCAATTGGTCAAATTGGGTCAAACCATGGGTTAGGTCAAGTTCAAAATCATTTGGAATATGGTATCATTGGTTTGGTTCAATTTGATTTATATTTGATTTTGGTTCATTTGAGTTCACTTAGGTCAAATGGGTCAAGTTGACCAATTTGACCCATTTGACCCAATTGGGTTAGGTCATGGGTTGGTTTAGGCTTGGTTGATCATTTGAAATATTTTGCAAGCTTTGGTTTCAATCAATTTTGGTTTGGTTTGATTTCAAGTTGATTTGACCTTTTAGGTCAAGTTGGGTTCATGGTCAATTGGGCTAGGTTGGGTCTAGTTGGCCAATTGAAACTTTGGTCAAGTTCAACAAATGATTTAGAATGAATTTGACCCATTGGTTGCAATCAATTTGGCTTAGATCAAGATTTGACCCATTTTGACTTTTTAGGTCAACTTGGGTCAAGTAATATTAGGTTTGGCTTATTGATGGCTTGGTCAAGTTTAATCATTGATTATGAATTGGTTTAGATCAATGGTTTCAATCAATTTGGCCTATGGTGAATTTTGGCTAGTTTAGGTTTCATTTGGGTTAAGTGTTGACTTGGTCAAAGGCTAGGTTTGACTTGGTTTGACCCAATTTGAGTGATTGATCATCCTAGGATGATTGTTGCTCACAATGTGAGGCTTAGATTGGCTTAGTTCAATCCAATTTGGGTAGGATTAGAATTTAGCTCAAAAAGTTACTTTAGGTCACTTTGGGTTAAGTGAGCCTAAAGGGGTCAATTGACTTGATCAAGGCTTGATTCAAATTTGGTTGAACTCACATATGGACTTTTAATTGAAATATAAATCCAAAGGTTAAGTTCAAAGATTTGTCTTGAAAGAGTTTAGGTTGGATTTTGATTAGATTTGGATTTGAGTTTTGAATTTAGTTTTGGTTATTTGAATTTATATTTTTTTTATATTTGTGAATATAAATGAAGATATAAATTTATGAAAATCTTTGAGTTTAAATGATTTGATTTGATTTGAGCTAAGTCCATAATGAAGCCAAAGGCTTGAAAGATTTTGGATTTGGAATTGATCATGGATTTCAATCATTTGGAATTGATTCATGATTTGGATTTTGGAATTAATTTGAATTTGAAGTTGATTTGAATTTGAAGTTGGTTTAAATTTGAAATTGGTTTGAATTTGAAGTTGATTTAAGATTGAAGTTGGTTTGAATTTGAAGTTGGTTTGAATTTTAAGTTGATTTGAGTTTGAAGTTTGTTTGAATTTGAAGTTGGTTTGAATTTGAATTTGGTTTGAATTTGAAGTTGATTTGAGTTTGAAGTTGGTTTGTATTTTAAGTTGGTTTGAATTTGAAATTGGTTTGAACTTGAAATTGATTTGAAAGAAAAAAGTAAGGATTTGGTTCGAGCTATAAGGTAGGCAAGTTTTCCTAATACCCCTAAGGCATAACCTACTCTTATGGCTAACTCTTCTAAGTCTCTAGGGTTAGGTTAGGTGTTCACTTAATCAGTAGAAGTGTCTTAAGACTAAGAACTCTTAATGTCTAGAGGAGTCCTATGTCTAAGGTGGAGAAGTTGAGAGCTCACTCCAAAAGTGAGGTCAACAATGAGGTAAACTCTAATTAGTAGCAAAAGTGAGGTCAACAATGAGGTAAACTCTAATTAGTAGAATCTAAATCTAGGTTTTTGTTTGGTTAGATGCAAGTTAGGTTGCAGGCCAAACCATGCCCTTTGTGTGTTATCCCTTAAAACTTATTTTCATACAATCATTGCTCCTATTTAATTTATTTATTTCATTACTCACAAATTAACTTTGTGTTTTTAGTATTTTCATTCTATAATTTTTTTACAATTATATTTAACTTAAGTTTTATTTAATATAATATTTTTAAAAACTATATATTCACATTCGTCCTCCTTATGAGTAACACAGTTACCTAACAAGTTGTACTGCAGTTCGAGCATATTTACTTGTGAAGTTTTTAATAAAATACACTTATTACTTGAAAAAAAATATGCACATTATAGTGCAACTATATATTTTTATAATCTTTTTCACTCATATGGTATTTGATTCATCCCTACCCTCATTTTCTCTTAATAACTCATTATCCTACAAAACCATTGGGATTTGTTCCTTAGATGATCTTTAATCTAGAATATTAGTCTTTGTCTTCAATAGATCACCTGCATTGAATTCAATTTCTAATATTAAGTATGGAAGCTAGCTCGATAATTTGCCCACAAAATATTCCTCTCAAAAATTTATTGTTGAAAACACAACTAAGTGATTTGGCACTCTATCATTGAACAATATTGGAGATATACAAATAACGAAACCCCATAAAAACAAGAAAGAAAGAAAAACCAATAGTTTAAGTTCTTAAGATATAATTTAAAATCAATCAGTCAACTTAACAAATGATCTGCCTCCATTGATAGAACCAATCGATAATTTTATGCTAAAAAATACTTCATACAATTAATGCTATTATTCACTGAAAGATAAATTTCAATCATCAAGATTTGAACACAAAATCCCTTATTCCTAAGCATCACATTACACACTCACAACAATTTATACAAAAGACTTGACAATTTTACAAATATAGAGGCTCATCTAAATAAATATTTTAATAAACTTGACAATGATACATAACACATTTAAATATATATTTTCTCTCAATCACCTTAACTCGATGCCTCCGATGATACGCCTCCTTCAAAGTCTATATCCATTAGTTCAGTGGATCGGGTTGCCTCGAGCTATCTAGTAATAAAGGTCTACTTTATGATGAGATGAGCAGTCGATTCATCATCTTGGATCTCCTTAACACCATCATGATCATCGGCACCAATTTCTAGCCATTGTTGGCGGCACAACTTCTCGATGAAATTTCGATGAAATTTCACTCTAATCAGTTGATGTACAAGTAGTGCCTCTCTTTTGTCCATGACGACTCCTCCTTAGATTCCATCAACAGTTGCTTGCTTCCCAAACCAAGTAAGCTCTTTTAAATAAGCAACAAACATAGATATATCACTATTGTTTTATTATTAAGCTCTATTATGAAAGTAGAAATAATATCTCTAGATATTTTCGTGCCATAGAATAGGCAAATTTTTTATTTTCTTCTATTGTTTGGTGCGAGCTTGGCTTTATAGGTGTTAAAACTGAAGATTTTTAGTGGGTCTCGAGCGCCGTTTGATTGGACCTTTTCACGGATTGTCAAATTTTTATAATCAAGAATATAATTATATAATGGTGGATATATATATATATATATATATATATATTGATATGGCACATAAAATAGTACTAGTCGAAGCACGAATCTTGATGCTAAAAGCAAGCTGATCCGAAGTTGAAACTGGTCGTGATGCACTTAAAATATCCTTCTACGGATGTCAGTTAAATCTCTAAATAACTCTCAAACATAGAGTGTTTATAGTCAAATCGATCGTCTCGACAAGCCGGATCTAACGAGCCTAAGATCTCATAATTCTGACTTCATTTGAGCATTCAAATACACAAAATACATCATATGATCAAGGAAATCAGCATAAGCGTCGATGAGAGAGTGGTTTGATTTTGCATGTATTTATCTAGGCGTCTCTTCCATAAATAGCTCATTTCTCATATGAGGGGAGGCCAAGCAAGAAAGACAGAGAGCTATAAAGCTTGAAAATCCTCAATCATCGTTTCCGGTTGTCACCGCCACGTCTCGCCGCGTAATCTCTCCGTCGGTCACCATCATGATGACCTTTATCATCGGTCGTTGTTTCACCATCATTTGCTACCACTAGCAACTATTACAACTTGAGCATTTATATGGGCTGTTGTTGTATCGATTTTGGGATTATTTACTCTTCTCATATATAATTATGTAATCCATCGGGAAAACTTGTACTCCAAAATAAATATATAATTGAAGCTTTTTAATGGGCTAGGCCCCGTGATTTTTGCCCTCTTTTCAAGATTTTTCAAGTAAAAATTCTGGAGTTTTCTTGTTCACTCTTTAAATACCTATGTGTGTGCTGGATTTAACGATAAAGCTAAGGCATAAACTCTCACTCTACCACAACTGGTTTTCTAGCACGCAACATATATATATATATCATATAGTTTTTTATATTTATATATTTAATATTTAAAGTTTAATATTTATATGTATAACACTCAAATATATAATATCACATCAAAATTATTAGTATTATTTTCATTTTAAAAATGAATACACTTAGGGTGTAAATGAGTTTCCTCGAGTTTGAGCTAGACAATACTTAAGCTCAACTCATTGTTGTATGACTCGCTCAAACTAGAGCTCTAAATGATCACTCGAGGTTGAACTCGACTCGTGTACTTTATGCGTGACTCGAGCTCGGCTCGATACTCAAGTTCAATTATAAAGCTCAAGCTCGGCTCAATGTGTTGAGACAAAACAAACTAGAGGATGAACTTGACTAGAGTAAGAATCAATACCTTGGGCCATTGATCGAGATCCGAGATGGTGAGAAGAATTTGGTTTGAGAATGATGAGGTTTGCTTGAATCTCCAAAGCGCATTCGGTGCACCCAATTTTTGCAACTCTAAGCCATCCCTATAGCTGGTCCTCTTAATTTCACATGAGGAAGAAGAGAGAGAAGTCCACTAGATTTTGCAAGAGGAAGAAAAGAAGGATGAGGTTATCAAGCAACTCTAGCGACTGCAAAGAGTCGAATGCAAAAACTCTATTATCGTGCATGTTACCTAAATATCACTTGGTTGAATTGGCGACTTACTAAATCGAAGTGCTTTGCATGCTTAGTGAACCACACTGGCAGACCTAATAAAAACAAATTGCTTTTGAGTTGGCTCGATAAACTTTGAGCCGAGTCCCCTAAAACTCGAACTCAAGCCCGTTTATTTAACGAGTTTTAATTTTGACTTAAGCTCTAGCTCGAACTCATGGCTCAATAAGCCGAGCCCATGAGCTCATAAACAAGTCGAGCTCAAGCCGTCTCGGCTCACACTCTTAAATACATCTTTTCATACATAAAAAATATTATAAATATAAATTTTAAATTTTAAATATTAGATATATAAATACATAAAAATTATAATATGTATCAAAAACTTCTCATTTTAAATTATATTTAAAATTATATTTTAATGAGAGTTGGCAACTACATACGCATGTGGCTTGACTCAAATTCGGACCCTAGTAGAGGGAAAAACCCCGACCGACTACTCCGACGCTTTGGGATTATTATGAGATTTAAGAATGGTCTTCTAATTTACTTGAATATATATATATATATATATATATATATATATATATATATATATATATATATATATATATATATATATATATATATATATATATATATATATATATATATATATATTCAACATCTTTAAATTATATATCATAAAAAAATATATTGGGTCTATAATTCTTCTATCTAAAATATTTCATAATCTTTTTTTGGGGCCTTCAAGTGATTAAATAATAATTCATGGAAACAATAGGATTTAAAAATGATTATGATTGGAGACTTTATAACACAATCAAATTATGAGTGTGAAGGTATTACATCATGAGAATATTTTTTTTAATCAATTTTCTCATTGTTTTACTTTCTTGGTAAGGTTCTTTTGAGAGGTTCTTAGTACTAATTTTTATTAAGGTAATAGGATATTATTAACAAACTATTAATATCTTTAAATAATAATTTCATAAATAGTTTTAAGTTTTATTTGAATGGCATTCATATAACAATTAAATTTATGAATATTAAAAGCTAAGCTATCTCACAAGTAGAACAAATGATGATATATATAGAGAAATCTTATGAAGATAAAAATCGTTTGTCTTGCCCAATTAAACAATGCCCATAAATATGAAATGAGTTATAAAATACGTCACTTTCCCATATAATAGGAGAAGATAGTAATATAGTGAAAAGTAAATTAGTTATTTTAGTTTAATGTTAAAATGTCAGTAATTTAGGTGTCATATGAACTCTATGATAACTATGATTGTTAGTAATGTAAATTAATATGCTATTAGAGAAGTTCCATGTGGCTTGCAAAGGCATGATGATACAAAAGAGAGGATGGTAAGGTGCAAACCTTTTGTTAGAGCTAGTATTAAGCCCATAAACCTAGGTGAATCATGTATAGCTCCATGATAATTAAATAGTATTCTTATGTGGTGCCACTTAATGGCTTGCTAAATATTTTTGTGTTAATTATTTATTTGCAACTATATTAATGATAATCAATTTTATTAAGCTATTTCGGAGCTTTTCAACATTAACAATATATACTAATAGAGATTCTAAATACCGGACAATTTTCATATTTAGGGGTCATTTTAATTTGATAGTATCTGAAAAAAATTATCCATGAAGGAGAACAAGCTATGGGATGACACCATGTCAAACATAAGCTTAATAATTTGTAATGTAAAATCATTTTTGGGATATGCTTTATATAAATCATGATAGGTAAGAGAAACTTTGATCTACTCATTCTTCTTCTTAATGAGGATAACATTAGCTAACATGGTTGTGATTTTCTTTCACGATAAAAATTGCTTCTATGAATTTCTTATCCTTTGTAATCACATATTGCTAGTTATTTTAGCACATTCGCTTAATAGTTCGCTTAACAATAATCCTATAGAATTTTACCACTAGAAAGAAACTTGGCATCATTGTCTAACTTAAGGCAAAAATAAATAAATAAATAAATAAAATCTTAAAACACTTGCTACATCTCAATCATAAGTATAGAAGTGTTTTTAGGTAAAAGCCTATAAATATAGATTGGATAAGAATCATACTTAAAGCCTACGATAATTTCAAGAAGTTTGCTAATAATAGACTATATCTTCAAATTTTTAAGGAGTGCTTTTTTATCTATATATATCCTCTCATAGGTCTTATTCTTCCAAAGTTATAAAATTTAAAAATATTTGCTAATGCCCAAACATATTCTTCATATAAATCTTATAAAACCTACTTAATCATCTTAGAAAGATGAGTGAGAAGCTCATATATATAGATCAGACCCCTACACTTAATGGGCTCAACATTCAACAATTTCTTTTATTTTCTTCATGATGGGTCAAATGGTATTAGCATTAATTTAAATAATAGGCTTAGAATTACTTGGATCTTGGTTTGGGGAAATGAACCTTCTAACAATCCTAAAAGGCTTAATTGATGCTGTGAAGAAGTATACCAAATTGATTCTTTGTTTAAGAGATCTAAACCTCCTCTCAAGTTGGTTTAGGTAAAGGAACCCTTTACTACTACTATTGTTGGTCCATCAATAATCTGTTCTTAGTTCTCTTATCCCTACTTCCCAATCTAGGAGTAAAAGAAGCATTAAAGTAGCAAGCAGTAAAAGTGATCGGGATAGTAGGAAATAGAACATCTAAAGAAGGGATAGTTAGTGTTGGAACAATAATAAGAGAAATTATCAACACAGCATTAGAAGCAATTGATACAACTAATAGTAGCATAGTAAGTGGAGCTATTGATAGTCAAAGAAAGGATGATGGGCTTATAAAAAAATAGGTAAAATGGAGGGATGCTCAAATGGCTTATCACTAAACACTAGCCTCTTTTTAAAGGGAGGAGTAATATCAACACAAGCTATTATGATAGGGACATCGATGCATGTAATTATCTCCTTTCTCTAGGAAGGGTGCATTGTGAATGTCTCAGTTAACAATGAATTTCCATGTATAATCTTTATAGGGCTATTAATGTGATTACACTCTCCTTAGAATAAAAAAAATAGCAAGGATATAAAGATGAAGTCTCCCTCCATAGACTTGATAGAAATGTTCTTTTGTGTCTCTTTTACTTGTTAATAGAAAATACTATTATAAGATCCTAAAAAGAAAGCTAACTTCAATGAAAAGTATAAAAATATTACTGCCTATGTAAAAATGTATAATAACTATAATTTGATGGAATAAATGGAAAAGAGAGTAGCATTAACAAATTAACGAATATGATGTCATCAAATTAGCTTGTAAGTTCAGATTATAATTCATCAAAATTGAAGAGATGAGGCTAATGATATAAGATCATGGAAGTTAAGTAGCGTTTTTAAATTGGAGAGAATTGTATCCCTAATGGAGTCACTAGATTAAGTTGTACCTCTTTTTTCTTATATGTTTACCCCTTCAAGCTATCTCTTTTCATGAATCACCACATCTTCTTTCTTTAAACTCCTCCTTTCAATGACTTCTTCTCATTTATGAGAGAAAAGAAAATGAGTAGAAGAGGATGATGATGTGAATGAGAATAAAAAGAGTGATAAAGAGAGGAAGATAAAAAAGAAAATGAAGAATCCCAATCAAAAGAGTTTCATGAGAAAAGTCATGGGTAGATATCTAGCTAAGTTTAGAAAATGATTCTTGGTAACCCTCTACAAATAACTAGAAATCAAATTTATTTTTATATTAGGCACATGAGCACACTAAATGAAACATAATTCTAATTGCTAATTATATTTTAGGAGACATCTAAAAACTCTTTTAATTAGTGAAATTAGGCTTATATTATAAAGTTTTATAGTAATAAATTTAAAATAATAATATTATTAGGTGAAACATCATATTTTTTAAGGTTTAACCATTCATAATATAGAGAGTAAATCACCAAGTCTTAATAGACAGCCTCCTTTTAATAAATAAGGGTCTACAAAATGATAACAAAGTGATATACAAATGGAATGAAGTGCTCAAATGAGTTAAGAGAAATGTAAAATTTTCTAGAACTAGTCGGCATAAACATATCCTAATAAATATCTTAGGGATAAATTATCTTAAATTATTATTATTCAAATTAATTAATCCATAAATGTAGTCAACCTAATATTGAAAGAATTTTTTTTATTAATATTCATGAATTATATAGTCTAAAAAATCTCTATATACTCTATTAGCACAAAAAGTGTTAGTACCTTCATGATTCATTTGGATTTCAAAATCTCATTCTCATCCATCTAATCTTATACATCTCTTGTTTGAACCACTTATTTATTTTAAGTGATATTTCAAACACTCTTCATAAATGTCTAGTTGAATTTAAATCATTAAATCATTCTATATAATCATTCTTAACTTAGCCTAGTAAAGAAAATTCTATATCAATCTTTAGCATAAGTTGAATAGAATGCAATCCTATAATGTCTATAAGATTCCACTAGATGTATCAATCATTCAATTTTAAATCATTTAAAATCAAGTAAATTTTTATTTAATTAGGTTTGACCTCATCAAGCCTTAGGTTAGATTTCTTTTTATGTTTGAATCTAATTAGTCTTGGTAGATTCAATTAGTAGTATAAACATTAGTTTTTTTTCCTTATTGAATCAATCAAATGCTTGTGCATTGTAATTTCCCTTAGATAGTTGTTAATAGGTTGCTAACAACTTCATGAAGGCAATTTGATTTTTGGTAAAATCTAATTGGTCTTCTTTATCAAATTTAGCTCAAGCTAACTCATTTGACTTTATAGGGTCTATCTCATCAAATTTAATCAAATTATTTGAATTGATTGTTATAATTACTTTGAAAACTATTTAATAGAGTAATTATAATTTTCTTAACCTCAATTGACCCCTACATAGACGTATTGGTTCACTTAAACATTTTGACACTATTAACCCATTAAGGCTATTTTATCCTATTTAACTTTCTTAAGTTAATTAAGCTTGATCAATCATTAAAATTAATTTCAATTAATTAGATATAGTTGGATTGAGCTCAATCTTTAATCAAGCCTAATTTTCTAATTATTCTATTTTTTTCAAATTACCCCAAATGGAATATATGAGCCAAATAAGTCAATTTGGTTAAATTAATTGCCATCAATATTTATAAATAATTTAGATAATTTTCTTGATAATCTAAGTTTAATTACCTTTTGGTTAGTTCAATTGACCCAAACTTAGATGCATTGACTATATGAATCATTAAATCATTTTGGCCAATTTAGTCGTATTTGATCAAATTCATGGCATCAATAATTTTTAATCATTTAACCAAATTTTAACTAAGCCTAATTGCCCCTTGGTTTCACCTAATTGGACTGAATAGATCAAACCTACCCTTGAATTCAAATAAACATAAGACCCCCATTTGATAAAACTAATGGACCCATCAATAGGATGACTATGAGTTGATTGGAGGTTCTCAAGTCATAATTAGCCACAAGGTTGAAAAATTAGTTGGCTAAAGTGAAGGTTGACTGAATTAGAATTTGAGCAAGTCTAATTCAACCATCAAATTGATTATCTAGATGGACACTAAATTTATACTAGAATTTTCTTAAATTGATCACATCCCCATGGCCAATTGACCCATTGATTGGACAAATTGGATCCAATTGATTAAGTCAATTGAGCTATGTTGATTAAATTATCAAATTTTCTAAATCAATTAGATTTGAAGCTTTCTTGGAATGTCCATGACATGAACCAACCATGGTCAAACCCTTTTAACCATAGTGTTGACCATTTTTGACCAAATGTGTCAATTCAACCCATTTAAAAACTTATTACCTTTTAAATCAATTTACTCAATCAATTGACCAAATTGATTCTTATCCTTACTACTTTAATTTTATTGGATGTTAAAATGCTAAACTCAAGTTAGCTCAACCCATTTGATATCATGAATTTTGACAATTTGGCCAAATGGGTCAATGTGACCCATTTGAACTAATATAGGCTCAAATGAGTTAAAATCTATTCAATGGTCAAAATACTTAGATAAATTAATTTGGCAAGTTAATTACCATCTTAAGCAAAACCCATGGTAAAGCCACTATCAAAAGGTTACACCTAACCAATAAGATTTCTCCATCATTTGTTCTAAAAGGCTATACTAATCCATCCTTCCACTTGATCAAGCAAGATGAAATCTTAGAGGCAAGCATAAGTATGATTTCTATGATTAAGAACTTGATTAAAGCTATTATCTTCTCTAAGATTTCCGGAGCTCCTTAGAGCTCTTAAACACTTTCCAAGTAGTCTACATTAGTTTAATCACATTAAAGGCCAATCTAAGCTTGAATGTTGGTTGACCGAAACTTTTAGACCATCCAAAATGAATCTAAGGGATGTTCGCATCTCACCTTAGTAAAGGTGAGATTTAATCCATTGTATCAATATTTATTGTCATTGCAAGTTAAATTCTAAAATCTAGGTTAGCCATAGGTAATGTGGTCTGCAGATGAGCTCAACTAATTACTCACCATGTTAAGCCCATCATTGTCTAGCTCTAGGCACCATAAAACTTTTTAATGAAGGAATATATTTGGAAAGGTTCAAGGACGGACAATTTAAAGTAAAATTTCTTCAAGTTAGGTGTCTTGAACCCATCGTAATCCTCTGGTTCTCCCAAAGATAAGAAGGAGGATGATCTAAGATAGTTGGATCATCCATTTGAATATAATCTGATGGTTCAAATTAATCATATAAGAATTTTTTCAGAATTTCATTGATTATTATGATAAATTTAGTTGACCAAATTAAATGAAGTTTTAATAAAAGTTAAATTAAAGTATGTTGAATTAAAGAAAATGCCATAATGGCATTTTAATGTGAATTTTATTTTTAAAATATTAAATATCTACTATTTCAATTTAATAAATTCCTTAATGATTTCCAAAAAAATTTTAAACTTTTGGGTAGCTCAAAATAGCCTATTAATCCCTTGTTTTAATTATTCCACAAAAGTTACCTTGATTAATATGAAAATTATGTGAAAAATTTACATTTATATCACATAATTATTTATATAATTACATATATAATATTTATATTTTAAATATTTTATTTAAACATAAAAACATATGCATTTTAAAATAATAATTAAGGGACTCTTTAAGATAGCTATAGCTATATGAAAAATAATGGTAGAAGTGCTACAAAAAAGATGCTATTTGGAAAAGTTGTGATGAGTATATAAATTTTTTTATTTTACAAAAATTTAACTGTAATTTTCTGACAATCACCTTAGATATACAAATTAAGTTAGAAAACGTAGCTTTCTCACCACAATTCTTCAAATCGTAGCTAAAATATAGCTAGAATACAATAGCTAGAATATACCTAGTAATCTTTATCCAATTTTTTTTAATAATGAGCATCACTATAATTAATTTAAAATTAAGGTAATTAATCATGTTCCATTTATTTAAATAACTAAATTATTAAATTTTACTAAATTTTTTAGTAAAAGTTTAATAAATAATTAATTAATCGAATTGCCTATATTTTTTTAAACTAATACTTCGATAATTAATATATGCTTGAAATTCACTTAATCAACCAACATCCTTAAAAACAATTGTTCATAATAACTGAAAATTGGCATTTATATAGTAGAATCTCCTACATTTGTCTTCTCATGCCTTTTTATAGTTCTATAAAGCAAAGGAGTTGTTTGTGATCTCCATTTATTTTTTATTTTTTATTCTTTTATTATTTTTATTTTGTTTGAGAATTAATATAAAATAAATATACATTTAATCTTTTAATACATTTATTATTTTATTGACATATTCTTAGAAGATGTGAAGAAGAAAAAATCAAAAGAGAACAAATTAAATAAATATAATATCCCTACATAGATGGATTAAATGTTCATTATAACAAATAATGCATTTTAAAGATTGAGTAGAGAGATAATTTTAAATTGCATGCTAAATGATAATGAGAGTGAGGGATACTCTCTTGTGTTTAATATTTAAGATAATAACATAAGATGAACTGAATTTCTCTTGGAGCTTCTTCATCCAAAGATCTTTCTTAGATCTTCAAACTATATGAGTTTGATGCTAATGATAACTCTTAAGTCATGTATCTGATGTGTTGACCTAAGTGATTCAAAGAGCTAGATTTTTATGCTTGATTTGATGCATAAAGCCAGATGGAAATACACTACTTGGAGATTTGTGGAAACATGAAATAAAATCAAATACAATGAATGATGACCATTGGAGCTTAAAATATATACAAAATGGATATAAGATCATTTGAGGTCTTAACATTTTTAGATGCTATAAGTTGTATATTCTTGCACATTTCCTCTTAGTTCACAGCAAAGCTATTCTTTTATATAAATTCTAACAACTTATAAAAAAATTAATATTTTGTATTAATCTTTATTTTTTTACTCCTTTCTTTTGCAAAATCTCATCTTATTTCTATGAAAATTTTTATTATTACTCTAGAAATGAATTTTTAAGCTTATTTTGATAAATAATTAATTAATTAATTTATACACTTAAAATCATGCCTTGATTTATCACTATCAAATCAAGTCAATGGCATTTTTTCATGAATATATATATATATATATATATATATATATATATATATATATATATATATATATATATATATATATATATATATATATATATATATATATAGTTTTTAATATTGCTAAGATAAGATTTATTGTGTATCTTTTTTAAAAAAATTTATTTTGTGCTGAAGAATTATGTGGTATTTAGTTGCCAAGAATAGTGCATAGATTACACTATATTTTTCTACTATTAAGAAGAAAGTTTATGAGCTAAACTCTGATTAGTAGTATATTAATCTAGGTTATAGTTTGGTGTAGATATGCAAGTTAGGTTGGAGGCCAAACCATACCCTTTGTGTTGTCTCTTAAAATTTATGTTCATGCTAACATTACTCATATTTGATTTATTTATTTACTTGCTTACAAATTAACTTGTTTCTCCAGATTTTTCATTCTTTAATTTTTTTTGGATAGTTAATTTTAATTTAAGTTTTATTTCATATAATAGTTTTTTTAAATTATCTATTTTTATCCATCCTCCTTATGAGTAACACAGTTGCCAAACAAGTTATGGTGTACTTTGAGGATATTTAATTGTTAAGTTTTTAATAAAAACACCTAATACTACAAAATAAATGCATATTATTGAGTAATTATATATTTTAATCACCAAAATTTATTCCTCTCCTTCTCATACATATGATATTTGATTCATCCTTATGTTCCTTTTCTCTCAATAACTATTATCCTAAAAATCATTGGGATTTGTTCCTTATATGATCTTTTTTTGGAACATTTGAGTTTATTTAATCACAAACTCATGCAGACAACGTATCTAGACATGAACACAAAACTATTTTTTCTTAAGCATCAAATTAAGCACTCACCAAAATTTATTCAATGAATTTGACAATTTGCTAATATAGAGAAAAAAAGGTGAGACTCATCTAAATTGATATTTTAATAAACTTGACAATGACACATAACACATTTAAATATATATTTTCTCTCAAACACCGTAACTTGAAGCCTTCGATGATACTGCCCCTTCAAAACCTACATCCATTAGTTTAGCGGATCGGGTTGCCTTAGTAGCATGCAATGAAAGGTCTACTTTATGATGGGATGAGCACTAAGATTCATCGTCATGGATCTCCTTAACACCATCATGATCATCGGCGCCAATTTCTAGCCATTGTTGATGGTGCAACTTATTGACTAAATTTTGCTCCAACCATATGATGTACAAGTATGCCTCTCCTTTGTCCATGCCTCCTCCACCTTTTGATTCCATCAACAATTGCGCTAAACCAAGAAGACACCTTTAAATAAGGTACAAACATAGATATATCACAGTTGTTTCATCATCAAGTTCTATTATGAATGTAGAAAAAATATCTCAGATATTTTTGTGCCATTGATTGGGAGCACGAATATCCTATAGCAGTTTGTTAAACAAGTTTGATATTTTTTTTAATTGTTTGCTTGATATCTTAATGAATGTTTGAAGCTTTCGTGGGCCTTAATTTCCTTTAGTTATACTTTTTGAATACTTATTAAAAATTTATCGAGTTTGATTCCTATATATTCATTTCCTATTGATGTTATTTATCTATTTTTTTAGTCTTAGGGCCATATTTTATAGAAATATTCATAACTCAAAACTTATTACTTTATGAAATTTATAACAAAACCTGAATCTTTGGTTGGGCTGCAAGATATAATTTTTTAAGTCAATAAACAGTTGAGAAATTTATATATGGGTGTCGTCAATTTAATGGTGGAATGATGTATCTTCCTATTGTCTTCATCAGAGATGACAACTTGATTTTTTAAGTATCTCTGATGATCGATAATGGAAGAGAGTTTTAAGGTCGAGCTCCTTATTTTAGAAAAAGATCATAATAATGATTAATATTCAGGTTATCTTAGTCTGATGATTGATAGCTTATGCTTTCAACTACTGATAGCCCTTACATTCATGCCCTTCCATACATACATACATACATACATACATACATACATACATCCATATATATATATATATATATATATATATATATATATATATATATATATATATATATATATATATATATATATATATATATATACTTTAGTTTTCTTTTTGATTTTCTATTTTCATTTCTACTTTAGCTTAAGTTATTCACTAGTTACTAATTACAACATCCTAAGTGCCTAATTAGGAAGCTCTCTAAGGTTGGAGATCCTAATTATTAAGGTGGAGTGATTATTAACCTCACTCGAGGTTAACAAAATCTCAGTGCCTAGATCAAATCCTAGGTCTAAGAAGTGGGTTGTTATCTCACTAAAAGTGAGGTCAATAAAGGCTGATATGCTAATAGAAAAATAGGTGAAAATAGATACTTAGATGGCTTACCATTAAATATTGTTGATTCATCTTTAATACACATTGACTTAGACAAAAATAGTTTAACATGTCACCTCTCTGCAAAATAGACCATCTTAATGTGTTTAAAACATTGAAATTATCAAGAAGGGAAATTTTTTTATTGATTTGATGAAGGATGATAAATAATAAGTAGCATCTAAAAATTGAACACAATCCTTTGTAGAAAATATGATTAGGCTAATCATGGCCTAACATCCAACCTACGAAACATACATCTAACATTTCAGTCTAAAATAATATATCATAAAACTAAATATACATCACTCCATGCACCACCCTAATGTAAAGCTAGAAGTGGTGAGTTAATGTAAAGTGAGTGTAGTAAGGCTTGTGTGGTATGCCTTAACTAAGCTTTGTTATGATTTTCTAAGTATGAACGAATTTAATCAAAAGGAGTCGATTTCACTTTAAGTGGTTTAATTGATTTGAGGAATTTACTTAGCATTTTTTTTGTTTTATTTGACTTACACTTGGCAACTAAATGTTATAAATAGAGGATTGCTCTCTTCCATCCCTACCTAAGCCACTTTCTAAAGCATGTTAATTAATAAATTCTCTTTAGTGAATGGCTTATTACACATTTCAAATTAATCTTAAGTTTAGGTTCACTTTAAGTGACCTCATTCAATAAGAGAGGCATCTTAGGATTAATTGAATTAATTACTATCACTTGACATATGTTCATTCATTTCCTTCCATCATATATAACATGCATATAATTAAATCCTAAGTATATACACATGCAATATGTCTTAGCACCCTTAAATGATGGTTGTAAGCATATGCATTTGGAATTTGGATGTTTTATTTAATTGAATTATTTTATCATATGAATTTAAAGCTCCATCCAAATTCTTATATAAAAATACATATGAATGAAATTAAATAGGTACGTATCATTATTAACTAGGGAAGTGAGGTAATCAGATGACCTCCTTGGAGCTAACTAAAGCCTTGTGCTCTCGGGATGTCCTAACTATATACCCATTACATTCAAGCATATGTAAGTTTATACACATGAACATAAGAGAGGAGACTTTAAACCATGTTATCAATCAATTCAATCACTTGAAAAAATATGAATGCATTTTTTTCTTGATAGAAAAGTAGATTTTTCATTCATTGGCTAATGCACATCTAAGTGTATAAAAGTTTTAAGAGAATACTTCACCATTGTTAAACCAGGGGAGTGAGGTAAAGATTCCTTGGGGCTACTTAAATTCTTGCATCCCTAGAATGTCCAGAGTAGATCGCTCTTAAATACACATGAATGTACAAATAACTACAAGAATGAGAAAATTATGCAAAAGTTGTATTTGATTTAATTGAATGAAGATTTTCATTCATTAGCTAAATGCACATACAAGTGTATAAAAGTTTTAAGCGGATACTTCACCATTATTAAACTAGTGGAGTGAGGTAAAGACCTCCTTGGGACTACTTAAAGCCTTGCATCCCCGGAATGTCGACTAGATATACTCACTACTCTTAAATACACATGAATGTATAATTAACTACTAGAATGGGAAAATCATGCAAAAGTTGTATTTGATTTGATTGAATAATTTATACATGTGGGCTAAAATTCTATCTAAGTTCTAACATAAAGGTACATAGGAATGAATCCAAACAAGTGTTGTGTCCTTTCAAATGAACTATGCACTTGTTAACATTCAAGCTATATGTAAATCTATGAAGATTAAAGAAAGAGAACTCCATATCACATGTTCTAAGCTATAGACACATGCAAGCTTATGAATATTTATAATTATCATCACTCCATATATTATAATTGATTTATATACTTTTGAAAATAATTTTTAATTTAATATTGATAATAGCCACACATATTTTTAATTTAAATCAACACATGCAAGCTTGACATAAAGAAAATCATTTCACTTAATTGATTTTTCAAAATGATATATGCATGTTTACAAGTGACATACAACATTTAATATGATTGGAAAGAAATAAAGGGACATAAGCACATGATTTCATTCAATCCAATCAATTCCTAAGGACAATCATATTAAATAAACTCATTTAAAGTAAACCAAAGCTTCTTAATGTCACCTTTAATTTCATGTTTTATTTGATTTAAGAAAAGAGAGAAAGAGGTTTGTTAGTCCTAATCACATTCCCATGTGTGAGTTTAATGAAATGAATGTAATTAGATTAATTTTATAAATTAATTAGATAAGGTAGGTATGAATTAAATCAATTAGTTAAACCATTGCCAATGTTACCTTAAGATAATTAATCAAACGATTATGAGCCAATGTAACATGCAAATGAATTGAAGAGTAAATAGCAATGATTTGATGAAAGGAAACGGGCCAAATCCAATTAATTAAGGAAGATTAGATTCATTTTAAGCATTAATTAAGCTAGTTAAGTAATTAATTAATTAATTAAATCCTAATTAATTTCTCTTGAAAGGTAAAGGAAATTTAGGGAAAAGATTAGAAAATTTTCCTAATCACATTCCTTAAACCTCCCTATTAATCAATGTCAAATGAGTCCAATTAATTTGTTAAATTACTATTCACATGCTTAATTAATCATCAATTAAGTTAAGAAAGTAATTAAGGCTTATTCAATCAATTTTCCCAATTAATCAACCAACAAATTCCAAGAAAAATAGGAGAGGTAGAGGTCATCCCCTTAAACAACCTTAGAAAATTTGAAACTAATTGGATGATTAATTAGGGAGTAACATGGTTAATTAAGTTTTTAAATAAATCTTAATTAAGCCAAAATTACTATTCAACATTAATTAAGAATAATTTTAATGGATTCCCCTCTGAAATACCTTTAAAATGAGCCTCATTTATATTTTTTGAATTTTGTAATTAGTTATGAATTATAGAAGTTTTAGCCTTAAAAACCAATTAAATCACCTAAATAAGCCTTAATCTCGTCAGCGCCATGTGGCGCGCTAATGCGGTGTGCTTTCGATGTGGTGTCAAGGGAATGGCTATTTAAGTAGTCACATCTGGTCGACTCGGATATGGACGGCTTTCAGGGTGTCCATCAAGATCGGATGGCCACGATCAAACCCACTGCTAAGGAGGGATCAAATGATGGATTCTAACATGATTTAATCAAAGTCGTTCATTCCAATCATGTGGAACAAAAGGCGAGATCTCTCTTCCTACGACGATGAACGACGGAGGCCACCATGGAGCTCAATGAAGCTCACGAGCTTTCATTCTAAAATCAACCCACACCTTTACCAGGGATCACAAAGATCCAATGGCTAGATGGGCTCACATGCAAATTCTATTCACAAAGCTCCATGAAAAATTTTCTATTTCTATGATTTTGAGAAATTACCTCGTCGAAGCTCAAGACCAGCGGTGGGATTGACGAAGGTAGCTTCATCTAGTAGAGATAAGGCTATGTTGAGTAGCAATTGTATTGGTTCTACCCTTATTGCTTAGAAGGCCAAGGATCGAGCTTTAAATCCTTAGTTTTGATCGAAGTCCCTCCTCCGGTGTCTGGAGCTTATTAAATGACTTAGGTGGCTACATGCATGGAAAAGGTTTGTGTAAGTGGAATTGAAGTTTGGTTGAGAAATGAAAAAGTTGGGGTCGAATGTGAGCTCCATTATTTCAGTTTCACACAGAAAGAGAAATTTTGAAGTGTGGAAGGCTTTGGAAATTCTTTGAGGAGTGCTTGGATGTTTCATTTCACTCTTGGGAGCACAAATGAATTGAATGAATGTAAATCTAGTTTGAATTGAGGGGGTATATCCCTCAATTTACTGAGGAGGATGGATGGGATTGTCTCCCATTTTTCGGCCAGCTAGCCACTGCCAGGGCACCGGAGTGGTCTCCATCATGTCCACGTGGCTCGGTTTGGTTGGAGGAATGCATGGGAAGTGGCTCAAGTTGGGACGTGCGCTGATGGCTTCTTCCCTTGTCCCTTGGGTCTTCAACTTGTAAGGGAGGTGAGTTAACTCACCTCCCTTTTTGTCCATGGTAGACCTAGCCCACTTAGGGTGGGCTAGGTGGCTTAGGTGATGCCTCATTTGGGTGTTTGATGGCTGCCAAGGAAAAGGGGAGAGTGGACTTTACTAATTTTGGCAAAATCCCATATGGGGAGGCATATCCAAGGGGGATTTTCTTTGATTTTGCTCCAATTGGGTTTAGGCTAGTTTTGGGCTGATCTAGATGGGTTTGGTTAACTCTCAAAGTCCCATGGGTTTTGACTTAATTTGGTCATATGGTTTGATTTGGGTCATGTTGGGTTAGGTTGACCAATTGTTAAATTGGGTCAAACTAAAGCTTGGCTTAGGTTCAAATGATGATTTGAAGAGCTTTAGTTTAAGTGGTTTCAATCAATTTTTCCTAGTTTGATTTTGGCTCATTCAGATCCATATAGGTCAAATGGGCTAAGTTGATCAATTTGACCAATTTGACCAAATTGGCCAAATTGGCTTGGGTTGGGTGATGGTTCAGGTTCAATTGGTTGATTAAAAATGATTGTAGGATTTGGTTTGAATCAATTTGAATTTTGACCAATTTTACCTTCTAGGTTAATTTGGGCTAGGTTAGTCAATTAGGCTAGGTTGGATCCAATTGACCAAATTGGAGCTTTGGTCAAGTTCAACAATGATTTTGGAATGAACTTGTGCCATTGGTTATAATTAATCTGGGTTAGTTCATGATTTGACTTATTTTGGCATTTTAGGTCAATTTGGGTCAACTTGAGTCAAATGGCCAATTTGGTTTAGTTTGGCTCAATTGATGGTCAAGTCATGTTCAAACATTGATTATGGGTTGATATGACTTAATGGTTTCAATCAATTTGTATATGATGAGTTTTGTTGTTTGGGTTTTATATAGGCTAAGGGTTGACTTGGTCAAATGACCAAGTTGACTTGGTTTGACCCATTTAAAGATAATTGATCATCTAAGGTGATTTTGATCATGATATGAGGCTTGGATGGGATTGGTTTAATCCAATTTGGGTTGGATTAAAATTTGGCTCAAAAGGTCCTTTGGGCCACTTTGGGTCAAGTGGATCTAAATGGGTTAGTTGGCTTGATTTTGGTTTGATTAAGGTTTAGTAGAACTTATATTTGAGCCTATGATTGCAATATTAATTCAACTACAATCAATATGAAGTCCAATGGAATTTAGCTCATTTGGAGTTTTCAAGTTAAAAAGGCTAACTTGGGCTTGACTTGGGTTGACTTGAGTTTGGTTTGATGATTATAGGTTTCATTTATATTTTGATAGATGATTGAAGGAATGATTGATTCAAGAGAAAATCCATTGATTTTGGCTTGATTTAGGTGAGTTTTGGTCAAGTCTAAGGAAATGGATTAAAAGGCTTGAATTGGGTTTAAATTTTATTTTAGGTTAGATTTTAGCTATTTGAATATATATTTCATTTATAGTTGGGAATATAAATGAAGATATAAATGATTCATGAGAAAATCACTTGAGTTTGGAGTGATTTGGAAGTAAATTTGACTAAGCTTATGGAGGTAGGTTAAAAGGGCTTAAGTTAGATATAATTTAATTTGATTTAATTTTGATCATTAGAATGTGGGTTTCACTTATATTTATGAATATAAATGAATGTATAATTGATTTATAAAGAAATCAATTGATTTTGGGTTGATTTGGGCAAAAATTTGGCTAAGTCTATGGAATTCAATCATAAGGTTTATGAAGAATTTTGGACTTAAATTTGATCATGGGATTTAATCATTTGAAGTTGGAATTGAATTGGAATTTGATAGTTTGATTGAAGGATTGAATTAATATTTAAGAAATTAAATAAAATAGGATTGATTTGAATTTGTTAAGGCTAAGTCCACAAGATGAAATAAAAAAGGCTTAGGAAGGGTTTTGAATTTGAGTTTGGTCATGAATTTCAATCAAATGTTTTGGAATTTATATTTGGATTTAGAATTTGAATTGGGATATGAGGTTTGGTTTGAGATTTTAATTTGGATTATATTTGAGAAGGTGCACATGGATTAACTTAGGCTACATGGTGGATGATTCCCTTAAGTCTTAAGGCATGGTCTAATCCAATGATTAACCCATATAAGTCTCTAGGCTTAGGTTAAGTGTCCACCTAATCACTAGAAGTGTCTTAAGACTAAGAAACTCTTAGTGTATATAAGAGTCCTAGATCTATGCTAAGGAGGTTGAAGACTCACTCTAAAAGTGACCAACGGGACACAATAGGTGTGTAATCGACAAGGCACATCGCACGTATTAGTGTTGACCGAGATGATCAACAACGTCTGAAGGATTGCAAGCACTAATGAGGATGATCTACACTTAATGTCGATAGAATAACGATCTTAGTGCAATGCAACTCAACTTATGCCAAGGGCATAAGAGAGCAAAGAAGATTTGGTTGAAGTTTATGTCAAGGACATGAAGGAAGATCCATTAGGGAATCACACATGCATTGGATATGACATTTGAGATATTTATGCTGAAGGCATTAAATGAAGAATCTTGGGGATTGAGTATATGAACCTTCCACTAGGGAAGCAGGTTCAGGCTGTCCACTAGGGATGAGAATTTGATTTGATTTGATTTGTGATCATGGGCTCCACTAGGGAGAGGATATGAATTGGTTTAATTTGAGGTTGAGGGCATATTAGTTGGAGATATGAACTTAGATCCACTAGGGGATAAGGTGGATTTGATTTATGGGTTTCTTTGGTTTGTTTGGGAAGTATCCATTGGGGATAAGAGTGGATTTGATTTATGGATCATGTCGTGTGCAATGGATCTACTAAGAAGGGCTATGTCAATCTTATTCTATCTTAGATTTACAAATCTAAAGGAAAGTCTACCAGGAACAAGGTAGAGCTAACCAACCTAAGGGTGACTATTGAGAGAGTGTCGCTAAGGACTTATCTCAACTCAAAAATAATCATGGTTAATTTCATTTAGATTTAATGGACCCTGTCGGTGTGCAATGGATTCACTAAAAATGAGCTATATAAGTCTTGTCCAATCTTAGATTTACAAATCCAAAGGGATAGTCTACCAGCCACGGGGTAGAGCTAACCAACCTAAGGGGTGACTACTGAGAGAGTGTCACTAGGGACTTATCTCAACTCAAAAATAGTCAAGGTTAATTTCATTTAGATTTAATGGACCCTATCGGTGTGTGATGGATTTACTAAGAAAGAGCTATATCAGCCTTATCCTATCTTAGATTTACAAATCCAAATGGATAGTCTACTAGCCACGGGGTAGAGCTAACTAACCTAATTTTTGTGCAACATTGTACTAGGAAGAAAGCATGTAGACTTACATCTTCCAAAGTAGAGAATCAGGTGATTGGTAACACAAATCAAACCGACCAAGGCTGCTAGTCGATGTGCAATGATCGTGATGGAAAGAATGCATAGTAGACTTACATCTTTTAAAGCAAGGATGATTGCTAGGGTGACCTATTGGTGGCACAACAAGTCAAACTTGACCTAAGGAAAACTACTAAGAGAATGCCGCTAGGGACTTATATCAACTCATGAGCAGTTAGATGATTCCTATAAGGAGTTCTACTGACACTGCCATAAAGATAGGATGTATGCTTGGGAAAAGGTACCGTTGGGGGTGTCCTCCTAATCCACAAGAAAAAATATACATATTTTTGTTTATATGTTTGCATGGACCCTGTTGGTGTGCGAGGGACCACACTAAGAAAGGGATTATATCAGCCTAGTACAATCTCAGACTTACTTGACCTAGAGAGAATCTGCATATCCACAAAATAGGTTCTCCAATCATAGGGGTGGCTACTAGGAAAGGGGGACTGTCCAATCCAAGAGTAACCCGGGTAGTGTCTAAATGGAGTTGCAAAGGATGTGATCGAAATAGAGTGCCACGGGGGATGTGATGCTAAGGACTTTATCCTGTACCTTGTAAAAGAAATCTTATAGGCATATGATGGCCAACTTAGGGTGAGTTGTTATCAACACAAGGAGAACCAACCAATCTAAGGTGCCCGTCGGTGTGTGATGATCAATCTGAGAAGAAAGCTTGTAGACTTAAATCTTCACATACATAAATGATCACTGGAATAGTCTATCATTGAGAGACAGATGCTATATGTGGTGTTTATTTTTTAGGATGTGGGACACCACGCAGATCTTAGGGGATACTTATTGAATTGATCGAGTATGACATTAAGGAATGATGTACTATCTTAGAAGATAGAAATCACCACCCTATAATGGACCTAATAACCTAATAAGAACTCCTAAGGCATGATGGGTCTTCAATATACTAGAGATCTTTCCCCTACTTTACATGGAAAAGTAAAGTAGGATTTATTTTAACCCGAGTTCATTAAGTTCCCTATGGAGGCAAGCCCCCATAATTAATTACATCTAAGGAATGGGAATTCCTTAAGAATACTCTTGATTAAAATAAATAATTAGGGTCTTCAAAGATTTCAAGATTAAGACTATCAAAGGATTGGCTATTTTAGAAAGTCAAATGGGATAGATCAAGAAGAAGACTTATTTTTGGAATCCAAAGGGAGAAAGTAAGAAATGCTCATGATACTAGAAAGCCTAGTGAGCATTCCAATCTACCCTATAATTGGGCTTTATATTTTTAAAATTGAAGAGAGTTCATTATTTGAGTTGACATTTTATTAGATTGCTAAGGCTTATAATTCCACAATATAAGATTGTGGAAATGCCTAAGAGGTGAGGATCTATGCTTGTAGCTCGAAAGAAATAGCTACCTCAGATCCTAAATCTAGGGAGCTTTGACAAAGGCCAAAACACGACCTAAATCTAAGGCAAAAATGGGTATATGGTTTATCTCCACAAGAGAGAATAAACCACCCGACTAACTCCTTCTACGCTTTAAATCCATGTAGGCAAGTCTTATGCTTTGCAAGATGGCTGGGTTGTTGTTTATTTAGAGAGGAAATTAAGTCCATAAACTCACTCTAAGAGACTAGAACATGAGTGGTATGAAACCATGACTTAATCTAATGCAAATTTTATCAAATTTATTTTATTCTTTTTGGACTCTTTTTTTGACACTAGGCCAAATCATAAGAGAAAGGGGTGTTTTTCCATCAAAGGTTCTCACAGGGTAAGCCTTCATTCTCTTGTAAAGATGGAAGCCCCTCTTAACAAGAGCAGAAGAATATGACATGCATGATATTATACATTCATTCATCCAGCTAAAGGGATTGCTAAAAATTTTATTATCTTGATTTAATTCTTAGGCTTTTATGTAAAGTTGTGAATTATTTTAAAATTTTAATTATGAGTTATTAGTGGGATAAAATTTTAATTTTATCCTAAGAGCCTATCGCATCTAGGCTACACATTCAAACATCAATCATGAAGAAACTAGAAAAAGTATGCAATTTTAGTGTGCAATCTAAACACAACATCAAATAATTTTATAGGCTACTATAAAAGAATAAAAGGCTAGGTCGGGTTCCACACCTCTAAAAGAAAAAAAGATGGGTAGTGAGCTCACCCTTATACAACGGATTACAAAAAATAATACATTCTATGGGTCTTTCTTCATTTCTCTTCTTTCTTTTGATTTGATTTACTCCAAAGGCATCAGGCACCCTGGACTAAGTCTTATCGCTCATCCTAATCCCCATAACACTAATTCTAATTCTTAATACAAAATTATATTAAAATGTAAAACAGTAAAATAATGTTAGCTAAACACACCATACAACCCAATATATGAATAATTTTGACTTAGCACTACACATAACCAAGCCCACTGTCTAACATGGGTAATGCTTAGGGGCTAAGCAACTGCAGCAAAGCATTTATATTATATTTTTAAGCACAACCTACAAAAAAAAAATATGATTCTAATCATTACCTCATCTACCTACAAGGCATACACCCTAACATCCACTAAAATATTACATCAAATAAAAAAAATAACATCATACATACAATGCCCTAACTTAGCACTATAAGTGGTGACTTAGTATTCTAATGTGTGTGCTTAAGGCTTGTGTGATAAGACTTTACTAGGCTTCTTTAGTTTAAGTTTCAATTTGGAGTTTGAATTTGTTTAAATTTTACCTTTGGGTGATTTCAATTTAAATGATTTAATGATTTATTTTTTTATTTTTATTTCACTTTTATTTGGTTAAAATGATGTTTAGGTTTTCAAGAATGAAGAGAATGAATTCCATTTGTGAGAACTTTTATTCTACATCCTAACTATTAAAGAATCTAACTAAGGTCCCAAGTATCTTAATTACCCATTTTTGAATTTGTAATAATTCATTTGATTTGATTTATTTGATTTGAATTTAGAATTTGAGTTTATTTAAGTATTTGATTGATTGATTTTGGATTAGATATTTTGGTTTAATTACATCTTGATAATTCAATATCCTTAATATCTAATGAAGTTTAAGTTTACTTAAATTCATGTATTTTTTAATTGATTAATTTTAGATTAGATGTTTTGGTTTAATTAAATCTTGATAATTCAATATCCTTTTAAATTAATATATAATTCTTTTATTTGATTATGGTTATGTGACTTAACTATATGTTGATTTGATTATGGCTCATTTATTTGTAGTTTGATTGATTAGATTAATTGAGATTTTTTTTTTATTTTAATTTAGTTTGATTCTTGTAATTAGGATTTTATTTTTAATCTCATCCATTTATGTTCATCAAAGTTTAGTTTGTATTTTGATTTCATACATTGGATAGTTAATTAGTTTATCTCATTTAAGTAGGTTGAATGAGATTTGATTTGATTACATATTAAATTGATGAGAGTCTTTCTTAATTCAATTTAATTTGATTTAATTTAATTTGATTGTCTTTATTAACCTATGGGTTTGCTTAGGTTCAATGTGATTATGAGATTAATTTAATTAAGAAGTGTATTTATGTTAATTATAAAGATTTATTTAATTTTTTCAATTTGATTTCAAATTTATTTAGATTAATGATGTAATTATTGACTTAATAATTTAGGTTTAATTTAGGTTTTGATTAGTATTTAATTTCATTTTAATGTTTGATTAAGTTTAAGTTTAATATGATTTATTTGATTGACTTAATTAGTTTACTTAAGATATTTGATTTGAATTAATTTTAATCTAATTTATAAAGTTAATTTGGGTTATTAAGATGATGGATTAATTTATCAGGTTTGCACTAATTAAGTGTTTATTCAATTGGATTAGCTTAAGGGTAATTAGTTTAATTAAGAAGTGTTTAAGTTAATTATTAAATTAAATTAAATAAAGATTTATTTAATTCTTAATGATGTAATTAATGACTTAATGATTTAGATTTTAATTTAGGTTTGATTTAATTGCATTTTATTAGATTAAGTTAGTTTAATGTGATTAATTTGATTGACTTAATTAGTTTACTTGAGGGGTGTTATTAATTAAATTTAATTGGGGTTTGATTTAAGCTTAAGAGTTAGCTTTAATGTATTTATTTAAATTAATTTGATTTATTAAGACGATGGATTAATTCATTAAGTTTGCATTAATTAGATGTTTGATTAAATAAGTTTGATTAAGGGTAATTAAATTTTTAAATTCATTAGATTAATTAAGGATTTGTTTAATTAGAGATTAATGATTTAATTTTCCACATGTGAGTGATTTGATTTAGTTAAGTGTTTTACTTAAGTTTGATTTGATTAAAGGATTATTGTTATTACCATCATTATTATTAAGTGAATTAATTATTTATTTCATTTCAATTAAGTTTGATTATTTATTATTAGAGTTTTATTTGATTTGATTCATTTATTATGTTTGTTTAATTTCATTAACATATTTGATTTAGTTATTAGGTTAAAATATTTAATGGTTAATTAATTATCCTATTCTAAATGGATGTGATTTAATCATATGTTAATTAAGTTTACTTTAACTTTATTTGGTTTAATTTGATTAATATCAAATGATTATGTTGAATTGGTTTGTTAATCATTTTGATTTTTAGTTTATTTAATGATTAATTAGTTTCAGTTTATTTATATTCATTAAGGAGTTTCATATGATTAAGACTCCATGCTTAGTGTAGGTTTAGTTATACTAGTTTGACCCATGTTAAAGTTTCCTAGATTTGTTTAGTTTTAAGTTTGATTTAAGATTTAATCATTTAATTTAGTTTTCTTGATGTAAATAGGTTTAATCATATTTAACTTAATTTCTTAGGAGGATGATATTTTTTTTGATTTGAGGTTTGATTAGTGATTGCTTAAGTGTTATTTCATTTCTAATTTTGATTTTGATATTTAAATTATTTTAGATTATATTTTAATTATGTCTTTAATTGATTAAACTTTAATCTTAAGTGTTTATTTGGGGTTCATTAGGATTCAGAAAATCATATTATTTGCTTAAGAGTCCTAGATGTCAATTGAAGTGATTTAAGCCATTTTGAAGATTTTTGTAAATTTCTGAATTTTTATTTGATTTATTTTATTAAAATGGATAATCTAAACTTCAAATTTTAATTTCTCGAAATCTAGAAGTTATTTTCACTTGATATTTTTATAATAGGTGTGTCCTAACTTTAATTTCAATCCATCAAAATTTCAACTTAATCTCACATGTATTTTTGGTTTAATTAATGATATTTGATTTTTACTAAAACTCAAATTAAGCTAAAAATACTTAGTGAAATTTGGGATTTTGGATTTGTTGGATTTCTCTTAGAAAGACGAATCCACCGAGTGCTTGTTCATAATTTTTGGTTAAGTATTTTGTTAATATAAAAATTTGAATTTTTAGGTGATTTAAATTAATTTTTTAAATCACAAAATCCACACGACGCTAACGTGGTAACGCGGCGCCGAGCGATTGGGCATGCGATGCCGCATGTCATGCATGCACGGTGCCACATTTCGCGGTGTCGCGCCATTTGGGAAGACCTCAAATCAGAATTACATGATTCTAGACGCGAATAGATGCGCCACACATCGCGCTATCTAGAGGCCAGGATCGCACTATTGATGCATTCTAAGTCGTCCGATCATGTGAATCAAATCGATTGGTTCAGCAGCGATCCAAGGCCCGATCGCATGATTCATTCGAGCCTTCAACGTGAACCACGCAATCGGAGTTGTAGCCGCGAACAGTGAAAATAGCTTTTTTTGGAAAATGAGGGTTTCTAAGTAAAACCTTGTCCAAATGGACTTGTTTTCACGTCGATTCGCACCAAAAAAATTCTATTTTCTAATTGAGATAATTTAAAATAAAAATGCAAGATTATCTAGGGTAGATTCTTAAAAATCACACAAAAACTATTACAAAATGAGTGATCCTAAGGCCGACTATGTTTTTTGAAGGTTACCTCACCGGGGATGATTTTGATGATGATGACTCAGTGTCGAGAGGGAAGAAGCCTTGGATTGAGCTTAGATCCTCGCCTTCATGTCAAAATAAAGTATTTTTTGGTGCTTACCATTTCCTTATTGGAATCCACACAGTTTTGATGTTTTTGGCTCAAGAGAGGTGGGAAGTGGTGGTTAGTGCTTTGGAAAACTCTTGGGGGCTGAATAGAGGTAGGAGGAAGAGGAATGAAGCTTCATTTCCCTCTCCTTTTATAATGGCCGAATATCCACCCTTTTTTTGAATTTTTTGGCTCCAAATTATTATCATCTTGCTTGGGGTGGTTGGGATGGATGATGGATTAATTGAGGACTTTGGATTTTTTTCTCCAAATTCATCCCTTGCTACCATATGATTAGCTCTATTCAATGTAAATGTTGGGGAGGAGTTAAGTGCATGTGTGGGGGAGAATTAATGAGGTTCGGTAGAATCCTATATGGGGGAGGATCCATGAGGAATTTAATTGGGTTAGGTTGATTTTGGGCTGATCCTAAATGGGTTTGGGTTGGGTTTGATCAGCCCTCTATGAGTCATGGCTTGGTTTCAAGGGATTTGGCCTAATTTAGGTCATATGGGTCATATTGGGTCATATTGAGTTAGGTTGACCAATTGGTCAAATTAGGTCAAACTAAGGCTTAGGTTTGATTCAAATGATAATTTGAAGAGTTTTTGTATGATTAATTTGATTTAATTTGGCTTAGAATTGATTTTGGCTCATTTGAAATCAAATGGTTCAAGTTGACCAATTTGACCAAAATTGGCCAAATTAGCTTGAGTTATGGGTTGATTCATGTTCAATTGGATAATTGAAGATAAATGTGGTCTTTGGTTTGAACCAATTTAGATTTAATTTAGATTTAGGCCAAATTAACCCTTTAGGCCTATTTGGGCTTAATGGCTCAATTGGGCTTGATTGATCAAATTGGGTTTAATTATGGCTTTAGTCAAGTTCAATAATCAATTTTGAATGAACTTGAGCCATTGGTTGCAATCAATTTAGGTTAGATCATGATTTGATCCAATTTGTTCCTTTAGGCCAATTTGGGTCAACTTGGATCAAATGGCCAATTGGCTTGGTTTGGCTAAATTGGTGGTCAAGTCATATTTAAATAATGATTTTGGGTTGATTCAAATCATTGGTTTCAATTAATTTGATGTAGGATGAGTTTTGGCTAGTTTTGGTTCATTTAAGCTAAGGGTTGACTTGATCAAATGACTAAGTTGACTTGGTTAATTGATTGTAAATTGATCCCTAGGGTGATCAACAATCATGGTAGAAGGTTTTGGTGAGCTTGGTTCAATCCAATTTGGGTTGGATTGAAAGTTGGCTCAAATGGGACATTTAGGTCATGTTGGGTCAAGTGGACCTAAGTGGGCCAATTGGTTTGGTTTTAGTTTGATTCAAGTTTAGTTGAACTTATATGAGCCTGATTGAAATATAAATTCAACGATAATCAATTTAGTCCAATAGGTTTTGGCTCAATTGAAAGTTTTAAGTCAAAGCTAAGTTAGGGCTTGACTTGGATTGACTTGAATTTAGTTTGATGATTGTAGGTTTTATTTATATTTGGATAAATGATTGAATGAATGATTGATTCGATAGAAAATCCATTGGTTTTGACTTGATTTGAATAGAATTTGGCTAAGTCCAAAGAATTGGATTAAAGGGATTAGATTAAGTTTGGATTTGATTTTTGATATAATTTTGATCATTTGAATTTGGATTTCATTTATATTTGTGAATATAAATGAAGGAATAATTGATTTATAAAGAGATCAATTAGTTTGATTTGATATAAAAAGACTTATGGCTAAGCTAATGAATGTGGTTCATATGGCTTAGGAAGGGTCTTAGGATTTGAATTTATTTTGGGTTTCAATCATTTAGAGTCAAATTTGAAATTAGATTTAGAATTTGGATTTAAATTTGAGATTTAGTTTGAGATTTGAATCTGAATTTGATTTGAGAAAGTGTATCTAGATTGGGTTTAGGCTATGGGATAGGTAATTTCTTTAAGCCTTAAGGCATAGCCTAATCTTATGATTAAGACTTCTAAGTCTCTAGGCTTAGGTTAAGGGTTCTTCTAATCACTAGATGTGTCTTATGACTAAGGAAATCTTAGTGTCTAGAAGATTCCTATGTCTAAGAGTATGGGGTTGAGATCTCACTCCAAAAGTGAGGTCAATACTATCCCACCGAGGGCGACTATAAAGTAGGGAGTCCCGTATGAGGACTAGACCCAGACTTGAAGTAGTCAGAAGGAAAGGAGCCACTGGGGGACTTACCCTAAGCCTCAAATATACTTGACCCAGTCAGTGCATAGTGACTAGTTCAAGAAGAAAGCTTGTAGACTTACATATTCTTAAACAAAGTCAACATAGGTAGCTTATCGGCCGTGCATTAAGGCCTACCAAACTAACAAGGCGCTCATCAATTTGTAATGGTCAAGTTAGGGAGAAAGCGTGTAGACTTACATCCTCCTAACAAGAAACCACTTGGGTGACACACTAGCAGGCAGCATGTCAGCCTGACTTTGAGCAGCTAATGAGTGTGTGTCGTTGAGGGGCTTTATCCCACATCAAAGCCCGAGACAAAGATATGTGTTTGTTTTATGTGGTTGTGTGTAGTTTATGTTTGTGTTGTGTTGATAAAGGATAGGACGTCGCTTGGGTTTCTTACACCTACCCTAAACACATCATGATAGATTCAAACAAAGATACTTCTCAACATAGAAGAGATAAAATTTGAGATGAAAAGAAATTTTATTGATAATTATTTTGAAACAAGATTCATAGATAATATTTCTTTAGGTAGAGCCCATTGATTGGAAGCATTGGGCTCTCTCCTTTATGGTTTATGAGTTGATAAGATTCTCCTAAGTAGGCCTTCTCTATGGCAAAAGGGCATTCCCAAGTGGGTTCAAACTTGCCTCCCATCTTGCGACGGACAATAATTGGTCTCCTTAGAACTAAAATAAGCTCTCCTACTTGAAAAGCTCTAGGACGGACCAACTTGTTATGAGGTTGAATCATTTTGGCCTTATACAACTCAAGGTTCTGGTATGCCTATAGGCGTCTCTCCTCCAAACATTCGAGCTCTTCTAACTATAACTGGGCATTCTGCTCCATTTTGATCTTGCTATCCAGAGCTATCCTTAGTGATGGGAGTTGGACTTTTAATGGTAGAATTGCTTCAGACCCATACACTAAGGAGAAAATGGTAGATTGAGTTGGAGTTCTGTATATGGTGCGATATGCCACAAGACTTCAACCAACTACTCATGCCACTATCTCTTATTATCATTGAGTGTCTTCTTTAATATTTGGATGAGAGTTTTCTTGAATGCTTCTGCTTAACCGTTTGCCCTCGGATAGTAGATGATAGAATATCTCCAATCTATGTTATGTCTCTAGGCAAAACTATTGATTTTAGTGCTCTTGAATGCAGTGTCATTATTGGATATAATTCGTCGAGGCACAAACCTATATACAATATAATTCTTAAAAATTGGAGCACATGCTGAACTATGACCCACTTTAAGTGGGATTTCCTCTGCCCACTTGGAAAAGTAATCGGTGATAGCTAGGATAAACTGATGACCCTTAGAAGAAGGAGGATTGATCGAAACCACTATGTCGGTACCCCAACACTCAAATGGCCATGAGGCCAATGTAGGGTGTAGAATGTTGGGTGGTTTGTGTAATACCACACCATATACCGACATTGGTGGCATCTCCTAGCTATGTCCATTCAGTATGTGATCATCGAAGGCCAGTAGTATCCTAGTCTCTTGATCATGGCTTTCACCTTTGGACCAGATTTATGCGCTCCATATAAACCTAAGTGTACCTTGGTCACGATCTTATGGGCTTCGTTTTTCCAAATAATATAACCACATATGATCAAAGGACCACCGGTACAAGATGCCATCCACGAGAGCATAGGAAAGGGCTCTCTACTTCACCTGATGTACTAGGGACTTCTCTTGAGATAGTTTATCTATATTTAGATAATCCATGAATTTTTTTTCTTTAATCTAACTCATCATCTTTTTGGCAAACGACAACCTTCCTTTCAAGAAAGAGTCTCTTGATGAGTTCAGCATCAATAAGAGATAAGACTTTTTTTATTTTGGACCCTTATTGGTATGGACTCATCTTTGGGACATGTCAATTCTTTGGCAAGCTTGGCTAAAGCTTCTGCTATGGCATTCTCTCCTCGAGGAATCTTGTAAAAGGTAACCTCTGGGATTTGGGCTAACAACTCCATAGTGTACTTATGGTAGTGATGGAGCTTAAGCTTTAGAACTTTATAAGACCCAGCGATTTGGTTGATGGCTAATTGAGAATCCCTGAAGATGTTGATATCCTGGATGCATAACATAATGACTAACTTCAGATCGACAATCAGAGCCTCATATTTGACTTCATTATTGGTGCATGGATTGGACAGATGATATAAGAATCTCATCACATCATAGTTCGGAGTTAGGAGAACTATTCTTACCCTTGCTTTCCCTGGAAGACTAGATCATGGTTCTTCTCCCTTTTGAAAGGAAGTCACACCATCAAAATATATCTCCCAGTGGCAAATGCTAGTGTCCCCTAAGTTCATGATTTATTCATGGGGGAGGTCATCACTAGAGTCAATAGGAAGTGGGTGCTTCTAAGAAATCTAGTGCTTGTCCTTTCACCACATAGGTATGAAAGTGAATACAAACTATGACAAATCATGGACCAGCATGTAACCATTCGAGATAGATTGGCCGTGTCATGAGATATTACAATAAGTTAATTCTAGAGATCAAGTTCACCTTATGAGAAAGCATGTAATGTCGTAGCTTTGGGATGTTAAGATTAAAGCTAGGCAGTTCTTTTCAATGGGTGGATAATTTTCCTCAATAGGGATTAGACAGCATATGAGATAGTAGAGTATATTCTCTTTTCCTTCATCGTTAGCTTGGGCCAACAAAGTGCTAAGGGAGTCATCTAATGTAGTAGTATAGAGGATCAATGGCTTGCCCGGGATAGAGGATACTAGAACTGACTGTATCATCAGGTAGTGTTTGATGTCTTCGAAGGCAAGTTGGCACTTATCATCCCACTTGAACTTAGCATCCTTTTTGACAAGTGTTAAAATGGTTGGCATCTTCTTGATAGGTTGGAAATGAAGCATCTTAAATATGCCAACTACTCTTGAAATGATCTGAGTTGAGTAAGACTTTTAGGGGTGGCATTTCTAAAATCTCCTTGATCTTCTTCGAATCAATTTCTATTCCACGATGCCGAATAACAAACCTAAGGAATTTCTTGGAAGCTACTCTGAATTCACACTTCAGGGGATTCATTTTGATGTTAAATTATCTTAACCATTTGAAAACTACTCTCAAGTCAAAGAGATGGTTTTCCTTTTCTTTACTTTTGACTACGAGATCATTGACATAGCACTCAACTTGATGATGAATGGGTTCATCGAAGATTTGAGTCATAGCTCATTGGTAAGTAGCACCGGCATTTTTTAGGCTGAAAGGCATGACCCTATAGCAAAAGATTTTGATCGGGGTTCGAAAGGCAGTGTTTCTTTCATCTTCAGAGGCCATCTTTATTTGGTTGTATCCAAATGAGCTATCCATGAAAGAGAAGACTACATGAGATGAGGTAATGTCCACCATCCGTTCTGGTATTGGTAGTGAAAATTCATCTTTTATACATGCCTTATTTAGATCTAAAATTGATGCATATGTGAATTTAGCCATTCTTTTTTCTTAACTAAGATAACACTGGCCAACTAGGAAAAATATTTTTCTTCCCTGATGAAGCCAACATCGATCAGTTTCTTGACTTCAAAAATGACCTATTGTTCAATATCTAATCGCATGCATCTAGGAGATTGCTTGATAGGGTTATTACTAAGCTCTATTGCATGTTTGTGGACTATTATGTTAGGAGATAAATCGGGCATCTCTTCATAACTCCATGCGAAGCAGTCTTTAAACTCAGTCAACAGCCTAACTAAATTATTGGTTTTAGTATCATTTAATAAGGAACTGATGTATGTAGGACATGGATTGTCTTCAATTCCTAAGTTGATTTCCTTGAGCTCATCGATTGTTGATCCGATCTCCTCTTCAAACTTTGGTGCATCTTTGACTTCAAAGTCATTTGGATTATCTTAAGTTTCTAAACACACCTCCTCATATGAGTTTGCATGATTTGAAAAGAACCTATCAGATTTCAAATGATTGGTGATGGCTAAGAAATAGTTTTCATCATCGACTGGACCCACTGTATTAAATCCTAGTCCTGGTCTTCAATGAGAATGTCTACTTTGGTTGTCCCATAACCTTTCAAAGTAGTTTGACTGTATTTAAAAAAAAGTATGTGGGATTAATCCCTTCTTTTCTAGATTAAGAATATAAGATGAGTACCAATCAAACAATTATATTAAATCTTTATAAGAATCATCCTCAAGTTCTACAATAACTTCTTGACTTGAGGATGATGCTCTGATAACCTCTAAGTTTTCATATATGTGGGTGACTTAGGGGCTACCTTAACTACCAAACTCTCAACTTTTTGTGAGGAAAGTGGAGTTAGAGCTAAGGTTCCCAGCTGATGCCTAACTATTTCATATACAGACTTGGATACACTTATGCTTAGCTTTGAGCCCAGACTTCATCACTATCATGCTCAAGTGTCACCTCAAAAGGGATCTACTACTGAGAAGAGTTGGTTGGTGTGCTAACCACATAAGACTCATCTTATGAACTAGATTCTAAGTCTATGTGGATAGTGGGTGTGCTCGTGGTGATTGTGACATACCTCCTATTGGGTGGCCAATAGGGAGGCTTTCCACCTCGGGGGCTGCCTCTGCCTAGTGAGGGTCGAGTCATCCTACCCATATGTTCGAATGAAGTAACTAACTGTGGGTGGAATCTAATATCGATCTCTATATCCTTCCCTTAGTCCATTTCTCGCTCCTTTTTTTTTTCTTTTTCTATTTATTTTTCTTTTTCTTTTCTTTTTTTTTATCCCTCATAGGGATCTTGACTAGATTTGTGAGAATGGACTTATTGGTTTTGGGGGAGAAAATAGGATGCATCCTCATATATCCGACCTCATGAACTATGAATGGTTTGAGATCTCCTTTGATACAATATTCAATCCCACCTCTCATGAACTTCATATACTAATATAGAGAGAATGGAAACTATGTTGTTTTCATGTATCCATAGTCTCCCAAGCAAAGCATTGAAAGATGTATCTGAGTCTATGATATGAAACTTGGCTTCAGTCTTCCAATAATCTATCTCTAATGGCAACACTATGGAGCCTAAGGCCCTCTCGTCTTATTCATTGAATCCTCTCAACATCATCCTTTCCTTTTGGAGTTTGGAGATGTCGATCCTCAAGTAGGCAAGGGTTCTTAGACTCATAATGTTGACTGATGCACCCTGGTCAACCATAACTCCAAATAGCATGTATTTGCCAACAACCACTATAATGTAAAGAGGGCGGTTGTGCTTGGTCATCCTTAGAAGCAAGTCTTCATTTCACCTAATGTTACACCTAGATATCCTTTGCCGTGGTGCCTCCCCTCTTCTGATCAGAGCTAAGAACATCTCTAGATCAAGAAGGGCATTGACTAGAGATTCTCTCATCTCTTTGGATAAGATAAGGGAATCATATATGTTTTACTTAGCTTGAAACTTTCTAAGATGTGCTAGGATGTTGTAATCAACTTTGACCTGATCCTCTATAAGTATATCCATAGGTAGAGCATCCTGTGGAGGGGCTATCTTCTTACTAGAACCAAAAACTTATTTACCCTTATCCTGAGGTGCTACCCTAGGAGGTAGAACTTTTCCACTATGCAAGTTAACTTCAGTGACTTCTTGAATTGATGAACTTGTGGAAAGTTCTACCTTCTCATCAGGTATACCTATAACTTCTCCTATGGGACCCACGGAGTCGTTTGACTCCAAGTCAATCTCAAGAGGTGAACCCGATTGATTAAGAAAAGGAAATTCTTATTCATCGAGAAAGGATCGAATGACTAGAGCTATTATTATTTTCTAGACTTTGAGAGTTTTCAAGATGAATAAAATCTAGAGTATCATAAGAGGACAAGATGTAAGTAAAAACTTTCTTCATTGATTTCTTTTTGGGTGGAGGTACATGATAAATATCCAATAAAGTAAGCAGATTAAGAGATTTAATGCCCATGTCTGCTGATACAATGCTCTTGTTGATATAAGAGGAGCTAGTAGAAGAAGAAGAAGTAGCTGCAATGGTGGATGGAGTGCTGGACTTGGATGGTGGTTGCATTATTAAACTATTCCAGGCAAGCATGATGAGCTGCTATTGTTGCTGCTAGGTCACCTTCTTCAAGTTATCTTTAGCAACTTGCAAACCTTCCTTGATGTTGGAGATTTGAGCTGCCTCAAACACATGTAAAGAGAGTTTCTTGATCTTAGAAGCCACTTTTTTAGAGGTTCAGGATAAGGCAATATCCCAACCTTCTTTTATCTTAAGAGGCTCACAAGTATCCCCAAGAATTACCCTAATAAAATTGGATGGTTATTCTAATAAGTATTCCTTGGGAAAAACTACAGTGTCTGACTTGTAGTTGTGCTTAAGCCAGTCCTTAAAAGTGATACAATCTTCTAAGACATGATTAATCATGCGGTGATAGGGACAATAGTTAGCATCATTACTCTTTCCCACTTCCTCTGACCTCTTAGGCTCTAGTAACTGAAAGTCGGGTTTCTTGAAGAGATTCTTAAAGATTTTCCTATCTATCTCCCTCTTGAATTAATATGGCTTATTCAATCTATCAACAAGAGTATATGGGTAATAGCTACTTGGCGGTGGGTAGAAGTACCGCTGTTAGGTAAACTATTGAGGTGGTGGGAATGGCCTTTGTTGCGGCTGATATGATGGCCGAGGTGGTGGTAGAGGAGGTGGCAAAGGAGGTTGCTGAGCTCGGGGTCCCTCATACTAGACTCTAGTTGGCTGCTTCCTTCTATCCACTGACACAACTGTCCCGGGCTTCTTCTCAAACATTTTCTATGCCTTGGGTCGAGATGATAGGTTGAGAAAGGGCAACTATTTGGCTTCCTCTTATAGGCTAGCCACCTTGTTAATTAGTTTCTCAAATGTCCTGATGGTAAATCCCTTAAGTATGAAGGTGACCAGGCCATGAATGTTCTTGAGAAAAATCTCAATGGCATGCTATTCATACAACTGCAGCTCATATTTCATGCTCAGGTTGTGCCACGTGAGAATATAATTAATAAGGGACTCATTAGGAACTTGGTTCGCTATAATGAGGTCACCTACAGTCACTCTTTACTAACCTCTAGCAAACCTCTTGACAAAGAGGTGCTCCAACTAAGTAAAAGTCCTCACAGAACTATTGGGTTGGTACCAATCAAACAACCTCTGAGCTGAAAGAGTGAATAAGAGCGCATTAATGCCATCAACATTTCAACAATCAGCTCTGAAATATGCAATATACTGATGTGGGTTCTCACTACCATCAAAGATCTTGAAAGAAGGTGACACAAAACCCTTGGGGTATTGCACTATATCAAATTCCTCCGGGTATGGTCTAACCTTTGGAATGGATGAGCTCCGCCTGCCTTATGTCATCACTTCCCTCACCTGCTACTCCATATACTTGATATCCTTTTCATGCATGGAGGTACCATCCATAACCTTCCTATGCAAGCTACCAACATTGTCCTTTACATGAGTGCACCTACAATGGTCTAAAGTATGCACCAACTCTAGTCTATCATCTACCATAGGAGAAAGCTATGAAACTGGGGCCGGATCTGCAGTGCTAAACCCACTACCATCAACTCCTCTACTTTCTTCTCCATCTTGTCAATGTGATCATTCCTACGAGGTGGTGGAGGTGTTGCAAATAAGTGTCACCTTCCTTGAGCATAGCACCTTCTGCTAAGATCTGATAAAGATCCCATTATGTCAACCATGTGGACCTCGGTTGTATCCAACATGTCATCTCATCGATCAGCGACTCTATCTCTCACGATTTGAATGGTCACTCCAAAAAATTTGTCATTTCTCGGTGAATTAATCCCTTAATATGTCATGTAGTGATCGATATATTATGCTGGGCCATATATGAACACCTGATGCATTTAGTATGATTTATGCTCCTCGACTATATACTTTGGATATCTTGATAAGACTTCCTCCCTGGGAGGATCAACTATCATGGGGACTATGTCTATGTCCCCTCCCCTCTCTCCCTCTATTTACAGTGGAGGTGGTGCAACGATGACACTCTTGGGTCGCCACTCCTTCGTAACCATTGTTGAGGTAGAGGGTTGAACAGGGGAGCTCAATCTCACCTCAACATATGGGGTGGATGGAGTGGGATCCTTGGGCTATAGCTAGATCAACAGTGGGGATGGTCTTTCCCTGGATGGGGACTTCTGGAGCTTGACAGGGGTGGTAGGTGCTATAAGTTGAACCGATGAAGGTGAACAGTGAGTGGAACAGTGTGATGGCAACCCCCACTGCCTCTCAACTAGAGATCTTCTCCTGCGTTGGACTATGACAGTAAGAACAATACTATTTGAATGATCGGCCCTAACAGGGAGATGATCAGGGAAATCCATCAAAATGGAGGCCACTGAATGCCTATCATATCTCCATCTCTCTCTCTCTCTCATGCCCTCATGGGCTGATACTCGAGCCTCCATGACTCTCCCCCTGTAGAGCTGACCCCTAACGCTCTTAGGGATCATGGACCTTAGATCAAATAAGGTACCAAACTGCATAGCTCACCAAAATGAAGATTCTAAGGCCTAGCCTCTATGCTCCCAGCCTCTTGAAGTGTGCTAGTGGTGGAGGTGATGTAGTAATCATCTTGTAATCCTCCTCCTTGAGGGGTGAGAGAAACCTGCCACTCAAGAGTGGAGAGGTCTCACTGGGAGAACCCTCCCGAGCTATGTGGGAAGCAATGTCTATCTCTGGCTGCTCATTATGTGCTTACCTTATTTTATTTATTGCTGGGTCAGGTGAGTAAAGTAGAATGAGAGCTAGACCTACCTCAAGGTGGGGAGACTATCTAGAAGCCAAGATAGCCTTCCCCTTGGGGTGACCAAAGGAGGTAGTAGCTCACTGCTATGTGGCAACTAACTGAATGTGTTGGCAAACTAGCACTAACATTGATCGGGGTATGGGAACCACGACAACCTTCCTCTTTAATGAGGAGAACTTACAGTTAGATGGAATGTTGAACCAGATAAATGGCGTCTGTCCTGCCACCTCGTCCCTGCTAATAGTTGTGAGGGTTGTCCCTCCACAAATAACTCAAACTTCTTTAAAACCATGACCAAAGTAAATCATATGTGTGGCGACAGTTGTGGTGAGATTGGCCTAATCCAAGGCCAGATCTACACTAGAGGGGAAGGAGAAAATAAACTTGTTGGAAGCCATAATCTGCCGAAAATTTGAAAAAGGAGACTGAAATCCTTGCATTTGTTGAAACATAATTGAGTTAGACCCTTGCTTTGATATTTATCTTCAATCATTGACTTCTAAACTTGATTTGGAATTTGAACCCACACTTAACAAATTTAGGTATGCTAAGTGGGGTTCATTGAATTTTTGGAGAGATTTTTGATAATTGGAGGACAGACTTTGCCATATGATTTTGATATAGAACCCATACTCAACAAATTTAAGTATGTTGAGCAAGATTCAAATATTTAGAGAGACTTTTGGAGAAATATATGATGTATGTCTTGTTTGAAAATTTATTTTGGAAAACCTTTACTTAGCAAATTTAGGTATGCTAAAAGGTTTTCAATTATATGTCTGAAAATTTTGTGAAAATATCTTTGTTTGTGATGATTGTTATGTGTGTGATATATGTTGGTTTGATTTGAAAGTGAGGCTTCTTACTTAACAAATTTGGTATGTTAAGTAGAGGCCAAATGTGTTTGATGTATGTGTTGATTTGAAAATGAGGCTCTTACTTAACAAATTTGTTATGTTAAGTAAGAGGCTAAATGTGTTGATTTATTTTGAAAATGAGGCTCTTACTTAACAAATTTGGTATGTAGAGGCTAAATATGTTTGATATATGTGTTGATTTGATTTGAAAATGAGGCTCTTACTTAACAAATTTGGTATGTTAAGTAAAAGTCAAGTGTATTTGATTTGTGTTGTTTTGATTTCTCTTTTTGAAAATGAGGGTAACTCTTTATTTGAAAAATATGGTATGCTAAATAGAATTCAAATATGTTGTGGTTTTGAAAGAGGGAAATCTATTTAACAAATTTAGATATGTTAAATAGTGTTCAATTTGTTTTTGTAATTTTTGAAAATAGGACTCTCATTTAACAAATTTGGGTATGTCAAATGGAGTCCAAATGTTTTTTGATTTTCAAGACTTTGGAAAAGAGGAATTTCACTTAACAAATATGGGTATATAAATAGGATTCAATTTGTTTTGATTTTTTAAAAAAAAAGGGAATTCTCATTTGACAAATTTGGGTATGTCAAATGGAGTTCAAATATGTATTGATTTTCTGTGTGATTTCTTTCCTTTGAAAAAGGGGAAACTCCAACTCTAGCACATATGAAATATGCTAAGTGGAGTTTCAATTTTATATTATGATTTTATTTGAAAATAAATCTTTATTCAATAAATTTGGATATGTTGAATGAAGATAGCTATTTTCAAAAAAATGTGCTTTTGAAAATGAGATTTAAAATTTATTGATTTTTATTTTGAAAAGAACCTCCATGTAAAAATTATAGGACTTGTTAAATGAGGTTTGATTATTATTATGCTTTTTGAAAACTTTTTATGAATCTTATACAAATCCTTTGTTATGTGAATTTTGAAAAAGTACTTTTGAAAAGTGCCATTTTGTAAAAGTGTTTATTTTCTTAAATATAAGATGAACCTTGCCTTACCAAGCTAGTGGTAAAGAGGTTCTAAATTTTTTAGTCATCTCCTTTCATTAGTTAATCTTATCTTTCACCTATTGGGGGACCCAATAGGGGTTTCAAGACTTACATGGAGTGAGGTCCTAAAACCTAAAGGATGTTGGCTAGCTTTGCTTAAGGATGAAATAAGCTAAGTGATAGTGGAAAGAAAGATAGTCTTTGACTCATATAAAATACAAGATCATTATCGATGCTTGGAGACAATAATTATCTATTAGAGATAGAGAGAGAAACCCTCCCCAGCAGAGTCGCCAGAAAAATTTGTGGTGTTTATTTTTGATATGTATATGGGGGACACCATTCAAATCTGAGGGTATACTTATTGAACTGATCAAGTACGACATTGAGGTATAATGTACTATCTAGAAAGATAGAGGCATTACCCTTCAATGGACCTAATCACCTAATAAGAACTCCTAAGGCATGATGGGTCTTCGAATATACCAGAGATTTTTTTTCCCTACTTTACATGGATGAATAAAGTAGGGTTTATATTAAACTGAGTTTTAAAGTTCCTTATGGGGGCAAGCCCCTATAGTTAATTATATTTTAAAGAAGGTGAATGCCTTAGGAATAGTCTCGATTAAAGCAAGAACTTATTATTTATAAATATTTCAAAGATAAGACTATCAATAAATTGGTTATATTAGAAAATCAAATGAGATAGATGAAAAGAAGAGACTTATTATTGAAGCCAAAGGAGATGAGTAGGAATCATGATAGAAACCTAGTGATTCCAATTACCTATAGTTGGGCTTTATATATTTGAAATTGAAGAGATTATTTATTTGAGTTGAAAATTAGAAAGCGACTTATAATCCATCACACAAGATTGTGGATTACTAAAAGGTGAGGATTTATGCTTGTAGCAGAAAATAGCTACTCAAATCTTAAATCTAGAGCTTTGGCATAAGCCAAAAGCATGACCTAAATCTAAAGATGGGTATATGTTTACCTCCACAGAGAGTAAACCACCCTAGGACTTATAACTGGTGGCATCTAACTCCTCTATGCTTTAAAATCCATGTAGGGTCATATGATTTTGCAAGATAGTTAGGTTGTTAGAAAGAGATAAGTCTTAAACCACTCCCTAAGAGACTAGAGCATGAGTGGTATGAGTAATGACTTAATGCAAATCATTTTTGAAATTTTATTTGTATTTGACACTTCATTTTGACAAAGGCAATAGGATTTTCATATGTCTAAATGCATTATGAGATGAGATTATGGGCTAAATCAGAGAGAAAGAGGTGTTTTCCACCACAGAGGGGACCCTCAAAGGTCAAGTCTTCCCCTATCGTTGAAGGATGAAAACCCTCTTTTAGCAAGAGTGAAGCAACATAAATGCATGATATTAAACATTCAATGTTCAAATAAGGGGTTGCTAAATCTTTTAAATATCTTTATTTAATGCTTAGGCTTTATATGAGGTTATGAATTATTTAAAACTTTAGTTATGAATTGTAGTTGGGGTAGAAAAATAAAATTTTTCTTAAGAGCTTAATTAGATCTAGGCCACACATTAAATCACCATTCATAAGGAAACTATGAAAAGGCATGATTGTTCTATTGTACAATTTAAACAAAAACATCAACAATTTTATAAATCTAATGCAAAAGAATAAAAGGTGATGCGGTGGCCAATACAACAAAGAGAAAATGGGTAGAGCTCTACCCTTATACAAAAATATGAAAGAATAATTATAATTATAAATGAATAAATGTTATGGGGGTCTTCTTATCTTTATTTTTCTGATGTATCTTCATTTGATTTGGATGTGCTTTTGAAAGGCATCACAGGCCTCTCGATAAAACCTTCTAGCCACTTTATTCATCCCAAATCCCCCATAACACTAATCCTAATTCTTAATGCAAAATTACATTAAAAATAGAAAAGTAAATCTAACTACCACAAAATAAGTGTTAGCTAAACACACCATACAACCCAAGTTATATGAATAATTTTGGACTTAGCACCATGCACGGGTAAACCCACTATCTAACTTGGATTATGCTTAGGGGTTAAGCAACTTATAAAAGAGAGCATTTATATTTATTTTTAACCACCCCTTAAGCATAATCCCCTATAAAAAATATGATTAGGCTAATCACGGCTTGACATCCAGTCTACGAAACATACACCCTAACATCCAGTCTAAAATAATATATTATAAAATCAAATATACATCACTCTAAGCATCACCCTAACATAACTCTAGAAGTTATGACTTAATCTAAAGTGTGTGTAGTAAGGCTTGTGTGGTATGCCTTAAATAAGCTTTGTTAAGATTTTCTAAGTATGAAAGGAATTTAATCAAAATGAGTTAATTTCACTTTAAGTGGTTTAATTGATTTAAGGATTTTACTTAGCATTTTCTTTTGTTTCATTTGACTTACACTTAGCAACTAAATATTATAAAGAGAAAAAGAGATTATCTCTTCATCCCTACCTAAGTCATCTAAAGCATATTAATTAATTATTCTCTTTAGTGAATGGCTTATTACACATTTAAATTAATCTAAGTTTAGGTTCACTTTAAATAATCATTCAATAAGAGAGGCATCTTAAGATTAATTGGAATGAATTACTATCACATGACACATGTTCGTTCATTTCCTTCCATCATATAACATGCATATGATTAAATCCTAAGTATACCTACACATACAAAATGTCTTAGCACACTTCAATGATGGTGTAAGCATATGCATTTGGAATCTGGATGTTTCATTTGATTGAATTATTTAATCATTTGAATTTAAAGCTCTATCTAAATTCTTATATAAAAATACATAAAAATAAAATTAAATAGTTATGTGTCATTATTAACCAGGGAAGTGAGGTAATCAAATGATCTCCTTGGGGTTAACTAAAGCCTCTTGTTCTCAAGATGTCCAAACTATATACCCATTACATTCAAGCATTGGTAAGTTTATACACATGAACATAAGAGTGGAGATTTTAGACCATGTGGTCAAACAATTCAATCACTTGAATAAATATGAATGCATGTCTTTCTTGATAGAAAAGTGGATTTTTCATTCATTAGCTAAATGCACATCTAAGTGTATAAAAGTTTTAAGAATACTTCACCATTGTTAAACCGGGGTGAGGTAAAGACCTCCTTGCTACTTAAACCTTATCCCTGAATGTCAGACTAGATATACCCACTCTTAAATACACATGAATGTACAAATAACTACAATAATGGAAAAATCATGCAAAAGTTGTATTTGATTTAATTGAATGAAGATTTTCATTCATTAGCTAAATGCACATACAAGTGTATAAAAGTATTAAGCAGATATTTTGCCATTGTTAAACCAGGGGAGTGAGGTAAAGACCTCCTTTGGGCTACTTAAATCATTGCGTCCCCAGAATGTCAAGACTAGATATACTAACTACTCTTAAATACACATGAATGTACAAATAACTACAAGAATGGAAAAATCATGCAAAGTTGTATTCGATTTTTGAATAATTTATACATGTAAGCTAAAGTTCTATCTAAGTTTTAACATAGAGGTGCATAGGAATAAATCCAAACAAGTGTTGTGTTCTTTTCAAATGAACTATACACTTGTTAACATTCAAACTTTATGTAAATCCATGAAGATTAAAGAAAGAGAACTCCATATCACATGTTCTAAGCTATAGGCACATGCAAGCTTATGAATATTTATAATTGTCATCACTCCATATATTATAATTGATTTATATACTTTTAAAAATAATTTTTAATTTAATAGTGATAATAGCCACACATATTTTTAATTTAAATCAACACAAGCAAGTTTGACATAAAGGAAATTATTTCACTTAATTGATTTTGGAAAAAGATATATGCATGACTACAAGTGACATACAATATTTAATATGATTAAAAAGAAATAAAAAGACATAAGCACATGATTTTATCCAATCCAATCAACTCTTAAGGACAATCATATTAAATAAACTTATTTAAAATAAACCAAAGCTTCTTAATGTCACCTTTAATTTCATGTTTGATTTGATTTAAGAAAAGAGAGAAAGAGGTTTGCTAGTCCTAATCTCATTCCCCATGTGTGCATTAATTTGATTTAATGGAAAGGAATTAAGTTAATTTTAGGGATTAATTAGGTTAAGGTATGAATTAAATCAATTAATTAAACCCTTACCTATGTTACCTTAAGATAATTAATCGAATGATTATGAGCCAATGTAATATGCAAATGAATTAAAGACTAAATAGCAATGATCCTATGAAAGGAAAGGGAGCTAATGCAATTAGCTCACAATCATTAATTAATTAAGCTTAAGGAATTTACTTAATTACTTTTATGGTTTTCTCACACATGTGAGCTAACCATAATTTCATTAAACCTCTTTATGCTATTAAACAAAAGTCTAAGAATTATAAGGAAATCATCCATTTTAATTAATTAAGCTATTAATATTATTAATTAAATCTAATTAATTTATCTTGAAAGGTAAAGGAAATTTAGGGAAAAGATTGGGAAAAATTCCCCAATCATATTCCATAAACCTCCCTATTGTTAATCAATGTCAGATGAGTCCAATTAATTAGTTAAATTATTGTTTACATGCTTAATTAATCATTAATTAAGTTAAGAAGATAATTAAGGCTTAATCAAATAATTTTCTTAATTAATCAACTAATAAATTTCAAGAAAAATAGGGGAGGCAGAGGTCATCCACTCATCCCCCTAAACAAAAAATTTGAAGCCAATTACATGATTAATTAGGGAGTAATTAGGTTAATTAAGTTTTCAATCAAATCTTAGTTAAGCTAAATTTACTATTTAAAATTAATTAAGAATGATTTTAATGGATTCCTCTCAAAAATACCTTTAAAATGAGCCATCATTTATATTTTTTTTGTATTTTTCTATAATTAGTTATGAATTATGAAAGTTTCACCTTAAAATTAATTAAATCACCTAATTAATCCTTGTAATATGGCGTGGCGTGCTAACCGACATGCTTTCCATGCGTGGGATTGGCTATTTAAGTAGTCACATCCACGGTGACGGATGGGCGGATGCACTTTCTGGGTCATCGATAGATCGGGATGATCAAACTCATGGCTAAGGAGGGATCAAACAACAGATCTAGCATGATTTGATCAAAGTCGTTCATTCTAATCATGTGAAATGAGTGTCCCATGATCTCTCTTCCTGAGAATGATGAGCGGCGGGCATGGATGCTTCGATCAGCTCACCCGCTTGATTCATTAAAATCAACCCACATGAGGATCCATTAAGATCCAACAACTATGATGGGCTCACATGCAAATTCTCTTCACAAAGCTCCACAGAAAATTTCCTATTTCTACGATTTTGAGAAATTACCTCGCCGGAGCTCAAGGCTGGCAGTGGGATCGATGGAGGTAGCTTCATCTAGTAAAGACGATGTCCTGTTAAGCAGTAATTGGATTGGTTCTACCTGGATTTCTTGTAAGGCCAAGGATCAAGCTTTAGATCCTCAATCATGATCAAAGTCCCTCCTCCAATGGCTTTGGAGCTTGGGAAATGACTTGGGTGGCTTTGACGATGTGTGTGGAAGGTGTGTGTAAGAGGAATTGAAGTTTGGTTGATAAATTATGAAGTTGGGATTGGATGTGAGCTCCACTATTTTGGTTTCACATGAGAAGAGGAATTCAGTGGGGAAGACTTGGAAATGCTCTGAGGAGTGCTAGGGCATTTCATTTCACTCTTGGGAGCTCAAACAAATCGAATGCATGTGAAATTCCCATTTGAATTGAGAGAGTATATCCCTCAATTTGTTGAGGTGGATGGATGAGATCGTCTCCCATTTTTTGATCAGTCAACCGGCGCTAGGGCGTCGAAGTGGTCTCCATCATGTCCACCTGGCTCGGATTTGGTTGGAGGAATGCATAGGTGTTTGCTTAAGGTGGGACGTGGGTTGATGGCTTCTTCCTTTGTCCCTTGGGTCTTTGTAAGGGAGGTGAGAACTCACCTCCCTTTGGTCCATGGAAGACCTAGCCCAGTTAGGGTGGGCTAAGTGGCTTAAGTGATGCCTTATTTGGGTGTTTGATGGTTGTCAAGAATGAGGGGAAAGTGGACTTTGCTAATTTTGGAAAAATCCCACATGGGGAGGCATATCAAGAGGGATTTTCTTTGGGTTTGGTTGGTTTTGGGCTAACCTAGGATGGGTTTGGGTCAGTTTGGTCAGCTCCCAAAGTCCCATGGGTTGGTTTTATGGGTTTTGGCTCAATTTGATCATATGGGTTCAATTTGGGTCATATTGACCAATTGGTCAAATTAGATCAAACCAAAGCTTGGGTTAGGTTCAAATGATGATTTAAAGAGCTTTAGTTCAAATGGTTTCAATTAATTTGGTTTAGGTTTTATTTTGGCTCATTTGAATTCATATAGGTCAAATGGGTTATGTTGACCAATTTGACCAAATTGGCCAAATTGGCTTGGGTTGGGTGTTGTTCAAGGTCAATTGGTTAATTAAAAATGATTGTAGGCTTTGGTTTGAATCAATTTGAATTTAATTTAAATTTTATCCAATTTGACCTTTTAGGTCAATTTGGACTAGGTTGGTGAATTGGGCTAGGTTTGATCCAATTGATCAAATGACTAATTGGGTTTGGTTTGGCTCAATTGATGGTCAAGTCAACAGTTTTAATCAATTTGGTGTATGATGAGTTTTGGCTAGTTTGGGTTTCATATGATCTTAGGGTTGACTTGGTCAAATGACCAAGTTGACTTGGTTTGACCCAATTCAAAGTAATTGATCATCCTAGGGTGATTATTGATCATAATATGAGGCTTGGATGGGCTTGATTCAATCCAATTTGGGTTGGATTAGAACTTGGCTCAAAAAGGTCCTTTTGGCCACTTTGGGTCAAGTGGATCTAAATGGGTTAGTTGGCTTGCTTTTGGTTTGATTAAGGTTTAGTTGAACTTACATATGAGCCTATGATTGAAATATAAATTCAAATGCAATCAATTTGGAGTCCAATGGACTTTGGCTCATTTGGAGTTTTCAAGTTAAAAAGGCTAATTTGGGCTTGACTTGAGTTTGGTTTGATGATTGTAAGTTTCATTTATATTTGGATAGATGATTGAAGGAATGATTGATTCAAGAGAAAATCCATTGGGTTTGGCTTGATTTTGGTGAGTTTTGATCAAGTCAAGAAATGGCTTAAAAGGCTTGAATTGGGTTTTGATTTGATTTTGGGTTGGATTTTGACTATTTGAATTTTAATTTCTCATTTGCATATCATTGGAGACTTATGGTTAAATGATTAATGAAATTAAAGAAGCATAGGAATGAAAAAACAAATCATTTGCTTCATAAAATCCACTTAATTATTTACCTTTAAACATGTTAAATCATCAACATGGGATGGGGCAAAAACATCAAATATTTCTCCTCTTTAAGATTAATAACTTCACTAAAATCAAATTCCATAAGAAGCTAAGGTTAATCTTAAATGATTTGATTTAATATAATTGTCCTTAGGAATTAATGTAGTTTAATGAATTATGTGGGATTGTTCAATTATTCCTTTTTAATCATTATAAATATTGTATGTCATTTGATGTAATGCATTCATGCTTTCAAATAAAAATAATCAATTGAGTTTAATTATGTGAAAGTTACATGTGTTGGATTAATGTTATCATATGTGTGGCTATTATATCTAATAAATTTCAAAAATTATTTTCAAAATTACAAATGAAAAGTTAAATTGATATTAGCTATTAATATCATATATTATTCACATGTGTTTATAATCTAAATATGTTAAAGTATTTTATTATTCTTATGATTCATGTATGGGTTTAGATATGTTTGAATGTTAATAAGTATATAGTCTAGACATCCAGGATTATGAGGCTTTAAGAGCCCTACATATGTCTTAGATTTTCTCACTTCTCAGGTTAACAATGTCACATACTTATGTAATTTCATTTCTATGTGTACTTGTACTATAATTTGGATAGAACTTTATTTTACATGTGTAGATAATTCAACCAAAATACAATTTTATTTCATGATTTTTACTTGTGTAGTTAGATTTTTTACTTTCAATAAAAATGTAATTTTGTAATATAAATTAGGATTAGTGTTATAGGGTTTAGAATGAGCAGTAGCTAGAAGGAATAGTCCTGGGAGGCCTTGTGAAGCCTTAGAGCATAATAAAATCAAATCAAGAAAGAAGGAGAAAGAATGAAGAAGAGCAAGAAATGAAGAGCCCCATAACATCTAACTTGATTTAAATTATAATATTCTTTTTGTGATCCTTGTATAATAGAGCTTCTACTTAAATTTCTCTTTTTAGTGTCTTGATTTACTATACCTTTTATTCTTCCATGAATGATTATTGTTGTGTTTAGATTGTGCAATAGAAATTACATCTTCTTCATTATTTTTTAAACTTGATGTTTGAATGTGTGGCCTGGATGTGATAGGCTCTTAGGATAAAATTAATTTTTCTACCCAAATTAATAACTCATAACTAAAAATTTAAAGCAATTCACAACTTCATTCTAAAGCTTAGGATATAATCAAGATAATTAAAAGATTTTACAACCCCTTAACTGAATGTTGAATGTCTAATATCATGCATACCATCTTGTTTCACTTTTGAAATAAGGAGGGTCTCCATTCTTGCACTTTAGAGAATGCTTGACTTGTGAGAGCACCCCATCATGATGGAGATCTCCCTTTCTCTTTCTGATTTGACCAATAATTCAATTTTATCATACATTTAGGCATAATTTTCCTAAGCCTTTATCTAAAATATTGTGTTAAAATGATATAAGAATTTGTAAATCTTTGCATTTAGACTAAGTCACATACTCATGCCAATCATGATCTAGTCTCTTAGAAAGTGAGTTTAGGACTCTAGCCTCCTTTCCAAATTAAATAATAAACATAGCTATCTTGCAATTTCAAGACTAGCCTACATGGTTTTGAATCGTATGAGTTGTTAGCTAGCGGTCACTACAGATGGTTGTAAGTCAAGAAGAGTCGGACGAGTTTATCCTCTCTTATGGAGATAAACCCTTATGTCCCCATTTACATTTAGATTTAGGTCATGCTTCTAGCTTGTACTAAAGCTTCCTAGATTTAAGATCTAATGTTATTTATTTTCTTCGGGCTACGAGCAATCATTACCTCTTAGACATTTCCACAATCTCGATTGATGGATTATAAGCCCTAGTATTCTAATAAAATTTCAACTCAAATCAAAACAAACTCTCTCTTTCAAACACATAAAGCCTCATCATAGGATAGATTATAATGCTCACTAGGCTTTCTAGTATCATGAGCTCCATACTTATCTTCCTTTGGATCCTAAAATAAGTCTTTCCGATTAAACATTCCCACTTGATTTTTCAAAATAACCAATTCATTGAATGAAATCTTTGGAGATAATTGATTGACTATTTTAATCGAGTATTCTTAAAATCTCTTATGATGTATCTATAAGCTTTATATATGGAACTAAAAACCGGATATAAAATAAACCTACTTTATTTTTGTTGTAAAGTAGGAGTAAGATCAGATATATCATATCTAGAAATCCTTATTTGATCTTTTGTATGGTGATGTTTCTTCTTTCAAGATATCATTAAAATCCCTTTTGTTAAATATTTCAAGTATAAGATCTATTCATATATCAATAAAACAACAATCATCATTATATTTGATAATCATCCATTTAATTTTTTTAAAGACTGTCATTGTTGTTTCATTATTAAGCTCTATTTTGAAAATAGAAAACATATCTCAAGATATTGTTGTGCCATAGAATAGGCGCAAGAAAATTTCATCGCAGGTTGATTAAACAGATTTGATTTTTTTTTTTTTTTTTTTTAATTGTTTGGTGCGTGCTTGGCTTTATAGGTGTTAGAACCGAAGATTTTTAGTGGGTCTCGAGCGCCGTTTGGTTGGACCTTTTCAAGGATTGTCATATATATATATATATATATATATATATATATATATATATATATATATATCATATAATTTTTTATATTTATATATTTAATATTTAAAATTTATTATTTATATATATAACACTCAAATATATAATATCACCTCAAAATTATTAGTATTATTTTCTTTTTAAAAACGAATACACTTAGAAGTGTAAATAAGTTTCGTTGAGCTCTCAAGCTCAACTCATTGTATGACCGGCTTAAATTAGAGCTTGAAATCATCACTTGAGCTCGAACTCTACTCGTGTACTTTATGCGCAACTCGAGCTCGGCCCAAAAACTCAACTTTAATTACAAACTCAAGCTTGGCTCAATGTGTTGCGAGAAATCAAAATAGAGGATGAACTTTACTACAGTAAGAATCAATACCTTGGGCCATTGATCGAGATCCGAGATGGTGAGAAGAATTTGGTTAGAGAATGATGAAGTTTGCCAAACTCATGACTCAATAAGTATGACTCAATAAGCTGAGCCTACAAGCTCATAAATAAATCAAGCTCACACTCTTAAATTTATCTTTTCATACATAAAAAATATTATAAATATAAATTTAAAATTTAAAATATTAGATATATAAATACATAAAAATTATACTATATATATATATATATATATATATATATATATAACTTCTTATTTTAAATTATATTTTAATGAGAGTAGTTCAAACAATATAATATTTGTTAAAAAGTTCATCGAGTCGTAGAACTATTTTTTATTTATTTATTTATTTTTATTTTTTTGTAGAAATAATTATAACTGTGAATGGAACTGATTATATAATGAAATTTATAGCAAAACATTACTCTTTTGCTGGGCTGGAAGATTTTATTTATTTATTTATAGCGGAGTCGTGGCTTCTCCTTGTCTTGTCAAGGCCTACAACTTTGATTTTATAAATATCTCTCATGAGCATCTTAGAAGGAGCGGATGTAAAAATATTTAAATATGAGCTTATAAATAAATTTAATTATATATTATATGATATCTTATTTTTTAAATTTATTAATTTTATTATCAAATAAAAATTAATTAATTTTTAGTTTTTGAGATATCTTATTAATTTTATATGGAATTATTATGTGTAGAGAGATCTTTTTTTTATGTTAATGATTAAATAAAATAAAAAATCACTCAAGCGTAAATAAATAGTCCCAATTCTAAAGAATAAAGTTCATTTTACTCATATCTATTTTGAGTGAAAAGTCTCTTTCTCTCTCGACACTCCTGTGGAAGGCAAAATCTCATATTGATCTTCCATATTGATGCGCTTCATTACATAATCTTGATGATTTACTAGATCATTAGATAAATTTATTTTTATATTTATATATTTCCAACAAGTGATATCAGAGCATTTATCATGTTGAATCATTGAGAAATAATTTTTTCTTCATTTTTTGTATTGGTTATTTGAAAATTTTAGATTAAAGTACATGATTCAAAATTTTTGAGCAAATAATTTAGTTATTTGTATAAAATATCGATATCCTTTAGATGATTTTTATATTATTAATTTTGAGTATATAGCTAAATTTATTTTATATTTTGATCATAATTTTAATTTTTATATGATTGATATATTTATTCTTGTCAATATGATCTTAATAAAAAAAAATAAAAAAAGAGGAATATGAAATATTTTTCTATCTATCCTTTATAATATGAAATGATATTTCAAATATATATATGAAATAATTTCCGTTTCATCTGCAGGGTATATATATAAATATATATAAGTTTGTATAAATATTATAGTTGTTGCGTGCTAGAGAATTTTATTCCGGTAGATGCGAGATCTTCGTCGTAGCCCAAAACAAGCAGGGGATATGAACAGGGGTTATAATTGGAAAACCCGTTAAGGAAAAAACCGGCCTTGCTCGTAGAACTTTCACTATGTGTTCAAAAGATACTGAGTGCTTCGTTAGTTAGGAGAAGAAGGTGTTCTGGAAACAATATTCGAGTGTAGAAAAATACAATATCGGTCAACTCAACCTAAGGGAGAAGTTTCCCAAAAGCGGCGAGGCGATCTTCGGAGCAACCTCTTGATCTTCGGAGAAAGGAGCGGCAACGGTCTTTTCTAGTCCTCTGGGGCGATCTCCTGGCGAGCTCGATCTTGATACTGGTGGTGGCTTGGTGGTGATAGATCGTCGGCATCAAGTCGGCGGTGGTTCTCGAGCTCTCGGTCTTCAAATCGATTCGGTCCCTCTGGAGAATGAAGCTCTATTTATAGATTTTTTGGGAGTGGAGCCTTGTAAATTGTGGAAAACTCCAACCACTCCCATCGGACGGCACGATCCCCGATCGACGATGTATTTTGATGATCCGGGTCTTAATGATGAATTGGGTGATCTTGGATTGTTGGATTCGTTGGATTCGTCTTGGCGAGCTCGATCCTATAAATATGTCAGTTTTGGTGACCATTTAACGGATCAGGATCCATTTTCATGCTCTGATAGCTTGATCCGAGTCGATTGAGCTCGGATCGACTATGCTTGATGTTCTTATGTTCGTCTCGTGACGGTCAATTTTGTAAGTTTTGTCGGTGATTAGATCGAAGCATTTCAAAATGCCTTGAGATTCGTGATCGATTAATTTTACGAGGGCGATCGGTTCTCCTATTTTTGGGTGACATTATCTCATCATCAAAAATATATATACTTGAAAATAGCAAATTCTTCAATGAAATTTGAGAGTCCATCAATGCGCATTTTGAGAGCAGATCTTCATAACGATAATATTATAACGAAGGCGATGCAAATGCGCATAGGTATGTGTAGGTGCGATATTTTGAGGTTATGGATCGATCCGCGAAACGGGTTCAGGGGCGGTACCAGCGCCAGGCGTCTCAGCGCCGGCCAGCAGCGCGAGCACCGCGCCACGCGCCAGGTTCGTGGTCAGCGGGATGAGCGGCGGATCAATGGTCGGCGGGTCGCGGTATGCGCAGCGGGCGACGGGTCTGCAGCTGGGGCGGCGTCGCTGCGAGCGCTTAGTCGAAGCTGAATCGGGTCGGCGAATTCCCGGGTTCGTCAGCGGAGGTTGAACTCGATAGTTTCGACCAGCCGGTTCGACGATGGGCCGGCGGTTCGCCATGGCCTCACCGTGGGCCAGCGTGGCGTGGAGCGATTTTGACCCGTGGGCCGGTCCCGATGGGCAGCGATTTACCCGTGGACCTGATTCGCGACCGTCCTTGTCGCGTGGCGGCAGTTTGGCTGGCTATGGCGCCACAGCCCGCCGTTTTCGGTTTTGTTTTTGGTTTTGGCAGTTTTCTTTTGTCGAAGGGTCTATAAAACCCCAGGTAAGAGGGAAAGGCACACTTTTCTCATCTCCTCTTCTCCTCTTAGAGTGCATAGCCCTCCCCGGTGGAGTTTGGGCACTCTTGGATCAACCTCTACCTCCTCATCTCCACTAAGCCAGAGTGCATAGCCCTCCCCCTGGTGGGAGTTTGGGCACTCTCCTTGGAATAATTTTCATCTCGATCGTACGAGTTGCCGGTGTTTGTAGATGGGTGAGAATCTTTTGAAAGAGACACTGACCACTTGTAGAGAGGCGACGAGGAACCTTCTAAAATGGGAGGATGAAGATTGGGAGTCGTCGATCACGGAGACACATTGATCGTGCTTGGAAAAATATTATTTTCAATGATTTGGTTCTTAAGTGTCCAGAAGTCGATAGAGCCCAATCTCCGCCGGTATTTCACCACTTACGAGATGAGTTTGGGCGGGATTGGTTTCCCCATCCCGAGATGATCGCCATTTTGTCGATAGGTTTGCATTTCCGTGGCGGGCAATGGCATCGTGATGGGACTTATAGTCTTTTCGGATGGCGGTCACGACTCGATTACCTACGGATGTGCAAGTTTACTGTGATGCACATGGTGTATCCGCTGCAGTCGCTACTTGACCTCCGGACGAAGGATCCTCCCAAGAGTTGGGCAAGCAGAATCTTTTTTGTGAAGAATGACTGGGGTCTTCTCGAGAAATGGGGAAAGCTGAGAGATTTACCCATTCCCCTACAGGTTGGTGATGAAGATATCCTGAGACGAAATTCGAATATTGAAGATCTTGATTTGAGATTCGATATATCAAGATTTGTGGGAGGAATCTTTGTTGGCGGGCTTTCTATTCATCGGCGGTCTTATGCGATTCGTTGAGAAAGCCCAACAAAGAGGTTTCACGATCTCCCAAGTCCTCGGCTTCTTCCAGCCAGAAGGACCCGTCTCCAATAGAAGAGGAAAAGAGCGAAGAGGTGATGGTGATATCGAGATACGAAAGAGTCGTTCAGTAGTCGTCCCCCAAGGATCTTCATTCCTGAGGACGTGTTGAATCATTCCTGCGTAGGTCGTCAGCATGCCGAAGAACTAGTAACAATCCTTCTTGCGTTCATCATCTTTTATTTCCCATTTCCTTGTGCTTAACGTAATTTTTCTTATTTCAGATACTGAAGAAGCAAGAACTTGACTTCAAAATGAACATTGTCTTTGAATGGCTTGAGTTCGTGAAGGTCAAGTTTCTCCATGGTGAAGATGTCCGTGTTGGAGAATCAACTTGATGAGTGCAGGACCGAGTTGGCGACTCAAGCGACTTCTCTTTCTTTTCAGCTTTAGGAAGTTGAGCGGACTCAGGATGAATTAGTGGAGGCTAGAGCGAGGTTGGTTGCGCATGAGGATCAAGATCTTTTAGAAGGTTTCGTGTCTTGAGGGAAAGAGTTACTGCCGCCTTTCGAGAGAAAGCGCCTTATCTCGGGTAGAAGCGAGCGGATCAGCCGTGGAGGACTTCAAGAACTCGACCTTCAAGAGTATCATCTGAGGATCACGTTGAGGCCGGAGACGTGTATGATGTAGAGGTGAAGGCTTTGCGGCGGTGTGTTGATGAAGGCTTCATCCGAGGTTTCTTGAAGGGGACACGCTTGGCGTGTCCGCTAGGAGGCTGGTGTTGAGGTCCTTTCTCCCCCTAGCTTCCCGACCCTTCTAGATGGCGAGGATGACTCGAGATAGTTCTTCATCATCTACTGATGAGACCATCAAGACCGTGTAGTTGTAGTTCCTTTATGTTGCATGTTGATGTTGTATATTATTTACGGTTGATTGTACTTGTATGTTCTTGAAATATTAATAATCCACAAAATTATTTGTGAATATTTCCGTTGTGTGTCAAAGTGTACTCGATGATAAAGATTCGATTAGAAGAGATCATCGGGAATCCCTTTAGGATAATTGATCTATTCTAAGATCATTACAGGCGTTACTTGATGATAAACTTGCGAATATATTTATAGAGGTTCTCTTAGAACCTCTCGATCTATCCTAGGTTGTGTATCGGAGCGTTTACTCGATGATGTTAACCTGGTTATGGAGAAAGTTGTAGGCAGTCTATAGAGGATTGCCAACTTATCCAAGGTTGTTTATCAGAGCGTTACGATGATGTTAACCTATAGGAAGATCGAATTCCCTGGGGATCGATCTTACCCTGAATGAGATACAACAATAGTTGCGTATCTCTTGAGTGGTGTTTTAAATGCAAGCATAAGCAAGAAAAAGTCACAATAAGTATGAGAACTTTAACATAGATAGAAACATAAATCCAAACACCTTGATGCAAGGTTGGACAATAAATACGATAACAGTATCGATAAATGTTTAATTCGATAACAACAATTGCAATACAAACATACGATGATAATGTTTTCGCATTCACTAGAATAAAAAGGCGATACATCACCGGTAGTACGAGGTTTGTAGCATTCCGAGTGCGTGGGAGAGTCTTCCATACTATCCTTAAGCTTGAACGTGCGCTTGATTTTAGACACCACATACTGCCTTCCCAACCGGTGAGTTTGTTCTGTTGTGGGCCTTTTTTATGGCGGTCGAGACTTCGGGCGAGGTCCCCACAGATATTGGTCGGTGGCTTTACCCGGTTGAAACCTCGAGCAATCCTTTCGATAGGAAGCCATTTGTCGACATGTCGCGGGTCTCTTGCGGGAGATCGGATGGAATCAAGCTTATCGTCATTGTTTGCCGCATCAAAGTTATGGGTTCTAGGGCTCGGGACCCGATGTCGGAATAACGCCTCAAAAACAGTATGCGGCATTTCTCCAGTAGGGTCCTTGATGTAGTGCGGTAAGCCCAAAGAACATTGGATAGTTCTTCGGCCCATTGCCCCCCGGCGTGGTTCAGTCGTGTCTTTAGCCCTTTTAGTATTGTCCTATTGGTGACTTCGGTCTGCCCATTTGCCTGTGGATGGGATACAGCTGTGTGGATTAACTGGATATCGACTCCGGCGTAAAGATGTGAATGTCTTTCCTGTGAACTGCGTCCCATTATTGGTGATGATTTTTGCTTTGGAATGCCAAACGACAAATAATATTTTTCCGCAAATTGCTTGGCATTTGTTTGGTGATTTTGGCCAGTTCACCTTCATTGAAGTAATCGGCCAAGATTATGAATTTTCGTTGCCCGTGGCAATGGGAAAGGGTCCCATTATATCGATCCCCATTGAGCAAAGGGCCAGCTCTGGATTGTGGTGAGTTCTGATGGTGTATGAGTGAGATTGGAATGTGACACTTGTTACACTTCTTTACAAACTCCAATCGTCCTTCTTCATTGTAGGCCAGAAAACCTTGCCTCATGATTTTGAGGCGAGGGCTTTTCCTCCCAAATGTTCACCACAAATTCACGAATGAACCTCGCATTGCATAGTTAGCCTCAAGGTGGTAGACACTTTAAGTAGGGCCCTAGAAGGACCGCTTGTAGAGTTCATCACCGATTATGGTGAAGTTGGCTCTTCGTGAGACGATAGCATCGGTGGTGCGCAATACCGCTTTGAAGAAAGGACATGATCGTCAATCCATGAAGATTCTTTTGGGTCCTCCAGATGTATCACCCAAGGGCCTTGAATCTTGGGAAAGTGGATGTCCTCTATGTATTTTCTCTTGAAAAGATCTCCGTTGGCTAACTTGGCGGCATGGTTATAGATGGGTCACCGATTACGGCAAGAAGTGACTTTGCCAAAAGATCGGCAAGCTACGGATGACGGGTATCGAAGTCTCCTTCAACCCTGAGGCCTGGTGTGAGTCTGTAGATGGCTAGTTCGACCTCAGTTAATGGCGAGCCTTAGTCACTACGAGGGCCTCATTACCGACATTATTGGTGGCGAACTTTAGTCTGCAGGTACTCTAAAGTTATTTTACTTGGGGAGATAAGCAAAATTCACGCTCCCACGGAGTACACGAAGCTCCATCAACATATAATGTCCATTGATTTGTCATGGAGTGATGAATGATCCGTTCAGGTGGTGATGGGATGGTACATTCTACAACGAAGTCAGCGAGCACTTGTGACTTTATATCAGGACGTGGAAGAAAATGGATGTCAAACTCTCCAAGCTCGACCGACCACTTCATCAACCTTCCAGATACATCGCTTTTGCAGAATAGTTCTTAATGGAAGATGAGTGTAGGCGTTGATGGTGTGGGCCACGAAATGCTGCAATTTTGTGCGAATGCACTAGGCCAACGGTCTTATCTCGCTAATGGATAGCGTCCTTGGTATCGAAAGGATTTTGACATAGTAAATGGGTCGTTGCGAATTCTCCTCGCGTGTCGGAGCTTACGGCATGAGAAGAAAGAAGATAGATGTACGACTTCTCTCCTTGGATGGCTTTGATAATAGAGGGGAAGCTAAATAGACTCAAGTTGCTCAAAAGCGACATTCATCGTCCAGGAATCCATTTCCTCATGCACCCGAAGATTTTGAAGAATGGTAGATACTTATCTCTGGCGGGCCAAGAATCGTGATAAAGCGCAATCCTTCCGGTCAACGTTGGACTTCCTTGATCGTTCTTGGAGGTGACATGTCCTTGAGTGCTTTTATCTTCTGGGTTGGCCTCATCCCGGTGACCATGAAGCCTAGGAATTTCCGGAGGAAACTCAAAATGCACTTGCTTGGGTTGAGCATCTTGTAGTGTCGAAGAATGTCAAAGCAGCATGCGGTAAATATCGTGATATTTCCAAGCTCTTCACCCGATATCATCAACATACACCTCCATATTGTGCCCTATAAGATCCTTGAAGATCTTATTCATAAGTTGATATGTTGCTCCAAAGATTTTTAGAATGGCATGACTTGATAGCGGTAGTCCCTTATGTTTGGAAGGATGTTGCTTCCTCATCTATTTTGTTCATCGATTTGATTGTAGCGAATAGGCATCCATGAAGCTCGACATCGATGTCGATGTCGCATCAACTAGTTGGTCGATCGAGGAAGGGGAAGCTATCTTTTGGGCATGCGATTAAGGTCGGTGTAGTCGATGCACATTCTCGAGAACCGTTGGCCTTCTTGACTAACACTACGTTAGCCAACCGGTGGGGTAGTAGACTTCGAATGAACTTGACTTCCGAAGTTTGGTGATTTCTTGTTCTATGACCCTGTCGTTGAGCGAAGGTTCTTTTCTTCTGTATCACCGGCTTGTAGATTGAGTCAACTTTGAGGGAGTGCGTAATGACTTCCAGGTCAATGCCCAGAATATCAGATGCGCTCCAGGCAAAGATATCTTGATTTTTACGTAGAAAATCTACGTATTGATTTGATGAAAGCGACGATCCCACCTTCACCGCGATGGATCAACTTCGAGATAGGAAGACAAATTACATCTTGGAGAAGCCCTTTCAGAGGCATCCTCATCTCGTAGATCGAAGTTCTCGATGTTGAGGGTTACTGACGTAAATGGCTGGGCTTGCTTGATATAGCACGCTTGTGCTATCTATTGATTCCCACTTACCATGCCGATGCCAGCTGGTGTCGGAATTTCATCTTGAGGTGAGGTACGGATCTACCGAATATACGGAGAGGTCTCCCAAATATTGCATTATGCAGCTCGGACTTGACTACAATAAATTGTATCAAGTGGGTTGCGTGTCGGAAATTCTCCAAGAGTTACGGAAGAGGCGATTGTCCCTTCCACTAATACCGGTCGATTATCAAATCCATACTGATTGGGCCGCGGGTTGAAGCTTCTCTCTTACATGTGGAGTAAAAAAGAACATCAACCGAACTCCATTGTCGATCAATATCCTTTAATATTGAAGCATGGATCGACCCACTGCGATGAGGATCTTGGGATGCGAAGCCCCTAGATCTAAATCATCAAAGGTGATAGAATGGTCAGACTTCTTCTCGGCTCTTGAAGGCAATGAATGAATATTTGGCTGAATAACCTGCAATTGTTTCTCTCACCGCTTGGCGGTTCCTCTGGTTGCCCCGCATTTCTTTGAATGGCGGGTTGGTTTTGTATAAAAGCTGATACCCGACGTATTAGTCTTTCAATCTCCTCCTTTAGTTGGTGGCACTCTTGATGGTGTGCCTCATGCGGTGAAAGTGGCAGAATTTCTCTTGATTTCCAATTCCAGGCTTTAAAGGTCGTGACCACTTGACGCTATCCTCTTCCTGAATAGCCAGTAGGATGTTCGCGCATGACGTGTTGAGAGCCGTATATTTTCTCTCTGATTGAGTCATCATCGTGGCGAGGAGGTTTTGGGGAGGTTCGCCTCTCTTCTTTTAGATGTTTGAACATCACCTTTGGGAACCTTCTTCCTCTTGCTGGTGGTTCAAAGCTGTTGCCGATGAGCACCGATAGCTTCGTGGAGATTTGTGCCTCTATTCGTGGACCAGTCGGCATAGGAATGGGTGTCTCCGCATTAATGATGAATAAGTATCGGCGGAGTCCTCCGAAGCACCCTCAAAAGTTCGGATCTACCGGTATCACGGGCTTGGAGGAGAACCTTTGGAAGTATTCTTTGAGGGACTCTCCATGGTTACATTCGGAGAGATGTGATGAATCACGATGATTCTCTTGCCGAGGCTCTACAAAAAATCTGGCGAGCTCTCCAAATGATCGGACGGACCCTTAGCGAATAGAACCCGAGCACGTCCTTTGAGAGTCGCCGGAATACGACCTGAAGAGTCATTTACCGCGAATGCATGATCGTTGAAAGTGATCGATATGCTCGTCGGATCGGTTGTAATCGTGAGGGTCCATCTTTGGGAAGCTTGAATCTCGTCTCGGGTATTGCGAGATGATCTCGCGGGGGATGAGTTTTGGAAGAGGCGGCGGAGAATGGATCATTCATTGTTCAGAACTCTTCACACGTCGTAGTTCATCGCATATAAGGTGGCGTGGAGTTTCACGATCTGGTGAGCCATTCGTGTGGGGTGAGTAGAACTGGCGGTATCCAGAAGTTCAACATCTGGATGTGGTGCCAAGGGGTTCTCTACTTGTTGATCCGGCATTCCCGGGTAGTCATTCTCGGAAGAAAATCGGATTATCTTTGAGGGTCGCGGGTGTGGCTCTTCCAGGCGTGTTGGCGTTTTGCCGGTCCTCTCGGGAAAGAATTTCGTTGGGAATCCTCCATCCTTTGAATGTGATCTTCCAAAGAGGGGCTGGCGGACCCTCACTGAGGACAGTCGTTATGTAGAGAAGTGTTGGAGACTTGGTCCTTGATCCCGAGAATGAGGAGGCGTTGGGCCAAACCCTTTACCAACCATATTGGAGATATAGCAATGGGGGAACTATTCCCACGGGCAAGCATTGCGTCTTAGAGAATTTTATTCCAGGTAGATCAGATCTTCGTGTAGCCCAAAATTATCAACACACTGGCGGGGGATATGAACAGGGTTATAATGGAAAACCCGTTAAGGAAAAAACCACGGGGCCTTGCCGTCGTAGAACTTTCACTATGTGTGTTGATACAGTCCTTGCTTCGTTAGTTAGGAGAAGGTGTTTCTGGTGGAAACAATATTCGAGTGTAGAAAATACAATATCGGTCAACTCAAAGAAGTTTCCCAAAAGCGGCGAATCTTCAAGCAACCTCTTGATCTTGAGGAGAAAGGAGCGGCAAGCGTCTTTCTAGTCCCTCAGGGGGCGATCTCCTAAGCGAGCTCACGATCTTGACATGGTGACTTGGCGGTGGTGATAGATCGTCGGCGTCGAGGTCACGGTGGTTCTCGAGCTCTCGGTCTTCAAATCGGTCCTCCCAGGTGAGAATGAAGCTCTATTTATAGATTTTGGGAGTGGCGGCCTTGTAAATTCGTGGAAAACTCCAACCACTCATCGGACGGCGATCACGATCCCCGATCGACGGTGTATTTTGATGATCCGGGTGCCTTAATGATGTCGAATTGGGTGATCTCTTGGATTCGTACGAGCGCTCGATCGACTATAAATATGTCGGTTTGGTGACCATTTAACGGATCGGATCCATTTTCATGCTCGATAGCTTGATGTCGGATTCGGATCGGTATCGATATATTCTTATGTTCGTCTCGAGGCGGTCATTTTGTAAGTTCTTTGAAATCGGTGATTAGATCGAAGCATTTTTGAAAATGCCTTGAGATTCGTGCTTGATCAGATTAATTTTCTGAGGACGTATCAATAGTTATTCCATTCAATTCCCTTTCATCCGTTTTTTCATCCGAGGAGAATTTATATAAATATACATAAGTTAATATAAATGTTATAATTATTCCATTTAATTCGGTTTCATCCGTTCTTTTTCATCCGAGGGCTATATATATAAGTTAATATAAATGGTATAATTATCACATTTAATTGTTTTTAATAAGTTCGGAATTGAAACGGAATATTTGTAATATAATTTAACTGAATATAGCAGAATATAAAACGTTTCACCTTAATATTTTTCAATTTATTTATTACATTTAATTGTTTTTAACATTTTATACTATAATTTATATATATAATTGTTTGTTATAACATTATTTATAACATTTCAAATTCATTTCAGATTTTAAATTTCAGATTTTAAATCTATCTTTATTAATTTGAAATATTTTACATTTAATTGCTTTGTGCAATTAATTTCAAATAGAATATTTATTAAGTAAATATAACAATTACACTTACTCTTTAATATTTCTAGAAGTTTTTTTTATTTCAGAATTTCTTTTAATATTAAATATTTATGTATAAATATTTTGTTTTAAATTTTATGGATAATTATTATTTTGACATTCGGTAACATTTTCTAATTCAATAATACATAATTTATTAGATTTCTAATATAAAAAAGAGAATGCTTATTTTTTATTAATTATAATATTATGCAGTCTTTTCTTTTCATCGAATAGACATAGTATCCAACTTAATTAATTGCTTTATTCAAATATGAGTTTGCTAAAATTTGTTTTGTAATATCAAATGGATTCCGATAATATAAATTGGAATATTTGTTAAAATATTACAGTTAATATTTATTATTTTAAAATAATTTAAATTGAAATATTATATCACCAAAGTAACCTCTACTATATCAATTTATTTATTTTTTGAAATGTATGAATATTACATATGGATTATATTTAAATCTATGCGAAAAATAATCGGCCCAAAGGAAGATTATTTTTTGGCCAGATTTCGTGTAATAACAAATATGTGATAAATTTATATTGATCATGCATGCAATATATCGATCCAAAGATAGACATATCGTTGGCAGAATTTATTATCAATATTTGTTGACTGTAATTTTAATAGTATCATTTACAAATTATTATTTATGTCCAAAGACTAAATTGTGATGTTGTGTTAGGTATCTTATATGTGCCCATTTTATTAAATATTTTATTTCAAGTATATATTTTATTTACATTATATATGTATATGAAAATGACAATATTTTTAATTGTGAGTATTATTTTTGTTCTTTTTAGTTAATGTTTATTCTATATCTATCAATTTGAATAACATTTTAGTGCTCAACGGCACTAACTTTAAGAAATAGAAAGAGCATATCATCATTGTTCTTGGGTGTATGGATCTTGACTATGCGATCCGAACTGAATGTCCTCACGCCCTTACTGCAGAAAATACTATTGAACAAAGGGCTAACTTTGAAAAGTGGGAGCGTTCTAACCGCATGAGTATTATAATCATGAAGCATTCCATTCCAGAAACCATAAGAGGTGCAATGCGAAGAGGAATGTGCTAAAAGTTTCTAAGCCAAATAACGGACCATTTTAGTTAGTTAAAAGGTCAAAGTGAGTACTATTCTTAGTAAACTCGCTTCAATGCGGTATAAAGGCAATGGAAACATAAGGGAGTACATTATAAAGATGTCTAATTTCGTCACTAGATTGAGAGCACTAAAATTTAAGATGTCTGATGACATTCTTGTGCACTTAGTTTTGATCTCTCTTCCTGCATAATTTAATCCTTTTAAGATAAGTTATAATACTCAAAAGAAAAAATGGACTCTTAATGAGCTCATTACTCAATGTGTGCAAGAGGAAGAGAGATTGAAACATGACAAAATAGAAAGTGTTCACTTAGCTACTTCCTCTCGTGACATTGTTACTAAAAGAAAAGGACTTATAAAGGAAAAGGAGCTACAGACAAAGGGACTTCATAGCATAAGGTGCAACAGAAACAAGATAATGCTGTTACTTATTTCTTTTGCAAGAAGGCTGGTCATGTGAAGAAGGATTATCCCAAGTATGCAAATTGACTGGTAAAAAAGGGGTTGTCTAAGGAGACGAATGCCAACTGATGCTGAAAGATTCATCTATGTGAGAAATGATAATAAAGCTCCTGTTGAAGCAATATGCTTATATATATTATATCTAGAATTTGATTGTATTTTGAATTTACATTAGGTTTTGATGTGTCGTCATTTAGACAAAATTTAATTTATATTTTTCATTTGGACAAATCTGGTTATTCTTGTTCATTTGGAAATGAAAAATTTAGTCTCTTTCAGTATTCAAATATTATTGGTATTAGTTTTTTGATTGATAATCTATATAAATTAGACATTTCTACTTCACATTAATGAAACCTTGCATGCAAGTAATTTTGGTACAAAGCGAAAATTAATGAATGAGAATTAATATATGTTATGACATAAGCGTTTATGATATATTTCTAAACATAGAATTGAAAGACTTGTGTTAGAAGAAATTCTTGATTCTCTTGATTTTTCAGATGATAAACTCTGTATAGAATGTATCAAGGGAAAACAAACAAATATCAAGAAAGTTGGTGCTAATAGGAGTTTAAATATCATAGAATTAATTTATACTGATATTTGTGATCCATTCCCTACAGCTACTTGGAATGACCAACAATATTTCATTACTTTCATAGACGATTATTCTCGTTATGGGTACTTATACTTAATTTATGAGAAGTTACAATCATTGGACGTATTCCAAATTTTTTAAGGCTAAAGTTGAAAATCAACTTGGAAAGAAAATAAAGCTATCAAATCACGTTGGTGGTGAATACTATGACATATGATGGATTAGTGCGTCCGGACCCTTTTTTCCAAATATTTAGCAGAATGTGACATCGTTCCTCAATACACCATGCTATGGACTCCAAGTCAAAATGGTGTAGTTGAGAGATGAAATCGGACCCTTATAGATATGATTAGAAGTATGATAAATCATTCTTCTTTACCAAATTCACTTTGGGGAGAAGCCTTAAAGACTACAATTTACATCCTTAATAGAGTTCCAAGCAAAGCAGTAGCTAAAACCCCATATGAATTATAGATTGGGAAGAAGCCTAGTATTAGGCATCTTCATGTCTAGGATGTTGGTGAAATAGGCCATATATGCCTAATGAAAGAAAATTGGACTCTATAAGGCTATATTTTGTTGGATACTCAGAAAGGTCGAAATATTTTAAGTTTTATGACTCTTCAAATAAATCCTTTTTCGAGACGGGCAATGTTAAATTTATTGAGGAAGTTAATATGATGGGAGTAATAAATCTAAAAATTTTATATTTGAAGAGCAATTTATTACTCTTCCTATAGTTACAATAAAAAATGATCGATAATTTTAGATCATATTCAAGTTGTAAATATGGATAATCAAAATATTCTTGAGTTAACTCCCACTCATACTGAGGAATCACAACAATCTCAAATTGAAGTGTCATTAAGAAAACCCACTAGAGAGAAGAGATTAGCAATTTCATATGATTATGTTGTGTATCTCCAAGAACATGAGTTTGACATTAGATTGGAGAGTGATCCAATCTCTTTTAGTCAAGTTAAACAAAGTGTTAACTCTCATAAATGGATAGAAGTCATTGAGGATGAGATGAAATCAATGAAAGACAATGATGTTTTAGGATGCTTTGTTGTCTAAATCAGTAAAACTCATTGGTTGTAAATGGATTTTTAAAACTAAACAGGATTCAAAAGGCAATGTCGAAAGATATAAAGAACCTCTAGCCTCTAAAGGTTTCACTCAAAAGGAATGCACTGATTATAAAGAGACTTTCTATCCAGTTTCTTCTAAAGACTCTTTTAGAATCATTATGGCAATAGTAGCTCATTATGATTTAGAGTTATATCAAATGGGTGTAAAGACTGCATTTCTCAATGGTGACATTGAAGAAACTATATATATGGTGCAACTAGAAAATTTTCAGTCTTCTGATTCAAAACACCTAGATGCAAATTAAATCCATTTATGGTTTAAAGCAAGCTTTCTGTCAATGGTATAAGAAAATTGATTAAGTGATTACTTCTTTTGGTTTTAAAGAAAATATTATTGATCAATGCATTTATCACAAAATGAGTAGGAGTAAATTCATCATCCTAGTATTATATGTTGATGATATTCTACTGACAAATAGTGATATAGGCCTTTTGCATGAAACCAAGAAATTTCTTTCAAATAAATTTGAAATGAAAGATCTTGGGAATACATCTTTTGTGTTAGGTATGCAAATTTATCGAGATCGTTCTCGTGGTATACTTGGTTTATCATAAAAGGCATATATTGATAAAGTGCTTAATAGATTTGGCATGAAAGATTGTGCACCAAGAGATACACCCATTGCTAAAGGTGATAAATTTAGTTTGCTTCAATGTCCAATAAATGAATTTGAAAAGAAAGAGATGGAAAAGATCTCGTATGCATCTGCAGTAGGGAGTCTTATGTATGCTCAAGTTTGTACTCATCCTGATATCATGTATTACATTGTTGGAATGTTTGATGATATTTAAGTAACCTAGGAATGGATCTGGAAACAAGAAATGGGTTATGCGATTCAAGAGAACAAAAGACTTTATGCTCACATATCAAGATCGATCATTTGGAGATCATTCTTCGATTTTCGGTTTTCTCGATAGTATAAGATCCACTTCAGGTTATATTTTCTTATTAGCTGGAGGAGCTATATCTTGGAAAAGTGTTAAACAAACACTTATAGCTTCTTCCACTATGGAAGTAGAATTTATAGCTTGTTATGAGGCATCAAATCAAGGAATATGGCTACAAAATTTTATCACTGGGTTAAATATTTTTGATGGAATAGAGAGACCATTAAAATTAAATTGTGATAATAGAGCCACTGAGTTGTATTCAAAGAGCAACAGGAGTTCATTAAAATCAAAGCATATTGACATAAAGTTTCTTGTTGTAAAAGAAAGAGTTTAAAGTTCTCAAGTATCTATTAAACATATTAGTATAAATTTTATGATTGCAGATCTACTTACAAAAGGTTTACCACCTAAAATATTTCATGAGCATGTGGCTCGTATGGGAGTGGTTTACTTTGATGATATGCTAGCATAGTGAGAGTTTGCTTATGATTTTCAATGATTTTAAATATATTTTTCTGGTTAGAATAAAATATTGTTATTATCTTATTATTGAAAACTCTGAATAAAGTTATGTAGTTTCAATTGCAGTTTAGCATAAATAAATGAAATTATATGTATAACTCTTTTGAGTTATAATATAGGACCAGTTGGAAATAAACATGATATATGATCACATTACATGAAATTTCTATGCTACACATTCATACTTGATCTATGTCATTAATCATATTAATTTAGTGATCATTGATGGGTCTTATTATAAAAAAATATAATAAAGATCACTTTGATTCTATGTCAATATTATTAATAGGCCAGATTGTCTAAAGATGTTCCTCTTTGAAGATAGCAAATATTGAGCTCTTAAAATATTTAATAATGTATAATTATCAAGCAATATATATGTGGCCCAAATGAGAGATTGTTGAAATTTTTGAATGTGGGCTCACATATGAATTTAATTATATATTATACGCTATCTTGTTTTTTAAGCCTATTAATTTTGTGATCAAATAAAGATTAATTAATTTTAGGCTTTTGAGACATCTTATTAATTTTGTATGGAATTATCATGTGTAGAGACTGGACATTTTTTTTATTTTAAAGATGGGCTGAAATAAAATAAAATACACTTAAGTATAAATAGGGTCATGGTCTCTATTCTAAAGGGTGAAGTTCTCACTTTACTCATATCTCATCTTGAGTGAAAAGAAGTCTCTCTCTCTCTCTCTCTCTCTCTCTCTCTCAAGAACACTCCTTTAGAAGTAGAAGGCCAAAATCTTGTATTAGCTCTTCCATGAATTTAGGTACGCTTCCGATTACATTTTTTAATGATTTAATATGAGATCTAGGCTAGATAAATTTATTTTTATCTTTATATATTTCTAACAGAGGGCTCCTTATTTTGGAAAAAGAACTCAAATATGGGTGATGGTTTATCTCTCGTGAATAATAATAGAATAAATTTATATTTCTAATAAAAAACAAAATTATAAATAAAATAAAGTTTCTTAATTTTTATATATCACATGAACTTAAATCTATTATTTTTCGATTTTATATGTATTTTAAAAAAACTATTTTTAAATAGGCTAATATTTAGAGTACCAAGTGTGGGCCTCTTTATATCATTATATAACATTATCCATCATCTAAATCTTGGGATTTCATTGGCCATCATTATTCTTATTATTATGAGATTTTTTTTTTTTTGAGGGGAGATGAGCTGTAAGGGAAACTATATAGCATGTGGCTCAATTTGAATTCGAACCCAACAGAGGGGGAAACCCCGACCGACTACTCTGGCACTTCGACATTATTATGAGATTTAAGAATGACCTTATAATATTTCATAATCATTGTTTGGAGCCTTCAAGTGAGTAAATAATAATTTATCAAAAACTATAGGATTTAAAAATGAATCTTATGATTGGAAACTTTACAACACAATCAAAGTATGAGTGTGAGAGTATTACATCATGAGAATAAATTTTTTTTTTAAAAAAATCGATTTTCTCATTGTTTTACCTTTCTTGGTAAGGTTCTTTTGAGAGGTTCTTAGCACTAATTTTTATTAAGGTAATAAGATATTATTAACAAACTATTAATATCTTTAAATAATAATTTCACAAACAGTTTTAAGTTCTATTTGAATGGTATTAATATAATAATTAAATTTGTGAATATTAAAAGCTAAGCTATCTCACAAGTAGAATGAATGATGATATATATAGAAAAATCTTATAAATAAAAAAATCCTTGGTCTTGCTCAATTAAACAATGTCCATAAATATGAAATGAGTTATAAATTACCTCACTTTCTCATATAATAGGAGAAGATAGTAATATAATAAAAAGTAAATTAGTTATTTTAGTTTAATGTTAAAATGTCAGTAATTTAGGTGTCATATGAACTCTAAGATAACTATGATTGTTAGTAATGCAAATTAATATGCTATTAGAGAAGTTCCATGTGACTTGCAAAGGCATGATGATACAAAAGAGAGGATGGTAAGGTGCAAGCCTTTTGTCAAAGCTAGTATTAACCCCATGAACCTAGGTGAATCATGTATAGCTCCATGATAATTAAATTGTGAAAAAAATCTTATGTGGTGCCACTTAATGGCTTGATAAATATATTTTTGTGTGTTAATTATTTATTTGCAACTATATTGATGATAATTAATTTGATTAAGCTATTTCGAAGCTTTTCAACAATAACAACATATACTATTAGGCATTCTAAATACGAGACAATTTTCATATTTATGGGTCATTTTAATTTGATAGTATCTGAAAAAAATTATCCATGAAGGAGAACAAGCTATGGGATGACACCACGTCAACATAAGCATAATAATTTGTAATGTAAAATCATTTTGGGATATTCTTTATATAAATCATGAAAGATAAGAGAAACTTGGATCTACTCATTCTTCTTCTAAATGAGGATAACATTAGCTAACTTGGTTGGGATTTTCTTTCATGATAAAAATCGCTTCTATGAATTTTTTATTCTTTGTAATCACATATTGCTAGATATTTTAGCACATTCGCTTAATAGTTTGCTTAACAAAAATTCGATGGGATTTTGCCACCATAAAGAAACTTGGCATATTTGCCTAACTTAAGGCAAAAAATAAATAAATAAACAAATAAATAAAATCTTAAAACACTTGCTACAGCCCAATCATAGGCATAAAAGTGTTTTTAGGTAAGAGCTTATAAATATAGATTGGATAAGAATCATACTTAAAGTCATACTTAAAGCCTACAATAATTTCAAGAAGTTTGTCAATAATAGACTATACACCATCTTCAAATTTTTAAGGAGTACTTTTATCTATATATATATATATCCTCTCATATGTCTTATTCTTCCAAAGTTATAAAATTTAAAAATATTTGCTAATGCCCAAACATATTCTTCATATAAGAAATCTTATAAAACCTTCTTAATCATCTTAGAAAGATGAGTGAGAAGCTCTTGTATATAGATCAGACCCCTCCACTTAATGAGTTCAACATTCAATAATTTCTTTTATCTTCTTCGTGATGGGGCAAATGGTATTAACATTAATTTAAATAATAGGGTTTGAATTATTTGGATCTTGGTTTGGGGAAATGAACCTTCTAACAATCCTAAAAGGCTTAATTGATGTTGTGAAAAAGTATTCCAATATGATTCTTTGTCAAAGAGATCTAAACCTCCTCTCAAGTTGGTTTAAGTAAAGGAACCCTTTACTACTACTATTGTTGGTCCATCAATAATCTGTTCTTAGTTCTCTTAGCCCTACTTTCACTAGGAGTAAAAGAAGCATTAAATTATCAAGGAGTAAAAGTGACGGGATAGTAAAAAATAGAACATCTAAAGAGGGGATAGTTAGTGTTGGAACAGTAATAAGAGAAATTATCAACACAACATTAGAAGCAAATGATACAACTAATAGTAGCATAGTAAGTGGAGTAATTGATAATCAAAGAAAGGATGATGGGCTTATAAAAAAATAGGTAAAATGAAGGGATGCTCAAATGGCTTATCACTAAACACTAGCCTCTTCTTAAAGGGAGGAGTAATATCAACACAAGCTATTATGATAGGGACATCGATGCATGTAATGATCTCCTTTCTCTAGGAATGGTGCATTGTGAATGTCTCAATTAACAATGAATTTCCATGTATAATCTTTATAGGGCTATTAATGTGATTCTCTCTCCTTAGATAAAAAAAAATAGCAAGGATATAAAGATGAAGTCTCCCTCCATAGACTTAATAGAAATGTTCTTTTGTGTCTCTTTTACTTGTTAATAGAAAATACTATTATAAGATCCTAAAAAGAAAGCTAACTTCAATTAAAAGTATAATAACTATAATTTGATGGAATAAATGGAAAAGAGAGTAGCATTAACAAATTAACAAATATAATGTCATCAAATTAGCTTGTAAGTTCAGATTATAATTCATCTAAATTGAAGAGATGAGGCTAATGATATAAGATCATGGAAGTTAAGTAGGGTTTTTAAATTGGATAAAATCATATCCCTAATGGAGTCACTAGATTAAGTTGTACCCCTTCTTTTCTTATATATTAACCCCTTCAAGCAATCTCTTTTCAAAAATCACCACATCTTCCTTATTTAAACTCCTCCTTTCAATGACTTCTTCTCATTTATGGGAGAAAAAAAATGAGTAGAAGAGGATGATGATGAGAATGAGAATAAAAAAGAGTGATAAAGAGAGGAAGATAAAAAAAGAAAATGAAGAATTCCAATCAAAAGAGTTTCATGAGGCAAGTCATGGGTAGATATCTAGCTAAATAAAGCTAACTTAAATGAGTTTAGAAAATGATTCATAGTAACCCTCTATAAATAACTAGAGATCAAATTTATTTTTATATTAGGCACATGAGCACACTTAACGAAACATAATTCTAATTGCTAATTATATCTTAGGAGACATCTAAAAACTCATTTAATTAGTGAAATCATGCTTATATTATAAAGTTTTATAGTAATAATTTTAAAATAATAATAATATTATCATTTCAATAGGTGAAACATCATATTTTTAAGGTTTAACCATTCATAATATAGAGAGTAAATCACTATATCTCAATAGACAGCCTCCTTTCAATAAATAAGGGTCTACAAAATGATAGCAAAGTGATATACAAATGGAATGAAGTGGCTCAAATGGGTTTAGAGAAATGTAAAAATTTTATAGAACTAGTCGACATAGACATATCCTAATAAATATCTTAGGGATAAATTATTTCAAATTATTATTATTCAAATTAATTAAGCCATAAAGGTAGTCAACCCAATATTGAAAGAATTTTTTTATTAACATTCATGAATTATACAATCTAAAAAAACTCTATAAACTCTATTAGCACCAAAAGTGTTAATATCCTCTATGATTCATTTGGATTTCAAAATCTCATTCTCATCCATCTAATCTTAGGCATCTCTCTTGTTTGAACATCTCGTTTATTTTAAGTGATATTTCAAACACTCTTCATCAATGTCTAGTTAAATATAAATCATTAAGTCATTCTACATGATCATTCTTAACTTAGCCTAGTTAGGAAAATCCTATATCAATCTTTAACATAAGTTGAAAAGAATGTAATCCTATAATGTCTATAAGACTCCACTATATGTATTAGTCATTCAATTTCAAATCATTTAAAAATCAAGTAAATTTTTATTTAATTAGGTTTGACCTCATCAAGCCTTAGGCTAGATTTCTTTTTATGTTTGAACCTAAGTAGATTCAATTAGGAGTATAAACATTAGTTTTTTTTCCTTATTGAATCAATCAAATGCATGTGCATTGTAATTGACCATGAGCTCCTTTCTACTTGATTTATGGGTTCAAATTTGACTTAATAATCAAATAAGTCCTACTACATTTTTAATTATGACTCATTTGATAATTAAAAACTAGATAATCTAATTACCTAGCCAAATCTCTTTTATAGAATTTAAGTTATCAAGCTATAAATGACTTGGCTATAGTTGACCATTAAAGTAGGCTAGACCTTATTGGCTTGTCATAATAGAACCTTATTAACTCAATGATACCTTAAACCTTAGAATTGAAAGAATTATTTATGTCTAACCCCTTAGATAGTTGTTAATAGGTTGATAACAACTTAATGAAGGCAATTTGGATTTTGGTAAAATCTAATTGGTCTTCTTTATCAGATTTAGCTCAAGCTAACCCATTTGACTTTATAGGATCTATCTCATCAAATTTAATCAAATTATTTGAATTGATTGCTATAATTACTTTGAAAAAATATTTAATAGAGTAATTATAATTTCCTTGACCTTAGTTGACCCCTACATAGATGTATTGGTTCACTTAGACATTTTGACACTATTAACCCATTAAGGATATTTTTCTCCTATTTAACTTTCTTAAGTTAATGATCAATCATTAAAATTAATTTCAATTAATTAGATATAGTTGGATTGAGCTCAATATTTAATCAAGCCTAATTTTCTAATTATTCTTTTTTTTTCAAATTACCCTAAATGGAATATATGAGCCAATAAGTCAATTTGATTAAATTAATTGCCATCACTATTTATAAATAATTTAGATAAATTTTCTTGATAATCTAAGTTTAATTACCTTTTTGGTTAGTCCAATCGACCCAAACTTAGATGCATTGACTTGATATGAATCATTAAATCATTTTGGCCAATTTAGTCATATTTGATCAAATTGATGGCATCAATAATTTTTAATCATTTAACCAAATTTTAACTAAGCCTAATTTCCCCTTGGTTTCACCTAATTGGACCAAATAGATCAAACCATCTATGGTGAATGCATATAACCCTTATATCCAAATAAACATAAGACCCCCATTTGATAAAACTAACTGGCCCATCAATTGGATGACCATGAGTTATTGGAGGTTCCCAGGTCATAATTAGCCACAAGGGTTAAAAAATTAGGTGGCTAAAGTGAAGGTTGATTGAATTAGAATTTGAGCAAGTCTAATTCAATCATCAAATTGATTATTCTAGATGGACACTAAATTTATACTAGAATGTTATTAAATTGATCACATCCACATGGCTAATTGACCCATTGATTAGACAAATTGGATCCAATTGATTAAGTCAATTAAGCTATGTTGACTTAAATTATCAAATTTTCTAAATAAATTAGATATGAAGCTTTCTTGGAATGTCCATGACGTGAACCAACCATGGTCAAACCCTTTTAACCATAGTGTTGATCATTTTTGACAAAATGTGTTAATTCAGCCCATTTTAAAACTTATTGCCTTTTAAATCAATTTATTCAATCAATTGACCAAATTGATTCATATCCTTACTACTATAATTTGATTAGATGTTGAAAAGCTAAACTCAAGTTAGCTCAACCCATTTGATATCATGAATTTTTCCAATTTGGCCAAAATGGTCAATGTGACTCATCTGAACTAATATGGGCTCAAATGAGTTAAAATCTCTTCTACGGCCAAAATATTTAGACAAATTAATTTGGCAAGTTAATTACCATCTTAAGCAAAACCCATGGTAAAGCCATTAACCAAAGTTTATACCATAATTAAAAATTAGCTTTTACACCTAGTCAATAAGATTTCTCCATCATTTGTTCTAAAAGACTATACTAATCCATTCGTAAGCATCAATCCGTCCTTCCACTTGATCAAGCAAGGTACCATCTTAGAGGCAAGCTTAAGCATGATTTCTATGATTAAGATTTTGATTGAAGCTATTAAATGGAAGAGCCCATCCTTACTTGAGGAGGTAATTGAATTATCTTATGCGAGCTTTAAGGAGCTCCTTAGAGCTCTTAAACACTTTTAACTAGATTAGCTTAATCACATTAAAGGCCATTCTAAGCTTGAATGTTGGTTGACCGACACTTTTAGACCATCCAAAATGAATCTAAGGGATGTTCGCATCCCGCCTTACTAAAGGTGAGAGCTAATCAATTGTATCAATAACTATTGCCAATGCAAGTTAAATTCTAAAGTATAGGTTAGTCATAGGTAGTGAGGTCTACAGATGAGCTCAAGTAACTACTGACCATGTTAAGCCCATCATTGTCTAGCTCTAGGCGCCATAAAGCTTTTTAGTGAAGGAATCTATTTGGAAAAGTTCAAGGAGGGAGAATTTAATAAATTTCTTCAAGTTAGGTGTCTTCAACCTAACATGATCCTCTGGTTCTTTCCCAAAGATAAGAAGGAGGACGATCTAAAGATAGTTGGACAATCCATTTGAATAAAATTCGATGGTTCAAATTAGTCATATAAGAATTTATTCAGAATTTTGTTAGATTATTGTTATGATTAATTTAGTTAACCAAATTAAATGAAGTTTTAATAAAAGTTAAATTAAAGTATGTTGAATAAAGAAAAATACCATAATGACATTTTAATGTGCATTTCTATTTTTAAAATATCAAATATCTACGATTTCAAATTAATAAATGCCTTAATGATTTCCAAAAAAAATTAAACTTTTGGATAGCTCAAAGGCAACCTATTAAGCCCTTTTTTTAATTATTCCATTGCAAGATGATGTGTGGATTATATTCTATGAATTTTTTAATACTAATATTATTGTTTAAAAATCATATTGATGCATGCATGAATTGAAATTTTTTAAAATTTTTGGGAAGGCTTTTTTTTTTTGCATTATTTTATATCACCCAAATTATTTTGGGACTAATTTGATATGTATAGTAATTTAAATTATTTGCATGCATTTTCTTAACATAATAGACACCTCCTTAGATTATTGTTGTTTTTAATTATTAAATTATAAATAATCCTAATAATCCCAAAAATGTGTGTTGTTTCTTAACATAATAGACTCCTCCTTAAATTTTCTTAGTATTTTATTTAATTATTTGCATGCATTTTCTTTTAAAGTTAAAAATTAACTATGTATGAAATTGTCAAACTACCTTTAAGTAACCTAAGGTCCATGGCATGCATACCATATACTTTTTTATCATGTAAAATATACTTAAAATTTTCCTCAAAACTTGTTAACATTTCTTTTATTTTTAATAATTAAAAGATAGTTTTTAATCATTTAATAATGAATAATAATATCTTAAATGCTCTTAGAAATTTTGAAGTAATCTCATTTTATATCATTAATTGTAATCTCATAGTTTTAAAATCATGAAACTTAATTTTATTTTATTCAAATAAAAACCTTATTTTTATACTTTTTAAAAATAAGACTGATTAAGAAAAATGAAGTTTCATGGTTTAACGATGTTACTTTTGTATGCCTTTTTATTTAAACATCATCTTGAGAGTGTGTGTGTGAATACTCTTCAAATTATTTGATTTTTTTTAATTTAGTTGGCATTTTCCTAGTTATTATATTCTTAAAAATAATTATGAAGAATATCAAATAGTTTTAGAAAAAAAATTAAAAATGTTTATCTTATATGAATGCTTATATGTTAAAAATTTGCATTATGAATATCAAATAAATTAGCTTTCATGATTATGTGCATCTTATGTTATGTAATATTTATTATTAACTTATCTCATTTTTATTAATGAAACTTATCAAATTTAGAAAATTTAATTGATTAAAGCATAATGAGGACTCCTTAAAGTTTATGGCCAAATATTAAATATCATTAAATTTTTTGAGAATATTCTTAATTTATTTGATATTTTTCATAAATTTTCATCTATTCGGTAATATTTATGATTAAATAATGTAATTTTTTTAATAATTGAGAATGTTTCCTAAGTTTATTGAGTGCATTTGGAATTTTAATCAACTAATTTGATCATGAGTTGATTAATTTCATTCAATTTATCACAATTGCTCACAGCAAAAATACTCATAAAACACTATATATGCACTTATATGGTATTTTGGTAAGATCAAGTTGTCTTTCAATTAATTCTAGTTGATTATGTTTTTACCATTTAATGAACCGTATTCTTTACAGCTTGCACTCTACATTAGCACTATATATCAATAAAGGATAATATATTCCGTGCACTTTACTTTAGACTCTCAATAATTTGATTTTAATGTAATGAATTGTATTTGATCTTAGTTGATATAGGTTAAGCCTTATATTTCACTTTTTCAACATATTAGTTAGCTTACTATTGGTGGGTTGACTAGTAAAGAATACACTATTTAGAATGGCTTCCATAATATTCTAGGATAGTATACCCTAGCTCTCTCTAAGTTAAGGTGCACAACACTTATTAAAAACATCTCCAAAGACCATTCTAGTCATAACCCTAGGTGCAATAAACACATGTACTAATTTTCTTGATATCTTAATCTCAATCTTAACATAGTTATATGCTCTTAGTTGGATATCTTTGAACTTAGTTATCACTCTTAAGTATAACTTTTATATAGTTACACTCTTTTGATTGAAAATCATCCCATATTAGTCATGCTTCTTTTAGTTTAGTTTATTCTTAATAAAGTTATACCTTCTTACTATGCTACCTTCCTTGCTCTTTTGATAGAAAAACCACTTTGGAATTCGTCATGTTCTTATGATCAAGCCTTTCTTTAGTCTGGTCATACACTCACTTAACTTAGGCTTGAAATGAATGTTTAGATCATAATGATGGGTTATTAAGAACTTTATGCATTCAAACTCCATCCAATTTTAATAAATAACTAGTATAACATCTTGAAGTTAACCTTCATGTTCTTGAACATAGTCACGATAATTATTTTTATACCCAAAATTCAATTCAATGTGCCAAAAATATCATATCATTAATCCTTCTTATTCATATTATACTTATAAAAAGGTTTCTTCAGAAGCAAGACATTTTAGGATGCTACTATAAAAGATAATGAGCTAGAAGAGAGCGTTTAGATCTTATTGATGGGTAATTAAGAACTTTATGAAAGTAGGCTAGGATAAACAAACTAATTGTATTATTTCCTCCTAAAATTTATCAATTGCATTAATGGGGATGCGCAATTCTTCGTGCCAACTCCATCCACTTCCATTAGATAGTTAACACAACATCATGAAGTTAATCTTCATGTTCTTACATATAGTCATGTCAATTACTTCTATATATGTTGCACCCAATATTTATTTAAATGTGATGACAATGTCATACCATAAGTCATTCTTTAGTACACCACTCATGATGTTCCCTTAAGAAATTGCTCCAATAGGAATTCCCAAATACAACGTTATGTTAAGTCGTGTCATTTTGGTGTTCAACTCGATCTTGATTCTGTCTGATGGATCGAAAGGTCATCATCAGTAACATACTGTGAACTAGAATTATCACAGTGTATTGACATATCTTTTAACAATCTCTTTATTTATGTAATTTAAGTAGTTGATTCACATTGCATATCTTAGAATAGTTATAATTTTAAATTAGTTACCATATATGGATTTAAACACTAGCTACTAAATTAATACCAAATTTTGTTTTTACTTCATTAAAAATATCTTAAAATGTTCATTTAAGGAGAAAAAGATTTTTTCAGCACTTCCCTTGGAGGAAATTTTAATATTATGTTTAGTTGATCGACATGGTAGTTAGTTGACATTTATGAATTCCTAATTGGTCACATTCGTCGTATCAGTTAAGACCATTCATTTTACTCTTCAAATTTTTAGTGTCATTCTCCTTTGTGTCATCAATCACTTTTGTCAAACAACACTAATGATTCATAGATGTAACTAAAGTTTCAGAGTTTGTAACAACTTATGAATCACTCATTTTCAACATATCAAATTTTAAGAGTAAATATATTTAAATTTCTCATATAAATTAAATTTAAATTTCACTACTAACATTCCCAAATAATATATAAATAAATTTTTGGTGGCCATTGCATTTCTCAAACTATAAGAAAAGGCTCATGAAAATAAGAGAAAAATCAAACTTTCTTATACATATTATTCCATATTATTATGCTTACAAAAACAAAAATATAAACTAAATTAGAACAAAGAAACATTACAAAATTCAAATTTCTTTCAATTCATTGTCCAATTCCTCAAAAATACAAAAAGAAAAAAGAAAAATTTCTATTACTATTATCACTTTATTTCATTGAATCACTTAAATATTTTTTCTCAATACAAGTGAAAAAGTATGATATATGCAATTTTTACTCATAAAAATAAAAAAATGATCACCAAACATGAATAATCTAAATTTAATTCATTCCAATATTGAAGGAATGTATGGATTGCATGACTGCTAATTTGTGACAATAATACTTTGCGATTTCAGATCCCAAAAACTTAAATCCAATATAATTTATAAAAATAAACATTATCTAATGTCTCATAGGTCTAACATACATGCATCTAAAAGTTACAAAACCTATCTTACAACATAACCGTACCACATATTTTCACAAATCAGTTAACATAAGAGTTTTAGAACAGAGCCTGTATAAGAAAGATCAGTATTAACGACGTCGGCAAGCAAGTAGGAAGAAGCTCGGCAGCAAAGAAAAAAAAAACTATTTGAGAATAGGAAGTAAAGGAAGAAGAAAGTATCAGCCGACTGGAATGGGCGAAAGCTCCGCCATGATCGACCTAGAGCTAGGGCAGAAGAAGAAGCAGAAGATGGTTGTGCATTGATCTAGTTCGGCTCCAAGAAATGATGCAAACCGAAATCTCATGACTATTACTAGAATAAATTGCATTCAGTCCTCTTTGTCATTTTTGCATATTTTTCTTTCCATCACAACCCACCGGGCATCCTAAAGATGCGATCACTGTGACCACTTATGCTGGCTGTAGTAGGATTAGAGTTTTCTCTTGATGACAGTCCTTTTCTTTTCTTCCTCTATTCTCCATTTTTTTTTCTGTCACTATTAATTGGCCCACTCCACCTCCCGCTAGGTAGTGTGATCTTAGCCTTTTCCTTTTTAGGGATTTTTTTCATGGATCCTCACTTTTTATTCCATGCATATTATGGGTGGCCTTTCACCTTTAAAAAATGGACACAAGATTTTTTTTCCAATTAAAAAAGGTTTGAATTTTTCATATATGTTAAGTTGTCAAATCTGCCATTCTATTGTTGGTCAAACACTGGTTTCTCTAAAATCATTAGTAGCATTAGCATTCCTTTATTATGGATCCTTTTATTGCCACTCGATCTAGATTACCTATGCTAGGGTGAGTGTGAAGGCCTCAACTAAATCTTCTTTTCTTAAGAATATCACCTCTTTTTTTTTTGTTAAAGGAAGGATATACTAAATCAATGATTTATGAATGCAACATTGATCCCTTGTTTGACATGAGATACACCCTGCTCATTATTCTTCTAACTATTCAATGCCTCCCAACTTTAAGCCACCAACTATTGTTATTGCAAAATGTGCTAGAAGTTGGAGCCAAAGTAAAGGAAAAATTGGAGAAGCCATCTTTAAAGTCACCTCTTTCTCTTATCCTTTTGCCAAACTAAATAATTTAACCCCATCATTGATGGCTAAAAGTGTTAGTGAGAACTCTATTGATTTTTTCTCCCCTACGTTACCTACATATATGAAAGCCACTTCTACCCTTCATCATGCTATGCAAAAATATATCGTAGATGTTAAATAGCTCAATGCTACCTTCATTTATATTAAATAAGAACTCCTTTGAAGCTAATATGATGTTGTAGAAGAATACTTCCAATATTATGAGTCATATTTCTATTAATATGCGTACATCTTTGATCCGATCTAATTTTACTGAGCAATTAATTAATTTTAATGGGGCAAGTGGCGCAGCTACAACTATTTGGAAAGTCAGTTGTGAAATTTTACAAGAAAATTGCTTTAAGAAAGCTATTATTGCTAAAACAATTTACTATTTGAAATATTCAGCTAAGAGACAGTTGTGTTGTAGCTCTCTAGGGTAAAAAGATTGTAATGCCCTCATATATATGTTGTATTGAATTTAGATGTAATAATACTTCTATTATAATGTATGATATTTAGTTAATCTGTGATTATAATTAATAATATTTTGATGAAAAAGAATTCTTTTTTTAAATGTACTTCATAATATAATTAAATAAGAACTTTCGTATAATCAAATTAAACTAAAATAATATGTGCCTAAATTAGTACAATTTAATTAATTAATATTAGTTATTAAGACTAATAAATTATTTTAATTAATAGATTTATATTTATATTTATTTTATTAAATTAAAAAAAATTATTAATTCTACTTATGCCAATTAAAGTATAAAACAGATAACAAATCTTTTTAAACATAGTAACTCTATTTAATCAAATTCAATTTTTCATTTTTTTAAAATGTTTGAGAGACCTTAATTATAAATTCATATACATTGCATATTAAATATATCAAACTCAAACTTTGGTAGTGTAAGCTCATAATTCTATGTAGTTATGCTTAAATATATTTATACTTAATTAATATTAGCTATTAAGTTTAATTTCCAAAATTTTCAATTGTAAAATTATCTCCCATACCAAATATATTTGATTACAAACTTATGGCGATGTAGCTACTATAAAAAAATCCTTATCTTTCTCTCCTTCTGCTCCTACACGAAACCCTCATTGATAAAGAAATGAGGAAGTCACAATATGTGTTCTCTAGTGAAGGCATCAATGGGGCTGGCGATGTGTGAAGGAGAAGAGGAGTTTGTGAGATCGTGAATTGAAGTTATAACGGTTGTAATATCTACTAAGAACATTAACAATTTAGGCATCCGAAAATCAGATCACGGGATGCAAGTGCATGCTTCGGGCCACGAGAACAATATTTTTGGCACAAAAGTTCTAAAAATGTTGCTGCATCATGCTCTCCCAAATAACATAGAAGTTGTGTCCTGTAACCTGTCATTGTCCTAAACACACATTTAGTTTTATTATACCTCCATCATCTAAAGACAAAAAAAAAAAGATAAAATGGAGGAGGCCCTCTATCTCTTAACTCTTTATGTTTTATTCTAAAATTATGGCCTAAAATGTTAGAGGCTTAATGGTGAGGCAAGGAGCACTTGCTATAAGAATTTAGTTAAGAATTACAACATCAATCATTTATGTCTTTTGGAGACTAAGGTCTCTTTATCTTCACTTGTACATTTTATTTCTAAAGGTTCAAAGTGGTTTCTTTAAAGGATTGTTCTGAAAATTTTTGTTTAGCTCTTAATTGATGTATTTGGATAAAATGAGATTATTTTAAAGTAACTTTCTTTCAGATTAAAGTTCATCCCAACATATTCATGTCTATTTGAGTTATTCTTCTTCAATAAAATTTCTTATAACTTTCATATATGATAAAATGAGCTCTAAAAAGAAAATATTTATGAAAATCCCTCATTGACATTGCTTCCAATGCTTTTGAACCTAGCTTATTTTGGGAGACTTTAACCATATTAGAATAACTAAAGGAGAAAAAAATTAAGTTAATTTTTTCTCCTTTGTAAATTGATGAGTTTCTATTAATGCATTTTTATTCTTTTTATTTTGAACTTCCAAACAATAGTTTGTCCTTCAATTAATTTAATAATCATCTTTACAATCTTATTAGATGTTGCTAAATAAAGCTTTATATAATAATTATTAGTTGAAACTATTGTCATTATCCTTTTATGATACTCTCACACATATCTCATCAAATCACTCTCTTATTTTGAATTTTTTTAGGGAATTATCCTATGCTTATAAGAAGATTTCCTATAGAAATTATTGAAGTTGATGCTCAAACTTCTTGGAGGTTATTCCTCTGATGGGAGATCCCATCTTTGCTTATGCAATATGCCCAATAATGTTAAGCATTCCTTAAAAATGTCAATTGCTACTCATTCAATCACATTTTTTTATGTTATTTTTAAACTTAAAGATAAGCTATTAAGATTCATCAAAAAGATGGAAAGTGAACTTCTTATTTCTTCTCTTCTTAGAGATGATATAAACAACCAAAGAATGTTGTAAGGATTAATGGATTAAGGAAAGTACTAAGTCTTCTTGGTTATCCAAAGGTGAAGATGCTATAAATTTTTTATATCAAAGGACTAAAAGTAGACGGAACCATAACTTCTTCAAAAATTGTTATTATCCAATAATAAGAAAATATATTCTCAAGAGGAAATTATTGAAAAACTATTTATTATTTATATAATTAGCTTAATGTAGAGGGATGCACTTCATTTGTTCAAAACACTTTTTTACTTGCTACTTATATCCTCTCTTAGGATGATTGCAACATTCTTATGGCTCTCTTTTTTTCATAATGAAATTAAATTACTCTTTTTCATATTGCTAATATAGGCTATTAGTCAGTATGGGTTCACATTAAAAATTTTCAAAGATATTTGTTGCAATACTTGCTCTTTCTTTATTAATGATATTCACCACATTTACATTGCTAGGCTCCCTAATAGAGTCAAATATTTTACAATCACATTATTTCCTAAAAACTCTCACCCTAAAACTTCGAATGATTATAAGCCTATATTACCTTGTAATTCTCTTTACAAGGTTATTGCTAAGCTTATTGTTGGTAAACTCAAATTGTTGTTGCCCAAGCTAATTCATTGAACTATTTATCTTTCATTTATGGATATGACATCTCTCATAGCACCATCCTTGTGAATTAACTCTTCGATGACTTTAATTCTCATAGCATAACAAAACACTTTTACTCTAAACTTGGTTAATACTCACATTTTATAGAACAAGATAAGGATTGTGTGGTATGGCTTATATATTTGATGTTTATTCTTTATTATCATGAATGGCGAAATGAAATAATATTTATTTTCATCTTCTAGGCTCAAAGAAGGATGTCCCTTATCTTCTTCTTCTTCTTCTTTTCACTTTTATTATGGGAGATCTTTCCAAACTTTTGGAAGATTGTATGGTCAAATATCAATTAATGGGAACAAAATATATAACTATATCTCAATTAATGTATGCAGATAACTTATTCTTTTTTAGTGAGGCAACTATTATTATTATTATTATTATTATTATTATTATTATTATTATTATTATTATTATTATTATTATTATTATTATTATTATTCTTTTTTTTTATATTCTAGTAACCCTTAAGGATATTGGTAGCTTGTAAAGTTATTAATAAATATGCTATTTGTTTTTCTAAAATTGTTGATACACCAACCAAAGAAGACATTTGTCAAATTCTAGGATCTAAATAAATGGAGCACCATTGGGATCATCTTGGCATAGCTATTATATCTAGAGACTGAATACTACCATTTCTAATTATACCATAAGGTTTAAGAAAGAAAATATATAATCTTATATGCAACTTCCTATATATCAATGGAACAAGCAGTAAATCCACACAATCTCATGGTACACTATTCTTCCTTTAGACAAAGGTGGTCATGGATTTCCCTCCCTTTATTCTCTTCATTTTCTTAAGAAGGTTAAAATAATTTGAAAATTTTAATTTTCAATTTATCTTCCTACTTGGTCCTTTAATAATTATGATCTTACCTAGAATAATCCTAGCAAAAAAAAAAAAGATTGTAAATCAACTAATATTCATATATGTAAGTTTTTTTTTTTATGATTCTTATATATTTTATTTTATAATAAAGATCTTAATGTATATTGATTTGACCTCATGGTCTGAACCGATTGGTTAATCTGATTTGATCGTGAACTAGGCATATAATCTTTCCAAAGCCTTATCAATAAATTGGTGAATCGGTCTAGTTTACATAAAATCGATCGATCCCAACTTGTGCCATTTTAAGAATTTTTTATTCTCAACCAAATAACTAACTTTTTTAGAAAAATATACTAACTTAAACATAATATTTTAATTTAACTATTTAAAAAAGGACTTATAAATATTATTATTATTATTATTATTATTATTATTATTATTATTATTATTTGTTGCGTAAAACCGCCATGGTAGAGTAAAAGTTTTCGCTCTTTGAAAAATCCAAAGACACGTATAAAAGTGTGAACAATAAAACTGCATGAAAAACCTCAAAAGAGGGAAAACCACGGCCTAGCCCAAGAAAAGCTTCCACTATGCATCGTTTGAGTACAAGATCTTCCGACACCGGAGATTACGAATTGTATATGAGAAAGGGACAACAATAGCGAATGTGACGAATGACGACGATGTGATGTTGATGTAATGATGATGTTGATGATGATGTTGATGACAAGTTGATGATGATGACCGACGATAGTGCGATGATGACCGGCAACACCGGTCAACAACGGCGAATCGGTGATGACGCGACGGCCGACGGTTAACGATCGCCGAGTGGCGCACGATTGGATAGGATCTCTCTCTCTCTTGCTTGGGCTCCCCTTCATATGAGGAATGAGGCTATTTATAGATTGGGAGTTGTGTCTCGTAATTACATGCAAAACCCGCACTACCCACTTCATCTGACAACACATAATGATCCCTTTGATCATTTGATATATTTTAAATATTTGAATGCTCAAATGAAGTCTTTGAAGATCTTGTTGGAACCGCTCACGAGACTCAATTTGACTATAAACACTCTATATTTGAGAGCTTTTAGGAATTTAACTAATGTCTCAAAGTTTCCAATGATATTTTAAGTGCTTGATCCCGCTTCAATTTCTGGCTTTCTGATCAAGATTCGTGCTGATTAGAGGAATTTTCAGGGTCATATCAGTTGCTCTATTTTTGGATGATATTATCTCAATCATCAAAAAATATGTGTCAAGTACTTCAAAATAGCAAATTCTTCAATGAAATCTGCAGGTCCATTAACCACACATTTTGAGAGAACAGATCTTCATAGTAGCACAAGATTACGATTACTGCAGAGACAAACCACAATAACATAGGTATGTAAAGCGAAAGCACAAATTGAGGTGACCATCCGGTTCGAACGTACCACCCATGCAGCATGCGGCTGAAGCGCGTTGGCTTTAAGCATGGGCTGGAAGCGAGTCCCGGGTCATGGCCAGACGCTGGGAATCTCACGGCCGGCTTTGGCGTAGGCTACATGCAAGCCCCACGCAAACGATAATTTGACGCCGGTTTGTTTGTTGTTTTTTGATGATTTTACCCTTTTTCCCCTATGGTCTATAAAACCCCTAGGCAGGAAGGCACACTTCTTCAATGCTCTAGTGCTTTCTTCTTCTTGAGTGAGTTCATTTGAGTCGATCAACTCGTTGTTCGCCGTTTTCCCTCGAAAGAGGCCAACGGCACCTCCGGTTTGAGGCGATCAGGCCCATGGTACTTACGCTTGTTCGATTTTCCTCAAAAGAGCGAACTAGCCTCGTGATCGCCCGTGTTTGAGCGATCAAGGCCCATGGTAGCATTCCATTTTCTCGAAAAGGCCTCGCCTCCCGTCGGTTTGAGGCGATCAAGGCCCATGGTACTTACGTCGTTGTTCCAGTTTTTCCTCGAAAGAGGCATCAACCAGCCTCGTCAGACCATCCGGGTTTGGAGGCGATCAAAGCCCGCGGTACTTACGTCGTTGTTCTGGTTTTCCCTCGAAAGAGGCGTCAACGGCCTCGTCAGACCGTCCGGGTTTGGAGGCAATCAAGTCTCGCGGTTCCAACTTTTTCTGTTAGAAAATTAGATTTCTCATGACTTTAATGGATGATTTAGCAGTTTATAACCACCAAGATGGAGAGCGCCAGAACTATCGCTCAAACGACTAAAAAGTTTGGCATGTAATTTATGAGCATCATCGAGGGGAATATCTTCTTTTTTTTGTCTTTTTCTCATATGTATGTGTATCCATTTTGTCGATCATCGCAAGCTATCCGTGAGCAGAGAGTGAGGAGAGACCCAAACATTGGGGTGAGTGAGTTGCTTTACAAAATTCTCGATTTTTATCATTTCTCCCTCTTTATTTATTATGTATTTTCACAAGGTGATGGCCAGAAGAAACCCATAGTGACTAGATGATATACCATCCATCGTCACATCGAGATAGTTTAATGGTGCTCCACAGAAAGTTTTTCTTCCCTAATGAGTTGGTGGCCATTGTTGCCAAAAAGTCTAATCGAGCCCGATCACCTCCGTCAGGGTACTTTACTGTTTCTGAGATGATTCTTCATGCCGCGATTCCCTTTCCCCGAGTTGATTGAGATATTCAAAATATGTGGTGTAGCTTTGTCACAGTTTTCATTTCAAGCTTTAATGGTCATCATCGGTTTGACTGTCTTCTTTAGAGAGCGTGGTGTTACTTTGAACATCAAATACTTGTGTCAATGTGCGATTTACATGTGATACCGTGGACGTTTCTTATCTGACTATAAAGAATTGATAGAATTTTCAAAGACGGATCAATCTAGAAATTGGTCTAATGGATTCTTTTGTGAAAAATGAGTGGGGCCTTCCGAGAGATGGGGAAGATTGAATGACCTTCCGCATCCATTCTTGATGTCGAGAATGAGATCTTGGCAACTCTTAATATCCCTGATGTAGGAAGCTTGCAACATGAGTTACCTCACATTGGCAAATATATAGTTGAAGATAGAATGTTTAAGGTTGGCCTTTCTATCCAGGCAGGGAGATCTCATTCTTTTTCACTAAAGAGGTCAAGTAAAGGTGATGAAAGGTCTCCTCATATTCATAGGGTTCTTTCAAGAAGCCATGAAATCGTGGTGGTGGCAATATTTCTTCCCTAAAGAAAAAGAAGACATAAGTGACTACGCCGATATCCGTGAAGAAGATGTTCACCCCTTGACCTCGAGTTTAATGCTTCAACTCATGATGGGGAGTTCAAGCCGCACATTCCTAAAGAGGTGTTAAATCACATATGGGCATCAATGCGATGAATTGGTACGTTGTCTTCTTCTTTCTTCTTTCTTCTTCTTTTCTTTTGTGTAATATTTGTGATGATTTTTTTATATGTAACTCAAACATTAGGGCGATGGCTCATTTGGGTGTCACTTTAGATGAGTGAATATCAATTTGTGAAGATAAAATATCTGCAAGGAGTATGAAAAGATGAGTATTAAAGCCAAAGAAGTGGTGACTTTGGAGGATCACCGACCTGCGAACCGAAATAGCTTAACATGTCGACTTCTCTCCAATGTCGAGGTGGAGCACACTCGTGATGAGCTGATTGAGGTGAGGACAGAGACTCGTCAGAAAGAGAAAAGACTTAAGGCACTTGCAATGGAGAAGAGAGCTCTCGAACTGGAGAAGAAAGCATTACATGATCGCCTTTCCTGAGAAGGAGCATATAATGTCGGCGAAAAGCAAATGAAACCTTGAAGATGGTGGAAGACTTTAAGAACTCCCAGCTTATCTCGGTACACTCGAAGACCATGTTGAAGCTCGTAATCATATACTTGATGTTGAAGTGAAGGACTTGGAGCACCAATGTTTAGAGGAGGGCTTCATCAGGGTTCTAAAGGAATCGCAAACAGAGCTAGTATTGAGGATTTGTCTCCCAAGTATCAAGACTCTTATTCGATTCGGAGATGAAGGAGTTGAGAGTGAGTCCAAGGGAGTATCTCCAGTGGTGAGGGCGTTGATATCACCTGATATGATGTAGTATCACTTGAGGATGCATTTTTTTTTTATATGTATTATTGTAGTGTGTATAGAATCTTGATTCTTTCTTATCATCATGTTAATGCTATCAAATTTTTTGTTAGATGATCTCTTATTTTGTTTTACATCGGTAATTGGTGAATATTATTCGATGATGCTAACTTGTACGGATGAGGTTGAATTGAATCCACTCAGGATTTTTGACCTATCCGAGGTTGTTTGTCAGAGTCTCCACTCGATGACCTGTATGGAAGAGGTCGTGAGGAGTCCACCAAGGACCTTTTGACCTATCCTAGGTTGTTTGTCGAGTCTTACCGATGGCGTTAACGTTGGAAGAGGCGAGAAGTCCACCAAGGACCTTTTGACTATCAGGTTTACTTGAGTCTTCGATGACATTAACGTGTGGAAGAGGTCATGGAAGTCCCCTTGGGATTGATCATGCTCGATTGAGATATACGTGAGTTGTATATTTCTCAAGTGGGAGAATTAAATGAAGAAGAAACAAGTTGTAAGAAAGAAAGCTATAAATTCATTACTCGATAAGTTCGTGATATAATCATAAGATGATTTTAACGATATGAGTTTTAAGAAAGAAATGATAACAACAAGTCTTTATCCCCAAGTGGGTTGGCTACGAAGGAGATGATAAAGCGAGACAAAATAAAAGTTGATAATTATCGGTAAATTCGATAATATTTTTAGAGATTCTCGGTGTTCCAAGTTAGGTAAAGTTTTTCCCTAATCCTTGAGCTTGAAAGTTCACAGCTTCACCATAGCTATAACCACATATGGGCCATCCCAAAGAGGTGAGAGTTTATTGCGTTGAGGGCCTTTGCAACTGACTTGAGACTTTGTAGGACCAAGTCACCAAAGATATGGGATGAGATTTTACTCTTACATGTGAAGTGACTACCCTTTGGTGATAGGAAGCAGTCCGAAGTAGGGCCATGTCACGAGTTTCGGGGAGTAGGTTCAAGTGTTGTCGGAGTTTTTCTTCATTACCGTCATGATCGAATAATTGAACTCTTGGACTTGGAACCCCGATATCTACTGGTATAATAGCTCTTTGAAACACAAGTTATCTGTCTCACCTGAGTGCCTTGATGTAGTCGGTAAGCCCAAAGAACATTAGAAAGCTCATCAACCCATTGCGGCCTTCTCGAGCGTGTTTTGAGTCCTTTGAGTATTGGTTGGTAGCCTTGCAGTTGGTTTGAGGATGTGTTACAACCATATGCGATGGTGAATGTGAAGATCTTTGCAAAAGGATGTAAAGACTTTTCCAGTAAATTGTGTTCCGTTGTTAGTGATGATCTTTGCGGGGAAGACCTGTCGACATACTATATTTTTCAAACAAATTGTTTAGCATTTGCCTCGTAATTTTAGCGTAGTTTGGCTTCCACCCATTTAGTGAAGTAGTCGACGGCTAAAATGATGAACTTTCGTTATACGATGCTTGTCGGAAAAGGTCCCATGATATCAATCCCCATTGAGCAAAGGCCATGGGCTTTGAATGGATGAGAGCTCATGCGATGTGAGGATGTTAGAGTGCAACGACAACTTGCACTTTTTCATGAACTCAAGGCATCTTGTTTCATTGTAGGCCAATAGAACCTTGCCTTATAATTTTAAGGGCTAGTGCCCTTCCTCCAAGCGTTCTCCACATATCCAGTGGACCTCTCTTAATGCGTGTCGACCTGAAGGTGAGACATTTGAGGCCGGTCAGGAAAGCTTCGTTTGTATAGTTCACCTCAGATAATAGTAAAGTTTGAAGCTTGTCTTGAGGAGATGAATTCAAAGTTGAGTCTTGAAGAGTTCCTTCTTGTAGAAAGACAGGATGGGGTCCATCCACGAATGTTCCTTTATCTCATCAATTGCTTGAATTACCCATGACCCTTGGATACTGAAAATATATTTCTTCAACATGCCTTCTCTTAAATAGATCCCAGTAGCGGATGAAGCAAGCTTAGCAGAGCGTCATTTCAGTATTCTTCTCGTAGTATGTGAATGATTTGATGTGTCTTGAAATGGGCAATAAGAGACTTCACCAAGTGGAGGTATTGTGCGGTGGATTATGAGCATTAAAGTTTCCCTCAAGTTGGAGGCTGACAAGTTGAGAGTCGGTGTGTATCACTAAGTCTTGAGCTTCACGTCAATGGCGAGTCTCAACCTGCATAAGAGCCTCATATTGACCATATTATTAGTTGCAGGAAATTTTAGGGTGAAGTCCATACTGGGTATTCTGGGGAAATAAGTAAGATTCCAGCATCAGCACCAGTACTTCCTGAAGCTCCATCAACATAGAGGGTCCATTGAGGGGACGAAAGACATGTAGCAGATAGCTCCTCTGGAGTTGGGGCAGTGCATTCCACTATAAAGTCTGCGAGTACTTGAGACTTTATTGCAAGGCGAGGTAGAAAATTTATATCAAACTCTCCTAATTCTACAGACCACTTGATTAATCTCCCAGATGCTTCTGGTTTCTGTAGGATGGCCTTTAATGGTAAATGAGTGTGAACACTGATAGTGTGAGCTTGAAAGTATGGACTAATTTTTGGAGAAAACTAAAGCCAAAGCCACCTTATTCGGCAAGTGGATAACGACTTTCTATATCGGAGAATTTTCTTGACATAATGGTGGTTATACCACTTTCTTCTCTAAAAGCGAGCTTATCGTGTGGGAAGAGCTGCGAATATAAGTATAACATCTCTCCTTGAATAGGCTTGGATAGTAGAGTGGAGATCTAAATACTCTTAGCTACTCAAAAGCGACATTCATCAATTGATTATTATTTTTAGCTCCCTTTAATATTTTAAAGAATGACAAGTATTTATCCCCGAACATGCTAGAAGCGATAACGCAATTGTCCATTCAAATATTGAACTTCCTTAATATTCTTGAGGAGTCATATTTTTGAGAGCTTTGATTTTCGGGGTTGGCCTCTATCCACGGTGGGTTACCATAAAGAAATTTTCCCGACGTAACCCCAAAAGCACATTTGGTCGGGTTGAGTCGCATGTTATAACATTGAAGAAGGTTAAAGCATATTTCTAGGTCAAAAATATGTTATTATTCTTCCAAGCTTTTCATTAACATGCCATCCACATATACCTCCATTGTGCGGCCTAGTAGGTCTTTAAAGACCTTATTCATAAGGCGTTGATAGGTAGCACCAGTATTTTTTAATCCAAATGGCATAACTTGGTAACAGTATAAACCTTTATATGTTTGAAATGCTATAGTAGCTTCTTTATCCATTGGGTTCATTTTATTTGGTTGTAACGAGTAAGCATCAAAAAGGAGCATTTGATGTCGGATGTAGCATCAACCAACGATCAATTCGAGGAAGAGGAAAACTATCTTTCGGGCAAGCCTTGTTAAGATCAGTGTAATCAATACACATTCTCATGTTCGTTTATTTTCTTAACCATGATAACATTCTAGCCATGTAGGGTAATGTACCTCATATGAATCCGCTTCTAGAAGCTTGTTAACTTCTTGCTCAATAGCTTGGAGGCGTCAGTGCAAAACTTCTTACGGATGATCGGTTTGAATGTCGGATCGATCTTGAGAGTGCATGATCACATTGGGGTCGACTCGGCATGTCCATCGGACTCAAGCGAAGATGTCTTGATTTCTGCCAAGAAGTCTATGTATTTTCCCTTTGTTGAGCGAGATCCACACCTTGTTGTAATGGTTGGTCATCGATATAATGCAACAAAAGCAAATCTTCTACAAGCGAAGCTTTGGTACTTCTTCATCTCAAAATTAAAATCTTGATCTGAAGGTCCGAAGCGTGGTTGAGCTTTATGCGAGATATCATGATTGTCTTTATCAGATTTCCACACCTCCAACTCAGGGGTTGAAAATTTCATCTTAAGATGAGATAGAAGTGATTGCAAGAAAATTGATTGAGGGGCCTTCCAAAGTTATATATCGAATCGACTTGACCACCATGAATTGGATTAAATGAGCCACTTGTCGAGAAAATTCACCAAGGACAACAGAGGAAGGGTGATTGTCCCTCTACTGCATGGCGATTATCAAACCCTAATGGTCTGCGGGTTGGAGCTTTTCTCGCCCATGTTAAGAAATGTGAGTAAAATAATACATCAAGAACTCCCATTGTCAATCAAAATTCTCTTAACATTATAGCATGGGTCACCGATCCCTGCTGATGACAAGTGGATCTTGATGAGGAACATGTACTCCTTCTAAATCTGAGTCATTAAAAGTGATGGAATGATCAGTACGAGACTTCTTTAACTCCGGCTCTTCAGAGATGGTAATGAGAACTTGATTATATAGTATTGGTCCTCTGATTGCTTCAATTTCTCCCTGTTTGATGATTATTTTGTTGTTTTACGTGATGATTGTCCTCTTGCCCCATTGGAGGTATGTTTATTTGAGTCGATTGATTCTTCACAAATTGGCGTAGATATCCTTTGAATGAGCATCTCAATTTCTTCTTTGAGTTGTTTGCATGCCTGTAGTATGTCCCGACTTGATGGAAGTGAATATTGCTGATTTTTGAATTTGGTTTTGATGGATCGGCCACTTGATATTTTCTTCATCTCGAATAGCCATTAGGAGGTTAACACGAGATGTGTTCAATGGCGTGTATTCCTTTTTGGGTGGTTCACGTCATTGATATGGGGGTCGTGGAGGAGATCACTTTGCGCTTCTTTTGATAGACTGTTATATTCCACAGGGTGCTTTTACATTCTAGATTGCTCAAATTAGATATTAGCCATCGGCGAGATTTGTGCTTCCACATGATGAACCAAGTCGCATGAAGCGGGGTGTCATTAGAGTAAAAGGCCGGATGGAGTCCTAGGAAAACTCCTCTTATTAGTTCGGTCTACACTCGGGTATTTGGTGAGAGGAGAACCTGGAAGTATTCCTTAAGTGATTACCCTCATTTGATAAATGCAGGAGATGGGAGGAATCTTTAATGATCCTCCGTTTGCAATGAAGCTGACTACAAAAATCTTGGCGAGTATGGATGGATTCCCTTGGAAGGGAGTAGAACCAAGTGCGAGCTTGTCCTTTGAGGGTAACTGGAAAGACCTGACAAAGAAGTGTGTTAGAAGCTCGTTGGATATGCATGATAGTCCTGTAATGGTTGATGTGTTCATGTGGGTCAGTCGCCCCATCATAGGAATCAATGTTCGAAAGCTTGAAACCCACAGGAATAGAATGTTGAAGAATAGCTTCAACTAAAGGTGAAGATTCCTCATAGCCGCGGTGAGGGGGAAGATGATTGCTATCTTGGAGGTGAAATTCGTCTTACATTAAACATCATAATTCACACATTATAACATGACAGTGGGGTCAACGGGACAAGAATGTCAAACTACCAATAATTGGTGGATTAGCGTCAGTTGGCATGTGATGATGAGTAGTAAAGAGCGGTGTCAGGAGATCGACATCCGCTCTATGTGGAGGAACTTGACATCAAGAAAATTAGCATTTTGACCCCTTGATCGATCTTGGGGAGATGTATTTTCTGCGATAGTGGTTGTTGTGTTCCTCAAAAGTCATCTCATTTGAGACTCTTCCATTCGACATGATCTTCTAAAGAGATTTCGCCTTCAATCACTATCGAGGGAAGTGAGAAGGTGGCGTCCTTGGTTCAAGGATTGGTTTAGTGGAGAGTTGGGAGGCTCTGTTGTTACAAATTGCTATTAGCCATAACGAGGTGTTCCAGAATTGTGATTGAAGGGTTATTTCCACAGCCTGCGTGCTAAAACCGGTTGCGGTAGAGTAAAGTTTTAGCAACTTGTGAAATCCAGCACACAGTATAAAAGTATGAACAATAAAACTCGGATTTTAAAAACCTCAAGAGGGAAAAACCACTAGCCACAAAAAAGCTTCCACTATTGTTGCGTCTTGAGAATTTTATTTGTAGATCACGAGATCTTCATCGTAGCCCAAAATTATCCAACACCTGGCGGATATGAATACAGGTTATCGTGGAAAACCCGTTAAGGGAAAAAAACGGCCTTGTCCGGTCGTAGAACTTTCACATGTGTTGATCTGGGTCCTTGCTAGTTAGTTGGGAGAAGAAGGTGTTTACAGGCGGAAACAATATTAGAGTGTAGAAAAATACAATATCGGTCAACTCCAACCCAAGGGAGAAGTTTCCCAAAAGCGGCGAGCGATCTTCAGGAGCAACTCTTGATCTTGAGGAGAAAGGAGCGGCAACGGTCTTTTCTAGTCCTCGGGGGTGATCTCCAGGACTCGATCTTGAGCCTTCTTGGTGGTGGCAGTGGTGATAGATCGTCTCGTCGGCCGGTGGTTCTCGAGCTCTGGTCTTCAAAATCGATTGGTCCCCTCAGGTGAGAATGAAGCTCTATTTATAGATTTTGGGAGTGGCGGCCTTGTAAATGGAAAACTCAACCACTCCCATCGGACGGCCGATCGCGATCCCTCGATCGACGGTGTATTTTGATGATCGTGCCTTAATGATCGAATTGGGTGATCTTGGATTCGTTGGATTGTCTTGGCGAGCTCGATCATAAATATGTCGATTTTGGTGACAATTTGGTGGATCAAGATCCATTTTCATGCTCGATAACTCGAGTCGATTGAGCTTCGGATCGGACTATGCTGATGTTCTTATGTTAGTCTCGAGCGATCGTTTTGTAAGTTTCTGAAATGTGATTAGATCGAAGCATTTTGAAAATGCCTTGAGATTCGTGCTTGATCATTAATTTTAGGATGTATCGGTTACTATTTTGGGTGACATTATCTGATCCAAAATATATATACGAAAATAAAATTCTTCAATGAAATTTGAGAGTCCATCAATCGCATTTTGAGAGAAACAGTCTTTATAAGCATAATATTAAGCTGGAAGGCGATCGAGTAAATATAGGTATGTGTGGGTCGATATTTTGAGATTCTGGATGATCCGATGCGAAGAAACAGGGTTCTGGCGGCGGGTGCCATGTATGCAACGCCAGTCATGCGTCTGTATATACCACTGATGAGCGCCTTCGATGGTCGGATCGCGCGAACTGGATCTGGTCAGTCGGCGGTTCAGCCCGGCAAGCGAGCGGCATGGGAAGCCGTCTGGTCGCGGTACAATGGCGTCAGTCTGAGCTCTGATGAACTTCATGAGGGAACTTTCCGGGTCGAGCTGGGCTCAGGTGGGTGAGTGTCAGCCAGCGGGTTGAACATGAGCGTTTAAACCCATTCGACCGTGGGCCGGCCCGATTGCCGGTGATTCGACTGGGAAACCAATTGGCCGTGTTGGCAGTTTTGGCCGGTGGTGAAGTCGACCGGTAGCGATTCGACCCGTGGACCAGTGATTCGCGACAGCGTCCATTGTCGGGCCGTGCAGAATGGCTTGCGACCAGCGGCCATGAGGCGAGTGGAAGGCGTCTGAGTCTGGTAGCATATATGGCCTTAAGCAATGGGAACCCAGCAACAGGGTTTGACGGTTTTGAGCGGTTTTGGGCGGTTTTGGGCGGTTTTACGCTTTTGCCCCTAGAAGGGGTCTATAAAAACCCCCCAGGTAAGAGGAAAGGCACACACCTCTCCTCTCTTAGAGTGCATAGCCTCCCCGGGTTTGGGCACTCTTCTTGGATCCCACTCCCTCTCCAGAGTGCATAGCCCTCCCCAGTGGGAGTTTGGGCACTCTTCTTGGATCAACCTCTCCTCCTCATCTCCACCAAGCAGTGCAGCCTCCCCAGGTGGAGTTTGGGCACTCTTCTTGGATCAACTCACCTCCTCTCTCCAAGAGTGCATAGCCCTAGTGAGTTTGGGCACTCTTCTTGGATCAACCTCTACCTCCTCATCTCCAGTGCATAGCCCTCCCCGGTGGGAGTTTTGGTGGGAGTTTGGGCACTCTCCTTGGAATAATTTTTTCGATCATCAGTTCTGGTGTTTATAGATGGGTGAGAATCTTTTGAAAGAGACACGTCAGACCCTTTATGCAGGGGCGTGGCAGGAACTAAAATGGGAGGGCGAAGATTGGTAGATTCGTCGATCACGGAGACACATTGATCGTGCTTGGAAAAATATTATTTTCCGAATGATTTGGTTCTTAAGTGTCAGAAGAAATGATGAGCCCAAACTCCAGGTATTTCACCACTTACGAGATGAGTTTGGGCGGGATTGCGGTTTCCCCATCCCAGATGATCGCCATTTTGTCGACAACATTTGCATTTCCAGTTTTGAGCGAGCGGACGATCGTGATGGGACTTATAGTCTTTTCGAGGAGGCGGTGCGACGCTCTGATTACCTGCGGATGTGCAAGTTTACTGCGATGCACATGGTCGTATCACTGCAGAATTTACTTGACCTCGGACGAAGGATCCTCCCAAGAGTTGGGCGATTCTTTTTGTGAAGAATGAGGGGTCTTCGAGAAATGGGAAAGGCGAGATTTACCCATTCCCCTCTGAGTTGGTGATGAAGATATCTGCGGACGAAATTCGAATATTGAAGATCTTGATTTGAGATTCAATATATCAGCAATTTGTCGGAGGAATCTTTGTTGGCGGGCTTTCTATTCATCCCGGTCTTATGCGATTCGTTGAAAGCAACAAAGAGGTTTCCAGATCTCCCGCGTCCTCGGCTTCTTCCAGGAAGGACCCATCTCCTAAAGAAGAGGAAAAGGCGAAGAGGTGATGGTGATATCGGATACGAAAAGAGGACGCCGTAGTCCCCAAGGATCTTCATTTCGAGGGCGTGTTGAATCATTCTGCGTGGGTCGTCGATGCGGTAACAATCCTTCTTCGTTCATCATCTTTTATTTCCCATTTCCTTGTGCTTAACGTAATTTTTCTTATTTGAATCTTGAAGAAAGAACTTGACTTCAAAATGAACATTGTGCTGAATGACTGGAATTCAGAGTTCATGAAGGTCAAGTTTCTCCATGGTGAATATAAGAAGCGGTATGTGGAGAAAGTAAAAGAGATGTCCGTGTTGGAGAATCAACTTGATGAGTGCAGGACCGAGTTGGCGACTCAAGCGACTTCTCTTTCTTTTCGTCGGAAGTTGAAGCGGACTGGATGAATTAGTGGAGGCTAGAGGTTGGTTCTGAGGATCGAAGATCTTTTAGAAGGTTTCGGTCTTGAGGCAAAGAAGCAGAGTTATTTCGGAGAAAGAGGCGCCTTATCTCGGGTAGAAGCGGGGAGATCACGGAGTGGAGGACTTCAAGAACTTCGACGACCTTCAAGAGTATCATCTGAGGATCACGTTGAGGCCGAGACCACGTGTATGATGTAGAGGTGAAGGCTTTGGAGCGGCGTGTGTTGATGAAGGCTTCAGGGTTTCTTGAAGGGGACACGCTTGGCGTATCATAGGAGGCTGGTGTTGAGGTCCTTTCTCCTAGCTTCCCCGACCCTTGCGGCAGGATGACTCGAGATAGTTCTTCATCATCTGATGAGACCATCAAATAGTTGTAGTTCCTTTATGTTTTGCTGATGTTGTATATTATTTACGGTTGATTGTACTTGTATGTTAATATTAACAATCCACAAAAATTGTTTGTGAATATTTTTTGAGTTGTGTGTCAAAGTGTACTTTCGATGATAAAGATTCCGTAGAAGAGATCATCGAATCCCTTTAGATAATTGATCTATTCTAAGATCATTACGGGCGTTACTTGATGACAAACTTGCGGAATATATTTATAGAGGTTCTCTCGAACCTCTCGATCTATCTAGGTTGTGTATCGGGCGTTTACTCGATGATGTTAACACTTATGGAGAAAGTTGTAGGCGTCTATAGAGGATTGCCAACTTATCCAAGGTTGTTTATCGGTTACTCGACGATGTTAACACATAGGAAGATCGGTCAATTCCACGGGATCGATCTTACCCTGAATGAGATACAACAATAGTTGCGTATCTCTTGAGTCGGGTGTTTTAAAATGCAAGCATAAGCAAGAAAAAGTCATAATAAGTATGAGAACTTTAACATAGATAGAAACATAAATCCAAACACCTTGATGCCAAGGTTGGACAATAGAATACGACAAAGCAGTATCGATAAATGTTTAATTCGATAACAGCAATTAATACAAACATATACGATGATAATGTTTTTAGCATTCCTTTAGAAAAAAAGGCGATACATCCGGTAGTACGAGGTTTGTAGCATTCGGTGCGTGAGAGTCTTCCCCATACTATCCTTAAGCTTGAGCGTGCCGGCTTGATTTTGACACCACCACATACGCCTTCCCAAGCGGTGAGAGTTTGTTACTGTGGGCCTTTTCCGGTCGAGACTTCGAGGGCGAGGTCCCCAGCAGATATTGTCGTGGCTTTACCCCCGGTTGAAACCTCGAGCAATCCTTTCTTGATAGGAAGCCATTGAGTCGACATGTCGCGGGTCTCTGCAGGAGATCGGATGGAATCAAGCTTATCGTTGTTCTTGTCGGCATCAAAGTTATGGGTCAGCTCGGGACCCCGATGTCGGCGGAATAACATCGATTCAAAACCCAGTTATGCGGCGTTTCTCCGGTGAGTCCTTGATATAGTCGGTAAGCCCAAAGAACATTGGATAGTTCTTGACCCATTGCCCCGTGTGGTTCGTGTCTTTAGCCCTTTAGTATTGTCCCATTGGTGACTTGGTCGCCCATTTGCGTGGATGGGATATGTGTGGATTAGCGGATATGCAACTCTTGGCGAAAGATGTGAATGTCTTTCACTGAAGCTGCGTCCATTATCGGTGATGATTTTTTTGGAATGCAAAGCGACAAATAATATTTTTCCGCAAATTGCTTGACATTTGTTTGGTGATTTTGGCGTGTTCGGCTTCCACCCACTTCGTGAAGTAATCAATGGCCAAGATTATGAATTTTCGTTGCCCAGTGGCAATGGGAAAGGGTCCCATTATATCGATCCCCCATTGAGCAAAGGGCCACGGGCTCTGGATTGTAGTGAGTTCTACAGATGGTGTATGAGTGAGATTGGAATGTAACTGACACTTGTTACACTTCTTTACAAACTCCAATCGTCCTTCTTCATTGTAGGCCGAAAACCTTGCCTCATGATTTTGAGGCGAGGGCTTTTCCTCCCAAATGTTCACCACAAATTCCTGAATGAACCTCTCGCATTGCATAGTTAGCCTCCGAAGGTGGTAGACACTTTAAGTAGGGCCCTAAGAAGGGCCGCTTGTAGAGTTCGTCACCGATTATGGTGAAGTTCGATTGCTCTACGTCGGATAGCATCGGTGGGGTCTGGCAAGGCCGCTTTGAAGAAAGGACATGATGGTCAATCCATGAAGATTCTTTTGGGTCCTCCGAGATTGTATCACCCAAGCGGCCTTGAATCTGGGAAAGTGGATGTTCTCTATGTATTTTCTCTTGAAAAGATCTCCTGTCGTTGTTATGGCTAACTTGGAGAGGGCATCTGCTCGCGTGTTCTGCTCCCTTAGAATATGAGTTATCTGATGGGTCTCGATTCTGGCAAGAAGTGACTTTGCCAAAAGAGTCTTGGCAAGATCTGGGATGGTGCTCAAAGTCTCCTTCAACGTGAGGCCACAAGGCGTGAGTCCAGTAGATGGCTAAGTTTTGGACCTCATCAATGGCGAGCCTTAGTCACGCTGAGGGCCTCGTCTTCGTGACATTATTGGCGGGAACTTTAGTCGAAGCTTACTCTAAAGTTATTTTACTTGGGAGATAAGCAAAATTCACTCATGGAAGTACGGCTCCATCAACATATAATGTCCATTGATTTGTCATGGAGTGATGAATGATCTGTTCGTGGTGATGGGATGGTACATTCTACAAGTCGGCCGAGCACTTGTGACTTTATATCGAAGTGGAAGAAAATGGATGTCAAACTCTCCAAGCTCGACCACTTCATCAACCTTCCGGATACATCGGGATTTTGCGAATAGTTCTTAATGGAAGATGAGTGTAGCGTTGATGGTGTGGGCAAAATGCGGTCGCAATTTTAGATGCAGAATACCGAACGTCTTATCGCTAGTGGATAGCGCCGGTATCGAGAAAGGATTTCTTGACATAGTAAATGGGTCGTTGCAATGAATTCTCCTCGCGTATCAGCACGGAGCTTACGACATGAGAAGAAACAGCAAGATAGATATGCGCTTCTCTCCTGGATGAGCTTTGATAATAGAGGAAGCTAAATAGACTAAGTTGCTCAAAAGCGGTCGACATTCATCGTCCCTGGAATCCATTTCCTCGCACCCTTAAGATTTTGAAGAATGATAGATACTTATCTCTGGCGGGCCAAGAATCGATAAAGGCGCAATCCTTCCAGTCAAGCGTTGGACTTCCTTGATGGTTCTTGGAGGTGACATGTTCTTGAGTGCTTTTATCTTCGGGTTGGCCTCTATCCCCTGAGTGACCATGAAGCCTAGGAATTTTCGGAGGAAACTCCAAAATGCACTTGCTTGGGTTGAGCGCATCTTGTAGTGTCGAAGAATGTCAAAGCACCAATGCATCGAAATATCTTTGTGATATTTCCAAGCTCTTCACCAGCATATCATCAACATATACCTCCATATTGTGCCCTATAAGATCCTTGAAGATCTTATTCATAAGGCGTTGATATGTTGCTCGACATTTTTAGTCGAATGGCATGACGAGCGGTATAGTCTCTTATCTTGGAAGGATGTTGCTTCCTCATCTGTTTTGTTCATCGATTTGATTGTAGCGAATAGGCATCCATGAAGCTCGACATCGATGTCGATGATGTTGCATCAACTAGTTGGTCGATCGAGGAAGGGGAAGCTATCTTTGGGCACGCGATTAAGGTCGGTGTAGTCGATACATTCTCCAGGAACTGTTGGCCTTCTTGACTAACACTACGTTAGCCAACCAGGTGGGGTAGTAGACTTCGAATGAACTTGACTTCCGAAGTTTGGTGATTTCTTGTTCTATGACGCAATCGTTGAGCGAAGGTTCTTTTCTTTATCACCCTTGTAGGTTGAGTCAACTTTGAGGAGTGCGTAATGACTTAGGGTCAATGCCGTATCATATGCGCTCGGCAAAGATATCTTGATTTTTTACGAGAAAATCTACGATTGATTTCGTCGATGAGCGACAACGATCCCACCTTCACCTTCGCGATGGATCAACTTCGAGATAGGAAGACAAATTACATCTTCAACCTGGAGAAGCCCTTTGAGGCATCCTCGTGGGTCGAAGTTCTCGATGTTGAGGGTTCGGCGTAAATGGTTGGGCTTGATATAAGCGCTTGTGCTATCTGTTGATTCCACTTACGCCGATGCCGGGTGTCGGAATTTCATCTTGAGGTGAGGCACAGATGTGACTGCGCCGAATATAGACTGGAGAGGTCTCCCAAATATTGCATTGTACGCGGACTCAGACTTGACTATAATAAATTGTATCAAGTGGGTTGCGTGTCGGGGAAATTCTCCAAGAGTTACGGAAGGCGATTTCCCTTCCACTAATCCGTCGATTATCAAATCCATACATGGACGGCCGTGGGTTGAAGCTCTCTTTATACCCATGCTTGGAAAGTGGAGTAAAAGAACTTCCGAACTCCCATTGTCGATCAATATCCTTTTAATATTGAAGCATGGATCACCCTGATGACAAGGGGATCTTGATGTGGGATGCGAAGCCCCTCTAGATCTAAATCATCAAAGGTGATAGAATGGTCAACCCGAGACTTCTTCGGCTCTGGCTCTTGAAAGGCGGCAATGAATATTTGGCTAGATAACACTGGCCCTCCTGCAATTGTTTCTATCTCTCCGGCCGCGGTTCCTCGAGATAGTTGCCCCGATTTCTTTGGGCAGGGTTGGTTTTGTATAAAAGCGGCCTAGATACCCACGTATTAGTCTTTCAATCTCCTCCTTAGTTGGTGGCACTCTTGGTGGTGTGCCCTCTGCGGTGAAAGTGGCGAATTTCTCTTGATTTCCAATTCCAGCTTTAAAGATGGTGGCCACTGTGGCTATCCTCTTCCTGAATAGCCAGTAGGATGTTCGCATGGCGTGTTGAGCCGTATATTTCCTCTCGATTGAGTCATAGGTCACGAGGAGGTTTTGGGGGGGAGGTTCTTTTCTCTTCTTTTAGAGATGTTTGAACATCACCTTTGGGAACCTTCTTCTTGGCTTGGTGGTTCAAACTATTCAGAGAGCATTGATAGATTCGTCGGAGATTTGTGCCTCTATTCGGTGGACCAGTCGACATAGGAATGGGTCTCGCATTAATGATGAATAGAAGTATCTGGAGTCCTCCGGAAGCCCTCAAAAGTTGGATCTACTCACGGTATCACTTGAGAGGAGAACCTCTTGAAGTATTCTTTGAGGACTCTCCATCGTTCCGGATTCGGAGATGTGATGAATCACGATGATTCTCTTGTTCGTGAGGCTTCTACAAAAAATCGGCGAGCTCTCCAAATGATGGACGGACCCCTTAGCGGCGAATGATAGAACCAATCTGGTACGTCCTTTGAGTCGGGAATACGACACAAGACGAGAGTCATTTGCGCCGAATGTGCATGATCGATCGAAAGTGATCGATATGCTCGTACGGATCGGTTGTGCCATCGTAAGGGTCCATGCTGGGAAGCTTGAATCTCATCGAAATCGGGTATTGCGAGATGATCTCTGGCGGGGGCGAGTTTTGGAAAGCGGAGAATGGATCATTCATTGTTCGAACTCTTCTGCACCCGTCGTAGTTCATCGCATTATAAGCGTGGAGTTTCACCGATCTGGTGAGCCATTCGTGGGGTGAGTAATGGCGGTATCGAGTTCAAGATCTGGATGTGGTGCCAAGGGTTCTCTACTTGTTGATCCGGCATTCCCGGGTAATCATTCTCAGGAAGAAAATCTGGATTATCCTGAGGGTCGTGCGGAACCTGTGGCTCTTCCGTGTTGGAACGTTTTGCCGGTCCTCTCGCAGGAGTCGAAGAATTTCGTTCTGGGAATCCTCCATCCTTTGAACGCGATCTTCCAAAGAGGGGCCTGACGGACCCTCACACGGGACAGAAGTCTGTTATGTAGAGAAGTGTTGGAGACTTGGCGTCCTTGATCCCGAGAATGAGGAGCGTTGTGCAAGTTTACCAACCATATTGGAGATATAGCAATGGGGAATTGTTGTTCCCACAGACGATTGTCTAGAATTTTATTAGGTAGATCGAGATCTTCATAGCCCAAAATTATCAACACACAAGCGGGGATATGAACCAGGGTTATATGTGGAAAACCCGTTAAGGAAAACCACGGGGCCTTGCAGTCGTAGAACTTTCACTATGTGTTCAAAGATACTTGCTTCTCGTTAGTTAGGAGAAGAAGTGTTTCTGAGGAAACAATATTAGAGTGTAGAAAAAATCAATATCAATCCCAAGGGAGAAGTTTCCCAAAAGCGGCGAGGCGATCTTGGGAGCAACCTCTTGATCTTGAGAAAGGAGCGGCAACGGTCTTTTCTAGTCCTCAGGCGATCTCTAAGGCGAGCTCGATCTTCGTGCACTACTTGGTGGTGCACGGTGGTGATAGATCGTGTCGAGGTCGGTGGTTCTCGAGCTCTGGTCTTCAAATCCGATTCCGGTCCCCTCTAAGGTGAGAATGAAGCTCTATTTATAGATTTTTTGGAAGTGGCGGGGCCTTGTAAATTGTGGAAAACTCCAACCACTCCCATCTGACGGCAGCGATCCCTCGATCGACGGTGTATTTTGATGATCGGTGCCTTAATGATGTGAATTGGGTGATCTTGGATTCGTTGGATTCATCTTGGCCGCTTCGATCACTATATGTCGATTTGGTGACCATTTGGCGGATCGGGATCCATTTTCATGCTCGATAGCTTGATCCGAGTCGATTGAGCTTCGGATCGGACTATGATATTCTGTTCGTCTCATCGCCGAGGCCGGTCGGTTTATTGTAAGTTTTGAAATCGGTGATTACATCGAAGCATTTCTGAAAATGCCTTGAGATTCGTGCTTGATCAGATTAATTTTCTGAGGATGTATCAACTATGTATCTGTTTCAGAGTACAAGATCTTCCCGATACCGGGATTACAGAATTGTATATGAGAAAGGGACAACAATTGCTAGTAATAGATGATGTTGACGACGATGTTGGCGGCGATGTTGGATGATGTTGGCGATGATGTTGATAGCGATGTTGATGGATGTTGGCGATGATGACCGGCGATAGTGGTGGTGATGATAATACGCGGTCAACAATGGCGAAATCACGGTGGCGGCCAGCGGCGATGGTGGTTGGCGCCGTCAGTGGCGGCCGCGATTGTGCTGGAGGATCTTTTAGAGCTCTCTCCTCTCTTCTTGGGCTCCCCTTTATATGAGGAATGAGGGACTATTTATGATTGGAGGTGGCGTCTCGAATACATACAACACCACTCCACTTCATCGACGGCACAATGATCCCTTTGATCATTTGATTTCTTTTAAATATTTGAATGCTCAAATGAAGTCGGAATTGTAAGATCTTTAGCTTGTTGGAACCGCCATCGAGGCCTCGATTGACTATAAACACTCTATATTTGAGAGCTTTTAGGAATTTAACTAATGTCTCAAAGATTCCAATGATATTTTAAGTGCTCACCGCCGGTTTGATTTACGATGTTTCTTTCGGCATCAAGATTAGTGCTTTCGTAGAGGAATTTTCGGTCATATCATTATTATTATTATTATTATTATTATTATTATTATTATTATTATGAGCTTAGCTAAGTTGATTCGTAGTATGGTCGTTTCATTTAATCTTCAAATTCATGTTTGATTCATTTAATCTTCAAAATTTTAAAAATCATTTAAATTTATTTATTTAATAATTTAAACAAATATAAATAAACATTAATCAAATTGGATTTGAGTCACCCAATTCAATAGATGCATTGATTGATTCATTTGTAGCCCTAATTTCAACCCCCCATTTTTACCTTGTTTTCTTACTGCTATGCTTCGATGAGAAATTATTACGTGCGGAGTTTGGACGAAGAACTAAGTTGAAATTTTTACTGTGTATTGGTATACATACACTCTATATGTTAGTTTTTTCTTTTTTCTTAAAATTTAGGGGATATTTTAAATAATTTTAATACCAATACACAATGCATGTATATAAATATTTTGAGCATAATTTAAAAAATAGTTAAAATAACTATTTTTAATTTTTTATAAATTTTAAATTTTATTCAAATATTTTTGTGCACATAGTATATCTATTTTTAAAAATAATTAAAATGACTCTAAATTATAAAAAAAGGAAAAAAATAATATACATTGAAAAATTAATGTACACGTATTTTATACACACCTCTACTTCCGTATTTGCAAACAACGACAACAACCCACCAGGCCTAAGAGTGTGCATTATTTGGTTTTAACCAAAAAATTAAACCGAACCAAAGTTTTTAAGTAATTTGATTCAGTTTTGAACTTAGTAATTTGGATTTTAGTTTTAATTAATGAAAACTTTGGTTTTTAGTTTTTGGATCGATTTGTTAAATAAAATTTTGAATGAACCAAATAAATTAAAGTAATTATATGTAATACGATATTATTAATTTATGTATATTAGATTTATCTATTATACACTTATTTTTATTTATTTTTGAATACTTGATAGGTACTTTTTTGGATGACCATTATCCAATTTTCTAAAATATTTTGATCTCATAATATGGTAATATGATTTCATCAACTTCTAAGTTCAATACATCGTTCAGATAAGTAAAAATTAGTTTTAAATATTTTTTTAGCGCATGAATTAGTTAATTGTATTTTTTTATTATATTTATATTTTTTTTCTTATTGCTTGTTCATTATATAATAACAAATTATGCAAATATTTTTAAATATAGCCAACTTCGATTTTTCAAAACCAAATCAAAATAACTCAACCAAATTATAATTTGATTTGTTTGATTTTATATTTTATTTGATTGATTTGATTCAATATTTTTAAGAATTCAAAACTAATGGATTTTAAAAATGGAGGATTTATATACATACCACACAATTCTTATATATTTATATATATAACATCTAAAATTAGATATTTAATTATCTAACACTTTCTATGCTTAAAAAGTGTATTTTTCTTTTAAAAAGTGAATAAAATGATATTTTTGATGTAATATTGAAGATTAAGATATTATATATATATATATATATAAATTAAAATTTAGATTTTAAATATATAAGTACATAAAAATTATGTGATATATATATAAATTTTCTTTTAAAAATTTATCATTCAATCCATCCAAATCAACCAAACATGCCTAGGTGCAAAACGAACCAACCGAACCGAGGGTCTGTTCAAGTTCAAGTTTGCGCGATCGAGCTCGAGCTCGAGCTCGATTCGAGCTTTACGATGGTGTTGAGCTTGAGCTCGTTAGGTTTAGTTCATGAGCCTTAATCGAGCCTTAATAACGAGAAAAAAATGGATTACTTGCCGATACCGTCAAGAGATTAGGAAGGAGGAAGAAGGAGGAGGAGGGTGAGCTATGTATGTAAATTTCCCAAATTTTAAAACGATGAAAACTAATACTTACAAAAAAGGAATAACAAACTGAGCCTAACTTCCCTGGATCATCATCGGAAAGAACTCAGGATTCCATCAAAACTCTGTTTGCCCCTCCATCCACAAGAACCCTCTTTGTCCCACACAACAAGCGATGTAAAACTAATCCTCTCCAGATGATCTCTAACCCCAGCCTCTCGGACGCCCCACTTTCTCTGAGAAGCTCTAGAAGAGTCGAAAAAACAAAGTTAAAACCAAAACTTCCCATCAAGCGGTTTAAAGAATTCGATCCAGCCAGACCCGGCAAAGACAATCAACGTTTCAAAAGAATTCACCCTATTCTCCTTATATTGGCCAGGTTCAAATACACTGAGCAAACAAGAAATTTATGAATTAACGAATCACTTATACAAGATTGTTTAAACAAGCCTTAATCGAGCCTTAATCGGCATTATCGAGCCTTAATCGAGCATTTTTTAACGAAATTGTTGAGTTTAAATGATATCTCATTTAACATAATCGAATAATAACTTTGTTTTCGTTCATTTAACAATCGAGTATTTAAAAAGTTGCTCGCTCGCTCGATTAATTAAATGAATAACATAAACGAAGCTCTAATCGGCGAGTCATGAGTAGTTGAACGCTCGGTTCGTTTACACCCCTACGCACAGCTCTATCCAGGCGGAGGAAAAAATATTATATATCCGGATATATTTGCACTCCAATAAAAATTGAACACGTATGTTTTTTATTTTTTATTTTTAATAAAAATATATATTTTTTCTCCAGACACGCTCCGTTCGCTCCTGTGAAATGCAGAAAATGCAGCCGTAGCATTCTGACACGCCTATTTCCTCGTGTCCTCCCCAGAAATCGGTTACTGCTGGTCATAGTTGCCTCCATTGTGCCAAATTATTTATCATTAGTTATTGGGGAAACGAAGTCATGGAGTTCTCTGCGATCTGATGGTTCAGGGCTTCCACATCTCCTCCCATACATAGTTCTCTTCTCAATTTGGCTGTTTGTTCGATCCAGATGTCGGCAACGAGGACGCTCAACCCGCTTGCTGGAGCCACCGTTGATCAGGCGCCGCTGCTCGGGCTAGCCGGGGGCGGGGACGAGCGCGGATTGCGACCGTCGCGGCGGGCGAGCTTGAGGGGAGCGGCGCGGTTTCTGTGGAGGGCTAGCAACCGTCGGATGATGAGGGAGCCGTCGGTGCTCGTGAGGGAGACGGCCGCAGAGCAGGTGGAGGAGCGTCAGAGTGATTGGGCGTATTCTAGACCAGTGGTTTTCCTCGACATCTTGTGGAACATGGCCTTTGTAGTAGTGGATATTGGAGTTTTGGTTATGAGCCAAGAAGAGCGGCCCACGATGCCTCTGAGACTGTGGATCACTGGGTACGCGCTACAGTGCGTGCTTCATATGATCTGTGTTAGCGTGGAATATCGGAGGAGGCATCCGCCGCGGCAAATGGGACTAGGGGATGGGAGCTTGGTGGTCGGTAGTCGGTCTACCTCTGATCCAGGCTCTCCAATGGATTTAGAAGGGGGAGCTGGAAGTGGAAATTATGATTTGGAGCAGGTTCAGGATGAAGGAGGTATGAGGTGAGGAATGTCAATTTCGTATTGCTCAAGTAACATCGATGCATTGAGTTTTATTTATTTTTTATTTATTTTTATAAACAGTAGTGTTTTAAATAATATATTTTATTGTCCCTTTGTTCTACGCGGATTTCATTTCTCGTTTAAATAAGTTAGATGTCAGTAACATTAATGCTGCCATGAGTGTAGGGACGTTGTTCTGCTTTGAGTTAAAATTGTTATTTCATGTGTACTAGGGCATCCACCATGTGAGTGATTGGCTTTATGGCTTATCTACCATTTCAAAAAAACACGTACTCTCTCGAGTGGTATTAGCATGACAAATTCAGAGTCAGCCATTGATTGCTTTAATTAGATTTGAAAATTGTAATTCCTATGCTTGGCTGCTTTTCCTAGAAAGTTTCCCCCCTCTTTGTTGGGATCACTTGATATATATTTCTCATATTTTGGATTTTGAGTTTGACGCATCTGCAAAATTTTACTATTTTATGCTACAGACAATCCATGATAGCTTAGATTTACAACTTCCTTCAAGCCAGTATAGTGTTTGAGGAGCTCCATTGATTAGTCTTACCTTGTCAGTTTTTTTCCCTTAGTTATGCAAAAGGTTTCCCAAGTTAACAATTAATGTTAAAAATTTTAAACACATATGATGCATCAAGATTCTTACTCTATTGGCTAGACTTTTGAAAATGTATCTTTTTGTCTCATGCTTTTGGACATCAATTTATATCATATGAAAATATATTAAATTAGCTTGAAATCATAATTCCAAAAATTATAAGTGTTAGTTGGCCATCCGCCGCCAAGTCGCCAATGGCGCTAGTTGGTACCCACATGATGGGGGCTTGAATACAACAACCCCTCAATTTCTTTTTGGGTTTTTGGGGAGTTGGTCTCTTTAGGTGCGCGTATAGGTTCTCCACATGCCCCCCCTTTTTGTAAGGGGACATGGCCTTTGGCATGCTTTTAGAGGCCCCCTCCTTTTTTAATTTATAAAATTTTGAAAAAATAAAAATATGTTAGACAATTTTAAAATATTTTATGACTTCCTTGTGCCCTCTTCAATTATAAATACCCTTACTATCCTATATAGGTGGTGTGCAATTTTTTTCTCAGGCTATAGTGTTTTATTTATTTATTTTATGTAGAGGCTTGATAGTATTTTGGATATATGGTGCATATTATTCTTTTAAGCTCCAATGTTTCTCTACCAAGAATTTCTAATGATTTTGCTCTAACAAAATTGTAAGTAATTTTAATACTATCCATGAATGATCATACTTCATCCAAAATTTCAATGCTGAAATAGTTCTAATTGATTGCTACATGGAATGACAATGCAAGGGAATTTCTTAAGGCATTGAGGTTGATGATGTGATGTATACAATCACTATATATTCTTTGATAAACCTTTTTTTTGGAAAAATACTTTTCAAATGATTTGATAGTTATGCTTTCTAAAAGATCCAAGCGAACTCGTTCCTTATTGCTAGGATATCTCATGATATATTAGAACTTATCACCATAGAAGATTATACATGATTTATTCAAATAATATATTGTGATTAAATATTTAAATTTGCATAAAAAAATCTTGAGCCCCCCTTGTATCTTTGACGAAAACTTTGTTTAATATCTTACATATTCTAAGGCTTTTGTCCTCTTAGTGGAAGCATAATATTCATAATATTTTTGGATGAAGATTGTATATTTTTTGAGATTTATTTCTTCTAAGATTTTTAGAGAGTACATATATCTGTGTTTTTTGAGGTTTATATCTTTTGACGTTTTTGAATGTGTGAGTATCATTTTAGACTTATAAATTTTTTAGATTTTTTGATGCAACTATACCTTCTAAGGCTTTTAAATTTTTATATTCTAGGATATACTTGTACCTTTTAAGACTTTTGTTTTCTAAAATTTTTGATGTGTGCGCATCCTTTGAGGTTTTAAGTTTTTTTGGAGATTTTTAGATATATCTATATCATTTGAGCTTTTTAGTTTTCTGAGATTTTTAGATGAATGGAGACTTTATCAACAACTTGCTCTTATAGAGTCTTTTTAGTGAGACTATCCACTCTTATCTTTCATCAAGGCTATCTTATGGTCATATATTTTTAGGGTTGTGAGTGAAAACTTTATCTATCACTTACCTTCATGAGGCCTTTTTAGTGAGAACTTTATCCGTTATTGGCTTCTCATCGAGGCTCCCTCATGGGTGGGTCTTTTAAGGATTTTTGAAGATGTAATATTATTTATAATAAAAAATTTCATTGATAATAAGAACTTACTTGAAAGATAAATTTTTATCATTAAAATGTATATTCTTTTATAAATTCTAATAAAATGAGAAGCTAGAGTTTATTGGGTTACTTTAACCTTATTTATAATGCTGACAATTTTTTGAGAAGATTCTTCAAATCTTCTCTATTTTGAGGCTAATGATCTATATGCTGCTCTTGTAAGTAGTGACCTATGTTTTTTTGAACTAAACAATGTCTTTTAGATAAACACATTTTTTCGATGAATGTCCACTTGAACGATGAGATTGGTAAAATTGGGATTGGTCTTTTCTATTTGAATTTTTCAATAGTCATGACTATATTTAATGGAGTATAATCAGAAGTTTTATATTGGATTTTATAAGAATGATGCATTTGATTTCTTAAATGTTCATTCTTTCGTTGTTGGGATATTAGTGTACATCTTTTTGAGTATGCTTGAGTTTATTAGAGGTTTACCAGACCTACTTTAATGTGCACTGGTGGTCTTGTTAGCAGTAATTTGTGTTTATATTTGATAAATGAGGTCATTATAAGAGCAAATTGTCTCTTGCATAGTGAGAAGTAGAAAGATCCATGTTGAAGACCTTCAAAAAAAATACCTCATAGCAACTTTGAATCCACTCTTGAGATTTGATGAGCCTCTAAAGAAAATATTTCGTAAGATTTCTCCCTCATTTTGATGAATTTTAAAAAGATGGAAGGTGTCCTTGATGATCCTCAATTTGACAATAAATTGTTCAACGAAATGCTTAGCTAGGTCTGCAAAATTATTAGTAGTTCTAGGAAGAGAAGAATCAAGTACAATCCCGTCTATTAAAAGTTATAGGGAAGAGTTGACAAATTATTATATTTGAAGCTTGTTGAACATACATTATTGTACTGTAGTGATCGATGTGCTCATGATGATTTGAGGTTTTATCATAAGGACCTAATGCACATAATTTGAACTTTGTTGGATGAGATGTTGGAGAATTGCATCAGTTATAGATGATGATTCTTGAAAGCTACAGTGAAGGCTAAGTTGGTTCCTTTTCTCAAGAGAAATTTCAGCTAGACAAGACGTCGAAGTTCACCTCTTTTGATATTAAGAGGAGTGTTGGTAAGGTGTGGTTCAACTAAATCCAACAATATTGGTATGGTATTATGGGTTGATTGATTAGCATAAGGAGGATGTGTTAAACTGACATTATCTAAGAGATCCTCCAAAGTTTGTGATAGAGGTGGCTCTATAGCATGATGATTAGTTGGCTAATATGGGTGGCATCTAATTGATTAACTTTGGTATGTTGTTGATTTAGTGGTGGATGAATTATTCCATATTGTGATATTGCTCTTTATTGAAAGTTTTGAGTTTGATGCTTTTCATCGCACGCATACTATCAAAGTCAAGGCTAGATGGCCTTCATCAGTATAATAGTGATGCCCTTGATTGAGGAATTGATTGTCAACCTTTGGAGAAGTATGTTGATAATGTTTATTATGGATGACGCCAATCTATTGGGCCCTTGAAAGTTCTTATTGATAGAGAAAATTAAGTCATAGCTCAATAAGAATATCCAACACATATACAGATAAAAATGATAAGTAATAATGAGATTTTTATGTGAAAATATAAAAAGGGAAATTACCATAGGATTTGACTTAGTCAAAATAGTTCACTTTATAATTGAAGTTACACAAATTCACTCTTCTCCTCTACTGAAGAAGATGTGATTATAAAGTCATGAGTACTTCCTTGTCGTTAGAAATACTTACATCAGGAGTTGTCAGGTGACAATGCCAACTAGTGACAATGGTTCTAAACTTCAAGCTCTCTTTATGAGTTTAAATTTAGCTTTCATAGATTCCCTAGTTTATATTGAAATTGGCTCATATTTATAGTATTTAAGAGTAACATATTGGTAAATTTAATCAAAATCTTAAAATAGTTTATTGAACAATTCATGTTAATTCTTTTAATCATAAATTATTTTTCAACATTTAAGTGTCTTAATGACCTTATAATTGAATGATCATAGACTCATTTTATTTCTCTTTTCGAGCCACTCGATTCGACCATAAGTATATTAAATTAGAAGATTATTTGATCCTCTTGCTCCTATTTATAATTGAGGTTACACAAATCCACATTTCTCCTTTATTGAAGAAGATGTAATTATAAAGTCATGAGTACTTGCTTGAAATACTTACATAGGGGTTGTTCGGCAACAATGCCAACTAAGTGACAATGGTTGTAAGCTTCAAGCTCTCCTTATAAGTTTAAATTTAGTTCTAAGCCCACGGGTTCCCTAGTTTATATTTAAATTTGACTCATATTTATAGTATTTAAGGAGTAACATATTGGTAAATTTAATCAGAATCTCAATTACACTGTATTGAATAATTCTTGTTATTTTTTTAATCATAGATTATTTTTCAACATTTAAGTGCTTTAATGAACTTATAATTGAATGATCATAAACTCATTTTATTTCTCTCTTCAAGCCACTCGATTCGACTGTAAGTATATTAAATTTTAAGATTATTTGATCCTCTTGCTTCTATATATAATTGAAGTTACACAAATCCACTCTTTTCCTCTACTGAAGAAGATGTAATTATAAAGTCATGAGTACTTGCTTGTCGTTAGGAATACTTACAATAGGGGTTTTCAGGCTACAATGCCAACTAAGTGACAATGGTTCTAAGTTTCAAGCTCTCTTTATGAGTTTACATTTAGCTCTAAGTTCATAGATTCCCTAGTTTATATTGAAAATTGGCTCATATTTATAGTATTTAAGGAGTAACATATTGGTAAATTTAATCAAAATCTCAAAACACCTTATTAAACAATTCATGCTAATTTTTTTTAACTATAGATTATTTTTCAATCTTTAAGTGCCTTAATGGCCTTATAATTGAGTGATCATAGACTCATTTTATTTCTCTCTTCGAGCAACTCGATTCAACCATAAATATATTAAATTTGAAGATTATTTGATCCTCCTACTTCTTTTATACTTTAAGTGCTTGATTTGAGATCATTTTGACATAGATCAAATCATTTTTGGTATTGATAAGCTTGTCTCATTGGGACATTCAATTGGACTATAAGTTTGTTAATGTCAGAGTTTAGATGGTCTTGAATTTAATTTTAAAAGTTTCCAACACATATTGCACTGTGATTCGTGTCCTATCGGCCATATTTTTGATGATATATCAACCATATCCTTTTAAAACATGTTCTCTGAAAATAAAGCTAAAACACAAATGCTTCCTGAGACATATTAGCACCTTCATGAATGGTCGAACATAATATGAATGAGTATAACTATTTTCATCTGCCTTTTCCTGAAAGGAGGCTGGTTGTTGGAATGATGCACTTAAAGCATCTTCATTTTTGGTCAAATCCCTATACCAGTTTTTTTTTTTTTTTTATTTTTTTTTTTATCTTTGTGTGTGTGTGTGTGTATAAAAAGCAAAGACTAAGGTGTTTAATATATGATCTTGTAAGATAGTTATGTTAATATTAGATAAGGCGAGTTAACGTTTATTACTTTTTCAGAGAACATATTTTTTTCTACTAAAACATCATTTATTTCCTTTTTAAATTAACTCAATTAGTGCATCTTGCTTTTAATTGACCTGATGATGCTTAAAATTTAATGTTACTTTGATGCAAGATGACTCAGAGTTAAGGTTTCTTAATACAACAAATATAATGCATATTATGATTGTATGCAAAAGAATTTTGATGATTTACTGATCACTAGTTTTCAAATAATTTGACCACTTGCTTTCTTTAAATGTAAACATCCTATATTGGAGTTAAATTCCATTTCTTAACGAATCAATTAGAGTAATCCATGAAGTTTAATAAAGAATCAGAACCACATAAAATTAATATGCATTTGTAATTTAATTTTTATAAATTTATCAATATCAATTTAGATGGAAGAAATAAGAACAAACAATATAAGTATCAAAAAAAAAAAAAAGGATTATATCGATAAAGATGACTTTCTGCTGAATTATGTTGTTGCACTTATACTGTACTTTAAGGACTTAGACGTCCAACTAGCACTGAAGATTGGAAGTTAGAACTAGGGTTGCTATTCAAGAAAAAGTGTTTCTTTTTGCACTATGAAACTTAAACTGAATCAGGAATAAAATTATGTCAAACCATACAAACTAACATAATGCTAGGAAATAAAAGTCATCTCTCTTGACCATTGCCGTTGACATGTTCTTAATCATGGAAATAACAAAATTGAAATAAATCAATTAATAAAAAATAAAATAAACTAATTGTGCATAGATCATTGTGAATTAACCGAGATTTCTATTAGCTTCTTTACAAAGTTGTCAGCATGGCTAAGAGTTGTTGTTTCTACAGTGTTCCTGTTCATGCCACGCTACCTTTTCTCTCTTTTTTTTTGTGTTTCTGATGATGATGGAAGTTTTTCTGCACGGTTTTGTTAGATATGCCAAGTTGTTAAAGTGTCCACATGAAGGCTTGTGCTACTAAGATGAGAACAATATCTTGGAAGTCCTAGTGGAATGTTAAAATTAGAAGTTAAAGAGTATACGTTTGGTCCAGTGAGGTGTGACATGAAATCTACATTTCTTTTTGGTTTTGAGTTGTTGCCCTAGTTTTTCTTCAGCTGGAAGCCAATCTGCATTTTCAGCGGCTGAATTGCTGTTTTGCAAACATAATTTCTCCAAACAGCAGGTATTATCCTTTTGTAACCCCACTATAATCTTTTCTTATACTCCTTTTGATCCAAGTTACCGTCTTAGTCACCCTAGAGCAGTATTATTTGATATGAGAGCCAAATTACCCTAAATCTACCTAAGGTTCCATCCACTCAAAACCTAACTCAATGATCTACCATCACTAACCTTTCTCTTCCTCAAATCACCCTCAACTCACAAAACCGAACTCTAAATCAAACCCCACCACAAAAACAGCCCCAAAATAATTCCAAAAACCAACCTTGCCCTCTCGAAACCTTAGCATTTTTGGCCATACCATCCAATCCGAAAATTAGGAACCAAAATCCACATTTTCCCCTAAAAATTGAAACCTTAACCTGATGTATCCTCCATTTCCCACTTCTGGTTATCAAATCACTCTAAACCTAGTAATCATTGTTCAATTTATTGACTCTCTTTTGAATTATCCATTATTAATTTTATTTTTTAAAATTATTTTTATCCACTCTAAAAATAGATGCTAGCTCCACCCCTACATGTCATCCTGCTGTCCACTTTATCACCCACACCATTATGATGAAATTGAGCTAACTTTTAGGTTGGTTATCCTTGCTTTGATGCACTTTTGCCTATCTAATCCCCTAACATGACTCCTTTCCAATCGCCATTGTCATTATGCAACCAATGTTAAAACTCTATGAAGATTTAGAGTGATTTGATAACCAGAAGTGGGAAATGGAGAGCCATGAAATCATATGGTTGCTACTATTACTAGCCACTCTTTTCAAATTATAACACCAACATTATCATCAATAGACTTATTCCAATAGAATTAGCTTTATAAATTCTCATTCTTCATTCATTCTTGCTGAAACAACATTTAAGTCAAAGATTATTCATTATTAATTTTTTATTTCACACTCAAAAAAATTTCATATTTCACTTGATTATTGTTCTACTAATCCCAAGTATCTTGTCATCTAAATTATTCCTTCATGTATTTTAACTTCCACTTAGTTTAGCGAAAATACTGCCATTTTCAAACACAAAAGTGACGCATCTCTGTGACCACTATTAAAAAGATGCAAACTCAAGATTGGACCTTGACTTCCATGCTATCTACCATAAAAAATAGAAAGTGGTCCTTCCTTTGACTGGTCAAGAAACCAAATTAAACCCTACATTGCAATCAGTGTAACATGTTAGACCCCTGGTGAAATTTAAACAACTTCTAATTACCTTTGGAATTTTTTAGTCTCCAAACTCTCCACTAAATTATTAGATGCCCCATTAAAATTTTACACAAATCATTCAACAAAAGAGCTTATGTTAATAACCCCTCACCAAAACTGCAATATTAGGAGCTTCGTGCACCTGTTATGTCCTTTTTTGTAATCTTTCAAGGCAGCCACAAAGTTGACTCGCCTTGTTTGATATTCACATAACTTCCTTACAAGAAGGTTATATGATTTTACACCTAGTCTTTACTTTTTATACAAAATAATAATAATAATAATAATAATAATAATAATAATAACTTGTATATGACTTTGGTCAAAAATGAAGATGCTTTAAGTGCATCATTCCAAGAACCAGCTTCCTCTCAAGAAACGAAGATGAAAATAGCTATACCCATTCATACTATGTCCGACCAGCCATAAAGGTACTAATATGTCACAGGAAGCATTTGTGTTTAGTTTTATTTTCAGAGAACATGTTTTTCCGACTATGACTGATGATGAAAAAAGCTTTCCACTGAAATTTCTAAGCACTATTTCCACCGTAGAAGCAGGGCCAATGAAGTCGCTTACATAATTTTTTTTTTACTGTATTTCATTGTACGAAATACAGTATTTCATTGTACGAAATACAGTATATTGAAAAGTATCTGCATAATTAAACTTAAATCATATAAAAAACATTATATATGTTTTTGTACACCATCCTATACATATCAATCTAATTTTCCGTCTTATTACTCTTAAATAAAGAAGAACAAAAATGTAACAAACGTCTTAAATTAAAGGAATTAGAAGATGACATTTTTCATGACTAAATTAAATAAAGAATATCTCGAAAAAGAATTCAATAGAATTCGAGAAGTACTAAACATTAATATTTCTAACAATCAATCAGAAATCTTCATCGAAGAATAATCATTTCATATAAAAACTCCTCAACGAAACTTTAATGAATGGATGGTAATTAGTTATATGATTATTAAACAACAATATGAACTCGGACTTAGTTTGAATATGTCAAACAATATAAGCACAAAGGATATATGAAACTAAATCAAATTCAGAATAATAAAACTAAAACATTTAAATTTTTTTTACAAAGTAGATATAAACCCTTAATCTATCTGAGCATTTAGTAATATAAAAGAACTAGGAAAAAGATTGCTAGAAAATCAACAGGTCCTTAATAATAATATAGCTACAACAGCCATAATAGCAGAATGTGTCTGCACTGAATTTGATTTACAAAATATAAACAATACACTTTCGTGGTATTCAGAGAAATCTTCAAGACTTCCTCAAAATAATATTCAAGGAGCAATCTAAATTAATGAAATCATTGATGTAAAAGAACCATCGCAAGAACTTGATGAGCTAAAATCTGTTCTTAATAATTCAATACTCCACATACTCTCATGGACGGACCAATGATTCCCTCAGATACAACTACTGACACAACTAGCACACAAGCTAGTTCAAGTAATAGTAATACTGCTAGACAATTATTTATACCGCCAAACCCTAAACGTATTCCGACACCACGAAGCCAACAAACTTCTAAAATACCAAATCGTCAACCTGAGCCAATTAGCGGACATGAAATTTATTTAAATATAGATTGCTGTAAAAATATAAATGAAACAATTGATAAATGGACTATAAAGATTGCTTATATTTTTTATTTTGTTTATGTAGGTCAATTTGTTGACATGCTGCAGCAAACTTTTCTTCATCAAATTATATTCTGCTTCCTAAAGTTATATCATTGGGATAAGTTTGGAGAAACTGTTGACTCCACAAAATATTATATGGTTATGGTAATTTGTAAAAATAAGTGTCTAAATTTAGGTTTCGATCGTTTGCTAAAATATCATAAAAGTATTTTTGATATTCACAGCTATATTCATGTAAATAACAGATATTACATATACCTAATGCAGTGAGTTTTTGTTTTGCTGATTCTGAGTGTTTTTTGGCTTTTTCTTCTTCAGTAGTGTATTTTATTGTATATCCAAGAAATTCGCTTTTAATAAAATCTGCGTATATTGTTGGCCATTTTTCAGGAGTATGGAGTGTTCTTTCAGCTAGACAAGTAGATCTAATATTTTATTTTTGATCTGAACTTAATCCTAAAAATAATTTTTTACAAATTCCAGTAAGTGTATTTTCTATAAAACTATATGCATCTTCTCCCTGAAGATTGTAATTGTAGATAGCTAAACTATTTTTTATAGTCCATTTATCAATCGTTTCCTACCCAAGGCGTAACCAATAATGCAAACAACATTATAATAGTATATTATTGTAAAATAAAAGATATAACTACAGCAACGACTGAAACATAGAGTATAAACTTACAGACATGACTAGAGGGAAGTATTATTTAGCCTGACAGGCTATAATGCATTGGACTTCTCCTTGAACAGAAAGAGAGATCACTCAACTCACCAGACAAGAGGACTCACAAGCCAAGCACCCACCAACTCTGTTTCAACAAGAAACGGTTCTCCCTTATTTATAGCCCGAAGGGGCTGATAAATCTTTAGTGTTTTATAATTGCGTGTTGCTTTCATGATTGATCTTTTTGCTGAGTGCCTTGAATAATTGAGATGTCCATTATTAATCTTTTGCTGAGTGCCTTGATCTTTTGTTGAGTGCTTTCGTGACTTTTTCGGCTTTTTTCAATAATTGCAGATACTTTTTGCTAGTGCGTTATAACTTTATGTCTATTGTCTTTTTTCCAGTACTTCACGAAACAACTGTAGTGTCTACTTTTTCTTACAATGTGTACATTGATGTAATTTTTCCTTTTGTAGTCGTTCACAGAATTTTTCTTTAACTTTGTTACTAGCTTTGATCATATTTTTTCGAAGCAAGTTGATCCATTTTTGATATAAAACTTCATGAATTTTTCTGGTATTTGTCCTGCAATAATTGTATATGAATAAATTGTATGAGCAGTAATATACCCGGATGTTTGCTGGATCTATTTTCTTTGTTTCCATCCATATTTGATATAAATCTTCATCCTTCTGTCTCTGATAAATAGGTTTTTCCGTAGTTTATTTAGGGTAAAATGGTTCACTGCTGATACCAATTTGTATAAGTGAAATATGTCCTTCTGGTATTTCTGGACAAGTTTGAAATATTTTCATATATATATTCCAGTGTTTGACTACTTCCTGGAATATTTATTTAGAAATACTTTAGGTAATTTTGTAGGTTTGATAAGTCTTGAGGTACATCATCAGTAATCCGTTCATTATAATTCATGATAATTTTGGCATCTGTTGTGCTGTATATGTATGCTACATGATATTTTCCATACGTGTGGAAATATATCTGAGCATTAATTCTTTCTTGGTATAAGGAATAGCGTTGCCAATTTTCAGCTATTTCTAATATATTTTTTTGTTTAGGTACTTCTTTTTGAAGTATAGCAGAAAATGTAATTTCTTTTTCAATATTTGCGACTGTTTTTTCTGAATTAATTGGTTGGAAGTCCTTTAATTCTGTTTGTAATTTTGCTACTAAAGGTAATTGTTCGTCGTCGAGTTCCCCAAGGAGATATTATTTTACCTTATGTAATTCTGATAATATTTTATTGCTATATGCAATTTCACATTCAAGCTTCCATAACTGGTGGTCCAGTATTTCGAGATAACTATCCCATTTATGTTCGATTTCATCCTTTGTAGTAGAGTAGTATCCATGTCGAGTGTTTGTAATTTATCAGCGATAAGTCGATATCGGTTGACTCATGCAAATTCTCGAGTTAAAGTGTCAGCTAAAGAATTTCGTTTTCCTTCAATATATTCTAAACCAAAATTATTAGCAGAAAATCAACGTTGTCATCTTATCAAGCGTTTATTAGGTAGGGAATCTATAATTTTACCTTTTATAAAAGAAATTACAGTTTTATTGTTTGTTCGTACAATAAAGTATTCATTTAAAAATAGTTCAAATTTTTTAATAGCTTTTTTAATAGCTAGGAGTTCTTTTTCATTAATGTGATAATTTTGTTCTGTTGGGGTATAGGTTATGCATAGATAAGACTTCATGATCTTGGCATTATTATTTTTAGGATTGCTCCCCGAAGTTTGAACTATCGGTTTGATTATTAATTTTTCTTTATTATTTGGTAAAGTTAACTTAGGAGTTGTTTAGCGATTTTTAATTTGGTGTAATAGATTTTGGTCATTAATATCCCAAGACCAACTTATATTTTTACAAAGTTTTTTCTGGAGTGGAGCCCTAAGGAGGCTAGGTCTTGTATAAATACTTCAACATAATTAATGCAGCCGAGAAATCATTGTAAATCTTTTTGATTTGTGATAGTGTGAATTTATCTATTTTTTGTAAAATATATTCTTGTAGTTCAATGGCATCTATTTTAATCAGAATTCAATGGTATTTGTAACAAAGACGACTTTCTTTTTTGCTTAAAGTGATACCGCTTATATCTGTAATGTAAGATGTTTACATGTGAGGGAAGAGTATTACTAAAGATAAGAAAATCATCGACATAAACAAGAAAAAATATATTAAATTCAGAGAATAAATAATCCATACGTCGTTGAAATATTTGTGGTGCATTTTTTAAGCCAAAAGGCATAACGTTCCATTGGTAATGTCCTCGTGGAGCACTAAAGACTGTTAGTTCGGTACTATCAGGATGCATTTTGATCTGCCAGAAGTCAGATTTACAATCGAGTTTAGAAAACCATTTAGCATTTTTTATTTGATTAATAAGGACTTCTTTGTTTGGTAAGAAATATCCATCGAATTTAGTATTGTCATTAAGTTTTTTATAATTAATGATCATTTGCGCTTTTCCTCTAATTTGCTCGTCATGATTTTTATAATTATCAAACACTACTATTTAATCTACACCCAAATTATGCCATCAATATTAATGACCGACATCTAGATCGAACACTTACATTAAAACATAAACTCGATCGTATTCAACTTCGACAAGGTAGTGCGGTATATAGCATCACTTATCAAGCTGCATATGCCTATAGTAACAATCACAATACAGTAGTATTTAAACCTCAAAATGAATCTATATATTTAGACTCTATGTTTTCCCAAATAGACGAATACAACCTCGAAGAAGTTGATTACAACCTTAACACCACACACCACGATAATCTATCATTAGAGTCGAAGCGAGTTGAGTGATCTCTCTTTCTCTTCAAGGAGAAGTCCAATGTATTATAGCCTGTCAGGCTAAATAATATTTCTCTCTGATCATGTCTGTAAGTTTATACTCTATGTTTCAGTCGTTGCTATAGTTATATCTTTTATTTTGCAATAATATACTATTATAATGTTGTTTGCATTATTGGTTATGCCTTGGGTAGGAAACGAATAATGGCTGTGCTTTGTTACTCTGAAGTGATCGTATAGGGTTGTGGTCTTAAATGTTGAGCCTAAATCTTCCTAAGAAATCCACTAGCACCAATAGGTGATTGAAGAGTACGATATGAACCGGAGTAATTAAGGTCAACCCCCAGTAATGCCAAACACTATTATAGTAGTAGATTATTGCTAGATTGGGATATGTTGATTCTAATTGTGTTAGTTTTTCTTGATCACTATACTCATATGTGCTGGTTTTCATTTGTCACATCTAACCTTCAATATTTTTGAAATTTCAACTATGATGGATATCCTAGTTTGTTGACTATCTTCAAAGTTATCTTTTCGTTTATTCTGTTATTTTTAACTAATTGTTTTTTTTCTTTTGTCCTCTACTTTTTCTAATTATATCTTTTTAATTTTGGTCGCAGCATCACAAAACATCTTGAGTCTGCCAACACAATGTTCTCATTCATATGGTGGATCATTGGTTTCTATTGGGTGTCTGCTGGAGGCCAAGTTTTGACTCATGATGCTCCCCAACTCTACTGGTGAGAACAGTTTCTTATTTACATTTCAAACATAGTTAAGTTCCCTCTCCCTACCTTCTTTTCTTTCTTTTACTTGATTTACTATGCTTGTTTAGTCTTCTCTTGCAGGCTCTGCATCGTGTTTCTGGCATTTGATGTGTTCTTTGTTGTTTTCTGTGTTGCCCTGGCATGCATTATTGGCATTGCTGTTTGCTGCTGTCTACCGTGCATCATTGCAATTTTATATGCTATTGCAGACCAGGTAAGTCTCCTTAGTTGTCTGTATATTTCTCTACAAATTTCTATAATATTCTAAAAAGAAGACTCGATACTTATGGCCACTTTTTTTTCTTGAGGATCATCGCTTACAATCATGCCTACATCATTGCCTTTCTCATGTATAAACCTAGTTCTTGGTCTGTCAAACTCCACATTAAGTTTGAAAGTAGAAGTTTGAGATGAATAATGGATTAGTGTTGATAATTACTTCTAATTGAATTTATGCCCCTGATATAGATGCTATAGCAGATCCCTGAGACAAATAATATTTAGTTTGCATGATAAATATAAGAAAACAGCACATTTAACTGACAACTTTATTGATTCTAGCGCCAGAAGTTGTTTTGATGGTCATGACCATATGACTGGTTGCATGAAAGGGCAAGCTCGCTCCAATGCAGGATTTGGGGGTTGTGCATACAATCTTGCCTTTATATTATAAAAAGATTATTTTTATAACTAAAATCCATGATGTTCACATCACCATGAAGAAAACATAACAAATTGGAAATAATTTACCCAAAGAAAGTTGGAGAAATGAATGATCGCTTTGACTGCATATGACCATGTCAAGAAAAAATAAATATCTTATAATCTTTCACTTACTCCATAAAATTCCTAAAAATTTTCTAATGTTAGAGTTTGTTGGTGATAGCATTTAACAATTGTTCACCAAATATTTTTTAGAAAGATTATATTAATTTACATTGCTCAAACCCATTACCTTGTTGTCACTGTAAAGGAAACATAACAAATTGAAAATAATTTAACTAAAGACAGTTGGAGAAATTAATGATCAGGTTAATTGCGTATGATTGTCTGTGTCAGCAAAATCAATTTCTTGTAATCTTTCACTTACACCATAAAACTCCTAAAAACATTTTAGTATTAGATTTTTCTATTATATACAGACGCACATATATTTAAAAGATTAGTTTCATTTACAATGAGCTCTACATTAGAGTGTGGAGCATTTATCGGAGGGTTGAACTAATAGTGTGTAACATAGAGTGCATATTGGGCATTGGTGCTATTTGGATCTGAGTTGAGTGCATGTTGAACTTAGATTTTGTTATCATACACACACAGACACACACACACACACATACACACACACACACACATACATACATACATATATACATACATATATATCGATACACACACGCATACATATTTAAAAGATTAGTTTCATTTACAATGTGCTCTCCATTAGAGTGAGTGTGGATCATTTATCGGAGGGTTGAACTAATAGTGTGTAATGTAGAGTGCATGTCGGGCATTGGAGCAATATGTGAGATTGTTGTTCAAGGGCAAAGCATGCTATGCATGTAAGGAGCGTGGAAGTTGTGAGTGTTGGATGCACCCAGTGAGTTCAAGGTACAATTTTCAGTTGCACGGGCAACAGATGGACCAAGCAGAAAGGTGTTGCCCACATTTGCTATCACGAATTGCAAAAATAAGCATGAACAATATGTAGTCTGATTGGATAACCAATGTGCCAAGGGCTTGGATGTGGTTTAAGTGCTGCCCCAAATTATTAGGGCATGAATGGTTTTGCATGGGAGCAACCCAGGGCTGAATCTATCAGTTGATTCTATGAGTTGCCAAGAAAAATGCTAGTAGGAATCTAACCCAATGCTGCTAGGATTAGTGCTTTCTAAGGGGCAAATTTTCCTTTGTTCTGGCCTTCCCGAGGGAGAGAATGGAAACTAGAGAAGCATGTGGTATGATTTTGATATTGTTTCTGCATCTATTGAGGATTTGGTGTCCGATATTGGTAGTGACCCAGCCAACCAGTGTGTTGGTGCCCCACATTAGCAGAATTCATATTCCATACAAGTGCAATGGTGGAATAGTAGCTGGTATGCTTTGTGTTTGCGTTCCGTTGTGATGTGTTCTTCCATGCCACAAGAAGAGAGCCATTGCAGTTTTCTATATAATTTCATTTTTTATATGATGTAACTAATTGTTCCTCTGATCAGTTTATCTATACGAGGAGCTTATTTTTCATTTGCGGTGTATGTATGGTTTTGGTTGATTGTGCCTTTACTGAGTTGTGGATAATTCTACTTAAGCTGAATTAAATAAAGAACTAGGAGCAATTTCAAGACTTGCCTTTCTTGCAAAGAAAAAAAAATATAGAAGCGCACTTGATTTCTTGAGAACTGATGCCAGATTCATTTTTCTTAAACATGCTAATTTGGTGATCAAAATTTTAAGAGGTGTTGTGGTGGTATTCTAGGGAACTGCTGGTTAAATTTCTTGTGGCTTATAATGGTTATAAAAAGGTGTTTTTTTCGGTGCATTGTTGATGATGATGATGAAGAAGAATTTGAACTTAATTTGAGGCAGCTCAATGTGTATTTAGAATGTGTACTAGGACAACAAGATTCAACATAGGTGATAGTTGATTATGTGATCGACCTAATCAATGGAATTTGAGTTTAGATTGACCATGGGTCAAACTCAAATAGATTGATAGATTAGAATAAAATTAAAAATAGTTGGATTAGCCATTGGTCAAACATTTGAATGTAAACATTTCACAACTATAAAATTTTAAATATGCACTACATTTTTCAATGTCAAGAAATAACTCATGCAAAATGTTGAGAGCTTATGATAAACATGTAGAAAATCCAAGGAGATTTTCAATAATTTTGATAAAAATAAGCATTTCGTGAAGTAAAACTATTTTTAGAAATTACAATTGATCAAAGTGAGTAATTAATAGACACTATATGATCCATCTACCTTTATTGTTAAAAGCATCCTTATATTTATCTTCTCATGAATGAGACCATCAATATAAAGTCATAAAAATAATTTAGTATAAGCCTGTGGGTTATTGGAACTCAAGAGAATTTGGTAGTGAATGTGAGCATGGAAACATGTAGGTGGGTAGATGTCAGGAGAAATCATTTTTTTTAATTCATTGTAAACTCTAATGATCAATTAAAAGACATTGTGTTCTATTTAAAGAAAGTATGGTTTATTGAAACATTACAAAATTACACTTCAATAGATATAAAAAAGGCTAAACTAGTATAATTGATATATAGCATGATATTAAAGATGAACATAAAATGGATTGTTGATTGAGGATTGATATTTGTAATTACATCATCTACTACCCGAAAATTAATTAAGCGGATGAAGAATATTTTATTCTTACAAAGTAGTGATAGAATGCATTAGTATCTTGCTAACATGTATGTCCTGTGATGCTTAAAATTATTGTTATTTTAGAAAGCAATGGAGGAAGCTTCTACAATATTGAAGACAATAAAAAGGATGACTAGGAGGAAAATGGGTTGAAGGTGGTAGGTGATTAAGGGTTTGTTCGAGGCAGCTGCAGCTATTTGAAAATACAATTTTGAATTGTTGTCTAAAAGCTGTGGTATGTATGATATATTTTTTTTAATTTTAAAAAAATTAGATCGCAGCTTTCTGACAATTATCACACTTTATTATGTTAGATTGGAAAATACAGTTTTTTCACCAAAAATTTTCCAAAATGCTATTAGAATGTAGTTCTCAAATGACACCTACGGTGTGTTTTCTCACCGTACTACAATCCTAAACGCACCCTAATTCACTTTATATTTGTATTGTGATCATGCAAGGTGACAATCTTTCTATTGTCTAATACTTATTTATTAACTAATCAAGATTGCATTTGTTTTGACATTAAAAAATATCATTGCAAAATGTCAAATTTTTTATGGACTACCAAGGTGTCGATGTGAGCATGTTGGTTCTCAGTGATTTTCCTTTGTGTATATTGGAGGTGAAAGGGTAAAGTTGAAATCAAGTGTGTTGCACATGAGCATTGTTTATCATTTGTTGTTTATTATTATAACAACTTGATCCTCAACTCATTGCGAAAAGAAATGTCCAAGGCAATTACTTGATGTATGAAATGTGGAGTGTGTATGACATATATCATCCATAGAATTGCCCTAAAAATTTCTATTGTTGTATTTTGAGCATCATAGCATTATGTTTTTTATTATCAGGATATAGGATTGTTAATATTTACATCATTGTGGATAACCATAACTTCTCTAATATTTTAGTAAACCCCTAATAACTTCAAATGATGAACACTAGGTCAGGAGTGGGTGTCTTCATTGGTTAGGGGCCTAAGATTGGTTAGCCAACATACCATAATTAGAAATCTCTCTTCATGTCATGCATAAATAATTTAATGCTCACGTTAGAATTTGCATTTAAATTTCATGTTTGATTTAGGGGAATCATTTGTAGGCCACTATGATTTAGGTCACTTATTTCATTGTTCATTTCTTGGCTTTGATTTTTAACTTTTAGGTCACTGGATTTTTATATTAAGTTGCATTCACTATGTCGTTTATTTTTTTTTGTTAGTTATTTAAAATATTCCATCAACACATTGTCTTTATCCACTATGTTGTATGAGAAATTTTTTAATGATTATAAAACTTCTAAGATAAAATTATCTAGAATTGCTTCTTTAAATTCATGTTTATATATATAAAGTTGGCTTGACGAGCAGGTCAAGTTAAGCTCAAGCTTGAGCTTGATAATATACAAGCTCAAAATCTAAGCTCAAGCTCGAGCTCGTGGCTCGATAAGATTGACTCGCTAGCTTATCATCGAGCTAGCTCGCCTCACTTACACCTCTATATCTAACTAAAAAATAAAATGTTGTCCATAATTTTAGGAATCCCTTACCATTTTAGTAAGAAACAATGCAATTAATAATAAAACACACATATGCCTCCTAAGACCTCTTCGATGGGGGCAAAACCCACGCTCAACCAACCAACATAGGGGGGGGATGACCAAATGAACTCATTTTATTGAACATCTTGAATCTAACCCCTTTTTTTTTGGAATCAGGGTGGAGCATCAGATGAAGACATCCGCCACTTGCCAAAGTTCAAATTTCGAAGAACCGAAGGTTTTGAAAAACTTGGGGAGATATCAACATCTTTTGGAGGAGTGATGACTGAGTGTGGAGATCCTCATAACGAGATTGCTCTTTCTTATGAGATTGCAGTAAGTGTTTATTCCTTCTCCATACTGTTTTTCCATTCTTAGAATACATACAACAGTCCTCAAGGGTAGATTAAACCATTAAGTTGCAAATGCTTTGGAGTTTTTTGACTTATTTGCTAGGTTGATTTGCACATGATATTTTCTATACTACGAAATCATTGTTTTTTGTCATCAGTTTGTTGATATGGAGTTGGAGATTTTCCCTACAAGTTTGTATGCCAATTAAAATGTTCATTAATGGTTAAAGAGGATTTCAAGGTAAGATTAAGCTTTTTCAGGGCTAAAGAACCAGATAAATGGGGTACCTTAAAAAGGATTCCCTACGTATATGCAACTTATACTCCATATTCAACATATGATCCCTATTTTTGGTGTCAACTCTATGTAATTGGGAAGGACTTTCTAGGCTTTTTCGTTCAATATAGACAAAAAGCAATGTTTTTTTCTCACATGCTTCATGGTATCAAAGTATTGTATTTCATGTTTGCATATTTGTTTTCTTAAAGATGTACTACTAAGAATAAATAAATCTTAATTATTCTAGCATTACAAAATATAGTTGAAAGAGGTCAAGTTCTTTGAATGATCCTTGGGATTAGATAGAGTTAAAGGGACAAATTTGGGGTGGGGATGCGACTCCATGATTTTTTTTTTAAGTGACTATGCTTTTTTTTTAAAAGTGACTATGCTTTTTGGTAAATTCATTCTTGTAGACACCTCATCCTCATTTTAGAGTACTAATACGATTCTTTATAGATGTAGGAGACTAGGATGGAAGACCTGCATAGGTTCTTTTACATTAAGAAGTTATGCTATGTAGATTCAATTTCAGTACCATAATATGGAACTAGCTGCATGCTACGGTTGAGACAAATTTATAATACGAGTGAGAACTAAGCAGCGATTAAACTTGAAACATTAGATTAATATTGTCAATTAGTAGTCAATTCATTCGAGTTCTTAATTTTATGAGAAAATTAAATTTACATTGATTTTGACCTAATTGACTTTAAACTAGACATTCTCTTTGACTTTGCTGTCCCCTGATAGAGTTTTGGTCCCTCGTTTAATGAAAATATCTTCACTGAACTTTGCTGTCCCCTAATGGAGTTTTGGTCCCTGTTGAATGAAAATATCTTCACTTTGCTTTGCGTGCTTCAAATCCAGTTCAACACGAGAGGAAAATGATCTGGCAAATAATTTTTGAGGAACACTGGTGGTCAGCACCTAACATAACCGAGTTGTTGTAGCTTAGATGACTGTCTATCTTAGAAATGATCTAGACATTATCCAATAGCTTGACTTAGAAGCGTGTGACTGCGAAGGGCATTGTCATGTCAAATGAGTGCTTGGGAGAAAATTATAGCTAGTTTTGACTTATTGAATGAAAATTTTGATGCTCCACATAGTTTGATGTTGCCCATCAACTAATTCTTCATCGAAGATCCCATTTATTGGTGAATATCATACTCTTATAGAGACTGATTGTCATTTGCTCTTCTTAAGATGCAAGTGTCATTGTGATGATCCAAAGGTAGTCTTTGCATCCCATTTCTCTTTTGTTTGGAAAAATTATTCATTGTTCCAGAGAATACCATTATTTTGAGTGGTTGTAGCTAAAGATGACCATCTATCTTAGAAATTCTGTAGGCATCATTTAATTGCTTGACATAGAAGCATGAAACTGCCAAGAACATGGTCATTTAGATGAGTATGTTGGGAGCAAGTTATATTTAATTTCTTATTCAATTAAACTTTTTGATGCTCCACACTCATCCACTAAATCCTCATGGAAGGTCTCATTTATTGGTGAATATCATCCCCTTATAGAGATCAACTATTAATTGTACTTACTTAAGATGTGATTATGTTATTATGAGGGACATGAAGGGTAGTCTTTGAGGGTGTAAATGAGATGAGCTTGAGTGAGCTCAATGTGTTTGTGTTCGGCTAATTCAAAATTTTGATTATTCAAACTTAGTTTGTGTTTAAAATTATTTGTGAATAGTATATTCACTTTCGACTCATTTTGACTCATTTGTTTGAATGCAACTTGTATTCAGCTCATATTAAACTCAAAATTATTAAGAAAAATACTAATTTTGAATTTTTAAGTTATTAAAATTAGTAATGAATTATTATTACTAGAATGAATATATGAGCATATGACAAAAAAATAGCCAATCAAGGTCAAAATTTTGCGAATAGTAAATTAATTTTATATAGTACAAATAACAAGTGCATTACTATAGAAAATATCACAACCCATCCCGAGATATTAGAATTTTTAAGGCAAGAACAGATGGTTAAATGATAGGGTTATATATTATAATATTCATAACATTTTATCAAGATCATCTAAATAATAAAGAGCCACTAAACCACAATTTTTTCCTATAATAACATGTGAACACATTAAAATATTTAGTTGCAACTAACATTCTTAATAAAATAACTTAATACAAAATAAAATATTTCTATAATACTTATTTTCATTAGCTCTTCTTTTTCTGTAAACATATTCTCTCCTGTTAGTCATTTAACTTAAAGGATCTTCATTTGTAATAAGCATTTAAGTAATAGGTTAAGTTACACGAAAACTTAGTGAATTATTATTATTCTATTATACACTAATTTTTATGCATATGCTCTAACATGTAATATAGTATATAGCTGATTGGACTTTTATAATTTATTTTATGAAAACTTTTAATCATTTATATATTTTTTTTTAAGTACAAATCTTTATTCATTTCTATTTACATTCTATTTATAAAGTCATCTGAAGAGCACTATCTAAATATTTTACTAATTATGGTACATCTATTTTCATATCATTTTCTAAGTTTTTTTCATTTTTATTTTCATTTTTTTGTATGAGCACAATAGTGTCGCCAACTAGTATCATGACTCATCGATTGACTTCTACATTCATTTCATTTCTTTTTAAAATATATATTAAAATTTTAAGACAAATCCAATGTATGAAGTCTTTCCAAAATAATTTATAATGCTTATGCAACTAGAATAAATTAAACATACAATTGATGGTATTATAAATTAAACATACAATTGATGGTATTCATATCCTTTTGGATCTTAGCATTTTAAATATGAATGCATCTACATTTCAAAGAACTAAAATTTGTATAAGTAGAAAGATAATTACATCTTAGTTCCACTGTGATTCGTCGAAGTTGATCTTTCAGGTATGCTTTTTTTTTTTCTCTTAAAACTATAAAGTAAAATTTATTGTAACAATTACATATATGTCTATCCCCACATCCTAATTTCTTTCTTCATCATTTCACTAACATTTACACCAAAGTACTTCCTTAGCCTTAATCCATAAATTTGATTTGATTTCTCTAAATTATAAAATGATTTAATATAACATAAATTGAGTACAATTAAATTTAGGATTTAGTCTTCTTAGGATTTAACATTAAATTTCTTTGAAACATTCTCAAATAGTTTTATTATAATCATCTTGTAATATATGATTATAAATTCTAAATAAATTTATATAACTTCCTTAAATGAAAATTTTTTATAGCATACATGTACATGGATCCTCCATAAACTTTCTTTAAAGTTTTCACTTAAAATTTCATCATGCATTACTTTAATCAACACAAGGAAGAAGAAATTTATCTTATCTAAATTTGTCATTTGCGTAAACTTCCCTCTCTCTTCCTTCCTATATCCCAGCCAGAGCACTGCGTCCATTTCAAAGGTCAACCACGTGAGGAGGTCTCAGCCTTTCTCTTCTTTTCTTTCTTTCTTTCTTTCTCGCTTTCTTTTCCCTGTTTCTTTTCTTTTTTTTCTTATTGTTTGGTATTAGACTCGCACCCCTCTCTGTGTTTTCGCTGTAGTAGAACTGCAGCATCAATTGTTTGAACCGATTTAATTGATTCAGTTTTTTTATATTTTATTTTCTTTTTTTATATTACAGTTACTACAAAAATTCTTTATAGAAAGAATTATGAAATATAATTTATTAGATAATTATTTTGAGCCCATACGAGCCAAACACGATCGAACAGACTCTTTGTTCTTGTTTAAAATTCGAACTCAAAATATATGTTTGTATTTCTTTTGCTTGCTGAATTAATGAAATAAACACAAGCTTTTTATTGAGTTAGACATAAGCTTTTCACAAACAATGAGCTTTTTTTATAGCCCTATTAGTCTTTGCATCCCATTGCTTTCTTGTTTGAGAAAATTGAGTATACTTATTGTTCACAACCACACCACTAATCCAATCTTCATTATCTAGTGTATTAGTTTTGATAATATCATGAACAAATGAACTGGGACCCATATGCTATTTTTCAAGTTCAGCATTAGGATCATCAAAAGGTAAAGATGAAGATGTGTAATTTATATTAACTAGGGGATTAATGTTTAACTAATGTGTTGATATAAAGAATAAAGATATTTGGCCTTTGCATAATTTATCTTCTTAAACAAGTATTAAGAAAATAAAACATGATGAAATGATTGCGAGTTACTACTTGACAACATTTGGGAGCATATACCTGTTGCAAATTATGAGTAAGACCTAATTAGTTTAACACCTTTATTATATGCATAAGGTTTGCATAATAGTTAATTTACATAAAAAATATTTTATGATATTATGATACAACAAATATTTGGAGATTATGTACTAGCCTTGATGAATCTTCTAACTTGTCTCAAACATGTATACCAACATTAATTTGAAAGTCAAACATCATCTGCCACTTCTAAGATGGTGTCGATGATGTTGACAGGATAATCTAAATCATGATCTTCTATTCATGAATTGTCATGTATAAGACTGTAAGTGAAATAATATTCTCAAAGAATGTTTTTAACATTGTTCCATTAATACTCATTTTAAGTTAATAATAAAATAAATTTGAATATTTTTTTTAAAAAGCTTGGATATTAAATAAACCAAGCTTGCATATAGTCGAACTTTTTTATCTACATTCACAAATAAGCTACTTATTGTGTTAATAAGTAATTTGTTAAAAGCTTGATATTATGTTCGTTGGTGGCTCATATAACGTTCAGATAATTTTTAAGTACTTGTTTAATATTAATCTATTATATATTTATTAGGCTTGTTTATTTTCTAGCTTTCTCATTTTTATTTTTCATAATTTATTTTAGGAGCATTTACATACATAGCATTCAATTCTTTTATGTTTACATTTTTAACACCCAAATTTTAATATTTACATAAATAACACACCTTAAGTGTTTAATATCACATCAAAATTATCACTATTACTAATTATTTTCAAAGCAATATACACATTTTCATGTATAGGAAAAGTGTTAAATATATTTTAGGTGTTAGATATATAAATGCATAAAAATTGTGCGGTATTTAAGTAAATTTTCTTTTATTTTATACTTTTGTTGCCTTCAATCTTTACACTAGGGTCACCCGAAGCAGTGAAAATTGTGCTTAAGCGAACACGTTATTGGATTATGCTGAGAATAGAGCAAGACGTCAACACATTTTTCTCTCATCTTGCTAGCAATTGACATGTTCACAAGCATAGCCTGTGAGCGCTCCATCTTAGCTTTTGATGGATTTTCTCCAACACACCTACATTAGAATCAAGATGCAGTTGCATGAGAATTGGAAGTAGTGTATCTTCTTCCTCTCAACTTCTCTACAATAGATATATCATTTTTGACCTCGACACATCTTCTCCAACACGCCATGGACTCATCATAGATCATAACCCTCTATCTTTATTTGGATCCCATTAGATGTCAATATCCTCTTTAGGACTTTAATACAATTTTCAATTCTAAGTTCTTTCAAATCCTACTATTATTTTATTCAATTAATAATTAATTGGTGCCTACAATTAGACACTGATTTCAAATTTATTGATTCATTTGTTTATTTAGACCTATAAAATTATTTGTTAATATAATAATTATATGGAAATTTATTTAATACATATTTTCTTATAAGCTTATTTATGAACTTGTTTAAGCACTTGTATGATTAATTTAGGCAAGCCAAGTAGAAGCCAAGCTCAATCATTAGTATCTTTAAGCAAGCTAAGTATGAATATATATGTGAAAGTTTGACTCAAGTTTGACCAAACTAAGTATGATCAATGCTATTGTTGTCTTGACTTGGTTCGATTAGCTTTAACCATGCATTATTGGTGTTTACTTGACAAAAACCATTATCACGTGGTGGCTTAAAACTACATTACTTATGTCTTCATCTTCGAATTGTAATGCAACATGTGCCATCATCAATTGGGAGCTCACATATCATATTTAACTTACAACAACTTTAATCACATTCGTTCTAAGTATTTTTCTTTGAAGTTTAGGTAAACTTGCATTAACCTTACACCAAATCACCTTTAAATTCCCCTTATTGTATGTTGGGATAAATTTGTCTGAGATGTGTAGCTCTCCATTATATCATAATACTATAAATAAATGCTCTCTTCTTACTTGTTGCTTTTCTGGAAAAATAATACCATACTATACATTCGTACATTATGGTTATTTTGATAGAACCTTCTCAATCAAGAACCCATAGTCAAATGGAGGAACTTCAAAAAGCCGGTTAAATTACATTAATTTAGATTTAGAGTTGTGATTGTTATACAAGTTAAAATGGGAAAAAAGAAGAAACAAATGGCAACTTTTTTTTTTACTTTCTTAGCCTAACTATTCTTGATTCTCTCTTTTGTGAATGAATATATGAATCAAAATATGTTCCAGGATCTTTTACTCATTCCATATCATAGTAATTATTAAGGTAAATATCGTATTATGGGTCTTACTTAATGCAGATTCATACTTTTTAAAAGCCTTCGCTTTGATTCTTAATGCTTGTTTCATGTTTAAGTACTTTTGTTAACAGAACTGTCAATAGAGAATCAAAAGGTAAAAATACCTCACTAGTTTTTCATCCATTTCCCCTCTCTTCTTCTGAAAATAAATCAGCCTCTCTCACTGTAGTTCCTATCTCTAACATTCTTCTATGATTTCATCTCTGGGGATTTTTTTATACTCAACCCATGCTTTTAAATCAAATGATGCTAGATGAGGATCTCTCATGGAGCCTCCACCTCTCTTATTCTTCTTCCTATTCTTCTCTGATGAAAACTTAGTTAGGGGATTGAACTCATTGAAAAATGATCTAATCTCATAAGGTCATGAGAATTGAGGAACCTCACCCGTTGCCTCCATCTTTCTTACTTTATCTTCATCTTCGATGTTGGCAAAGTTAGTGGCTCTACCTCGTTGGAAAATGATCTAACTCTGGGACAAGAGAATTTTTGAGGATGGTATTTTAGTCATAAGAAATAGATTTTTTTTTTTTTTTCAAATTTAAATTTAAAAAATCAGCTACTGTTAAATTAACTGATTATTTAACATCATCAGCAAAAAGGTAATTTACCTTTTTAAAGACTAGAAATTAAATTGGAGATCATAATATAGTCTCGAAAGGCGCTTGAGACCTAATTGGAAGGTGTTTAAAATGATAGATCTAACCACGGTGCAAATCTGAAGGACAAATGATATTTATCCTAAATATTCCTGAATGGCTATGGGACCTTTCCGTGCTTCTAGCCGGTTAAAGCTGTGGAACTACTTAACCACCTCCTATTTCCCCATTTTTCTAATTTTTGAAAAATCATTTAGAGCAAGCTATGATTGATAATGAAGCTGTGATCAAACAACTTAAGCTTAAAACATTATGTTATAGGAAGATCTGATTAGGCAACATATATTTAAAAATTCTTGTTTGATGTAGGGATCTCCTGTTCGTGAAAATCAATTCATTTACTCCTTTAATTGATATATCATTCCATGGAGCCCTGAACTTCTCAATAAATCTGCTAAGAAAACTGATGAGGGATTGCCAGAATAGGTTTTGGTTGAACTGTGCATTTTCCTCAAACATAAAACGACTGTTGGTGAACATTCGTATTTTACCGTGTTCATGTTTTCTTGTTGAAATGTGGTAGTTAAAATCAAACCAGGGCTGCTTTACTTTTTCGGAGAAATGATAAATTTTCTGAACTATTAATCGTTGCATCTCCCATCTGGTTTCTGCAGTGAAAATTCATATCATTTGTATATATTTGTTGTGTGTGTGTGTGTGTGTATTCATCTACAGCTTTTTCTATTTTTCTTTCCTCTTGAGCAATGCAGGAGTGCTGCATCTGCCTATCTGCATACGACGATGGGGTCGAACTGCGTCAACTCCCTTGTGGTCATCATTTCCATTGCGCTTGCATTGACAAATGGCTTCGCATCAACGCCACCTGCCCTCTCTGCAAGTACAACATCATAAAGAGTAGCAACAGCTCGAGGGAAGTGGTATAGATAGCCAACCATGCAGTCTCTTTTACCACTCTTGCTCGGCGGCGGCGGCGGCGGCGGCGGCAGCGGCTAGAATTCTTGGCTCGTGCTCTTCTTTCTGTACGCCTTTGGCTTTTGACTCATAGCTTTTAATCTCTTATGCATGATTTCTTCTCCATCTTTTAAGTAGCTGTTTCCTTGGAATTATATGAAAGGAAAACTCAGTCATATTAATGGATCTAAATCTTTCACATCAAGATTTAAATGCCATGGAGTCATGTAGATAGTGTGTAGCTTCCGTCCTTTAGTTATAGAAAGAAAGTAATTTAAATTGAGGTTTGGAGTCTTTGGTGTAGCATTATATTTGAAAAATTATTCCTTTTTAAGTTTGTTCGAAAGTTGCAAAAGTTGTTTTCTTTACCCTACCAACATTTCGACCTCAGCTTATTTGTGACTCTCTTTGTAGTTTAAATTGCTAAGACTATAATCCTAATCTGCTTATACCCGAAAATTTTTAAGACTGTTTTAACTGTTGGGGATAGTATTATGTATTCACTTGTCGCTATGATACCTGTCATGTTCTTAGTTATTATTGTAATTTGTTTTTTTTAAGTTTTATTTTTTAGTGATTGGGATTGTTCCTTTTCATTTAATGCAACCAAAATGGAGCTTATCTCATTATTATTGGAAACGATTAAGTGACCTATCATTGGAAACTATGGAGGTTGTCAAATTGCTGAAATTTGTTAAGGAAGTTAATGCTATCAATAATTGCACAATCCAATAGAGTCAACTTAAAAAAAAAAAATTTAGATTGACTTGATCCAATTAACTTTTGGGTCGAATTAGGTTTAAGAGTTTGATTTATTTAATTTTTAAGATTGGGTTTGGATTAGCCCGTTAATCTAAAACTAACATAATTTTGATCAATTTTTTGACTCACCAACTCAAGATTAACTTGATTTTGATTTATAAATTTGAAATTAATTCAATTTTGATCTAAATTTGACATGAAATATATGTTCAAATGGATCACTTATGTAGTGTGTGAGTCAATATGATTGAAAGTAGGTTAAATTTAAGATGAAAATTTTTATCTATTTAATAAACAGATCAAGATTCAAATCATATATATTCAAGTTGGTGAAATTTAGATCAGATTTAAACTCGACCTATTGATCTAAACACTTAGGTTGGAACTCGCCACTTCTCACATCTAGCATATATATATATATTCTTGTTTGATGCTTGTAGGTTATTTATAAATTATAGACTGAAATTGTGACAACAGAATGATGTGCTTCTCTTTCATTTGCTAATTTTGTGCTATTTTGATGTTAATTTGTTGTGTTGAAATAATAATGATGGATTTATGAGTCTACTACCATGGTTTTGAAACACAAGTTTTTTTAAATTTTTTTATTTAGTTTCATAGCTGACAAAGTTACAATACATACGAATTAAAAAAAATGTTACCAAATAAAGAAATAAGGGTAAGCATAGAGTTGGCTATTGGAATATTTAGAAAATAAAATTTTATTTTTAACTTGTATATACAAACGTATAAAAATTACTAAAAATTTATTTTGTACAGCTTTAAGAAGTAAAAAATTATTAATACAATTCAAAGGTAAAAATAAATTGAGCACGACACGCGAGTCAAGCAGTTCGAGATGGTGGCCGTTGAACTCGCGACATGCGAGCAATCTCTCTCTCTCTCTCTCTCTCTCTCTCTCTCTCTCTCTCAAATAATACATCATTTGAGCCTCAAGAAGGAATGGGATATGAAGAATAGTGAATAGGTTTCCTCATCCATCTTTTGTTCGTTCTTTTTAGAGCTTCAGTAAATTTGAATTGCTCGCTTTGAAGTGATGATCCTATCATTGGTGTATTTATTGTCTTCTTTTCTTTTTTTTTTTTTTGGAAAATTGAGGGCTTAGCCCAATATTTCATTCCAAAAGTAAATTTACAGAAAGTCTAAGGGTAGAGAAAAAACACAGCCCAGAGGCTAAAACATCAAGGAATTTCATGCATATGCCTTGAGTAAAAAACATATAATTTTACTCTGAATTTAGTATACTCTGCACGCTTTTGATGTGTCAATTCTAGCCTCTTTTGTATGATGATTAGATTATATTATAATACATCACTTAAAAAGAGTACATCCAAGCTAAGCCTTGCCCACTCACACCACACTCCGTTTAGATCGTCTACATGGATAAATTATTGAGAACAACTTGGAAAAAAATTCAAAGTTGGACTTATTTCATGAAGTTTGGCGTAAATTCTACCACAACTGTCAAATTATTAGCATTTAACAAGATTATAATCCAGATTTTGAATCGACAATGGCTAACAGTAAAAGGAATTGTTAGTAAATTTGTGAAATGATGACTTTCTATTATATCCTATTTTCTTGATCTTGATGTGCAAGCAACAAATAGTATAACCTATTAATATATAAAATCCATCTTTTTGAAAGCAGAATTTTTAGAAGCAACAATTAACTTTCTGTAAGGGCATTATATGATAGGATAACTTGATAAATATATAAATATAATTTTAATTAAATGAATGTTAGCTATTCTCTTAGTAATCCTTAAGCTTTTTTAAATTACATAAGATACTATATTTTATTTTGAGATGTTTTTTTGATATAAAATATTGACATCAAGTAATTGATCATTCATGTCAGATTATTAATTTATAAAAATAAATATCATATTGTAGAATGTCTTAAGGTGCAATGTTTATATGGTAGATGTAAAATGGAAAGTAGTGCTAAATTAAATGAAATGATTAGTGATACTTATTTTATAATTTAAATTATTAACACAATAAATATGATTAATAGAAAGATAATCTAATTTCCAGAAAGAAGATAAAACAAGTTGTAAGCCTCTCCCATGAGCAAAAAGAATCTCTCCCAAAATACCTTAAGTCGCACAATTGATCAAGAACTAAAATTTTGAATGGATGATAACTTGACATCCACAAAACCAACATTTCATTTTAAGTCAAAGTTATTTCACTTCAACATAACTGAAATTGACTTTGTAAAATAGTCAAAATCTCAGCTTTGTGATGACGTGTTAACTGACCCTTATATGAAGGCTCGGTTCTAATTAACATTTTGGCACAATCGAATTCTAACATCAAATATGATGCAAAATCTCTTAAAGTCTGTTTTCCCTAATGCAAATAGGATGGGATGAACAAAACAAGCAAATAAAATATCCAATTCTCAATTTAACAATTTAGGTAAAAACCTTGTCGCTTTATATATAAAAAAAAAAAAATCTGGAAAACAAGTAAAATTCATCCCAAATGATGAAATAAAGATAGCGTTAAAAATTGAAAATTTATAAGAATACTGAGATTAAATATAATCATATAATGATTAAGACTCACACAATAATAAGAAATACAACTTTATAACAAATTTGATCAAATTTTAATTACACGTCCAAAATCAATACAAAGGCTATAGAAGAAAAGAATAAGGATAAAAGCCACCAAAGAAGATCTAAACCTTAAGTTGGTATAAAGAGAAAATTGTCCTTGAAAGTCATAAATATTTGCACCGCAACTAGAAAAAGAACACACACAAGTTTGAAAATGAACACACACTCAAGAGTCCTATTTGTAATAAAAAAATATCCAAGAGTAAAACTTTCTCAAAATTCCATAATCTAGCCATAAATAAGCAGCTTTGATTTAACAAATCTCAAATTCCAAAAAAAAAATAGGAAGTCCAAAATACGACGAAGACCAACTCCAAGTACAGACATGGTACCCAAAACAACTAGTTCTAATTTTTGCTGCAATACTATATATCATAGCAAGAAAACTACTAACTGAACTTTGGACTTGAGTTCAAAACTTGTATATGTATTGTGTGTGTGAGTTTACCATCAAATTTTGCTCAAATGCTCCAAAAAATACTAATATTATTGGATATGGCATTTACCATAGAATTAACTCTCAGAAAAGTAACAGGAACCACTTCCCCAATAGGAAAAGAAGAGAAGCAAGATCGCAAAGCATGTAAATCAAATTTATAGAGATAAACCAACCATAAGCAGCCATCAGCAACTTAGAGAATAGAACCCATCTACAATTCTATACTATGATAGAACAATGGTTGGAGGCTACATTGTATCAATCATAGCGACACCAAGAGCTGGGGAAAAATAGCAACAAATCAATGATGACTTGGTGGCTAAACAAGAACCAACAGTAGATTGAGCCAAAATAATGTAGATGCTAAAGAGCACTAAGCATCCTCTATTGGGATCATCACTATACATATGTTTACAACAAAATAAACTTATAAATAGAAAAATATGAATAGAAAGTGAATCAACATCAAAACTCAGATTGGTAAAGTTGTCATCTTAACACTTATATGCTGCATTTTTGACAAATTTTCATCATTTGAACTACCTCTCTTGGAAAAGCAGTATCAATAGCCTAAGGCAAATGGTATAAATTGGTATACTTACAAGTCAGAAACATTCATGAGTACATAGCATGAATATTATAGGGTTTGGCAGCCTTTAATTTAAATATACTTCCAATGAGATTATACTTCACAAAGTTTGGTAGTTGTGTTCAAGATTAGTCAACAAAAACTATATTTGAAAATATGTATTATCAGTTGTAGCCTTATACTGATTTTATTTATAAAAGACTTATTTTATAGTCACAGTCACAGTCACAACCTTCATTTCCTAAAGTGCAGAAAGTGTTAAATTTTAGGTTTCAATTTTAAATATGCATTTTAGAGAGGTCGAATAAATAATATTTTGTTTCCTCTCTCTCTCTCTCTCTATTTGAAACTGAAAATAAAAAAAAAGAGAAAAAAACGGAAAAATCAAAACCCTAATCGCATTGTAACTCCTCTCCACATCACCCAAAATCGCTTGGACAAGGAGCGGGAATAATTAGGGAGTTCGATCCTATAAAAAGAGAGCAGAAAAATGGGTCGGCCGGGCATCCTACCTCACACGCACGCGAGAGAAAAGCTGAGAGAAAGAAGCCACCCATCCTTGGTCGTCATCCCTAGCCGCTGATCAGCCCCAGCTGCCGCCATCCCTAGCCCTAGCAGCCAATTGAACTCCACTTTGTCCTCCCATCTCACGTGATAGAGCTGAGCTGAGCCGACCCTCCCATCTCACGTGCTTAGCCCTAGCCGAAGCCGTTGACCTCCCTTGCTTGCCAACTCCTCCTTACCTCGCGTGTAGGGCTGCAAACGAACCGAGCCGAGCCGAGCCGAGCAGAAGCTTGTTCGAGTTCGAGCTCATTTGTCATTATTGAGCCCGAGCTCGGCTTGAGCTCGATTCGAGCTTTTAGGATGGTGTTCAAGCTCGAGCTCGTTTAAAAAAATCATGTTCGAGCTCGCTTCGCATTCTGGCTGGGATTAGGCTTATCGAGCGCACAAGTAAGTTTGTAATGAAATAAACGTTAATAGAGCCAGCCTAATCGAGCCTTATACAAGATCATTAATAATCTTATACGATCGCATGAACGTTTTAATCCTTAATCGAGCTTTTAACGAGCTTGAGCTTTAAATGATAATCGCTCATTTAACATAAATGAATAAACAACTTCAAGCTTGTTCAAAATCAAGTATTTACAAAGTGTGCTTCGCTCGATTAGTTAAATGAACGAACATAAATGAGCTCTAATCGAGCCGAGTCACGAGTAGCTTGTTGAACTCTCGGTTCATTTGCAGCCCTACTCGCGTGACGAAGACCCCGAGCCATCCCATTGTCGCGTGTTTCACTCGGCTGAACCACAATAGTGGGCGCCGACTTTATCAGAGCCCTAGATAAGGCTCTCTTAGAAAGAATTGAGAAGCCCTAATTCCTATACTACCCTCCTTTTCTTAAGTCTTGAATAAGGGCAATTAAGGGCATTTTCGTTCAACAACAAAGAAAAAGACTTTTTATCAAGTAAATTTTGAAATAAAATTTTTATATAATTAATTTATTATTACATATAAAAATTTCGAATACATCATCGTTGATCTTGGATCCAGTGCGAGATGAAATTATCTCTCTCCGTCGATCTTGGATTCAGAGCAAAGGAGAAAAGCGCGAGCACATTTTATCGACAAAACACAAATTGCTGAGCTATCATTTCATTAAATAAAAATATATAATAATTAACTTGAAATTAAGTAAATTATATGTCCTAAAATTTGAAGACCCGCATCTATTGATCTTGGATTCGACCCATAAATTTTACAAAGACATCCGTCGTCGATCTTTAGATCCAGTGTAAGATAAAAATTCTCTCTCCGTCGATCTTGGATCCAGAATAAAGGAGAATAGTGCCTATCACACTAAATTTTGTGAATATAACACTACTAAGCCATTATGCTGCTTAAATTTCATAAAAATTATTAGTGAACTTAAAATTCTAAAATTTCATATAACATTGAGATTAAAATAAAAAAACAATCAGATATTGAATTATTGAAAAAAATAACTTATAATTTTCAAATTTAAAATTACACACAATCAATCTCACCAAAGATTAAAGACATGCTAAACATGAATAAAATTAAAATCAATAATCTATTTCAAACGAAAATAAAGTTGAAATAAATATTCATCTCAAACATAACATCAAACTAACTTGACATTCCAATAGATGTAAGCCCAACTAGTCAGTTGTTCACAATACAAACCTAATCTAAAAATATAGCATTCAAAGAGATGTAAATCCAATCATTAGTTTGTCATGCGAACTTCTCCAAATTTATGACAATCCAATCATATGTTCGCAATGCGAATACAAATCCAAATATTGGCATTCCAAAGGAATATAAGTTTAATCACTCAAATATTGGCATTCCAAAGGAATGTAGGTCTAATCACTAGTTCGCCATATGAACTTCCCTAAAATTATGACATTCAAAGAGATGTAAATCTAACCAATATTCGCAGCGCAAATATCACTCCAAACATTGGCATTTCAATGGATGTAAATCTTATGCATGTTTGCAATGCAAACTTAATCACAACTTGATGACATTCTAAACTAATGTAAGTCCAACCTAAACTAGCATTACAAAGGGATGTAACTCCGGTCACTAGTTCGCAATGCAAACCTCAATCCATAAGGCATTCTAATATATGTAAGTCCAATTTATGTTTGCCATGCAAATATAACCTAACTCAACATCGATATTCCAAGAGATGTAAGTCTAGTTACTGGTTCGCAATGCGAACCTCAATCCAAGAGATGTAAGTCCAATATATGTTTGTCATGCAAACATAACTTAACATCGGCATTCCGATGGATGTAAGCCCTACGTACGTCTGCAATGCAGACTACTCCATAAAAATTAAATTATTAAGTTGACTTACAAATTAAGTTTAGCTTAAATAACTCAATAAATATTTTGCACCTGTACAACAACTCTAGTTTATTCGAAATTTTTGAAACGAGGCAACTGGCTGCTAATCAGACTCTTTTGACATTATGTCTTATAGCCCTCTGATGTTGGTAGCTGGAATAATGCAATCTCGACACGACGGAATTAGGGGATCTTGATCGAGACTATCCTCCTTTTTCCTTTAAATTAGGGGATCTTGATCGAGACTATCCTCCTTTTTCCTTTAAGACAGTCATCCACATCATATCACTAGACATCGATTTATATTAAAGATTTATATTTATTTTTAATCTTAATCGAGAGTGATCTCCTACTACAATAAGAGGGATAACTAACTATGAATGTTTGCGTTCAAAGCATATAAATTATACCTTATGGAAGCAAAGGGAAATCGTGGGGGAAAAACCAAGAGTGAATATTTGACCTGAGTTTACTCTAGATTTTGAGTTCAATCAATATGAAGAATACATTGGTAATAAAAAAACTACAACATTGGGAGTTCCTCCCAAGATTGCTACCGGTTTGGAAGAATTTGAAAAGAGGCTAAAATTTTTGGAAATTGTAGCAAGGGGAACATGTTTTCCAACTGTGAGAATGTTGTTGATAGAGAACCATCCCAAGTTGAAGAGGAGCATCTCCAAATAGCTAAGTTCCATTCAAGATTTAATATGAAGTTGAGTTAACAACATAAGATAGAGTCGTCAAAGCAGACAAGTTAGATGATTGGACCGAACACTTCAAGAGGAATGATTCAAATTCATCGGATGACGCACAGAAGAATTCCTTCACTCAGCTAAAGCTTTCTGGTCATGCTTTGATGTGGTGGTATAAGGAGTCCTAAATCCATGATATGCCAAGAATGGTAGGGGATGTTTTAAGACTCAATTCTCCACAAATAAGAGAAGTGGATCTAATGGTAATGATTATTGGATTTAAGGAGACTCTAAGAGTACACAATAAAATTTTGGAAATAAGAAATTTCTCTAGATGTTTCATTAGAGGAGGTGTTGGCATTCATGAAATATATATCAAGGTTCCCGACAGGAATTAGTATTATTCCTAGTTTCATCTATCGTTGAGGCAAGAACTAAGGTGATTGCCATCGAAGGAAAAAATAAGCCAAACCTAGAGATAAAAGAAGAATACTTAGGTGGAAACGAAAAAAATAAATGGACAAAGAAAATATACTAAAAAGGAAAAGAAAAAAAAAGTAAGGGATATTTCTGGTTTCTTACCAACTCCAAGGCCATAGCAATATCCATTGTTGTAAACTGCATCGAGAGTTGAAAACCTATGGTATGAGAAAAGTGAAGAAGATGACGACATTTAGTGCAGATAATGTGAAAGAAATGGTTAAAGTGCAGCAATAAATTCAAGGATCACCTCGATGGCTAACCACAAGCCATCGGAGGCTTCCAAACAGCAGAATAAGGCATAGTAAGATCAAGAATAGGATCAAGAACTGCAACAGCAGAAGCATTTGAAATATACATAGAAGCCACATCATATGCAGTAGCCAGAGCACTGTCAATAGCACCAACAACCCTAATCGAGACTTCAGAAACCTCGACAACGATCTATACATAGAAAACAACTGCAGAAGCAGTCCAACAACAGTGAAAAAAAAAACTATAACAGTTTAGATAGCTGCAACAGCAGTCTGAACCACATAAATAACAGCAACAAAAGTACTGAGAACAAAAATATCCGCAACAGCAGTCTGGACAGTGGAAATGGCAGCAAGAAAAGTATAGATACTGAAAAGTATTGCCAATAATCCAGCCATCAATCAGGACAGAGAAAGTAGCATCATTTACATCTTGGATAATACCACAACAGCTTAAACAGTAAGAACAAGTTTAGATTCAATATTTAAACTAAGGGCATCATTTCAATCATATCTGATTAGAGGAGCAAAAATAATGTAATCATAGAGGATTTGGTACACAAGTTGAAGGTAGAGGTAAATACTCATCAGAAGTTAGGAGGAGCATTTCTAAGAACTTAACTAGAAGATGAGGCTTTTATAGGATGCCGAACTCATACCTCATTTAAAAAATAGTGAGTTTGACAGCCTTAAAACTTCTCTATCAAGGTGTCATTGTGGGCAAAAAGCTTCAAATAGTCCCATACAAGGTAGCAACAATCTAGCAATGACCTAGCCCATGCACCCTGAATTTCATGGGAGCTTGCCAGTATGCAAACAAGTTCATACATCATTTCTTAGACTGAATTCATCTCAGCAAGCTCTCACTGGCCACCCTTTCCAAAGGGGAGAATGTGGGATCAGTCGCCTTTCTTTGGAAAAGAAAAGAGTTGTTTAGGTGTGGGTTAATTTAGAAGCAGATGAATAGTAGATAAGACACTACCAGATTTCATTTGGTGAGCTTTTATATCTGGTTAGGGTTTCTATATGGCCTTAGTTAATTACACTCCAAATCTTGAGAGCACTTTCGATTAATGATCGATAAATCGTTAAAGAGCGAGTATATAATTAGGTGAGTGGAGTTTAGAAATATGAAATTATATTTAACTTAAAACTTTGTGGGAACGATGGCCGTCAGATCTAGTTAGTCATCCGGTCGCGATCCGTCAGTCGGAGGGTAGTCACGGCCGACGAAGGATCATTGTATGATGGGTTCGTCGTCGTGTAGCGCAGGGTGGAGTTTGTCAGGGGACTAGCGTAGAACTTTCTTGCAAATCATTCTACGTTCCTCAAAGCAGGTTAAGAGAACATCTGAGTGGTAGTATTAATTTAGGTGTGTATCCCGAATACCACGGTCGAGGGCTCAGTGTAAATAACATGATTTATGGTCGCTCGCAAACCACGGAGAGGGACATAGTCGCAGACTTTAGAATATTTGAGTGTGAAGGTAGTTATGTATTTAATTTGGCGTTAATTTCTTTGTGAAAAAAGTTTTCTTAATTTGTCACCAGAAGAACAATGCGGAGGGTGGATTTATTTTATTTATTTTTTGTTTTAATTTAAATAATTCATTTCATATTTTTTTTTATTTATATTTTGTTATTTTCTTTGAATTTTGATCGTTTTATGATTGATTCTTGGAATTTGAATATATGATCGTTTATTGAAATTTTAATTATAATTACTACCGATCACAGGGTTAATATCGATTGATAGGCGTCTACTACAGGTTCTGAGGGATCGGTAAATTCGTTATCTCGAAAGTATAATCCTTCGCTTGTATCTAGTTTGAGCTTGAGGATCGGGTTGGGGCTTTCTTAAATTTGAATTTTAGAATTTTAGTTGGTTAGTATCTTTGTGTTATATGCGAATTAAACACCGAGATATTATTAATTTGAAATTTTATAATATCAATTTTTTAGGTTTTGTTAACGGGACGGTCAGAAGCCAGCAGGGATGATATAGCATCTCATTCTTTTGTATTTGACTTAGCATTTACTCCGACATGCGTATGGATATACATTGCTTTTGGGAATTGTATGGGCATTAGAATGTATACAAGTTGGAGTTCAAATTTTGATTTTGAGTTTTGTTAACCCACCCTCAAGACCAAACCAGTATAAGATCTGCTCTTTTTTTATACTTAACTTTAATGCTCTATTGTTTGAACACTTCAACATACATATGAATATCTGTTTTTAAAATGTTGTACAATGTCAGTTGAAATGTAGTTCGATTTGCAAGTTTAAATTTCAATATGGCATTTTGGGTTTTGTTAATTTGACGGGGCATCAAACCGGGGATGTGTAGCATCTATCATTTTGTATTTGACTTCGATAATGCAATCATGAGTTTTGATATGGGATTTTAGGTTTTGTTAACGCCCAAAGACCAAACCGGAAGTATAACATCGTTTTCAGATTTATTTTTACGATGTCCTAATGTTTGAACATTCCAACATACATACAGTATTCTGCTTTTAAAATGTTGTTACACGTAAATGTTAAGTTGAAATATAAGTTCAATTGAGTTTTGGGACATTTTTGATAAACGGTCGAGACCAAACCGATATGTAGACTGCTCGAGCCCAAGATCACCTCCGTAAACAAAATCAGAAACATAAATGAAAATAATTGATTTAGAAGTATATGATCATGTAGAATATTAAAGTGGGATTTGTTTTGTCCAAGATCACCTCCTTATGTAACAAAATCAGCAGCATAAGTTGAAAATAATTGATTTAGAGGCATATGACCATATAAGTAAAATAATAGTTTAAAGTGGATTAAGGCATTTGTTTTCCCAAGATCACCTCCTTATGTAACAAAATCAAGAAACATAAGTGGTGAAAATAATTAATTGGAGCCATATGATCATAAGTAAGTGAATGGCCTAAAATAGCAAAGAATTTGATTTGCGCTAATACCTCTCCTGTATAAAATCAAAGATAAGGGGATGAAAATAATTGATTTGGAGGCCATATGACCATATGTGAGGCCTAAAGTGAATTGTGATTTGATTAGCCAAAGATCACCTCCCATGTAATAAAATCAACAAACATAAAAATAATTGATTATATGACCATCACCCATAGCCCATTTATTTCTCTGGAGGGAATATAAAAATATGAATATTGTATATTTCATTTAAAGAGAAGTGGATTAATTAAAATTCACCTCCCTCACATGCAAGCTCATGGCAAGGAACAAATACCCATTAAATTTATTAAGAAGATGGCAAAAAACTTTATTTTCCTCTTTCAAGAAAAAAAAAGATAAGGATGTGAAGGGCATGCCATATCATACATATGCAATGACAAGTGACATTAACATAGATGACCTCAGCGATTTTATGACAAGGCACCATATGTGTCAAGATGATACCATAGATGAAAAGAGGAGGTATGAAAATCTATAAATAAGAGATTCCTTCTCATAAAATCCTCACACACTTCCTACTCATTTCTTCCCTTCTCTCCTGATTTCACAAGTTTGAGTTCAAGCTCAGAAGAGAGCTGTAGCCATAAAGATTTGTAAGTTTTACCCTTCTCCTTCCTTTAGCAATTTTCCATTTTTTTGGATTTTTATGATTATTGTCATATGATAGATTTGATTCATTTCATATGTGTTGTTTCAAATCTTCCCATGTCTGGTATGTATATAAATCTGGTGAAAATGACAAGTAAAGAGGGAGAAACCTATATTGAGCATATGTCTGGTGTATTTCATGTCATGTCAAAATATTTCATTTCATGTATGTCTTCCTCGATATACCCCTTTTTTTTGCCATGTTTATAATCGTGTAGATCAATGTGAAAATGGACATATGGAGTAAAAGATAACATGTTAAACATGTATTTAAGCATGTGTTCGTAATGCCTAATAAAGATATCAAGCTAGAGTAGATTAGAACCAAAGATCAACAAATACATGTCACAAGCATAAGCATCCATTTGTATTCTATTTGTCACACTTCATACACATGTTAAGCATGTAAAGGGGACTAGATTCAACATTCATCAAACTAAGCATGAATAGTTGCATATATGACATGAAAAGTGAGTTAGAAACACATAAATATATGCACATAAAAATACTTAAGCATTTCCCCTTTTTTTTAAAAAAAAATTTTCCCTCCGGCCACATCCCCCACCAAGGGTCGCCGAGACTTTTCCCACCACGCAAGAGGTGTGTCGTAGACACCTACCGAAAGATTTATTCACCACGCCAAGAAAGTGCGGGGATGACAATATAGTTTTACGAATCCTTATCCGTGTTTACAACAAATTTCCGCCTTCCACAGGACCATGAGATCGAGCGTCCACCACGCCAAGAAAGTATGGGTGGTGTCGGAGACAGCTAAAACTTTGATAAAGATTTCGTAAGAAGATATCACATATGCAAGAGTATAAAGATGAATTTACCAACCTTATCTCCGCTTATCAAAGTTTACAATGCCTCCTCTCAGGGTTACGAGAGATCGAAGTCATTCCACCACGCCAAGAAAGTGCATGTGTGGAGACACCGCTAAAACTTTGATACAAGATTTCTAAGATATCACATATGCAAGAGTATAAAGATGAATTTTACCGAACCCTTATCTGTTATCAAAGTTACCTCCCTCCAGGGTTCATGAGAGATCGAAGCGCCCACGCCAAGAAATACGTGGTGTCGGAGACACCGCTAAACTTTGATAAAAGATTTCCAATATGATATCACATATGCAAGTATGCAAGAATGAAACTTGATAATAAGACGCAGATGGTATAACCAAATCCTTTTTTAATTTCAGATTTCAACCAGATATAAGACATGATATATATATAATTCCCTTTATATGAAATAAATCAAGGAAAAGAAGCATGAAATTCATAGAGAACAAAGAAATATATGATATTTAAGCCATACATCCTTCCTTATCGATTTTCAAACTACCAAATAAAAGGAATTTTCAGAAAACATCACATCTTTTAGATAGCAAACTAATTGATTTCCCATAAAAAATAAATTTCTTTTTATGCCTCTAAACAACAAGCTAATAGTTTTCCCTCTCATAAAAAATACTTTTAGCAAACATCACATTCTAAAAGCAAATCGATTTGATTTGTGATATAACCAATTCCAAAGAAATAACATCATAACTACCCCTAAAGATAGCATAACACAACATACATCATCCCAAAGCAATTTTAGTAGGCTAAGCATCACATAATCCGTGAATAAAGGCAATAAGAAATGAGATTTGGGCCATACATCATCCCAAATCCCTAAAGGAAACTCTAAGATAATCCCAAGCATAAGATATGGCATATTAGCAAAAAAACCCTAACTTCCAAAGAAACTCAAATGCATAAGAACGAGGTTAGAGAGAAACAACCTAGAATTTTCTTGCAAAGGAAAGGAAGAGATAGAGTTCAGTTGAGCTTGGTCGATCCCTACCTGCTAGAACTCACTGAGGACTGACGAGAGGGAGAAAATCGCAGTCTTCTTCACCGAGAGAGAAACGAGAAGGAAGGAGCGTCGTGAGTATACCTCCCTGAGCATCGAACCGAGAGCAGAGAAATCGCCGAGAGAGAGAGACCGAGAGCAAGAAACGAGTTCACCAGAGAGGGAGAATCGCCATGGAGAGGAGAACGCCGAGCCGCAGGAAGCGGGAAAGGAGAACGCGAGAGAGGCCGAGTGAGTCAGAGAGCAGAACGAGAGAGAGGATCGCGAGAGAAGAGCGGCAATGAGGGTCAACGATCGCTTTCTCTTTAGTGCCGCTCCGATCGGCGAGCTGGTTAGGGAATTAATGCGCGATTAAGAGGTAATTAGCGATTGCCGTTGTTAGTCGTTTTAATTGCGTTTTTTTTATTAAAAATATTTCGCGCGATTTTGTTACTTTGACAAACCCAGCAATATGGGTGTCAATTAGTATTTCGCAGTGCCGAACGAATGGCTGATCAATTTCGCGATCGAGGTCGTTTAAATAATGTCGACTACGGCGTAAATTCAAGTCTAAATTGCGCCGCCGCTTAAATTAATCGATCCTCGCGATACTTTGCCGATTCGACGCGAAGGTGTCGCTTGATAGGTTTCGACGCTTCCACGACGGCCATTTATTTTTGCGAACGGAGGTCGTTAGACGTCCGTCGGCTTCCAATTTCGATATGCACAATTTCATGATAATTTGATTTTAATTATCCGATCGATCCTTAATTGATTTGATATTTTCTAATTAATTAATTTTGATGCTTTTCGGCGCATTATGAAGTCGAATTTTCAAATTGAATTGAATTTAATTGAGATTGTAAGATTTAACCTCTATGTCATTTACTTAATTTTAAATGACACATAGTTGTAGGTCAACAGAGAAATGGAGAACACCTTCCATGTGCTCAAGATGATCACTGAATCATTGACACTAGCCCATATCAACCTGCAGCTGCCATTTAAGTGGGAGATGGATGTGTCTAGGTATTTTCCCAATGCTATCCTTATCCAACAATATGAGTAACATGTAGCCTATTATTTGGTGGTGTTGCATGGAACTCACAAAAATTATCTGTTAAGGAAATGATTTTGCATAATAGAAAGGAAATGATGCAGCTCATTATGCAAAATATTTAAGAAATTATTGTTGAGGAAGGAAATGATTTTGCATAAAAACCATCAGCCAGTACAATAACTAGAAGCTCAGTCCACAGTGCAGCAAGCACAACACATGAAATGGATAATATAAACATAACAATTCAATTTGGTGATCAAATATAAACATGCTTGCCTGATAGATCCTAAGTACTTTCCTAAATTTGATTGCGGTCAAATAGATCTTTGCTCGTGCACCATAAGGAGTATAACACAATCTACAATGGATATTAAGATCTTTATGAAGCTTTGGAGGCTCTCAGCCAAAGCAAGCTGATGACAAATAGTAGTCGAGATACACTCATCTTTAACAAAGAATCAACAGCTTTACCAAATGATACTAGCCGTTTGACTTGCATATCAAAAGCACACACTTTGAGAATGGCATGACATTTCATAAGGGTGAAAGCTCTCCAAAATCTGAAGTATTGCATCTATTAACCAAAAATGAACTAGAATGTGCAACAACTCATGAGCGTGTCTCCTCTAAAGCATTTTAAGTCACAAAATAAAAATGTGGGCAATTGCAGACCTCTTCTAACATGTAGCCATCCCAGGAGTCCATCCCAATGAAATTCAAACTGCATGCATCCATTATTACCGACATGGATAGCAGATTCTTGTGTACTTTTTTGGGATCAATATGAAGCCTGACGGATATAAACATAAAAAGGAGCCATTGCCTTTCATCTTCGGACCACTGGTTAAAGGGAGGTGGTGACCATGGTTCACATGTTGTGAGACTATAATTCTCGACACCCAAAAACATGCCATCCACTACATCTAGTTTTCCTAAAATCGAACACAAATAAACAAGAAAATCTTTTTTGCAATATGCCCAGTGAGATGTTCCTTAAAAGCCATGGGAGGAACATAAAGTTTGTTATGACAAGCATCACATTGAGTGGGCATTCCAAAATGAAGATTTGGATTTGTTACACTTCTGGAATGGCAAGTTAAAAGATAAGAGTAGAAAAATCAAACACATCAACTAAGAGCCATTTTGAATACTTCCAAAGATCAACAACAATAATTAGTTTTGATTGAACATATTTACTTAACAAGATCCACTCTCTATCAATGCAGGGAAACCAAAATTTATCTGAGTCCTGATTGACATACAACAAAGAGAAGCACAAAGAATGGTTCTTATTGTGGAAGATCCAAACATCAAACAAAAATGTACATTATAGAAGTACTGCATTTTGTATTTGAAGACCACCTCAACATGGGATGAAATGAAGAAGACTAACAACATTATTTTTAGTTTAAGAGGTACTTCAGAATAAGGAAATCACTTTCCTCTTTATTATTATTATTATTATTTTGAGATTTAAGATTTTTTCCCAAATTTTTTTCTTCATTTTTTTAGAATTATGGTTTGTTTTCTTAACCTTGTCATTATTGAACCCAAGTCCCGAATGAGAAAAGTGGAGGATTGCATTAGGTAGTCGACAGCCAGTGTAAAACTTGTCAAAAAAATCATGACATGAATCATTTAATACATTGTGTCAATGCTAGGTCGTTCTTTGGAAGTGACAAGTTGTGTGGTCTGAATACAGTGAAAAGTATGTAAGGGTCACTGCACTAGTACCCAGGTGTATGTTAAATAAGCAAGGGTCTCACATTATGGACAATTATGGATAAATAAGCTAATCCATAATACTAGAATTACAATAGGAATTTGGAATATAGGTACTCTTATAGGTAAACTAGTGGAATTAATAGATATTATGGTTCTTAAAAAGATAAATATTTTATTCATTCAAGAAACTAAACGAGTTGGAAAAAAAGCAAAATAGAATGATAGTTTAGATTTTAAACTTTAGTATTCTGGTAAGAGTCATACTAGAAATGGCAATTGTAATTATAAATAAGAGTTTGAAGGATAATGTTGTAGAAATTAATAGAATTGGAGATAGAATTGGAGATAGAATTATAATTTTAAAAATAATTATTGATGCTAAGATTATTAATATTGTAAGTGCTTATGCCCATCAAATAGATTTGGATGTATGCTCAAAAGAAAAATTTTGGAATGACGTTGGAAACAATCTTCAAAGCTTTTATCAATCAAATAGGATGCATCTCCTTTTTTTTTTTACTTATTTTGAGATTTAGGATTTATTTTCTTACTTATGTGTTTTTTTATTCAAATCCTTGCAAGTTTATTTAAACACCAATTTGGGTAAGGAATAAAGAAATGAAGTTTCTCCCTTTCAATTTAACCTAAGCTCCTTAGCCTTTCCTCCTCTTCCTCAATGATTTCCTCTATCGGGAGCACTACCAGCAACCTAACACCACTATCAACCCTCTAAAAGTCTAGCCTCCTTGCTTCTTCCAACAAGCAAGCATCGATCCAAAAGGAGTAAAATGTGATGCAGGGTCTGTTTTCTCTCCTAAATAACAAGCATAATGGTTGAAGAAAGCCTAGTCAGACCCTTAAAAGCCCTAGATCTCTCTCCATAAAATTCTAAGATATAAAACTCTTGGTACTAGGATAACACAACTGGATTGACATTATAGGATTTATGTTGGGGAAGTGTGGTAAAAATAGATTAAAAATGTGAGCCACAAGATCATATTTATTAATAATTTAGGCTCAATTTAGTTCATCAGCATTGAAATATAAAAGTTATTTTTAGATGAGAAAGTATATTAAATTAATCCCATCAGAGTTAAATCAATTCAATAAAAAAACTAACATTATTTAAAATCAATTTTACATTCCAAAAATCCAGCAAAAAGAAACCATAAAAAGTAAACATAAGTTTCAACTAAAAATAAGTATATACATATTTGATAATTCACTAGCCTTAACCCCTAAAATTTTTTAAGAAAAAATAAATGCGCATAAACCAAAATATAAGGCCCAAACAAATTAGCTTAGTACATTTCTATAGATAGTAACTTTGAACACCAAACCATTGTTATATTTGAGAAAACCAATGTCACCCTCATCTCACTCGTCTCTACTAACATTATCTCAACAATAAAATGTTAGCTTTCAAGATTTTTCTTAGCCATTCATAAGTATAAAGTGATGATATGATGATAACTATAGTTTATATAAATATTTTAAGTACAACTTCTAGTTAAAATGCATACGACGTACTTAATTTTAGGCATAAAATCATTGACTCTAGTTTCTTGTCTTATCGTTTATTTTTTGTTTTTTTTATTTTGTTATATATATATATATATATATATATATATATATATATATATATATATATATATATATATATATATATATATATATATATTTAGTTTCTTGTCTTATCGTTGTATCTCCAACTCTCCCTTAACTAAATTGGTTAAGTTTGTATCCTATATAATTTCTTTGATAGGTGTTACCACCACCATCTTACTAAACTAACCACTTAACATTAAATCACAATTTGTTTTACTACACATCAATGTTAAAATTATCATTTCTAACACATTCCACTTTGATGATGATTACTTCTTTGTTTCCCATCAAACCATATAGCACAATCCATCTCCTTATCAACTACGAGATCTTCTTTTAAATATTTACAAAATTAATCTATCATTTAGTGCCCATCTCCATTTTTTTTTGTTCTTCTTCCTTTTCAGGTAATAACTTCCCCATGTTAGCCACCCATCTGACTCCAACAGTTTTATCACATATGTATCCTTATTCTTTCCTAAAGCTCTCCACTCAAGGCTCAATCAAAATCATACCACCAAACAACTTTGCGGGAATGAGATAATTCATTTCTTTATTTATTAAGCTTTCTAGCTAGAGTTTTATCAAGAACCTTTTTTTCATTTCAAACTTCAACAGAAAAATGTGAAAATAGTACTAAATTGAAGAAGATATCAACAACTACTCTCTTCATTAATATTCTTATAGTCTTAAAGAATAGAAACTCCAAATAAATGCACAAAACTAGACATAAAGAGAGGAAAAACATAAAGTATTAAAGTCCAGTATGCAGAGTTTATGTCTATTTTTTCAGCTAAATTATTAGTTTTCCGGGCTTTACATACGTTTGTGAGATACCATGAAAATTGTGGTTTACTCCATGGCATTGGCAAGACCATAAATTTCAACATAATGGATACCCAAAATGTGAACTTAAAATGAACAGAATATATAAATCCATCCAATATTAAACTCAATTCCATTAGGGACGTACAGCAGAAATATCAATCAGAAATAATCTCCATTTTAGAGAATATCATGCATAACATCCTACAATGAATGTGAACCAATGTGCTGCCAAGAAAAAGAGAAATATTGAAAGAGACATAAATCATGAAACAAATGCAAAACCACACCTATAAAGCGCTAGCAATAACACCATCAAAATTGATCGAACAAACATGATCCACCAGGCTATAAACAAAGCCATTTCCTTTACAAGATCAGAGCATTCCGTTAGTCCGCCAGCAAAAGGAATACCACCAAACAAATTACCTCTCATCTGAGACAACCCAGCAAGCAGCAATACCAGCACTGGTGACGCAAAAAATTGAATAACAGCAAGACAAACATAGTGATTGTGTAAAAATACCTTTGCCCGACCATAGTCCAAATCCGGAACCCTACTGGAATGCAGCCGCTGATACCAACACAACACAGGCTCATTCAGATACATCTGAACATTACTGCGGAGAACCAGAAGCTGTGAGCCAGCAGCTGCCGCCAATGCCCCAACTCTCCAATCCTCGAAACGCTCTGCCAAAGCTAAAGGTTTGACCCAGAGCAGCGAGGAAAAGAAGCTCGAGATAACGGAAGTGTAGAGGAGTACACGGCCCAATGTTCCGCAGGAGACAACAGAGAGATTCCAGCGTAACTGATCGGTACCAAGCCAAAAGGACCGGGCGGCTCGTGCAGCGGGTGTGAAGAGGATACCACCAAGGAAGCCGGCAAGGCAGGCTGCAGCAGGGGAAACAGCACCGGAGATCCGGAAGTCGAAGACAGAGGGCGATAAGTGGATCAGTATGATGAACGTTGAAAGGAAGCTAATCAGAGCTGATAAAAGGCTAAGGCGGCGCTCCGAGAGGCTGGAGACGGAGCGTTCGAGCGATAGGTTAAGAAGGGAGAGGAGGAGATGAGAAGTTGAGATTAGAACAGCGGCGAAGGGGATGGCGGCAAAGGGATCGGACAGTGGAAAGAGAATGCAGATGGCGATATTGGAGAGAGATATAAATGATGAAAGGAAGGAGGAGCGGTAAGAGGGGAAGAAGAGGCGAGAGGGCAGGAGGGAATCGACAAGGCGGAGGCGAAAGAGCTGGGCCTTGGATTCGTCAAAAGCGAGTCGGGAATCCTTTGATCTGAATCGACGTTTGGGCTCGGAATGGGAGGATTCGATGGCGCCGGGGCGGCGGATTAGGGCCTTGGTTCCGTCGGCGCTGGGGAGGGAGTCCGGGTGGATGTAGGTGTGGAGACCTTGAAGAGTAAGGACAGGGAGGTTGAGGAAATAGGCGAGAGTGGCGACGGTGAAGGAGACAGCGGCGTTGAGAAGGATGCCGGAAAGCATGATCGGCGGCGTAGTAGTAGTAATGAGTGAGAGGTGGTTGGTTGAAGGAACTGAGTCCTACTACACCGGAAATGACTACTGAAGATATCAGTTAAACGCCCTTCAATACATGCCTATGTATATATATATATTTTAAATAAAATTAAAAATCATCTAAATTATAATTTTAATAAATTTATAATCAAATCTTCTAAAATTTGGGATCCATCTTATCCAAATGAGCTCAAATTAAATTTCAAAAGTATAATTTAAAACTTTAGATATTAATTAAATGATCAAATAATCTTCAAATATATCGTAATGATCCGTCGAGCGACAAAGAAAAGAAATCTCAAAGAATAAAAAGTTATTAAATCTTCAAGAAACTATCCACGATCAAGATAATCATTATTGATTGTTCGATGGAGTACTTTAAGATTTTTCCTTAAATTATCTAATTTTTTTAGCAGAACTACATTCTCATCATAAAGAAGAAGGATCAAGAGCAAGCTAAGAGCTAAATTAAAAAGCTTGATGTCAGTTATCACTAATAAGTATTACTGACCACCAACTGCTGTAATTGTGGATCACCACCTATTATCATTGCGGATCACCACCACCAATGATTGTCACCAATATTTGGAAACTGTTAAAGCCTGATTTCCATCATTTAATCATTATAATATTATTTTAATATTGTTGTCGCCTAACTTTTGTACAATCACTATTTTGTAACCTCGCTCTATCTATCCTAGGAGAAGAGTAAAACTTTATAGCATAAATTACATAATGAATTATTCAAATTTGGCTAAGCCTTGTGATTTTTTTTCTCCTTTTTGCCATTTTTCATGTTAAAATTCTGGTGTTTCTCATAATCTCTCAAATTACCATTGTATAAACTAGATTTTCATGCGAAACTAAGGCTAAAAATTTTTTCACTCTGTTGTCGTAAATTTTTAAGCACACAATAGTTTGACACTATATGTGAGAAATCAATTTTGGTATACTTCTTCAATAGCTAAAAAAATAACAAAATTACTTACTAGGTGAAGGCAATTTAGTATTAAATTTAGAAGAATGTATACATAGAATGAAGGAGCATCAAGCTCAAATTATCCAGCTTTTGGTGAAAAGCTAAGTAACAAAGGGCACCATCTCAACATGAAGGAAATCATTCACCAACAAATCAATAACAAGTTAGAGTTAATGAATTTGATGTCAATCATGTTGTGTCCCCTCATCGTCAAGATCTAACTAGGAGGAGATAATTTAGTCTTAAATTTAGAAGAATATATGCATAGAATGAAGGAGTATCAACCTCAACTTCTCTAGCTTTTAGTGGAAGATGAGTAATAAAGAGCACCATCACAACATGATGAAAATCATTCACCAACAAATTAATAATGAGTTATAGTTAATCAATTCGATGCCATTCATGTTGTGCCCCCTCATCATCAAGATCTGGAAGATCTTATAGATAATGTTAATTCAGCATATCCTTCATAGGTTCTTTAAATGTTCTTTACTAACACACCCAATGATATCATAAGGGATGAACTTTGACATCTTATCCATGAAGAATTTTCTTTACAAGAGAAGAATAGACCTTCTACTCACCATATTTTTCACGAATCTTCTCCCCTAATTAATAAATTTCTCTAACATCTTATTCTAGCAAGATTCAAATTGCTCAACATTGACTTTTATGATGAGACCTCAGATCCTTATGAGGATATTGATCACTATTGAATAACAATGTATACTCAACAAGCTTTAGATGTAGTGCTCTACCAAGTCTTTGTTGCAACTCTAAAAGATCAAGCCCACACTTGGTTTTACTCTCTTCCTAAAGAAATTATCCACACATTTAATGAACTCATCGAGCATTTTATGGACCAATTTATAACAAATCGAATGATTGTTAAAGACTTATCTCATCTTTCTAGAATTCAACAAAATAAGGGAGAAACTTTTTAAAAATTTTCTTCTAAAGCTTATCAAATCAGGGAAATAGATTTAGAGTTATTTCAAGGTATTTTTCTTGGAGGTCTTTGACCTGGCTCTTTCTACTCTTCACTAATATGAGACACAGTTTGGTCTTATGTTAATCTTATTCATTAAATAGATGCACAAATTACTGTAGATGAAAATATTAGTGAACAGTAAAAATAATTTGAATAAATTTCTAATAAATGCAAATATACAAAAGAAGGTGTTATAATAATATCCCAACAAAAAAGGGATAGACATTCAAGAGATCAATGATAGCATCTAACTTCTGATTATACTCAATTAAACATATCTATGACTAACATCATAACAAAAATTCAAAAAATTTGAATATCTTAAATGCCCAAAACCATTAAAAAAATTTAAATGAGTGAGATTAATTTCAGTACTATTATTTTCACCATTTAAAGAAACGTTCAACAAGAAAAAAAATGCTCATTTGAAAGAAAAAAGTGAACATTTAGTTTGATAAGGACATCTATGTCAATACTTATTAGAACAACATACAAATCATCAATCTTAGAAAAAAAGAGAAATCATGGTCAAAATGGTTAGAGTTATTAAATAAGGAATATAATCACTACTTATACAAGAAAAGATTCAATCATATAGGCAACTCAAAGAAGCCAAGCTTTTTACCTCATTAGAATCTTTAGAAGAGCTTGTTTGAAGATAAAGTCTTTTATCTTTCAAGTAAGTTTCTATTATCACTAAATTTCTTCTATAAATAATATTGCATCTTATAAAACTTTTAAAAGGCATGCACTTGAAGAAGCTTCAATAGAAAGCTATAGTGGATAGAGTCATTATTACAAAAACTCCAAAGATAGAGTCTTCACTTTTAAAACTTTAGAAAATCAAAAGTTTTGAAAATATAGGTACATTAAAAATCTCAAATAGTATGCATATCAACATTCTCAGAAGGAGAAACCCTTAAAATATATGGATACGTCAAAATTCTTAGAACGAAAAACCTCAAAAGGTATATATATATAGTAAAAACTTTAAAAGCCAAAAGTCTTAGAAAGTACATGTATATTACAAATCTTATAGAGTAAAAATTTTAGAAGATATAGATACACTAAAAATCTCATAAGATAAAAATATCAAAAAGTGCGGGTACATCAAAAATCTTAAAAAGTATAGTTATATCAAAAGCCTTAGAAGGCACACACACACACACACACACACACACACACACACACACACACACACACACACACATATATATATATATATATATATATATAATACAAGAATATCAAAAATCCTAAAAGATAAAAGCCTTAGAAGATATAATCCTTTAAAATCATAAGCCTAATAGATAAAAAAATTTCACAAAAAAATTTATATCACTACAATGGCACAACACATTAAAAAAATAAAATATATAATATTTATTTTTAGGGCAAAAGCTGTAAAAGGCATAAGAAATATAAATTATGTATTCACTAAACAAAACATTTTAGAAGACCTAAGAAGATGCTTCAATTAGAGGAGAGTTAAAGCATACAAATTGGGTTGCATACCACCCATCCAAGATAATTTCAAATCTTAACAAAGAGAAGCATGGAATTACATTATAGCTTGAATTCAAGATACATATTGCCTATTTAAGATATTTTTAGGCCTCATAATAGAGAAAATTAGATTCTATGAAGGGGGATTCATGTACTATTTATACAGGACATTGAAAGAAATGAGCAATTATGGAGAAGAAGAAAAGAGAAGTTTGGAATTACAGTAGAGCCTGAATGCAAGATACACGTGACTTATGTATGATAGTTTCAAGCATTAGCATAAAAGAGAATCGGAGCTTGCAAAGGGAAATTCGTGCATTGTGGATAGTGGAGAAAACCAAGACTTGAAGAAAAAGATATATGGAAGTGGTTTTTTTCTATCCCATTGGAAGGTCATTATAAATAAAAAATGACTTTTCAAAATTTTAAAATAATAATAATAATAATAATAATAATAACTTTTCAAATTTTAGTAAAAGTTATATATTTGTAGTGGGACGTGGGTGGGTGGTGTGGGTATGCATTATTTTGTTTTAACTGATAAATCAAACCAAACCAAACTTTTTTAGACAATTTGGTTTGATTTTGATTATAGTAGTTTGGATTTTGGTTTTAACTAATGAAATCTTTAGTTTTTGGTTTTTGGATTGGTTGGTTAATTAAAATTTTGGATCAAACCAAATAAACCAAATTAATTGTAAGTACTTGTCAACCTCACTTTTGGTTCCTATCTTAGACTTAGGAGTCTTCTAGATACTAGAACTTCCTTAGTTATAAGACACTTCTAGTGGCTAGGTGAACACTAAACCTAAGCCTAGAGACTTAAGGATGATAAACCTTAGGTTTAGGTTATGCCTTTTGGACATAAGCAAACCTACCTATCCTATAGCCTAAACAAAACTCATGCCTATCCACTTAGCCAAAATCCAATCTCAAATCAATCCAATTAAAACCCAGTTGATTTCCATTTCATACCCAAGCTCCAAGCCAAAATGATTTAAACCTAAAACCAATCACTCATCTTATGGACTTAACCAAAATTCCTACAATCAATCTTAATCCAATTGATTTTCACAAAAGCACTCTGACCACTTAAATCTACAATTTAAACTCTTCCAAAATCTACAATCAAGCCAATCAAACCAAACTAATTCAATTAACTTAACCTAGCCCATTTAAACCCAAAATGTCCAAGTGAGCCAAAATCCAATTAAACCCAAATCAATTGCAATCAAAGCCATCAATCAATCCTAAATCAATCATCGGACTCAATTCAACCTAATTCAACCCAAAACTGACTTAGTTGATCCATTAAGTGCACTAGACCAAAAGTGACCTAAAAGACCCATTTGAACCAAACTCCAATCCAACCCAAATTGAATTGAACCAACCTATTCAAAACCTCCTATGATGATTATTGATCATCTTTGATTATCCAATTACGATCAATTGGATCAAACCAAGCTAATTTGATCACTTGACCCAAGTTGACCCAATTAGCCTACATGAACCAAACTGAACCAAACTTCATTCCAAACTCAATTAATTGAAACAAATGATTCCTGCCAACTCTAAATTAATCCTTGAACATGACTTGACCATCAATTGAGCTAGTCAAGTCCAATTGGCCCTGTGACCGAAGTTGACCCAATTTGACCTAAAAGGTCAAATTGGACCAAATCAAATCCTACATCAAATTGATTGAAACCAATGACTCAAATCTATCTCAAATTGATTATTGAACATGATCAAATCCTTGGTTGAACCTAGTTTGACCAAATCAATCCAATTGACCTATTTAGCCCAAATTGACTTAAAGGATCAATTGGTCTAAATCATTCCTAAATCCAAATTGATTAAAATCAATACCTACAATTTATCTTCAAATCATCAATTGAACACAAATCAACACATAACCCAAGCCATTTTGGTCAATTTGATCAAATTGGTCAACTTAGCCCATTTGACCTATATGAACCTATATGAGTAAAATCCAAATCTAATCCAAATTAAATCAAACCCATTGCTCCTAAACATCCCAAATAGCCATTTGAACTTATTTCAACTAATGGATTAACCCAATTTGATCAATTGGTCAACTTAACCTAACTTAGCCCAACTTGATCTACATGCATCAAATTGAGCCAAACCCAACCAAACCAACTCCAAACCCATTCAAACTTGGCAAGACCCATCCTTGGGTCATCATGGGTTAGCTCAAATCTAACTCAACCCAAATCAAATCTGAATTGACCCAATATCCATTGGGTAAAGCACTCCAAATGAGATAAAACTCACTTTTGAGTGGTCTTACCTACCCCTTTGCATTTGGCAAAGTACCTAAGCTTAAATTAGACCATTGGACCACTTGCTAACCTGACCCAAAGCTGGTTGGGTCAGCCATGGTCAAGGGAGGTAACTTAACCCTTCCCCTTTCATTGGCTCACTTAGGGAAGAAAGGACACTCCACCTCAGCTATGACAGCCCACCTTCCCTTACTCAGCCACTCAAGATGGCTCTCGACCACTCCCTAATGTCCTCAGTTGCCTGTGCCGACAAGACGTCTGCCAATTACAAAGCCAACTTGAGCCATTTGATTTGAGGGGGAGGAGAGGATACTCCTCCCCATCTCATTGTCACTCACACCAAGCTACTCTCAGAGCTAGAGAGAGTTGAAATAAGTCTCCCCGATCTTTCCTCAAGTTCCTTTGGCCTCCCCATCATCGACGACATCGAAACCAAGCCTCCACTACATCCAAATCCTCTCAAACAACACCAAATCTAAATTAACTTCACCGACACCTTCCCCTAGCTTTAATGATCAAGATTTGATGATTTGAGCACCGAAGACCCTTCCAAGACCAACTCTGACGAGGATTTTGGTGGCGCTTGGTCCATAAAGCCATCGACAAGGAGGCAAGGCATGAGTTTCTCAATAGGGCTTCTTCTCTTCAAGATGAAACTACCCCAGTTGATAAAATATCAGTCCTGTGCTCCGACAAGATAAACTCCGATAAACTATAGAAAATCCCCTAGGTGTTGGTCTTTTGTGAAGAATTTTATAATTTCATGTGAATCCCATAGTAGGATCCCTATAAATCTCCCTCTTGACATTTTGGAGTCGATCTCGATGCCTCATGAGCTCAGTTCGAGCAGGGAAGGGCGGACAGTGTCCGCCTTCCATTGCTCGAGGGACGACAGATCATCCACCGTCCATTCCGTGTGATTGGAACGAATGATCGTGTTTTAATATGCTTGAAAATTGATTTTAATCCTATTAGATCTGTGGGGTTAATCTCCACTGTTCGATCCAAGATCGGATGGCAGAGATGAAAGTGCGTTTGCTGATGCTGACTCATTTTCTACGTCAGATCGTTAAGTAGCCAATCCCACAACACCACTGTGGATAAAATTTTCTATATAGTCACCTTCAATCTATGGTGAAAAGCAAGAATATAAAAATTCATCCTTTTAGGACACTATGTAGATTCGTAGATGTGCTTATTCAGGTGATCGGGTACGTCATCAAGGAATAGTGTACTATCTCGGGAGATAGAAGTCACTACCCTTTAATGGACCTAATCACCTCAATAAAGACTTCTAAGGATGATGAGTTTGCATATGTACTAGATATTCTTCCCCTACTTTATATAGAAAAGTAAAGCATGGTTTATTTTAAATCGGGTTTGTTAAGTTCCCTACAGGGGTAAGCCCCTATAGTTAATTACATCTTAAGGAATGAGGATTCCTTAGAAAAACTCTCGATTAAGGTAAATGATCATTGTCTTCAAAGATTTTAATAGGAAAGGACTATCAATCGATTAGTTTATTTTTTAAGATCAAATGAGATTGATCAATGAGAGAGAGTTATTATCGAAGCTGAAAGAAAGATAAGTAGGAGATGCCCGCGATGCTAGGAAACCTAGCGAGTAATCTCAAACTATCCTATAGTTGGGCTTTATATTTTTGAAATTGATTTAATATGTTTGAGTTAAAATTTTCATTAGAAATTTAAGACTTATGATTCCACAACACAAGATTTTAGAAATACCTAAGAGGTGAGGAATTAAGCTTATGACATAAAGGGGAGAAGCAACCTCAAAACTTAAATCTAGGGAGCTTTGGCGAGAGTCGAAAGCACAACCTAAATCTAAGGTGAAAAATGAGTATTTGGATTGCCTCCATAAGAAAGGATAAACTACTTGACTATTTGGACTTACAACCGCTTGGGGGTGGCCGCCAACTAACTCATCCTATGATTTTAAATACATGTAAGCAAGTCTTATGCTTATGCAAGATATCTAGGCTATTATTCATTTAGAAAGAGACTAAGTACATAAACTCACTCCCTAAAGAGACTAGATCATGTAAGGACATGCCTCAAATGACCTAAATCTAATGCAATTCAAATTTCATTTTATTTTCATTTTTGAATAATTATTTTGACTCAGGCTAATAGGATTCATATGCCTAATGCATGAGAAATAAAGTTATTGACCAAAATCAACGAGAAGGTAGGAGGTGTGTTTCCACCATGGCTCTCAAAGGTTAAGCCAAGTTTCTCTGGCAAAGGTGGAAGTCCTCCAATCAAGAGTGAAATAAGATGTATTTATGTATGTTATTGTAAAAGAAATACTCATCCAGCTAAGGGGTTGCTAATTCTTTTATCTTGATTTTAAACCTAAGCTTTAGGTGAAGTTATGAGTTCTTTATTTTTAGTTTTGAGTTGTTAAGTTTGATAAAAGATTTATTTTTTCCTAAGAGCCTAATCCACATCCATCCCATACATAAAGCAAAGAAGAAATTAGGAAAAGATGTCACTTAAATGCAAAAGCTAAATAAATCATCAATCAATTTATAAAGCTAATCGCAGAAAGAATAATAAGCCATTGTGGTCAGGCACCACCGCACAAATCCAAAAATAACAAATTGGGTAGCCGAGCTCTACCCTTATATATCCCGGATTACAAATGAATTAAATTATAATTAAGCAAGAAATTCATTATTATGGGGGTCTTCAAGCTTCATTCTTCATTTTTTTTCTTCTTTCTTCTTCTTTTCTTCTTTCTTCTTTGATTCTTTCTTTTAGATGGTTGGAAGGTGGATGCTCCAAGGCTTCACATGGTGCATAATATAGTATCTTATGACCAATATTCATCCTAATCCCCAAAATAATCATTCCAAAATCCTAATTGCAAAATTTATATGAAAAGGAAAAGAATGAAAATCTAACTAACACTTGTAAAAATAGAGGTTAGTTAAAATAAAGCACACAAATCCCAAGCATATATTGGACTTATTACCCCACACATGGGTGATTAAGTCCACCTGGCCTATTGGATTATGCTTAGGGATATAAGCACCTACAAGTAAAAGTGTTTATATTTTTATTTATGATAGCGCCCCTTAAGCACAATCCCCTATAAAAAATAATGGTTAGACTAAGATCGCCTTACCATTCATTCTACGAGTAGACATCCTAACATCCAGTCTAAACATATATCATAAAATAAAAAATAAACATCAAACCATGCACCGTCCTAATCTAAAGCTAGAAGTGGTGACTTATCTTAATGTGTGTACTTTGAAGGTTTGTGTGGTATGCTTAGCTATGGCTTTAAGTTAGAATTTCCTAAGTGTGAAGCATGTTTAACTTAGATGAGGGTTTCATTTAAGTGATTTAATTATTTTGGGTTGATTTTATTTCATGTTTTGATTAGGTTCAAATGAATCATACAATTAATTACTAAGTTATAAATAGAGGGAAAGTAATTAATTACTAAGTTATAAATAGAGGGAAAGAGAAGAGGACTTCTCTTTCCTTCCCTAACCTAAGTAATTTCTAAAGTAGATTCACATTTTAGTTTTATTTAGTGAATGTTTTGATTAAGTATTTTAATTAATCCTAAGTTTAGATGAACTCTAAACAAACCCATTCAAAAAGAAAAGCATTTTAGGATTAAATAAAATGAACCAAATTCACAAAACATACATTAATTGATTTCTTTTCCAACATGTATAACATGTATATGAATGAATCCTAAGCATATCTATACACACAAATGAGAATATTTAACACACTTTATAATGCATGCTAAGTAATCCATTTAAGGAAATTTGGAAGTTTAAGATGCACGATTTTCATTAAGTAGAAAAGGGTTTCTTATCCAATTTTCACATGCACACATGAAAGTAAGAAAGGCATAAGTGAGTACAACGCCATTGTTAACCAGAGGTGTAAGATACAAAACCTACTTAGGGCTACTTAAAGCCTCGTAACCTAGGGTTGGTCCAGACTAACATACCACTTTCCTTAAATATAAACATGTGTATAAAAGAAATGAATGGAAAAGAAAGAATACAAAATTTTGTATTAGTTGATTCATTTTATTTATGCAATTTATATGTGCAAGCATAGGTAACCTTCCTAAATGATAGTATAAAAATGAATAGGATGTAGAATTAGGAAAGTGTTGGGTTCTTTTCAAATGAACCATACATCTTACCAACTCTTATTCAAAACTATACGAAAATAAAAGAGAAGGGAAACCTATGCTATGCACATTCTTATATTCTCTCACATGCAAGCTTATAATTAAAATATAATTAGTACACTTTCAATTTTAGGCATTTGATTTATATGTTTTAAAAATAATTTGAATTTAATAGTGATAATAGCCACTCATATGTTTACTTTAGCCAACATATGCAAATTTGACATAAAGTAAACAATTTAATTTTGAATTTAATTTTAAAAAATATTGATGCTTGAAACCATATGACATACACATTTAACATGTTGGGGAAAGAACTAAAGAAATAAAAGCATGTAAACACATTCACTTTAATTAAATCCTAAAGACAATCTTATGAAATAAGAAAGTTTAAAATAAATAAGTTTATCCAATGTAATTTTTTTTTGTTCGATCTAAGTTTGATTTAATTTTGAAAAGGTGAGTTGAGTTTGCTGTTCCTAACCCATTTCCACATGTGTTTGATATTTTTGTTTAATTTTTAGAAGATTAGATTTATTTTAAATTTTGATTAGGTTAATGTATGAATTAAACATGTTATTTAATCCTTGCCTATGCCACCTTAGCATAGTTAACCAAGTAATTATGAGCCAATGAGATGATATAAAAACTCACAAGGAATTTAAATTTATAATTCATCTAGGAAGAAAAGGGCCTAATGTAATTTGGATCATGATTAATGGTTAATTAGGCTAAGGGGTTTAACTTAAGTAATTTCAAAACACCCCTTCACACATATGAATTGGGTTTTGACTTTCTTAATTGAACTTAGGCTCTTGGCCACCTAAGCATCTACCCAAAGTAGATTAATTAAGTTATGGAAGTTTTTTTTTTAATTTTTAGAAATTGATTAAGAGAGTAATTAATGAATTAACCCTTAATTAAGAGATGATTAAGAAAACAAAAGGGGGTTTAGGGAATAGCTTAGGGGAAACACCCCAAAATTATTCCCTAAGCCTCCTACTCATTGGATCCAACCTTAATCAACCCTAATGAGGGATTAAAACACTAATCCAACCTTAATTATCCTTAATTATATTAAGGGAGTAATTAGGAAATACATTTGCAATTCCCCCAATTAAGCCTTAAATAAATCCCAAGAAAATTATAGGAGGCAAAGATCATCCCTTAAAACATACCCAAGTAGTTTGGGGTTAATCAAAGGATTAATTAAGGAGTAATTAGCAAAATAATATTTATATTAAAACCTAAAATCAGAGAAAAGTGTAATTCAAAATCCATTAAAATCATTTTAAAAATATTCTAGGTTGAATTATCTTTCTATAGAAATTTACCTCATATTTTTCTGAATTTTATTGAGGGAAATATGAATTTTTGAAGGCTAGGAGATTAATTAAAATTAATTAAATCTCTAACTAACCCCTTTAGCTCACAGTGTGACATGCGGCAGCGGTGGTCAGCGTGCTTTACACGCGTCATGCTGTGAGCGATCCACTTAAATGTCGCATCACAAAGGCGGCACGGCGGCTGGACACGATTTGATCCCTGCCGTTCGATCAAGGATCGAATGGCCAGAGATCATCCCGTGGTTTCTAAAGGGATAAATCATTTATAAATTGTGCATTTAATCTCAGCTGCCCATCCAAAATGTGCGGATGGACAGCCAGGATTCTCCCAGTTCTTCCCTGGGGATCAATGGATACCGTCCATGATCTAAGGGAAGATCTGAGCTCGATTGAGCTCGGATTGGAATGAGACTTTACCCACACCATCTAGCACTAAAGGCAAGCCTATCCAATGGTGGAATTCTCATGCCATGAACATTTCTTTCACAAAGGACAAACACCTCCTAAGTTAAGTGGTCAAAAAATTCCATACCTCGTCAAAGGCGATCATCGGTGCTCGAGCTCGATGAGGTATCTTTGTCTAGTGGAGACGAAGCCCTGTTGAAAGTTTCAAGCCATGGTATTGAGTAGATCTCTTTATGGACCAACACCACTACTCCTTGCTTGCGGCTTTGATCCAATTCAACATCTCCTTACTTTGGGAACTTGAGGGAATGCTTAGGTGCACTTGACTTGATCCCCTGAGGGAGTGTGCAAAGGAAATTGGAGTGGATTTGAGTATGGAAGAACTTGGGAATTGAGATGAGCTCCCTTATTTTCTAAGAAAGAAAACTGAGAAAGGCAAGATTCAAATTCATCTTAGAAAGCTTAGGAATGCCTCTGATGGCTCCTAACTCTCTCTAGTGCTCAATCGAATGTGAGGATCATCAATTCAAATTGAATTAGGGGGAGTATATCTCCCCCTATGGCAATCGGACGGCCGAACCTTGAGTTGCCATTTTGATCCAATTGACCATATGGAAAGGGTGGTTTAGGATGTTAGATCTTTGCACATGGCTGGTTTGAAGTCTTGAGTGGATTAGTAACCTCCCATGTGCTTCAAATCAAGTGGAGGGAGAATTTTGAATTAGCCAATTTGAGCTAAGGGGTCGGGTTTGGCCTTGGCTCTATTTGGGTTGACCCAAAGGCATTGATTTGGGTGCACTAATCTCCATTGGGCTCACTTGACCTATTAGGAAGGTATCAAGTTGATATGAAGAGGGGATGACCAAATTACCCATGGATTAGTCCATAATTTGCTCTATGGCCTAGGGGTAGAATGGTCATTTGGCTAATTTTGAATTTGGATATGTTAGGTATGTTGAGAAAATAGGTTTGGATAAATTTCATTCGATTTGGAGTTCATTTGATAAGGTTTGACTCATGTTGACCCATTTAGGTCAAAATGGGTCAACTTGGGTCAAGTTGACCAATTGGTCAAATTGGGTAAAACCAAGGGTTGGGTCAAGTTCATATGATCATTTGAAATATTTTTGGTGGCTTTGGTTTGATTCAATTTAGTTTAGGTTTGAGTATGGCTCATATGATTTCATTTAGGTCAAATGGGTCAAGTTGACCAATTTGACTCATTTGACCTATTTGTACTAGGTGATGGGTAGGTTTAGGTTTGGTTAGTCATATGAAGTAGATTGATATCTTTGTTTCCAATCAATTTTGGTTAAGTTTGAGTTTAGCTCAACATGACCCCTTTTGGTCAAGTTAGGTTCAAGATCAATTGGGCTAGATTGGGTCTTGTTGGCCAATTGAGGCTTTGGTCAAGTTCAACAAGTGATTTGGAATGAACTTGACCCATTGGTTTCAATCAATTTGGCTTATATCAAGTTTTGACACATTTTGACTTTTTAGGTTAAGTTAGGTCAACTTGGGTCAAGTGGCCAATTGGGCTAGGTTAGGCTCAAATGTTGACTTGGTCAAGTTCAAACATAGTTCATGAATGAACTTAGATCAATGGTTTCAATCAATTTGGCCTATGGTGGATTTTGGCTATGTTAGGTTTCATTTTGGGCTAAGTGTTGACTTGGCCAACCGTTAAGTTTGACTTGATTTGACCTAATTTGGTTGATTGATCATCCCATGAAGATTGTTGCTCATGATGGCAAGCAGAGGTGAATTTGATTCAATCCAATTTAATTAGGATTATAATTTTGCTCATAAGGGTACATCAGGTCACTTTAGGTCATTTGAGCCTAAGTAGGTCAAATGGCTTGGTCAAAGTTTGATTTGAGTTTGATTGAACTTGTATATGGACTTATGTTTGAAATATAAATCCATTTATAAGTGGTTTGAAGTCAAATGGGTTTTGATTCATTTGACATTTTCATATTCAAAGGAAGAATATGAAGGGATTTGGGGTTTGATTTTTGAATTGGATTTTGATCAAGTGATTGAAGTTTGTATTTATATTTGGATTCATGATTGTAAGATTGATTGAATCATGAAGGAAAATCAAGAATTTGGCTTGATTTGACTAAATTTAAGATTTTGACTTGAAAGGTTTAGGTTGAATTTTGAATGGATTTGAGTTTGATTTTTGGGATTGGTTTTGATTGTTTGAATTTATAGTTAATTTATATATGTCAATATAAATGAGAATATAAATGGATCATGAGAAAATTTCAAGGATTTGAAGTGATTTGATCATGATTTAGGCAAAGCCTTTAAGAAGGGAATTTAAAGGACTTCGAAAATTTTTGGAGTTTGGAGCTTGAATTTTTGAATTTAGTTTGATTGATTTATATTTATATTTCATTTATATATGTGAATATAAATGAGAATATAAATGAGTTATGAGAAAATCCCATGAATTTGAATTGCTTTGATCATGATTTTGGATAAGCCCATTAAAAAGAATTTAAAGGACTTAGGAAAATTTTAGATTTGGAATTTGATTTGAGGATTTGGTTTGATTGATTTGTATTTATATTTCATTTATATATGTGAATATAAATAAGAATATGAATGAGTTATGAGAAAATCACGTGAATTTGAATTGATTTGATCATGATTTTGGATAAACCCATTAACAAAAAATTAAAGGACTTAAGAAGGATTTATGAATTGACTTTGAATTTTGAGCTTAATTTGATTGGTTTGAATATATATTTAATTTATATATATGAATATAAATGAGAATATAAATGAATTATAAGAAAATCTCATGGGTTTGATGATTTGGTTTAGATCATGATTTTAGGCTAAGTCCTTAAAGGCAAATTTAAAGACTTAGGAAATTTTTAGACTTAGGAATTTCATTCATAAGTTTCAATAATGGATTTTCATCATGGATTTCAGTTTCATGGAGTTGATTTGAGTTTGGAGAAAATCAAATAAGATTGATTTGGAGTTTGACTTGAAGGAAGGAAGGTGAGGTATGGTTCAAGCTAAGGGTAGGCAAATTTTCCCCACGAGAATGACATATTCTGCTAACTCTTCTAAGTCTCTGAGCTAGGTTGAGTGTCCACCTAATCACTAGATGTATCTTAAGAAGAAACTCTTAAAGTCTAAGAGGAGTCCTATATCTAAGATGGAGGGTTGAGAGCTCATTCTAAAAATGAGGTCAACAAAGGGTGCCCAATAGGTGTGGTGTGACTGACAAGGAACACCACACGTATTGGTGTTGACCAAAATGATCAACAACACAGAGAGATCACAAAGCACTAACAGAAATAATTTGTCCCTAACCCAAGGTGTAGAAAGAATCTAAAGCTTAATGCAATGTGACTCTACTTATGTGAAGGACATAAGAGAGAGGAAAGAATCCACTAAGGGATAGAGTGTGAATCTTCCACTAGGGAAGCAAGTTCAAGTCATCCACAAGGGGATGAGAGGTTTGATTTAAGGCTCACTGAGGAGAAATTTCTACTAGGAAAAGGGTTGAATTTGTTTCAATTTTTAGATTTAGATTTTGAGATGAACCCTGTTGGTTTGCGATGGACTGCACTAAGTAGGGGCCATAGAGGCCAAGATCTAACTCATATTTATCAATTCAAAGGGGTAGTCTACTAAACACATAGTAGGACTAGCCAACCAAAGGGATGCCTTTCGGTATACAATAATTATACTGGGAAGAAAGCATAGTAGACTTACACCCTCTAATGTAGATACCAATTACTGGGATAATTTATTGACAAGATAACAGATTGAACCTAACCTAGGGCTGGCTATTGAGTGAATGCTGCTAGAGGACTTAAATTAGCTCAAAGATAGTCAAGATTAATTTCATTTATTAGATTTATTTATTTTTATTATGATGGATCCCATAAGTTTGCAATGAACTGCACTAAGTAGGGGCTATGGAGGCCTAGACCTAACTCAGATTTACCAATCCAAAGAGAGTAGTCTACCAACCACAAAGTAGGACTATCCAACTAAAGGGGTGCCTTTCAGTTTACAGTGGCCAAGTTTTAAGAAGAAAGCACGAAAATTCACATCTTCTAGAAACAAAGAACCTGGCGATGTTGCAACAAATTGAACCTAACCTAGGGGATTGAGTAAATCGCTAGGGACCGTCACTCAAGGATAGTCAAAGATTAATTTTATTTTTAGATTTATTTTGATGGGTTCTATTGGTTTGCGATGGATCAAACTGAGAAGGAACTCATATAAGCCTAGACCTATCTTAGGTTTACTGAACCAAAGGGAGTAGCTTCCCGGTCGATGGGAAAGCTATCTGACCAAAGGAGTGCCTTTCAATTTGCAATGATCAATTCAAGGGAAGAAAGCTCAGGGGTTCACATCTTCCACTAGAAAAGACCACTGGGGTGATCAGTTGCCTTGGGCAACAAATCAAACCAGACCTAAGGCTGCCCGTCGATTTACAATAATCATGCTAGAAAGAATGCATGATAGTCTTATATCTTTCAAAGTAGAATGATTGTCAGGGTATCCTGCTTTATGACAAAACAAATTAAACTCAACCTAAGGGATATTATGGAGTAAGTACCAACTCGGGGATTTATCTTAACTCAGGTAGTCAGACAATTCTTATAGGGAGTTCTGCTGACATTGCCCTAGAGATAGGATGTCTGCTTGGGAAAAGGGGCCCTTTGAGGGCTTGAATTACTAATCCTCAAGCGAATTAATTTTGTTTGTTTGTTTATTAGTTTAGTTTAGTTTACTTTATCATGGACTCTGTTAGTTTACGAGGGATCAAACTAAGATGAAGCTTATATCAGCTTAGACCTATCTCAGATTTACTGAACCAAGTGAGAATCTGTGCATTTGCTGAACAAATTCTCCAACCACAGGGGTGGCTACTAGGAAAGGGGGACTGTCTAATCCAAAAGTAACTCGGGTAGTGTCTAAATAGGGTCACAAAGGATGTGATCCAAATAGAATGCCCATAGGGGATGGGGCCGCTAAAGGCTTAGTACAACACCCTGGTGGAAATGACATGGCTAGTCATATACCTAATAGAGATTCAGTGTCCAACTCAAGGAGAAAATGTGGGGACTCACATCTGCCAAGAGTGGTTTATCCACCGGGTGAGTCGCTGTCAGCATAGCAAACATCAACCAACCTAAGGCGTTCATCGATTTGCGATACAGAAGAAAGCTAGGACTCACATCCTCTATAGGCGATGGGATAATCTATCTTTGGCTCAACAAGTGCAATCTGACTTAGGGTGACTACTAAGTGAATACCACTACGGGACTTATATCAACTCAAAAGTAGTCAAGAAGAAAGGAGTCTCTGGGGGACTTATCCTAAATCTCAAAAATATACTCGACCCAGTTAGAGCATGATGGCTAGTTCAAGAAGAAAGCATGGAGACTCACATCTTCTTAAGCAAAGTCAACATGAGGTAGCTCACTGGTTAGGCAGTGAAGACTACCATACTAACAAGGCGCTCATTGGTTTACAATGATCAAGTTAGAAAGAAAGTGCAGGGACTCACATCTTCCAGACAAAAGACTATTGGAGTGACATACTAACGAGGTAGCATGTAAACACGACCTAGAGCAGCTAATGAGTGAATGTCACAAGGGGCTTGCTCCCACATCAAAATGGCTCAAGATAAAAGATTTGTGTTTATGTTTGTGTATGTGTTAAAAGGAATATGATGCCTCTGGGGGATTCTTACACCTGCCTTAAACACACAAGAGGATTTGATGAAGTGATGCTACGGATGGCAAATAGAATTCTTACTAAGAAAAGATGTCGCTTGGATTCTCTCACACCTAACTTAATTATGCTAATTGAAATAGGATGCTTCTCGGGTTCTCTTACACCTATTCTAAAAGTATTAGGAGATTGTGTTTGTGTTGTGAAAAAGGGATAGGATACCACTGGGGGACTCTTACACCTACCCTAAATACGTCACGATGAATTCGTAAGATAAGCAAACAATGCTTCGAAAGAAGAGAAGATTTGATGAATAGATTCAAATTTTTGTTCTTTTTATTAATGATTATTTTTCAAACATGATTTGTTTCATGGGTAATATTTCTTTAGATAGAGCTCATTAATTGGAAGCATAGAGTGTTCCCCTTTACAATCAATAAACTGATAAGATCCTCCTTGGTAGGCCTTCTCTATGACATAGGGGCCTTCCCAAGTCGGTTCAAACCTGCATCCCATCTTTTGATAGGCAATAATTGGTCTCCTTAAGACTAACACAAGTTCTCCTACTTAGAAAGACCTAGGGCAGACCAGCTTGTTGTGAGCTTGAATCATTTTGGCTTTGTATAACTCGAGGTTCTGGCACGCCCGTAGGCAAATCTCCTCCAAACCTTCAAGCTCTTCTAACTATAACTTTGCATTCTACTCTGTAATGATCTTGTTACCCAATGCTATCCTTAGTGATGGGAGTTGAACTTCTAAAGGTAGAACGACTTTAGACCCATACACTAAGGAAAACATAGTAGACTGAGTTGGATTTTGGTATGTGGTGCGGTAGACCCACAAAGCTTCAACCAACTGCTGATTCCACTGTCATTTGTTGTCATCAAGTGTCTTCTTCAAAATCTGGATGAGAGTTTTGTTGAATGCTTTTGCTAAGCCATTTGCTCTTAGGTAGTAGATGGTGGAGTATCTCCAATCGATACCGTGTCTTCTGGCAAAGCTGTTGATCTTTATGCTTTTGAATGTAGTACCATTATCAGATATAATTTGTCAAGGCACCCCAAACCTATATACGATATGATTCCTGAAAAATTGAAGTATGTGATGAGCTGTGACCTCTCTGAGTGGGATGACTTCCACCCACTTGGAAAAGTAGTCGGTGGCAGTTAAGATGAACCGATGCCCCTTAGAAGAAGGAGGATCGATCGAATCCATAATGTTGGTACCCCAACACTCAAATGGCCATGAGGCCAATGTAGGGTGTAGAATGTGAGGTGGTTGGTAGAGGACCACACCGTGCACCTAACATTGATGACACCTCCTAGTTACATCCATGCAATATGTAATCATCGAAGGCTAGTAGTATCTAAGTTGGTTGATCTTTGTCTTCATGTTCAGACCAGATTGATGTGCTCCGCATAGACCTGAATGTACCTCGGTTATAATTTCATGGGATTCATGTTTGTTTAAACAGCATAACCACATTTGTTCAAAGGACCGGTGGTATAGGGTGCCATCAACAAGAGCGTAGGAGAGAGCTCTCTGTTTCACCTGATGGACTTGTGACTTTTCTTGAGGTAGTTTGCCGATGTTCAAGTAATCTATAAATGGTTGCCTCCAATCTAGCTCCTTGTCCATTTTGGTAATGGCAACCTCCCCTTTAAGAGAAAGTCTCTTGATGAGTTCAACATCAATAAGAGATAGAACTTGTCTATTTTGGACCCTTATTGAAATGGACTTATCTTCCGGACATGCCAATTCTTTGACAAGTTTAGCCAAGGCATCTGCTACTACGTTCTCTGCTCGAGGAACCTTATAGATGGTAACTTCAAGAATTTGGGCCAACAGCTTCATGGTATACTTGTAATAATGACGAAGCTTGGGTTTGAGGACTTGGTAGGGCTCAACAATCTGGTTGATGACCAACTGAGAATCTCCAAAGATGTTGATGCTCTTGACACTGATAGTGATGGCTAACTCCAGACTGATAATCAAAGACTCATACTCAGCATTGACCATGTCATGAGGTAGTGCAGTGGGTTGGTTCTGGAGATCAAGTTCACCTTATGAAAAAGCATATAGGGTCGTAGCTTTTGGGAAGAAAAATCAAAGCTAAGTAATGTTTCTCAATAGGTGGGTAGTTTGCTTCAACAGGAATCAGATGATGGCTGAGGTAGTAGAGATCATTCTCCTTCCCTTCTTCGTTGGCTTGGGCCAATAGAGCTCTGAGAGAGTTGTCCAATGCAGTAGTGTAGAGGATGAGTGGCTGCAGGATAGGGCTACTAGAATTGGCGCCAAATCTTGTGATGTCTTCAAAGGCATCGTCGACACTTATCATCCCACTTGAACTTGGCATCATTTTTGACAAGTACTGAGAATGGCTTGCATCTCCCTGATAGGTTGGAGATAAAGCGTCTTAGATACGCCAGTCATCCTTGAAAGGATCTGAGTTGAGTTAAACTCTTGGGAGGTGGCATTTCTAAGATAGCTTTAATCTTTTTAGGATATATTTCTATTCCCTAGTGTCAGACAACAAACCCAAGGAATTTTCTTGAAGCTACTCCAAATGCATACTTTAGGGGATTCATTTTGAGGTTATATTATCTTAACCGTTCGAAAACTACTCTTAAGTCAAAGAGGTGGTCTTCCTTTTCTCTATTCTTGACTACTAAATCATCAACGTAGAACTCAACCTGATGATGGATGAGTTAATTGAAAATCTAAGTTGTGGCCCATTGGTATGTAATACCAATAATTTTAAGGCCAAAAGGCATGACCTTATAACAGAAGATTATGATTGGGGTTCGAAAAGCAGTGTTTCTTTCATCTTCAGGAGACATCTTAATTTGGTTATAGCCAGATGACCCATCTATGAAAGAGAAAACTACATGAGATGAGGTGATGTCCACCATTAATTCTAGTATAGGTAGAGGAAACTCATCCTTAGGAAATTCCTTATTTAAGTCCCTAAAATTGATGCATATGCAAATTTGTCCATTCTTCTTCTTAATTGGGATGACATTAGCTAACCATGTAGAATATTTTTCTTCCCTGATGAAACTAGCATCAATCAGTTTCTTAACTTCAGAAATGACTTGTTGTTCAATTTCTAATCGCATGCATCTAGGATCTTGCTTAATAGAGGTAGCGTTAGGATCTATTGCTAGCTTGTGGACTACTATGCCAGGAGATAATCTGAACATCTCTTCATAACTCTATGTGAAGTAGTCTTTAAACTAAGTCAATAGCCTAACTAAGTCATTGGTTTCTTCTTCATTCAGCAATGAACTGATGTACATCGGGCATGGATTTTCTTATGTCCTGAGGTTGATCTCTTTAAGCTTGTCTATTATTGAATGAATCTCCTCTTCAAACTTCGACGGTGCCTGTTTTACTTAGAGATCATCTAGATCATCTGAGATTTCTAAACACACATTCTCATAAGAGTTAGGGGTGTGCAAGAAGAAACTATCAAATTTCAAATGATTGGTAACAACTAAATAGTAATCGTCATCATCGACTGGACCCACTATACCAAATCTTAGTCCTGCTCTTGATTGTGCTTCTCTGCCTGTATTATTCCATAGCTTCTCAAAGTACTCTGACCTGTGCTTGGACCATGTATGAGGAACTAAACCTTTCTGTATAAGATTATGAACACAAGGTGAGTAAAAGTCAAATGGTAATTCCATTAATTCTTTAAAATATCCTCCTCAAGTTCTACATCAACTTGGGACTTGAGGATGATGATCCCAAAAAGAACCTCTTACTTCATGTCACCGAAGACTTAGGGACTTCTTAATTATAAAACCTTCATCTTTCTGAGATGTAAGTGAGGTAAGAGCTAAGGTTCCTAACTACTACCTAATAGTTTCACATAAATAAAATTCTAATACTTTGCTTTGGTTGGAGGCTTGGTCTTCGTCTCTGTCTGGATCGAAAGTCACCTCTAATGGAACCCACTGAGAGGGGTTTGCTGGGATACTAATCACATTAGGCTCATCCTCCAAACTTGGTTTCAAGTCTATATGAATAGTAGGGGTACTCTTATGAACTGGAACATGACCTCTATTGGCTAATGGTCAACTAGGGGTCTCCACCTTTTTATACTGCCTCGCCTCACGGAGGTTGAGCCATCCACATGTCCATATGATGAATGGGTGGAATTGTAATATCGATCTATTTCTTCTTCAATTTCCCTTACTTGTTCACTTGGACTTTTATTTTTCATTTCATTTTCTTTTATCTTTTCATTTTCTTCATTTTCTTTTTCTTTTGTGTTTGTATTTGAATTTTATCCAAGTTCACGAGAAAGGGTGTTTTGAGGAAGATAGTAGGTTGCATCTTTATAAATCTCCACCTCTCTAACTGAAAATGGCTTTTCATCTCTGTTGACACGATATTCAATTCCATCTTTTATGAACTTGATGCACTGATTGAGAGAGGATGGAATGATCTTGTTCTGATGTATCCAAGGCCTACCAAGCAAAGTAGTAAATAAAGTATTCGAATTGATGATGTAAAACTTAGCTTCAGTCTTTCAGTCTCTTATCTCTAAAGATAACACTATAGAACCTAAAGCCCTCTCACCTTGGTTGTTGAATCCTCTCAATATCATGTGATCTCCTCGGAGTGTAGAGATGTCAATCCTCAAATAGGCAATAGACTTTAGACTCATAATGTTCACCTATGCACCTGAATCCATGAGAACTCTGGCAAGTCTGAACTTGTCCATGTCAACTGTGATGTAGAGGGGATGGTTGTGCTCCAAGTGCCCCAAAAGAAGGTCTTCATCTATGAAGGTGAACCCTTGAGCTTCTTTTGTATAATGTGCCTCCTCACCTATAACGGTCAATTGAGCTAAGCATATTTCAGGATCAAGAAGAGCCTTGATTAGTGATTCCCTCATCTCTTTGGATAAGACAAGGGCGTCACATATGCTTAGCTTAGATGGCAACTTTATTAGATGTGAAAGGACATTGTAGTTGGCTGGTCGTCCACAAGCATATCCAAGGGTGGAGCATCCCGTGGAAGAGCTTCTTGATCTTCTATACGAATAACTTATTTTCCTCTATCTAGAGGTGTTGTCCTAGGAGGTAGAACCTTGTCACTATGGAGGTTGACCTCAGTGATCTCTTGTGGTAGGGTAATAGAAGGTTCTACACGCACCAGCTCACCTAACTTCTCCTATGGGACCCTCGTGAATGATTCCAAGTCTATCTCAAGAGGTGAACCTGATGTTGAGTAGAAAGTCCAACTCGATAGAAGAGGAAGATCAAAATTGTTATAGTTATTTTGACTTGAAGAGTTATCATTAGGAATAGAAGAAGTCAATCAGTCATGATGTAATTCAAACTAGCTTTATTCTTCAATTTCTTGGAATTATTTGGAGGTACAAAGTAGAAATCAAGTAAAGTGAGTGGGGTAAGAGATTTGATGCCCTTATCTACTGATACAAGAGTTCTACTAGTAGAAGAAGTAGAGTTAGCTGAAATGGAAGAAATCACCGGTGTGGAAGCTGCAACTATAGGCTAGAGGATGGATGGTGGTGAATGGGCTATCCAGGCCAACATGTTCTTGCTTCTTCTTGAGCTCCCCTTTCCTTGAGTTCTTTGGAAACTTGTAAATCTTCCTTGATGTTGGAGGTTTGGCGACAGCAAGGAAAGCTACTTGATCTTCTGGATGATCTTCTTAGAAGTTTTGGATAAAGAAATATCCCAACCTTCTTTTATTTTGGTAGGATCACATGTATCCCTGGATGGTTGTTCTGTAAGGTATTCCTTTGGGATAACTACAACACCGATCTTGAAACTGTGTTCAAGCCAATCCTTAAATGTGAAGTAATCCTCCAAAATATAGCCTTGCATACTGTGGTAAGGGCAAAAGTTTGGATCATGACTTTTGCCTACTTCCTTTGGTCTCCTAGACTCAGGTAGCTGAAAATCAGGCTTATTTAAGAGATTTTTAAAGATCTTCTTAATTACCTCACTCTTAAAAGAATAATGTTTGTTTAGCTTATCTAAAAGAGTAGGTGGACCATAACTACCTGACGGCGGGTATGCATGCCACTACTTGGTGGTATGGTGAGTGGTTATCTGGCCGGAGGCTACTATGGAGGTAGGCTAGTGGTGGCAAAGGAGGTGGAGGTCTGAGGTCATGGTCTCTCTGATCTCTAGTTGCTTCCCCTTTATCAACTACTACCTCTTGGTTTCTTCAGACCTTTGTGGCTTGCTAGCAACTAATTTTGAAAAGGCAACTATTTGCCCTCTCATTGTAGACTAGCCACCTTATTGATTAGCTTCTCAAATGTCTTGATAGTGAAGCCCTTAAGCATGAAGGTGATCGTTCTTCAAAAGAATCTCAATGGCATACTATTCAAATAGATGTGGTTCATACTTCATACTCAGGTTACGACATCGGAGAATATAATCAACAAGGGACTCACCGGGGTGTTGTTTCGAGATCATCTGGTAACCCTTTCGAGCAAACCTCTTGATGAAGAGTTGCTCTAACTCAGCAAATATCTTTATTGAACCACTGGGCAGTTCAACATACCAATCAAAAGCAATACCCGCAAGGCTATTAATGAAAGGTGGAAAAGTAAAGCATCACTGCCACCTGTATTGCAATAATTGGCCCTGAAGTGTGCTATGTGTTACCTTAGGTTTCCACTACCATCAAAGCTTTTGAAGGAAGGAGGCACAAAACTCTTGGGATATTGTATATCATCAAATTCCTCTAGGTAGGGTCTACCCTTTGGAACCGATGATCCTCCCTGAGCTTGAGCCAATGCTTCCTTCACTTACTGCTCAACCATGGATTTTATGTCTTTTTTCTGTATGGAGGTACTTTCCACTACCTTCCTATACATGCTAGTTCTGCTTAATGGGAGGTAGATTCTTGCGTCATGCACTAACTCTCACGTGATGTTGTAGTAGGATGAACTAATGGGGCTTGTTTGTGAAGCACTAAAATTGCTGCTAATAAGTCATCTAATTGTCATGCCATCCTATCTATTTACTCATCTTTCTACCTTAATTGATGTCAGAGGTGTTGGGCTGATGCTACAGTGTTTTTCTAATCAACCTCATCACCTTCTATGGCTTGTTGTTCTCTGAGAAGAGATCCTCTAGTGTCAACCATTGCAGATTCTAGTTGAGTCTCCCAACAAGTCATCTTCATTGGGATCGAAGCTAACTTTCTCTTCATCTGACCAATCGTACCCCAAAATCTCCTTCTTCTCCATGAAATAATGTGCCACTATCTCATCTAAAGAATGATCGATCTGAGCAGGTTCAAATAATCTAGGCTGACCGGTGTGATCACTATTGTGCACTGAGAGGCACCAGACATTGCCTGCCACTGGAGAGTCAATCCTATATGGATTGTACTCACTAGATGAGTGACACTCCTGACTTCCACTAGCTATGAGAAGGGTGATATCCCTAAGAGTTTCCACTATCAGTGGTGCAGCTGGACTATTATCTACAATATCTGAAATAACTATCATCATCTCCACATCCTGCTGTACTGGCAGAGTTGGTGAAGGGATGACCACAATGCTCCGGGGTCGCCACTCCTTTCTCACCACCACTAGGGAAAGGTCGGCGAGAGCTTCGACCCACAATGGTGATGTGGATGGGGGATCCCAGTGGCGGATCACCAACGGGGTATGCTTCTCCTCGGATATGGCCTTCATGGCCTTCGCTGGAACTGGAGATGATGTGACCTGGACTGGTGATGGCGGATGAGGGGTAGAGCGATGAGGGTGGAGACACCATCGACTCTCATGCAAGGCTGTCCTCATGGTGACTAGTCCCTAAGTAGGATCTTGTCGGTATGGTCGGTACAGCGAGAAAGTCAATGAGTGCGGAAGCTGTCAGTTGGCGATTGAACCTCCATCTCTCCCTACTGGTAATATGAGTTGTATGGGCCTCTTTGGCCCTCTCCTGATGGATATGTCTCCCCACACTATGGGGGATAATATATCTGAAATCAAACTGAGCTCCAGACTCTAAACGTTCATAAGCTTCACCTACCTAGCGCAAGATAGATCGGAGGCCGGTGTACGACCTCCTGCTCCTAATAATTGTTGGTTGATGTTGTACCACTAGTGGAGGTGATGAGTGAATCCTCCTAACATTATCTCTATTTGAACTAGAGAGAGGGTGGAACTGGTTTGCTGTAACCAGTGGTGAAGTGAAACAAGGAACTCTCAACAGGCAGCGGGCCTCCATCTCCCTGATCTGGTGCGGTATGCGATCATGCGATTCTTGTTCTATCATGTCAGTAGGATGGGAGAGTGAGATAGACCCATACTCAAAAGTGGGGAGGCAAGCCTGAGACCAGGGAGCCTTACCCTTGAGGATAGATGAGAGGTGCTAGCCTCACTAGGCGACTGAAACCATGGGCATGAGTGGAGCTACCACTCGGTACTCTTGGACTATCATAGTGATGCGTGGGCTACCATTTCTTTCATTGGTGGCGATGTCAATGGGAGGTAAGATGTCGATGATTGGCTTACAGGTCACCGTGGTCTTACTAACTATCATGAGGGGAGTGCCCTCACACATAATCCTCGCTCCCTCGAATCCCCTATCAAAGTGGATTAGATGTGTATGGTCCAATCGGGGGAAGTTGGCTTGGTCCAAAGCCAAATCCATACCATGGGGGAAGGTGAAACAAACTTTTGAACCGCCATTTATCATAAAAGATTGAGAAACTTAACTTGCTGCACTATGCCGTAAGAATCTAATGAAATGAGTTTGTATCAGATTTCTGTCTTTATAAATTTGAACCACATCCAATAACTTGGAAGTGTTAAATGGGGTTCAAATAGATTTGAGAATTTTTTTTGATTGAAAGAGGAATTTTGAATATGAATCCCACTTCAACAAATTTAGGTATGTTGAAAGATGGCTTCAAATATTTTGAGAAGGATGCTTCCATAGGTTCATGTTTGTTTGAATTTAGATTCTCTTGATTTGAGGACTCTTTCTTTTAAAAAATTTGAGTATGTTGAAGTAAGGGTCAATTGATTTTATTTTTGTTTGGTGATTTTGGAATTTTACTTAACAAATTTAGGTATGTTAAGTGAAGTGTTTGAAAATAATTATTTTCTTTTTGTAAAGTTGTTGTTTTGATTTTTGGAAATTTGGAATTCCCGCTTAGCAAATTTAGGTATGCTAAGTGAAGAACCCAAGTGTGTTTTGTTTGATTTTTGAAAATAGGATTCTTAACAAATTTGAGTATGCTAAGAAAATTCTAAGTGTTCCATTTGTGTGTTGGGTGTTTTGATTTTTTTTTTAAAAGTAGGATCCTTAGCAAATTTGGGTATGCTAAGGAAATACTAAGGTGTTTCATTTTTATTTTGATTTTTTTTGAAAGCTAGGACTTTTACTTTAGCAAAAATGGTATGCTAAAGATGAAGTTCCACTTAATTTTGTGAAATAAAAATTTTACTTAGTAAATTTAGGTATGCTAACTGAAATTCCAAAAGATGTATTCAAAATTTTTGATTTAGTTTGGTTTTGAAAATGGAAACTTCTCCTTAGCAAATTTGGTATGATAAAGAAAGAAGTTCCAAAGGTGCTTGAAAATTTTTGGTTTTAAATTTGGAGACTTCACTTAGCAAATTTGAGTATGCTAAATTAAGGTCCAAAATATGTTTTGAAAATTTTTGATTTTGGATTTGGACACTTCACTTAGGAAATTTGAGTATGTTAAATGAAGTTCCAAATAAGTTTGAAAATTTTGGATTTTGAATTTGGAGACTTCACTTAGCAAATTTAAGTATGCTAAATGAAGTTCCAAATGTGTTTGAAAATTTTTGATTTTGGATTTGGAGACTTCACTTAGGAAATTTGAGTATGCTAAATGGAGTTCCAAATATGTTTTAAAATTTTGATTTTGGGTTTGGAGACTTTACTTAGCAAATTTAAGTATGCTAAATGAAGTTCCAAATGTGTTTGAAATTTTTTTGATTTTGAGTTTGGAGACTTCACTTAGCAAATTTGGATATGCTAAATGAAGTTCCAAAATGGTGTTTGAAAATTTTAAAATATGATTGTTGATTTTTGATTTTAGATTTGAAAACTTCACTTAGCAAATTTGATAATGCTAAATGAGGTTCCAAATATGTTTAAAAATTTTTGATTGTTGATTTTTTTGATTTTGAACTTGGAGACTTCACTTAGAAAATTTGAGTATGCTAAATGAAGTTCTAGATATGTTTAGAATTTTTTTTGGTTTTGGATTTAGAGACTTTACTTAGCAAATTTGAGTATGCTAAATGAAGTTTCCAAATATGTTTGAAAATTTTGATTTTGGATTTGGAGACTTCATTTAGCAAATTTGAGTATGCTAAATGATGTTCCAAAAATGTGTTTGAAAAATTTGGATTTTGGATTTGGAGACTTCACTTAGCAAATTTGAGTATGCTAAATGAAGTTCCAAAATGTGTTTAAAATTTTGATTTTGATTTTACTTTTCATAAATTTGAGTATGTTGAATAAAGTTCTAAATGTGTTTGAAAATTTTGGATTTTGGATTTGGAGACTTCACTTAGCAAATTTGAGTATGCTAAATAAAGTTCCAAATTGTTTTGAACTTTGAAAATATGATTGTTAAGTTTGAGTTTTTGAAAAGAAGACTTCCATTCAACAAATTTTGGTATGTAGGAATGGAAATCAATATTATTTTTGAAAATATAAAATTTTTGTTTTGTGTGTGATTATTGCTTTTTAAAAGAGGGAATTCCAACTTAACAATATGTGAGATATGTTTAAGTCGGATTTCCAAATGATATTATTTTTTAGTTAGAAGTAAAATCTTCATTCAATAAATTTGAGTATATTAAATGAAGATGTTCATATGTGCTTTTTGAAAAGTTTGATTTTATTTGAAAATGAAACTTTCATTCAATAAGTGTGAGTGTACTGAATGAAAAGGTTCATGTGTGCTTTTTCAAAGCTTTATTTTTGATTTTGATTTTAGCTTTTGGAAAGATGATTGTTCATTTTATTTTGAAAAGGAAATCTTCATCAAAAATGAAGTGAAGGAAGATGTTCATTTGTGCCTTTAGAAAATTTAATTTTATGTGAAAATGAAACTTCCATTCGATATGTGTGAGTGTATTGAATGGAAAGGTTTATGTGCGCTTTTTTTTTTGAAAGTTTTATGGTGGTAATTTTTGGAAAGATGATTGCTCATTTTATTTTGAAAAATGAAATCTTCATCAAAGTGAATTGATAAAAGATATTCATTTGTGCTTTGGGAAAAATCTAATTTTATTTGAAAATGAAACTTTTATTCAATATGAAATGTTGAATGGAAAGGTTCAGTGTTTTTTTTTTTGTTTTGGAAAGATGATTGTTCATTTTATTTTTGAAATAAAATCTTCATCAAAGTGAATTAGAAGAAGATGTTCATTTGTGCTTTTTAGATAAGATAATTAATTTTATTTTGAAAATTCATACATGTAATAATTATGAGAATTGTTAAATGAGGATGATAAAATTTTTTGTGGAAAATATTTTATTAAGTGCATTTTTGAAAGAGTGCTTTTTGAAAAGCAAAGTTCTTATGGGAAATTTTATTTTTATTATTTTAGATGGACCTTTCCTTATCATAAAAATGATAAGGAGGAAGTCTTTAAATGTTTTCTATTTTATTTAGATCTTTTCATTTTTTTTACCCATTGGAAAGCCCAACGGGGGCTTTAAGACAAACATGGAGTGAGGTCCTAAAACCTAAAGATATTGGCTAACTCAACTTAAGGATGAAATAAGCTAAGTTCCAATGGAAAAAAAGATAGTCTTGGATTCATACCAAAGTACAAACCCACTATCAATACTCAAAGACAATGATCATTTATGAAAGATGGAGAGAGGAACCATCGTTAGTAGAGTCGCCAAAAAAATCTATGGAGAAAATTTTTTATATAATCACCTTCAATCTGTGGTGAAAAGCAAGAATATAAAAATTCATCTATTTAGGACACCAGATCATGAGATGTGCTTGTTTGCGGTATGTCATCAAGGAATAGTATACTATCTAAGTCACTACCCTTTAATGGACTAATCACCTCATAAGGACTCTAAGGATGATGATCTCATACTAGAGAATCTTCCCCTTACTTTACATGGAAAAGTAAAGCAGAGTTTATTTTAAACCAGGTTCGTTAAGTTCCCTACAGGGGCAAACCCCCATAGTTAATTACATCATAAGGAATAGGGATTCCTTAGAAAAACTCTCGATTAAGGTAAATGATCATTGTCTTCAAAGATTTCAATAGAAAAGGACTATCAACTAATTAGTTCATTTTTGAAGATCAAATTGGATTGACCAAAGAGAGGGAGTTATTATCGAAGCCAAAAGGTAGATAAGTAAGAGATGCCCACAATGCTAGGAAACCTAGCGAGCAATCTCAAATTATCCTATAGTTGGGCTTTATATATTTGAAATAAATTTAATATATTTGAGTTGAATTTTTCATTAGAAATTTAGGACTTATGATTCCATAACACAAGATTATGGAAATGCCTAAGAGGTGAGGAATTAAGCTTATGACTCACAAAGGGGAGAAGCAATCTCAGAACCTAAATCTAGGGAGCTTTGGCGAGGGATAAAAGCACAACCTAAATCTAAGATGAAAATGGATATTTGGTTTTCCTCCACAAGAGAGGACAAATCACCCGACGTTTTGGACTTACAACTGCCTAGGGTGGCCACCAAATAACTCCTATGATTTTAAATATATATAGGCAAGTCTTCTGCTTATGCAAGATAGCTAGGCTATTATTCATTTAAAAAGATACTAAGTCCTTAAACTCACTCCCTAAAGAGACTAGTTCATGTAAGGACATGCTTCAAATGACCTAAATCTAATGCAATTCAAATTTCATTTTATTTTAATTTTTAGACAATTATTTTGACTCAGCTAATAAGATTCATATGCCTAATGCATGATAAATAAATTATTGGCCAAAATTAGAAGGGAGGAGGTGTTTTCACCATAGCTCTCAAAGGTTAAAAGCCAAGTTTCTCAAGGTAGAAGCCCACCAATCAGAGTGAAATAAGATGCATTTATGCATGTTATTATAAAAGAAATTATCATCCTAAGGGTTGCTAATTCTTTTATCTTGATTTTAAACCTTTTAGGTGAGTTATGAGTTCTTTATTTTTAGTTTTGAGCTCTTGTTTGGTAAAAGATTTAATTTTTCTAAGAGCCTAATCCACATCCGTCATACATAAAGCAAGGAAGAAATTAAGAAAAGATGCCACTTAAATGCAAACTAAATAAATCATCAATTAATTTATAAAGCTAATGTAAAAGAATAAGAGGTTGGGGCACCACCGCCTCAAAAATAACAAATTGGGTAGAGAGCTCTACTTATACAACCAAATGAATTAAATTACAATTAAGCAAGGAATTCTTTATTATGGGGGTCTTCAAGCTTCATTCTTCATTTTTCTTTTCTTCTTTCTTCTTCTTTTCTTATTTCTTCTTTGATTCCTTCTTTTAGATGGTTGGAAGGTGGATGCTTCAAGGCTTCACATGGTGCATAAGATAGGATCTTATGACCAATGTTCATCCTAATCCCCATAACAATCATTCCAAAGTCCTAATTGCAAAATTTACATGAAAAGGAAAAGGATGGAAATCTAACTAACACTTGCAAAATAGAGATTAACTAAAACAAACTACACAAATTTGTATATTGGACTTATCATCCCACATGGGTAATTAAGTCCACGGCTATTATTATGCTTAGGGTATAAGTACACAAAAAAATATTTATATTTTATTTATGATAGTAAGCACAATACAAAAAAATAATGGTTAAACTAAGATCACCCACCATTCATTCTATGACATATCCTAACATCTAGTCTAAAACATATATCACAAAAAACAAACATCAAACCATGCCGCCTCTAAAGCTAGAAGTGGTGACTTAGCTAATGTGTGTGCTTTGAAGGTTTTGTGTGCTTAGTATGGGTTTAACTTAGAATTTTAAGTGTGAATCATGTTTAACTTAGAGGAGAGTTTCATTTAAGTGATTTAATTATTTTGGGTTGATTTTATTTCATGTTTTGATTAGGTTCAAATGAATCTACAATTAATTACTAATTTATAAGAGAGGGAAAGAAGAGGACTTCTCTTTCTTTCCCTAACTTAAGTAATTTCTAAAGTAGATTCATATTTTTAGTTTTGTTTAATGAATGTTTTGATTAAGTTTTTTTAATTAATTCTAAGTTTAGATGAACTCTAAACAAATCCATTCAAAAAGAAAGGAATTTTAAGATTAAATAAAATGAACCAAATTCATAAAACATACATCACTTCATTTCTTTCCCAACATGTATAACATGCATATGAATGAATCCTAAGCATATCTATACACACAAATGAGAATATTTAACACACTTTATGATGCATGCTAAGTAATCCATTTAAAATTTGGAAGTTTAAGATGCATGATTTTCATTAAGTAGAAAAGGGTTTCTTATCCAATTTTCACATACATGAAAGTAAGAAAAGCATAAGTGAGTACACCATTGTTAACCAGAGGTGTACAAGATACTACTTAGATACTTAAATCTCAATCTTGGGTTTGTCCAAACTAATATACCACTTTCCTTAAATACAAACATGTGTATAAAAGAAATGGATGGAAAATAAAGAATACAAAAATTGTATTAGTTGATTCTTTTTTATACAATTTATATGTGGAAGCATAGGTAACCTTCTAAGTGATAGATATGAATAGAAAGAATTAGGCATGTGTTGGGTTCTTTCAAATGAACCATACATCTTATCAACTCTATTCAAAACTTTACTAAAATAAAGAGAAGGAAACTATCTTTACATCTTTATTCTCTCACATAGCTTATAATTAAAATATAAGTAACTTTCAATTTTAGGCATTTGATTTTATATGTTTTGAAAGTAATTTGAATTTAATAGTGATAATAGCCACTCATATTTCTACTTTAGCCAACACATGCAAATTTGACATAAAGTAAACAATTTCATTTTGAATTTGATTTTGAAAAACATGGATGCATGAAACCATATGGCATACAGATTTAATATGTTGGGGAAAGAACTAAAATAATGAAAGCATGTAAACACATTCACTCTAATTAAATCCTAATGATAATCCTTTGAAATAAGAAAGTTTAAAATAAATCAAAGTTTATCCAATGTAATTTTTTTGTTTGATCCTAAGTTTGATTTAATTTTTAAAAGGTGAGTTGAGTTTGTTGTTCCGAACCCATTCCCACATGTGTTTCATATTTTTGTTTAATCTTTAGATGATTAGATTAATTTTAATTTTTGATTAGGTTAAGGTATGAATTAAGCATGTTAATTAACCCTAACCTACACCACCTTAGCATAGTTAACCAAGTAATTATGAGCCAATGAGATTATATAAAAACTCACAAGGAATTTAAATTTGCAATGCACCTAGGAAGAAAAGGGCCTAATGCAATTTTGGACTCATGATTAATGGTTAATTAGCTAAGTTTAACACATATGAATTGGGTTTTGATTTTCTTAATTGAACTTGAACACCTAAGCATCTACCCAAAGTAGATTAATTAAGTTCTGGAAGTTTTTTAGAATTTTTAGAAATTGATTAATAGAGTAATGAATTAACCTTTAATTAAGAGGATTAAAGAAAGAAAAGGATGTTTAGAATAGCTTAGGAAACACCCCAAAATTATTCCCCAGCCTCCTTTTCATCCTTAATCAACTAATGGATTAAAATACTAATCCAACCTTAATTGTCCTTAATTATATTAAGGGAGTAATTAGTAAATACATTTGAAATTTCCCCAATTAAGCCTTAAATAAATCCCAAAAAAATTAGGAGAGGTAGAGGTCATCCCCTAAAACATACTCAAGAAGTTTGGGATTAATCAGAGGTTAATTAAGGAGTAATTAGCAAAATAATATTTCATTAAGACCTAAAATTAGCAAAAAAAGTATAATTCAAAATATTCTAGGTTGAATTATCTTTCCATTGAAATTTACCTCATATTTTTTTGAATTTTATTGAGGGAGATATGAATTTTTGAAAGCTAGGAGATTAATTAAAATTAATTAAATACCTAACTAACCCACGGACATGGCATCACACTTTTTCATTTGCACGTGGCATCCACTTAAATGTCACATCACAAGCGGCGGGGATCGATTTGATCTCATTCGATCAAGATCAATTGATGATCATCCAGATTTCTAAAGGGATAGATCATTTATAAAATGTGTTTAATTCTCCATCATGGATGGATGGCGGATTCTCTTAGTTCTTCCCGAGGATTGAAGGCATCCATGATCAGGGAAGATCTCTGATTGAGCTCGGTGGAATGAGACTTTACTCACACTATTTAGCACTAAAGGCAAGCCTATCCAATGGTGGAATTCTCATGCCATGAACATTCCTTTCACAAAGGACCAACACCACCTAAGCTAAGTGGTTGAAAAATTTCATACCTCGTTAGAGGTAATCACCAATACTCTAGCTTGATGAGGTAGCTTCGTCTAGTGGAGACAAAGCCCCGTTGAAAGTTTTTAGCCATGGGGTTGAGTATATCTCTCTATGGACCAACACCACTTCTCTTTACTTGCTGGTTTGATCTAATTCAAGCTCTCCTTGCTTTGGGAACTTGGGAATGCTTAGGTGCACTCAACTTGATCCACGAGGGAGTGCGAGTGGAATTTGGATTTGAGTATGGAAGAACATGGGGTGAGATGAGCTCCCTTTCTAAGGAAGAAAACTAAGAAAGGCAAGATTCAAACCTCTTAGAAAGCTTAGGAATGCTCTCGATGGCTCTAACTCTCTATAGTGCTCAATCGAATGAGGATCATCAATTAAAATGAATTAGGGGTGAGTATATCTCCCCAATGGCAAGATCAAAGAGTTGCCATTTTGATCCAATTTATGGAAAGGTGGTTTGGCTATTAGATCTTTGCACATGGTGGTTTGAGGTCTTGAGGGGATTAGTAACCTCCCATGTGCTTCAAATCAAGTGGAGGGGGGATTTTGAATTAGCTAATTTGAGCTAGGTAGTCTGTTTTGGCCTTGGGTCCAGGCTGACCCAAACCCATTGGGTTGGGTGCACCACTCTCCATTGGGTTCACTTGACCTATTAGGAAGGTATCAAGTTGATATGAAGAGGGCATGACCAAATCACCCATGAATTAGTCCATAATTTGTTCTATGGCCTAGAGTTAGAATGATCATTTGGTTGATTTTTGAATTTGGATATGTTGGGTATGTTGAGAAAATAGGTTGGCCAAGTTTCATTGGATTTGGAGTTCATTTGATAAGGTTTGGCTCACGTTGACCCATTTAGGTCAAAATGGGTCAACTTGGGTCAAGTTGACCAATTGGTCAAAATGGGTCAAACCAAGGGTTGGATCAAGTTCATATAACCATTTGAAATATTTTGGTGGCTTTGGTTTGATTCAAATTGGATTAGGTTTGAGTTTTGCTCATATGACTTCATTTAGGTCAAATGGGTCAAGTTGACCAATTTGACCCATTTGACCTATTTGAGCTAGGTCATGGGTAGGTTTAGGTTTGATTAGTCATATGAAGTGGATTGGTATCTTTATTTCCAATCAATTTTGGTTAAGTTTGAATTTGGCTCAACATGACCCCTTTAGGTCAAGTTGGGTTCAAGGTCAATTGGGATAGGTTGGGTTTAGTTGGCCAATTGAGGCTTTGGTCAAGTTCAACAAGTGATTGGGAATGAACTTGACCCATTGGTTTCAATCAATTTGGCTTAGATAAAGTTTTTGATTTTGACTTTTAGGTCAAGTTGGGTCAACTTGGGTCAAGTGGCCAATTGGGCTAGGTTATGCTCAAATGTTGACTTGGTCAAGTTCAAACATAGTTCATGAATGAACTTAGATCAATAGTTTCAATCAATTTGGCTTATAGTGGATTTTGGTTATGTTAGGTTTTATTTTCGGCTAAGTGTTGACTTGGTCAACCCTTAGGTTTGACTTGATTTAATCTAATTTGCTTGATTGATCATCCCATGATGATTATTGATCATGATGAGAAGCATAGGTGAGTTTGATTCAATCCAATTTGGCTCATAAGGGTATTTTAAGTCACTTTGGGTCAAGTGAGCCTAAGTAGGTCAAATGGCTTGGCCAAAGCTTGATTTGAGTTTGATTGAACTATAAATCTATTTACAAGTCATTTGAAGTTAAATGGGTTTTGATTCATTTGATATTTCATATTCAAAGGAAGAATATGAAGGATTTGGGGTTTCATTTTTGAATTGTATTTTGATCAAGTGATTGAAGTTTGTATTTATATTTGGATTCATGATTGTGATTGAATCATGAAAGAAAATCAAGAGTTTGGCTTGATTTGAAGTTGATTTGACTAAGTTCAAGATTTTGACTTGAAAGGCTTAGGTTGGATTTTGAATGGATTTGAGTTTGATTTTTTGGAATTGGTTTTGATTGTTTGAATTTATATTTCATTTATATATGTGAATATAAATGAGAATATAAATGGATCATGAGAAAATTTCAAGGATTTGAAGTGATTTGATCATGATTAAGGTTAAGTCCTTTAAGAAGGAATTTAAAGGACTTAGAAAATTTTCAGAGTTTGGAGCTTGAATTTTCGAATTTGATTTGATTGATTTATATTTATATTTCATTTATAGATGTGAATATAAATGAGAATATAAATGAGTTATGAGAAAATCCCATATGTTTGAATTGATTTGATCATGATTTAGGTTATGCCCATTAAAAGGAATTTAAAGGACCTAGGAAAATTTTAGATTTGGAATTTGATTTAAGGATTTGTTTTGTATTTATATTTCATTTATATATGTGAATATAAATGAGAATATAAATGAGTTATGAGAAAATCCATGAATTTGATTTGATCATGATTTAGGCTAAGTCCATGAAGGGAAACTTAAAGGACTTAAGAAGGATTTATGAATTGACTTTGAATTTTTAGCTTAGTTTGATTGGTTTGAATCTATATTTTATTTATATATATATGAATATAAATGAGAATATAAATGAATTATGAGAAAATCTCATGGGTTTGATTTGGTTTAGATCATGATTTTAGGTTAAGTCTTTAAAGGCAAATTTAAGGACTTATGTAATTTTTGGACTTAGGAATTTCATTCATAGGTTTCAGTCATGGATTTCAATCACATGGAGTTGATTTGAGTTTGGAGAAAATCAAATAAGATTTATTTGGAGTTTGAATTGAAGGAAGGGAGGTGAGGATGGATGGTTCAAGCTAGGGTAGGCAAATTTTCCTAACACCCATGAGGAATGACCTATTCCTATGGTTAACTCTTCTAAGTCTCTAGGGCTAGGCTGAGTGTTCACCTAATCACTAGATGTATCTTAAGACTAAGGAACTCTTAAAGTATAAGAGGAGTCCTATGTCTAAGATGGAGGGGTTGAGAGCTCATTCTAAAAATGAGGCCAACAACCATGCGAAAGTCTGCTCATTCCCTCCTTGACGGGATTAGGGATTAATTAGGGGTTACAATGTCATTAATTTCTTTTAAACTTCATAAATTATAACTAATTATAGAAAAATATAAAAAAATATAAATAAACTCATTTTGGAAAGGTTAAACAGAGAAGAATTTAATAAAAGTAATTTAATTAAGTTTTAAATAGTGATTAGGGCTTAATTAAGATTTGAATTTTTCTTTAATTAGCTTAATTAAGCCCTAATTACTTGGGCAATTAATCACAAACTTGGCATGTTGATTTAATAGGATGGCCTCTACCTCCTATGATTTTCTTTGAATTTATTGGCTATGTAATTAGGGAAAATTGAAATTCAAACATTAATCACCCTCTTAAGTGATTTAATGATTATTTAAAAATCCTAAAGAGTAAAATTAATTAATTAAACTTTATTAATCACTGATTAATAGTGAGATGATGAGGGAGAGTGATTATGATCTCTTTCTTAATTACTTTTCCAAATTTATTTCATTAAAGAGAGTTAATTAATGTGTGCTTTAATTAAGAGATCAATTAAGCAATTATTAATGCAATCAAATCAACCTAAATTGATAATAACTTGAATTAACATTCAAATCATGGGTTCCTCTTTATGTGTTCAATAACATAAAGACTCCTAAGAAAGTTATGATTAACTAATGGGTGTGGGAAAATCACAAAAGTACTTAATTAGATTCCTTAATCTAATTGATGCTTAAGCATGAGCCTATTGCATTAGGTCCTTTAAGGGCATTGTAATTTTAATTTCTCATTTATATATCATTTGAGGTTCATGAATAAATGATTAATTAAATTAAAGAAGCATAAGAAAGGGTAATTAAATGAATTGTTTAATAATTCTAACTTAATTAATTCATAAAATTCGTCGAATTAATTTTTCTTAAACATATTAAATCATTAGCATAAGATAGGATAAAAATAACAAGCATTTCCTCTTCTTTAATTTCAATTAAAAATCTAAAATCAAATTTAATAAGAAGCTTTGGTTTCTCTTAAATAATTTTATTTAATATGATTGTCCTTAGAAATTAGTGTAGTTGAATGAATTATGTGGAGATGTTTGGCTATTCCTTTTTAATCTCCATAAATGTTGTATGTTATGTGATATCATGCATTCATATTTTTAAAATCAAACGATGAAATAAAATCTACTTATGCAAAATTGCATGTGATGAATTAATCTTATTACATGTGTGGCTATTATCATTAATAAATTTTAAATTTTTTTTTCAAAATTATAAATTGATAATGAAAATTTGGAGTGATATTAGCTAAGAATATATGTATAGGATTTACATGTGTTTATAGCTTAAGCATAAATTTTGCTCTCTTTCCTACATTCATGTATGGATTTACATATATTTGAATGATGATAAGTATATAATTTGAATATTATGGAAATATGAGGCTTTAAGTAGCCCCAAGGAGGTCATTTGATTATCTCACTTTCCTAGTTAACAAAGGCACATACTTATTTAATTTCATTCCTATGTATGTTTGTATTAGAATTTGGATAGAGTTTTACTTTACATGTATAATAATTTAACCAAAAATACAATATTTTACATGATTTTCATTCTTATGGTTGTAAATACATTCATATGTATTGAAGATATCAAGTATAAAGTCTGGACAACCTAGGAATATGAGGTTTTAAGTAACCCCAATGAGTCATTTGATTATCTCACTTCCCTAGTTTAAACAACGGCACATACTTGCTTGCATCTTGTATACATGTGTGTGTATTTGATTAAGGAATGAAAGTCCCATTTTCTACTAAAAGCATATGCATTCATAATTATTTAAGTATGCCAAAATACATTGCATGTATAGGTATGCTAAGTATTAAATCATATGCATGTTATAAGTAATGAAAATGAATGGTTCAACATATTCTATGTGATGGTAATTCAACCACATTAATCTTAAGATGCCTTTCATGTTGAATATGATTCTTCAAGATTAACCTAAACTTAGGACTAATAAAACATTTAATAAATCATTCACCAAAAAAAAACTAAATCATAAAATTATGCTTTTAAAAAACAACTTAAGGTAAGGATAAAGAAGATTAGACCTTCTCCTTCTCTTTATAACACTTAGATGTTAAGTATAAATAAAATAAAATAAAAATAAATACAAATTAAAATTGGCAAACCTCTGAACAACTTAAAATGAAACCATCCATCATATTTAATTAATTATTTCCAAACCTATAAAATCATAAGTCAAGAGCCTAGCTAAGACATACCACCACTAAGCTAAAACACGGACTTTAGAATGCTAAGTCACCACTTCTAGCCTTAGGTTAGGAAGATGTGTAATGATGATATTTTTTTTGTTTATGAAGTGATGTTTTAGACTTGATGTTAGGAATGTGGATTGTAGACTGGATGTTAGGCTTTTGATAGCCTAATATTATTTTCTGATTGTGCTTATGGGGACTAAAATAAATACCAATGTTTTGCTTGCAGTCGCAAGCCCCTAAACATAACACATTTACGGATGTGCTTGGTTACCCATGTGCAGGGCACTAAGTCCAAATTATAAAATATAACTACTTGGGTTATATGTATGTTTAACTAACCTCTGCCTTGCAGGTGTAGTTAAATTTATATTTCATAAAATATAATTTTGCAATAGGAATTATGATTAGTGCTATGAGATTTAGGATGAGCAGTGGCTAGAAGACATAGTCCTGGGAGCTCTTGTGAAGCCTTGAAGTAAATCAAATTAAAAGAAGAAAGAAGAATGAAGACCCCCACCACATGTATTCAATTTTCATTGTAAAATTTAATTATAATCCGAATTTTATAAGGGTAGAGCTCAGCTACCTAAGGTGATGTTTCTATCTTTCGAGGTAGTATAACATGCCTTAATGTCGTACTGATCACTGCAATAAGTATCCCCTAAGATTTACGTGGTGTTCACATGACCTTCCAAATTAAAACACGACTGCACTATAATATAATCTTGAATTCTCGATTCTTGATAGTATTAATTAGCTCAATTTTTGAGCCGCCCAAAGCCGAACACTTTAAATTAGAACAACAAAACCACAGAGTAATGGAGATGACTCTGATTTGCAGTATAGCTAACCACATGAGGCCGGGGTGATGCCTCGCAGTCGCAAACCACGTGAGGCTAATGGGCTTGCAAATAATGTGAGACCATGGCTAACCACGCTACATGATCAGTCGATCAGTACTTGCATGAATGATGTGACACGAACTGCCAACCGGAGTATTAATAGTAAGAAAACACATTTTTTTCCTCCACTCTTGATTCTTAGCTTTGTATTTTTGGCTGTGCCTTTTGGTTTCACACTTTTCCTTTTTCTCTTCATGGCCACGCTGATGGAAATCCATTTACTTGCCTCGCACCATCCACTTCACCTGTGGCATTCACCATTCAAGAAATTTATTCCCCTTCATCTTGCAATGTGACCTTTCATTTTTACTGCTCTCTTCAATCCTTGTCTGTCAAGATGTTTGACGTTCTCGACTTTTAGTAAGCTCACGGTGTTCGACAACTTAAGAGAATGAATTCCTAGAAATGTTTAGAATGATTGACATCTCTTTTATAGATTAGAATATATCCTTTGTTAGCGGGTCATTTCCAAAAATTAAATCTAATTTGTAGAAACATGTAAAGTTGTGTTATTCAATAAATTCTTTATGCATTTAAATGAATAATGGAAATTTTTGTGAGGTGTATGATAAGTTTGATAAGTTTGTTTAATGTATGTATATATATTTTTGCAAGGTGGATGATAATTTTGTTAATGTGCTTATAGGGTTGTTAGAAAAAAATCATTTTTTTTTGAATTAATGAAGCTTTTAACTCATATGGATTTTCAAGAGGAAAGATTAGAGTTGGATCTACTTGATTTGATTGAATTGATTATCTTTCATCAAAATTGAAATTATGTATTCACATGCTGAAGTTAATCAATTACAAATTGTAAGTTGTTTTTCTTATTCAAAAGTAATTTGTAGCTTATCATTTATTATAATTTTATTATTTATATTTATGCAAATTTAATTTAGCTCATCTTATTATTTATTTAATTATTTAATGAATGATTTATTTTTTATTTTATTATTTATTCTCTTCACAAATACATATATCACATGGTGGTGAAAAATCTAATGTTGCTAGTTCCTCACAAAATCCAAACACCACACAAGATAATGTCACAGGTGAAGCTTGCATCTCAAGTAACAAACAACCAGCTGCAAAGAAAAAAAAAATGGCACTAAGGCCTAGGTCAAAAGTTTGAGATCATTTTATCAAGTTAATATCAATCGATGGAGAAAAAGTAAGTAATATAGTTATTGTGAAAAAGTATATCATAATGATCCTAAATTGAATGGTACAACAAATTTGAAGGCTAGTACTGCAAGCAAGTGTTAAAGAAGTTGAATATGTTTGTAACCTGAAGACTTGGAAATTTAATCAAGAAAATGTTAGAAAATCATTAGCTGTGATGGTGATTGCAGATGAATTACTTTTCAAACATATTAAGGGTTAGGAATTTTAAGTACTTTATGTCACAATGTTGTTCAATGTTTCATATCCCCACTCGTTGGACTCTTACATGTGATTCTTTTCAAATTTACTTGGAGGAGAAGTCTGCTTTAAAATAAGTTTTTATGGATTCATGTAAAATGATATGCTTAACAACTGATTTATGGACATCCATTCAAAGAATTAATTACATGAGTCTTACTGCACATTTCATCAATAAAGAATGAAAATTGCACAAAAGAGTCTTAAATTTCTGTTTAATAATAAGTCACAAGGGTGAAGTGGTTGGCCAACAAATTAAAAGATGTTTTGTTGATTGGGGTATTGAAGCAATCTTTACATTAATAGTTGATAATGCAAGCTCAAATAATGGCATTATTACCCATTTATAGAGGAAGTTTGGCAAAAGAGGAGAAAGCATTCTAGAAGGTAAGTTTTTATATATGAGGTGTATAACTCATATTGCTAATTTAATTGTGCAAGATGACATCAAGGAAATTGGTCAATTAGTTCATCAGTGAGGGCTTCCATAAGATATTTAAGACAATCATCATCAAGGCTTCTTAAATTTAAAGAATGCATTGAGATTGAGAAAATTTAAAGCAAGAGCTTGTTGTGCTTAGACATACCCGCTAGATGAAATTCTATATACTTAATATTGAATGCAGTACTAAAATTTGAAAGAGCTTTTGAGAGATATGAGGAGGTGGATTCTAACCTCATAGTTAAGATGGAAAAAGAGGATGATGAATATGGTGTCCCACTTGAAAGTGATTGGGGAAATATCAAAAGATTGGTTCCTTTCTTAGAGAAATTTTATGAGCTTACCTTAAGGATTTCTGGTTATTTATATGTAACATCTTGCTGAGGTTTTGTGTTATTCAGGCATATCAAGTAGATGATGATCCAATGTTAGAAATATGATAGTGAAGATGAACGCAAAATATGATAAATATTGGGGTACTATTGAGAAGATAAATTTAAATATTTATCTTGTAGTTGTACTTGATCCACACATTAAATTGTGTTATATAGAGCTTGCAATTATGGATATATATATATATGATGGATCTAATACTGTAGCTTTGGCATAATTGATAAGGTCTATATGTTATGAGATTTTCAATGATTACAAATTTAAGATATTTTGTGCTACTCAACAAGAAAATATGTGTCAAGACAACATTTAGTTGAAATGCCAAGTGATTCAAAAGAAGGAAGTCAAATATATCATATGGTAGAAAAGTTCAAGATGTGCAACTATGGAAATAATGGTTTGGAGATTAAGACAGATTTAGATAAATACTTAGATGAAGAATCAGAAGCCATGAAAAATATTTTTGATATTTTGGCATTGTGGAATGTGAATACACTAAGATTTTCTATTCTCTAAAAAATTGCTCGAGATGTATTAGTTGTTCCTATATAAATTGTAGCATTTAAGTTAGCTTTTAGTATAGGAAGTCATGTGCTCGATGCATTTAGAAGTTCTTTATCTCTAAAAATTGTGCAAGTACTTATATTAACTCAAGATTAGATAAGGGCAAAATAGACAACCAATCTAGTTATTGTTGAGGAGGATGTTCTTGATGTTGATAAATTTGACGAAGGTATAATGTACATCTATTTATTTATATATATGTTATAAAATAAAGTAATAATTATTGTTTGTTATTTTTTTTCATAGATTTATCAAAAATTGCTAGTGATTCATTAACTTGGTAAAGTTTTTTCAGTTATCATTATAATGCTTTCATATATGATATCAGATGCAGATAATATTTGTTCACTTACCTTTTATTCTTTTATGTTGTACTTATTATTATTATTATTATTATTATTATTATTATTATTATTATTATTTTTAATAGTTAATGCTCATTAAGTTTGTTTCATTTTCTCAGATCGATTGCAACGTTAAAACAATTATATGCTGTAGAAGACCGTAAATTTTGTTCAAAATACTTTCATTTTGGCGGTTGATATTTGTTAAGAAAATATTCACTTATTTTATCACAACTATTTGGATTATTAAATATCAAATGTATAAGACAATTTTTTGCTTTTTACTTGATTTCATTGATTGATGGCACACAATTATTACATTTAGTTTTATATTTTGCATACTATTTATTGCGTGCTAGAAAATCAGTTGTGATAGAGTAAAAGTTTTCATTAACTTGTGAAATCCGAACAACGGTATAAAAAAGTGTGAACAATAAAACTTAATTTTACATGGAAAACCAAAAGAGGGCTGGCCAAAAAAGCTTCCACTATGCATCTATTTCAGAGTACAAGATCTTCCCGATACCGAGATTACAGAATTATATATGAGAAAGGAATAAAAACTATGTGACAACAATCAGGTTGTAACAGTTGCTAGTAGTAGCAGATGATGGTGAACTGTGCGGAGCAATCACCGGTGGAAATACGGGGAATAATTACTGGCAGAAATGCAAGGAACAATCACTAGCAAAATGCAGGGAACAATCACTGGTAGAAGTCATCATGATGAAGACCGACAGAGATTGACGACAAGGATCAACGGCAATCGGCGGTGGTTGACGACCGTCGAGTGGCGACACGATTGTGCTTGGAGGATCTTTAGAGCTCTCTCATCTCTCTTGCTTGGGCTCCCTCATATGAGGAATGAGGGCCTATTTATAGATTAGAGGAGTGGCGTCTCTGTAAATACATGCAAAACCCGTACCACTCCACTTCATCGGACAGCTCACAATGATCCCTTCGATCATTTGATGTATTTTAAATATTTGAATGCTCAAATGAAATCAAAATTGTAAGATCTTTGGCTTGTTGGAATCGGCTCATCGAGACGCTCGATTTGACTATAAACACTCTATATTTGAGAGCTTTTTAGAAAATTAGCTGATGTCTCAAAGTTTCCAATGATATTTTAAGTGCTTGATCTTGACCAGTTTCAATTTCTCGACTTGCTTTATCAAGATTCGTGCGACTAGAAGAATTTTCAAGGTCATATCAGTTTTTTGGATGATATTATCTCAATCATCAAAAAATATGTATGCAACTTCAAAATAGCAAATTCTTCAACGAAATCTGCAGGTCCATTAACCACATATTTTGAGAGAACAGATCTTCATGTAAGCACAAGATTATGATTACGGAAGCAGATGCATGGCCAAAAATATGTATAGGTATGTGCGAGGGCAAAATTTTGAGGTTATGGACCCATCCGGTGTGAACAAGGCCATGCGGCACGCATGGTAGTGGCCTGTACGCATCTTCCGCTCACGCTATTACGCCCGCTACAACAATACGCTTCCAGCCACACAGCCTGTAGCGGTATGGGCGTAGGGCGGGTCATCGGGCGTGGCGGCGTCTGCGGCAGCGGGTCAGTGGCCTGCGGTTCGAACGGATGTCGGCCGGTGGTTGACGGCGTCGATGACACATTCGCATCTGCGGTTGCCGCATGGTCGACGCCAGCGGGCCCAAATGGCAGTTTTTGACGGTTTCGGGCAGTTTTGGGCAGTTTTTGATGATTTTTTAGCCTTTTGCCTCTAGAAGGGGTCTATAAAAACCCCCTAGGGCCAAGGGAGAAGGCACACTTCTTCAATGCTCTAGTGCTTCTCTTCTTCTTGAGTGAGGGTCATTCGGAGTAGATTAAAGCCCGCGGTACTTACGTCGTCATTCCGATTTTCCCTCGAAAGAGGCATCAACTGGCCTCGTCGGACCGTCCGGGTTTGGAGGCAATCAAGGTCCGCGACACTTACATCGTCGTTCTGATTTTCCCTCGAAAGAGGCATCAACCGGCCTCGTCGGACCGTCCGAGTTTGGAGGCGATCAAGGACGGCGGTACTAACTTTTTTTGTTAGGAAATTTGATTTCTTGCGACTTTAATGGATGATTCAGCAGTTGATAACTGCCAAGATGACGAGGGAGCGCTATTGAGGAACTATCGTTCAAACGACTTAGAAAGTTTGACAGGTAATTTATGAGCATCATCAGAGGAGAATATCTTCTCTCTCCTCTTTTTTTATCTTTTTCTCATATATGTGTGTATCCTTTTTGTCAGATCGTAGGCAAAAATTTTATCGCAAGCTATCCGTGAGCGAGAGAGTCAAAAAAGGAGGCTCTCAAGCATTGGGGTGAGTGAGTTGCTTTTACAAAATTCTCGATTTTGTCATTTCTCCCTCTTTCTTTATTATGTATTTTCAGGTGATGGCGAGAAAAACCCATAGTGTCGCTCGATATACCATCCACGTCACATCAGATAGTTTAATGGTGTTCCGCAGAAAGTTTTTCTTCCCTAATGAGTTGGTGGCCATTGTTGCCAAAAAGTCCGATCGAGCCCGTTCACCTCTGCCAGAGTACTTTACTGTTTCTAAGATGATTCTTCGTGCGGGATTGCGATTCCCTTTGGCTCCTGAGTTGATTGAGATATTCAAAATATGTGGTGTAGCTTTGTCATAGTTTTCATTTTGAGCTTTAATGGTCATCGTCGGTTTGGCTGTCTTCTTCAGAGAGCGTGGTGTTACTTTGAACATCAAATACTTGTGTCGAATGTGTAGATTTACATGTGATACCCAAGGTTGTGTTTCTTATCGGACTATAAATAATTGGATAGAATTTTCAGCACGGGATCAATCTAGAAATTGGTCTAATGGATTTTTTTTTTGTGAAAAATGAGTGGGTCCTTCCTGAGAGATGGGGAAGATTGAATGACCTTCCAGATCCATTGTTGATGTCGGAGAATGAGATCCTGTGAACTCTTAATATCCCTGATGTAGGAAGCTTGCAGCATGAGTTAAGTCACATTGGAAAATATATAGTTGAAGATAGAATGTTCAAGGTTGGCCATTCTATCCAGGCAGAGAGATCTCATTCTTTTTCACTAAAGAGGTCAAGTAAAGGTGATGAAAGGTCTCCTCATATTCATAGGGTTCTTTCAAGAAGCCCATCACGAAATCAGGGTGGTGGCAATGTTTCTTCCCTAAAGAAAAATGAGACATGCGCTGAAGTGACTACGTCAGATATCTACGAAGAAGATGTTCGCCCCTAGTTGACCTCTTTAGTTTGAACTCATGATGGGGGAGTTTGTTTCTCGAAGCCGCACATTCCTGAAGAGGTATTAAATCACATAAGTACTGGGCGTCAACGAGCAGATGAATTGGTATGTTGTCTTCCCTTCTTTCTTCTTTTCTTCTTCTTTTTTTTGTGTAATATTTGTGATAGTTTTTTTTATATAGGTAACTCAAATATTAGGGCAGATGGCTCATTTGGGTGTCACTTTAGATGAGTGGAATACTGAATTTGTGAAGATAAAATATCTGAAGGTGAGTATGAGCCAAAGATGAGTATTAAAGCCAAAGAAGTGGTGACTTTGGAGGATCAACCTGAGCTAACATGTCGACTTCTCTTTCTCTCCAGTGTCAGAAGGTGGAGAGCACTCATGATGAGCTGGTTAAGGTGAGGATAAAGACTCGTCAGAAAGAGAAAATACTTAAGGAACTTGCAGTGGAGAAGAGAGCTCTCGAACTTGAGGAGAAAGCATTACAGGATCATCTTTCTGAGAAGGAGCATATAATGTCAGAAGCGGAAGCAAATGAAATCTCCTTGAAGGTGGTGGAAGACTTTAAGAACTCCCTGGCTTATCTCGGTACACTCAAAGACCATGTTCAGGAAGCTCGTAATCATATACTTGATGTTGAAGTGAAGGACTTGGAGCACCAATGTTTAGAGGAGGGCTTCATCCGAGGGTTCCTAAAAGGAATCCGCTTAGTACATTGCAAGACCGGAGCTAGTATTGAGGATCTGTCTCCCAACCAAGTATCTGAAGACTCTTCATCCGATGAAGGAGTTGAGAGTGAGTCCAAGGAGTATCTCCCAGTGGTGAGGAGGGCGTTGATATCACCGATATGATGTAGCATCACTTGAGGATGCATTTTTTTATATGTATTGTGTGTGTATCGAATCTTGATTCTTTCTTATATCATCATGTTAATGCTATCAAAAAATTTTTTAGATGATTCGCTCTTATTTTATTTTTTTTTTATCCAGGTAATTAGTCGAATATTATTCGATGCTAACTGCGGATGAGGTTGAATTGAATCCACTCAGGATTTTTGGCCTATTCAAGGTTGTTTGTCAGAGTCTCTGCTCGATGACCTTAACCTGTATGGAAGAGGTAGTGAGGAGTTATTAGTGTGTATCACCAAGTCTTGAGCTTCACAGTCAATGGTGAGTCTCAACCCTACTATGAGCCTCAGATTCTATATTATTAGTTGCAGAAATTTTTAAGTCCATACTCTAAGGTATTCTGGGGAAATAAGTAAGATTCCCACACCAAGATTCTCTGCTCCATCAACATGAGGGTCCATTGAGGCGAAAGGCATGTGTGAGATAGCTCCTCCGGAGTTGGCACATTATAAAGTCTGAGAGTACTTGAGACTTTATACCAGGGCGAGGTAGAAAATTTATATCAAACTCTCCCAATTCTACAGACCACTTGATCAACCTCCCAGATGCTTCTGGTTTCTATAAGATGGCCCTTAATGGTAAATGAGTGTAAACGCCGATAGTGTGAGCTTGGAAGTATGGATGCAATTTTTACGCTGAGAAAACTAAAGCCAGAGCCACCTTATCGACAAGTGGATAACGACTTTCTATATCAGAGAGAATTTTGCTGACATAATAAATTGTCACTGTATCCCACTTTCTTCCCGCACTAAAACTGAGCTTATCGCATGGGAAGAGACCGCGAGATATAAGTATAACATTTCTCTTTGAATAGTCTTGGATAGTAGGGGTGGAGATGTTAAATACTCCCTTAGCTACTCAAAAGCAGACTGACATTCATCAGTCCATTGAAAATTATTATTTTTACCTCCCATTAATATTTTAAAGAATGACAAGTATCTATCCCCAGAACGGGCTAGGAAGCGCGATAACGCAGTAATTCATCCATTCAAATGTTGAACTTCCTTAATATTCTTTGGAGGAGTCATATTTTTGAGAGCTTTGATTTTCTCGAGGTTGGCCTCTATCCCACAGTGGATTTCCATAAATCCAAAAAATTTTCCTGACGTAACTCCAAAAGCACATTTGGTTGGGTTGAGTCTCATGTTATAACGCTGAAGAAGGTTAAAGCATATTTCTAAGTTAGAAATATGTTATGATTCTTTTAAGCTTTTCACTAACATGTCATCCACATATACCTCCATTGTGCGGTCTAGTTGGTCTTTAAAGACCTTATTCATAAGGCGTTGATAGGTGCGCCGGCATTTTTTTAATCCAAATGGCATAACTTGGTAACAATATAAACCTTTATATGTTTAAAATGATGTAGCTTCTTCATCCGTTGGGTTCATTTTTATTTGGTTGTAACCAGAGTAAGCATCCAAAAAACTGAGCATTTGATGCCCAAGAAAACTATCTTTCGGGCAAGCTTTGTTAAGGTCAGTGTAATCAATACACATTCTCCATGTTCCATTTATTTTCTTAACCATGACAACATTCGCTAGCCATGTAGGGTAATTTACCTCTCGTATGAATCCCGCTTCTAGAAGCTTATTAACTTCTTGCTCAATAGCCTAGAGGTAATCGTGCTTCTTCTTAGATGATCAGTTTGAATGTCGGATCGATCTTGAGGGAGTGCATAATCACATTGGAGTCGACTCCCGGCATGTCCATCGGACTCAAAGCGAAGATGTCTTGATTTCTGCACAAGAAATCTATGTATTTTCCCTTTGTTCGTCTGAGAGCAGAGATCCAACTCACCTTTATGGTTGGTCATTTGATAATGCAACAAAGAGTAAGTCTTTTCAGGTACCTCTTCATCTCAAAATTAAAATCTTCGTCGAAGGTCACGTAGAAGGCGTGGTTGAGCTTGTCGAGATAACATGATTGTCTATTGATTTCTACTACCACTCCAACTCCAACGGGGTTAGAAATTTTATCTTAAGATGAGATCTGATAAAAATTGATTTGAGGGCGCCTCCAAAGATAGCGTTATATCGAATCGACTTGACCACCATGAATTGGATTAAATGAGCTACTTGTAGGAAATTCACTAAGGACAACAGAAGGGTGATTGTCCCCTCTCTACATGCATTATCAAACCCGCATAATGCTCGCATGGTTGGAGCTTTTCCCTAACCAGTCCTATGTTAAAAAATGTGGAGTAAAATAAGACATCAACAGAACTCCCATTGTCAATCAAAATTCTCATAACATTATAGCATGGGTCACCGATCCCTGCGATGATGACAAGTGGATCTTGATGAGGAACATGTACTCCTTCTAAGTCTAAGTCATTAAAAGTGATGGAATGATCAGTACGAGACTTCTTTAACTTCAGCTCTTCAAAGATGGTAATGAGAACTTGATTATATAGTATTGGTCCTCCTGTGATTGTTTTAATTTCTCCAACTGTTTGATGATTGTTTTGTTGTTTCTGTGATGATTGTCCTGGTTGCCCACCAGTTGGAGGTATGTTTCTTTGAGTCGATTGATTCTTAATAAATTGACATAGATATGCTTCCTGAATGAGCCTCTCAATTTCTTCTTTGAGTTGTTTGCATGCCTTAGTAGTATGTCCCTAACTTCGATGAAAGTGACAATATTGCTCCTGATTTTCTGAATTTGGTTTCAGTGATGCCGCCACTTGATATTTTCTTCATCTCGAATAGCCATTAGGAGGTTAACACGAGATGTGTTCAGTGGCATGTATTCCTTTTTGGGTCGTGATTCACGTCGTTGATATGGGAGTCATGGAGGGAGATCACAACTGTCTTGTTGCTTCTTTTGATAAGACTGTCGGTCCGCATTCCCTGAGGTGCTTTTACATTTTCCTGTAGATTGCTCAAATTATTTGCGATGGGCAGTAATAGCCTCATCAGCAGAGATTTGTGCTTCCACACGATGAACCAAGTCGGCATATGAGCGGACTGTGTCTCGCATTAGTGACTAGTAAAAAGGCCATGGACGGAGTCCTCCAAGGAAAACTCCTCTTAATAGTTTAGGGTCTACTCCAGGTATTTGGTGAGCTTCTAAGGAGAACCTCTGGAAGTATTCCTTAAGTGATTCGCCCTTATTTTGATGAATGCCGGAGAGATGGGAGGAATCTTTAATGATCCTCCGGTTTGCAATGAACTGTTCTACAAAAATCTTGGCGAGTTCGTCAAATGTATGGATGGATTCTTTTGGAAGGGAGTAGAACCAAGTGCGAGCTTGTCCCTTGAGGGTAACTAGAAAGACCTGACAAAACAGTTTGTTAGGAGCTCGTTGGATATGCATGATAGTCCTGTAATGGTCGATGTGTTCATGTGGGTCAGTCGTCCCATTATGGGAATCAATGTTCGGAAGTTTGAAACCCATAGATGTTGAAGAATAGCTTTAGTAAAGGTGAGATTCCTCATAGCGGTGAGGGGAAGATGATTTCTATCTTGAGGTGAAATTCATCTTGCATTAAGCATCATAATTCGCATCGATAACATGACGAGTGGGGTCAACAGGACAAGAATGTGTCAAACTACCAGCAATAATTGGTGGATTAGCAGTCGGTTGGGCTGCACGTGATGGATGAGTAGAACTAGCGGTGTCAAGGAGATCAGCATCACGATCTCAACGCGGAGGAACTTCAACGTCAAAAAATTTAGCATCTTGACCTCCCCCGGCTAACGATCGATCTTGGGGGAGATGTGTTTTCTACGGTAGTGGTTGTTGTGTTCCTCGTAAAAGTCAGATCATCTCATTTTGAGACTCTTCCATTCGACAGACACGATCTTCTAAAGAGATTCTTGTCTCTCCTTCATCGACAGAGTCACGTCTATTAGGGGGAGTGAGGCAGAAGCTTGGCATCCTTGGTTCAAGGATTGGTTTTGAGAGTGACGGAGTTAGAGCGAGGCTCCGTGGTGACAGTATGTGTCTACATAATAGATGTTCACGTAAATTGTGATTGAGGGTTCTTTTCCCACGACGGTGCCAAGCTGCGTCTTGAAAATCACGCCAGAGTAAAAGTTTTCGCCTTAACTTGAAATCCAAAGACACGCATATAAAAGTGTGAACAATAAAACTCAATTTTACGTGAAAAATCTCGAGAGGAAAACCATGGGGCCTCAGAAAAGCTTCCACTATGCATCCGCTTTGAGTACAAGATCTTCCGATTACATAATTATATATGAGATAGAACAACTATGTGACGATCGTTGTAACGATTCTTGGTAGTAGAATGATGGTGAACTATGGAGCATGCGGTGGAAATACCGAAATTACGCGAAATGCACAATCGCGCAGAAACGCGTAACATCAGGTAGAAGTCATCATGATGAAGACGACGAGATTGAACGGCACAAATACGGCCGGTGATGGTTGACGACGTCAGTGGCGATCGATTGTGCTTGAGGATCTTTGAGCTCTCTCCTCTCTGCTTGGGCTCCCTCATATGAAAAATGAGGCTATTTATAGATTGAGGCGGCATCTACCTAATACAAAACCCGCACTACCACTTCATGACTCATGTGATCCCTTTGATCATTTGATGTATTTTAAATATTTGAATGCTCATGAAGTGAATTGTAAGATCTTTGGCTTGTTGTGGAACGTCGAGATGCTCGATTTATAAACACTCCATATTTGAGAGCTTTTAAAAATTAACCGATGTCTCAAAGTTTTCAATAATATTTTAAGTCTTGATCTCGACCAATTTTGACGATCATTGCTTTGATCAATTTCTTAGAGGAATTTTCAAGGTCATATCACTATTGATAAAGCTTGTTTAATGTTAAACTATAGTAATTTATTGCTATTTATTTATTTATATTATTTGGTGGAATTCCAATCATGAATAATAAAGATGGGTACAAGAGGACAATTTAAAGAATGTGAGAAATAAATATAAATTCTTTAACAACTTTAAAAAAAGATTAATTAGGAGAGGGGTGGCTGCCCCCTTGTCTCTCATAATGCGCACTCTAGATGGGGCGTGACACTAAAACTAAAAAAACAAATTAATTAATGGGGTTGGTGGCCCCTAATCTTCTCCAACATGTTTAGGCGGAGATAAGACTGTTAGTTTAGCTTGAAAATCGAGGATTGTTCAAAAATTGAATCAAAATTTGGATTGGAATCGAGATTGAATCGATTACATTTTGCCGAGCTATCAGCCAAAAATTTGGATCGAGCTTTTTTTCAAGCTGATCTTGAGCTATACACAGATCGGATCGAACAAGCTCGAGATCGGATCAAATTTATCTATTATTAAAAATATTTAAATTTATATATAATACTTTTAAGTTTGTAACAATAAAATTATTCCTAAAATTAAGTATATGGAGTTATAACTTATAATCTTTTAAAATAAATATAATATATTTATAAGTATAAATATTATTTCTTTAAAAATCATATATATATTTTTATTTCATGCACTTAATTCAATTTTTTTTAATTTTTCTAATGATAATTTTTATTAAATTCAAGTTGCTTGATCAAAATTAGTCGACTCCATTTGAATTCGAGCAAAAAAAATAAATAAATAAATATTCAATTCGAGCCGGTTCAAAATGAAAATGAGCTAGCTCGAAATCGATTATAAAATGAGCCGAGCTGGCTCAAAATTGAATGGTTCAAGCCATGAACCGATCTCGAACCGCTTAAAATATTTCGAGCTGATTTTGGCTCGTTAACAGCCCTGAGTGGAGGCGTCAAAATTGAAAAATAAACCTTTCATGGAGGCACATTAATATGCATTATAATACAATAGCATGTAATATAATAACAACATAATAATGATCATATTAAAAAATTTATTCAAATAAAAAATATATATTAATTTACTTGTTAAAAAAATTATTAAATTAGTGTTGAGAGATTTATTTTATTCAACAAAAAACTAATCTTGATTTTTGCATAGTTTTTAAACAAATTTTAGGCATGTACAATTTAGTATATTTTTAGGTGATTATATTTGGCATCAAAATAGGGGATAAATAATATATCATATTAAAATTTATCCCGTCAAGCATAAATCATGATGCAATATGTATATTAAATTTTTCAAAATCAAATTAAAAATTATCAAAATTCTGATTTTAACAAATTTATAATCAAATTGAACGTTTCGACAAGACAAGTCTACTCGCACTAAAAATAGGCTGATTAGACTCCGAATGAGTTCAAATCAAATTTCAAAAGTGTAATAAGAAACTTTAAGATATTAATTAAATGATCAAATGATATTCAAATATTGAGTATTTATAGTTGAATTAAATAGCTTGATGAGAGAAATTCAACAAGCTTAGTATCACTTAAATCAGAAGTTGTTAAGGTACTTAAATTCTCACTAAATCATTTACGATCAAGTAAATTAATATGGTCCGTTTTATGAAGTGCTTTGAGATTTTTACTAAAGTTGCTAGAATGTCCAGCCCAAAATTTTATAAATTGGACAACATTCTCAGTATGAAGAGGGAGGGTCAAGAGTTTGAGTTGAATTTTTCATTAAAAATTTAGGACTTATGATTCCATAACACAAGATTATGGAAATGCCTAAGAGGTGAGGAATTAAGCTTATGACTCACAAAAGGGAGAAGCAATCTCAGAACCTAAATCTAGGGAGCTTTGGTGAGGGCTGAAAGCACAACCAAAATCTAAGATGAAAATGGATATTTGGTTTGCCTCCACAAGAGAGGACAAATCACCCGACGTTTTGGACTTACAACTGCCTAGGGTGGTCACCAAATAACTCCTATGATTTTAAATATATATAGGCAAGTCTTATGCTTATGCAAGATAGGTAGGCTATTATTCATTTAAAAAGATACTAAGTCCTTAAACTCACTCCCTAAAGAGACTAGTTCATGTGAGGACATGCTTCAAATGACCTAAATCTAATGCAATTCAAATTTCATTTTATTTTAATTTTTAGATAATTATTTTGACTCAACTAATAAGATTCATATGCTTAATGCATGATAAATAAAATTATTGGCCAAAATTAGCGAGAAGGGAGGAGGTGTGTTTTCACTATAGCTCTCAAAGATTAAGCCAAGTTTCTCGGCAAGGTAGAAGCCCTCCAATCAAGAGTGAAATAAGATGCATTTATGCATGTTATTATAAAAGAAATACTCATCTAGCTAAGGGGTTGCTAATTCTTTTATCTTGATTTTAAACCTAAGATTTAGGTGAAGTTATGAGTTCTTTATTTTTAGTTTTGAGCTCTTAAGTTTGGTAAAAGATTTATTTTTTTTCTAAGAGCCTAATCCACATCTAGGTCATACATAAAGCAAGGAAGAAACTAAGAAAAGATGCCACTTAAATGCAGAAACTAAATAAATCATCAATTAATTTATAAAGCTAATCGCAAAAAGAATAAGAGGCCGTTGTGGTCGGGCACCACCGCACAAACCCGAAAATAACAAATTGGGTAGCCGAGCTCTACCGTTATACAACCCAGAAAATAAATGAATTAAATTACAATTAAGCAAGGAATTCTTTGTTATGGGGGTCTTCAAGCTTCATTCTTCATTTTTCTTTTCTTCTTTCTTCTTCTTTTCTTATTTCTTCTTTGATTACTTCTTTTAGATGGTTGGAAGGTGGATGCTTCAAGGCTTCACATGGTGCATAAGATAGGATCTTATGACTAATGTTCATCCTAATCCCCAAAATAATCATTCCAAAGTCCTAATTGCAAAATTTACATGAAAAGGAAAAGGATGGAAATCTAACTAACACTTGCAAAATAAAGATTAGCTAAAACAAACTACACAAATTTCAGGCATGTATATTGGACTTATCATCCCACACATGGGTAATTAAGTCCACCTGGCCTATTGGATTATGCTTAGGGGTATAAGTACCTGCAAGCAAAATATTTATATTTTTTTTTATGATAGCGCCCCTTAAGCACAATCCCCTACAAAAAATAATGGTTAAACTAAGATCACCCTACCATTCATTTTATGAACAGATATCCTAACATCTAGTCTAAAACATATATCACAAAATAAAAAACAAACATCAAACCATGCACTGCCCTAAGCTAAAGCTAAAAGTGGTGACTTAGCCTAATGTGTGTGCTTTGAAGGTTTGTGTGGTATGCTTAGCTATGGCTTTAAGTTAGAATTTCCTAAGTGTGAATCATGTTTAACTTAGAGGAGAGTTTCATTTAAGTGATTTAATTGTTTTGGGTTGATTTTATTTCATGTTTTGATTAGGTTCAAATGAATCCTACAATTAATTACTAATTTATAAAGAGAGGGAAAGAGAAGAGGACATCTCTTTCTTTCCCCAACTTAAGTAATTTCTAAAGTAGATTCATATTTTTAGTTTTGTTTAATGAATGTTTTGATTAAGTTTTTTTAATTAATCCTAAGTTTAGATGAACTCTAAACAAACCCATTCAAAAAGAAAGGAATTTTAAGATTAAATAAAATGAACCAAATTCACAAAACATACATCACTTCATTTCTTTCCCAACATGTATAACATGCATATGAATGAATCCTAAGCATATCTATACACACAAATGAAAATATTTAACACACTTTATGATACATTCTAAGTAATCCATTTAAGGAAATTTGGAAGTTTAAGATGCATGATTTTCATTAAGTAGAAAAGGGTTTCTTATCCAATTTTCACATGCATACATGAAAGTAAGAAAAGCATAAGTGAGTACAACACCATTGTTAACCAGAGGTGTAAGGTACAAGACCTACTTAGGGCTACTTAAAGTCTCACAATCTTGGGTTTGTCCAAACTAATATACCACTTTCCTTAAATACAAACATGTGTATAAAAGAAATGGATGGAAAAGAAAGAATACAAAAAATTGTATTAGTTGATTCATTTTTTTATACAATTTATATGTGGAAGCATAGGTAACCTTCCTAAGTGAAAGTATAGGAATGAATAGAATGTAGAATTAGGCAAGTGTTGGGTTCTTTTCAAATGAACCATACATCTTATCAACTCCTATTCAAACTTTATTAAAATAAAAGAGAAGGGAAACCTATGCTAAGCACATTCTTTTATTCTCTCACATGCAAGCTTATAATTAAAATATAAGTAGCACACTTTCAATTTTAGGCATTTGATTTATATGTTTTGAAAGTAATTTGAATTTAATAGTGATAATAGCCACTCATATTTCTACTTTAGCCAACACATGCAAATTTGACATAAAGTAAACAATTTAATTTTGAATTTGATTTTGAAAAATATGGATGCATGAAACCATATGACATACACATTTAATATGTTGGGGAAAGAACGAAAATAATGAAAGCATGTAAACACATTCACTCTAATTAAATCCTAATGATAATCCTTTGAAATTAGAAAGTTTAAAATAAATCAAAGTTTATCCAATGTAATTTTTTTGTTTGATCCTAAGTTTGATTTAATTTTGAAAAGGTGAGTTGAGTTTGTTGTTCCTAACCCATTCCCACATGTGTTTCATATTTTTGTTTAATCTTTAGATGATTAGATTCATTTTAAATTTTGATTAGGTTATGGTATGAATTAAGCATGTTAATTAACCCTAACCTACACCACACCATAAGTAATTATGAGCCAATGAATTATATAAAAACTCACAAGGAATTTAAATTTGCAATGCACCTAAGAAGAAAAGGGCCTAATGCAATTTTGAGTCATGATTACTGGTTAATTAGGCTAAGGGGTTTAACCATATGAATTGGGTTTTGATTTTCTTAATTGAACTTAGGCTCTTGGACACCTAAGCATCTACCCAAAGTAGATTAATTAAGTTCTGAAAGTTTTTTTAGAATTTTTAGAAATTGATTAAGAGAGTAATTAATAAATTAACCCTTAATTAAGAGAGGATTAAAGAAAGAAAAGGATGTTTAGAGAATAGCTTAGGGGAAACACCCCAAAATTATTCCCTGAGCCTCCTTTTCACTGGATCCAGCCTTAATCAACCCCAATGACAGATTAAAATACTAATCCAACCTTAATTATCCTTAATTATATTAAGGGAGTAATTAGTAAATACATTTGAAATTCCCCCAATTAAGCCTTAAATAAATCCCAAAAAAATTAGGAGAGGTAGAGATCATCCCCTAAAACATACTCAAGAAGTTTGGGATTAATCAGAGGGTTAATTAAGGAGTAATTAGCAAAATAATATTTCATTAAAACCTAAAATCAGAAAAAAGTATAATTCAAAATCCATTGAAATTATTTTAGTGTTTTAATCCCTCATTAGGGTTGAAGGAATGCTTAGGTGCACTCAACTTGATCCCCTGAGGGAGTGTGCAAAGGGAATTGGAGTGGATTTGAGTATGGAAGAACATGGGAATTGAGATGAGCTCCTTTATTTTCTAAGGAAGAAAACTATGAAAGGCAAGATTCAAACCCCTCTTAGAAAGCTTAGGAATGCTCTCTGATGGCTCCTAACTCTCTATAGTGCTCAATCGAATGTGAGGATCATCAATTAAAATTGAATTAGGGTGAGTATATCTCCCCCAATGGCAATCAGACGACCGAACCTTGAGTTGCCATTTTGATCCAATTAACCATATGGAAAGGGTGGTTTAGGCTATTAGATCTTTGCACATGGTCAGTTTGAGGTCTTGAGTGGATTAGTAACCTTCCATGTTTTTCAAATCAAGTGAAGGGAGGATTTTGAATTAGCTAATTTGAGCTAGGGGGTCGAGTTTGGCCTTGGGTCCATTTGGGCTGACCCAAACCCATTGGGTTGGGTGTACCACTCTCCATTGGGTTCACTTCACCTATTAGGAAGGTATCAAGTTGATATGAAGAGGGCATGACCAAATCACCCATGAATTAGTCCATAATTTGTTCTATGTCCTAGAGGTAGAATGGTCATTTGGTTGATTTTTGAATTTGGATATGTTGGGTATGTTGAGAAAATAGGTTGGCCAAGTTTCATTGGATTTGGAGTTCATTTGATAAGGTTTGGCTCACGTTGACCCATTTAGGTCAAAATGGGTCAACTTGGGTCAAGTTGACCAATTGGTCAAATTGGGTCAAACCAAGGGTTGGTTCAAGTTCATATAACCATTTGAAATATTTTGGTGGCTTTGGTTTGATTCAAATTGGTTTAGGTTTGAGTTTTGCTCATATGACTTCATTTAGGTCAAATGAGTCAAGTTGACCAATTTGACCCATTTGGCCTATTTGAGCTAGGTCATGGGTAGGTTTAGGTTTGATTAGTCATATGAAGTGGTTATCTATCTTTGTTTCCAATCAATTTTGGTTAAGTTTGAATTTGGCTCAACATGACCCCTTTAGGTCAAGTTGGGTTCAAGGTCAATTGGGATAGGTTGGGTCTAGTTAGCCAATTGAGGCTTTGGTCAAGTTCAACAAGTGATTGGGAATGAACTTGACCCATTGGTTTCAATCAATTTTGCTTAGATTAAGTTTAGACGCATTTTGACTTTTTAGGTCAAGTTGGGTCAACTTGGGTCAAGTGGCCAATTGGGCTAGATTATGCTCAAATGTTGACTTGGTCAAGTTCAAACATAGTTCTTGAATGAACTTAGATCAATAGTTTCAATCAATTTGGCTTATAGTGGATTTTGGTTATGTTAGGATTCATTTTGGGCTAAGTGTTGACTTGGTCAACCCTTAGGTTTGACTTGATTTAATCTAATTTGCTTGATTGATCATCCCATGATGATTATTGATCATGATGAGAAGCATAGGTGAGTTTGATTCAATCCAATTTGGCTCATAAGGGTATTTTAGCTCACTTTGGGTCAAGTGAGCCTAAGTAGGTCAAATGGTTTGGCCAAAGCTTGATTTAAGTTTGATTGAACTATAAATCTATTTACAAGTCATTTGAAGTTAAATGGGTTTTGATTCATTTGATATTTTCATATTCAAAGGAAGAATATGAAAGGATTTGGGGTTTCATTTTTGAATTGTATTTTGATCAAGTGATTGAAGTTTGTATTTATATTTGGATTCATGATTGTAAGATTGATTGAATCATGAAAGAAAATCAAGAGTTTGGCTTGATTTGAAGTTGATTTGACTAAGTTTAAGATTTTGACTTGAAAGGCTTAGGTTGGATTTTGAATGGATTTGAGTTTGATTTTTAGAATTGGTTTTGATTGTTTGAATTTATATTTCATTTATATATGTGAATAAAAATGAGAATATAAATGGATCATGAGAAAATTTCAAGGATTTGAAGTGATTTGATCATGATTTAGGCTAAGTCTTTAAGAAGGGAATTTAAAGGACTTAGGAAATTTTTTAGTTTGGAGCTTGAATTTTTGAATTTGGTTTGATTGATTTATATTTATATTTCATTTGTATATGTGAATATAAATGAGAATATAAATGAGTTATGAGAAAATCCCATGAATTTGAATTGATTTGATCATGATTTTGGATAAGCCCATTAAAAGGAATTTAAAGGACCTAGGAAAATTTTATATTTGGAATTTGATTTAAGGATTTGATTTGTATTTATATTTCATTTATATATGTGAATATAAATGAGAATATAAATGAGTTATGAGAAAATCCTATGAATTTGAATTGATTTGATCATGATTTAGGCTAAGTCCATGAAGGGAAACTTAAAGGACTTAAGAAGGATTTATGAATTGACTTTGAATTTTTAGCTTAGTTTGATTGGTTTGAATCTATATTTTATTTATATATATGAATATAAATGAGAATATAAATGAATTATGAGAAGATCTCATGGGTTTGATTTGGTTTAGATCATGATTTTAGGTTAAGTCTTTAAAGGCAAATTTAAGGACTTATGTAATTTTTGGACTTAGGAACTTCATTCATAGGTTTCAATCATGGATTTCAATCACATGGAGTTGATTTGAGTTTGGAGAAAATCAAATAAGATTTATTTGGAGTTTGAATTGAAGGAAGGAAGGTGAGGGATGGTTCAAGCTAAGGGTAGGCAAATTTTCCTAACACCCATGAGGAATGACCTATTCCTATGGTTAACTCTTCTAAGTCTTTAGGGCTAGGCTGAGTGTTCACCTAATCACTAGATGTGTCTTAAGACTATGAAACTCTTAAAGTATAAAAGGACTTCTATGTCTAAGATGGAGGGGTTGAGAGCTGATTCTAAAACTGAGGTCAACAACCATGTGGAAAGTGCTGCTACGTCAGCTCCCACGTGGCACCGATGGGATTATGGATTAATTAGGGGTTACAATGTCATTAATTTCTTTTAAACTTCATAAATTATAACTAATTATATAAAAATCTAAAAAAATATAAATAAACTCATTTTGGAAAGGTTAAACAGAGAAGAATTTAATAAAAGTAATTTAATTAAGTTTTGAATAGTGATTAGGGCTTAATTAAGATTTGAATTTTTCTTTAATTAGCTTAATTAAGCCCTAATTACTTGGGCAATTAATCACAAACTTGGCATGTTGATTTAATGGGATGGCCTCTACCTCCTATGATTTTCTTTGATTTTATTGGCTATGTAATTAGGGAAAATTGAAATTCAAACATTAATCACCCTCTTAAGTGATTTAATGATTATTTAAAAATCCTAAAGAGTAAAAATTAATTAATTAAACTTTATTAATCACTGATTAATAGTGAGATGATGAGGGAGAGTGATTATGATCTCTTTCTTAATTACTTTTCCAAATTTATTTCATTAAAGAGAGTTAATTAATGTGTGCTTTAATTAAGAGATCAATTAAGCAATTATTACTGCAATCAAATCAACCTAAATTGATAATAACTTCAGATAATTAACATTCAAATCATGGGTTCCTATTTATGTGTTCAATAACATAAAGACCCCTAAGAAAGTTATGATTAACTAATGGGTGTGGGAAAATCACAAAAGTACTTAATTAGATTCCTTAATCTAATTAATGCTTAAGCATGAGCCTATTGCATTAGGTCCTTTAAGGGCATTGTAATTTTAATTTCTCATTTATATGTCATTTAAGGTTCATGAATAAATGATTAATTAAATTAAAGATGCATAAGAAAGGGTAATTAAATGAATTATTTACTAATTCTAGCTTAATGAATTCATAAAATTCATCTAATTACTTTTTCTTAAACATATTAAATCATCAACATAAGATAGGATAAAAATAACAAGCATTTCCTCTTCTTTAATTTCAATTAAAAATCTAAAATCAAATTTAATAAGAAGCTTTGGTTTCTCTTAAATAATTTTATTTAATATGATTGTCCTTAGAAATTAGTGTAGTTGAATGAATTATGTGGAGATGTTTGGCTATTCCTTTTTAATCTCCATAAATGTTGTATGTTATGTGATATCATGCATTCATATTTTTAAAATCAAAAGATGAAATAAAATCTACTTATGCAAAATTGCATGTGATGAATTAATCTTATTATATGTGTGGCTATTATCATTAATAAATTTTAAATTTTTTTTTCAAAATTATAAATTGATAATGAAAATTTGGAGTGATATTAGCTAAGAATATATGAATAGGATTTACATGTGTTTATAGCTTAAGCATGTCAAAATTTTGCTCTCTTTCCTACATTCATGTATGGATTTACATATATTTGAATGATGATAAGTATATAATTTGAATATTATGGGAATATGAGGCTTTAAGTAGCCCCAAGGAGGTCATTTGATTATCTCATGTCCTTGGTTAACAAAGGCACATACTTATTTATTTTCATTCTTATGTAAGTTTGTATTAGAATTTGGATAGAGTTTTACTTTACATGTATAAATAATTTAACCAAAAATACAATATTTTACATGATTTTCATTCTTATGGTTGTAAGTACATTCATATGTATTGAAGATATCAAGTATAAAGTCTGGACATCCTAGGAATATGAGGTTTTAAGTAACCCCAATGAGTCATTTGATTATCTCAATTCCCTAGTTTAAACAACGGCACATACTTGCTTGCATCTTGTATACATGTGTGTGTATTTGATTAAGGAATGAAAGTCCCATTTTCTACTAAAAGCATATGCATTCATAATTATTTAAGTATGCCAAAATACATTGCATGTATAGGTATGCTAAGTATTAAATCGTATGCATGTTATAAGTAATGAAAATGAATGGTTCAACATATTCTATGTGATGGTAATTCAACCACATTAATCTTAAGATGCATTTCATGTTGAATATGATTCTTCAAGATTGACCTAAACTTAGGACTAATAAAACATTTAATAAATCATTCACCAAAAAAAAAACTAAATCATAAAATTATGCTTTTAAAAAACAACTTAAGGTAAGGATAAAGAAGATTAAACCTTCTCCTTCTCTTTATAACACTTAGATGCTAAGTATAAATTAAATAAAATAAAAATAAATACAAATTAAAATTGGCAAACCTCTGAACAACTTAAAATGAAACCATCCATCATATTTAATTAATTATTTCCAAGCCTATAAAATCATAAGTCAAGAGCCTAGCTAAGACATACCACACTAAGCCTAAACACACAGACTTTAGAATGCTAAGTCACCACTTCTAGCCTTAGGTTAGGAAGATGTGTAATGATGATATTTTTTTATTTATGAAGTGATGTTTTAGACTTGATGCTAGGAATGTGGATTGTAGACTGGATGTTAGGCTTTTGATAGCCTAATATTATTTTTTACAAGGGATTGTGCTTATGGGGCTAAAATAAATACCAATGTTTTGCTTGCAGGTCGCTTAAGCCCCCTAAACATAATTCACATTAGGACAGATGTGCTTGGTTACCCATGTGCAGGGCACTAAGTCCAAATTATAAAATATAACTACTTGGGTTATATGTATGTTTAACTAACCTCTGCCTTGCAGGTGTAGTTAAATTTACATTTAATAAAATATAATTTTGCAATAGGAATTATGATTAGTGCTATGAGATTTAGGATGAGCAGTGGCTAGAAGACATAGTCCTGGGAGCTCTTGTGAAGCCTTGGAGTAAATCAAATTAAAAGAAGAAAGAAGAATGAAGACCCCCACAACATGTATTCAATTTTCATTGTAAAATTTAATTATAATCCGAGTTTTATAAGGGTAGAGCTCAGCTACCTAATTTTTTCTCTTTTTCAGGGTGTACGGCGATACCCGACTGTATCAACTTTTTATTCTTTCATGGTAGTCTATAAAATGATTATTGTTTTATTTAGACTGCACAATAGAATAGCATGATTTTCATAATTTCTTGAGATTGGTGTTTGAATGTGTGGCCTGGATGCAGTAGACTCTTAGGAAAAAGTTAATTTTTCTACCCAATTAGTAGCTCATAATTAAAATTTAAAATAACTCATAACCTCATTCTAAAGCTTAGGTTATAATCAAGATAACTAAAAGATTTAATAACTCCTCAGTTGAATGTTGTTTGTCTAATATCATGCATATCATATTATATCACTCATGTAAAATGATGGCCTCCATTCTTGCACTTTAGCGATGGCTTGACCTATGAGAGCAACACCTTATGGTGCAGATTCACTCTCTTTCTCTCTTTATTTGGCCAATAACTAAATTTTATCATGCATTTAGGCATAAAATATCCCAAATCCTTTGTCCAAAATATTATGTCAAAATAATCTAAAACTTTAAAAATTTGCATGTAGACTAAGTCATATACTTATATCAGTCATGATCTAGTCTCTTTCAGGGAGTCATTAGAGTTTTGACCAAATTTAGAATTGGTAGAGCATGGCAATTTCCAAATTAAATAATAGCTTAAACCATCTTACAATTTCATAAGGCCGGACCACATGAGTTTAAATCGTTTGAGGTGTTAGATGACAGCCATTCCAAGTGGTTGTAAGTCTAAAATAGTTGAATGATTTATCCTCTCTTACGTAGATAAATCATCATGTCCCCTTTCCGCTTAGATTTATGTTATGCTATAGCTTGTGCTAGAATTTTTGAGATTTAGGATCCTAGGTTACTTATATCCTTCAGGCTACGAGCATAAATCCTCACCTCTTAAGCATTTCCATAATCTTATATTGATGGACTATAAGCCTTAGAATTCTAATAAAATTTTAATTCAAACAAAATAAATCATCTCTCATTCAAACATGTAAAGCCTCACCATAGGATAATATTAGAGTGCTTAATAGGCTTCCTAGTATCATGAGTGCTTCCTACTTATCTTCCCTTGGATTCTAAAATAAGTCTTCCAATTGAACAATTCCATTTGATTTTTCAAAAATAACCAATCCTTTGATAGCCTTAACCTTAAAATCTTTGGAGATAATTTATTGACAAATTTAATCAAGAGTTTTCTTAGGAAATCTCATTTCTTAATATGTAATTAACTATGGAGGTTTGCCTCCATTGGGAATTAAGGAACCTGGCATAAAATAAATTCTATTTTACTTTTCCATGTAAAGTAGGGGAAATATCTCTGGTATATTCGAAGACTCATGCCTTAGGAGTCCTTATTAGGTGACTGAGTTTATTGTAAGGTGATGTTTCTATCTTTCGAGGTAGTATAACATGCCTTAATGTCGTACTGATCACTGCAATAAGTATCCCCTAAGATTTATGTGGTGTTCACATGACCTTCCAAATTAAAACACCACTGCACTATAATATAATCTTGAATTCTCGATTCTCGATAGTACTAATTAGCTCAATTTTTGAGCAGCCTAAAGCCGAACACTTTAAATTAGAACAATAAAACCACAGAGTGATGGAGATGACTCTGATTCACAGTATAGCTAACCACATGAGACCAGGGTGATGCCTCGCAGTCGCAAACCACGTGAGGCTAATGGGCTTGCAAATAATGTGAGACCATGGCTAACCACGCTACGTGATCAGTCGATCAGTACTTGCATGAATGATGTGACACGAACTGCCAACCGGAGTATTAATAGTAAGAAAACACATTTTTTCCTCCACTCTTGATTCTTAGCTTTGTATTTTTGGCTGTGCCTTTTGGTTTCACACTTTTCCTTTTTCTCTTCATGGCCACGCTGATGGAAATCCATTTACTTGCCTCGCACCATCCACTTCACCTGTGGCATTCACCATTCAAGAAATTTATTCCCCTTCATCTTGCGATGTGACCTTTCATTTTCACTGCTCTCTTCAATCCTTGTCTGTCAAGATGTTTGATGCTCGTTCGACTTAGTAAGCTCATTGTTACAACTTAAGAGAATGAATTCTAGAAATGTTTAGAATGATTGACATGTCTTTTATAGATTAGAATATATCCTTTGTTAGCGGGTCATTTCCAAAAATTAAATCTAATTTGTAGAAACATGTAAAAGTGTTATTCAATAAATTCTTTATGCATTAAATGAATAATGGAAATTTTGTGAGGTGTATGATAAGTTTGATAAGTTTGTTTAATGTTGTATATATATTTTTGAAGGTAGATGATAATTTTGTTAATGTGCTTATAGGGTTGTTAGAAAAAATCATTTTTTTTGAATTAATGAAGCTTTTAACTCATATGGATTTTCAAGAGGAAAGATTAGAGTTGGATCTACTTGATTTGATTGAATTGATTATCTTTCATCAAAATTGAAATTATGTATTCACATCTTTGAAGTTAATCAATTACAAATTGTAAGTTGTTTTCTTATTCAAAAGTAATTTGTAGCTTATCATTTATTATAATTTTATTATTTATATTTATGCAAATTTAATTTAGCTCATCTTATTATTTATTTAATTATTTAATGAATGATTTATTTTTTTATTTTATTATTTGTTCTCTTCACAAATACATATATCACATGGCGGTGAAAAATCTAATGTTGCCAGTTCCTCACAAAATCCAAACACCACACAAGTTATTGTCATAGGTGATGCTTGCATCTCAAGTAACAAACCACCAGCTGCAAAGAAAAAAAAATGGCACTAAGGCCTAGGTCAAAAGTTTGAGATCATTTTATCAAGTTAATATCAATCGATGGAGAAAAAGTAAGTAAATATAGTTATTGTGAAAAAGTATATCATAATGATCCTAAATTGAATGGTACAACAAATTTGAAGGCTAGTACTGCAAGCAAGTGTCAAAGAAGTTGAATATGTTTGTAACCTGAAGACTTGGAAATTTAATCAAGAAAATGTTAGAAAAGCATTAGCTGTGATGGTGATTGCAGATGAATTACTTTTCAAACATATTAAGGGTTAGGATTTTTAAGTACTTTATGTCACAATGTTGTTCAATGTTTCATATCCCCTCTCGTTGGATTCTTACATGTGATTCTTTTCAAATTTACTTGGAGGAGAAGTCTGCTTTAAAACAAGTTTTTATGGATTCATGTAAAATGGTATGCTTAACAACTGATTTATGGACATCCATTCAAAGAATTAATTACATGCGTCTTACTGCACATTTCATCAATAAAGAATGAAAATTGCACAAAAGATTCTTAAATTTCTGTTTAATAATAAGTCACAAGGGTGAAGTGGTTGGCCAACAAATTGAAAGATGATTTGTTGATTGGGGTATTGAAGCAATCTTTACATTAATAGTTGATAATGCAAGCTCAAATAATGGCATTATTACCCATTTATAGAGGAAGTTTGGCAAAAGAGGAGAAAGCATTCTAGAAGGTAAGTTTTTATATATGAGGTGTATAACTCATATTGTTAATTTAATTGTGCAAGATGACATCAAGGAAATTGGTCAATTAGTTCATCGAGTGAGGGCTTCCATAAGATATTTAAGACAATCATCATCAAGGCTTCTTAAATTTAAAGAATGCATTGAGATTGAGAAAATTTAAAGCAAGAGCTTGTTGTGCTTAGACATACCCGCTAGATGAAATTCTATATACTTAATATTGAATGCAGTACTAAAATTTGAAAGAGCTTTTGAGAGATATGAGGAGGTGGATTCTAACCTCATAGTTGAGATGGAAAAAGAGGATGATGAATATGGTGTCCCACTTGAAAGTGATTGGGGAAATATCAAAAGATTGGTTCCTTTCTTAGAAATTTTATGAGCTTACCTTAAGGATTTCGGTTATTTATATGTAACATCTTCGGTTTTGTGTTATTGCATATCAAGTAGATGATGATCCAAATGTTAGAAATATGATAGTGAAGATGAACGCAAAATATGATAAATATTGGGGTACTATTGAGAAGATAAATTTAAATATTTATCTTGTAGTTGTACTTGATCCACACATTAAATTGTGTTATATAGAGCTTGCAATTATGGATATATATATGATGGATCTAATACTGTAGCTTTGGCATAATTGATAAGGTCTATATGTTATGAGATTTTCAATGATTACAAATTTAAGATATTTTGTGCTACTCAACAAGAAAATATATGTGTTAAGACAACATTTAGTTGAAATGCCAAGTGATTCAAAAGAAGGAAGTCAAATATATCATATGGTAGAAAAGTTCAAGATGTGCAACTATGGAAATAATGGTTTGGAGATTAAGACAGATTTAGATAAATACTTAGATGAAGAATCGAAGCCATGAAAATATTTTGATATTTTGGCATTGTGGAATGTGAATACACTAAGATTTTCTATTCTCTAAAAAATGGCTCGAGATGTATTAGTTGTTCCTATATAAATTGTAGCATTTAAGTTAGCTTTTAGTATAGGAAGTCATGTGCTCGATGCATTTAGAGGTTCTTTATCTCTAAAATTGTGCAAGTACTTATATTAACTCAAGATTAGATAAGGGCAAAATAGACAATAATCTAGTTATTGTTGAGGAGGATGTTCTTGATGTTGATAAATTTGTCGAAGGTATAATGTACATCTATTTATTTATATATATGTTATAAAATAAAGTAATAATTATTGTTTGTTATTTTTTTTCATAGATTTATCAAAAATTGCTAGTGATTCATTAACTTGGTAAAGTTTTTTCAGTTATCATTATAATGCTTTCATATATGATATCAGATGCAGATAATATTTGTTCACTTACCTTTTATTCTTTTATGTTGTACTTATTATTATTATTATTATTATTATTATTATTATTTTTAATGTTAATGCTCATTAAGTTTGTTTCATTTTCTCAGATCGATTGCAATGTTAAAACAATTATATGCTGTAGAACACCGTAAATTTTGTTCAAAATACTTTCATTTTGGCGGTTGATATTTGTTAAGAAAATATTCACTTATTTTATCACAACTATTTGGATTATTAAATATCAAATGTATAAGACAATTTTTTGCTTTTTACTTGATTTCATTGATTGATGGCACACAATTATTACATTTAGTTTTATATTTTGCATACTATTTGTTGCGTGCTAGAAAATCAGTTGCGATAGAGTAAAAGTTTTCGCCTTAACTTCATTGTGAAATCCAGAACACGCACATGTATAAAAAGTGTGAACAATAAAACTCCAGAATTTTTACGTGAAAACCTCGAAAAGAGGGAAAAAACGGCCTGAGAAAAGCTTCCACTATGCATCTATTTCATAGTACAAGATCTCCCTGATACTGAGATTATAGAATTATATATGAGAAAGGAACAACAACTATGTGACAACGATCAGGTTGTGACGATTCTAGTAGCGAATGATGGTGAATTAATGCGGGCAATCACCGGAAATACGAGCATCGCGTAAATCAACAATCGCGAATGCAGGAACAATCGGTAGAAGTCATCATGATGAAGAGAGATGGCGATGGAGATCAATGGCGGTAGCGGATGGTTGATGACCATCAGTGGACGATTGCTTGGAGGATCTTTAGAGCTCTCTCCTCTCTCTTGCTTGGGCTCCCCTCATATGAGGAATGAGGGGCTATTTATAGATTGGAGGAGTGGTGTCTCTATAAATATATGCAAAACCCGTACCACTCCACTTCATCGGATGGCTCACAATGATCCCTTTGATCATTTGATGTATTTTAAATATTTGAATGCTCAAATGAAGTCAGAATTATAAGATCTTTGGCTTGTTGGAATCGGCTCATCGAGACGCTCGATTTGACTATAAACACTCTATATTTGAGAGCTTTTTAGGAAATTAACTGATGTCTCAAAGTTTCCAATGATATTTTAAGTGCTTGATCTCGCGGTTTCAATTTCTCGCTTTCGCATCAAGATTCATGCTTCGACTAGAGAAATTTTCAGGGTCATATCAGTTGCCCCTATTTTTGGATGATATTATCTTAATCATCAAAAAATATATGTGCCAAGTACTTCAAATTAGCAAATTCTTCAACGAAATCTGCAGGTCCGTTAACCACACATTTTGAGAGAATAGATCTTCATGTAAACATAAGATTATGATTATGGAAGCAGATGTACAGCCAAAAATATGTATAGGTATGTGCGAGCGAGAGTTATGGACCCATTCAGATCGAGCAGCTTGACTGCGGCTCAGGCACAGCGCATATGGAGCAGGTATCAGTGCTCACGTTGGAGCATATAATGTCAGAAGTGGAAGCAAATGAAATCTCCTTGAAGCGGTGGAAGACTTTAAGAACTCCACAGCTTATCTCTTTTCAAAGACCATGTTCGAAGCTCGTAATCATGATGTTGAAGTGAAGGACTTGGAGCACCAATGTTTAGAGGAGGGCTTCATCCAGGGTTCCTAAAAGGAATCCGCTTAGTACATTGCAAGGCTAGTATTGAGGATCTCTCCCGCCAAATTCAAGAGTCTTCATCCGATTCGGAGATGAAGGAGTTGAGAGTGAGTCCAAGGAGTATCTCTAGTGGTGAGGAGGGCGTTGATATCTCGATATGATGTAGCATCACTTGAGGATGCATTTTTTTATATGTATTGTTATTAGTGTGTATCAGAATCTTGATTCTTTCTTATATCATCATGTTAATGCTATCAAATATTTTTTTTAGATGATACGCTCTTATTTTATTTTTACCTATCTGAGGTAATTAGTCGGAATATTATTCGAAGACGCTGACCTGTACGAATGAGGTTGAATTGAATCCACTCAAGATTTTTGGCCTATTCAAGGTTGTTTGTCAGAGTCTCTGCTCGATGACGTTAACCTGTATGGAAGAGGTAGTGAGGAGTCCACCAAGGACCTTTTGACCTATCTTAGGTTGTTTATCAGAGCCTTTGCTCGATGACGTTAACCTGTGTGGAAGAGGTCGTGAGAAGTCCAACAAGGACCTTTTGACCTATCCTAGGTTGTTTGTCAGAGTCTTCGCTCGATGACATTAACCTGTGTGAAAGAGGCCGTGAGAAGTCCACCAAGGACCTTTTGACCTATCCTAGGTTGTTTGTCAGAGACTTCGCTCGATGACATTAACCTGTGTGGAAGAGGTCATGAGAAGTCCACCAAGGACCTTTTGACTTATCCTAGGTTGTTTGTCAGAGTTTTCACTCGACGATATTAACCTGTGTGGAAGAGGTCATGAAAAGTCCCCTTGGGATTGATCATGCTCCGATTGAGATATAACGTGAGTTGTACGTTTCTCAGGTGAGAGGATTAAATGAAGAAGAAATAAGTTTGTAAGAAAAAATCTATAAATTTATTACTCTAATAAGTTCAATGATATAATCATAAGATGATTTTAACACGGATATGAGTTTTAAGAGAAAATGACAACAACAACAACAACAACAATAACAACAAGTCTTTATCCCACTAAGTGGGGTTGGCTATATGAAGAGGAAATGATAAACGAGACAAAATAAAAGCTGCGATAATTATCGGAATTCGATAATATTTTTGGAGATTCTCAGTGTTCCAAGTTTGAGGTAAAGTTTTTCCCTCTGAATCCTTGAGCTTGAAAGTTCCTAGCTTCACCATAGCTATAACCACATATGGGCCATCCCAAAGAGGTGAGAGCTTATTGCATTGAGGGCCTTTGCCTGCAGCTTCGAGACTTCATAGAACCAAGTCACTGATAAATATGGGATGAGGTTTTACTCTTCTGTTGAAGTGACTAGCTACCCTTTGGTGATAGGAAGGCTCAGTAGGGCCATGTCACGAAGTTTGAGTAGGTCCAGTCTTGTCGGAGTTTTTCTTCATTACCATCATGATCGAATAATTAAACTCTTCGACTTGGAACCCCGATATCTACTGGTATAATAGCTTTTGTGCCAAAACACAAGTTATACGGTGTCTCACCAGTCAGGGTGCGTGATGTAGTGCGGTAAGCCCAAAGAATATTAGAAAGCTCATCAACCCATTGCCCCCGGCCTTCTCGAGATGTGTTTTTAGTCTTTTGAGTATAGTCCTGTTGGTAGCTTCAGTCTATCCATTAGTTTGAGGATGTGCTACTGTGCAAAGTGAATGTGAAGATCTTTGCAAAAGGACGTAAAGACTTTTCCAGTAAATTGTATTCCATTGTCAGTGATGATCTTTGCAGGAAGACCGAACCGACATACTATATTTTTCCAAATAAATTGTTTAGTATTTGCCTCCATAATTTTAGCGGGTGGTTCGGCTTCCACCCATTTAGTGAAGTAGTCGATGGCTAAAATGATGAACTTTTATTACCCTGATACTATCGAAAAAGGTCCCATGTTATCAATCCCCCATTGAGAAAAAGGCCATGGGCTTTGAATGGATAAGAGCTCTATATGCGGCATGTGAGGGAGGTTAGAGTGCAACTGACAACTTGCACATTTTTTCATGAACTCCAAGGCATCTTGTTTCATTGTAGGCCAATAGAACCCTTGCCTTATAATTTTAAGGACTAGCGCCCTTCCTCCTAGGTGTTCTATCCCTGAGTGGACCTCTCTTAATGTGACCTCACAAGGTGAGAGACATTTGAGGTGCAGTCTAGAAAGCTCGTTTGTATAGTTCCTCAGATAAGTAAAGTTTGAAGCTTGTCTTCGGAGATGAATTATAGAAGTTGGGTCTTTAGGAAGAGTTCCTTCTTGTAGAAAGATAGATGGGGTCCATCCACAATGTTCCTTTATCTCATCAATTGCTTGAATTACCCATGACCCTTGGATACTCGAAAAATGTATCTCTTCAACATGCCTTCTCTTAAACAGATCCCTAGTAGCAGATGAAGCAAGCTTAGCAAGAGCGTCAGCTCGAGTATTCTTCTCTCGCAGAATGTGAATGATTTGATGTGTCTTGAAATTGGCAAGAAGAGACTTCACCAAGTGGAGGTATTGTGCTAGTTGGGGATTATGAACATTAAAATTTCCCTCAACTTGGGAGAAGACAAGTTGAGAGTCAGTGTGTATCACTAAGTCTTGAGCTTCACAGTCAATGGTGAGTCTCAACCCTACTATGAGAGCCTCATTTGACCATATTATTAGTTGCGAAATTTTAGGAGTCCATACTTTAAGGTATTCTACCTGGGAAATAAGTAAGATTCCCACACTTCAAGCTCCATCAACATAGAGGGTCCATTGAGGAGACGAAAGGCATGTAGTAGATAGCTCCTCTGGAGTTGGGGCAGTGCATTCTACTATAAAGTCTACGAGTACTTGAGACTTTATAGCAGGGCGAGGTAGAAAATTTATATCAAACTCTCCCAATTCTACAGACCACTTGATCAACCTCCCAGATGCTTCTGGTTTCTATAGGATGGCCCTTAATGGTAAATGAGTGTAAATGCCGAGTGAGCTTGGAAGTATGGACGCAATTTTTTTGAGAAAACTAAAGCGAGCCACCTTATCGACAAGTGGATAACGACTTTCTAAATCAGAGAGAATTTTGCTGACATAATAAATTGTCATTGTATCCCACTTTCTTCTCTAAAGCAGCTTATCGCATGGGAAGAGACCGCGAGATATAAGTATAACATCTCTCCTTGAATAGGCTTGGATAGTAGGGGTGGAGATGTTAAATACTCCCAGCTCAAAAGCGGTGACATTCATCACCCATTAAAATTATTATTTTTAGCTCCCTTTAATATTTTAAAGAATGATAAGTATCTATCCCCAGAACGGGCTAAGAAGCGCGATAACGCAGCAATTCATCCATTCAAATGTTGAACTTCCTTAATATTTTTAGGAGGAGTCAAATTTTTGAGAGCTTTGATTTTCTCGAGGTTGGCCTCTATCCCACGGTGGGTTACCATAAATCCAAAAAATTTTCCTGACGTAACTCCAAAAGCACATTTGGTTGGGTTGAGTCTCATGTTATAACGCCAAAGAAGGTTAAAGCATATTTCTAGGTCAGAAATATATTGTGATTCTTTTAAACTTTTCACTAACATGTCATCCACATATACCTCCATTGTGCAGCCTAGTAGGTCTTTAAAGACCTTATTCATAAGCGTTGATAGACATTTTTTAATCCAAATGGCATAACTTGGTAATAAACCTTTATATGTTTAAAATGATGTAGCTTCTTCATCCGTTGGGTTCATTTTATTTGGTTGTAACGTAAGCATCCAAAAAAAGCGAGCATTTGATGTCCGGACATAGCATCAACCAACCCGATCAATTCGAGGAAGAGGAAAACTATCTTTCGCAAGCTTTGTTTCGGTGTAATCAATACACATTTTCCATGTTCCATTTATTTTCTTAACCATGACAACATTCGCTAGCCATGTAGGGTAATTTACCTCTCGTATGAATCCCGCTTCTAGAAGCTTGTTAACTTCTTGCTCAATAGCCTAGAGGTAATCAGGTGCAAAACTTCGCTTCTTCTAGATGATCAGTTTGAATGTCGAATCGATCTTGAGGGAGTGCATAATCACATTGGAGTCGACTCCCGGCATGTCCATCGGACTCAAAGCGATGATGTCTTGATTTCTGCACAAGAAATCTATGTATTTTTCCCTTTGTTCATTTTTGAGCAGAGATCCAACTTGCACTGTTCATAATGGTTGGTCATCTGATAATGCAACAAAGAGCAAGTCTTCTACAGGTGAAGCTTTCTGGGGTACTTCTTCATCTCAAAAATTAAAATCTTGATCAAGGTCACGAGAAGGCGTGGTTGAGCTTGCGAGATAACATGATTGTCTATCAGTTGATTTCAGAACCACTCCAACTCCAATGGGGGTTAGAAATTTCATCTTAAGATGAGATACTGAAGTGACTGCACCGAAAATTGATTTGAGGGGCCTTCCAAAGATAGCGTTATATGCTGAATCTGACTTGACCACCATAAATTGGATTAAATGAGCTACTTGTCGAGGAAATTCACCAAGAACAACAGGAAGGGTGATTGTCCCCTCTACTCGCACAGGGCGATTATCAAACCCGTACAATGCACCTGCAGCTGGTTGGAGCTTTTTCCTAACCAGTCCCATGTTAAGAAATGTGGAGTAAAATAAGACATCAACAGAACTCCCATTGTCAATCAAAATTCTCTTAACATTATAGCATGAGTCACCGATCCCTGCGCTGATGACAAGTGGATCTTGATGAGGAACATGTACTCCTTCTAAGTCCGAGTCATTAAAAGTGATGGAATGATCAGTACGAGACTTCTTTAACTTCGGCTCTTCAGAGATGGTAATGAGAATTTGATTAGATAGTATTGGTCCTCCTGCGATTGTTTTAATTTCTCCAACTGTTTGATGATTGTTTTGTTGTTTCTATGATGATTGTCCTGGTTGCCCCCCAGTTGGAGGTATGTTTGTTTGAGTCGATTGATTCTTCACAAATCGACATAGATATCCTTGCTGAATGAGCCTCTCAATTTCTTCTTTGAGTTATTTGCATTCTGATTTTAAAAAATTTATAATCAAATTGAACGTTTCGACAAGACAAGTCTACTCGCACTAAAAATAGGCTGATTAGACTCCGAATGAGTTCAAATCAAATTTCAAAAGTGTAATAAGAAACTTTAAGATATTAATTAAATGATCAAATGATATTCAAAATTGAGTATTTATAGTTGAATTAAATAGCTTGATGAGAGAAATTCAACAAGCTTAGTATCACTTAAATCAGAAGTTGTTAAGATACTTAAATTCTCACTAAATCATTTACGATCAAGTAAATTAATATGGTCCATTTTATGAAGTGCTTTGAGATTTTTACTAAAGTTGCTAGAATGTCCAGCCCAAAATTTTATAAATTGGACAACATTCTCAGTATGAAGAGGGAGGGTCAAGAGTAACTTAAGAGCTAAACTAAAAAGCTTGAAGTCAATCACCATTAATAAGCATCGCCGACCAGTACTTGCTATCATCGATTGTCGACCACCGCCAACAATTATCACAAATATTTGGATGTTTTCAAAGCCTAAATTTCTTTATACAAGCATTGTAATATTATTCTAAGGCTGTTGCTGAGTAACTTCAATGCAATCATAAGGTTATAATCCTGTCTCCCACCACCCAGGAAAAGAGTGAAACTTTGTAACACGAAATGTATAGTGAATAGATTATTTGAATTGGGTTAGGCCTAATAGTTTTTTCTTTTTTTTAATGGGGTTTTCTATGTTAACAATTTGATGTTTAATATCCTTTCGCTAATTATCTCTCTGTATGTTGGATTTTTATGCAAAGCTAAGAATTAAAGATTTTTGCTCTAAAATTATGAATTTTCTGACACCCAACAACATTAGATCTAAGTTGTATATAGTGGCATAATTAGAAGTTAAACAGAGGGGTGACGAAATAAAAAATAATTAAAATTAAAAATTTGTTAAGTTAAAATAAATAAAAACTAAAAATAATTGAGAAACTAATTTTAATATATATATATATATATATATATATATATATATATATATATATATATATATATATATATATATATATATATATATATATATATATATATTTAAATCTAATCATTATGATTTGATATTTTAAATTATGTATAACACTTATTTTTTCATCAAATTCATCAATCAATGATTTTGCATCACATACTAGATGACCATCTTAGTATATATTATTATTGAGCTTGTAAAAAATCATCTTTCAATTTATTTAAAAACCTTATTATGATAGTTTTATTATAGAAAATACACATTCAGTTGTTGTTGTCAAAATAGTCAAAGTCATAATCAATATAATCAACAAAAGGATATTTGATCAATTTTTTTTGTCTTTGTTACTATTTGATGTAAATTAAAAATTATGGAGAAAAAATGATTTTATTGAACTTCACTTTTAAAAAGCTCCAATTGAATTTTTAGGTGTAGTGTTGCTATATTTGGGAAGTCTTTAAGATTAAATTTAATTTCAAGTTAACAACTATCATTAATTTAGAATAATTGATTTTTCTCTTAAGAATTTAATAAAAATCTAAGGGCAATGAATGCCATGAAGCTATTTTGAAACACCATTACAAAATTATCTCTATCTTATGGATGGTGTCTCTTTGATAATAACTATCAATTTATATTAAGTATGTGTTATAAGTCTTTTTTTTTAGCTTACCTTAATGAATTGAGTTTGATTTTTAAAGTAGATTATTTGTTAAAGTGGCTATTATAAAATTATAATTACATATTTTATCAAGGTATTTTAAAATTTAATCAAATATATGGGTCATTATATTTCTATAATATTTATTTTAATTTCTATTATGTAATAAATATTTTTAAAAGCCATTTTGTTGCTTTATACATTATTATATTTAATTGTAATTAATTAATATAGGTAGAAAAATTATAGAAATTATTATGTAGGTAATTTTAAATAAAAAATGCTAAGATAAATTCCATTTGTTGTTTGAATTATGTTTAAATGCTTTTAATATTAATTTTGTTAAGTGGTTCAACCTGTTATTCAATTTTCGTTGAGCTTTTAAACTTTGAAGCTCTTCCTCTTCTAATTTTGAATTCGATTTGATTTTTCAGAACATTTGATAAAGTATTAGAGCTTATTAAATGCTGATTTTTTATGAGAAGTTGAGCCATTTAAGATAGACGCACGTGGCTGCTAGCTAACACCTCCTATATTTCAAAACCATATGGGTTTTTATTTATTAAGAATGAATCTAAAGTCCTAAACTCACTCCCTAAAAGACTAATTCATGATTGGTATGAAAATTATGCTTAGACTAATGCAACAAAATTAAAAAGTTTTATTTCATTTTTTGACTTAAGTAATTTAGACTAAGGCTTGGAAAAGTTTATGCCTACATGCATGATAAAATTTAATTATGGGCTAAATCAGCAGGAAGGGGTGTTCTCTACTACAAGGGATTGGTCACACATGTCAAGCCTTGTGCCTTATTGTGCAAAAATGGAGACCCCTATTTGCAAGGAAGAAACAAGATGCATGTAATGTTATTAGAGCGTACAACCATACAACTAAAGGGTTGCTAAATCTTTTATTTATTTTTGATTAAAATCCTAGGCTTTAGAGTAGGGTTGTGAGTGCATTAAAATTTAATTGATGTTGATTAATTAGAGTAGAAAATTTAAGTTTTCTAAATATCCTACCACATCTAGGCCATACAACAAATAATCAAGCTTTAAGAAATTTATGAACAGTATGTCATTTCTATTGCACAATCAATATAAATAAATAAAATAAATATCATTGATTAAAAGCATAAGAGGTCGGTGTGGCTAGGTACCATTGTACATCTTAGAAAAGAAATAAAATTTGGTAGCCGAGCTCTACCTTTGTACAACCCAGATTACAATTAATTTTTAAATGAAAATAAAGTTATAGGGGTCTTCAACTCCTCATCTTTATCTTCACTTCATGGATTTGTACTCCAACATCACAAGGCCTCTTAAGTCTATTCCTTTTAGCCACTACTCATCCTAAACCCTATAGCTCTAATCCTAAGCTTATTGCAAAAATTACATTTTTATGAAATGAAAATCTAACTACACTTGTAAGACAGACATTAGCTAACATACATTCACATCAAATAATTATATTTCATACATTTAGGCTTAATACCCTATCTTGGGTCATCAAACCCACCTATTCTAATGGATTATGCTTAGGGACTTAAGCAGTACATGCAAATAAGAAATATTTATAATTTTTTTAATACAATGATCTTTTAAGCACAATTCCCTGCATAAAATATCATTAGTTTAATGTCGCCCTAACATCTAGACAATGCACAAGCAATCTTAACATCAAAACATAAAACCACAAAGCACAATAAAGCACTGACCTAACTTAAGATTAGGATTAGTGACTTAGCATTCTAAGTGTATGCTATGACTTAGTGTGGTATGACTCGATTATACTTTAATGTCAAAATTTATCTATGGGTGAATATTCAAAAAAAAAAAATTTAAAGGATGATTATAATTCGAGTGATTAATAATTTATGATAAATTTTGAATTTATAGCTTGATTTCATTCATGTTTCATTTTGAATTTATAATTTTAAAGAGAGAGAGGAGAGTGGAATCCATCTCAATCCCTAACCTTAAATTAAATCTGAAGATGAATTTTATGACTTCTAGTGATCTTAATGAAATATTACAGGTTCTCGTATTAAGCCATATGTTCGGATTTGACTTAAGTGATTTTCTCTAAATGTAAAAGACATAAGATTAATAAGTTTAAATCATGGTTAGTTCAATGATGTTTCCTTAACCTTGCTTCATCATCCTTTAATAAATGTTAGGGGCAAAACCGCTCAACCACCACACCAGACGTTTTGGCGCTCAAATGTTAGATTTATTTTTAAGACATATTTAAAATATTTTGAACATCTCTAATTCAAAAAGTTTCAATTTTGAATATCCTAATCTAATTATTTAAAAAAAAATAGAGCAATTGTTGAATATTTTATTTTATTTATTAGCTCATCATAAATAATAAAATCAAATGTAATTTCTACACATTGTAAAGCCTTCATAGCTTCAGTTGTCTTAAAAGCTCATCATTTAATTAACTTAGGGGTCAATTGAGATCACTTTTAATTTTTGCATGCATTGTATTATATTTATGTTGTGATTTGAAATAAAGCATGTTTTGCATCTAAAAAAAATATATATTGATAATTTCTTAGATATTGAATAAATTAATTTATGTATAAACGATGTTAATCAACGGTGGAGGAATAGTGACAGCCTTAATGGTTAGGCTATTTATATATAGGCTTACACATGGAAATGAATTCATCTAACAATTATGCATTGCAAAGTTTAGTAAGCTCAATATTTGTCATCTTAGTTGAAAAACATCCTAAAAAGTTGGGTTATTAATATATGATCAATGTGGCATTTATTGCAAGTTTTCTTTATAGCTAGACTCATCAATGGCCACCAATAAGTATAATCAATGTCATAAATTAAATATGAATGTGTAGCATAAAAAATTTATGCACTTGATTTTATATCAATCTTATTTATATATAATTTGAAAGAGTTTATTTTAAAGAAAAAATGGAATTTTTTGATAACATAACAATAAAGAGAAATACAAAGTCCAAAAGTTTAGCCACCAAACCTCAAAAAGAAAAGGAAAAAAATACCAATCCCCCAAAATAAATAAAAGGCTTAAAGAGAGCACCATAAAAAAATCCTAAAATGAATTGAAATATAACCAAAAGTGTATATTTAGAGTCAATGCAAACTTGGGAGAGTTTTAAAATAAGATAAAATTTAGCTAGATGTCTTAAATTGCCATGAGGTAATAAAGATAGAAAAATGATAGAACAAGAATGAAAATGTACATGCTCTAGAATTCTTCAAAAATTTCTTTCATTTCTTCCTGTTTGTTGATTTTCATTTTCTACTAGAGTTTCTTAGAACTCCATATTTGTAATTGTTAAAGCTAAAGTTTAGTTTCTTGATTCTTTGATCTACCACCTTGCTTATATTCCTCCTTTCATATTATGTGATTAACATAAACTCCAATCCATAATAATAAATCTACATACCCTAATCTGATAGAGGCATAGAAAATAAAAACATATCATTATTCCAAAACTAAATAGTTATATGAAAATATAAACTTGTATTAGATAAACTTAACTGAATAAAAGATCCTTTATTGTCCCTTATAATCACATCATTATCCTTTATATTGATAACCTATATGACCCAAAATAGAAAGGCCATAGAATAACATAATAAATATGTCCACCAAATTAGTATAAGCATGTTGTTATAGAGAAGAAAGTTATGGTAACTTAATTGATCAAGAACTTGAATAATACTTTATTCTCATGATTATATTGATAATGAATGAAAACATCCATTATTTTGTTACTAATTTTTCTATGATTCGGGAAATACTTCTCATGAACTTTGAAAAATAGAGGAAAATGAGAGAAGGTTGGCAAAATTTTAAATGAAATTATATGTTCAGGCTCAATATAGGGACAACAAACATTGGCAAAATTCAAGTGTAGTATTATATATATATATATATATATATATATATATATATATATATATATATATATATATATATATATATATATATACGGAGAAACAACACTAATGGAAAGTTACTATCCTCAAATATGAAGGGTAACTATACCAAAGGGAGGCAAAAGACCTCAAATATATGGTGCTCACTACATCATAGCCTTCAATGCCTATATAGTATAGCGAAGGAGCATCGTTCACCATTATGATGTAATATATTGTAAAATAACTCAGTTCAAAATAGTATAAAATCTTCCAATGAGTTATATTATTAGGATCTATGAATGAATTTCCAAAGAGTCTAACCCATGTAAGGCCTAAAAGGCCATAATAAGATAAAAAAAATAGTTGTATTCAACAAGGTAAAAAAGAAAGATTTCCACAAAAAGTCACATCAAAGCTTAAAAAAGACTTTTCCCATATACAAGTTCAGGACTAATGATTACATTAATCCAAATATTATCCCACTTAACGAAAAATAAGCAACTAAGGATATTGTGTGAAGAAATAAAGTTTCAAACACATAACAAAGAGTTATAAACATATATAAACCTTAAAAAAATAATAGCTTAGTTGGGTAAATATTGTTAAAATAAATATCATGGACTGATGTAGTTTGTCAGCATATAGAATATTTTAAGAGCTTAATTCAAGAATAATCACAATATATGTTCTCCATAATAAGCTTTTGATATTGCAAAGATAAGTGCACCCTTTAGACTCCCAAAGTCACAATCTCTAGTATCTTAAAAATTATATCTAGACCATTATAATCATGAGCAAAGTCATTGATCTTTGAGTCAAAATTAGCATAAATCAAGATCAAAATGACCAGCAAATTAAGCATAAAATCAAGCTAATATATAAGGTATTTGATAGTAACTATAGCAATATTTTCATCAAAAATAGAAACCTTAATACCAAACTTGAAGATTATTTTTTGAACATTATTAATACAAATATATATATATATATATATATATATACTTTTATTGCTTGAACCATAAAAGAATATTCTGCATATGATGAAATAAATTTGAAGCACTTAACAAAGAGTTATAAACATATATAAACCATAGAAGATAATAACTCAGTTGACAAAAATTTGTTAAACCATATAATAGCTCAACATGCAAAATATTATGAGTGCTTAATTCATCACAAGATTACTTCTCCACAATAAGCTTTTGATATTGCAAAGTTAAATGAAACCTTTTGACTCTTCATTTCTCAAAAATATATTTAGAGCATTATAATCACAAGATAAGCCACTGATCTTTGAAAGAAAATTAACATAAACATAGATTAAAAAGAATAACAAATTACCCATAAAATCAAGCCAGTACATAAAGTCTTTGACAATGAGTGCAACAATATTTCATAAGAAATAGAAACCTAAATATAAAACTTGAAGAATAATTTTTGAACATTATTAATACAAATTAGTCAATAATTAATGAACACAATATCACATGTATTCATATTTTCAATCAAGTAAGGATCAATAAAAGATATTATGAGAGTGCAATCATTCATTAGAAAAGAAATATTCTCAATATTTAAGTATATTTTGTAAAGCCCATTAAAGATTATCTTAGAGTACTTATCATAACTCTAATTATCAACTACCAATCATCTACACATTATAATCAACAAAAGGCTAATATTGCTCTTTTTATGAGAAAATAAAATTCTACTGAGAGGATATATGGACATTTTAAACATATAGTGAGAATGAGCAATAATCATAATAATTGTTATTTCATTTTAACATATGGGAGACCTAACTTGTCAAGATTAGTCAACCACATAAATGTGATGGTAGGTTATTACCACTAAATTTTTTAAAAGAATGTGAATTAGCTCCCAATTTGGCCAAAAAATAATACAAGTCTTTCCTTCATGATATATATGAGATATTTTTGTAGTTAAATTGGGAAAAAGAGTTTTTTTAGTATTGTTTGACAAATAATAAATTTTATCTTTACCTTTCATTAGAATTGATAAAGATATGAGCATGAGAGCATCCATTTCAATCTACATATTTTTAAATTCCATTACAACACATAAATTCGATGATTAATTTAAAGCCATATGTTCAACATATAACACTAAACATGGGGCAAAAGGCATATCAAAAGCTAGAATCACACTGCCATAATTATTACTACTTAAAGCACCATAAATACAATTCGATTGGCCACATAGCCATTAGTTCTAATTTTAAAAATGCCATCCAATGGTTTTTTTCCAAAAAAAATAACATTATGCTCTTTATTAATACTATTTGATTCCAAAGAGATACCAAAATGCTGGGCATCAAATCTGCTATGTATAAAGTTTTTTAGAGTGACCATTTTAGCATCATATAAAGCTTTTAATTTTTTCTTTGACTTTATAAATAATTCTAGTATGATTAATAGGAATGTCATTATATTTAGCATCATTTATATTTACCCAGATAAACTAGAAGATTGATAATGCAAGAACTATTTTTATATGGCCTCTAAGTATTTGATTGTAGTTAAGTAATATATTAGAGATAGATATATTACCCATATAACATGATGATTAAAAAAATGTCATCATACCTAAGCCATATACAAGCAGTTGTGGTCCATTAACAAAAACATGAATAATGATCTTAATAAGAAGAAAACACTAGAATTTAGATGATAAAAATAAACATAAGGAAATTGCTAGATAAATTTTCAGTCAATAATAAAATAGGATGTATGAATGTTAGAATTTCACAATGTGTTGGAGATTAAAATAGATTCATGTTTATTTTTGATTTGATTTTACATATCTTTAGAAACAAAATTCATAGATGATGACAAGTAAAACATGATATTACACATATGAGAGATTAGTATTTTTGAATATATTAGCATAGTAAGACAACAAAATTTCAAATCTCATTATTATTATTATCACACTAAGATCCATCCTCCAACTTAATTTTGTGAATAAAATTGATCGATTTTTTGTTGACTGTAGCATGGAAATACCAAGTATTATTATACACTTTCATTAAGAGTTCACTATCATATTTTTTGTTCAGGCATATTATTTCCATTTTTTTGTCATCTAATTATTATTTTTATTTCATTTAACATTGTAACATTGTAACATTGTATTCAAAAGGATTAGAAATAATAAGATCTTCTCGATGACAAATTTTTTATTAGTCTCTTTTATATTATCAAAGATATTTTTGGATCAGTTTTTATTCGACCAAGCAAAATTATAATTGAAATAACATTAATTTAATTGAGAGTTTTAAATAATAAGAAAATAATAATTTTGACTAAAAAATTTAACAATAATTGAACATGAACATGCAAATTCTCACCATACAAGTACATCTTTAAGAAAAGGCATATTCATTTGATCCACATGCTACTAAAAATTTTAGGAAGTAAAATATTATTGAGCGGAACCACAATTAAGAAATTTATGATGATATATTTAATTTAAATCTTAAGATAATAAATTTTTTTTAATAATAAGAAATCATATTTCAGTATGCTTTGATCTTGACGAGCTTTATTGTTTTTGGAATACAACTTATGAGATATATTATCATAATTTTCTCAATGTCATAAATGATGCACAAATTTTACCAAGATATTTTATAATAAGCTATAAATTCTATTTCTACAGTTAAATAAATTATGAGTTATTATTTTGGAATCTTCTCTGACACAACTCCTCTAACTAATATAAAACATAAATTATAGAATATTATGTGCTATCGAGTCAGCCAACATATTGGAATACTCCATGATCTACAAAGGATTAGATTTCTAATATTTGAGCATGAAATTTTTATTCTCATTTGTTATCACATGACCTATTTAATAACTCAATGATTCATTTTTTGGCCACTTCCAAATGTGACAAGCATTCTAACAATGCATATGATATCCTAATATGTACAAACATGAGCATACACAAAATTATTTATTATCGAGGCTTAAGGGATCTTTTAAATCTCTTTTTACTCAATTTAATTCAATTAGTGTTAAGGAAGACTATATTTTTTTTTATCTCTTAGCAATAAGGGTATATTTTGACACGCAAACAATCAAGCTAAATACACAAAGCAATTTAACAACATATATCTTTCTGATAAATTAAGTATATGATGATAACAATCTCATCAAATATGAATACATAGCATGAGAAGTTTATCTCTAAGATCTTTAATTTAATTTAAACAAATATTTTTGTTGCATATAATAAGCATGTACACTTCTTGCTAGAAAAAAAAAAATCACCAGATTACAACTTATGAGTATATAAATTTATTTTCATTTAACTTGTAAAAAATACATTGATTAGTAGTACTTTTTTAAACTAAAAGATTTAATCACTTTCAATATCATTAGTGTGTTGCTTAATTTAAATCATAGATGAATTCTTTTATTGGAATATAAAATATTTGAAATTTTTTTAAAGATTTATGTTTGCACCACACACACACACACACACACACACACACACACACAAAATACAATATTAATGTCTCTAATGGGAAATACAATTTTCTCATCAATCTAATAGAGGTTTAAGTTATTGTGTTTTTTTTGAGTCGTAGGGATACCACACAAATCTTAGGGGATACTTATTGAAATGATCGAGTACGCCATCTAAGGAATAATGTACTATCTCAAAAGATAGAAATATCACTCAATAATGGACTCAATCACCTAATAAGGACTCTTAAGGTAGATGGATCTACATGTATACTATAGATCTTTCTCCTACTTTACATGGATAGGTGAAGTATTTTAAGTTGGATTCTTTAGTTCCCTATAGAAGTAAGCTTCCATAGTTAATTATATCATAGGAAATAGGAATTTTCTAAGAAGACTCTCGATTAAAGTAGTCAACTAATGTCTCTAAGGATTCCAAAGTTTAATAATCAAAGAATTGGTAATTTTTTAAAAGTAATTAGGAAGACTCAAGTGGGAAGAGTTCCTTCTGATTCTAAAGAAGAGTAAGTAGAAAGCACGTAAGATACTAGGAGGGTTAGTGAGTGCTTCAATCTATCCTAGAATGAGGCTTTATATTTTTGAAAGAGGGAATTTATATTTATATAGTTGAAATTTTTGTTAGAATATTAATGTTTAGATTCCAACAACATAAGATTATGGGAATGCATAAGGGTTAGGACTTACACCCACAGTAAAGGAGAAACAAGAAGCCTATGAACCTATATCTATTTTAGCACAAGCTAAGAGCTCAACCTAATTCTACTCGAGGAAATGAGATATATTGGTTCACTTCCACAAGGGAGAGTGGATCGATCCCGACTTTTCTAGAGTGGCTGCCAGCTAACACCTCCTACAATTTTAAAATAATATGGGCTAGTCACACGTAAATGCAAGATAGATAGGTTGTTATTAATTCAAAAGAAATCTAAAGTCCTAAACTCACTTCCTAAGAGACTAGATCATAATTGGTGTATAAGTCATGACCTAAACTAGTGCAATAAAATTTACATATTTTTATTTCATTTTTGACTCATCAATTTGGACTCAAGCTTGGGAGAGTTTATGACTAAATGAGTGATAAAAATTGGTTATGGGCTAAATCAAAAAGAAAATGTGTTGTCCACTACAAGAGACTACTCTTACAGGCCAAGCATGTCCCCTATCGTGCTAGCATGAAGATCCTTTATTTTCAAGAGTGAAACAATATGCATGCATGATGTTATAATATATAAACATTCAGCTAAGGGGTTACTAAATTTTTTATTTCTTAATTGATATCTTAGGTTTTAAAATGAAGTTATGAATTGTTTAAGTTTTAGTTAAAATTGTTACGTGGGGATTGAAAAATTAATTTTTCCTAAAAAGCCCAATGCATCAATGCACACATCAAACAATCACACTTTAATAAACTTGTGAAAAATATGTCATTTTTATTGCATAATCCAAGAAATACAATAATCAAATGTTCATTTTGTAAAAGAATAAAAGGCTGGTGCGATCGAGTACAGCCGCACACTTCTGAAAAGAAAAGAAATTGGTAGCCAAGCTCTACCTTTATACAACCCAGATTACAATTAAATTATAATACAAGTAAAAGCTATGAGGTCTTCAATTCTTCATTTTTATCTTCACTTCTTGGATTAGTATTTCAGACATCAGAGGGCCTCCCAAATTTAAGCCTTCTAGCCACTGCTCATCCTAAACCCCACAGCTCTAATCTTAATCCTTTTGTAAAAATCATATTTTGTAAAAAAGTAAATCTAATTACAACTATAAAATAGATATTAGTATAATACACATTCAAACCAAGCAATTGTATTTCACATATTTGGACTTAGCACCTTGCCTTGGGTAGCTAAGCTGACCTGTCCTAATAGATTATGCTTAGGGACTTAAGCGACACCTATAAGCAAAAATATTTGTATTTCATTTATTATTATTATTATAGTAGTCCCTTAAGCATAATCCCCTCCATAAAACATCATTAATCTAATATTATCTTAACATCCAGACTACGCACAAACAATCCTTACATTCATTCTAAAACATTACATCACAAAATAAGAAAATAAATATACCATAATAAAACACCAACCTAACTTAAATATAGGATCAGTGAACTAACATTTTAGTGTGTGAAAATTGGGCTAGTGTAGCAAGTCTATACTAGGCTCTCTTAAGTTTAAGCTTTGATTTAATTTCATGATTTATTTAATTTACCATTTGGTGGTTTCACTTTAAATGATTTAATTGACTTATGATTTATTTCCAATTTTAGGTTTATTTTGTCATGAGAGTTGAGCTTAGGTTTTAAAGAATGGAGAGTAAAAGTAAATTTTGCTTTGGGTAGAACCTATTTTTTTTAACATCCTACTCTTAGTAAAATGAGACACCCACCATAAGGTGAAAATTCATTATATGGGTCAAACTAAGAGTTTATGTATCTTAATTAACCCATTTGAGTTTATTTGAATGGATTAATTGAATTATGTTCAATTTGATTTTTTTTTTTGAAGTTTAAATTTATTTAATTTCATGTGTTTCTGTTGTTGATATTGATTTTGGATCCATTAGGTTTCAGTTTGATTTAATCAAATTTTGATAATTCAATTGATATTTAATTTTTTTTTTTGTATTTCACTTCAAAGATTTGATTTCATATGACTTATTGATTGAATTATTTCAATATTATTTAAACTTAATGACTTTATTATTATTATTTTTATTAATTATTATTTAAATTTAATTCAAACATGTTAATATATTTCAATTCAATTAACTTATGATTTGATTGAAGTTCAAGATTCTTTATTTAGATTAATGGTATGTTGACTAATTTTTTTATTTGATGATTATTTAATCTAATTTGATCTCTACTTATTTAACTTGATTGATTTAATTTGTTCAAGTTTTATGTTGATTGATCTACTTTAATGTTGAGTTTATATCTAACTTTATGCTTATTATTATTTTTCATTTGGTTTGGTTAAAGTTTATTTATTTGTTAGTTTGATTAGATTAAGTGAATTAAATTTTTTTTTATTTTAGGTTTGCTTTTTAGAGTTTTATTATTCATCTTTATTCATTTGTTATGTTTATTGGAAATTGGCTACTGCCTTTAATTAACGATTCATTGTTCAGTTTGATTATCTAACTTATATACTCAAAGTTTGTTGGCTATTAATTTAGTTCATTTTTATTCAAATAATTTAGCCTAGTTATATGCTTAATTGAATTGATTTTATTTTCATCTCATTTGATTTGATTAAGGTTCAGGATGTGTTTAGTTTGTTGTTTATTTACTTCAAATAATTGATTTATTTTATTATTTATTTAATTTAAGTGTTTAATTTAATTATGATTTAATGATTAATCAACACTTAATTCAATTAAATTGGCTATATGTTTGGATTATCAAATATTCTTAGTTGAATTCTTAGCTTATTTAAAACATGATTAATTATATTGCATGATAGATTTGATTAGGACTTAGTTTATTATTATTTAGATTCATTATGGTTAATTTAATTTAAATGTGATTATTGATTAATTAGATGTGCATAACTATTTTGGTTAATTGATTGAAGTTTGATTAATGGTTAATTTAATTTATTTCAATTAGTTTGATTATTCAAATTGGATTCAACTTTATTAAGTATTTGATTGTTTTGATTATAGATAATTTGAGTTTGACATGATTAATTTAACTTAATGACTAATTTAATTAAGGAGTTTGATTAATTTGATTAAAGAGTTTAATTAGATTGGTTGGATATTAATCGACGGTTTAATTATTTATAATTGATTCGATTAAATCATTTATAAATATGTGTTTGATTTAAGTTAAGCTTGATTTAAGGATTATTTTTAATATAACTTGTTTAGTTTAGTTGAGTTTAATTAAATAGTTGATTAATTTATTTTTGAAATTTCATTAGTAAATTATTTAAGTGTTGATCTTAATTAGAAATTGATGGATTAATTATGTTTAATTTGATTAGATAGTTAATTCAATTATCATTGGATTAAGGATTAATCAAACTTTAGCTTTCATATTTGATCTAAGGGTTTAATTAAGAAGTATATTTAATTTGTTTAACTAGCATTGAATAGAAGATTAATTAAACTTAAACTCATTAACTGACTTATTTGATTAAGAACTTGATTTAAAAGTTTGATTTATTTAATGGTCCACTAAGTCAATCTTAATTAAGTATATATATATATAAGTTTCTTTATCCTTAATTTGATTGAGTGATTATGAGATTGAAAGTAAATTGATTGTTAATAATTAATTAGACATTGACTTAATTGATGAGTTTGATTCGATTAATATTTAATACTTGATCAAGATGAATTTGGTTAATGATTATTTTAATTTAAGTCTTAATGACTAAGGGTTGAGATTTAATGTTTGGGAAAAGTATAGTTATGGGTTGATTATGTTCCTTTTATCAAGTTGATTAAGGTTTGCTTTTGTTTGGGTTAGTTACTTGTCAGAACTTTTAATTTGGTTCTATATGATTAGATGAACGATATAATTAATAATTTGATGACTTAAGTTTACTTGGCTAAAATTAATTTGAGATTTAACTAACACTTAAAAGGGCTCTATGTAGTTGATTTAATCAAGTTTAAATTCATGTTTGATTAGGTTTAGGTTTACTTTGATTTAAATTGAAGGTTGCTCAACATTTGTTCGATTTAATTTACGATTTTATTAATGAAGGTTTAAATATTATTTATTTCTACTTCTAGCTTAATATTTTATTTAATTTTAAATATGATTTAATCAAGTTTAAATTCATGTTTGATTAGGTTTAGGATTTTATTAATGAATTCAATTATTATTAGTTTTAATGATTTATCAAATCCTACTCAAGTGATTTTTTTATTTATATGGTTTTGTTGCGTGTTAGAAAACCATTTGCTGAGAGTGAAAGTTCTAGCCTTTGTTGTGAAATCCAAAGCGCAATTTTAAAAGTGAACAAGAAAACTCCAGAAATTTTACGTGGAAAATCTCGAAAAGAGGGAAAAAATCAGCTTGGATAAAAGCTTCCATATATTTATTTTGGAGTACAAGTTTTCCCGAACGGATTACATAATTGTATATGAAGAGGCGATGAGAATCCCAAAATCGGACAAACATATATAGTCGCGTTAGTTGTAGCATTACTAGTGGTAGCAAATAGTGAGCAATGAAGAACGGCGGCGATGAAGGTCATGATGGAGATCGACGAAGATTGAGGACGGGATCGTGGCGTACTTGGCGGCGGCCGGCGATGGTTGGTAACACGGGGGTGGTGTGAAGGTCAGTGGTAACACGATTATGCACGAAGAATTTTCAAGCTTTAGAGCTCTCTCCTCTCTCTTGCTTGGCCTCCCCTCATATGAGGAATGAGGGGCTATTTATAGATTGGAGAAGTGACATCTCTGTAAATACATGCAAAACCCGTATCACTCTACTTCATCGGGCGGCTCAAAATGATCCCTTTGATCATTTGATGTATTTTAAATATTTGAATGCTCAAATGAAGATAGAATTTTGAGATCTTGAGCTTATTAGATCTGGCTCGTCGAGACGCTCGATTTGACTATAAACACCTATGTTTGAGAGCTTTTTAGGGGTTTAACTGATATCCCAAAGTTTCCAATGATATTTTAAGTTCTTGATTTCGACCAGTTTCAACTTCGGATCAGTTTGCTTTTAACGTCAAGATTCACTTAGTAGAATTTTGATTATATATAGTTTTAAAACAAAATAATATTTATTACAGTTTTTCGATGTTAATAGGAATGATTAGGGTTGATCCCATTAATTTTTTTTATTTTTGTAATTTTTTTTAAAATTTAGTATAAATTGACCCTGAACTTGAAAATTTAATAAATTTTGATCGAGAAATCATTTTACTTTGAAATCTTTATAATAAGTAAAATTCTTTGCTAATTTCACCTCCCTAAAGTTTTATCTTGATTAGAGATGTATTTTAAGATTAATTAGGATTTCAGTATTTTCAATAAAACTCAAATTTAGTCTAAATTATTGAAGGTCAATTAAGAATTTTATTTTTTTTATTCCTCTCTAAATGATGAATCCATAGAGGGTTTATTTAGACTTTTTGGTTTTTTGTTTGATTTATTATGAATTTTCAAAGTTAAGGTTAATTAATAAATTAATTAATTCATTTAATCCTCTACTTAGTTGATTTTAGAGTTTAGTAAGTTTTAGAAAATTTTAATATTTTTGTAAGATTCATTAGAGTTATTTATAATGGTTTAAGATAATTTGATGATTTTTTATAATTTTCTTAAATTTTAATTAATTATTTCACAAAAATAGCAATGTGAAATTTGAAATTCAGTAACTCCTAATATACTCATCATTTTGGCTTGAAATTTTTATAAAAAAAACTAGATTATTTTGATGAATATTTTTAGAATAATTAAGAAAATTTGATTTGCATCAAACTCAAATTAATCTTAAAAATTTAATAAAATTTTTGACTTGTGAGCTTATTGGATTTCTCTCACAGAGACAAATCCAACAAACTCTTACTTGTAATTTTATGCTAAGTATTTTAATTATTATAATTTTTTTTTGAAGTTTTAAGTATATTTTAATAAATTTTAAATTCAAAAAATGCTTTAATTTTTTACTTAATCTAATCAGCATTGAATGGGCCTGTTTTACATGTGTCTGCATGCTGGTTGGCCCACGTAAGCGCTAATGAGGCAAATGAGCGGAAAATAGGTTCTGATCAGGTCTAAGTTGAATCTACCAATCTAAGGGCCTAAATTAAGATCTCATGGGGATTTCATCGCAGCCCTCCATCCCTTTTAAGGGAGATCAGATGGCTACTATGTTGTCTCCCTCACAAACGGCGAACCTGATCGATGAACAGGATTTTCGCCAGCAACCCAGGTTCTAGCAGCCGAAATTGCTCGTTCGAGCACCATTTTCTGACGAACTTCGTTAGAGAATAGTGTATTTCGCATGGGAAAGCTTCAAAATTAAAAATGCAGGGGGATTTTTAAGAAAAATTTCTAGAATCGAGCGAATATTCATGCAAAAAGTGAGCCTATGGTTTTCTAAGTTTTTGAAGAAATTATCTCGCGGAGCCGATGTCCGACGATTTTTTTTTTTTTTTTTTGAATATGCTCCTAGGCACAAGATGAAGCTCTGGAATGAGTATTCCCACTTGCCTCACATTCGATCTCCTTCTTCGCCAATGACCACCACCTCCTCGCCGGATTTTGACCGGAATCTGTTATTTTATGTGCAGAAAAGGAGGGGGATGATGTGATTTTGATCAAGGGAGCTTCAGGAGTTGTTTAAACCCAACGAAGAAGAACCATGAGCTCTCTTTCACCTTCTTTTTAATGGTGGCCGAAAATCAGCATTAATGGTGGTTGGGGAGGTGATGGCCATCTGGGAGGGGGCTTGTTCGGTGGTTTAGCTACTATAGAGCCGGCTAGATGTCAACCAAGTGGTGATATAGTTTGTGTTTAAGTGGATCTTGGATTTTGGCACCTTGCCATTGATTCTCTTCTCTCCCACGACCTCCATTGTTGACTTGAAGCTCCACTCCACATTGGATGAAGTGTTAGTCTCTATATGACAGATTTTAGGTGCGGTTTGAATCAACTTAAGTTGGGTTAAGTTGGTTTGAACCTTTCATTTGACTTAAATGAGCCAAGTTAGGTTTAATGCATTGATTTAACTCAATTGATTTTAGATTGAGTTATAATTATGTTCGATTCAATATTTGGAATGATTTAGAGCAATTGATTTTGATTGATTTGGAGTTGATTTTGATTCTAATCCGTTTCAAACTAAATTGGGTCTAACGAGCTAGATTGAGTTCGTTTGGATCAAACGATCGGTATGATTCAAATTGATGTGTGTTTGAACTTTAATTGTATTTAATTGAGTAATTGAAGTAATTTGGAGCGATTGATTTCAATCAATCTCGATTTAATTTTTAGTTTAGACCTGTTTTAGCCTAAATTGGGTCTAATGGGCCAAATTAGGTCAAATGGCCAATTCGGTCAAATCAATTTTAAGGGAGAATCAAATTATGTTCAAATATAATTTTAAGGTATTTTAGAATATTTAGTTTGAATTAGTTTGATTTATTTTGAGTTTAGGTTCAACAGGGTCTGTTCGAGTTCACTTAAATTAGGTGATCTGATTAGGTTATTTGAATGATCATTAGATTTAGACTTATTTAGTTTCATATTCTATCATATTAATTTGATGAATTTTAGCATTTAGAATGACTTAAATTGATCAAATTTTGATTAGTTTGACTTTTGATTTGGTGGGGCCCACATTGATCAACTCCAGGTCAAATGACCCGATTGACCACTTTGAACCTTATCTAGATTTATTTTGTTGGGTTCATTAAATTCATGTATTGGTTCTATGCTTTTATTTTGATTTGATTTGATTTAATTTTTATTTTGAACCTGTTAAGTTTTATTAGACTTGGATTTTGTATGGGTTCACCTAATAGGTCAGGCTTACTAAGTCACCTTAGATTCTTCTTTTTAAATGTGTTGCCTTTCTTAGCTTAGTTTCAATTCCATATTTAGTTCCATTTTAATTTATTATTTTATTTTTGTTTTAGTTGAGGTTGTATACTTAGTAGTATCCTAAATGCATAACTAGGAAGCTCTCGGCTTAAGATTAGAGATCTTAATTATTAAGATTAATGTGATTGTTAACATCACTTGAGGTAAATTGAACCTTAGTGCCTAGATCAAATCCTAGGTCTAAGAGGAGGATTGTTAATATCACTAAAAATAAAGTTAACAGTTATACTAAGCTATAAGTGATTGTTTTAAAATAGTTTATTCTATAATTTATAAATAATGTTTCTTTATGATTATTATCTTCTTTTTTAGTTAAATCTTTAGCAATTACATGTTCCCTATATCTCTTGACATACCCATTTAGATTTTAAAATCTACTGACAATAAATCAATTTTAATTCTTTGGCAAATTACTAAGATTTTAGTTGTTATTATTTTCTGTTGACTATAACTCATCTTTTATGGCCATATCCATTCTTAAGAGCTGAGTTAATTTATGATTTAGATTGATAGAAATAATCTAAATCATTTTAGTATAAGATAATTTTATCATATTTTTTTATGGTTTTTCATTAATTTTATCTAGGAAATAAAAATGCTTGTAACACTTCTAACTATATCCTTTTGGGTCTAAATTTCTCTTTTATTTACACCATTTTCAATCAAAGCTATCAATATTATATATAGATAAAATTTGCATAGAAATTACTAACATAATTACTATAGTAGTCACCACCACAAGTAGATTTAATGTAATTGAGTTTCTTATAGAGTTTATTGTCAACATTAATTTTAGAAACTTTTATATATTCCCAATGCTATAAACTTATTATATATCAAGTCTAGGTACCCAAACTTTGATATAAACTTATTATATATGAAAGTGATAAATATTTTTAATTCTTTTAGGAAGCTATAAAGAATGGACCAAAAATAATTGTTATTACTCAATTTTAGGACATTTAAACTTCTATTACTTAAAATTTTCTTAGCATTTGTTAGTTTTCTCTTAATGTATTCCATACATATTTTAAATCAAAACAAAACCTAATGTAATAAAAAAGCCCATCTAACACTAATTTTTAGATTGTTGTTTAGAATACTTCTTTGAAATTTAATAAAGATTATCACCAATGAAAAAAAATACTATTAATATTTAAATATTAAAAATAACTAAAATTTTCATTTCCAAGAGAATAAGAGAAGACAAAATTTTCTAAATAGGAGATATAAACATAATTTTATTAAAATGATAATACATAAATAATCTCAGTTGAATCTAAGAAAACAACCAATTTTTAATTTTAATCTAAATACATCAAATACCAAAACAAAAGCATTATTTCTAGTTTCGACATAGATGAATCTTTTGGCTTTAGATGGTATTTAATCCTTAAAAATATTACATTGTAAGCTTAAATGAGTAGTTGCACACATATTTATTTAGTAAAAATGATTTGATATAGCCACATGAACAACTCCCTTGAAATAGAATATTGTGATAACATTACCTATATGAAGAACCTTCTTGAAATAGAATGTTATGATAACATTATCTTTTTAATTTGTTGCACCCTCAGTATAAAGTCATAATCTATAGCTCATTTTCCTTATAATTTATTTTTCTTTCCTTGTAATCAATATCATCATGAGAGCAAGTAGATAAATAAGCACATTCTTTCTTCTATTTTTCAATCACTATTTTTTCTTTTACACACAGAGCAATGAGCTCATTCAAAATCCATTTTTTTTTACTTATAAGCATTATAATTTACCTTAAAAGATTGAATTATGCATGAATATAGTCTAAGGATTTATTCATAATAATGTAATCTAACAAGTCAAACTTTAGTGCCCTTTATTGGGTAGTAAGATTAAAACATTTTTATAACATATAACTTTATGCCCCCCTTTTCTTTTATACTACTTGAAATGAGCCTTCCATTAATGGAGCTTGTTTCACCTTTTTTAAATTTAATGAATTGTTTTCTTTTTAGCTAAAGAACTTCTTAGTACTTTTCTCTTTAAGCATAATGCCCTAATAGTATTTAGAATACAATGTTTCATGATAATGAGACACATGTAATTAAAATGCTCCCATGTTTCAATGGTAACCCTACTTCAACATTACTATCCTTAATAAGAGAGAGAGGTCATTCACTCTACATCACATAATTAGCGAATTTGTTCGTTATATTTTCATTATGTATTCTTTCGCCATCTTATCATGTCATTCTTGAATATATTTTTTTAAATATGTTTTAATCAACTAGTAGCCTAAGGATAATAAGTTATAATGATATTATAATGATGAAAAAAATTTGTTATATCTCAAAGAAGAGACCTAGGAAAATGTTTAATCAAGGATGTTTATTTGTGCTCCACTAGTTCAACAAAAATGTGTAAGGTGATTTTCTTAATCTAAAAGGAGAACATCCCTAATAGTTTAGTAGCATATATAATAAACATATATGTTAAAAAAAAAGATAGAGACAGGTAACATGATATCACTAAAGATGATGTGAAATGTATGAATCTTAAAAGTCCACAAAATGAGAACTATTCGATAATAAGGAAAGTAACTCATTATAGACCACTAAAAATTCAGCAAAAGGGCTGTGTTAAGAGAGGAGATCTATCTATTGAACACTTAAGGTGCGAGAAGGGACTTAATACTAGATATCACCCTCCTAAATATTGAATCATAGAGAAGTGGATATTACAAAAGGCTAATGGTAAAGCTTATATTATTTAGATATAAGAAACTTATTAAACCTCCTTAATGATTTAATACCATCTCATTAAATTTTTATGTAAATCAAGATAGGTTGTGACAAAAAAAGATTACATGAGATTATAATATTACCTTATAATTAAGAGGACTTCATTGAATATGAGGGTTAATTATGTAGTGAAAAATGCATCTTTACTTAGACCTATATGTTGATAGTTTATAAAACATGCCATATTTTATGGTATTTTGTTGACTAAGCTATATTGAATAAGTACAAAATTTATGACTTAGAGGTAGACGCCTAAATGTTTTTATATCCTTTATTTTTAGTTAATTAAATGAATAAAATTTATTTTACATATTTATTGTAGGGTGATGACTCAATGGTTGAGGAGTTCATAAATTATTTTTCTTTTTTTAAATCTTTTGAAAGTTTAATTAAACATAACGTGAAAGGATGTGAAATATTTCTAAAATTTAGATTTACTATATATTTATAAATCAATTTAATTATATTTGTGCAACAAAGTTTTAAAAATTAAGTTAAAATAACCATGGAAGTCAAAGATCTTAAAAAGTTATACCAAAATAATGCCTATCAAAGACCCCAAAACTTAGATCTTTGCGTGTCTTTGAGTGAAGCATAAATAAAACATAGATAGTCAAGATTTTAAAATATCAAAGGCCAAATGAGAAATGGATAAAACTTTTGCTAAAATTATACTGTGCATTAAAATCAATCATTTTTTTATTAACTATGATTCTCATATGTAATCAAAATTTTATTTCTAGTTCAATAGCAAACTCTAATGTTACTTTCATTAAAACTATAAGTTATATTGATTTAGAGACATATAGGACCAAAGCTATTTAAAACAAATCCTCCCAAAATATTTCTATGCCTCAAAATTTCACCCAATTATCATTTTAGCTCTTAAAATTTATTTTGCATGCCAAAAATAAATAGTACAGAATGTTATGAAGGGCTATTATATATGAGAACATCAATTTAATTCTATTCTACTAGGTGATTGAAATTTTTTATTCTCTTTCTTTTCATAGAAGATATTTCTCATTCTTTATTTTTAATATTTAATATGCCCAACTCATTATCCATCTTTTCATCTGAATATTTGCTATTTGCTATTTTCATGTTTCATGACTGCACAAATTATTTTTTTGAAAAAATATAGCTAACTTGACTCTATTAACAAAAATATAACATATGCTAGTGCAGATTGATTCGATTGATTTGTAATGTACTATTCAATAAATGAATTATAATTACCTTATAAATCTAAAAAATTAATGATTAATTTTAATTATTCAATCAAGCTTTTTAGAAACGACTAATAATGATACAAAAATTATCACTAAATAAAATACATTATAAATTAATGTGGCTGATAAACGACATATTCTTTCTTTCCCTCTGCTTTCTAATAAAATAGAACATACAATCACAAGTGAAAATAAAATAGAAAATATAATTATAATAAAAGAAAATCTAAGAAAAAAATTAAAGTATAAAGGCTAAAGAGTAAAGATGCAAAAGCATTGTTCTCTTGATAATGATTAATAAAGGTCACTTTCCTTAAAAAAATAAAACTCATATGAACTAGTAGTACTTATCAAAATGCTATAACAAAAAAGATAGTAGGATCTACTTGGCATGAAAGAAGCAAACTAAAGTTCCTTCATACTTAAATTTTGCATTAACTCCAATGCATATAACATAACAATAAATAACTAAAAATGGAACAAAGCAAGAATAGAGAAGAACTTTCCTATAGGAAGGTGCTAGTCATTGTTATTATTAAACTCCTATTCCAACAAGCCCAAAAACTATGTTCTCCTATACTTGTAAATAAATATAAAATAATTAGTTGCTAATGTGAAATACTAATCAGATAAATAAGATAGGAGTTTAAAAAGCATTGGGGTAACCCCCTACCTAACAAATGCTTTATGTAATATTCTCAACTTCACCCAATGTCTAACCTTAAATCACTTAGGGCCCTTCAACTGTTCAACATTAGTATAATTGCAATTGCCTAAATACTATTCTCAAAATATGGCTTTAGTCATCTACAAGCCATAATGAATTATCCTTCTTATTTGTGACAAACTTCAATTCTCTTGTATAGATAGACTTTCTTCACCACAATTGGTAGATATTAGAGGTAAAGTTTTTTTTGGGAATGATAAGGTCTCAACCTTCTCCTTAGTAAATTTACTTTTTTTATAAAAATCGTGCTAAGCCTATCAAACTAGGACCCATGGGCATGCTTTAATTCATATAACACTTTTTTTTTTATTAATTTGTAAGCATGATCAATATGCACCAAGCTCTTAAAATTTGTTTGTTGCTCAACATATACATCCTCTTATGTAACTTGATTTAATAAAGCACTCTTAATAGTTATTTAGTATGAGATAAATCTCTTGAAGCATGCAAAATATGGGCTATAGGCATAAATTTTTTTCAAAAACAATGCCTTTTATCTAATTAAATACAATAAGTTATCTTTCTTTATTTCTAGCCATTAATCCAAAGTCATTTAATTCAATTGAAACTGCCCATTTTACAAAAAAAAAAAAAAAATACTATGATAAGGTAGTTTAGGTACTAAATCTCACAAAATATTTTTAATAAATTGATTTAATTTTTTTTATATAGCCATAAACCAAAACACATTTGGCAATACTTCCTTAATCTTCATTAGCTTAATCAAAGAGATAAATCATATGGTTCATTGTCCTCCTAAGTACATTTTAGTTTACATTCCTATAAAAGATCTTCAATAACAATAATTTTAGTATCTTTAAATACCATAAATAACAATATATATATATATATATATATATATATATATATATATATATATATATATATATATATATATATATATATATATATATATATATATATATATATATATATATATATATATATATATATATAAAGGGAAATGCTGACTGGGGTTTTATTATCTGGAAACTGCCCGGAACGAGTATAATCAACTAACATTTACAGCCATTGATTTCAATCAATAAATTTGTATTTCTCTATACTTGTCCATAGCCTGTTAGTCAAACTGTGCAGCTTAATGGAACTGTCGTTGAAGCCCTGCACAAGCACTCTCTTACAGCTCACGGTTATAGATCAGGCCCAAGGAAAATAGCAGACTTGTCTCACTCTTCTAGACTATTGATTACCCTTCGAAAAGATGTAGTAACAGCATTAATCAAAAGCGAATTTCAGCTTCTTGGTATGATAGAATATGCCTCTACATTGGCAATATATATATATATATATATTTCTCATAGACGGCACTAAATTATTACGCATCAAAAAATAGTTGCAATAGAATAAATTTTCACATCTTAGCTTGTATAGAAATCTAGCACACACTTAGATAGTTGAAAATAAAATAAGAAATTCCAGAATTTTTATGTGAAAAAACTCCAGAAAGAGAGAAAATCACAGATAGCGAAAAAATGCTTCACTATATATCTACTGGAGATAGTTAAGTCGTCCCGACAAATGGGATTACAATATCAGATGTGAAATTCGATAATGAGAATTTGAATCGATAACGATGCAGTAATGGCAGAACGATTATCGTGGTGATCATCGACGACAACGATGGATGATTAACTTGAACTTGAAATTTCTCTCTCGCCTTCTCCCAAGTTCGCTTCTAGCTCCTTTTTTTTCATGACAAGAATAAGATTTTATTTATAGGATTCTGAAATGAGTATTTTGGTCATTGTAGCAAAAATCCTAAAACACTCCATCAGACGGTGTATATTGATTCATTTGATTATTGATTATTTTTGGTGATTTGACCATTCAAACGATCTTTGATTTGAGTGATCTTAGACTCGTTGGATTCGTCTCGTCGAGCTGCTCGATTCGGCTATAAGCATGCCAAATTTGGAAGTCATTTGACTATCCAATCAGTATTTTGAAGTTTTCATTTGTAACTTTTGGATTTGATTTGAGCTCATTTGGGCTCGATTTGCCTCTATTCTAGTGTTGTTGGATTCTTCCCACTGAGTTGATATATATACATGCTTTAACTTTAGATTCGTGTTTGATTTATAAATTTTAAATAGATTTATTATTTGTCATCTTATTTTTGGTTGAAAAAACTCATTTCATTTAAAAATATATTAAATTTTAAAAAATAAAATCACTTTAGCAAAAAATTATTAGGATTTATAATTAATATATATATATATATATATATATATATATATATATATATATATATATATATATATATATATATATATATATATATATATATATATATATGTTTGTATTGCTTGGTTTTATGTTGATTATGTTTGTTTCTAATATGCGACTATGGTACTTTATACCAATGCCAATCCCACGTTTTTGTTAGAAATAAATAAATTGCCACTTAAGAATATCATACATCTTTTATTGGTTAATCTATCTAATATTCTTAAATATATTGGGGTTATTTTGAAAGTGATTTTAAGCTCCATTTGTGGTTTGAGATTGAGTTAAAAATATAATTAGCTCAAATATGACAAGAATTAATTTAAATGTTTATATAAAAATAAAAAAAATGTTAATTTTATATTATATTAAACATAGATGAATTTATAAATACATAAAAGTTAATTCTCGAGTAACTCAAAAGTTAATTTTGAGTGTAGCAAATAATCAAGTTCAATCTACTTAACTCTAATCAACTATACTAAATTTGGTCTAATTGAAATAATTTCACTAGTATATATTCATAATTATAAATTATGCCATTTTTCATCATAGAGAAATTATTCATATAATATAATAGATATAAACCATATAAAATAAACAGTATCATATAAGTTGAAAGAGCCTAGAGATATTAAGATTATCTATAAGAGATTATGCTACAATCTATTTGATCATCCTTATTTTAGAAGATAGGGCCAAAGAATAAAAATTCTAGTATAATTTTAGTGATGATGTTAAAAATTAGAGTTTGTGTCGGTAGCATGCATGGGTCATGCATAAAGGTGTTGGGGCATTAAAAAAGTTAGAAGGAACTCATAAGGATATTTCTTCATTTTAATCGTAGTCTTTCAATTCTCTTGGGTTGGGGTGATAGTGGCAATGTGGTGTGGTACCACACCACACTCTGTAGTGCCGTTTCGGTATAACTTCCGTGCTATGTTTTAGCTGTATTTGAAAAATTATGCTTTCCAATCTGACCTGACTACTTGTAGTGACTGTCAGAAAGTTACGATTTGACTTTTGTAAAATAAAAAAAAAATTATATACCAACCACAACTTCAAACAACAGCTTTTTATACAACACCTCCACCACTATTTTATCATATAACTATAACTGTCTCAAACAGATCCTACGTATAACTGATGACTCTAAGGTTCACATAACTTATTCAATCATTACCGGAAATGATGAAGAAGAAGTAAATGGCTATAATCAAAATTTCCTCAAAATTTTTTTATAAAAATAATATATTATATTATTTATATATATTTTAAGTTCATTCAAGTTTTAGTTTAGACCTGACCACGTCTGTTTGGCATCCTTTTTATTTTTGAAGGCGACAGCTTACATTTGATTTCTTCTAGTTCGAATTCTCTGATCTAAATCTATGGATATAAGAATATCCTTAGTAGTAACTATAAATTTGTAGTTGAAGCCAAACACGAGACGCCAATATGCAAACTCCAACGAAGAAAAGCCAAATTACCCTTTGTACGAAGGGGTAAATGTAGCATATAAGGAATAAATAGGCGGATATAAATAATAAGACAGCTATTTTTATTATTTTGCTTGAGGAGTATTTTCTTACTTGAATGTGAAAGTAATTTAATATAGATAAATATCATCTCACTTGAATGTGAGTCATCAATACTCCGAAGTTTCTGATTACATAAAATTTAAAGTCAATTTGAGCCAATTGAGTCGAATATTAACAAAAAATTTTGAACATGAGTTTGCCAAACATGAACAAGCATCAACTTGCTCATATTTGACTTGTTTATATCTCGAGTGTTATGATATTTTGGTATAGTATGAGAAATAGTATCTCGTAAATCTATATAATAAATTATGTAAATTTTTTTCAGTATTATTATATTATAAATACTTGCTTTTAAAATTACTTATCTAAATTAACATAAACTCAATATTCTTTATATATATATATATTCAAATGCTATGAAGATGTAGAAATAAAATAAAAAAGATTAATTATTTGTTCAATATATACTAGCAATTTCATATTAATAACTTATATTGATTTACCATATCTTGAAAGTGCACATAATAAAAGAAACATTGGTGCAGTGGCAAAAGGCTTAAGCATTAAACAGGCCGCTAAAAATTATTAAAAAAATTATTTAATTATCAAAATTTTCTCAAGCTAGTTTTCAAATATTAATTTTGATATTTATGAATGTTAATAAATAAGTAAATCATCAAATTTGTTCATTTATATGGGAAAATAATAATAATTTTTTTGTGCATTAGTAGTTACTGAGTTTCTTCAGGCCTTCCAAGTTTCGACTGATAATTATTTATTAGTATACAAAAGATTAGTTTAAAATATACTGATAGATTTTTTTAGCAAAATTAGGCTCTTTGATCGTAGATTTATACTGAGATTACTGCAAATTATAAAAATTAGGTGAAACATTAACCTCATTATAGATCCGAGGAGCATATACTAACAAAAATTATATCAGAATATTCTTTTTATATATATATATACACATATATGTGTGTGTGTGTGAGAGAGAAAATGACAAAAAGAAAATTAATCTTTCCTTAAATTTATATTTTTGTCATCCAACATTAAAATGAAGAGAGTATGATTGAAAATGTCGATGTAATTTTCAGAAAGCAGATGTAATAGTAGATAATACATTACCAAGAGATTTCGTCCTCATTTTATTAGGACTTTAGATCTGGTTCCAGGTTTCCTATAAAGCAAACTATAGTTAATTACCCCTCCCAATCCTGAGAGAGAACTTTCGATTAAGGTTAGTTGTTAGATCGCTAAATGCATAGTGTATAGTAGCAGCATGTAGAGTTTAAAATTTGGGATTTAGAATTTATGAAATTCACAATTATTTAACTTAACATATGGTTAGTGGAATGATGTGCCCAATCTAGATCCCATGGTTCAATCATCCCGAATGATCACTTAGTCGAGTCGAGGAGGTAGTCGACCTTAACCCAGGATCTTTATGAAACAACACATTCGTCATCCAAGAAATCCTTATAAACTTCGGGAGGTGTTTGTCCAAGTAGAAAATCTTAAGTCCACTTTAGTTGACAAAAGAGCTTTGTGCCTATCAAATATACCCTATGATTCATAACTCAAAGTTGGGAACATACGGCTGATCATTGCCGTGTATTAATGGTGTCATTTGGCGATAACCACATGATCAGAGGACTTTGGTTGTAACCACATCATATGTGGAGGCACAAACCATTGGACAGGACATGCGTCCCTTACTAGTGAGATTATTTGAGTTTGAATATAGTGATTTATTTGACTCGATATTACCTCCTTTGTGAGCTAGAGTTTTTTTAATTTGTCATCCCCAGCAAATAATGGTGGATGAGTGGATGAATTGTTTACTTTAAGCATTTAAATAATGAATTTCATTTAGTTCAGATATTTACTTAGTTGAAATTTAGTTTTAAGATGAATTAATTTAGGCTCAAATATTTTGTAACGATAATATCCCCTCCGGTTGAAATTTTTGAGATATAATAATTCAAAAATCTAAATAGTAGTAATCCCCTCCTGTTGAGATTTTCATTTAACATAATCATCATCGGGGTAGACCTTGTCAACTCTACTTATTTGCTAATAGAAGATCGGGTCTATAACATATGTGTAATTTAAATTCTTTATAAAATTGATATCATCACAGACCTTGTCAACTCTATTGCGAATATAAAGGATTGTGTCTTATAATCTAATGTAATTTGAGTTCATTTAGAAGTTGATCATTTAGTAGACCGTGTCAACTTTATTTCAAATATAGAGGATTAGGCCTACTATGATCATATTCTCTGGAAGTGAATACTTATATCTTTCATTGACTTGATTTAGCATATGAAGACATTCATTAGTTTACATGCATATAATCATAAAAGATTGAATTGATTTCATCATTCTTCTTTTTTTTAAAACCCACGCAGCATCCTCAGACACAAAGTTTAGATGCTTGGTATAGGTGTCGGGGCCAAAACGGGCGTATTTAAGACTGCTTGCATAATTTTAAAACATTGAATTTCAGTTTTAATTCTATTTCATAATATATATAAGGATTCAATTGAAGCCTTAACTAACGCCTTCTGTTTGCTTGTACATGTGTTGCGAATCCGGTGGCATTGCTTATTGAATTTTCCAATTCTTAGATATTATTTGGCTTGCTGCCTTTAATGAGCTTTAGTTATACTTGCCAACAGGTTACTCATCTTTAGTGAAAATCTCTTTTGAAATTCATTTGATTTTCACTTTAACTTGAAAATAGCACTCAAAAAATCTCATATGTATCAATTTTAATTTTAAATGCAAGATCCAAATGGTTCTTTTAAAGACTACATTCATGAGTAACCATGAGTTGCCTAATTGAATTTGTGCTTATAAGAAAGCTATCAAATTTCATAAATGGACCATTAGATTTGTCATCAATCATTGTTATTTAATATTCAATTGAGATCTTTATTTTGTTTGATATTAAATATGATTTGTTCACATAAAAAACTTCATATCCAATATGAATTTATCCTCAACTTTAGATCAAATTTCCTATTTATTTAGTAACTAGACTTCAAATTTATCTTAAGTCTCTTGTGAGTTTTGGTTCATGTATATCAAAGGAATTCAAGTTTATTTCAAGTTTTATAGGTTCACTTGAGTTTGATCCCTATTTTCTTATTTGAAATATGATTTTCAATTTTATTTGTACTCAAGTCTCTTTTAAATTCATTTCAAGTTTATTTATATTTAATTTTCAATACATTTCTTTAGGACTTCATATTTTATATTTAACATAATGTTAATTCATTTTTGTTGTTAAGTCCCAAAAATTTGATAAATTTGTGAAGGCGACATTTTAGCATCATCCCAGTGTGGAGGCTACATTTATTTTGGCTACTCAGTCGCTCGATGAGCAGCGGTTAGTGTTTTGAAGAACCTTAGAATTTAGGTCGATTGCGGTGATGAGCAAAATGAGGCCTTCAATCACCTGCATAAAGGAAAATATAAATGCAAATATTCTTCTCCCCCCTTTTTTAAGTCTCATATTTAGTCAAAATTTTGGCGACATTTTAAAGAAAGGGATCAACATCGGCGATTTTGGCTTACCAGGTGCATACGATGCGTGAGTGGTGTCTTATTCACCGGTAGATTTCATCTCATAACGATGAGTAATGAGGCCTGAATACATAAAGCATAAGCATATATACAATTTTCACACATTTCTTTACACATGTACTACCAACCACAAAAATAAATCTTAGCATCTGAACTCTCATATAAGAAGTTTGTTGGACTGGTGAACCCGAAGGAAGGAAGGGAATGAAAACAAGATCGAGAGGAACCCACTGATGATGAATTACCTCGGCGAAAAAGGGAATGATCAGAGTAGGGAATTGGGAAGGATATATCGAGAGGAAGGGAAGGAGGAGGAAGATGGAGGAAATGCCAAAAATTGAGAGGAACCGCCTGATGATAGAGTTGCCTCTTAGCAGCCATCATTTGTGTGGAAGGGAAACCAGAGAAGGAGGGATGGGGAAAACATCGAAAACTGAGAGGAACCGCCTGATGATGGAGTTCCCTCTTGATTGCAATTGTTAGTAAGGGAGGAAGGGAGCTTTTGGGACTTCGGAGGAGTGGGTGGGAGATGTGGTAGTCGAGGGTCAACTGATATGGAGCAAAATTAACTTCGTGAAAACAATAGAAAATGATAATCTTTCATCCTACATTATTGTCTTACCTTTGCTGCTAATAATTTAGGTATAGTGGCAATATAGGAGATGGCTAAGATTTAAATGGAGTATGATTGAAATGGGAATAAGAGAGGGATATATCGTGAGGCTTATCGGGTGAGAATGGGTATGAGGGCTTTTGAGTGAGATGGTTGTGATGTGCAGGTAAGGATAATCAGGTTGCTGTGATGGGAGGTCAGCTTTAGGCTCTTGTCTCGTTTGAACAAGGAGGATGATAGAGATGGGCGAGTAGTAAGATTTTGGAGTCTTCTGCTACAGGTGTCGATGAGAAGGAAAGATGGCATTGGTTTGGTGGGTATAGGAGCAATAACTGTAGTATAGGCGCCATATGAGGCTCTGTGCAGACAACGAAGATTGGAGCGACGTTTGGCTTTTGGCTGTGTGTGAACCAGAGATGGGTGGAAGAGAGGGATTTTTGTGTGTGAGCTGAAAATCTTGGTTGTCCCTTTGTTTGGAAGGGAATCAAGGATTAGAAGCCCTAATTGCTAATTAATTACTTTCCTTATGTATTTAGGCAGGATTTTCAAAATCTTAAGCCAAAATTGAGACTGTTTAGGAAGGTATCATTCTCAATTAATTCCTTATCATACACATAGAACTTCTGAATTTATGTTGTGATAATCAATCATTTAAATTATGCTTAGTGAAATCAAGAATAAATATCTATTTTGTTATTATTATTTTTTTGTGGACTGATTTTTTTTTTTCGACACAGCATTGAAATTTATGCAAATTTTATGGAAACCAAATCCATACAATATGGATATCATTCCTAAGCAAATTTTGTGCTATGAAATCAATGGTGCACCACTTTTTGCAATCGGAGGTCCCGAATCGAGTCAATTTTGGTTCAAAGTTGCACGTCGTTGCTTCCGATCACTCAATATTCTCGCAGACTCGCCCGAATTGAGTATGAATAGTCTCATTTGATAGGTTCTGACATTTTGATGTAACGGAGTAATCAATTTCATGAACGGAGGTCGTTTGGGCATCATCATAGCTTCCTCGACCTCGATATATGCATTAGTGCATCGGTGTATCAGTGGATTTCCTTCTTGATTGATTAACCATCAAATTGTACAATACATATATTATGATCAATTTCAGCATTTTGAACGTAATGGCGAAGTCCGTTCGTCGATTAGAGACCATTCTGACTAGTTTTTATGACATTGAGTGTATTTCATCTTCGATTTCATCATTGCATCCAAAGTTTGTTGAATTTGGCTTGTGAGTTCAACTTGATTGATGGAGCATACATGTAGGTCAAAAAATGCCCCCCAATAAATATGGTACGCGTATGAAGCGAATCATATTTGTTGCAAACTAGTTGACCATATAAGATTTGACCTGATTTGTCTTTATTGACTCATCAAGTAGGAAGAGAGATAACTTTGGCCATTAGATTAACACTTTGATAGGCTTGAAGAAGGTTTCATCTTAGTGGTTTATGTTTTTAATCCTCCTTTTGCCTTAGCCTCGTGCTTAGTAGGCTTGGTGAAGGAAGAACTTTATTTATTTTGTGATTTAGGTTTCTTCTGTCATAGCTTTAAGCTTGACAAACTTGATGAAGGATTGACCTGATTTGTCTAACTTGAGTTGTCAAGAGAATGTGCATACCTTCAGTCCTTGCTTATCGCTTGGTGGACTTGTTGAAGGAGTTGACCTGATTTGTCTGAATTGACTTATCAGGAGGTTGTGCATACCTTAGGTCCTTGTCTTGTTGCTTTTGGAGGACTTATAAGGATGCGAGCTGGCAACCTAGTCTTCAAGATGAGCATTAAGTCTATGGCAAGAAATCATTAGTCCAACACTTGGTGTTTTAGTGGACTAATTGACTATAAAGTTCTCTTAGTTTAGCTGTGAGCTTTTTACAAACTCCAAGATAGCTTCTTTGGCCATGTGCTTGTTGCTTTGTCGGACTTGTTGAAGAAGTTATATAGGTTTATGCTTTGTGGTTACCTAGACGTCTCCTCAGATCCTCTCTTGATTCGTCGATCAATTGAAAAAATTCTCCATATCTGGATCACTTAAATTCATTGAGTTGGTTCAGCTTTGGAGGATAGATAGCTCTAGCCTTCGAAGTTGTCTTTTACATGCTCTAAGTGAACATGACCTTTCCTATTATTTGCATATCTTCTTCAGACCTAAACATATATAATTGTAAATGTTATTTGGAGATTTCAGCATTAGTTATGATGTCAACCCAAAATAGATATAAGTGCCTTTCTAATATAAAAATTTAAAAATGCCCCCTGTCTGATAGAGGGATTTTTGAGTTAAGATGAAGAGGTACTTATATCTCTTTTTATATCAATTATAAGAGTAGATGAGACTTATTGTCAATCACCATATATGTATACTTTCATCTTGGGATATTGGCAGAAGGCATAGTATCAACCTAAATAAATATATAAAAATACCCCCTATCTTGCAGGGGGAATTTCATCATAACTCAAAAATGTGTTCTCATAATGTAAGAGAAATTTTGATTGTATATATATATATATATATATATATATATATATATATATATATATGAGGAGTCATGAATATAATGTTTATCCAATCATGCAATCATATGCACTCAGACATGATACTTCTTGAGATAACGACCATTGATGGGTGGCATAGGCCGTCGACCACTCGAATCAATAAGCTGGTATGCTCCTCCTTCGCATACTATCTCTATGATGTAAGGGCCTTCCCAATTAGCTTCAAATTTACCATTAATTCTTTTGTGAGAGATTATTGGTCTTCTCAGCACTAAGACCAACTCTCCTCTTTGAAAAGTTTGAGGACGACGCTCCATCAAGGCTTTTGACATTCTTGCTCGATAGATTTCTAAGCTTTGTTGGGCTTGAAGTCTAATTTTGTTGAGCACGTCAAGCTCTTCCATCCATAAATGTGTGTTCTCCTCTTGAGTGAGATTATACTGGATGGCTACTCGAAGTGATGATAGTTCAACTTCTAGTGGAAAAACTGCTTCGACTCCAAAAGTTAGAGCATAAGGAGTGGTTTTAGTTGGCGTCTTGTAAGTAGTTCTATATGCCCATAATGCCTCAAGCATTTTGATGTGCCACTCTATTTTAATCCTCATGAGGATCTTATTGAGTAGCTTGATCAATGTTTTATTAAAAGCTTCATCAAACCATTGACTCTTGGATTATAAATTGATGAATATCACCAATCAATTTTGTATCGATCAGTGAATTTATAGATCTTTGCACTCTTGAATGCTGGGCCATTGTCTGAGATAACTTATCGTGGTATACCAAATCTATAGACAACACCATGAGTGAAGAAGTTAATGACTCAATCAGAATAATCTCTTTAAACGAGTTGCTTCAGCCCACTTGGAAAAATAGTTGGTTGCTGCTAAGATAAAGTGATGACTTGTTGATGATGGTGGATCAATAGATCCGATTATATCTATTCCCTAACACTCAAATGACCAAGATGCGATCGATGGATGTAGTGGATTCGGAGATTGATGAATGAGATTCCCGTGGACTTAGCATTCATGGCACCTTTTGGCATGATCAATATAATCTTTCACCATCGATGGCTAATAATATCCCATTCTCTTAATTTTTACTTCCATTTTAGGACCTGATTGATGTGCCCCTCAAAATCCTTCATGAATTTTAAACATAACTATGTTGGCTTCATCCATTCCTAAACATCACAACCTCATTTGTTCAAAGGATCTACGGTATAATGTATCGTTAACATAGGCATATCGTAGGATCCTTTTCATAATTTATGTGGCTAGTGATTTATTGCTCGACAATTTGCTTTCCTTGAAATAATCGATGAAGGGTTGTCTTCAATCATCAAGCTCTTCCACTATGAATGCTTCACATGATTTCTTTATAGTACTTTTGAGCTTTTCTATCTCTTGTACTTGTTCTTTGGGAGAATGAGGAGCAATTTGAATTACTTCCTGGTGGCTTGAGTTTGATGTCCCCTCTACCTACAGGGAATATAAATTTACTAGCTTTAGAACTTGGCGGTGAAGACTTCTATCAACATTTGCTCGTTGTTCATGCTTGCTATCTCTTTGGCTAGTTTGGCTAAGCAATCTGCTTTATTATTTTTGGATCAAAAGACTCGAGTTAATGTAACATTTAAAATTTGTGTCATTAGCTAGAGAACTTATGATAATAAGCTAACTCAAGCTTAGTGATCTTATAGATTCCCAAAACTTGATTGATGATCAACTGAGAGTCTCCAAAACTTGCAAATTTTTGATACCTATGACAATACCTTCTTCAAAACCCACTATCAATGCCTCATACTCGACTTCATTATTGGTTTGAGGTTCAATCAAGCCATATGAATGTCTTATGATGCCTCTTTTTGATGTTATGAATAAAGGCCAATACCAGTTCGCGCCTTGGGTAGGTTCGAAGGTTGCGCTGGCTTGATCGATGATGCTCCATCAAAATACATCTCCCAGATCTGCAGCTTTTCTCTTTCATTAATAGATAGAATGTGCTCATCAAGTCATCATTAAGTGGTGAGTCAGCTTGGATAGGATGCACAACAAGGAAGTCTACCAAATTTTGTCCTTTCATTGCTTTTTGGGGTACATACATAATATCAAATTATAATAAGAGTATTGCCCATTGAGCTAAATGACATGTCAATGTTGGTCTCGTCATCAAGAACTTTAGCAGATCAACCTTTGATATTAGTGTGATTCTATGAGAAAGCATATAATGGCGAAGCTTTTTTTAGTAAAAATGCCTCTCTAAACAATCTACAGATGTAATATAGCATTTATTTTTTCATTATCTTATGTAAGCAGATTCTCAGGCTACTGTATAAGATAAGAGGTCTCCTAGGATGAGATTGAGTAGATACTTTTAATTCTCAAATACTTGGCATTTCCCATTTGAATGGAGCATTCACAAAAGGTTGACATCTTCCTGACAAGTTTGATATAAAATACTGAATGAATGCGAGTTGTTCTTGTAAAGAGCGAAGCTAGAGAAGGTTCTTCGATGGAGGCATCTCCACGATCGCCTTGATTTTATTGGGGTCAATCTCAATTCCTCTATGTCTTACAACATATCCAAGAAATTTTTTGAGGAAACCCTAAAAGCACACTTGAGAGGATTCATCTTGAGATCATACTTTCTGATCCTTTCAAAAATAATCCTTAAATTCTCAAGGTGATCTTTTTTATTAATGCTTTTAACGATGAGGTCATCAACGTAGTATTCTACCTTCTGATGAATTGACTCATCGAAGATGCGTGTCATGGCTCTCTGATATGTAGCTCTAACATTCTTCAAAATAAGCTTCATATCTCTGGATCTTTAAAGTTTGAACCAACATTTCTCGAAGGTCCTTTGACATCAAGAGAGCCTCGTACACGCTCAGTTGTGCAGGGATCTTTTTCAGATGTAATAGGATATTATAATTAATTCCTCCCCTTGAATTTTCCTTCTTCTTAGGGTCCTTAGGTATAATATCTTCATTAACTTCAATATTTTTGTCTTCATTTATGATTTTGTGCTTATTGGATAACCCTTTCCTTAATGGAGGTGGTAGTATCTTACCACTCCTTAGTTGCACTTGGACTACTTTATTTGGCTCAGACTCTTCAGATGAGGTAGCTTCTTCAGAGTCACCATCTACCCCAGAGGACTGTGTGGACTCTTCAAAGTCACTGTCAAGCTTCAAGTGGCCCATTTGGGATGTCTTTGAAGGCTCAGACTCATCCTCATTAGGAAAACATAAGTCTTCTTCTGAGCTGTCTTCTATTTGTTGCACCATCAAGCACGACTATGGGCTTAGGAGTTCTCCTACTTGGCGGGACAAATTTCTTGAATTTTTTTTTACACATTACATTTTTCAAGGCTGCTTGATTCCAATTATCCATGCATGGATCACATTAGGGGCTGTTTAACATCATAGAAATAACTCGACATGTTTCTCTAGGAAGCAAGTCTTCATTACTATCTCCTTCTTCATTTGACTTAATGATTTGTAGTCCTGACATGTAATTGGCAAGTCTGGTAGTCTGTCTCATCAGTTGATGATACTCCTCTAGATTATTGATGATCTTTTGAGTTATGGATTCTCTTTTGATCTTCTTTTTCTTAGCCAACTTCTTTGATTTATGAGGTCTATGTTTAGCTGACTGCTCCTCATGCTGTGATGAAGTAGCCTTATCAAAATTCCATTGAGAAGCTAAAATGCTTAGTTTAGGCATTTCTTTTAAGTCCAATATAGGTTCAAGTGGTGATTTCCACTTAATACTAGGGACATCTTTTAGCTGCTTCAGCATTTTTATGGTCTTCTTAGAAACTACTGTCTCCCATTGCTCTTCTTGTATTACTTTTCCTTTTGCTTGCTCTTTCATCAATGGTATTAAAGTGGACGTAACCACTCCAGCAAATTCTCTTTTAGAATGAATGAGGACACTATCAGATAGTGTGAATTCACCATCTCTCTAGCCTTTTCTGAATTTTAAATATTGGATAATCTGGCCTAATGGGTAATCTTGCAATTTAATTTATTCCTCATCAAAAATTCTCTTTTCATCCTGATTCATCCTTATTGAGCGCTTGAAGCGCTTTCCATGGGGAGACACTCCTGAGTGTGAATTTATTCTTCTTAACTTTTAAAACCCTGTTTTCTCATTGACTTTTAAACTTTGCCACTCATTCCAATAACTCTTGAAATGTTGAGATAGAGACCATACATAAATATGTTGCATCTTATCATCGATGTTACCCATCAATAATTAGATTGCACATACCTCTTCTAGATGTTGTTCACATTTCATGCTCATATTTCACCAACATGAAATATATTTAGTCACTGACTCATTTTTTCTTCTTCGTTCTAAGGCGAGATTAGCAATTATAATCTTTTCAGTTGCACTGACGAATCTCTTGATGAACATCATCTCTAATTCAGCAATAGTCTTGACTAAGTCATTAGGCAATTCAGCGCACCATTCAAAAGTAGTTGAGGTTAAACTACTAATGAATTGGCGGAATAGTGCATCATTTCGTTCTATATTGCCACATGTTGCTTTAAATTGTGCCAGGTATTATCTGGGGTTCTTAGTGACATTGAATGTATTGAAATTAGACACTGAATAACCCTTAGGGTATGTCACTTGATGGTACTCTATCGGGTATATACAACCTCTACTTACTAATTTTTTTGCCTGGTCAGCGACAATGATAGCTTTGATCTTTTCATTTATAATTATTTCCAATTGAGCTATTATGATGGGCTCAGATATTTTAGGCACATCTTAAGAGGTGGGTTGAGAAGCTAGCTGATTGGCTTCATTTCTCCCCTCGGGTGCATTCTATGCTTCGGAAGCTTGAGGCACTGAGTCAACTGGTGGATCAACATATGTAACATTAGCAATCGGATGGTTGGTAGGTGGAGTAGATGCTGGCACTGCTGCAACATTTCTCTGCATCATCAGCATCACATTCATTTGTGCCATCATTTGGTTCATCTTTGCATTTACTGGATGATCTCCCTATCCTTTACCTTCATTTGTCATTACATTTGTTTCTGCATTTGGGCTAATGTGGTAGTGTCGACAAAGAAAGAGTTATCTTCTTCTCTTTCCAGTTCTTCCTCCTCTTCATCACCTGAGGATGTGCTTGAAGCTCCTCATTCTATTTGCATAAGAGTTGGTTCTTCAATATGAATAGGAGGTGTGGCTCCATGCCATCTATGTTAGTGTTATCATGCACTAGATTGTTCTCCAACGTGTTGTACCACATACACTACTTCCACTTCCATATTATCCTCATCATATTCTTCATCTTCTTGTAAATTGACTTCAAAACATCTCCTCCAGTGAATTTTTGGCTCTAGATTCGAGACAAACCTTTCTTCAACTAGAGGGCTATGATCAAAGTCAACATTCTTTCGTGGAGATTCAGTTGATCGGCGATGGGATTCCTTGGAATGTTCACCTGAGTGTCAACCATCTTGTAATTCAACATCATAAGATTTCTTCTTTTGAACCCATTTTTATCAGTTCTTATAATTGGCAAATTTTTGGGAGTGCGAACCAGATGTCACATCACTTTCTTTATTTTCAATAGTTTCTCTTTGGAGCCTTGGCCTCCAAGCTTGCTTACCCTTTCGTCAGGACCTTTCAAAAGAAGATTCCCTGATATGATCTAGGTGTCACGCTTTGATGCTCACTGTATGGGATTTACTTGAATCGATCATGAGCTTTTACAATAGGTGGTAATCTGCCAGATGAAACATTATCAGCTTCAATCATCATAGGCCTTTGGACCCTTCTTTTCATTAGGCCTGTTGCCTTGGTAACCTTCAGCACTCGATGCACTCTAGCAGATAAGGTTTTAGGAATTTTCTTTTGGGGCACCGGAGCTTGGCAGTGGTGTATCCCAAAAAGATTATTTCAACTCACTAGTAGAGCTATTCCTCTTTACCCATTTGAGGTTTCAAATTTATTCTAGGTGAGAATACTGGCTTTTAATTCTGATTCTAACTGCATAGCTTGTCATTCATATAACAGTTGTTGAGCTCGTAGTTCATTATTCACCCTTCTTCTCTATCTTCTTGTTTATTTTTCTCTAGACGAGGAAGCTTCTTAATCATGCTTTCCTGGTACAAAAGGTTCAATTGGGTGATGTTTAGCATGATGAGACTTTCGACAATAGTTCTCTTCATAATCAAAGTGTGTCCAATCTTTGAAACACGTAGCTCTCTTTTGGGGATCTTCGCGATACTACTTAAATTTTCTCTATTGCACGGGTTGATGTACGCGCAGATGTATCCTGAATTGACGTGACATTAGCTTTAGCTATAATTGCTGGAAAGTCCACACTACTTAATTGAATGGTAGCTCTAGCATCTCCAGTGTTGATGATCATTAGCTAGAAGAATGTTAGACCTGTGGCTCCAGCATCTCCAGTGACAAATGAAGAGAGTATGGTTGAAAATGTCGGTGTAATTTTCAGAAGGCAAATGGAATAGTAGATAAGACACTACCCAGATTTTGTCCTCATTTTGTCAGGACTTTAGATCTAGTTCCAGGCTTCGTATAGGAGCAAGCACCTATAGTTAATTACCCCTCCCAATGTTGAGAGAGAACTTTCGATTAAGGCTAGTCATTAGATCACTAAATATATTGCATATAGTAGCAGTATGTTGAGTTTAAAATTTGGGGTTTAGAATTTATGAAATTCACCATTATTTTAACTTAAAGCATATGGTTGGTGGAATGATGATGTGCCGGATCTTAATCCCATAGTTTCGTCATCCCGGGATATTGCGGTCCCTAGTCTACTTAGATAGAGGAGGTAGTCGGTAACTGTTGAAGGATCCTTATTAACACATGTTACTAACAATTTTAAGTCCACCTTAGCTGACAAAAGGGCTTTGTTCCTATCAAATATACCCCATGATTCATAACTGAAAGGGATTAGCCATTAGGGAACATACGAGCTATGATCGTGACCGTAATATAATGGTGTCATTTGGTGGAAATCACCTGATCAAAGGTCTCTGGTCATAACTGTATCATATGTGGAGCCTATTGGCCAAACCATGCGAACAGATGACACAGGCCACGTCCTTATTGGCATGAGATTATTTGAGTTTAAATATAGTGATTTATTTGACTCGACATTATCTCCTTTGTGAACTAGAGTTTTTTTAATCTGTCATCCCTAACAAATGATGGTGGATGAGTGGATGAATTATTTGCTTTAAGAATTTAAATAATGAATTTCATTTAGTCCAAATATTTACTTAGTTGAAATTTAGTTTTAAGATGAATTAATTTAGAGCTCAAATATCTTTTAATGAAAATCTCCCCTCTGGTTGAGATTTTCAATCAACGCGGCCATCATCGGGGTAGACCTTATCAACTCTGCCATTTTGTTAGCAGAGGATCGGGTCTACAACTTGAATTTATAAATTTGAATTCAAGATACAATAATTCAAAAGTCTAAATAGTAGTAATCCCCTCTAGGTGAGATTTTCATTCAACACAATCATCATCGGGGTATATCTTTCAACTATACTTATTTATTAGTAGAGGATCAAGTCTATGACTTATGTGTAGTTTAAATTCTTTAGGAAATTGATATCTTAATAAACCTTGTCAACTCTATTGTGAATATAGAGGATTGGGTCTTTGTTGACCTCATTTTTAGAATGAGCTCTCAACTTCTTCATCTTAAACATATGACTCCTCTTAGACATTAAGAGTTCCTTAGTCTTAAGACACTTGTAGTGATTAGGTGAACACTTAACCTAACCCTAGAGACTTAGAAGAATTAGCCATATGAATAGGTTATGCCTTAGGAGTATTAGGAAAACTTGCCTACCCTATAGCTCGAGCCAAATCTTTGCTTCCTTCCTTCATGTCCAACTTCAAATCCAAATCAACTTCAAATTCAAATCAATTTCAAATCAAATCTTAAATCAATTTCAATTTAATTGATTTTCTCAAATCTTAAATCAAATCCAAAATCTTTCCTAAGCCATTTTGATTTCATCTTATGGACTTAGCTCAAACCAAATTCAAATCAACTTCAAACCTTAAATAAATTTTAACTCAATTGATTTTCTCAAATCATAAATCAATTCCAAAATCAAAATCATGAATCAAATTCTAAATGATTGAAATCCATGATCAACTCAAATCCAAAATCTATCCTAAGCCCTTTGATTTCATCTTATAGACTTAGCAAAAATTAAATTCAAATCACTCTAAATTCAAAAGATTTTTCTCATAAACCATTTATATTCTCATTTATATTCACAAATATAAATGAAATATAAATTCAAATAACCAAAACCAAACCCAAAACTCAAATCCAAATCGAACACCAAAATCCAACATAAACCCTTTCAAGTCAAATTCTTGAACTTAACCAAATCAATCTCAATTTAATTCAAACCTTTGGATTTTCTCTCCAGAAAATCAATCCTTCAATCACAAATCAAATATAAACATAAACTTCAACAATAAAATCAAAATCAAACTAACCCAAGTTAAACCCATGTTCACCCTTTTGACTTGAAATTCTCAAATGAATCAAAAGTCATTTGACTCCAAATCACTTAGCAATTGCATTTATATTTCAATCATAAGTCCATATGTGAGTTCAACCAAGCTTTTCTCAAGCCTTGATCAAGCCAATTGATCCATTTAGGCTCACTTGACCCAAAGTGATCTAAAGCATTTTTTTAAGCCAAATTCAAATCCTACCCAAATTGGATTGAACTAAGCCCACCTAAGCCTCACATTGTGAGCAATAATTATTCTAAGATGATCAATCACTCAAATTAGGTCAAACCAAGTCAAACATAGCCTTTGACCAAGTCAACATTTGACCCAAATGAAACTTAAACGAGTTAAAATCCACCATAGGCCAAATTAATTGAAACCAATAATCTAGACCATTCTAAATCAATGTTTGAACTTGTCCAAGTCATCATTTGAGCCAAACCTAGCCCAATTGGCCACTTGACTCAAGTTGTCCCAAATTCACCTAAAAAGCCAAATGGCTCAAAACTTGATCTAAGCTAAATCAATTGCAACCAATGGGTTAAATTCATTCTAAATCACTTATTGAACTTAACCAAAGCCTCAATTGGTCAATTAGACCCAACCTAGCCCAATTGAGCATGAATCCAACTTGACCTAAAAGGTTAAATCAACTTGAAATCAAATTAAACCAAAATTGATTGAAACCAAAGCTTGCAAAACATTCAAATAACTAACCAAACCTAAGCCAACCCATGACTTAACCCAATTGGGTCAAATAGGTCAAATTGGTCAACTTGATCCATTTGACCTAAGTGAACTCAAATGAACCAAAACCAAATATAAATCAAATTGAACCAAAGAAATGATACAAAACCACTCCAAATGGTCATATGAACTTGACCAAACCCATGGTTTGACCCAATTTGACCAATTGGTCAACTTGACCCAAGTTGACCCATTTTGACCTAAATGGGTCAACATGAGCCAAATCATATCAAATAAACTCCAAATTCATTGAAAATTAGCACAACCCATTTTTCAATCATTCCAAATCTTCCAAATCAAAAATCAAAGCCAAATGACCATTTTACCCCTAGGTCAAAGGGTAGCATATGGTCAAATTCACTTAAAATTTGATCATATTCCAACTCAAGACCACTTAGCATCCTCCTAGTGAATCCTTTGGACACCAAGGAGGGTGGTGCACATGACCCAATGGGTTTGGGTCAGCCAAACCCAACCCAAGGCCAAAACAGACCACTCCACTCATAATTCTCCACATGGATCACCTCCCACACACAATTCTCTACATGTGCACCGCTACACTCCCACTCCTCTGCCAAAACTGAAGCAAATGTCACCCATAACAACCTAAACAACCAAGTCAATCAGATCAATTTGATCAAAATGAAAAGGAGGCTCTCGACCATCCAATCCAAGTAGGGGGAGATATACTCCCCTTCATTCCATTCCAATTCATTACACTTGCACTCGATTGAGCCTTAGGAACCCAGAGGAAGCTCCCCAAGCTCTCCCAAGCATTTCCAAGCTCTCTCCATTTTTCTCCTTCTCATTTTACTCAAACCGAAATAGGGGAAGAAAACCAAAACTCAAACTCACTCAATTCTCCATAGAATCCAAATTCCTCTTGCAAGCACCATCAAGGACCTAATCGAGCTCACCCAAATCATTTCCCAAGCATCCAAGCCACAGGAAGGAGGAGATCGATCAAAGTCGCAAGCCATTGAAGCAAGCTTTGGTCAATTGAAAGATCCATTGCAAATTGAACCTTCAAACCTTCAACATGGCTTCATCTCCACTAGACGAAGCTACCTCAATGGTTGGAAGTGTCGGTGATACCCTTTGGTGAGGTATGCTTCAAAACTAAACTCCTATTGAAAATTCTTTCATCCTTTGTGAAGGGAAGTGTAATCCCATTGAATTTCCACCGTTGGATATGCTTCTCCTTACTTATTAATGGTGTGGGTTGAATCCCTTCCCAATCTGAGCTTAAGTGAGCTTAGATCAAGCCATGGAGGATTGATTTTCTTCATCTCCTGCAAGCGAGGGTAGTAATGAATCATGGACTGTCCATCCCGCGTGTTTCGGATGGACGATCCTGATTAATTCATGTAGATCTAGTGAGTTAATCCCTTCAAAACTGGATTTAATCCACATCCGATCTTTGATCGATCGACGTGTTTCGCCACGGCGTAACCGATTTGATAACTTAAATAACCAATCCTATTGCACCACATGGAAAGCACACGCCATGTCAGTAGCCCACGTGGCGCCGATGAGATTAGTTATATAATTAGGTTCTTCAATGACCTATTAATCACATAAACTTCAAAAATTCATAACTAAATGTAGAAAAATCGAAAAAATACAACTCAATTTCATTTTAAAGATAATTCAAAGGGGAATAATATAAAATTAAGCTTAATTAATTTTGAATAGTGACATTTACTCAATTTAGGATTTATTAGAATGTAATTATATTAATTACTCTTTAATTATTTCAATAATTAATTCCAAAATCCCTAGGGTTATTTAGTGGGATGACCTCTACCTCCCATGATTTTGTTGGAATTTATTATTGGATTAATTTAGGTAATTTCTTATTTCATCTCTAATCACTCCCTTAATTAATTAAATGATTAATTAACCTATTAAATGGTGATGAATTCATTAATTAAGCTTGTTAATAATCTTGGGACAATGGATAGACTTAAGGAATGAGATTAGGATGCCTTTTACAAATCTTTTCCCCTAAGTCTATTTCATTTGAGTGAAGACTTAATGAATTTACAAATTGATTAATGATTTAATCATTTCATTAAATAGCTTAATTAACTAAATTCAAAATCAAAAATTAATCCAGAAACTTAATCACTTAATCAATCCCATTCTTGGGTAGATACTTAGGTGTTCAATAACCTAAAGTGGCTTTTAAGAAAATCATATCCAACCCACATGTGTGGGAAGGTTATGAAAGTACTTAATTAAACACTATACCTTAATTAATCAATAATTATGAGCCAATTGCATGAGGCCCCTTTCTTTCTTAGGAGCATTGCTGATTTAAATTCTATGTGGTTGCATATCATATGTTGGATCATAATTGTTAGGTTAATTATGTTAAAGTGGTGTAGGTAAGGGGTAATTAATGGAGTTAATGTACACCTTAACCTAAATAAAATATAAAATTATTCTAATTGTGCTAAAATTAAACTAAATTGATTCACATATGTGGGAGATGGGTTAGGACCAACAAACATCTTTTCACATTTCCTAAATTAAATCAAATCAAATTCAAAAAAAATAAAAATCACTTTAAACAATTTTGATTCACTTTAAATGATCTTATTCCATAGGATTGCCTTTAAGAATTAATTATGGTGAATGATGTTACATGCTTACATCATTTTATTTCTTTCCTAGCATGCTAAATGTTGTTTGTCATATGAAATCATGCATTCATGCCTTTTAAAAATAAAATAAAATTAAAATCCATGTTTTCTTTTTGTCAAATTGTATGCTTTAGCTAAAGTAAGAATATGAATGGCTATTATCACTACTAAATTCAAAAGTATTTTCAAAACCTATGAATCAAAGATTATAAATGAAAGGAATGCTACTTATAATTACTTATAAGCTTGCATGTGATTATAACATAAGATGTGCATTATGCAATTTTCCTTCTCTTCTCTTTTAACATAGTTTTGAATAGGATTTGCTGTATAGTTCATTTGAAAAGAAAGGAAGAAAGAAAGAAAGAAAGAAAGAAAAGTAAGAAATGAAGAAAGAAGAAAGAAGAACGAAGAATGAAGACCCTCATAACATGAATTTATTTTGATTGCAATTAATTCATTTGTAATCTGGGTTGTATAAGGGTGCTTGGCTATCCATTTATTTTTGGGTTTGTGTGATGGAGCCCGACCACAAAGGCCTTTTATTCTTTTGCGCTAGCTTTATAAATTATTTGATGTTTTTTTAGTTTGTGCATTACGATGACATGTTTTTTCTAGTTTCTTCATTATTTGATGAATGGCTTGGATGCGATTAGGCTCTTAGAGAAATAAATTTTCTATCCAATTAATTAACTCAAAACTAAAAATAAATAACTCAAAACCTCACCTAAAGCCTAAAATATAAAACAAGATAAAAGATATAACAATCCCTTAGCTGGATGTTGTATGTTTCACATCATGCATAAAAGTATCTTGCTTCACTCTTGTTATGGAGGGCTTCTAGCTTGGTCAGAGAACATGGCTTCAACTTTGAGATCCATGGTGGAAACTCACCTCCTTCTTGCTAATTTTGGACCATAACCAATTTCTCATGCATTAAGCATGTGAATCCCATAGCCCGTGTCAAATAAATTGTCTAAAAATCAAAAATAAAAGGTAAACAAAATTGAATTAGATTTTGGTCATTACTCATGCCCTACATAATCTAGTCTCTTAGGGAGTGAGTTTGAGGACTTAGCTTCTTTCTAAATAAACAATAACCTAGCTATCTTATAAAAGCATAAGACTTGCCTACATGTATTTAAAATTGTAGGAGGTTGTAAGTCCAACGATCGGGTGGTTTATCCTCTCTTGTGGAGGTAAACCATATACCCATTTTGCCTTAGATTTAAGTCGTGCCTTGGCTCTCGCCAAAGCTCCCTAGATTCAAGTTCAGAGATTGTTGTTTCTCTTTGTGGTCTACAAACATAAATCCTCACCACTTAGGCATTTCCATGATCTTGTATCATGGAATTATAAGTCCTAGTTTTTCTAATAAAAATTCAACTCAAATAATAAATTCTCTTCAAATTTCAAAAATATAAAGCCCAACTATAGAATAGTTTGAGATGCTTACTAGGCTTCCTAGTATCATAAGCATCCCTATTTATCTCTTTTTGGTTTTGATAATAACTCCCTCTTTTTGATCAACCCCACTTGATCTTCCAAAATAAAACAATTTGTTGATAGCCCTACCTTCAAAATCTTTGGAGACAATGATCATTTACCTTAATCGAGAGTTTTCTTAAGGAATCTCATTTTTTAGGATGTAATTAACTATGAGGGCTTGCCTCCATAGGGAACTTAATGAAGCCTATTTTAAATAAACCCTACTTTACTTTTCCATGTAAAGTAGGGGAAGAATATCTAGTACATTCGAAGACCAATCATCCTCAGGAGTTCTTATTAGGTGATTAGGTCCATTGTAGGATGGTGACTTCTGTCTCTCGAGATAGTACATCATTCCTCAATGTCATACCCGATCACCTTAAAAAATATCTGCCAATCTACGTGGTGTCCAACTAGCATATTATTCTTGTATTTAATTATTTTTTTTCAAGAATAAATGAAGATGAAGATAATTCACCACAGATTTTTCTGGTGACTGCATTGGGGATGGTTCCTCTCTCCATCTTTGGTAAATGATCGTTGTCTTCAAGTATCGATAGTGGATTTGTATTTCATATGGATCCAGACTATCATTCTTTTCCACCGGCACTTAGTTTATTTCATCCTTAAGCTAAGCTAGCTAGCATCCTTTTAGGTTTTAGGACCTCACTCCATGTAGGTCCCTTATTGGGTTCCCCCAATAAGTGAGAATAAAATTTAATAAAAAGAAATAACAAAAGACTTCCTCCTTACCATTTATGGTAAGGAAATGTTCATTCCAAAAATAAAGAAAAAAAATATAAATCCTTCATGAAAATCTTGCTTTTCAAAAGCACTTTTTCAAATTGCACATAATAAAATATTTGCACCTGATTTAACAATCATCAAGATTGTTACTTATAGAATCTTTTTAAAAAAAAAAAAATCATATTTTCAAAAAAGCACAAATGAACTTCTTCATTCAATATACCCAAATTTATTGAATGAAGATTTTATTTTCAATAAAATCAAAATAATCTTTTCAAAAAGCACAAATGAACTTTTTCATTCAATATACCCAAAATTTATTGAATGAAGATTTCATTCCAAAAAAAAAAAAATCATCTTTTCAAAAAAAAAAAATCAACTTTTCAAAGAAAAAAAACAAAAGCACAAATGAACATCCTCATTCAATTTATTGAATGAATATTTCATTTCCAAACAAAACCAAAATCATATTTCAAAAATCACAAATGAACATCTTCATTCAATATACCCAAATTTATTGAATGAAGATTTCATTTTCAAATAAAACCAAAATCATCTTTTCAAAAAGCACAAATGAACTTCTTCATTTAATATACCAAAATTTATTGAATGAATATTTCATTTTCCAACAAAATCAAAACACATTTGGATCCTTCATTTAGCATACCCAAAATTGCTAAGTGAAGATCCTCTTTTCAAAAATCACAAAAAAAAAAAACAAAAAAAATTCAAAACATATTTGAACTTTATTTAGCATACCCAAATTTGCTATGTAAAGTTCCTACTTTCAAAAAAAAAAAAAAAATAATTCAAAACATATTTAGATCCTTCATTTAGTATACCCAAATTTTCTAAGTGAAGATCCTCTTTTCAAAAATCATAAAAATGAAACACACTTAGATTCTTCATTTAGCATACCCAAATTTGCTAAGTGAAGATCCTCTTTTCAAAAATCATAAAATTAAACACACATGGATCCTTTATTTAGCATACCAAATTTGCTAAGTAAAGATCCTCTTTTCAAAATATCATAAAAATCAAACACATTTGGATTCCTTTATTTAGCATACCTAAATTTGCTAAGTAAAGAATCCTCTTTTAAAAATCAAAATAAAATACATTTGGATTCCTTTATTTAGCATACCTAAATTTGCTAAGTAAAGAATCCTCTTTTCAAAATCAAAATAAAACACATTTGGATTCCTTTATTTAGCATATCTAAATTTGCTAAGTAAATAATCCTCTTTTCAAAAATCAAAATAAAACACATTGAGATTCCTTTATTTAGCATACCTAAATTTGCTAAGTAAAGTATCCTCTTTTCAAAAATCATAACAAAACACATTTGGATTCTTTTATTTAGCATACTTAAATTTTCTAAGTAAGGAATCCCCTTTTCAAAAATCAAAACAAAACACATTAGGATTCTTTATTTAGCATACCAAATTTGCTAAATGAAGATCCTCTTTTCAAAATCACCAAAAACAAAAAAAAAAAACATTTAGATTCTTCATTTAGCATATCCAATTTTGCTAAGTGAAGATTACATTCTCAAATTCACACATAATTCACAAACAAGCAAATAAAAGAAGAAAATTAGTTTCAAACTCATTTAGCATACTCAAATTTGCTAAGTGAGCAATTCCAAACAAAATCAATTGACCCTTTACTTTAACATACTCAAATTTGTTAAATGAAGGGTCCTCTAACATAAAAATAAAATTCAAATATGAACCAATGGAAGCATCAATCTCTACAAAAATATTTGAACCTATTTTTAACATACATAAATTTATTGAAAATGGATTCTACATTCAAAAATCTCTTATCCAATTTTGAACTCAAAATCTCTCTCTCAATTCAAAGAGCCCCACTTAACATATTCAAATTAGAGTGTGGGTTCAAGTTCTAAAAATAAATTAAAGCAAGAAATCTGATTCAAACTTATTTTCAAAATTACAGAAGTTTACCCCAACTTTAGTAAGTTTCTCAAGTTCAGTTCAGTTCAGTCCAGTTTTAAATGGCAGCCCAGAAGTACATGTTTACTTTTCCTTTTGGGATGGATTTGGCCTTGGATCAGGCCAGCCTTGCACAGACTGACTTTGCCCACCTCATTCATTTTGAGTTTTTGAGGGGGTTAGGATCACTTATGAGGGGACCACCCTCACAATCGTTAGCAGGAGGGTGGTGACCGGGCATAAGCCGATCATCCAGGTTGAGATGCCATCTGACTCAGAGTTTCAATCACTAAAGAGGAAGGCTATGGTTATTCCCGTAGCAGTTGCAGTCACAATGCCAGTGTGTCCAGTTGTTCCTCTTGCTGCCCTAGTACAGGATAGCATGCACTTATTTGTTTCCTCCAATAGGAAGGCTCCCCTATCTTTAGGGATAGTCTCCCCCACCTATGAGGTAGGGTATAGTTCTCGTACTGCTCCTCCTAGTAGGACTCACCACATGATCAGAAGATTGCATACATGCATACATAGCCGGAGAGATAATTTCTGTTGCGGTTCTATGATCATAGAGAACAAGTTTCACCCTATCTCTAGATCTGATGGAGAGAAAGATAATAGGAGGATCTCAATTTTACCTCCACCTGCAGTACAGTTTGAGGCTCCTATAAAAGATAGGAGAAGGTCGTATGCCAGCCTTAGATCAGTTCTATGCTAAGTAGGCGGGGCTTATAGACGATCAAAGTCTGAGACCTAATTTGATTTACGTTCAGTCATCCCCCATAGTGTAGGGGAGCACATCAAACAGGAGAGGGCCAGGGAGGCCCATGTATCAGTACATGTTACTAGAGAGGAAGGTACAAGGGTCTCGACCTCATTGATTTTCTTGATTGGCGTGCTACCCACGCTGGTCATATTGATAACATTCTACTGATGAGTGGTACCCACCATAGGAGAGGAGTTCCTGCATAGAAAGACTCGGTGATGCCTCCGCCACACTACTTTACTCCACGTCCACCATCTCTAGTACAAGTTCCATCTTCCACTGTTCTAGCAAAGGCTATGAAGGCAGCATCCAAGGAAAAGAAAGCCTCATTGGTGATCCAGCTACGACCAAGAGATCCCATTCCATCTACACTGCCGACAGAGGCGAGGCCGAGCTCTCTCGCTCGACCTTCTGCCCCAGTTGTGTTGAAGAGGGAATGGCGACCTCGGAGTATAGTAGTCGTTCCATCACCACCACCACCGCAGTAGAGCATGGAGGTAGCAGCAGTAGAGGAGGAAGGAGATAATATCACTGTCCCCATGGCTATAGATCCTCTTAGGAGTACCACTCCACCTAGATCTAGCAGTAGCCAGGAGCATCTATCCTCTAGTGAGCATAGTCCTCACAAGATCAGCTCTCCAATAGTAGGGGAGGTTAGATGTATCTTCGATCATGACAGTGATCCCACTATTGGACAGCCGTGATCATTCATGTCTGTAGTTGGACCGTTCCCTCGATGATATTGTAGCACAATATATAATGGAGAAGAAGGAGATCTTAGGATATGACTGGTCCAACTTTGAGGAGGAGAAGGTCAGTTTTGATCCCAATGAAATGATTTATTGGAGGATTTAGCAAGAGTGCACATGTTTGATACCAGGGGTTCTCTCTATCATGATCAGGTTTGGAAGGTGCTGCAAACAAGCAGGACAATACTGCCCACTCGACCCAACACCTCCTTCAACAACTTAAACAAAATGATGAACAAAATTGATAGGATGGGAAAGAGGATTGAAGATTTTCTAGCAGCAATCTTGGCACTTCAGAACTAAGCCCCAACAGTGCATCCTACTATTACAGAGATCAGTCAGCCTGAGTTGTTGCATGTCTTAGATCAAACCAAGACTTTACCTTTAATAGAGCAGGGCAGCACTAGCTTGTATAGGAAGGTAGTGGATAGTACCTTTGTATAAGAAAATGATATTAAACTTATGGTTTAGCAGTAGGTGAGAGAAGTGTTGGCGCAAGCTCAAGGAGGATTATGAGTTCCAAAGGGTAGACCCTACCCAGAAGAATTCGATGTTATCTAATATTTTAATGGTTTTGTGCCATCTTCCTTCAAGAGCTTTGATGATAGTGGGAACCCACTCTAGCACATAGCGCACTTAAGGGCCAAATGTTGCAACACTGATGATAGTGATGCATTACTATTCTAACTTTCTATCAGCAGTTTAGCATACATTGCCTTTGATTGGTATGCTGAACTCCCAAATAGTTTAGTGAAGACTTTTGCTGAGTTGGAGCAACTCTTCATTAAGAGGTTTCCTGGAGCTCAGCAAATGGTGATAGTAGGTGATCTTTTTATGGCTCAACAACACCCTGGTAAGTCCCTCATTGATTATATTCTCAAATGACATAATTTGAGTATGAAACACAAACTGTAGCTATCTAAACAACATATGCCATTGAAATTCTACTAAAAAATATTCATGGCCCAATCGCCTTCATGCTCAAAGGTTTTACCATCAAGACATTTGAAAAGGTAATCAACAAGCGGCTAGCTTACAAGGAGAAGCCCTTGAAGTGTGCATTCATAGTAGCATCAGGGAAGTTCCTTGGGTTTGTTGTCACACAGGAATAAAATAGATCCAGAAAAGATCAAAGCTATCTTAGAAATGACACCCCCTAAAAGTATAACTCAACTCAGATCTTTCCAAGGGTGGTTTGCATATCTAAAATGCTTTATCTCTAACCTATCTGGGAGATGCAAGCCATTTTCAGCACTTGTCAAAAAGGATGCCAAGTTTAAGTGGGATGATAAGTGTCAACATGCCTTCGAAGATATCAACCAGTACTTGGTGAAGCCGCCAGTTATAACTATCCCAGGCAAGCCATTGATCCTCTACATTGCTGCATTGGAAGGCTCCCTTGGCACTTTGTTGGCCCAAGCCAATGATGAAGGGAAGAATAATGCTCTCTACTAGCCATCATCGATCCAACAAACTACCCATTAAGAAATATTGCCTAGCTTTAATCTTTGCATCCCAAAAGTTACTACACTATATGCTTTCTAAAAAGGTGAACTTGATTTCAAGAATCAACCCACTGCAGTATCTCATGATATGGCCAACGTTATCCAGAAGGTTGGCGCTTTGGTCCATGATTCTCTCACAGTTCGATATCACATTCATACCCCTCCATGTGGTAAAAGGATAAGCACTAGATTTATCTTAGCAAACACACCCACCCATTGATTCCCGACAACGATCTCCGATGAACAAATCATGAACTTAGGGGAGGTTGAACCTCCATTGGGAGATGTATTTTGATGGTGCGACTTCTTTTAATAAAGGAGAAGAACCACGATCTACTCTTCTAGGAAAAGTAGGGGTAGGAATAGTTCTCTTAACTCCATACCGTGATGTGATGAGATTCTCATACTATCTCTCCAATCCATGCACCAACAATATGAGGCTTGATTGTTGGTCTGAGTTAGCTGTGTGTCAAAAGCATCAACATCTATGGGGATTCTCAGTTGGCCATCAACCCGATTACTGGGTCCTACAAGATTCTGAAACCTAAGCTTCATCATTACCATGAGTACACCACAAAGCTGTTGGCCCAAATCCCTGAGGTTACCATCTATAAGGTCCTTCAAGGAGAGAATGCAGTAGCAGATGCTTTGGCCAAACTTGCCAAGGACTTGGCATGTCTAGAAGATGAGTCCATTCTAATAAGGTTCCAAAATAGAGAAGTCCTATCCCTTATTGACGTTGAACTCGTCGAGAGACTTTCCTTGAAAGGGAGGTTGTCGTTGCCGAAAAGGACAAGGAGCTGGATTGAAGCAACCATTCATGGATTACTTGACTAGAGGCAAACTACCTCAAGAGAAGTCACAAGCCCATAAGATGAAATAGAGAGCTCTCTTCTGCTCTCGGATGGCACCTTATACCGATGGTATTTTGATCAAATGTGGTTACATTGTTTGGACAAACATGAAGCCCATAGGATCATGACCGAGGTACATTTAGGTCTATGCGGAATGCAACAATCCAATCCAAAGATGAAAGCAAAGATCAAGAGACTAGGATACTACTGACCTTCGATGATTTTAGACTGCGTGAATATACCTAGGAGATGCCATCAGTCTCAGGTGCACGATGTGGTCCTACATCAATCACCCAATATTCTACATCCTGCATTGGCCTCATGGCCATTTGAGTGTTGGGATACCGACATTGTGGGTCCTATTGATCATCCTTCTTCCAAAGGTCATCGGTTCATCCTAACTGCCACCGACAACTTCTCCAAATGGGCGTAGGCAAGTCACAACAGTAGCATGTGCTCCAATTTTCGAGAACCATATCTTATAGGTTCGATGCCTCGAATTATATCTAATACGCATTCAAAAGCACCAAGATCAACAGCTTCACCAGAAGACATGGTATAGATTAGAGAGACTCCATCATCTACTACCCTAGGAAAATGGTCTAGCAGAAGCATTCAAAAAAACTCTCATCCAGATAAAAAATAAGACACTTGATGACAACAAATGACAGTGGCATGAGCAGTCAGTTGAAGCATTGTGGGTATACTACACCACATACAGAACTCCAACAAGATCTACCCCATTCTCCTTAGTGTATGGTTCTGAAGCTGTTCTACCATTAGTCAACTCCCATCACTAAGGATAACATTGGTAGTAAAATTACTACAGAGCAGAATGCCAAGTTGCGGTTAAAAGAGCTTGAAAGTTTGGAGGAGAGACGTCTACGGGCATGCCAGAATCTCGATTTATACAAAGACAAAATATCAAGCTCACAACACCTAGAACTTTTCAAGTATGAGATCTTGTCCTAGTTCTAAGGAGACCAATTGTTTGAACCCACTTGGGAAGGTCCTTTATCATGGAGAAAGCCTAGCAAGGAGGATCTTATCAGCTTATTGATTGTAAAGGGAAACACCCAATACTTCAAATTAATGGGCTCTATTTAAAGAAATATTACCCATAAAAATATGTTTGAAAAAAATTATCATCAAAATTTTATTCCAATTCATCAAAATCTTCTCTTCATTCGACGTGTTATCTACTTGTTTGAGAATCCGCCACGATGTATTTAGGGTAGGTGTAAGAGAACCCAAGAGGCATCCTATCCTTCTTTCACAAACACAAACACAAATTGAACATGATTCCCTAGTGCTACAAGAATAGGTGTGAGAGAACCCAAGAGGCATCCTATGTTGACTAGAATAACTAAGCTTGGTATGAGAGAACCCAAGCGGCATCCTTTCATGGTGGAATCACAACTACCATCCATGACACCATTTCATCAAATTCCCCAACGTGTTTAGGGTAGGTGTGAGAGAACCCAAGAGGCATTCCACTTTAACACAAGCACAAAAATAAACACATATCTTTTGTCTCAGGCTATTTTGATGTGAGAGCAAGCCCCTTGTGACACTCACTCATTAGCTACTTTAGGTTAGGCTGATATACTATCTCGCTAGTCTGTCACCCCAGTGGTCACTTGTTGGTTGGATGTGAGACCCCTGACTTGATAATTGCAAACCAATGAGCTCCTTATTTAAGAAGATGTGAGTCCCCGATCTTTCTTCTTGAACTAGCCAACATGCACTGACTAGGTCGAGTATATTTGTGTTTTAGGATAAGTCCCCCAGAGGCTCCTTTCTTCTTGACTACATTTGGGTTGATATAAGTCCCCCAGTGGCATTCACTCAGTAGTCGCCCTAGGTCGGATAGCACCTGTCGAGCCGAAGATAGACTATCCTAGCAATCAGCTTCATTATAGGAGAATATGAGTCCTCACACTTTCTTCCTAGGCTGATTGTTGTAAACCGACGAGCACCTTAGGTTGGTTGATGTTCACTAGCTGGCAGTGACTCACCCGATGGATACACCACTCTTGGCAGATGTGAGTCCCCGCACTTTCTCCTTGAGTTGGCCATCGAATACCTATAGAAGTTACCTTCTTCAGGGTGTTTGATAAAGCCCTTAGTGTCCCCTTCCCCTATGGGCACTCTACTTGGATCACGTTCTTTGTGACCCCATTTAGACACTACCTGGGTCATTTTTGGATTGGACCCCCTTTCTAGTAGCCACCCTGTGGTTAGAGAATTTATTCAGCGGATGCATAGATTCTCCCTTGGTTCAGTATATTTGAGATAGGTCTTGGATGATATAAGCTCCTTCCTAGTATGATATCTCACAAACCAACAAGGTCCATGATAAATAAACAAACAAACAAATAAAATAAATAAATAAATTCGCTTGTGGATTAGGAATTCAAGCCCCCAATGACCCCTTTTTCCAAGCAAGCATCCTATTCCCTGCCTCTCTCCATACGCCTTAGTTTCAATCTATTTCCAGACAAATTACCCCGATAGTCATTTCTCTTTAGAAGATGTAGGTCTACGAAGCTTTCTTTCAAGCATGATTGTCAAAACCGACGGATGGCGATCATCCGGGTCTTTGTAGTGGAAGATGTGAGTCCCCATGCTTTCTTCCCTGAATTGACCATTACAAACCCAAAGGCACTCCTTTGGTCGGATAGTTCTCCCCTCGGTCGGGAAGCTACTCCCTTTGGTTCAGTAAATCTGAGATAAGTCTAGGTTGATATAAGCTCCTTCTTAGTGTGATCCCTTGTAAACCAATATAATCCATCAAAAAATAATTAAAATGAAATCAATCTTGACTATCTTTGAGCTGATTTAAGTCCCCTAGAGGCATTCACTCAGTAGTCAGCCCTAGGTCGAGTTCGATTTGTTGCACAAGCAACCGATCACCCCAGTGATTCCTTATTTTGGAAGATGTGAGTCCCCATGCTTTCTTCTTAACTTCACTACTACAAATCAAAAGACACTCCTTTAGTCGGATAGTTCTCCCCTCGACCTAGATACTACTCCCTTTGTTTCAGTAAATCTGAGATGGTTTAGGCTGATATAAGCTCCTTCTTAGTGTGATCCCTCGCAAACCAATAGAATCCATCAAAAATAATTAAAAAAAATCAATTTTGACTATCATTTGATGATTTAAGTGCCCCAGTGGCATTCACTCAATACTTAACTCTAGATCAAGTTTGATTTATTGCACAAGAAATCGATCACCCCAATGGTTCCTTATTTTGAAAGATGTGAGTCCCTATGCTTTCTTCTTAACTTGACCGCTGCAAAATGAAAGGCTCTCCTTTGTTTGGATAGTCCTACTATGTGGTTGGTAGACTACCCCTTTGGATTAGTAAATCTAACGTAGATCAAGGCCTACATGGTCCCTACTCAGTGCAGTCCATCGTAAACCAACATGATTCATCAAAAAATAATTAAAATAAAATTAATCTTGACTATCTTTTGAGCTGATTTAAGTCCCCCAATGGCATTCGCCGACAAGCTTCATTTATTACTAGCAACCAATCACCCGTGGTTCCTTATTTTGGAAGATGTGAGTCCCTATGCTTTCTTCTAAACTTGACCATTGCAAACCGAAAGACACCCCTTTGGTTGGATAGTCCTCTATGTGATTGGTAGACTACCCCTTTGGATTGATAAATCTGATGTAGATCAATGCCAACATGGTCCCTACTGAGTGCAGTCCATCGCAAACCAATATGATTCACCTAAAAAATCCAAAAATCTAAAATCTGAAATAAACAAATTCAACCCTCCTCCCCTAGCGGAGTCAAGCCAAATTCAAACAAATCAAATCAATTAGCCACTCCTCAGTGAGATGCAAATCAAATCAAATCTCTTCCCAATGGATCTTGAATTCTAATCCCTCAGTATATTTCACATCCTCTTCTCTCTAGTGGATGACTTGAACTTGCTCCCCTAGTGGAGAGTTCACATCTTCAATCCCAAGTGAATTCCCCCTTCGCTCTCTTATGTTTTTGACATGAGTAGAGTCACATTGCACTAAGGATTCGTTCTACACCTTTAGTTTGAGAATAGATTGTTTTTGTTAGTGCTTGTGATCGTTCGGATGTTGTTGATCATCTCGGTCAACACCAATATGTGCGGTAAGCCTTATCAGTCACACCATGCCTATTGGGTGCCCTTTGTTGATCTCATTTTTAGAATGAGCTCTCAACTTCTTCATCTTAGACATAGGACTCCTCTTAGACATTAAGAGTTCCTTAGTCTTAAGACACTTCTAGTGATTAGGTGAACACTTAACCCAACCCTAGAGATGTAGAAGAGTTAGCCATATGAATAGGTTATGCTTTAGGGCTATTAGGAAAACTTGCCTACCCTATAGCTTGAGCCAAATCCTTGCTTCCTTCCTTCAAGTCTAACTTCAAATCCAAATCAACTTCAAATTCAAATCAATTCCAAATCAAATCTTAAATCAATTTTAATTTAATTGATTTTCTCAAATCTTAAATCAAATTCAAAATTTTTCCTAAGCCATTTTGATTTCATCTTATGGACTTAGCTCAAACCAAATTCAAATAAACTTCAAACCTTAAACAAAATTCAACTCAATTGATTTTCTTAAATCAAAAATCAATTCCAAAATCCAAATCATGAATCAAATTCCAAATGATTGAAATTCATGATCAACTCCAAATCCAAAATCTTTCCAGCCCTTTGATTTCATCTTATGGATTTAGCTCAAATCAAATTTAAATCACTCCAAATTCAAAAGATTTTTCTCATAACCCATTTATATTCTCACTTATATTCACAAATATAAATAAAATATAAATTCAAATAACCAAAACCAAACCCAAAACTCAAATCCAAATCCAACACCAAAATCCAACTTAAACCCTTTCAAGTCAAATTCTTGAACTTAACCAAATCAATCTCAATTCAATTCAAACCTTTGGATTTTCTCTCCAAACAATCAATCCTTCAATCACAAATCAAATTTAAATATAAACTTCAACAATCAAACCAAAATCAAACTAACCCAAGTCAAACCCATGTTCACCCTTTTAACTTGAAATTGTCAAATGAATCAAAACTCATTGGACTCCAAATCATTTGTAATTGGATTTATATTTCAATCATAAGTCCATATGTGAGTTCAACCAAGCTTTTCTCAAGCCTTGATCAAGATAATTGATCCATTTAGGCTCACTTGACCCAAAGTGACCTAAAGTACATTTTTGAGCCAAATTCAAATCTCACCCAAATTGGATTGAAGTAAGCCCACCTGAGCCTCACATTGTGAGCAACAATCATCCTAAGATGATCAATCACTCAATTGGGTCAAACTAGTCAAACCTAGCCTTTGACCAAGTCAATATTTGACCCAAATGAAACCTAAACTAGTTAAAATCCACCATAGGATAAATTGATTGAAACCATTGATCTAGACCCATTCTAAATCAATGTTTGAACTAGACCAAGTCATCATTTGAGCCAAACCTAGCTAATTGGCCACTTGACTCAAGTTGACCCAAATTCACCTTAAAAGTCAAATGGGTCAAATCTTGATCTAAGTCAAATCGATTATAACTAGTAGGTCAAATTCATTCTAAATTACTTGTTGAACTTGAACAAAGCCTCAATTGGTCAACTAGACCTAACCTACCCTAATTGACCATGCACCTAACTTGACCTAAAATGTCAAATCAAATTGAAATCAAATCAAACCAAAATTGATTGAAACCAAAGCTTGAAAAACATTTCAAATGACCAACCAAACCTAAGCCAACCCATGACCTAACCCAATTGGGTCAAATGGGTCAAATTGGTCAACTTGACCCATTTGACCTAAGTGAACTCAAATGAACCAAAACTAAATATAAATCAAATTGAACCAAACCAATGATACCAAACCACTCCAAATGGTCATATGAACTTGACCCAACCCATGGTTTGACCCAATTTGACCAATTGGTCAACTTGACTAAGTTGACCTATTTTGACTTAAATTGGTCAACATGAGCCAAATCATATCAAATAAACTCTAAATTCATTAAAAATTGGCACAACCCATTTTTCAATCATTCCAAATCTACCCAAATCAAAATTAAAGCTAAATGATCATTTTACCCCTAGGTCAAAGGGTAACTAATGGTCAAATTCACTTGGAATTTGATCATATTCTAACTCAAGACCACTTGAAATCCTCCTAGTGGACCATTTAGACACCAAGGAGGGTGGTGCACATGACCCAATCAGTTTGGATCAGCCAAACCCAACCCAAGGCCAAAACCGACCATTCCACTCATAATTCTCTATATGGATCACCTCCCACAGTCAATTCTCCATATGTGCACCTCCACACTCCCACTCCTCTGCCAAAACCAAACCACATGGCACCCATAACAACTTAAAGAATCAATTCAATCAGATCAATTTGATAAAAATGGCAAGAGGTTCATCGTCCATCTAGGGGAGATATACTCTCATTCCATTCCAATTATTACACTTGAATTCATTGAGCCAGAACCATAGAAGCTCCCCAAGCTCTCCGAAGCATTTCTAAGCTCTCTCCATTTTTATCCTCTTGATTTTACTCAAGTCAAAATAGGGGAAGAAAACCAAAACTCAAACTCACTCAATTCTCCATAGAATCCAAATTCCTATTGCAAGCATCATCAAGGGACCTAATCGAGCTCATCCAAATCATTTCCCAAGCATCCAAGCCATGGGAAGGAGGAGTTCGATCAAAGCAACAAATTAAGAAAGCTTTGGTCAATTGGAAGATCCATTGCAAATTAAACCTTCAAACCTTCAACAGGACTTTGTCTCCACTAAATGAAGCTACCTCAATGGTTGAAAGCACCAGTGATAGCCTCCGACGAGGTATGCTTTAAAATTGAGCTCCCATTGAAAATTCTTTGGTCCTTTGTGAAGGGAAGTGTAATCCCATTGAATTTCTACCATTGGATGTGCTTCTCCTTACTTATTGATGGTGTGGTTGAATCTCCAAGCTCAAGCTGAGCCATGAGGATGGACGGTCTCGCCTCCTAGGCGAGGACATGGATGAATCATGGACCATCCATCTCGCATGTTTTGGATGGATGGTCCTATTAATCCATGTAGATCTGATTTAATCCCTTTGAAATCAGGTTTAATTGGTCCCGATCTTTGATAGACGGTCCTGGAAAGCAATGGCTGATGCTAACCAATTTGACAACTTAAATAACCAATCCCACCGTGCCATGTGGAAAGTGCACGAAATGTGGCTACATGGGGATTAGTTATTAATTAGGTTATTTAATTACTATTAATCATAAAACTAAAAAATTCATAACTAAATGTAAAAATTAAAAATTGCAAACTCAACTTCATTTTAAAGATAATTCAAAGGGGAATAATATAAAATTAAGTTTAATTGATTTTGAAGAGTGAATTTACTCAATTTGGGTTTTATTGGGATATTATGGTAATTACTCTAATTATTTCAATTAATTTCAAACTCTAGAGTTAATTAGTGGGATGACCTTGCCTCCCATGATTTTCTTGGAATTTATTATTGGATTAATTAGGTTAATTGCTTGTTTCATCTCTAATCACTCCCTTAATCAATTAAATGATTAATTAACCTATTAAATGGTGATGAATTCATTAATTGCTTGTTAATCATCTAAATAGTGATAGACTTAGGAATGAGATTAGGATGCCTTTTCCAAATCTTTTCCCCTAAGTCTATTTCATTTGAGTGAAGACTTAATTAATTTACAAATTGATTAATGATTTAATCATTTCATTAAATAGCTTAATTAACCAAACTCAAAATCAAAAATTAATCCAGAAACTTAATTAATCAATCATTCTTGGGTAGATACTTAGGTGTTCAATAACCTAAGTGGCTTTTAAGAAAATCATATCCAACCTACATGTGTGGGAAGGTTATGAAAGTACTTAATTAAACCCTTTAGCTTTATTAATCAATAATTATGAGCCGATTGCATTAGACCACTTTCTTTCTTAGGAGCATTGCTAATTTATATTCCATGTGGTTGCATATCATATGTTGACTTTTAATTATTAGGTTAATTATGTTAAAGTGGTGTAGGTAAAATTAATGTTCTTATTGTACACCTTAACCTAAACAAAATATAAAATAAATCTAATTATGCTAAAATTAAACTAAATTGATTCATATATGTGGGAGATGGGTTAGGACCAGCAAACCTCTTTTCACATTCTCTAAATTAAATCAAATCAATTTCAAACAAAAATGAAAATCTCTATAAATAATTTTGATTCACTTTAAATGATCTTATTCCATATGATTGTCTTTAGGAATTAATTAGGGTGAATGAAGTTACATGCTTACATCACTTTATTTCTTTCCTAGTATTCTAAATGTTGTTTGTCATATGAAATCATGCATTCATGTCTTTTAAAAAAAATTAATTAAAATCCATGTTTTCTTTATGTCAAATTACATGCTTTGGCTAAAGTAAGAATTTGAATGGCTATTATCACTATTAAATGCAAAAGTATTTTCAAAACCTATGAATCAAAGATTGTAAATGAAGGGAATGCTACTTATAATTACTTATAAGCTTGCATATGATTATAACATAAGATGCGCATTATGTGATTTTCCTTCTCTTCTCTTTTAACATAGTTTTGAATAAGATTTGTAAAGTGTATAGTTCATTTGAAAAGAACACAACACTTTCTTAAATCTATTCCTATTCATTCCTATGTTATCACTTAAGAAGGATCTTCACATTTACACATGTAAATTGCATAATCAAATCAAACATAAAAATCTTTTGCATGACTCTTTTTCCATTCATTTCTTTTTTGTACATGCACATGTATTTAAGAAAAGTGGTATATTAGTCTGGACATCCCGGGGTTGTTTTAAGTAGCCCTAAGAAGGTCTTGTACCTTATACCCTTGTGTAGAAAAAATAATGCACTCATTCACTTATGTCTTTCATATATGTAAATGTGCATTTGATTAATGGATAAAAGAGTCCCTCTTTTCTACTTAATAAAATCATGCATTCATAAGAATATCCAAATTTTCTTAAATAACATCTCTTTACATTCATCATTTAGGTGTGCTGAGACTTTGCATTTGCATGTATAGATATGCTTAGGATTCATCCATATGCATGATAGACATGTTGGAAAGAAATAAAGGGTTGTGTGTTATGTGATAGTAATTCACCTTAATTAGTCCTAAAATACCTTGCTTATTTGAATAGATTTATTCAGAGAAAATCTAAACTTTGGATTAATTAAAACACATAATAAAATATTCACTAAAAATCATTAATGAATCTATCTTAGAAATTACTTAAGGTAGGGAGGAAAGAGAAGTTCTCTTCTCTTTTCTCTCTTTAAAATATTTAGTAATTAAATGTAGGTTCACTCAAACCAAATCAAATAATCAAATAAAATTAACAAATCAACTAAATCACTTAAATGGAACCACCCTCTAAGTTGAAACCTCTCACACTTAGAAAACTTCAACCTTAAAGTCTAGCTAAGACATGACACAAGCCTTGAATGGCACACACATTAGGCTAAGTCACCATTTCAAGTCCTATATTAGGGCGGTGCATTGTTTGATGCTTAATTTTGTTTTGTGATGTAATATTTTAGTCAGGTGTTAGAATCTATGTGCGTAGACTGGATGATAGGATAATCTTAGTCTAATCATTATCTTCTACAGGAGATTGTGCTTAAGGGGTGCTATAATAAAATAATAGTAAATACTTTTGTTGTGCAGGTTACTTATACCCCTAAGCATAATCCAAAATAGGACAGGTGGACTTGGTTACCCATGTGTGGGGTGCTAAGTCCAACTTATTCATATACATGCTTGGGATTATGTGGTATGTTTAGCTAATCTCTATTTTGCAAGTTTTAGTTAGATTTACTTTTCCCTTTTTCATGTAATTTTGTAATTAAGATTTGGAATGAATGTTATGGGGGATTACAATGAACATTGGTCATAAGATTAAGTCTTATGCACAATGTGAAGCCTTAGAGCAAACTACATCCAAACAAACCAAAAGAAGGAAAGAAAGAAAGAAAGAAAGAAAGAAAGAAAGAAAGAAGAAAAGAAGAAATGAAGAAAGAAGAATGAAGACCCCCATAACATGAATTTATTTTGATTGTAATTAATTAATTTATAATTCGGGTTGTATAAGGGTAAAGCTCAGCTACCCATTTCTTTTCGAGTTTGTGTGGTGGAGCCCGACCACAAAGGCCTTTTATTCTTTTGCTAGCTTTATAAATTGTTTGATGTTTATTTAGCTTGTGCATTAAGATGACATGTTTTCTCTAGTTTCTTCATTATTTGATGAATGGCCTGAATGCGATTAGGCTCTTAGGGAAATAAATTTTCTATCCAATTAATCAACTCAAAACTAAAAATAAGCAACTCATAACCTCACCTAAAGCCTAGGATATAAAACAGGATAAAAGATTTAGCAACCCTTTAGCTGGATATTTTATATTTCACATCATGCATAAAAAGCATCTTGTTTCACTCTTGTTATGGAGGGCTTCCACCTTTGCCAGAGAACATGCCTTGACCTTTGAGAGCCATGGTAGAAACTCACCTCCTTTTTACTGATTTTGGCCCATAACCAATTTCTCATGCATTAGGCATATGAATCCCATAACTTCTGTCAAATGAATTGTCCAAAAATTAAAAATAAAAGGTAAACAAAATTTGCATTTGATTAAGTCATTACTCATGTCCTACATAATCTAGCCTCTTAGGGAGTGAGTTTAATGACTTAGCTTCTTTCTAAATAGACAACAGCCTAGCTATCTTACAAAAGCATAAGACTTGCCCACTTATTTTTAAAATCATAGGAGGAGTTAGTTGGTGGCCACCCCCAGGTGGTTGTAAGTCCAACTTGGGGGTTTATCCTCTCTTGTGGAGGTAAACTATATACCCATTTTTCCTTAGATTTAGGTCATGCCTTGGCTCTCGCCAAAGCTCCCTAGATTCAGGTTTAGAGGTTGTTATTTTCCTTTGCGGCTACAAGAATAAATCCTCACCTCTCAGGCATTTCCATGATCTTGTATCATGGAATTGTAAGGCCTAGATTTTTAATAAAAATTCAACTCAAACAATAAATTCTCTTCAAATTTCAAAATTATAAAGCCCAACCATAGGATAGTTTGGGATGCTTACTAGGCTTCCTAATATCATAATCATCCCATACTTATCTCTTTTTAGTTTTGATAATAACTCCCTCTTTTTTATCAATCCCACTTGATCTTCCAAAATAAACCAATTTATTGATAGTCCTACCTTCAAAATCTTTGGAGACAATGATCATTTACCTTAATCAGAGTTTTCCTAAGGAATCTCATTCCTTAGGATGAAATTAACTATGGGAGCTTGCCTCCATAGGGAACTTAACGAACCCGATTTAAAATAAACCCTACTTTACTTTTTCATGTAAAGTAGGGGATGAATCTATGGTACATTCGAAGACCCATCGTCCTTAGGAGTCCTTATTAAGTGATTAGGTCCATTATAGGATGGTGACTTCTGTCTCTTGAGACAATACATCATTCCTCAATGTCATACCTAATCACCTTAATAAGAATATCTACGGATCTACGTGATGTCCAACTAGCATATTATTCTTGTCTTCATTTATTTTTCTTCAAGAATAGATGACGATGAAGATAATTCAATCTAATATAATTTGAGTTCATTTAAAAGTTGATCATTTAGTAGACCATGTCAACTCTATTTCGAACATAGAGGATTAGGCCTACTATGATCATATTCTATGGAGTTGAATACTTATATCTTTCATTGACTTGATTTAGCATATGAAGACATTCATTAGTTTACATGCATATAGTCATAAAAGATTGAATCAATTTCATCATTCTTCTTCTTCTTTTTAAGACTCGCGTAGCATCCTCAGACACAAAGTTTAGATGCTTGGTAAGTGTCGAGGCCCATGCGTGTATTTAAGAATGCTTGCATAATTTTAAAATATTGAATTTTAGTTTTAATCCTATTTCATAATATATGTAAGGGTTTAATTGAAGCCTTAACTAATGCCTTCAGTTCACTTGTACGATGTGTTGCGAATCCGGTGGCGTTGCTTATTGAAATTTCCAATTCTTAGATATTATTTAGCTTGTAGTCTTTAATGAGCTTTAGTTATACTTGCCAACAGGTTGCTCATCTTTAGTGAAAATCTCTTTTGAAATTCATTTGATTTTCAATTTAACTTGAAAATAGCACTCAACAAATCTCAAATGTATCAATTTTAATTTTAAACACAAGATCCACATGGTTCTTTTAAAGGCTACATTCATGAGTGATCATGAGTTGCTTAATTGAATTTGTGCTTATAAGAAAGCTACCAAATTTTATACTCCTCAATTTATAAATGGACCATTAAATTTGTCATTAATCATTTGTTATTTAATATTCAATTGAGATCATTATTTTGTTTTATATTAAATATTATTTGTTCATATAAAAAAAACTTCAAATCCAATATGAATTTATCCTCAACTCTAGGCCAAGTTTCCTATTTATTTAGAAATTGGACTTCAAATTTATCTTAAGTCTCTTGTGAGTTTCGGTTCATGTACATCAAAGGAATTCAAGTTTATTTCAAGTTTTATTGGTTCACTTTAGTTTGATCCCTATTTTTTATTTGAAATATGATTTTCAATTTTATTTGTACTCAAATCTCTTTCAAATTCATTTCAAGTTAATTTATATTTAATTTCCAATTCATTTCCTTAGGACTTTATATTTTATATTTAACATAATGTTAAATCATTTTTTTGGTAAGTCCCAAAAATTTGATGAAATTTTACTTGGTAGTATTACATTCTCCACATAGGGGCTATCGAATTGTTTTGGCATTTGCGTCATGCCCTGATGAGCGTGGCAGTTAGTGTTTTGAAGTACCTCGACCAAATTTCAATCTTGTTACACCCTAATGAGCATAACAAGGCCTTCAATCACCTGCATAAAGGAAAATATAAATGCAAATATTCTTCTCTCCATTTTTTTAAGTCCTAGATTTAGTCAAAATTTTGGTAGCATTTTGGCATAGGGGGAGCAACATCTGATGGTTTTGGCTTACTCGGTACACCCTGATGAGTGTAGCGAGCAATGTCTTGCGATACCATAGCCAAATTTTATCTCATCACACCTAATGAATATAACGAGGCCTTCAAACCTGCATAAAGAAGCACAAGCATATATACAATTTTCACACATTTCTTTACATCTACCACCAACCACAAAGATAAATCTTGGCATCTAAATTTAATCATATAAGAAGTTTGCTGGAATGGTGAAGCCAAAGGAAGGAAGGGAATGGGAAAATGCTGAAGATCGAGAGGAATCTGCCTGATGATAGAATCACCTCTTGGCTGCGGCAAAGGGAATGATCGAAGTAGGGATTTGGGATGGGTATACTGAGAAGAAGGGAAAGGAGGAGGAAGATGGGGGAAACACCAAAAACTGAGAGGAACTCGCGTGATGATGGAGTTGCCTCTCGGTAGCCATCGTTTGGGTGAAAGGGAAGCTGGAGAAGGAGGGAATTAGATGGGGGAAACGTTGAAAATCTTGAGGAACCCGCCTGATGATGGAGTTCCCACTTGGCTTCCATTGTTTGTAAGGGAGGAAGGGGCTTTGGGATTTTGGAGGAGCGGGTGGGAGATGTGGCAGTCGAGTGTCAACAGATATGGAGTAGAATTAACTTCATGTAAATAATAGAAAATGATGATCTTTCATCCTACATTGTTGTTTTACCTTTGTTTCTAATAACTTAGGTATTGTGGCAATACAATGAGATGGCTAAGATTTAAACGGAGTATAACTAAGATGGGAATAAGAGAGGGATCTACCATGAGACTTATTGGGTGAGAATGGGTATGAGGGCTTGTTAAGTAAAGTTTCCAAATCCCAAAATCAAAAAATTTCTAAACAACTTTTTAGAACTTCACTCAACATACCCAAATTTGTTAAGTGAAGTCTCCAAACCCAAAAATTCAAAAAATTTTCAAAACAACATTTTGGAACTTCATTTAACATACCCAAATTTGTTAAGTGAAGCTTCCAAATCTAAAAATTCAAAAAATTTTAAAACACATTTTGGAACTTCATTTAACATACCCAAATTTGTTAAGTGAAGTCTCCAAATCCAAAATCTAAAAATTTTCAAACACCATTTGGAACCTCACCTAACATACCCAAATTTGTTAAGTGGAGTCTCCAAATCCTAAAATAAAAAAAATTTTAAACACAGTTTTTGGAACTTCATTTAACATACCCAAATTTGTTAAGTGAAGTTTTCAAATCCAAAATCAAAAATCAACAATCACATTTCAAAAATTTTCAAACAAATTTTGGAGCTTCATTTAACATACCCAAATTTGTTAAGTGAGGTTTCCAAATTTCAAAATTCAAAATTTTCAAACACACTTGGAACTTCATTTAACATACCCAAATTTGTTAAGTGAAGTCTCCAAATCCAAAATCTAAAACTTTTCAAACACCACTTTGGAACTTCATTTAACACACCCAAACTTGTTAAGTGAAGTCTCCAAGTCCAAAATTCAAAATTCTAAACACATATTTGGAATTTCACCTAACATACCCAAATCTGTTAAGTGAAGTCTCCAAATTCCAAAACCAAAAATTTCAAAACACATTTTTGGAACCTCATTTAGCATACCCAAATTTGCTAAGTGAAGTTTCCAAATCCAAAAAAAAAAAATCTTCGAACACCTTTGGAACTTCTTTCTTTTGCATACCAAATTTGCTAAGGAGAAGTTTCCATTTTTAAAACCAAACTGAAATAAAAAATTTTGAACACACCTTTTTGAGTTTCATTTAGCATACTCAAATTTGCTAAGTGAAATTTCCATTTCACAAAACCAAGTGGGACTTCATCTTTAGCATATCAAATTTGATGAAGTTAATTCTCTAGTTTCAATCATATCAAAACAAAACAAAACACTTAGGATTCCCTTAGCATACCCAAATTTGCTAAAGGGTCCTACCCTTTTTCAAAAATCAAAACAAAACAAAAATGAAACACTTAGGATTTTCTTAGGATACCTAAATTTGCTAAGAATCCTATTTTCAAAAAATCAAACAAAACACTCTTGGATTTTTCACTTAGCATACCTAAATTTTCTAAGTAAGAATTCCAAAATTTTCCAAAATCAAAACAAAATTCACAAAAAGAAACAATCATTCTCAAACACTTCACTTAGCATACCTAAATTTTCTAAGTGAATGAATTTCCAAAGCAATCAAACAAAAACAAAATCAATTTGACCCTTACTTTAACATACCCAAATTTGTTAAAGGAATGGGTCCTCAAAACAAAAATTCAAATTCAAAACATCAATGAACCTATGGAAGCTTCCTTATCAAAATTTTGAATCCATATTTCAACATACCTAAATTTGTTAAAGCTTGGATTCATATTCAAATTCCTCTTTCAATCAATCTCTTCAAATCTATTTGAACCCCACTTAACACTTCCAAGTTGTTGGATGTGGTTCAAATTTTCAAAATTTAAAATTTAAAATCTATGGAGATAGAAATGATACAAGTTCATTTCTTTGATTCTTTCAAAAGTGTAGTTCAAGGTCGCTTATTACGATGTAAATGGTAGTTAAATTTGTCTTTACATTCCCATGGTATGGATCTAGCTCTAGATGTTGACTTTGGACAACCCACATTTCACTTTGGTCGGATTTGAGGGGCCAAGATCACTAAGGGCATTCCCCTCACCACAATCAGAGAGGTGAAAGTGATCATCGATACTCCATCTATTTGATGTCTCCTCAAAGAGGAAAGTGGGTAATAGACTTAGCTATTAAAAGAGTACAATAACAGTCATCATAGAGTTGCTCGTTACCTGATGATGCACTACCATAGCACCTCTGGGTAAGGCTCTCTTGGTTTGCCTCCCCTACATTTGAGTATGGGTCTAGCTCACACTCCTCCCATCTTACCCATACCCAGCATAGGAACAAGAATAGTATGATCAAACGGTTCCACACTTGAATAGCTAGGGAGCTGAAAGAACTCAATCACCATGGATGTCTCCCATCATCATTCACCAGTTAAGAAAAGATCCTCTCCTCTCTGACCAACAGAGAGGGATGCCTGAGGATTCATTTATCACCTCCTAATGGTGCAGTTTGCATTTTAGAGGTGAGGCCCCTCTGATCTATTAGGTAGGTGGAGCATCTACGCTGAGATATTTGATCTTTGATCTATTATCCTAACATAGGGAGGATTCTCAGGAGAGGGCTGAGGCATACATCACATTACTAGTGAGAGTGATTAGCTAGCCGCTTACTTTTGATTTTCCAGCATGATGCTACCCACGCTGACCATGCTGATAGTATTCTTCTCACTAGGACCAACCACTGCAAGAGGGTAGTTCTTGTGCACTGAGAGTCGGTGGTATCTCCACCTCAATGCTCTACCCATCGTCCTCCATTGCTAGTACAGGTTTCACCATCTCCCATTCCATCTAAGGCCAAAGGCATGGGAAAAGCACTGTGGTAATCTGGCTATGGCCAAGGGATCCTAACCCTCTTACACCACCTATTATGGCAGGGCTGAGCTCTCTAGCTTGACCTTCTACCCTAGTGGTGGTGCAGAAGGAGTGGCGACCCCAAAGCATTATGGTCATTCCTTCACCAACTCTGTCCATACAGCCGGATATAGAGATGGTGATAATGGTTACAGATATTCCAGATGATAGTTCAGTTGCACTAATGGTAGAGGATCATCCTAGGCTTGTTACCCCTATTACAACCAGTAGAAGTTAGGAGCATCATTCTTCCAAGAGTACAAAGACAGATTGACTCCCCAAGTAGGTCCACATGATTCAAGAATCACACCGGCTTTAAACTATTTTGGAAGATGTTTCCTTAGATAAAATAGTTGCACACTATTTCAAAGAAAAGAAGGAGATCTTGGGGTATGCCTGGTCTGATGAAGAGAGAGTCAACTTCGATCCCAATGAAGATGACTTGATGGGAGATTGGCATATGCATGGTTTAAATGATCTTAGCTGTCATGGAAAGTGATGAGATTGATCAAGAAGACACTGCAGAATCATCCCAACACCTCTGACTTTAGTTGAGGAAGAAGGACAAGCAGATTGATAGGATGGCACATCAGTTATAGGACTTGTTAGAAGGTTAAATAAGCCCTCATTCATCCTATTCCGATGTCACTGAAGTTAGTGCATGTCTTGGACCTAGCAAAGACTTTACCTCCCATTGAGCAAGGTAGCACTAGCTCAGATAGAAGGTAGTGGAAAGTACCTCCATACATGAAAAAGATCTAAAATCCATGGTTGAGCAGCAGGTGAAGGAACCTTTGGCTCAAGCCCAGGGAGGATCAGCGGTTCCAAAGGGTAGACCCTACCTAGAGGAATTCGGTGCTATCCAATATCTTAAGGGTTTCATTCCTCCTTCCTTCAAAAGCTTTAATGGTAATGGAAATCCAAGGCAACACATAGCACATTTCATAAGTTGTTGCAACGTAGGTGGCAGCGATGCTTTACTCTTTAGAATCTTTGTCAATTTTATTGCTTTTGATTAGTATGAACTCATAAATGGTTCAAGAATATTTAGAAGAGCAACTCTTATCAAGAGATTTTTGAGCTCAAAAAGGTTATCAGGTGATCTCATTTAGAAAACTCTAGGAGTCACTCATTTATTATATTCTGATGGCATAACTGAGTATGAAGTGTGAACCAATGTTGAACAAAGATGCCATTGAGATTCTCTTGAAGAATATCCATGGCCCGACGCTTCATGCTTAAGGGCTTTACTATCAAGACATTTGAGAAGCTAATCAACAAGTCTACAAGGAGAAAATAGTTGCCTTTAAGATCGTTAAGCGTAAGCCTCAAAAGGTCTATGAAAAGAAACTTGGAGTAGTAGAAGCGGTTGATAAGGGAAAGTAGTCAACTAGAGATCAGTCTGAGAGACCACAATCTCAGTAGCCTCCACCTTCTTTGCCACCATCGAGGTAGCCATACCACATCCAAAGACAGCCTCCATTGACCACCATACTAGCAAAGAATGCCATGCATACCCGCCATAAATATGGTCCACCTACTCTTTTAGATAAGTTAAACAAACCTTATTCTTTTAAGAGGGAGGTAATTAGAAAATCTTTAAGAATCTCTTAAAGAAACCTGATTTCTAGCTACCCAAGCCTAAGAGACCAGAGGAAGTTAACAAATGTCATGACCCAAACTTTTGCCCTTACCACCATATGCTAGGCCATATTTTGGAGGATTGCTACACATTTAAGGACTAACTTGAACACAGTTTCAAGATTGGTGCTATAGTTATCCCAAAGGAATACCTTGTGGAACAACCTTCTAGTTCCATTAGGGTCATCCTTGGGGATACATGCGATCCTACTAAAACCAAAGAAGGTTGGAATATCTCACCTTACCCTAAAGATAGTGTCCAAAAGATCAAGAACTTTACTCATGCCAATCCATCACAAGGAAGGTTTGCAAGTTGCTGCCAACTCTAGGAAAGGAGGAGCTAGGCAGCCAGGCCTGGGATAGCCCTTTAGCAAACCACCAACCATGTCCACCTCCTAGTTTTTTAAGACCGGCATCTTCCACTTGCCTAATTCTTCTATTTTCTACAGAACTTTGTATCTGGATAAGGGCACCAATTTACCCACCACTCACTTGACTTCTACTTTGTGCCTCCAAATAATTTTAAGAAATTAAAGATAAAGCTAGATTAAATTATATATCATGTATTCTTCATTCCTAACCATAACTCTTCAAGTCTAAATAACTATAATAATTTTGATCTTCCTCTTGATTTAGAGTTGACTTTCCAACTCAACGCCACATGTTCACTTCTTGAGATAGACTTGGAATCATCATTCAGGTCGGAAAATAGGTGAGCTCAAGTGCGTGGTAACCTTCCACCACATTTCCTCAAGAGATCATTGAAATCAACCTTCGTAGTGGCAATGTTCTACCTCCTAGGGCAACACCTCAAGATAGAGGGAAATAAGTCATTGGTACTGAAGATCCAGAAGCCCTTCCACAGGATGCTCCACCCTTGGATATGCTTGTGGAAGACCAGCCGAAGGTGGACTACAACATCCTTTCTCATATAAGAAAGTTGCCATCTAAGCTAAGCATATCTGATGCCCTTGTCTTATCAAAGAGATGAGAGAATCACTAAAAAGGCTCTCCTGATCCTCGAGATATGCTTAGCTCATAACGCCATAGGTGAGGAAGCACACTATGTAAAAGAAGCTCAAGGGATTACCATCACAGATGAAGACCTTCTATTGGGGGACTTGGAGCACAACCATCCCCTTTACATCACAGTCGACATGGACAAGTTCAAACTCACCAGGGTACTTATGGATACAAGTGCATCAGTGAACATTATGAGTCTAAAGAGGAGACCTATAAAAATTCATCTTTTTAGTGGTGAAAATTTTATTTAGAGTCACCTTTCAAATCTAGAGAAAAGAGGATATAAAATTCATCTTTTGGATGCCACAGGATGTACTTCGGTATGTCATCAAGAATATAGTGTATTATCTCGAAAGATAGATGTCACTACCCTTTAATGAACCTAATCACCTCAATAAGGGCTCCTAAGGATGATGGGTCTGCATATGTACTGAGATTCTTCCCTACTTTATATGAAAAAGTAAAGGTGGTTTATTTTAAATTAGGTTCGTTAAGTTCTATAGCAAGTTAATTACATTATAAGGAATGGGGATTCCTTAGGAAAACTCTCGATTAAGTTAAATGATCATTATCTCTAAAGATTTTAGTAGGAAGGACTATCAATCGATTATATTTTTGAAGATTAAATGAGATTGATCAAAAGAGAGATTTATTATCGAAGTTAAAAGGAATAAGTAGGAGATGCTCATGATGCTAGGAAACCTAGCGAGCATTTCAAACTATCCTATGATTAGGCTTTATTTTTTTTGAAATTGATTTAGTTTATTTGGGTTGTATTTTTCATTAGAAATTTAGGACTTATAATTCCTTAACACAAGATTAAAGAAATGCCTAAGAGGTTAGGAATTAATCTTATGACCCACAAAGGGGAGAAGCAACCTCAGAACCTAAATCTAGGGAGCATTGACGAGGGCCAAAAGTACAACCTAAATCTAAGGCAAAAATGGGTAATTGGTTTTCCTTCCAAGAAAGAATAAACCACCCGATAGCTTGGACTTACAACCGCCTGAGGGTGGCTGCCAACTAACTCCTCATATGATTTCAAACACATGTAGGCAAGTCTTATGCTTAATGCAAGATATCTAAGTTATTATTATTTAGAAAGAGACAAAGTCTTTAAACTCACTCCCTAAAGAGACTAGATCATGTAAAGGTATGCTTCAAATGACCTAAATCTAATGTATTTCAAATTTCATTTTATTTTTATTTTTGGACAATCATTTTTGACTCAGGTTAATAGGATTTTTATGCCTAATGCATGAGAAATAGAGTTATTGGCCAAAATCGAGAAGGGAGGAGGTGAGTTTCCACCATGGCTCAAGTCAAGCCAAGTTTCTCCATGAAGGTGGAAGCCTCCAATCAAGAGTGAAATAAGATGCATTTGATATTACAAAAGAAATGCTCATCTAGCTAAGGGTTGCTAATTCTTTTATCTTGATTTAAACCTAAGCTTTAGGTGGTTATGAGTTATTTAATTTTAATTTTAGTTGTTAGGTAAGGTAAAAGATTTATTTTTCCTAAAGAGCCTAATCCACATCCAGGCCATTCATAAAGCAAGGAAGAAACTAGGAAAAGCATGCCACTTAATGCAGAAGCTAAACAAATTAATAATTAATTTATAAATCTAAGCTAAAAGAATAAAGGTCATTGTGGTGCACCACAAACTCAAAATATCAAATATGGGTAGAAGCTCTACCCTTATACAACCCGGATTATAATGAATTAAATTACATTAAGCAAAGGAATTCATTATTATGGGGTCTTCAAGCTTTCTTCTTCTTCTTCTTTCTTTTCTTCTTCTTTTGGCTATTTTTAAATGGTTGGAAGGTGGTTGGCACATGGTACATAAGATAGATCTTATGACCAATGCTCATCCTAATCCCCATAATCATCCCAAAATCCTAATTATATAAATTTTTACATGAAAAGGAAAAGTGGAAATCTAACTAACACCGAAAATAAAGGTTAGCTAAAACAAAACCACACAAATCCCAAAGTATATTGGACTTATGACCCCACACATGGGTGACTAAGTCCGGCCTATGGATTATGCTGGGGTATAAAACACGCAAGAAAAGCATTTATATTTTTATTTATGATGCCCTTAAGCATAATCCCCAAAAAAAGAATAATTAGACTAAAAGAGTCCTACCATTCATTCTATGAGCATACACCTTAACATCTAGTCTAAAACATATATCACAAAACAAAACAAAGCATCAAGCCATGCACCGACCTAACCTAAAGCTAGAAGTGGTGACTTAGGCTAATGTGTGTGCTTTGAAGGTTTGTGTGGTATGCTTAGCTATGGCTTTAGCTTCAAATTTTCTAAGTATGAAAACATGGTCAACTTAGAGGAGGGTATCATTTAAGTTGTTTAGAAGTTTTGGATTGATTTTATTTTGTGTTTTCATTTGGTTTAAGTGGATCCTATATTTAATTACTAAGTTATGAAGAGAGGAAAGAGAAGAGAACTTCTCTTTCCTTCCTTAACCTAAGTAATTTCTAAAGTAGATTCATATTTTAGTTTCATTTAGGTGAATGTTTTGATCTTTTGATTAATCCTAAGTTTAGATAAACTCTAAACATACCTATTCAAAAAGAAAGGCATTTTAAGATTAAATAAAATGAATCAAAATTCACATGACACACATTACTTCATTTCTTTTCCCAATATATATAAGATACATATGGATGGACCCTAAGCATATCTATACATGCAAATGAGAGTATTTAACGCACTTTATGATGCATGCTAAGTAATCCATTTAAGAAAATTTAGAAGTTGAGTATGCATTATTTTTCTTAAGTAGAAAAGGTTTTCTATCCAAAGTTAAGTAGGTGTAAGGTATATAAATCCACAAACATATATGTATAAAAGAAATGAAATGGAAAAGAAGAATGCAAAAATTGTTTAATGGATTCATTTTGTTTTATGCAATTTATGTATGTTAGTATATGTAACCTTTCTTAGGTGATAGCATAGGGATGAATAGGGTATGGAATTAAGTAAGTGTTGGGTTCTTTTAAAATGAACCCTACATCTTATCAACTCCTATTCAAAATTATGCTAACATAAGAAAGAAAGGAAACCTATGCTAAGCATACCTTTACAAGTATCATACTTTCAAATTTGGTATTTGATTCATATGTTTAAAAATAATTTTGGGTTTAGTAGTGATAATAGCCATTCATATTTCTACTTTAGCCAACACATGCAAATTTGACATAAAGTAAACAATTTCATTTTAAAATTTGAATTTCAAAACTATGAATGCATGAAATCACATGGCATACAACTTAACATGTTGTGGAAAGATCCAAAGTAATGAAAGCATGTAAACAAATTCACTTCACCTAAATCTTAAAGACATTCTTATAGAATAAGAAAATTTAGAATAAATCAAAGTGAATTTCAAAGTGATTTTTATTTAGGTTTGAGTTTGATTTAATTTTGAAAAGGTGAGATTTGTTTGCTGTTCCTAACCCATTCCCACATGTGTTTGGTACTTTTGTTTAATTTTCAAGTAATTAGATCCATTTTATGTGTTGATAAGGTTAAGGTATGAATTAAGTAGCTTAATTAACCCTTACCTACACCACCTTAGAAGAATTAGCTAAATAATTATGAGCTTATGAGATGACATAAAACCCACAAAAAATTTAAATTTGTAATGCACCTAATAATGGAAAGGCCTAATGCAATTTGGCTCACAATTAAAAGGTAATTAAGTTAAGGGGTTTAGCTTAAGTAATTTCAAAACACCCTTTCAGACATGTGAATTGGGTTTTGATTTCCTTAATTGAACTTAGGCTATTAAACACATAAGCATCTACCCAAGATAGATTAACTAAGTTTTGGAACTTTTTAGAATTTTTAGAAATTGATTAAGGGGATAATTAATGAATTAAACCTTAATTAAGAGGAGATTAAGGAGAGAATAGGCGGTTTAGGGAATAGCTTAGAAAAAATGCCCCAAAAATTATTCCATAAACCTCCTACTTACTGGATCTGACCTTAATTAACCCTAATCAAAGGGTAAATCCACTAATCATACTCTAATTATGCTTAATTATATGAGAAGGGTAATTAAAGAAACCATATGCAATTACTCTAATCAAGCCTTTAACAAATCCCAAGAAAATTAGGGGAAGCAGAAGTCATCCCCTAAAACTTATGCAGGAAATTTGGGATTAATCAGAAGCCTAATCAATGAGTAATTCACAAAATACACTTTCCAATAAAACCCAAATTCAGAGAAAACATAATTTAAAACTAATCAAAATTAATTTTAAAATGTTCTAGGTTTAATTATCTATCCATAAAAGAGTTATGCATTTTAGAAGTTCTCTGAATTAATTAGTAATTAATTAATACACTTAACTAATCCCTGATTAATCCCTAGCTCATGGCGCGATGTGTGGCGGCGGTGGTCGGTGCGCTTTACACGCGTCGTGCTGTGAGGGGACAACTTAAGTTGTCACCTCACAAAAGGCGATGGCAACTCACACGCTTATATTCTCTGCCATCTGATCAAAGATCGACGAGGAGATTCTTTTTAGCATGATGCTAAATAATCTCAACCGCCCATCTAAAATGCATGGATGGATGGTGAGGTTCTTCTTCCCTTGATCAATAGAGACCATCCATGATCAAGGGGAAGATCCAAGCTCGATCTAGCATGGAATCATACCAAAATCAACCCACACCATCTAGAGACAAAGAGCGGCAAATCCAACGGTTAAAATTCAATGAGGTGAAAATTTTTTCACAAAGCTCCACACCACATTGATTTTAGTGATCAAAAAATTCCATACCTCACTGGAGGTGATCACCAGCACTCGAGATTGATGAAGTAGCTTCATCGGAGAAAAGCCTTTCCTAGTTTTGGGATTGAGTGGTTGATCTATGGACCACACCACTTGAAGATCCTTGCTTTGATCCAATCTCTCCTTGCTATGGGAACTCCAATGGAAGCTTGAGTGAGCTCGGATTGGTCCTTAGGAGAAGTGTGTAGGAAGAATTGGGAGGAAATCAAGTGTAGAAGAAGTTGGCAATTCACTATACGTCCACTATTTTTCACTATTCAAAAGACGAGAAGAAGAAAATAGGAAGAGCTCTAGGAGGCTTAGGATCAATCCCCAATGGCTCATCTGGCTTCCTATTCTTCAACCAACCTTGAGTGTGTGTAAATAGAAGTAAATTAGGGGTCGTATATCTCCCCCTTGAAGGATCAGATGGTCGGCAATGTCCATGCCATTTTGATTCAATTGATGAGATTGGAGAGTTTATTTTGTTTGTTTTGAGTGTGCACATGGTCAGTTTGATCCAAGGAATGGATTGCCAACTTCCCATGGATTTGAGCTTAAGAGAATTTGAAAATTCAATGAAGTGGTCGGTTTGGTCTAGGGACCAAATGGGCGACCAAACCCATTGGGTTGGGTGCACCACTCATCACTAAGTCCCCTTGAGCTTTTAGAAAGCCTCAAGTGATTGTGAAGAGGGTATGACCAAATTACCATGGGTTAGCCAAAATTTGTTCTATGGCCTAGGGGATGGTCATTTTACTATTTTTTTCACTTTGGACATGTTGTATGTGGAGAAACTAGGTTTGGCCAAGTGATTTGGAATCCATTTGATTGGCTCATGTTGACCCATTTAGTCAAAATGGGTCAACTTCAAGTTGACCAATAGGTCAAATTGGGTCAAACCAAAGGTTGGGTCAAGTTCATATGACCATTTGAAATATTTTGGTGCCTTTGGTTTGGTTCAATTTGGTATAGTTTTTGATTTGGCTCATATGACTTCACTTAGGTCAAATGGGTCAAGTTGACCTATTTGACTCATTTGACCTATTTGGAGTAGGTCAAGGGTAGGTTTAGGTTAGTTTGGTCATATGGAGTGGATTGGTATCTTTGTTTCCAATCAATTTTGGTTAAGTTCAATTTTGGCTCAGCATGACCCCTTTTAAGTCATGTCGGGTATAAGGTCAATTGGGCTAGGTTGGGTCTAGTCAATTGAGGCTTTGGTCAAGTTCAATAAGTGATTTGGAATGAACTTCACCCATTGGTTTGAGTCAATGTGGCTTAGATCAAGTTTTGACACATTTTGACCCTTTAGGTCAAAGTGGGTCAAGTGGGCCAATTGGGCTTGGTTAGGCTCAAATGTTGGCTTGGTCAAGTTCAATCATAAGTCATGAGTGAACTTAGATCAATGGTTTCAATCAATTTGGCCTATGGTGTAATCTGGCTATGTAAGATTTCATTTTAGGTTAAGTGTTGACTTGGTCAACTCTTAAGTTTGACTTGGTTTGACCCATTTTGATTGATTGATCATCCCATTATGATTGTTGATCATGATGAGAAGGATATATGAGTTTGGTTCAATCCAATTTGGTTAGGATCAAAAGTTGGCTCATAAGGGCACTTTAGGTCACTTTCAAGTGAGCCTAAATGTCAAATGGCTTGGTCAAAGCTTGATTTGAAGTTGGTTGATCTTGTATATGGACTTATGATTGAAATATAAATCTATTTACAAGTGGTTTGAAGTCAAATGGATTTTGATCCATTTGAAAATTTCATATTCAAAGGAAGAATATGAAGGGGTTTTGGCTTTGATTTTTGAATTAGGTTTTGATTGAGTGATTGAAGTTTAGATTTATATATGAGCTCATGATTATAGGTTCGATTGAATCATGAGAGAAAATCAAGAGTTTGGCTTGATTTAGAATTGATTTGGCTAAGTTCAAGATTTTGACTTGAAAGGCTTATATTAGATTTTGAGTTGATTTGAGTTTGATTTTTGGAATTGGGTTTGATTGTGTGAATTTATATTTCATTTATATACGTGAATATAAATGAGAATATAAATGGATCATGAGAAACTTTCAAGGATTTGAAGTGGTTTAATCATGATTTAGGTTTAATCCATTAAAAGGGAATTTAAAGGATTTAAAAAAATTTAATTTGAATTTAATTTTTGGATTGGATTTGATTGATTTATTTATATATGAGAATATAAATAAGTTTTGAGAAAATTTCAAGGTTTTGAATATGTTTGATCAAGATTTAGGTTAAATCCATTGAAGGGAATTTAAAAGATTTAAGGGAATTTTAAATTGGAATTTAATTTTTGGATTGGATTTAATTGATTTATATTTATATTTCATTTAAATATGTGAATATAAATGAGAATATAAATAAGTTTTGAGAAAATCCTAAGGGTTTGAATAGGTTTGATCAAGGTTTAGGTTAAATCTATTAAAGGGAATTTAAAGGATTTAAAGGAATTTTAAATTGGAATTTAATTTTTGGATTGGATTTGATTGATTTATATTTATATTTCATATATATATATATATATATATATATATATATATATATATATATATATATATATATATATATATATATATATATGAATATAAATAAGTTTTGAGAAAATCCTAAGGATTTGAATTGATTTGATCAAGGTTTAGAGTTGCTTTTGGCTAAGTCCTTTAATGGAAAATTAAAGGGACTTAAGAAAATTTCATGAATTGATTTTGAATTTTGAATTTGAATTTGATTTCATTGATTTAAATTTATATTTCATTTATATATGTGAATATAAATGAGAATATAATTGAATTATGAGAAAATCTCAAGGTTTGATTAGGTTTTGATCAAGATTTTTGTTAAGTCCTTAAGGGAAGGATTAAGAACTTAGGCAAAATTTAGACTTAGGAATGATGGATTTTGATCATGGGTTTCAATCATAGATTTCAATCATGGAATTGATTTGAGTTTGGAGAAAATCAACTAGAATTGATTTGGAGTTTTACTTGAAGGAAGAAAAGTGAGGAATGGTTCAAGCTAAAGGGTAGGAAATTTCCTAACACCCCTAAGGCATGATCTATTCCTATGACTAACCCTTTTAAGTCTTTTAGGGCTAGGTTGAGTGTCCACCTAGTCACTAGATGTGTCTTAAGACTAAGGAACTCTTAAAGTCTAAAGAGGAATCCTATGTCTAAGATGGAGGTGTTGAGAGCTCATTCTAAAAATGAGGCCAACAGGGCTTTTGAGTGAGAATGTTGTGACGTGTAGGTAAGGAGAATCGGGCTATGATGGGAGGTCAGCTTTAGGCTCCTCTTGTCTCGTGCAAACAAGGAGGATGGGAGAGATGGGCAGCAGCGATTGGAGTCTTCGCCACTGCATCGATGGGAAGGAAAGATGGCTTCATTGGTGGGTATAGGAGCAATAGTATAGCCTGGATGAGGCTCTACGCACAACCAGGATTGGAGCTCGCTTTTGGTGCAACTAAAACAGTTGCAAGAGAGGGATTTTGGTGTGTGAGCCAAAATCTAGGTTGTCCCTTTGTCTTGGGAGGGAATCGGGGATTAAGAGCCCTAATTGCTGATTAATTGCTTTCCTTATGTATTTAAGCGGATTTTCAAAATTCAAAGCCAAAATTAAGACTGTTTAGGAAGGAATCATTCTCAATTAATTCCATATCATACACATAGAAATTCTGAATTAATTTTGGAATAATCAATCATTTAAATTATGCTAAGTGAAATCAAGAATAAATATCTGATTTTCTTTTATTATTATTATTTTTTGTGGACTAATTTTTTTTTGCGACACAACATTGAAATTTATGCAAATTTTACCGAAACCAAATCCATACAACATGGATGTCATTCCTAAGCAAATTTGACGCCTGAACTTAATGGTACACCCCATTTTGTGATCGGAGGTCATTTGAGTGAAGTCGGCTCCGAATCGAGTCGATTTTGGTTCAAAGTTGCGCGTCGTTGCTTCCGATCGCTCGATATTCGCACAGACTCGTCCGAATTGAACGCGAAAAGTCTCATTTGATAGGTTTCAATGTTTCAACGCTAACGACATGATCAATTTCATGAACAGAGGTCATTTGGATATCGTCGTAGCTTCCCGACCTCGATATATGCATCAGCGCATCGGTGGATTTCCTTCTAGATCTGTCGACCGTCGAATTGTGCAATACATATATTCTGATCAATTTCGGCTTTCTCAACGCGATGGCGAAGTCCGTTTGTCGATACCATTCCATATTTATATATATATCATCGTATATATAAGTTAATTTGACTTGACTGATGGACCATACATGTAGGTTAATAAAAAAATTCATTTTCCAAACCTAACTAAATTGTGGAATTATAATTTCAACTAAAATCCCAATTTTAGAAAGAAATAATACCTATATTTTTGAAGAAAAACCTTCTATCTAGGATGCATTTGGAATAGCGGTGGCACTGCACTGCACCACAGTTATTGTTTGGGAAACTACAATGTAGGTGCATTTTCCAGTGTGATGTGATAGAAAATTGTGTTATCCAATCTTGTATATTAGAGTATGATCTTTACTAGAAAGCTATGACTTTTTTAAAGTAAAAAAATTGTAATAAATTATACTTTTTAAACAATAACTTTTTCTATAGCAGCTCTAGTGATTTTTTAGACAACTGCATATGCTCTAAATGCATCTTTTGTCAAACCTTATCGAAGTTATGAGACTTTTGGGATCACTTATTTTGAATAATTATTTTTATTTATATTTTAATTTAATATATATATATATATATATATATATATATATATATATATATATATATATATATATATATATATATATATATATATATATATATATATATATATATATATATATATATATATTTGATAGCAATAGTTATTTTTAAAAATTATCAAAATACTCAAAAGTTATTTGTAAGTATTTTTAAAATTAATGTGACTTATTTTTAAAAATAGAAAAGTAAAAATACAAAAAATCAAATAAAAATATAAAACAAACTTGCTTTCATGAATGGCATGCAGCTAACGGCAAGTTTAGATTTATTGTTTTATAATAAGACCACAAAATTATAAAAAGGTATCTAACATTATAAAATATCACAAAATTATTTTATATTAATATAAAAAAGAATATCTCTTTAAAACCTATAAGAAATTTTTTATTTTTTATTTTTTTTTTTTGGAAATTGTTGAGGGCATTTGCCCAATTCATTCCAAAGTATAATGAGGTTACATGTATGAAGGAAAAAACTACAAGTTACAGAAACTAGTAGAACTACAAAAACCAACAAAGAAAGCACCTGCACAGAGGCCTTTCCAAGGAAAAGCTAAAGACTGGAACAAATGTCTAATGCTTCTAAAATAAAAGAGTTTGAACTTATGCCGGAATCAGAATTACAATATTGCCTAAGCACATAGACTTCCAAAGAAAAAGAAAACCGAATCAACAGAATGTAATTCTTATCGTAAAGAGTGGACTGCACTCAAAACTAGTATGAAGGCAGCGATCACCGGATAGACTTCACCAAAAAAGTAAATTGATTGATTGAGAGCCTATGGTTACCTTCATAGCCTTGGGGGAACCACGTAAAATGATGATAACCAAGTTGCTTTGAATGTCATCCAACAGACTCTCCAATTGATAAATCCGCACTCATCATCGCCCAGAGATGAATGAGCCTTCAAGATCATGGGGATGTAGAGGGGAGAAGAAGAGGCGAATTAATGGACTGTACCGCCAACCAACTTTGAATAGATTGCTTAACAGAGGGGGGCCATTTATCTTTAATTTTCCACCTTGAGACTTTATACCCAATTGATTTTTTATTTGAAACATAAGAGCTTGGGTACTGAAGAGGTAGTCAAATAGCCTACTATTTCTTTTCTTTCCAGATTGAATAAACCGACCTGTAATAAGATAATGCAAATACTTGATAGATTTGTGTAAATGGATATCCACATTACCCAATATTTGCTTTTGGTTGAATTAAGAAGGAAGAATTTCCCATTAGGTAGAAGATTTCTGATGATATTCATTGAAAATGGGCATTCAAAAAATAAATGATTGTGGGATTCAATTGAGTTTTGGCAAAAATAGCACAGCAGAGCCAAGCCTATACCTCTTTTTGCAAGCACATCTGATGTCTTAAGACATCCCAAATAGGCCATCCAACAATATAGGGCATAATTTAAAGCACTCCCTTTAAACCAAATTTCTCTATACCAGCTTGTATGAGATGAGCTATCGAAAAGAGCAGATTTAAAAAGTCTGTTAGAAGGATTTTTATCCCCCTCCCAAGAAATCCAATCAACTCCTCCAAATATTTGCACACCATTTATTTTATCCAGCACTAAGGAGAATTCATGATGTGAGGCCTAGGGTAGGCACCACTTCCCATTTATAATAAGAGAATTAACTTTAGCATCCGAAGGAAGACCCAACAAGCTGAATCCATTGTCCCCCATTAGTTGAAATAGACTACTGTTATCACACCAAGGATCACGATAAAGGGGCAAGGAGCTCCCATCACCAACATTAAATTTAAACTTAGCCTTAAACCTTAGAGCTATGCATCTCAGTTCTTTCCAAAAGGAAGAAACCCTATGATTAGAAAGCTCCCAAACAGCACCATATTTATTTTCCAACCAGCTAGCTACAAGCGACTCTTTCTTGAGTAACTTCCATAGCATTTTTTAGTTTATTGAAAGAGTTAAGAGCAGCAGAGAGGGAGACCCCCCATATCCCTTGGAAGAGTAGTTTTAGACCATGAAATAGTGTGTAGTTTTTTAAAACCTCCATTATGATAAAAGAAATTTGAGGTGAAGGAATCTAGCTTCTTTAATATGCTTTTAGGAATGGAAATAGATCTAAACCAATAGGTTAGAAGATTGTTCACAGATGATCTAATTAATTGATACCTCCCACCAAGTGAAAGGAATTTGCATTTCCAGCCGGCCAACCATCTATTGAGTTTATCGAAAAGAGTGTTGAAATGTGCCACTTTAATTTGGCCTGCCACTAAAGGAAGACCAAGGTAGGTAAAGGGCAGAGATCCTCTCATGATTTTAAGATGTGGTCAAGATCTCCCACTAGTAGATTCATTTGAAAAATGATAGATTTTTCCTGATTGATATTTAATCCCATATAAGAATTTAAAACCTCAAGACATCCTGATAGAGAGGAGAGAGTAGAATGATTAGCTTTACCCATAGTAAGAAGATCGTCAGCAAAAAGTAGATGTGAAACTTTGCAGGACCCCACTGTGAAAGGATTATAAAGCTTGAGATTCACTTCTCTATCCAGCAAACAAGAGAAGGTGTCTATGGCAATGGTAAATAGAAAGGGGGAAAGGGGACATCCCCCGCACTGGTTGACATAAACCAACCCTTAATTTCTCCATTAAGGACCACAGAGAATGGGACATCTTCTATGCATGCCTCCACCCATTTTACAAATTGCATTAGAAAGCCTTTAGCCAACATCCTATGAATTAGAGATTTACGAATAGAGTCAAATGCTTTCCGAGATCAAGTTTAGCAAGAAACAAACTCTTGTTTATGGCTTGAGAACTCCTTAGATATTTCATTTGCCATAGCCAAGCAACGCAATATATCTTCCCTTTATGAAAGCCGATTGAAATGGATTAATAAGTGATGGAAGGGATTTCTTTAATCGATAATACCTTTGCTATAACCTTATAGAAAAATTGCAAAGAGAGAATGTAGCTCAATGATTCACCTTAGGTATAAGAGCTAGTGTGCTTGAAACATCTCTAGTTTAGATGAAGTGAAAAATAATGTACTTTCATGAATTGTTTCCGGTAATTTCCCATGTTGATAAGAAAAACTTGGAATTAAAGCCATCAGGTCTCGGAGCTTTGTTTTCATTTATGCTTTTAATTGCAGAGAGAATTTCCTTGTCACTTATTTCAGCCTGAAGATCTTCAACCTGCCATAAAGGGACAGATTCTCCCAAAGGGAGATCCAAGGAGTGCCATGTATTAGCATAAAAGCTATAGAGAGAAGAATAAAACTTACATATCTCCTCCGCCATAGATTCTGATCGCTACCAACCTCAATTTGTGTGTAATTCCCTTATTAGATTAGCATTCTTCCTTTCTTTTATGGAACTATACAAAAAATTTAGATCATCTTCTAATGAGTCATCCAAGGAACTGAACTTAGCCCTTTGCTTTACCCACATGTGCTCCTTTCGAACAAGATCAGAATATCTAAGATTTGACTCCTTTACCTCCTGAATATAAGATCGGTTATCAGGATCCTGTTCTAAATTGGAACAAGCCTCCAATTGATCTCTTTTTGCCTGAATAATTTGTGATTGGAGAGAGCAAGGATCCCATTGTCTTCCCTTAAAAGCTTTTTTAACATTTGCCAGCTTCCTAAAAAGCACAAATAAGGGGTCTCCAGAGATATAAATATTCCAACTTCAATAGTGACTTGAGCAAAATCAGGATAAATAGACCAATAATTCCTAAACATAAATCTATGAGAAATAGAAGGAACTTGCTTGGCAATTGTTATAAGAGGAGAGTGATCTAAGAGGGAGGGTGGAACTGTAAAAGGAACTAGGGTAAAAATCTAGCCACCAGGGGTTGCATAAAACTCTATCCAGCCTTGGAGAAGATCAGTTTAGATACCTGTTGATTGGACCATGTAAAGAACATTAGGAAGGTCCAAAGAACTCACAGTCATTCAAACATCCCTTGAATTCCGTGTGATTAAGAGATAAAGGATTACCACCGATTTCTCCTACCGTACAAAGAATTGAAATCACCCATTACAATCCAAGGCCCTGCAGATTCAGTTGCAATGGACCTCAATGAACTCCAAAGAGATACTCGAGAATGAACATCATTCTTAGCATAGACACAAGACATCAAAAAAGATACACCTCCGATTAGAGTAACTTTGCCATGAATAAGTTGAGATATTTTAAGATAGGAAATCAAGCTCACCGAATCCCATTTAATCCATATACCACCTCCGATATTATTTCAAAGTTAGAACAACTAGATTCAAAGGAAAGAGATTGAATTTCTTCGAGAGAAGAAGCAAGAGCTCAATTGACCTTTGTTTTCAAGAAGACATAATATCTATACAATATTCTTGGATTAACCGCCATTCCAGATATCCGCCCTCAGAAAGCCCGCACGCTCCACCAAATCGATTGAGAAGATGAAGAGGAGGGCTTTTGCCCTTTTTCTCGCTTATTGGTAGGGGAAGTATTCTTTTCCCCATTAGGTGGAGCCTTCCCTGGAGTGTTTGGAGTTTTACCTCATGATTTCAATACCTTAGAAGAATTGGCGGATCTAGTTAAGACACCTGAAGCCAAATACTCAATTTGTTGTTCCAATGATTGGTCATTAACTATGAACTCCTCATTTAACATTTGCATCAAGTTCGGACATCCTCAATATGGGGAGAAGGGATCGGTTGATTAAGATCACTGCTAACAAGTTGAAAGAGAGTTCTGGGTTAGCAACTGGTTCCAGACTTGGGTTCTTTAACAGAGAAGTATTTAGGGATACACCATCAAATTGAGAGATTTGCTTAAGACCTCGTGCACTACCTCTAGAGTTGGGACTAGAGCTATATTTTGCTCTCGAGCTACCAGTTCGAGGGCATTTGTTCTCTGATGAGAGAAGGACCGACACTTGGTACAACACAAGGTTTCCAATCGTATATGACCGCTTGATCAAACTTCATGCCGCTCGTTATGGGGATTGAAGCGAAGAATAGAAGATGTATTTATTTGCATGATTCTTGCAAATGTAATACAGCTTTAGATGTCGTGAAGGTTGTCCACTGCCAACGGTATACCAATCTGACTAGCCACCTTTGAGAATCCTTTTTTCATTCTAGCAAAAAGGAAAATTAGGAAGCTTGATCAGGAGGAATCTCAAATTTGTTCTTTAGAGGGTCTAAAATTCCATTTCCATTCTTTGAAAAATGAATGGCCATTGAGGCAGGACCGTTATCCCACGATATTATAGTCTTCCTTACGGAGAATTTGAAGAGAAAGAAGTCCCCTTCAAGGTTAGCAACTCCATATTCCCTTTGAATTTCCATTTTTTGTTTATACAAGCGGTGAACCATAAACGACCTTTTCCTATCGCATGCCCCTAAAGACATATCCACTCTTTCGCCCTTCAATAAATCCTCTTGAGAGAAACTCACTTCAGAAGAATGGGAGGAATAAAGGAAAGAGATAAAGATTTGCTCTTGTCATTTTGAGCAATAAGGAGCTCCTTCCAATTACGAGAAGGAGCTGAGTCAATCGATCTCTTACCAAGGAGAGAGGGGTTTGAAGAGGAAGAGTTCAAAGGGGAAAGGTTTGATTAAAGGCTGTCTCCATTAGAAGCCATAATGAACAACGTTATGAGGACCGACCTCGAAGAAGGAGGTCGAAGGGATCCTAGTGGAGAAAAGAAAAAAAGGTGGAGAGATGGATTCGCTGAGCTGCAGAGAGAAAGGAGAACTTACCTTGAAGAAACCCTAGCCGTCATCTCATTCGGAGCTTTACGCAAAGTAGCTGAGTTCGATGGATGATTCAACCTATAAGAAATTACTTTCAAATACCGTGATTTGAAAAAAGTTACTGTAGGATTATTTATCTGTAGTTATAATTTAGAAATTACACTTTTAAAAATGATATAAATTTACCGCCAATATTTTTTTTTTAAAAAAATTAAGATGTAGGATTTATAATATCTCAAAAGTGTAGGAATTGGGATGTTAGTTGCCCAGTGAAATAAAAATGGTATTTAGGGTTTTGATAGATTTACAACTTAAATTTTTATGCTTTGGAAGGGCAAAATTTTCTTCTAGGAAAAGATTGAGGAATCAAGATCAATGGTTTGAGATGTTTGAAAACAAATGGTGGTGATTTTATGACTTTTGGATTAGTGGTTAAGAAGTTATGAATTTTAAATTATATTACAACAAGATTTTGTCTCACTCTATTAGGTTTTGAGCTAGGGTATCTTGTGATTAATTGGGAGTTGAGGCATTGGAAAGCTTTAGGGTTTGTGGGAGAATTTTAAGAGATAAAGATTTAGGGTTAACAAAGCCTTAAGAGAAGGAGAGGGAATTTTTGGTGGTGATTAGGAGTAAGAGTTGGAAAAGATAACAAAGGACTCACCAAAGTTTTTGGGGATTAGCATTCAAGTTTCACCAAATAGTAGAATAAAAACTAAGCTTTCTTGCATAGATTTCATACAAATAAAAGACAAAATTTATTCAATAAAATTAAGAGTATAAAATAAGGTCCTATTTATATGCCTTTTTCAAGCTTTAGTAAGTTTGAAAGGTCTTTAGAGAATATATAATACAATTACATGAATTAATGATTTATCCTAATATAAAAAATAAAAAATCTATTAAAATGTGAAGCTTTAAAAGTAGTAAAATTCAATCAAGCCAGACTAGAGGTAGAGTGATCATAAAATCTAGCAATCTTTAAAGATCTTTGCTTCCTTGAATAGTATGGTTGAGCTAGCTATCAAAGGGCCTAAAATTAAGCTTTTTTATTCTATTATAATTTTAAAGGAATTAGGGGTTATTTATGTGCTTGCTTAGAGAGCTATGTTTGTTGAACAGTCTAAATGTTAATATACCATGTTTGTTTCTAACTTTATTCTTGGCTTTTGACTTAGTGTTGCATCAACTAGGCCTCGATAAACTCTGCTCTATAGATTTAAAATTCAAGTACTCATCAACAAGATTAGTGGTGAGCTTATTCAAGTATGTTTTAGTCAACCATGTGTCTTCAAAAGGAGTTTGATTTTTCCATGTAACCAAGCATCTAGATGATGTGTGTGCTTATGAGGAGAGTTCATGCACAAGATCCATAAGCTGTGGAGGTATGAGACACCTAAAATTTAATTTGTAACTTGTGACTCTTAAAATAGAGCTATCTTACAAATCTTGGCTTACAATTCTTCAATAAGGCACTATATCTTTAATATTACAACTATGGCATTTATATATTAGAAACCAATTCAATAAAATAAGCCTTTTATGTAAGTTTTTCAAGAATTTTGATTGGCCAAGCTTGATCATCTAGCTTACTAGATTTAATGGGATAATGCTTAGGGAAAAATTAAAGAAAGACATGATCACTTTTATTCATTCATTAATAGAGTATTCTAAATCAATAGTTTTTTTTCATATATACTATTACTTAATTGGATTTGTTGTTTTGCTTGTTCATTGAAAACATAAAAATTTTATGCAAAAGTGAATGCAACTTTTAAAAATAAATAGTGGGGTATATATACAAAATCATATTATTTGGTAAATCCATAAATAACTTCAAATGGTGTTTTTTTTAAAACATTTTTAGAAATAGTGCTAATATATATAAATTCATAAGTATGTAGAAGCAAATTTGAAGTATTAATTTTTTTTTTTTTTTAAACACCTTAATAAATTGCCTAAGTATCTGTTCAAAACTTATATTTAAACATCTATTTGGGAGTTGGAGTGGAATATATATATATATATATATATCTCAAATAATTATGATGATAAAGTCTTTTGTAAATATGAAATAAATTTAACATCCCAGTCCAAAACTATCATAGATTATAACTCTTATAGTTTAATAATTTCTATGAAGAAAAGTTTGGCTACTTGGTAGACTTCAATAGTTTTTAATAATATTAGAGGTGTGATATTTTTTGAGTAGTTATCAATAACTTCAAAAATATCATGATGTTTATGAGACATTCTTGGCAATCCTAAACCAAAATTCATGGAGAGGTCCTCCCAAGGTTAGAAAGTACTAAGAGGGTAGTGTATGTACTTGTTTTTTTGCTTAATTAGTTTGTAAATTTTATAAATATGCAATAGGTAATGATGCATTTAACGACATTTTTAGAGATTGCCAAAAAATAATTCTATTAGGATAATGATTTTTTTCTAAGTGTCCCATTATACCTCGAAAATAATGCTCAGTGATTAAAAAATTTAAAAGAGATGAGATGCAAAGCTTATTTTTATGATAAAGATATCCACGAATAACAAAAAAAAGATATTAGTCAGAGTAGTAGATTTATCTTAGTGATCATGATAAGGAACATAAAAATTAAGATTGGTAATATATACATTTTGTTATTCTAAAAAGGCAAAGAATCTATGATTCTAAAGAAGAGATGACTAAGGACACTAATGATAGTGCATAACATCATTATTCTCATGCTTAGTTTGCATTCCAAAATTTTAAAAAAAAACAATCTTGGAGAAATTATTTTTATTTTTCATGTCTTTTATTAAATTTTTTTAAAGTTTTAATAAATTTAAGGTCATAATGTTCAAAATATAGGGTAAATTTATTATGCAATATGTAGTGGCTCTAATATTTGAAGGATTGAATGATCACATAGTATTCTTTATCATAAATAAAGTAGCATAGCTTGATATTATTTAATTTTTTTATGAAGTAAGCAACAAAATAAAGATCTAAACTAAGAACTCCTCCATTGTCTATCTTAACGACATTGAATGAGATGTTGAATGGCTTAAATAGTAAAGTTAGGCAACTGAAGAATAGATGATAAATTTATGAAATATTTAATTTGGTTAAAGGCATTAGCTACATTGATTATCCATATTAAATTTGTCTTTATAAGAATGTCTATGATTAACGCTATAATAGTGCTAAAATCTTTAATTGATCTTTTATAAAATGTGGCTAGCTTATAAATACGTTTAACATTAATGAAGAATTTTAGTGTTGGTCAATCCATAATTGACTTGTTTTTAACAATCAAATTAGAGTTTATTTTAAGACTTAGGTATCTAATCTCATTTAAAGTTAAGAAACATTTTATTAAATTGATGTAAAGTTTTTAAATCTTAATGTTTCAAATACAAGGTCATGATTTCTTAAATATGACTTTTCATGAATACTAAACTAAATATCCAAAAAAATTTAATAAATGATTAAAGCATTGTATTCATCAATCTCATGAAAGTAGAGCATTAGACAATATAAAAGGAATAATTAATCATTTATATAAGCCACCTAGTTCCTTAAAATCAATCTTCCATTCATCTTCATGTCTAATCTTAATTTGATGGTAGCTATTTTTAAGAATTGTTTAGATAAAAAATTAAACTAGAACAAATTTAGGTATGTTATCAAGTTTAGCAAGGTATTAAAATTTATTTTTGATTATGATCTTATTTATGACTTGACCATCTATGTAGATCCTTCAAGAGCTTTTGGTTTTTAAAGTGAGAAGTATAGGGATAATATATGGACCAAAGCACTCGTACAAGAAGTCTTTCTAGAGTAGGTCATTTATCAAAAATTATAGTTATATATTTGATAAGATTCATTTTATAATAAAGTAATGCAGAAAACTATAAACCTAGGGTGAAGTTAATGGCATTGTGGAAGTCTCTCATTAGGGATGGTTCATTAAATAGTCATCTATGTCAAGTTAAAGAATCAAAGAATACATTAGCATAGTATGTATATGAGTCTTTGAAGGGTTGGGGCTTCTTAACATATAGTAAGTATAATGCAAAGTTTGGCCAAATTTTTTTTCGCATTTTTATGAACTACCCTAAAAGTTTATATAAAAAATTTAAAAGAGATGAGATGCAAAGCTTATTTTTATGATAAAGATATCCATGAATAAACAAAGAAAGACATTAGTTAGAGTAGTAGATTTATTTTACTGATCATGATAAAGAAGACAAAAATTAATATTGTTAATATAGTCAATTTTTATTCTAAAAAAGCTAATAATATGTGACTATAAAGAAGAGATGACTAAGGTCACTTAGAATAGTGCATCAACATCATTATTCTCATGCATAGTTTGCATTCCAAAATGAAAAAAAAAACCCAGTCTTGGAGAAATTATTTTTATTTTTCTTGTCTTATATTAATTTTTCCAAGTGTTAATAAATTTAAGGTCATAATGTTCAAAATTTAGGGTAAATTTATTATGTAATATGTAGTGTCTCTAATATTCGAAGGATTGAAAGGTTGCATAGTATTCTTTATCATAAATAAAGTAGCATAGCTTGATATTATTTATTTTTTAATAAAGTAAGCAATGAAATGATCATCTTAAATAAGAACTCCTCCATTGTCTATCTTAAAGGCATTGAATGTCTTAAATAGTAAAGTTAGGAAACTTAAGAATAGATGAGAAATTTATGAAATATTTAATTTGGTTAAAGGCATTAGCTACATTGATTATCCATATTAAAATTTTTTTTCTAGGAATGTCTATGATTAAGGCTATAATAGTGCTAAAATCTTTAATATATCTCCTATAAATTATGGTTAGCTTATAAATTCTTTTAACATTAATGAGGATTTTAATGTTGGTCATTCCATAATTGACCTATTTTAACAATCAAGTTAGAGTTTATTTTAAGACTTAGGTATCTAATCTCTTTTAAATTGAAGAAACATTTTATTAAATTGATGTAAAATTTTTAAATCTCAATGTTTAAAATACAAGTTTATGATGTCTTAAATATGGCTTTTCATCAGTACTAAACTAAATATCTAAAAAAATTAAAATAAATGATTAAAGCATTTTATTCATCACCTCTTGAAAGTAGTAAGAGCATTAGACAATATAAAAGACATAATTAATCATTTATATAAGGCACTTAGTTCCTTAAAAGAAATATTTCATTCATCTTCATGTCTAATCTTAATTTGATGGTAACTATTTTTAAGATTTGTTTACATAAAAAAAATTAAACTAGAAAAAAATTTAGGTATGTTATTAAGTCTAGCTAGGTATTAAAATTTATACTTGATTATGATATTATTTATGACTTGACCATCTATGCAGATCCTTCAAGAACTTTTTGTTTTTAAAGTAAGAAGTGTAAGGATAATATATGGACAAAAGCACTCTTACAAGAAGTCCTTCTAGAGGAGGTCATTTATCAAACATTATAGTTATATATTTGATAAGATTCATTTTATAATAAAGTAATTATTTATTTCACTTTCGGAGTGAGTTCTCAACTTCTCATCATAGATCTAGGACTCTTATAGACATTAAGAGCTCCTTAGTTTTAAGATACTTCTAGTGATTAGGTGAACACTTAACCTAAGCCTAGAGACTTAGAAGGGTTAGCCATATGAATAGGTTATGCCTTAGGGACTTAGGAAGACTTGCCTACCCTATAGCCTAAACCCAATCCATGCTTTCCTTCTCAAGCCAAACCTCAAATTCATACCAAATCCAAATAAAGTTTCCAAGACTCATAATTAATCTCATGATCAAATCCAAGCTCAAAATTTTCCATTAACCTTATGATTGAATTCAAAACCCTTTCTAAGCCCTTTGATTTCATCTTATGGACTTAGCCTTAACCAAATTAAAATCAATCCCAATTCTTTTGATTTTTCTCAAATATCAATTCAATCCTTTAATCAAACTATAAAATTTTAATTCAAATCCAAATTCAAATAATTCAATCCCAAAATCAAATCCAAGTTCCAAAATTCCTTCCTAAGCCATATGACTCATTCTCATAAGCTTAGCCAAATCTCCACTTAAGTTGTCCCAAACTTGATTGATTTCTTTATAAATCAATTATTCCTTCATCTATATCCACAAATTTAAATGAAATAAATACTCAAATGACCAAAACCAAATCAAACTAAATCAAACCAAGCCAAAATCCCTTATTAAGCCATATGGACCTACCTCCATAAGCTTAATCAAATCTTAAACCAAATCATCCCAAAATCAATTGGTTCTTTATAAATCAATTACTCCTTCATTTATATTCATAAATATAAATGAAACCCACCTTCCAATTAAATCAAACTAAATTGATTTCCTTCTTTGCCCTTTTGACCTACATTCCTAAGCTTGGTAAAATTTGCTTCGAAATCACTCTAAACTCAAATGATTTTCTCATGAATCATTTATATCTTCATTTATATTCCCAAATATAAATAAAATATAAATCCAAATTGCCAAAACCAAATCTAAAATGAAACCAAAATCCAATTCAAGCCTTTTAAGATTTTTCTTTAGACTTGGCCAAATCCTATCCAAACCAAACCAAAATCAATGAATTTTCTCTTGAATCAATGATTCCTTCAATCATCTATCTAAATATAAATGAAACATACAACTATCAAACCAAACTCAAGTCAACCCAAGTCAAGCCCAAGTTAGCCCTTTTAGCTTGAAAACTTCAAATGAGCCAAAATCCTTTGGACTCCAAATTGATTACAGTTGGATTTATATTTCAATCTAAGCATCTATAAGTTCATCTAAACTTGAATCAAGCCAAAACCAAACCAATTGACCCATTTAGGTCCACTTGACCCAAAGTGGCATAATAGACCTTTTTTAGCCAAGTTCTAATCCAACCCAAATTGGATTGAACCAAGCCCATCCAAGCCTCATATCATGATCAACAATCACCCTAGGATGATCAACCACCTTGAATTGGATCAAACTAAGTCAACTTGGTCCTTTGACCAAGTCAACCTTTAGCCCAAATGAAACCCAAACTAGCCAAAACTAAATTAATTGGAATGAATGAGATCTTGTGCTTATGTTCCTTTATTTCTTTCCAATCATGTTAAATGTTGCTTGCTATATGTAATCATGCATTCATTTCTTTTAAAATTAACTAAATGAAATGGTTTCTTTTATGTCAAATTGCATGTGTTGATTTAAATTAAAAATATGTGTGCCTATTATTACTATGAAATCAAAAGTTATCTTCAAAAACCTACAAATCAATTGTAATATATGGAGTGATGTTAATTACAAATATCTATAAGTTTGCATGTGTTGATAATATAAGATATGCAATATGAAGCTCTCTTTTCTTATCTTATATGAATTTTCATGGGATTTATAAATGTATAGTTCATTTGAAAAGAACACAACATTTATCTAAATCTACTTCTATGTATCTTCATGCTAAGGCTTAGGAAGAATTTCATATCACATATGTAAATCATATAATTAAATCAAATATGACTTCTTGCATGACTTATTGTTCTTGTGGTTCCTTTGTACATTCACATATATCTGAGAAAAGTAGAATATTAGTCTGAACACCCCGAGATTGTGAGGCTTTAAGTAGCCCTAAGTAGGTCTTGTACCTTAGTCCCCTAGTGCCCCTAGTGCAGAACAATAGCTCCGTGCTCACTTAAAACTCTTATACATATGTATGTATGATATGACCAATGAATAAGAATCATAAATCAAATAATTCAAATACAACTTTTGCATGGCTTTTCCTTTTCTTATAGTTACTTATACATCTATATGTATATAAAAAAAGTGGTATATTAGTGACACCCGAGGCTTTAGTACAAGTAGGTCTTATACCACTTCTAGTGCGAATAATGACACTCATTAAAATTTTTATACATGTGAATGTGTACCTAGCTAATGGATGAAAAATCCCTTTTTTCTATTAAAAAGACATGCATTCATAGCTCAATCAAATGAAATATTTAAATTCCAAACACACTTCTTCGCATTATATGTATAGGTATGCTTGGGATTTAATCATATGCATGATATACATGATGGAAAGAAATGAATAAGCATGTGTTATGTGATAGTAATTCATTCTAATTAATCTTAAGATACATTTCTTATTGAATAAGGTCATTTAGAGTGAAAACTTAGGATTAATTAAAACATATAATAATCATTCACTAAAAGAAATTAATTAATTAACTTGCTTTAGAAGTGACTTAAGGTAGGATGAAAGAGAGGTTCCCTCTCTTTCTTCTCTTTATAACACTTAGTTGTTAAGTGTAAGCCATATGAAATAAAAGAAAACATTAAGTAAAATCTTCAAATTAATTAAATCACTTAAAGAGGAATCAATCCTTTACAAATTAAATCTTTCACACTTAGCAAAATTACAACCCTAAAGAATAGTTAGGAAATATCACACAAACTTTAATTCTCACACATTAGACTAAGTCACCACTTCTAGCTCTATGTTAGGGCGGTGTATGGTTTGATCTATGTTTATTTTGTGATGTATTATTGTAGACTGGATGTTAGGGTGTATATGTGTAGTCTAGATGTTAGGCTGATATTAGCCTAATTATGCTTTCTGTATGGGATTGTGCTTAAGGGGCTATTATAATAAAAATATAAATACATTTTTCTGTGCAGGTTGCTTATGCCCCTAAGCATAATCCAAGATAGGACAGGTGGGTTTGGTTACCCATGTGAGTGCTAAACCTAAATTTTTCATATAACTTCTTGGATTGTATGGTGTGTTTAGCTTACATTTTTTTGCAAGTTTAGCTAGATTTACTTTCCTTCTTTTAATGTAATTTTGCATTAGGATTAGGATAAGTGTTATAGGGGATTAGGATGAGCATTGGTTATAAGACCAAGTCTTATGTATCATGTGTTGCCTTTGGAGCAAGCACATCCAAATCAAGCCAAAAAAAAAGAAAGAAATGGAGCAAATCAAATGAAGGAATGAAAGATGAGAAAATGAAGAATGAAGAATGAAGAATAAAGACCCCCATAACATTCATCATTTGTAATTATTCTCTTTTAATCCAGGTTGTATAAGGGTAGAGCTCTGCTACCCACATTTCTTTTAGGTTGTACAATGATACCCGACTGCATCAGCCTTTTATTCTTTTGCGATAACTTTATAAAATTATTTGATGTTTTATTTAACTTGTCCCTTAGAAAAAGCATGCCTTTTCATAAGTTTATTTATGATTGGTGATTGTTGTATGGCCTGGATGCGAGTAGGCTCCTTGGATAAAAATTAATTTTTCTACCAAAATTAACAACTCATAATTAAACCTCTAAAATAACTCATAATCTCATATAAAATCCTAGGCATTAAATCAAGATAATAAAATATTTAGCAACCCCTTAGCTAGATGTTGTATGTTTAATATCATGCATAATCATCTTATTTCACTCTTGTTAAGGGAGGGCTTCCATTTTTGCCAGATAGTAAGGGCTTAACCATAGAGAGCCTATGATGGAAAAACACTTCTTTCCATTTTGGTTTGGCCCATAACCATCTTCTCATGCATTTAGGAATACAAAATCCTATAGCCTGTGTCAAAATAAAGAGTCCCAAATTAAAAAAAATTTGATAAAAATTTGCATTAGATTAAGTCATTATTCATACCCCTCATGCTCTAGTCTCTTAGGGAGTGGGTTTAAGGACCTAAATTCTTTTCTAAATAATAATAACCTAGCCATCTTATAAAAGCATATGACTTGCCTACATGGATTTAAAGCGTAGGAGGAGTTAGCTGGCTGCCACTCTAAGCGGTAATAAGTCCACCAGTCGGGTGGTTTATTCTTTCTTGTGGATGTAAACCATATACCCACTTTCATCTTAGATTTAGGTCATGATTTGGCCCTCGCCAAAGCTCCCTAGATTTAGGATCTGAGATTGCTATTTCCTGCAGGCTACAAGCATAAATCTTTACCCCTTAGGCATTTCCACAATCATGTATTATGGAATTATAAGTCCTAGATTTTTAATAAAATTTCAACTCAAATAAATAAATCTCCTCAACTTCAAATATATATAAAGCTCAACCATATGATAGGCTTCCTAGTATCATGAGCACTCCCTACTCATCTCCTTTGATTTCGATAATAACTCTTTCCCCTTTTGATTCATCCCACTTTATTCTCTAAAACATAATCAATTTATTGATAGTCCTATCTTTGAATTTTTTAGAGACAACAATCGCCTACTTTAATCGGGAGTATTCTTAAGGGATTCACTTTCCTTAAGATGTAATTAACTATGAGTGCTTGCCCCCATAGGAAACTTTAGATCTCGGTCTAAATAAACCCTACTTTATTCATTCATGTAAAGTAGGGGAAAAATCTTTAACATCTTTGGAGACATCAGTCCTTATTAGTGATTAAGTCCATTTGTAGGGTAGTGACTTCTATCTTTCGAGATAGTATACTATTCATATCATAATCACCTCAATAAGTACACCCTCAGATCTGGTGTCACACACACCAATGGAACCGAAAATAAACACCATAATAATTAAGGAAGAGAATGGATTAATGGATTAATAACTTGATTAACCTAATTAAAAGGGTAATTACTTCTGATTTCTCTTAATTGATTCATGGTTAGAGCTTTAGTTGTTCAATAACCTAAAGAGAGTTAATGAAATTATGGTTGGCTCACATGTGTGAGAAAACCATAAAGTATATAAGTGAGTATCTTAAGCTTAATAAATTAATGATTATGAGCTAATTGTATTAGACCCCTTTCATTTCATAGGAGCATCTCTATTTACTTTTCAATTCATTTGCATATTACATTAGCTCATAATTATTTAATTAATTATCTTAAGGTAACATAGGTAAGGGTTTAATCAATTAATTTAATTCATATCTTAACCTAATTAATCCATAAAATCAACTTAATTTCTTTTCATTAAATCAATTTTACTCACATATGGGGAATGGGATTAGGATTCATAAATCTTTCTCATATTTCTTAAATCAAGTCAAACATGAAATTAAAAATAACATTAAGAAATTTTATTTTATTTTAAATGAGCTTATAATATGATTGTCCTTAGAAATTAGTTGGATTGAATGAAATCATGTGCTTATGTCCTTTTATTTCTTTCCAATCATATTAAATGTTGTAAGCTACTTGATTCATGCATTCATCATTTTCCAAAATTAATTAAATTAAATGGTTTCCTTTATGTTAAGCTTGCATGTGTTGATTTAAATTAATATATGTGTGGCTATTATCACTATTAAATTCAAATTTATTTTCCAAAACTTATAAATGAATGATCATATATGCTATGAATACTAGTTATAAATACATTAAGTGTATGAAGTGAAGTTTCTTTCCTTTCGTTCATGTATTGATTTATATAAGTAAGAATGTTAATGGGTATATACCTTGGACATCCCGGGAATATGAGGCTTTAGTTAGCCCCAAGGAGGTCATTTGATTACTTCACTTCCTTGGTTTAACAACGACATGTACTCCATTTGATTTCATTCTTATGTATTTTATTAGAATATGATAAGACTTTACTCCATATGCATAAATGTTTCAATCAAATAAAAATATAACTTTTGCATGGTTTGTTTTTTCTTTATTTATGTATACATCCATATGTTTGAGAAAAGAAAATATTTAGTCGAACATCCTCAATATGAGGCTTTTTAAGTAGCCAAGGAGGTCATTTGATTACCTCACTTCCCTGGTTAACAATGGCATGTACTAGCTTATGTCTCTTATACATGTGTGTGTGTATTTAATTATGGAATTATAACCCATTATCTTCTATAAAAAATCCATGCATTCATGAACGATTTAGTTGTTGAATTAATTAATCATATGACTTGGAGTTCTCTTTCTCATAAACATGTATGGAAACTTACATATGTTTGAATGTGATGGGTATATAGTTTGGACACCCCAGGAACAAGAGGCTTTGAGTAGCCCCAAAAAGGTCATTTGATTACCTCACTTCCTTAGTTAATAATGACACGTACTATTTAATTTCATTCCTATATATTTTTCTATAAGAATTTAGATAGAGCTGTAAATTAATATAATAAAATAATTTAATCAAATGAAACATCTAAATTCTAAAAGTATATGTTTACATCCATCATTTAAGTGTGCTAAGGTATATTGCATGTATAGGTATGTTTAGGATTTAATCATATGCATATTACATATGATGCGAAGAAATGAATGAACATGTGTCATGTGATAGTAATTAATTCAAGTTAATCTTAAGATGCCTTTCTTATTGAATGAGGTTACTTAAAGTGAACCTAACTTAGGATTAATTTAAATAATCTATAACAAGAAATTCACTAAAGAGAATTGATTAATTAATATGCTTAGATGTGACTTAAGGTAGGGATAAAAGAGAGTATTCCTCTCTTTTCTTCTCTTTATAACAATCAGTTGCTAGGTGTAAACTAAATGGAACAAAAGAAAATATTAAGTAAAACTTGCAAATCAATTAAGTCACTTAAAGTGAAACCATCCTTTATATTTAAATCCTTTCATACTTAAAAAATCATAATAAAGCCTAGTTAAGGCATACCACACCAGCCTTAATACACACACTTTCAAAGTAAGTCACTACTTTTAGCTTTATGTTAGGGCGGTGATGGAGAAATATATGTTTGGTTTTATGATATTTTATTCTAGACTAGATGTTAGGGTGTATGCTTCGTAGACTGGATGTTAAGCCTTGATTAGCCTAATCATATTTTCTGCAGGAGGTTGTGTTTAATGGGTGCTTAAAATAAATATAAATGCTCTCTTTTGCAGGTTGCTTAACCCCTAAGCATAATCTAAATTAGGACAAGTGAGCTTGGTTACCCATGTGCAGGGTGCTAAGTCCAAATTATTCATATAATTGCTTAGATTGTATGGTGTGTTTAGCTAACACTTGTTTTGCTGGTGTAGTTAGATATACTTTTCCTATTTTTAATGTAATTTTGCATTAGAATTAAGATTAGTATTATGGGGGATTAAGATGAGCAGTAGCTAGAAGGTTTTGTCCTCAGAGGCCTTGATGCCTTTGAAGCAAGCAAATCCAAATGAAGAAATGAAAGATATTTGAAGAATAAGATAAGAAGACCCCTATAGCTTTTATTCATTTGTAAAATTATCATTATTCTTTCATATACCGGGTTGTATAAAGGTAGAGCTTGACTTTTTGGGTTATACGGCAGCACCCGACCGCATCGTCCTTTTATTCTTTTGCATTGGATTTATAAAATGCTTAATGTTCTGTTTAAATTGCACAATAGAAACATCATGCCTCTTCTTAGTTTCTTACTTATATGGTGATTTAATGTGTGGCCTGGATCCGATTAGGCTCTTAGGAAAAAATAAAATTTTCTACCCCAATTACGACTCATAACTAAATTTTCTAAATAATTCATAACCTCACATAATGCCTATAAATTAATTCAAGATAATTAAAAGATTTAGCAATTCCTTACCTAAATGTTATCTATTTAATATCATGCATCCATATTACTTCACTCTTACTAAGATAGGGTTTTCATCCTTGCATGATAGGGGAAGACTTGACCTTTGAGGGTCTCCTCTTGGTAGAAAATACCTCTTTCTCCTTGATTTAGCCATTACCTCATTTCATCATGCATTTAGACATATAAAAATCCTATGGCCTTTATCAAAATGAAGAGTCCAAAATCAAATAAAAATTGAAAAGATTTGCATTAGACTAAGTCATGGCTCATACCACTCATGCTCTAGTCTCTTAAGGAGTGGGTTTATGGACTTTAATTTCTTTATAAATAATAACAACCTAACTATCTTGCAAAATCATATGACTTGCCAACATAGTTTTAAAAATGTAGAGGAGTTAGCGCCACTAGTGGTTATAAATTAGTGTGGTTTAGCCTCTCTTATAGAGGTAAATCTTAATACCCATTTTTTCTTAGATTTAGGTCATGCTTTAACCCTTGCTAAAGTTCTCTAGATTTAGGATATGATGTGGTTGTTTTCTTTAGGCTAGAAGCATAAAGCCTCACCTCTTAGGCATTTTCACGATCTTGTATTGTGGAATTATAAGCCCTAGCAATCAAATAAAATTCAACAAAAAAAACTCTCTTCAATTTCAAACATATAAAGCCCAACCATAGGATATATTAGAATGCTAGTTACCTAGTATCATGAGCATTCCCTACTATATCTTTTTTGGCTTCAATAATAAGTCTCTCCTTTTTGATCCATCCTAATTGATTTTCCAGATATAACTGATTTATTGATAGCCTTATCATTGAAATCTTTGGAGATAATAATTGCCTACTTTAATAGAGAGTATTCCTAAGAAATTCACCTTTTAAGGTGTAATTAATGATGTGGGCTTGCCCCCATAGAAAACTTTAGAATCTTATTTAATATAAACCATACTTTATTCATCCATATAAAGTAGGGGAAAAATCTCTGATATATTCGAAGACCCATCATGCCTTAGGAGTCTTTATTATGTAACTATGTCCATTATAATGGTTATTTCTATCTTTCGAGATAATGCACCATTCCTTGATATCATACCTGATCACTTCAATAAGTGCACCCTCAGATCTACATGGTGTCCTCATATCAAAAATAAATACCACAGATTTTTCTAGTGACTCCACTGGGGAGGGTTCCTCTCTCCATCTCTAGTAGACAATTGTTGTCTCCAAGCATCGATAGTTGACTTGTATTTCTTATGAGTCTGAGACTATCTCTCTTTCCATTAGCACTTACCTTATTTCATTCTTAAGCAAAGCTAGCCAACATCCTCTAGGTTTTAGGACCTCACTCCTTGTAGGTATTGAAACTTTTATTGTGTCCCCCATTAGGTAAAAGATAAGATTAACTATTGAAAGAAGATGACTAAAATTTAGAACCTCTTTACCACTAGCTTGGTGAGGCAAGGTTCATCTTATATTTAAGAAAATAAACACTTTCGCAAAATGCTACTTGCTAAAAACACTTTTTCAAAATTCACATAACAAAAGATCTTGCACAAAATTCAAAGGAATTTTCAAAAAGCACAAAACTCATATAACCAAACTTCATTTAACAGTTCTTATAATTGTTACATGGAGGTTCTTTTTAAAATCAAAATCAACAATTTTTATAATCCCTTTTTTTTCAAAAGCACATTTTTTTTAAAATAGCTATCTCCAGTCAACATACCCAAATTTGTTGAATGAAGATTCTATTTTCAAATAAAATCATGACATAAAATTGAAACTCCACTTAGCATATTTCATATGTACTAAAGTTGGAGTTTCCCTCTTTTCAAAAGCAAGAAATCACATACAAAATCAAGACATATTTGAACTCCATTTGACATACCCAAATTTGTCAAATGAGAGTTCCCTTTCTTTTGGAAAATCAAAGCAAATTGAATTCTATTTAACATACTAACATTTGTCAAATAGAATTTTTCTTTTCCAAAGTCTTGAACATCAAAACACATTTGGACTCCATTCAACATACCCAAATTTGTCAAATGAAGGTCCCATTTTCAAAAATCACAAAAACAAATTGAACTCTATTTAACATACCTAAATTTTTTAAATAGGTTTCCCTCTTTCAAAACCACAACATATTTGAACTCTATTTGGCATACCATATTTGTCAAACAAAGGGTTCCCTCTTTTTCAAAAGAGAGAGAGCAAATCATAAATACACTTGACTCCTACTTAACATACCAAATTTGTTATGTAAGAGTCTCATTTTCAAAAATCATAATACACTTGACTCTTACTTAACATACCAAATTTTATAAGTAAGAGTCTATTTTTAAATCATAAACATACTTGACTCTTACTTAACATACCAAATTTGTTAAGTAAGAGTCTCATTTTCAAAATCATAAATACACTTGACTCCTACTTAACATACTAAATTTATTAAGTAAAGCCTCATTTTTAAAAATCATTTTGGCATCTACTTAACATACCAAATTATTTAAGTAAAAGCCCCACTTTCAAATCAAATCAACATATATCACACGCATAGCCAATCATCATAATTAATGATGTTTTCATAAGATTTTCAAACATATAATTGAAAACCTTTTTAGCATACCCAAATTTGCTAAGTAAAGATTTTACAAATCAAATTTTAAAACAAGACATACAATATATATATATATATATATATATATATATATATATATATATATATATATATATCTCCTTAAACACCCAACCTACTTAAATTGGTTGAGTATAGGTTCTAAATCAAAATCATATGGCAAAGTCTCTCCTCCAATCGGCAAAAATCTCTCCAAAAATTTAATGAACCCCACTTAGCATACCTAAATTTGTTAAGTGTGGGTTCAAATTCTAAATCAAGTTTAGAAGTCAATGATTGAAGAAAAATACTAAAGTAAGGATCTGCCTCAGTTGCATTTCAAACAAATGTAGTGATTTTAATACAGTCAATCTTTTCAGCCTTCATTAGTGATCATGGCTCCCAACAAGTTTGTTTTCTCCTTCCTCTCTAGTGTAGATCTGGCCTTGGATCAGGCCAATCTCCACCACACATCGATCTACTTTGGTTTGGGGTTTGAGGTTAAATTACTTGTGGAGGGACAACCCTTACAATTGTTAGTAGGGAGGAGGTGGCAGGACAAATGCCACTTATCCGGTTTGACATGCCATTTGACTCTGAGTTCCCCTCATTGAAGAGGAAGGCTACAATGGTTTCCACACCTCATTCAGTGTTAGTGTCAGTACCAGCTTGTATGGGTTCATTAGTTGCCATAGCTCGGGAGTACTACCTCTCTTTGGTCACCCCAAAGGGGATGGCTATCTTGGCCTCCGATATAGTCTCCCTTACTTTTGAGGTAGGTTCCAGTTCTCGTTCTTCTTTGCTCACCCGCATCCAACATCTCAACAAAAATAGGAAGGTCAAGCGGGACCATCAGCGAGTAGCCAGGGAGCTCAATATTGCTTCCAACATAGCTGAGGAGGGTTCTCCTCGTGAGACCTCTCCACTTTTGAGTGGTAGTAGGTTTCACCCCTCCCTCAAATGGAGAGGAAGACTACTGGAGGATTGCCACATCACCTCCACCACTAGCATACTTTGAGACACTAGCTAGGGAGTGTAGGAGGCTCTATGTCGACTTAGGATTGTTCTTCGCTAGGTCGTGAGCTTGATGCTCGTGCAATTGTTTGATTTTAGATCCATGATCCCCAGGAGTGATTGGGGTTGATCCACACCTGAGAGAGAGAGAGAGAGAGAGAGAGAGAGAGAGAGGCTCGAGGTGCTTGCCTAGGCAGAGAGAAGCGATAGGGTATGAGCGTAGCCTCCGTTGATGGATTTATCATCATCTATCAATCATTTAGACATTGTTTTCTTGAGCGGTCAATGCGGAAGATATCTCCAATTGAGAGGCAGTCGATGTTACCATCACAGCTCTCCCCTCGCCATCCACCATCACCTGTTCAACTTACAACATCCACCACTCCTACCAAGATTCAAAAGCACCCATCCAGGAAAAGACCATCCCCACTGGTGATCTAATGATCCCACTCCATCCACTACGGGGTGAGATTGAGCTCCCTGACCCTCTACCTCAGTTGTGGTCGATGGAGTGGCAACAAGAGTGTCATTGCATCACCACCTAACAAAGGGGAGAGGGAGGGACATAGACATAGTCCCCATGACAGTTGATCCTCCCAGTGAGGAAGTCTTGACAGTAGGTAGCATCCATTACATAGAGATAGAGGAGCATAGTCCAATAGCTAGCAGTCAGTTGGTGTTCATACCAGTCCAGTGGGGCATAGTAGACTGATCGATAGATGACATATTAGCGAACTACTTTGTCGAGAAAAGGAATGACCATTCAGATCAGGAGGAGTATAGAATCAGCTTTGATCCTGATGAGGATGACATGTTGAATGACACAGCTGAGGTCCACATGGTTGATACATGGGGATCCCTACAATGGGATCAACTTAGCCAGGAAGGTGTTATGCTCGAGGAAGGTGACACTTCTCACTCGACTCAGAACCTCCTCCACCAGCTCAGGCAGAGGGATGATCACATTGACAAGATGGGGAAGAAAGTAGAGGAGTTGATGGCAGTGGTTTTAATATTGCAAACTTTAGCCCTAATATTACAACCTTCTCCCATGATAGCTGACAGACCAGAGTTGGTGCATACTTTAGACCTTCCTAGGTGCACTCCCGCAGAGGAAGATGTTGGTAGCTCGCATAGGAAGGTTACAGATGACACCGCCATGCATGACAATGATATCAAGCATATGGTAGAGTAGTAGGTGAGGGAAGCGATGGCGCAAGCCAGGGGGAGCTCATCCATTCCAAAGGGTAGACCATACCCGAAGGAATTCAATGTAGTTCAATACTCTAAGGGTTTTGTGCCGCCTTCCTTCAAGATCTTTAATGGCAATGGGAACCCGCATCAATATATTGCACATTTAAGAGCTGGCTATTGCAACACTGGTGGCAATGATGCACTCTTATTCAAACTCTTTGTTAGTGCCCAGGGTTGCATTTGATTGGTATCAACGCCCAACAGTTTTAGGACTTTTAGTTTGATCTCTTCATCAATCTCTGAGCTCACAAAGAGTGTAGGTGACCTCTAGCAGAAAGCAAGTTCCCAATGAGTCCTTTGTTGATTATATTCTCAGGAGGCACAACCTGGGCATAAAATGGGAGTTGCAGCTATTTAAATAACATGTCATTGAGATTTTTCTCAAGAATATCTATAGGCCTTCATTCTTAGAAACCAAAATTTGAGATAATAAGGCGGCTAGTAAGGAAGCCACATAGTTGCCCCCGACCAATCATCTCTAAAAGTAGAAGGTGTTCAAGAAGAAACCATGGATAGTTGGTTGTGGATATGAAAAGAGTCTGTGAGAGACCCAGCAAACCTCCTCCTCACCTCTCTGCTGACAAGCTTCATGGCCATTCCATAACCTCGGCACATATCGGTATTTATCCACTGCCAGTATTATTACTCTTGCTAATAGATTGAATAAGCTATATTCATCAATAGGTAGTTAGGAAAATCCTTAAGAATCTCTTAAAGAAACCGGCTTTCGATTCTTGCCCAGAGGGGGTGGGTAAGAATAATGATCCTATTTTACCTCCGCATGATTAGTCATATCTTAGAGGTTTATATTACTTTTAAGTACTTGAGCATACAAACAAATCACATTAGTTATCCAAGGAATACTTATTAGAACAACCATTCAGTTCTATTAGGGTAATTCTTGGGGTACTTGCGATCTTCTTAAGATAAAAGAAGGTTGGGATATTGCCTTATCGTGAACCTCTAAAAAGTAGTTTCTAAAATCAAGAAACTCTCTTTAGAGGTGCATGTGTAGCTCAAATCTCCAACATCAAGGAAGGTTTGCAAGTTGCCAAAGACAACTTGAAGAAGGTGATAGCTCAATAACAGTAGCAACATCTCACCCTACTTTCCTGGGATAGTTCAGTAGCGTAACCACCGTGAGTCCGACTCCATCCCTATTGACTACTTCTTCCTCTAGCTCCTCTACTACCGTGCATTGTATGTGACAAATTAAATCCCTTAATCCATTTACTTTGTTAGATTTCTATTATGTACCTCCACCTAAAAAGAAATCAATAAAGAAAGAAGATGTTACTTACATCTTGTGATACTCTAGATTTTATTTCTTTTGAAAGCTCTCCAAGTCTAGAAAATAATAATAATAGCTCTAGTCATTATGATCCACCCTCTTCTAATTCAGAATCAAACTTTCCTTTTCTGAATCAACTAGGTTGACCTCTTGAGAATAACTTAGAGTCAATTGAATCCGAGGATCCCATAGAAGAAGTTGTAGGTATACTTGATGAGAAGGAGAACTTTCCACAAGTTCATCATTTCAAGAAGTCACTGATGTTAATCTACACAGTGGCAAAGTTCTACCTCCTAGGGTAGTACCTCAAGATAAGTGTAAACAAGTTATTGGTTCCAATGAGTAGATAGCCCCTTGTATGGTTAAAATTTTCAATATAAGAGTAGCCTTTCAAAATCAGTTGGGAGAAAGAGAAAGACAAGCCTATATAAATTCATCTTTTTAGGATGCCACGCAGATCCACAGATGTACTTATTTAGGTGATCAAGCACATCATCAAGGAATGGTGTACTATCTCAAAGATAGAAGTCACTACCCTTTAATGGACCTAATCACCTCAATAAAGACTCCTAAGGATGTTGGGTCTTTGAAGTATACCAGAGATTCTTCTCTTACTTTACATGGAAAAGTAAAGCAGGGTTAATTTTAAAATGGGTTCGTTAAGTTCCCTACAGGGGAAAGCCCCCATAGTTAATTACATCCTAAGGAATGGGGATTCCTTAGAAAAACTCTCGATTAAAGAAAATGATCATTGTCTTTAAAGATTTCAATAAGAAAGGACTATCAATCGAATGGTTCATTTTTGAAGATCAAATGGGATTGATCAAAGAGAGATTTATTATCGAAGCCAAATGAGAATAAGTAGGAGATACTCATGATGCTAGGAAACCTAGAGAGCATCTCAAACTATCCTATGATTGGGATTTATATTTTTAAAATTGATTTAATTTATTTGATTTAGATTTTTCATTAAAATGCTAGGGCTTATAATTCCATAATACAAGGTTATGAAAATGCCTAAGAGGTGAGGAATTATACTTATGGCCCACAAAGGGGAAAAGCAACCTTAGAACCTAAATCTAGGGAGCTTTGGTGAGGGCCAAAAGCATAATCTAAATCTAAGGAGAAAATGGGTAATTGATTTACCTCCATAAGAGAACCACCATGACGACTTACCACGGGGTGGCCAATAACTCCTCCTATGATTTTAAACACATGTAGGCAAGTCATATGCTTATGCTAGATAGTTGAGATATTTAGAAAGAGACTAAGTCCTTAAACTCACTCCCTAAAGAGACTACATCATGTAAAAGGCATGCTTCAAATGACCTAAATCTAATGTAATTCAAGTTTTATTTTATTTTTTATTTTGGACAATTATTTTGACTCAGGCTAATAGGATTTGTATGCCTAATGCATGAAAAATAAAGTTATTGGCCAAAATCAGCGAGAAGGGAGGAGCTGTGTTTTCAGCATTGTTCTCACAAGTCAAGCCAAGTTTTTCTGGCAAAGGTGAAAGCTCTCCAAACAAGAGTGTCATAAAATGTTATTGTGCATGATATTACAAAAGAAATGCTCATCCAGCTAAGATTTACTAATTCTTTTATCTTGATTTTAAACCTAAGCTTTAGTTGAGGTTATGAGTTATTTAATTTTTATTTTGAGTTGTTAAGTTGGGTAAAAGATTTATTTTTCCCTAAGAGCCTAATCCACATCCAAGCCATACATAAAGCAAGGAACAAACTAGGAAAAGCATGCCACTTAATGTACAAGCTAAATAAATCATCAATCAATTTATAAAGCTAAGCACAATAAGAATAAAAGGCCATTGTGGTCGGGCACCATCGCACAAACCTGAAATTATCAAACTGGGTAGCCGAGCTCTACCAGTATACAACCTAGATTACAAATGAGTTACATTACAATTAAGTAAGGAACTCATTATTATGGAGGTCTTCAAGCTTTCTTTCTTCTTTCTTCTTTTTTTTCTTTCTTCTTATTTTCTTTCTTCTTCTTTGGTTCTTCCTTTTAGATGGTTGAATGGTAGATGCTCCAAGGCTTCACATGGTGCATAAGATAGGATCTTATGGCCAATCTTAATCCCCATAACAATCATTCCAAAATCCTAATTGCACAAATTTACATGAAAAGGAAAGAATGAAAATCTAACTAACACCTGCAAAATAAAGGTTAGCTAAAATAATCCACATAAATCCCAAGGATGTATATTGGACTTATCACCCCACACATGGGTGACTAAGTCCACCGGGCCTATGGATTATGCTTAGGGGTATAAGCACCACAAGTAAAAGCATTTATATTTTTATTTATGATAGCGCCCCTTAAGCACAATTCTTGCAGAAAAGAATAGTTAAAATAAGAGTGTTTTACCATTCATTCTATGAGCATACATACTAACATCCAATCTAAAATATATATCACAAAACAAAACAAAGCATCAAACCATGCACCACCCTAACCTAAAGCTAGAACTGGTGACTTAGGCTAATGTGTGTGCTTTGAAGGTTTGTGTGGTATGCTTAGCTATGGCTTTAAGTTAGGAATTTCTAAGTGTGAAGAACATGTTCAACTTAGAGGAGGGTTTCATTTAAGTTGTTTAATTATTTTGGATTGATTTTATTTCATGTTTTGATTTAGTTTAAGTGGATCCTACAATTAATTACTAAGTTATGAAGAGAGGGAAAGAGAAGAGAACTTCTCTTTCATTCCCTAACCTAAGTAATTTCTAAAGTAGGTTCACATTTTAGTTTGGTTTAGGTGAATGTTTTTATTAAATCTTTTAATTAATCCTAAGTTTAAATAAACTGTAAACAAACCTATTCAAAAAGAAAGGCATTTTAAGATTAAAAAAAATGAATCAAAATTCATATAACACACATTACTTCATTTCTTTCCCAACATGTATAACATGCATATGAATGGATCTAAGCATATATATACATACAAATGAGAACATTTAACACACTTTATGATGCATGCCAAGTAATCCATTTAGGGAAATTTGGAAGTTAAATATGCATGATTTTTCTTAAATAGAAAGGGATTTCCTTATCCAAATTTTCACATACAGACATGAAAGTAAGAAAGGCATAAGTGAGTACAACACCATTATTAACCAGAGGTGTAAGGTATAAAACTTACTTAGGGCTACTTAAATCCTGGCAACCTCGGGATTGTCCACACTAATATACTACTTTCCTTAAATACAAACATGTGTATGAAAGAAATGAAATGGAAAGGAAGAATGCAAAAGTTGCATTAATGGATTCATTTTGTTTATGCAATTTATGTATGCAAGTGTAGGTAAAACTTCTTAAATGGTAGCATAGAGATGAATATGATATGGAATTAGGTGAGTGTTAGGTCCTTTTCAAATGGACCATATATCTCACTAATTTCCTGTTCAAAACTATACCAACATAAGAGAGGAAGGAAACCTATGCTAAGCATACCTTTATAATCTTTCACATGCAAGTTTATAATTAAAGTATAAGTAGCATACTTTTAGATTTTATATTTAATTTATATGTTTTAAATATAATTTGAGTTTAGTAGTGATAATATCCACTTCATATTTCTACTTTAGCCAACACATGCAAATTTGACATAAAGTAAACAATTTCATTTTAAACTAGAATTTGAAAATTATGAATGCATGAAACCACATGGCATACTAATTTAACATGTTGGGGAAAGATTTAAAGTAATGAAAGCATGTAAACAAACTCACTTTAATTAAATCCTAAAGACATTCTTATAGAATAAGAAAGTTTAAAATAAATCAAAGTGAATTCAATGTGATTTTTGTTTAGTTTGAAGTTTGATTTAATTTTAAAAAGTGAGATGAGTTTGATGTTCCTAACCCATTCCTACATGTGTTTGATATTTTTGTTTAATTTTTAGATAATTAGATCCATTTTTATGTGTTAATTAGGTTAAGGTATGAATTAAGTAAATTAACCTTACCTACACCACCTTAGAATAATTAACCAAATATCTATGAGCTAATGAGATGACATAAAAACTCACAAGAAATTTAAATTTGCAATGAACCTAATAAGAAAAAAGCTTAATGCAATTTGACTCACAATTAAAGGTTAATTAAGCTAAGGGGTTTAGCTTAAGTGATTTCAAAAACCTTTCATACTTATGAATTGGGTTTTGATTTTCTTAATTGAACACCTAAGCATCTATCCAAAGTATATTAATTAAGTTCTAAATATTTTAAAATTTTTAGAAATTAATTAAGGGGATAATTAATGAATTAACCCTTAATTAAGAGAAGATTAAGGAGAGGAAAGGGGGTTTAGGTAATAGCTTCAGAGAAATTCCCCAAAATTATTTCCTAAACCTGCTATCTACTAGATCTCACCTTAATCACACCTTAATTATGCTTAATTGCATAAGGAGGGAAATTAAGAAATCCATATGCAATTCTTCTAAAATCTTCAATAAATCCCAAGAAAATTAGGGGAGGTAGAGGTCATCAACTAAAATATACCCAAGAAATTTGGGATTAATGAGCTTAATTAAACTGTAATGAGTAAAATGAAGTTTCCAATAAAACCCAAAATTAGGGAAAATTATAACTCAAAACCCATTGAAATTAATTTTAAATATTCTAAGTTGAATTATCTTTCTATATGATTTTAGTTCATATTTTTTTGAATTTTCTAGAGGGAGTTATGAATTTTAGAAGATCCCTGGGTTAATTAGAATTAATTAAAACATTTTACTAACCTTTGTCTTAAATGGCGGTGTAATTGATGCAGCACATGTGTGAATTCTTAAGTTGTCAAATCAAAATGGCGGTCATGATCGTGGTTTGATCTTTTCGATCAAGATGGACGATCTAGATCTCCCATGATTTTAAAATGGATAAATTTTACATGGGAATTATCTACCGTCCATCCAAAATGCACGGATGGATGGAGAGATCTCCCAAGTTCTTCCCCTTGATCAATAGAGACCATCCATGATCAAGGGGATGATCTTGATTGAGCAATTAAACAAACTCAACCCACCATCTAAAGCTAAAGCACATCCTAAAAAACCACATGGGATTAAAATTTCATTCACAAAGCTCCACACCACATTGAGTTTAATGGTTGGAAAATCCCATACCTCATTGGAGGTGATCAGCTGATTGAGCTTAAATTAGTTGAAGCTTTGAGTTTTGAACTTGAGGTTGAGTGGATTGGTATATCACCTCCTCCTTTATGAGCTTTGATCAGCTAGGTCTCCCTTGCCTTTGGAACTTTAAGAGCTTGGGTGCACTCTACTTGCCTCTCCTGGGTATGCAAAGAAATTGAGTGAGTGAGTGAAGAAATTGACTCTTCAATGATCCCCATTTTCAAACTCTGAAAATTGAGAAATGAGGTTTTGAAATCCTCTCTATGAAGCTTGGGAATAAGGCTTGCTTTGAGTTCCTTAGCTTCAATTGATAGAGGGGAAGTTAGAATTAAAATGAATTAGGGGTATTATATCTCCCCCTTGAAGGATCAGACGATCGTCCATCCTCTTGCCATTTTTGATCAAGGTAGCTTAGGCAGTGGGTTGTTTGATCAGTTAGGAGTGTGCACATGGTCAGTTTTAGCTAAGGAGTGGATTACCAACCTCCCATGTGCTTGAATTTGAGTGGGAGATGGGTTTTGAATTTGGAGTTTTGGCCCATGGGGTCGGGTTTGGTCTAGGCACCAATTGGGCTGATCCAAATCCATTAGGTTGGGTGCACCACTCTTCATTAGGTCCCCTTGAGCTTTTAGAAAAGTCTCAAGTGAATATGAAGAGGGTATGACAAAATTACCCATGGATTAAGCCAAAATTTATTCTATGACCTAGGGGTAGAATAATAATTTTGCTAATTTTTCACTTTGGATATGTTGGGTATGTGGAGAAACTAGGTTTGGCCAAGTTTCATGAGATTTGGAATTCATTTGATAGGGTTTGGCTCATGTTGACCCATTTAGGTCAAAATAAGTCAACTTGGGTCAAGTTGACTAATTGGTCAAATTGGGTCAAACCAAGGGTTGGGTCAAGTTCATATGACCATTTGAAATGTTTTGGTGGCTTTGGTTTGATTCAATTTGGTATAGTTTTGAATTTGGCTCATATGACTTCATTTAGGTCAAATGGGTCAAGTTGATCAATTTGACCCATTTGACCTATTTAGGCTAGGTCAAGGGTAGGTTTAGGTTTGGTTAGTCATATGGAGTGAATTGGTATCTTTGTTTCCAATCAATTTTGGTTAAGTTCAAATTTGGCTTGACCCCTTTAGTCATGTTGGGTCTAAGGTCAATGGGCTAGGTCTAGTTGGATGAGTCAAGTTCCACAAGTGATTTGGAATGAACTTGACCCATTGGTTTCAATCAATTTGGCTTAGATCAAGTTTTGACATTTTGACCCTAGGTCAAAATGGGTCAACTTGGGTCAAGCCAATTAACTAGGTTAGGCTCAAATGTTGGCTTGGTCAAGTTCAAACTTAGGTTATGAGTGAACTTAGATCAATGGTTTCAATCAATTTGGCCTATAGTGGAATTTGTCTATGTTATGCTTTATTTTGGGTTTAAGTGTTGACTTGGTCAACCATTAGATTTGACTTGGTTTGACCCAATTTGATTGATTGATCATCCCATGATGATTGTTGACCATGATGAGAGGCATAGATGAGTTTAGTTCAATCCAATTTGGTTAGGATTAGAATTTGGCTCATAAGGGTATTTTAGGTCACTTTATGACAAGTGAGCCTAAGTGGGTCAAATGGCTTGGTCAAAGCTTGATTTGAGCTTAATTGATCTTGTATATAGACATATGATTGAAATATAAATTCATTTAGAAGTGGTTTGAAGTCAAATGAGTTTTGATTCATTTGACAATTTCACATTCAAAGGGAGAATATGAAGGGATTTTGGTTTGATTTTTGATTGTTAGATTGAAGTTTGGATTTATATATAAACTCATGATTGTAGGTTTGATTGAATCATGAGAGAAAATCAAGAGTTTGACTTGATTTAAAATTGATTTGGCTAAGTTCAAGATTTTGACTTGAAAGGCTTAGATTGGATTTTGAGTTTATTTGAGTTAGATTTTTTTAGTTTTGATTGTTTTATATTTCATTTATATATGTGAATATAAATGAGAATATAAATGGATCATGAGAAAATTTCAAGTATTTAAAGTGATTTAATCATGATTTAGGTTAAGTCCATTAAGAAGGATTTAAAGGACTAAGGAAAATTGGAGTTTTTAAGTTTGAATTTTTGATTTGGTTTGATTGATTTGAATCTATATTTCATTTATATATGTGAATATAAATGAGGATATAAATGAATTATAAGAAAATCCCATGAATTTGAGATAGTTTGATCATGATTTAGGCTAAGTCCATTAATGGAGAATTAATGACTTAAGAAAGATTTTAAATTGGGAATTTAATTTTTGGGTTTGATTTGATTGATTTATATTTATATTTTATTTATATATGTGAATATAAATGAGAATATAAATAAATTTTGAGAAAATCCCATGAGTTTGAATTGGTTTAGGGTTAATTTTGGCTAAGTCCATTAATGGAAAATTAAGGACTTAAGGAAGTTTCATGAATTGAATTGGAATTTTGAGTTTAGTTTAATTGATTTTGAATTTATATTTCATTTATATATATGAATATAAATGAGAATATAAATGAATCATAAGAAAATCTGAAAGATTTGATTTAGTTTTGATCATGATTTTGGTTAAGTCCTTTTGGGAAGATTAAGGACTTTGGAAAATTTGAGTTTAGGATTTTTGATGGATTTTGATCATAGATTTCAATCATGGATTTCAATCATGGATTTCAATCATATGGAGTTGATTTAAGTTTGAAGAAAATCAAATAAAAATGATTTAGAGTTTGACTTGAAGGAAGGAAGGTAAGGAGTGGTTCAAGCTAAGGGTAGAAATTTTCCTAACACCCCTAAGGCATGACCTATTCCTGTGGCTAAACCTTCTAAGTCTTCTAGGGCTAGGTTGAGTGTCCAACTAATCACTAGATGTGTCTTAAGAAGGTACTCTTTAAGTCTAAGAGGAATCCTATGTCTATGATCAAGGTGTTAAGAGCTCATTCTAAAAATGAGGTCAACACCCCTCTACGGGATGCTCCGCCTATGGATATGCTTGTGGAGGACCAAGTCAAAGTTGATTACAAAGTCCTAACACATCTTAAAAATTTGCCTAAGTTAAGAAAATATGACGCCCTTGTCTTATCCAAAGAGATGGGGGAATCTCTAGTCAAGGCTCTTCTTGATCTAGATATGCTTAGCTAAAAGGAGGCACTCAAAGGACATCTTAGAGTTACATTCTGATGAAGACTTGCTTAGGGATGACACTGCCTCTTTATATTATAGTGAATGTTGGTAGATACAGGCTATCAAGTGTTCTGGTTGACCAAGGTGCATCAGTCAACATTATGAGTCTAAGAACCCTTGGCTACTTGAGGATTGACATCTCTGAACTCCAAAAGGAGAGGATGATGTTGAGAGGATTCAATGAACAAGGCGAGAGGGCCTTAGACTCCATAGTGTTGCCATTAGAGATGGATGATTGGAAGATTGAAGATAAGTTTTATATCGTAGACTCAGATACATCTTTCAATACTTTGCTTGGGAGATCATGAATATATGAGAATAACACAGTTTTATTCTCTCTACATCAGTGCATGAAGTTCATGAGAGGTATGGAGTCTTGCGTCAAAGAGATCTCAACCCTTCAAACCAACAAGTCCATTCTCATGAATCTAGTCAAGATCCCCATGAGGGACAAAAAGAAAGAAAAGAAAAAAGAAAATGAAATAGAAAATGAAAAGAAAAAAAAATAAAGATAAAGAAAATAAAAGAGAGTGAAACATGGACTCAGGGGAAGATATAGAGCCTAACATTAGATTCCACCCACAGTTCATTACTCCATTCGAACATATGGGTAGGATGGCGACCTCCACAGAGGCAGGGCATTAGGAGGCACCCCAGGTGGAAAGCCTCCTATTGGCCACCCAATATGAGGTATATCCCAGCCACCAGGAGTACACCTGCTATTCACATAGACTTAGAATCTAGTTCAGAGGATGAGTCTTATGTGGTTAGCATGCCAATCAACTCTTCTCAGCAGCAGATCTCTTTTGAGGTGACGTTTGAGCAGAATAGTGATGAAGACTGAGCTCCAAAGCAAAACATAAATGTATCTAAGTCTGCATATGAGACATTTTAGAGGCACAGGTGGAAAGTCTCCTAACCCAATAGGGTTGTCGCCACCAAAGACACATCCACATAGACTTAGAATCTAGTTAGGATGAGTCTTATGTGGTTAGAGCTCTTCTAAAGATCTCTTTTGAGGTGACATTTGAGCAGATGAAATAGAAGACTTTAGAGCTCATAAGCCTCTATTGGAAGCTCTAACTTTCTTCACAAAATTTGAGGTTTTTAAAGTAAGTCATCCATAGATGAGAAGATTCAGAGGTTCTTTTTGGGAGCATCATCCTCAAGTTAGGAAGCTAATGTAGAACTTGAGGATGATTCATATAAAGATTTAATACAATTGCCTTTTGATTGGTATTCGCCTTGCATTCCTAATCTAGCAAAGAAGTGATTAATCCACATATGATCTAAACACAGGTCAGACTGCTTTTAAAGATAATGAGACAATCAAAGAAGACATCCTCAATCAAGACCAGGACTAATGATACAATGGGTCCAATCAATGATGATTATTATTGCCGAGTCATCACCAATCTTTTGGAATATGATAAGTTCTTTTCAAATTATGCTAACTCATATAAGGAGGTGTGTTTAGAAACTTCAAATGATCTAAATGACTTTGAAGTCAAAAATGCACTTCCAGAGTTTGAACAAGAGATTGGATCAACCATCGATGAGCAGAAAGAAATCAACTTAGGAACTAAATACAATCCACATCTGACATACATCAGTTCTTTATTGAGTGATATTGAAACCAATGACTTAGTTAGGCAATTGACCGAGTTTAAAGACTATTTCACATGAAGTTATGAAGAGATGCCTATTTATCTCATGATGTAGTACAAACTAGTAATAGAGCATAGTGCTAACCCTATCAAGCAAGCTCCTAGATGCTTACGATTATACATTGAACAACAGGTCATTTCTAAAGTCAAGAAACTAATCGATGCTGGCTTTATCAAGGGAGAAAAATACCCTACCTGGTTGGCCAGTGTCATTCCAGTTAAGAAAAAGAATGGCCAAATTCGCATATGCATCGATTTTAGGGATCTAAATAAGGCATGTCCAAAAGATGAATTTCACTACCAATACCAGAACTAGTGGTGGATATTGCCTCATCTCATGCGTCTTCTCTCTTTCATGGATGGCTCATCCGATATAACCAAATAAAGATGGCCTCGAGGATGAAATAAAACATTATATTTTAACCGATCAAAATCTTTTGCTATAGGTCATGTCTTTGACCTTAAAAAAATGTGCTACATCCAACAAGTCTGAATCTTTGATGAACTCATTCATCATCAAGTTTATATTACGTCGATGATCTTGTAGTCAAAAGTAAAGAAAAGGAAGACCATCACTTTGACTTGAGAGTAATTTTTAATGGTTAAGATAATTTAACCTTAAAATGAATCCCCTAAAGTGTGCATTCAGAGTAGCTTCAGGGAAATTCCTTGGGTTTGTTGTCCAGCACCATGGAATAGAATTCATTCCGGAGAAGATCAAGGCGATATTAGAAATGCCACCTCTTAAAAGTCTAACTCAACTTAGATCATTCTAAGGGTGATTGGCATATCTAAGATGCTTCATTTTCAACCTATGAGGAAGATGTTAGCCATTTTCAGCACTTATCAAAAAGGATGCCAAGTTCAAGTGGGATGATAAGTGCCAACATGCCTTCGAAGACATCAAGAACTACTTAATGATGCTGTCAACTCTAGCAGCTCCTATCCTAGGCAAGCTGTTCATCTTATATTGTTGCATTAGATGACTCCTTTGGCACTTTGTTGGTCGAAACCAATGATAAAGAAAAGAAAAATGCACTCTACTATCTTAGTCATCATCTAATCCCTGCTAAGGAAAATTATCCACCTATTGAAAAGCATTGCCTAGCTTTAATCTTTGCATCCCAAAGCTATGACTCTCCATCTTTTTTCATAAGGTGAACTTGATCTCGAGGATCAATCCACTGTAATATCTCTTAACACAGTCATATGGGGTTGGTGTGATGGTCCATGATTTTATCACAGTTTGACATTACTTTCGTACCTCTCTCTGTGATGAAAGGACAAGCACTAGTAATTTTTTTAGCAGCATACCCACTTCCTGCTGACTCCCCGCTTAGTGATAACCTCCCCGATGAACAGATCATGAACTTAGGGGATACTAGCATTCACTGCTAGGAGATGTACTTTGATGGTGTGACTTACTTTCAAAAGAGAGAAGAACCATGATCTATTCTTTTAGGGAAGACAGAGGTAGGAATAGTTCTTCTAACTCTGGACCACGATGTGATGAGATTCTCATATTTCTATCCAATCCATGCACCAACAATGAAGCTGAATATGAGGCTCTGATTATCAGTCTAGAGTTAGCCATTATTCTATGCATCCAAAGTATCAACATCTTTGAGGATTCTCAATTAGTTATCAACCAAATCGTGGGTCTTATAAAGTTCTAAAGCCTAAGCTCCATCATTACCATAAGTACACTATGGAGTTGTTGGCTCAAATTCTAGATGTTACCATTTACAAGATACCTTAAGGAGAAAATACATGCAGCATTAAACTTGCAAAGAGTTGGCATGTCGAAGATGAGTCCATACCAATAAGGTTCCAAAATAGATAAGTCTTATCCCTTGTTGATGTTCAACTCATCAAGCGACTCTCTCTTGAAGGGGAGGTTGCCATTGCTAAAAAGGACGACGAGTTAGATTGGAGGCAACCATTCATGGATTATCTAAATATAGGCAAACTACCTCAAGAAAAGTCACTAGCACATCAGGTGAAGTAGAGAACCCTTTCTTATGCTCTCGTAGATGGCATTTTATATGATGGTCCTTTAATCATATGTGGTTACGTTATTTGGACAAACATGAAGCCCGTAAGATCATGACTGAGGTACACTCAGGTTTTTACAAACTGCATCAATTCGGTCCAAAGATGAAAGCCAAGATCAAGAGATTATGATATTACTAACCTTCGATGATCAAAGACTACATGGATGTAGCTAGGAGATGCCACTAAAGTCAGGTGCACGTATGGTCCTACACTAACCACCCAACATCCTACACCTTCCATTAGCCTCATGGCCATTTGAGTGTTGGGTATCGACATAGTAGGTCTGATTGATCCTCCTTCCTTCAAGGGTCATCAATTCATTCTAGCTGCCACCGACTACTTTTCCAAGTATGTAGAGGCAATCCCACTCAGAGAGTTCACTCGCATGCTCCAGTTTTTAAAACCATATATATAGGTTGGGGTGCCTTGACAAATTATATATGATAATGGTACTGCATTCAAGAGCACCAAAATCAATAACTTTGCCCAAAGATACAACATAGATTGGAGATATTCTACCATCTACTATCCGAGAGAAAATGCTTAGCAGAATCCTTCAATAAAACTCTCATCCAGATATTAAAGAATACACTCAATGATAATAAGCAATTGTGGCATGAGCAGTTAGTTTAAGCCTTGTGAGCTTACCGCACTACATACAGAACTCCAACTCAATCTACCCCTTTCTCTTTAGTGTATGGGTCTAAAGTCATTCTACCATTAGAAGTCCAACTCCCATCATTAAGGATAATTATGGGTAGCAAGATCACAACGGAGCAGAACACCAAGTTACAGTTAGAAGAGTTCAAAGGTTTGGAGGAGAGATGCCTACAGACATGCCTGAACCTCGAGTTGTACATGGTCAAAATGATTCAAGTGCATAACAAGTTAGTCTGTCCTAGAGCTTTTCAAGTAAGAGAGCTTTTTTTAGTTCTAAGGATACCAATTATTGCCCATCGAAAGATGGGAGGCAAGTTTGAACCCACTTGAGAAGACCCTTTTTTCATAGAGAAGGCCTACCAAGGAGGATCTTATCAGCTTATAAATTATAAGGGAGAGCGCCCAATACTTCCAATCAATAGGCTCTACCTTAAAAATACTATCCATAAATCTTGTTTCAAAATAATTATCAATAAAATTTCTTTTCATCTCAAATCCCATCTCTTCTATGTTGAGAAACATCTTTATTTACAAATCCACCATGATGTGTTTAAGGTAGGTGTAAGGAACCAAGTGACATCCTATCTTTTGTCAACATAACACCAACACAAACTACAGACAACCACATAAAATAAACATGTATCTTTTATCTCAGGCTACTTTGATGTGGGATAAAGCCCCTCGTGGCACTCACTCATTAGCTACTTTATGTTAGGCTGACATGCTACCCTACTAGTGTGTCACCCCAGTGGTTCCTTGCTTAGAGGATGTAAGTCTACAAGTTTTCTTCTTAACATGACCATTGCAAACTTATGAGCACCTTGTTAGTTTAGTAGGCCTTATTGCGTAGTCAGTAAGCTACCTCATGTTGATTTTGTTTAAGAGGATGTAAGCCTACACACAATCTTCTTGAGCTAGCCATCATGCACTGACTAGGTCAAGTATATTTAAGGCTTAGGATAAGTCCCCCCGTGGCTTTTTTCCTTCTAACTGCTTCAAGTCTCAGTCTAGTCCTTACACGGGACTCCCCACTTGGTAGTCACCCTAGGTTGGATAGCATCTATCCCGCTGAAGATAGACCACCCCAATGATCATTTCCATCTGTGAAGATGAAATCTAAATGCCTTCTTCTCAGATTGATCATCGGACACCGACAGGCACCTTAGGTTGGTTGGTTCTCGATATACTGACAGTGACCCACCCAATGGATACACCACTCATGGCAGAAGTAACTCTACAAGCTTTCTCCCGAAGTTGGGCACCGTATACCTATAGGCTTTCTTTTACAGGGCCCTGGATAAATCCCCTAACGACACCTCCCCTGTGAGCACTCTATTTGGATCACATCCTTAGCGACCCCATTTAGACACTACCTGGGTTACTCTTAGATTGGACAGTCCCCCTTTCTTAGTAGCCACCCCTGTGGTTGGAGAAATCTTGTCAGATGCTGATTCTCCCTTAGTCAGTAAGTCGAGATAGGACTAGGCGATATAAGCCCCTTCTTAGTGTCGCACACCAACAGTCCACCAAATATATAAATATATATATATATATATATATATATATATATATATATATATATATATATATATTTGCTTGTGGATTAGGAGGACTCCCCTATCGGTACCTTTTCCCAAGTAGGCATCTTATCTTTAGGACAGTGTCAGCAAAACTCCCTATAGGAATCACCTTACTACTCATGAGTTGAGATAAGTCCCAAGTGGCACTCTCTCAGTAGTCACCCTTAGGTCGTTTGACTTGTTGTGCCACCAACAAGTTATCCTGGCGGTCATCCTTACTTTGGAAGATGTAAGTCTATTATGCATTCTTTTCGACACGACCGTTACACATCGACAGATAGCCTTAAGTCAGGTTCAATTTATTGTGATGCCAGCTGATCACCCCAGCAGTTACTCCCCACTTTGGAAGATGTAAGTCTACATGCTTTCTTCCTAGCACAACCATTGCACACTGAAAGACACCCCTTAGGTTGGTTAGCTCTACCCCATGGCTGGTAGACTATCCCTTTGGATTTGTAAATATGAGATAGGCCAAGGTTGATATGACACCTTCTTAGTGAATCCATCACACATTGATAGAGTCCATTTAAATTAAAATGACACCTTAGGCTACTCTTGAGTTGAGATAAGTCCCAAGAGTCACTCTCTAAGTAGTCATCCTTAGGTTGGATAGTCCTACCTGATGGCTGGTAGACTTTCCTTTGGATTTGTAAATTTAAGATAGAACAATGCTGATATATCCCCTTCTTAGTAGATCTATCACACATCGATAGGGTCTATATATTAAATCCACTCTCATCCCTAGAGGACATTTCCCTAAGCAAATGAAACTATTCCATATATCAAATCCACCTTATTCTTGTGGATCAGCACATCTTCATAGATACTCTCAACAACCCCCCCCCCCCCCCCCCCCTTAGTGGAGCCTAGAACACAATCACAAATCAAGTCAAATCAAATTCTTATCCCTAGCGGATAATCCAACCTGCTTCCCAAGTGGAAGGTTCATGCACCCATCCCTGGTGGGTTATAAATCCTAATCCCTAGTGGATCTTCTATCCCCAAATCATATTTGCAATCAAACTCAAACTCTTAACCTTTATGGATAAAATAAACCTGCTTCCCTAATGGAAGGTACATACTCAATCCCTTAGTGGATTCCTCCTCCCTCTCTTATACCCTTGGCATAAGTTGAGCTACATTGCACTAAAACTGTGATTCCATCTATGCCTCGAGTTTAGGAATAGATCATTTCTGTTAGCGCTTGCGATCCTTTGGATATTGTTGATCATCTCGATCAATGCCAACACGGGTGGTGTGCTTTGTCAGTTACACCACACCTATTGGGGGTCCTTTTATTGACCTCACTTTTGGAGTGAGTTCTCAACTTCGTCATCATAGATCTAGGACTCTTAGGGCACTTCTAGTGATTAGGTGAATACTTAACCTAAGCCTAGAGACTTAGAAGGGTTAGCCATAAGAATAGGTTATGCCTTAGGGACTTAATGAAGACTTGCCAACCCTATAGCCTAAAACCAATCCATGCTTTCCTTCTCAAACCAAACCTCAAATTTAAACCAAATCCAAACCAAATTTTCAAGACTCATAATCAATCCCATGATCAAATCCAAGCTCAAAATTTTTCATGAATCTTATGATTGAATTCAAAACCCTTTCTAAGCCCTTTGATTTCATCTTATGGACTTAGCCTTAACTAAATTCAAATCAATCCTAATTCATTTAATTTTTCTCAAATATCAATTCAATCCTTCAATTAAACTATAAATTTCTAATTCAAATCGAACTTCACATAATTCAATCCCAAAATCAAATCCAAGTTCCAAAATTCCTTCCTAAGCCATATGACCCGTTCTCATAAGCTTAGCCAAATCTCCACTTAAGTTGTTCCAAACTTGATTTATTTCCATATAAATCAATTATTCCTTCATATATATCCACAAATATAAATGAAATCCATACTCTAATGATTGAAACCAAATCAAACTAAATCAAACCAAGCCAAAATCCCTTCTTAAGCCATATGGACCTACCTCCATAAGCTTAATCAAATCTTAATCCAAATCAATCCAAAATCAATTAGTTTCTTTACAAATCAATTACTCCTTCATTTATATTCATAAATATAAATGAAACCCACCTTCCAATGACCAAAAATAAATCAAACTAAAATGATTTCCTTCTTAACCCTTTTGACCTACATCCTTAAGCTTGGTCAAATTTTCTTCCAAATCACTCCAAACTCAAATGATTTTCTCATGAATCAATTATATCTTCATTTGTATTCTCAAATATAAATGAAACATAAATCCAAATAGCCAAAACCAAATCCAAAACCAAACCAAAACCCAATTCAAGCCTTTTAAGCCATTTCCTTAGACTTAGCCAAATCCTATCCAAACCAAGCCAAAATCAATGAAGTTTTTCTTGAATCAATCATTCCTTCAGTCATCTATCCAAATGTAAATGAAACATACAATTATCAAACCAAACTCAAGTCAACCCAAGTTAGCCCTTTTAGCTTGAAAACTTCAAATCCATTGGACTCAAAATTGCAGTTGGATTTATATTTCAATCCTAGGCTCATCTATAAGTTCAACTAAACTTGAATCATGCCAAAACCAAACCAATTGACCCATTTAGGTCCACTTGACCCAAAGTGGCCTAAAGGACTTTTTTGAGCTAAGTTTTAATATAACCCAAATTAGATTGAACCAAGCCCATCTAAGCATCATATCATGATCAACAATCATCCTAGGATGATCAACCACCTTGAATTGGGTCAAACCAAGTCAACTTGGTCCTTTGACCAAGTCAATCTTTAGCCCAAATGAAATCCAAACTAGCCAAAACTGACCATACACCAAATTGATTGAAACCATTGATTCACACAAACTCATGATCAATGATTGAACATGACTTGACCCTCAATTGAGCCAAACCAAGTCCAATTGGCTATTTGGCCCAAGTTGACCCAAATTGGACTAAAAGGCCAAAATAGATCAAATCATAATCTAACCCAAATTGATTACAACCAATGGCTCAAGTTCATTCCAAATTGATTATTGAACTTGACTGAAGCCATAATTGAGCTCAATTTTGACCAATTGATCAACTTGACCCAACCAAGCCCAAATTGACCTAAAGGGTTAAATTAGCTAAAGTCCAAATTAAATCTAAATTGATTCAAACTAAAACATACAATAAATTTCAATTGACCAATTGAACTTGAACCCAACACCTAACCCAACCCAATTTGGTCAACAAAGCCCATTTGACCTATATGAATCCAAATGAGCTAAAATCAAACGTAGGCCAAATTAATTGAAACCACTTGAACCAAAATTGTTCAAATCATCATTTGAACCTAACCCAAGCTTTGGTTTAACCCAATTTGACCAATTGATCAACCAAACCTAACATGACCCAATATGAATCCATTTGACCAAATGAAGCCAAAACCTATGAAACCAACTCATGACCCATTGGAGGTTGACCAAACGAGACCCAAACCCATCTTGAGTCAACCTAAAATCAGCCCAAACCCATTTGGAGCCAAGACAAATGCAAATCCTCCATGGATTCTCTCCCCCATGTGGGATTTTGCCAAAAATGGCAAAGTCCACCCTCCTTTCACCTTGGCAGCCCTCACTCACCCAAATGAGGGATCCCTAAACCTCCTAGCCCACTCTGCAAAGGGATATGACTTACCATGGACCAAGGAGGTGAGCCAACTCACCTCCCATGCAACCCGAGCACCCAAGGGATCAAGGAAAGACAATCAGCCCATATCCAGCTTGGAGCCTCCTACCATGGCCTCTCCTAATCCATACGAGCCACGTAGACTTGAGTGTGACCACTCCAGCGCTTTGACAGTGGCTGGCCTTCTTAAAAATGGGAAGTCATCCCATCCATCCACCTTAGTAAATCGAGGGGTCTACCCCATCAATTCAATGGGAAATGAATCACTTGATTCGTGAGAGCTCCCTAGCACAATTTCAAGCCTCCTTGCAATCCCCAAAGCAATCCCAAGCTTACTATCTTTGACATTTCTCCTCCCTATGTGAAATTGAATCAGGGGAGGCTAATCCCGATCCAAGCTTGCTCATTCCATAATCAAAACAAAATTACTCTTACACACACCTTCCACACACATCATCGAAGCCACCCAAGTCATTTCCCAAGCTCCCAAGCCATCGGAGGAAGGACTTCAATCACCACTGAGCTCCAAAATGATAGAACTTGACCCACCAAATGAACCAAGGGAATTGGCTTGATTGTATCTCAATAGGGCCTCGTCTCTACTAGATGAAGCTACCTCAATCGATCTCACCGTCGGTCTTGAGCTTTGATATAATTTATCAAAACTATAGAAATAGGAAAATTTTGTTGGAACTTTTCAAAGGAAATTCGTATGTGAGCCCATCATAGAAGTTGGATCCTTGTGGATTCCTCGCACAAAGGTGTGGGTTCATTTTGGAGTGAACCTGAGCTCAGGTGAGCTTGGATCGAGTGATCCATGGCAGACGGCCTCCATCGTTCCTCACTAAGGGAAGGTGGATCATGAGTCATTTGTTCTGCATGATTGGAACGAATGAAGCTAATCAAATCATGTTATTTGATCTATTTTCTCCATTTACACCACGAGATTGATCTGCACCATCTGATCCGAGATTGAACAATTGAGATCAATATCGCGTCCATCGTCGACTGACTCAGTGCATGGATGTGACAACTTAAATAACGAATCCCATGGTGCCATGTGGAAAGCATACATCATCTGCCACGTCGCCAATGGGATTAGGCTTAATTAAAGTTATTTAATGTGTTTTTAAGGCTGAAACTTCCATAATTCATAACTAATTGTAAAAAATTCAAAAAAATATAAATAATGGCTCATTTTAAAGGTATTTTAGAGGGTGATCCATTAAAAGTATTCTAAATTAATTTTGGATAGTAATTTAGGCTTAATTAAGATTTAATTGAAATTTTAATTAGCCTAATTACTCCTTAATTAATAACTAATCAATTTCAAACTTTTTGAGAATGTTTAGGGGGATGACCTCTGCCTCCCCTATTTTTTTGGAATTTATTTGTTGATTAATTGGGATAATTAATTATTTAAGCCTTAATTACTCTTTTAATTTAATTAAGTGATAATTAAGCATTTGAACAATAATTAATCAACAAATTGGACCCTTTAATCACTATTGAACAGTGGGGTGACTTAGGGAATTGGATTGGGGCCTCCCTCCTAATCTTTCCCTAAATTTCCTTCTATTTTTCAACTAAGATGCTAATTAATGTTTAATTAACTAATTAGTGGCCTAATTGGTTAATTTGAAATTCAAATCATTTCAAATCACGTTTAATTGAATGAGAGGGCTTACAGAGTTAGGTTGGGACCTCTTTCCTAGCCTTTTTCCTTTAAGCCCATTTCATCTCAAAGGATAATCAATCTAATTTGGTAATTAATGAAGAGAATGGATTAATAGATTAATGGATTAATAACTTGATTAACCTAATTAAAAGGGTAATTACTTCTGATTTCCCTTAATTGATTCATGGGTAGAGCTTTAGGTGTTCAATAACCTAAAGAGAGTTAATGAAATTATGGTTGGCTCACATGTGAGAAAACTATAAAAGTAATTAAGTGAGTATCTTAAGCTTAATTAATTAATGACTATGAGCTAATTGTATTAGGGCCCTTTCATTTCATAGGAGCATCGCTATTTACTTTTCAATTCATTTGCATATTACATTAGCTCATAATCATTTAATTAATTATCTTAAGGTAACATAGGTAAGGGTTTAATTAATTGACTTAATTAATACCTTAACCTAATTAATTCATAAAATCAACTTAATTGCTTTTCATTAAATCAAATTAACTCACATATAGGGAATGAGATTAAGATTAGCAAACCTTTCATATTTCTTAAATTAAATCAAACTTGAAATTAGAAATGACATTAAGAAATTTTGGTTTATTTTAAATGAGCTTATTTAATATGATTGTCCTCAGGAATTAGTTAGATTGAATGAAATCATATGCTTATGTCCTTTTATTTCTTTCCAATTATATCAAATATTGTATGCCACTTGATTCATGCATTCATCTTTTTTCAAAATTAATTAAATTAAATGGTTTCCTATATGACAAGCTTGCATGTGTTGATTTAAATTAATATATGTGTAGCTATTATCACTATTAAATCCAAATTTATTTTCCAAAACTTATAAATGAATGATCATATATGCTATGAATGCTAGTTATAAATACACAGAAGATGTATGTGATTATAGCTTAAGTGTATGAAGTGAAGTTTCTTTTCTTTCATTCATGTATTGATTTATATAAGTAAGAATGTTAATGAGAATATAGCTTGGACATCTCAAAATATGAGGCTTTAGTTAGCCCCAAGGAGGTCATTTGATTACCTCACCTCCTTGATTTAACAATGGCATGTACTCCATTTGATTTCATTCTTATGTATTTCAATATTAGAATTTGGATAAGACTTTACTCCATATGCATAAATGTTTCAATCAAATAAAAAAATAACTTTTGCATGGTTTCTTTCCTTTTTTTTATGTATACATCCATATGTATTTTAGATAAGAAAATATTTAGTCTAGACATCCCGAGAATACGAGGCTTTAAATAGCCCCAAGGAGGTCATTTGATTACCTCTTCCCTAATTAACAATGGCATGTACTAGCTTATGTCTCTTATACATGTGTGTGTGTGTGTATTTAATTATGGAATTAGAACCCATTATCTTTTATCAAAAATCCATGCATTCATGAATGATTAAGTTGTTGAATTAATTAATCATATAACTTGGAGTTCTCTTTCTCGTAATCATGTATGCAAACTTACATATGTTTGAATGTGATGGGTATATAGTTTGGTCATCCCATGAACACGAGGCTTTAAGTAGCCCCAAAGAGGTCATTTGATTACCTTTCCTAGTTAACAATGACATGTACCTATTTAATTTCATTCCTGTGTATTTTTGTATAAGAATTTAGATAGAGCTATAAATTAATATGATAAAATAATTTAATCAAATGAAGCATCTAAATTTCAAAAGTACATGTTTACATCCATCATTTAAGTGTGCTAAGGTATATTGCATGTATACATATGTTTAGGATTTAATCATGTGCATGTTATATATGATGGAAAGAAATGAATGAACATGTGTCTAAATATGAACATGTGTCATGTGATAGTAATTAATTCTAATTAATCTAAAGATGCTTTTCTTATTGAATGAGGTTATTTAAAGTGAACCTAAACTTAGGATTAATTTAAAAATATATGTAACAAGCTATTCACTAAAGAGAATTGGTTAATTAATATGCTTAAATGTGACTTAATGTAGGGATAAAAGAGAGTAATCCTCTCTTTTATTCTCTTTATAATACTTAGTTGTTAAGTGTAAACTAAATGGAACAAAAGAAATATTAAGTAAAACTTGTAATCAAGTAAGTCACTTAAAGTGAAACCATCCTTTATAATTAAATACTTTCATACTTAGAAAATCACAACAAAGCCTAGTTAAGGCATACCACATAAGCCTTAATATACACACTTTTGAAGTAAGCCACCACTTTTAGCTTTATGTTAGGGCAGTGTATGGAGTAATGTATGTTTAATTTTATGATGCATTATTCTAGACTATATGTTAGGGTGTATGCTTTGTAGATTGGATGTTAGGTCGTGATTAGCCTAATCATATTTTCTGCAGAAGATTATGCTTAAAGGGTGCTTAAAATAAATATAAATGCTCTCTTTTGATAAGTTTCTTAACCCCTAAACATAATCTAAATTAGGATAGGTGGGCTTGGTTACCCATGAGCATGGTGTTAAGTCCAAATTATTCATATAACTGATGGGGTTGTATGGTGTGTTTAGCAAACACTTATTTTACATGTGTAGTTAGATTTAATTTTCCTATTTTTAATGTAATTTTGCATTAAGAATTAGGATTAGTGTTATGGGGGATTAGGATGAGTAGTGGCTAGAAGGATTTTGTCCTGGGAGGCCCATGTTGCCTTTGAAGCAAGCATATCCAAATAAAGAAATGAAGGAGATATTAAGAATGAAGATAAGAAGACCCCCATAGCATTTATTCATTTTTAAAATTATATTTATTATTTCATATATCGGGTTGTATAGGGGTAGAGCTCGGCTACCCATTTTCTATTTTTGGGTTGTACGGCGACACCCAATCGCACTGACCTTTTATTCTTTTATGTTAGATTTATAAAATGCTTGATGTTCTATTTAAATTGCACAATAGAAATAGCATGTCTCTTTATAGTTTCTTACTTATATGGTGATTTAATGTGTGGCCTGGATCAGATTAGGCTCTTAAGAAAAATAAATTTTTCTACCCCAACTATGACTCATAACTAAATTTTCTAAATAATTCATAACCTCGCATAAATCCTGATCATTAAATTAAGATAATTAAAAGATTTAACAACCCCTTAGCTGAATGTTGTATGTTTAATATCATGCATCCATATTACATCACTCTTGCTAAGAGAAGGTTTCCATCCTTGCACAATAGGAGAAGACTTGACCTTTAAGGGTATCCTTTGTGGTGAAAAATACCTCTTTCTCTTTAATTTAGCCAATAACCTCATTTCATCATGCATTTAGACATATAAAAATCATATGGCCTTTGTCAAAATGAAGAGTCCAAAGTCAAATAAAAATTAAAAAGATTTATATTAGAATAAGTCATGGCTCATACCACTCATGCTCTAATATCTTTGGGAGCGGGTTTAAGGGCTTTAGTTTCTTTCTAAATAATATTAACTTAACTATCTTGCAAAGTCATATGACTTACCTATATGATTTTAAAGTATAGGAGGAGTTAGCTGGTTGCCACTCCAGGCGGTCATAAGTCTAACAGTCGAGAGGTTTACCCTCTCTTGCGGAGGTAAACCTTATACCTATTTTTGCTTAGATTTAGATCATGCTTTAACCCTTGCTAAAGTTCCCTATATTTAGGATCTGAGGTTGCTATTTTCTTCAAGCTACAAGAATAAATTCTCACCTTTTAGGCATTTCCATGATCTTGTATTATGGAATGATAAGCTCTAGCAATCAAATAAAAATTCAACTCAAACAAATATCTCTCTTCAATTTCAAACATATAAAGCACAACCATAGGATAAATTAGAATGCTCACTAGGTTTCCTAATATCATGAGCATTCCCTACTCATCTCTTTTGGCTTCGATAATAAGTCTCTCCTTTTTTATCTATCCCGATTAATTTTCCAAATATAACTGATTTATTGATAGTCTTATCGTTGAAATATTTGGAGACAATAATTGCCTATTTTAATTGAGAGTATTCCTAAGGAATTCACCTTCCTCAAGATGTAATTAACTATGGGGGCTTGCCCCATAGGGAACTTTAGAACTCGATTTAATATAAACCCTACTTTATTCATCCATGTAAAGTAGGGGAAATTTTTCTGATATATTCCAAGACCCATCATGCCTTAGGAGTCCTTATTAGGTGACTAGTTCCATTATAGGGTGGTGATTTCTATCTTTCGAGATAGTGCACCATTCCTTGATATCATACATGATCATTTCAATAAGTATACTCTCAAATCTGCGTGGTGTCCCCCATACACATATCGAAAATAAACACCATAGTAATTTAGAGAACTATAAACCTAGCGTGAAGTTAATGGCATGTTGGAAGTCTCTCATTAGGGATAGTTTATTAAATAATCATCTAGGTCAAGTTAAAGAACTCAAAGAATATATTAGCATAGTATGCATATGAGTCTTTGAAGGGTTGGGGCTTCTTAACATATAGTAAGTATAATGTAAAGTTTGGCCAAAATTTTTTCTCATTCTTATCAACCACCTTAAATGTTTTATATGAATCTTAATAAGAAAATTACAAGAGGTTTCCTAAGCTAAGGATAAAGGGGTAAGGGGGGTGATACAACATAGGGAACAATTAGCTAGACCTATTACAAGGTTAAAGTAAGAAGACAGGTGAACCCATCACTAGGAGTATGATAAATACTTGATTAAAACTTTTACTTGAAATTTTTTACTTAGATTTTGAGTATTTTTTAACTCATATAATCCTTTTATTATAAAACTTTATGTGCATTTTATTTTATTGAGATTATGCAAAGAAAATAATGTAAAAAATTAAAATTAATGAAATTTTAAGTTCTAAATTATGAGAAAAAGCTCTAAATTATAAAATCTAATTAATTATATATAAGTATATAAGTAAATTATTTAATATATGAAATTTAAGATTGCCTAGAAAAAATATTTATTCTTACTTCAAAATTAGGGGGCCGACCGCTCAATCTTTCCTCCTCTTTTAGCTAACTTTTTATTTGACATTAAATTTTGCAAGAGACTTACTTAACTAGCATTTTTATAAATGAATGAGACAATTGCTAGTTAAAATTAAATTGTATAGATTTTCCAAAAGTGTGGAGTGATTGGTGGCCACCTCATATGAGAGGAGACTAGGATATCTTCTTTAACCTATCTATTTGATGAATGATAGTATTAATTTTTTGTATTAGTTCAAAAAATTTTATTCTATCTCTTCTACATCTCTTCATAAATTTTCCAATTTTTTTTGCCACAAAATTCTAGTCATCTCACCTTGTGATGTCCTTGGCTAAGGGTTCGTCTATTAAGACTTAAGTCTTTCCTTTATCTTTTTTGTTCCATCAAAACCTTTTAAAAATTAAAATCTAGTTTAGATATAATTTATGCACGCTCCTCTATTACTTATAGGGGTTTTCTATTTTTCTAAACTATAAACCACTTTATGAATGCCAAAAAGCCCACTTTGGATGGCAGTAATAGTTTAATTTGTCATAGTCTTGTGTAAAAACCTTTAAAATATATTAAAAGGATTTTAAAAATTATAAAACATTTTAGAACAAAATAATGCATATCCTTCTAAAGTTTTAAGTTGATTAAAGTTCTAAAAATTACTTGCATTATTGCATTATCCACACTAAAGGCTTAAACTCAAATTTAGGGCCTTCAAATTTTGATGCTCATTTTAATTGGCTAACCCATCACTTAGACTTTTTCTTTGAGTAACTCTATCAAACCTCTCCCACCACATTTTACACTTTTTGGCATCTCTTACATAAAATTTTAAGGCCTAACTTTAGACCTCCCACCAACACCCATCCATTATGAGAAGCTAAAGTTTGACAGTCTTCTAATTGATAGTTATAAGATTTAGGTTGAAAAGAATTTTATATGAGGAGGTGTAATCTTTTTCTCTCATAATTTGATAGAGAAATTCTTGATAGTATTAGTATTTATTTTGAATGGATAAATATTTCTTGTCAATAATGAATCACATCCCAACCATGAGTCCATGTTTTGTCCAATAGGATATGGGTTATGTCTATGGGTATTACATTACATTAGTTTAGACTCCATAGCCACACATCATAATTAAGACCAATAATCTATAAGTCATAGGTATGAAGGCATAATTGACTCAACTGACATGGAATGGCTTAGGGTGATGATAAAATTTTAGTTATACATAAATAAATTCACTTGTTGAGTAAACTTTAGTATACTCCCACTTTCGATAATGATATTGAATTTATTCCCATTATAAGTAGCTATCAAAGAAATAAAAATTAAATCAATGCGATCTTCAAAATTCTATTTGGACACTAAAAGAATTCTCATAATATTATTGGTGTATCATCCAAATCACCTTTTCTATAAAAGAGGTGGTTACTTAACTTTCCACAAAAATTTTAGGTTTAGGGGATTCAGTTTCATCTAAAAATAGAATTCTAACTATTTACTAGTTCTACACCTAGCCTTTTTTATGGCATTAAAAGCAAATAATATCATTGATCCTCTTTTGATTTTGCACAAGGATGGTTTTAATTTAGTGAACACTATAAATGATGAAGTTGTGGAAGTAGATGTAGATGATCTAACAATCAATTGTGATATACAAGCTAAAAAGGATAAGATTTTAAGCTTTGTGAATGTGATTAGCTTCTTCTTTTTTAATCATTAGGGCAAAATAAATAGCTTCTTCAAAAGTTTATGGGTCATTACTTTTGACATTATTCATAGTTTAATGTTAAAGTTCAATGATAAGCTGAAGGTCAAGTTTTCAATTAGAGTCTATGTAATTTATTCTTATTAATAAGGACTCATAGGTTTTAATGTAATCAATCATAGACATATTTTCTTATATGAGGGGTTTATGTAGATGCCTGCCGTGAAACTTAAGACAATATTTAATTTTTAAGAGTTCATTCATCCTAATTCATGCTCAACAAATTTTGTCATTCTTGAGTTTCTTGGTTATAATGTTTGTCCAATAGATTTCAGTATACTTTATAAGTTTCATCTTAGCAAAATTTATTTGTTGATAGTTATCGATGATAATCAATTATATAAGCTCTCCATTTGGTCAATAAGTCTTGTAATTCATTGGGATCATAGATTCTGTAAAATATTGGTGGATTAATTTTTATCTTAGAGTAAGGATCATATGGAACTTTGAAGTCATGTATAGATTGATATCATTGGATCGATAAGAGGTCTTTTAAATTGGTCATCCATCGGTTTAAGGTTTGGTGGAGTTTGGAGCCTAATAATCAAGTTTTTTACTAGACCTAAAGAGTTTGGAATAAATTTTAAAACACACTTAAATTTTCATTAATAAAATCCAATTTTTTTATGTGGTTTGATGAAAATTATTCAAATTATTTTGAACTTCTTCTAATTGACTTAAGGTTATTGTTTTAGTAGGCATATTGATAGGTAAGGTGTGGTTCTTTTTTTTATTAATGAGGAAAGATAAAAGTGAAAAGTCTTTAGATGTTAAAAATGGAAAAATATTAAATATGTAATCAAAGTAAAATTAAAGCTAACAAACATCCAAGATGCAAGGGGGTATAATACCATATATATCCTAAGCTTTCCTTAAAAAAGTTTAGAACTTTTTGATAAAGTTCCATTTAATCTTAAAAATATAAAGTTAAGCACAATATATTAGAATGCATATAAAAGTGAAATTTTATTTTGAATGAATTTTTCAAAGTAAGTCTTTAAAATAGCATTAACCACATAATAACATGTCAAGTTTAAAAAATGATCATAAAAATATAAGTTCTTCTCATCTTGCTTAATTCTAATTTAAAGCATGGCTATTTTTTGTTGGAACTCACCTTGTCTATTTAAAAAATCTTAATAAAAGTTTAGGTTATGATAGGTTTACACAAAATTTTTCCTTGATCATTCTATTAATGGTAATAACTTTAATAAAAGCAAAACCTGAACGAGTTTTCAATTATTATGTAATTTTTTAAAGTTTTTCTACTTATGAATAAAAGCTAGATAAAAAAAGTTAAAAGCTTTAGAATGAAAATAATAAACTTTCTTGAAGAAAAATAAGTCTTTAATTATAATATTTATCAAATCTTTCTAAAATTGAATTTGTCACAAAAATATCTACTCTTACTACAAATACATATAAGTTATATGATATTCTCACTTCTATCGCTCTATCTCATTCATTGGGTCTTGCACACACATTGGACTTGGGTGAACTCTCTGCACATATCAAATCAATTGAAGCTAGCACACACACTAAGGGTACATTTGAGACAACTTTTTGGCTGCTTTACTTTCTAGAAAGCAGCTAGAAAGCAATGGAGCTGTGTTTGACAACCATCTTTTCAGCCATTTTTCCAAAATTTTGTGTTGAAAAGCTACTTTTAAGAACCAAAGCTGTTAGAGTGTGGTGACTACCAGAAAGCTATTGTTTGAATTTTTCAAAAAAAAAATATTTGTAATACACACAGTAGTTTTTGAAAAAGTTGCTTTCTCTACAGTAGTTTTATAATCAACTATTCAAAAAGCTGGAGCTACTCCCGAACAAACCCTAAGTTTGATGCATCTGAGAAACCTCATTTTGGCCTGGCTGATTAGCTCACACTAAGCTGACTGGTTGGCGTCTATGTGATTGATCATTCATGCCTCACTCTGATCGTATTCTCCATTAAATCGTGTGTGTATTATCATAATCATCATCTCTATATTTGATATCTCATATTTTATAGTGATTGCAATCATTAACTGATTAAAAAAAAAGTCGTCATGATTTTGGTGACCCCTATCAATTCCATGTGAACAATCAAGATCAAATTTTTCCTGATCAATTCATTCAATTTGATCAATTGAGTTTAGTGAAATTGGGTCATTCAATCAATAAAACTTTGATGCGACAAGTATCTAAAAATTTGGTAATATTTAAAATTGAGATGGTGATATTTAAATTAATCAAATGGGCTTTGATTAAATAAATATGATTTATTATCATATGTGCATCAATTTGAAATAGTTGATGGAATTTAATAAATAATATAGACTCCCATTTTAATGTTATGAAAGTTACATTATTGCAATATATTCCTTAAATTTTCAATCCATTCCTTTATCCAAAGCTAATATTTAATTATTTGATTAATACAATCTATATGATTAAATCTGAATAAAATATAATAATTAAACTACATAGATGAATTTTGATTAAATAAATCTATATTCTGTGTAACCATTACGTCCATTTCAAATAATAATTAAAAAAATATGTTATTTTTTGGATTAGACCTTTATGTTTTATTGTCCAATATATTATAGAAAATGATTTGATCCAAACATAACACATCGTTTTCATGCATTTCATTCCTAATGCGTATTGAATATGTTCTAAATAAAATATTTTATGAAATTTTGGCTGTGCTAAATGATTTTTGTGATGAAGAAAAAATATATAATTTTAATAAATTTTAGATTATTTTGTTTTATGAGAAGATACAACATATTTTTGACGTTATCGTGTATTCATAAAGTGTAGGATTTTAAAATGAAAATTAACCTTGTAGGAGAAGTGATTGAGTGTATGGGCACATCATATTGGATATAAATACATACCACTATCAACCTTTAGCCTCGGTGATGATGACAACATATCTTGATCATTGTGAGTCTGCATGTAGTATAAGATCCATATTAGGATAGATAACTTAAAACACATACACTTTGGTATATATGCCTAAACTAAGTTTATCTAGTCATTTTAGGATGTTTGCCTTCCTTCTACATTTAGGTTTGACTTTGACTGACCATTTTCACTTGGACATGCAATTAGGTGGGTATTCCTTATATAAATAGGATATAAATTTTATTTTTCTATCTTTTCTACCATATTCAATAGATACTCAGGCTTTCTTGGTCACATGTGACCAAGTTATAAGTTGCATTTTTGACATCTTCTCTACCACAATGATGAAATGCTCGAACTTTCTTGATCGCACATGATCAAGGTGTGAGTCCCACCTTTCATATCTTCTTTATCATAATAAGAAAATATTTAGGCTTCTTTATATACAATCAAGTTGTAAGTCCATCCTTTATATCATTCATATCATCTTTGGCAAATTAAGAAGATATTCAAGGCTCTTGATCATATCGAATCAAGTTGTAAGTCCTATCTTTCATACTTTATACATTTTTTCATTTTCTTCTACCATATTTAAGAGATATTTTATGATTCTTGATTCCATATGATCAAGCTCATATTGGGTGTCCTCTTTGCCACATGAGGAAAGAAGCCATTTGTTTTACCCTTCGACCTTAAAAGCCTACATAGTCTTATAAACCTTAGCATGTATCATCACAAGCAGTGCCAAAAGTTTAGTTTGAGTTTCTCTCTCATATCAAAGTGGAGTTAAGTTCTATTTGTCATCATAGGACTAGGTTTATACTCTTAGTTTATGAGGTCCCTTTAGATGTAGTAACTCATTGTTAACAAAGATCTTATATCCTTCACTTGATTAAGAAAACTAAGGGCACTAATGACTTAGAATGATAAAACTATGGGATCTTGATCAAAGTTTTTATACCCTCAAGTAGGTAATTCCTCCCTCTTCCTACAAAAAGTCATTTGTTCTTTCAAGGCAAGTGCCATAACAAAATATTGTATGTCCCTTTATCATGTTTGTTTTAAGTCCATCCTCCTTGGCACTTAAGATGCACTTTCATCCTTTCTAGAGTCCCATAAGATTTAGTCTAACATCACATGATCAGACCTTTACTAAATCCTACCTAGCTAAAAAATGAGAATTATCTTTTTAATTGAGAGTTTTCTCGAATATCCCCGTGATGTAAATAACCTTAGGACCTTGCTCCACTGAAAATCTCAACTCAAAAATTAAAATAAACCATATTTGGAGCCACTTTTCTTATAGTGTCTAAGATTCTTACAGGCTTATAGGGATTAGTCCTCCATTACAATTTTATAGACATTTTGAAGCACATGAGCAAAAATACATTCAAGCTCTTTAACTTTGTCTTCTTCGAAGCTCTTGTCTCTAATACCATTATAATATGGAATGTTTAGGATATTAATAGTGATGGCAACAACTTGATAGACATCCCTGTAGTGGCAGAGGAGGGGTGATATGATTCAGTGAAAAAAGTGTATTCATGATTCATATAGATTTATAACTTTGAAAATTTTAGGCATTATGAGAGTAATTTCTAAAAGAAAAAAAAAACAACAAATTACATATCAAAGGTTTGGGATGTTAGAAAACTAATGTTGTTAATTTTATGGATTTTGGATTAATCATTAAAAAGTTATGAACTCTTTAATTATATTGCTTATAGTTAGATGTTATTTCATTATATTGGGTTTTTGGCTAGAGTAACTTGAGGTTTATAGAGAGTTGACATATTAGATAGCTTTAGAGTTTGTGTGAGAATTTGTAAGAGAGTTATAAAAGTGTTGGAGGTATCTTGGGGTTTAGGGAGCTAAGAATTTAGGGGTGGTTAAGCCTTAAGAGGTGGAGGGATTTATATATATATATTGGGAAAAGAAAGAGTAAGAGTTAAGAAAAATAGTTAAGGACTCACCAAACCTCTAGAAGATTAACCAACAAGCTTCACCAAAAAATAAAGTAGCCACTTACCTTTTCATTTGAAATCTATACAAGTAAAAGATAATTTTATTCAATGAAATCAATAGTACAAAATAAGTTCCTATTTATAGTAATTTTTCAAGCCTAAAAAAGTTTTAAAGACATTTATAAGCTAATAAAATACTATTATAAGATTAATGACTTGTCCTAATGCAAAGGAGAAAAAACATTTAAAATCATTAAACTTTGACCAAGCTAAATAAGGTAAGTAGAGACACCTTGAAACCTAGAAATGTTTGAAGATATTTACCACCTTTAATTCTCAAATTTTGATGTAGTGCCTTGATATGTGATTCTATCATTGTCCTTTATATTAGTGCTACATCAGCTTAATATAGGTCAAACAAGACAGACACAAATTTGAGACAACTATCTTAAAATTATTGAGTACCACTTGAAATATTTTAAACTATTAAATTTTGGCAATTAAACTTCAATGAATACAATATTTATTAAAAACATGTATGCTATAATGATATGTTAAAAATATTACATATTTTATGAGTTAAATATCAATAAATAACCAATATTTAGAATTTTATATGATTAAGAAACTCTTTCATTCTTAGGGGCATGACCTAAAATAACAAAATATTTTTTTCTGTAAGGTTTATTATGTAGAATTAAAGGCTCTTTGAGCTGGAATATTGATAGAGATAAAGTGGATTTAAACTTCTTGAGGTTGTATCAAGTTTTTAAACATACACAAATAAATAGTGTACAACTTATAAAGAAGAAACATTTTTTAAATATAGAACATCATTAGGCTTAGATTAATTGAATAGATTCCTTTAGTATGCACTGATAATTATAATGCTCAAATCTTGTCATAATTAAACAATGTAGAATTATGATGTAAATACTTAAGTGATTTAATTTGTCGATCTCTTATGGTGGTGATTAAAGGTGTTGTGGACAAAAACGTCAATTGAAGGCATGTGACTAGTGATAATTATTGATAATATATGATTGGTGTTAGGCATTGATAGATGTTGGTCATTATTCAGTGTTTAACTAAGGTGATATCGTACTTAAGAACTTAGGCATTAATCGATGATGGCTGATTGTTTTGAAATAAAATAATGTGAGATGAAAGATCTAAATCTGCAAACATTATTAGGTTATTAAATGATTTATGTTTAAATACTTCTTCTAGCTCTTTGTAAGATAATCATTTTATTGTTTTAACTTATAATATTGATTTTTTGGAATTAGAGAATGCAATTTTCTTTTTTTAGAAAAAAAATTATCTTTTACTTTTATTAACTAACCTTTTTATAGTTTAAATTATGCATCATACATGTTGTAGTCTTCACATGCATAGTATGTCTTATTTAACAATTAAAAGAAAATGAAAAATCTTTCATTCATGCCTTAGAAATAATTAAATGTAATTATTGTAATCATTTTGAACATGTTTTTTATGGTTGCTCATTTAAGAAATCTATCAATATAAATTATTTATTTGCACACACCTAGAAATATAAAGGCACATTATTTAATTTTACACTATATGGACATACATCACTTTTTTTGTGGATATAATAGACCCTAATTAGTACTAAAATTAGAAAAGTGGATTATGCTTGTAGGTACATTTTGATAGAGGAGTGAGGAAGACATATTGATACTTTGATAAGGTATATGGCACCCAAAATTTTAATGGTTTATTAGAAGGAGTATTATCCCTATCAAATTATGGAAGACTTTGTACTAAGTAACATATTTGTTGTCATTTAGTTTCTTTCTTAATTTTTTGGTCCTTAAATCACTGTAATGGATTTCAAAAGGAATTTAAATTATCATGTTGCCCACTCAGTTCAACCCCCTTCCCCTCTCTTAATGTTCTCTTAATTATCAAAAAAAAATAAAAAGAAGTCTAAGTGCAAGTGGAAGGTAACATGACACCATATATAAGACATTTGATAACATCATCTTCTAAAATTTCTTTTTTTGGCATTAAATGTGAATAATTATTTATTGGACACTCTAGCAGTTAATTGTCCTCTTTGTACTATAGAACACAATCATTCTTATAAGTATCAATTTTTTGATAGCCAAGACTAAGAGCCTTCATCATATATTTTTTTGTTGGTAAGTTTTTGTAGGTAGTTTATTTTCTTTGGGATAAATTGATTTGATTATAAGCATATATCAATTATATTTTGTCTTAGAAATATTAAACTCATTGTTAACATTTGGGAGTAGCATAGTAGTTGAAAACTTTAAATGTTTAACACCAACATATAATCATTTTTTTATATTTTCTAAAGTGTGTATAAAAATATGCTACCTATGAATTCCATTGCTCCTTCTAAGTTCATGACTTCTCAACCTATTTCTTATATATATATATATATATATATATATTCTAATTGATCATATGTTATTAGAGTTTGTAATATGGTGCAAGGCATCTTAACCTAGTGGTTGAGAGCTTAGGCTTTCCATCAAGAGTTCTTGGATTCAAGTCACTGCATACATTAAATTCGCTTAAAAGTCTAAAAAGGAAAGAGTTAAAAATATGATTTTTTTTTCATGTGTTCCTAACAGATGAAATAATATTTCTCCATAATCATACAATTTAGTATAGTTCGTCAAAATCCCCTTTTGTTCAAATAAATTATAACATCATTGCATATAAGATAATATTTTTATATTTAAAGCATTTACATATGATAAATTTTCCATCCATATTAATTTGTTTGCATAAATACACAATTTAATAATTGGCTTAGAACACGAATGAATTCCACACAAAGATCATAACTACTTGTCCGAAGATATCCATCCAAGAGAACTTGGCTTAATTTTTATTTTAAAAACAAGAAAAAAGGTATATTAATATATCACTAACAGAATAAAGAACAAACAAAAAAAGTAATAAAATAGGAAGAAGAAGAAGAAGAAGAAGAAGAAGAAGAAGAAGAAGAGTCACAACAACAACAGTAAGGAGAAGCAATCCTTGAGAGAAGGAAGACGTCAATCATTCAATATTATTATGTTTTAAATTATGAATACATTATTCTCATACTCTCTAATTTTTCCATCTAATTCATTCTGCAAGCCTCTAATTTTATCTATAATTCTTATTCTATGGAGCCTTCATAAATATTTGATTTTGATTGAATCTTGAAAGCTAGGTTTCATCTACACATGTAAAATGAAATAGAAGACAAAGATATTGATAACATGTTTGGGATCTATTTTATCTTGTGATTTTTTGTTTCTGTTTTATTGTTATTTTTAAAAAATATATTTATTTTGTGTATTTTTTATGTATATTTAGTTTTTATTTTTAAAGTAAATCACATTATTTTTAAAATAAACTCAAATTAATTTTTGAGTATTTTTAAAAGTAATTATAACTACCAAATATATTTTATTTTAAATTAAAACATAAATTAAATTAAATTAAAAAACAAAAATAAAATTAAAAGTGATCACTAATGACCCCTAAGTTTTAGATTTATGTTATCTAGATTAGTTTGAATAAATGTATGCAAAAATGTCTTTGATTTATATCTTGTATTAGGGGTTTCATGTTTGTCCTTAGTTGGTCATTATAAAGTGGAACTCATAAGTGTTTTGGACTTGCTTTGCAACTTGTTAAGATATGACTGTTTCCTTACTAATTAGGGGGTCAATCATTTAACATCTGTTGTAGGGTATATTTGAGAATGTGTATATTTATTCTGCATTATATCACTTAATGAAAGTCAGCAGAAAAATGTTAAGAAGATGAACTAAGCTGAATTTAAATTGGTTTTTCCAAGAAACCAAGTAAAATAAATAAATAAACAAACAATAATTAATCAAGAAAGATCAACTGTTGACCCTCGGTCGCATGACCCGAACCGAAGGAGCACGCAAATCGGACAGAAAGATCACACGTGAGGCTTCCTCCGCCCTCCGTCATTCGATCTCCCATAACCGAAGGCAGGCACGCGAAGGAAACGACAACCGCTCCCGCTCGTTGGAACCTCAAGCACAATCCCTCGTTCAAACTCCTTCAACCGCCCGCTGCAAGGAAACCGAAACCGTTCCCCCCTCTTCCCGTCGCTCTGCACAACCTCTCCCGCTCGTCCGTCTCCTACTTCAAACTGCAAAGTTCCTCCAAACTGAAGACTTCCCTTTCTCGTTCGTTCGCTTCAAGCCTCAAGTTCCCTACCCCGTCAGTCCCCCTTCAAGTCGCAAGCTCCCTTCAGACTTCTGGCCGTAAGTCTCGATCCAAAACCTCTTATGTTGCCCATTCATTCTCTTGTCTCGTCTCCTTAAGCTGTAAACCCTCCGATCTTCTCCCAACCGAAGGTCGAACAACCTTCTTCCGTCCGCCTCTTTCGCGATATTGAGCCGCACATCAATCGAACTCACCTGATCCCATCTGATCAGAAATCCCTTCCTTCTCCATTCAAACTCCATTCATCCACTTGGTTTCTCTCATCTCCCACCCTCCTTCGTGCCTCTGCTTCTCTAAATCCCATAGAGCCGTCTGCCACAGGATTTGGTAAATATGGATTTAACTTGCAAAGATAATTTGGTTGGATTTAAGTTAAATCGACATAAATCCTGCTCAAATCTTGTAGTCAAACAGCCCCTCTCTCCCTCCTCTAAGCTTACCAAACCACTCAATCGACTTTCCTGCTCGCACTACCCATTCCTTCAACTACTGCTCCTCCAATATCAATGATATAGTGAAATAGTTGTGGATGTGTGACGTGATTGTGGAAATTATATATATATATATATATATATATATATATATATATATATATATATATATATATATATATATATATATATATATATATATATATACGCAGGTTTGAAGCCATGTACTTAAAGCGTGATGAAGAAAATCATGTATAAAATCACTCACGCCATTAGAGGCATCGAGTAAGCAAAATTATTAAATATACATATGCAAAATCTATCAAAATTTTGACTGAATTTTGTACTTAAAAAAGGGGGAAGAAGAATATTTGCATATATATATGCTTTCATGCAGATAATTGAAGGCCTCGTTATGCTCATTAGGGCATAATGGGATTGAAAGTTAATTAGTGTTTTAAACACTAATCATTGACATTGGGAGGGTAGCCAAAATAAATATTCCAAATGTACTCTACATGGGATGGCCAGAATCTCAAGTGTTCAAATTTTATTAAATTTTTGGACTTAATTAAAAAAATGATTTAACATTATGTTAAATATAAAATATAAAGTCCTAAGGAATGAATTGGAAAGTAAATATAAATAATCTAGAAATGAATTTGAAGGAGACTTGATTACAAATAAAATTGAAAATTATATTTCAAATAAGAAAATTGGGATCAAACTCAAGTGAAACTATAAAACTCAAAATAAATTTGAACTCCTTTGATATACATGAACGGAATCTCATAATATTTTACTTAAAATAATCCAAAAGGAGAATCTTAATGAATCATTGAAGATTTATAGTGGGATTAAAACATAACTTATAAGCATACAAATGTGGTTCAAGTGAGGCTTGAAGCTAAGTCCAAACTCATAAGAAAATTACAATAAATTTGAAATTTGGTTATATATATTGATCTCTTGATGTGGAGTTTAAAATAAAGTCAAATTGGGTTTGATCGCTCTTACATGAAGAAGATGAAGAACATAACTTGCATATTCACTGATAAATTTGGTCAGGCGCGATCTTTTCAATAAATGTTGCTATTATCATAACTTATTCTAAGTGAACTAAGAATGATTTAAATTGAACACAATCAAGCTTGGAGAATGAAGATGAAACTTGATAACTCGCTTACACTCAATAGCAAACTATAAGGGTTAATGGTTAATTAGCTAAGAAGAATTAATTGAACTTTGTGGCTTATATAATATCATGTGTGAAAATGATTGAAAGAAAATAAGCCAAATACAAACATAACTTTGAATTCATGTTATACTTATAGGGAGATTACATAAAGCTAGAAGGCTAATTTTCAAATGACATAGTGCCCAAATCAAGCTCTAGAGTGAGCCTTTTTATTTAATCAATATATCAGAATGTCTAATTTAGAATAGACTAAAGAAGGTTTCAATTGAACATAAAATCGATACATATGAAATTTGTTGAATGCTATTTTCAAGTTAAAGTGAAAATCAAATAAATTCATAAGAGGTTTTCACTATAACTAAATAGTCTATTAGCAAGCATGATCGAGAATTCTTACTGAATAATTGACTTGTATTCAAAAGAAGCTTGAATTCAAATAAGCTTACTTAAAGGAAGTATAATAGCTTGTATGAGTGAGCATCAAATTTGAATATTGAATTTGCAAAGATCTAATAAGTCTTTATTGAGCATAAGTCAACCATTGAAGTTTAGGAATTATGAGAATAAAAAAATGCAAGCAAATATACAATATTTTGAGTGCAAATATAAATATAATTCTGGTCCACAATACGCCACTGGATCTGTAACTCGTTGTACAAGCAAACAAAAGGCGTTGGCTTAAATTCTGAATAGACTTCAAATATATTAATTTTGTATAAATTATGGAGCCAACTATCACTCAATTCAAGTGCTTCAGAGTTTGTGCAATCATTTAAAAGAAATGAATTCTTGTACAAAATATAAAGAAATCTTTAATTCAATTTGCTTTCCAAAAATTTGTATAAGTATTATAATCACACACATGTGCCCCGAGACTATGCTGAATATTTAGATTCAAGTGTATGAAGATGTTGCGTGGGTTGCTTCCTGGTTTAATCTTAGGACAAGGTCCGGGTTAACAAAACCTAAAAATCCAATTATTATAAAAAGAATTTCATTAAAATTATGATTTTCAAAATCAAATATTTCATTAATTAGATAAAATTATCTAAGTTATAAATACCCACATGTGCCTCGACACTATGTTGAATATTTAAATTCAAGTGTCTGAGAATAGTGTGGATTGCTTCTCAGTTTGGTCTTTGGGTAGTTAACAAAATCTAAAAATTCAATTATTATAAAAGGAATTTTAATCTAATTATGATTTTCAAAATCATTGATTTCATTAATTAGATGAAATTATCTAAGTTATAAATACTTGTATGTGCTCAAACATAGAAATTCAGAGTATAAATTTTAATGTCTGAAAAAGCTGTGCAGGCTAAGTTAGAATTAAAAATATGAAATTAATCTCTTGATTTAGAAATTAAATTTACCTAAATTACTAAATACCCGTATGGACCCTGACACTATACTGAATGCTTAAACTTAGTGTCTGAGGATGTTGCGTGGGTTGCTTCCCGGTTTGATCTTATGATGGGGTCCAGGTTAACAAAATCTAAAAATCTAATTATTATAAAAATTTTAACTTATTAAAATATCAGAAAAAAAATTATGTCATGCGATAGTAGATGATCCTCTATTATTAAACTAGTATAATCGACAAGATCAAGTAAACTCATAAACCTTGATGATGGCTATGTTGAATGGTGATTTCAACCGGAGGAATATTTCTAACAAAATGTGATTCTAATTTCAAATAAAATTAACTCAAATTAAGTATAAATCTGAAAATGATTAAATGAAATTCAGTCTCTACAAATTTAAAGCTAAAATCTAATCCACCTTCCTAATTATTTGTTGGAGGTGACAAATTAAGAAAACTCTAGCTCACAAAGGAGCCAATGTCAAATCAAGTGTTCTACTATGTTCACTCTCAATCAATCTCATGATGGTAAGGACGTGGCTCATGTCCTCTGACTGTGTTGCTTGATCAGTAGGCTCCACATATGATGCAGTTACGACTAGAGTCCTCTAATCGTGTGTTTGCCCAAATAGAACTATTATATTTTGATAATGACCATAGCTCATATGCTCCAATGGCTCTGCCCTTTGAGTTATTAATCATAGGGTGTACCTGATAGGGAAAAAACCCTCTATCAGCTAAGGTAGACTAGAGCTTGTCTCCTTAGACAAACACCACCCCAGGTTTACAAAGATTTCTTGGACAACGTAACTCATGTGTTGCTGATAAGAATCTTTCTGTCAAGTTGATCGACTACCTCCTCTAACTAAGTAGACTAGAAATCACGACATCCCAGGAAGACAGAACCATGGGATCTAGATCGGGAATGTCATCATCCCCCCAACCATCCATTTTAAGTTAAAATGATGAATTTCATAATCTCAAATTTTAAACTCCACATGCTGCTACTATACTCTATGAATTTAGAGATCTAACAACTAGCCTTAATCAAAAGTTCTCTCTCAGAATTAGAAGAGTTAATTAACTAGGCTTGCACCTATAGAAAACCCAGATCTAAAGTCCTCTCCAAATGAGAGACAAATCTTTGAGTAGTGACTTATATACTATTCCATCTACCTTATAAAAATTTCACCGACACATTAAATCATACTCTCTTCATTTATGAGAGGTCGGTGGTAAATTTTTAAAGCCCATAGATTTTGGTGACTCCACTAGGGGCAATATTCTCTTTCCATCTTTGGCTAGTCATATACATGCTATAGTAGCAACAAAATATTTGAAAATTCAAAATAAAGAAAAATGGTGATTTAAATATGTAATAAATTCAAATTACTGATGTATGAGCCTCTATGTCAAATGAATTATTTTGTAGAGTATATCTTTATTATAATATTATTTTATTTTGTAGTAGTTTTGTATTTTGAAAGTATGGGATGAAATAATAATTACTAATTACTAATCCCCATCTTTTGCTTTTATAGAATGGATCTACAGAGCTCTCCTTTCACTATTTAGCTAGGTCGTGGTGCAAACATCTGCTTAGCTAATATCGTCATCAACACAAGAGATGTTGGAGCTACCATTCAATTTGGTAGTGCGGATTTCCTAGCAATTATAGATGTAACTCCTGAAGTACCCACCCATGGTGCACTAGTTCAAGGTCATGTCAAAAGGCCTCAGTTTGTTGAAGCTTCACTAGTCATGCTCGCCAACCAATCCAGCAACCAACCACTGTTAAAGAGTTCTCCCGATAGAGGGCTTCAATTTTTGAAAGACTGGGTCAATCTGAAGCCCCTGTAATGAAGAGAACCATCACTGGGCATAATGTATCTTTGATGCCTCATGGTATAATTGCTTCGCCAACTAAAATATTTCTACCTGAAATACTTGATTTTCAGGCTTCCTCATCAAGAAGCAAATTAACTAGAAGGCAAAGAAGAAGAAGAAATGTTGAGCTGAGGGCTCAACAGATCCTACCTGAACGACCCAATGAACAAGCAATATTGCCGCTAGAAGTGAGTATTCCTACCCATAATAACTTTGATAAACTAAAATGGGTAAAAAGGAATAACCCTACTAATGAGGTGTAGCAGTCTTTCTGGACTCAACAATATCAAGCTCCACCACCACAGAGGAGATAGCATAAAACACTATCCTCTAGAATACATAAAATTCTTAAATTAGCCAAGGAAAGAGGCTTGATGAAAAGAAAATTTCAAAGGCCTGTGACGATTGAAAATACTGAAGCCATGCCAAGGAGGTTTACATCTCTTATGATAATGAGCCATCGAGCCAAGTATGCTTCGAGTAGTGAGCATCGGAGCGTGACACATGGACAGCGTGTCCAAGAATCCACTATCGAAAGGTCCTAGTGAAAGGGTAAGTAGGTATGGAGGCTAAGGCTCCGTGATGAAATTTTGAAGAAAGAAAGAGGTGTGACATCTGATACATATATTCAAAAATTCACCTCAAACATAACTCATCAGAAATGGATACTTAGAATAAGGGATACCACTGATAAAAGATATGATGGTCAACACCGTGGAGAATTCTCTAAGGGATCCCGTCTCAATTAGATTCACCTCTGTAGGAGAAAGTTGATTATGATCGTAGTCACCCAATGGAAGAAATCTTTGTTCTTTATAATGAACCAGAGATTCATTGGAAGGATCGATCAAAAATTCATGTGCAAGAAGGTGACGATGAACAAGACACTATGGATGCAGAAGTTGTCTACATGGTCAAAGATATAGATGAACTTTCTGCTCAACACCATCAGCAACATGAATCTAGGGAGCCTGAACCTGAATTTGATGTTTATGAAGGAGAGTATTTACAAAAGAGAGTAGAAGATGGATCTTTAATCCCCGCTGAAAAGGAAGAAGAAGAAGAAGATTGAAATGAAAAGGAAGTTATGGGAGTTGAAGCTGTTTATAAGATTGAACCAGGAAATAATCAGCCTGGTACATGCTTTTATAGTCGATGTCATAGTTCAGCCCCAACAACCATTGTCCCTATAAATGCACAAGGATAAGGATAGTCAAGTTCTTCCCCTGAATATGAGCAAAGAGTAGAACAATAACAAAAAATAGAGGAAGAAGAAGAGCCTATATTGATTGACGTAATGTCGCTAGCTAGAGAGCAAAGATAAATGCAGCATCAAATGGAAGTAAAAGATAAGAAAATTTCATAGCTTGGTGCCAAGATGAATGAAATGATGGCACAAATGAATATCATGATGGATATGTTGCAGAAGAATATCATATTAAATGTAACGCCTGTTTCATAAGCTAATTAACAGGTAGCTAATAATCCAACCTCTATACCACCAGTCACTCTGATACCTCAAGCTCTTACAGTACATTCTATGCTTGAAGGGAGGAGTGAAGTTAATCAACTAGCTCTTCAACCTATAATTCAAAATGTGGCTAGTGCACCATGAATAGTAATAATTGTTCAACTAGAAATAATAATTAATGAAAAGATAAAGGTAGTTATAGCTTTAGAGCAGGATGAAAAGTTGGTGAGTAAGGGTCACCCTTACCTAGTTGAATATCATCAAGTATCATACCCAAAAGGTTACTTAGTACCAAAATTTGATATTTTTAGTGGGCATGGTAATCCAAGGCAAGATCTAGCCCAATTCAAGGCTACTTGTGCTAACACTAGAGGGAATGATGCACTGCTCTTCCACAAGTTTGTCAGCAGTCTAGTTTCAACTGCTTTCAAGTGAAATGCAGAACTGCCAAATGATTCAGTCAAAACCTTTGCTGAGCTAGAGACAATATTCGTAAAGAGGTTCACCAGTGCAACCGAGAAGATAACAATCACTGACCTTTCCTTGCTAAAGAAGAGAAAAGATGAGTCAGTGATAAAAATCGTAACTCATTGGCATAACTTAAGCATGAAATATGAACAATAATTGGAGGAAAAACATGTGATCCAAATGTTAATGGGCAATATGAATGATAAAATGGAACCATTTTTATGTATGCCATTAATTACAACATTCCAGGACTTGCTTGATATGGTGGTGAAATTTGAAAAGTTAAATTACCCTAAGTCTGAAATTTATACATATAAATCAAAGAGAAATAAGCTTTCATACTCATAAAGAAATGAAACTCATACCACTTCCTATAGCTCAAGTGGTGAAAAATGAGTAATCATAATGTGGATAAAGGAAAACCACCAATATACAATGATAATAAGGAAAAAATACTTTTTCATCCTAATCCATAGCCAAAATTGGTCTTAGGAGAGAATGATAAACCTCGAACTTTTCAAGTGGTGGAGAGCATCCAAAAAAAGCAACAAGAGATGATGAGTTAATGCGGCCATATCTTAAGAAAAAAATGAACAAAGAATATTCTTTTAGAAGGCACCATGTGGCTAAATTATTTTGAAAAATAGTCCTCTACAATTACTAGAAATTAAAAGGCCTAAAGAAGCTGATCAAGTTAGTAGTCCAAATTACTATCCCTATCATTAGATGATCAGTCATCCTATTGAAGATTATTATGTCTTTAAAGATTGGCTAGAAAGGAAGTATCGACAAAGTGAATTTACATTATCCGATAGTGTTCTAGTCAACCCAAAAAGTGAGTCTACAAGGATGATTACATCCTCTTTCGTATCATCCATTAAAGGTAAAAAGAAATAAAATTAATTCAGACTGAAGAATGGTAAATAGTAGTCTCTAAGAAGACTGTGAAAATGTTGAAGAAGCTAATAGACGTCCCTAGTATTAAGTGAAAATCACCACTAGAACCTATATTAGAATTAAAAGAAATGCTTAACTAAGCATTTTAGCTTCTCGGTGGTATTTTGATAAGGCTACTTCATCACAGCATGAGGAGCAGTCTACTAAATGTAAGACTCATAAGTCAAAGAAGTCGACTAAGAAAAAGAAAAGCAAGAATAAGACTATAACTCAAAATATTATTAATAATTTAGAGGATTATCACCAACCGACAAGACAACCATTTAGGCTTGCAGACTTTATGCCTAAACTTCATATTGTTAAATTGGATGAAGAAGATAATGGTGAATCTTGTCCGGTAGAGATATGTCAAATTAATTTTGTGATATCAGATGTTCTTTAGCATTAGTTATGTCAAAATGATAAGGGTAGTCAGACAGACTCGACCAAACCATCAAAAATTTTATCAAGAAAATAAGTAAAGCCTCAGAAGTTAACATCTAAATTTTGTCTAATGACTCAACAAAAAGATAATAGTTTAGATGAAGATTTGTGTTTCTCTAACATAGAGTCAGACACATTGATATCATCACATATGAAATGTATGAAGTTGAAAAGTGAGTCTAGCCCTATTGGCCAATCCTCTAGAATAAAAAGTGAATTTGAAGAAACTACTTCTTCAGATGAATTTCAGCAAGACAAGGTGATTCAAGTTTAATTAAGAAGTGGTAAAGTTTTACCACCATTATCAAAGAAGGGGAATTCAAGTAAAGACAAAGGCAAAAAAATTGAAGTCAATGAAGACATCATTCCTAAAAATCCTAAAATATATCCTAAATTTAGAAAAAAAAGATAGATTATAATATTCTATCACATCTGAGAAAGATCCCTGCATAATTAATTGTGTGTGAGGCTCTCTTAATATCAAAAGATCTCCGAGAAACTTTAATATAAGCTCTCAAAGATCCGAGTTATGAAGCTTATTTTGCTAAAAAATGCATGATTGAATCATTTCATACTCAAGATCTCCAAGTGATCACATTTTTTGAAGAAAATCTTATGTTGGGAACAACAGATCACAACCATCTTCTATATGTTACCGCAGAGAGTGAGGGCATTTTGATTAACCAAATACTAATTGATCCAAGTTCTTCTGTCAATCTTATGAGTCTCAAAGAATTAAGAGGATTATCACTTGATATCCAACATCCTGGGAGAGATAATTGATGGTTCATTGTTTCAATGAGAAAGGATAGAAAACCCTGGCTTCTTTTATTCTCCCACTCAAGTTTTGAGATTTATATACAGAAGCCAAGTTTTATGTAATTGATGCTGATACATCATTTAGAGCTCTCTTGGGTCGACATGGTTGTATGAGTATGACATGGTCTCATCAACTATGCATTAGTGTATAAGTACCTAAAAGAAGGAAAAGAGTTTAGAATTTCTGGCAATCTACAACCATTCTCTGTCCATGAAGTAAATATTTATCAAGATGCAAAATACTTCATCCCTATAGAGCCTAAGCCAACAGAACCTCTTGAGGCATTAGCATCCACTTCAGGAACTAAAAAGTGACTTCATAATATGAAAGAGTAGAAGCAAAAAAGGATTAAAGAAGGCAATGTTGATTTTCCCCAAAGCACTTGATTCTACATCAAGAAGATTAGTTCCTCATTTGGGAAGTGACACACAAGAAGAAGAAGATATTTCTATCAAACCTAAGAGAACTTATAACCTTTCAAGAAAGATAAAGTATGAAATAAGTGATTCTAATTTAGACTATGATTTTAAATCTACTTATGAAAATGAAGTTCAGATGGTTGCATCAAGAAGGATTGCTCATTTCATATTGTCAGAGGACTCCTTCAATATTATACATATCCCTCAGTAGTACTTCAAAGAAATCACTCCACTGGAGGTTCATAACATTGAAGAATTGATAAAATTCTATGTGCCATCATTGAGTGAGAGTAGCAGAATGGGAACTCTATTTTACAAATTTGAAGAGTCTCTGCCTCACAATTTTGATCAGCCCACTCAACATGAAAATTCTGATGAGATAGTGCCAACAAGAATACCAATATACTATCCATAGAAATTATGAAGAATGATGCATAAGCTTGAAATTTATATTTGAACTACTAAAAATAAAACTCAAATCTTTAATAGAATGTGGAGCCAAAGAAGTCCTCAAGCATCACGAAGAAGTGAGTTTATTACTAAAGGTCTTGGGTTCATCCACAAATCTCATCAAAATAAAGTTTTTTATAATATAATAGAAGCTGAGATCAAAACTAATAGTGACGAAGAAGATGATCTCCATGAAATTCTTCTTACAAATGATGAAGAAGTAGAAGCCAAGACTGCACCTAAAGAACTTGAAGATGGTGGACAAATAGCTACTATGGATGACCTCAAAGAAATCAGCCTACGAGCTGAGGATGATCCCGTCCAACTTTTGTTAGTGCCCTTCTACCTGATGAGAAAGGTGAAGAGCTAAAAATGCTACTTTGTGAATTTAGGAATTGCTTTGCCTAGACATATTCTGAAATGCCAAGCTTATCCCTCGATATAACAGTTTATAAACTTGTTATTAAATCAGAAGCAACGTCTGTTAAGCAAGCTCTTAGGAAAATGAGATTGGAGATTGAAGAGTAATTATATAGAACTAAGGATCAGCTTCATCCATGAGAGAAGAAATATATAGATTGGATAGCTAACATTGTCCCAGTTATGAAGAAGAATAGCCAAATCCTTATCTGCATTGACTTTCAGGACCTAAATAATGTGTGCCCAAAAGATGACTTTCTGCTTCCAATATCAGAGCTGTTAGTGGACAATACTTCCAACTATGACATGTTCTCATTCATTGATGGATCATCAGAATATAATCAAATCAAGATGACTCCTGAAGATGAGAAGCACATGTCATTTTGGATGCCAATTGGTATATATTTCTACACAACCATGTCTTTTAGTATAAAGAATGCTAGAACTACATACCAAAGAGCCATGACACGTATTTTTGATGAGTTGATTCACCAGAAAGTGGAATATTATATTGATGATTTGGTGGTGAATAGCTTAAATTATGAAAATCACTTTGAAGACTTGAGAATTGTATTAGAGAGAATCAGAAAATATGATCTCAAGATGAATCCTCTAAAATGTTCATTCAGGGTGTCCTCTGGAAAATTTCTCAAGTACATTATACGTCATAGAGGAATTGAAATCGATCCTGCTAAAATCAAAGAAATTGTGGAGATGCCTCCTCCGAAGAGTTTGCATCAGCTCCATTCTTTACAAGATAGCTTGCATTCATCCGATGATTTATGTCAAACCTATCAAGATGCTGTCAACCATTTTCAAAGTTGATGAAGAAGGATGCTCCATTCAAATGGGACAAGGAGTGCTAAGAATCCTTCAATAGCATTAAAAGCTACCTGTTAAATCCATCAATTCTTGTAGAGCCTACTCCTGGGAAGCCCCTCATTCTATACACGGCTGTGTTAGAAGAGTCCCTTGGAGCATTATAGACTCAATATAATGAAGAAAGCAAAGAGAATGCTCTTTATTATATCAGTCAAAGATTGATAAGAGCATAAATGAGATACACTTCAATAGAGAAGCACTGTTTAGCATTGATCTTTACAGTTCAAAAGCTCCATCACTATATCTTATCTCAAAAGATTACCCTCATCTCAAGGATTGATCTATTGAAGTACTTGATGATAAGACCAGCGTTGACAGGTCGCTTGGTAAGAAGGGAAGTATTACTTTTACAATTTGATATCACATTCATTTCGTAGAAAGTAGTAAAGGGACAAGTCTTAGCAAATTTTCTTGCTGCACATCCCATCTCTCGACTCTTCTCTTAACAATGATTTTCTTAACAAGTAAATTATACTCATTCATGAAAGAGAAAAATCACAAATTTGGAAAATATACTTTGATGAAGCCTCATCGATCAAACAAGTCAAACCACTAAATTTCCCAAGGGCAAGAGTAGGAATCAAAATCGTCTTCATAACACCAAAGGGAGGAATAATGAGATGATCATATGGGTTGAGTGAGCTAAGAACTAATAATGAAGCTCAGTATGAAGCATTGGTAGAAGGTCTTGAAGAAGCTATTTACATAAGCATTCAAAACTTGCATATTTTCGGTGATTCTCAACTTATTATAAATCAAGCCCTTGGCATCTATAAAATCAACAAGCTTGAATTAGTTTTTTATCCCAAGCAAGTTCTTGAGCTTATGAAGCAAATACCAAATATCACACTAACATGAGTTTCTCGATCCAAGAATAGCAAAGCAGATTTCTTAGAAAAATTAGCTAAGGAGATGCAAGTATGAATGGTGATTATATCATGATCAGGATATTTACTCGATGAGTTCTAGATCCAGCAAAGTATCAATCCTCGCAAGTAGAGGGGTTATCAAATTCAACATAGTAGGAGGCCACTCAGGTTGCTCCTCATCCTCTCTAATATCAATAAGAAGTTATACCAGAAGAGCTAAGATTGACATTACTTCAGAAAAGCAATATGAATCCTTAGTAGAAGAGCCACATGATTGGATTCAACCCTTCATTGACTACTTTAAAGAAGACAAACTACCAAGTAATAAATCACTAGCTCAAATCGAGAAGAAAATGTTGCACTATGCTTTTATCAACAACACTTTATATTATAGATCCTTTGAAGAACTACAATACCTAAGTACATATGAAGCTAGTAAAGTGATGGTTGAAGTTTATGAAAGACTTTGTGGTGCACATCAGTCAGGTCCCAAGATGGTAATAAAAATCAAAAGGATGGGTTATTCTTGGCCATCTATAGTGAGAGACTATATCAATCATGCTAAGAGGTATCATGAATGTCAAGTACATGAGAATATAATCCACCAACCTCCAAATCTATTATACCCAAAAATAGCATCCTGACCATTTGAATGTTGGGGTACATATATAATTGGATCGATTGATCCACCATCATCAGCTGGCCACCGCTTCATCCTAACAGCGACTGATTATTTTTCTAAGTGGGCTAAAGCTACCCCATTTAAAGAAGTTACTGCTGATCAAGTGATCAACTTCTTCATGCATAATGTAGTCTATAGATTTGGAGTGCCAAGCTAAATAATTTTTGATAATGACATAGCTTTCAAAAATATAAAGATTTATAGATTCATCGATTGACACAAAATTGATTGGCGATATTCTTCAATATATAATTCAAGGGCAAATGATTGGGCAGAATCCTTCAACAAAATATTGTTCAAACTACTTTAGAAGATCCTCATTAAAAATAAAAGAGAATGACAAACCAAACTAATAGAGGCATTATGAGCATATCAAACTACCTACAAGACATTGACTAAAATCACTCCTTATTCATTAGTATTTGGAACTAAAGTAGTTCTTCTGCTTAAAATTGAGTTGCCTTCACTTCAAGTAGCCATCGAATACAATCTAACTGAAAATCTAAATACTCATTTGAGAATGGAGGAACCCGACGTGCTTGATGAAGTTAGATTATAAGCTCATCAAAATTCAGAGGTTTATCGAGGAAAGATGTCCATGGCCTTTAACCATACGGTGCGGCCTCGAACATTCCAAAAGGGGAATTTCTCTTGATATTGAGAAGACCAATTATTCCTAATCAAAAATTTGGTGGAAAATTTAAGCCTAATTGGGAGGGCCTTTTTGCCATTGAAAAAGTGTATCAAGGAGGGGCATACCAACTCATTTACTTAAAGGGTGAAAGACCAATGCCACCAATTAATGGTCGATACCTAAAAAAGTATTATCCATGATAAATACATTCTCATGGTACAATAGAAATCTCTCTACAATATAGAGGGTATTATTTTAGTATATTTATTTAGGTTGACATTGTACTTCAAACCTAGATCCCTAAATAAATATACCTACTCAAGATGAAAAATATTTTCTGTGAAAATTCTCCTATTACACAAGGTGCCTTTTTTTAGTTTTTATAATCAAAGCTATTCAATCCTTTCTTGTGAAACATGAGACCTTCTTGTATATACATTTAGGTTGACATTGAGCTTACATCGAGATCCCTAAATATATATATATATAATTATTATTGTTAGAGTTGCAGGTTCTTGCAGGAACAAAAAGAATATATTTCTACACATGAAAAGATAGTCCTAAATATTAAAAGTTTATCTCCCAAATTTGCCAAATTCTGAAGATCAAGTCAGAAGAACTCCCAATTTTGGAAGCTTCAATCAACTGAGTTGGAAAAACATCAACCTCTATATCCTGAAGTCTAGGACATGGATAGGTTCTAAAGGTCGAACTCAATAAGCCAAAAAATTGTCGAGTTGCTGATGCTCTCCTCACTCAAATTGCCAAGTTACTAGCACTCTCCTCACTCAACAACCAACAAGAAAAGGCCGCAGTCAAAGAGCCCCCGTTCATTAGTCTGATAAAATCACCAACCCATCACGCTTAAGCCGAAGTCTCGAGTTGGTTTTAAAGGTCGAACTCAACAAGCCCATAAATGGCTAAGTTGTTGATGCTCTCTTCGCTCAACAATCCATAAAAAAAAGGCTACAGTGAAAGAGCCCCTACTTGTCAGTCCAGTGATGATAGATGTTTATGGTGAAAAATTTTAAATTTTCTAAGATGTATACTTCCATCTTCAATCTATGTAGAATAAAATGAGGATAGAAATATACTCTTGTGCATTTGGACACCACATAGATCCGCCGATATTCTTATTAGGGTGATCGCGTATGATATTGAAGAGAGGTGCACTATCTCAAAAGATAGAAGTCATCACCCTACAATGGACCTAATCACCTTAATAAGGACACCTAAGGATAATAGGTCTGCATATGTACCAGAGATTCTTCCCCTACTTTACATTGAAAAGTAAAGTAGGGTTTATTTTAAATTGGGTTTTAAGTTCCCTATGGAGGCAAGCCTCCATAGATAATTACATCCTAAGGAATGAGATTTTTTAAGAATACTCTTGATTAAGGTAAATGATTGTTGTCTCTAAAGATTTTGAAAAGATAGGACTATCAATCGATTGATTTATTTTTAGAGAGTCAAGTGGGATCGATCAAGAGGAGGGAGTTCTTATTGAAGCCAAATAGAAACAAGTAGGGCATGCTTAAGATACTAGGAAGCTTAGTAAGCATCCCAAACTACCCTATGGTTGGGCTTTACAATTTTGAAATTGAATTAATTTATTTGAGTTTAATTTTTATTAGAAATGTAGGACTTACAATTCCATGATACAAGATCATGAAAATGCCTAAAGGTGAGATTCTATACTTATGGCCTGCAAAGGGGAGAAGCAACCTTAGAACCTAAATCTAGGGAGCTTTAGCAAGGGGCAAAAGCATGACCTAAATCTAAGGAGAAAATTAGATATTTGGTTTACCTCCATAAGAGAGGATAAATCACTCGACTATTAGACTTACAACCACCTTGGGGTGGCCACCAACTAACTCCTCCTACAATTTTAAATTCATGCAGGTTATGTTTATGCAAGATAGTAAGGTTGTTATTTATTTAGAAAGAAACTAAGTCCTTAAACTCACTCCCTAAGAGACTAGATCATGTAAGATCTTGAAAAATGACATATATCTAATGCAAAATATATTACATTTTACTTTTATTTTGGTCTCAGACTTATAGGATTCATATGCCTAATGCATGAGAAATAAGATTATGGGCCAAAATCAGTGAGAAGGGGAGGTGTGTTTCCACCATGGCTCTCAAAGGTCAATCCAAGTTCTCTGGCAAAGGTGGAAGCCCTCCAATCAAGAGTGAAACAATATTCTTTTATGCATGATGTTAGCAAAAAAGTACACATCCAACTAGGGGTTACTAAATCTTTTATCTTGACTTTAACTTAGGCTTTAAATGAGGTTATAAGATATTTATTTTTTTTAATTTTGAGTTGTTTAATTTGGTAGAAGATTTATTTTTTCTAAGAGACTAATCGTCATTCAAGCCATATATCAAGCAAGGAAGAAACTAGAAAAGGATGTCATCTTAATGCACAAGCTAAACAAAATATCAAATATTTTATAAAGCTAACACAAAAGAATAAAATGTCATTTGTGGTTGGGCACCACCGCATAAATCCGAAAATAAATTGGGTAGCTGAGCTCTATCCTTATACAACCCGAATTACAAATGAATTAATTTACAATCAAGTAAGGAAATTCATGTTATGGGGGTCTTCATTTCTTCTTTTCTTCTTACATCTTACTCCAAAGGCTTCACATGGCACATAAGATATAATCTTATGACAAATGCTCATCTAATCTCCTATAACATTCATTCCAAAATCCTAATTATAAAAATTACATGAAGAGGGAAAGTAAATCTAACAAACACCTGCAAAATAGAGATTAGCTAAATAAATCATACAAATCCCAAGAATGTATATTGGACTTAGCACCCACACATAAGTAACCAAGTCCACCTGCCTATTAGATTATGCTTTGGGGAATAAGCACCTGCACAGTAAAAGTATTTTTATATTTTTATTTATTACAGTGCCCCTTAAGCACAATCCCCTGGAGAAAATAATGATTAGACTAAATCATCTTACCATTCATTCTACGCACATACACCCTAACATCCATTCTAGAAATAATACATCACAAAGTAAAAGCAAACATCAAGCCATGCACCGCCTTAACCTAAAGCTAGAAGTGGTGACTTAGCCTAATGTGTGTGCTATTTAAAGTTTATGTGGTATGCTTAACTAGGCTTTAAGGTTTAGATTTCCTAAGTATGAAATTGTTCAACTTATAGGGTGGTTTCATTTAAGTTGTTTAATTTATTTGGGTTAATTTTATTTGATGGTTTTTATTTGGTTTAAATGAACCTACTTAATTACTAAAGGTTGTAAAGAAAGGAAAAAGAGAAGAGAACTTCTCTTTCCTTCCCTACCCTAAGTAATTTCTAAAGCATATTCATGTTGATTTTGCTTAGTGAATGTTTTATTATGTGTTTTAATTAATCCTAAGTTTAGATTTCCCTAAATAAACTAATTAAAAAAAGCATTTTAAGATTAAAGTGAATTAATCATAAAATACACATCACTTCATTTCTTTCCCAACATGTATAACATGCATATGAATGAATCCTAAGCATATCTATACATACAAATGGAAATGTTTAACACACTTAATGATGAATGCTAAGAAATGTTACTTAAGAAAATTGGAATGCTTTATGATGTGTGATTTTCATTAAGTAGAAAAGAGGGGCTTCTTTTATCCATTATTCACATGCACATGTTTATGTATGAAAGACATAAGTGAGTACGGCACCATTGTTAGCACCAGGGGTGTGGGTGTGAGGTACAAGACCTACTTAGGTCTACCTAAAGCCTCGTAACCCAGGGGTTGTCAAACTAATATACCACTTTCCTAAAATACAAACACATGTACAAAAGAAATGAATGGAAAATAAAGATGCAAAATTTTGGATTTGTTTGTTTGTTTTATTTATGCAATTTATATGTACAAGTGTGGATGTCCTTCTATGTACAATGGATAGGAATGTTTTCTTTTCAAATGAACAATACACTTTGTCAAATCCTATTCAAAACTATGCTAAAAAAAGCCACACTATGCACATCTTCATATTTATATCCACATGCAAGCTTATAAACAATTATAAGTAGCACACTTTTAGTTTTAGGTGTTTGATTTATGGATTTTGAAAATAGTTTTGGATTTAGTATTGATAATAGCCATTCATATTTTTTTTACTTTAGCCAAAACATGCAATTTGACATAAAGAAAATATTTTATTTTTAATTTGATTTTAAAAAAATATTAATTCATGAATTTCATATGAGATACACATTTAGCATGCTAGGAAAGAAATAAAGTGATGAAAGTAATATAAATTCATTCACCCTAATTAATTCTTAAAGACAATCCTATGAAATAAGAATGTTTAAAATGAATCAAAATTTGTTTAATGTGATTTTTATTTTGAATTTGCTTTATGATTGATTTAGGAAATGTGAAAGAATGTTTGTTGTTCCTAACCCATTACCCCCATGTGTATGGCATTTTAGTTTAATCTTTAGATGATTAGATGACTTTTATATTTTGATTAGGTTAACGTATGAATTAAGTGTGTTAATTACCCCTTACCTATACCACCTTAGCATATTTAATCAGATAATTATGAGCCAATGATATGACATAAAACCACACAAGGAATTTAAATCAGCAATGCACCTAAAAGGGCCTAATGCATTTGGCTCATGATTAATGATTAATTAAGCTAAGAGGTTTAAGTTAAGTAATTTCATAATCCTTCTCACTCATGTGAGTTAGACTTTGATTTCATTAATGTACTTAGGTTATTGAACACCTAAGCATCTACCCAAAGTGAATTAGTTAAGTTCTAGAAGGTTTTAGAATTTTGTCAAATTAATTAAGTAGGTAATTAGTGGGTTAATTCCTTAACTGAATTTGGATTAAGGAAGAAAGAGGGGTTTAAGTAATGGCTCAAGGAAAATATCCCAAAATTATTTTCTAAACCTCTTATTCAATTAAACAAACCTTAATTAACTCAATCAGGAGATCAAACCACTGATTACACACTTAATTAAGCTTAATTACATTAGGAGAGTACTTAGGAATGAATCCAGCAATTTACTCTAATTAAAACAATGATAAATCTCATGAAAATTAGGGGAGGCAGAAGTCATCCCACTATATACACATGAGACGTTTGAATTAATTAATGGAATAATCATAGAGTAATTAGCCTAATTATAATTCTAATAAAACCCAAATTCAAAAAATAATACAAGTCAAAATCCAACAAAATCAATTTTATACTATTCTACATTCAATTATCTTTCATATGCAATTTATTTAATATTTTTATAATTTTTCTACACTTAAATATGAATATTTCAAGTTTTCATGATTAATTAGTTAATTTAATCCCTTAATTATATAGCTAATCCCGTCGACGTCACGTGGAGACCGACGCGACATGTGCTTTCCATGTGGCACGATGGGAGAGGCTATTTAACTTATCACATCATAGCACCATGTCAGCGACGGCACTACGCACTTTCTCCCTGTCCATCTGATCAAGGATCGAACGGCTAAGGTTAAACCCACTACTCTTAAGGGATAATCTGTGAATCCTACATGTTTTAAACATGGTCGTCCATCCAAAATGCGTCGATGGATGGCCCATGATTCTTCTCTGATCTTCCCTGTAGGAGATGGCCACCATCCATCTTCTAAGGAATATTCGAGCTCGATTGAGCTCGGATTGAAACAAAATTCAACCCACACCATCACCAAGCAAAGGAGATCACATCCAATGGCTGATTTTCATGAAGTCAAAATTCCTTTCATAAAGGACCACAACACATCTAATCTAAGATCAATTTAATGGCTTACCTCATCGGAGGCTATCACCGGTGCTCGATTCTCTTGAAGTAGCTTCTTCTAGTGGAGACGAAGCCTTGCTGAAGTTTTGAGGTGTAGAAATTGGGTAGATCCTTCTATGGGCCAACTCCACCTTCAACTCCTTGTAGTTTTGATCAAAGTGGCACCTCCCTTACCTTTGGAGCTTGGGAAAAGGTTTGGGTGCACTCAATTGAGTTCCCTGATGGATCTTGAAAAGTGAATTGGCTTGGTATTGAGTGTGGAGTAAGATTGAATTTGGCTTGAGCTCCCCTATTTTTGGTTTGAGAAATTCTAAAAATGGAGAAGTTCCAATCACTTAAGAGAGCTTGGGGAGACTTGGAAATGGCTTCTTTGGCTTCTCTCTGCTCAATTGATCAAATGCAATGGAATTAGGGGGAGTATATCTCCCCTTAAAGCAATCGGATGGTCGAGAATGAACTTTCCATTTTTTATCAATACACCTCATGCAATGGGTTGTTAGGCCATTTAGGGCTTGCACATGGGTAATTTTGGCCAGAGGGGGGTAGTGGGAAAGTTTCCAAGTGTTTAATTGAGTGGAGGAAGGATTTCCATGTGCTTAATTTGAAGGAGGTGGTCAGTTTTGACCATGGGTTGGGTTGGGCGAACCCAAACCCATTGGGTTAGGTGCACCACACTCACTAGTGTTCACTTGGTCCACTAAGAGGGTGTCAAGTGGTCATGAAGAGGATTTGACCAAATTTCAACTGAATTTGGCCAAAATTTAAACTTTGACCTAGGGTTAAAATTATTATTTAGCTTGGGTTTCAATTTGAATACGTTTGGTATGATTGAAAAATGGGTTGGGCCAAGTTTCAATAGATTTGGAATTGGTTTGATATGATTTGGCTCATGTTGACCCATTTAGGTCAAAATGGGTCAACTTGGGTCAAGATGACTAATTGGTCAAATTGGGTCAAACCAAGGGTTGGGTCAAGTTCATATGACCATTTGAAATATTTTGGTGTCTTTGATTTGATTCAATTTAGTTTATATTTGGTTTTGGTTCATTGAGTTTATTTAGGTCAAATTGGTCAAGTTGATTAAATTGATCTAATTTTACCTTAGTCATGGGTTGGTTTATGTTTGGTTGGTCATATGAAATGAATTGGTATCTTTATTTCCAATCAATTTGGTTTATATTAATTTAACCTTGTCAAGTTGGTTCATGGGTTGGGATAGGTTAGTCTAGTTAGCCAATTGAGGCTTTCAAGTTCAACAATCATTTTGAATGAATTTGATCAATTGGTTTTATCAATTTGGCTTAGATCAAGTTTTGACATATTTTGACTTTTTAGGTCAAATTGGGTCAACTTGGGTCAAGTGGCCAATTGGGCTAGGTTAGGCTCAAATGTTGACTTGGTCAAGTTTAAACATTGATCATGAATGAGTTTTAATCAATGGTTTCAATCAGTTTGGCCCATGGTGGATTTGGCTAGTTTAGGTTTCATTTTAGCTAAGTGTTGACTTGGTCAACCCTTACGTTTGATTTGGTTTTACCCAATTTGAGTGATTGATCATCTCTTGATGATTGTTGATCATGATGAGAGGCTTAGGTGGGCTTAGTTCAATCTAATTTGGTAAGGATTATTACTTGGCTCAACAGGATACTTTAGGTCACTTTGGGTCAAGTGAGCCTAAGTAGGTCAAATGGCTTGGTCAAAGCTTGATTTGAGTTTGACTGAACTCACATATGGTCTTATGATTGAAATATAAATCCATTTGCAAGTGGTTTGAAGTCAAATGAGTTTTGATTCATTTAACAATTTCAAGTTCAAAAGGGTGAACATGAGTTTGACTTAGGTTTGATTTTTGAATTGAGTTTTGGTTTGACCATTGAAGTTTGTATTTATATTTGGATTCATTATTGAAGGATTGATTCAATCAGAAAAATTCAAGAGTTTAGCTTAATTTGAAATTGGTTTGGCTAAGCTCTAGATTTTGACTTGAAAGGCTTAGGTTGATTTTGATTGAATTTGAGTTTGATTTTTGGAGTTGATTTTGGTTGTGTGATTTATATTTCATTCATATATGTGAATATAAATAAAAACATAAATGTGTTATGAGAAAATTTCATGAACTTGAAGTGATTTGAACTTGATTTATGCTAAGTCCTTAAAAGGGAATCAAAATGACTTAGGAAAGATTTTCGAATTAATTTTGAATTTTGGATTTAGTTTGATTGATTTGAATTTATATTTCATTTATATATGTAAATATAAATGAGAATATAAATGGGTTGTGAGAGAATTTCATGAATTTGAAGTGATTTAAACTTGATTTAGGCTAAGTCCTCAAGAGGGAATCAAAGGACTTAGAAATATTTTTTATTTGGATTTTAAATTTGGAATTTAGTTTGATTGATTAGAATTTATATTTATTTTATATATGTGAATATAAATGAGAATATAAATGGGTAATGAGAGAATTTCATGAATTTGAAGTGATTTGAACTTGATTTAAGCTAAGTCCTCAAGAGGGAATCAAAGGACTTAGGAAATATTTTGAACTTGGAATTTCAATCATAAGCTTCAATCATTTGGAATTGATTTGAGTTTGGAGAAAATTAATTAAGTTGGAATTGATTTAAATTTGACTTGATGGAAGGAAGAGAGGAATTTGATTCAAGCTATAGTGTAGGCAAATGTTCCTAACACGCCTAAGGCATGACTTATTCCTCTAGCTAACTCTTCTAAGTCTCTAGGGCTAGGTTGAGTGTCCACCTAATCACTAGATGTGTCTAAAGACTAAGGAACTCTTAAAAATCTAAGAGAAGTCCTACGTCTAAGATGGAGGGGTTGAGAACTCATCCTAAAAATGAGGTCAACAAAGGGCACCCAATAAGTATGGTGTGACTGATAAGGAACACCGCACATATTGGTGTTGACCAAAATGATCAACAACACCGAACGATCACAAGCACTAACACAAATGGTCTACTCCTAACCCAAGGTGTAGAAAGAATCTAGAGCTTAGTGTGGTTTCTACCATGTCATAAGAGAGGGAAGGATGAATCCACTAGGGATAGAATATGTGAACCTTCCACTATGGAAGCAGGTTCAAATCATCCATAAAAGGATGAAAGGCTTGATTTGAGTCTCGCTGGGGAGAGAAATCATTTGATTCAATTTATTATTTATTTAATTGTGTTTGTTTTGACTCCATCGGGGATAGACAAGTAAACTCTCCAGGGAGTTCTGGGGGTTCTCAAAAAGGGATTAGAATTAACCGGCGGGAGCTAGAAAGATTTGCAACTCACTGAGGGGGAGAAAAAAATTTGATTTGGATTGATTAATTATTATTTTTTGTTTGTTTCACTCCACTAAGTGAGGAGGATTGATTTTGTTTAAATTGATTGATTTTTAGATTTTGGATCTTGAAATGGATCCTGTTGGTTTGTGATGGACTGTACTGAGTAGGAGCCACAGAGACCTAGACCTAACTCAGATTTATCAATCCAAAGGGGTGGTCTACTAACCACATAGTAAGACTAATCGACCAAAGGGAATGTCTTCCGGTATACAACAGCTGCACTAGGAAGAAAGCATAGTAGACATACATCCTCCAAAGTGGAGACCAGTTATTGGGGTGACCCATTAGCAAGGCAACAGATCGAACCCAACCTAGGGCTGACTATTGAGTGAACACCACTAGGGGGACTTAGATCGACTCAAAGATAGTCAAGATTAATTTCATTTTCAGATTTATTTTGATGGATTCTGTTAGTTTGTGATAGATCACACTAAAAGGAGCTTATATCATCCTAGACCTATCTTAGATTTACTGAACCAAAGGGAGTAGCTTCCCGGTCGATGGGAGAACTATCCGACCAAAGGAGTGCCTTTGGTTTGCAATGATCAATTAAGGGAAGAAATCTTGGGACTCATCTTCCACTACAAAAGACCACTGATTTCGATTTCGGGCAATAAATCAAACCCAACCTAGGGCTGCCCGTCAGTTTATGACAATCATGCTAGAAAGAATGAGTCATAGTCTTACATCTTCCAAAGTGGAATAACTATTGGGGTAACCTGCTTGTGGAAAAATAGCTTGAACCTGACCTAAGGGTGACTACAGAGTCAGTACCGACCCGGGGATTTATCTCAACTCAGAAAGGAAAAATAGCTTGAACCTATCGTACTTGCCTCCCATCTTTCGATGGGCAATAATTTGGTCTTCTTAGGACTAACACAAGTTCACCTACTCAAAAGACCTAGGGCAGACCAGCTTGTTGTGAGCTTGAATCATTTTAGCCTTATACAACTTGAGGTTACCCCAGGCAACTCTCCTCCAAACCATCAAGCTCTTCTAGATAACTTTACATTATGCTCTGTAGTAATCTTCTTACCCAATGCTATCCTTAGTGATGGAGTTGAACTTCTAAAGGTATAATGGCTCATGGACTAAATAAAAATAAAATGGTATAAATTAAGTTGAGTTTGCTATGTGATGCAGTAGGCTTCAACCAACTACTCATTCCATTGCCGCTTGTTATCATCAAGAGTCTTCTTTAGTATTTAGATGAGAGTTTTGTTGAATGCTTCTGCTAAGCCATTGCTCTGGGATAGTAGATGGTGGAGTATCTCCAATCTATCGTATCGCCCGCAAAGCCGTTGATCTTGGTGCTTTTGAATGTAGTACCATTATCGATATAATTTATCGGTACCCCAAACCTATATATATGGTTCCTAATAAATAAGTTTACGCCGAAGCCTCTCAATGGGTTTGTCTCTGCCCACTTGGAAAAGTAGTCGGTGGCGGCTAAGATGAACTGATGACCCTTAAAGAAGGAGAATCGATCGGACCCACAATGTCTTTACTCCAACACTCGAATGGCCATGAGGTCAATATAGGGTGGAGAATGTTGGGTGGTTGATGCAAGACCACATCGTGTACCTATCATTGATGACATCTCCTAGCTACAATCATGTAGTCTAATCATTAAAGGCCAGTAGTATCCTAGTCTCTTGATCTTCATCTTCATCTTCAGACCAAATTGATGCACTCCACATAAACTCGAATGTACCTAAATTATAATGCCATGGGCTACGTGTTTATCTAAACAACATAACCACTTCTGGTCAAAGGATCGTCAGTACAGGGTGCCATCAATGAGAGCATAGGAAAGAGCTCTCTGTTTCACCTGATGAGCTTATGACTTTTCTTGAGTTAGTTTTCCCATGTTCAAAATCTATGAATGGTTTCCTCCAATCCAGCTCCTTGTCCTTATAGGCACCAGCAACCTCCCCTTCAAGAGAAAGTCTATCGATGAGTTCAAAGAACTTGTCTATTTTGGACCATTATTGGAATGAACTCATCTTTTGAATATGCCAATTCTTGGCAAGTTTGGCCAAAGCATCTGCTACTCATGGTATACTCATGGTAATGATGAAGCTTGGGTTTGAGAACCTTGTAGGACCCGACAAGCTGGTTGATGACCAACTGATAATTCCCATAAATATTGATGCTCTTGACACTGATTGTGATGGCTAACTCTAGATTGGCAATCAAAGCCTCATACTTGGCTTCATTGTTGGTGCAGGGGTTGGAAAGATAGTATGAGAATCTCATCACATCGCGATCTAAAGTTAGGAGAACTATTTCTACCCCTACCTTCCCTGGAAGAGTAGATCGTAGTGCTTCCCCTTTATGAAAAGAAGTTGCACCATCAAAATACATCTCCCATCGGTGGTTGTCAACCTCCCCTAAGTTCATGATTTTTTTCATCAGGGAGATCATCACTAAGTAGAGAATCAGCACGAAGTGGGTGTGCTACTAAGAAATTGTCTAATGCTTGTCATTTTATCGCACGAAAGGGTATGAATGTGATATCAAACTGTGAGAGAATCATGGACCATCATGCCAAACGTCTGGATAGCATTGGCCATGTCATGAGGTATTTAATAGATTGGTTCTTGAAATCAAGTTCACCTTATGAGAAAGCATATAGTGTCATAGCTTTTGAGATGCGAAGATCAAAGCTAAGCAATATTTCTTAATAGGTGGATATATTGCTTCAGCAGGAATCAGAAAATAGTTGAGGTAGTAGAGAGCACTCTCCTTCCCTTCATCATTGGCTTGGGCCAACAAAGCACCGAGAGAGCCATCCAATGCAGTGTAGAGGATGAGTGGCGCCAGATGGGGTAGAACGCGCTTCACCAAATATTGATTGATATCTTCAAAGGCACATCATCCCACTTGAACTTCGGCATTCAATTTGGCAGAAAGGCACATTTGCATGGAAATAAAGCATTTCAAATATGCCAATCGTCCTTGGAAAGATCTAAGTTAGGTTAAATTTTTAAGAGGTGGCATTTCTAAGATAGCTTTGCTCTTTTACTAGGTTTATTTTTATTCCTCAATGTCGAATAACAACCCAAGGAATTTCTTTGAAGCTACTCCGAATGCACACTTCAGAGAATTCATTTTGAAATTATATAGTCTTAACCATTTGAAAACTACTCTCAAGTCAAAGGGATGGTCTTCCTTTTCTCTACTCTTGACTACTAAATCATCAACATAGCACTCAACCTGATGGTGGGTGAGTTCATTAAAGATTTGAGCTCGTTGGTATGTAGTACCAGCATTTTTAAGGCCGAAAGGCATGACCTTATAATAATAGATTTTGATTAGGTTTGAAAAGTAGTATTTCTTTCATCCTCGGGGGCCATCTTGATTTGGTTATAGCCAAATGACCCATCCATAAAAAAGAAAATTGCATGAGATGAGGCGATATCCACCATTAATTCTTGTATAGGAAGAGAAACTCATCCTTAGGACATGCCTTATTTAAGTCCCTGAACTCGACATATATGCTAATTTGGCCATTCTTCTTCTTAATTAGGATGACACTAGCTAACCATGTAAAATATTTTTCTTCCCTGATGAAACCAACATCGATTAGTTTCTTGACTTCAGAAATGACTTGTTGTTCAATTTCTAATCGTATGCATCTAGGAGCTTGCTTGAAAAGGGTTAGCACTAAGATCTATTGCTAGTTTATGGATTGCTATGTTAAGAGATAATCTGGGCATCTCTTCATAACTCCTTGTAAAGCAGTCTTTAAACTTAGTCCTAACTAAGTCATTAGTTTCTTCTTCATTCAAATGAATGTATGTTGGGATTTTCTTCTATCCCGAGGTTGATTTCTTTAAGCTTGTGAATTATTGAATGGATCTCCTCTTCAAATTATGGCAGTGCATCTTTAATTAAGAGATCATCTGAATCATCTGAGGTTTCTAAACACACATTCTCATAAGAGTTGGTGTTATGTGAAAAGAACCTATCATACTCCAAATGGTTAGTAATAACTAAGTAGTAATCATCATCATCAACTGGACCCACTGTACCAAATCCTAATCCTGCTTTTGATTATGCTTCCCTGCTTGTATTATTTCATAGCTTCTCAAAATACTCTGACCTGTGCTTGGATCATGTATGAGGAACCAAACCTTTCTGTATAAGATTACGAACACAAGGTGAGTAAAAGTCAAACAATAATTCCATTAATTCTTTGTATGAATTCTCCTCAAGTTCTACATCAACTTTAGTACTTGAGGAAGGTGATCCTAAAATGAATCTCTTCAACTTCATATCTTTGGAAGACTAAAGGGCTTCCTTAACTACTAAACCTTTAACTTTTTTGGGATGAAAGTGAGGTTAGAGCTAAGGTTCCCAACTGTTTCCTGATAGTTTTACATATATCTGATTTGAATACTTTGCCTTGTTTGAAGGCCCAGTCTTCATCATTATCCAGCTCGAGTGTTACCTCCAATGAAACCCGTTGAGAGGGGTTGGCTAGGTATGCTAATCACATTAGACTCATCCTTCAACTAGATTCCAAGTCTATGTGAATAGTAGGGGTACTCATATGAACTAGATCATAACCACTGTTGGCTGATGGCCATCCAGAGGGTCTTCCACCTCTGGAACTGCCTCTATTTCTGTCTCTGCCTGGTGGAGGTTAAGTCATCATACCCACATGTCCATATGAAGGAATGAACTTTGGGTGGAAATGTGATATGCGGCTGTATTTCTTCTTAAATTTTTCTTTCTTGTTAACTTGGATTTTCACTTTTCTTTTCTTTTTCTTTTGCTTTTTCTTTTTCCTCATTTCCTTTTTTTTTAATTTGAGCTTTTGTCCAAGTTCACGAGAAAGAATGTTTTGAGGAAGATAGTAGGTCGCATCCTCATATATCTCAACATCTCTAACTGAAATTAGCTTTTCATCTCCTTTGATAAAGTACTCAATCCCATCCTTCCTGAACTTGATGCACTGATGGAGGGAGGATGGAATTATCTTATTCTAATGTATCCAAGGCCTACCAAGCAAAGCAATGAATGAAGTATTCAAATCAATTTTGTAAAACTTGGCTTCAGTCTTCTAGTCACTTATCTTCAAAGGTAATACTATGGAACCTAAAGCTCTCTCACCTTGTTCATTGAATTCTCTCAACATCATCTAATCTCCTTAAACTGTGGAGCTCAAATAGGCAAGGGTCTCTAGACTTATAATGTTCACCGATGATCGATGAACTCCAAGTCTCGAATCGCCCATGTCAATTGTAATGTGAGGGCACGCTCAATCACGATGAATTAAGTGTGTTAATTACCCTTACCTATACCACCTTAGCATATTTAATGATAATTATGAGCCAATGATATGACATAAACCACTATAAGGAATTTAAATCAACAATGCACCTAAAAGGGCCTAATGCATTTGGCTCCTGATTAATGATTAATTAAGCTAAGGGGTTTAAGTTAAGTAATTTCATAATCCTTCTCACACATGTGAGTTCAATTTTGATTTCTCTAATGTACTTAAGTTATTGAACACATAAGCATCTACCTAAAGTGAATTAGTTAAGTTCTAAAAGATTTTAGAATTCTATCAAATTAATTAAGTAGGTAATTAGTGGGTTAATCCCTTAGTTGAATTTGTATTAAGGAAGAAAGAGGGGGTTTAAGGAATAGGTCAAGGAAAATATCTCAAAATTATTCTCAAAACCTCCTATTCATTTAAACAAACCTTAATTAACTCAATCAGGGGATTAAATGATTACACACTTAATTAGGCTTAATTACATTAAGAGAGTAATTAGAAATGAATTCAACAATTACTGTATTTAAAAAATTGATAAATCCCAAGAAAATTAGTAGAGGCAGAAGTCATCCCACTAAATACACATGAGAAGTTTTAGATTAATTAATGGAATAATTAGAGAGTAATTAGCTAATTAACATTCCCAATAAAACCCAAATTTAGAAAATAACACTATTCAAAATATATCAAAATCAATTTTATAATATTCTATAGTCAATTATCTTTCATATATAATTTATTTCATTTTTTTTATTTTTTTACACTTTGATATGAATATTTGAAGTTTCCATGATTAATTGGGTAATTTAATCCCCTAATTACATAGCTAATCTGTTGGCACCTCGTGGAGGCTGACACGACGTGCGCTTTTCATATGGCATGATGGGAGAGGCTATTTAACTTATCACATCATAGCACCCCGTCAGTAACGGCGCTATGCACTTTCTCCCTGTCCGTGTGATCAAGGATCGGATGGTTGAGGTTAAACCCGCGGTTCTTAAAAGATAATCCAGGGATCCTACGTGTTTTAATCATGGTCGTCCATCCAAAATGCGGATGGATGGCCCACGATTCTTCTCTGATCTTCCCTACGGGAGATGGCCACCATCTTCTAAGGGAAGATTCGAGCTCAATTGAGCTCGAATTGAAACAAAATTCAACCACACCATCACCATGCAAGGGAGATCACATACAACGATGAGATTTTCATGAAGTAGAAATTCCTTCCACAAAGGACCACACGACATCTAATCTAAGCTCGGTTTAATGGCTTACCTCACCGAAGGCTATCACCGGCGCTCGATTCCATCAAAGTAGCTTCGTCTAGTGGAGACAAAGCTTTGCTAAAGTTTTGAGGTGTTGAAATTGGGTAGATCATTCTATGGGCCAAGTCCACCTTCAACTCCTTGCGGCTTTGATCAAAGTGGTACCTCCCTTGCCTTTGGAGCTTAGGAAAAGGTTTGGGTGCTCTCGATTGAGTTTCTTGATGGAGCTTCCAAATTGAATTGGCATGGTATTGAGTGTGGAGTGAGATTGAATTTGGCTTGAGCTCCTCTATTTTTGGTTTGAGAAAATCCAAAAATAGAGAAGTTCAAATCACTTAACAGAGCTTGGGGAGACTTGGAAATGGCTTCTCTGACTTCCCTCTACTCAATTGAATTGGGGCGTGATCAAATGAAACTGAATTAGGGGGAGTATATCTCCCCCTAGAGCAATCAGACGGCCAAGAAGGATCTTCCCATTTTTGATCAATACACCTCATGCAATGGGTTATTAGGCCATTTAGGACTTGTACATGGGTCGTTTTGGCTAGAGGGGCGTAGTGGGAAAGTTCCCATGTGTTTAATTGAGTGGAGGAAGGATTTCCATGTGATCAATTTGAAGGAGGTGGTCATTTTGACCTTGGGTTGGGTGTGGCTGACCCAAACCCATTGGGTTAGGTGCACCACACTCACTAGTGTCCACTTGGTCCACTAAGAGGGTGTCAAGTGGTCATGAAGAGGATTTGACCAAATTCTAAGTGAATTTGGCCTAAATTTACTCATTCACCTAGGGGTAAAATGGTCATTTGACTTGGGTTTCAATTTGAATACATTTGGTATGATTAAAAAATGGGTTAGGCCATATTTCAATGAATTTGGAGTTAGTTTGGCATGATTTGGCTCATGTTGACCCATTTAGGTCAAGATGGGTCAACTTAGGTCAAGTTGACCAATTAGTCAAATTGGGTCAAACCAAGGGTTGGGTCAAGTTCATATGACCATTTGAAATATTTTGGTGTCTTTGATTTGATTCAATTTGGTTTATATTTGGTTTTGGTTCAATTGAGTTTATTTAGGTCAAATTGGTCAAGTTGATTAAATTGACCCATTTTACCTATTTGGTTTAGGTCATGGGTTGGTTTATGTTTGGTTGGTCATATGAAATGAATTGGTATCTTTATTTCCAATCAATTTGGTTTATATTTGATTTTGGCTTAATTTAACCTTTTAGGTCAAGTTGGGTTCATGGTCAGTTGGGATAGGTCAGGTCCAGTTAGCCAATTGAGGCTTTGGTCAAGTTCAACAATCATTTTTGAATGAATTTGATCAATTGGTTTTGATCAATTTGGCTTAGATCAAGTTTTGACATATTTTGACTTTTTAGGTCAAATTGGGTCAACTTGGGTCAAGTGACCAATTGGGCTAGGTTAGGCTCAAATGTTGACTTGGTCAAGTTCAAACATTGATCATGAATGAGTTTTGATCAATGGTTTCAATCAATTTGGCATGTGGTAGATTTTGGCTAGTTTAAGTTTTATTTTGGCTAAGTGTTGACTTGGTCAACCCTTAGTTTGACTTGATTTGACCCAATTTGAGTGATTGATCATCTCACGATGATTGTTGAATATGATGAGAGGCTTAGGTGGGCTTAGTTCAATCCAGTTTGGTTAGGATTAGAACTTGACTCAAAAGGGTACTTTAGATCACTTTGGGTCAAGTGAGCCTAAGTAGGTCAAATGGCTTCGTCAAAGCTTGATTTGAATTTGATTGAACTCACATATGGACTTATGATTGAAATATAATTCCATTTGCAAGTGGTTTGAAGTCAAATGGGTTTTGATTCATTTGATAATTTCAAGTTCAAAAGGGTGAACATGAGTTTGACTTAGGTTTGATTTTTGAATTGAGTTTTGGTTTGATGATTGAAGTTTGTGTTATATTTGGATTCATGATTGAAGGATTGATTGAATCATAAAGAAAAATCAAGAGTTTGGCTTGATTTGAAATTGATTTGGCTAAGTTCAAGATTTTGACTTGAAAGGCTTAGGTTGGATTTTGATTGAATTTGAGCTTGATTTTTGGAGTTGGTTTTGGTTGTTTGAATTTATATTGTATTTATATATGTGAATATAAATGAAAATTATAAATGGGTTATGAGAAAATTTCATGAATTTGAACTGATTTGAACTTTATTTAGGCTAAGTCCTTAAGAGGGAATCAAAGCGATTAAGAGGAAAGATTTTTAACTTGGATTTGAATTTTGGATTTAGTTTGATTGACTTGAATTTATATTTCATTTTTATATGTGAATATAAATGAGAATATAATTAGGTGTGAGAATTTCATGAATTTGAAGTGATTTGAACTTGATTTAGGTTACATCCTCAAGAGGGGATCAAAGGACTTAAGAAATATTTTTTATTTGGATTTTCAATTTGGAATTTAGTTTGATTGATTTGAATTTATATTTCATTTATATATGTGAATATAAATAAGTATATAAATGGGTTGTGAGAGAATTTCATGAATTTGAATTGATTTGAACTTGATTTAGGCTAAGTCCTCAAGAGGGAATCAAAGGAATTAGGAAATATTTTGAACTTGGAATTTCAATCATAAGCTTCAATCATTTGGAATTGATTTGAGTTTGGAGAAAATCAATTAAGTTGGAATTGATTTAAATTTAACTTGAAGGATGGAAGAGAGGAATTTGATTCAAGCTAGGTAAATTTTTCTAACACCCCTAAGGCATGACCTATTCCTATAGCTAACTTTTATAAGTCTCTAGGGCTAGGTTGAGTGTCCACCTAATTACTAGATATGTCTTAAGACTAAGAACTCTTAAAACTCTAAGAGAAGTCTTATGTCTAAGCTGGAGGGGTTGAGAACTCATCCTAAAAATGAGGTAAACAAAGGGCATCTAATAGGTGTGGTGTGACTAACAAGGAACACCACACATATGGGTGTTGACTGAAATGATCAATAACACCAAACGATCACAAGCACTAACAGAAACGGTCTACTCCTAACCCAAGGTGTAGAAAGAATCCAGAGCTTAGTGCAATGTGACTCTACTTATGTCAAGGAAATAGGAGAGGTAAGGAGGAATCCACTAGGGATTAAAATATGTGAACCTTCCACTAGGGAAGCAAGTTCAAATCATCCACAAGGGGATGAGAGATTTGATTTGAGTCTCACTGGGGAGAGAAATCGATTTGATTCAATTTATGGTTTATTTAATTGTGTTTATTTTGACTCCATTGGGAATAGACAAGTGAACTCTCCACTGGGGACAAGTTCAAGTCATCCATAAAGGAGGGGTTATAAAATCTACTGAGGGATTAGAATTATGGATCCGCTGGGGAGCTAGAAAGATTTGTATCTCACTAATGGGGAGCAAAAAATTTGATTTGGATTGATTAATTATTTTTGTTTTGTTTGTTTATCTCAACTAAGGGAGGAGGGTTGAATTTGTTTGGATTGATTGATTTTTAGATTTTGGATCTTGAAATGGACCCTGTTGGTATACGATGGACCGTTCCAAGTAGGAGCCACAGAGGCCTAGACCAAACTCAAATTTATCAATCCAAAGGGTAGTCTACAAACCACATAGTAGGACTAACGAATCAAAGGGAATGCCTTTCATTATGCAGCAGCTACACTAAGAAGAAAGCATAGTATACTTACATCCTCCAAAGTAGGGACCTGTTGATAGGGTGACCCATTGGCAAGGCAACGGATAGAACCCAACCAAGGGCTAACTATTGAGTGAATGCTGCTAGGGGACTTAGATCGACTCAAAGATTGTCAAGATTAATTTCATTTTTAGCATTATTTTGATGGATTCCATTGGTTTACGATGGATCACAATGAGAAGGAGCTTGTAATAGCCTAGACCTATCTCAGATTTTCTGGACAAAAGGGAGTAACTTTTCAACCGATGAGAGAACTATCTGACCAAAGGAGTTCCTTTCAATTTGTAATGATCAATTTAATGGAAGAAAGCTCGAGGACTCACATCTTCCACTATAAAAGATCACTGGGATGATCAGTTGCTTTGGACAATAAATCGAACTCGGCCTAGGGTTTCCCGTCGATTTTCGATAGTCATGCTAGAAAAAATGCGTCAAAGTCTTACATCTTCCAAAGTGGAATGACTGCCGGGGTAACCTGCTTATGGCAAGGAAACCAAAACCATTCAAACTCCTTCAATCTCAATCCGCAAGGAAACCGAAAATGTTCCCCCCTTTTTCCATCGCTTAACACAACCTCTCCCTCTCGTCCATCTCTTACTTCAAATTGTAAAGTTCCTCCAAACCGAAGACCTCTTTTTCTCGTTCATTCGCTTCAGTCGCAAGTTCCCTACCCCGTTGATCCCCCTTCAAGCCGCAAGCTCCATTTGGACTTCAAGCTGTAAGTCTTGATCCAAAACCTCTTCTATTTCCAATTCATTCTCTCATCCCATTTCAAAACCTCTTCTATTTCCAATTCATTCTCTCATCCGTCTCTTTAAGTGTAAACCTTCGATCTTCTCCCAACTGAAGGTTGAACAACCTTCTTACATCCGCCTCTTCCACGATATCAAGCCACACATCAATCAAACTCACCCGATCCCATCTGATCGGAAATCCCTTCCTTTTCCATTCAAATCCATTCATCCCATCAGTTTCTCTCGTCTCCCACCCTCTTTCGCATACCTCTACTTCTCTAAATCTCATAGAGTTGTTTGCCAATAGGATTTGGTAAATCTAGATTTATCTTGCAAAGATATTTTGGTTAGATTTAAATTAAATATGGCTTAAATCTTATTCAAATCCTATAGCCAAATAACCCCTCTCTCCCCCTCCTCTAAGCCTACCAAACTACTCAATCGAATTCCCTCAATTATATTCCTTATATATATATGCTCTTATGTCAATATATATATATATATATATATATATATATATATATATATATATATATATATAATGCACATGCTTCTTTATTCAGCTTTAAAGGCCTCGTCATGCTCATTAGGGCATGGCGAGATAAAAATTGGTTATGGTATCGCAAGACACCGCTCGCTATGCTCATTAAGGTGTACCGAGTAAGCCAAAACTATTAGATGTGACACCCCTATGCCGAAATGCTATCAAAATTTTGATTAAATTTTAGACTTAAAAAATGAGGGGGAAAAGAATATATGCATATATATTTGCTTTTATGCAGGTGATTGAAGGTCTCGTTATGCTCATTAAGCGTAACGAGATTGAAAGTCGACCGAGGTGCTTCAAAACACCAACCATCATGTTCATTAGGGCGTGACGGGTAGACCAAAATAGTTCCGATGTAGCCCCCTATGTGGGGATGATGCCAGAATACTGCCGAAGTGCCGCCAAAATTTCATCAAATATTTGGGACTTAATAAAAAAAGATTTAACATTATGTTAAATATAAAATATAAAGTCCTAAATAAATGAATTCGAAATTCAATATAAATAAACTGAAAATGAATTTAAAGGAGACTTGATTACAAATAAAATTGAAAATCATATTTCAAATAAGAAAATGAGGATCAAACTCAAGTGAAACTATAAAACTCAAAAAAAACATGAACTCCTTTGATATACATGAACCGAATCTCATAATATTTTGCTTAAAATAATCCAAAAGGAGAATCCTAATGAATCATTGAAGATTTATAGTGGGATTAAAATATAACTTATAAGCATATAAATGTGGTTCAAGTGAGGCTTGAAGCTAACTCCAAACTCATAAGAAACTTGCAATAATTTGAAATTTGGTTATATATAATGATCTCTTGATGTGGAGTTTAAAATAAAGTCAAATTGGGTTTGTTCACTCTTACATGAAGAGGATGAAGAACATAACTTTGATATTCACTAATGAATTTGGTCATGCATGATCTTTTTAATAAACATGGCAATTATTATAACTTATTCTAAGTGAACTAAGAATGATTTAAATTTAACAAAATCAAGCTTGGAGAATGAAGACGAAACTTGATAACTCACTTACACTATATAGCAAACTATAAGGGTTAATGGTTAATTAGCTAAGAAGAATTAATTGAACTTTGTGGCTTATATAATATCATGTGCGAAAATGATTAAAAGAAAATAAGCCAAATGCAAACATAACTTTGAATTCATGTAATACTTATGGATAGGCTACATGAAGCTAGAAGACTAATTTTCAAATGAGATAGTGCCCAAATCATGCTCTAGAGTGAGCCTTCTTATTTAATCAATATATCAGAATATATAATTTAAAATAGACTAAAGAAGGTTTCAATTGAACATAAAATTGATACATATGAAATTTGTTGAATGATATTTTCAAGTTAAAGCAAAAATCAAATAAATTTATAAGAGGTTTTCACTATAACTAAATAGCCTATTAGCAAGCAAGATCGAGGCTTCTTACTGAATAATCAACTCGTATTCAAAAGAAGCTTGAATTCAAATAAGCTCGTTTAAAGGAAGTATAACAGCTTGTATGAGCTAGTATCAAATTTGAATGTTGAATTTGCAAAGATCTAATAGGTCTTTACTAAGCATAAGTCAACCATCAAAGTTTAGGAATTATGCGAATAAATAAAATGCAAGAAAATATACAATATTTTGAGCACAAAAATAAATCTAATTTTTCTCCACAATATGCCACCGAATCTGTAAGTATTTGTACAAGTAGACAGAAGGCGTTGGCTTAAATTCTGAATAGATTTTAAATGTATTAATTTTGTATAAATTATGGAGCTAACTATCTCAATTCAAGTGCTTCAGAGTTTGTGCAATCATTTGAAAGAAATTAATTCTTGTACAAAATACAAAGTAATCTTCAATTCAATTTGAGCTTTTTAAACATTTATACAAGTATTCTAATCACCTGCATGTGCCCTGACACTATGCTAAATATTTAGATTCAAGTGTCTGAGAATACTAAGCGGGTTGCTTCCCAGTTTGGTCTTAGGACTGTATCCAAGTTAACAAAATCTAAAAAATTTATTATAAAAGAATTTCATTCTAATTATGATTTTCAAAATTAATGATTTCATTAATTAGAGAAATTATCTAAGTTATAAATATCCACTGTGGGAAATGAAAAAAAAATTTCTTATTTTATTCTAAAATCTTTTCAGAGAGAAAAGAAATTAAAATGAAGAACAAAAATAATCCTCAACACTTTTTGTGTTGGACATTTGGAGATCATGAGATGTTCTTATTAGGTGTCAGTGCGACATTGAGGATTTATGTACTATCTCAAGAGACATAAGTCATCATCCTACAAATGGACCTAATCACTTTATTAAGGACTCTTAAGGAGTATGGGTCTTCAGAATGTACCACAAATTCTTCCCCTACTTTACATGAAAAAGTAAAGTAGGGTTTATTTTAAATCAGGTTCATTAAGTTCCCTATGGAGGCAAGCCCCCATAGTTAATTACATTCTAAGGAATGAGATTCCTTAGGGATACTCCCGCATAAGGTAAATGATCATTGTTTTCAAAGATTTCAAAGATAGGACTATTAATAAATTGGTTTATTTTTAGAAGATCAAGTGGGATTGATCAAGATGAGGGAGTTCTTATCGAAGCCAAATGAAGATAAGTAGGGGATGCTTAGGATACTAGGAAGCCTAGTAGGCATCCTAAACTAATGGTTGGGCTTTATATTTTTGAAATTGAAGTGCTTTATTTGTTTGAATTGAAATTTTATTAAAAATCTAGGACTTACAATTCCATGGCACAAGACCATGGAAATGCCTAAGAGGTGAGGATTTATGCTTATGGCTTGTAAAGGGAAGTAGCAACCTCTAAACCTAAATCTAGAGAACTTTGGCTAGAGCTAAAAGTATAATCTAAATCTAAGAAAAAAATAAGTATTTAGTTTACCTCCACAAGAGAGGATAAATCACCCGACTGTTGGACTTACAACCGCCTAGGAGTGGTTGTCAACTAACTCTTCCTACGATTTTAAATACATGTAGAAAAGTCATATGCTTTTGCAAGATAGCTAGGCTATTATTTGTTTAGAAAGAGACTCTTTAAACACACTCCCTAAGAGACTAGATCAAGTAGGGCATGATTAATAATTTAAATTTAATGCAAATTTTTATTATGTTTTATTTTAATTTTTGGACAATCAATTTGGCATAGGCTTTAGGATTCATATGCCTAATGCATGAGAAATTAGATTATGGGCCAAAATCAATGAAAAGGAGGTGTGTTTCCACCATGGCTCTCAAAGGTCAAGCCAGTTCTCTGGCAAAGGTGGAAGCCCTCCATAACAAGAGTTAAATGAGATGCTTTTTTATGCATTATGTGAAAACATACAACATCCAACTAAGGGGTTGCTAAATCTTTTATCTTGATTACAACCTAGGCTTTAAGTGAGGTTATGAGTTATTTATTTTTAAGTTTTAAGTTATTTTAGTTGGATAAAAAATTTATTTTCCTAAGTGTCTTATCATCATCCAAGTCATACATCAAAGCAAGGAAGAAATTAGAAAAACTTATCATCTTAATCCACAAGCTAAACAAACCTCAAACAATTTATAAAGCTAGCAAAAGAATAAACGGTCATCTGTGATTGGGCTCCACCGCACAAACCCAATAACAAATTGGGTAGCCGAGCTCTACCCTTATACAACATGAATTACAAATGAATTAATTACAATCAAGAAGGAATTCATGTTATGGGGGTCTTCATTCTTCATTCTTCATTTATTCTTTCTTCTTTCTTCTTTCTTCTTTCTTCTTTTGGTTGGTTGGAATGTGGTTGCTCTAAAAGCTTCATATGGTATAAGACATATTCTTATAACCAATGTTCATCATAATCTCCCATAACAATCATTCCAAATCCTAATTATAAAATTACATGAAAATAAGAAAAAAGAAATCTAATTAAAACCTACAAAACAAAGATTAGCTAAACAAATCATACAATCACAAGCATGTATATGAATAAATTGGACTTAGCACCTCACACATGGATAACCAAGTCCACCTGGCCTATTTTGGATTATGCTTAGGGGTATAAGCAACCTGCACAACAAAAATATTTTTTTATATTTTTATTACAACAACTCTTAAGTACAATCCTCTGAAGATAATAGTTAGACTAAGATCACCCAACCATTCAGTCTATGCACATACACCCTAACATTCAGACTAAGAACATTACATCACAAAATAAAAGCATATATCAAACCATGCACCGCCTAACATAGGACTAGAAATGGTGACTTAGCCTAATGTGTGCCAATTAAGGTTTATGTGGTATGTTTAGCTAAGCTTTAAGGTTGAAGTTTTCTAAGTGTGAAATGTTCAACTTAGAGGGTAGTTTCATTTAAGTGGTTTAGTTGATTTAGTTGATTTTATTTTTATGAATTGTTTAGGTTTGAATGAACCTACAATTAATAACTAAGTGTTGTAAAGAGAGAGAAAAGAGAAGAGAACTTCTCTTTCCTCCCTACCTTAAGTAATTTCTAAGGTAGATTCATTAAAGATTTTTGTTTAGTAAATATTCTATTATGTGTTTTAATTAATCCTAAGTTTAGATTTTCTCTAAACAAACTTAATCAAAAAAAAGCCATTTTAAGATTAAGTAAATTGATTTACTATCACAAAACACACAATACTTTATTTCTTTCCAACATGTGTAACATGCATATAGATGAATCCTAAGCATATCTATACATGCAAATGGAAATATTTAGCACACCTTCATGATAAATTCTAAGTGATGTTGTTTAAAGAATTCGAGATATTTTTATGATGCATGATTTTGTTAAGTAGAAAAGAAAGTGATTCTTTTATCCATTATTCATATACACATTTACATGTATGAAAGACATAAGTGAGTACGGTGTCATTATTTTCTACACCAGTCTTATAAGGTACAAGACCTACTTGGGGCTATCTAAAGCCTCGCAACCCTAGGATGTCCAAACTAATATTCTACTTTTCTTAAATACATATGCATGTACAAAAAGAAATGAATGGAAAAAGAGTCATGCAAAAGTTTATGTTTGTTCATTTGATTTGGTTATGTAATTTACATGTGTAAGTGTGAATATCCTTCTTAATTGATAACATAGGAATGAATAGGAATTTAAGCAAGTGTTGTATTCTTTTCAAATGAACTATACATTTGCAAATCCTATTCAAAACTATGTTAAAAGAGAGGAGAAGGAAAAGTCACACAATGCACACCTTATATTATACTCACTTGAAGGAAGAAAGTGAGGATTTGGTTCAAGCTATAGGGTAAGCAAGTTTTCCTAACACCCCTAAGGCATTACCTACTCCTATGGATAGCTTTTCTAAGTCTCTAAGATTAGGTTAAGTGTTCACCTAATCACTAGAAGTATCTTAAGACTAAGGAACTCTTAGTATCTAAAAGGAGTCTTATGTTTAAGATGGAGAGGTTGAGGGCTCATTCTAAAAATGAGGTCAACACCCGCATGTGCCTCGACACTATACTAAATATTTAGATTCAAGTGTCAGGATGTCAGATGTTACTTCCGGTCTTGACCAGCAGTTAACAAAATCTAAAAATCTAATTATTATAAAAGGAATTTCATTCTAATTATAATTTTCAAAATTAATGATTTCATTAATTAGATGAAATTATATAAGTTATAAATATCTGTATGTACTCAAACATAAAAATTCATAGTGCAAATTTTAATATCAAAAAAAGCTGCACAGGCTAAGTTGAAATTAAATGAAAATATGAAACTCTTGATTTAGAAATAAAAAATTACATAAATTACTAAGTACCCACATGGGCCCTGATACTATGTGAATACTTAAACCTAGTGTCTGAGGATGTTACGCGGGTTACTTCCCAGTTTGGTCTTATGACCGGGTCCCGATTAACAAAACTTAAAAATTTAATTATTATAAAAATTTCAACCTATTAAAATATCTGATAAGCTAATTCGGTCATGTGACAGTAGATCTGATCCTCTATTATTAAACTAATAGAGTCGACAGGATCAAGCAAACTCATAAACCTCAATAATAATTGTGTTGAATGGTGATTTTAATCAAAGGGATATTTACATCAAAATGTGATTTTAATTTCAAATCAAATTAACTCAAATTAAGTATCAATTTAAAAATGCTTAAATAAAATTCAGTCTCTAAAAATTTAAAGCTAAAATCCAATCCACCTTCTGTAATTGTTTGTAGGAGATGACAAATTAAAAAATTCTAGCTCACAAAGGAGTCAATGTCAAATCAAATATTCTAATATGTTAACTCAATCAATTCACCGGACGTACGCCCTTGACTACGTACGGCATAAGCTCCACATACGATGAAGTTAAACTGAGTCCTTAAATCCGAAATGAAATCATTATATTATTTATCACCGTAGCGTATGCTCCCAATGACTCTGTTAATTGTGAACCATGTGTATAAATGGGCAAAACCCTCGGCCTAAAGTAGACATAAGTTTGTCTCCTTAGGCAAACACCACCCTAAATTTATAAGGATTTCTTGGACGACGTAATTCATGTGTTGCTGATAAGAATCCTTCTATCATATTGGGTCGATTACCTCCTCTGACTAAATAGACTAGGGATCGCGACAACCCAGGATGATGGAATCATGAGATCTAGATCGATCACATCATCATTCCCCGAATCATCCGCTTCAAGTTAAAATGATGAATTTCATAATCTTAAATTTTAAAGTCCATATCCTGCTACTATACACTATGCATTTAACAATCTAACGACTAGCCTTAATCGATAGTTATCTCTGAACATTGAGATGAGTGATTAACTATAGGTGTCTGCGCCTATAAGAATCTTAGAACCAGATCTAAAATCTTCACCAAATGAGGGTGAAATCTCTCAGTAATATCTTATCTACTATTTTATTTACCTTCTAAAAATTTTATCGATACATTAAATCACTCTCTTCATTTGTGAGGTTTGTGAAAAATTTCGGAGCCCACATCAACTTTCAAGAATTTATAAATCCCACTAAAATCTTGAAAAATGAAAAAAAAATGATTTACCAATCACAAAATTTAAATATCTCAAAAACCTTGCCTGGCAATATTTAATTAACGGACTTAATAGTTGCTTGCCAAATTTGCCTTAAAGGCAAGTGTCAAGCAAAGGAAAGAATAATTTTCTTTTCCCAAAAGAAGAATATTTTGCCGCTAACCTGAGTATACGGTGCTTTTGCCGAGCAAGCTGTAAATGAGCCCGGCTGGCGTTACGGTGGGACATTGAATGCGGCGCTGGGGAAAGCGAGGCGGTGAGCGGACATTTAGTAGGCGGACCGAAAAGCCCGCATGTGACTCCACGCAGGCCCCGCTGCCTGCTCTCCGGTCACCGACGCATAGTGCGCCTCTCCACCAACACATAGACAACGGGATTCACGTACCGAAGAATCGATTTCAAAAAGCTGTCAAAACACTTTCAGAACTTTCCAGTTGCCACAGATCAACAATAGTCCGCTATATGAATCCATACACAAAAGTTTATAACACTGACAGCCAGAAACAGTACATATATGATGCTCTGAAATACGCGAAACACAAACAACACAGCACTTTATGTTATCTTCTTAGTCCACTTTCAGAATACTACGGAAATATAAATCTACAACACATGGCACATGGAAAGCGAGTCAATACCCGAACCGCCACCGCTGTTCGGCGCTTTTCCATACCTCCAACCTGACGCGAGGTTCGTTCTTGACTCGACCCTGACCGCATTGGGCAAAGCAACCATGCAAATCACAACTATTTGATCCCTATTTTTTTCAGCTTATTGATCCCGACAATAAAGAAAAAAGAAATAAAAAAAGTACTTAACTGATTATGATTCTCTCTCTCTCTCTCTTCCTCTCTTCCACTCTTTCTTTATAAATATATATGGATATATTATATAATCCAGAAATATTAGCAAGTCAGGGCGGACTTGATTTTGAGGACGGTACAAGAGATTAGGCTTTTGACTGTGTCGACCGATTGCACTGTGAGCTCGGCCGTGGAGAGGGTGGTGACAAGAATCTGAAAGGCTACGGTAAGTAGGGACCCTCCTACGCTGCCGGGGCCGCCAGTGCCATCAGGGAGAATGGCGAAGCCGGAGGGAAGAAGGGCGACATAGGAGGAATCGCCGCCGTTCATGACGAGGTTAATGGCTGGGGCATCGACCGGAGCGTAAACCACCAATGAGCCCGCCGCATCTGTGCTTGTTTCTTGCAGTATCAACATGCTTTCCTCTTCTTGTTTCTGATTTCCGTTGGCATCCTGCAACAAGAATGTGAATATTTCAAAGAGAAATTAGATTTAAATGATTTCAATTTTAAAAAATACTAGGGGATAATCTGATGCTACTTTTTTTTAACTTGAAAAGATTTAGGCCTCCCTAAATATCATTAAAGAAACCTAGCGAACTGTCCAATCCATGCAACTTTACGTCAGCAAAGGAATACTTTTGCTTGTCCTCCCCTGTAATGATGAAAGCAGTTTTGACTACATGGAGCCTCCTTTTCACCAAAACCAAGCAAAGCATATTTTTGCGACTAATTCCTTAATTTGTATTATAAATTTTGAAATTTTCATTCATCGGTTTTACTGTTCAGTGCATATAATAATATGTATATAACTTTTAAGAATTTTATATACACAGTTATCCTATTCTTTTATATTTATAAGTTAATCATCTTCAGTTTTAATTTTTAAATCAATATTCAAATATTAAAATTTATAATAAAATATTTACTGATCAGTACATATTATATTATAACCCCACCTAGTGGGTGGGATTAAAGCTTGTTGTTGTTGTAGTACATATTATATTATATTATATATATATATATATATATATATATATATATATATATATATATATATATATATATATATATATATATATTTAGATATGATATTTATATTTTTAATAATTTATTTATATAAGAATATATTCAGATTTAAAAATATAATAATAATGATATAATATTAAAATTTTAAATTTTATGTATGTAAATATTAAAATTTATATTAAATATTTTAAGATGTAAGAATTATATGATATTTTTTGTAAACGCCTCAAAAATGAAATGCCTGATTTAACTCTGGCTCGCAGATATTTTTAAAGAAAATGAAGAAGGTTTTCTTTCTAACCATAGTGGAAGCAGCGGCGGGGACTGTGGCGCGGAGGAGTGATACAGCATTCCCATGGTCCTGGCCCTTGGCTATATGGGCGACCTCCTGCATAGGGCCGCCATTGGAAAGAATGTCCCACTCACGCCGCAGCTGCTCGTCCCTCAGGAACTCGAACAAGCGCTGCGCAGAGACCATCGGGAGCCACACCGAGGTCGCCGCGCTCAGCACAACTCCAGGAGGCTCGCCTGGATCGTCCACGCTCTGCCTCGTCATAACCCGCACCATGTCCTCCCCGACCTCCACCGACCGCAGCTCCCTCCACTTCCTCTCCGCCCAAGCGCACACTCCCGCGCAGAAGTTTTCCGTCATCCTTCCCGCCAGCCGCAGCATGCTTCTCCTCCCAGCAACCGTTATCGCCGCTGCATGACCCAAAAACGTTCGTCAAAACGCTGCATTTTGCAATGTTGAGTAAGGAATCATATAAACATTTGTGTGATGCTCACCAGGGTTGTCGCTGGGCGGGGGAGATGTGGCGGCCATGATGGCGAGGCACTCAGCCTGCCGCTGAAGCTCCGAGAGCCACCGACGTGCGCCGAGGCCGAGGCCTGATCGCAGCGGAGGACGGTAGAGCTGGTGCACCGCCGTTTCGTCGTATTCAGCGTGTTCAACCCATGTGACCTGCGCAGTAGCATTTAGGTTGCCTATCAATCCAAATAAATTTGTGCAGTGTACTTTGAGACGTAATTTCTATTAGTTTTGACAAAAACAAAAATTTGCAGGATTAATCCAATATATTACATAATAACTGAATATGAAAAGAATCAAATCGGAGGTAGAGCAGTAATGGATGTGTAACAAAAACAATTAATTTCATGTAAGTTCTTGAAATTTATACAGATTGATCAGTTTTCCATCTTTTTAGAGCTCATAAGTTTTTTTTTATGAAGCTATGCATATTTGTAATTAATAAATCTCTCTCTCTCTCTCTCTCTCTCAGACTCATATATATATATATATATATATATATATATATATATATATATATATATATATATATATATATATATATATATATATATATATCTTAAGATTTCTAAATTTAGGGAAAACTAAGGAAAGTGTGATGCTTTCTCGTGACTTGCAGACAGTACGACCGTTGAAAAGTGGTATCCTCTCATTTTTTTTTTTTTTCGAATTCCCCTCTCTTCTATGTTTCCATTCAGTATAGAAAAAAAGTTATGATAGGAAATATATTCTTAGAAAAAAATATTAGAAAAACCTAAGATCATATTTAAATAAAAATATAAAAATTTTACATAGTAAATTATAACATATATTATAAATTAAATTCAAATTGTTATTCCATTCGAAAATACATCATATTATTTTATAAACTTGATTAAATATTTCTATTTAATTATTTACAATATAAAATTTTAGAAGAATTATATACATATCACTCAATAATTTACATATCTAATATTACAAATTAAATATTTAATTATTTAATATCATTTTTACATTAAAATGTAATTTTACTTTTTTTTTTAGTGAATGATGATAATATTTTTAATATAATATTAAAAATTTTGATGCAATAATATTAAAATTGTATGGTATATATATATAAATAAATCTCTTAAAAATATTAGAAACCGCTGTAATCTTTTTTGTAATATGTAAATGAAAGCTAAACTTCAATTCAAGATTCATGATTCGTTCTCAAAAATGAATGCAGGACAGGAATAACGATCGTCACCACATGAACAATAAATTACGGCATTTATGGCCGAAAACGAAGTGAGATCCGAGATACCTTGGAGTAGCCGCTGGGCATTGCCTGCACCAAATAGCCTGACGGAAGTCGCCGGCAGCTCATGTGAGCGCCGGAAGCAGTGAGGCTCTCGCGGAAGCCGTCCACTGAAACGTCCACCACCGCCCACACACCCTCCGCGTGCTGCTTGCAGAACCTCAGGAAGCTCACCTCCCTCACCGGCACAAGCGGCGTTAGCACCTGCAGCTCCGCTTGCATCTTTTACGCCGAACCCAAATTAATAAGCATTTCACATTCTGATTCAGAGAAAATCGAAAGAGAAAGATGCTCACCAGTTGCAGCGCGCCGTTTCGAGTGCCGCCCATGCCGCTCGATATGATGTCAATAATGGCGGCTTTCGCCACGATGCATGGGAACATCTTCGCCCAACGGTTCTGCTTTGAAAAATCCGGATCACATGATTAGAACAAGAAATAAAAATTAGGGTTTTTAAGAGAGATGATCATGAAGAAGGAATGATGCTGACCGCATCCATGAAGGAATCGATTAGGAGCATGCTATTGATGAGAACGATTCCGGTCTCTCTTGTAGCCTCCGAGACGAATTCAGGCGGCTTCGGACCTACACAGCGGGGCAAAGCTCTTGAATATTCTTCCAGGTTGAGAACCTCGCCCCGGCCGTCGATGTTAGGAATCCAAAGGGGTGCGTCCATCTGCGCCATCTTAACTAGTTCATCCATTGCTGCCAGTGCAAGCTCGAGTAACATGGACCTCTCGGAGCCTGCAAGCACGGCACGTGCAGGCTGCGGCATGGAGCTCCCAGCGGTGTAATCCCCACCTCCCATGGCAGCAAGGCCTGGCGCCACCCCCGTGAAGCCGACGCTGAGGTCGAGCGGTGCCGGAGAGAAAGGAGATGATAGAGTGGACATGGGCCGGCCAAGGAACCTGGAAGCGAGGGCGCATACGCGGTCGAGTTCGTCTTTGAGGCGCGCGTTTTCAATCCGGAGGTGCTGCTCTTCAAGTGAAACTTCCCCGAGCATCGCCGGACTGCCGCAGGAGCTGCATACTGGGCTGCGCATCGCTTCCCTGATGGTCAGGTTCTCGGCGCGAAGCTTGTCGTTCTCCGAACGGAGAATCGAGTTCTCGTGCCGTTCAATCTGCGTCTGCATCCAAAATCGCTCAACGAATTATTAGTTTATAATGAAACAATTAATCAAATGGCGAATAAAATGATGAAACTTTGATTAATTTTAATACCTTCATCTGCGTGCGGCGATTTTGGAACCAGAATTTGACCTGGCGTGGGTCGAGGTTGAGACGCTTGCTCAGCTCCATCCGTTGCTTCTCATCCGGATGAGGGCACTCCTTAAAGAGACTGCCATGAGAGTGAGCTCGAGGAGATGGATAAATATAAGTATATAATTAAGTGAATTAATAAGAACATCTTACGCTTCGAGCTCTTGGATTTGCTGTGGAGTGTGGCGGTGGTATCTTTTCTTCTTGCGAGGATTCTCTTGATCTATATCGTCGCCCGAACCGCCTTCGAGGTTGTCACTTCCACCAGACCTGCTCTCATTCTCATCCTCCCTGGTCTTAACCACCGTCTCCGCGTCTCCGCCGCTTCCGGTAAAAACTCCTAATCTACTCATATCTCCCTGACCAGTGGTGTTCATTTGCTGCCCCAAATATCCAGTTGTAAAATCCAAATCAAAAGATGGAGACATTGAAGCTGAATTTAATCGAAAACTTACAAGACCAAGGGAGAGGCCGGGAGAACTGAAGATTGGATTTGAGAGAAGGCGCGTCTGCTGTACGCCACCGGAGGAGTAAGGCGGCAGACCACCGGATCCACCGGAGTCGAATAATCCGTCGAAACTCATTTAAAATTCCACCCTTTTCTCCCACGACGACTTCCAATATTCCCTCTGCAGCCTCTATATACCTCTATATATATATACCCCGATCCCCCAACTACCAACAGATCCCGAGCACACTGAGAAGGAAAACGGAAAACCGACAGTCGATAAAAAAACAGACGGTGACACAGAAAGAAGATCCGGATTGGAAGGAAGGCAAAAAAGAAACGCTCAACGTAGATTCGACCTCCTCCCTTTTCCATGAACAAAGCAAAGGGTCATGATTTATCCGACAGAAAGGAAGAGAAAGAAGCCAAGAAAACAGAGCCAATAGCTCAGTTTAACGCCTCGTCCTCCCAGCCTCCCTCCAAACAAAACCAAACAAAGTAAGATCCCGAGCTAGCCCCCACGGAGAAGATGGGCGAAAAGGGCAGAAGGAAAGACTAAAACCCCGCTCAGAGTACTGTAGCAGTTGGGGCGGATAAAAACACGCGCATGTGGACTCGGAGAAGCCTCACAAATTAAAGAAGCCGCTTCACCATGCCTCGCTCCATCGAAAAACTACCACCCAGATAAACTAAATTAACGAATACAAGAAGCATCTCACAGAGGTGAAAACAGTGAAAAATCTCAGTTGACCTAAAAAGTCCAAACAGATAAAGAATCAAGTAAAACTGCTGCCTGGATACAAACAAGCCCCTCCTTCCAACTTCGATCGCTTCTGCTCCTCTCCGTGACGCCACTTCAAAAAATTACACTTTTCATCAATATACTCAATACAAATAAACAAATAAAAACAATAACAACGAAAGGTAAGAGATGTCAAATACCCAATTCCCCCTCAATCTCTCTATCAATCTCTCTCTTACCCTCTGCTTCGAAAGAGACCGACCTCAAAGACGTCAAAGGAGAAGAACAGTGCAAAACTGGCGCGTGTGAGTCATTTCTTTGGCTGAGCGGGGACCTACACGAAGATATAACCGGGTGTATGGTGTGCAATGACTAACCTATCCCCATGTATTTTTGGAAGGACGAATAAGTCGTGGTTCACTACCGGCCCGGTTAGCGGATTGTGACCGTCAGATCTTACGAGGTTCCGATCGAACGGTCGATTGAGTGGGTATCGGCAATCTAAGAGAAGGAGATGGACCGGGAAAGGATCAGGCGCAATAAATGAGCGGGTCCGGTGCGGGTGTGAGATATACGGTGCCACCAGCTTGTCCTCATTAATTGTCACATGTGACACATTAATTTTTTTCTCTAAATACTTGTGCTTTTTATTTTTATTTTTATTTTTGTTTCATTAATAAAGTGATGGTTCAACGTATTTTTTATTTTTTTTTATTATTTGATGAGTAATTTAAATTAGATTATTAATTTTAAAATATATTAATTGAAATGCATTTTGTCTATTAAAAGGGCGATTGATAAAATAAGTGTCACCAAAATGTGTATTAATCTTAAATTGATTAAAGCATTTTATTTATTAACTTTATTTAAAGTAAATTGACTTTAATATATAATAAATAAAATATTAACTAATATGTTTGCCCATTGTATTACAATTGTAAATCAGATTGTTGAATGTATGGACGCTTACATTAATGCGCTTATAAAACCTTCTAAGTACGTAATAATAGTTTGTCAAAAGAAATTAAAAAATAGAAAAATATTTTTAAAATGGATTAATATTTTTAAATAAATAAAAGTAGATGGTACTTTTTAAACTTCTTTGAACATCTTATTATATATATAGGCTTCATAAGTACATTAATATAAGCGTTCTTACATTCCTAGCTCCATTATGTTCAACAATCCGATTCACAATTATAATATAATTAACATTATTTATTATATATAAAAGTTAATTAGATTTTAAGATAAAAGTTAATAAATGAAATGCTTTAATCAATCTAAGATTAAGACACACTTTTTAGTGAAACTTAATTCATGAATTACCCTTCTAATCGACTATGTGTTTTGAACATTTCGTTTAATTCCAAGTAAAATAAAATTTCGCCAAATCAAAGGTTCGTGATTTCCCAAAATTTAAATACACGCCAATGAAGTGATGCGGCGGGCCCCGGCCGCTGCACCGCCGCGTCACCCGCTTGCCGCCGGCCATTCACGCCGCTTAGCCCCATCCGCTTGCTAGCCAGCCGGCCGCACCGAGACACCGCCGATGTCTAAACCTTCAATTTACTTTACATTACATTTCATTAACGAAACAAAATCTGAGAATAGAAAATTCAACCAAATAACTATAAAGAATCCTTTATATCAATTCTTTATATCAGATTTTTTATATCAGTATTTCAAATGCAGAACACCAAATATTTTTTTCAAGTTATTAGTTAATATATTTCAAAATTAATAACTTAATCTAAAATTGCTCATCAAATAGCTAAAAAATCAAATTAAAAGTACCTTTAGAGCTTCTAACCATCACTTTATTAATGAGAAAAAAATAAAAAGCATAGAGATTTAAAGAAAAAATATAAAATAATGTGTCGTTTGTGACAATTAATGAGGACAAGCTAGTGGCACCATATTCTTTACCCTTGCACCGTACTTGCTCATTTTAGTGTTGTCCTGATCCTTTTCCGAGCCATCTTCTTGGTCCCTGCCTCATTATGCTAATACCCACTTGATCAATTGTTTGATCGAATTTCTTAACTAGACCGCACCTTAAGTGTGACCTATCTAACCATCCGAAAAGATATCGGGGCAATTATTATTTCATACCAAAAAAAAAAACATTCAGCCATAAAAAATGACTCAGATGAGACAGTTTTGAACTATTCTTCTCCAATGATGTTTTGAGCTCGGTCTCTTTCGCATTAGAGGATAAGAAATAGATAGAGTGTTTGGGGGCATTGGGTAATTTACATCTCTCTTTCATTGGTATTATTTTTATTTATTTGTTTATTTGTATTAAGTATACTCATGAAAAAGGGAAGTTTTTTTCAGAGGCATCACGAAGAAGAAGAGCTAAGGCAATCAAAGTTGGAAGGATCAACTTGTTTGTGTCCAAGTTATAGTTGTACTTTATCATTACAGAAAAATTACATATTTTCATTAGAAATTAAGCAAAATACGTTTGTAATCTCAATTTCTGATAGATTTTCAACGGATTGTTCCCCGATAGTAAAATCTTGGATGGAAGTTATTTTTGGCGGACAAAAAATCTAACGTAAATTAGTTTCTGATGGATTTTGATAGATCTTCCATCGAAGATTTCTTCACAAAGTACCAACGAAAAGGACTGTTGGAAAAGTGAGTTACTGAAAAATTTTCCGACGAGGCATTGCGACAGCCAATTTTGCCAGAAATTTCAGTTAAAATTGCTACTGGAAAATTCTCTATATGAACTTTTTTTTCCGCCGACAACCCCCCGATGCTTCATATCAAACTTACCAATGAAAAATCCACTAAAAATTTGTTGAAACCTGTACAAAATTGAAGAAAAGAAAACAGAGCTTCCCATATGCTCTAATTTTTATACCTGTAGAAGAATTATATAGTAACTCCATAATTTCTTTATAACTGATTCTAAGATATCCATAATAACTACATAAGAAATCAAGACAAATAAATAGGTAATTTTAAACGCTTCTTTTATTCTACTACTTTGAAAATATTGAAATTAAATAATAGATTCAATACATTCAATTGAAGCAGTTTGAAATCATTTACATCTCAATAAATTATGAAGAAATAAATAAAATGAAATGCATATAAGACCTAATCATCATCAGTCTCTTCATCATCGCCTTCATTGTCATCGTCCTCCTCCTCCTCCTCCTCCACCATAAGCTCTTTTCCCTTCCAGCTCTTTCGCATATCATCTTCATTTTAGCCTCCATCATAGCAATATGGCCTTCCATTTGAGTAGTCATCTTGATTCCATGTCATTGGCCATCACAATGACACGCCTTTGAATTATCTCATCGATCAATTGGCTGCTCATGCTAGAAAATGAATTGTGTTCATCATAGACTAATCCCTGCAAGCTTAAGCCATAAATTTGTCCCTTCCTTTACCTCCAACAACCTCTTTAAAGCTTCAACAAAGGATAGTCATGGAGTTAACATCATCCTCTAGAGACCACTTGGCCTTGTTCCATTATCATCCTTGAAGTTAACTTTCAATCAACCAATAATCAAGCCAAGTATGAAGTAATAGTAAAATCATCACTTTATCTGTTAGTGCTAAAAGAGTAAGATCCCTTCATGCCTCTTTACTTACGATACATTAGCAGCTAGGAGTTAAGAAGTATTAGGTCTAATGCTAGCCTTATGTCTAAAAAAAGTCAAAGAGAAAATTTGTTGACTAAGTTTGAGATCTACCATGTACCAAGGAATGAAAATCAATTCATAGAATTACACTCTTAGTTTGGAAACTCTCATACAACCTCTTCTAGATAATTAAGCAAACAATTAATCAAAGAGGAAGAAGTCATCATCATGGATTAAACACCCTATTGATATGCTCCAAAAAAAATCCTCTCAATGAGACTATAACTTAAAGCTAAAGATGAGGCATAATTCATTAATTACAAGTTTACTCAATAATTTCTCTCAAAAGAATTTTTTTATAGAAAATCTTACTCAGGGATTAGTCTACTATGCATAGATCCTCATAAAAGCTTAATCGATGTTGGATGGAATACACATGTAAGAATGTGATAGTCTATTTGTTACTAAAAATCTTATGAATAAGATTATTAAATAAGGCTACAATTGGTTGACCTTTTAAAAAAATGCTTAGACATTTGCAAAATGATGTAAGATTTGTCAACTCCATAAAACACATTATCTAACAAACCAACTAGTCATCGAATCCATCATGTCACTATGGACATTCTCATTATAGAGAAAAAATTTCATTGGTGCCTTTCTTATAATGTAGTAGGGCTGATTCATTTTAGTGTTGATGGACTACTTCAAAAATAGGACAGTTAGTCACTTTGACAGATCCAATAGTTAAGGCTATAACTTTTTTTTTTTTGGTAAAAATCTTCCTTAAGTTTAAGCTACCTAAGTAGATTATCATTATAACAACGGGTCATAGTTTATTCACCAAAATGCTTACTAACTTTTGTGTTAATAATAGAATCAATATAAAGACTGCTCCTATTACACACAAATCAGTGGTCAAATATAAGCTACAATAGACTTATCATCAACCCATGAAAGTTGAAGTTACTAAGAACCAAGAAAAATTAAGCAAATGAGTTGTCATCAATCCTTTGGGTCTACAAAAAAATTTTAACAACTACCACGAAAGAATAATTGTCCTTTTAAGCCTTTAGTTATGAGGTGGTATTCTTCACAAAAATCTTCATTTTCATCGAATGAACCTAAGAAACATTGTCCCTTATTTTTGAGTAAGTATGTGATGGAATCTAAGAAATAAGGAAGGAAAAGGTGTCAATATAAACCTTTTCATCAAAAAATGGGATGTTGAAACTCATAATGTGATATCATTTAAGGTTTGAGCAATGTGTTTTATGCTTTAGATATTTAAGCCTCAAGAATTCAAATTTGAGGACGCCATCCTCAAAAAGTCCAAATTAATAAGAAAACCCAAGTATATGCTTTAGATACATATGAAAGTTCTCAATCAACTAGGAAGTCTCATGTATGATAATAGACAATTTAAGAGTGGTTACTTACCAGTTACAAACCTCTAAATGGGACATTCTCCCTAGAATGTGGCACAATGACCTAAAATATTTTTACACTTACAAAAATACTATTCATTTTTTATTATAAGTGTAAAAGATCACAACCCAAGTATGAGCATCTACATCATCCCAACCAACTATGAGAATAAGATTATGAAGCTAATGATTAGGAATGCATAAACCTATCTATAGTTATTCATTGCTCCCTTTGAAACTTATTTTCTTTTTTTATAAATTAAGAAAATTATAAATGCATACTTTGTATATGGCCATATAATAATAAAAATAGTTATATTATTTGGTTGATGCTTGAAATTACACTTTGTTTGCATAAGTTATATTATTTCTTTGTGTATACATGTCACATTCTTTATAGGTGATAAATCAAATCACCATAAGATCTTATCAAAGTCTTATCTTCTTGCTCTCTTATTATTATTATCCAAACATCTCTTGAGCTTGAACTTGTATGTATTGAAAGCTAAAATACGAAAGGCCACCACCATAAATCAAAGCGCAATAGATTGTCACAAAGAACTAAAGGCATAGTAATATATATGCCTTCATGCTCATATTTCCTCTATAAGATATCATATGTGACTTATCATGCATGTGGTCTAGCTTATGCTTAACTAACTTTATTATCCTAGACTAATTTCTTAGGATAATTGGCACAATCAAGCCCATATAACCTAAGCCTATGACTCTGACGTCCCCATTAACATTTTTAGGTCTAAAATATATGAGATTTTATCTAGCTCACCTAAGATTTGAATTTTTCATTACCCTTGGTTAGCACTACCTCATCATATATGAAGTTAAAAGAAAAGAAAATTTTTATAATGGGTAATGTAAAGAGCATATAGTGAGAAAGTGAAGTGGCTTAGAGAAAAATATAATCGAGCTACTAAAGCTGATCAATACCTTGATCTTATTGTCCTGAATTAATAATAAGGGATATAAGAAAATGATATATATTCTTCTTAATAGTAAAAAGGACATATCAATCTTTACTAATAACTTTAATTAGGTTGTACCCTATAGCTTGATTAAGATTGTCACATCTCTTTCAAATAAACAATAACGAAATTTTGGTTCAGCCAATTCAATAATAATTCTTTAGTCCCCGTGTCTTCATTGTGTGCCAACAGTAGTATAATATTAAGAGGATGAATCTACTCATTTGATGAATTATAAATAGATAAAGCCTTTTGATGGTAAAGATCATATCCCCCGTAGAATTTGGTGAGTCCCTACAAAACCAAGAAAGCTTTTAATGTTAATTAGGCTAAGATTAAATTGAGTAAAAGATCATGGTGTGGGAAGAGATGAATATCTTTGAACATAAATATGGATCATGAGTCGAGATTATCAATCAAATTATAATTATTTTAATCATAATTTCACTCATTAGTGAAGTTAGCATGTCATTTGAGTTGAAAGTACTAAATATTGGCTAAAACTCACCAAAATTGCTCAAAAGTAACTCAAAAGGTTTTTTAAGGCTCAAAGTGAAAATTAGAGTTTGAAACATTATAAATGGTCTTAATATTTGTCATTGAAGGACAAAAGAAAGAATTAACCATTGGCTAAGTAATGAATTGTTGCTTATTGGTGGCACAGTTGTAGCACATATGAGCATAATTCTTTCACACACATTAGAAATTAATATGTTTTAATTCTTAAAAATTTTAATTAAATTATATAAAGGAGACATTTTGATTATTTATGTAGAAATTAAGTCACTCCATCAAAGAATATGAGTTTATCTTTGATAGTTCAATATTTTTTGGATCACTCAATATCTTAACTTATTTAGAATCATGCCATATTTGAAGTGATGCATTTATCTCATCAAGGCACTCATTTTAATTATAAATATAAAATGTAGAGGATATTTGCCTTTCCAAAAGACATTGAAAATTCAATTAGATGATTATTTTGCTGAGAAATGAATAATATTTTAGAAATTATTTATCTTCAAAATTTATAAATTTATATTCCTTTAATTTTAAATATAAATGTCACATTTTGATTATTTTTTCATATTTAAGAGTGTTTTTTTATTAAATATTGAAAAATATATATTTATATATACAGACTTTATAACTTTTTTTCTTGAAGAAAAACTCAATCTTGATATCATTTCAAAAACTTTTATACTTTTCAATCAATAAAAAGATTATAAATTATTATTTGTATATCATTGAAAATATTGTAACTAAATACTTCAATATCAAAATAGTATAATATTATCTTAAAATGATATAATTTAAATATAATTTTAATAATATTTTAGTTTTAGAAATTTTATATTAATAAAATTACAAGTAACCATTTAATAATAATAATATAGATAGCACTGATATAGATATAAATATTTATAGCAATTAAAACCAACAGATTCGGATAACATTAATGAGCAGTGCGTGCCATTAAAAGAGAATTAAGAATTCCTCCTTAATGCGATCATGGCGTCGCATTACTTCCAGTTTACTCTTCTGCTGCTTTGAGATAAACTCGTTATGGTTATTTGGAAACCTGAAATGTTCCATCTGTTTTTTCTTCAAATAGAAACTGTAATTAACTGCGAATATAGTATATATATATTTTATGATATACAGATGGATAAACAATGAATCTAGCAAAGTGCATCCTTTAAGATTGCATCCACTTAATGCAGACAATTAATGCTAATTTTTTTTCTGGCAAGCTTATCAAATTAAGCTATATTAGGCTAATCACCTGCATTTTACAGCAGGAAAGGAATTATAATTTAGATTCAGTGACAATTAAGTTCATATAATTAGGGATTGTTTGATTGTAAGTATCATGAATTCATATATTTTAAGATTATAAAATAAAATATATCTGCTTTGGATTAATTTGGTTGTGAGTATTTTGAGTTTATGTATTTTTTTTATTAAAAAAAGACATTATTTAATTATTTTAATAGATAGATACACCTCTAACATATAATGGCATGATATCTCTCACTATTTTTGTATTTAAACTTATAATTTCACTGGTATTTAATAATATAAATATGTATGATAGACTAATAATTAAAAATTAATATAATATGTATAGTTTATCCAGCATGAATGTTATGTTTTAAAGCAAAGTGGATTGTATTCACTATAAATCTAAATAAGCGATCTTACCTAATAGAAGTTTGCGCCAACCAAGTATGCCTGCTCAAATCCTTACACACGACAGAAGTTCACATTAAATTCGCCAAAAAAAAAGTAAACCTTATATATAATGACTATTGCCTTTTTCAATAACCACTTCATTTATGGGGATCCTTTTTCTATAATAGCTTCAGCCACCTCATCTAGATTAATCAACATGAGGCGAGTTCATCTCTAATCCCTAATTCAAGGACTTTTAGGACCATTAGTGTACTTGTTTAGACATATTAATGGTAATTGCCCAATTCAATTAAGAAAAGAAATAATCACAAGTATAGTGATAGACGACTTAAAATATAAAAAGAGCTCCTCAATAAAACCAAATAGTTATAATAGAAACAAAAAAGAACCTCCAGAGAGAGTCCCAACAACATAGTCAGGATAAGCTTAAACAAAAAAACACAATACATATGGCCTTTAACAGCATCTTTATTTGCAGCCTGATTTTTATTTTTTGGGGTTTTCTATGTAAAAATTTTAAAGTTTCTTATTCTTTTTTTAACTATTTGTGTGCGTGTTGAATTTCCATACAAAACTAAAGAGTGAAAATTTATTCTACTGCTACAAATTTTTTGGCACACAACAAACAGCAACAAGAGTAAATGATATCATCAATTTATATCGACGATGGCCATAAGTTGCCAGATTTCACTTGCTCAATCAAAGATCCAGTTTAAGAAGTGGCATCAATGCCTAGAGTCTAACTAAAATGTAGCACAACATTTGCCATATAGAGAGCATCTTCCAAACCAAGAAAAATAAAGGAGCCAGTTATCGCAAAAACTGAGTGCTCCAGATAAAATATAAGATGTTGAAAAGAAAGAGCTTAAAATGGAGCAGCAATAGTTATTTAAGTTCAATTTATCTGTAAGCAAAGAATCATAGATTAATCATGTTCAGAAGAATCCTCTAGCAGCATGCCAAAATTTAGTAATAAAATTTAGCAAAATAGAAAAAAAAAGTTCAATGGAAGACATATCTCATAACAAATCAATCGATCATGATCTACTGCTCGAGCTTAAAATTTAAAATTATTTTAAATATTTTTAAAAATAATATAATTTATTTTCAAAAATAAAAAATAAAATAATTAAAAGTACAGAAATAAAAATACTTGTAAAAATAAAATAAAATGGTTCTCTCAGGTCCTTAATTAATAGTCAAGTGAAGCAGCTACAAAGCAGTAAAACTAAATGAAATCCAACACTCATCAAATTAAGCTTGGGTCATTTTTTAACCTAAGAGAACACATACAAAAACAATATGTGAAAGCAATACAGAGGCTATAAAAGTAGGTTCAACCACTGATAACTCTGGGCAGGAAAGCCTCTTATTAAGGACTTTCAATTCGACTACATCCAATAACCAAAAACAGCAAACAAGTTCAAATCTAGCAAAAGCGAAACCTGTCGCCTATTTATTCATGCTGCACTCCTTCAGGTAATGCTTATGCACTTGTTCAACATTACAAGGAAAGAATACCTTCCAGTTATAAATCAGCGAAGTTTCCTATCTATCAAATTTTATCAAATCTTGACAAATTTATCAAGTTTTTGTTATACTTCTAAATATATTCATCTAAAAAATTTAAAACAAGGGTTCTGGGTTGCAAAATTTTTTTTTTAAAATATTATTATTCTTCACTAATGAGCCAAGTCATGAAAAATTGAAACAAATTTTCAAGAGAAGGATGACACTTACTGCAGCTGACTGGGGGGAGGTTGCAGCTGTTGGGAAGTTTAGAAATAATGTTCAGAGTGTTGCAGATGCAGTCATGATTCAAGCCTTTGAGCCCATTGCAACACTGCGAGCTTGGATTTGGTGGCGACGATCCTCCGACACTTAGAACAACGAAAGGGGCACAGACAGTGAGCTAATTTAACCCAGCAGCACAATTCTGGGAGTTGGCTGAAGGACTGAGGGCTGCCATGACCATGATAATAAGAAAGAAGGTGACAGCATGGGAGAAGAAGAAAGCAGATGTCCTCATTGCTACCATTGTTGATTTTTTTTAGGAGATAATGAGCTTATTGAATGGTCATTTATAGATGTTAAGTCGAGGAAGGTTATTTCAGCATGTTTTAGTTTTACTCTTATCAGAAATGTGAGTTTTGTGAATCACCAAATGCTTTTAACTGAGCAATCATGAGAGAAGGATGGGAGAGCTTTGTAGTTGTGCTTATTATATATTGGTGTCATGTCCTTTATGCCTTGATTGTAGCAGATGCCTAATGGTCCATTGGGGTTAAGGATTGGCTACATTTATTCTTCTGAATAAAATTTAGGTGAACTGAGTATTAGCCTTCTGATTGCTGAGCCGTTATCGAATTAGTTTGATCAGGAAATATGTAAAAAAAATTGTTAAAAAAAAAGGCGAGTAGATATATATATGTCATGATAAATAGCTTAATGCTAAAGTTTTTAGTCTTCAGATTGGTTGCATGGGTAAATGCCTCCTAGGCCTCTTATGATGCCAGTGCTTTATGTTTATAAGAAATTTTGGATGGAACCATCTTTTTTTTTAAGAACCTGTAATTTATTTGAAGAATTACATGATACATTCACATACAAAGCACATTTATCATAGATACTATGTTTTATTTTTTTCACTCATCTAAGTTCGTAGTAAGATGGGATTTTATTATGGTATAGATTGGATTTGAATTCAAAACTTTAACAATAACTTCGCACTTATCAACCTGACTAATTGACACCCGACAAAGATACTACTTTGTCGGATAATGATATTACATTATAAATTAATTTTAATATTTTATTAATTTCATAGAATTCACTTTTAATAGGTTGTTTGTGTAGAATTTTATTAATTTTATCTTCCCTGACATAATAAGTTCCCTTTGTGGATATTGGCAATATTGCAAGAGAAATATTGCAAGAGAAAGATGATATTGGCAATATTTTAAGGGTGAGACAAATGTTCATCCCTAAACGTTTTTCATTCAGCACTAACACTATGGCAGATTCAGGCACTATCATCTACTGCATCTCTCATCAAAATGATTTGTATCATCAAGAAGGCAAAAGAAATATTGGTCCAGATTTTATACCTTGATGATTAGTTTAATTTTGATGATTAAAGATTATTAATCATAAGAATTCATGTTCCTTGAGATTACTAGTTCAAGCTGTGTGTGTATTCGCAAGGTGGAAGTCACAAATTCAAGCGTGACATGTGAATTTTATCATACTAAATATTCATTAGCTCTTTATGTAAAATTGATTTATAACTGACCTTGCATTATCTTTCTGTATTTGATCTTACACTCTAATTTCAATTGATTAAACAACTAGAATATATTTCCAACTTTTTTTAAAGCAATCTCTGATGTGGACTTCATCTTGGAAAACGGCTGTGGCTAACCTTCTAATGGAGGGTTTCCTGCACTATACTGTAAAAAAAAATGGTGGCCTCGTTTGCAAGCGTTGATACAGGAAGTGGAAAATAGTGATAGTATGTATGCCTCCTTTATAGCCACCTATTCAGAGAAGAAATAGTTTTCTTCTAGATCAATTAATAGATGTTTAAATTGCCATTAAACACTATAAGCATTGTAGGAGCTAATGAAAGTCGATGAAACTAAAAAGCTCCCAAACAATATTGTAGTACCTGTAGAGGTTCGATATGTTGAAATAATGAAGTCAATTTGTTTTCCCAATCAAATATCTGCAAGATATGATTGAGATCCTCTATTCGTTGCATGGATTGGATTGAAATTTGCACAGATGTAATAAAATCATTGTTATAGGACATTCAATCTTCTGTTAAAAAAATCTAATAATTAACTATATGCTCTCAAATACAAATTTTGTTAGCACACAAATGGAGCCTTCGAAAGAGGCATTTCGCCTCCTGTAGAAGCAAAAAAACTAAGCGAGAAAAGAAAGAGAGTGTGGGGGGGGGGGGGGGGGGGGGGATGGTGCAGTTTTTCTTCATTGGCAAAGAGAAAGGGCCGGACAGCTTTCATTCAGTAATGCAATAGCAAGGATCGAAAGTGTCTTGCATATAGAAGAAAATAAATCTGCACCAACCTTCATCTTTGACTTCCTCTTTACTTGATCCAGTCTTTATAGGAAGCTATGTTCTCTTACAATTTAGCATAAACTACAATGTGTATCTTATTTAAACATAATTAAGTGGATACATTTTCACAAAGTGAAAAAAAAATTTCTTAAGTTAGCCCTTGTAAGACTTAGAGGGACTATTTCACTCTATGAGATTATGAATATAAGAAAATATTTGTCTTATAATTTTGATCTCTATTGGGTCTATTCTTTTATCATTATTTAATTTAAGTTCCAAGTTTTACTACTATCCTAACATTTAGTATCAAAATTTTAGTTAAGAAAGCTATTAGATCTAAATATAGAAGATAGAAAGGTCAAAATTGACAAATTTGATAACTATTAACCTTGGATTTTGATTGATGTAGAATGACAACTACTTGTCCAAAGAAACTCCAATCTCTATTTAAGTAAAGCTACAAGCAATAGATCGAGAAAAGTAAGAGATACTTAGATAACAAGCTCTAAATATTATTTGCTTATTCCTTAGCATGACCTCTCTTTCAATACTCTCAACGAGACCATTAAAACAAGCATCATAAAAGAGCTCTCATAAACAAACACAAAGCTCTCCATAGATAAAAGGTATATATAATAAAAAAGAGCCTTAGTTTGCAGGCATAATATGTTCAACTCAACTATGAGATAGTTCTGCTCCATAAACATTAAGTTTAATGATGAGGCTCATGCATTAAGTTTTAAGTTTGTAGTTTAACTCGACGTCCTAGCTTCTAAGGAACAATGCTGCCCATAGCGTCAAATTCATAGATGACAATAAGAAGATTGTGTGTTTATTTTTATCAAACTGGATTGTGTTTTAGATATTTATAAATTGGGAAAACTAGTGGAGAATAAAATTGGAGACAAAAAAAATACAACAATTAAAAAATGGTAGAGAGCATACCTCGATAGAATTCATGAATTAAGTGCAATTCAAGAGATTCATGGAAAGAATGATCGCAAAAACTCCACAATTAAATGAAACAGCTGAGAAGATGAATAAAATTCTCAATGAACATTCAAAGAGCATAATACTGTTTATAGGTCTTCATTAAGACTTCTAAGAGAATCAATGAACACAACATATTTGATCAACAAAGATTATCAATTGCACTTAAACTTAAAGCTTCATGAAAAACATAAATATGATCAACCAAAGACCGCAATTGTGATCAACTTCAATTTTCTTGAAAAGGTATGGATAAGCAAGGATATATTTTTGTTATAATTGAAGATTTTTTTTTACAACTTATCATGTATTTATGCTGGCAAAATTTCCACAAACAATCTTGATCCATTTCATAGACAACCCTGGTCCAAAACCTAAAAAGTACTTCATCAAATATAGGGGAGGTGGGTTAAACTATAAATTTTAGGACATTGCAAGGAAAAGAATTATCAAGATTAAAAATATTATTTCAATTAGTATGCAACATACAAAATAGATCTAGTGTTATTTCCAAAAAAATCTCTACTTCAGAGCATGTTGAGTGATATGTGCCAAAAAAGAGACAAGAAATCTTACATCAAACTCGAAAGCAGCCCGAGTCCAACACAAATATTACCCAAGTTAGAAGGTCACATGGAACTCATAAATTATACTCATTTAAGGTTACAAACTCATTGTCAAAAATGGTCAAAGCCGTACCCAGTAAATGAAATATGGGTTAGACCAGTCCAACAAAAACACATAAAACTTATATTAGGTCTTAACTTTATCTTAAAAAATAATGGTGGTCTTAGCCTTACAAACGACTATGTCACAATATACAAACAAGCCTCTATAACACCCATTGTCTCTGAATGAGCTTTTTTAGAACCAAAAAATGAGGAAAGAATACTCAAATCCAAAATATTAACACCTTTAGAATGTACTGTTGACCTACAACTATGTGCCACATTAAATTAAATAAATAAGGTGGATTTTAAAATCCCTTAAATGATCGAACCGATCAAATTGCTTTTAATTGACGATGACCGCAATGCGTCAAAAATATTAAAATGAATTAATCGTAAAATTTTGAATCATTAAGGATCGACGGATAATTAAAATCAAATTATCATGAAATTGGCGATATCGAGTCGAGAGCTCGACGACGCCTAAACAACCTCCGTTCGCAAAATAAATTGCGTCCGCCAAATGTCGAAACCTATCAAACGACATCTTCCCGGTCGAAAAGTATCGCGAGGGTCGATTAATTTAAAAAGCGACAATTTAGACTTGAATTTACTTCACCGCCGCCGCCGACATTATTTAAACGACGATCGAAATTGATCGCGCATGCGTCGCACAATCAAAACAACTTAAATTGACACCCATATGCTGGGTTTGTAATAAAATCGCAATTAAAATGATTAACAACAGCTTAATCCGCTAATTATCTCTTAATCACATTAATTCCCTACCTAATCCCGCCGCCCACTCAACCAATCGAGATGTGCCAACTAAGCCCTAAAAAGAAAAAAAAAAAATCGTTGCTCCGATGATCGGCTCAAGAACGAACGAGGGTTATCTCATTTTTTTCACGATCCTCTCTCGGTTTCTCGCTCTCGACATCCTCTTGCTTCTCCAGAGCGACGAGTTCCCTCTTCCCTCTGATCTCTCGCTCACGCACGGCTCTTCCCGGCAGATCCTCCTCACGAGAGCTCCCCTCTTGACGATTCGACTCTCCGTTTCGCATCTCTGGCGACGTAGCCTCGACATTCTCCTCTTCGGCTTCTCAGAGCGACGAGCTCTCTAGTTTTCGCTCAGATCTCGGCTCCCTCACGAAGCTCCTGCTGATTCGACTCTCCTCTCTGGTAGACACAACTCTAGATTCCCTCTTCAGACTTCCTCGAGCCCTCGTTCTCTCGGCCTCAGAACGACGAGTCTCTCTCTCGGCTTCTCCAGAACGACGAGCCCCTCCTCTCTCCTCAGAACGACGAGCCCTCGCTCTCGCCATCGCCGCCGACGGCCCCCCCTTCGCCGAAACTCCTCCTTCTCCCTCCCTTTTAGTAAATCGACACCTCCAGGTCGTTTCTCTCCAACCCTAATTTTCTTTTTGTGCATTTGGGTATTCTGAAAATTAGGGCTTGGCAAAGTGAGCTTTATTTTGTGCTTAAATTCATGATAGCTTGCTGGAAAGGGGTTTGGGATGTTGTATGGCCTAAACCCTATGTTTGCTTTTGTTATCTATGAGATTACATGCATCTAGGTTGCTGAAATTTCTGTTTGGAAAGCTATATTGCCTAGATCTCACTACTATTTGGAAAAGGGTTTGGGATGTTGTATGGCCTAAACCCTATGTTTACATTTTGTTATCTATGAAATTGCAAGCATGTGTTGGCTGAAATTTCTATTTGGAGGATTTAGATCTTAGATCTTGCTAGTTTGCTGGAAATGGGTTTGAGATATTGGGAAATTTATGAAATGGCCATCTAGAAATGTGATACATGCTGAAAGCATTTTTATGGAGGGGGAAAACTATTAGCTTGTTATCTAGAGGCATAAGGCTTGCTGAAATTTCTTTTATCTAGTTGGAATTGCATTGTTTTAAGTGTGGTGCTTGCTGGAAACTATCTTTATCAAGGGGAATGTTTGCTGAAAATATTTTTCTCTAAGGGGGAATCAATCATTTTGTTATTTAATGACCAAGAGACTTGCTGAAAATATTCCTATCTAAGGGGAAATCAGCTAATATATTATTTGATGAATATAAGGCTTGCTAAACTTTCTTATCTAAGGGAAAAATCAATTAGCTTGCTGCTTGATGAGATATGATGCTATTCTCCTATGAATTTCATGCTTCTACTTTGATTCAATTTATTTCATATAAAGGGAATTATATATATCATCTTCATGCCATATGCAAGTTGAAATAAATTTAAACAAAAGGATTTGGTTATACCATTTGCTATTATCTATGAGTTTCATTCTCAGATACTTGCATATGTGATCATATTAACAGGAAATGCTAGTTATCAAAGTTTCAACACGGTGTTCTCACGACACACCCATGCACGCCTTGGCGTGGTGGGCTTCGATCTCTCGTCCCCTGCGGGGAGGCTGATGTAAACTTTGATAAGCAGGATGAAAGCTATTCTATATTATCTTAACCCATGCGCTTGGCGTGGTGGGTAAACTTTCGGGAGGTGTCTCACGACACCATGCCTTTCTTGGGTGGGAAAAGTCTCGACCCCTTAAATGGGGGATGGCCAGGAGAGCTGCCGAAACAATAAAAAAAAGTTGAAATGTGTCATATATAAATGCTTATACTTTAATTTCGTTGTGAATCTGAATTTATTACTATCTTTATAAATAGTTCGCGATTGTTCCGTCGGTGGAAACTTGATATGTCACGTTGTTCGTTGTTCCGGCGTGGCGAGCTGATATGATAAGTCTTTACGCGTTGTTCCGGCGTGGCGAAATCTTTATTATTCACGCCATGCGCACTGGCGTGGTGGGCAAATAAACTTTCGGTAGGTGTCTCTCCGCCTCTACTGCGCCTTGGCGTGGTGGGGAAAACTGATCTCCGGCGACATCGCGGGGATGGCCGGGAGGCTGCCGAAAATTTTGATAAATAAAAAATGTGAAATGTCTTAAGTATTTAAAAGAAGAAAAAGAATGCATACGTCATATGATTATTCATACCATCTATTCATCATATATGATTACATGCTTTTATGCTTCTTGGTTCTTTGAATCTTCATAGCGTATAATGATTCTTTTACTTAAAGTTCAATTCATTTCTTTTAAGTCTTTGATTATCTTATGATTTCAATCGTGGAAAGATATAAGTCGTATATATCATTTAGAAAACAAATGGCAGAACTTCTAAAATCTTAAGTAAAATGATTGGTGTATTTAAAGTGTTATCTCATTATTAGTTTGAATAATATACAAGATAAATGAAATCATGACCTTATGAAGCAATGTTCTTTTGCTTAACTATTCGATCCATGCAAAAAACATCATCCGGTTGGTCTTGGTCGGGTGATATAAACAAAATGTATTGAAATCACTTGCATTGCAACTACATTTTACGTTCAATGTATAACATTTTAAAAGCAGTGTATTATATGTTGGGTAAATCTTGCGTCAATCTGAAATAGATCTTTATCGTCATTGGTTTTAGTCTTGGGGGAGTTAAAGAAAACTAAAATCTAATGATCTTGTGTAAATCTTAGAAGTTAGTCACGAAATGGTAAAGATGAATCTATCGGCGTATTTGTTAATCTCGTCTGCAGTTCAAGATCTCAAGAAAGTCTGATCAGGTATAATGTAGAGTTGAGGTTTGGAGAGCGATAGATCTTGAAATAATTATCTAGCGTCTCTGCGAGAAAATAGTCGAGTTCATCCGGATTGGTCTTGGTGGGATACAAAAAATGTCGTATTGAAATCAAACTTGCAAATTCTTACATTTCAAGACATTCATAATGTCTGGCATTCACAAAAGAGCAGTCTTTGTATGTATGTTGGAATGTCAAACATTAGGGACATATATCTTGAAAGACAAATATAAAAAGAGCAGTCTACATCTTCTTGGTTTGGTCTTGGGGCCGGGTCGTTAACAAAACCTAAAATCCATTATCAAAATTCGTGCATTTTGATCATGTCAAATAAAATGACAAATGTTATACATCCGGTTTGGTCTTGGGTAGTTAAGCTAAAAATGTATTAAAATAAAACTGATTGAACATATATTTATTAGGCATTGATGTAAAATGCATTTAAAAGACAGAATCTGTATGTATGTTGAAGTGTTGAAAATAGAGACACGTCTGAGTTAGGTATAAAACAAAAAAAGAATAAATCTTCGCTTCGGTTGGTCTTGGGGGTTAAATAAAAAATTTGATATTATAAAATTTCAAATTAATAATATCGAAAAAAGCTTCGTATAATACAAACGTGAGCCATTAACGTAAACTAAAATTCAAATTCTTAGAAAGAAAAGTCCCAGATCCTCTGTTAGTAGAGTGGACAAGGTTTTGAAGGATTATCTTTTGAGATGATGAATTTAGACGTCCTCTGTAGAAAAGCGGGCCAGTAAACAAGGTCTATCGATTGATATTAATACATGATCGAGAAGGGTAATTATAATTAAGATTTGATGATAAATGATCGTATATATTCAAATCGAAAATCGATCGTAAAATGATCAAAATTGAAAATAAAGGAAATAAAATAAATGAAATTAATTATTAAAAACTAAAAATAAAAAAATAAAATTAATTCACCCCTCATGATTGTTTGTCTTGGGTGACAAATTAAGAAAACTTTTGCTCGAAAAGCCGTGTCAAATAAATACATAGCTTCTCGAATATTCAAAGCGTGGGGCGTGGCGTGTCCTCTGTCGGCGTGGTTTTCTTGCGATATACCGCATAAATGGCGGTTCTGACACGAGCCCTCGGCCAATTGGTTGGCGATATGGCGCTAAATTACGCGGCGCGGCCATTATGTTCAGCGCTTTGCTCTTTGAGGTGAAATGTAGAATGTATTTGGTTGGGCAAAAAAAAACACTATGTTAAAAGGTTGACTTATATTTGTCCCCTTCATGTCTACAAGGACACGCGGGCAGCGTAACGTGTTCTTGTGAGGATCGCGGTCGTTGGGTGTACCTCCTCATTGCGGAGGATCGCGGAGGGATAGCGGAACCATGGGATCTTGATGGGCGTCATCGTTCCCCACAAAGTTTTAAGTTAAAATAATATTTCATAAGTTCTAAACTCCACTCAATCGCAATTATATACTCGTTATTTAACGATTCATCGATCAAATTTTAATCGAAAGTGCTCTCAAGAGGAGGGTAATATAAGTGCGCCTATAGAAATCTGAACAGATATAAAAAGTTCTCACCAAATGAGAACGAAATCTCTGGGTAGTGTCTTATCTACTATTCATCTGCCTTCTGAAATTATCACCGACACTTAAACAATTTCTTTCCTTTTTTATCGAAAGATGTCGGTGGCGAATTTTCGGATCCCACATGTACCTATAAGACACCTGGAGAATGTAAAATAAACAAACAATCATCAATAGATGGTTTAGAAGAAACAGCAACTGTAGATCAAATAGAAATATAAATGGAAAATATTATAGAAGACCAATTTATCCTACCTGGAAAATTAAAAGATCTCTTAATAATAGAAGATATAAACTAATTTATATCAAAATTAGAAAAATTATAATTGGAGAAGACCCAACAAAATACTCGGACAGAGATAAAGTATACTGTGAATTAAAAATAATAAATCCAAATATAAATATAAAAGAAAATAACATTAAATATAATAATTGAGAAATAGACAAATGTAAAATGTATATATAACAACTCCTCAAACTAAAAGTCATAAGAAGATCCAAGTCTAGGCATAGAAGTCCAACTGTTATAGTCATGAAAGAAAGCGAGCAAAAAACAGGACAATCAAGAATGGTATTCAACTACAAAAGACTAAATGATAATACAGAATTTAATGACTATAAAATACTTTCTAAAGACCAATTAATAAACAAAATACAATATGCAAAATAGTTTAGCAAATTTGATCTAAAATCAAGATTTTGATAGATAAAAATATACCCAAACTCCATTGATTGAACTGCATTCACATGCCCTAAAGGACATTTTGAATGGCTAGTCATGCCTTTTGGATTAAAAAATACTTCACAAATATTTTAAAAAAAAAATGAATAATATATTTCAAAAAATACCAAAATATACATGCATATATATTGATGATATTTTAATATTCTTTAGAACGAAGGAAAAGCATATATCTCACTTATACACTATTTTCTCTATTTTTGAAACCCATGGTCTTATTATATCAAAAAAGAAAATAACTTTTTACTCAATGCATGTAGAATTCTTAGGAGCTGAGATAAGAAGAGAAAAAAAATAAAATTACAGCCCCATATATCCAAAAAGATATTAGAAATGCCAGACAAATTAAAAAAGCTAGAACTATTAAGATCGTTCTTATGGCTAGTTAATTATGTCAAACCCTTTATAAAAAATCTTTCTACATAAATCAGACCATTATATAACAAAACATCAATTAAGGAAACTTCAAAATTTAACCAAGAAGATATCATCCTAATCCAAAAAATAAAAACACTAGTAAAAACCTTACTAAAACTTGCCTTACCATTAAATTCTGATTATTTGGTTATAGAAACAGATGGCTCTAAAGATGGATAGGGAGGAACCTTAATTAAAAAACATAATAAATTCTCATCTAGAAGTGAAGAAAAAAAATATGTAGATATGTGTTGACCTCATTTTTAGAATGAGCTCTCAATTCCTCCATCTTAGACATAGGACTTCTCTTAGACACTAAGAGTACCTTAATCTTAAGACACTTCTAGTGATTAGGTGAATACTCAACCTAATCCTAAAGACTTAGAAGAGCTAGCCATAGGAATAGATCATGCTTTAGGGATGTTAGGAAATTTGTCTATCCCATAACTTGAACCAAATCCCCACTTCCTTCTTTCAAGTCAAAATCAAATCTCAAATCAATTCCAACTTAATTGATTTTCTCAAATTCAATCCAACTTCAAGCTCAAACCAATTCTAAATCAAATCTCAAACCAATTCCAAATCAAATCTTAAATCAATTCTAACTTCATTGATTTTTTCAAATCTTAAATCAATTCCAATGGATTTTCTCAAATCATGAGTCAATTCCAAATGATTAAAACTCATGATTGAATTCCAAATCCTAAAAATCCTTCCTAAGTCACTTTGATTTCATCTTATGGACTTAGCCTAAATCAAATTCAAATCAATTCAAATTCGAGAGATTTTCTCATAACCCATTTATATTCTTATTTATATTCACAAATATAAATTCAAATATCCAAAACCAAATTCAAAATTCACATCCAAATTCAACCAAAATTCAACCTAAGCTTTTCAAGTCAAATACTTGAACTTAGCCAAATCAAACTCAAATCAAGCCAAACCCTTGAATTTTCTTCATGATTCAATCAATCCTTCAATCATGAATCTAAATATAAACACAAACTTCAATAATCAAACCAAAACTAAATTCAAAATTCAATTCCAAATTCAACCAAAATTCAACCTAAGTTTTTCAAGTCAAATTCTTGAACTTAGCCAAATTAAACTCAAATCAAGCCAAACCTTTGATTTTTTTTCATGATTCAATCAATCCTTCAATCATGAATCCAAATATAAATACAAACTTCAATCATCAAACCAAAACTAAATTCAAAAATCAAACCCAAATCAAGCTCATATTCACCCTTTGAACTTGAAATTGTCAAATGAATCAAAACTCATTTGACTTCAAACCACTTACAAATGGATTTATATTTCAATCATAAATTCATATGTGAGTTCAATCAAACTTAATTTAAGCTCGATCAATTGACCCGCTTAGCCACAATTGACCAAAGGCCTAAAGACTTTTAACTACCAAAATCGGACAACCTCATCTAAGCTCACATCAGTGAGTAACAATCATCATAAGATGATCAATCACTCAAATTGGGTCAAACCAAGTCAAACCTAAGGGTTGACTAAGTCAACACTTAGCCAAAATGAAATCTAAACTAACCAAAATTTATCATAGGTCAAATTGATTGAAACCATTGATCAAAACCAATTCATGATCAATGTTTGAACTTGACTAAGTCATCATTTGAGCCTAACATAGCCCAATTGGCCACTTGACCCAAGTTGACCCAATTTGACCTAAAAAGTCAAAATATGTCAAATCTTGATCTAAGCCAAATTGATTACAACCAATGGGTCAAATTCATTCTAAACCACTTGTTGAACTTGACCAAAGCCTCAATTGGTCAATTAGACCCAACCTAACCCAATCGACCATGAACCCAACTTGACCTAAAAGGTCAAATTGAGCCAAAATCAAACCAAACCAAAATTGATTGAAATCAAAGCTTGCAAAACATTTTAAATGATCAACCAAACCTAAACCAACCCATGACCTAACCCAATTAGGTCAAATGAGTCAAATTGGTCAACTTGACCCATTTGATCTAAATGAAATCAAATAAACCAAAACCAAATATAAACTAAATTAAACCAAACCAATGATACCAAAATATTTCAAATGGTCATATGAACTCAACAAACCTTGGTTTGACCTAATTAGTCATCTCAATTGTCAAGTTGACCCATTTTAACCTAAATGGGTCAACATGAGCCAAATGATATTAAATTAACTCCAAATTCCTTGAAATTTGGACCAACCTAATTTCAAACTATTCTACCCAAACTGAAATCAAAGCCAAATGACCATTTTACGCCTAGGTCAAAGGATAACCTATGGCCAATTCCACTTGGAGTTTGATCTATCTTTTTCATGGCCACTTGGCACCCTCTTAGTGGACCAAGTGGATACTAGTGAGTGTGGTGCACATGACCCAATGGGTTTGGGTCAGCCAAATCCAACTCAAGGCCAAAACCGACCACCCACTTGAAAATTCTCCACATAAGATCACTCCTCCACTCAAATGAGCACATGGAAACTTCTCCACTCCCTTCCTCTGCCAAAACTGAATCACATGCCACTGTAAACGGCCTAACCAACTCAATCAATCAAGCCAATTTGATCAAAATGGCAAAGCCAAGCTCGGCCGTCCGATCCTTGTGGGGGGAGATATACTCCCCTTAATTTCACTTGAATTGCATTCATTCACACTCGATTGAGCTTAGGGAACTCGGAGCAAGCTTCTCCAAGTTCCTCCAAGCTTCTTCCACCTACTTTGAATTCTCCATTTTCGGATTTCCTCAAGCCGAAATTAGGGGAGCTCATTGAATTTTCCAACTCATCCATCACTCATCCAAAAGCCAATTGCTCTTGCAAGCACCCTCAGAGGACCCAATCGAATTGATCCAAAGCTTCTTCCAAGCTTCCAAGGCACGGGAGGAGGGAGCTAGACCAAAGCCGCAAGCTTAAGAGGAGTTTGGCCAATTGGAGGATCTACTCAACCTCAAGCCCTCAAACCTTCAACAGAGTTTCGTCTCCACTAGACAAAGCTACCTCGACGGTTGGGAGCACCGGTGATAGCCTCCAGCGAGAGGTGCTATTCAAAACCGAGCTTAGGCTAGATTTTCTTTGGTCCTTTGTGAAGAGAAGCGTGACCTCAAGTGAATTTGACCGTTGGATGTCTTGCTTATCCCTTCTTGATGGTGTGTGCTTAATCCCTACTTAATCCAAGCTCAATTGAGCTCGAATAAAGCCATGGAGGTTGGACAATTGCCATCTCCCGCAGGCGAGAGCAAGGATGAATCATGGACCGTCCATCCTGCGTGTTTTGGATGGACAGTCCTGATTAAAACACGTGAGATCCCCTGATTTATCCTTTTAGAACAGGGTTTAATCGACGGACGGCCCAGGAGAAACCGCGGCCACCTACGACGCATAGATGATGTGACACTTAAATAACTAATCGCCATGTGGAAAGCGCCGTCGTTCAATGGCTTGACGGATTAGTTAATTAGCCTCTTAATTAAGTTTTAATCACAGAAACTTCAAAATTACATAACTAAATGTAGAAAAATCAGAAAAATACAAACTCAAATGCATTTTGAAGATATTTCAAAGGGGAATAATACAAAATTAAATTTAATTGATTATGAACAATAAATTTTATGTAATTTGGGTTTTATTGGAAATGTAATTATGTTAATTACTTCCTAATTATTCAATTGATTAATCCTAAACTTCTCAGGTATATTTAGTGGGATGGCTTCTGCCTCCTTTAATTTTCTTGGGATTTATTAATGATTTAATTAGAGGAATTGCTTGATTCACTCCTAATCACCCCCTTAATCAATTAAATGATTAATTAACCTATTAAATAATGATGAATTCATTAATTAAATTTATTAATCACCTTGGAACAGTGGAGAGACTTAGGGAATGAGATTAAGATGCCTTTTCTAAATCTTTTCCTTTAAGTCTAATTCATTTGAATGAAAACTTAATTAATTTACAAATTGATTAATGATTTAATCATTTCATTAAATAGCTTAATTAACCAAATTCAAAATAAAAAATTAATCCAGAAACTTAATCATTTAATCATTTCCTTCTTGAGTAGATACTTAGGTGTTCAATAACCTAAGTACCCATATGTATGGGAAGGGTTGGTTATGAAAGTACTTAATTAAACCCTTTAGCTTAATTAGTTATTAATTATGAGTCAAATGCATTAGCCCTTTCTTTTTTACGTGCATTGCTGATTTAAATTCCTTATGATTTTATGTCATACATTGGCTCATAATTATTTGGTTAAATATATTAAAGTGGTGTAGGTAAGGGGTAATTAATGGACTTAATGTACACCCTTAACCTATACAAAATATAAAATCAATCTAATGATTCTAAAAATTAAACTAAAACAACATACACATGTGGGAGATGGATTAGGACCAGCAAACCTTTTCACATTTCTTAATTCAAATCAAACTCAAAACAAAACTAAAAATCTCTTTAAATAATTTTGATTCACTCTAAATAATCTTATTCTATAGGATTGTCTTTAGAAATTAATTAGGATGAATGAATTTTCATGCTTTCATCACTTTATTTCTTTCCTAGTATGCTAAATGTGTATGTCATATGAAAATCATGCATTCATGTATTTTAAAAAATCAAATTAAAATGAAATATTTCCTTTATGTCAAATTACATGTTTTGGCTAAAATAAGAATATGAATGACTATTACCACTACTAAATCCAAAATTATTTTCAAAATTTAAGAATCAAACATTACAAATGTAAAATATATTACCTATAATTAGTTATAAGCTTGCATGTGAATATAATATTAAGATGTGCATGATGTGACTTCCTTTCTCTTCTTTTTTAATATAGTTTTGAATAGAATTTTGCAAAGTGTATAATTCATTTGAAAAGAACACAACACTTGCTTAAATCCATTCATATTCATTCTTATGTTATCAATTAAGAAAGATATTCACACTTACATATGTAAATTGCATAACCAAATCAATCAAACAAACATAAACTTTTGTATGACTCTTTTTCCATTCATTTCGTTTTGTATATGCACATGTATTTAAGAAAAGTGGTATATTACCCTGACATTCTGCAAAGACTTTAAAATTAAGTGCCTTCAGACCTTACACTCCTGGTGTAGAAAACAATGACTTCATACTCACTTATATCTTTCATACATGTAAATGTGCATATGAATAATGCATACATGAAACATTCCAAATTTTTCTTAAACAAAATCTCTTAGCATTCATTATTAAGGTATATTAAATATTTTCATTTGCATGTATAGATATGCTTAGAATTCATCCATATGCATGTTACATATGTTGGGAAGAAATAAAGTGTTGTGTGTTTTGTGATAGTAATTCACTTAATCTTAAAATATCTTTCTTTTTTAATAGGTTTGTTCAGAAAAAATCTAAACTTATGATTAATTAAAACACATGATAAAACATTCACTAAACAAAAATCTTCAATGAATCTACCTTAAAAATTACTTAAGGCAAGGAAGAGTTCTCTTCTCTTTTCCTCTCTTTACAACACTTAGTAATTAATTGTAAGTTCATTCAAACTAAAATAAATCATCAAATAAAAATCAACCAAATCAACTAAATCACATAAGTGAAACCACTCTCTAAGTTGAACATTTTCATACTTAGAAAACTCTAACCTTAAATCTTAGCTAAGACGCACCACACAAACCTTAAATAACACATACATTAAAGTGTCATCATTTCTACCTTATGTTAAGTATGCATTTTGATGTTGTTTTGTGATATTTTGTGATGTGATATTGTAGAATTTATGATCTTGGTCTAACCATTATCTTCTAGGGATTGTGCTTAAGGGCGTTGTAATAAAAATATAAATATTTTCTGCGAGTTGCTTATACCTAAGCATAATAAAAAAATGAACTACTATACGTGTGTGCAAAGTGCAATTTATTCATATACATGCTTGGGATTGTGTGATTTGTTTAGCTAATCATTGTGTTTTAGATTTAGATTTTTTCCTATTTTCATGTAATTTTGCAATTAGGATTTGAAATGATTGTTATGTGAGAATTGATCATAAGACTATATCTTATGTACCATGTGAAGCCTTCGGAGCAACCACATTCCCACCAACCAAAAGAAGAAAGAAGAATGAAGACCACATAACATGAATTCCTTCTTGATTGTAATTAATTCATTTATAATCCGGGTTGTATAAGGGTAAAGCTCGGCTATCAAATTTGTTTTTTAGGTTTGTGAGGTGGAGCCCAACCACAAATGGCCTCTTATTCTTCTTCGCTAGTTTTATAAATTGTTTGATGTTTATTTAGCTTATGCATTAAGATGACATATTTTCCTAATTTCTTCCTTGTTTTTATGTATGGCCTGGATGACGATTAGGCTCTTAGGAAAATAAATTTTCTATCAAACTAATCAATTCAAACTAAAAATAAACAACTCATAACCTCACATAAAGCCTAGGTTGTAAACAAGATAAAAGAATTAACAACCCCTTAGCTGGATGTTGTATGTTTTCACATCATGCATAAAAAACATCTTATTTCACTCTTGTTTTGGAGGGCTTCCACCTTTGCTAGAGAACTTGGTTTGACCTTTGAAAGACATAATGGAAACGCACCTCCTTTCTCACTGATTTTGGCCCATAATCTAATTTCTCATGCATTAGGCATATGAATCCTAAAGCCTATGTCAAATTAATTATCCAAAATGAAAATAAAACATCACAAAAATTTGCATTAGATTTAAGTCATTAATCATGTCCTACATGATCTAGTCTCTTAGAGAGTGTGTTTAAGGACTTAATCTCTTTCTAAATAAACAACAAATTTATATTCAAAAGCATATGACTTGCCTACATGTATTTAAAATCGTAGGAGTTAGTTGACGGCCACCCCGGGCGGTTGTAAGTCCAACAGTCGGGTGATTTATCCTCTCTTATGGAGGTACGCCTTAGATTTAGGTCGTGCTTTTTGGCCCTCATCAAAGCTCCTGAATTAGGTCGAGGTTGCTACTTCCTTCATGGCTATAAGCATCCTCACCTCGGCATTTCCATGATCTTGTGTTGTGAAATTATAAACCCTAAATTTCTAATAAAAATTCAACTCAAACAAATAAATCCCTTCAATTTCAAAATATAAACCCAACCATAGATAGGGATGCTTACTTACTTAGTATCATAAGCATCCCCCACTTATCTTCCTTTGGTTTCGATTATAACTCCCTCTTCTTGATCAATCCCACTTGATCTTCTAAAAATAGATTAATTGATTGATAGTCCTATCTTTAAAATTTTTGAAATCTTTGGAGATAATGATCATTTACCTTAATCAAGAGTATTCCTAAGGAATCTCATTCCTTAAGATGTAATTAACTATGGGGCTTGCCTCCATAGGGAACTTAACAAACTCAATTTAAAATAAACTCTGTTTTACTTTTTCATGTAAAGTAAGGAAAGAATCTCTAGTACATTCCGAAGACTCATAGTCCTTAGGAGTCTTTATTAAGGTAATTAGGTTCATTTGTAGGATGGTGACTTCTGTCTCTCGAGATAATACATAATTCCTCAATGTCGTACCCGATCACCCTAATAAGAACATCTACGGATCTGTGTGGTGTCCAACACAAGAAGCATTTGAGAATATTTTTTTGGTTCTTCATTTATTTCTTTTCTCTCTTCAGGAAAGATTAGATGAAGAATTCGAAAAAAATTTCACCACAATATGCTTCAAGCACATTTAAGGAAAAAGGCTATTTGACATCCTTAGAATATGAACTACTTGTTATTATCTATAACTTGGAAGCTTTTTACCTATTTATCTATAATAAAAAGGAGATATTAATTAAAACAAATTGTGAAGCTATAGTAAAATATAGGCAACAACATAAAGAAATAAAAAACAATCTTAGTTTTCAAAGATGGCTAAATTTTTTTGATCATATTATAAATAGAGGACTCTCAATCTCATGAGAAAATATCAAAGAAAAAGATAATATCTATGTAGACCAACTTTCAAAGAAATAGGGCTTAAAAATAATTCATGATTTACTTGATATTGCTAATGAATTTGATTTGATGTTTACAAAAATGAACAACCCTAGAACACCATCAAGCATGACATTTAGAAAATACCAGTTGATTCAATTTAAGGAACCTAAAATCTACAAGTTTGACCAAAGACACAACTTAGACGAAGTTCAACTTTGCATCATTGACAACATATGAAACATTTCGTATAAGTGGAAAAAAAGAATGAAAAGAGAAAGTAAAGTGCACTGAAAATTTCAAAGAAGGTTTTTAGAGGAAAAGACCTTTTTTTTTAAATGACTCTATCGGAGTAAGTGGGTTCTTTGTATCTTCCGTATGTTTATCCCACAATCTTGGGATATTAGATTAGCAGCCTGATTCTTGTAAAACCTCACCAACTAATATGCACAACTTCCCTAGATGAGCGGCATCTTGCCTAATTATGGGTACTTTCGAGGATCAGATGGTCATTTTGGACCGTGAGATGATTTTAATACAAATGACAGAGAGAGAGAGAGGATGAATAGGATATTATGATTTGGCGGGAAGAAGAAGATAGTATAACTATAAGATTTACTAATAGTGATATTATAATAATTAAATGAGTATAGATCCACACATACATAATCAGACTTTCAAACTAACAAGCTTACATACTTACAAAAGATAGTCATACTTATAGAATTCTTACAACAGACTGGTTACCTTCTCCATTGTATAGGAAGGACATTATATTTTACTGAGAAAAATATTTCACTAACACACTCAACCCTCTATAATTTATGGAGCTCTCTTAGCCTTGCTCTGCTTCTCTATGTCTAGATGCTAAAGGCCAGGGTCTTATTTATAGTAGGATGAGGGGTTAGGATTTGCAAATGATTAGGCTAGTTTTGAGTAACAGATTAGGACATATGGCAGCCAAGACAATAGTGGAGTTAATAAAATTTTAAGTGGAACAGATTAGGACATATGGCAGCAAGAACAATAATAGAATTAATAATGGAGTTCAAGTGGAGCAGATTAGGACATATGACAGATAAGTGGAGTAAGTGGAGCACTGAAAATAAAAATTTATGGGGTCCCTCCCTTCATGTTGTAAGTGTGGTGTTGGGTGGCTCCTCCAACTTCCGAGTGCACTCTAATTAAGTGTCCATATTATGGGTTGCGATCGTGGCGAGTATATCAGCATTAGAGACTTCTCTTTCAGATAAGAAATTTAGCTTCTAAATCTGATAATTTTTCACTAATTCTTGACGCTTAGTTTTGAAGGCAAAACTTTGGAAATATCTGTCTCTAAGTCTCTTATCCAAATTTTTTTTCATAATATCAATCTTACCAATGAAGATAAAATTAAAGAAATCAAAGTAATAGTTCCATAACCAATCTGATCCTTATAGCATTGCCCTCCAATGGTTGAGTTGAGACATGAGAGAGATTTTCATTAGTTCTTCAATTGTCTCGATTTTCTATATTCCTCATAATGGGTGTAGTTCGAACTGTATTCTTGATAAGAAAATCTTATAAGATGTTTTACAGGTTCAACTTTTTTAAAGTCCATCCACTCAAGTGGGCTGGATTCAAATTTGATAAGAACTGGTTTATTTGATTTGGTGAGGGCATAGCTAATTGTTGATGCCAGTTTAAGTTCCAGTACAAAAGTTTGTTCGAAAGAATTTATCCATAGAGCGTTTAGAAATTCATAATTAATAGAGTTGACGAGTCAGATTTAAATCTTCAACTGGTCCATTTTTAAAATCTTCCATAAAAATGTTTGCTTTGATTATTAAATATTTAACTTAACAACAACAATTGTCATTTGTTTACATTTGGCAGCTAGGATATAGTATTTTGCATTTCTGTTCGTAATTGTAATATTCTTCTTTTGTAATGTAGATTCCCATCTTTGACATTTTACCAATATGAAGGCTTTTAAGAAATTCTTGTATTTATAGTGTCTCTTTGTAGTTAGGATTAAAGAATTATTCTGTCACTTTTTGTTTGGGCCAATTTACTTCTAAGTTTTAGAAAGGCTGGTAAGTCCATATTGAGCTTTTGATAAGAAGCTGAAGTTGATGGCCCAGTTACAGAATTATTGGGTTGCCTAAGAATGTTACTCACTCATTGTGATGTCATACTTACATCTTGCCAGTAGATATCTTCTAAAACTTAGTTTTGAACATCTACCCAATCATGAGCACTTTTTCCAAATTTTTGGGCCTCCATTTCTCTTAATAACCTAAAAGTGCTATATGGAGTTTGTGACTTTGAAATATAAAAATTCGTACCAAATCTTTTTCTTATATCTTCAAATACCTCTTGAAAATTATAGGATCCCCTCCATGAATGTTTTTGGCATTGTTCTATTTGAGTTTTTGCTTCAGCCCATGAAGCATAAATTCTTGATTTTGGTGGGGAGTAAATTACATAGCATAAGAATTTTCTCCATTGAGGTTTTAGTCTTATGATAAAAAAATAGTCTATGAGAGCATCAATGATTATTTTTTTCCTTTGGATAGATGAATAGTCAGAACTAATGTTTCATATATTGTCAATGATGTAAAGTTGAACTTCGTCTAAGTTGTGTCTCTGGTCAAACCTGCAGATTCTAGGTTCCTTAAATTGAATCAACTGGTATTTTTCAAATCTCATGCTTGATGGTGTTCTAGGGCAATCCATTTCTATAAACATAAAATCAAGTTCATTAGTAATATCAAGTAAATCATGAATGATTTTTAAGTCTAGTTTTCTTGAAAGTTGGTCTACAAAGAAGTTATCTTTTCCTTTGATATGTTCCCATGTGATTGAGAGTCTTCTATTTATAACATGATCAAAAAAATTTAGCTATCTTCGAGAACTAAGATTGTTTTTTATTTCTTTACGTTGTTGCCCATATTTTACTATAACTTCATAATCTGTTCTAATTAGTATCTCTTTTTTATTACAGATAAATAGGTAAAAAGTTTTCAAGTTATAGATAATAATTATTAGTTCATAATCTAAGAATGTTAAATAACCTTTTTCCTTAAATGTACTTGGAGAATATCTACATATTATTTCTTCACTTCTAGATGCGAATTTATTTGATATTTTAATTAAGGTTCCTCCCTATCCATCATTAGAGTCATCTGTTTCTATAACCAAATAATCAAATCTAATGGTAAGGCTAGTTATGTAAAGTTTTTACTAGTGTTTTTATTTTTTGGATTAGAATGATATCTTCTTGGTTAAATTTTTTAGTTCTTTAATTAATGTTTTGTTATATAATGATCTGGTTAATATAGAAAGATTTTTTTTATAAAAGATTGACATAATTAACTAGCCCCAAGAAGGATCTTAATAGTTTTAGCTCTTCTAGTTTCTCTAATATTTCTAATATCATTTTGGATATATGGGGCTGTAATTTTATTTTTCCTCTTCTTATCTCAGCTCCTAAAAATTCTACATGTTATGAGCATAAAGTCATTTTCTTTTTTGATATAATAAGACCATGGGTTTCAAAAATAGAGAAAATAGTGTATGAGTGGGATATATACTCTTCCTTCGTACTGGAGAATACTAAAATATCATCTATATATACATACATACATACATACATACATATATATATATATATATATATATATATATATATATATATATATATATATATATTTCTATATTTTTTGAAATATATTATCCATTTTCTTTTGAAATATTTGTGGAACATTTTTTTTATCCAAAAGGCATGACTAGTCATTCAAAATGTTCTTCAAGGCATGTGAATGTAATCCAATCAATGGAGTTTGCGTGCATTTTTATCTACCAAAATCTTGATTTTAGATCAAATTTGCTGAATTATTTTGCATCTTGTATTTTGTTTATTAATTAGTCTTTAAAAGGTATTTTATAGTCATCAAATTCTGTATTATCATTTAGTCTTTTGTAGTTGAATACCATTCTTGATTGTCGTCTTTTTTGCTCCCTTTCTTTCATGACTATAATGACTGGATTTTTATGCCTAGAGTTGGATCTTCTTAAGACTTTTAGTTTGAGGAGCTGTTCTATATGCATTTTATATTCGTCTATTTCTCAATTATTATATTTAATATCATTTCTTTTTATATTTATATCTCGATTTATTATTTTTAATTCACAGTATACTTTATCTCTATCCCAGTATTTTGTTGGATCTTCTCCAATTATTTCTAATATTTCTAATTTTGATATAAATTGGTTTATATCTTCTCTTATTAAGAGATCTTTTAATTTTCCGGGTAGGATAAATTGATCTTCTATAATATTTCTCATATGCATTTCTATTTGATCAACAGTTATTGTTTCTTCTAAATCATTTATTGATGGTTGTTTGTTTATTTTACATTCTCCAGGTGTCTTACAGGTACATTTCGAAGGTGTTAATATTTTGGGTTTGAGTATTATTTCCTCATCTTTTGGTTATAAAAGAGCCCACAAAAGTTGCATATGTAGCTATCATTAAAGAAACAAAGACATGATATGATTTAAAAGCTTTCTAAAAGTATTAAAACATGTCATAAGAAAATTTCATACTCTTTTTGTAAAAACTAAAGTGTCATTAACTCCCACACAAAAACACTCATATCATTAAAGAAACAAAGACATGATATGACTTAAAAGCTTTCTAAAAGTACTAAAACATGTCATAAGAAAATTTCATACTCTTTTTGTAAAAACTGAAGTGTCATTCACTCCCACACAAAAACACAAATACATACTAAGTTTAGGTTCCCTATAGATCAAGATGACCAAAATATGCTCCTTAGAGTGATTCTAAAATTGAAGTTGAGGCTTTGTAAGGCTAACATGAGGTGGCACACAAAGGGCACTTGGACATTTAGCAATTGGCAAGTACATTAAAAATTGTCTCCAAGTAAGAGATTGCTAAAGGTATGGAGATAGAATTTTTCTTATCAAATCTCTTAAAGATATGATTGGGATTATTTATTGCAAACATTGGATTAAGATTTACAAATATATGATTAAATCTTTATTGTGAACTATGAAATCATTGTTCCACTTTAAGATATCTCATAAAATTTTTGTGGGATCTTCTAATTAATTCCATTTTTTGAAATTCATGCCTTGCCACCACTATAATAGAGCTTCCGGAGGAATTTGGCATCTTATTCTACTATGCAGAGTTAGCTACATGAATCTTTTTTCTCCAGTATATCCTACATATTACTATTTAATCCTAATAAATTAAGACCATTTTTTATACTTCCTAACCAAGACTTTTTAAGTGTACCTTTACCTTTATTAATATAGGTCAAATCTAATACATTAAGTCTCCTAACTAGGCCATCAGACGGTCGGTATTTTATGTGATCAAACCATCTAAAGCGACTTCCTCTAATCTTATCTACCAATGGAGCTACTCCAACCTTATCATATATATATTCATTTCTCATTTTATCTCTAAGTGTAAAGCCACTCATCCACTTGAACATTCTCATCTCTGCAACACTTAACTTAATTTTATGCTTCTCTTTTACTTGCCAACATTCTGCATAATAAAACATTGTAAGTCTCTCACCACCATCTTATAAAATTTTTCCTTGAGTATAAATAGTATTTTCCTATCACATAACAAGCCCGATGCATTTCTCTACTTCAACCATCCAACTTGAACTCAACTAATAACATCCCCATTTATATCAACATCACTTTGAACAATAGACCGGAGATATCTAAAATGTTTACTCTTATTAATGACTTGATCGCCCATTGGCACCACCTCACCACTGCATAATAAAACATTGTAGGTCTCTCACCACCATCTTATAAAATTTTTCCTTGAGTCTAAATAATATTTTCCTATCACATAACAAGCCCGATGCATTTCTCTACTTCAACCATCCAACTTGAACTCAACTAATAACATCCCCATTTATATCAACATCACTTTGAACAATAGACCGGAGATATCTAAAATGTTTACTCTTATTAATGACTTGATCGCCCATTGGCACCACCTCACCACTAGATTTTGTATAACTAAATTTACACTCCATATATTCAATTTTAGATCTACTCAAACAAAAGCCTTTAGACTCTAAGGTTGACCTCCATAATTCAAGTTTTTCTCTCCAGTCTTATCAACAAGAAAATTTTCATCAACAAAAAGCATACACCAAGGTATATCCTCTCGTAAATGTCTAGTAAGAATATCCATAACTAAAATAAAAAGATATGGGATTAAAGCCAACTTTTGATGTAGTCTGACTAAAATAGTAAAATACTTGATCAATCCTCTTTGCGTTTAAGCACAAGTGATAACTCTAATATACATATCCTTAATAACTTGAATATAAATAATATTAACTCCCTTCTTTTCTAGAATTCTCCAAAGCACTTCTTTTGAAACTTTATCGTATGCTTTCTCTAAATCAACAAATATTATACATAGATCTTCTTTACTCTCTTTATATTTCTCCATCAAACTTCTCAACAAATGTATAACATCCATAAAAGACCTATTCGACATAAATTCAAACTAGTTTTGAGAAACTTTTGTATCTCATCATAATCTATGCTCAATTACACTCTCTCTCATAATATTAATGTATGACATATTAACTGAATTCCTCTATAATTTACACACTCCTATGCATCACCATAATTCTTAAAAAAAAAGAAACTAACAAACTCTTTCTTCACTCATCTAGCATTGTTTTAATCTTTAAAATAAAATTGGAAAAAATTAGTAAGCCAAAATATTTTTCGATCTTCTAAGTATTTTCACATTTATATTGAAATATCATCAGGTCCTACTGCTTTCCACGCTTCATTTATTAAGACCCCTTTCAACCTCAATTTTACTAATACAATGTTAAAAATAGCAACATTTTATTTTTATTTAGGGTACTAAGATTGCTAAAGTCAATCTTATTCTCACAACTTTCATTGAAAAGTCTATCAAAATATCTTATTCATTTATAATGAATATCCTCATCTAAGAAAAGCATTTTATAATTTTCATCCTAATATATTTCAGTTGAACTAAATCTTTACTTCTCCTATCTCTTTATTTGGCTAACTATACATACATCTTTCGTCATCTTTAGTATATAATCTATTACATAAATCACTAAATATTAAATTATTTACATAACATATTATTTTCTTAGAATCCTTATGGGCAAGTCTATGCCTTTCCCGGTTCTCTGAGCTTTTACATCTAAACTAAATTTTATAACAAAATTTTTATTTTTGATTTTTTCTTATACATTTTAACTCCACCACCAATTATTTTTATTAATAGAAGCATTTTTTTTTAATTCTCTAAGCACATTTTTTGCAACTTGCTTAATCTCACTTCTTTTTCTCACATGATATTAGCTTCCTCATAAATATCCTAAACCTTAAGATCTTGTAGCTTATTCTTAATAATATTTTTATTAACATTCTTTAAATATTCCTATCTAATCTTAGGATAGTATTTCGATTTATTTTTTATCTTTTAATCCTTTATCTTAAAATCCAAAAAGTAGTAGCCAATGCTGGATGTTTAATAACCTTACAATCTTTATAATATAAACGATTTATTTTCCTTATAAGAAAATAATTAATCTACATTTTACTAAGATCCATTCTTATAAGTGATAATATGCTCATCACTTTTCTTAAATAAAATATTACTAATTATAAAATTAAAACATAAGTATAATCTAATATAGTCCTATCTTCTTCATTAATCACTCAATATTCATAACCACCATGAATACTTTTATAATCTTCTAATACTTTACCAGCATGTCCATTTAAATCTCCACAAATAAATATTCTTTCTTCAAGAGGTATTTGTATTAATTCTTTAAGGTCATTCCAAAATTTTTCTTTTGAGCATACATCAAAACCTACTTGAGGGAAATAAGCGCATATAACATTAATAATCTTAGCATCAATGACAATCTTTAAAGCTATAATTTTATCTTCAATTCTATTAATTTTTACAACATTATATTTCAAACTCTTATCTAAAATTACACCTATGCTATTTCTAGTAAGAATGCTTAAGTTTAAAACATAAACTATCAATCTCCTAAAAGCAAGAATATAAAGGGAAGAATAAGGTCAAGTTGCCACATAAGCAAAAAAGAATTAGAGGTCTAGGTGGCTTCTATTCAACCACACAAAAAGCATTTGACGTGTCTTTCTTATCGGAAGAAAGAAGTTTGTAAAAATTTTCTTCAACTTCTTTCCTACTTGCTCCTGTCTTTATCTCTAACAACAAGAAATATTGTATTTAATAGCTGATGAAGATCAATTATTTTCTCTTCATTTAAGTACAATAAATAGAAGCAATTTCGTAATATGGAAACTCTATACAATCTTTATGTATGAAGCTAGATCTATGATGCATCCATTATAAAACTTAGTGGAACTATTTGATATCTTTGCAGCCGTAGACATAAATTGATCTCAATGGATCATGTAAATTTACGTGTCTCATTTTTTTATCTTTGTTGTATTTCTTCTCTTATCATGGATTGATTTTTTATAAAAAATTTCTTTTTAACATAACAATATAGCTCCCATTATGGTACAAGCAATACGGTAGTTACAGTCCTTGCTGAGTGTAGCAACGACTGTGACTTCTCATTAGCATTGTGTTTTAGTCCTGTTGGTGGTGAGGACCTACTACCTTACTGCCAAAGCAACTGACGGTTGAACATCTGCTTCGACAAGCCAAGGATACTGGCTTAATCTCACACTGTTTCAGATGGCCTACCTTGAGCTAAAGGAATAATTTGTATTGGCCTTGAAAAGTACACCCCAAGCCAATTTTGTTTGAGTTTGATCTAACACAAATCACCCAATATTTGTGCGATGGGGGCATCTATTTTTCACTTCTTCATTGTCTACCTTGTTGCTGACTCAAAAAATATTTTAAATACATACAAGGGCTTTATATATTTGACAATAATTTATTCCAAGATTTTAAAGAGACCCATCTTATTAAAATTTCTATACAGACTTCAATTTAAATGCAAATTAATTCAATAGCTTGAGAGTATTACCATTGACCCGATCAATAACCTTACATAATTAACTTCGAAAGTTGTGATTTTTATTACAAAAGAAATGGCAAGCAATATCGGATGTGATTAAAGATCTCTAGTTCAACAGTATGTTTCATGATTCTCAAGGTAGTGATCATAAATTCAAGTCCGATATGTGAATTTCATTATACTAAATATTCATTAGCTCTTTATGTAGAATTGATTTGTAACTGACCTTGTACTTCCTTTATCTTTATTTGATCTTACACTCTAATTTCAATAAATTAAATATTTAGGATACATATCAATATTTTTAAAACAATCTCTAATGTGGACTTGATCTTGCTAATCTACCAAGATGGGAAACACCTATGGCTAACCTCCTAATGGAAGGTTTACTACACTGTATTGGTAAGACGTAAGAAAATTGGTGGCCTTGTTTGAAACCTTAAGACATAGGAAGTAGAAAATAAAGGTAGTATGCCTCCTTGACAGCATTTCTTCTAGATTATGTAATAGATGTTTAAATAGTCATTAAACTCGATAAGAGTTATAAGAGTTAATGAAAGTCAATTAAACTAAAAGGCTCCGAAACAATATTGCCGGAGTTAAGAACCAAATTGGTCCCCCAACTATTTATGGAAGACCAAAATAATCCCAGACTAAATAAAATGATCAATTTAGTCCCTTGATTATTTGAAAATGGACCAATTCAGTCCTATCGTTTAGATTTGGATGGAAATGAGTAAATATGTAATGGAGAAGGTGGGATAATATCAAAATTATAAAATAAGTTAACATTATAATGATTTTTAATATAATAAAAAAAACATAATATTTATGCCAAAAAAATTATTTGCTTAAAAATCTACATAATATTAATCCAATCTCCTTGAATATGATTGTATCTATAATACACAAAAAAGAAAAATTAATAAAAATAAATAAAATTCTAAAAATGCTCTTGCTTTAACACCTCAAATCGTTAGTTTGGATGGTAGGACCAAATTAGTTCCTTGTCAAATAGTCAAAGGACTAAATCGATCTTTCTATTTAGTCTGGGACTACTTTGATCTTACATAAATAATTGGGAGATCAATTTAACCCTTAGCTCAATATTACAGTATCTGGAGTGGCTCGATATGTTGAAGTAATGATGTCAAATTTTTTCCAATCAAATCTCTATGAGATATAATTAAGATCTTCTATTCAGTCAACACATTATATTGAAATTTGCACATATGTAAAAAAATTCATTGTTGTAGGCCATTTAATCCTTTTTATAATATCCTATAATTAATTATATGTTCTCAAATACATATCTTGTTAGCACAACAAATAGAGCCTTCGAAGGAGGCATTGCACCTCCCATAGAAGCAAAAAAAACTTGGAGAGAAAAGAAATAGAGTGAGCTTCATAGGGAAAGAGATTTAGCAATGGAATAACAAAAGTCGAAAGTATGTCTTGCCTATATGAGAAAATAAATCTGCACCAACCTTTTAACTTTGGCTTCCTCTTTACTTGATCCAGTCTTTTATCTCCCATAGGAGGAAGCTATGTTCTCTTATTACTTAGCATAAACTACAATGTGTATGTCGTTTCTTGTTTAAACAAAATAAGTGGATATATTTTCACAAAGTGATAACTCTAAATCATCTTTATGAAAGAAAAAAATCCTTAAGTTACCCCTTGTAAGCAGGGACAGAGCCATAAACTTTTTTTAGTGTGACCATAAATTAATGATTTACCAAATAAAATATTTTCAAACTTTTTTCATGTGAAGTTGGGATTGGCATCGGTTTGATCTCTGAAAAACTTTTGAATTTTGTATCACAGACAACAACATTGATTATGTTTGATATTTGAAGATCATTAATCTCAACGTTTCTTTCACAACATTTAAATAGCAAGAAAATAACCTCATTTTAGTTGAATTATATAAACCTTGGTTGTAATATTTTGTATTTTTATTATTACTTTGTGCTGTTATCATATTCAATCATAATAAATATTTTAATAAAAAATCAAGTATTTTTTACTAATAATTTGTATCATAACCTAATGCATATTATGATATTATGAATTATCAGAATAAGAAAATTTGACAAAGAATTATGATTTTTAGCTTGAGAAAAGTAGAAACATATGCATGATACCTCGTCAGTGAGCGCAACGAGATGACTCAGAAGAGGCTGTGAAGTGTGAGCGCCAAGCAGTGAAGCTTGTGGCAGGAGGGTGGGTGGCAGGCCAGGGCATGAGAATTGAAAAAATGTCTCCAGTAGCAAGCAGCAAGCAGTGAACCAACGAGTAATGCGGGTTGTGGTGTGGCTCTATGCAATTTTGCGAGTGAGACGAAGGACTTGCGATTCTGTTAGGGCACAGCTGAAACAGGGATGCATGACATAGAATAACCATGAATTTTATAAAAACAAAAGAACTTATTGAGTTGGTCCAACGGGGCACAGACCCCCAATTCCCTCACTGTAGCTCCACACCTACTTGTAACACTTAGTGAAACTATTTGATCTCTATGCGACTATGAACAAAAGAAAAAATTATCTTATAGTTTTGAACTTCATTGGGTTTATTCTTTTATCATTATTTAACTTAAGTTCAACAGTTTTCTACTATCCAAACAATTGGTATCAATGTTTTAGTTAAGAAAGCTATTAGATCCAAAAATGGAAGCTTGAAAAATCAAAATTGACAAATTTGATAACTAAAACCTTGAATTTTTGATTTATACAGAATGAGAACAACTTGTCCAAAGAAACTCCAATCTTGAAAGAAGTAAAATCGCAAGCAATAGGTCGGGAAAAGTAAGAGATGCTAGATAGCAAACATTAGGTATTTACCTATTCCTTAGAATGATATCCATTTCAATACTCTCAACAAGATCACTGAAACAAGCGCTATAAAGGAGCTCTCAAATACACAAAAATCCCTCCTCAATTAATAAGATATATATAATAAAAAATTGTTTAATCTCAAGAAGTCAAAAGAGCCTTAGTTTGCAAGTACAATAAATTCAATTCAATCATAAGATAGTTGAACTCCATGACCATCAAGTATAATGATGAGACTCATACTTTAAGTTTGTAGTTTAACTCAACGTCCCAACTATTGAGCAACAATGCTTCCTTGGTGGGATCATTTTACAGCTTCAACTTCATAGATGACAACAACAAAATTGTATGTGCTTTTTTTTTTATCCAAAATAGATTGAGTTGTAGGTATTTATAAATTAGGAAAGACTAGCAGAGAATAAAATTGGAGATAAAAATGCTATAATTAAGTAATGGTGGAGAGTATAACTCCATAGAATTCAAGAATTAATGCACAATTTAGGGGATTCGTATGGAGAGAATGATTCCAAAAACTCCATAGTAAAATACAATAGTTGAAAAGAAACTTCTAATAAACATACAAGGAGCATAAGACTATTTGAAGGTCTTCATTAGGCCTTCTATGCAGATTCCATAAACATAAACAACATAATTGATCAACAAAGATTGTCAATTGTACTTAAGCTTCCTAAAGAACATAAATGATTAACCAAGGATCTTCAGCTCTGGTCGACCTTAGGCTTCATGAAAAGCATGGATAAGCAAAGAGATATTTTTATCATATTTGAAGATTTTTTTGAAGGTTTTTTACTACCCATCATATGTTTATGTTGCAAATTGCCGCAGACAATTTTCATCCTCTTCATAAGCAACATTGATTCAAAATCCAAGAACCACTTCATTAAAGATGGGGGAGATGGGTTCAACATTAGATTTAAGGACATTTAAAATAAAAGAATTATCAAGGCTAAAAATATTATCTTCACGAGTATGTACTATACGAAATAAATTTAGTGTTATTGTCAAAGAAATCTCCAGTTTATAGCATGTTGAATTGGAATAGCAGTATAAGCCGGAAAAGAGACAAGAAACCTTACATAAAACTCATATGTGGCCTAAGTCTAGCATAGATGTGACCCAAATTAGAAGATCACAAAGAACTGACAAGTTGACTAACCATTATTCTCTGACAATTTATTATCTATTACATACCAATGTAGGAGAAAAACTCAAGTGTTATAAAGAGGCCAAACAAATAAAAGATTCTATCAATTAGAAGCTTGGATGAATGAAGAAATGCAGTCTTTTCATGAAATTAACACATGGTCACTAATGAAGCTACCCAAAAATATGAATAGATTGTAAAATAAATTAATATACACAATGAATGATGAATATACAAGAATTAAAAGGTATAAGACAAGCCTAGACATTAATGAGATATTATCATCTATAGTAAACAAAATACCATATGATCATTATTGAGCATTATAGTACCAAAAAATCTATACCTTTAGCAAATGGATGTCAAGATAGTTTTTTTTTCCATAGTGGCATAGGAGAAAACATCTACATGGTGCAACTCAAAGCTTCATTAAACCAAGAAAAAAATCCCTTGTGAAAGCTAAACAAAAGCATACATGGCTTGGAACAAGTTCCTCGCCAATTGTACCAAAAATATGATGGGCTCATCCAAGTGATTATGCTCCACAGTTGTTGACTATTGTTGTTATAGTCAAAGAAAACAACAAAAGAATATTACTTTATTATTGCATGAAGATAATATATTTATTATAGGAACTAACATTCAAAAGATCAATGACTTTAAAAGGCAATTGTTAAAGGAATTTGATATAAAAGATTTAGAGAAGCCAAAAAAAAAAAAAAAGACCTTAAAATGAGAATAGATTACAATAAGATCATAAATACATGAAGTCTTCCATAATCAAGATATATTGAAAAAGATTTAGTTAGAGTCAAAATATTAGAGGCAATAGCCATAAATATTGCACACTAGCCACATCCATTTATCAATAAATAAATGCCAAAAACTAAAGATAAACATGAGTAAATGACCAATGTTCCTTACACTTTAACAATAGGATCACTATGTATATAATGAATTAAACACAACTAGACATTGCACATATAAAATAATAGATACATGTCTAATTTAAGTAAATTATGGTAGAAAGCTATGAAATAGATCTTATGTCATCTCAAAGATACAATTGACTATTCTTTGATGTTCAAAAGAACTAACTTAAAACTACAAGACTAAGTTAGTTTCGATCCAGGCATAAATAAACGTAAGGTCGTACGGGTTTTGTAAAAACCAAAGTGTCATTCACTCCCACACAAAAACTCATACAACTCAAACACTACGACTTACTCAATTTGCTCGAAAAGATGCCCTATAGCTTATTAAGATCAAGATGACAAGAAACTTACCAATATTCTCAAGAAAGTGGTTCCAAAAAAGAAGTTAAGGCTTTGTGAAGCTAATCTTGACTAACCTCTATGAATCATAATTTGGAGGTGTCTCACAAAGAGGTTATTTGAGCACCGACTAATTGGCAAGTACATTAAAAAATTGTCCCAAGTAAGAGATTGTTAAAGTTTTGGAGTCAAAAATTTTCTCACCAAACCTCTTAAAAGTTATGATTACGATAATTTAATGCTAGCATTGGTTTGATATTTACAAATATAAGATTAAACCTTTATAATGGGCTATGAAATCATTTGTCGACTTTAAGATACCTCATGAAAGTTTATAGGATCTTCTAATTAATTTTGTATTTTTAAATTCATGCATTGTTACCACTATAATAGAGTTTGAGAAAGGATCTAGCATCCCATAGAAGCAAGAAAATAATGAGAAGATAAAGAGAATGATGTCAAATTCTCTACATCATCAAAAAGAAATAGAGGTTCAAGTGGCTTCTATTCAACCACACAATAAAAGTTTGACATGTGTCTTTCTTGTCGGAAGAAAGAAGTTTGCAACAACTTTCTTCATTGCCTTCTTTGTCACTTGCTCTAGGCTTTATCTCTAACAACAAAATAATATATTTTATAACTATTTCGCATCATTTATAGTAGGTCTATCATGTTTTATCCATCAAGTACAATAAATAAATGTAATTCTGCAAACTGGTAACTCTATACCATCTCTATACATGAAGATAAATCTACAGCACATCCTTTATGAAACATAGTAAAACTATTTGATATCTGTGTTGTCATAGACATAATGAATCTCAATGGACTATGCAAATTCCAATGATATAGGCTTAGGTCAATGCTACACGAAGTGGTTGTTGTAGTCCTCATTGGTTAGATATAGTATTGTTGAGGCTGAAAAGACCCTACAATGAATTTTTAATCGCATACAGTGTTTAAGATGGCCTAGCTTGAGTTAATGCAATGAATTGTATTGGCCTGGTTCACACCAAGTCAATTTTGCTTGGTTTTGATCTAACACCAACTACCTAGTACTTGTGCGATGGGGGTTATCTTTTTCATCACTTCTTCGTTGTCTGCCTCTCTGCTGACTCAACGGATATATTTTAAATACATAATAGGGCTTTATATAGATGCTTAGTTTAATATTAGGTGTCATTACACCATGATGATGTATATATCAAAACTAGTATTAATTTCTCAATCCAATTTGGTAGAAAAGTTACTTCAATTGTTGCATATCTCAACTTTGGACTGGGCATGCTTTGTACCCATAGTTAAGGAGATGATATGAATGAATGAATTTTGAATAACTCGGGCCTCTATCAACATTATAAAAGTATTGCACACTACAAAGATTATTCAACATTTGTATGTAAAAGATGAAAAGCATGCTTTCTCATTACAAACATGTGCTGAGCAGATGACAAATATGATGCTTGAGAGTAAAGATACATATTCGACTTGAAGGTCTACTTACTTTGCAAAATCTATTTAGATATGCAATAACAAATTGGACGTCATTGCATTTCATTTACCAGAAGCAAAACCAATTAGCAAAGCAGGAATAAGATCACTTATACCTACCTCTTCCAACCTTTTTATATGATGTATTGATGAGAACTGCATACACTTTGATTCTTTATAAGGGCACAAAATTCAACATCTATCACAGAAGTATAAATCATAACCACCAAAATTAAATACGCATATAAGGCCAACAACAGACACAAATGCTTTCAGGCATTTCTTAAAACAAATGGAGAGAATTATCCGATTCCAAAGTTCCACAAAACAAAAGTAAAATAATGAACAAAAGATGAAAAGCTTAGGTCCCCTCCTTTCTTACTGTGCATCTGCCGCTTCCACCTGCTCCACCTCGTTCTGCAATTGTGATTTACCCTGAGACTGGAGCGGGAGGTCGAGGATTGAAGAGGGGACAGGCTTGACGGGCTTGGAAGCGTTGCGAGAGACAACAGGGATGGCGATGAAGGTTTTGGTCTTGCTGATAGGGCGAGACTGCTCGAGCTGGACAAAATCCCCGACCTTGAATTGGTTAACGGGATCATGTGCTTGATACTTCTTCTTCTTGCGGACACGGCGCTTGTACTTGGGATGAGGAGCGAGCCGGATGACTTCCACGGACACGGTCTTGTCGTTGGTGGCGCACACCACGCGGCCCTGGAGCTTCTTCATGGCTTGGATGGGGAGAGACGAGGGAACTGGAGGAGGATAGGAGGAAAAGGAGCTGCGAAGCTTGGGAAGCAGAGGAACGGAGCCATTGAGGAAAGTCGAACGGTGGGCTGTGAGAGAATACGGGGCTCTGAGGAATGAGGCGGAAGAGAGAAGCATGGTTGCTGATACGGAGATGGCGATAAGGAGTGCATATCAATCACTAGTCCGATCTGATCCGGCATTGTAGAAATAATGGAAAATGCTATTTTGCAATAATGGGAGATTCACATGCATATCATACAATTTTTATATATTTATAAATTTAATATTTAATTTTTAAGTTTTACATATATTATATTATAATCTTCAATATTATATCAAAAATATTATAATCATTTTCTTAAAAATAAAATATATATTTTAAAGCATAAAAAGTGTTAAATAAATAAATATTTAATTTTAGATATTAGATATATTTAATTTTAGATATTAGATATATAAACACATAAGAATTGAGTGGTATATATATAAATCTTTCAATAATTAAATGCAAAGAAAAAATATATATATATATATATATATATATATATATATATATATATATATATATATATATATATATATATATATATATATATATTAATGTGTATAATAACCTAAAAAATTTTTAAAAAATGTATATAACAACCTGAATCATTCGGTGTTTGTACAAAATAATTTCTCAATGTAATGCATGATAAAGAATTATGTTGAAGTAATTGACCTATTTTTTATTTTATTTTAATTCTCATTGAGCTGTGTTATCATGTTAACAATCAAACATATATGAAATTTCAATATGAATTTGATCAAAAAAAATCATGTTATAGTTAATCCGATTAACTTTCAAATCTTTCTTAGATCTAAGGGTCTAATTCCTACTTGAAATTGACACGATTTTAACCCGTCAACTCAAGGCTAACCCAAAGTTAACCCATAAATTTAAATTTGACTCAATTTTGATTTGAATTTGATCTCACAAGCATATACAAATGGGACACTCAGGATGTACTCAAGGCATACAAGTTAAAGGCCAGTTTGGTTCAAGCCAAGTTTTTGACCAATTTAATAAATACGTTGAGTTTGGATCAAACATAGTTGAGTCAAGTCAAATTCAAGTCAGACTTGAACCTAACCTATTAACCCAAATTAACACCCCTTAGTTGTGTATCTCCTTGTCCATTTTAAGATAAAGGAGTTATAGAGAAGCAACAGTGAGGAAAATAACAATTTAAACTATTTGAAAGTTTGATTGAACTTTTTAATCCATTAAAAATGTTTCACAATGCTAAATCATTTAAAGAATGACAAATACTTTGTCTCTATATCTTAAGATGAAATGACTTTGGTTAGCAATTTGAACTATCAATCACTAAAGCTCTTTTGAAATCTCGAAGGTGACATTTTTTTAGAATCTATTAGGCCTTATTTAGTTCATCCATTGGCATTTAGAGAGATGGAAACTCAAAAAATTCTTGAAATATGCTCCAAAGATGTACTTGAGTGGATTAAGAGATATTATATTTTCTCAATGCAACAATCTTCTTCTGAAGATTGGTAATATGTTAAGCCAAAGTCTAACTATTCACAAGGAGGTTGTTGTCAAAGAATTTGATCTTCTTTTTTTTATATAATTTAAAGATTTTGTCCGTCATTTAATAATCTAACCAGTCTGGTATTGTAGAAGTATAACTTATTGTTAGTGATGAAAGTATCCTTCTCCCAATTAGTTGGAATCATCTTGATTTGATGATAACAAGAAAAAAGCATCATGAAAGTTATTTTTTATAGAAAACATTTTGTTATTCTTTGAGTCCCAATTCATAGAAGTGGATGGTGATTCTTAGGACAAGTTTGGAAGAAAACACATATCATGTACTTCTTGTTACTCTTTGAGCCATGATGATGTTTGATATTGAATTAAGGTAATAAAATTTTTAAATAAAACAAATGTCCAATAGCTACCAAACCTCACAATAAATGTGCTTAGCCAAAGTTAAAGTAATTTGATGAATTCTCTATTTGGCATTATGTACTTATTCATATTCAATCAATGGGATGGATGTCAACACCTAACATTTTGGCAATGGGCCATGTAAAAACATTAATGCTTGATTAGAGACAACTAGTTAATTAATCATAATGTTCTTAATCAAAGTGTTGATGCATAGAATATGATACAGGCCAAATGTAGATGAAGTTTTCTTTAATGGACTCATAGTCTTAAGATTATCTTCCCTCTGACCCATCAAGTTGTCATATTCTTAAGTGGATTGTATTGCCTTTGTATCACATGTCCATGCTTGTTGCAAGTCTCCCTTAACAATAAGAAATTCACCTATCAATAGAAACTTTATTGTGACATGATAATTTGAGACGACAACCTTAGAAGTGTTCATAATGATCTGATAAAGCTAGTTTAATAAGTTGTTTAGATATTGACTCCGAAGAAATCGTTCATTGCATTGTACAAGAGGTATCTTTTTCATAAGTGATTGGTAGCACCATTTAGCTTATAATCTCCATAGGCTTACCATAAAGTTATTAACAAATCCCAAAGACTTCACAATGTGAAAGAATCAAATTTTATTTGATCAAAAACATATTTAAAGTTGATGATAATAGAAATCCTCAAAATGATTGCTCCTAATTTGATAATTGTCAATAACAATAATAATGTCAATGTAGAAATTCCCAATCGACAATCAGTTAACATTATGTTGGAGAATGAAAATGTTATTTTATTGCAAAAGGTCCATTTATGAAGTGCTATAATTTGAAATTTTTTGTGTCATCATAATATCGCCATCAAATTGTAATTATGAACATCGTTCAAATTTAAAAATAATTAATAATCATTATCATCATGCAAATATAAAAAAAAATATTATTTTTAATAGAAAATAATATATCATTATCCTTTTCAAGCAAAAGTGGAGCAAGAGAGAGAGAGAGAGAGAGAGAGAGAGAGAATTGATCATTATTATTATTATAGAAGCATGTTCCTTCCATATCAAGTTGGACAAAGTTTATAAGTTTGCAAGTGAGGTAGAAGTTATCCCCTTCCATGGTGAAAATGAAAAAAAGATATGAAGGTGATTTACAATCAAGGACCCACATAACTAATCAAGCAAGAAATTAAATATTTAATGAAATGATCAAAAGGGTATGTTCAAGCTAAGAGAGAATTTCAAATTAGTATGTATTTGCAATTGGTCAGCTTCTCCTTTGTTGAATGATATTTTCTTTATTTGAAAGCCTTGAATTAAGTGATGGTGTTGCTTGAGGTAATTTTAGGTGAAGCTTTGTGACTTCCTTCTATTAGAACTCTTGGTGAGTTTCCTATAAATTATCTCTATAATCTCTTGTCATTCTAATTAATTCTATAATCCTTTGTTTTTCATTAGGTCTCCACCTATTTATATTTTTGTATCTTCATTCATGCTTTAACTTAGTCTTTAATCCATCTTATATCATGAGCAAGATGTGTACAAATGCATACTAGCTATTATTTCTAAGTGAACTTAAGAAGAAAACATATCAAATCAAAAATATAATAAAACTTTATCTCTCACTAAATTTAACAAAGCTCTTAAGTGAATCAACTATATAATTATACTTGTTCAAAAATTTAAAAAAAATTATCCAGCTATTTATAAGGATCAAGCATGCTTTGGGAAAATGATGAAGCAATAGATATAACAAATAAAGTGTCATATGAGTATCATTTTATATTATAATATGAAAAAAGACTAATATAATTATTACAATATTATAAATTTGAGTAGATATTAGAATTGGTAATCTCGAATAAAAGTAGCTCTTAAATCATGTCTTTTAAAGAGGTGATAACTTTAAAAGTCAATGTAGTCTCACAATATCTTAAAAGTTAGAGTAGTGACATGAGAAGGATCATAAATTTTATAATAAAGAATGAAGTATGCCATCCTTTAAAAAGTAATCAAAAACTATAAAAATTGGGTCATACATTTCTACAATACAATATAGATTAAGAACAAAAATCATATTCAAATCTTTTGATAATTTATATGAGAAAAAAATCAGAGTTTAAATATTAGCATTATTTTTTCTTACCCATTGCCACATGGAAAATGTGTCATCAAGAAACAACTTGTGCTACATCTCACTTGAGACTTAGCAAAGAAAATCATCCTTAACCATAGATATGATCTTGTCATATCTAAAATATTTTTATCCACATCAGAATGTAACTCCTTAATAAAAAATTCACCGAGCAAGAAATCAAATATGCAAAGGTGTGCACCTCGAAAAAGATAATCATCTTGTGCTTGATAGCCAGAGTGAGGAGTGGATTCCTACTTAGACAAGGATGCATTGACCATATTGAAATCTCAACACATCAAATAGTCAAAGATCAATTTTTTAAACACGATCATATTTATGTCATTTTAATTCCTATGAGTTTTTTATACCTCCATCATATACAATGATATATAACGTAACATATTACTTTTGCTTATTCCTCCATATTACACAATAATATATTTCTTAAATAATTTTGATAAATGTTAGGTGTGAATGATAATCTCTTCATGATAATGTATTAGCATATCATAGCACTTCTAAGCTTCAAATGGTCTAAGCTATATGTTCATAAAAATTACATGTGCTGCACATCATAAAATTGATTTTATTTGACTTTATGGCATATTGAAATGATATTCTTAAGCATATAAATATCTTTATGTTATTATACTTGTGTGATGGGAAGGATATTTATGAAATAATATACGAGTTTGAGATATTATTATAATATATTTTATAGAAGGGTTGTATAAGATAAGTTAATGTATTCATCTTATGACAGAGAGAAAAATGAACTCTCTCAATCATATATAAAGATATAATATAGATACTTTAGAAAAATGATTGATAAATTGAATTGTTGAAGTGGATATTGGATGACTTTTCTTTTTAAAGCATTACTTGATGGAAGCTACAATGATGAATTTAGTCTGAAACTATACTATGACAATGAACATTAGAAATCATATAACAAAACCATGAGATATTTTAGTTCTGACATTAAATGAAATGATTCATAAACCGATGAAATGATTTTAAAAAGGTGTGTGTATGAGTGTGTGCACGCGCTCATGCGTGCACGTGTGTGTGTGTGTGTGTGTTGATGTTATTTATATCATACTTAAACTATTGAATGAACAAAAATGATTGTAAGTTATGATTCATATACATGCCATAGCATAACTTATCATGATTGATACAAATGATTTTGAATATTTTACTTTTAATTGATCAACTCTTAACCCTATTTGCATAATATAATAAGATTGTATTATAATAGTGTTAAAGGAATTAAAGGAATGCATTTTACTTTGTTCAACATGTAATTGAACTCTATTTTAAAGTATTGATATTTTATTAGGTTTACTACTTATCACTCTATGAATTTACATATATTTCTTCTAAGTGTTAAGGCTTAACAATGGAGTGTAGTATAGTCTAATTGATCTGATCATGTTCAAGAAAAATGTCTAAGATTTTGCCTTTGATGTATATTAATGTGTAAATTATTTAATAAGATTATACTAAAAGTTTGAAAGATTTATGTGGGGATATTTATTGGGCAAGATCTATATAAAAGAACTTATACATATTATCTCAAAAGGTGAACTAATACCTCTAATTATGAGTTCGAAATATAAATACAGATTTGAGAAATGTTTTTTTAATTGAGTGTCATGCAAAGAACAAAATGCTATCAGCAAAAACCAAATATTATTATAATATTAACTCAAAAATAAAAATACTTCCCATTTTAATTTATGGTCATTATTCCCAAACTTTTTTTATCCAATATAATTAGATTGAATGGGGGTTTATTTTAATCTAAGGTATAGGTTTCCAATAAATGCTTGTCTCTATCATTAATTATACTATTAGATATGTCATCTTTTAGAAAAATTCTTAATTAAAGTAATAGCAAATGTCTTATAATTTTAAAGTTTATATTTATAATTTACAAATGGGATTTGATCAACTTTTACAAATAATTTAATATGTAGACAAGGAGGAAGAGTAAGAGTAGTAGATACTTGAGAGAAATTATAAGTGCTCAAAACTATCTTAGATTAGGGTTTTAATGTTTTAGACTTTTGATTTATATTCAAGTTGATCAATTTATTTAATAATTTAGAAATTATATTTTAACCATCATAAAATTGAGAAAACCACTACAAGGATGGACAATAGTATAAAAGGCTCAAATGTAACTCATTATGTAAAAATGATTTGGACATATAACACAGATGATTCTACATATATGTCTAAGATCTACACTGGCTTGCACATATAACACTATATTCTAATATCTTATAATGGTAGAAGTCTCATGATATGTCTAAAGATGTAATTTATTCCAATTGCAATAAAACATAACAATTGAAAAGTGATTATCTACCAATAAAAGAAAGTAACATCGCACCAAACGATACCACAAAGAGGGGATACACCTTTGGCAATTGTCAGAAGCAAATATATCAATTAATATATTATAAATGAAACTTATTCAACTATGTCTTAATGGTTTTATTTGAAAGTCACATGTTAGTGGTTATATTCATATGAGAAAGACACAATATGGAAGACAATTAACTTTAGCATAATGAAATTAATTATGAATAATGAAATGTTATGAATTATAGAAGTGCTAAAGGTTGAACTAAAATAAAATAAACTCTAAGACCAAAAATGCATTAAAAATTTAAGGATCTTAAAATTGATGAAGATGGAGAAGGAGCGAATTATCTTACTAGTAATAAAAGTTAAAGTCTTTACTCAAAGAATCAAACCACTTAAAAAATAAATTATAGAAAATAGTTTCTTAGATAATTACTTAGAATTTCAAATAAGTTAAGAAGATTTGACTTTTGCATAGATTCTACATGAACTAGCACAGAAAATGGTAACTAAAAAATCAAAGTCACAAGCCATCCATTGTCATGAAACTAAAGTTTTCATTCTTAAAACTCATTACCTAAAGTGGAATAAGGAAATCTTTCATTCAAATTTAATCATCAAAATACAAGTGTAAGGAGAGGGGGAGGTTAGATAACTTCTATGATATCATGTACCATCCAACTCAAATTAATGGAAATGGAAAAGACACCATGGGGTAACCGATCATGGCGAAAGAGGTGTTAAAAAAATGCAAATTAGTAAATGAAAAATATGAAATCTAACAAATAATAGAGAAAAAATGAGAAGAAATAAATGACTGGGAAAGATGGAAGTTAATGGTTATAATTAGGGGAGATGGAGGAAAATTCAAAATTGAATTGAATTCTAAAATACAAGGACATATAAAAGGTTGGGCAAGGTGTGGTTCTCAATTTGAATTGAGTTGAAAGGCACACTAACCTACACTAATATAATATAATACAATAAATTTCACATGAATTAATAATACAAAAGACTTACATACATATAAATGCATAATAATACCTCACTACTCAATAGATAGAAATTACTTGCACATATAATGCATTAGATCTTATGATAAAAATATTTAGAATAATATTAATGAACAAGTTCAGAAACAAACTACTAAATATTTAATCATGGTAGAAATCTCATGTAATGCTTAAAGATGTGACTTATTCTAATTGCAAAAAGACATAGCACTCAAAAAGTGATTATAAATCTTTAAAGAGAAAGTAACAACATGTTTACCATCATCAAGGTGATGATAGACTTCTGATAATTGTTGGACATTGATGGAACGAACACCAAATTAAAAAGTGAACTTATTTACATCATACATGTCTTTAAAAGAAAATACTTTGCTTTTAATGTCATGTGATAGTGACTGTTTATATGAGAAGTAAAGAAATGTAAAATATAGTTGATTTTGACACATTAAAGTTATATATACATGATGAAATCCTATGAAATACAAATAATTTTCATATTAAATTAAAAAAATAAAAGTAACTTGATCTAATACTTATTATGATGTTGGACAAAACTATGGATTCTAAAATTGATAATGAACGAAAAAGATTTAATTGACCTATTAATGAATAAGGTTAATATATTTACTAAATTGCTAATATTACACTTAAATGAATTACAAAAAATATTTTCTTAAAAAATTAGTTTGAATTTAAATTAATTTAAGGAAGACTTTACTTTTACAGAGGTTCTTCAAGAACAAGCATAAGTGCAAAGAAAACAAGATAGTAATTCATGACAAACAATTAATCACTATGATTCCATCCTTCCAAAACTTGGCAGTTCTTCTCTAAAGAATAATGTATTGACTAACAAAAGAAGCCCACTTTAGAAAGGTGATCCATGGCATGCCTTGTAAGAATAGTAAATCAATTAATTATTAATTGAATCAATAATATTCAAGAGATCAAAGATAAAAATGCACATCTAAGAGAAACATAAGAGGCATATCGATAAAGAGGATTGGGATAGCATATAAGCTATCTCCATAGACTAGGCATGCAATATTTCAATGAATAGAAAGAGAGCACACAATAATATTTTAATACAATTAAAAAAAATAAAAGATCACACAAATGCAAAATAACCAAAGCTATAATCATGCAATAAATAATCATTTATCACAAAAACTATAAGCAAGAGATGGATAGATCAAACCATATATATATATATATATATATATATATAAAGATATGAAAGAGATGCACTTGAAATATTTAGTAATTGGCGATATCATCTCACCACTTGAGCATCAACACTCCTTCTCCCATGTCCTTGAATCATCATATATATATATATATATATATATATATATATATATATATATATATATTTAATTTCACACAAGTATATAATTCACATAAGAAAATAAGTAAATTTTATACTTCTGGAAGCATGCCTTATACATGAGATGGCAACTCAATATATAAGGTGCTAATGAGTACAAAAAAAATGATGTTGGACTAAAATTATTTATAAAAAGGTATAAAACGAATTTAAATATTTATTATGAGAAAGATTATTATTTTTCACTAAGATGCAATTTGATCTAGCTTAACTTATGAACTAAAAATTAATAAAGCATCTTCTTAGATTTTCAACAAGCCCAAGATAGCAAAAAATAGAGCACTGAGCAGGAAGATAAGACCAAAATATTAAAACTATGAGAGATGAGTTAAGACTTGAAAAACTATTGAGTTGAGATGAAGAAAAAAAAACTAAAGAACTGTTTAAAAGTATGACAAAATATTATTTAAAATTAGAGTAGATTAAGATGTCACTCATGTAAAATAGACTTTGAGTGAGAATAACTGTGAGTACAGATTGGACTAGTCCAATGAAAGTTTTTAACATTAAAGATATCCACATCAAAAGGGACAAAAGAGAAAAAAAGAGTGAAAAAAATATTTTATTTAAATTTCATAATCAAAAAAGAAATAAGAGGGTATATATAGCATCGATGGCACCATTACTATCTAACTCAAATGAATGCAAAAGAGACGAAATGGTGGTCAATCATGGTAAAGGAGATGCTAGAAGATTCATACAAGCAAATGAAGGGGGATTTCTAAGAAGAAATGAGTAACAAAAGCATATTATCTGTATGAAATGGGAGAGCTAGGGATGGAGACAACACCATAATTAGGAAGATAAAGTGAATTAAAAGACAAAAAAATGGGAGGGATTGGCCGAGATGTAGGTACATGTATGAAATGGCTTCAAAGACTCAATAAGCCTCATTGCACACTAATATAATATAATATAAAAACTCCTCATGACTTAATAACTCTCATGGTTCTATTGCTATACTTGCATTTTTTTTTTATAATATAGAAGTACATACACATGAACTAAGATCATAATTAAATGTGTTTATAAAATAGTGTAAGTTTGGTTTGAATGAATTGGAAGGAATCTAAATGTATTGTATATCAAAGTTTCACAACATATGCTAGGTTTCAATGTAAATAATAAGTAATTAGAATTACCAAGAAAGTATAAGAAAATGCATTTTCTAAAAATTATTTTTTATTTAACTTTAATAAACAAAAAATAATTAACGGTCATCATTTTAGCTCATATATCTTATAATTATAAGGAACAAAAACTATAATTTTTATTAATAAAATATATTATTCACTCAATTTCTCTTTAAACAAACAACTACATTCATTGCAATTTTTTTACCATTCACATTTTACAAGTCTTTTACATTTCTTCTCTTTTAATTCCTTTAAAACAAAAATAGCCATGGTAATCAAGAAATGTATAAAGCATAGCAACAACAAAAGAAACATAATAAAACATTTTATAATATAATATAGATGCCTATAATATGTACATAAAAGAAAATAGATTGTACTTTTACCATGAAATCTCTATGGATAGAGCATTTATTCCCATAAAAGCAAAAAAAAAAAAAAAACTTAAATATCATATGCAAGAGGAGGAATGCATCAAATGAATGGATTGAAAACTACAAAAACTTAGGTTGATAGAAAGGTCATGAGGTTCATGAAAGCTTGAGTCCTTAAAAAACTTAAGTGCTCCCTTAAATGCATCCATCACCCCTAACATCTTGGTGGTGCACTTCCTATCGCTTAGCTCTCTCCCCCCATCTTCTTAAGTTTAGAGGTAAGCTCCCATGCCCCTTCAATGAAAGCTGAAGAGATGTATGGCATTTCTCTCACTCCCTCCATTAATTATGTTTATAAATCTACATCAAGACATACACTTAAATGAATTGTATTGCATGATCTCTTTTCTTTACCTTAGATGGTTTGGTCACATAAAGAGTCGGTTCTCTGATGACCTAGTTAGGAGAGTAGATGTATTAAATTAGGCCCATGTTAAGAAAGGTAGGGGTAGACCAAAAAAGACTTGATTATAAAGTAAAAAAATTACCTTAATTTATTATGATTAAATAAGAATATGACACTTAATAGGATATATTAAAGAAAAAATGATTAATGTAGCTGACCCCAAATAGTGGGATAAAGGCATGTTGTTATTATTATGGTAGTATCTCTTTTCTCTATCTTCCCCCATATAAATTTCAATTCCTTTCTCTTCTCTTCCCACTTTTCTTAGATCAACCCCACAAATTCCTAGTACTAATTTTTTAATGATGGGTGGCATTTTTAAAAGTATTATAGGCTCCACTTCCCGATGCAATGATCTTCACTATAACCAAAACTCGAGGGCCAAGGGTTTAAATAATTATATGTGATTGACCTTGATAATAAAATGTTGTTCTTTCATGAAGATAATTTATAGGGATAAAAATTCTAAGAGATTATGCTGAAAACTATCATTTTATGGCTCCATATTAGTAACAATTAAGAGACTTTGGAAGTTAAGAGGTAATCTTGAAATATTAAACTTTAATAAGGATTTTTTTTCTTTAACTTTTTTTGTATAGATGATTATGAAGTTGCATGGAATGGATGACTATTTTTTATTAATGAAAAAAAAAAAACTTCATTTCATTTTTGAAAAATATAAACCTAGTATTTCTACCTATAAAGAGAATTTCAAAGAGACACCTTTTTGTGACAAATTTCCCAAATTTCCTTTGTGCTACTAGAGTGAAATAGGACTTTCGTTGGCTTCAAGAAAAGCAGTATTCCTAAGATGTGAACATACTAGCAGTAGCTAAATCATTCGAAAATCACTTGAGTTTGGAGTGATTTGGAAGCAAGTTTGACCAAGCTTAAGGATGTAGGTCAAAAGGGCTTAAGTAGGGAATTGATTTATTTTTTTTTCATTGGAGGATGGGTTTCTTTTTTGTTTATGAATATAAATGAATGATAAATTGATTTATAAAGAAACTAATTGATTTTGGGTTGATTTGGTTTAAGATTTGATTAATCCTATGGATGTAGGTTCATAGGGCTTAAGAACGGATTTTAGAATTTGCATTTGATTTAGTTTGATTTTGTTTTAGCTATTCAGATATCATTTATATTTGTGAATATAAATGAAGGAATGATTGGTTTATAAAGAAATCAATCAAGTTCGATTTGGTTTAAAGTGGGTTTTGGCTAAGCATATGAAGGTGGTTCATATGGCTTACGAAGAGAAATTTGACTTGGATTTGATTTGTTTGGTTTGGAATTTGGATTTGGATTTGGTAAATGATTGAAGGGTTGAATTGATCTCTTGAGAGAATCAATTGAATCAGGATTGATTGGAATTTGGTTCAGGCTAAGTCCATATGATGAAATCAAAGGGCTTAGGAAGGGTTTTGAATTTAATCATGGGGTTTCATGGAGAAATCTTGAGCTTGAATTTGATCATGGGATTGATTATAAGTCTTGGAAATTTGGTTTGGTATGAATTTGAGGTTTGGTTTGAGAAGGAAAGCATGGATTGGGTTTAGGCTATAGGGTAGGCAAGTTTTCCTAAGTTGCTAAGGCATAACCTATTCATCGGCTAACCCTTATAAGTCTCTAGGCTTAAGTTAATTGTTCACCTAATCACTAGAAGTGTCTTAAGACTAAGGAACTCTTAGTTTCTATAAGAGTCTTAGATATATGATGAGAAAATTGAGAACTCACTCTAAAAATGAGGTCAACAAACCTGCTTAGGGCTTCACCTACTTTTGCATCTACATTTAGCAAATTAGATGGCAGTAGAACTCTTGCATGATTTTGTTTCCATTGGGGCTACTAGCAATTAGAGTCAGGTAATATAGTAGAAGGATTACCTTGAAAGCATGCCCAATTAAAGGAGAATCTTCATTTATATTCCCAATTATAAATGAAATATAAATCCAAATAGCCAAAGCCAAAGCCAAATCAAGGCAAATTTCCAATTTTAGCCTTTTAAGCCATTTCCTTAAACTTGGCCAAATGATACCCAAATCAATTCAAAATCAATGAATTTTCTCATGAATCAATTATTCCTTCAATCACTCAGTCAAATATAAACATAAACCACAATTATCAAATCAAACTCAAATCAACCCAAGTTAAGCCCATGTTAACCTTTTTGACTTGAAAACTTCAAATGAGCCAAAAACTATTAGACTCTAAATTGATTGTAGTTGGATTTATATTTCAGTCCTAGGCTCATATGAGTTCAACTGAACTTGAATCAAGCCAAAACTAAACCAATTGACCCATTTAGGTCCAGTTGACCCAAAGTGACCTAAAAGTCCTTTTTGAGCTAAGTTCTAATCCAACCCAAATTGGATTGAACCAAGCCAATCCAAACCTCATATCATGATTAACAATCATCCTAGGGATAATCAATCACCTCAATTGGGTCAAATCAGGTCAACTTGGCCCTTTGACCAAGTCAACCTTTAGCCCAAATGAGACCTAAACTAGCCAAAACCCACCATATACCAAGTTGATTGAATTCATTGATTCAAACCAATTCATAATCAATGATCGAACATGATCAAACCCTCAATTGAGCCAAATCAAGTCCAATTGCCCATTTGAGCTAAGCTGACCCAAATTGGCCTAAAAAGCTAAAATGGGTCAAATTATGATTAAACTCAAATTTATTGCAACCAATGGCTCAAGTTCATTCCAAATCACTTATTGAACTTGACCAAAGCCATAATTAAGCCCAATTTGACCAATTGGTTAACTTGACCCAACTTAGCCCAAATTGACCTAAAGGATCAAAATAGCCAAAATACAAATTAAATCCAAATCAAATCAAACCAAAGCCTATAATCATTTTTAATTAACCAATTGAACTTGAACCAACACCTAACCCAACCCAAGTTGGTCAAATTGGTCAAATTGGTCAACTAAGCCCATTTGACCTATTTGAATCGAGATGAGCCAAAATCAAACTTAAGCCAAATTGATTGAAACCACTTGAACTAAAACTCTCCAAATCATCATTTCAACCTAATCCAAGCCTTGGTTTGACCCAATTTGATCAATTGGTCAACCCAACCCAACATGAATAAATTGACCATATGAAGCTAAAGCTCCCAAAACCAATCGATGGAACTTTTGCGGCTGACCAAACTCGACCCAAATTGACCCTAGGTCAGCCCAAGATCCACCCAAAAGCAAAGTGGACCCCACCCAAGGGGATTAGCCATTGGACAAACTTCCTTACATAAGATTCTTTCCCCATTTGTCAAAGTCTACTCTCCCATCACTTGGGCAGCCATCTAAGTGCCAAATGGGGTGTGCCTAACCTTCTTAGCCCAACCTAAGCAAGCATAGGATTAGCCATGGACCAAAGGAAACCCAACTCTTCCTCCTCACTCAAAGCCGAACCCCATGGACAAAGGGAAGAGGAGATCAACCACCACATGCCCATATCTTGCCTTGGACCTCCTGCCACAGCTTCCTCCACTCCAATTGTGCCACGTAGAGTCTATTGCCCTCTGGTAGGCTGATGGCGATGAACCGATCAAAAATCAGGGATGGATCCCATCCATTAATCAAGCTCAATTGAGGGGTATACTCTCTCAATTCTCACAAGAATTGTCACCATTCGAACACATTGAGCTTCTTAAGTATTTTTGAAATCCTAGAGAGCCTTCGCAAGCCTTCCTGAGTTTCCCTTCACCAAAAATTTCTCATTTTGGGGCGCAGCCGAAACAGGGCATCCATTCCTCAAGCAATTCTCTTCCTCCACATAATCAAGCTTCGATTCATCTTACACACACCATCCTCGTGTGTCGTCAAAGCCATTCAAATCTTTTCCCAAGCTTCTAAGCTGTTAGAGATATGAGTTTGACCAAGATTGAATGCTCAAAGGGAGGATCTTGGTCTTTAGTGCAATCCACCTCAAATCAAAGCTTGTGCAGCTCAACAGGGCTTCATTTTTATAAACGAAGCTTCCTCAATTATTGGAACCGCCAGTCACAAACTCCGATGAGGTATGCCATTAAAACCGATCATTGTATGAAAATAGTTTGGTCCTTTGTGAAGGAAAGTTCCATGTCATGAGATTTCCACCATTGGATTTCCTTATTTTGCCTCCCCGAAGGTGTGGGATTGATTTGATCTCCATTCGAGCTAGGGTGAGCTTAAATTAAGCAACGAACGATGGACGGTCTTCATCTCTCTCCGCTCAGGAAGAGATAGATCACAGGTCGTCCATTCCACGTAATTGAAACGGACGACTCTGAATAGATCACACTTAGATCCCCTCTATTTTCTTCTTAAATATGGGATTTAATCATGGCGAATCAATTCAAATTGATGGTCCATTGGGAAAGCTTATCCACCTACTCCAATGGCGATGTGACAACTTAAATAACCTATCCTATGCTGCCATGCATACACATGGCTACATGAAATTAGGGCTTAATTAGGACTATTTAATTAATTTTTAATGCTAAAACTTCTAAAATTCATAACTATTTATAGAAAAATTCAAACTAAGAAAATGAGGACTCATTTTGAAAGTATTTCAGGGGAGAATCTAATAAAATTATTATTAATTAACTTTAAATAGTAGTTTCTGCTTAATTAAGGTTTAATTAAAAATTTATTTAATATAATTACTCTTTAATTAATCATTTGATTAATTTCAAACTTTCTAGAGATGTTTAGGGGGATGACCTCTGCCTCCCCCATTTTTCTTTGAATTTATTAGCTGATTAATTGGGGTAATTATTTGATTAAGCCTTAATTACTCTCTTAGCTTAATTAGTGATAATTAATCAAATAAATAGAGAAATAATCATTTAATTAAGTTCATTAACCTCTGTTAACAGTGGACAAACTTAGGGAAATGGATTGGGACCTACTCCCAACCTTTTCCTTAAGTCTTCTTCATTCTCTCTTTAAAATTAATTAATTAAAACTAATTAATTAATTAATTAATTAATTCAAAACTCAAATCATATCTGAACTTTAACTAACTAATTGAAAAGATTTAGGGATTGAGACTTAGGCTTCCTTCTTTGTCTCTTTCTCTGAGTCCATTTCATATTATTGATTAAGGATAATTAGGATTTAATTAAATAATTAATGACTTTAATTAACTTAATTAAACCTATTTTCCCTAATTAACTCTTGGGTAGCTCTTTGGATGTTCAATAACCTAAAGGGAGATCTAATGAAATTATGGTTAGCTTACATGTGTGAAAAAAATCACAAAAGTAATTAAGTAAGTTCCTTAAGCTTATTTAATTAATAATTATGAGCTAATTGCATCAGACCCCTTTCATTTCATAGGAGAATTGCTATTTACTTTTTAATTTATTTTCACATCATATTAGCTCATAATTGTTTAATTAATTACCTTAAGGTGACATAGGTAAGGGTTAATTAATTGATTTAATACATGCTTAACTTAATCAATCAATAAAAATCACCTAATTGCTTTTCATTAAATCAAATTAACTCAACCATATGGGAATGGGTTTAGGGTTAGCAAACCTCTTTCACATCCCTCAAATCAAATCAAACATAAAGCAAAAATGACTTTAAGAAACTTTTGTTTATTTTAAATAAGCTTGTTTAATGTGATTATCCTTAAGAATTAGTTGGATTGAATGAAATTACATGCTTGTGTTTCTTTATTTATTTCCAATCATGTTAAAATATTGTATGCTACTTGTAGTCATGCATTCATTTCTTTCAAAAATTAATTAAATAAAATGGTTTCCTTTATGTCAAACTTGCATGTGTTGGCTTAATTAAAATATGTGTGGCTATTATCACTATTAAATTATAAATATATTTTCAAAGACTTATTAATGAATAATATATATATATATATATATATATATATATATATATATATATATATATATATATATATATATATATATATATATATATATATATATATATATATATTGTGACTTTAATTATACATACATTGGAGGTGCATGTGAATATAAGCTTAGTGTATGAAGTGAAGTTTATTTCTTACATTCATATGTTGATTTGCATAAGTAAAAATGTTAGTGGTAATATTAGTCTGGATATTCCGGGGACGCACGGCTTTAAGTAGCCCCAAGGAGGTTCCTACCTCACTCCCCTGATGCAAAACAATGGTGACATACTCGTTTGATTTCATTCTTATGCATTTTGACATTAGAATTTAGATAGAGATTTAATTCATTCACACAAATAAATCAATTAAATCAAACTATATTTTTGCATGGTTTTCTATTCTTATAGTTACTTATACATCCATATGTATTTAAGAATAACAGGTATATTAGTCAGGACATTCCGGGGACGTACTGCTTTAAGTAGCCCCAAGGAGGTTCCTACCTCACTCCCTTAGTGCAAAATAATGGCGGCATACTTGCTTAAAACTTTCATACATTTGAATGTGTATTTAGCTAATGAATGAAAAACCTCCTCTTTCTATTAAAAAGACATGCATTCATATTTTGTTCAAGTGGTTGGATTGATTAGTCATATGATTTAGAGTTCTTTTCTTATGCTTTTATATAAGAATTTAAATAGAGCTTTAAATTAATATGATAAAATAATTCAATCAAATGAAACATCAATTCTAAATACATTTGCTTACATTCATCATTAAGTATGCTAAGATATAAATTGCATGTATAGTTATGTTTAGGACATAATCATATACATGTTATATATGATGGAAAGAAATGAACAAACATGTGTTATGTGATAGTAATTAATTCTTATTAATCTTAAGATGCCTTTCTTATTGAATGAGATTATTTAAAGTGAACCTAAACCTAGGATTAATTAAAATATGTAATAAGCAATTCACTAAAGAGAATTGATTAATTAATTGGCTTTAGATGTGGCTTATGGTATGGATAAAAAAGAGTGATCCTCTCATTTTTTTTCTCTTTATAACACTTAGTTATTAAGTGTAAATCAAGTGAAACAAAAGAAAACATTAAGTAACACTCACAAATAAGTTAAGTCAGTCAAAGTGAAACCACCCTTCATAATTAAATCTCTTCATACTTAGAAAATTACAACAAAGCCTAGCTAAGGAATACAACACAAGTCTTAATACACACACATTATATTAGGTCACCATTTCTAGCTTTATGTTAAGGCGGTGCATGGTTTGATGTATGTTTGATTTTATGATGTATTGTAGGCGGATGTTAGGGTGTATACTATGGATTTGGAGATTGTCTTGTGGATGCTTAAAATAAATATAAATGCTCTCTTTTTATGCTTAACCCTAAGCATAATCTAAATTAAACATGAACTTATTTACCCTGAGTCTTAAGTCCAAATTATACATATAACTGTTTGGGTTGAATGGTGTGTTTAGCTAACACTTGTCTTGTAGGTGTAGTTAGATTTACTTTTCTGATTTTTGATGTAATTTTGCATTAGGAATTATGTATTAGTGTTATGGGAGATTAGGATGAGCGATGGCTAGAAGGCTTTGTCCTGGGAGGCTCCCGTGATGCCTTTGGAGCAAGCAAACCTAAATGAAGAAACAGAAAAGATATGAAGATATGCAGAATGAAGACCCCCATAACATTTATTCATTTATGTAATTATAATTACTCTTTCATATACTGGGTTGTATAAGGGTAGAGCTCTGCTACCCATTTCTCTTTTCGAGTTGTACGGTGGTACTCGATCACACCGGCCTATTATTCTTTTATATTGGGTTTATAAATTGTTTGATGCTTTATTTATAATTGTCTAATAGAAATGTCATGTATTTTCCTTGTTTCTTTATGTATGGTGATTTAATGTGTGACTTGGATCCGGTTAGGCTCTTAGGAAAAAATAAACTTTCTACCCCAACTACAACTCATAACTAATTTTTTAAACAACTCATAATCTCACTTAAAGCCTAGGTATTAAATCACGATAATTAAAAGATTTAGCAATCCCTTAGCTGAATATTATATGTTTCACATCATGCATGTATATTATCTCTTTCTTGGAAATAGGAGATTTCCATCCTTGCACGATAAGGGAATGCTTGATTTATGAGGGCATCTATTGTGGTGGAAAACACCCCTTCTTGCTGATTTAGCCAATAATCCTATTTCATCATGCATTTAGGTATATAAAAATCCTATGACCTTTGTCAAAATAAAGAGTCCAAAATCAAATAAAAATTAATAAAATTTGCATTAAACTAAGTCATTATTCATACCACTCATGCTCTAGTCTCTTAGGGAGCGGGTTAAAGGATTTTAGTCTCTTTCTAAATAATAATAACCTAATCATCTTACAAAATATATGACTTGACCACATGGTTTTAAAATATAGGAGGAGTTAGGCTCTCCAAGGCTTATAAGTCCAAAGAATCGAGTGGTTTTCTATAGAGATAAACAATGTACCCATTTTCTTCTTAGATTTAGGATGAGCTTTGGCCCTTGCTAAAGCTTCATAGATTTATGATCTGAGGTTGCTATTTTCTCTCGAGCTACAAGCATAAATTCTCGCCTCTTAGGCATTTCTAAAATCTTGTATTGTGGGATTATAAGTCCTAGTTTTCTAATAAATTTCAACTCAAATAAATAATTCTCTTTAATTTCAAACATATAAAGCCCAATCATAAGATAAGTTGGAATGCTCACTAGGTTTTCCTAGTATCATGAGCACTCCCTGCTCATCTTCATTTGGCTTCGATAATAAGTCTCTCCTTTTTGATATATCCCACTTGATTTCTTGAATATAATCATTTTATTGATAATCCTATCTTTGAAATCTTTGGAGACAATAATTGCCTACTTTAATCGAGAGTATTCCCAGGAACTCACCTTCAGGATGTAATTAACCTTATAGGGCTTTTAGAACTGGTATAAATAAACCCTACTTTATTCATCCATGTAAATTAAGAGAAAAATCTTTGGTATATTCGAAGACCTATCATGCCTTAGGAGTCCTTATTAGGTGATTAGGTCCATCATAGGGTGGTGATTTCTATCTTTTGACATAGTACACCATTCCTTGATATCTTACCCGATCACCTCAATAAGTACACTCTCAGATCTACATGGTGTCCCCCCATATACAACAAATCCAAAACAAACACCACAAGGTTCTCAACTAACCCCAACCTTACTTTGGTTAAAATTCAAAATTTTCACCAATGCTTATGCACAAAATGCTAACTCTAATTAACCAGACAATAGTTTATCTTCCTTGACCTTAATACCTATTGCTTGGCATATTTTGGATGCTAATGCTCCTTCCCCATAAGCTTGATTTATACACATGAAAATTTAGATTCAAATGATGATCATCAGATTTCATTAAACCCAAGTCTTAAGAATTCTTTCTACCAATAAAGTCCCACAAAAAAAGCCAAGGAAACATGGTAAAAATTCCTCTCCTAAAACTACAAAGTCCAACCCATTTAAAAAGCAAAATAAGAATTTTTTTCTCTCTTATCTATCCCAAGCATTGCATATTGGAATGTAAGAGAAATCCTTGGAGAGGGATGAATCATGGATTATTTGAAGCAATGAGTGTTTCATTTATCTTTTGAAAATTCAATTCCCTATTAAATCCCTTCTTGACCACCTTTTAATAGAGAGCTCAATTATTTAGAATGAGTAAAGTCATTACAATTTTGATATTTTCCCTTAGTGGTAGGATATGGATTAAATGGAACCCAACATAGCTATGTATATCTCTTATCATTAACACCACTTAGATTATCCATGGGGAGATTAGTTTCTCTTCTTCTATCAACCTTCTTATCATGTTTGTCTATAGGTTTAATGATGCTACTAATATGAAGGACCTTTCAAATTCTTTGGAATTGATCTATGAAATTGCTTATTTTTCTTGGATGGTTATTAAAGATTCTAATCTTATTAAGTCCCATTTTGAGAAGGTGAGAGGGAGCATTCCTTTACATAGTATATTCAAATATTTCAATAATTGTATTTTTAATATTGACTTTAGTGAACTATCAAGTGGTAGTCCCTAACACATGGCTAAATAATTCTCTCAATGCACTTATTAGAATATAAATAAATAAAATTTTGTGCAACAACAATTGGTTAGATCAATCCCCTATTCCTACTACAAATTCCACCTTTTACATCTAACTATTCATCTTTAATCATTAATTTAGGAAATCTTCTAACCACTTGGCATATGTTTCTTTTTAAATATTTTAAAACTCTCATCTTGTGTGCTAAGTTAGTCTCTCCTGTAAGAAACATATATGTCTTTAAAGACCTCAATTTTGTTCTCTTTAAAAAACTCAAAAATATAAAGGAGTTATTCTAGTCTTTTTCTTATAATCTATAAAATGAGTTGCATAACAATATATGATTTCCAATAGAAAAATAAACAAATGTATGCAATTTGTAGAGAGGGTCCCCATAAATCAAGAGTTGCTTGTTAACTTTAAAGAGGTCTAAAATGAACTCACCATGGCTATAAATCGTTAAATAACTTGGATTAAGCAAAAGATTGAGTTTCTTGGCTAACAAAAGAAGAAGATGATATTCATTTTTTGTACTCAACAATTAAATATAAAGGAAATCACAACCTCATTAAGGAGCTTCCTATCCTAGATGTCATTAAAGACTCTCCCTTTGATATAGCCCAAGAAGTTGTAGGATATTTCAAGGCTATTTTCATCTCTTTGATCCTTCTATAGTTCTCATATTATTCTTAATAGTTCCTAAGGCCTCTAAACTAGACTTGATTACCCCTTTAAATAAGACTGACATAAAAGATGCTCTTCTTAGTATCAATAAGACTTGGTTGTCATTGCTTCCAAAATTTGGCTCCCATTTCATTTTTGTCACATATGGAAAGATTTCCTACTACTTTATTTTAACTTGGCTAGTAACTCTTTATGTTTTTTTAGTCCTAGTTGTTGGAAGAGGCTCTATTTCTATGATATGTGGGCAGCATCATGCTTTCATTGAGGGTATTAGGTAATGATGATTTATTGGTTAATCAATTGGGAATCTCTCTTGATTCTACACTTGCTAACACAATTGCAAACTCTACAACTTTGAATTGAGCCCTGCCAAGATTTTGCAGTTTTGAATTGAGCCCTGCCAAGATTTTGCTTCTGATATGTTTTCAATGTTTTGCTTGTTTTGGTTGCAGTATTCAACTATTCCTAATGTTAGCTCTCCTTCTAGTGTTTCATTTATATGTTATCTTATGTTTTTTTTTGAATTTCACCCTAATTATATTTAGTTGAGCTATGAATCTATAGGTGTTATGTTGTTAAAAGACTCCCACTAAAAGTAAATGTAAGTGCATTAGGCAATTAAATATAAAATAAAAACACTTGCAAGAATCTACAAATATTTCAATAATATAAAAGAAAGTTCTTTGGAGAAGGAAAAGCAAATCCTACTCAAAATTGTGTTCTGCAGGTTAGTAAGATAAAATAATCAAGACAATATTATCACAAAATCATATATTTGATTAGCAAGAAACAAATCTAGAAAGTTAATTTGAAGGATTAGTGAGGTGTTGCATTCAACTCTCTCAGGTGACAAAAATTTCTTCTATTGTTTTTAATGTTAGAAACATGCGTTCTGACATTCTGAAGCATAAAATCGTTATTATTAGCTCAAGCATTACTAAATAGCATTAAATTAGAGGTTTATACATCAATTATCATCATATTCTAATGGGAATATGCAGCTTAAAGAATTAGATGTTAGATATCATTTAACAAAGTAAGTGAACGTCATTTTAATGCATCAAAGATTAATGGTTAATGATCCAATATAACGATTATTGACTGTTAATAGGATAATTATATTCATCTTCATTAATTCTTACAAATTTAAAATACTGGGAATATCCATTGAACCTGTATTAGTATTTAAAATTCAAATTCAAATCTTCTCAATTAATTAATTGGGTTGGTTGATGGATATCATACAACAATTAGGACATTGATAATTATAATTTTCTTGGATGACTTCCCATGTTGTAAGAAAATAGAAAAAATTATATACATAGTACACAATCTTATGCATTTACATATTTAATACCTAAAGTTTGATTTTTACAAAAATAGTATTTTCATATGCATAAAAAGATGCATTTTTCCTTTAAATATAAATGATGGTGTTGCAATATTAAATATTTGAGTATTATTTATGTAAATATGAAAGTTTAGGAGTTAAATATATAAATATATAAGAATTGTGTGCTATGTATGTAAATACCATAAAAATAAAAAATTTGAAAAATTGTAAAATTAACTCATAATCAACTATAATGAAAGTTAGACCTAATGCAATTATTATTAAATGTAGAGTCAAATTTCACACATTTTTCTATTTTTATCAAAGTTTGGTAGCCATCAAATTTGAATTAACACTTGAAAATTAAAATTAGTGGCTAAATGGCTAATTAAATTTATTTATTTGCTAAACCTTTCCCTCCATCTTAACCTATAAAAAAGGAGTAAATCCATGGGTGGAGATATCCCAAAATTTGTATTTTCTCTTAGGCTCATTATAAGAGAGAAATATAGTAAGTTATTGGGGGATCACAGAGCATGTGCGGAAAACCAGTTCAAGTGTTTCAGAGTATACACAAAACAAATGGAACCAAAGTATAAGTAACTACTTAGAAGACACCAAATTTAACGTGGAAAAACCTGAGAATAGAAAAAAAAAACCACGAAACCGTACCATAAAAAAATCCACTATAAAAGAAAAAAAAAGAGAATAGTATAGATTACACTTAGCTAGAGCCCCTCCACACTTCACTCTCACAAATAGGAGAGAAAAGTTGGAAAAGATTCTAAAAAATTGTAGAAAAACTACTTAAATATGAAGTCTCCTGACTCGTAGGGCTATGGTGCCGTAACCCTGGCACTGCTATCCTCCCAGCTTTTCTTCACGGGTTCGAGCACCGCGATGCTGCTCTGCAGTGTTGATATGCTGGCCTCTTTATTATTCTACCTTGGTGCCCGGATTCTAAGGCCACAATGCTGCCTCTTGTAGTGCCGAAATATGGTCCTCTCTGTATCCCTAGTGCAAGTCCAGCACCGTGGCAACGAGGAGTGATCTCCTCTGTCTCTAAAGCCAAGATATTTTGTTTTAATGTCAAGGCACTGCTTCTTCGGCATTGCGGTGTTACACACCAGAAAATAGTTGACTAATAAAATCAGGCTCCACAAAATAATAATCTTTCAGTTGTAGATGGATAGCAATCAATCTTGCTCATCCTCTAGATCTGCAACATCCATCATAATTTAAGCTATGGTGTGGCTCATCCTTGCCTTAGCCTTCTTGAACACCAATTGAAGCTAAACACAACTTCAGTTTTTTAACTGTAACCACTTTCCTCAACATGTCCACAATATTTTTAGCTATATGTATATTCTCCAAAGAAAATTGACCATCTTCTAGCAGTGTATAGACTGAATGGTACCTTAACTGTATATGCTTTGTTATGGTATGAAAAGCAACATTCTTGGCTAGATGAATGACACTCATACTATCACTATGAAGCCTTTCATTTCTTTTTTCCTTTGCTTAACTCTGCCAAAAAGCTTTGTAGCTACATCATATATCAATATCATCTCAATGAAAACCCAACTTATTGACATGCTTTTTAATGTGTAGATATAGCCTATTGTACTCCTCTCACCATCAATATCTCTTGCCAGATTTGAATCTACATACCCCTGTAGTTTGATCATTGCACCTCCAAAACAAAGTGACTTGTTGACTATTCTTCTAAAGTATCTGAGAATCACTTCATCGCCTTCCAATGATACTTGCCTGAATTACTCATATACTAGCTGATCACTCCCACTACATATGCAATATCTAGTCTGGCACATATCATGACATATATCAAATTTCTCATAACTGAAGCTTATGGGGTTCTCCTCATGTGTTCTTGCTTCACTTTAGTATTACGAAATTGATCACTGGATAGTTTGAAGTGACTAACCAAAAGGGTGCTTAGTGGTTTTGCCTCATTATTCATGTTGAATCACTGCAAAACCTTTTCAACATTTTCTACTTGGGACAACTTCAGTTTGCCTACACTCTTGTCACTATGGATTCTCATATTGAGGTTTTTTTTGTTCGAACTTAAATCCATCATTTCAAACACCCATGAAAGTTGCTCTTTTAGGTCTTTGATCTTCTCCATGTTTGATCCCACAATTATCATATCATCTAATATAATAGAAGAATAATATTACAAATTTTATACCTTTTAATGTAGTAGCAATGATCAGTCTGACACCTTGTATACCCATTATCTGAAATGAACCTGTCAAACCTTATGTAACACTATCTTGATGTCTATTTCAAGTCATGTAGATTTTTTCTTAGTCTACACATCATGTCTTCCTTTCTTGGAACTACATAGCCCTGTGGTTGCTCCATATACAACTTTTCTTTTAAGTCTCCATGCAATAAAGCTATCTTTACATCCATCTGCACCAGATGTAGATCCCCCATTACTACTATACTCAAGAAATTTGTGATGGCTGTCATCTTGACTATAGGAGAGAAAATCTTAGTACAGTCAACTCCTTTCTTCTGCTGAAACCCCTTCACAACAAGCCTTGTCTTGTAGTGCTTGCTACCATCTAGTTCTTCCTTCAGCTTGTAAACTCACCTGTTGTGCAATGCTCTTTTGTCATCAAGAAGCCTTGCCAAATCCCATGTCTGATTTGACATAAGAGACTGCATCTCATCATCCATAGCACACTCCCACTCCTTTGATTCATCTACTTGGATGGCCTCCTTATAACATTCTAGTTCACCACTATCAGTCAATAGTGAATAGTACAAGGAAGAATAGTGCCTTTGTGTCGGTCGAGAGACTCTGCTAGATCTCCTGACTTCAGTGACAAGTGTTTGAGGTATTTCTTATGCTTCTTTAGCCTATGCACATCCCTGATTGTCCTTCTATATATCTTCATCTTCTATCTCAAAATACTTGGATGATTCTGCTAAAGTGTTTGAAGAATCTTCCTGAGTTTCATTTATGTCCTTGTACATTTCCCTCATTGAATATGACATCCTTGCTCCTAATAAATTTTTTATTCTGATAATCCCAGAATTTGTACCTGAATTCATCTGAGCCATATCCAATGAATGTACACTTCATAGACTTCAAATCAAGCTTACTCTTGGACTCTACATCAACATGAACATACGATGAACAATTAAATCCTTTTAGGTGAGATAGATTTATCTCTTTGCTACTCCGTGCTTCTTCTGGTAGGCTTTCATCCAATGATATTAAAGGGCCTATATTGATCAGATATGTTGCAGTGCTCATTGTTTCTGCATAGAACTTCTTGGGCAATCATGCATGTAACCTCATGCTCCTGGTACGCTTTGTGATAGTTCTATTCATGCGCTTTACCACACCATTCTATTGTGGTGTTCTTAACATAGTGAATTCACACCTGATCTCTTATGAGGCACAATAGTCTGTGAACCTCTTATCACGATACTCATCGTCATTATCTAACCTGAGATATTTTACCTTCTTCCATGTCTCATTTTCTACGAGAGCCTTCACTTCTTGAACACTTCAAATAACTCAAATTTGTGTTTCAAGAAGAATACCCATACCTTCCTGGTATGATCATTAATAAATGTAATAAAATATGACAATCCGCCAATAGATTGAATTAGAGTGGGACCTTATACATCCGTGTGTACTAACTCCAATTTCTTTGGCTTTAGTTTTTATTGACCTCACTTTTGGAGTGAGTTCTCAATCTCCTTATCTTAGATATAGGAATCTTTAGACACTAAGATTTCTTTAGTCATAAAACACATCTAGTAATTAGGTGAACACCTAACCTAAGCCTAGAGACTTAAAAAGGTTCAACCATAGGACTAAGCCATGCCTTTAGAGATTAGAAATCACACCCTATAGCTAAACACAATCCATGTATGCGACTTCTTAATTTCAATCTAAATCTGAATTTCAAACATAACCTAAAATTCAATTCAAACTCAAATCCAAATACCAAATCCAAAATCCAAATCCAGAATCAAATGATTGAAGCCCTTGATCAAATCCTCCTTAAGCCTTATGATTGGATCCCATGGACTTAGCCAAATTTTCATCCAATCCACTTCAAACTTGATTGATTTCTTCAAGAATCAATCATATCTTCAATCATCTTCATAAATATAAATGAGATATACACTCAAGTAATTAAAACTAAATCAAACTAAATCAAAATCTTCCTTAAGCCATTTTGGTCTATCTCCATGAGCTTGGCCAAATTTGCCTCCAAATTAATTCAAATTCAATTGATTTTTCTCATGAGTCAATCATATATTCAATCAAATCTCACTCAAATCCTCTCCAAAATCAATTGACTTTCTCATGAATCAATCATTCCTTCGATTATCTATCCAAATATAAATAAAATTCACAATCATCAAGCCAAATCAAAATCAACTCAAGTGAAACCTAACCTAGCCCATTTGACTTGAAATATTCAAATGAACCAAAACTCATTTGAACCCAAACCAATTACAATTGAATTTATAAGTCAATCTCAAATCCATATATAAACTCAATTAAATCAAACTCAACTCAAAATAAAGCCAACTAAACCCAATTGGCTCACTTGACCCAAAGTGGCCAATTTGATCTACATGAACCAAAATCAAATTCAATCCAAATTAAAGTGAATTAAGCCAATCCAAACTTCATGTCATTATTGTTAATCATCCTAGGTTAATCAATTGTCATGAATTGGGTCAAACCAAGTCAACCTAGCATGTTGACCAAGTCAACCCTTCAACCCATATGAACTCAAACTAGCCAAATTGCAACCTAAACCAAATTGATTGCAACCAATGGCTCAAGTTCATTTCAAATTGACTATTGAACTTGACCAAAGCCTCAATTGAGCCTAATTGACTCACTAGACCCAAAACCCATTGAACTCAACTTGACTTTAAGGGTCAAATCAACTTAAAACCCAATTAAATCTAAATTGAACTTAACCAAAGCCTACAATATATTCTAAATGATCAAGTAAACTCAAACCAAGCCATGGTTCAAGTCAATTTGGTCAATTGGGTCAAATTAGTCAACTTGACCCATTTGACCCAAATTAACTCAAATGAGCCAAAATCAAATCTAAATTGAATTGAACCAAATAAATGACACCAATACACTCTAAATGATCATTTCAATTTGGTCCAACCCTTGGTTTGACCCAATTTGACCAATTGGTCAACCTAACTTAATTTGACCCAATTTAGCCCAAATGGGTCAAATTGACCAAAATTAAACCAAATGAACTCCAAATGACATGAAATTTTGTCCAACTCACTTTTGATTCATTTCAAATCTACCCAAATCAAATCCAATGCCAAATGACTACTTTGTCCTTAGGTCAATGGCATCCCATGAGAAAAAACACTTGCCCAAATTGTCATTTCTCTTCCTTGATCACTTGCCACTCATCCATTGGACCACACAGGCACCAAGGACACTAACCAACCTGACCCAAGAGATGGTTGGAGTAATCATGACTCATGGGGAGGTGAATTCACCTCACCTCTCTCATTGAAACACTTAGCATGAAGGACTTCCACCTCCCCTTGATAGGAAACTCATTAGTCCTTCATGACAACCACCTCCCGTGCCTTGGCCACTCAAATCAAGCCACCTAAGGAGAATACCAACCACCCCAAATCAAGGACACCCACTAGGAGCCAAAATCATAAGAAATGAGGGGGTTTTCGGCCAAAACCAAAGCACAAAAAATAGAGGCAAAAACTCTTTCTAACACACTCATTTCATTCTCCTAGAGCTCCCAAACCAACTAGCAATCTCATTTTGGAGTGAAAACCATCAAAATTAAGCGGATTCCAGTGAGGAAGCGGTGGCCATTGGTGGATACATCATTCCAAAGGGAGGCAAAGGTCTATATCCATTCCAAAGCTTCTTCTTGCATTAAGGAGCATGCTTGGATCATCAGCACCGCTGAAAAACATCCTTAGTGAGGTAATTTTCAAGAACCGTAGTCGGCCTTAGGAGCTTTTATTTTAGGATAATTTTTGCATGATTTTAGGAATTCCCCTTAGATAAACTTTGCATTTTTCATTTTATATCATCCTAATATGAAAACAAAGGTTCTCTAGTGAGAATCGATGCAAAATCAAGCCCATTCAGATGAGATTTCATTTAGTTTTCATGAAAATCCAATTTTTCTCATCGGTTTACTGTAGAAACAGGTCGCTTTCGTCGGCCGGGAAGCCGCCGTTGTCCGATCCCACGTTCAGGGGGTCAGATGGTCCAGATTTCGTGCTAGATCCACTTGATTCTGTCCATTAGATCATCAGAGATGATCTAGACCGTCCAATATGTGATCAGATGGCTCAAATCGATATGCACAAAATGCGTGTTCCCGCGTTGCCGGGCCGGCCAATGACGATGTTGGTACCGCCAGCCATAAACGTGTGGTGCTAACTAGGATAAGTAGGAAATCCTAGGTTTTCGTGCAACAACAATTGGTTAGATCAATCCTCGATTCCTACTACAAATTCCACCTTTTACATCTAACTATTCATCTTTAATCATTAATTTAGGAACTCTTCTAACCACTTCACATATGTTTCTTTTTAAATAGTTACATAGGTTTCTTTTTAAATATTTTAAAACTCCCATCTTGTGTGCTAAGTGAGTCTCTACTGTAAGAAACACATATGTCTCTAAAGACCTCACTTTTGTTTTCTTTAAAAAACTCAAAAATATCAAGGAGTTATTCTAGTCTTTTTTTTATAATCTATAAAATGAGTTGCATAACAATATATGATTTCCAACAGAAAAATAAAAAATTGTATGCAATTTTTAGAGAGGGTCCCCATAAATCAGAAGTTGCTTGCTAACTTTAAAGAGGTCTAAATTGAACTCACCATGGCTATAAATCATTAATTAACTTGGATTAAGAAAAAGACTGAGTTGCTTAGCTAACAAAAGAAGAAGATGGTATTTATTTTTTGTACTCAAGAATTAAATATAAAGGAAATCACAACCTCATTAAGGAGCTTCCTATCCTACATGTCATTAAAGACTCTCCCTTTGATATAGCCGAAGAAGATGTAAGATATTTCAAGACTATTTTCATCTCTTCGATCCTTCTATAGTTCTCATATTATTCTTAATAGTTCCTAAGGCCTTTAAACTAGACTTGATTACCCCTTTAAATAAGACTGACATAAAAGATGCTCTTGTTGGTATCAATAAGACTTGGTTGTCATTGCTTCCAAAATTTGGCTCTCATTTCATTTTTGTCGTATATGAAATGTTTTCCTCCTGCTTTATTTTAACTTGGCTAGTAACTCTTTATGTGTCACGACGGGCAGGAGAGCTTGGAATCGAAACGAACGGTGGATGGATAAAATAAAACATTTCTTAACATTTCCAATCATAAATAAAATTTCCAATCTTCAATCATAAAAAGCCTATCATGATGATTTAAAAATCAGTCCATACATAAATGTTATCTGATTGAAAAATACACTTTAACATAACTTCAACATAATTTCGACATAAATACTATCTCCTGCGGTTCGCCTACGGTAACCCGACTTTCCTATCGGTCGTTTAATTAGGATTATTACACGAAAAGATTAAACAACTAACAAATGAATATATAATTTAATTGATTATCTTTACACTATAGTAAATAAGAAAAAAAAAGCTAGTATGCATGCGGTTTTCTGCATGCGAGAACAAGTAAAGAAAATAATCTCAATGATCGTATGTGAGGTAAGTATGCATAAACATTTAGTAGTAGCATATGGGGGTCATATTCATAAACATTTAGCAGTAGCATAATGAACTTTTTACTTTTACCTTTACTTTTATCGCTCCATGAGTCATTCATACTCCAAGGATGAGTATATCTTTCATTTACCAATTTCTGGCCCCGAATCATATATGTGCGTGGTACATTCGTCCCCGATCTGGGGTGAACTTCGAAACTTCAACATACATTCATAGCATCATATCACTATGGACATTAATTCATAATGTGATAACCGATGAGCTTTATAAAATGAATCGTGATATGATCGCATTCGGTATTATCATGAAGAAGCGTATTCACAATTTATATAAAAGCAAGAAAATCATCCCAGCTGGTAGTGCAGGAAAAAGTCAAAATCATCTAAACATGCATTTCATCACGAAAGTAAAGACATTTTACCATAAATGTAAGAACATAATTACCCACTTTTAACTGCGGTTTCTGAACCTCCTTTCCTTTAATGATTCCTTTCTTAATTGCAATTCCGATAACATAAAATATTAAGTGTTAAAGTTACTTAATATATAACATTAATTGATTATCATACCCCCATCAAATGATTCTAATCTAATTAACGATAATATAAATACATTTTTTTATATGTGCTCCTAAAATCTAATACTCCCCTTTCCTTATTTTCTTAAATTTATTCTTGAAATGATCTTAAAATGATTCTTAAACTAAATTTTAATTTATCTTTACCTAATTAATTTAAAGTCCTTTGAAATCTATAACCTAAGTTAGAATTATAAACCCTAAGTTAACTTGAAATAGCACTAAATCAAAGCTAATAACACATAACAATCAAATTTCAATTAAAAATAATTATATAAATTATTTACTTACCTCCTCTCGGTTTTGCCTAAGACACACGTTGCTCACACTCGGCTTCTTCATACATAGCGGTTCCTTCTTCCTCGGTAGGCTGACTGCGGATGCTCGGCAATCTCACATCGGCGGCAATGGAGCCGCTCTCGTTCTGAGAGCGGACGCTTAGGCAGCTTCTCCTTCTTCTCCCTCGATTATGCGGTCTCACTTTCGGTACGCATGGGTAGAGTCTTCCCTTTTCCTCTCTTCCTCTTTCCCTCTCGGCGTGATTTTGGGGATTCTATTACGGTTTGTGAAACCGACTCCCCACTAGATTTTTTCTTTCAGCAACTGAGATAGCTTTTTTTTTTTTTAAGTTTCGGGTTATTACACTATGTTTTTTCAGTCCTAGTTGTTGGAAGAGGCTATATTTCTATGATATGTGGGCAACTTCATGCTTTCATTTGAGGGTATTAGGTAATGATGATTTATTGCTTAATCAGTTGGGGATCTCTCTTGATTCTACACTTGCTAACACAATTGCAAACTCTACAACCTTGAATTGAGCCCTGCCAAGATTTTACAGTTTTGAATTGAGCCCTGCCAAGATTTTGCTTCTGATATGTTTTCAATGTTTTGCTTGTTTTGGTTGCAGTATTCAACTATTCCTAATGTTAGCTCTCCTTCTAGTGTTTCATTTATATGTTATCTTATGTTACCCATTTTTTAATTGAATTTCACCCTAATTATATTTAGTTGAGCTATGAATCTATAGGTGTTATGTTGTTAAAAGACTCCCACTAAAAGTAAATGTAATTCCATTAGGCAATTAAATATAAAATAAAAACACTTGCAAGAATCTACAAATATTTCAATAATATAAAAGAAAATTCTTTGGAGAAGGAAAAGCAAATCCCACTACATGTGCAATATCTGGTCTAGCACATATCATGGCATATATCAAATTTCTCATAACTGAAGCATACGGGGTTCTCCTCATGTGTTCTTGCTTCACTTTAGTATTAGGAAATTGATCACTGGATAATTTGAAGTGACTAACCAAAAGGGTGCTTAGTGGTTTTGCCTCATTATTCATGTTGAATCACTACAAAACCTTTTCAACATTTTCTACTTGAGACAACTTCAGTTTGCCTGCACTCTTGTCACTATGGATTCTTATATCGAAGTTTTTTTGTTCGGAATTAAATTCATCATTTCAAACACCCATGAAAGTTGCTCTTTTAGGTCTTTGATCTTCTCCATGTTCGATCCCACAATTATCATATCATCTAATATAATAGAAGAATAATATTACAAATTTTATACCTTTTAATGTAGTAGCAATGATCAGTCTGACACCTTGTATACCCATTATCTGAAATGAACCTATCAAACCTTATGTAACACTATCTTGATGTCTACTTCAAGTCATGTAGATTTTTTCTTAGTCTAAACATCATGTCTTCCTTTCTTGGAACCACATAGCCCTGTGGTTGCTCCATATACAACTTTTCTTTTAAGTCTCCATGCAAGAAAGCTATCTTTACATCCATCTGCACCAGATGTAGATCCCCTATTACTACTATACTCAAGAAATCTGTGATGGCTGTCATCTTGACTACAGGAGAGAAAATCTCAGCGCAGTCAACTCCTTTCTTCTGCTGAAACCCCTTCATAACAAGCCTTGTCTTGTAGTGCTTGCTACCATCTAGTTCTTCCTTTAGCTTGTAAACTCACCTGTTGTGCAATGCTCTTTCGTCATCAAGAAGCCTTGCCAAATCCCATGTCTGATTTGACATAAGAGACTGCATCTCATCATCCATAGCACACTCCCACTCCTTTGATTCATCTACTTGGATGGCCTCTTTATAGAATTCTAGTTCACCACTATCAGTCAATAGTGAATAGTACAAGGAAGAATAGTGCCTTTGTGTCGATCGAGAGACTCTGCTAGATCTCCTGACTTCAACGATAAGTGTTTAAGGTATTTCTTATGTTTCTTTATCCTATGCACATCCCTGATTGTCCTTCAATATATCTTCATCTTCTATCTCAAAATACTTGGATGATTCTCCTAAAGTGTTTGAAGAATCTTCCTGAGTTTCATTTCTGTCCTTGTACATTTCCCTCATTGAATATGACATCCTTGCTCCTAATAAATTTTTTATTCAGATAATCCCAGAATTTTTACATAAATTCATCTGAGTCATATCCAATGAATGTACACTTGATAGACTTCAAATCAAGCTTACTCTTGGACTCTGCATCAACATGAACATACGATGAACAATTAAATCCTTTTAGGTGAGATAGATTTATCTCTTTGCTACTCTGCGCTTCTTCTGGTAGGCTTCATCCAATGATATTAAAGGGCCTATATTGATTAGATATGTTGCAGTGCTCATTGTTTCTGCATAGAACTTCTTGGGAAATCATGCATGTAACCTCATGCTCCTGGTACGCTTTGTGATAGTTCTATTCATGCGCTTTACCACACCATTCTATCGTGATGTCCTTAACACAGTGAATTCACACCTGATCTCTTATGAGGCACAATAGTCTGTGAACTCTTATCACGATACTCATCTTCATTATCTAACCTGAGATATTTTACCTTCTGCCATGTCTCATTTTCTACCAGAGCCTTCACTTCTTGAACACTTCAAATAACTCAGATTTGTGTTTCAAAAGAATACCCATACCTTCATGGTATGATCATTAATAAATGTAATAAAATATGACAATCCGCCAATAGATTGAATTAGAGTGGGACCTTATACATCCGTGTGTACTAACTCCAATTTCTTTGGCCTTAGTTTTTATTGACCTCACTTTTGGAGTGAGTTCTCATTATCTTAAATATAGGAATCTTTAGACACTAAGATTTCTTTAGTCATAAGACACATCTAGTAATTAGGTGAACACCTAACCTAAGCCTAGAGACTTAAAAAGGTTCAACCATAGGACTAAGCCATGCCTTTAGAGATTAGGGAAATCACCTACCCTATAGCCTAAACCCAATCCATGTACAGCTTCTTAAATTCAATCTAAATCTAAATTTCAAACATAACCTAAAATTCAATTCAAACTCAAATCCAAATACCAAATCCAAAATCCAAATCCAGAATCAAATGATTGAAGCCCCTGATCAAATCCTCCTTAAGCCTTATGATTAGATCCCATGGACTTAGCCAAATTTTCATCCGATCCACTTCAAACTTGATTGATTTCTTCATGAATCAATCATATCTTCAATCATCTTCATAAATATAAATGAAATATACACTCAAATAATTAAAACTAAATCAAACTAAATCAAAATCTTCCTTAAGCCATTTTGGCCTATCTCCATGAGCTTGGCCAAATTTGCCTCCAAATTAATTCAAATTCAATTGATTTTCTCATGAGTCAATCATATATTCAATCAAATCCCACTCAAATCCTCTCCAAAATCAATTGATTTTCTCATGAATCAATCATTCCTTCAATTATCTATCCAAATATAAATAAAATTCACAATCATCAAGCCAAATCAAAATCAACTCAAGTGAAACCCAACCTAGCCCATTTGACTTGAAATATTCAAATGAACCAAAACTCATTTGAACCCAAACCAATTACAATTGAATTTAGATGTCAATCTCAAATCCATATATAAACTCAATTAAATCAAACTCAACTCAAAATAAAGCCAACTAAACCCAATTAGCTCACTTGACCCAAAGTGGCCAATTTGATCTACATGAACCAAAATCAAATTCAATCCAAATTAAAGTGAATTAATCCAATCCAAACTTCATGTCATTATTGTTAATCATCCTAGGTTAATCAATTGTCATGAATTGGGTCAAACCAAGTCAACCTAGCATGTTGGCCAAGTCAACCCTTCAACCCATATGAACTCAAACTAGCCAAATTGCAACCTAAACCAAATTGATTGCAACCAATGACTCAAGTTCATTTCAAATTGACTATTGAACTTGACCAAAGCCTCAAATTGACTCACTCAGACCAAAACCCATTGAACCCATTTTAAGGGTCAAATCAACCTAAAACCCAATCAAATCTAAATTGAACTTAACCAAAGCCTACAATATATTCTAAATGATCAACTAAACCCAAACCAAGCCATGATTCAAGTCAATTTGGTCAATTGGGTCAAATTAGTCACCTTGACCCATTTGACCCAAATGAACTCAAATGAGCCAAAATCAAATCTAAATCAAATTGAACCAAATCAATGACACCAATACACTCTAAATGATCATTTCAATTTGGTCCAACCCTTGATTTGACCCAATTTGACCAATTGGTCAACCTAATCTGATTTGACCCAATTTGGCCCAAATGGGTCAAATTTAGGGGTGTGCATTATTTGGTTTTAACCAAAAAACCAATCTGAACCAAAGTTTTTGAGTAATTTGGTTTGGTTTTGAACTTAGAAGTTTGGATTTTAGTTTTAATTATTGAAAACTTTGGTTTTTGGATCGGTTTGTTAAATAAAATTTTGGATGGAACCAAATAAACTAAAGTAATTATATGTAATGAGGTATGATTAATTTATGTATAATAGGCTTATCTATTATACACTTATTTTTATTTATTTTTTAATTATTGGTAGGTGCTTTTTTGGAGAACCATTATCCAATTTTTCAAAATATTTTGGTCTCATAATATGATAATATGGTTCCATCAACTTCTAAGTTAAAAACATCATTAAGGTAAGTAAAAATTAGTTTTAAATATTTGTTTTAGCGCATGAAGTAGTTAATTACATTTTTTATTATATTTATGTTATTTTGCTTATTGCTTGTTCATTATACAATAAAAAAGTATGGAAATAATTTTTAAATGTTGTCAACTTCAGTTTATCCAAAACCAAACCAAAATTCCGAACCAAATTAATATTCGGTTTGTTTGGTTTTGCATTTATTTGGTCAGTTTAGTTCAATATTTTTAGGAATCCAAAACCAATCAGTTTTAAAAATGTATCATCCAATCCATCCAAATCAACCAAACGCTCACCCCTAGTCAAATTGACCAAAATTAAATCAAATGAACTCCAAATAACATGAAATTTCGTCCAACTCACTTTTGATTCATTTCAAATCTACCCAAATAAAATCCAATGCCAAATAACTACTTTGTCCTTAGGTCAATGGCATCCCATGAGAAAAAACACTTGCCCAAATGGTCATTTCTCTTCCTTGACCACTTGGCACTCATCCATTGGTCCACACAGGCACCAAAGACACCAACCAACCTGACCCAAGAGGTGGTTGGAGCAGTCATGACTCATGGGGAGGTGAATTCACCTCACCTCTCTCATTGAAACACTTAGCATGAAGGACTTCCACCTCCCCTTGCTAGGACACTCATTAGTCCTTCATGGCAACCACCTCCCATGCCTTGGCCACTCAAATCAAGCCACCTAAGGAGAATACTAACCACCCCAAATCAAGGACACCCACTAGGAGCCAAAATCATAAGAAATGAGGGGGTTTTCGGCCAAAACCAAACCACAAAAAATAGAGGCAAAAACTCTTTCTAACACACTCATTTCACTCTCCTAGAGCTCCCAAACCAACTAACAACCTCATTTTGGAGTGAAAACCATCAAAATTAAGCAGATTTCAGTGAGGAAGCGGTGGCCATTGGTGGATACATCATTCCAAAGGGAGGCAAAGGTCTATATCCATTCCAAAGCTTCTTCTTGCATTAAGGAGCATGCTTGGATCATCACCACCGCTGAAAAACATCCTTAGTGAGGTAATTTTCAAGAACAGTAGTCGGCCTTAGGAGCTTTATTTATGATAATTTTTGCACGATTTTAGGAATTTTCCTTAGATAAACCTTGCATTTTTTCATTTTATATCGTCCTAATATAAAAACAAAGGTTCTCTAGTGAGAATCGATGCAAAATCAAGCCCATTCGGATGAGATTTCATTTAGTTTTCATGAAAATCCTATTTTTCTCATCAGTTTATTGTATAACAAGTCGCTTTCGTCGGCCGGGAAGCTGCCGTCATCCGATCCCACGTTTAGGGGATCAGATGGTCTAGATTTCGTGCTAGATCCGCTTGATTCTGTCCATTAGATCAACAGAGATGATATAGACCGTCCGATATGTGATCGGATGGCTCAAATCGATATGCGCAAAATGCGTGTTCCCGCTTGTTCTGGCCATGCGGAACCGCGCCAGCCAATCGCGTGGTGCCGCGTGGAACGTGTGGTGCTAACTAGGATAAATAGGAAATCCTAGGTTTCTGATTTTAAAAATTATTTAAATCACCTGAAACTTTAAAAATTCATATAAAATAAAATACTTAACTAAAAATTGCAAATAAGGGCTTGTTGGATTTGTGTTTCCGAGAGAAATATAGCAAACCTAAAATCCCTAAATTTCACTAAATATTTTAGGTTTAATTTAGATTTTAGTGAAAATAAAATTTTATTAATTAAACCAAAAATACACATCAGATTGATTTGAAATTTTCAAGGATTGAAACAGAAGTTAAAGTGCACCCATCATAAAAATTTCAAGTTAAAAGGATTTCTGGATTAGAAGATATTGCATTCTAAAGTTCAAATAGCAAAAATAAGTTAATGGATTTTATAAAAATAATGAAAATCATTTAAATCAGCTGAAACTTTGAAAAATTATAACAAGTCATAAAAAATCCAAAAACTGCAAATAAATACTAATTTTAAAGGTATTTCAGAGGAGATTAATTTAAAATTAATTCTAATGAATTTTGAATAATAATTAAGGCTTAATTTATGTTTAATTGAAAACTTAATTAGCTTAATTACTCCCTAATTACCCAAGTAATTAATCCCAAACTTTTTGAGGTTAATTAATGGCATGACCTTTGCCTCCCATAATTTTCTTGGGATTTCTTGCTTGGTTAATTAAGAAAATTGCTTATCTTAGCCCTAATTACTTTCTTAATTAATTAGATGATTAATTAATATTCGAAATAGCAAGGAAATCATTGATTAAGCTTGCTAATCATTGTGGAATAGTGAATGAACATGGGGAATGACATTAGGACCTCTTTCCCATTCTTTTCCCTAAGTTCATTTCACTTGATTTGAAACTAATTAATTTAAGACTAATTAATGATTTAATTCATTGATTAAATGGCTTAATTAATTAAATTGAAATCATAATCATTCCAGATCTCATTTAATTAAGTTTCTTGGGTAGACTCTTAGGTGTTCAATAACCTAAAAGAATCCTAAGAAAATTATAATTAGCTGATATGTGTGGGAGAATTATAAGAGTACTTAATTAAGTCCCTTAGCTTAATTAACCATTAATTGTGAGCCAATTGCATTAGGTCCCTTTCATTTCTTAAGATCATTGTTGATTTAATTTCTAATTCATATGCATATCATGTTGGCTCACCATTACTTGGGTAAATATGTTAAGGTGATATAGGAAAGGGTAATTAATGGACTTAACTCATATTACAACCTAATTAATCTATAAAATCAACTTAATTTCTTTTCATTGAACCAAATTGATTAACTAATATGGAAATGGGTTAGGAGTAACAAATGATTGAATCTCCTCTTTTCTCTAAATCAAATCAGACATCCAAAAATAACTTAATAAGAAGCTTTGGTTTATTTTAAATGATTGTATTTGATATGATTGTCCTTGTGAATTAGTTTGATTGAATGAAACATGTGCTTTATGTCTTATTATTTATTTTCAATCATATTAAATGATGTGTGTCATGCGGTTCCATGCATTCATGTTTTTAAAATGTTTAAACTTAAATGAATTTCATTTATGTCAAGCTTACATGTGTTGATTTAATTTAATATGTGTGTGGCTATTATCACTATTAAATCCAAATGTATTTTCAAAAAGCTTATAAATGAGTAATAACATATGAAGTGATAGTAGTTATGATTACATATAGATTTGCATGTGCTTATAGCTTAAGTATGTGAAATAGAGCTTTCTTTTATTTAATCTATATGTAGTTTCACATGTATTTGAATATTAATAAGTATATACCGACATCCCAAGAATCTGAGACTTTAGTTATAAGGAGGTCATTTAATTACCTCACTTTTACGGTTTTAATGACACATACTTATTTGATTTCATTTACATGTGTTCTTACATTAGAATTGGGATGAAATTCTGTTTCACATACATAAATGTTCTAATCAAATAAAAAAAATGTAATTTTTGCATGATTTTCTTTCTCTTACTTACATATACATTCATGTGTAGTAAGATAACAAAGTATATAGTATGGACATCCCGGGAATATGAGGCTTTAACTAGCCCCAAGGAGGTCATTTGATTACCTCACTTTCCTGGTTTAACAAAGGCATGTACTCGCTTATTTCTCTTTACATGTGTATGTATGTGTGGCTAAAGAATGAAAATCCCTCTTTTCTACTAAGAATACATGCATTCATAATAGACTAAATGATTGATTTAATTATCCATATGATTTGGGGTCTCTTTCCTTATGTTCTTACATACAAATTTATATGAGTTTGAATACAAATGAGTATATAGTTTGGGCATCCCGGGAATACGAGGCTTTAGCTAGTCCCAATAAGGCCATTTGATTACCTCACTTCCCTGGTTTAACAATGACACGTATCTTTTTAATTTCATTCTTATGTTTTTTTGTATAAGAATTTGGATAAAGCTCTAAATTAAGATGATTAAATAATTCAATCAAATAATAAATATAAACTTCAAATATAAACATCTACATTCATCATTTGAGTGTGTTAAAACATGTTGTATGTATAGTCATACTTAGAGTTAAGTCATATGCATGCTACATGTGATGGAAAGGAATAAATTGATGTATGTCATTTGTTAGTAGTTCATTCAAATTAATCTTAAGAAGCCTTTCATGTTGAATGCAATCATTTAAGGTGAACCTAAACTTAGGATTAATTTAAAATGTGTAACAAGCAATTCACTAAAGAGAACTAAATTAAATTAACATGCTTTAGAAAGTGGCTTAAGGTAGGGATGAAAGAGGGAAATCTTCTTTCTTCTCTTTATAACATTTAGTTACTAAGTGTAGGTCACATAAAACAAAAGAAAACTCAAATTAAAATTTTCCAATCAATTAAAGCACCTGAAGTAAAACCACCCTTTAAATTGAATCTTTCTACACTTAGAAATCTTAACTCTTCTAGGACATACCACAAGCCTCATTAGAGTCACCACTTAAATTTTAAGCCTTATTATGGCAGTATGGTATATATTGTTTTGGGATGAGATGTATGTTTCATGATGGATGGTGTGATTAGCCTAATCATATTTTCTGCAGGAGAATATGCTTAAAGGGTCGCTTAAAAATAAATATAAATGCTCTCTTTGTAGGTTGCTTAATCCACTAAGCATAATCCAAGTTAGGATAAGTGAGCTTGGTTACCCATGTGCAAGATGCTAAGTCCAAATTATAAATAAAATTGCTTGCATTGTATGTGTGTCTAGCTAACACTTATTTTGCATGTGTAGTTAGATTTACTTTTCCTATTCTTAATGTAAGTTTTCAATTAGGAATTAGGATTAGTGTTATGGGGGGATTAGGATGAGCATTTGCTAGAAGACTATGTATTATGTGCCATGTGATGCCTTTGAAGTGGAGCAAACCAAATCAAAGAAGGAGGAAGATACATAAAGACATAAATATATGAAAACTTGAAGACCCCCCATAGCATTTATCATTTGTAAATTATAATTATTCTTTCATTTTTCTAGGGTAGTAGAGGGCTACCCATTTCTTTTTTTCGAGGTACGCATCACCGCAGACCACCTTTTATTCTTTTACGCTAGTTTTATAAAGTTAATTGATATTTTATTTAAATTGTGTAATAGAAAAGGCATGCCTTTTCATAGTCTTTTTATGATTGGTGTTTGTTGTAGCTTTGATTATCTTAGAAAAAATAAATCTTTTACCAACTAACTCATAATTAAATTTCTAAATAACTCATAACCTCACATAAAGCTGCATTAAATCAAGATAATTAAAAGATTTAACCCCTTAGCTGTATGGTACATCTAATATCATGCATGCATCTTCTACCACTCTTAAAAATGAGGGCCTCAGTTCTTGCACATGAAGCCGACATATGAGAGCAACTCCTATTGATGGAGCTTCACCCTCTTCTCTCTTGATTTGACCTATAACTCATTTCAACATGTATTTAAGCATTCAAAAATCCTACGACCTTTGCCAAAATGAAGTGTCCAAAAATAAATAAAATTTGAAAAGATTTGCATTAGACTAAGTCATTACTCATAACACTCATGCTCTAGTCTCTTTAGGGAGTGGGTTTAAGGACTTTAGTCTCTTTCTAAATAATAATAACCCAACTATCTTGCAAGATCATATGACTTGCCTACATGATTTTAAAGCATTGGAGAAGTGGCTCCACTCCCAGTAAGTCCAAGTGGTTTTATCCTCTTATAAACTATATACCCATCTTCACTTATACTTAGTCTGCTTTATGCCAAAGCTCCTAGATTTAGGATTGAGGTAACTATTTTCAGCTACAAGCATAATCCTCACCTCTAGCATTTTACAATCTTATGTTGTGGATTATAAGTCTCTTTTAATAAAATATCAACTTTAATAAAATTAATCTCTTCAATTTCAAACATATAAAGCCCAACCATAGGATAGATTGGAATGCTCACTAGGCTTCATAGTATCATGAGCATTTCCTGCTTATTCCCTTTAGCTTCAAAAATAAGTCTTCTCCTTGAACAATCCCATTTGATTTTCTGAACATAATCAATTTATTGATAGTCTAGCCTTAAAATCTTTGGAGATCTTAATTTTCTACTTTAATCGATAAGTATTCTGCGATCCCATTTCAGATGTAATTAACTGGTATTTCCATAAAGAACTTAATTAACTCGATTTAAAATAAAATACCTTTTTACTTTTCATGTAAAGTAGGAAAAAAAATCTCTGGAACATTCGAAGACTGTTGTGAAAATTTCTTTGGCATATTTCCATCTTTAGTCTATGTGGATAGAATGAAGATATAAATATACTTTTTGGTTTAGACACCATGTAGATTCGCAGATGTTCTTATTAGGGTGATTGGAGTGCGACTTGAGAATGATGTCTATCTGTGAGATAGAAAAAGGACTGGGTCTTGTATATACCGGAGATTCTTTCCCTGGTTTACATAGAAAAGTAAAGTAGGGTTTATTTTAAACTTCGGTTCATTAAGTTCCCATGAAGGCAAGCCATAGTTAATTACATCTTAAGAGATTCAGAATACTCGATTAAGTAAATGATCGTTGTCTCCAAAGATTTCAAAGATATGATTCAATCAATTGATTTATTTTGGAAGAACAAGTGGGATTGATCAGTTATTATCAAAACCAAGGAAGATAAGTAGGAGATTCTTATGATCTTAGAGCAATAAGTATCTAAACTATCCTATGGTTGGGCTTTATATATTTGAAATTGAAATGATTTATTTGTTTGAGTTGAATTTTTTATTAGAAATCTAGGGCTTAAAATTTCATGACACAAGATTGTGAAAATGCAGAGGATTTATGCTCGTAGGAAAAGGAAGTAGCAACGAACTAAATCTAGCTTTGGCAGGGCCAAAGCACGCACTAAATCTAAGGCAAAATGGGTGTTATGTTTTGAGGATAAACCACCCATTTGTTTAGACTTACCTTTGGGGTGGCCATAACTCCTCCTACAATTTTAAATACATGTAGGCAAGTCATATCTTTTGCAAGATAGCCTTTGTTGTTTATTTTAAAAGAAATTTAAGTCCTTAAATACACTCCCTAAGAGAGTATATCATGTAGGGCCTGATTTAATAACTTAAATCTAATATAAATTTTGTTATATTTTTATCTTGATTTTTGGACTAATGATTTGTCACAGGCTATGAGATTCATATGCCTAATGCATGAGAAATTTGATTATGAGTTGAAATCGACAAGAATGAGGTGTATTTCCACCATGTCTCTCAATGGTCAAGCTAAGTTCTCTGGCACGGGTGGACGCCCTCCATAAGGAAGAGTGAAGCAAGATGCTTTTTATGCATGATATGAAAACATACAACATCCAGCTAAGGAGTTGCTAATTCTTTTATCTTGATTTTATAACCTAGGCTTTAAGTGAGGTTATGAGTTATTTATTTTTGATTTTGAGTTGTTTAATTGGATAGAAAATTTATTTTTTTCCAAAGATCCTAATCGCATCCAGGCCATTCATCAAAGCAAGGAAGAAACTAGAAAAAAAATGTCATCTTAATGCACAAGCTAAACAAACATCAAACAATTTATAAAGCTAGCGCAAAAGAATAAGAAGCCTTTTTTATGGGGGACTCCACGCCTGAGAAAAAAGAAATTGGGTAGCTCACTTATACAACTCGGATTACAAATGAATTTATTGCAATAAAAAAGGAATTCATGTTATAAAAGTCTTCATTCTTCATTTCTCCTTTCTTCTTTTCTTTTTTTCTTTCTTTTTTCTTATTTCTTCTTTCTTTTTTCTTCTTTCTTCTTTTGGTTGGTTGGATGGTGTTTGCTCCAAAGGCTTCACATGGTACATAAGATATAGTCTTATAACCAATGTTCATCCTAATCCCCATAATATTCATTCCAAATTCTAATTACAAAGATTACATAAAAATGGGAAAAGTAAATCTAACTAAAACTTGCAAAATAGAGATTAGCTAAACAAACCACACAATCCCAAGCATGTATATGAATAAATTGGACTTACACATGGGTAACCAAGTCCAGCCTATTTTATTATACTTAGGGTATAAGCAACCATGCAAAAAAAATATTTATTATTACAACATAAGTACAATCCCCTAGAATGGTTAGACTAGATCGCCTACCATTCGATCTATACACCCAACATCCGGACTAAAACATCACATCACAAAATAAAAGCAAACATCAAACCATGCATCGCCCTAACATAGGACTAGAAATGGTGACTTAGCCTAATGTGTGTGCCACTTAAGGCTTGTGTGGTATGTCTTAGCTAGGCTTTAAGGTTAGAATTTTCTAAGTATGAAGAGTTCAACTTAGATGGTGGTTTCATTTAAGTGATTTAATTGATTTGATTGATTTTATTTTATGATTTGAATTTGGTTTGAATGAACCTACAATTAATTACTAAGTGTTATAAAGGGAGAAAAAGAGAAGAGAACTTCTCTTTCCTCTCTACCTTAAGTAATTTCTATAATAGATTCATTAGTGATTTTTATTTAGTGAATGCTTTATTATGTGTTTTAATTAATCCTAAGTTTAGTTGGAATCTAAACAAACCTATTCAACAAGAAAGGCATTTTAAGATTAATTAAAGTAAATTACTATCACAAAACACACAATACTTTATTTCTTTCCAACATGTGTAACACACACCTTGATGATGAATGCTAAGGGATGTTACTTAAGAAAATTTGGATGCTTTATGATGCATGATTTTGTTAAGTAGAAAAGAGAGGGATTCTTTTATCCATTAATCAAATGCACATATACATGTGTGAAATACATAAGTGAGTATGGCGCCATTATTTTCTGTAGGGGTGTACAAGACTACTTGCTACTTAAAGCGGATCAGGATGTCCAGACTAATATACCACTTTTCTTAAATATATGTGCATGTACAAAAGAAATGAATGGAAAGAGAGTCATGCAAAAAAATTTTATGTTTGATTTGATTATGCAATTTACATGTGTAAATGTGAAGATCCTTCTTAAGGTTAACATACGAATGAATAGGAATGGATTTAAGCAAGTGTTGTGTTCTTTTCAAATGACCTATACACTTTGCAAATCCTATTCAAAACTATGTTAAAAGAGAAGAAAAGGAAAGTCACATAATGCACATTTTATATTATACTCACATGCAAGCTTATAGGTAATTATAAGTAGCATACCTTTCATTTGTAATGTTTGATTTATGAGTTTTGAAAATAATTTTGGATTTAGTAGTGATAATAGCCATTCATATACTTACTTTAGCCAAAATATACAATTTAACATAAAGGAAACATTTCATTTCATTTTATTTTATTTAAAAGATATGAATGCATGATTTTCATATGGCATACAACACTTAGCATGCTAGGAAAGAAATAAAGTGATGTAAGCATGAAATTTCATTCACCTTAAGTAATTTCTAAAGACAATCTTATAGAATAAGATCATTTAAAGTGAATCAAAATTGTTTAAAGAAATTTTTAATTTTGTTTTGTGTTTGATTTGATTTAGAAAAATGTGAAAAGGTTTGCTGGTCCTAACCCATCTCTCACATGCGTGTGTTATGTTAGTTTAATTTTTAGAACCATTAAGTTGATTTTTATGTTTTGTTTAAGTTAAGGCGTAAATTAAGTTCATTAATTACCCCTTACCTACACTTCCTTAACTAATTATTCAAATAATTGTGAGCCAACATATGATATGCAACCTCATTGAATTTAACCAACAATGCATCCTAAGAAGGAAAGGGCCTAACACAATTGGCTCATAATTATTAATTAATTAAGCTAAGGGATTTAATTAAGTTCTTTCATAACCCTTCCCACACATGTAGGTTGGATTTGATTTCCTTAAGTTTACTTAAGTTATTGAACACCTAAGTATCTACCCAAGAAAGGATTGATTAAGTGATTAAGTTTCTAGATTAATTTTTGATTTTGAGTTTGATTGATTAAACTATTTAATGAAATGATTAAATCATTAATCAATTTGTAAATTAATTAAGTTCTCATTCAAATGAAATAGACTTAGGGGGAAAGATTTGGAAAAAAGCATCCTAATATCATTCCCTAAGTCTATTCACTATTCCAAGATGATTAACAAATTCAATTAATGAATTTATCATCATTTAATAAGTTAATTAATCATTTAATTGATTAAAGGAATGATTAGAGATGAAACAAGAAATTACCTAAATTAATCTAATAATAAATTCTAAGAAAATCATGGGAGGTAGGGGTCATCCCACTAATTAACCTTAGGGAATTTGAAATTAATTATTGGAATAATTAAGGAGTACCTAACATAATTACATCACAATAAAACTCAAATTAAGAAAATGTTACTATTTAAATATAATTAAAATTAATTTTATATTATTCCTCTTTGAATTATCTTTCAAATGAAGTTCAGTTTGCATTTTTTGGATTTTTTTTGCATTTAGTTATGTATTTTTGAAGTTTCTGTGATTAGGGAATAATTAAATTATATAATCCATTAATGGACCGCGGCGACCACGTGCACTTTCCATGCGATCGGCTACGGTCGGTCGGCGATCTACGCGTTTTCTCCTTGGGTATCAGATCTTCGGATTAAACGGATTTCTAAAGGGTTAATCGGATTAACGATGGATTAATCGGACCGTCCATCCAAAACACACAAGATGGGCCGGTCCATGATTCATCCACTTCGCTGCGGAGGCGGTGACCATCGTCTCGTCTGATTGAGCTCACTTGAGCTCAGATTGATCTAAGATCGAACCCACACCATCAAGAAGTAAGAAGATCCAGCGGTCAATTTCAATTGAGATCACACTTCTCTTCACAAAGGACCAAAGAATTTCTACACTAGACTCGGTTTTGAAGCATACCTCGCCGGAGGCTATCACCGGCGCTCCTAACCGTCAAGGTAGCTTCGTCTAGTGGAGATGAAGCCCTGTTGAAGGTTTGAAGGCTTGAGATCAAATGGATCCTCCTATTGGCCAAGATGGGCATCAAGTGCTTGCAGCTTTGGTCTAGCTCCCTCTTCCCGTGGCTTAGGTGCTTGGAACTTGACTTGCGTGAGCTCGATTGGGTCCTCTAATGATGCTTGTAAGAGGTATTGAGCTTTGGTGAAGTGTTGAGGAAAGTGGAATTCTCACTCACCTCCCCTATTTTTGATTTAGGCAAACCGAGAAATGGAGAATTCAAATGAGCTTTAGAAACCTTGGGAGAGCTTGACAATGCTTCCTCTGAGTTCCAAGAGCTCAATTGAATGCAAGTGATCTAGAATGAAGTGGAATTAGGGGGAGTATATCTCCCCTACAAGGATCGGACAGTCGTGAGCCTCCCTTCCATTTTGAATCAATTGACTTGATTGATTGAGTTTGTTAGGTTATTTTGGATGCCATGCGATTCAGTTTTGGCAGAGGAAGGGAGTGGAGGAGTTTCCATGTGTTAAATGAGGTGTGGGAGGTGATCCCATGTGCTCATTTTGAGTGGGGTGGTCGATTTTGGCCTTGGGTTGTGTTTGGCTTACCCAAACCCATTGGGTCATGTGCACCACCTCCATTAGTATCCATTCGGTCCACTAAGAGGGTGCCAAGTGGCTATGAAAAGAATTTGACCAAATTCCAAGTGAAATTGGCCATAGGTTACCCCTTGACCTAGAGGTAAAATGATCATTTGGCTTTGATTTTAATTTGGACAGATTTAGAATAATTTGAAATTAGGTTGGGCCAAATTTCAAGGAATTTGGAGTTGATTTGATATCATTTGGCTCATGTTGACCCGTTTAGGTCAAAATGAGTCAACTCAAGTTGATGTCGGTCAATTAGGTCAAACCAAGGGTTGGGTCAAGTTCATATGACTATTTGAAATGTGTTGGCATCATTGGTTTGGTTCAGTTTGATTTATATTTGATTTTGGTTCATTTGATTTCATTTAGGTCAAATGGGTCAAGTTGACCAATTTGACCTATTTGACCCAATTGGGTTAGGTCAAGGGTTGATTTAGGTTTGGTTGGTCATTTGAAATATTTTGCAAACTTTGTTTTCAATCAATTTTGGTTTGATTTGATTTTGGCTTGATTTGATCTTTTAGGTCAAGTTGGGTTCATGGTCAATTGGGTTAGGTTGGGTATAGTTGGCCAATTAAGGCTTTGGTCAAGTTCAATAAGTGGTTTAGAATGAATTTGATCCATTGATTGCAATCAAATTGACTTAGATAAAGATTTGACACATTTTGACTTTTTAGGTCAAATTAGGTCAACTGTCAATTAAAGCAGTTTGGTGAAATGATGACTTGGGCATCATTGATCATGAATTAGTTTTGATCAATAGTTTCAATCAATTTGGCCAATAGTGGATTTTGGCTAGTTTGAGTTTCATTTTGGCTATTGACTTGGTCAACCCAGGTTTGACTTGGTTTGACCATGATTTGTGATTGATCATCTTATGATGATTGTTGCTCACAATGTGAGGCTTAGGTGGACTTAATTCAATCCAATTTGGGTAGGATTTGGCTCAAAAAGGTACTTTAGGTGACTTTGAGTCAAGTGAGCCTAAGTGAGTCAATTGACTTGATCAAGGCTTGATTCAAGTTTGGCTAAACTCACATATGAACCTATGATTGAAATATAAATCCATTTGCAAGTGATTTGGAGTCAAATGGATTTTGATTCATTTGATAATTTCAAGTCAAAAGGGTGAGTATGGGCTTGACTTGGGTTTGAGTTTTGAATTTAATTTTGGTTTGATGATTGAAGTTTGTGTTTATATTTGGATTCATGATTGAATGATTGATTGAATCATGAAGAAAATCCAAGGGTTTGGATTGATTTGAATTTGATTTGGCTAAGTTCAAGAATTTGACTTGAAAAGGTTTAGGTTGGGTTTTAATTGGATTTGGATTTGAGTTTTTAATTTGTTTTGGGTATTTGAATTTATATTTCATTTATATTTGTGAGTATAAATGAGAATATAAATGGGTTATGAGAAAATCTCTTAAGTTTGAATTGATTTGAATTTGATTTTAGCTAAGTCCATAAGATGAAATCAAAGTGACTTAGAAAGGATTTTAGATTTGAACTTGAATTTTTGGATTTAGTTTTGGTTATATAAATTTATATTTTATTTATATTTGTGAATATAAATCAGAATATAAATGGATTATGAGAAAATCTCTTGAGTTTGATTTGAGTTAAGTCCATAAGATGAAATTAAAGTGACTTAGAAAGGATTTTTTATTTAGAATTCAATCATGGGTTTCAATTATTTGGAATTGATTCATGATTTAAGAAAATCCATTGGGTTGATTTAAGGTTTGAGAAAATCAATTAAGTTTGAATTGATTTGAAATTTGATTTGAAATTGGTTTGAGTTTGAATTTGATTTGGATTTGGATTTGATTATGATTTGAAGTTGATTATGATTTGAGGTTTGATTGAAAGAAGAGAGTAACGATTTGATTCAAGCTATAGGGTAGGCAAGTTTTCCTAACACCCCAGGCATAACCTATTCCATGGCTAACTCTTAAGCCTCAGGATTAGGTTGTGTCCATAATCACTTGAAGTGTCTTAAGAATAAGGAACTCTTAGTGTCTAAGAGGAGTCCCATGTCTAAGATGGAGGTTGAGCTCATTCTAAAATGAGGTCAAGAAAAGACGTCATTCTTATTAGGTGATTAAGTCCATTATAGGGTGATAATTTCTATCTTTTAGATAGTGCATTCCTTAATGCATTACTTGATAAGTCTAAGATCTGCGTAGTGTTCCATCATTCTGAAAATAAACACCACAGCTTTACACCACTTTTAGAGAAGCTCATCCTCTTTTGCTTGCAATACATAAAATCTTCATAGAAAAATAAATCTATAGATTTTAAATCTTGAAGCTTGTTTTTGAAAAGTAAAAAAACTTCATACATTTCTCACTCATATAGCCAAGCCTACAATGCCACAGACCTACATCTACTCCTTTTCCAGCAACTCTTATGAATTTTAACAGCTGATTGATCAAATACACCTCCCTTCAATATTGCCTCGAGTCATCACCTATGCACCTTTGGTCACCTTCCACGAATCTTCTATAAAGGTGGTCATAAACCCTGACTGTGCAAGCTGACTCATCGAGATCAAATTCTTCTTTAGGCATGGAACATTTCTAACATCCTTTAGTTATGGACTAATTTGTTAGGTAATTTAATGTCCACATCACCTTTGTCTATGATGCTGCAGGCCTTATCGTCCCTGAAGTACACATTTCCCAAATCTCTTTAGGTGTAGTTTCTGAACACCTCTTTGGCATAAAAAGAGACACCTAAATCGACTATTCATGACTCAGTACTATCTAATGATTACAGAGTACACACAAAAAATTAGTTTGAGTGTTTTAGAGCATACAAGAAACAAATGAAACTAAGGAAATCACACATAAGACACCAAATTTAACCTGAAAAAATCTGATAATGAGAAAAAATCACGAAGCTACACCACCAAGAAATCCACTATAAAAAATAAGGATATAGTACATATTACACTTATCTAGAACATCTCCACACTTTAATCACTTTAGGGCACTCAATTCACTCTCACATACAAGAGAATAAGAGAAAAGTTGAGAAAGATTCTAAAAAACTATAGAAAAAATTGTCTAAATCTGTCTCCGACTCTTAGCACTATGTGAGGAGCTAGTTGTCCTCCAAGCTTGAACACCCTTTTTAGCCTCTATCATCTCTACCTGTGTAATTCTAGTCTTGCCTCTTGCGAAGGTCTGTCCTCTCCGTCTTCCGGTGCAAAGTCTTGCAGTGACACTATCCTCTAGCTCAGGTGCTATCTCAATCTCTGAGCCAAGATCTTACCTTTCATGCCTTCGCGGTGCTACGCCAAAAGAAAATTTGACCAATAAAATCAAGCTCCACAAAATAACTAGATCTTAGTGTGGTCGTGGACGTAGGCAAGACTCCGAATCACATAAATCTTTTTTATCTTCTCTTTCTATGTGTATCAGATTGTATTCTCTACTTCTCTCTCTCTCTTTCTCCTCCTTTAATCTCCTCACAATTAGTATCAGAGTGAGGTTTCGCTAAAAAGAGAAAGAGATTTCAAACAAAGGAAAGATCCAAATTGACAAGTTTGATGAGAATGACTTCAGTTTTTGAAAGATGCAGATAAAGGATTATCGGTACCAGAAGAAGTTGCACGAACCTCTTCTAGGTTGGAAGCCGAAGAACATGAGCAATGAAGAGTGGGAGTTACTAGACCACCAAGCATTGTGTGATTCACGTTGGCAAGAAATGTTACTTTTAGTATTATTAAGAAGAAGATAACAACTAATCTGATGAAAGCTTTGTCCAACATATATGACAAGCCATCAACATCGAATAAGATATTTTTAATGCATCATTTGTTTAATTAAAAATGAGAGAATGTGTATTTGCTGTTGACCACATCAATGAGTTCATCCTGATTATGACTCAATTAAACTCCATATCACATTCGATGATAAGGTCAAGACACTAATCTTATTACCAACCAAGACGGAGAGTTGGTTTACAAAGGTGACTGTAGTGAGTAGTTTATCAAGTAGTACTAAATTAAAGCTGAATGATGTACAAGACCTAATTATAAGCGAAGACATTTGCAGAAGGCAATCTGGAGAATGCTCTATCTTAGGCTCTACTCTGAGCATCGAGAATAGAAGAAAAAGCCAAAGTAAAATATAGATTCAGAAAAGGTCAAAGTCTAGAAGTAAGTCTAAGAATTGTAAGGATATTGTCCATTGAAATTGCCAAAAGAAAAGACACTTCTATGTTAATGCAAGCCACCTTAAAAAAGAAGAATCAATAATAAAATGAGAAGTCTATAAACTCAGTAACTGAAGATGACTTTGAAACAATAATATATTGTGTCAATAATCCTATTGAGCCTTAGATTCTTAACTCAGGTGTTTCATTCCATGCTATCCCTTACTATGAGTTGCTATATAACCATAATACAAAAAAAAAGTTGGCAAAGTCTATCTTATAGCTAATGAGCTACTAGAGATCATTGGGAAGGGAGAAATCCAAATTAAAACTAGAAATGGAACAAAGTGAGTCTTATAGAAGATAAGACATGTCCGAGGCCTCAAGAAAAACATGATCTCAATGAGCCAGATCGACGCCTATAGATACACCATAGTGTTTGACAATGGATCCTAGAAGGTGTCAAAAGGAACATTGGTCATGGTCAAAGGCAAGAAGGTTAGAATATTATATATGATCTTAGAAGGAAAAGACTTGGCAGCAATTACTGATAGTGGAAGTTCAAAACTATGACATTAAAAACTTGATCACATGAGTGAGAAGGAATAAAGATCATGGCAATAAAGGGGAAGTTTCTAGTTATAAAGTTTGTGAACTTAGAGCTATACAAGAACTTTGTTCTTAGAAAAGAGGAAAGTCAATTTTCTAAAAAATTAATGACCTCCAAATCTGAGATGCTTGAATTACTATACTATAATGTTTGGGGACTAGCTTCGATCTGATCTGATCCCTTGGTAGCTCATTGTACTACATCACATTTATGGACAACTCAACAAGGAAGGTATATGTTTATTTTAAGAAAATAAATTTGATGTATTTGATGCTTTCAAAAAGTGCAATGCAAAAGTGGAGAATCAAACAGAACTGAAAGTCAAGTGTTTGAAGTTCAAAAATAATAACAAGTATTATAGCAATGTATTCAAGCCTTACTATTCGAAACTTGCAATCCATATATTGAAAATTGTTCCAAGAATGTTAGAACTTAATGTAGTTGTTAAAAAAATGAATAGAACCCTGAACAAGCATGCGAGGAGCATGAGATTAAACTTTAACTTGTCGAAGATATTTTGGGTAGATGTAGTTAACACATCAGTCTACTTAATCAATAGAGAATCATTCATCCCATTAGGTTTTAAAATCCTTGAAGAAGAGCATAGTAGAAAGAAGATATAACTTTCACATTTAAAAACTTTTGGTTGTGTTTCCTACATGCACATAATTCTAAATTCATGGATAAGCTTAATGAAAAGGCAAAGAGCTGTTACTTCATTAGCTATGGCTCAGATTATTTTGATTACTAATTTTGAGATGACCAAAATAGAAAAAAGTCATAAGAATTAAAGATGTGTCATTTGATGAACACAAGCTATATAAGAATAGATCAGAAAAAGCTAAGCGTGAGGAGAAGCATGAAAAAGTCATCCTTGATGATATTAGTATTGATAATATTGATAAAATTCCAAAATTAACTAGTATTGATGTAGAGGCTCTTATATTGAAGGCTTAAGAGTTGTCTGCTCTTATGATGATGAGAAGATCTACTAAAAAGTCCAGGCCCACACAAAAATATTCTTCATCTTTACTTTATCTACTATTAACAGATAATATGGAGCAAGACAACTACCTGGAAGTATTGCAGGAGGGAGATTCAATTTAGTTGGAGAAAGCTATAAAAGAAGAGATGAATTCTCTAGAGAAGAACAAAACATGGATATTAGATCTATCACTCAAAAACAAGAAAGTGTTACAGAACAAGTATGTGTATATAGTAAATGAAGAATTTGATGAAAGCAAAAGATATTAGGTCAGATTGGTAGTTAAAGAATTTCAATAACTTCACAAGATTATTTACACATTGGTGTTCTCACTAGTCACAAAGATGACCAACATCAAGATGATCATGAGTATTATTACGGCTAAAGACTTACATCTGAAATAGTTAGATGTGAAGGCTATCTTTCTTCATGGAGATCTCAAGGAAGAGATCTATATGGAACAACCTGAAAGATTCGTTGTTCTAGAAAAATAAAATTTAGTATGCAATAATAAAAGAGCATGTATGGATTGAAGCAGACACAAGAAAATGGTAAAAAAGTTTGTAGACCTCATGCACAAGAATGGGTTCACAATATATGAGATGGACCACTATTGTTTCATTAAGTGGTTTGACAAGTCATATATTGTTTTGTTATTATGTTGACGATATGCTAGTTTCAAGAGAAAGTATAATAGGGATTACTTACTTGGCATGAGAATCACTCATGATAAATCTAGAGGGACTTTGGAGTTATCCTAAAAAAGTACATCCATAAGGTTCTAAACTAATTCAGTGTTTAGAATGCATAGCCAAGAGAGAATCCCTTGGGGGTGGTCATTTTAGGTTATTTAAAGAGCAGTCACCAAAGTCTGATGAAGAAGCATCTACAATCGATAGTTTAATGTATGTTATAGTGTGTACCAGACAAAACATAGCATATGTAGTGGGAATCATGAGCAGATTTATGTTTAACTTATGAGAGGAACATTAGGAAGCTATGAAATGAATCTTGAGATACTTGAAAGTTACTTTAAGTACAACCTTTTATTTTATAAGAAATGAGTTAGTCTTATTGGGCTATTCAGATGCAGACCTAAGAGAAAATTATGATGATCACAAGATCACATCGGGTTATGTGTACATACTTGGAGGAACCGCTGTGAGTTAGATTTCTAGATTGCATAAAAGTATCTCACTATTCACCATTAAAGCTAAAAATATGATAGTGTCAATAGTGAGCAAAGAGATGATTTGGCTAAAAAACTTTTTAATGGAATTAAGAAAAGCAACTGATATCACTCACTTTAGTGATAGTCAAAGCACTATCCACCTAACAAACAATACAGTTTTCCATGCAAGGATAAAACACATATAGTTGTGGTATGATCACATCAGAGGATTTATCAATAATGGAAGTCTATGGTAGGAGAATATTCATGAAACAAAAATCCTGCAGATATGTTGACCAGGATAGTGACAATCTCAAAATTGAGGTTTTGGATGACCTCAATTGATCTCCATAAATCATGAAGATGAAGGCACCACACTAGAAACATTAGTGTATCCACATGGAAGAGCACATCAAGAGAAATATTTAGGCATGAGAACTAATGTATTAAAATTTTTTTGACTCCAAATAGAAGATTGTTAAATGTGGAGTCAAAATTTTACATATGTATTTCTTATTTTTATCGAGTTTAGCAGCCACTAAATTTGAATTATTTCACACTTAAAATTTAAAATTGGTGGCTAGATGGTCAATTAAAATTTCTTCTCCAAATCTATGTCTTTATCTTAACCTATAAACAAGAAGAAAATTCATGGATTATGGCATCTCAAAATTTGTATCGTTTCCTAAACCCTTTGTAAGAGTTCTATATAGTGAAATCATAGTGTAGCCAAAAATATAGGCAAGTCATCGAATCAATTAATCTTCTTGTATTTTGTGTGTGTGTGAGAGAGAGAGATTATGTTCCCTACTCCTCTCCTTCTTTTTCTTCTCTTTCAATCTATTAACAATTCTCGTAGAATCTAATGCAACGAAAGATTGCTTATCTATCATATTTCAAATTGCCTTTTCATAATATTTATTATTAAAAATAACTTTTTAATGCTACTATTATGAACTAGAAGTTAAAACTAACTTTATTCCAATAATTTGTGGCCAGCTTTATGAATACTCATCTTTTAATTGTCTTTTTACATGTTGCACATGGTGTAAGCCAATTTTGGGCAAATATTTTGAACAACTATTCATGCTTGTTGACCTCACTTTTAGAGTGAGGATTAACCTTTCTCATCTTAGACTTAGGAACCTTCTAGGAACTTGAATTTCCTTAGTGATAAGACACTTCTAGTGACTAAGGGATCACTAAACCTAAGCTTAGAGACTTAGGAGGCATACCCTAAGCTTAGGATACACCTTAAGATTAATAGGTTCTACCTACCCTATGGCCTAAACCAAGACCCATGTCTATTCACTCAACCAAACCTAAACTCATATAAATGAAACACAACCAACCTCAAGCCTATTCAATTAACCTCATTTTAATTTATTTTCTAATCCAAGCTCCAAGCCAAATTGACTTAGAACTTAAGCTAAGTCAACTCTGCCATGATCTTATGATCCAACCCAAATCCATTAAAGCAAACTAAATCCAATTTGATTTTCCAAATCACGTCAACCATTCAATAGATCATTTCAAAGTCCTCCAACACTTGCAATCAAACCAATCGAATCACACAAATTTAATCAACCCAAGTTATCCCAATTGACCCAAAAAGTTCAAATGAGCTAAAACCTATTCAAGCCCGAATCAATTGCAATCAAGGCCACTAATCAACAATAAATCCATTATTGAACCCCTCTCAACACCTAATTGACACCAACTCAACCCAATTAGTTTACTAGACCCAATGTGACCTAAATAACCAATTTGATTCAAACTTCAATCCAATTCCAATTGGATTAAATCAACTCATCCAATCCCTTCCATAAGGATTGTTGATCATCTTTGATTATCCAATTACAATCAATTAGGTCAAATCAAATTAATTAGACCCTTTGACCCAAGTTGACCCAATTTGGCCTAAAAGGTCAAAATAAACCAAATCAAATCATAAACCAAATTGATTGCAACTAATGCTTCTAACCAATCATAAATTGATTATTGAACACCCTCAATCATCAATTAAACTAAATTTGGTCAACCTAACCCAATTAGACCTAAAGGGTCAAATTGAATCAAATCATTCCTTAATCCAAATTAATTCAAACCAATGCCAACAATCATCCCTAAATGATCAATCAAACATAAAGAACCCTCCATTCAAACTAATTTGGAAAATTTGACCAAATTGGTCAACTTAACTCATTTGGCCTAAATGAACCAAACCCAAATCCACTTCAAATTAAATCAAACTAATTGCACCAATGCATTCCAAATGACCAATTAAACTCACCCAAACCCTTGGTTTGATCCAATTTGACCAATTGGTCAAATTAACCCAGTTGAACTAAAAATTGACTCATATGGGTCAAATTGAGCCAAACCAAACCAAACTTGGCATGACTCATCCTTGGGTCACCATGGGCCTTCCCAAGTAGACCCAACTCATGGTGAACCCAGTTCAGGTCAAACCCATTGAACAACACCACCCAAATGGGACAAAATCTCCATTTAGATGGGTTCTCTAACTACCCACCCCATGGAAGCAACTTTTGACTCTTCTTTGATAAGAGGACCACTGACCCAACCTAACCCAAGGCTGTTGGGTTCAGCCTTTAGCCATGAGAGGGTGAGTTTACCCATGGCAATCCATTGGTCCACCTAAGGAGGGTTGTACACCCTATGCTAGCCCATTTCACTCCCTCAGCTTCTCACCCTCAGCCACCTCAACAGTCCTCTGCCACCTCCAACCACCTACCCTAACCAGACGGCTGCTAAAGGCTGAACCAATCTCAGCCCTTGGTTTACCTAGCGAGGAGGGTATACTCCTCCCCAAGATTTCAAACTTCACAAACACCTTCCTCAGAGCATTCTACACAGTCCGAGACCTTCCCCCAAGCTCCTCGTGCATTCCTCCATCAGCGAGACCAACCCCCGGGAAAACCCAAGAGCTCCATCCATCCAAGCTTATGAAATCTCCACCAAATCCAAATTAACTCTTCCCACACCTTCACCTCACTCCGGTGAGTCAAAATGAATCATTTCCCAAACGATTTGATCACTGGAATGTGTCCCTAGACCAACTCCGGTGAGCTTTACAGTGGCATTTGGTCGATAGGGCAATCGGCGAAGAGGCAGCTCGTGATCTTCTCAACAGGGTTTCATCTCTTCAAGACGAAGCTACCTCTGTTAATGGACCGCAGACCTCTCACTCGAGTGAGGTAAAAATTCGGCAACTGTAGTGTTGGCCTCACTTTTAGAGTGAGGATTCAATCTTCCTATCTTAGACCTAGGAGTCTTACATACACTAGGATCTTCTTAGTCATAGGACACTTCTAGTGACTAAATGAACACTTAACCTAAGCCTAGAGACTTAGAAGGACTTTCCATAGGGTTTAGGCTATGTCCTAAGATCTAAGAAAGCCTACCCATCTTATGGCCTAACCCATGACTTATGGCTATCCAATCATGCAAAACCAAATCTCAAATTAATCTAACCAATCCCAATTGAATTCCAATTCATATTCAAATCCCAAGCCAAATGATTGAAACCCATAACCTAAATCCACCTAAATCCCTTAAGCCAATCCTATAGACTTAAGCTAAAATCCAATTAAACTCAAACCAATTACAATCAAAGCCATCAATCAATCCCAAATCAATTATCAAACTCAATTCAACTTGATTCGATCCAAAACCAACTCAATTGACCCATTAGGTTCACTTGACCCAAAGTGATCTAAAGAACCCATTTGAATCAAATCTCAATCCAACCCAAATTGAATTGAACAAAACCATCCAAAACCTCCTACATTGGTTATTGATCATCATTGATTGATCAATTGCAATCAATTGGGTCAAGCCAAGCCGTTTGATCGTTTGACCTAAATAAACCCAATTAGCTTACATGAGCCAAATCGAACCAAATCCCATCCCAATTCAAATTGATTGAAACCAATGATTCTAACAAACTTCAAATTAATCCTTGAGCATGATTTGACCATCAATTGAGCCAAATCAAATTCAGTTGGCCCTTTGACCCAAGTTGACCCAATTTGATCTAAAAGATCAAATTAGGCCAAATTAAATTCTAATCCAAATTGATTACAACTAATGACTCAAATCTATCATAAATTGATTATTGAACATGATCAAACCCTTGGTTGAACCTAATTGACTCATTTAGCTCAAATTGACCTAAATGGTCAAATTGGTCTAAATTATTCCTAAATTCAAATTAATTGAAATTAAAATATACAATCATCTTCAAATGATCAATTGAACCTAAACCAACACTTAACCCAAGCCAATTTAGCCAATGATCAAATTGGTCAACCTAGCTCATTTGACCCATATGAACCCATATGTATCAAATTCAAATCTAGTTCAAATTAAATTAAACCAATTGATCCTAAAAATCCTAAATTATCATTTGAACTTATATCAATCCATGATTTAACCCAATTTGATTAATTGGTCAACTTAACCCAACCTAGCCCAATTTGACCTTCATGGGCCAAATTGAGCTAAACCCATTCAAATCAAGCCCAAACCAATTCAAACATGGCATGACCCATCCTTGGGTCACCATGGGTCAACCTAAATCAAACCCAACCCAAACCAAACCCGAATTAACCCATTACCTATTGGGTAAAGCACTCCACATGAGACAAAATCCACTTATGGGTTGTCAACCCCCTCCTTTGTATTTGACAACCACCCAAAGCTCAATTTGAACCCTTGGACCATTGGCTAACTAGACCCAAAGCTGGTTGGGTCAGCCATAGATCAAAGGAGGTGAGCTAACCCACTTCCTTCCATTGGCTCACCAAACGAGATAGGACAAGCCATGGCAGCCCACCTCAGACCCTCACCCACTCAAACTGAGCCACCTCATCCTCCCTCTGCCGTCCACGACCACCTGCATCGGTCGGACGTCTGCCCAAGGCAGAAATAATCTCCACCATTCGATTTGAGGGGGAGGAGGGTATACTCCCCCTCATCTCATTCCAAAGCACATAACACACATCCTTAGAACAAGAGTGAGTTGAGACGAGCCTCGCGAGCATTCCCCTGAGTTCTCTGAGCTTCCACATCGTCGGGGACGATGAACCCGAGCCAAACAAAGCACCTACTCCATCCTCCTACATTAAATCTCAACCAAATTCAAATTAAATTCACCCACACATTCACCAAGCTCTAGTGAGCAAGAACGAATCGATTCTCGATCAATTCGAGCACCGAAGACCCATCCAAGACCAACTCAGGTGAGGATTTTGGCGACGTTTGGTCTACAGAGCCACTAGCGGGGAGTCAAAGTGTGATCTTCTCAGCAGGGCTTCAACTCTTCAAGACGAAGCTACCTCAGTCGGTCAACTGCTCGCCCTAAGCTCCAGCTAGGTCTTTTCTGGCAAATTGTAGAAATCCCCTTAGGTGTTGGTCTTTTGTAAAAGAAATTGTAATGTCGTGCGATTCCCACCATTAGATCCCCTTAGATTCCATCCTTGAACATTTTAGAGTCGATCTTGAGCCTCCATGAGCTCCAGGGAGCTCAGATGGAGCGGAGGAAGGCAGACGATGTCCATCTTCCATCGCTCAGGGGACGACGGATCATCCGCCATGCATTTTGCATGATTGGAATGGACAACCATGATTAATTCCCTAGGTTTTCTCAATTTAATTCCTATTGGAACCACGAGATTAATCCCCATCGTCCGATCTTAGATCGGACGACATGGTGCTAAGGAATTGGCTACCTAAAATCCCTTAGCACCATGTAGAAAATGCTACCACGTCAGCCGCCTACATGGAGTCGACGGGATTGGGGATTAATTAAGGTTTAAAATATAATTAATTAGTTGAAACTTCATAACTTCATAACTAATTGTAGAAAAATTCAAAAAATGCAAATAAATACATTCTAGAAAGGTAAACATAGGAGAATTTAATAAAAATAATTTCATTTGATTTTGAACAGTGATTAGAGCTTAATTAAGGTTTGAATATTTTCTTGATTAGCTTAATTAAGCCCTAATTATTTGGGCAATTAATCCCAAATTTGGCATGATGATTTAGTGGGATGACCTCTGACTCCCATAATTTTCTTAGGATTTATTGGCTATGTAATTAGAAAATTTTGAAATTCAAACCTTAATCACTATCTTAATTAATTTAATGATTATTTAAAACCCTAAATAGTAAAAATTAATGAATTAAGGTTCATTAATCACTGATTAATAGTGAGATGATAAGGGAGGGTGATTAGGACCTCTTTCTTAATTATTTATCTAAATTCATTTCATTAAAAGAGAGTTAATTAATGTGAAGTTTAATTAAGAGATTAATTAATTAATTAATGACCAAATTAAAACAAATTATCACTTTAGATAATCAACATTTAAACTAAGGGTTCCTCTTTATGTATTCAATAACATAAAGACCCTTAAGAAAATTATGATTAGTCCATAAGTATAAGGAAATCATAAGAGTACTTAATTAGATTATTTAATCTAATTAATCTGTAATCATGAGCTAATTGTATTAGGTCCTTTAGGAGCATTACAATTTTATTTTTCTCAGGTCATATCATTTATGGCTCATGATTAAATGATTAATTAAATTAAAGAAGCATATGAAAAGATAATTAAATAAATTATTTAATGGTTAAATTTAATTAAACTATAAAATTCACTTAATTATCTTTTCTTAAACAAATTAAAATCACCAACATTGGAATGGGATAGAAAACAACAAATGACTTCTCCTCTTTAAGTTTAATTAAAATCCCAATTTAATTAATAAGAAGCTTTGATTTTCTTTAAATGATTTTATTTAATGTGATTGTCCTTAGGAATTAGTGTAATTGAATGAATCATATGAAGATGTTTGGCTATTTCTTTTTAATCACTTTAAATGTTGTATGTCATGTGCTATCATGCATTCATATTTTTAAAATCAAGTGGAATTTACTTATGTAAAATTGCTTGTGTTGGCTTAATCTTATTATATGTGTGGCTATTATCACTAATAAATCTAAATTTATTTTCTAAAAGCTATAAATTGATAATTACATTTGGAGTGATAGTTGTTATGAATATATATAGGATTTGCATGTGTTTATAACTTAAGCATGTGGAGGTAACGCTCTCTTTCCTATATTTATGTATGGATTTACATATGTTTGAATGATGATGGTATATAGTCTGGACATCCCGGGAATACGAGGCTTTAAGTATCCCCACGGAGGTCGCTTGATTACCTCACTTCCTTGATTAATAAAGGCACGTACTCATTTAATTTCTTTCTTATGTATATTTGCATTAGAATTTGGATAGAGCTTTACTTTACATATATAAATAATTCAACCAAAAATACAATCTTTTGCATGATTTTCATTCTTATAGTTGTGTATACATTCATATGTATTTAAGATAGCAAGTATATAGTATGGTCATCCCGAGAATATGAGACTTTAAGTAGCCCCAAGGAGGTTATTTAATTATCTCACTTCCCTAGTTTAAATAATGACATATACTTGCTTACATCTTTTATACATGTGTGCGTATTTGACTAATGAATGAAGATCCTCTTTTCTACCCAAAATGCTTAAATTCATAATCATTTAAGTGTGCCAAAAGTTTATTGCATATTATGAGTGATGAAAATGAATGATCCAACATATACTATGTGATGGTAATTTAACCAATCTAATCTTAAGATGCCTTTCATGTTGAATAAAATTCTATAAGGTTAACCTAAACTTAGAATTAATAAAATATTTAATAAACCATTCACTAAAGTAAACTAAATCATAATAATATGCTTTAGAAAATAACTTAGGGTAGGGATGAAAGAGGGTAAGCCACTTTCATCTCTTCATAACACTTAGATGCTAAGTGTAAATCCAATGAAACAAAACAAAACATAAATTAAAACATACAAATAATCTAAACAACGTTAAGTGAAACCAACCATCATGCTAAATTAAATAATTATATATTTAGAAAATCATAACTCTAATGCCTAGCTAAGACATACCACACTAAGCTTAAGCACATACATTAGAATGTCAAGTCACAACTTCTAGCTTTATGTTAGGACGATCTATATAATGATTATGTGTTTTATTTTATGATGCAATATTTTAGACTGGATGCTAGGAATGTGGATCGTAGATTGGATGTTAGGTCATTATTAGCCTAATGTTGTCTTTTGTGGGGGATTGTGTTTATGAGACTGCTATAAAAATAAATATAAATATTTTGCTTACAGGTTGCTTATGTCCCTAAGCATAATCCATATTAGAATAGGTGGGCTTGGCTACCCATGTATAGGGTATTGAGACCAAATTATGAAATATAACTGCTTGGGTTTATATGTATGTTTAGTTATCATTTATTTTGCATGTGTAGTTAGATTTACTTTTTTCAAAAAAAATATATAATTTTGTAATATGAATTAAGATTAGTGCTATGGAGTTTAGGATGAGTTAAGGTTTACCTGGGGTGCCGACCTTAGAGTAAATCAAATCAGAAGAAAGAAAAAAGAAGGAAGAAGAAGAAATGAAGAATCAAGACCCCATAACATGTATTCAATTTCAATTATAATATTATTTTGTAATTCTTGGTTGTATAAGGGTAGAACTCGACTACCCATCTTTTCTCTTTTCCGGGGTGTACGGCGGTGTCTGATTGCATCGATCTTTTATTCTTTTACGGAATCTATTCATGTTTGATTGATGTTATGTTTAGATTGCGCAATAGAACAACATGATTTTCATAGTTTCTTTATGATTGATGTTTGAATATGTGGCCTGGATGCGGTAGGCTTTTATGAAAAAATTTATTTTTTCTATCCAACTAACAAATCATAACTAAATCTTAAAGCAATTCACAACCTCATCATAAAGCCTAGGATATAAATAAGATAATTAAAAGCTTTAGCAATCCCTTAGTTGTACGTTGTATTTCTAATATCATGCATGTCATATTATTTCACTCTTGAATAGGGAGGATCTCCACTCTTGCACGATATGGGAATGCTTGACCTGTGAAGGCATCCCTTGTAGAGGAGAACACCTCCTCCTGCTGATTTAGCCAATAATCTAATTGCATCATGCATTTAGGCATAAATATCTCAAAGCCTTTGTCCAAATGAATGTGACAAAATTTTGCATTTTTTACTAAGTCATATGCTCATGCTAACCATGATCTAGTCTCTTAGGGAGTAAGTTTAGGACTCTAGTCTCTTTCCAAATTAAACAATCACCTAACCATCTTGCAATTTCATAAGACTGTGAAGCATAAGAGGCCGATGGTCACTCTAGGTGGTTGTAGTCAAGAGTCGATTCTATCTTCTCTTGGAATAGATCCTTATGTCCCCTTTCTTAGATTTAGGTCGTCTTAGGGTGCTAAAGCTCCCTAAATTTAGATCCGAGATTGCATGTTTGCTAGCATAAATATACCCTTAAATTTGACATTTCCATAATTTTGTGTAGATGGATTATATGTCCTAGCAATTTAATAAAATTTCAACTCAAATAAAAATAAATCTCTTCACTTTCAAACATATAAAGCCTCACCATATAGTAGATTGAAGTGCTTACTAGGCTTCCTAGTATCATGGGCATTTCCTATTTATCTTCCTTTGGAATCCAAAATAAGTCTTTCCAGTTGAACAATATCATTTGACTTTCCTAAATAATCTAAACAACATTAAGTGAAACCAACCATCATGCTAAATTAAATAATTATATATTTAGAAAATCATAACTCTAATGCCTAGCTAAGACATATCATACTAACCTTAAGCACACACATTAGAATGTCAAGTCACAACTTCTAGCTTTATGTTAGAACGATCTATATAATGATGATGTGTTTTATTTTATGAAGCAATATTTTAGACTGGATGCTAGGAATGTGGATCGTAGATTGGATGTTAGGTCATTATTAGCCTTTAATGTTATCTTTTGTGGGGGATTGTGTTTATGGGACTGCTATAAAAATAAATATAAATATTTTGCTTGCAGGTTGCTTATGCCCCTAAGCATAATCCATATTAGAATAGGTGGGCTTGGCTACCCATGTACAGGGTATTGAGACCAAATTATGAAATATAACTGCTTGGGTTTATATGCATGTTTAGTTATTATCTATTTTGCATGTGTAGTTAGATTTACTTTTTCCAAAAAAAATATAATTTTGTAATATGAATTAAGATTAGTGCTATGGAGTTTAGGATGAGCAGTGGCTAGAAGGCTTAGTCCTGGAGTGTCCTGTGATGCCTTAGAGTAAATCAAATCAGAAGAAAAGAAAAAAGAAGGAAGAAGAAGAAATGAATAATCAAGACCCCATAACATGTATTCAATTTCAATTGTAATATTATTTTGTAATTCTTGGTTGTATAAGGGTAGAGCTCGACTACCCATCTTTTCTCTTTTCTGGGGTGTACGATGGTATCTGGTTGCATCGATCTTTTATTCTTTTACGGAATCTATTCATGTTTGATTGATGTTATGTTTAGATTGCGCAATAGAACAACATGATTTTCATAGTTTCTTTATGATTGATGTTTGAATGTGTGGCCTGGATGCGGTAGACTTTTACGAAAAAATTTATTTTTTCTATCCAACTAACAACTCATAACTAAATCTTAAAGCAATTCACAACCTCATCATAAAGCCTAGGATATAAATAAGATAATTAAAAGCTTTAGCAATCCCTTAATTGTATGTTGTATGTTGTATGTCTAATATCATGCATGTCATATTATTTCACTCTTGAATAGGGAGGGTCTCCACTCTTGCACGATAGGGGAATGCTTGTCATGTGAGGGCATCCCTTGTAGAGGAGAACACCTCCTCCTGCTGATTTAGCCAATAATCTAATTGCATCATGCATTTAGGTATAAATATCTCAAAGCCTTTGTCCAAATGAATGTGACAAAATTATATAAAATTTACAAAATTTTGCATTTTTGACTAAGTCATATGCTCATGCTAACCATGATCTAGTCTCTTAGGGAGTAAGTTTAGGACTCTAGTCTCTTTCCAAATTAAACAATCAGCCTAACCATCTTGCAATTTCATAAGACTAGACTACATAGTTTTGAAACATAGGAGGTGTTAGTTGATGGCCACTCTAGGTGATTGTAAGTCCAGAAGAGTCAGATGGGTCTATCTTCTCTTGTGGAATAGATCCTTATGTCACCTTTCTGCTTAGATTCAGGTCGTGCCTTAGCTGGTGCTAAAGCTCCCTAAATTTAGGATCTGAGGTTGCATGTTTCCCTTGGGCTACGAGCATAAATTCTCACCTTTTAGATATTTTCATAATTTTGTGTAGATGGATTATATGTCCTAGCAATCTAATAAAATTTCAACTCAAATAAAAATAAATCTCTTCACTTTCAAACATATAAAGCCTCACCATATAGTAGATCAAGTTTACTGCTTCCTAAGATTGCATTTCCTATTTATCTTCCTTTGGAATCCAAAATAGGTCTTTCCAGTTGAACAATCTCATTTGACTTTCCTAAATAATCGATCCTTTGATAGTCTTAGCCTCGAAATCTTTGGAGATAATAATTGACTACTTTAATTGAGAGTGTTCTTAGAAAATCTCATATCCTAGGATGTAATTAACTATGGAGGCTTGCCTCCATAGGGAACTAAAGAACTCGACATAAAATAAATCCTGCTTTACTTTTTCATGTATAGTAGAGGAAAAATCTCTGGTATTTTCGAAGACCATCATGCCTTAAAAGTTCTTATTAGGTGATTAGGTCCATTGTAGAATGATGTTTCTACCTTTTGAGATAATACATCATACCTTAATATTGTATCCGATCACTTCAATAAGTACCCCTAAGATATGTGTGGTGTCCACACGACATCCAAAATTAAACACCACACATAGTTTTCCCCCCTAAGTATTCAACTTTTTTGAAGTAAAGTGTGATTTCATGTGATTTCTACCATAAGATCCCTTTAGCTTTTTTCCTTGATCATGTTGGAGTAAATTTCACCGTCGAACGACCTCTGACGAGCTCGGATCAAGCGATGGAAGGTAGTCGGTGTCCGTCTTCCGGTGCTCGGGGAACACCGAATCATCGACCGTCCGTTCTGCGTGATTAAAACGGATGGTCATGATTAATTGTGTTAGAATTTTTGATTTAATCCTTTTGAAACCACAAGATTAATCTTAGCCATCAGATCGGACGGCCAGGACGCGTCCGCCGCTGCTAAGTCACTTACCTCATCGGAAGATTTAAATAACCAATACCGCGACGCAACGTGGCAAGCGATGTCGCCTCAGCGTCCGCATGGCGCCTGCGGTTTAAGTGGTTAATTAAGTATTAAAAATGTAATTAAATGACCAAAACTTTAAAAAATTATAACTAATTATAGAAAATTTCAAAAAAATACAAATAAACCCATTTTGGAAAAGCTAGACAGAGGAGAATCTAAGAAAAATAAAATCCCTAATATTGGTTCAGTGAATAGCGCTTAATTAAAGTTTGAAACTTAGGCTAATTACATTAATTAAGGCTTAATTACTTGGTTAATTGATCCCAAATTTTGTTAGATGATTTTGTGGGATGTCCTTTGCCTCCCATAATTGCCTTGAAATTATTGGCCATATAATTTAAGGAATTTCAAAATTTTGAATCCTAATTACCCTCATTAATCTATTTAATATTTTTTAAAATTGCTAAATAGTAAAAATTAAATAATTTATGATAACTAATCACTGTAAATAGTAGAAATGGTGAGGGGAAACAATTAGAACATCTTTCCTAATTATTTTTTAAAATGTATTTTCATAGGAGGGTTAATTGACACATGTAATAATTAGGGACTAATTAGAAAAAATTAATGATAAAATCAAACCAAATTAAACTAATGATTGGTTCAAATAATTCAAACATAATTCATGGATTCCCCTTTATGTGTATAATAACATAAAGTCTTTAAGGACTTTATAGTTGACTCATTGGTGTGGGAAAATCATAAGAGTATTTAACTTAGATTCTTTCCTTCCTTAATATAATTAACTCTTAAGCATGAGCCTAATTGCATTAGGTCTCTTTAGGTGCAAATTTCAATTTCTCATAAGCATAGCATTGGAGGCTCATGATTAAGTAGTTAATTAAATTGATTGCTTAATGCCTTGAACCTAATCAATTCATAAAACCTGCTTAATTACTATCATTAAATATATTAAGTCACCAATGTGGGATGGGGCAAACACTAAATGTCATTTCTCCTCTTTATGTTTTAATAATTCAAACACCAAAAATCAAATTTCATAAAAAAAAAACTTTGGTTGATCTTACAGAGTTTGATTTGGCTTGATTGTCCATAGAAATTAATTTAATTAAATGTATTATGTGGCAATGTTTAGTCATTCCTTCTCAATCATCATAAATTTGAATGACATTTGTGTCATATATTCATGTTTTTAAAAAAGAATCAAAAGAATATGGTTATATCTAAGTTGCATGTGTTGGATAAATATTATTATATTGTGTGTCAATTATCACTAATAAATCTCAAGTTACTTCCAAAGTTATAAGCTAATGATAAAAATCTCAGTTAATGTTGGCTATAAATATTCAATAAAATTTACTTGCTTATGGTTTAAACATGGTAAATGATTGTTCTATTTTCATGATTCATGTGTATGTTTACATATGTTTGGAGTTAGCAAGTGCATAGTCTGGACATCCCGAGAACACAAGGCTTTAAGTAGCCCCAAGGAGTTTTTAGATAATCTCACTTCCCTAGTTTAACAACGGAACATACTTGCTTAATTTCATTCATGTGTGTGCATGTGCTAGAATTTGGGATAGAACTTTGCTTTACATGTATAAAGAATTTCTTATTATATAATTTTTGCATGATTTTCATTCGCATGCTTATGTATATGTTTACATGTATTTAAGTTAGCAAGTATATAGTTTGGACATCCCGAGAATACGAGCCGTTAAGTAGCCCCAAAGAGATCTTAGATAATCTCACTTCCATGGTTTAACAAAGGCATATACTTGCTTAAATCTTTAATACATGTGTATATATATACTTAACTAAGGATGAAATCTTTCTTTTCTACCAAAATGCATACATTAAGAATCATCAAATGTGCAAAAATATAAAAGTATATTGCATGTATAAATAAGTGTGTTAAATCAAATATCATGAATAATAAAAATAAAGAGATGTGTATGCTATTGGTGATGAAAAGGAATAATAGAATGTTATCCATGGGATCGTAATTCAATTTTATTAATTCTAGATTGCCTTTCATGTTTGAACAAGATTCTTTAAGATTAACCCAAACTTAGGTTTAATAAAAATATTTGATAAGTCATTCACTAAAGAAACCAAAGTCATAACAATATACCTTTAGAGAATAACTTAGGATAGAGATGAAAGGGGTCAAGTCCCTTTCTTCTCTTTAAAATTAAGTATTAAGTAGGCATCATATGAAATAAAAAGAATGCAAATTAAAATTAACTAATCCTTTCAATGATTTGAAGTGAAACCTCCCCTGATGTTTGACTTAAACATCCTACACTTTAGATAATTATATTTCTAAAGCCTAGCTAAGACATACCATACCAAAACTTAGCACACACATTAGAATACCAAGTCACCAATTCTAGCATTTAGGTTAGGTGGGTGTATGTTGTGGTGTTATGTTTTATTTTATGATGTAATATTTTAGACTGGATACTAGATTCGTTTATGCATAGACTGGATGTTAGGTCATTAATAGCCTAATCATATTTTTTGTAGGGGATTAAGCTAAAGGAGTCGCTGTAATAATAAGTAAATATAAATGTTCTTATTTGCAGGTTGTTTATGCCCCTAAGCATAATCCAATTAGGATAGGTCCAAATATGTGAAATATAAGTGCTTGACTTGTATGTTTGTTGAGCTAACATCTATTTTGTAGGTGTAGTTAGATATTAATTTTCAAAAATATGTTTTTTTTGTGCAATAGGAATTAGAATTAGAGCTATGAGGTTTAAGATAAGCAGTGGTTAAAAGGTAAAGACCTGGGAGGCCCTATGAAGCCTGAGGCAAATTAATCCAAAAGAATGAAAAGACAAAGATTGAAAACCCCTATAACATTTATTATAATTGTAATATTCAATTGTAATTCGGGTTGTCTAAGAGTAGAGCTCGGTTACCAAATTTCTTTCTTTTTTCGAGGCAGCATCAAGACCGCCTTTTATTCTTTACTTTAAATGTTTCATTATTGTGTTTAATTTGTGCAATATAAATGGCATGCATTTCATAAGTTTCTTAAAGAGTGATGGTTTGATGTGTGGCTTGGATGTAGTAGGCTCTTTAGAATAAAATTAATTTTTTTACCTTCACTAAATAACTCATACCTAAATTTTAATACAGCTCACAACCTCATCTTAAAGCCTATGTTCATAATCAAGATAAATAAAATATTTAGCAACCCCTTAGCTAATGTTGTATGTTATCACACCATGCATACCATACTATTTCACTCTAGAATATGGAGGGTCTCCATTCTTGCATAATAGGGGATACACTAGACCTTTAAGGGCGATCCCTTGTAATGAAGAATACCTCATCCAGCTAATTTAGCCTACAACTCTATTTCATCATGCATATAAGCATAATTGTCCCAAGCCTTAGTCCAAAATAACTGTGTCAAAATGGTGTAAGAGATTGTAAATTTTTGCATTAGTCTAAGCCATATTTTCATGCCAGTCATGATCTAGTCTCTTAGGGAGTGAGTTTTGGATTCTAGCTTCCATTCCTAATTAAATAACAGCCTAGCTATTATGCATTTACATAAAACCTGCCTACATGATTTTAAAGCGTAAGAAGTGTTAGATGACAGCCACTACAGGCGGTTGTAAGCCTAGAAGAGTTGGGATGTGTCTATCCTCTCTTATGGAGATAAACCATTATGTCCCATTATTCATTAGACTAGTTGTTTTTAGTCTAAAGCATCTTAGATTTAAGAGGCTACTTATTTCCTTGCCACGAGTATAAGTCCTCACCTTTAGATTTTCACAATCTTGTGTTGATAAAGATTCTAATAATATTTCAACTTAAATAAAAAAAAGTAAATTCTTTCTTTCAAATGTGTAAAAAGCCTCACTATATGGTAGATTGGAGCACTCACTAGGTTTCCTAGTATCATGAGTGCTCCCTACTTATCCTCCTATGGAATCCACAAATAAGTCTTCCTATTTGAACTCTACCATTTAATTTTCATGAATATCTAATCCTTTGATAGTTTAACTTTGAAGTCTTTGGAGATACTTATTGACTACTTTAATTGAGAGTGTAATTAGGAAATTCTTATTTCCTAAAATATAATTAACTATGAAAGCTTGCTTCCATAGGGAACTAAAGAACCTGACATAAAACAAACCCTGATTTACTTTCCCATATAAAGTAAGAGAAATATCTCTGGTATATACGTAAATCTATCTACTTTAGGAGTCCTTATTAGGTGCTTAAGTCCATTATAGGGTGATGTTGTGGGATCCAAAAATTTGCCACCGACCTCTCAATGAAGAGAGTGATTTAAAGTGTCAGTGTAATTTTAGAAGGCAAATGGAATAGTAGATAAGACACTACCCGGATATTTCTCCCTCATTTTGGAGGACTTTAGATATGGTTCCGTGTTACTTATAGTCAAACACCATAGTTAATTACCTCTCAATCGAGAGAACTTTGATTTTGTTAGATCGCTAAACGATATAAATTTCATGGAGTATAAAATTGTGAATTTATGAAATTTATCATTTTTAACTTAAAGTGGATGGTTGGGGGAATGATGATGTCCAGATCTAGCCATCCCCGGTCCCTGGGTCTACTTATGGAGGAATGACCCAACGATCGAAAGATCCTTGTCAATAGTCATCTAAGAAAACTTTATAAACTTGGGGTGGTGTTTGTCAACAAGCTTGCTTAAGTCTACCTTACTACTAGAGGCTTTTCCCCTATCAAATCAAATTCTCAAGTCAACTAAAGTGAGCCATTAGAGAAAAGCATTAAGAATAAAATAGTGTCATTTGGTGGCAACCACCATCGGGCTCTAACTACATCATCATGTGAGCTAACCCCAAGCTACACAAAAGACCACATCATCTTCCTGAGATTGATTAAGAATGAATATAGTTATGTACTTGATTTGACATTGGCTCCTTTGCGAGCTAGAGTTTTCTTAATTTGTTACCTCCAACAAATAGTTATGGAAGGTGGATTAATTGAATTTTTCTTTAAGTCTTTTAACTTGATGCTTTTCATTTAATCATTTTTGAGCTTAATAATTTATCAAATTTCTCATTTATATTGATATTTAACTTATATTAATTTGATTTGAAATAACAATCATATTTTGATGAAAATATCTCCTCCGGTTGAAATCTTCATTCAACACAGCCATCATCAGGATATATAAATTTGCTTAATTTTTTAGTTTATTATTTCAGATCTTGTCAACTCTATTAATTTACTAATAGATCGAATCTACTATCATATGTATGTAATTAAATTTTTATTAAATTAGAAATATTATAATAGCATTATTAAATTTTTTAGGTTTTATTAATGTGGACCCCGTCCTATGAACCAACCGGGAATCAACCGGCAGATCCTCGACACTTAAGTTTAAGCATTCATGCACGCTGTCAAAATAATTTGGAAAGATCAAATTGAATTGAAGATTATTTATATTTTGTACAAGAAGTCGTCTCTTTCAAATGATTGCATAAGTTCTGAGGCACTTGAATCGAGTGATAGTTGCTCCATAATTTATATAAAATTATTATATTTAAAGTCTATTTAGAATTTAAGCCAATGCCTTCTATCTGCTTCTAATTTTGTGTTGCAGATTCGGTGGCGTGTTGTATGTTTCATTCATATTCAGCTTCAACTCTTTTCAATATTTCATTGCACAACTGATTTCTTATTCATCCAAGTATTTTGCTTATGTTGAATATACATCTAATTTATCAGGTATCATAATTGTATACAATCATGTCTCAAAGATTTAATTCAATTATTGATCTTATTACTCATTTAAGATTTAAATATTATTATTTAACTATTTCATTTTCATTAATATCAATTTCTTTTTTTTTATGAAATTTTTACCTCCTTTGACCTCCACATATGAGTCCGTCGCAGTCAAATTCGACTTTGGAGGTGACAATGTGCAAATCAGGGCTCAAAATGCACTGGACGTCATCAAAAATAATCGAAATGACCTCCGATCGACGAACGGACTTCGTCGTTGCGTTCAGAACATCGAAATTGGTCAAAATATAAATATTGCATAATCTAAAGAGCGGCCGGTCAAGTGATCGAGCTATCAATGTCGACATATCAAGTCGGAAGTCGCGACGATAATAACCTCTATTCACAAATTGATCGCCGCTTAAACATCAAAACTATTAAATGAGACTGTCCACGCTTAATTCAGATGAGTTTGTGCAAATGTCGAATGATTGGAAGTGATACCACGCAAATCGAGATTGAAATGCACTGGACGTAGCCAAAATCAACCCAAATGACCTCCGATCGACAAACGGACTTCGTCATCGCGTTCAGAATGTCGAAACTAGTCAGAATATAAATATTGCACAATCCGATGGTCGACCAATCAAGAGATCGAGTTGTTGAAGCGTCAATGCGCATATCGAGATTGGGAAGCTACGGCATTGCTCAAACGACATCTGTTCATGAAATTGATCATACCGTTAGCATCAAAATGTCGAAATCTATCAAATGAGTCTATTTGCGTTCAATTCGGATGATTTTATACAAATGTCGAACAGTCAGAAGCAATAATACGCATTTTCAAACTAAAATTGATATGATTCGATGCCGGCTTGAATCGAACGAACTCCGATCGCGAAACGGACTGCGCCATTGCGTCCGAAACATCGAAATCATCTAGAATCGACATCCATATTTCCTTGGATCATTGCAAAAAAAAATCTTTAAAATAAACTTATATTTTAAGAGAATATACACATTTAATCCTCCAAATAAATCCAAAATCACCTAACTCATATTAAACTCAATTTCAACCTATTTTCATACACAACAGCCCCCACTTGTATTTTACAATATATCTAAGTTATCATATTGCAGCCGCCCAAAATCCTCTTACCATAACTTCTTCACGTGAAAACCCATACCATGCTCATTTAATGATGGCTGCTAGCTCGTCTTATTCACTTATTAAAAAAAAGAGCATATGATTTTCTCATTTTCTCTATTCCATATCACGCGTAAGCAGCTTTTTTTTTTCCAATTATTCTAGCCTTCAATCCCTTCTCATCTCGGACACAGGGCTCAGCTAAGTCGGATTCACGTAGCAAGAAAGAAGGCGGCTAGGGCTTCTCGAGTGGTACATGGCCGGTGACGGTTTCAGTTGAACTTAGGAGGAGGACTAGGGCATGTGATGAGGAGGATCAGCTCTTTAAGCTGTTATGCAAATGCTGCGCTCCAGTGTCTAGCTTTTACTCGCCCGCTAGCTGCATATCTTCTTGAAGGGATACATACTAAAGGATGTTCAACGAAAGAGTGGTGCTTTACATGCGCTCTAGAAAGTCTTCTATTGAAGGCAAATCACGAAAAGTCTCCCTTGTCTCCAGTTGGAATTATTTCTCATTTACATGCCATTGGTAACAATTTTAGTCAGGGGAGAGAAGAAGATGCCCATGAATTTCTAAGGTACGCCATTGATGCAATGCAATTTGCATGTCTTAAAGAAGATGGTGTAAATGCAGTTGCCGAGTTAGTTCAAGAAACCACTTATACAACTAATATTTGGCGGGTACCTCCATTCAAAGATTAAGTGCAAAAGGTGTAAAGGCAAGTCAGAACGGCGTGAACGCATGATGGATCTAACTATTGAGATACATGGTGATACTGAGACCCTTGAAGAAGCTCTTGCATGATTCACAACTACCGAAGTTATGGAAGGAGAGAACAAGTACAAATATGGCAGATGCAAATCTTATGAGCAAGCCAAAAAGCAATTGACAATTTTGGAGGCCCCTAATGTCCTTACAATTTCCTTTAAAAGATATCAGTCTAGAAAATTTGGCAAGCTGAACAAGATGGTTCGATTCCCTGAGTACCTTAACTTGGCTCCTTATATGACGGGTTCAAATGACAATTCCCCAGTTTATAGGCTCTATGTAGTCGTGGTTCAAAATGATATTATGAATGCAGCTTTTTCAAGTCATTATGTCTGTTATGTGAAGAATGCATTGCGAAAGTGGTTCAAAGCTGATGATAGTGTGGTATTTGAAGATCCTGGCTTAAGTAGAAATTTAGAAGATCACGGTCGTGTCGCAAAGACACTAACCGTACGCCTAGAGACGGGTTGAATAGCTCGATGCACCTACGCGACGACGGAGGCGTTGAATTTGGACCGACGAGAGATCTAAACAAGAATAAATAAAAGTATTGACGGGCTTAAATTAAACTTATTTGAAAATGATAAATTAAAGAATAAACCTACATATATGCTCTTTTTATGCGGTGTTGAATACCGTTATGCTAGAGAAGTTAATGATAGAAGACACTACCATAGTCGAAAGACACGATTATGCTCAAGTAGAGGGCCGAATAATAGCCTCGATACAACTCCTTATGCGGGGAAGACTTAGAGAGGCTGTCGAAATTCAAACTGATGTGGGACTTAAAGATGATTACTTAGATTTGAATTGAACATAAATTAAATTTGAACTAAGCATGATGAACTTCTAAAGAATTGGAAATTTAACAATAAGAATAAATCAAGCTTCATCAAAACTTATAAATTCAATGAATTCCAAATTAAATGTGAAAAATATGGATATTACTTCAAATAATTGAACAAAAGTAAAAATATCTTATGCCACCAGATCTGCACCACATTAATGCTAGCAGACAGAAGGCGTTGGCTTAAATTCTAAATAGACTTCAAATGTATTAATTTTGCATAAATTATGGAACCAACTATCACTCAATTTAAGTGCTTCAGAATTTGTGCAATCAACTAGAAGAAAATGAATTCTTGTATAAAATATAAAGCAATAATCAATTAAATTTGTTTTTTTTCCAAAATTCATAAAAGTATTCTAAATGATCACCTACATGGGCCCCGACACTACACTGAATGCTTAAACTCAATGTCTGAGGATGTTGCGCGGGTTGATTCCCAATTGGTCTTAGGACATGGTCCGAGTTAACAAAACCTAAAAATCCAATAATTATATTATAATATTTTTAATCTAATAAAATCTCTGAGAAGATAATTCGGTCATATGACAGTAGATTTGATCATCTATTATTAAATTAATAGAGTCGACAGGATCTGAAATAATAAACTGAGTGATCAACACCCCCGATGATAGCTATGTTAAATAAAAATTTTAACCGGAGGAGATACTTCCATAAAAATATGATTACAATTTGAAAGTAAATTAACTTAGATTGAATATCAATCTAAATGCAGAATTTAAAATATCATTAAGCTATAAATGATTAAATAAAATTCAATCTCTAAAAAAAACTTAAAGCTAAAATTCAATCTTCCTTCTGCAATTATTTGTTAAATAAGACAAATTAAGAAAACTCTAACTCAAAGGAGCTTAAAGGTACAAACCATTTACTCTCAAACAATCTCATGCCGAAGGATGTGGCTCGTGTCCTTTGATCGTGGTTTGGCCAAGAAAGCTCTACACATGATGCGCACTGTGAGTGCTTTCGACCGGTTGTCCAAATGACACTATTATATTACGGTTAATGATCAGATCAGATGCTCCCCAATACTTTGAATCAGGTGAACCATAGGGTATACTTAATAAGGCAAAAAGCTCTCTGTCAGTTAATGTACACTTAAGCCTATCTCCTTAGACAAACACCACCCCAGGTCTACAAGGATTTCTTGGATAACAAAACTCATGTGTTACTGATAAGGATCCTTCGATCAGGTTAGGTCGACTACCTCCTCTGACTAAGTAGATTAGGGACCATGACAACCCGGGATGATGGAACCATGAGATCTAGATCGGTGTCATCATTCCCCCAATCATCTGCTTTAAGTTAAATATAATGAATTTCATAAATCTAAATTCCAAAACTCCACATGTTGCTATTATACGCTACGCACTAAGTGATTTAACGACTAGCCTTAATTGAGAGTTCTCTCTCAGCATTGAGAGGGGTAATTAACTATAGGTGCTTGCGCCTATAAGAAACCTGGAACCAGATCTAAAGTCCTCTCAAAATGAGGGCGAAATCTCTGGGTGGTGTCTTATCTACTATTACATTTGCCTTCTGAAAATTACACCGACACTTTAAATCACTCTCTTCATTGAGAGGTCGGTGGCGAATTTTCAAAGTCCACACTCCTGGCATCGTCCCCACATAGGGGGCTGCTTCGGGAGTGTCAGAGCCTTCCTACCATGCTTAAGAAAGCATGCATAGTCAGTGTCTTGTGACACTACGGCTTAAAGAGTCTTCTAAACCCACCACGCTTAAGAAAGTGTGCATAGACCTTCAATATCTGTGTTTAGAATGAAATTCTCCGATGTCATCCCCAGGTGTAGATCGCGATCAAGGCGCCTTCCCACTACGCTTATGGGAAGTGTGCATGGTGTCTTGCAACACCGCTGGTCGATTAATTTTCAGACCCATCGCTTTATGAAAAGTGTCGCATAGGCCTTCAAACCTGCATAAAAGACATCTTGATTTCCTCGTCATGTTGAAGCAACATGCCCGAGTACTTATATCTAGCAAATATGTGCAATTGCATTGAAATAGTAAGCACATAAATTTAATATGCTAGGCAAGCATATGCACAGACGTTTGAAATGAAATTCAGCAGCCTCCCAACATCATCCCCGTGTAGGGGGCTGCACCGGGAGTACTGAGGCCTTCTCACCACGCTTATGAAAAGCGTGCATGGTAGGTGTCTTGCGATATCGCGGTCGAGTGATTTCCTTGCACCTATCGCGCTTATAAGAAACATCGCATAAGCCTTCAAACCTATATAAAAAGCATCCTGATTTCCTCGTCACGCTGAAGCAACGTCCATGAGTACTTAGGTCTAGCCGATTTCCCTATAATTTCATCTCCATGTATACACAAAGGCAAGATGTAACCTTAAATGAAGCTAAACAACAAAAATGGAAGCTTTAATCTTGCACAAAACTTCATCTTAGATTGCACTTCAAAAGCTAATTAACATAGTGATAGCAAAAGAGAGTAAAACAAGGCCAATGTTAGTTAAGCCAATCAACTCTCTCTTCATCCCCTCCCTTCATGATTGCAAGCAATCAAACAAATGAAAGAGGTAAAATAATCTTCATGAAAGTCCGCAATCCTATTAATTTTTTTATCTCTCACTTGTTTAATGACTCAAATAAATGCACAGTTGGAATGCTTAGTAACAAAAGCAAAGCAACCTAAGCCATGCCATATTAAACACAACCTCCCCTTCTACGCAATTGCATAAAAGAACAAGCACAATACATAGATGAAAGAAAATCTCACCGAACTCATTTCATCCAAACAAAAGGGAATGAAATAACGATAAGGAACTTAGGGTTGAGTAAAAACAACCTGAAAATTTGATTGGAAGAAGACGAAGGAGGGAGCTTGACTAAGGTCGGTTGGCTAGGGCGGCTCGGTTTGGAGAGTTCGGTTGTTGTTCGAACAAATAGGTCGGCTGGGTTGTGGCTGTGTGTGTGAGCGAGGAAGTGCCGCTGGTGCGCGTGGCTAGAGCGAAAGAAATGGAGGGGGGAATGGACGGGAGTCGTGTGCTTGGACTTGGCTCTCACAGCTGGGATGAAGGAACGGAGGTCAAGATGGTCGCGGCTACTAGCACGGACGGATGGCTTGCATGCTATTCGGCCGGCCGGGAGGAAGGAACGGGAGTCGCATGTGGCTTTGCTCAAGAGGAATAATCGTTGGTTATGGTCGCTTCGGTTAGGTTTGTGAATAGTGAAGTCCCCGGGTTAGATATAGTACTTATAGGGCATATGCTTATTTGAGTGAAAATAAACCCAAATTTTGATCTTTATGACGACGCTATTATATAATTAATATATATGTTGATTTGAAGTTATTCCGTAGTTCCGGATGTAACGTCACGGTACGTTTCACGATCGGAGGCAGTTTGGTTCAAGTTAGCATCGAATCAAATCGATTTCAGTTCAAAAATACGCATTATCGCTTCCGACCGCTCGACATTCACGTAGACTCCCAAATTGAGCGCGAACAATCTTATTTGATAGGTTTCGAAGTTTTGACGCTAATGACATGATCAATTTCGCAAACGGAGGTCATCAGGGAATCGTCGCAGCCTCTCGACCTCGATATATGCGTACTCGCTTTGACGACTTGACCTCTTGGTTATTCGACCGTCAGATTATGTAAGATCTATATTTTAATCAATTTCAACGTTCTGAACGCGATGGGAAAGTATGTTCGTCGATTGGAGGTCATTTCGACTAATTTCAGTAATGCCAAGTGTTGACCTCTATGCATGTGTCATAAGTCAAGTCGAGCTCACAAGGTGAATTTGACGAGCTTCTGCACGCAAATCAGAGCTGAAACGCACTCGACGGTGCCAAAAATCAATTGAAAAGACCTCCGATTGACAAACGGACTCAGCCATCGCATTCAGAATGTTGAAATTGATCAGAATATGCATATCGCACAATTTGACGGTCGACCAATCAAGATAGGGGCTCGTCGAAGCGCTGATATGCATATCAAGGTCGAGAACCCGCAACGATGCCCAAACAACCTCTGTTCGCGAAATTGATCACGCTGTTAGTGTCTAAACGCCGAAACCGATTAAATGAGACTGTCCACGCTCAATTCGGATGAGTCTGCGCGAACGTCGAGCAGTTGGAAGCAATAATGCACATTTTTAAACTGAAATTGACCCAATTCGACACCGACTTGAACCAAACGGCCTCCGATCACGAAACGGACTACGCCGTTACGTTCGGAATGTCGAAATAACTTCAAAGTGATATATATTAATTATATGATAATGTCATCGCCAAAGTCTATATTAGAGTTAATTAAATATTTCAATAAACAAACAGGGTTTATAAATACTCCCATTAGCTAACCCTAAGAGCTCCACTGTAGACAGCCCTCGATTCAATAGGCAGCCGCAAGCCTCTCTCCCTCTAAACAAAGAGTAAAAAAAAATCCATTCTTTTCATTTTGTCTTCCTTCCAAACTGAGAGACTCTCTCTCTCTCTCTCTCTCTCTCTCTCTATGTTTCCCGAAATTAAAAAAAAATATCTATTTTATTCTACCTTATTTTTCTTATCTAATCGTTCTCTTTTCCAGCCAAATCACTCATCTCTCTCTCTCTCTCTCTCTAAACCGAAGGATAAATATATATATATATATATATACACGGTTATATTATCTCTCTCTCTCTCTCTCTCACTATCTATCAAAGCCGAGGGATGCTTTTTTAATTTATTTATTATTATTTTTTAATTTATTTACTGTTTGTATATATATACTGTTATATTCTCTCTCTCTCTCTCTCTCTCTCTCTCTCTAAATCGAAGGATATATATATATATATATATATATATATATATATATATATATATATATATTCCTCTCTCTCTCTCTCTCTCTCTATTTGTCTATAAGTCGAGAGATACTTTTTTTCTTTATATGTTTTTTTTTAATTTAATTACTGTTTATTATAAACTCAAGGTTAAGAAAAAAATGTAAATATATAAAAAAAAAAAATCCTATTTGATTTTATACAGATTTGAAGGCCTATGCGACGCTTCCCATAAGCGCGGAGGCACAAAAATTACTCGGTTGTGGTGTCGCGAGACACCTATCATGCACGCTTTCCATAAGTGTGGTGAAGGCTTAAGACTCCTGACGAATTTACGGGGACATGATCTGAGGTCACTGGATTTTAAACTAATTAGACCACATGAAATTGAATGTATAAAACTTTTAAAATTTGAAATACTCAAGATAAACATAATTTGACTAATAAAAATAAAATATTAAGTTAAGAAAAGTATACAAAAAGGGAAAACAAAAAAAATACTTGAAAAAATAAAATACTCGAGCAAGATTCTTCCTTCGAATTGGAAGGTAGAATAATTTAAATTTCAAATATGTGTGAAAAGTATAGTGAGCCATTTGCCTCTTATTTACAGGGGAGAAAAGAGCAATTGCAATTAATGACATTCAATCATCATTTATGATAATCTAAATGTCATTAAATGATCATTCATGAAAATTAATAATAGCTTGAGTGGCTATTCAAGAGAATGAGAAAAGTTGGGTGACGCCCATTAATGTTGTGAAGCATATTTTCCTACATAATCTGAATGCCTTCAAATATGCATGGATACCCAACTAATACGCATCTTTTATTTTATTATTGGGTGATCCTAAAAAAATGACATATGGGTGTATATGGTTCTAAAGCTAATTACATGCCCATAGTATCACATTGAAATACATGAGAATAATTTAAAGATTTAAATGATGCTCATACTTTAGGATAAATTGGTGTCTAAAGTCATTATACAAGGATGTGTATAATCACCAAACCTTCCAAATGTTAATCGCGGCACACATTACGAGGCAATTAGAAAATTAAAATTAATCTTTTATGCATGTAATTAACGAGATGAACTGTAGACGCATTTATAAGGTAAGATCAACCCAGTCTAAGGTTCTTAAAAAGCATGTAAATGCTCATAAATGGCATATATGTTTTATGAGAAATTTCTCAAAGTATAATTCAATTGCCTTGAAAAGCATGAAGTCTCTTAAATTACTCAAAGATTAATTATGCTAGAATCCCGCATGGGCCCCGACACTACGTTGAATGCCTAAATTTAGTGTCTGAGAATGCTGTGTGGGTTGATTCCCGGTTTGGTCTTAGGACTTAAGCTTGTCTCCTTAGACAAACAACACCCCAGATCTACAAGAATTTCCTGGACGATGTAACCCATAGTTGCTAACAAGGATCCTTCTGTTAGGTTGGGTCGACTACCTCCACTGACTAAGTAAACTAAGGACCACGACAGTCTGGGATGAGGGAACCATGGGATCTAGATCGGGCTCGTCGGCGTTCTTCCAACCATCCGCTTTAAGTTAAAAATGTTAAATTTCGTAAATTCACAATTTTATACTCCATATCGCTATCAGACGCTACGCTTTAGCCCTAAAGACGCCTTAATCGAAAGTTCACTCATTCAAAAGGGGTATTATAGGTGCTTGCACCTATAGGAAACCTGGAACTAGATCTAAAGTCCTCACAAAATGAGGGCGAAATCTCTGGGTAGTGTCTTATCTAATATTCCATCTGGCTTCTGAAAATTTCACTGACGCATTTAATCTACTCTCTTCATCAAGAGGTCGATGGCGAATTTTCGGAGCCCACAAATTTCTGGCGACTCCGCTGGGGACAGGTTTTCCTTTCTATCTTTGACTAGTTGAATCTAAGCTATAGTAATAATAGAGTATAAAAAAATTAGAAAAAAATCAATTATCAATGAAACTAAATTTAGGCCAATCATATCCTCATGACTAATCTGTTTGCTCTTTATATTAATGGATCTTCAAAGCACACAGTTCATCATGCAGCTAAGTCATGGAGCCAACATCTGTCTAGCTAATGCTGTAATAAATATTGGAGATGCTGGAGCTACCATCCAATTTAGTAGTGTAAACTTTCTAGCTATTGCTGCTGCAAACAACCCTCTTTCTGAAGCACCTGTATATTGTACACACCAACCTATGCAGGCGAGGAGAATAACTGGAATGGCCGCTACTACTACTGAGGTTCCTCAAAAGAGAGCCTTTGTATTCAAAAGATTGGGTCATTCTAAGGCGTCAGTCATGAAAAGAACTGTCACTGGGCAGAATGTTTTAATCATGTCTGTGAATGCAACCACTCTGTAGTTAAACCTTTCGCACTATGAAGGTATGATGCTGAAGCCTCTTTTTTTGGAGGAAGATTGAGTAGAAGGCAGAGAAGGAAAATAAATGTTGAACTGTGAGCTCAGCAGTTGCTGCCTAAATCACTAATCATGCGACCAGACTTGATGCCAAAAGTGAGTGTTCTCATTCACAATAACTTTGAAAATCTCAAGTGGGTGAAAAAAAATAGCTCTACTGGTGATATCAAACAATCATTCTGGGAGCAGCGACACCAAGCTAAAACCCAACAAAAAAAGGCATCTCGAGACTCTGTCCACCAGAGTGCAAAGGGTGCTGAAAGTTGTCAAGCAGAAGAGTCTTATGAAGAAAAAGTATCAATGCCCGATTATCAGAGAAAATGATAAAGCTTCATAAAAGAGGCTACTCTCAGTGGGTGATGCTCAAGACCGTCCTAATCCGCTACCGAAAGGTTCCGACAAAAAGGAAAATAAATATGGAGGACGAAGCCTCGAAAAGAAGTAACGACACAAAAGCTTCTTCATTTAGAAGCAAGCTAACCCAGAGACAACAGAGAAAGAGAAATGTTGAACTATGTGCTCAACAATCATTGTTCAAGTAGGAAATTGTACAACCAGCTGTGGAACCAGAAGCGAGTGTTCCAACTCATAACATGTTTGATAGCCTAAGATGGGTAAAGCGGAATAACTCTACTAGTTAAATCAAACAGTCCTTCTGGACCCGACAAGGTTAGGCTCCGGCTTCTCTAGTGAGGAAACTTAAAACTGTATATGCAAGAGTGCATCGGGTCCTCAAAATTGCTATGGAGAAAGGACTGATGAAAAGAAAATATCAAGGTCCTGTCATCAGGGAGGCTAGAGTTGCTCCTCCAAAGAGACCTCCTCCTACAATGCCGATAAGATGTCAATTAATTCAAGTCCCGCATGGTGAGCATCAAGGCGTGACACTTGGATCACACATCCAAGAATCCGTCGTCGAAAGGTCCCGGTAAAAAAGCAAGCAAATTTGGAGCCTCGAAGTGAAACTGCCTTAAATAAAGACAACGATGTGACATCTGGATTGTACTCCCATAAAATTCACTCTTTATGCGCTAATATTTACAGTTGAAACAGTCTTGCCACTTGAAGTTGAACTACCTTTACTCTGAGTAGCCATTCAACACAATCTCAATCAAGATTAGAATATCCGTCTACGGATAGAAGAGCTTGATGCGCTTGACAAGGTCAAGCTCCAAGCTCAGCAAAATTTAGAAGCCTACCGAGCGAGGATATCCAAAGCATTCGATCATACAATACGTCATAGAGCTTTTCAAGAAGGAGAATTTGTCCTGGTGCTGAGAAAACTAATTATTACTCACTATTATTACATATGTAAGTTTTGCTTGGAAATTTTTTTGTAATACACGAATGTATTTCCGAAATGAAGTAAAAATCCCCCTGTTAGACAGGGGGCATTTTAAATTTTACAGTAAAAAGTCAAGCTTCTCCTGTAAGATAGGGGGCCTTATTTTGTATTAGGTTGACATTGCGCTTAAGGTCGAGATCTCCATATACATATTCAAATTATGTATTCAAAGTTCACAAGTCTCAAAGTCTTATTGACAAAAAAGAGAAATTTTAAAGTCTGAAAATTATGACAAATCAAGTTGAGGACACATCTTCCATCCATACATCCAATCTAAGACTCAAGTGGGTGCATAAAGTCGGACTCAACATGCCCAAATATGGTCAAGTCGCTGACAGGTCCGCTTACTCAATACGCCACAGAGGCCGTATTAAGGGATCCGTCTACTTTGTTAGTTCAAAGACAAGAGCATCCAAATCTCAAAATCCCTCCAACTTGGTGAATTCAAGTGGCCCAGACCGGGAGATCATCCCTAATGGTCGTAAGGTCATTTTTCAAAAGCCAACAAAAAGATCCTCACTCGAGAAGGCATTAAGTCGAGTTTGGTATCAATATCAAATGAGAAATGTCAACTCCTTCAAAAAGTCTGTTAAAGCAGAAAGCAAAGATTGAAAGGAACTCTTCTTCAACAAGTCCAAACAAGCAAAAAGCTAGGGACCGAAGAAGTCATCCCAATGTTCATACAGAGTCAAAGGCTGAACTAAGGGAGTCATGTCATCAACATGTCCATTATGCGCAAAGCATAGGACTAATGACTCTTCGCCATTAACCCAACATAAGCTATGAGGGCTAGGTCACCAGCAGACATTCTTCTATAAGACCACAAAAATAGAAAGTTGAGGCAGAAGATAATTTTGTATCACCTGACAAGTCTTCAAGACAATTCAGGACTTTCCTCCATCAAATCTATCAAGGAACGAAGCCAAGATAGAAGGAAATACAAGATATGAATCTCTGAGAAAGAGTCTTCGATAATTCCATCCAGCACCAAGCATAGGACCGAAGATGTTCACATCTCACCAACAAATCATCAACTCCATTAAGTCCACTAAGGCGCAAGACCAGGACAGGAGAAAAAAAATATAAATTTTAAACTCTCAAGAGGAAGTCTTCAACAAGTCCGAGAGCACAAAGCATAACCATAGACATCTCAAATTCTCTCAACAGTCACTACGAAAGCTCCCCATGTTAGGCAGAGGGCATTTTTATATGTTTATCTGAGTTGATATCGTGCTCTAAGCCGAGATCCTTAGATAGATACATATTATGATTGAAAAATCATATCATGTTTATTTTGTAGCAAAGGAAATCAAGCTTTGTAATGTATTTCTAAATTAATTTGCAATCCCCCTATTAGACAGGAGTTTATGATTAAGATTGTCCAACCCTCTCCTATGAAACAGGAGGTCTTCTTGTATATATATTCAGGTTGACATCGAGCTTTATGCCGAAATCCCCGAACATATCTACAGTTGCTATTATTAAAGTTACAGGCTCTTGCTTACCAAAAGAATCTATTTCAACGCACAAAAAAGACAGCCATAAATACCAAAAGTTTGTATCCCAAGATTCGTCAAATTCCAAAGATCAAGTCAAAAGAACTCTCAATTTTGGAAGCTTCAATCAACTGAGTTGAAAAAATATCAACCTCTACATTTTCAAGTCTAAGACACGAGTAGGTTATAAAGGTCGAACTCAACGAGCCTAGAAATGGTTGAGTTGCTGACGCTCTCCTCACTCAACAAACCGCAAGAAAAGGCCGCAGTGAAAGAGCCCCTCCCAATCCATGATGATGATGCGAATCTCAAACCAGAAGGTGATCATAAACGTAATCCAAGAGATCTTTCTTCATGATCGAAAGACCAAGACAATCTGAGGAAACTCTCAATTCGGAGCTACCTCAAATCAATCTCTGTATTACCTGCAAAGATGATATTCCAATCTTTTTTCAAACAGTCTGATCAGACACAAAGTGCAGATCAAAGCCAATTCCCTCATAAAGTCCACCAGAGCAGAAAGCACATGACCGAGAAATTCTATAGTTTACACAAAACCAATGGCCGAACTAAAGGAATTCCGTAGTTATTCAGTCTGGTAAAGCACACATTGCTATACTGATAACTCAATATTGACATAATATAAGTCGAGAGGCTGGGTCATCTGTATGCACCCTTCAACGAGTCTGTCAAAACAGTAAGCATAGGATTCATGGCGTACATACACTTCCTGACAAGTCAATATGGATAAATCAGGTCAATCCTTCATCAAGTCCGTTAAGCTTAAAGCCAGGACAGAAGGAATTGCAAATATCAAAACAAACAAATCGATTCCTCCATCTAACCCAGTTAAGCATGAAGCCAAGGTTGGAGGAAAACTAAATCTATGAAGACACAGAAGAAAGAGACTTTTAGTAAACCCATCGAAGTAGAGAGTAGATGGTGGAAGAAGCTCTTCAGTGAACCCATGAAACTTGAAGGCTGAAGTGATCCAAGACCCATGGCCAGCCCAAAGAGTCAACCAATTTTCAACAGACATAACTCGCTCCATGCGCGAATCATATTTGTTGGGGGGCATTTGTTGACCTCTATGCATGCGTCATAAGTCAAATCGAGCTCACAAGGTGAATTTGACGAGTTTCAGCACGTAAATCAGAGTTGAAACGCACTCGACGATGCCAAAAATCATCGAAAAAACCTCCGATCGACAAACGGACTCCGCCATCGCATTCAAAATGTCGAAATTGATTCGAATATGCATATTGCATAATTCGACGATCAACCGATCAAGAAGGGAGGTCGTCGAAGCACTGACACGCATATCGAGGTCGGAAAGCCGCGATGATGCCCAAATGACCTCCGTTCGTGAAATTGATCATGTTGTTAGTGTCAAAACGCCGAAACCGATTAAATGAGACTGTTCGCGCTCAATTCGGATGAGTCTGCACAAATGTCGAGCAGTCGAAAGCAATAATACGCATTTTTGAACTGAAATTGATCCCGATTCGACGTCGACTTGAACCAAATGGTCTCTGATCGCGAAACAGACTGTGACGTTACGTCCGAAATGTCGAAATAACCTAAAATTAATAAATATATTAATTATACGATAATGTCATCGCCAAAATCTATATTAGAGTTAATTAAATATTTCAATAAATAAAAGGGGTTTATAAATACTCCTATTAGCTAACCCTAAGAGCTCCACTATAGACAACCCTCGATTCAATTGATAACCGCAAGCCTCTTTCCCTCTAAACAAAGAGTAAAAAAATAAAGAAAATCCATTCTTTTCGTTGTGTCTTCCTTCCAAACTGTGAGACTCTTTCTCTCTCTCTTTTTCATGTTTGCCGAAATTAAAAAAAAAATCTATTTTATTCTATCTTATTTTTCTTATGTTATCATTCTCTTTCCACCCAAATCACTCATCTCTCTCTCTTAAAACCGAAGGATATATATATATATATATATATATATATATATATATATATATATATATATATATATATATACTTTTATATTCTCTCTCTCTCTCTCTCTCTCTCTCTCTGTCTAAGCTGAGGGATACTTTTTTCTTTATATATATATTTTTTAATTTACTTACTGTTTGTTATAAACTCATTGTTAAGAAAAAAAAGTATAAATATATAATAAAAATAATCCTATTTCATTTTATACAGGTTTGAAGGTCAATGCGATGCTTCCCATAAGCACCAAAAGTACAAAAATTACTCGGTTGTAGTGTCGCGAGACACCTATCATGCACGCTTCCCATAAGCATGGTGGGAAGGCCTTAAGATTCCATGTAGCTCTATGCAAAGAACAGGGAGGTCACTGAATTTAAACTAATTTGACCACAGGAAACCGAATGTATAAAATCTTTAAAATTTGAAATACTCAAGATAAGCATAGTTTGACTAATAAAAATAAAATATTACGTTAAGAAAAACATACAAAAAGGGAAAACAAAAAAATACTTGAAAAAACAAAATTCTCGAGCAAGATTCTTCCTTTGAATTGGAAGGTAGAATAATTTAAATTTCAAATATGTGTGAAAAGTATAGTGAGCCATTTGCCTCTTATTTATAGGGGAGAAAAGAGCAATTGCAATTAATGACATTCAATCACCATTTATGATAATCTAAACCTCATTAAATGATCATTCATGAAAATTAATAATAGCTTGAGTGACTATTCAAGAGAATGAGAAAAGTTGGGTGACGCCCATTAATGTTGTGAAGTATATTTTCCTACATAATCTGAATGCCTTCAAATGTGCATGGATACCCAACTAACATGCATCTTTTATTTTATTATTGGGTGATCCTAAAGAAATGACATATGGGTGTATATGGCTCTAAAGCTAATTACATGTCCATAGTATCACATTGAAATACATGAGAATAATTTAAAGATTTAAATGATGCTCATACTTTAGGATAAATTGGTGTCTAAAGTCATCACACAAGGATGTGTATAATCAGCCAAACCTTCCAAATGTTAATCGTGCACACATTACGAGGCAATTAGAAAATTAAAATTAATCTTTTTATGCATGTAATTAACAAGATAAATTGTACACATGCATTATAAGGTAGCATCAACCTGAGTCTAGTGCTCTAAAAAGCATGTAAATGCTCATAAATGGCCTATATGTTTTATGAGGAATTTCTCAAAGCATAATTCAATTGCCTTGAAAAGCATGAAGTCTCTTAAATTACTCAAAGATTAATTATGCTAGAATCCCGCATGGGCCCCGACACTATGTTGAATGCCTAAATTTAGTGTCTGAGGATGCTGCGCGGGTTGATTCCCGATTTGGTCTTAGGATCGGGTCCAAATTAACAAAACCTAAAAATTCAATAATAATATCGTAACAATTTTCAACTTAATGAAATATCTGAGAAGCTAATTCTGTCATATGACAGTAGGTCTGATCCTCCATTATCGAATTGATAGAGTTGACAAGATCTGAAATAATAAACTAAAAGATCAAACAGGCTTAGCTACCCCGATGATGGCTGTGTTGAATGAAGATGTCAACCGGAGGGGATGCTTTTATCAAAACGTGATTCTTATTTTAAATTAAATGAACAAAGTTAAATATCAATCTAAATGAGAATTCTGATGAATTATTAAGCTCAAAATGACTGAATGAACATCATCAAGTTAAAGACTTAAAGCAAAAGTCAATTAATCCACCTTCCGCAACTGTTTGTCGGAGGTGACAAATTAAGAAAACTTTAGCTCACGAAATGTAAATCGTATACAACGCTTTCAAATAATCTCATAGACGTCCGTCCTCCCGATTGCGGACCAAGAGCTCATATATGATGCATATGACCGAGTCCTCGACGGTGGTTGCCAAATGACACCATTATATTACTTGGCCACGATCAGCGTATGTTCCCAATGGCTTTGCTTTGAGTCAGAACCATGGGTATACTTGATAAGATACTTATAATAAACTTCCCTTTACAAACACCCCTACAAGGATTTCAACGACACAACCCAGCTAACAAGGGATCCTTCTATAAGACATACCTCTACCACTCAGAAGACACGCGGATGATGGAACCATGGGATCTAGATTGGGCGCGCCATCGTTCCCCCAACCATCCGCTTTAAGTTAAAAATGTTAAATTTCATAAATTCACAATTTTATACTCCATATGCTGCTACTATACGCTACACGTTTAGCGATCTAACAACTTGTCGAAAGTTCTCTCGATTGAGAGAGAATTAACTATATGTTTGGAAACCCGAACTAGATCTAAAGTCACAAAATGAGAAATCTCTGGGTAGTGTCTTATCTACTATTCCATCCGCCTTTTGAAAATTTCACCGATGCAATCTACTCTCTTCATCGAGGTCGGTGGTTTGAGCCCAATACACCTAATGCTTTTCCGATTTGCGTTGCATCCAAGCACCAAATTTGTCGTGTGAGCTCGATCCGACTAATGCAGCATGCATGGAGGTCAACAGATGTTTTCATCTTTCGAGATTGTACATCATACCTTAATGTCGTACTCGATCACTTCAATAAGTACCTCCAAAGATTCATGTGGTGTCCCTACAGCTCTAAATTAAAACACCACAATGCTATTTGAAAGAATCAGCAAACCTGGTGTATGTTTCATTTAATTTCTAATTAGCATGTACATGCACATATGTTATATTTATAGGTGAAGAAAAATACTCTATATAACTTGTAGAGTGAGGTGGAGTTATAGGATGAAAACAAATTATATGTTGTACAATTCTAACAATGGTATAATGGTAGTTAGGATACTAAGTGATTGTGTTTGCTATCAGCCCCCCTCAAGTTAGGTGTCTAAGATTGGACAATTAGCTTGTTTATGAGGTGATGGAACTTGGATGTGGATAATGATTTGGTGAAGCATGTGTGATTGTAGTGAACAACAATTTCCTTAGATTTAAGATAATATCAAATAAATTGACAGTTAACTTCATCGCGTTTGGTTCAGCCATGAAATATCGGGACATTTGCGAGGGCCATGGCAGATATGTTCTCTCAATAGATGGAAGTTAGTTGCGTGGTGGAGATATTGAAGTCTCGTAGTAGCCATTTGAGCCAGATGACATCCATAATTATTGTGGTCAGGCCCTATATTCTGCTTTGGTAGAGGAGATAAAGAAAATTGGTTGCTTTTTGGCAGCCCAGGCTACAAGTGTAGTATCTAAGGAGTACTAACTAATTGTAAACTTCAGGTCATTTGGATCTCCTACCCAATCTGAGTCCGAATAAGTAGTGAGGTTGAGATCCCCGAGTTGTATAAGAAGGCTAAAGTCAGTTGTGTTTTTGATATAGCGTAAGAGATGCTTGAGAAGTTAAAAATTAAAGGTTAGGGGCACGTGCATTGATTGACAAAGTTTATTAACTATGAAGGCAATGATTGTTCCAGTGATTGTGAGGTATTATAATGCTCCAATTAACTGTTTATAGTAGATAAGAATATCATATACAACATCGGTAGAAGTAGTAGATGTTTTAAATGGGTTTGGAATGTTGAGGGAACGACATGTAGACACATTAGACTTTTGAAGTCATTGCTTGGCATATTTCCCTTGATGGAGAAAGAGACCAGTAAAAGGATGGAGGACTTGTATGCCAAAAAAATGACTAGTTTGTCCAGGTTGTTTGACATTGAAGTTGGTTTGGAGTTGATGAAGTAGCTGCTGAATTGCTGAAGAATTATTTTCTGTCAAAAGAATATCATCGACATAGACGAGAATATAGAGGTGGATTGTGTTTTTGTTGTAAGTAAAGAGAGAGGAGTCTACCTGGCTGAATTTGAAGAATTGTTGGAGAAGGAAAATCATTGCCTTGGTGCTTTCTTAAGACCGAAGATAGCTTTATGTAGGCGACATATATAGTATGAATGTTGAGTATCAACGAAGCCTGGAGGTGTAGATAGTTTCAGTTAGGTGAACATAAAGAAAAGGCATTTGAGATATCTAGTTGGAGAATTTGCCATTTGTGATGAATGACTAGGGTTAGAAATATTTGAATGGTGGGAACTTTAGCTATTGGACTGAAGGTTTCAAAGTAATCTACATCATATTCTTGCTTGAAACCTTAAGAAACTAATCATACCCTATATCTAACTACGGATCTATTGGGATGTAGTTCTGTTTTGTAAGTCCAATGACAGCCTATCACGTTTTGAGTAGAAGGAGGTGGAACGAGAGTCCATGTTTTATGTTTTTGTAGAGTTAGAAAATCATTGACCATAGCTTGTCTCTTGTCTCCAATGAGAGTCTTTGATTACTTGGTTGAAGAAGGCTGGACTGGAGTGGTTCAGTTTGATGTGATAAAATGAGAATTTGTCTTTGTTTTAAGTGGTTAGTTGGGCTTTTAAGAGGAGGGGAAGGTGTTGAGGTAGGTGTTAGTATGGAGATTGAAGAAGAAGTGTTTGTAGGGGGAGAGGTGTGAGAGAGACATGAGGAGGATCATAGAGTAGTGGTGGTTTTGTTGTCGGAATGTGGGAAAGAGAAGGTTTCTGAGGAACAATTAGGTAAAAGAAAATTGAAGAATGAGTTGGTATGGGTCTGATAGGAGTGTTGAATTTGTAAAGATGGAAAACTGTTTCATGAAAGATAATATGTCGTGAGATTAGAATTTTTTTAGTAGATGGTTGATAGCATTTATAGCCTTTGTATGTTTGTGAATATCCGAGGAAGATTAACAGTTAAATTTGTGGTGCCAGTTTATGAGTAGCATGGTGTTTTAGCCAAAGGAAAATAAGCACAACCAAAGGCCATTAAGGTTGAGTAATCTGGCGATCAGTCACATAATAGTTATTGGGTGATTTATTTTTGGTAGATTTGGATGGTAAGATATTGATAAAGTGGACTGTAGTGAGGAGAGCATCCAACCAAAATTATATGGTAGTTGACTATGAAGTGATAAAGTTCTAGTGGTTTTGATTAGGTAACGATGTTTTCCTTTGGCGATACCATTTTGTTTTAGTGTATATGGGCATGTAGGTCGATGAAGAATGCCATGATCTTTGAGAAGGGTAGTAAGGTGATAATTGTTGTATTTGCCTCTACCATTTGTTCTTGGAATTGTAACAGGCACACTAAATTGAGTGTAAATGAGATTGTAGAAATTAATGAAAATTTGTGAGAGATTTGATTTTTGAAACAGAGGATAGATCCAGCAATACCTAGTAGCATTACCAATAAAGGAGACAGTATTTATATCTTTGAATAGAAGAAATGGGGAATGGTCCTCAAACATTAAAGTGTATTAATTCAAGAGATTTGTACATTGAAATTGTTGAAGCCGTAAATGATAATATACAATGGTAGCATGAATTATGTTTGTTTGAAATGTGAAGAGATTAGCTTTGGGCAGCTATGATGGCTTGGACAGCAATGTGTGGAAATCCTAGCCAAAGATGCCATAGGTGAGATCATGATGTAGCAGCGAGGAAGCATTTGTCGGGATCATAGTTGTTTGTTTAAGAGAAGAGCCCATTACGACTGGTTCCTTGGAGGATTGTTTGATTGGTTGTCAGATTCTTGAGAATAAAGCTGTTGTCGTGGAAAAGAATGGAGAGATTATTGTAAGAAGTTAGTTTTTGTACCGATATAAAATTGTGAGAGATATTAGAAACATGAAGTTAAAGAGATGGACTTATGATGAGGTGCAGGAAGTTTTCTGTACTGGAGTTGTAGATAGAAAGATTAGAACCATTCCCGACATCCACTTGTTCAGAACCTTCATATGATTTTGGAGATTGAATGTCTTCTAGGTTTCTAGTGAGATGTGATGAAGCACCTGTGTCTAGAATCCAAGTATTAGGTTTCTGTTGGGTTATCAGAAGTTGTGTGGGATGGATTTTGCAGATTTGATCTATGCCAACAAGTAATTGTTGTGCAACCAAATTTTCCACAGATTTGACACTGAGGTGTGATTGAAGAGTTTTGATGTCCTCGATTTGTTTTTGAACCAAATGTTCCACTCTTTGAGTGATTGAAGTATATTCTGTTGATATCGTGATCAAGTGCTAAAGCAGTTTTTTTGTTTTGGATTGAGAGGGCAATATTTCTATCGGAAGTAGATGAGCCTTTGTGAAATTCATTTGTGAGATTTATTTCTTCATTGTAAAGTAGAGTATAAGTTATCTAGGCTTATGGGGCGTAGAGTGATTCATATTGCTATTTTAAATGCTTGATATGACTGAGATAATCCATTTAGGATGAATAACATGTCGACATGTGCTTCTGTTGTAGTTACATTGTCCACAATGGTTTTGTCTTCTGCTGAGTATTGGTTCATTGATTTATTCATAACTCATTTTTGAGTTGAATTGCTCTTGAACCTATTTCTGCTTGAAGCCTCTTTTTTAGTGTTATCCAAATATCTACTGTTGTGTCTAGATTTAATACATGTGGTAAGTTGAGGACTTATAATGGCATAGAGACAACTGCCGGATTTTCATCAATAAGGAGCCAAGTGGTGTAATTAGAGTTTGGTTGGGGAAGGTTACGTGTGGTTGAGATGTATTTAGATGGTTTTGGGGTATTTCCTATAAGGAATCTTTCGAATCCATTAGCAGTGAATAGCTTCAGGACTTCGGATCCCCAGGTGGGATAATTATTTTTGGAGAATTAAGTGGTTATAATGTTTTCAACATTTGCCATGAGGAGTTTGAGAGAATAGAGAATGTTGTTAGATGAAATGGGTAAGCCTGAGTTCGTTCATCAGAGGATGCAGAGTTAATGGGTGACTGATTCATAAAAAAGAAAAAAGAGAACGTAGATAGGAGGGAGAGAGAACAAGATTAGCTGCTGTTAAGCACAAGCTCTGATACCATAAAAGAATCAACAAACCTGATAGAGATGAGAGAAAATTGAAGATACTGACAGCTGCTATGATATCAAAATGTAGTAGTCTATGTTTTCATTTTGATTTATAATTGTATTTATAAGTGAGAAGAATACTCTAGATATGTGCTGTATTTAGTGATTGTGTTTGTTATCACTATCGTAGCTTTACACATTTCATACCTGATCCTTCGACATTATTATCAGTCTACTGGGCTTTCTATTCTCTTTTGTGCATGTCTATCTCGCACAAGCAACCCTATTTTTTGCTATCTTATCACGTTCCTTCATCCTTCTAAAATAACTATCCCTCTATTTGCAGAACAAACAATGAAAGCAAGTAGCTAATGCTAAAGGGTTGCAATAGCACTATCTTGCTCAAGTTGACGGTGTCCACATGCCAAGAAAAATCTAATGCTTAGTGTTAATAGATGATGCATGCTATTTATATCTCTACAGCCTTTAACCAACTTTATAGAAGATGATAGAGCAAAAGATTAATATTAATCATGTTAAGAACTGGACTTGGTGCTGTGATTTGCTTGAAGTTAAAGATAGATACCTGGAAGACGAAGATTCTGAAATAAGTTGGAAATTACACAAATAGTGAATATTAGCTGGAAGAAGATCGATTACCATTTTACCATTCCCTACTGGTTCTATATAGGATTTGGTTAAGTTATAAGACTAGCTGGAGGATGACTCATGTGCAAGAGAAGTTATCCGATACTTTTGCGCCTTTGACTTTATTTTAAAATCTAGTTCTTGGTGTTTAGGTTGATGCCTGGTGTTATGAATTCTTCCAATCTGTCGAAAACATGTCTTACAATCAGTAATTCCTATAATCCAACTATAAATGAAAACAGTGAACTCTTTATAAATCAGCCTAACTGAAGAAATGATTTCTATCATCTTTCCGTTCCTGTGAGCATAGTGACAAGCAAAATAAAAAGAAAAAAGAGAGTAATGTTCATGTGCACCTTCCAAAATTTGCTGAAAGGCATCTTAACAAAATGGTGGCCATATGGGAATGTTAGATTTGTGAAACCCTTCCTATGGTGCAAAGTATGTGTAGTAAAATTAACCACATCTTGGTCATAGCATACTTTTGAAGAAAATAAATTATGAGAAAAAGTCATCATAATCATCATTAATCTTATCCCAACTACTTCAGTTAGGTTAGGAACCGGGTTGTTTAGCAACGGATTACTAGGAATTTAGATGGCTAAATCTCATAAATCCTACCAAATACCTTCTAAGGATCTAAGGATTTAGTAAATCCGTTTGTACCATAAATCCGATAAATCGGGGAATCGGGGTAAATCCCGGATTTGTTAAATCCGTTGATTCGGCGAATTCAACGGGATTTAGAGATCGAGCGAACCTCGGTATGCGGGAATTGGCCCGCTTGTCACAACTCCAACCAACAGCCTGTATTTCTTTGCTTATAACTGAAGGATCGTTCTTTCTTCACTCGCAAATTTAAGCCCTAGCCGCAGCTCTGCATCCTGCATCTCTTGGTGGATTGCTACCACAAGTATGCTGATTCTTTGTGTTTCCCTTAGCTGCACAGACTTGCAGATACATTTTGTTTTGTTTCCCTTACCCGCTTTGCGTTATGTAACCGGAGAGTTATGGTTGAAGTTTTTAGTTATTTCCGTGGTTTGGGATTAGAGTTCTTGTTGAAGTTTTCTTCGTGTTTCCCTCTCTCATAGTGACAACCGTTCCCGGAAGTTTCTCTACCTCTCCATAGATCACAGCTAGGAAGCCTCTTCGCCTCTCTCACAATCACAATAAGATTCTCCACCCTTTCTCATGTTGAAACAGCACAAAACGGATTTCCTTACCATATACTCTTCATTTAGCACTCTGAAAACACAGATATAAATCTCATTTTAAGCATAATGAGTTGAATCATTTTGGTGTCATCTTTATCTTTCATATTACTTTTTCATTATATATTTTTCAAATTTTTTACTCCGTTATTTGATTTTAGTCTAGTTAATCAAGTTAAATTTGTATTGAGCCATCTCTGAGCCACTCACATCTCTTAGTATGCTTAAATTCACCTCTCTTGATTTTCCATTTACTGTTGTAAATTCCTGCCATGACTTCTGTTAGCTTGATCTTACCTCATCTTACTGCAAATTTACAATATAATTGAAAAGTTGATTGCAGTCAATCACCTTGAAAGGTTCCTTGATTGTGTTCCAAAGAGTTGGTAGCTGTTTTTCTTTCACAACCTTGTATTGAGCTTCTACTGTTAGATCCTTATATACGACCTCTATGGTTGGCAGCTTCACGTCAACTCTGCACTGTAAAAGAATATTATTATCGCTCACTTTATTAATTTGTCTCCATGCAAGTAACTCTCCAGAATCATATTCAGCTTTAGGGTCTATTTAGCTGTAAATAGGTACAATAAATAGGATTTGATAAATCTTGAAATGATTAAATCTTAATAAATATTTGATATGAGATGTGCTGAATTAAGTTATGTCATGTGAAACTATTTGGCAACTTATTTCAAGATTTAAATATGTTAATTGAAATGAGTTTAATATTATATATGAATGATGAAAGTAGTAAGATTTATTTAATTTGATTTGATTTCAATTATTTTTTAATTACTTTAATTATTAATAAGATTTACTGAATAGTTTTTTTTCACAAATAGGATTGATAAATTTGATTGGTTTATTGCCAACAATATTGTCATATTAAATTAAGTAGTTTTATATAATTGTAGTAGCAAGAATGTTGATTCATGTTGCTTTCAAAGAATTGCAGTTAAAGAGAAGTTATATATATTAAATGAAAAAGAGAGGCTTCTACAAACGATTTTAATAGATTACTTCTACCAAAAAATTTTGAAAGTCTCAAATATATGTGCTTAGCTATTAATTTTGTTGAATTGTAGGATCCATTTCACCACAATTTTATCTTAAATCATGAATTTCATAAATTCAGAGATTCAACATTAAGTTAAATATGGATTTAATAAATTATGAGATTTAATAGTAAGTTAAATTAATGGTATTTTTTTCATATAAGAATTACATGCATATAAATAACTTAAAAAAATGAATTATAATTTTAAACTACTAAGAGCAATCAACCTATTTCAAGATGAATAAATGAGATTGGATTGCAATCAACCATCCTGTATAGTTGTGTGTGTGTGTGTGTGAGAGAGAGAGAGAGAGAGAGTAGAAACTCGAGTAGAATGTAGTAAATCCTATAAATCTAGATTTTTAGCAATTTTTGAGAGGCAATACTACTTGATATTCTTAACAGACATTTATGACGTTCATACATTTTCTTTAGATTACTGACATAAGTATTTATACAGCTTAGAGATCTTCTAGTTAGTCGTGGGTTATTAACTGACACAAAGAACATGATAATGACAGAACAATTAGGTGCTTTTTCTAAGAGGTGTTGCACATGCTTATAGATACAAACAACTTTATGAATTTTTTTAATATTCATTGGAAACAGTAAGTCGATACTCTAATCAGGTGTTGCAAGCTATCGTTTCATTATCCGATGAGTTCATCAACCTACCATCAGCACAAGATGATTGTCATTCATTTGTACAGGGCAATCCAATTTTATCTATTTTTCAGTAACGCCATAGGTGCAATCGATGGAACACATGTATCAGCTATTGTTAATTCACGATTGCAGAACAAATATCGTAACAGAAAATGATTCACTTCGTAAAATATTATGGTTGTTGTTTCATTCAATTGTCAATTTATTTATCTAGCTTCGTTGGGAAATGATCTCGGCAAAGATATGCGAGAGTTTTACGCTGGTCGGCATACTGAGGAAGGGGATTTCATGTCTCACGGGAAGTATTACTTAGTTGATTCAAGTTACGTTAATATAGACAAATTTATTATGCCGTTTAGAGACTTTCATTATCACCTAAGTGACAATTGTGGAGATACAACTCGTAAATACACAGAGCCACAAGAGTTGTTTAACCATTGTCATGCGCAACTACGAAATATTGTCAAGAGAACTTTTGGGATTTGGAAAGAGAGATTTCAGGTCTTGACTCACATGTGCAAATTTTCTTTGGTTGTATATGGTGATATTGTAATTGCGTGTGCGGACTTTAATATGTCTCAAATAGAAATGTAACATGATAGAGAATTAAGAGAGGTGACTGTAGATGATGACGACCCTGATGTGTATGACCTTGATGTGCATGTAACTATTGGCGAAAGAGTTCAAAGAGATAGTTTGAGATATATAATAGCTACCACAATGTGAGAAGCACGAGTAAGAGAATAGCTTTGTAAATTAAGAAAAAAATAATATTCGATAATATAATTTAGTAATACAGCTTTTTCGTATATACAGGAATTGGAGCGAAGTCATCGCAACGCTTGACTTTATCAAAGGAGTTGAAAAATAAAATTGCATTATCATAATCATTTTTACTAAATCTAAATAATGTAACACTTATCTATGTTTTCTAATGAACATGATATCTTTGTTAAATGATGAATTTTAATTTCAATATTACATTATTATTTTTATTTATTTTTGTATTCTTTATAAAATTATTATTTAATTATAACATACTTAAATCTTCAAATAATTTACCAAACATCTTTTTGGATTTAGCACGATTTAATAAATCTGTTACCAAACACTTTTCAGGATTTAACAGCTTAGGATTTACTAAATCTAGATATAGTGGATTTACTAAATCTTACTTGAAATAAATCAAATCCGTTGCCAAACACCCCCTTCCTTTCCTATGAGCATAGTGACAAGCAAAATAAAAAGAAAAAAGAGAGTAATGTTCATGTGTGCCTTCCAAAATTTGCTGAAAGGCATATTAACAAAATGGTGAACATTTGGGAATGTTAGATTTGTTAAACCCTTCTTATGGTGCAAAGTATGTGCAGTAAAATTAACCACATCTTGTTCATAGCATACTTTTGAAGAAAATAAATTATGAGGAAAAGTCATCATTAGTCTTATCCCAACTACTTTAGTTAGATTAGGAATCCTCATTTTCATTCATTCCTCTTGAAGTTTTCCTAGACGTCACACCTACTCTTCGAAAATGATTATAAACAATTTCTATCCATATTAACTTAGTACTGCCCCTTCTTCGTATATGTCTAAGAGTACTTTCACTCACAAATAAGTATATTTTCTACACTTCTTGTATATGTTCAAACAAAATAAGTCTATACGTTCAATAGATGTCCCTTCAACTATATAGACCTTTGAGGTCTTCTTGAAGATTGTTATTTTAGTGATGATCATGATGAGTTAAACTATAGGCATATGAAAGTGATGATTGAGCTTGTCATGATCACAGTCATGATGAATCTAAAGAAATAAAAATGTAAAAGCCAATAATTCCAGTATGATAAACATGATTTGAATGTTTTCTTGATTGCATATTTGAAATTAACGATCTCTTTGATTGGTATTCCATGAGAAATTAAAAATATGTTAAACATGTAAATATTAAAGTGAGTTATGTTGCTAAAAGATAGTAGTAATGAATATAGTACGTCATGGATAATTGTACAGAACATCCTAATAAAACTTGAGTGGATGGATATAAAAGCTAAATTGTGAAATAAATACTTACAATGAGTCTAGAATAACAACAACAACAACAACAACAACAACAAGCCTTAATCCCACTAGGTGGGGTCGGCTACATGAATCCTTCGTCTCCATTGTGTCCCATTATGTGTCAAATTCTCATTTAAATCAAGCATACTAAGATCATTTTTTATACATCTTAACCAAGTCTTTTTAGGTCACCACTACCTTTCTTAACATAAGACAATCTAATGCCTCCTAATCTGTCATCGGACGGTACGCTTTATGTGGTCAAACCAAAGGCAACTCTCCCTAATCTTATCTACCATTACTCCAACTTTTTCTCGAATATACTTATTTTGCATTCTATCTCTAAGAGTAAAGCCACTCATCCAGCATCCTCATCTCAGAATACTAACTTAGTCTTATGCTTCTCTTATTAAATATTCTACCATAAGTCATCTTACCACCATCTTATAAAATTTTCCTTAAGTTTAAGTGGAACTTTTCTATCACATAATAAAGCCGGATGCATTCCTCCACTTCAACCATCCAACTTGAATTCTACTAATAACATCTCCATCTATTTCACCATCATTTTGAACAATGAGCCTAAATATCTAAACGCCTCACTCTTATTAATGACTTGTTCACCTAATGTCACAACACTACCACTAGAACTTCTACAACTAAAATTACACTCCATATATTATTTTAGATCTACTTAAGCGAAAACCAGACTTTGAGTTGACCTCCATAATTCAAGTTTACGTTGGACTCCTCTAGTCTTATCAACAAGAAGAATTTCATCAAAAAAACATACACCAAGGTACATCTTCTTGTAAATGCCTAGTAAGAACATCCATAACTAAAGTAAAAGATAAGGGCTTAAAGTGATCCTTGATGTAATCCAAAAAATAGGAAAATATTTTGTCAATCCTCCTTGTGTTTGGACAAAGTAATAGCTCTAGTATACATATTCTTAATGACTTGAATATAACCAATATTAACTCATTTCTATTCTAGAACTCTCCAAAGAACATCTCTTGAAACTTTATCATAAGCTTTCTCTAAATCAATAAATATCGTATGTAGATCCTCCTTACTTTCTTTAGATCCTCCTTACTTTCTTTATGCTTCTCCATCAAACCCCTTAACAAATGTATAACATCCATAGTAGATCTACCTGGTATGAAATCAAACTGATTGTGAGAAACTTATCAAATCGTAATATGCTTACTCTCTCCCATAATTTTAATGTATGGCACATTAACTTAATTCTATAATTTGCACACTCTTGCATCACCTTTATTCTTAAATAGGAACCAACAAACTCTTTCTCCACTCATCGCATCTTTAGTCTTTAAATGACATTAAAAGATTTATAAGCCAAGAAATTCCTTGATCTGTAAACATTTTCACACTTATTGGAATATTATTCGATCCTACTTTTTCCACATTTCATTTTCTTTAAAGCTTCACTAACTGATTTACTAATGCAATAAAATGTTTATTTTGTTTAGGTATTAAGGTTGCTAAAATCAATGATCCGATTGAAAAGTTTATCAAAATACATCATCCACCTATTTTCAATATCTTTTCCTAAAAAAAGCATTTTATTATTTTCATTTAATACTTTGAACTATGTCTTTACTTCTCATATCTCTTTGGTAGCTTATACATACATCTTTCACCTTCTTGGTATCTAATCTATTGTATAAATCACTAAACTAAATTTTGCATCATATATCGCTTTCTTAGAATCTCTACGGTCACTTTATATCTTTCCCAATTCTAAGTTTTATATATAAACCAAATTTTATAACAATACTTCTTATTTTTTATCTTTTCTGCACATCGACTCCACCACCAACTATTCTTATTAAAAGAAGCTTTTCCTTTGATTCTCCAAGCACATCTTTAGAACTGCTTAATTTCACTTGCTATTTTTTCTCACATAATGTTAGCTTTCATGAACATCCCAAATTCTAATCTCTTGTAGCTTCTTAAAATATTTTTATTTGTGTTATTTAAGTGTCCCCATCTAATTCAGGACAATAATTTGGTTTATTTTTTCTTACAACCTTTCATCTTAAAATCTAAAACTAACAATCGATGTAATACTTAGATTTTCACTTGGAATACCTACAATCTTTACAATCTAAGATCTATTTTTCTTATCGAAAATAATCAATCTTTTACTAGATCCATTTTATAAGTAATACTATGTTCATCTCTTTTCTTAAATAAAGTATTAGAACTACAAAAATCATAAGCAAAAGAAAATCTAATATACCCCTACCTTCATTACCACTACAAATCCATACTAGTGAATACTTTTAAAATCTTCTACCACTCTACCAACATGTCCATTTAAATCTCCTCCAATAAATACTTTTTCTTCAAGAGATATCTTTTGTATTAATTCCTCTAATTCATTCCAAAATTTAGTTGAACAATATATAAATTTGAGACAACTCAAATAAACTATTTATGCATACAAATTTAAAGAATTGAATTCTATGTATATTTTGTGAATAAAAAAACATACACAGTTAAATCTAGTTTTATTGAAATTAAGGTAAAAAATATGACTCAATAACTGAATCAAAAAAAATAAATAAAGTTCAATATAAATCTTCTGAGTGGAATGACAATTTTCCCAAGAAATAATACTATCAATTTATCACCACTTTGATAGGTCCATTTATTCCTAATTAAGTTAATCATTTTATGTCTATAAATCAATCTGCTTATACAATCACAAAATTCTAAAGCTAAATATGATCAATCAAATGGCATACAAATTATTAAGGTTGTGTGCTATAGGTGTCAAGAAAAAGGTTATATAACCTTTTGATGATCTCATAAAATTATAGAAATTTTTTTTTGACGAAAATATAGAAGAATTTGAGAATAATTAGCCTGATGATTCTTTGAACAAAAGTATAGAATAACAAATTAATATCCTACACAATCTCCGTATATTCTTTTGGATGAATATGAATCTAAAATAAAATCTAAATCTAAATTTCAAAAAAGCTAGTCAAATAAATTGAATCAAAATCCTTTACTGATTTACCTCTCTTCATGATTTAGTTTTTAGACACCTTGTATTTGTTGCATTCCTCAATCAACCATTGTCTGATTTCGTTGCATTATATGTTACCATTTGCAGGAACAATATAGTGATTCTCAAATGAATTTTCTCATATATTTGTCTATGATTTAGTGTGTACTATTTTATATATAATCTGTTTGTCTCCTACTTTTAGAACCATAAAATCTAGTTAATAGTGACAAGATATTATAAGATATCTACTGTGTTTGCATATCATTCTCCCTGTAACATCAGTATTGATTCCCTTAATGAAACAACCCTGTTATTGCTCTGGCGTACCTTCAAAACTCCAGTGCTTGTTGCTTTTCTGCATATGGAGTTCAAAAAATTCAAGGGGATGCTATTGTTTTTGCCGCCGACATTATCTCTATTTAAAAAAAAAAATCTGGAAGAACATATGGATAACTATCGCTTACCAAGTTTTATGATTCATTACAAAAAGAAATAAAATATCAGATTAAAACTGCATGAATTCAGGGACTAGTATCCCTACTAGCAAACAACAAGAAAGTGTAAGAATCTTACACAGATTACGCAAACTATAAATGGAAAGCCATATGACTTGTTATCCCAAATCTATGGAAGAAAAAATTTCAAAAGATGGCAGGATACATACCATAAATGGTCAGCAGAGCACCACCAATGCATTGATTAGATGAAGACAACTACTTGATCGGATTTTAATGTCGCACCTGTTAGGGTTAGTCAATTATTTTCAATTAGCTATCAACACAAGCATTTGAATCCATCCATACACCGATAAGACAATGATAAGTCCACCATGATTAGCTTCACTCTCATGTTCTGGAGCCACATTTTCCTCCTTCTCATGGTTCCTTGTTCCTGAAATCTTGCGCCTTGTAATGTAGGTTTTCTGTTTTATCAACTAGGAGCTCAATTTTCTCCTCTCGATCCAAAATATTTCCTGTATTTCCATCAAGATTCCTTCGGTTTCCGTAACCCGAGCTTTCACATTGACCGACGAATTATCAACAAGCTTGATATGTGTATTTTCAACCAAGACCATTGTCTCCCACGCACGAAACTCTAGATCAGCTATAACAAACATATTTTTTAACAAAAAACCCTGGACTTTGCCTGCGCAAAACCCTCGATATTACCGTAGATATCTGCAAGTGCAAGAGAAAGAGCCACTGGCTGAAATTCTATAAAATTTGGAGATCTCTGTGCCACCTTCACCTCCCAGAGGTGGCGCAGGTTAAGAAAAGGGCGATGAGTAATCGAAAATACGGTCCTACAGGGAGTATTTTTCTTTCATCAAATGGCTTAATGGCTAAAAGGAAAAGCTGTCATCCTTCTTCATTCGTCTTTATTATTATAATGGGCTGTTTTTCTTGTAAAGCTT